>CM057452.1:1857797500-1860297500 GCA_016271365.2 Neoceratodus forsteri | reverse complement strand
CAGAGCATAAAAATGCTTTTTGAGAGACACATGTACTATTAATCTTTTTAGAAATCAGTTTACAGAATTCGATTGTGGCACACCATGATAAGTGTATCAGGGCATATTTTAGCAGTCTGTGGTTGAATCCAACAGATGTTTTTTTTTTTCAAGAATAACATTTGGTGGTAGTTCAGGTGGATATTAAAGATCCCATGGCACTTCTCGAAAAGAGTAGGGGAATTTCCCCAGTGCCCTGGCCAAATTTCCCTCATTTACTAAAAAAAAAAATTAAAATACCACCAACAGCTTAATCTGGTTCAAGGCCAGTTGACATTCATCTGTTTCCCCCTCCCCCGGGTCATGCCTGAAAATAGGCAGAATCTGCCAAGTGCACTTACCCGGTCAACAAAAATTAAATAAACATAAATAAAAAAAAATATATTTGTGAAGGAGTTACTATAAAATGCCCCTGTGTAGCTTAAAAGTAATTTGTCTAACTTTTTTGGGCAATATTAGCATACCTTTCTTTTTAATCAGTCCGCACTAAACTCCACTACCACCGGAAGCATATCCACCTCGAGGACAAGCATCTGCCAGCAAGCACTGTCATGAATCACAACTTTTCGCAAGCACACTGTAAAATCAAGTTAATGCTTTTTTTTTTTTATCATGTCACTATTTTCTCCTTGGTTGGAGTGGACACCATCTGACCTCCAGCCACCGGCACCCACACCCCTGGACCGGGTCTGGTGTATGAATTTATATGCCCCATCTACACGGGTCAGCCAATGAGCAGGATCCCCCCAGATACCTGCAGCACAGACCTAGCGAAGATGCCTCTTCTTGTCCAGGGCTCGGCCATCAGTCGCCAAGGTCACCCCACCTCCATTTTTCCACCAATTTTCACCCCTTGAGGAGCTGGATATGCAATGGTGTCACATCGTCATGCCGACACTTGCCACACTCCTCCTCTCTGTGTATGCAGCTGTGGTTCCCCCAGCCTCCACTAGGAGCTGCCACAGTGTGATACGATTCTCTCACCCACCCCAGAGGAAGGAGAGCTGTCATGTTATGCTGAATCCTTCCTCTCCTATGCCAGCTGCCGGTGCCCCGATTCCATTCCTGAACCCGGGATGCTGGCATGGCACAAGGTGTGGTGTCCAGCACCTCAACCCTCCATGCCACCGGGCTGGCTTCAAATTAATGCTTTAGAGGTTCTTAACTTCAGTTGTCCCTGGTGTGTAAAAATTAAAAACAAGCACTACTTCTGCCACAAAATACTTTCACAAATCGGAGCTGAAATCACGCACCTGCACAGGAGGGGTACTGTCTTGTGCATGTGCAAGATCTTCACTCCAGCCCCTCTTGCACAGATGCACGATTTTGGCTCCGATTTGTAAAATTATTTTGCAGCAAAAGTAGTGCTAGTTTTTAATTTACAGACACCAGGGGTGACTGAGGTTAAGAACCTCTACAGCATATACTTGAATTTACAATGTGCTTGTGAAAAGTTGCGATTCTGGGCAGCTCTTGCTGGCAGACGCATGTCCTCGAGGTGGATATGCTTCTGGCGGCAGCAGAGTTTAGTGCAGACCGACTAAAAAGAAAGATACGCTAAGATTGCCTAAAAAAGGTAAATAAATTACTTTCATGCTACACAGGGGCATTTTTAAGTAACTCCTTCACAAATGTGTGCCTAGAGGCACACTCCTGACATATGTTAAAAAATGGAGGGGCAAAGCTGACAGTGCCCCTTTAACTATCTGTTTTGTTTCAAACTGTGAATATAGTATATGAACATGCGAACAAACAAATGTGCCAGCAGAAACAGACCACCCAGTCTATCTAAGGCTGCATGAGTGTGGCGCTAGCATTCATAGTTTGCAGCTGCTCCACCCCCCTCCCCTTTGTCATGCCAATACTGCCCCCCACTTCCCCAACCCTCACTCTCCCCTGTCCCATGCCCTTCTGAAGCTGTTCGCAGATTTACATGATACCACCCATTCTGGTAGTGCATTCCATTTTGCTACCACCATCTCCATGAAATAATGTCTCCTCAATTCCCTCCTAAATCTTCCCCCTGTATTCTTAGCCCGTGCCCCCTGTGTCCCTCCCCCATCTTAGTTTAAAAACCTCATCTGCCCCATCCTCATTTATTCCCCTCAGATACTTGAATGTCTCTATCATGTCCCTTCTGTCCTCTAGGGTGTACATATTCAGGTCTCCCAGCCTGCTCTCACAGTCTCTCCCCCTCCATTCCACATATAATCTTCTTTGCCCTCCTCTGCACCCCTCCAGTAGCCTGATCTCATGCTTCAGGTATGGCCTATAAAACTGCACACAGTACTCCAAGTGTGGCCTTACTAGCGACCTGTAAAGGGGCAAGATCACCTCTTTTCGCAATTTAATCCACCGTTCTAGAGGTCAGATTTGCTCTCTTCTCACTTTAATTCATCTTTCTAGAAATCAGATTTTAGAGTTCTTCTGTGGTGCATTGTGATAAGCCTCTGCTTAAATGTTTTTGTGGTCAGTGGTTCTAATCCAGTTTATGCTATTTGTCCAAGATTAACGTGCATTGATTCTTTTATAATTTGTAAGAGTGGTGTTTTCCCCAAAATAAGTCTGCTGAAATACTTGATTTTACAATGTGTTTGAGAAAAGTTGCAATTCAGGACAGCTCTCGCTGGCAGACGCAGGTCCTCGAGGTGGATATGCTTCTGGTGGCAACAGAGTTTAGTGCAGACTGACTAAAAAGAAAGATATGCTAATATTGCCTGAAAAAGGTAAATAAATTACTTTTATGCTATACAGGGGCATTTTAGAGTAACTCCTTCGCAAATATGTACCTAGGGGCACACTCCTGGCATATGTTAAAAAACGGAGGGGCAAAGCTGACAGTGCCCCTTTAACTATCTGTTTTGTTTTAAACTGTGAATATAGCATACAAACATATGATTGTGCCAGCAGAAACAGACCACCTGCCCTGTCTAAGTCTGCTTGAGTGTGCAGCTAGCACCTCTAGTTTGCCCCCCACTTTCTCCAAACTCACCCTTCCCTGTCCCATGCCCTTTTGAAACTGTTCACAGATTTACATGATATTACCAATCTGGTAGTGCATTCCATTTTGCTACCATCCTTTCCATGAAATAGTGTCTCCTCAATTTCCTCCTAAATCTTCCCCTCTCTATTCTTAGCCCATGCCCCCTGGTGTCCCTCCCCCTTCTTAGTTTAAAGACCTCATCTGCCCCATCCTTATTTATTTCCTTCAGATACTTGAATGAATGTCTCTATCATGTCCCTCCTGTTCCTTCTGTCCTCCAGGGTGTAAATATTCAGGTCTCCCAGCCTGCACTCATAGTCTTTCCCCTTCATTCCACATATAATCTTAATTGCCCTCCTCTGCACCCCCTCTAGTAGCCTGATATCATGCTTCAGGTATGGCCCCCAAAACTGCACACAATATTCCAAGTGTGGCCTTACTAGCAACCTGTAGAGGGACAAGATCACCTCTCTTCGCACTTTAAATCATCTTTCTAGAGATCATAGTTTAGAGTTCTTCTGTGGTGCATTGTGATAAGTCTCAGCCTACATGTTTTTGTGGTCAGTGGTTCTAATCCACTTTATGATATTTTTCTAAGATTAACATAAATTGATTTTTTTATAATTTGTAAGAGTGCTGTTTTCCCCAAAATAATTCTGGTGAAATATTGGCTCTATTTCAAACCATGTATATTGTAGTCTCATTCTTTTTTTTTTAGAAATCAACTTAGATTTTGATTATGGCACAAATCAGAGCAGAAATTATGCGGATTACATAAATTCATTTTTTCTGTAATTTTTAAGAGTGATAGTGTTCCAAAACTTATTTCTGGTAAACTATCTAGTTTGTTACAATTTCTGCATGTTGTACCTGATTAATATTTTTTCAGAGTGTAGGTTTTAGAGTTCTTTGGTGGTGTACCATGATAAGTCTGTGATTATATTTTTTTGTGGTCAGCAGTTCGAATCCAGCTGATGGTAGTTTTCCAAGAATAACATAAATTCATTTTTTTCTATCATTTTTAAGAGTAATTGTTTTCCAAAAATATTTCTGGTTAACTATCTGTTTTGTTTCAAACTCTGCACTTAGTGCTTCAGCTAATCTTTTTTAGAGGTTAGTTTTCGGAGTTTTACTGTGATGTATGATGATAAGTCTGGGATAATATGACATAGAGCATCGGGGCCTAAGTGGCATCAACACAGCAGCAGCACCCCCTGGCACCAGCGATGACGGCACAGGCCGGGCACCAAACTGCTGACCAAGGGCTGTAGTAATGGAGGCGAGCAGAAAATTGAGGTCGACGGAAGGTGGCAAGTGGCAACACCATGGAGACTGTTGGCGATGGGGCAGGCACAAGTTCCTGCATTGCAAGAACACAGCTGGCAGAAGAAGAAGTGGTGTAGCTCATCACTGGCTTACCATGTGATATTGGCAGTTGTAGTGGCTGTGCTAGTGTCGATGACATGGGCAAACCCGAGGTCGATGATCCCTCGCTGGCCAAGGAAAAACTGGGGAACTCCCTGCCGATGGCAGCCTGGAAGAAGCTAAGGCTGGGGTGGCTGGGAGGGTTGCCAATGAAAAGATCAGAACAGAGGTCAACCTTAACTTTTTTTTGCACTAGCCAGCAGGACTAGTTGATTCAAAATTGCACTATCCCGCAGACAGCTGCAGTAGCCCATGATTGCAGTGGTAAATTTTGACCACTTATACAGGAAAAAATGAAAGCCAAGAAAATACTCTGATTATTACACATTTATCCTGCTTCCACATTGCTTCTGGCCCCAGTAGAAAAAAAGACTGCAATGCCATCACACACACTGTGCCCCACTTTGTTTTATACCATGGCCCTCTCTTTCAGCATCCCTGAACCAGAGCATAACACAATAGCAAATATTCAATCAAGCAAATCTAGCACTGCACACACAATAGCTGGCATCATCATGCACCTCACCACGCTCTCACCACCACTCCAATAGTCTTCCAACTGCCTTTCTCTTATAAACAGAATTCAGTTTAAGATGCGTCTTTTTCTATTTAAAATCAAAGCTGGTTTGTTACCTAATTCAGTGAGCTCATTTTTTTCAAGATATGTCAATTCTAACTATACTAGAACTAAGTCAAAGTTTACATTTAATGTCCCATTTTTCAAGAGAACTTTGGGTCAGTGTTCACTATTATACATGGGCCCAAGTTTTTTTTAATTCACTCCCATGTGATTTATTAACTTGTAATTCTGTATTCTCTTTTAAATCTAAGCTAAAAAAAAGTACTTACCGTGTACTCAAGAATGTACTTGTTACCTGTTTTTTGTGAAGTGTCCTAATGTATTGTATATTTTATTCTTGTTTATTGTATTGCTTGTCATCTGTGAAAACGGGCAATTTGCTCATCATACTTACAAGGGTAAAAAAATAAAATGAAAAAATGAAATGAAACTCACCGGGCAATCAACAGAGTCAGGCAGAGAAAGACACTCTCAGCCCCCAACCTGTGATAAACTAGAGCCCAGTACTTTTGGAAATGTGTGTGCAGTATCAAGTGAGCCAGGAGCACTTCTAGTATTTATTTGGGTTGGGGAGGGGGCTACACAAATCTAAAAGGCTTGTAAAACACTTATCTTTGTGTTATTTTTTGTGATATATGGATCCATTGATAATACTACAGTTGGAGATGACCGTTGAACTGTAGTATTATCAACAGAAATTATAGTATTATCACTTTTCAGGATAGTATTATTGAGAGTAATGGTGTATTACTGTGAATTTTTTGTATAACCTAGTATAGTATTATTTAGGCTTATCCATATATTACAACATATTAACAAGTATTGATTAACACGTATCAACAAACAGGGAGGCAGTAAGAGATCTGTGAGTGGTTGACCCCCTGTCTGGGAATGACCATTATACGGTGTAGTTCATACTCAATATGGGAAGGGTAACAGGAGGAACAGGTACCAGGGTGATTGATTTTAATAAGGGAGAAGACTTTAAAAGGATGGAGGAAATTTTGGTTGAGCATCTGGTGGGAATTCAGACATGCAGGACTGCCAGCCAAAAATGGAATATCATTAAGAAAGTGCTGGTAGAGGCTACTGAGACCTGCACCAGGACACGAAGCAAGAAGGGAAGAGCAAAGAAGCCAAGCTGGCTGACTCGGGAGATAATGGAAGGGGTGAAGGCCAAGAGAAAAGCATTCCAGAGGCTTAGGAAATCAGGAGGGCAAGGGGACAAAGACGAGTACATGACGAAGTCCAGGGAGGTTACCAGGCTAGTCAAAGTGGCCAAGGCTTCCAGAGGGCTGAGGCTGACACAGGGAATCAGAGCTGGGAAAAGGACTTCTTCAGATACATTGATGAGAGAAGAAGAAGAAGAAACAAAGACCAGATTGTGAGGATTAAGAAAGAAGAGGATGGGTGGAGAAGGGAGAAGACCCAGCAGGGGCACTGAAAGAGTACTTCTGCTCTGTGTTCACAAAGGAAAAAGGGGGGAAGATACCCCATGGGAAGGGGGGAGTGGGCAGAGGGGGGATGGGGGTGACTGATATCAGAATAATGGAGCACAGGGTGCTGGAGGGACTAAGGGCACTGAAGGTGGACAAAGCTCCAGGTCTGGATGGCATTTACTCTAGGGTACTTAGGGAGCTAACATAAATCCTGGCAGGGCCACTGGCAGACCTGTTCAATCCTTCACTGGACACAGGATGCATGCCACAGGACTGGAGGATGGCCCATGTGGTGCCCATTCATAAATGTTGCCCGAAGGATAATCTAGACAACTATAGACTGGTGAGTCTCACTTCAATAATGGGGAAACTCATGGAGTCAATCCTTAAGTAGAGACTGGTGACCTTTCTAGAGGACAGTGGGCTCCAAGACAGCCATCAGCACAGTTTTGTATTGGGCAGATCCTGCCAGATGAAACTAGTCAAGTACTACGACTGGGTTACCAGGGAACTGGATGAGGCCATACAGTGGACGTCCTATATTTGAACTTCAGCAAGGCCTATGACTTACAGCCCTATGGTAGGCTGGGGTGAAAACTGGAATACATTGAGGTGGGGACAAAAATGGTCAACTGAGTCACCAACTGGCTGAGGGGTAGCAGCAAAGGGTGGTGGTGGTAGGGGAACTTTCATCACCAAAGGATGTTAGGAGTGGGGTGCCCCAGGGTTTAGTACTGGGACCGGTGCTGTTCGGGATATTTATATCCGGTATCTCAAATGGGATACAGAGTAGGATCAGTCTGTTTGCAGATGATACTAAGATTGCTACTACAACCTTTTTAGAGAAGACAGAGTGGGTAAGCATGGGGGTGGCTGTGTCTTCTACATGCATAACTCCTTAATGGGCCACGCTCTACAAACCTCAAAGCTGGACTATGGTTCCCAAGCCATTTCTCTTAAAATTACCCCAGACCACTCCAGAGCCCTGCTGATTATCACTGTGGTGTATGTCCCCCTGCAGAAACAATCCCCAGCAATCCAATCACTCACTGACTACCTCTCCAGCCTCCCGCATAAGGTTGAGCAGATACTGGTGGGTGATCTCAACACCTGCTGACTTGCCAGCTCGGCTGCCCAAGCCATGGACACATTTGCAGCCCTTGACCTAACTCAACTAGTAACTCAGCCCACCCGGCTGAACCCATCCAATGGCTCTCACACCCTCTTGGACATCCTTCTCACCAACTGCCTGCACAGAATTGTGGACACCTCTGTCCATCCAAACTCCCTGAGCGACCACTCGTCAGTAACTTTCACCTGGTCCTGTTGGTTACCTAAACCTGTGCTCAACATGGTCTCCCACCGCATCATTTGACCTGGTAATCTCGTTAAACGTAAGTAGTACCTAGCCCACTGTGATTGGTCCCCTATAAACCAGGCCCCAAGTATTGATTAGGTGCTTGACTACTTCACCCGCTCCTTTAACAGGGCCTTTGACATCTTTGCCCCATTGGTCAAGCTTGCACCAAGCAACATCATGTGCCTTGGGTCACACCATCACTCCTGTAACTACTATGACTCAGAGATAATCTCTGGCACAGCGCCATTGTTTCTGGTAAGCCTGGGGACAGGCAAGTCTACAATGCTGAGTGCAACAGATGTACTCGGGCCATTTGTAAGGCCAAGGTGGAGTACTACAGATCCACTCTAGCCTCCTCCTGAGGGTCTGCCTGGAACTTCTGGGACAACCTAAAGGAACTAAATGGGAAACCTCACTCCCCTCCCCTGTCTCAACTTAACTTTAATGGGACCACTATCACTGACCCTGCTAGCATTGCTGACTGTCTTAATTCTGCCTTCTCAAACCTCAGCACAGTCCTTCCTAGCAACTTCTTTGACCCAAATCCCCCCTCACAGCCTCTGTCCCTCTCATGTGCACCTTTCTACCTTTGAACCATTTTGCCACAAGATGCCAGGCACTACCTGTCTAAAGCCCTCAGTGGCACCAGCCCCTCTTGTGACCCCCTGGACACAAGGCTCCTATGACTGGTCCTTGATGTAGTGCTTACCCCACTGACAGTCCTACTCAACCACTCCCTTTGTGTTGGTCAGTTCCCTCTATCCTGGAAAAAGGTGGTTATCACTCCCATTCTTAAAAGTGGAGGCACCTCCTCCCCTGGCAACTATCAGCCGATCTCTAATCTTCCACCACTCTCAAAAGCCCTGGAAAAAGTGGCAGACCAACTGTCCGAATATCTGGCCTCCCGTGATCTACTATGCAGGGAGCAGCATGGCTTCCGATCAGGTAATAGTATGACCACAGCTCTTGTGAAGTTCTCTAACTTCCTTTATGAAACCCTTGACAAGAGGCCACCCTGCAGGAGCTGTCTTTATTGACCTCTCCAAGGCCTTTGATACGGTCTGTCACCCTCTCCTTCTTGACTCACTCCTCCAACTTGGCTTTTCCCAAGGCCCACTTGACTGGTTCTCCAGTTTTGTTTTTTTTTTTTTTTTTTAGTTGTTTAACCAGGAGTAGCACACTAAGCTGAAAGCTTTTTTATAGGAGCGACCTGGGAGCACAGGGAAGTTAAGTGACTTGCTCAGGGTCATACAGTATGCAAGTGGAAGCTGTGGGATTCAAACCCAGGTCTGGTCTGCAGGATGTCACCAGATTTGCAGCTCAGAGCCTTAAACCACTGTGCTATACTGCCTCTCCGCAAGGTCTCAATGTGTTAAAATACACAACACACTCTCCAGCACCCATCCTGTCCACTCAGAGGTACCACAGGGTTCCATTTTGGGTCTGCTTCTCTTTAGTTTCTACCTGAATGCCCTGCCCAGCTCCTGCAAGGTACTTCAATATGTGGATGATGCTGTCCTCTTCATCTCCCACCCTGACCCCTCCTCACTTCAGACCTACCTCCAGTTTTCCTTCAACCAAATCCAGAGCTGATTTATCAGCCGCAGGCTGGTTATTAATATTAAAAAAAAAACAAAGCTATGTTGCTTGCTCATCATCAAGGCAAGGTCAGAGACTCACCCCTCCAGATACTCTCCAGCTCACTTCACCCGTTGAAACAGGTAAACATGTACAAATACTTGGGCATTACCTTCGACTCCACCCTCATCTTCCACTCTCATATCAACTTGCTTACCTCAGCTACCAACATGTGCATTGGCCTTCTCTACTGTCATAAGGATTGCCTACCACCAGAGGCCCTCAGACTGGCTGTCACCTCTTCATTCTTGTCACTTGTAGACTATGGCCTCCCTGTCTATGCCGCTGCTGATGCCACCACCCTCAACAAAATTCAGATTTCCCTAAACAAGGCCTGTAGGCTCCTAACCGGTGCAGACAGGCAGACTCATACATGCACACTATACTCCCTGGCCAGCATACTCAATCTTGAAGAGAGATTGCAATATCAGTCCTGCCTCCTGGCAAAAAAAAATACTCATAGGCCCCCGGGTGTCTGCCTTCCTCCGCCCTGCTACCCCCCATCTTCACTTGTAGTGCCATCAAGGCTGTTTTTCGAGTCCCCAGGGTGAGGATCACACTTGCCCGGAGATCTTTCTGTTACAGGGCACCACACTGGTTCAACTCCCTCCCCACCTCCATCTCCTTCCTCCCCAAAATAGGTCCTTTTAAGATAGCTCTCAGGAACCTCATTCTCTCCACTCACAGTTGCAAATGTCCGCAACATGTGGGGCCCTAGACCACCCATGCCTCCTTTCTCCGGGGCCTGTAGTTAATCTCCTACTTAGACAAAGCTTCACATGAGGTTGCATCTTTGTGCCACATATCCGTTTACTGTTGCCTAGCTTCCATTCAGTATAGGACTTGAGTCGCTACCAAATACTGTGATGGTTGTCTTTTGTATTGCTTCTTTGCTTTAAGGTTCTGTATGGCTATCTCTATCTTGTTACTGTATGCTATTTTTTTATACTCATGTGTCTTATGACTTGTATTTTACCCTGTACTTTACTATGTATTGCCTGTTACTGACATGGAGCCTTTGGAAATGAGTCCTTGACTCAAAGGGTTGTAATTCCGATGTGAATATAAATAAATAAATAAAAACTAAGATTGGTGCAGTGGTAGATGTCATAGAGGGGTGGAGGGGACTGCAGTAAGACCTGACCAAACTACAAGAATTTATTTATTTATTTGTTGATGATTCGAAAGTACCTTTGAGTCAGAGACTCCTTTACAAAGGTTCCAGGTCACAGTAATTAGAGACAAACAATATTACATAGCATAACACAGACTAGTTTGTTACAAGAAATTGTAGTCTAACAAACCGTCAGATAATAGTAATTAACTAGTACAGATAATTAATCAATATGTATATACACTCAGATATAGAACTAACCTGACAGGCTCAGGAATGGTCAGAGACATGGCAGTTGGGGTTCAATGCCAAGAAGTGCAAGGTACAGCACTTCAGAGCAAAGAACCAGGGGAGGAAATATCAGCTGGGAGGGATACAGCCGGTAAGCACAGTGAAGAAAAAGGATCTAGGGGTACTAATAACACGGAGTATGAACCACTCAGCTCAGTGCAGGAAGGTGGCTGCAATGGCAAACAAGATGTGGGGGTGCATAGCGAGGGGAATCTTCTCCAGGCACAGGGAGGTGATCCTACCCTGTACAGGTCACTGGTCAGGCTGCATCTGGAATACTGCATGCAGTACTGGCATCCATTTCTGAAGAGGGACATCAGATTGCTGGAGGGGGTGCAACATAGGGCAAACAAGATGATAGAGGACTTGAGTCTAAATCCTATGAGGAGAGGCTGGGAAAGCCACCACCTGCAGAACTGACCATGTATGCCTCTTAGCATATTTTCACTGAAATGGTGGATACAGACACTGAAAATGTAGGGAAATGAGGGGCACTGGTTTTAATAGTGTGGTACAAATTGTCAGACAAAGTCAGAAAACTGGAAGCTAGTGACTTAACAGCTCCTACCCTTGATCACACCCTGAACACTAGCTGAAAGTTCAAACAGTGGAGTGATAAGGACTCACATTGAACCTTTTGTGGAATCCCCCTCTTGAACTGCCAGATAACTGCAACTGTTAATGAGGTGTTAATCACACCAGGCCATCTGGAACACTGAGAGAGATTAGCAGGAGCGCTAGAGCCTGCTTAAAGTAGGGACTTTTTTTTCAGTTAATGCTTTTTATTAGATTTTTATAACTTCAGACAAGGCCAGGTACAGTACATACACTGCAGTATAGGGCACATGAGCACACAGCAGAATAAAGCATGCAGTACATCAATGAGCAAAAGCTCCCAGGAATTTAGAATAGTATCTATGTAGGCACACAATAAACATGTTGCTAACATTCTCTGATCAAAGAGTCCAAAGAAGGGGAGAAAAAGCATAACTCTGGAGTCTGTGGTTAACAGCTGAAGAGGTAATAGCTGGGATCCTGACGAGCTTGCTGAGCGAGTCCTGAGGAGTTTCCTGATACTTTGTCTCTACCGGAGGAACATAAGGAACAGGAGAGAGAACAATAAGAAACACTAAACTTTCAGATCATGCATTTTGCCAGTTAGGGAGAGGGACGGTTACTTATTATTTTACAATGGAGAAGGGGGGTCCAAGGACCCTACCTGTGAGAGTATACCATTATCTGCTTAGATCAGTCCATATTAACTGAGGGGTTCACCCTATCCTAGTACGTGGAGAGAGGTAGGCTAAATATGGAGCCCAACAAAGGTAGTACTATGGGAGAGTATTAGCAATTGCATGAGATAAACGATCCAAAGCAGCCACCTTTGAAAGGGAGTTTAGCAATTCAGGAATAGTGGGTACCACTGTCATTCTCCAGTGGCAGAGGATAAGCCGCTTAGCTTGAAGACTAAGTAGGGCCAACTACCTCTGCTGCTGTCGGGTAAGTCTCCTCGATGCAGGGAGTAGGCCCAGGATCCATAATAAGGGGTCGAGGGTCATGCCTGGACCAAGAACCTGTTCTGCCAGGCCATGGACAGCCGTCCAGAAGGAAGACAGAAGTTGGAAGAGCCAAAGTATGTGCGTGAGATCTCCTACTCCAGAATGGCATCTCCATCACCAGTTGCTATCCACTAGATGTAATCGATGCAGGAATGAGGGCGTGCAATTCCAATGAGACAGGATTTTATTTTGTATGGGCCTACTTCTCACATCAGAATACATAGAATGGGCATTCTTTCAGCAGAGCTCCCACTGGGCATCTGAGAGAGGTTGCTGAAGGGCCTGCTCCCATTTAGATTTGGTATGTGTTGACTGAGAGTGGATTTGCTCCCTAAGGTTGGAATAAATATAACTAGCTCTGCATCCTTTGTGGGTCAGCCATTTGTGCACCAAAGTAGTCCCCTCATGCTTTGCAGTGGGGAGAAGCTTGATACAGACTGTTACTGAGCTCTGGAGCTGCAAGTATTGCCAAGAATGCTGACTTGCCTAGCTGGAACTCCTGGTCCCTTTCTTGAAAGGATTTTAAAGTGAGGCCATCTTCTGCCAATAAGTCTGCCAGTGTGGAGATGCCCTTTCCTGCTATGTTGGCCAACACAGAGTTTTACCATCCACCTTTAGGGAGTTATTGCCCCATATAGGGTTGGCCAGCAGCGGGCATGGTTTGGCACAGTTTCTTGTGTACCAAATGCCATACTTGCACTGAACTTGTGATTGTGGAACGTAGGCCCAGAGGTTTGGGAATGGGGTTGTATAGCAGGACTGTAAGTGACTTCACCTGGGCTATGGTTGCTTCCATGTGTACCCAATGTGGTGTTTTCTCTGTCATTGGTAGGAACCATGCTAGGGTCTGAGTGGTGGAAAAGGCCCACTTGTATCCTTCCATCCAAGGAAGCTCCCCCCCCCCCCATGACCAGTGTGTTCTGAGTTTGTTCCTGCTGTAGCAAGGCTTGGAACCTTCCAAAATAAAATTGGAGAAGGCCTGGTCAGCTGCTTTGACCCCAGCAGCCAGTAGCGCCAGTGGAATGTGTGAGATGATGTGTAAGAGTTTAGGGGCTGCCACCATTTTAAGCATGGAGATTTTGCCTGCCAATGTGAGGTGAAGACCACGCCAGTGAGCAAACTCTGTTTTGACACCAGCAAGGAAGGGTTTGATGTTCAGGTCCCAGAGTTTGGTCAGGTCTGGGGTGAGGCATATTCCTAAGTACATGAGGGAATGTGGAGCCCATTGAAGGCCAAGGTAGGACACCTGTACATATGTACATAAGTTATTAAGAGGTAACACCTCCATTTTTGACTGGTTGATCTTCAGGCTGGAGTATCTAGTGAATTCAATGAGGAGAGATAGTAAGGATGAGAGTGAGGCAGGTGCATCCGCTATAAGGACTAGCAGATCATCCACATACATAAAAGTGGAAAAAGTGTTGTCTCCAATAGGGAACCCACTGATAAGAGGGGAATGATGTATCACAGTCGCAAGCAGCTCCACCGCCAAAATAAAAAGCAGAGGGGAGAGAGGACAGCCCTGCCTTTTGCCCCTCCCCAAGGGGAAAGGAGCAGATAGGGTAGAGTTAGTAAGAACGTGGTCAGTGGGATTCATGTGAAGAGCTGCTACCCAGTGCCTGAAGTTTTGGCCAAAACCCAAGGCTGTCAGCAGTTGCTGAAGATAGTCCCATTCAAGGGAATCAAAAGCCTTTTCAAAATCTATGGCCACTGCAGCGGATGGTGTTGAGCACTTACCAGCCCAATAAAAAGTATTAATCATTGAGCAGATATGGTCTCTACTGTAGCGACCAGGGACAAAGCCAACCTGAGAAGGGTGGATAAGCAAGAGGAGAAGGGGATTCAACCTGGAGGCGAGGATTTTTGTGAATATTTTACTATAGTATCTGAGTTTATGAGTGAAATAGGGTGGTAGCTAGATGGAAGAGTGAGATCTTTCCCTTTTTTAGGGAACACTGTGATGATGGCTTCCCTGAGAGATGAGGGAAGAGATCTGGTGGTGAGGGCTAAGTTAAAAAGATCATTGAGAAGAGGGGCTATCAAGGGTGCAACTAGGCCCCAGAATTCTGGGGAGAAGCCATCTCCACCAGGAACTTTCCCACGGTTTAGGGCTTGAAGTGCCTCTGTCACCTCCTTGAGAGTGATGGGGACTTCAAGGTTAGCTGCTTGTTGCAGGGATAATTACAGAAGGGAAACTAAGCACCCCGTGGGCATCTGTAGAGTGAGAAGGGGGCATACAGCTCCTTGTAAAAGTCTACCATGACTTCATTTATCTGTTCCAACTGCACTTGCACAAGTAGGGACTTTTTTAACTTCATTGACAGCCATGGAAAACCTGCACTAGTCAAGATGGACAAGTAGAGGGTTAGCTGCACTAGACCTGGTTAATTTGCACTACTTTTAGGCTAGTAAAACAATGTTAAAATTAAACCATGTCAATGGTACAATACTGGAGGATGAAGAAGAAGCGAACATAGACCAAAAGTGCCTCCTAGGGGGGTGGGTTGTACTACACACCCTACAGTATCTCTGTGAGAGTGTTTCCCCGAAGCTTTGTCCCAAGCCTTGGAAGCCTGAGAGCCTGGAGAGAGGGCCAACAACTGGGATGGAGAAGTTCCCAAGGGTCCCTGCTCTATCCTGGCAACCTGTTGCTTTAAAACAAAAGGACTGCAGTGTTTTCTTTCTGTGCTGCTGAGTAGCGAGGATAAACTTCAAGCAGAGCTCACAGGTGAGGACGTCACAGGTAGACCAGAGGCAGCACATGCAGATGTTGTGTTTATCTTTAGAATAAAGCTTTTTTCCATAGTAGCTGCAGCAATGAAAAAGATTAGGAGAATATTTTGTTCTCGACATGCAAAGTAAACAGAACCACTTTAAACTAAAATGATTTCCCTATTAAAAAATAAAACAGTTTTATTTATTTATTTTATTTATTTAGTTTTTGTTGACCGGGTAAGTGCGCTAGACAGATTCTGCCTATTTTCAGGCATGACCTGGGGGAGGGGGATACAGATGAATGCCAACTGTCTTTGAATCAGATTAAGCTGTTGGTGGTATTTTTTGTGAAGCTGGCAGTTGACTAAATGACAAAGCTTCCATGGAGTCCGTGGGAGTATGGTAGGTGGCAAGAAAAAACAGAGGTAGGAGCGGGGCTGCCCATACTTATATACAGGGATGTCATGATAGGACGTCAGCAGAGGTGGCCCTTACCTGACTGCTACAGAAAGGTTTCTGTGTGGTCCTAGTGCTGATGCAGGTATAGATCCATTGGTATGACCTGATGAGAGTGATTTCCTTGAAGAAGGTCAATGTCCTTTCTAAAGTGGGGCCTCCAATTTAGACAAGTCTTATGTATTGGTTAGAGCCTGGAACTGTATTATTCCAGCATCATTGTGACTATGAAGCTGCCCTATTCTTTGAACATAAGAAAGTACTGGCTGAAGGGGGCCTTGCAATCCATCTGGTCTGCCAGTGAAAGCTAATCCCCCCTCCCAGTCTCTTTACTGCCTTAGTTTTCCACAGTGCCTGTTCCATGCTAGCTTGAACTCCCTCACTGTCTTCACTGCCACAATCTACAGGACAGACTATCCCAGGTCTCAACCACCCTTTTCGTGAAGAAAAACTTCCGGTTTGTTTTGAAATTACCTCTGTTCAGGCACATGTTGTGCCCCCTTGTCCATGTATTCCTGTTTTCCCCTCAAGAGATCCTGTGTTTGTACTGAGTTGATACCTTTGAAGTATTTAAATGTCTCCATCATATCTCCCCTGTCCCTTCTCCTCTCCCATGAGTACATCCTAAGATGGTTTAATCTCGATTCATACTTTTTTAGTGTAGTCCATGTATCATCATCATAGATCTCCTCTGCACCGTTTCTAGGGGATCCTTGTCCTTCTTGAGGTGCAGTCTCCAAAACTAGACACTGTGCTCCACTGAGGCCTTACCAAGGACCTGTATGGCAGGACTATTGCTTCGCTTTTCCTACTTGTGATACCCCTTCCTGTGCTTCCGAGAATACTGCTAGCTTTTTGCACCACCTTTTCACTCTGCCTGGTTGTCCTTAAATCATCAGATATGAGTACCCACAGATCCCTCTCATCTTAATTTCACTCAGCTATCCCCGATCCCTCTCTATCTTAGTTTCACTCAGCTAGTCCCCGAGTATATTTCAGCCCAGGTTCTTCATCCCAGGTGCATAACTTTGCACTTCTTGGTGTTGAGTTTCAGCTGCCACTGTTTTCACTATTCCTCCAGTTTTTTAGATCAGCGATCATTTCTGTATCCCCCTCTTGCATGTCAACTCTATTGCAGAGCTTGGTGTCATCTGCAGAACAGGCAAATCTCATAGATTTCTTGACTGGATAACCAGAGTGGTGAACCAAGGGGGTGCAGCTGATGTCACCTACCTGACTTCAGCAAAGCTTTCAATACTGTTCCACACAGAAGATTGATTAATAAGCTGGGTAGGCTCGGGGTGGGTCTGAAGTTGTCAATAGGATGGCAAACTGGTTGGCAGGCAGAAAACAGAGAGTAGTGGTAAATGGTATACAGTCAGAAAAGATGCAAGTCACAAATGGGGTACCTCAGGGATCGATCATGGAGCCAGTCCTCTTCAATATCTAGGGTAAGGTTTGTCTGTTTGCAGATGACACCAAGATCTGCAACAGAGTAGATGATCCAGATGGAGTGAGCAGAACGAGAAGAGATCTGGATAAACTGGCAAAATGGTCAGAAAAGTGGTAACTGGGGTTTGACACAAAGAAGTGCAAGTTCATCCACATAGGGAAGAGAAGCCCCGAAGCCACCTATAGATTAGGAGGGGGGTTGCTGGAAATCACAAGGTAAGAAAGAGACGTGGGCATCAACATCATCACATATGACTTGAAATCATCTAAGTAGACCACTAAAGCAGTATATAAGGCTAGGTGGATGTTGGGGTGTATTAGAAGGGCTACCACAAGTCGTAAGAGGGAGGCAATAATCCCACTTTACAAGACTCTGGTTAGGCCCCATCTGGAGTATTGCATGCAGTACTGGAGGCTGCACCAGCACATGGCCATTAACAAAATAGAGACAGTCCATAAAAGGGCAACCAAAATGGTGCAGGGACTGCATCAGAAAACACATGAGGATAGATTAATGGAGCTCAACATGTATACCCAAGAACAAAGGTGGGAGAGAGGTGATATGATCAAAACATCAAACATCTTAAGGGCATTAACAAGGTGAAAGTCTAACATGTTTCAATATAAGAAAAATAGCAGGACAAGAGGACACAGCATGAGATTAGAGGGAGGCTGATTAAGTGGTAATGTGAGGCCGTTCTTTTGCACAGAAAGGGTGGTGGATGCATGGAATGGCCTTCCTCAGGAAGTGGTGGATATGAATACAGTGCAGGGCTTCAAGGCATGGGATAGGCATAAGGGAGCAATACAGATGAGTATGAATAGATTGGCCTTTGACAGAGTAAAGGGTTATGGCACATTCATAAGGTAGAAAAAAATAAGCAGACTGGATGGGCCTTGCGGTCCTTATATGTCGTCAACTTCTATGTTTCTATACCTTTCCTTGCAAACCCTCTATGATATCACTGATGAATACTGTATGTTAAATAGAATTGGCCTCGACACAGATCCCAGAAGGCCCAGACCCAGGAGTGGATCCACAGCCCAGCTCCCATGATGGGCCGCAGATAGCCTAGAACCCCAGCAATTGCTGGTGACCTCCTGAGACAGTGAGTCCCACATGGAGGGGGTTAGTAGGTTCCCTCCCTGGCTCTAGGTGAGGACTTCCTAGTGGAGGGGGTCCTCCTGCAGTCGCACATGCACCTTACACTTTCTCTAAAGTATAACCTGTTGCTGTACAGATGCTTATGATTTTATTCACAAGCATGAGGAATGCATACATATGGAACCTAAGCAAAAAAGATAGAAATCATGGATTGCCCTAGCTGGGTTTTGAACCCAGGCCATCTGAATTATGGTCCTGTTGTAACAGCTGTATATCCAAGGCAACTGTAAACCTGTGACTCCCAGAAGCACCTCATTCTTCCTCTATTGCACAATATGATACTGAACCGATAATTACATTTTTGTTTGCCAGAGAGTAGTGTATATGTGAATATATTTGTTCTTTGAAATTGTTTTGCCAGATAGACATACTGAGATTGTTTATAACTGTGACATGGAGGGGAGGAGACAGGTGACATGCATGGGTATACAAAACATATATAACTGTACTGTAGCAGATATACACATACAGTAAACAGAAAATATAGTGCATGGTCTAGTACGGAGATAGATTCCCAGTGAATGACCCGGGGGAGAACAGGTCTCAGCAGGATTATTGCAAGGTCCAGTATAGCTCAAGTACAGTTACAATGAGATATAAGAATAGTCTGGACCAACTGTTTAGTATTTGGGACACTGGTTGGTAAGGTAGGACCCTGGGGTAAGCTGTTCATTAGCTTGGGCAGTCCATACTACAAGGCAAATTTCCCAGAATTCCAATAAAACCTGGGGTTGAGGAATCCATTCCCAACATGTAAGCATAGGTTGTGCCCCAAGTTGAAAATAGGGGTAGGCAGTGTGCTCAGGTAAGAGGGAAGTTGTTGATTGAGTATTTAACCTCATCTGTAATTGAATAAGGGCCAATGCAGCTGATTGTACAATGTACAGTAGTGGGTACAAAATGGGCAATGGAGAATAACGGGTTGGATGGAGTGATACAGTATGTCTGTTCTGGAAAGGTGATGTTTGGGGCAGTGGCCTAGATGAAGTCCCCATAATCTACAATGGGAAGGATTGTTTGCTCCAGATTAGTTTTTTTTTTTTTTATTTAGTTGTTTAACCAGGTATAGCACACTAAGCTGAAAGCTTTTTTACAGGAGTGACCTGGGAGCACAAGGAGGTTAAGTGACTTGCTCAGGGTCACACAGTATGCAAGTGGAAGCTGTGGGATTCAAACCCAGGTTTGGTCTGCTGGATGTCACCAAATTTACAGCTCAGAGCCTTAGACCACTGCGCTATACTGCCTTATAGTTAAAGAAACAGTGAGAACTCAACTCCATGGATTTATTTTTTAGTGATTTTTTATTATTATTTTTAACATGCCACCTTAAGAAAACGTCAGTGACTGATGTTTCATTTTAGTAACTCCACTTTTTCAAGTAATGTTGGTCACCAGTTTATATTAACATAAATATGTGCAACGTAAGTATTAATACAGACAACCATCTATTTAGTACTGCAGCAACCAAACAAAAAACTGTGATAGCCAAAGGTAACTAACAGTGGTGAAATATTTATTGGCTCAGATATACAGAAACTGCAGTGTTCTGGCACTTCAGGGTGCTCTACCCCTTCCTCAGGAAGCCCGAAACAGTGTAAGTAAACAGGTGTTTTAAAAACAGTGTACCAATCACATGTCTCTTACATCATTTCCTTGACTACCATCAACATACATTTATAAAAATTTATAGTACCTCAAAATTACAAATAAATTAGTAGTAAGTGCTTAAAATGCATTACACCAAAGTTATGTAAAATCCCCCCACAAGGGTCTTGCTGTCCTTCTATTAAGTGTCAGTTGTGACTCCCTTATTCCTGTGAGCATACAGTGGGTAGCTTTCTCAGGTCACCACATCTTCCTTTAAGAAACAGAAAAAGACAAATATGTCTACAGTGTCTACTAATCAAACTATATGGGCATAGCTTGTGAGCCTATTACACAATATTTCACACACATCACTTTATTAGTCTTCACCCTGAGCAGCTTCATAGTATTCACCACTTCCCGATTGACTGTTCATATTTGTCTTAGAATCTGGTGATGTTCTTCTGAAATTATCTGCTAGAGTATACATCCAATTTAATATTGTGTTATCACAAAACCCATCATACATACCTATCCTTGCATTAAGATCTTCAACTAATAGTGATAGTAAAATATTTTTATTTATACAGGCTTCAATTTGACAATCAAATTCACCATTAGTGTTCTAAATACTCTGTTTCCAAGGTGTTCTTGTGGATGTTAAGTTTCTCAAACATTTAAAAAACATTAGTTTCTCAATACATAAAACACATAACTATATATATATATATATCATGTTTTCATGGCAAAAATCTCTGTTTAATGCATCAGTTAAGGTTGTTCCACAGTGCCAAAAGTGACAAAAGTAGATTTAGGGTTCCCACCTCACCCCCACCAACAGGCATCGGGGTGTGCGTTGGAGTCATCGGTCCTAAGTCTCACCCAATCTCATGTGTAAACAAGCTGAGGTGGTGCAGAATAAGAGAATGGGGTGAGAATTAGGACCAATGACCCCAACGCACAACCCAATGCCTGTTGGTGGGGGCGGGGTGGGGGTGCAAGGGGGTGGGAACCCTAACATTGAATTTCCTCACTTTTGTCACTGTGGAACACCCCTAACTGATGCATTAAATGGAGGTTTTGCCATGAATTTCCCTTCTTTTTGAGAATGAGCACTATAAATAGTGATTTTGTTGTCACATAGTAATGCTAATGGTAACGCAAATGTAAGTGCAAACGGTAACGCACATGGTGAAGCAAACGTAAATGGTAACACAAATGGTAAAAGAAACGCAAGCACAAATGTTAATGAAAACAGAATGGTAACGCAAATGCTAACAGCAAGAGAAATGCAAATGTTACGGAAACAGTAATGTAAACAGTAACGCCAATGGAAATGCAAATGGTAAGAAAAATGCAAACGATAACAGAAACGCAAATAGAAATGCAAACAGTTAAGGCAATGGCGACGCAGAAGGAAACAGTAATGCAATTGACAATGGAAATGCAACCAAAAAATGCAAACGCTAAGTGCAACAGAAACACAAATAGTGACAAAGACGCAAACAGTATTGGTAACACAACTGGAAATGCAAACAGTTACAGTAACAGCAACAATGATGCCAAAGTGAACAGTAATGCAAAGGGAAACACAAGCGCATATGGAAACGCAAATGGTAATGCGCACGGGCATGGTACCGTAACTGGAAATGTAAATGCTAATAGTAACAGCAATGATGAGGCCAAAGGAAACACAAACGTAAATGCAAACGCAAACGGAAGCACGTACACAAACGCTATGGTAATGCACACTGTGACGCAAAATGAAACACAAACAGAGACAGTAATGGAAAACACAAATGGTAACAGTAACGCAAATGCAAGTGCAAATGAAAACGCGAACTGTAATTCACACAGTGGTGTAGACGGGAACGCTAATGCAAATGGTCATGGAAACGCAAGTTGAAACAGTAAGTGTAACAGTAATGAAAGCGCACACCCTTATTTTCCCCAAAAGCTGCATAGAGCAACACAGTGAATACAAAGAATGTACTGTATGCATAATAATGGGCCTCGGAGCAGAAAATGAGCACTTGGAATACTAAACTGCTTATATCTGAGGAACCGCATGACTTAGTAAAAAAAATAAAATTTCATATTATTTATGACTTTCCTGGCTAGTTTGCACTTAGCCTCCTAGTGGGGGGGCTAAGCATTTTTCTGACGAAAAGTCCGTAACTCGAAGCGTTTCCGAGATACAGGTCCTGAAAAGCACAGCGGATGCTGTAATGTTAATCTATGGTAAAGGGTCAACTTCAGAGTACCGTAACTTTGCATCCCTGTAATATTTTGTCACTAAACTACCAACATGCACATCTGTGGTATGTTGGCTTTCTTCCTGTCAAATTTCAGCCCAAAAGACCAAACCATTCTTTTGCAGCAGGGTGGCAAAGAATTCCTGTTATTTTGGGCATAGTGTTGCAAAGTAGTGTTGCAAATCATGACACTTTCACAAAAAAAAATCACAAAAGTGTCGCAGGTGCAACATTACTTCGCGACACTACAGTTTACAAAAATTTCAAAAACATATGTCTGGGGTGTTTAACCCCCCAAAAAAGACATGGCTAGCATCCTCGGGGCTCGACTAGGTGGACACAAAAATAATTGTGTCCCTAGGTGGTCCCAAATTTAAATACCAAGCATTTCTGTGACCAGTAACTGAAAAAAAAATGGCTGACTCATTACACTACAGGGGTCATTTGTGACACTAAAAACTGCTTTTGTGACACAGTCTAACTTTTTGTTGACTTTTCCCATTGACTGTAATGGGAAACTTGCTTTTTGAAGAACTTTTGAACCGTTAAATATTTTTTCATGAAATCTTTGAAAGGCACATTGGAGACCCAGGCTGCATGTTCCCTGAAGGTTTTGGACCAGTCATGCAAACCATTCGACCTGTAGGTGTGAGCAGAAAATGCGCAGAAAAGCGTAAATGCAACACGGAATGGTGCTTTATAGCTCCACAATTGTATATTTGACCAGTACAAAACTTGGCAGATCCAGAGATCTGTGGTACCGCTCTGTGCCTGCCAAATTTCAGACAAATCCATCTTACAGTGGCAAAGTTATTAACCTGACAAATTTCACACTTTAACCTTAAATGGGGTATTCAACCTTAACTATAGTGGCACTACCGTGCCACTATAATATATATCTATAGGGGGATACATGATGGGCAGGAGTGAGATATGGAAAATATTCTCACTCCTGTAGAGTGGCACTCATGAGATATCCATGCCTTATGATGTAGGAGTGAGAATATTTCCCATATCTCACTCCTGCCCATCATGTGTGCAATTTATACAATGGGGCAGGAGTGGGTTTACAGGTTGTTTCTTTGTGATTTTGTGTCTGTGAAGGTGTTATTTACTTATGTGGTATTCTGCTGGTGTGTTGCATTTATCAATGGGTTTCCTTTCCGTTTGTGAATGGTGGTGTTTCATACTTTGAGATTGGTTGCTGGGTTGGCCTTAGGCAAATGTTACTAGGATGTATTCTGTGTTATGATTCATGGTGCTACACACATCAGTCATTGGACAGGACGTGAGGATTGGTGTATTTGTCTTTGTGGGTGGGGCTTTATGTATTCAGTCAGTTCCAGAAACGGAGTTTGCGAAGTCTTTTAAAATGCTTTATTTTGTTAGTTACTGTATTTACTGGTTACTGTGTGAGAAAGTTTCTTTATTTCAGTGTGTTTTTTTTTTATGTATTTTATGTGGGTATTGGTGCTTGAGGGAGTTTCTGCTGGTTACCGTCACCAGAATGAAATACAGGATTTCGGCTTGAACATTTCCAATTCGTTCTCCTGCTGCAATGGAAAGAGGTATTTTCAGCAACTGGTGAAGAGTCTTGCGTTTACTTACTGTGAGTCAGTATCACTGGATATGGGGATGAGGTCTTTTGGAGGGTGGGCTTCTGTTGAGTTGTAGAAAATAGAAACAGAGATACAGTAGTGGGTTGTTTTGTGTCAGCATTTTAAAAGACGTAGAAGAAAAACAAGTTTTGGTACTGTTGTTCATGTGGTGCATCAGGTGTGTTTAGTTTGACTTTTGTGGTTTCAAATTAGAGCCGGCAGCCTGATGCAATGCAGTGAGGTAACCAGAGTGGAAATATTGGCAGGTGACATAGACACTGTGTGTGTAAATGTAAATATCTCCACAGTGTCTATGTCACCAGTCATTTATCTCACTGGGGTACAAATACATGTTTTTATTTGCAACGTTTATCACCCACCTGTATTGTATAAATAAATATATATGCAGGCAATACAAGCATGGACTTTTATTTAGAATAAATCTCAAAACATAAAGGCCCAGATATTCAAAGCATTGCGCCTGGCCAAATCCATAGTGCTGGATTAGCACCAGGCTGCAATATTCAAAAGGCCAAATAGCACCAGTGCTATGTGGTAGTGCCGACACTAACAGACACTGTAGGCAGGGGTGGGGGATCGGGGAGTGGCCAGGAATGCCAGCGCAGCTGGCATATTCAAACGTAAAGCGCCGCGCTATAGGCATTGGTGCCACCTGTAGCGTGGTGCTAAACACCCCTGACAAAAAACTGGTGGTAACGCAGTGGTGTCCCCCTCCCCATCGCGATCCCCGCCCCTGGTAGCCACTACATTCAGACTACTGCCATGGTGGTTTAGTGGTCCCCCTACTCCCCACATCATGATCCCTGCCCCCTGCTCCCTGGTTGCCGCACCAAGCCATAAACCCCAAGGTGCTCTAGAAGCCCACCCCATGATCCCGTCCACACAGCACTACGTATCCTGGTGGTCTAGTGGCCCCCCCACCACCATCCCGGCGGTGCGAGTCCCACAAACCCGGAACTTGCAGCTGTGCAGACCAGCGACCGGCTCAGCCTTCCTCTCACCACTACGTCCGGCCACCGACTGCAGTATGCATGTGTTCACTGCAGGAATGAGCACAGACGCATTCATTCCTTGCAGTAGCACACATGGATGCCGCAGTCGGTGGCCGCGCTAGCAATGAGAGGAGGCTGAGCCAGTTGCTGGCTCCGTCAGCTTCACGTTCGGTTTGTGGAGTCGCACTGTTGGGTGCGTGGGGGCTACCAACCACTCTGGATATGCAGTGCTGTGTGGTGGAGACAGGGGGCCTCTAGAACACCTTGGGGTTTATGGCTTGGTGCGGCAACCGTAGGGTGGCAGGTGGGGATCGTGATGTGGGGGGTGGGAGGACCACTAGACCACCATGTCATCATGGTATGTTGTCGTAGCCAGATGTTGCACACTATGCTGAATGCTTATTGACAGGTGCAGACTGTGAATACAGGGAGGTTGAGAGACTTGCTCAGGGTCACACAGTATGCAAGTGGGGGCTGTGGGATTCAATCCTGGGTCTCCAAATTTGCAGCTCAGAGTCTTCAACCACTGCAGTATCTTACCTCCCTTGTATGGTAGTGGCTACCAGGAGATAGGGGTCATGGTGGGGGGGGGGCTAGTCTGCCAGGGACTGTATCCCCCATATGGGAACAATGGCCTTGACAGCTGGGACTGTCTGCATGTCCCACCCAGTGTCTCCAGTTCACTGTCGTATAGGGTTGCTGTAGAGCCTAGGGGGCGTACAGCCTACATCCACCCCCTCCCTTGCCTCATGTCTGTCCTATGCATCCTAGTTTTACCACACAGTTACTGCACCCACAACAGCTCCGGGGCAACAATGTTGGCATTGGGGGTGGGGGGGCTTTCCTCCAGGGCACGTTTGGACTCAGGCAGTATGTATACATATATATGGCTGTATTGTTCTGTAGTCCAGTTTGAGCAACAGGGGATGCTGTGGGCATGCCTTTGCCTGCAGCGTCCAGCCTGTACTTCCATTCTGACCAAAAGGTGGAGCTGTGTGCTCCTTGTAGTAGCACTGGGCAAACTACATGGCAATGTATGCTAAGCAGCACATAATGAGATGCAAGTGTGCCTGTTTGCCCATGGATTACCTAAGTAGGCTCATTTGCATGGGAGCTTTGAATGTAGCTCACGTTTGCCCCAGGCTAACCAGTTTGCACTGGGCTATTGTGTTAGCACTGTGCAATCGGGTTAGCCCTGGGCCAACCACACTTCAGCATTGCACAGTTTTTGCAGTGTGTGGCTTGCATTGTTGTTTGCTGTAGCTGTGCCACAGCTCTGTGCAATCACACACAATGTTCTCCACCTGCAACACTGGCTTGCTCAAGTGTCTTCTGGGCTGCTGTTGAAGTGTACACTTCCCTGTTGCTATATTCTGTGCTGTCCTATTCCCAGGCTATTTTTGCCCTGCACTCCGAGCCCAGTTTGCCCAGCTTCCTTAGCATGCTATATTCGGCAGGTTTAGCACCGGGCTATTCCTTTTGGATATGGCGGCTATTAGGTCTGGGCAATGTTGACACACCGGGCAGTGCTACTTTAGCCCTGGGGCAAGGCTTTGAATATCTGGGCCAAAATCTTTATGCAGACATTTTAAATACTACATAAAGCTTAACAAGTTGGGGTATTCATTGATAGCAAGTACAGGTGTGGACTGAGATCAATTTTAAGTCAGATTTAAACGCAGTTACAGTCATATCCAAAGATCTCATATGGTTTGACAGATTGTTCCATACATTTGATGATTTGTATGTACCTTTGTTTTACCAGGAGAGACACACATTTAAAAGTCAGCTTTCTGAAATTGTTTTTCACCCTTGGAGCCACCAAAGGTTTTAATTTATTTCTCAAATGGAAATTATGGTTAAACTAATCAAGAATATCTGTAAGCCTGGATGGGTTTCCTGTTTTTAAGAGCTTAAACAGCAGGATATCCCATGCTCTATCCCTGTTCAACTATAATGGGTTCCAATTTAAACTTTGGTAGACATTACAGTGATGTGTGTCAGATTCACACTTTAATACAAATCTGGCTATTTTATGATACTTTGTGTAACGATTTATTTGCATGAGTAAAGATATGACTTCTGTAGTCCAGCATGGGAATAATCAATTGGTTCACTGCCAGCAAGTGGGTTTTTTAGTCATACAATGAGATATACATTTTGTAGCTCCTATTTTCATATGTACTTTTTTAGTTAACTTGTCTGAGTGATGTTCAAAAGTGAGACACTGGTCTAACTCCAAACCCAGATATTTATAAGTTGAGACCTGAATTAGAATTTGACCATTTGCTGTCCTGATCTCAAGCTTATTTGTTTCACTGTATGTATTTCTTCGAGGGGGACTAAATAACATTGTTTGAGGTTTTTTTGGCGTTTAAGATGAAGTTGGAGGATGACAACCAGTCTTGCAAATTATTAAAGTTTAGTTGAAGTTTGCTTTCTACCTCTTTAGGGTTATTTCACTCTGCCACTAATACTGTATCGTCTGTGTATGTTATTAAATCTGTGTGAGATATAGGGTTTTGGAGTATAAGTATACAGTATGAGGCACATTAATGGGCCCAGTATTGACCCTTGCAGAACCCCTCAGGCTGTTGGGGGTAGTTTAGAGTTTCTACCTCCCACAGTTACTAGCTGAGTACGCTTCCTAGGTATGAGGAAAACCACCTCAATGGTTCTTTCATTACGTCTAGTTCCCCTAGCCTATCCAATAAAATATTATTGTCCACTGAACTGAAAGCTTTGGACAAATTCACAAACACTGCACCCATGGATCAGCCTCACCAAGGGGAGAGGCCACCTGGTCTAAAAAAATCCGTGAGTGCAGTGTCCGTGAACAGTCCTTTTCAATCTTGGACTCCATAATTTTTTAAACAGATGAATGGTGACTGGTGAGTGCTCTATCTTTTTTTTTTTTTTTTTTACCAATTATTTTACCAGGTGAGACATACTAAGCTGAAAGCTTGTTTGCAGGTGCAACCTGGGAGTACAAGGAAGTTAAGTGACTTGCTCAGAGTCGCACAATATGCACCTAGAGAGCTGTGGGGTTCAAACCCAGGTCTCCAGATTTGCAGCTCAGAGCCTTAACCCACTGCGCCATACTGCCCCCTTGCTTGGTTCTTTTCAAAAGCCAGATTGGACCAGAGTAATTTTATTATATTTTCATAAATACTTTATTAATTGGGAATGGACTACTTTTTCCATCATTTTGCATACTATGAATAATAAGGTTATCGGTCTAAAATTTGATGAATCTGAGGCATCTCCCCCTTTAGAAATTGGAACTGTCTTGGCCTGTTTCCATTGTTTTGGAAATAACCCCTGTGTTAAACTCAAGTTAAATATTGAGGATAATGGCTGGGGATCAGATGATAACCACGCTATAATCACCTCGAGTGGTTGCTAGGGCAACATGGTAAATCTCGAGAGCGCAGCTCAAGAGGTTTACTGTAGCCCTAGCAACCACGAGAGTTGATTTCAGCGTGGTTATCACCCAATCCCCAACCATCATCTTTTATAGTGTATGGTCAAAAAAACACTGTTTACATTCTACGTGTGAGAATTATCTAACTCTGGTGCATTCTTTTTTGTTAAGCCACTGTTTGGAAGTTCCGAAGTGTGGTTTAACAACTTTTAAAATTCTAAACAGTGCATAACAAAGCTGTGTAACTGCTGATTATGGTGGTTAATAGGCACTTACCATACATTATAAGTCCATTAAAGGCTGGGCAACATATTTTACAGAATTTTAGTAAAATCTGACTTCAGTATTGTCCAGTCCACAAGCCTTATTATTTTTTTATTTATTTATTGCTGCAATAACTTCCCCATGCCTATTTTTTTAAATTTAAAACCTGGCCCTTTGTTCCCTTCTCTAGTTTCATCTATTATCTTTGGTGACTTATTTTTAAGGGAACCACTGGGCCAGCCAGTTAAATCGGGGAGGGTTATATAATAGCCGTTTAATATTTCTGCTGCCTTCTCCAAGGGGCACTTTTACCATTCTCCGTAAAGTTTACTTCAGTTTGGTTTCTCCTAGGATTAGTTGGACTTTTTATTAGATTCCAGTAATGTTTAGAATTAGTGGTATTTTTTTTAATTTCCTGTTTGTAATAGTATCCCTTTTGTTTTCTAACCTCTTGGGTGACTTTATTTCTTATTTTCTTAAATGTATCCCATGTCTCCTTATTTAATTTTTTATTTGCAGATTTCCATAGTTTGTCCTTCTCTTTAATTAGCATTTTAATTGTGTCATTTAACCATGATAACATTGGGGTTTATTTGTCTGTTCCCTAAAAGGGGTGCACTTGTTACATACTTCCACAAATGTCCTTGTAAACTCTTCAGTTGCTGAATCCATATCTGGAATTAATGCTACTCTATACAATTCTGATGTTTGGATTTTATGTTGAAAAACTTATGGAGTATAATTTTTGTAACATCTCCTCTTAGTACAGGGTATACTATTCTGTTTTGTTGTTTGACCTACACTGTGATGTAAAAGATGATTACACTATGGTCCCCTAGTTTTGGGGGGCTCACCCCCTTATCCAACACCACCAATTCAGGGGTCACACATATTAGATCTGAAATGTTTCCTGGGCCTTCGAACCTTCCCTTCCTTGTAGGAGTGTCTGTTTGCTCTAGATGTACATTTTGCAATGACTCTTCCAGCTTTTTTCCCCATGGCCTTCCCAAATAAAGCTGAAGTCCCCAACCAAGATAAAGTTTTTATTTGTCACATACTCCATCACTAAGAGAGAAAAAGTTTTAAACTAAATTGGTTTAGTTTTTTTTTTGGGGGGGGGGATAATGTTCCAATTACCAGGTTGAAATCCTGTAAATAAATGAGTATACATTCAATGCCATTCATACTCCCAGAATAGAGTAGTTTTGATTGGCCCAGACAGTGCTTCAGATACAACAGTACACTCCCTCCTCTTGCCCCTCTGTCTAATCTATAATTGTAGTAGTCCCTCAACTATATTTCTTTAAAATCAGTCTTATTATTTAGCCATGTCTCCATCAGAGTAATAATATCAAAAGTTTCAGTCTCCACCCATGCCTTAAATAAGTAAATTTTTTATCAAACTCCTTGCATTATCATGGGTTATCTTTAGGGTTTTCTCTTGAGGACCAGGATTAGTTTCTATATCTCCACTACAAATTGAAGACACCCATAGCAGTTTGCTTTTTGGTTAAACTGTAACAGGTCAATTTTAATTGGTCTGATTTCCAGCTGGGTCCTTATTCTTGCAAATGGGTTTCTTCTTTTGTTAAGTTGAAATCCATTTGGTTTTGGTTTAAGGTGTACCCCAATACATTCGGATGTCTGGGTTCTCAGTGAGCGAGAGAATAGGAATTTACTGGGACACATATCTGTAACAGGCTTGTAATACCTATAAGAATTCCATAAAACATCTAAAAATGTAATTCTCCTGATTACTAATTTGAAGACTCAAGTAGCAATCAAAAGAAGGAACATTTTGATGAACAGAGGAAGGACAAAAACATTTTTAACCTAAAATCAAGTACAAAGCCTAGGATATAATGTCTAAACTATATTAAGATAAAGCTATAATGACTATATCAGTAACATTCCATAGAAATCAAATCAAATTAAAATACTGAGGTAGCTAAATTTTAAATAGATTGAATACCCCCAGAGAGGTGTAGTGAGAAAACATATGCCTTTTTTCAGCTCTGCAGCACTTCAGTACAAAATCCAAATTTCTAAATCCAAAGTATTATAAATCCAACCTAAAGTATTCATAAACGCTTTCGTAGAAGCTTATTTCAAATTACTACAGTATAGGAATGTGTACTATTTGACTTAAAACTTACTGAGCTGCCAGGCAGCTTTGAATAAAGCAGAACATCTGTAAACACTTTTTCTCTAAGAGCACTCATGCTCACACTGTCACTCGTGCTTGGCATGTGGCATAGTCTTTTGAGTGATGAAGCCCCGCCACCACTATGCTCCTACTGGCTGCCTGCTCTCCTGAGCCCCCACACTGCAGTAGCATTGTGAAAAATTAAAATATTTCACCTGGTGAAATATTTTGTGTAATTCCACAATTACACAACATTTTTTACCTAGGCAAAGTGAAATTTTACCTGGTTTCATGATTTCACGTAATGGCGAGATTTCACATAAATGCCTCGGTCTGCCAATTTTGTCCATTGATGCTCAAAATTTCTCCTTGTGGTGCAATTTTGCCTGTGTAACTTTTGATTTTTGCCAGAGAAATTTTGATCCAAAAGTGAAGTTTGCAATGCATTGTGGGTAAATAGGTCAAATGTCACATGCAACTTGTTTACAGCTCATTCTGCTGCATGTTGAGTTGGAGAGCAGTCTGTTGTGGTGTATCAGAGCCAATAAAGCCTATTAAAACTTGTTTCTTAGAGCTAATTGCTCCAAAATATAACATTTTTTCCTAGTGCTGCTAGGGAACATTTTCTAATTTTGTGGATTTTTGCATAATACTTAGTTTAATTAGATTTTACTTTTGTCTGTGTCTTTGAAGAAGTTGAGTGGGGTAGTGTAGGCATGTAAAGCAATGCAGGCTATTTCTAGCCTTTTACAAGCAGATTACTCACTAATTGTAAGTTATTATTTTACTGTTATTTCTTATTAATTTTGTTATATCTTGACATTTTTTTCTCTGAAAAGTTACTCCATCCTATTTGCTGCTGTTAGCCTGTTATATATACAATTCTTCTGCTTTTTGTTGTGATTGTGAATTCTAAAGTTTTAAACACACAGAGCTGATCCGTTATTTTGTTTGTGGTTAGTTCTGTTTGCTGGAGTGCTAACTTGTGTCACTTAAACTGTGAAAATCAACAGTTATCTATTTTTTTGTATGTTTACTTAAGTACTTTTACTTCATCGCTTGAACTTGTCCATTTACAGTAGCACTGCTTTGTTGAATTGCTGCCCTGTATTTTATTGCTGGAGCTTGCCACTGCACATTGCATGGTGTTTCTGTTTTAGATGACTTACCTTACCCTTTCTCTGTTACAGCATTGTTTGTTTAACACCTGACGCACGCATTATAAAAAACTATATATTAATACTGTACACTAGTTTTCAAGAAATTGCTTGGTGATCCCTCCCATCCAGACCACTTCCATATTGCGTGGTGCTCACCTTTGTTGATGTTTTATGGTTGTCTCTGCCCTTATATAATAAAAAAAAATTGTGGTATTATCTAAGTAGTATAACACATTACAGTACTTTATTTGTCCAGACTCAGGTGATCTGTATTTAAAGTCGGTCACTTGTGCCCTTTTTCCTTGTGTGTTTCTTTAATTCCTTTTTGGGGAAAGAAAAAGCTACCTTTTTGTTTTTACTACAATAGGCTACCTACCATATACAGTATTAGTTGTACTCGAAGTGCTGCTACCTGTCCTGATTGTGTTTGGAGTTGTAAGAAGCCAGTACTGTAGGTGTGACATCATCACGTGTGAAGTGTTATTCATATACTTAGTAATGCATCCTTTCTTCAAATACTCACAGAGAAAGGCAAAGCTTTGAAGCAGCAGCCAGCAAAAATGCCTTCTAAGAGACAGCCCAGTACAGGGGGAAACATGGCAGGGGGATGAGGGAGCTAAAAGGTCTGCTGAAAAAAGTAAAACTTAAGTTCCAGTTCCCCACAGCAGTGAAAGCACATGTATGTCTGCATCAGTGTATTCTGATGTGGGCACTGGTGGTGTGGCAGGAACCAGTAAAGAAGTTGTTGGCAGAACTGGGTCTGGCATAGCTGTGTCTTACTTGTTTAAGGCTCAAACTGTTGAATCCATGCTAGTGGGGGATGATGACAGTGAGAAGAAGGGAGGCACTGACACCGGCACAGGAACAGTGGTCCAAGAGGAGGGTGATAAGTCTGTCAGTGTGACTGTCCCTGTTTCTGAAAGAGTTGGTGATGTTAGTGTTCAACCAGTCTGATAATCCTGGAGATAGGAATAATCAGCCCCTTTAGATGGTTGTAGATAAAGAAAAAGGTGCCGTACTGCAAGAAGACTGTGAAAGGGAGGAGGAGGAGGAGGAGGAAGAAGACAAGGACATCATCACTATTGGTGGTGATGATGGCGACTGGGATGATCCCACATGGGAGCCTGAGTTAAAAAAGTTCAAGGGTGATATAGGCCATTTACATGTACAGCCCGTGGGTCTGTCTGTCACCAAGTCTATAAGCAAACCTCCAAGCAGTCAAATAACACCCCCCCAAAAAAAATTAGTCTTATGGAAGTGATGAGAGCAGCCCAAAAAACACACACTTCCACACTGGTTTCTGAATTATCCCAGTCACAGAAACATCTGAAGTCCAGAGGTCAAAAGTCCCTAGTTTGGGACTTTTATGTGCATGATCCTGCTGATGACACCATAGCAATATGCCAACTTTGTCAAGCACGTGTTAGTCGGGGGGGGGGGAGCCACATAGGCACCAGTGGCCAACACGCCCACCTGAAAAACAGGCACCCGCTGAGATGGCAGCACCACCAGAAGGATGCCAGAGCTGTTAGTGGCACATTAAATGTAGTAGAGCAAGAGCAGGAGGAGGGAGGGAGGGCAGAGTGGGTCAGTGGTGGAGGAAGAGGGTGAGCAATCCTTTGATCTCTCAAGTAGTGGGCATAGCAGTGGAGCTGCCAGTCCCAGTTCCTTGAGTCTAAAAAGTACACCACCACACCCACAAGCAACCAAAATAACTGGTTTCATGCTGTCTACACAGCCCCAAGAGTCAAGTGTTACCCCTTAAAGAACATCATTGCTGCCACAAGTACAGTGTTCTGGTCAAACGGCCCCAAAGATGCAACCCATTCTGAAGACCATCCTTGAGCGGCAGTCAAAGTACCCCAATCATGCTGCTGCACACAAGTTAAATGCTACCACTGCTGAAATGCTGGCCATCAATCTATTGCCATTCTTGATCGTCGAGAATGCTGGTTTCTGCAGGTTGATGGCCCGTGCCTGTCCCAAATGCTAAGTTCCATTGCAAACCTGTTTTACTGTGCATGCCATGTCAGAGCCAAACAGTAGAGTTGCTGATTCCATTAGACATGCTTTGAAGCACAGTGCATCACAATATATCCATCTTAGCATGGATATGTGGACCAGTGGACAAACAGCAGTAAGCTTGTATCTATGCATAACAGCACACTGGGCACAGTTGCCTGGGGCGGTACTTGATTTTGGACCTTGCAAAACCTGTGTGAAGCAAAGTTGTGGTGGTAGCAACACACCTGATATTTGGCAGCATGTGACCCTGAGTATGACAAGTGTTACTGGTTCTCACATGGCTGTGAAAATGGCTAATGTTCTGCTGGATGAGATTAATGGGTGGCTGCACACACAGTCAGTCATAGCAGGATTCATCGCAAGAGATAATGGCTCCAATGTAGTGAAGTGCATTAGCGATGGTGTTTTTTTTTTTTTTTTTTAGGGCGTCTGCTTGGCACACTGCCTTAATCTTGTTGTTCAGCAGTTTCTCAACCATGTGGACATTAAGGAAACAGTTACTGTCGCCCATCGCATCTGTGTCTACTTCTCCCATTTTGCAAAGGCCCATGACCATCTACGTGAGCTACAGAGCAATAACCATCTGCCTCAGCACTGGCTGTAGCTTGATGTTGTCACCAGGTGGAACTCCACACTGTACATGCTTGACCAGCTGTATGAACAGTATAAGGCTATGTCAGATTACCTGTTGCTGCACGCCACCTGTGACAGTGCTGGAGTGTCCACCACTCTAACAGAGCAATGGAACAAAATGGATGTGCTAATACGCATTCTCCGTCCATTGGAGAATGCTACATAGGTAGTGAGTGGTGACGCTGCTTGTGTAAGTCAATCCATACCCCTCATATGTGTGCTGAAGCAGACACAAGTTAATGTGTGACACCAGATGGAGGCAAATGGGGACCATGGCAGTTGTGATCTAATGGATCACATGCTCCATGTGCTGGACACAAATACCCATTTATCCAGCATTTTACAGTTGGCTGACTTTGCAATCGCCATTCTGCTGGATCCACACTACAAACATGGCCTGCTCTCTATAATTGAAGGAGGTCGTCAGCGAGTACAACAGCTGAAAGAGAACCTCATTAGAGTGGTACATGCTGCACACATGAAAAAGGCACACACTGTGGTGAAAACAGGTGCTGCTACCACCACCAGCAGCTCACAGGCAACCCAATTAGAGAAAATGGGCACGACACAGCAGAAAACAGCAAGCAATCCCATTTGGGATGTTCTCTTTCAGGTGGGAGCGGAAGATATGGAGGAAAATGAGGAGGAGACAGATGAGGCAGCTGGACTCCGGACAGCAGAACAAATGATGAAGGCCTACATGGGGGATCCAAAGCACCTTGCCATTATTGATGAGCCACTGCTGTACTGCAGCAGCAAAATGACTGCCTGGCCAGCACTAACATCAGTTGCTGTGAAATACCTGAGCTGCCCACCATTCAATGTCACTGTGGAACGAGTGTTTAGTGTAGCTGGGACCATTGTGAGTGACCGTAGGACCAGTTTGTCACCCAAGAATGTGTCCATGCTAACATTCATCAAAATGACTGAAATGCACATGCCACACAATAGAGTGATGTCAGTGGTGTTGCCACAGGAACTGTGTCTTGGTGATGAGGATGATGACAATCCTTCGACTAAGGCATCCACTAGCGGCAAGGTAGGTGAAGCAGCAATGATGAGAGAATTCCCACCTGGTGAGAACTCCAGTCATGAGGACTGTGAGGGGTGCTCTTGGATGATGTGGAAGTGGAAAAAGGCTGAGTTTACTCAAAAGCCACCCCCTTCAACCACTTCCAGCTTAGTATGGTGTGTTATACCTTATTTCTAGCTGTGTACCATTGAATTAGTTATGGAAATGTGTTATCTGCTGCAGTGTGCATAAGTTTCATTTGATCACTCTTTGCCTTAACCTGTTTGGTCACCGCCAGTCCCCTAGCCTATACAGAGCAGCAGCAATGTAATTACCACAACCATAAAGATTTTGCAATTGCATGATGACAGTTACAACGTTTTGCTGCCAAAAATATCTTACTTTTCATGTTGACTATCAACCCCATCTTACAGTAAGATATGTTGTCTTGATGTCATTAAAAGTACCCATGCTGGCAAATGCCACACTGCCCCGTGTTCCCTCTCGCCACCTGACCTGACACACCCATGCACTCTATGCGACCAAAAAAATATTTTCTGCCACTTACTATCAGTGACATGTACAATAGCTCTGGCTCCTAGTACAAATAGCATATGAATGTAGCACTCTCATTCAGCTGTTGACTCCACAAGTTGAACACATTTTGAGAAATGGTGAATGGTGGCCATCTTTAATGCTGCAAGTCATTAATTACAAAAGTAATCATGAAAAGGCTTAACAAATTACAACATTAAATTCCCTCAAAATGGCTACTTATGCTATACTACCAGCTTAAAGTTCTTGTACCAAAACTGTGATGGTTCCTGGGGTGGGGGCAGGGCAGGGGAAATGCTTGATGTCCTCAGTTTGGATTCAAAATTTTCATGATTACTGCAGCTATGCCACCTCAAATGATTAGACAAGACATTAGTCCCCTCCACTTAATTATTTACTAAACAACATCTCAACCATCCATTTTTGCATATATTTCCCCCCTGTATGTGGGTGGTGTATACTCGTTAATGGTATGGACACCAGTCCAGTGGCTAACATCACAGTTCAAGCTACACCCCCTGTCTTCCATGCAAAACAGCTACTGCAGGGCCTGGATGGATGTACTCATCACACACAGATACGATGAAACCTCAACAGAGGAAAATGACCCTCTGCCTATGAAGCACTTGTAGTAAACATTACCTTGCCTTTTTTCTCCCCTGTCTTCATAGCTTGCATCTAGTGTCAACCTGGCTCCTAGGCATCTGATAGTTTGGATCTCATTAGCTCCGTAACCTCATTCTCACATAAATGTGAGCTACACATCCTGAGTGATGTTAACCAGAACTGGATATCACCAACAACTGCCAAGACATGAATTGATATCACAGCCCTCAGTCTCTCTCAACTCATCTGCCTAAACTACAAAACCCTTAACCACTCCCTGATAGACTGGGCTCTCACCTCTCACCACCACCGAGTCATTAAATCAGGCATCCTCCTGGATACCGTCAGTGATCATCACCCAATCTTCATATTCAGGAAAGTCCATAGACCAAAAACACCTCACAAAATTCTGTAACTCCACTCCTTCAGCTCCTTAAACCTTAATCCCCTTCTTAATGAACTGGCCAGCTCCTATTGGTCCCCTATTGCCTTTGCATCTTCCATCAACCAAGCCCTTGCTTATTTTAAAGATAAATTTCTAACTACTTGGAACTCCTATGCCCCATTCAAATGTACTAGCATTCATGGCAACAATCATCCCTGGGTCTCCCCTGAGTTACTGACCTGTCTCAGCGAGCGAGACAAAACTTGAAGGAAACATAAGGCCTCCCAGCTTCCTCCAGACTATGCCAGGTATCGCATGTTAAGAAATGCCTGCACAAAAGCTACCAGACTTGCCAAGTCTGAATATTTTAAATCATCTTTTCTCAAAAACATCAATTCCCCCTCCAAATTCTGGAAAGTGGTCCATGCCTTATTCTCCACCCCCCTTCACATCCGCCTCAACCTGTGCTTAAAATAAACAACTCATTGGTCTCTGAACCATGCACAGTGGCTCAAGAGTTTAACTCCTATTATACCTCCTGTGCCACAGCACTTCTAAAGTCCCTCTTCTTTAACCTCCCCCCTCCTCATCCTCCCACACCCAGCACTCAACCCCTCCACATCCACCCTTCCTTCTCCTTTTCTGCTGTCTCCCCAGAAGAAACACTAACAGCCCTTCTCTCTTTCTTTCAATCCTTCCAAAGGCTCATTGCCAGATGACCTTGACCCTAAGCTCCTCTACCTTTCAGCTTCTGCTATGGCCTACCCTCTCTCCTTAATCCTAAATCTTACCTTCTCGTCCTCGTCTGTCCCTTCATCCTGGAAACATGTGGTGGTCCTCCCTCTCCCAAAGGGTTGTGACTCCTCCTCCCCTGCACATTTTTGCTCAATCTCCCTCCTCCCTGCCCTTGTTAAACTTCAAGAACACCTGGCCCTCTCTCAACTAACCACCTTCCTCGATGACTCTTCCTTTTTCACCCCGTTCCAATCTGGTTTTCAGAAGAACCACTCCACTACCACCACCCCTACTAAGGCTCACTGACTCTATCCTCACTGGGATGGATAATGGCCTCATTACCTCTGCCATCTTTGTCGACCTCACCAAGGCGTTCAACACAATCTCCCATGTTCTACTTCTTGACTCCCTTATGGCTGCTGGGTTGTCTACTTCTGCCCAAAACTGGTTTAGAGCTTACCTCTCAGGCAGAAGACAATCAGTCAAGATACAGGATACAATCTCTTCCCCCTCCCTGTTTCCACAGGAGTTTCACAGGGCTCAGTGCTTGGACCCATTCTCTTCTCCATCTTCCTAAATGACTTGTCCTCAGTATGCTCCCCCTTCTCCTCTATCCATATGTATGCTGATGACATTGTCCTGTTCTCCTCTGGTAAATGCCCTGCCAATGTAGCAACCACCCTTCAGCATGACTTCCACCAGGTTCAGCTATGGTTTGCCTCACATCAACTATTCCTAAATGCCAAAAAGACTGTCTCCATGACCTTTGGCACTAGGCAGAGACTGTAGGCTCCACCCTTTACCATCATTCCATACCCTTGATGGGACAATCCTAGAGGACGCTTCCTCATTCAGATAACTTGGGGTTTGGTTAGACCAACACCTCAACTTCTCTGGCCACATTGACGCCATCCTGAAAAAATTGTGCCCAAAACTTGGTGCCTTATTCAAGAACCATAGTTGCATCCCTCCTATGGCGCAGCGTGAAGTAGGCCAGGAGATGATCCTCCCCATGTTCGACTACTGTGATGCAGTCTATGGTGCCGCTTCCAAATCCTTCCTAACCAGATTGGACACACTCTTTAACTCCTTCTGTCGATTTGCCCTTGATGTTCCATCATGCACTCATCACTGTGACCTCTACCACACCCTGTCCCTTCCCCACTTGCCAACAGGTACCTCACTCATTGTGCCAAACTCACTTCTAAATTTTGCTTAGGAGAACTTCACTCCTGCCTCTCATGCTGATTCTCTTCCTCTCTCCCACTACCTCAGATCCTCTGACACTCACACTTTGTTGGTCCCCCGTCAAACCACTCTCATTGGTCAGTCATTCTTTACCCATCATTTCCCACAAATCTGGAACTCTCTTCCCCCTCAAATATGGCACTCCTCCTACTACTACTTACTTGCCTCTGCCTTACATAACTTTCTCTCATCTAACTGCTCCTGTTTTAACCCTCTTAACTGTCCTCCTATGCCTCTGCTCCTCTCCATAACTCACATCCCTTATAAAACCTTCCTTCCCTCGAGCCTGGTTCTCAGCACACTCTCCTCTCCCTTCACCACTTACCCCCTCACTCCTACCCCTAACTTTTTTTTTCCATTACCAACTTGTTCCTGCTTAGTTTTGACCTCTGGCAGGGTTTTCAGTATCCTGTAGGGGTCTAGCACTGGGCAAGCCTCCTCCTTCCCCCTCTCTCCTTTCTACCCAACTTGTCCTCACCTAAATCTGCCCTCTGTCTGGATTCTTAGCACCCTAGCGATGTCTACTCTCAGTTAAGTTCTTCCTTCCCTCCTTTTTTTTCCTTTCCTCTTCTATCCCCCATTCCCTCTGCCCAACTTGTTCTCGCCTAATTCTATCCCCTGGCAAGGTTCTCTGCATCCTGGAGGGGCCCAGCACTGGACAATTTTTCTTCCTTCACTTCTCCTCCCTTATATCCTTTCTACCCAACTAATCCTCACCTGATTCTGCACTCTGGCATTCTCAGCATCCTGGAGTAGCCTAGTCTTAGGCAAGCTTCTTTTTTCCCTCCTCTTCCCTCCTTTCCCTTCATCTTTTCTTTTCTCTCTTTCCAACTTTTCCTCACCTAGTTCTGCCCCTTGGCAGGGCTTTCAGCATCCTGGAGGGGTCCAGCACTGGGAAATGACTATTCCTTCCCTCCCCCTTCCCCTCCAGCCTCTACCTAACTCATCCTTGCCTGACTCTGCTCTCTGGCAGGGTTCTCAGCATCCTAAAGAGGCCTAGTCTTAGGCAAGTTTCTCCCACCCAACCTCCTCCTTCCCTTTACCATCCCCTCTACTATCTCTACCCAACTTGTCCTTGCCTACTCCTGCTCCTTAATCTAAGTCCTCACCTCATTCCACCACTGGCAGATATCTCCACACTCTGAAGAGGCCAGATCCATGTATGACTTGTCTCTCCCTATCCCTTACCCCCACCTCTCTCCCGCCCCCTCTACCTTCCTGCACTTAATCAAAGAAATTAGTTCACTTGAGCTAATAATTTGTACTTTTTGTTCTGTCTGAGGTGCTCCCAAACTGCTCTAGCCCTGTGTTTACTTGCCCTTCACAACTGAATTTTTTTGCTCACTTTTCTCCAGTAATGTTCCCCCCATCTTTATCCTCTCTTTCCCCAGTTGGTTCCCCTGTCTGCCCTCCTTGATGTACCCCCCCACTGGACCTCATTGATTCAATAATTGCTAAATAATCTGCCTCTTAACTGTGACCAAGTCCTGCAAGGAGTTGGTTCCAAGGCTACATTAAATTTCTGTACTATGTTCCTCGGATATGCCACTTGTAATTAAATGCATATTCCACAAGTATGATATATTTAATTGTATCTTATGTCACAAATGCAACTGTATTATTATTTATGATATTTTTTTAACTGTATGTCTTGTTACAAATGTAATTGAATGTTTAATTTCTCAGATATGTTAAACATTAAACTGTATGTCTAATTCTTCATTCAATTGTACCCCTCCAGGTTGCATCGGGAGATGAGCAACTTGTTGTTCAATGTGCCTTCCTGGTGAAACATTTCAATAAATAAATAAAAATAAACAGTGGACCAAAGACCATGTTTTGGTTTAGGTGGTGGCTTGGGTGCCATACAACAACATGGCTGAGAACTGATTTTGATCTGAATTTACTGTAACATTTTTTTGGAAGCATTTCTGGACTTGTAGGCCCTGATTGGCACCAGCAGCACTGAGTTTCAGGCTGAAATCATTGGTAAACTGTGGTAGAAGCTGCATTTTCAGGTTCCTGAGGTGGTGGCACAGCTAGTAACATCAGGACTGATAGCAGATTTCAGTCTCAGTTTGATAAACCATTTTTTAGGAAAAATTTATGGACATGTATTGCCTGTGCTGCACTCACAGAAACAAGATGTGGCCTAAAACCAGTTGTAAACAGTGGATCAAAGACCATCGTTTGGTCCGGGTTGGGGGTTGGCCACCATAAAACATCATGGCTGAGACCAGATTTCTGTCTGAATTTAATGTACTATTTTTTAGGAAACATTTCTGGACATTTTACTTCCTGTGCTGCACTTGAAGAAATAAGATGTGGCCTAAAACCAATTGTAAACTGTGGCCAAAACAGCATTTTAATGTCTGGGTGCTGGGGGGAGCACCATAAAACATCAGTACAGACACCACATTTTAGTCTCAATTTGATGTACTATTTTATAGGAAACATTTCTGGACATGTACAGCCTGTCATGCGGTCGCAGAACAGAGATTCAGCATGAGATGACTTGTACACAGTGGACAAAAGACCATGTTTTGGCTCGGGTGGTGGCTTGGGCGCCATTTAACAACATGGCTGAGACCGGATTTCTCTTTGAATTTAATGTCACATTTTTTGGGAAACATTTCTGGACTTGTAGGCCCTGTTTGGCATGATCAGCGCTGAGATTCTTGTGAAATACTTGGCCCGAAAACAGCTATTTAATGTCTGGGTGGTGGTGGGGAACCACATCACATCCTGACTCAAACCATATTTCAGTCTCAATTTTATCAAACTTTTCTCCTGTCATATTTCTCCTTTACCATGCCTCCTGTGTACAGTATGGTGGCAAGAGGCTGTGTTAAACTGTGGCGAAAGTGCACATTTTGGACCAGGTCACCTGTGCCTTGACCATGTGGTGGTGGTGGTAAGGCACTAATAAAACATTATCATGACTGGAGGAGGGGAGGGGAGGGACACAAAGTTAACATTTCTGAAGGAGGGGCAAGGTCAGGGGAGCACTTGTTGTTCAGCAGAACAAAACATATTCATGTTTAACTTTGCAATAACAGTGTTTATTTAACTATTTCTATGACTGTTGTGTATGTATTTGGGCTGATGCTGCACACAGCCAGAGAAACTGCCACGAGCCCTTAGTGCACACACAACCGACAACAACATCACATAGCTTTGGGAAAAAATGTTGTTCATATGAACAAATTGCAATACTTGACATCTATGGATAGGAGGAAACAAATAAAGAAGGAGTAACATAAAACAAGCAAGAAGGTACACCGTTTATGGGCATAGTACTTGGGGGGACATGCATGGTCAGACTCAGGGTAAGGGTATTCAATCATATGAGACAGAGGGGAAATGGAGGGAGCATAAACATTCCATAAAACATAACATATAAGATAGAAAAACACTGGACAAGAAAAAGAACAAAGAACAAAGATGTTATATAATAGAAGAGAAAGAGGACAGACATTTTTTTTTTGTGTTTTCTATTTATTTTTTTGGGGGGGTGTTTTTCTTATTTTTAAGGGGTGCAGAGGAAAAAAGTGCAAGAATTGCAAAAGAAAAAGGAAAGAAAAACAAACTGGTGCATAGATAGCACTAATCACTTGCACCAGTGCCACTGCCGCTGACAAAATCACCACCACCACAATGCAGCTCTGCCAGGAGGTCCAAGACCTTCTTCTGGTCCTCCCTTATTTTCTCAAGTTCTCCTCTGACCTCCTGGTGGAAACGGTTCACCTGTTGCCGGAGTCCTTGCACTTCCGTGCACACTGCCACCACATCTTGGCATATGGCCTCAAGGTCCTCCATCCTGATGTTACCCGCTGGGGAAGCTGTTGCAGGCTGTGATGTCAGACTAGTTGCAGTTGAAGCACGACTGCGCTGGTGGGTGTGGGGTGTATCACTCCTCCTGCTGCTGCTACTGCGGTGCCCCCTAGACTGCTGGATGCCCTGATACTCAGATCTATCGCTGCCTCCTGCTGCAGCTTCTTGCTGCTTGTAGAGCCACTCTGCAGTGTGGTGATAATGCAGGTGGCTCCTCTGTCCACCCATCCCAAAGTGGGACCCTCATTTTCCAAACCTTTAGTTAAACTACTGAATGACTCCACACATCTTTACCACAAAGGTTGCAGATGACAATACCATCATCTCCAACCTTTGAGGAAAAAAAAGTCCAAACTGGAGAGACCTTGCGGGTGGGGGAGTGCTCATCAGCTGATCTCTCTGCGGTGGCCACCTCACCTGAGACTGAGACCTGCTGCTGCTCTTGCTGGGAGGCACATGCTCCTGGGGGGCTGCAACAGACTTCTGTTGCTCTAGCTTTGTGGGGCACATGCTGGTGGGGGCATGAGGTGTTCTGCTGCTGCTGGCCGTGGGGACTGGCTGCTGCTGGGGGCATAGCACATGTTTCTCTTGAGGGGTTGTTTGGAAAATGCCCGCCTGTTAAGGCACACAACAGATCATCCTGCTGCTGGTGGAGCACTCCCACTACAAGTCTCTGACTCCATCTCCATCATAAATAAAATGTTTCTTATTATAAAACTAAAGAAAATTAATCAAAAAGAAAGAAAGATACAGGGTGGGACTGGTGGATGGGGAGTCACACACACACACACACACACACACACACACGCACTATATAGCCAAATATAATACTGAAGAAAAAGCCCTAACAGAAAATATTTACTTTTTAAAATAAAGTGGGGAAGACATTACAAACAAACAAACACTATTTTTGCTAAATCAAGCTCTCCTGCTCTGCTCACGCTCTCCTACTAGGCTGAAAAAGCTCTAAAGGAAGTAGATTTAGTCTGGATTCCTGCCTAAGTAAAGTCACCCATGTGACCAGCAGTCTGCTAGAGAGAGAGAGTCATGCAGCAAGCATTTTTCCCCAATTTTGCCTGATACTAACATATGGCAAAATGTGCCAGTGAAAGGTGAAATTTTGCAAGAAATTTACCAGTGAAATTTCACCAAAATTTACCAGTGAAATTTTGCTGACATTTAACAGCAAAATTACACCGTAAGGGCTCAATTTCGCGAAATGTTTCATGGACATTCACCAGCAAAATTAAATGTCGCTGCATCCCTACGCACCACTACACATTTGAAACAGCAGGAGATGAATGAAGCTGCTGGTATTAAAGTTCATGCAGGCAGGCCTGGTGGTGGTGATGATGCTGCTCTTCGCCCTCAGCACTGGTGCAGCCGATGAAGTCTGTGGGGCACTGGCATCCCTGTCTCTGCTCCATGAGCAGCACAGGCTAATAGAAGATGCAAGAAACCTGGCATGATACAACAGATAATATTGAGCTAAATGGTTCTATAATTTTTCAAAGACCTGGGTCAAAACTGGCAAAATCAAGCAGAAGAGCACATGGTTTAATAATTTACATCAATTTAGGAATATTTAATGTCACAGAAAAAGTAAAGGAAGATGATTAATTTTTAGGGGTGTGAATAAAAGGTCTCATTATGTGATAATTTTGATTTCCTGTTACATACCTCCTGTTGGATCTAAATTCTACTCCAATAACATCTGTATTAAGCTGGTTGGTACATTCCAAACTCTTCAACTGAAATTTCCAGAGGCATATCTTCTATTAGAATGAGATCTTAATGCAAGGATATGTATGTAAGATGGTTTATGTGATAAAACAATATTAAATTGGATGTATCCTCTTGCAGATAATTTCAGAAGAACTCTTCAACTGAAATTTCCAGAGGCATATCTTCTATTAGAATGAGATCTTAATGCAAGGATATGTATGTAAGATGGTTTATGTGATAAAACAATATTAAATTGGATGTATCCTCTTGCAGATAATTTCAGAAGAACTTCAACAGATTCTAATATAAATTATAATAGTCAACACCTGATTTAATTATTGAAACCTAATTTAATGTTTCCCCTAAAAAGGAGGTTCAGTGGAGATTCACAGTGTTGTCCTACTTTTATAACACAAAAGGACTCCTCTGTACTTGATTTGGCACTATGGAGAGGTCCCCCTGAATTTTGGCATAACCTGATTATCTGCTTGAGAATGGAGAGTGACCAACACCCACTTACATTATGCAAGAGTAAGTTACTCCAAATAAATTTGTTGTTCTCTACTAATAAAGACCTATACACACTGGAAATTAGATATAATAGAAAATTATTAAGGACAGATTCCTTGCAGAACAGTACCAAATCCAAAATTAATTTATTCTTATTAGAGTGCACATCAAAAATACTTTCAGAGACTAATTTGGCTATCATAGACAAAGGCTTCTAGGAACATTTTCAGACCCTGTAGGAAAACTTATATGTTGAAAAAACTTGCAAAAAGAAATCAACTTCTTGCATGTGATGGTTTGACCGTAAGTGCATACTGCAGAAAAAAAAACTTAGGGTGGTCATCAGACAATTCAAATTAATGGCCAATAAGGACAGTGGCCAGAAACTAAAAGCCGCTAGAAAAGAGTATAAAACTTTCCTTAACCTTAAAAAAGAGCATTTTTCAAAACCCAACAGGAGTGTGCACTATCTGCAATTACTGATAGGAATCAGAAATGTTTTTTGGACCCTAGTGGCGAATGAGTTCAATGGCAGGAAGATTAAAATAGACAATTTTGTAGCAATAGACACGTGGGTAAAGTATTTTACCAAAATTATTTATGACCCAACACTGAGCTGCTCTTGGATTCCATTGGAACCAACTGCAATTAAAGCAAATTTTAAACTAATCACTAGACAGGAAGTAGTCTCATCCATTGAGTACTTAAAACTAAACAAAGCATCTGGACCTGATGGGATTCTGGTGGAGATCTACTCATGTAAGACTCAAGACTGGGTGGATATACTGACCCATCTTTTTAATACATGTATTCAGGAAAACTTTATTCCCTATTCCTGGAGAGGGTCGCTGATTATATGAATACATACAAAAGGGAGATAAAAAGGACCTTAGAAATTACAGACACATACATTTAATTGGTATCACGGAAAAGATCGTTGCCAGAATTTTATTAAGCAGATTAAAAAGATAAATTCAAAGGCTAGGTGACTTATCTCCATTTCAGGCTGGACTTAGGGAAAACTACTCTACACTAGACAATTGTTTTGTGTTACAACATTTACTGGAAAAATATCCTATACTTCAGCATTAGAAATTATACACTGCATTTATTGATGTCACTTCTGTGTTTGATACTATTAACAGAGAGACCTTATAGTCTCTTATGTATGACTGGGGTATTTGTTCAATCCTGATAAATACCATCAGGAATTTATATATTGAAACCTGCGATCAGGTAAGACTGGGTGTTGTAAACCAGCTGTCAGTTAAAATTCCCACCAATAAAGGGATATGAAAATGACAGGCAGCTGGCATGGCAACCTTCTCGGAGGTGCTGTCTGTCTATGGCACGGGTGAGGCTAGGGTACTCCATACCACGCAGTTCAATGAATGGTTGAAAGACTGGTGCAGAGCACAGAGTTTTGGCTTCATTGGGAACTGGGGGTCCACCTGGTGGGATACAGGCCTATTCTGGTGTGATGGTCTGCATCTGTCCAGGCGGAGAACCAGACTCCTAGGTGATAGGTTTAAATGCTTCATTGGCAAGCTTTTAAACTAGCCAAGGGGGAGGCGCTGATATGAAGCAGGAAATGACATGCCTTCCCCCACAAAACAGGTTAGCTAGTGAGGTAAACACTAAGGTACAGAGGTCAATAGGGAGCAGGATAGGGGTAAATGGAGAAAAAGGCAAAGGCAGTAAGAGCAGGGATGGGGCAAAAAAGGGCAGGGCCATCATGAAATGGAGGGCAATGAATACCAATGCCCCTAGTCTGGGTAACAAGCTTCCTGAACTAGTGGCCTCGATGGAAGAGGAACACCTGGATGTCATGGCAGTCACAGAAACATGGTACATGGAGAACCATGACTGTGATGTCACCATACCAGGGCACACAATCTACAGGAGGGACAGGGAGGGTAAAAGAGGAGGAGGAGTAACTCTCTACATAAGGGAAGGGATCAAAGTAAGATCAAAGTAATGGAACAAAAGGGTAAATGGGGAGGAAAGGAGGCACTGTGGGTCACCTTGGAGGCAGGTAGTGGCACCACAATCCACACAGGGGTTGTATACAGACACCATCTCAGCTGGAGGAAATGGACAAGGAAATGACAGAAGGCATTTTCAGAATTGCAGAAAAGGGAGATATTGTTGATGGGGGACCTGAATATGCCAGATATTCACTGAAGCACATTTACTGCAGCCACATCCAATAGTAGGGTCATTCTCAATGCCCTACAGGGGCATGCCTCAGACAGCTAGTGTTTGAACCTACTCGGGAGGGAGCAATCATTGACCTGGTACTCTCAAACAGGGACACAGAGAGAGGATCACAGATTTAGAAGTGGGTAGCCATCTGGGAACACGCGACCACCACACAGTATGGTTCATGATAAACATAACCATGGAGTCAAGCCATACAAAAGTGAGGGTACTGGATTTTAGAAGGGCTGACTTTGGCAAAATGGGGGAGTACCTAAGGAACGCACTAGCAAATGGGCAGGAAAGAGGGGTTGAAGAACAATGAGGAGAAATCAAAACTGCCATCATAGAGGCAACAAGTCTTTGTGTGAAGTGAATAAAGAAAACAAAACAAAGTAAAAAAACAAGAACACTATGGTTCTCAAAAGAGGTGGCAAGGAAGGTTAGGGAGAAAAATATAGCATTCAGGATGTATAAGGAATCACAGAAGGAGCAGGACAGAGAACTATATCAGTTAAAGCAGAGGGAGGTGGGGAAGGCAGTCAGGATAGTAAAAGCCCAAACTGAGGAAACAATAGCCAGATCAGTTAAGAAGGGGGATAGAACATTTTATAGATACATTAGGGAGCAAAGAAAGGCCAGGGGAGGGATAGTGAGGCTTAATAAAGGGGAGAGGAGGTGGGCAGAGAGGAACAGTAAAAAGCCAGAGATACTGAATGAATACTTTTACTCAATATTCACAAAAGAACAAGAGGGGGAGGTACCTAAACCAAACAATAGAAGCACTCTGGGCATGGGGGTCAATACCAGTCCATTCACAGAAGAAAGGGTCCTGAAAAGAACTCTTAAAACTCAAGGTGGACAGAGCAATGGGACCTGATGGGATTAACCCCAGAATTCTAAAAGAACTAAAGGGAGACCTAGTGACACCGCTGACTACATTTTTAACATATCATGGGAGGATGGTACGGTACATGAGGACTGGAGGAAGTGTGAGCAAGGCAGAGGCAGGAAACTACAAACCTGTTAGTTGGGCCTCAGTGGTAGGGAAAATGATGAAATCACTTCTGAAAGAAAGAATTGACTAGCACCTAGAGGTCAAGGGGGCACAGGACACAAGGCAGCATGGATTCACAGCAGGAAGGTCATGTTAGACAAATCTAATAGATTTCTTTGACTGGGTGACCAAAGTAGTAGATGAGGAAGGGGCTCTAGATATGGCCTACTTTAACTTTAGCAAGGCATTTAATACAGTAACACACAAAAAATTAATAAACAGGTTAGCCAGCATGGGAGTGGATCCCACGATGGTAGCCTGGGTAACAAATTGACTGGACAACAGGACACAGAGGGTAATAGTAAATGGAGCACACTCTGGAGAAATGGGAGTTACTAGTGGGGGTTACCACAGGGTTCAGTACTGGGACCAGTACTCTTTAATGTCTTTATAGGTGACTTTGCAGAGGGTCTGGAAGGAAAAGTATGCCTCTTTGCAGATGACACAAAGATCTGCAACACGGTTAACACACAAGGAGTGGTGGAAAGGATCAAAAGGGACTTGGCAAGGTTGGAGCAATGGTTAAGAGTATGGCAGCTTAGATTCAATGCAAAGAAAGGCAAAGTAATGCACCTGGGAAACAAAATCCGAAGGCAAGAGTACACAGTGGGGGGGGTACTAACAACAACAAAAATGGAAAGGGACCTGGTGGTACTCTTATCAGATGACTTTAAGGTAGGCAAGCAATGTGAGAAGGCAGTAAGGAGGGTTTGGGGGATTCTCGGATGAATAAGGAGAGGCATCACCAGTAGAAAGCAGGAAGTTGTTATCCCTCTATACAGACAGTTGATGAGACCCCATCTGAAGTACTGCGTGCAGTTCTGGAGACCCCATCTCTGCAAGGAGATAGACAGGATGAAGGCAGTCCAGAGGAGGGCAACCAAAATGGTGCAGAGTCTGCACCAGAAGCCATACGAAGAGAGACTAAAAGAGCTTAATATGTGTACCCTTGAGGAAAGGAGGAAGAGGAGAGAGGGGGACATGACAGAAACCTTCAAGTATCTAAAGGAAATCAACAAAGTCCAAGAGGGTAGCATATTTTAGAAAAAGAGCTGTGCAAGAACAAGGGGGCACAATTTGAAGATAGAGGGGGATGGCTCTGGGGCAATGTGAGGAAGTATTTTTTCATGGAGAGGGTGGTGGATGCATGGAACAGCCTTCCTGAAGAGGTTGCGGGTCAAAAACAGTGGGGTAATTCAAGAATGCTTGGGACCGACATAATGCAATTACAGTGGGGGGTAATGAGGAAGTAGGCTGCTGGTTGACTAGGATCTGCAGCTTATCCAATGGGTATAGAAATGGGCAGACTAGATGGGCCAAGCGGTCCTTATCTGCCATCAAAGTTTATGTTTCTATGTAAGGTTTCATACTGGCCCCATACTATTCTCAATTTATATAAACAATCTTTTAATTGCAGTCTCAGAATTAGACTCAGATTCTCCAAAATTAAAACCTTTTCCTGCCCAGCGTTAGCTTATGTGGATGATCTAGTGTTATTTTCTCTGACCCCAAGTAGGCTGCAGAAGAAACTTAATATTTTAGCAGCTCACTCCAAGAAATTGGCATTAAAAATAAACCTCCAAAAATCAAAAATTATGGTATTCGGTGGGTCTCACACTAAATACAAATGGAGCATCAATTCTATCCCACTGGAGATTGTAAGTACCTACTTCTGACTGGGACTTAGTTTCTCTCACATGCTTTTTTGGAAAACACACTTTGATACAATGTGAATGAAAGTTAAATTTACCATTCAAGGCTTAAAGGGATTCAGTAATCTCTGGGGGTACCTCAATTAGGCCCTTACTAAGGGCCACTGAAGCCAAATATAGAGCACAAATACTTTATGAAGTTGAAATCTGGGACCCCCTCATACACAGAGTTTAGAAAGAATTGTCATACAAGCACTTTGCAAAATTCTAGGTTTCTTAAATCCACACCTACATGTTTTGTTTGGGCAGAACTGGGTCTTCCATGTTTATGAGCTCTGGCAGACTCAAGGTTCATAAACTATTGGATATGAATAACTAAACTACTACATCATAGGTTAGCAAAACATTGTCTGGAAGAGAAGTTTTTCTGTGAAGGTATTGGTTGTAAACAATCGCAATGACTAGTTCAGCTTAAAAAAATTGCTCAAGCTTTTTGGATTAGAGGTTCTTCTTGCATATTTTAGTAGAAATATTTTGATTAGTGACCAATACCGATCTTGTAATAAAAAGTTATATTTATTACTCATTTCAAAGATAGAGATCTGGAACTTGTATGTACGGTGGAGCCCATTTAATCGCATACTGCATAATTGCAAATACCGCTTAAAGGATTAATTTTACCAATCCCCAATTCTTTTCCAGTGTGTACAGTTATAAGCATGTGGCTTAAACACATGCAAGCAGCCTGTATAAATGCATATTTTTTTTTACTGATTGTAACACATCATGGCCATTTACACTCTGCCATCCCACTATCAGTGTGCAGTCATTAGCAGCCAGTACCATGGTGATTGACCGCAGTTAACCACAGTAGACCCAAGCACTGACTAAGCAGCTGTCAGTTGTTTAATTGTTTAATTAGCTAGTTACAAAACTGTAGTCCTTGCTATTCAGTTAGATCTCTCTCTGTCTTGTTATGTGTCATGACGGCTGAGACACCAAAGAAAAGAGAAGAGCTTTCTCTAGCAGACAAAGTGTAAAGGCTTTAAATCTGCTGGCAAGTCATGCCATGTCCTGACACCTCCCAAACAGAGGTAGCGTGGCAGCTGGGTGTTTCACAGAGCCAGATTTATAGCCTCTTAAAATATGTCACAGGTTCTGCAGGAATATCAAACGAATGGCAACCTGGAAAAGAAACGCAAGCGGGAGGGGAAGTATTGTCGATGGATGCTGTCTATGGTGATTACAGGATTCATTGATGGAACTGCAGTGTCTGCCACCGACCTAGCAAGCAAGTTGTTCTTTCTGGTTGCCATCCATATGCTTAGCCAGGCTCGATCTGAAGTTAAGCTGCAGACCATACAGAATTATTTCAAAAAGCTGGCTTTTTGAAGGACTGCACAGATGCAGCTGATTAAGAGGAGGAGGAAACTGTGGCAGCCCCAGAAAACATCCCACCGTCTATTATTGACCGCTCCATTGCAGAGGATGCTGTTCTGCAGTGCACTGGTATGCTTACAGATGAAGAGATCACAGCATCTGTGGCAGAGGGTGACGGTACCTGGTATGATGATGATGAGGAGGGGGAGAAGGAGATGCAACTGTGCCTGCCCCAACAGCAAAAGATGTGTTTCAGTCTCTCCTGAACATCTGCTGCTATATTGAACAGAATGCCAACAGCGAGGAAACTTACAAGGCATTGTGTGAGATGGGGAATGTATGCAACTGAGCAATGAAAGAGTGAACATGTCAGTCTAAAGTTATTGACAATTTTAAACTGATTCTCACTGACTAAAAAAGTTTATCTGCATGTTTTAAATGTTTGCCCTGTCAGGTCATGTCCCACAGTTCAAACACCCCTGCAGTACTGCTACTCTCAGTCGGCCACTGTGTCAACAAGAAAACCAAATGAAAAAGTTCAACCATCACAAAATAAAGTGACTGCACATTTTAAATGTTGGGCCTTCATAAGTCGCATCACATCCCACTGTTCAAACGCTCCCACAGTACCTGTTCACCCTGTCAAATCCAACAGTACAGCTTTCCACCCTCAAAGCAACTTCTTTTTTTTAAAGGGTGTATGAGTGGTCTGTGAGGGAACATGAGACTATGGTTGCTATGAGGGTGTCAGGAAGCAACTGCTGTAGGGGAGAAAAGTAACCAAAGTTTGGGAATGAAGTGCTGGAAAAAAAAGGAAAACACTGTGGTAAGGGAAGATGCAATGGGTGCATGTGACTCTGGTTGCTAGGGGTGTGTGAGGTGGTGGGCAGCAACTCCTGTAAGGGAGAGAAGTTACTGAAGTTCGGGAACCAAGTGCTGGAAAAAAAAAACACTGTGGTAAGGGAAGATGCAAAGAGCATACAAGTGGTGTGAGGGAGTCTCTGAGTCTTGTTGTGAGTGCAGAGTGTCAGGCAGCAAGTGTCTGAATGGCAAGATCGCATAGCCGCATAAACCGCATAAATACATAATTGGCTGACATCCATTTAAGCGGGTTTGACTGTACCTCAAGATATGCAGCATGGTACAGTATAAATGTAGACATTGGTTCAGATATTACCTGGATATTTTGGAAGATCATAATTGTCACAAAATGTAGGCAAGATATAAACCTGAATTCTTTGAATTGAATGTACTACCTGCCAAATTTAATAGAACCTCTGATCCAATTGAATGTCTCTATTTCTGTAATGGAAGAGACAAAGAAGATCTGCTGCATGTAATCTTAAAGTATTCCTGGTATAAACAAACTCTGGTCAGAATTGATATGGCTGTGAGCTTTTAAGGGTGGCAAGAACATTGCAAAGAATATGCGGTGCTCTCGCCACACTGGATTCAGCCATAACTAGTACTGCAGCGATTACAGTACTGCAGATGTGTGATACTTACTGACACATAGGCTGCCCAGGAGTCAGCAATGTGCAACATGGCGGCACCGACATGACTACTTATGCACAATACTTGTGCATGTACAGTGTAAGTCAGTGCTACCATGTTGTCTACGGTGGTCGTCACTTCTGCAGTTGTGAAAAGAAGTAGTGCACTGGGAAGGGGGTATGTCTATGCGACCTGTGGAGGGGAAAGGTTGCATAAACAGAATCATTGGAAATTATGCCAGAGCACTGTGGTAGCACATCAGATAGTGATCTGGTCACATGATTCCAAAGTGCTCTTATACAAATCTGATGATGGCACAACATCTGTGGAGCTTGCCACACACAGCTGTAAAAAAATCAGACTCAGGAGGAGACTTTTAACAAACTAAAGATCTGGTCTGGGACTTGCTTGTCATCACAGTCACTTTCTCATTCTTCTACAGTATAAGCAATAATTTCTGGTAAATGTGCCTTAACCATATTGACCTCAGTGCTGCTATAATACTTCTGGTTTTCTCCTGATTGTAGTAAGTGAGGGTAATAGCAGTCTTGAAGTGGTAGCAGCTGGTGGCGTCACTGTCTGAATAAAAGTGGTACCCATGCACGTATTCACATTTTGGAAATGTCCCTTTTCCTTGTTTTTGCTGTAAAAAATCTGACCTCTTTAATATGAAAACAAGGAGTCAATTATGGCCGCAACCCACCCCCCCACTTCAAATAAGGAATGTGATTGTGGGTTTGCATTAGATGTACAGTGGCAGCCATAGATGCATAATATTGTTAAACAGTAATTTACTGTATGTAAAAGCTTGTTTTTTTTTTTTTGAATGTGTGCTTTCTTAATGTTGTCAATACCACTCTACTCAGTTTGTATTATGCCCCTGGATTTCTGTACCCCAAGTGCATTAGTTTACATTTTTGTGTTGAAACCTAACTGCCATACCCTTGACCACTGTTCACGTCTTCTAAGGTATCTGTTCATACTTTTCTGTCCTGCTGCAGAGCTTGGTATAATCATGCAGAGCCAACATTCCCTACCTGTTTCTTTGCAATTTCACTTATAAAAACATTAAAGAGGACTGGGTCCAGCACTGATCCCTGAGATACCCCTCATCACCCTCCCTTCCTTCGAGTGGACTCCATTTACTACCAGCCTCTTTCAGCTATCCCCTAACCAATTTCTTACCAAATAGCCACTTTCTGTTCTCTATTAGCCAACACAGTAGGAGTCATGCAGAACAAATGTAACTTTATTGGAAAGTATTTAAGTTACACATACACAACTAGCATGAAAGTTGTTCAAGACAAAAATACATTTCAAATGAGCCTATTCACTAAGCTGCAATAATTATATTTTTTAAAATATGGCCTTCTGATTACCTGAATTTTCATTTTTCTTTATTATGTTCACCTTTTGGATGGCTATATTTAACAAAATATATAAATTAATTCAGTTTAGTGACTATCCTCATTTGATAGGTCTTTCTGTCCTGAACAACACACATACTAGTGGTGTATGTGTAACTTGTATACTTTCTGAGATATTTCTATTTGTTTGGCATTACTCCTAATGTGTTTGCTCAGAGAAAAAATAGGCTGTTTGGAAGTGTAGTAGGAGACATACTGACATACTAAGAAGCCAGCAGAAGAAGGCAATTTAGTCTGTTTAGGCTGCTCATATTTCAGGGTCCAGAGCTTGAGTTAATATCCCTGCCCCCCTCCCCACTCCTCAAATCTTCCCTACCCATGGTCCTTACATCCCCCTGTGCCTAGCCAAGCCTCTCTTGAAGCTGTCCACTATGTTCAATGAGATCGCCTTTTCTGGCAGTGCATTCCAAGTGTCTACTGCCCTCTCTGTGAAGACGTGCTTCTTCACCACCCTCTTAAACCTCTCACCTTCCATCTTGAGACTGTGCCCCCTTGTGTTATGGTTGCCATTCAATTTAAGAAACCCTTCCTAGCCACAGTATTTATACCTTTAAAGTACTTCAAGTCCCAATCATGTCCCCTGTCTCTCTGCTGTACTCCATGGAGTACATGTTTGGGGCCTTCAACCTCTCCTCATATACCTTGCCCTGCTGATCCTCTGTTATCTTTGTAGCCCTCATCTGTACCTTCTCCAGTAGGCTAATGTCCTTTTTGAGGTGCAGGCACCAGTACTGAACTCCATACTCTAGATGTGGCCTTACCAGAGACCTGTACAAGGGCAGTATAACCTCAACTCTCCTACTACTGATCCCTTTAGCTATGCATTCCAGCATCTTGTTTGCCCTTGCTGCTGCTTTCTTGCATTGTGTAGAGTGCTTCAGGTCACTAGTGATCATCACTTCCAGGTCTGTCTTCTCTCTGATGCAGATGCCAGGACTCCACCCAGGTAGTTCTCTGGCTTGGGATTTTTGGTTCCAATATGCATAACTTTGCATTTCTTGGCATTGAAGCCGAACTGCCAGATCCTGGACCACCTTCCCAGCTTTTCCAGGCCGTCATGTTGGTCTTGTATCTCTTCAGCTGTGTCCACTCTCCTGCTCTCCCGCAGAGTTTGGTGTCATCAGTGAATAAGCACATTTCGCTCTTTATACCATCCCCAATGTCACTAATGAAGACATTGAACAACATCGGCCACAGCACCGAGCCCTGCGGTACCCCACGGGTGACCTTTCTGGTGCCAGATAAGTCTTCCCACACAACCACCCTCTGGATTCTGTCCCTCAGCCAGTTTTTCACTCATCTGATCATCTTATTCCCAATCCCAATATCCACCAACTTTCTGATCAACCTTTTGTGGGGCACAGAGTCAAAGGTCTTTCTGAAATCCAGATAGAGGACGTATACTGCTTGGCCTCATCTACTGTTTTAGTGACACAAAGAAGTCAATCAGATTTGTTTTACATGTCCCCCACCCAGAACCCATGCTGCTTTGAATCCTGGAGACCATGCTCCTCTAGGTACTCCACCAACCTTTCCTTTAGTATTGTCTCCATGAACTTACCCACAATTGAGGTCAGACTGACTGGTCTGTAATTTCCTGGGTCACTCTTGGGATTGTTTATGTGAAGAGGCACCACATTTCCTGTTCTCCAATCCTGCAGTACCACACCTGACTCTAGTGAACTATTAAACAGGTCTTTCAGTAGATCTGCCAGTTCTTCAGTCAGTTCCCTTAGTACCCTTGGATGTACTCTGTCTGGGTCTGGTGATTTGTCCACTTTTAATGTTAGCAGCCCATCCCTCATTCTGTCCTCCTCTATCGCTACACCTATGTTCCCCTCTACCCTTGCTCCTCTTCTCCCTCATGAAGGCACTGGTCCATCCTTCTTCCTGGTGAAGATGGAACAGAAGTATTCATTTAGTATCTCTGCTTTTCCACCATCATCCTCCACCCACTCCTCCCCTTTCTTAATCCTGACAATCCCTTCCTTCTTGTCTCTTTTTTCACTTACATAATGAAAGAAAGATTTCCCCCCCTTCTTAATTCCTGCAGCTGTCTGCAGCTCCTTCTGTGCTTTAGCTTGCAGGACTTCCTTACTTTTCTCACTAGCCAACCTTAGGTAATTCTCCCTATCCACCTTTGTCTTGGTCTTCCTGAATTTTCTATAGGCCAACCTCTTTTCTGTTACTGTCTGGGCAACCTCAGAACTGATCCAGCTGGGCACTTTGGCCCTTGTGTTTGTACCCCTGAATCAAACACATTCCTCTGTGGAAACCAGTATTTCTTCCTTACTGATGAATCACCTGTGGTCCACCCCAATACCTTCTCTGATGCCTGCCAGGAGGTTCGTTGGTACTTCACCCATAATTCTGAAGTCTGACCTTCTGAAATCCATGATTTTTGTCTTAGGATGATTTCCCTTCCCATATCTAACTGGAATCACACTGTGTAATGGTCACTCCCACCCAGTGGCTCCCAGACCATTATTTCCTGTACATGCTCCCTATTTGGTAGCATGAGATCAAGCATTGCCTCTGCTCTTGTTGGTTCTGTAATGCTCTGAGTCAGGAACCCACTCTGCAGTTCTTTCAGGATCACCTGACTCCTATCACATGTTATTGATTGTTCTCCAGTTCACCTTGTGCAGGTTGAAATCCCCCACAATTACCACCTCTCCTATCCCGCAGCTTCCAATATTTGTGAACTCAGTTCTCTCTCTCTCCCTCTCTTCATCCTGGTTGGGTGGTCTGTACACCACCACCAACCTCACCTTTCTCGTCTATTGGACCTTAAAGGAAAGCAGTCCAAAATAATAGAGACCCCCACCCCCAAAGGCTTACCCCACAATTAAGCTTTCTGCAAAGAAAAGGCTTAATTTTAGAAGCTGCTACTTACTTTATTTTCATTTTGAAAAGTTGAGGAATTGGGAAGATGGTGTATGGTGCACAGCTCCATTTAGTGTAAACATGCTGCACCGCTCACTGCAATACAAATGTATTTCAGCGAGAGGTGCAGCACTGCACTTTTATACTAAATGGAGCCACCATCTTCCTGACTCCCGACCTTTTCAAAATTAAAATAAAGTAAGTAGCAACTTCTAAAATTAAGGCTTTTCTTTGTGAAAAGCTTAATCAGATGGTAAGCCTTTGGGGGCAGGGGGTTTCTATTATTTGTATAGCTTTCCTTTAATTGAACCCATAATACCTCCACATCCCCTTCCTCTGACTCTTCCCTCATGCAAGTTATTCTCTCCTGATATAAACTGCCACTCCTCCCCCTTCCTAACTACCCTGTGCCTTTTTTATAGTTTATATCCAGGGATCACATGGTAATGGTGTAGTGATGCCGAAGTCTCGGTTACTGGCACTATATCCACCCATTATCATCCACCTATTCCTCCCCTTTATTAAGCCTTACAATCCCTTACTTGGTGTCTCTTTTTTCACTTGTATATTAAAAAAAAAAGACTTCTCCCCTTTATAATTCCTGCAGCTATTTGCTACTTCTTCTGTTCTTTAGCTCATTGGACTTCCTTACTTGCCTCACTAGCCAATCATAGGTAATTTTCTCTACCCAACTCTCTCTTGGTCTTCCTAAATTTTCTATAGGCCAGCCTCTTTTCCCTTACTACCTGGGCAACCCCAGAACTGAACCAACTGGTGCTTTGGCCCTTGTGTTCTTACCCCAGAGCCTAACACATTGCTCTCTGGCAACCAGTATTCCTTCCTTAATGATGAACCACCTTTGGTCCATGCCCATATTTGGTCTGATGCCTGCTAGGTGCCTCTTTAGTACTTCACCCATTTTCCCAAAGTCCATCCTTCTAAAACACAAGATTTTGGTCTTAGTCAGGATGCTTTCCCTGCCCATATCTAATTGGAACCCCACTGTGCAGTGGTCACTCCCAACCAATGGCTCCCAGACCATTATTTCCTGTACATGCTCCCCATTTGTGAGCACAAGTGCACTTTGGTAGGTGTAATCCATGCACAGAATACTTGATGGTAGGAATTAGACTGCCCACTTCCACAGAGGAAAGAGATATGTGGACCATAGTCAGTGACTCCCTGCAGCAAACAAGTCAATGCATTAAAGCATACACAAAAGGCACTGAAGATGATGGGTTTTATAGGGAATGGTGTTCACAGTACAGTAGGCAAAGCGAGGTGATTGTCACTGCACAGATCCCTAGTAGTGAGGCTTCACCTGGAGTGCTATGACCAGTTCTGGAGACCTCACCTGAGGAAAGACCTAGACATACTATGGCTCTAAACATTTATTCACTGAAATCCAGAAGAGAGTGTGGGTACATGATTGAAACATACACGTTTCTCTGTGATATAAAGAAGGCAAACTGTTATGTCCTATTTATACAAAATAGGGATGTAGTCACTATTAGCATGAGTGGAGGATGGTAGGATGCTAATTCCCTTCAAGGGTTTAAATGGGACTGGGACAGAGCAAGAGGAATCACAGTCTGCAAGAGGAGCAGTAAGGGTTTGAGGTGTGGTAGTGGGGGGAAGGGGTACAGTGCAACAGTGCAGTAGGCCAAATGAGTGAGTTAGTATAGCAAGGGCAGAGTAGATAGATATTCAGTCTCCCGTTAATCAAGTTCTGTGTTTCTATATTTACTCTCAGCCATGCACAATAACACACCATTACCAAAAAAACTTATATAGATACATATCAATGCACTTCAACAAATCCCTAGACATCAGTGTCCTGCACACGTACACAGATTTATACCATGACTGTTCACCAAAGTACAGTCATGTAGCAGTAACCCACAGTCATACAAAGATACTGTACGTAACTGTGTTCTGCACTACAGTAACTAGGCATAAGTGTGCTGCACCCATACACACATTAGTACCATTGCCTTCCACCCATAGACACACATAACAGTACCCTGCATCAATACAAAGATACACAACCATGATCTGAACTAAAATAACAGTACATAAGTGCCCTGCGCACATATGCACATTTGTACCATTGCCCTGCACCTATACACACCCCTATAATGGTACTGTGCACCCATGCAGACATTCACAAGAATGCTGGGCACACAAATTAGTGCAGATAAGTGTCCTGCAACTTTACACACATTTGTACTATTGCCCTTTACCCATACACTCCTCCATAATAGAATACTTCATCCATAAAGCTGTATTACTGAGCAGTGCACTATAAACCAGGCATAACTGTCATGCACCCATATCGCCATGTCATTCACCCATACACACCGATGAAAGAGTAGTGAGCCACTGACTTTGAAAAGTGATCTAAAGGTACCCTCCAACAACACAGAGACATGTAAGAGCACCAGTCCAGAAATCGATGCACATACACACCTACATAATATTAACCAGAAAAAGCAGATATCAATGCACACACTTGTAACACTATCATAAACCCATAAACACAGACAATACATTGCCAGTTACAGTAAAATAAATACCTGTCTCTTTCAGCCACTTTTACAGACACACTACTGGCATTCAGCAACAATTCAGATAAGAGATTTATAATACGGCTTATCATATTTATAATGTCCCTCAATCCTTTTCCTATTCTGAATGACATTACTCTGGCATTTTGTTTTTTCCTGTTTAAATGAAAAACAAATGGTTGGACATGCATCTGGTTTCAAGCAACACTGACAGAGTAAAACCAAAAGTATCTAAAAGAGTTTGTGATATTGTAAACTGAGCTTCTGTAAAGTGACCAGCACATGAAGCCCTATGATCAGTTGGTTCCTAACAGGCCCATTTAACACCAACAGCCCACTGCTTGTGCCGATGGTTATTTTTAAGAAAGTGATAGAAACTGTGTGCCTATCCTTTCTCATTCCTACCACCAGTGGCACAACACTGCTTCATATCAGCAAAAAATTAAAACCGGAAACAACAAATATGAACAAAAAGTAACCACACAGACAGAAATTAAAGTCAGTTAAAAATAAAATATAGATGCAAGCCAAAAACTGAAGCGTTCTCACCCATCTTCAAATACCACCAGGACTCTTCAAGTAAATTATAAACTTTTATTAAGTATAACAACAATACATACTGCCTGACACATTTTGGACAGAATATCCTTTCTCAAAGGCTGATAAATAAGTGAGCCACACATCCTTATATATACCATAGCTATGACATCATCATTACATCACTAATAAACACTTTAAAATCATTGCTCTGCATCAATGACCCCTTAAGTGCAAAACAACACACACATCTATTTAAAGTGCCCACAATAATAACGTGCAAACAAGACATGAAAAGTGCAAAGAATTAAAAACAGAATTTCAGGACCTCCATGAAATTAAGTGCAATCTCTGTTATGCAGCAAAATGCACAAGTTACATGGCTTTCAATTCCCAGTACCTCTAAGTCATACATACAGAGCTTTCAGATGTATATTTTCATGAAAAGTGCAACAAATTTAAAAACAGAATTTCAGGACCTCCATGAAATTAAGTGCAATCTCTGTCCTATAATAAAATGCACAAGTTATATGGTATTCAGTTCTCTATAAGTCACAAATACAGAGGTTTCAGATGTGTCTTTCTAAAACACACATACCTTTATTCACCATTCTTCTAAATAAGGCTTTAACTCTCTACCAACATTCTGACCTGCTTTTTATTGGCCAACAACTTATGAGTCACTCCGTTCCTTTCTTTAAAATCTTTAAAAAAAGGTCTGAATGTTGGTATAGAGTTAAAGCCGTATTTAGAAGAAAGGTAAATAAAGGGATGTGTGTTCTGGAAAGACACATCTGAAACCTCTGTATTTGTGACTTAGAGATATTAGGAACTGAATACCATATAACTTGTGCATTTTGCTGTATGACAGAGATTGTACTTAATTTCATGGAGGTCCTGAAAGTCTGTTTTTATTTCTTTGCACTTTTCATGTCTTGTTTGCACTTTATTATTGTGGGCACTTTAAATATGTGTGTGTGTGTGTGTGTTGTTGTTGTTTTGCACTTAAGGGGTCATTGGTGCAGATCAATGATTTTAAAGTTTTTATTAGTGATGTAATGACAATGTCATAGCTAGGGTGTATATAAGGATGTGTGGTTCATTTATCAGCCTTTGAAAAGGATATTCTGTCTGAAACACGTCAGGCAATATGTGTCATTTTAATACTCAATAAAAGTTAATAATTTACTTGAAGGGCCCCGGTGGTATTTAAAGATGGGTCAGAATGCTCCAGTTTTTGGTTTGTATCTGTAATTTGTTTTAGCTGTAGAGCACCACGTTACCTTGTGCATACTTTTCGAGAAAGAAAAAATTAAAATATACTGTAGCAAACTTTGTTAACAAGTCGATAGCATTATAAAAGCAGGGAAATAAAATGATTATATTGATAACTAGGGCAGTAGAACGCACACTGTTTGCAGCAAAGCCACTCTAAGCTGTACTATTTAAACTATCAGGAAATACAATAAATTTTGAGAGTAGGTCAAACACTGGCACAGGCTAATCAGATTATAAACAAACACTGCACTGATACACTGCTAGACATATAAATCTGACATCTTAAAAGAAATTACGAAGGACTGAGTATAAGGAAAAGGAGAGTGTGTTAAATCAAACCAAAATGTCCTGACTGCAGCTTTTGCTGACCAGAAAATAGGATAGAACAGCATCTCTGACAGATGGCAATGCTCACAGACCACCCGCTGATGTCATGACACTGCAGACACTGGCAACCCAGCTTAGCAGAGCATCTGGAACAAATTACAGCAGTCAGAGCAGTCTCCATCTATACCCCCCCCTTTTTTCTGCTAATCCACTACATTTCTTATCCTCAGACTCCTAACATATATGTCTCCAATCCATCTACCGTAGCAACCCCTCCTAGAACAGCTGCAGTCCTGTACCCCTCCCCTTCCCTCCATATCTGCCCCTTAAGTTTGTATATGTCCTGATCAATGAAATGCCGTGCTGTTTGAAAATGTTTTAAAATGCTGGCTGTTTCAGAATGTTTTAATTCCCCTTCTCATACCATTCTCCCTAACCTTGTTAACCCTATACCTGAAATACTTGCTATTGCTCTGTGTATTTTTTTATTTCTATTTCTGTATAATTATGTCTATTTATTATTTGTACATGAAAGTGTTATCCTTGACCTTGTGTAACGCAGGTCCACCTTGTAAATGAGCCTGCTCAATGGTGTTTGCCTGGATAAATAAAGACTTGATTGATTGATTGATTGATTGGAAAACAAAGCTATGAATATGCACAATTACAGAATTTATTATGCAGAGGGGTAAAAAAAACAGCTAGGGCACTGCTTTAAAGACATTTCTTTATTAACACTACCATTTGCAGAAAAAAATAAAGTGTTGCACACGAGCTTTAAACACAAAGAAGGAATTATTTAATTAAACTGCCATAGTGATTTGCATAGTGGAAGGATACACTGAAAAGTCCAAAACATATGTTCCACGATGAGCCATTTTCAAGCTGATCGTCAGCAAAATGGCTGTAGGCTCTGCCCACAGCCATAAAAAGCAAGAAACAAGTGACTTTATCTTATTATTAAATGCATACAGCTAGTCGATGATAATATTTTAAATATTCTTTTTACTACTGAAGATGATTTTATTATAAAAACGATGGTTAATGTTCTTATAACCATACAGAAAGTGAGGAAAAAGATGGTGAACTATATTGCTCAGATTAATTGTTTTTAGCCCTGGGGCATGGGGCATGGGGCACTGGTTGTACTTTTTTCACACCCACTGTGTTTTTAATTTATCTGTGTACTGAATTCTGTGTATTATTCTTTTTTTTTGTTCTTTTTATATCCCATGTTTGTAATGATCATTTACCAGTTTGATCAAATGATAAACTATACCTATTTATTAATTTATTTATTTTTACCAGGAAAGACACACTAAGCTGAAAACTTGTTTACAGGTGCGACCTGGGAGCACAAGGAAGTTAACTGACTTGCTCGGGGTTGCACAGTATGCAAGTGGGGGCTGTGGGATTCAAACCCAGGTCTCCATGTTTGTAGCTCGGAGACTTAAACCACTGTACTTATTTATTTATTCATTCATTCATTCTTGGATTACAATACCTTTGCACACATAAAAGCTATTTTACAAAGGTTCCACATCAGCGGGAAGGGTGACAGACATACAACAGATCTATCCCTATACCATTTATCAGTTGACTGGCAACGTACAAGAACAATAAGTGCATGTATGGCATCAAACAAGTGAACACTTGTGTTTAAAAACATGCCTGTTCCCATCCCAATTAAAGCATCTTAGCTCCTATTAAACTGTACACCTGTTCATTTTAATCTTTTTATTGCTAACTAAAAACTGAACAAATTTCTCTCTACCTCCTTTTTCATGTTTTAAGAATGGTGCAGGGGAAGAGATGCACAGAGCTTCCTGCACTGGGTGTGGGGGTGGGGGGACTAGCCATTAATCAGTGTCAACAGCTAGACAGAAGACACAAACTGAACTACAGTATTTTATTTCATTAAAATCGTAGGTAAAATGTTTAAAAAATTTTTCTTAATTTCTTAAATATGCAAATAAACCATTTTATTATAGCAAAAACGTACTTCATTGTGTAAAGTGCCTTATTGCCTCATGCTAGTGTCACATCTTGGGGGATGGTCACTTGGCCATCATCCTCATGACTCCACACCTGAGGCATGATGTGTCACCATAACACACCCCACCATGCCTTATTGCATAATCTTTGCATCAATGCAGTGTTCTATCAGTTCAGTACTCTTTGCTTTTATCAAACTTCAGCTGTGGAACCGTAGAATGGCCGCATATTGTTAGATTTTGGAAGGCAGTATAATATAGTGGTTGAGGGCACTGAACTGCAAACCTGGAGAACTGGGTTTGAATCCCAAAGCAGCCACATAAATACTGTATGACTATGAGAAAGTCACTTAACTACATGTGCTCCTATGATTCACCTGGAAACAAGCTTCGACTTAATGGGTTTTTCCTGGCTGAAATAGTAACATAAAAAATTAAAATAAAATAACATCCATTGGAGAAAAACAATCATTATATGCAATTTAGGTATTTGTCAACTATGATAAAATTACAGTTTTAAATACTCCAAATGGTTGTTTTCATATGTTTGAGGTACAGCTATTCATCTAAGATAGTTGAAAAACTTGACTATCACAGAAATTTCTCTGGATTATAATTATGCATTCGTTCATAAGATAAGGTTTCCTTCTTTTTTAATTTACATTGAAAACTGTGTTCCTTAAACAAGATTTCAAGGGGGAAAAGTAATGTTGGAAGATACTAATGTAGATTCCAACAATGAACAAAACAACTTGTACCTGTATAGCAGGTACTATCTGAAAAAGGGATAATTAAGTATGGTATAATAAATCCAAAGCATTATTTGTACTTAGTAGATAAGTCCACCTTCGTCAGAAACAATTGATTATAGCATGATCTACTACAGTTAAGATAACAAGTTTATTGCTTACTTTGTGTTTTGTTTTTCACTTTTTTAAGGACTGATGCCTGCTGCACACCAACCTGTATATTCAGCCACAAAATTTGGTGTAATTGGATTCACAAGATCTATAGCTGTGAGTACCTGGGGGAATTTCAAACCATTAGCAATGCAAGTCTGGGTATTATCTGGAATTCATACGTGCATTTCTTGTTTTGTGCTAAGAAAAAAAGAACTAGGAAAGACATAGACAGGATGGAAGCTGTCCAGAGGAGGGCAACTAAAATGGTGCAGGGTCTGCACCGGAAGACATATGAAGAGAGACTTCAGGAGTTTAATATGTATAGCCTCGAGGAAAGGAGGGAGAGGGAGGACATGATAGAAACTTTCAAGTACCTCAAGGGAATCAACAAAGTCCAAGAGGGTAGCATCTTTCAAAAAAAGAGGTGTGCAAGAACAAGGGGGCACAATTTGAAGATGGGGGGCAGCTCAGAGGTAATTTAAGGAAGTATTTTTTCAGAGAGAGGGTTGTGGATGCATGGAACGGCCTTCCGGAGGAGGTTGTGGAGTCAAAAACAGTGGTGGAATTCAAGCATGCATGGGACAATCATAAAGCAATTCTAGGGGGTTGGGGCAGGAAGAAGTAGGCTGCTGGTTAACTGGGATCTGCAGCTTATCCATTAGGTAGGGAAATGGGCAGACTGGGTGGGCCAAGCGGTCCTTATCTGCTGTCAAATTCTATGTTTCTATGTAGGAAAGGTATTTTAACCTACCTGATGAATTTAGGATAAGGGTCATAATGAGCAGTAGAGCGTTCATAATAATCTTTTTGAGATACTGTACTAATATGCAGTTTGATGTAGGAAATCACTGCACAATAAATACATCACTCAACACTAGCCTATGCTTTAATCAGACAAAATAGATAAAAGTAGACATGTTTCTGTGCATCTTATTTTTAACAAATGTGTGCTGCTTTAAGTTGAAGGTTGACAACAATATGGCATGTGTCATCTTGGGTCTGTGGCTAGTGTAACTTTCATTAATTCATGGGTAATGTGCATGAGAATTATCTATTGTCTTTGGTAGGGTTTCTGGTGTTTTATTAGAACCATAATTCAGTATTCATATCCTAAAGTGATATAATTATGGATTTCAGTTCATACAGTATGGCAAGGCTTGGAAGAATTGCTAAATTTTGGATATAGAACATACAATGCCCAATGCAAACCAATTTCTAAAATCATGTTTTACTGAGACACAAAACTGTACTGTGATCCGGAAACATGAAAGTATAGTGCATATTTTACCTGGCAATGGAATATTTCTCTTATATGAGTTAAAGGAGGCATAGACATTGAATTTGGCAGTTAGAAAAGAAAATGACTGTCTGTCTGTCTGTCTGCCTGCCTGCCTTCCTAGCTAGCTAGCCAAATAGCTATTTGTCTAGCAACATCGGTCTCTAGCTTTAATCTTTCATATTAGGGTAATTCTTAATGAAGTCTCTCCTATCATGAGCCAATTCCCAGGTTTTCTAGCCAGAAGGCATACTCATGGGCACATCCAGTAAAGTCAGCTGTCCAGTTGTTAGATAATAGGATTCCCTAGAGACTAAAGTCTCCATCTCAAAGGCTGTTCATCCTATAGTCCATGGACATAAATGTTACTTGCATAAATCAATACTATTATAATGTAGTATTTAATATTGTGTAATCTATTTATTAAGCAAGCAATAAAACATAGTAGGATGTTGGTTGTTATGTATTAACTTCACACCCAGGTGCATACCTCCCAACTGTCCCCAGTTTTTAGGGATGTCCCTGGTTTTTCCCTCAGACATGTACTCTGGCCCTCCTAACATTGCCATTTCTGACACTAAATAGTAAAGATCTGTATCATTAAATAATGTCAGTCATTTGTGCTACTATCTAGTTTTCATTACAAAAATTCTGCTTACACTAAACAGCATATTATAGACAACTTCTTGAGCTGATAGTTCTATTTTTTTTTCAGATGTGTCCTTGATTTTGGTAATTTGTCCTAGATTTTGTAAGCCTTGTCCCAATTTCTGACACAACAGATTGAGAGCTGGGCCCAGGTGCATTAGGAGGCAGAATGTATCTACACTTCTAGTAGATAAAATGTATTTATACAGTGATACCACTGTTAGGGCTATGTATGCCCTTTTCTCAAGGTGCACCTGTTTAAAAGCTTCAAGTTTCAAAACAAATAAATATAATACACGAGTGTAATGAGCAATACATATCCCAAACAAAAAACGAATTACAAACAATAGAAAGTGACATACGCTACAAAAATAAATTAAACAGACATTACACTATTTCAATCTGTTCCACAGAACACTTCACCTTTCGGTCATCATAAATACTTTTGATTTTCAATGTCAGTTTTAAACTATCCATTGCAAATGCAATGATACTCCATTTCCCTTTGGACAGCAGTCATTTAACCAACTAGGAGTATAGTTCTAGCATAACACACCCTTATCCTTGAGTGTCTTACTATGTGTGTAAAATGAGAAATTGAGTAAATGTAGTTGAAAACATTTTTAATAAAATCAGTTATTAAATTGTTTCAGTTTTTAATAGGTTTCAAAAAGAGTAGTCCCCCATCCCCGCACACAGTGTTTACACATGTTATCTAGTCATACTGTAAATGGCTCCTAAGTGGCACTAAGATGGCCTACAGTTAAGAGCCCTGTTTTAATTTCTAGCACTGTTTTTTTGTCCAACACCTTTCCTTCTCCCAGACGAGACTTTATGTTTAGTAAATGTTCATTGTCAGGTTTTTCAGCTTTTGACCCTAACATGTTTGCTTGTGGTGCTTCTTCGCCTTATATGATACTGGCGGCCAAGGAGTTCTTCCCACAGGAGCAGATAGAACACATTATTAAAAAACTGTTGTGTTAGTGGCAGAAATTGCCTAGGCCATAGCTGATTCATCCCTGCTGTTAGAGGAGATTTTTTTTTAAACTGCAGTTTTCTGGGTTGAAAACTACCTCACCATGTTGACAGCAGATCCCTCCATGCTCCTAGAGATTTAAAAAAAATAGCATGTCAGCAGGTGGCTGTAGTCTCCTCTGCAGGAGAGGGGAGACGATTAAAAAAAACACCATGCCAGTGGCCGACGCTGGAATACGATTTTTTTTAATATAATGTATATCTATTTTTCTAACTTTCTTTATTCCGTAGTAGGCACATGTAAAATTGCCATTTATGCTCACTATGTTTTTTTTCCAGTTGGGGGCTGGCACTATAACCAAGAGGTTAGACATATGAGCTGTGAATGAGATTTCTACATTCAGCAGACCTGGGTTTGATTCCCTAACCTCCAGTTGCATACTGTATGACCATGAGCATGTCACTTAAAGAGCTACTGATGCCATCTGGCCAAAAGTGCTACACTGCAGAATTAGAATAAGCATATCCACAATAAATCCCATACCAAACAGTAGATTTCTATGTTACTTCATTTTAAAGTTATTAGCCATTTTGTAACCCTGATTTCACTACCTATTCAAAGAAAGCCTATTCCAGTGAAGAGCTGCTGCTGATGTCATCTAGGGACCTTACAGTTTATTCTTCCATGTCAGCAAGCTTATAGGACCTGTTTCTCTAAAGCTGTAAAGATCATGTGCAATGGTTTTCATAAGTAAAACAGGCAGCAAGAATTAGTAAACATTGCTTTAACAACTTTGTGTTTAAGGCTTTATAACAAAACTGACAATATTTTGTCTGGGTGCCTCTTTATTGAGGTCCTTGTGCTGAATGCTGGATCATAGCACACCGTGAGGTTTGCAGACTGAATAAGTTTCTGATGAAAGGCTGAGCTCATTCACACCTATCAGTCCATTGAGGCAACTTCTAAGAATGGCAATTTAAAACAATTATCCCATCTCCTTGTTAATGGGGATGGGGCAGACTCATCTATGTTCTATTGTAAATTACAATGGTCATTTTATCAGAGCTAACACTTCCACCCCTGGTAGGAATTGACACATATAAGGCCCCTATTAAAAGATATTGTAAAGCAGACAATGACAAACAGCATTAAAATCAGTAGCACTCAAACTGGCTTCAGCAGTCTGGAGGCATGCTGACTTAGTTCAAGTTCAAGTTTAGTTCAAGTTTATTGCAGGAAAACTCCATTGAGCAAGCTCATTCACAAGGAGGTCCTGTGACATAAACACTTAAAGTACAAACACAGATAGGTAATAACAGTATATACATGAAATACACGTTACATGATGCAGGCTGGATATACATACAAGGGTACCACACAGGGTGACCGCAGGTGGTAAACATTGATCTGAGACAGGGAAGCGACTTATAGGTCGTATACTGATAAATGAAACATGATGACTGGTGTGATTTGATTTAATCAAATCAAATCAAATATACAGTATTTTGGCAGCTAGAACAAACAGTCTACAACTGATATGGGAGGGAGGAGAGATTTGATAGAGTAGCAGTGAGCGTAGCAAAGATAAAGCCAGGAGTAGAAGGGAAGGAAAGCAGTTAATATGACAAATCAATTATACCTTACCAGTGGATAAATATGGCACACATGGGGAAGGAAGAGACTTAATGACAGTTACAGGTGTCTTTTATTTTGGCTGAACTTAGCGATTTGTAAAGTTTATTGAAACTGTGCTAGTTAGTTTCAGTATGGTTTGTAATTGGTTCCAAATGGAGGGAAGGGCATATGCAATAGCACGCTTACCAAAGGAAGTCCGCCCTTGGTATGTCAAGCATAATAAAGTCAGATTTTCTTAACGAGTATGCACCATGTGAGATACTAATAAGGAAAGAAGATAGCTTGCAATTTCTGCAGGAGCAGTTTAAGAGTCCATAGCCCAGCATGGAGCAGGCGTCTAGTAGTAAGGGATGTCCAACCAACAGCTGCATATAAGTCACCGTGGTGCGAACGGTAAGGAGTTGGTAATGAACCGTAACGCACGGTGATAAAGGATGTCCAGTTTACTTAGATTTGCAAAAGTGGTGGAGGAATAGATTACATCGCCATAGTCGAGTGGGGGAAAAGTGGCCTGTACAAGCTTGTTTCGAGTTTCAAAGGGAAAAGGGCCTATTTCTGTTGAAGAAACCTAACCTTGCTTTTAACCTTCTAGAGACATCTTCGATGTGGTCACTGAAAGATAATTTATTGTCGATCCAGATACCTAGATATTTAAATTTGGTTACAACTTCCAGAGGCTCGTTTAGCATGGTGACAATGAAGTCTTGGGCAAGAGTATTGGGGGGGCCTGAGACAGCACTGCGGGAGAATATCATCGCTTTAGTCTTCTTGGCATTGAGCAGAAGCTTTGCCTTTATTAAATTATGCTCAAGTTGTGCGAAGTCCGCTTGAAGCACTCCCTTGACTTCAGATAACGATGAGCCAGAAGTATACAACACAGTATCATCTGCAAAAAAGTGCAGATTGGACATAGATATGTTAGCATCTAAGTCATTGATGTACAGAGAAAACAAGATAGGGCCTAAGATGGATCCTTGGGGACTCTCTTGCAACTGGCAAGGCAGCAGAAAAAAGCTTCCGCTTTACTTCTTGGAATCTTCCAGTTAGGTAGCTAGAGAACCACTGCGTATGGTATGTGGCACCCAACTTTGCAAGGCAATTGACTAATAGTTTGTGATCAACAGTATCAAAAGCTTTGCTGAGGTCCAAAAAGACTGCACCAGTTACCTTCTTAGCATCTATAGCAGAGATCCAATCATTGGTTACTTTTGCTAGTGTAGTGATTGTGCTATGATTAGCCCGGAAGCCAGATTGAGCTGGGTTAATGAGAGAGAAGGTTTCCAAGTGAGATTTTAACTGAATATGGATCAGTTTTTCGAGAACTTTAGAAAGGATAGGCAATATGGAAATAGGCCTATAGTTGTTTACATCGCATGGGTCACCAGATTTAAATAGAGGAGGATATGTGCTGATTTCCAGCAGGACGGCACAGCAGCAGATGTAATGGAAAGACTGAAGATGTGGAGAATTGGGGCAGTGAGATGGGCATAGCCTGACCTTAGGAAAAAGGGTTCCAAGCCATCGTCCCCTGCACTTTTTTTGGTGTCTAAGTTAAGAAGAGAATCTTCTACTTCTTTATAAGTTATCTCACGCAGTTGGAAGGGACTGGGTCCAGGACTAGATGTGGCGGGCATGCTGACTTAGTATCCAGCAACCCTGGTGAAATGGACCAAACAAAAACAGCATTAAATAATACAATTTTATCAACTTTGTTACAAAACCTGGAACATGTTTAGTATTTATAGCAGTGTTTACTGTGTGATGCTGTCTGTTTTACTTGTGAAAACCATTACACATGATTTTTACAGCTTTGGAGAAATGGGTCTTTTAAGCTTGCTGACAGTCATTATTAGACTTTGAGATCCCGACATGACATCATCAGCAGCTCTTTACTGACACCTGCTTTTATTGCACAAGTAGTGCAATCAAAGTTGCAAAATGGCTAATAACTTTAAAACCAAGTAATGTAAAACTCTAGTTTTTGGTATGAGATTTACTGGGAGTATGCTTATTTGGATTCTGCAATGTAGCACTTTTGGTGTCAGTGGCTCTTTAACCTCTCCAGTGCTGCTGGGTCATCTCTGAATATAGGCCTTGGGCCTAGAGGGACTTACCCAGTTACCAAAGCATAAAAAGGAGAATAAATAAATACTTAAATATAAATGAAAAATGAAAGATTAAAACCCCCAGTAATGTCAACAGTTAGCACTGGTTAATTCCTACAAGAACAGAAAGGGTATATAAAAAGTAGCCACGTTGTGGCTGTGGTCTGCTATAGTGCACTTGTGGGAGAAGAAGAATATTTAATAAAGAATGTGGCAGGCAGGTGATATTTGTAAGGTAGCAATAGGCTTGGCAGGTGTGTTTAGTTTACTTATAGAAGATTCCAAAAGCCTTGACAGTAAGAAAAAATTGTGGCCTAAATTTTTTTTATCAAATCGAGTTTTGTATATACAGTAAGTGCATCAGGTGGGGTTGAGACTTCTTAATCTTGGACAAGTTGCAGGAGTTATAAGCATTAGTACATAATATACAGCCTGTCTTGATTGCTATCATAGAAACGTGGTGGCCTGAACATGACACTTGGGGAGAGGAAATGCAGCGATACTCCTTGTATAGAAATATTAGGAAGAATAGAAGGGGAGGTGGTGTAGTGCTTTGTTACTACTAGCTTTACAAGCTAGACCATGGATGAAACATTTAGTGAAACTGAATGGAACTAGATCACTCTAGATTTGTTTCAGAAACACCTTAAATAAACAAAAACAAATCACTGTAGTGTTATATTACAAGACAACCAATATCAACAAAGATATGTGGCTTTTCTTTGAAGATGATTTGAGTGAAGTGGCTAGTAAATCCAGTGCACTAATTGATGGCGATTTTATTCTTTCCAGGTGTTAACTGTTATCATTAACAAGGAGCAATGCATATAAAAAAACATTTTTTAGATACTTGAAAAATATGACTTTTTTATTTTGTATGCGAATCTTCTAGAGAATAAGATCTGCTGGACCTTGAAATAAGGAATGATGAATCATGCATTAAAAAATGCAGAGTGGGGGAGAAATTTGCCAACAGTGATCATAACCTAATCACTGTCAAAGTTGAATATGTTAAAGGCGAACACTTGGGCAAAACAGTTTATGACTATAAGAGGGTAAATATTGGAAAAATTTAAACTATTTTTTGCAACTGCAGTTGGAAAAATTACGTAGAAAATACAGATTTAAACAATGCTTGCAGCAAATTATATAATATAATAAAAATTACCTAAGAAGAATGTGTATCTAAACATAAAGCATCTAACAGCAGGGGAAATAAACCTCCATGGTTAATAAGAGGAAAAATACCACATAGCAGAAGGTACATTCCAACACTTGAGGTGAGAGTGTTCTGGTGGGGCAAGGTACTGGAAAGGGGTGGTTATCCTGTTGAATTGCTTTCATTTTGACTATGAAATTTCTATAAGAACAGTGATGCTGGGTTGCCACCCACAGGATGCCGAGCATGGTGATTACTGTGACCCCCATTTGCAGTAAGGCTTGTCAGTGGTAAGGTTGTAGTAGCATGTCACTGGATGATTGAACACCCCCCCCCCCAACAGCACGATGGGAAAAATCCATTATAGATTGTCTAAAAAAAAAAACTAAAAAAACACATTGCAAGTTACTAGGCACTCTGGATAAATATAAAATGTTGGCCTTTATATGGAAGTCTAGTTAAGCCACACACAGACTGCATCTCTCAGTTTTGGTCATCATATTTAATAAAAAAAAATGTTTAAAAAATCAAGAAAATATGGAGATTAGATAAACTATCATATAAGGAAGGACTCATTAAATTAAACTTAATGAGTCTAGAAAAAGAGGTTGCATTTTGATCTGCAAACTTTGTATGACTGCAAGACTGCAATTTATATGCCACAGTTTGGGTCTGAGTTCTTTGGCAAGTCCCCCATGTTGGCAAGGACATTCCCAAAGAGAAGCATGTCACATAGAATTGGGTGGTGCAGGCATGGGCAAGCCACCCAGTGTAACAGAAAGAAACATGATTGCCTGCATTCTGGAGTACAATAATTTCAGAGCAAACTTCTAGTAGTACTGTACTATAAGGTATTTATTCCATTATCAGGAACACACCATTGCCCCAGTGCTTCGTCCTCTCGACGTTCATCAGGGAGCATGGTCAAATTCAAAGGTCTGCCATCTTTAAATCACACCCTTAAAGTCACAGTGCATGATTTTAAATAATGCTGAATGATACAAATGCAAGTATGCTGTAAAGGGTGATGAAAAAAAAAGAAAAGGAAGTATTGGGAAAGGGGGGCAGGAGAGGAAAAATGTAGAAGATTGCAGGGGAGCATTAGTGAATTGAAGACAGTGATTTTATCAACTTTTCATAAAACACTAAAAGCCAGGCTAGCAAAAGAAATCTATTAGGCTATGATCCATATCAATACAAACTGTGTGGATATTTTTAGTAAAGTATTTCTGTTTCCTATTTTTTAATGCACCACTTAGGATACAGTAACAAGACTAGAGAGGTACAAAATGCACACATTTCATTCCGTTAAATATTTTGCAAAATTTGAGCATTTCATGAAATATTTCGCTGGTGTGAAATCATGGATTTTGCCCACAAAGACCATGCATTTTGACCCCAAAATGCTGAATTTTGCCGATGAGTGGCAGAATTTTGTCAATCTCTAATGATAGGAGAGTGACAAATTGGGTGCCACGGGGCTCTGTGCTGGGGCCAGTCCACTTCAGTGTCTTCAAAAGTGACATTGTAGAAGACCTGGAAGGGCAGGTATGGAATGGGTTATATTAAAGGAATAATGCACAACAGGGTGTGTGTCGTGCTCAGATAACACCACATCTGGAGGGTTAGACACGAGGCTGCATGCCGAGTGCATCCAGTGCCTCCGGTGTGGTGTTATCCCAGCACGACACACACCCTGGAGTGCATTATTCCTACTATACGGTGGCTTGTTATTATATATAAAATAAAAAAAATAATTTTAAAGAATGTTTTTATTAGTGTGGAAAAATATTTTTATTTCTTAAGAGGAGATGCAGAAAGAGAGTAACTAATGGTCATAATGGTCCTCTATATTGGTTCACAGTGCTGAGACTAGACCCATGACATTGTGCTGGGATAACACCAGGGGTCCAGCCCCAAACTGACCAGTCACAGTCCAAGATTATTTCTTGCCATTGTGTAATAGAATATAGACAAGAAGGAGGGAAGGTCACCAGAGTCCAGTTAGGTTCCACGGTGACAAATTAGACTAGGAATAATTGGACAGATTAATGGAAAAGAACAATAAGCTTTGCATTCCAGTAGGCATAGGAAAATCTTATTGAATGCAGATATTCAAACAAATGTGGTCAGACCAGATGGTCATTTTATTACACAGAAGTGAGAGTACAGCAGAACAAAATCACAGACCGCAATTCAGGTGCCCCTACATTGGAGTAGACTGGGTGGATGAAGTGGTACTTTTCTGCTGAAAAATTCCCTGTTTCTTTGTTGTCAGCAGGTCCAGTCAGTCTCTGTCTCATTCCACTACACTTAACAGTTAGGCAGGCATGCTAGTGTCTGTGGGTTACTACTAGCCAAGACCAGTAGCTCGAGTAGTCATTCCATGTTACTCCCTGTTGCTACTGCCCCTATTGCTTCCCCCGATATCTGTCCCAGTCCTGGTCCAGATGGATCACACTAGTTACATGAATTAAAGAACCCAGGAGTAGTAGGTCACAAACAGGCCTGTTGGCAATGTCTCTCTGAGCCCAACTGCCAAAGTCCCAAGTTTTAAGCACTTGATAAAAAATAAGTCAGGCAAGAAAACTGCAGTGCAAGTGCTAAAGTGCTTTATATTAGCCAAGCACGCCGCACATACGAGACCCCCAGCGCCTCGACAAATCCATAGGCAGCCTATGTTTATTTAGGAGGTCCATCAGGTCAGTAATACAGGACCTTAGATTTTAAACATGTGTTTATAGAAATAAATCTGCAAACTGGGAGATATTTTGGCATAGGAATCTTACCAAAATCAAGGATCTTCCAGGTGGATCTTTGGGGTTTTGTGGACTTGGGTACGATGTACATAGTTGGATCTATGGGGAAATCTATGTTAAGAAATGCTGCCTTTTCCCTGAAATTTTCCCCCTTTCCCACACCTTCTCCACTACATAGAAACATAGACTTTGATGGCAGATAAGGACCGCTTGGCCCACCCAGTCTGCTCATTTCCCTACCTATTGGATAAGCTGCAGATCCTAGTTAACCAACAACCTACTTCTTCCTGCCTCCCACCAGAATTGCCTTATGTGTATCCCATGCATTCTTGAATTTCCCCACTGTGTTTGACCCCACGACCTTCTCAGGAAGGCAATTCCATGTGTCCAGTACCCTCTCCATGAAAAAATACTTCCTCATGTTGTCTCGAGCTGTTTTCCCCTCTATCTTCAAATTGTGCCCCCTTATTCTTGCACACCTGTTTTTCTAAAATATGCTACCCTCTTGGACTTTGTTGATTCCCTTGAGGTACTTCAAAGTTTCTATCATGTCCCCCTTCTCCCTCCTTTCCTCGAGAGTATACATATTAAGCTCCTTTAGTCACTCTTCATATGGCTTCTGGTGCAGATCCTGTACCATTTTAGTTGCCCTCCTCTGGACTGCCTCTATCCTGTCTATACCATGGCTGTGTTTATTGTGAACCACGCTGTTTGGTGGTCACTTGTTCCCAGTTGGCTACCCACTTCTAAATCTGAGATCCTCTCTTCATCCCCATTTGAGAGTACCAGCTCTAAGATTGCTCCCTCCTGCGTGGGTTCCAACACTAGCTGTCTGAAGCATGCCCCCTGTAGGGCACCGAGAATGATCTTGCTCTTAGATGTGGCTGCAGAAGAGGTGTTCCAGTTAACATCTGGCATATTCCAGTCCCCCATCGACAATATCTCCCCTTCTTCTGCCATCCTAAGAATGTTTTCTGTTATTCCTTGTCTGTTTCCTCCCCCTGAGATGGGGATCTGTATACAACCCCTATGCAGATTGTGGAGCCATTTCCTGTCTCCAGGGTGACCCACAGTGCCTCCTCTCCTCCCTGTTTACTCTTTAGTTCCATTGCTTTGATCCCTTCTTTTACATAAAGAGCTGCTCCTCCTCTTCTTTTACCCTCCCTGTCCCTTATGTAGATTGTGTACCTTGGTATGTTGACATCCCAGTCATGGTTCTCTGTGTATCATGTTTCTGTGACTGCCACGATATCCAGGCATCCCTCTTCCATCAAGGCCACTAGTTCAGGGAGCTTGTTACCCAGACTGTCGGCATTGGTACTCATTGCCCTCCATTTTTTAATGGCCTTACCCATTTTAGCCCCATCTCTGTCCTTATTTCCTTTGCCTTCTTCTCCATTTACCCCTGCCCTTCTCTGTTGACTTCTCTATCTTGGTGTTTGCCTCACTAACTACCCTGTTTTGTAGGGTAGGGAGCCTGGCATTTCCCTGCTTTTTTCAATGCCTCCCTCCTTGGCTAGTTTAAATGCTTACCAATGAAGCACTTAAAGCTATCACCTGGGGTCCTAGTTCCACTCCTGGACAGATGTGGACAGTCCCACTAGTATAGGCCTGTACCCCTCCAGATGGACCCCCAGTCCCCAATGAAGCAAAAACCCTTAGCTCTGCACCAGTTTTTCAACCGTTCATTGAATCCCATGGTGCAGAGCACCCTAACCTCACCCATGCCGTAGACAGGCAGCACCTCCGAGAAGGCTACAGTATGTGCTACTTCTCTAAGGCCTCTGCACTGCTCTGATTCCATTCTCAGCCAGGTCATTTGTCCATACATGGACAATGATGTCCATCTCCATCCCCCATGCAGCTGCTCCCACAATCCTGAGGTTTGCTCCCTATCCCTCAAAGCCATGGCACCGGGCAGGTACCTTGCCTCCATCTTCCCTCTCTCCCTCACTTCTACCCCCACTAACAACTGAGTCCCCCACCAAGACTTGTTTCCTTCCCCTGTGGGGTCCCATGCTGCCTCCTGTGGATCTCCTTTGTGGAGGTTTCCAGTATCCTCCTTAGTCTCCACTGTGGGTGCCTCCATAGAGGAACCACACTCTGCCAGAATGGCGTATGAATTGTGGAGAGGTACAACTGGAGGTATGCCTCTCTGTTCCACCATCCTCACCCTTCCTGAGCCCACTGGGTCCATCTTCTCCTTTTTCATGGCAACCTATGTGGCAGTAGCAGTAGCTCTGGTGGTCCCTGGTTGGGAGAGATGGTACCCCAAATCCTGGCCAACTCAGCCTGGAGACAAGCAACCTCCTCCATCAGCCCAGAGAGGTACCTGCAGACTAGCTTATGGAGTTTAACACTGAATTGGTTTGTGGGGTCACTGAAAAGTTTTTTCATAATTCTGGGCAACATTAAGTAAATCCACAACTTTATTTAATGTAATCCACTTCATGCATAATCACAGTGTTGCCCTCATCAGAGGGCTTTATTACACTTCCACTCAGGCTTTTCAGCTGTTCAGTTGCCTATTTCTCTTCCTTTGGCAGATGACCATATTTATTTTGGTGTACATCTTGGAACAGTTTTTCTCTTTCTGCTGTTAGGGTCTGTTCAGAAGCATTAATTGCTGCATTGTTCACCTGTGGATAAAAAATTGATTTGGGCTTAGATTGTCTCTTAAAATCCGCTTTCCAAGTCTCCTGCTTCAGTCAATAATTCATCAGTATCCAATTGATCTAGTAGGTCGTCTCCTATGCAACTTGATTCTGACATTATTTGCTCCTGTTGGACATTTCCTCTTCCTCCCTGGTGTTCTGAGGTGCTTGCTGCTTGATTTAGCTGCTTAGCTAGTTGCTGGTCAGGCAACTCCAAGTGTCGTATTAGTTCATCCCTTTTGGAATTCAGAGCTAGATCATTATTCCATCCCATATTCATAGTGTATACCTGCGATATTAGTTTCCTATTTCTGTAGAAGTTGGGGATCTTTGGCAGCAGACAGGACCCTCCCCCAAGTACCCAAGTAGTGGAAAAATGTTTGGTTTGGGGCTGGTACCCACCAGACAGGGTAGGTTGTTAGTGAACTCCTGAGTTTTTACAGATGCAGCATTAGAAAGTAAAAAAAAAATACACCCTATCCATCTCTGCCCCTTCACCTTCCTCACCCCACCCTGACAGCACTCCGGGTCACCATATTTGAAGTAATAATATTTTTATCAACTGCTATGCTGTACAGTGATCCACATCCTTCTAGTTTCACCTCCAGGCTGGAATGCCAGTTTCTCACTCCAAAGTACTTCTGGTAAAAGAGACTAGAATTTGGGCCCATTGGAAAAATCAGAAGGATGTTTATCGCCGCACATCATGGGACCTAATAAAAGTAGTACCATTCAAATAAGGTGACTCCAGAAAACTCTCAGTGCAGGGTGATGCAGCTGGCCTGAGCAAAGAGGTGGGATTTACCTGTTTTGATTTTTAAGGTAAAGCACTAGCAGGCAGATGAATGGACGGGGTTATTCCAAAATGTTTTCATGATATCCTTTTAAATTCCACGGAATTCCGAAAAGTATTCTATGGTTTTTAATATAAACCATAGAATAGTTTTCTGCAGTTTTTATGATCCATGGAACAGTTTAAACTAAAGAATCCATGTAAACAGCAGATTTGTTTTTCACAGTTTCTATTGACTCCTCGATGCAAAATACAGAATACTCTACTGCGGTTTATGTAAACTGCAGAATAATATTGCGCAGCCCATGTAAACTGAGGCAGTCTGTAATGCCACAGAATCGCAGAAAAATCAGGGCCTTTAAGTATGAGTTATCAAGAGACAGGAAACTGTTTGCAGCTTTATGCAAAGACAGGGATATTAATATGAGTGGACATATTATACGAACATACAAAGATGCCACCAGATACAGGCCTTATGGTCTAGCTAGTCTGCTCGAGTATGCAGCACTTCAGTCCATTAGACTGCAGCTGTCCCTCTCTCACTTTTTCCCTCACCCGCCCCCGTCCTCTCATGGTTTTCACCTTCCCTTTGAAACTGTCCAATCCCCTCTTGAAGCTCCCTACTGTCCATAACGATATGACTTCCTCTTGAAGCACATTCCACCTTACAACCACCCTTTTGGTGAAATAGTGTCTCCTCATCTCCCTCCTGAACCTGACCCCTTCCAACTTCAGAGAGTATCCTCTGGTTTCCCTTCCACATTTTCAGTTGAACAAACTCCTGGTACATACCCTGTTCATGCCCTTCAGATACTTGAAGGTCTCAATCATATCCCCCCTCTCTCTCTTCTATCCTCCAGAGTATACATATTGAGCTCACTCAGTCTCTCTCCTCATAAGATTTATTCCCCAACCTCAGGATCATTTTTGTTGCCCTGCACTGTACCCCCACCAGTAGGCTGATATCCCTCTTTAGGTAGGAATGCCAGAATTGCACACAGTACTACAGAAGTGGCCTCACCAGGGACCTGTACAGGGGAAAGATGACTTCTCCATGCCTAGAAGTAATCCTGCTTGCTTTGCATCCTAGCATCCTGTTGGCATTTGCTGCTGTCTTCCTGCACTGGGCTGAGTGGTTCATTTCTCTAGTTACCAGTACCCCCAGATCCTTTTCCTCTTTGGTCCTGGATAACTGCACCCCCCAACCAGTAATTGTATTCTGGCTCCTAAATGCATCACTTTGCACTTCTTGATGTTGAATCCTAGCTGCCAAGTGCAAGACCGTTCTTCCAGATGGACCACATCCTCCTGGAGTTCTTTACCACCCTCCCCCCAACCACCTGTGCACAGATCTTGGTGTCATCTGCGAAGCAACTGATCTTATTCTTGATCCCTACCGTGATTTCAGCAATGAATATTATTAAACAGAACCAGTCCCAGCACCAATCCCTGTGGGACACCACTTGTTACTGCCCTGGGGTCTGATGCCTCCTCCACTGCTACTACCCTTTGCTTTCTATCCTGCAGCCAGTTCTCGACCCATCTGACCAGTTTCTTCTCTGCTCCCAGACTGCTCAACTTGCTGGTCAACCTACTTGTGTGGCACCAAATCAAAGGCCTTCCTGAAATCCAGGCAGAGGATGTCCACTGCATGACCCCTGTCCAGTGCCTGCATCACCCAGTCAAAAAAGTCAACTAAGTTCATCTGGCAGGATCTGCCCGAGACAAACCCTTGCTGCCTGCCATCCTGGAGATCATTATCCTCAAGAAATGTTACCATCCTTTCCTTACAGATAGTCTCCATCAGAATTCCCACAATTACAGTAAGACTTGCCAGTCTGTAGTTCCCCAGTTCGACCTTCAGCCCAGTCTTATGTAACACCACCCTCCAGTCCCTGGGCATGCAACCCGTTTCCAGAGAGATTTTGAACAGCTCTGCCAATGGCCCTGCCAGAACTGCTGCCGACTCTCTCAGCACTCTGAAATGAACTCTGTCTTGCCCAGTTGCCTTGTCAGGGCCTTAAGACCCTCCATCACCCTTCCCACTGTGATTATCCCATCCGTGGTTTCCTCCCCCTCACCCCACCCTTCCCCTCAGGTACAGGCCCACCTCTGTCTCTCTCTGGTGAATACTGAACTGAAGTACCCGTTGAGTACTTCTGCCTGCTCAGACCCCTTTTCTACCCAGCCACTGTCTTTCTTGATCCTAACAATTTGATCCTTGTCTTTCCTCTTCTCCCACATATTTTTGAAGAAATCCTTTTCTTCTTCTTTGATCCTCCTCGCTAGCCTCAGCTCTCTAGCCACCTTGGCTACCCTTACCATTCTGCCCACTTCCCTGGTTTCCTCACATATTCTTCTTTGTTCTGTGCCCTGTTGGATCTCTTGTAGGTTCTAAATTCAGTCCTCTTATCCCTCACTTTTTTCACTACCTCCCTGCTCATCCAGCTTGGCTTCTCGGTCCTGGATTTCTTGCTCTGACTCTTGACACAAGTGTTAGTGGCTTCAGTCAGTTCTAGTTTGATGTCTGCCCATTTTTGTTTGGCGTCCATGTCTGGGTGGATTCTAGCTATGTGCCTTTCCAGTATGCTACCCATCCTGCCAAAGTCTGCCCTTTTGTAGTTCAAGACCTTAGTTTTAGTAGTGGCTACCTCCTTCCCCAGATTGATTGAGAATCACACTGTGCGGTAATCACTACCTGCCAGTGGTTCCTCCACCCTAACATCCCTGACCTGGTCCCCGTTCTCTTGCATCAGGTCTAGAATGCCTCCCCCCCCATTGGCTCTGTCAGCCTCTGGGTTAGGAAGCCATCCTGGTAGGCTTCCAGGAGGATCTGCTCTCTGGTGCATGAGGTAGCAGGGTTGCTCCAATCCACCCCTAGTAGATTAACATTCCCCACCACCACAGTGCTTCCTTTGCCACTAAGTCTCCTTAACTGCTCCCCAGCTCCCTATCAATCTCTTCCTTCTGGGCTGGAGGCCTGTATTCAACCCCAAACCTGACCTTAGTCCCTCTCAGGTTATGTAGTTGCAGCCAAATGACTTCTGGTCTGCCTTCCTCCACCACCTTCATATTACATCTGATCCCCTCCCTAATGTAAATGGCCACTCCTCCCCTTTCTCTTTTTCCCTGTCCCTCTGGAATAATTTGAAACCTGGGATGGCTAGATCCCAGTATTGGTTTTGGGTTGTAATTGCGGCTATGTCCTCCTCCCCCTCCACCATCAATGCCTGCAATTCAGTCATCTTGTTCTCCAGACTCCTAGCATTTAGTGATACTACCCTCCACCCTGACCCTATCCTTACTACACCCTTATCCCCCACACACCTTCTTCTATCCTACTGAAGTTTGGCTCCATTCTTGCTATGGGGGGAGGTCAAATGGACCCCCTCTTCTGGTGATTTTCACCTCCAGTGTCCCCCTTCTACCTAGTTTAAATTATACCTCTCTTTGATAAATTCCCCCATCATCTGCTTCAACACCTGTTAACCTGCTTTACTAAGATGAAGCCTATCATCTGTGCATAGATCGTTGTTGTCCCACTTGCTGCCCTACTCCCCCAACGAACCATACTCTTTGGTCCCACACTATTCCCTCAGCTAATTATTGAAGTCCATGATTCTTTGCTTCCTGCTGAACTCACTCTTGGTACTGGTAGGGCATCCAAGAAGGCTACTAACCTTCCCCATTCACTGCATAGTTCCCCTATCTCCCTGAAGCTGTCCTGTACCAACTCTATCCTTCTCCCTTCCAGGTCATTCGTTCCCAGGTGCACCAAAATGTGTGGTTTTAACCCCACCTTCCTCACACATCTGCCAATATGAGGACCCACACTTCCTGCAGTCATACTTGGCATGCACTCCACCCAGATGCTGCTATTTCTGGTTTCTGGCACCACATCCCCACCCATCTTACACTCTTAAGTATTAAGTCCCCAGAATCATTACCCTCTCACTCTTATCCTGATCTCCCTCATGATGCCTGATAATCTCCAGCCCCCAACTTGATCTCCCCTTCCATCTGTCCTGTTACTGAACCCTTTTGCCTCCCCTGATATTTGCCCTGTCTTCTCCACCTAACCACTTAGGCTCGACTGTCAGCTTCCACTGCGGAACTATTTATCCTCTGTACTCCCTCCCTTTCTCCCACACCTGCTACAGCCCCCTCCATACCAACCCACTGCTACTGCCTCCCTGTGTTATGCCTGAAGTGCGCTCATCCCCTTCATGGTTTCCCCTCCTCTCCCTTGCGCCATCCTTACCCGGGCTGTCTGCTAATTACCCCATCCCTTATACACCTGTTTCTTCCTCCCCATTACAGTTTCTGTTGCTCCACTACCTTCCTTCTGCCCTCCTCTGCCATTGCTGCATCATGGGCTGCCATTAGTGTCTCCTGAATCCCTATTGCATCCCATCTCCCTCATAGTGTACTCCTCCTTAACTGTTACCTCACTGGCAAATCCCTCCCTCTCTTGGTGTCCACTCACCACCCATGTCCCCTTGTTTCACTCAAATACAGCTCTACATGTGCTCAAGGCAGCCTGTTCCCCAAAGCAAATCCCACAACAAGTAAAAACAAATTGGACTTAATCCATCCTGCTCACTGGAAACGTCCGCTCCTTCTGCACCACACACTCCAGGAACTACGAAAATGGCTCCTTTTATTCTCCATGACTCTGGCCTCTCAATTTGCCTAGCCAAGTCACGTGATCTCTGGTTACCTCACCGGCAAGTCCCTCCCTCACCCTCCCTCTCTCAGCATCCTCCCACCACCCACGTCCCCTTGATTCATGCAAACACAGCTCCACATGGGTTCAAGGCACCCGTTCCCCAAAGCAAATCCTACAACAAGTAAAAACAAAGTGGACTTAGCGTGTTCTGCTCCATGGAGACACCCACTCCTTCTGCACCACACAAATTGAAACAGCTCACCTCAAGGCAAATCAGAGAAAATCCTTTTTTTCCACAAATGGTGACTGATGGCTGGTATAGCTTACCTAGTGACATAGTAAACTGTACAAATAAAGAAAAATAAATAAATAATTCAGGGTAAAAATATAAACTTCTAGCACTGAGTAGTGGGAGCAGTATTATGGGCTTCCGGCCTACTTCTGCTTAAAGTACTGAAGCATAACAATAAACTGTGTATGAGGGTAGCAGTATGTGGATTTTTTTTTTACTTTTCTGTTCATCGGTCATCTATGTTTCTAAACAGAAATTCTCACACACTTGCCAATTAGAAGTAAAATATATCTTTACCCATGGACACATAAGACTGGTACAATCTCCTACTTAGGCCACCAATATTTCACAGTACCATGACCATTTCTTCGGACTTAGCAGATGTTGAATAAGTCTTGGTCCACTTTGATCATCTTTAAAGAAATACATTAAACAAACAGAATGTTTTTAGTGTCTCTGGGTCAGGTCACTGGCTGAACAGTAATGCTGCCCAATAATCATACCATTAAGTCTAATTAAGTACTTCTCCTGTTTATATCTTAAAAAAATGCTTTTGACTGTAATTTTTAGGCAGGTCCTACTTTATAACCCAATCATACTGATAGTCAGACCTGTTCAGAAGTATTTAAATGCTTAACGCATGTACAGTAGTTGCTTTTATGAACTTAATTTGGTAACTTCTTTTCAGATTAAAATCACCAATATATAAATAAAACCTTGATTTATAAAAACACTATGGGGGGAAGGGAATTTGTTTAACCAGGAAAGGCACAATAAGCCAAAGCTTGTTTCCAGGTACAATCTGGGAGCACAAGAAAGTTAAGCGACTTACTCAGGGTTATACAATATGCAGGTGGGGACTATGGGTTTCAAACCCAGGTCTCCAGGTTTGCAACTCAGAGCTCTAAATCACTGTGCTATACTGCCTCCTACAAGAAATAGTAATCTGATGCCACTCTATGGATTATACTACTGTATTTTAATTTCAGGATTTACAAATCCATTGCCATCTATGTCCTAAATAAAAATTGTCATTAATTATATATATAATGGTATCTCTTGCTATTTTTGGCTAATACAAGTGTAGACAGAGGTCAGTTCACAAAATTACCTCAAAATGGTATGTTTCCTTGTATCCAGTAGAAAGGTATTTTGATATGTTTGGCACAGGTTGTTTGGTGTTTTCCTCATTTGCACATTAAAGTGAGGGCATTAATAGAGAATAACATTTTTATTTGACCATTGTCCTTACTTTATATGGGTTACAGTGTAGCGTGGCTTTGGAATTCATTCCACCTTGCAGAGCACCTATAATCTGTCATGGGCTGCTTTTTTTTGCAGTCAGGTTTTTTTAAAGGGTGGACAAATCTGAGGGTGGCTTTGGATTGGCCATTTCACTATTTCTTTTTATATGGATTTTGTTTTTAATTTGGTTTAGATATAGTGAAATATTAGTTTACACCAATAAAAAAAACAGAATTAGAAGGTGAGCTCTGATTCTAGCACCTTCACCTGTAAGAATTTGTGCTCTAGCTAGCAAGACCAAGTAAAAAAAAATAACTCAAGTAAAAGTGTGTAGGTCTGAGCACTAATGGGTTTGGAATTACAGTACACAGATATCCCCCAGCATCACAGCATAAAACAAGTTGGTTTCATACATTTTGCTGTCCTATTCTTCCTAACATAGTCGCAACTTCAATTGGAAATTAGTAATTTCTGACAATGATAGACAATTGGTTGTAGCTTCCCAGCTAGTGGACTACCTGCAAACCCACAACCTCTTCACTCCATGCCAACATGGATTCTGAAAGGATCACAGCATAACTGCCCTCATTAAGTTTACTGACAATGTTAAGTCTGCCATGGACAAAGGTTCTCTCACTGGTGCTATCTTCAACCACCTGTCCAAGACTTTTGACCTTGTTGACTATTCTCTTCTCACCTGAAAATGTACAGCCCTTGGTGTCTCCCCCATGCCAATGCCTGGTTCTCCAATTGCATGACCGACTGGCACCAATTTGTCAAATTTGGGAATGCCTCTTAGCTCCAGTTGCCTGTCAACCAAGGAGTTCCTCGGGGATCTATCCAAGGCCCACTCCTCTTCTCAATTTTCATTAGCTAACACCTATCTGTCTCAGTTATAATGTATGCTGATAGATATCACCCTATATCACAACATCCAGAGCTCCCAGCTCCTCAGTACCCAACCACAGTATCAAAGCACTTCACCCACATACAAAACTGGTTGATGGCCAACAACCTGGTATGCTATGCATCCAAAACACATGCGATGCTATTTGGCCCCAGGGTCTGCAGGTCATCCTGCCCTTGCCCCTTGGACATCAAGAGCCCAATATTCAAAAGTTTGTGCAGGTGCTAACCAGTGTTTGCCCATGCAGACTGGGCTTTGTGCTGGAGCCCAGTATTGAAAAGGCTGGGTTGCACTGGCAAACAGGGATAGCACCTATGCAAACCAAACAGGGGTATACAAATGGTGGGCAAGCTGATATTCAATGGATTTGCAGAGCGCAAAAAAGGTTTGGGTGGTCCTTTCACACCACACAAATACCACTGGAAAAAAAAACTTTTATTCCACGCACCCCAAGTGGCTGCTGAAAGTAGTGCATCCAACTAACCAGTTTACCACTGGGGGAACATACCTGGACCCATGGTCTATGCCCTCCATCGCTAGCCCCTACCATAAAACAGTGGCCCACCCCAATTGCCAGCCTCCAAGTAGAAAATATCGCCCCTTGTGCTTTTGGTTCCCACTCCCTTCAATTATTGTCCTTGGTGGTAGTGGTGCCCCTCCCCCAATTTAGATTGAATCATGCCTGGTACTAGTGGTGCCCCCCCAATCCCCAGTCCCGATGTGGAATGAATCATACCTGGTGCTAGTTATGCCTCCCCCTCTGATCGCCATCCTGAAGTAGACTTAATCATCCCCGTTACTAGTTTTTCTTCCTTCCTTTTGCCAGTAGCAAATATCCCTGGTGCTAGTGCCCCCTCCCCCCGATTGCCAGTTCTGATGTTGACTTAATCGTCCCTGGTGTTAGCTGTGCCTTCCCTCTGATCACCAGCCCCAAAGTAGACTTAATTATCTCTGCTGCTAGTGGCACGTCCCCCTCTGATTGCCAGTCCCAATGCCACTACCACCAGGGATGAATAATTCTACTTGGGGCTGTTGATCAGAGGTAAGGGGGACCACTAGCACCAGGGATGTTATTTTCAATTTGGGGCTGGCGATTGGAGGGGGGGCCACTAGCACCAGAGATAAGTATGGCTATCCAGGCCTGAGGGGGTGCCATGCTACCTGCCTCCTCTACCCATGCAAATGTGCCCATAATGGGCATGCAAATGGCCCCTAAGTGCTTTGCCTTGGACCCTGCCTCACTCGCTATACCAAAATACTCAACCAAGATGGGTGAATAGGTATTTTCTTCATTTGCACTTAAGTACTGGAACTCCCTCCCCCCAAATATCTGCAGCTCTCCCCCCACATCTTTTTTCAAATCAGCCCTCTGGTCCTACCTAACTCAATCCATGATCTGCACCCGTTTCCAACCACCCTGGCCATAACCATATGTACTATACATTGATTAATTGATTCTTGCATCTCAGAACGTACTCGTCTAAACCTACTTTCTTATTTATCTAATTATTTGTCAACTTCTAATATTTCATATTGTACTTATCCTAACCCCGGAATGGTTAGCTCTCTAAATGTTTATCTTGTTGACTTGATGTACTTCTACTTTATACCCCATTGTATCTCGTGCCTTGTACCCACCCAGGTCATACCTGCAAATAGGCATTCAATTGCCTAGTGTATTTACCCAGTCACCAAAAACCAAATAAAATATAGAATAAAGTATGGGGTGGTGTGTGTAACTAGAAGTTTACACCCCGCTGAGGTGTTAGATGTTACATAAACTCCAAGAGCGAACCTTGAGGGATTTACTAAGCATCTAACACCTACGGGGGTGTAAACTTCGAGTTTACACACACTACCCCATATTTTATTTTATATAATTGCTAGGTCTTCCTTTTTTGTCATAGCAATTATATAAAATAATAAGCTCTGTGCTGCCACGCCACGTCCATCCTTGTTTAAGCGTGCTTGGCCATCAGATGAGGATGTCGAAGAAAATCTTTTTTGTTGTTGTTTTTAAATAATATTACATTTGGGCAACATTTTTCAGTGTGTTCCTTTTTTTGTTGTTGTTAAAATTGATTTACCACCGATTCCGGGTGTCATTGTAAGCTGCGACAGTAAGTCAGTTCATCCAGCACTCAGGAAAGGAAGAGCAGGCACTGGAGCATGCACAGAGCGAGGGAAATCATGCATGTGTTTGCCGTAATAAACACTCCTTTGTTATGGCAAATAATGTCACGGTTTCCCCATGTAAAAAAGGAAGACCCAGTTATTATTTAACGGTAAATAAACTTGTATGAAGAGGGATCCACCCACCCTTACTAAAAAAAAGTCTGAAAGGCACTGTGGCTAGTTGTTATTGATTTTCTTTCCTAGCATTTGGTGTTTTTTATGCCAGCAGGTTTTTTTGTTTTTTTGGGGGGTTTTGAATGTTTTTCATTATGAGAAAAGAGATGAAAACAGCGATTGTCAGCAGCAGTGTAACACATACCAAATTATCAGTCAATCAACGTTTATTTATCAGCGTTCTTCCAATAGATCAGAGTGCTTTACAATTAAAAATTCTAGGCATACAGACAAATTACAGTAAAACGTCTAATACATCTATAAAATACAAAGTGTAGTATACCTAAAGCTCTAATCAGGGAATGCCTGGCTGAATGAGTAAGATTTTAATTCAGTTTTAAAACTGTCAGTGGCCTGACACTCGCTAATCAAACAAGGTAGAGCATTACACAGGGTCAGTGCTGCAAAAGTGAAAGTACATGCCCCAGAGGTCTTTAAACGGATCCTGGAAACCTCTAGCAATCCCTCATCAGTGGAGCAGAGTGAGCAGAAGGGGCAGAGGGGGTAGTAGGGATGCAAAAAATCTTGCAAGTAGATGGGCCCCATCTGTGTAGGGTCTTTTAGCTCAGTAGTTCAACCCTGAAGGTGATTTGTCAATGTACCGGCAGCCAGTGCAGATAGATGAGCACAGGCATGATATGGCAAGATCTCGGTAAGCCAGTCCAGCCTGGTAATGACATTCTGCACTAGCTGCAGCAGTGAATATCAACCCTCAGTAACCCTAGGTACAGGGCGTTGTAGTAATCAAGGTGCAAGGTTACAAAGGTGTGAACCAGAGTTGGCATATCGCCAGGTGGAATCGGGCACTTAATCCGAGCGATATTTCTCAGATGGTAAAACGAGGTCTATATGATGGCTGACACCTGAGATTTTAGTGTTAAGCCACTGTCAGACACAACGCCCAGATTTTGTGCCTCATTTGAGGTCAGGAGCTGGGCATCTCTGAGCCAAAGCCTGGAAGGTTGACCAGCCTGCAGCCCCATGCTTTAGCAACCTGGCTTTACCACCAACACCTCTGTCTTATCTGAATTCAGCCTCAACCAGTTGGTACTCATATAACCCCTGATCTCGGTGAGGCAGGTGTTGAAATCCAAGACCACATCATCCTGTTCAGGCACAAAGTACATGTGGAGCTGAGTAGCATCTGCATAGCAGTGACAACTCAGCCCATACCACCTTATAATGTCTCCCAATGGCAACATATGCACTGCAAACAACATGGGGATAAGATGGAGCCCTGCGAGACTCCACATGACAGGGCAAGGGGTGCTGATGAATAAATCCCTGACACTAGTCTGCGACCTGCCAGTGAGGAACAATCTAAATCAACTGAGGACTATACCAGACAACCACAGAAAATCCACAGGCGTTCTGACAACACCCCATGGTCCACAGTGTCGAACACTGCAGGGAAAGCTCAAGGAGAACAAACATGGAATGACTCCTTCAATCCCTAACCATTAAGAGATCATTTAGTACCCAAACAAGGGCAGTCTCGGTACTATGCCTCTTCCTGACACTGGATTGGAGAGGATCATAGACATCATGCATTGTTAAATGCAGACTTTTTCGACACCCCTTCCACCAGCACTCACCATGACACTGCTGGCAACAATTGCTCACTCCCAAAATTCAACTTCAAAGTGCTCCCAATCGACTTAGCCCGTACATATATTTGCAAAGCCATCCACAATTCAGGGTACAGCAGTGACTCCCTCAACCTGTTGCTGATTGCATTTGTCCTAGATGAAATCATTGAGCCCCTGACAAAGATCTTCAACCTCTCTCTAAGGCTGGCCCAATTCCCATCTCTCTGGAAACAGGCAGCCATTACACCTGTACGCAAAAGCGGCGATAGATCACTGCACACCAACTACAGAACCATCTCCATCCTCCCCTCCCTTATCTAAAGCCTGGAATGAATCGTATCAGACCAACTAGCCGAGTAGCTGGTAAAATATTATATCTAGTGCCCTGAACAACATGGATTTAGAAAAGGGCACAGCACTACCACTGCACTACTGGAATTTATGGGATTCATCCACACCATCCTTGACCAAGAAAACTGTGTGGGTGCAATATTCACTTGACCTTACGAAGGCATTTGATACCATCAATCATCCACTCCTGCTCATGCAACTGTCAACTATCGGGCTTTCCAAGGATACCCTGCTCTGGATAACAAGCTACCTTGAAGGAAGGGTCCAGCAAGTTAAGATTGCTGATGTCACCTCTGATAACAAACCGGTCCTCTCAGGAGTACCACAGGGGTCCATCCTTGGACCACTACTCTTTAGTCTTTTTCCTGAATAGCCTCCCTAGCATCTGCCATCAGAAAATACTTCTCTACTTGGATGACGCAATCCTGTTTTCTAGCCCATCGTAATACCAAGCATCTAGAAGGTCAGCTACAGCATGGCTTCTAACGGGTTAAGGAATGGTTCAGCTCACACAAACTTGTCATGAACCACAGCAAGACAAAAGTTATGACTTTCTGCAATGCAAGGAGCAAACATAACTCTCTACCCTTCACCATCACTAACCATTCTGGGGTTACACTGGAGCAGGTTCCTCAGTTCATATACCTTGGCATTACTCTGGACTGTCCCCTCTCCTACACTCAGCACATTGACAATGTTGCAAAGGCTGCTAACATACAGATTGGCCTGCTCCACAGGCACAGACACTGTATGCCCACAGAGGCCTTAGACTGGCTATCTACAGTTCTGCCACCTCTATCAAAGACTATGTGCTCATCATCTATGGTTCCGCTTCTCCTACAGCTCTCCACAGGATATCTGTGGCACTCTTCGCAAAGAGTAGGGAACATTCCCGGTGTCCTGTCCAACATTCCCCTTCCCATAAACCGGTTCATGCAATTATCCAGGCTGTGTGTAGGTGATTATGTGTGATATGGCTGCCACCACACATTCAGTCACTTCACTACCAGTCTAGCATTGCTTGTAAATAGCACTTTGGATGTATGAAAAGCGCTATATAAATGCTGATTCTTCTTCTTCTTCTTAACAAAGCATGCAGACTTCTTATGGGCACTGGCTGCCTAACACATACTTCTGACTTGTACACCCAGTCTGGGTGGCTCCCTCTCATCAGCAGGATCAAATACCAGACCTGCCTCTTAACCAAAAAAGGTTCTTCTTGGGCTCATGCCACCTGGGGTTGAAAAGCTTCTGACTGCTCACTGCAGCACCCGACACACCCGAAGTACTCAAAGTCAAACCTTCCAGGTCCCCAGACACCGGACCACTATGGCCCAGAGGTCATTCATCCACAGGGCCCCCCAGTGGTTTAATGCACTCAACAAGGAATCCCTTTTGGCTACTACGCTCGGACCATTTAAAGGGCATCTGTGACTTTACCTCTCTACTGCTAGCCAGTGTGACTGCTTCCCTAATTGGTCAACCTCTGCACTTATGCCTGGCATTGTGTAACCCTAAACTCCCTCTGGCCAATTATCCTTGTCCTCCACTTTCCTCCCTCTCACCTTACTCCTCCCCTCATTCCTATCCTACCTCATCACACCCTCCCATCTTTTAGCACTTCGGACTTCTGTCCCCTCTACCTTGCACTTCTCCATACCACCCCCAGACAGTGGCCCTTCAGCCTGCCCACTCCTTCCTGACCCCCACCCTCCCTCCCTCCCTTCCCATCCCTACTGGTTGCTCATCTGGCCTTACTATCCTTTTGCTGTCTCTCCGCTTGAAATGCGGTATTTTGTTTTTTGAGACTCTGTATTAATGTTTACCTTTGTTTGTATGTTAACCTTCCATCCTTTGACATGGAACCTTTGTAAATGAGCAGTTCTTGTTCAAAGGTATTTTAAATCTTAGAGTTTAATAAATAAAATTAAAAAAATGATCATCCAGTTTTATGGCCATCACCTTCTCAATAACCTTGCCTAAAAAAGATAGGTTAGAGACAGGTCTGTAGTTAGCTAGGCAGTCCAGGTCCAGAGAAAATTTCTTCAGGAGTGGTACTACTACCGCCTTCTTCAGAGGGTCTGGAAAGACCCCTGTCTCTAATGAATGTCACACTATTCCAGCAAGGACTGGGCCGCAGACTTCAACACACCCCACAAGGAGGCATGTTGGTCCTGGATCCAAACTATAGTAAGTAGGATGCAATCTCTGGATGATCTGCATGATGTCCACAATCAGCAACTGGTCAAAGTTAGACAGATATACTGAGTGCTTGCAAACTCTTGCCCATCACTGCAAGGCCCATTGGAGGGTGCTGAATGGATCTCCGACCTGATAGTGGCAATCTTATCAGCAAAGAATTCAGCAAACTTATCACATCTAACCTGTTAAAAAGCTGCCTGAGACTGGAGGCAGGCTGGATTGCACAAACTGTCAACAGTCCTAATGAGCTGAGCTAGTAGATTCTTTGCTGCAGCAATTTCCTTGGACAGGAATTCTGCCTTCTTACAGGAGAGTGCTGATTGATAGTCTTTATAATGAACCATTAATCTAAGTCTGTCATCTGCCTGTCCGGATTTCTTCCAAAACCGCTCCAGCCTTTAATCCCCTTGCCTCATCTCTTTCAAAGTTCATCAAACCTCAGGGACTTCTGGTGAAGAGAGAGGGAGAGAGCAAACATGGACAGGAGCTATGGAGTCGAGGGCCCAAGACACTGCCCTATTATAGGCTATTACCAGTTCCCCCAGCTTCTCGCATACACTCGTCACACCTGATAGGTCCAGTACCTCCATAAGACCATCTGGGGTCAGACCCCTTAAAGGGCAGTACCGGACCATCTCCATTGGAGCAGGTCTAGTTGGGGGGGCTGCAAACCTGAACCCTATAGTGTGATGATCTGACCAGCTGATCGTTTCCACTCTCAGGTCAGAACTCGCTATCCCAAGTAGGAAGACCAGATCCAAAGAATGCCCATGAACATGAGTTGTAGTGGTAACCACCTGTGTAAGGTCCAACAAACTCATACACTGGAGGAATTCTTGTCCAAATTGTGAGTTCATCATCAACCCAGGCATTGAATCCCACAGAATAACCCATCTTTGGAAATTCCAGCACTATGTCCTAATACACAAGATAGCCAGCCTTGGAATGGGTCCCAAGGTGGTAGCCTGGATAAAAAATTAGCTAGACAACAGGACACAAAGGGTAGTAGTAAATGGAGTACACAGTGAAGAAAGGAGGGTTACTAGTGGAGTACCGCAGGGTTCAGTACTGGGACCGGTCCTTTTTAATGTCTTTATAAGTGACATTGCAGAGGAACTGGAAGGAAAAGTATGTCTATTTGCAGATGACACAAAGATCTGCAACAGGGTTGATACACAGGATGGAGTGGAAAGGATGAGAGGGACTTGGCAAGGTTGGAGGAATGGTCAAATGTATGGCAGCTCAGATTTAATGCAAAGAAGTGCAAGATAATGCACATGGGAAACAAAAACCCAGGGGAAGCGTACACAATGGGGGGTGAGATACTGACAACAGTAAAAATAGAAAGGGGCCTGGGGGTAATTATATCAGATGACCTAAAGGTGGGCAAGCAATGTGTGAAGGCAGTAAGGAAGGCTGGAGGGATACTGGGATGCATAGGAAGAGGCATCAATAGTAGAAAACAGGAAGTTGTTATCCCTCTGTACAGACAGTTGGTGAGACCCCATCTGGAGTACTGTGTGCAGTTCTGGAGACCCCATCTCCGCAAAGACATAGACAGAGTGGAGGCTGTCCAGAGGAGGGCAACCAAAATGGTGCAGAGTCTGCACCAGAAGACATACTGAAGAAAGACTAAAGGAGCTTAATATGTATACTCTTGAGGAAAGAAGGAGAGAGGGGACATGATAGAAACTTTCAAGTACCTCAAGGGATTAACAAAGTCCAAGAGGGTAGCATCTTCGAGAAAAAGAGATGTGCAAGAACAAGGGGGCACAATTTGAAGATAGAGGGGCGGCTCAGGGGTAATACGAGGAAGTATTTTTTCACTGAGAGGGTTGTGGATGCATGGAACAGCCTCCCTGAGGAGGTCGTGGAATCAAGAACAGTGGGGGACTTCAAGAATGCATGGGACAGGCATAAGGCAGTCCTAAGGGTGGGTAAGAGGAAGTAAGCTGTTGATTAACTAGGATCTGCAGCTTATCTGTTAGGTAGGAAAATGGGCAGACTAGGTGGGCCAAGCAGTCCTTATCAGCTGTCAAATTCTATGTTTCTATGTTTCTACATATAGAGGCCAGCCTGAAGGGACTCGGGGCCATGTTGTATCAAGATTATGAAGATGACCTGAGACCTGTGGCCTTCGCCAGTTGAAGCTTGACACCATCTGAGTGAAATTATCCTGTTCACAAGTTGGAGTTTCTCACTCTAATGTGGGCCATAGTTGACCAATTTCATGAGTTCCTCTATGGGGCCAAAATATTGGTGAAAACTGATAACAACCCCCTAACGTATGTACAGACCTCAGCCAAGCTGGACGCCACTGGGCACCAATGGCTTTCTGCCTTGTAAACTTATGATTATGCAGTTGGGTACCAGCCTGGACTGAACCATATTGATGCTGACGCTCTCTCACTGCGGCCAAGCCCTCAAGACAATTGGGTGAGGCTGTCAGAACACTCTATTAAAGCATTGTGCTAAAAGTTTGACAAAGATGAGCAGCCATCCACAGATACAGTGTACTGTCTGGTGGACTGTTTGGGGCCCCCCCCGATACTTGCATACCTGCTGCCTATTGTTGTTTTTCTGCATTGGACATCAGTGCCTTGCCCCAGTTTGATAGTGACAGCATTCAGAGGGCTCAATCCCAAGGCCCCTATGATCCAGCCCACACTTGATGTCCTTCATGTGGGGAGAGGTGTGTCTAAACTACATTCTACCGATTTACTGACTGCATCATTATTCAAAGAAGGCCCCTGGCAAATGTTCCGAGACCAGTTACTCTATTGAGAGGCAGTAGGTTGGTGAGGTCAGTTGGACAAGCAGCAATTGGTACTACCTTCAGCTTTCAAGCAGCTGGTACTGAGGTCCCTACACAATCATATGGGACACCTTGGTATTGACCAGACACTCGACTTGGTGCAGTCTAGATGATACTGGCCAAAAATGGGGGCTGATGTTGAAAACCCATGTCAACACCTGCAGTAGGTGCCTTCAGAGAAAAGCTTTGCCCCAGAAAGCCACTCCTCTTGTTAATATTTCAACCAGTGCCCCTATGGAAATGGAAAGGAAACTGTCTGTGTCTGGAGCCTGATCAAAAGAACATTGGCAGTGTATTGGTAGTAACTGATTACTTTACCCGATATGCACAAGCTTTCCCGACCAAGGATCAGAAGGCCTTTATGGTGGCAAAGGTGCTAGTAGAAAAGGTTTTTGTCCATTGTGGTGTGCCCCAACATATCCATTCCAATCAAGGAAGGGACTTTGAAAGCAGACTGATCAAAGAGATGCTCTCCCTGTGGGGGGTGCGAAAGTCTAGAACCACTCCTTACCACCCCTGGTGGGGGCCCCCAGCCAGAAGGCTTTAACAGAACTCTCCTGGACATGCTGGGCACTCTTCATCCTAAAGACAAGTCTAAATGGAGCCAGCAGATTAGCACCTTGCTACACTTACAGTTACACCAAAAGTGATGCTACTCGGTTTTCTCCCTATCGCCTCATGTTCGGGAGGGAAGCCTTCTTGCTTGTGGATGTCTGCTTTGGAGTTTCTCCGGATGGGGTTAGAGCTGAGAATTATTTACAATATGTACAGAAACTGAAAGCTCAATTGAACCATGTGTACCAACTGGGTCAAACAATGGCTGCTAAACAAACCCTTGCTAACAAAGAGAGATGTGATTGATGGGTGAAGGCCTAAGAGTTGTTTCCTGGGGATCGAGTGCTATTACGTAACTTGGGATTGCATGGCAAGCATACATTTGGCGACAGGTGGCATCATCTTCCACATGTAATAGTCAGCAAGTTGGATGATTTACCTGTGTATAAAGTGCACCCTGAGAATGATCCTAAAGCTGTTAAGACCATGCACAGAAACCACCTACTGTCCATTGGCCAAGTGATCATCGCCGCTGAACCATCAGCTATTGCTCTTCTTGGGCCGGTGACTTGTGCTGCTGCTAAAACGAGACAGAGTCAACCTGCCTCAGTTGTTTCAGACCCAAGGCCTTCCCCCCGGCAAGCCCAAAATGATAGTGACTGTCAATCCACCTCTGATGATAGTGAGTGTGACCATCCTTATTACCCTTCCTATGAGTTGAGTCAACTGTTTCGAGATAACCCTATGTATAATTACAGAGATGAAGCTGGGCCTTCAGGACTGCTTAACCCTCCAGCTTCCTCCCTAGAGTCAATGCCCCCTGAAAGTGAGGTGCAATGTATTACATCTGAAGTAGCAGATTCTTTGTGTCTAGTAGAACTGTTTGAATTACCTGAGGAGGAATCTGATGTGGTAGATCTCTCTGGTGATATACTAGCCCTTGAAGAACCCTATAAAAGTGTTGACAGCACCCCTGCAGTGCCACAAAGCCCAATTGTGTCAGAGCACCCTCAGGATGAGCAACCTGGGCCCTCTTCAGAAGATGATAATGAGCAAAGTATTGTGGAAACAGAATCTGCAGTGCAAGAAGCTGATAGTGTTCCCAATCTGGACATTTCAGCCAATGCAGAGGCACCCCTCACTTCAAGAGAAGAAACTCATGCCAATGCTGACCGCCCAGAGCCTGTCTGTCCCCCCCCCCCAAAAAAAATCTGGACTAGCTGTCAAGCCAGTGATGCGCCTTAGCTATGACTCCCCTGGGAGGCCTTTGGATTTGCCTCTCAATGTTGTTCACAAGGGCGTTTACATTTCAAAGAGCTCACTGCCTAAACTGAGCCTGTCTGCCACTTCTAGGTTAATTGTTCTTACCTCAGAACATGGTGCCCCTGCCCCATCTAGCCCTAAGTAAGCTGATAGGGATGGACCCCCATCTATGTTATTCAAAGTGCAAGAAACTATTACATGAATAAGTATAGTAATGTTATTGTGTAGTTTATAGTAAAATCAGTATTGAATGTATGAAAAATGCAAAGCTGTTGCTATTATGAATATAGTATGTGTATAGAGAATACTAAAAATGTATAGTAATGTGATAAGTTTACCTTTTACTGATGCATCAGTCATTATCTTGTGTAGTAATGTCAAGCATATCTCATATAGAATATTGTCTTTTCATACTGCTAAGGTGTAGACTTGACGCGGACGCCAAGTTCTTTCCAGGTGGGGAAGGGTGTAACCCCCCCCCCCCACAAATAGGGGTTCCCAAAAGTCTTCCTTGGGCTTGCCTAAATGCCCACTGCCAGGCTGGCATCCTAGCAGTTTAAAAGTCTTTACATTGCAGAGGGTCTGGAGGGAAAGGTATGCCTCTTTGCAGATGATACAAAGATCTGTAGCAGAGCTGATACACAAGGGGGGGTAGAAAGGATGAGAAGGGACTTGACTTGGCAAGGTTGGAGGAATGGTCAGACATATGGCAACTTAGATTCAATGCAAAGAAGTGCAAAGTAATGCACCTGGGAAACAAAAACCCAGGAGAAGAGTACACAATAGCAGGGGAGGTACTAACAACAACAAAAATGGAACAGGACTTGGGGTAGTCATATCAGATGATCTAAAGGTTGGTAAGCAATGTGAGAAGTCAGTAAGGAGAGCCAGGGGATACTGGGATGCATAGGAAGGGGCATCACAAGTAGAAAAAGGGAAGTGGTTATCCCTCTGTACAGACAGTTGGTGAGACCCCATCTGGAGTACTGTGTGCAGTTTTGGAGACCTCATCTACGCAAGGAAATAGACAGGATGGAAGCAGTCCAGAGGAGGGCAACTAAAATGGTGCAGGGTCTGCATCAGAAATCATATGAAGAGAGACTGAGAGAGCTCAATATGTATACCCTTGGTGAAAAGAGGGAAGGGGACAGATAGAAACTTTCAAGTACCTCAAGGGAACCAACAAAGTCCAGGTTGGTAGCATCTTTCAGAAAAGAGATGTGTAAGAACAAGGACATAATTTAAAGATGGGGGGGGCGGCTCAGGGGTAATGTAAGAAAATCTTTTTTCATGCGGAGAATGGTGGATGCACGGAACTGCCTTCCTGGAGAGGTTGTTGGGGCTAAAACAGTGGGGGAATTCAAACATGCATGGGACAGACACAAGGCAATTGTAGTGGGGGGTGGCAGGAAATAGGCTGTTGGTTAACTAGAATCTGCAGCTTATCCAGTAGGTAATGAAATGGGCACACTAGGTGGGCCAAGTGGTCCTTATCTGCGGTTAAAGTCTATGTTTCTATGTGAGTGCCCTGTTAGCCTCCGTGCCTGTCTCTTTAAGAGCTGCCTGTCTTGTAGTGTATAATTAATCTGGGTGGGACCGAGTAGTTTCAGGCTCGAGTCCCGTCCGGGCTGCTGTATTATCACTCCATTTTGTCATTGTTAAATGTGCAGAGGAGGCTCTGTAACTGTTTGCTGATTATCTGCTTTAATAGTAAAGATTTTGTAGTTTGTCTAACCTGCCTTCCTTTGCAGTATGGAGATTTCTGTTAATCCCCACCATCTTGGTTCTGGACTGCTGTTTTAGACCAATCAGTATCTTTGGGGACTCTAAAATGGAGTCCGTCCCCAGGGGTCTTGTGGGAGTGAATTTCTGTAGGAATTGTGGTTTTTACACTTTGGCGCCTAAATGGACCTGGAGGGGGAGCTCTAGCTGTGACTGACAGATGGATCAGCTAACTGAACCTTTTGGATTACTGGGAAAGTCCCAAGCTGCCTACAGCAGTGAGTCAGTCTGGAGTTAGAGATGAAAGAGTGAACAGCTTGAGTGATTCGAGGAGCTGGTCCTGCTTGTTCGCAGGGGAAATCAGCAGGAAGGCTGTGTTTGGCCTGGCTGCTACCATCTTCATAAGTGAAGAGACCTTAAGCCTGAGATCGGACTTCTTCAGAAATTGCAGCTTTTGCAATCAGAACCTGATTTATGACGAACTGAACTTTCCTGAAGTGGACCGAAGATTTGCCTTGGTGCAATTGGCCTGTCAGGACTTGAGGCTGCCGCATGAGCATACGGTTTGCGCAGAGACTCTGTGAATAGCAACTGGACTGTCATCCGAATCTGTGGTAGTTGCCTGCCTTTACAATAAGTGTGCTGAATGTGGATAGTGGGTCATGATTTGGTTCCCCACTGCTTGAATGTGTCACACTTGCAGGAAGCTGTATCTAGCACTTACCAGACTTTCTCCGAACTGTTCAACTGATCTGGGCCTTGCCAATTCAGCCCAGGCAACCACTCACGCTGCAGAGAACCAACCAATGAGAGACCCACCCGGGGATTCAGCTCCCTGCTCAACACCAATGAACAGGATCGGCACCATGGTGCTTCGTGTGGGCCCTGCATCTTCTGTCCATCCAGCTCTTCATCCAGAGGTCTCCATGTCGTCCAGCTTGCATCCTGTACTGGGTAGCTAGAGTAAACACCAGGGTAGCTCCCTGCAACATAGCTCAAATCAAAGTGTGTCAACTGATGTAATTGTTTTTGCTAATCATTTGGGACTGAGCCATCTGGTTCTGAATTACAAATTGTGGGTTAAAGTGCATGCATGTTTTGTTTCCATCACAGTGCCCCAACCAGCTGCAATGCCGGCCTACCCCGGGCAACACTTTGGGCCAGCCGTAGCTCCAACTGGGTACCCAGAGAGAGAGAGACAGAGAGTGTGTGTGTGTGTGTGTGTGTGTGTGTGTGTGTGTGTGTGTGTGTGTGTGTGACTGTATACAGGGACCTTTGAAGTACATGCCTTATAACCCGAATCTTTTAAATCTTGAATCAACTCCAGATTCTGTCCCTTTCTTGTTACTGCCCCCTTAAATAAATCAGATCTAAATCTTTTTTGCATCCAAACTGGTTGTGGTGTACCTCTGTATTGAAAGTACTGTGGTATTGCTGTATACTGTTACAGGTCTTATTTTATATGGGGTCTCCAGGGCAGAGCTAGCTGAACGAGCCCTGGTGGCAAGTGCAACAAGTGTGGGATTAAAATTGCCATCAGGTGCTAATTGTAATTGTGCATTCTGTGAACCATTTAGACCACTAGAGGGAAAAGAGGGGGGTAACAGTGTCCCGGAGGGCTGTACCCAGGTCTGCTACGCTACCACTAACCCCATCCTCTGGGTGGAGGCACCCGTTTTCAGTACCCAGGCCCCTCAGCATGCACCTGGTCACGCAGGCAGGGGTAGTATCCCTTGGGATAGTGCCACCTAGGGGTTACACTGGCATATACCGTAAAGAGTTAACGCTGGCCAAAGTTTTCTTTTTCAGTGTCAGTACCCGATAGGATGATGCCATATTTGTAGTTGTCTGGAACTTTTCTGCAGACTTTTGCCATAGCTGTGGCTGACTGAGGCGGCACAGTTCTATTCTGGTGTGAAACAGTTTTTTGTGGCGAGATGGAGACCTGTTGAAATGTTATTTTCTTGTTCAACATTTTCAGACACAGGAGATTGTGTGTGTTGAGTTTCATCAGTTTGAGGGGTATGGCTTGCTTTTCTTGCTGAGATGCTAGGGGATCTTATGTTTTTTTCTCTTTTTTTTTTAAATTGAATTCTTACTAAGTCTTTTTCAAGATAAAGTAATACAGTACAGATAAGAAAAAGCAATCAGTATTGTTACAGTGTTAGCAGTTCTTTGAGTATAATAAAGGAGAAAGGTTTCCATTTCAATAAATGTTCTTTGAATAAAGTGTATTGCTTGTTGGTTGTCATTTAATCCTATAGACCAGGTTGTATTCATACTGTAGGTTAAGGAGTCTGGCAACCGTGGTACCAAGAGTCACCCCACAATCCAGTGCAAGGTTTTTCCACTGATTCCCTCTGGACTCGGGTAGATGTATGGTAAACTATTATGGGATCGGTGATTGTGTACAGCTAAGTATGGTTTCTACATGGGAAAGTGAAATGAAGAAACCACAGCTCTTTAAAGTAGTTATTAGACATGGAAACACTAGTGCTGTATTCCTTGATCTAAGCAAAGCCTTTGACACAGTGAATCATGAGCTGCTACTCTCTTCACTGCACTCCATAGGCCTAGACCCACCCTCTCTTAAGTGGTTCAGATGTTACCTCACTGATAGAACGCAGCAGGTGAAAGCTGAAGGTGACTTATCCTCATCAAAACCACTCCTAAGAGGAGTTCCTCAAGGATCTATCCTGGGCCCTATCCTTTTGCCATTTACATCAACAACATTGACTCTAATCTCACCAAAGCCAATGTTCACCTCTTTGCAGATGACACTGTTTTATATGTCAGTAATCCATCACCTTCAGTGGCCTGTGAAATACTACAATCAGAGTTCTCCCTTTTGCAATACCAACTACTTGAAAAAAAACTCCTCTTAAATGCAAAGAAGACAAAAGCTATGTTCTTCTCCACTAATTACTATACTAACACCTCCTCATCAAGCAATCTTCCCCAACTATCCACCATCCTTGGAGAAGCCTTGACTATGTAGACAAATTCAAATATTTAGGGGTGTGGATTGATAACAGGCTTGATTACACTCAGCATATTGAAGAACTTCTGAAAAAACTTCGCCAGAGGCTCGGCCTTTTCTTCAGAATTAAACATTTTCTAACCAGAGACTCAAGGCAGAGACTAATCCAGGCCTCATTTCTTTCACTTATCGACTATGCAGATTTCCTTTATGGTCACTGTCCTATTTCCTATTTAAGCAAATTGGATACCTTGTACCACAGAGCTCTAAGGTTCATCACAGATCTTCCTTTCAACACTCATCATTGCTCTCTCTATGCTGTAGTTGGTTGGACATCCTTACACCTCAGAAGGAACGGAAATGCTGCACTATGGATATACAAAACTCTGTCTAACAAAATTCCATCCTATATTTTAGATTGCTTTACACTGGCCACAGCCAGGTCATATGCCCTAAGAAGCAACAACTTCATCACTTTGAAGCTACCCAAAGCCTGCACCCGGCATGGGAGATCTGCAATCAGTTACTCTCTAGCAATGGCATGGAATTCTCTACAGAAGACCCTAAAGTTGACCATCTTTATACCTCTAACATCCTTTAAAAAAGCTCTACATAAGTCTCTTCCCAGAGAAATGCAATTGCTATCACAAGGCCTAGTCCAATCACATTCATAACCCCCCCTTTCAGCCAGCAATTATTATTGACAGCTCTTCCATAAATCATCCCCTTAGTTTTTTCCCTCCCTCACAGCCCCCTTATTTTGTATCTCAGCCCCCTATCATACCTTTTTCTATAGCTTTGCTACCCCTGACCAAGACCTCCACAGCAACTCCTGACACTTACTTCTACCCCAATCACTCCTCCATACCTCCTACTACTAGTAGCCTTAGTCTCTATCTAGATCTCCCACCAGCCCCTCCATGTCATTCTCCATAGGCTGTTAATCAACGTTTTAGCAGTCATCAATCATATCTGTCTATCTGTGTTAGTTTGCCTTGGAGCCTGTAATACCAGCTACCCTGTGTTGCGTGGTACTTTTACTGTATCCTACCTTGCCCTGTCAAGTTTTATCAACCTTTATCCTCCGTTTGTATATATGTTTATATTACTGCATCTGTTTAAATAGAAGTGTTTTGTATATGTCTGCTATTGTACCTTCAATTTGTTCCTTGACCTATCAGGTCCATCTTGTAAATGAGCTTTGCTCAATGATGTCCGCCTGAATAAATAAAGATTTTGATTGATTGATTGATTGACTAGTATAGGAGGAAAAAATAAATGAAAATACACAGTAGGTGGGAGGGCTAAAAATGTGAAGGGGGGAGATGTGGAAGAAGGGTAGAAGGGATGTGAGAGGGGAGGGGTTTATAGTAACAGAGGGAGGGGATGAGGGCACCCTTTTATGGTGTAAAAGTTGGAATAGTTACCCAGTTAATGCAATACACATCTGCACCACCTAGTGTCATATAACTTGACTTTGAGAGGTTATAGGTTAGTTTGTACTCACTACTAAGTGTATAAAGCATGATTGGTGCCTCTATTGTGTGTGTGCCTCCCTTCAACACTATATTAATAGCCCTAGTGGTCCAAGAAGAGATTCCCATGTCTGGCCACTCACGTGTGGTAACTTGCCAACCTCAACGCTTGCCAGGTCCTTTCCTACCTGATGCCCATTCATTCATGTACCTGTCAAGGGTTTCAGTTTGAACTGCCTAGGAATTTGCTCAATGAGCATTATTATTTAGCAAGCTGAACTTAACAGTTTGCTCCGAACACAGACTTCTCCCATCTCTCTCTCTCTCTCTCTCTCGCTCCCTCTCTCTCTCTCTCTCTCTCTCTCTCTCATTCCCTTTCTGTCTCTATATTTCACTACTGCTACCGGGAGTGAACTCACAAGGGTTCTGACAACGTCCCTTGAGGTGTGGCCCACTACCTGCCCTGATGTGCCTTTCGGGGCTGATGTCTCACTTCCCTTGAGGTGGGTCCCTGGGGCCTCCATCTATTCATGAAGTTCTTTTTACTGTAGAAACCAGGCACAAGGGGACCTATGCCACCCAGTTCCAGTGACCCTGTCACTATCCCTGGGACCACAGAGAGGCCGGATTGCTCCTCTGTATTGTCTACTCACTAAGGAAGAGCCCAAACTGCCCATGTGCCTTTATATAGTGTATCCGAGAAGGGCAGAACTATACATATTCATGCTTTAGATTCCTGTTCTCAGATAGGTCAGGCCACTGGCAGCAGGAACATCTAGACATCCTGTCTCCTGACAACCCCCCCCCCCCCAAAAGAACAGCTCTCAGGATCTGGAGTAACCCTTCAAGTGCTGTCTGGTAACTTGCCTTGAGCAGCTGAAGAAATCTCTGTAACTTGTTATAAGTTGAGTTCCACCAATTAATGACTAGCTAATGGGATAGGAAATTGTTCTTTTGCAAGGCTAGGGTTCACAAGATCTTGCAGTCATTTGCAGAGTAGCTAAAGCAGCCACATATTTTGTGAACAACAGCAAGCAAATTCTGTATACTTCAGTCTTCCTGAAGAAAGGCATGTACCTCCAAGTTCACGGTATTGGCAAAACACAGGACATATGTGAACACACCAAGTTGTGCTGCTTTTAGAATTTTACCAGCATTGTCAGACGCCACAAAGCCAGACAGGCTATGAGGGGACAGCCGTTCCTGAAAATGTCTGTTTAGTTCATCCAATACAGTGGCGTCCCCAGGGTGAAATGCATGTTTACAGCATTTTGCAGCACTCTGCAGAATACTGCAGCAGACCTACTGAATAAGCAATGTAATTCCAATGGTAATTAGTCCCCTTTGTCACTCAGGAAAATTTGACAATGCCAGGATGAAGTGAATGCCACAGTTTCCTGCATGACAAGGGACTATTTGCCATTAAAATTACATAAGCTTTATTCAATGGAGTCTACAACTTTATACTACCAAGAGTGCTTTAAACGTTGATTTCATCCTGGGGAATGATACTGTATGTCTGCACCTGAGTGATCTTTTTTCAGATTCAGTTATGCAGAGGGCAGCATTTTTTCTGAAAGGCTGCTGCATGTTGCTACTAGCGGTGGGGTTGGAGACTGAGGCAGAGGACTGGGCAGAACAAACCCAGCTGGCAGTTACTGCCATGTAGTAAATAATTAAGTTACTTGTTCACACATCGGTTGTAATATGTATTTTTGGGGCAAAAGCCTGCAGTAAATTATGATTAACTTGTTGATGCATGTCCCTTCACCCTGATCCATAACAGGGTTTGCTTCCTTTTTCTGCTTAAATGAATTAAAAAAAGAAATCTTCCTGCTGGCACTGAACCTATGGCAAGGTCTTGGTCCCTCTCATCCTCGGGTCTTTTCACTGACTAGGTGTGAGACGCATGTATATCCCCCATACTACTCTGCATCCCTGCACAGGGTGTGTGCATGCCGGCATTCATGAACGCTGGCCACGGGATCAGGCCCCCGCCTACCCACCAGTGCACAGCTGCGCAATGAAGGAACATGGAAGCATAGAGGTGGAGCACAGGATGCAGGTGGGCATCCAATGGGATGCCTGTCCTGGGTTACATAGTGGACTCCCTCCGTGCCCAGGCATGGGATTGTGGGATGGAGCACACACCACCAGGTATCACCTATAGGCGTTTGCCCAAAGGAACACCTCCTGCCCTCCCGGGCAACACAGTGTGCTGGTGTGGCTGTGTGCAGGGGGATCCTGGTGCTGCTGTATCCTGCCGATGGCGCCACACCATGCAGATGGCTGAGGGATCCAGCACACAGGGTGGTGTGTAGATCAGCACTGCATGGCATTGGACTTACCCATGCATACGCACTGCCCTTACATGGTGCATAGGGTTTTGTGAATAGACCCCACTGTGCTTATTTCACTGCCTTTAATTAAATTTAAAATATAGCTGCCCTGTCTTGTCACTAGCACAAAGCCTACAAACTGGACTTGGGCACTCTTACTTGGATTTCTTATTTTCTTTGACTTAAAATAAAAAAGGCTGGCAATATTCCAAAAGACTGAAGTACATCACTGGCTGATAGAGCATACCCCACACTGGAGCAATTTATAATAGCTTTGCTTCGATTGGATTTTATATTAAAACAGAAAAATACCTCCTCTAATTATTGGTTAATTTATTTTATAGTTTTTTACTGGGAAAGGCCCACTGAGCTAAAGATCTTTTCCAGTTGCCTGCTGAGGGTGCTGGGAGGCTAATTGACTACAGTAGCTGAGGGTCATACAGTATACATGGGGAGGCTGTGAGAGTCAAACTCAGGTTTCTTGGACGTACCAAGCTTCTTCAGAGCTCATTGCTCTAACCTCTAGACTATACTTCCAGCTGTCAGTGCCAGGCCTGACAGTGGCCTGATTGGGCTCACTGACTTCTATTTCTTACTTTTTTGGCTTATAGGAAATGGAAATCCTATGTGAGACTGACACTGCAGAAATTTACCAGCAGAGTCTACCAGTTACAGCCTACACCCAGAAACTGTACCTTGCATACTAGTAGCTTTGCTTCACTTGTATTTCTGACTCATTCAGTTAGAAAAACGGACAATAACAGCATAAAAAGACCATCGGTCCATCCAGTCTGCATGTAACACCCTATCTTACCCTGAGACATTTTGTCTATATGGAGTTTTTGTCTACACTACCCGCACCCAATTTCCCTGCATTACTGCTACCCCGCTAAGTAACTACTGATCCCTTTATTCTGTTCAGGCAAATCCATTAGTGGTTTTGGCACCCACAACCTCTTCTGGCAGACTGTTCCATGACTCAGCCATTCCCTCTCTAAAATAACACCATTACAACCCTCTGAAATCACCCCTCTCCTCACCAGTTTTCACTCATGTACTCCTGTTCTAGATTTACTATTTCTGTTGAATATTTCCTCGCTGTTTTGCTTATTCATTCCTTTCAGGAACTTGAGGGTCTCAGTCCTGTCGCCACGCTCTCTCGTCTGGCCTCCAGAGAGTACATGTCTAGTTCCCTAAGCCGATCCTTGTAGGATCTGCCCTGCTGGCTTTGAATTATTTTGGTTACGCTGTGCTGCACCATCTCCAGCATGTCCTTGTCTTTCCTTAAATGAGGACTCCAGAACTGGGCACCGGTACTCCAGGTGTAGCTTCACTAGTGACCTATAGATAGGTAGTATTACCTCCTCCCTCCTGCCATCAAACCCCCTTTTAATACACCCCAACAGCCTAGTTGCCATGCCGTAGGCCTTGTTATAGTGGCTATATTGCTTAAGTGAGTCTCCTGTGATGACTCCTCAGTATCTTTCCTCCAAGGTAGTACCCAGCGTAACCCCTCCTATCCAATACTCCATCCGGGGGTTCTTGTTCCTTCTGTGCATCACCTGGCACCTTTTAGCACTGAATTTCACCAGCCAAGCCTTGGAGCACCTCTCCAGCCTCTGCAGATAAAAAAGAAGGCCTCCAGTCACTGGTGATTAGTTTACAGGCCAGCGTAGACCAGGGTGCTCTTATTTGATTTTTCCCAAATGTTCTTGCTGTCTCTGCTTGACACTTAAAGATACCACCGTTTTAGGAGCTGTTCTGTTCTTCTAGCCTCCTCCCCAATATATCAGAATGTCTGGGGTGTATGTTGGGCATGTCTGCTGCAGCAGCAGCATCTGCCCCCAATCTGTTACAGAAATAAATTAGCTTTTCTTTCTTTTATAGGGTTAGTCGAGTATTTCTTTCTTAAGGTAAGGTCTGTTTTTTTTTTATTATTATTTAACTAATGGCTTAAAATTTGGGATGTGTGAATTTGGGAAAACCATAAACATTTTTGTGAATTTTCCCACATTTCATGGAGTTAATCAGGGGGTGGCAATTCTTCTAAAAAAAAAAACTCACAAATGCAGAGTTTGAACTCTGCTTATGGGTTTGGCAACTCTGCTGGTGAAGTTCAACTCTGCATTTTGAGGTTTTTTTTCCTAGTGTCCAGTGGTCCGCCCCACGATCACAGCCCGCATACAATTAAATTCCCTAGTGTCTAGTGCCCCATCCCCACCGATCACCGCCCGATGTTAAGATTTTCCCTGGTGTCTAGTTATTTCCCAAGTCGATTGCTGGCATGATATAAAATAAAATATCCCAATCCCTGGTGGCTAGCAGTCCCCACCACCTGAACTCCTTGCCCTGTAGTGTAAATTAAAGTATTCCCTGGTGTCTAGTGGGCCCCCTCCTCGCCAATCTTCTGCACAATATAAAACCGAGTATCCCAATCACTGGTGGATAGTGGTCCCCTCACCCCACCCTAACCCATGCCCTGTATTGTAAGTTAAAGTATTCAGCTGCCTGACTGAGCTGGAATGAATGAGCATGTGTCTCTACAAATGGGGGCGGGATAAAGGGGAATGGCATCATTGACCCCCCATCCTGACCACCTGCCATGATTGGAACAGCCCTCCACTGTTGTCTGTGACCCCAAAACAGCTCAATAAATGAGCATGAGCTAGCAATGAAGGAGTGCATGCTTGTACAAGCATGCACTTGCTCATTCCAACTCAGTCGTGCAGCCGCTTACTTTTACTTACACTAGGGGGAATGGGTTCAGGTGGGGGGAAGAACCACTAGCCACCAAGGATTGTGCTACTTTATTTTATATCATGGCAGCGATTGGTGAAGGGGGGGCCATCAGGCACCAGGGAAAATTTTTTTAAATCTGGCTGCGATCGGCCGGGGGGAGGAACCAGTAGACACCAGGACCGGGATATTCAAAGGGGTTGCACCATGTGCAAACCTCCGATGCGCCCTGGCACGAAATTCAAAAGGGGATGTTGTGCTACACAAAACCCAATGCACTGTGGTGCACCAGTAATGTATGCGGTGCAAGTGCGGGGGGAGTGCCCATGCATATTCAGCACATCCTAATATTCAGCCCAGGATGTGCAGTGCATATGCAGGCACACACCCGCCTTGCGCTGCACAGTGGGGTGCAAAGATCTGCAGAGAAAAAAACTGGAGCAAGGCCTGGCCACCCACAGGTGCGCTGCCATATTGCAGGGCGCAACACGGCAGCTGCCAGCCGTGGGTGGCCACCCGACCTCCAGAGCCACAGTCCATCATCGTCACCCCCCCCCATGCCTGATCGTGGGCTCTGTACATGTATATTAACCCTGGTGGTCCAGTGGACCCTACCCCCTCGCCTGATCGTGGGTGTAATTAAATATATTATTCCATGGTGGTCCAGTGGACTTGCTCCCCAGCCCGATCGTGGGCATAGTAGAATTAAATCTATCCCTGGTGGTCCAGTGGACCACTCCCAAGCCCGATCGCAGGCTTTGTACAAGAATAAACCCTGCTGGTCCAGCGGTACCCTCCCACCCACCCACTCAGACCCAGAACCCCACTCCCCCCATCAGTGGCGGGCGGCAGCTCCCCACCCACAAGCCATCTGGCCGCCCACCGACTGACAGCGTACATTACGGCTGTATGCCCACTGGTCAACAGCGTGGGCCAATGGGCATGCAGATCGTACTGTACTACACAGTCCCGATATGTGAATGGATCCAAAAAACAAAAGCAAAGTGAAGTCACAAATGGCGAATTTCTGATCAAACAAGAAAGGTTCTTGAAATGATTCACAGGGTGGATTTGAAGAATTTGAGGGAAATTCACCTATGAGTTTAAACTTCGCTGCATCTCTACTTAGAATTCACTATCACAGACAGTTCTCAAGATGAAGAGTAGAAGCAGCAGCTGCATGTCTTTCTTCTCTCACCACCACATGCTGAGTGAAGACTCAGGTGCACACAGTAGTGAGACAGCATCAAAATACTACAAGAACAGTGTGCTTATCATGGTATGTCATCCTCTAAGTGTGTTTTCTAAGGAAAATACATTGAGAGGCAAGATAGCTCTTGTGTTATCCCCCCCACACACACACACACACACATACCAGATTATGGAGAGAAAAAAACTTAAAAAAATTGAACGCATATCAAGGTAAAGCTACCAACAGTCCCTATTTTTCCAGGACAGTCCCTTTTTTAGGCAGCATGTCACAGTGTCCCCACAAGTTTTGCAAAATGTCACTATTGTCCTTTTTTTTTTTTTGCTTACCTGTCCCAGTTTTGTCCCTTTTTTTTTGCTGACTGCTAATACATGAGTGACAGTTATTTCAGTACCACTGTGGCGCTACTCGGACTGGCCAGCAGTTTGCAACTTCAACCCCTGTGCCTGTGTCGCACTGCAAGCATATTAGTGGGAGCACAGTAACACATGTTCCTTTCTGTTAGATTAGATTGGGTAGTAGTGCAAACAAGCACATGTGGACGTCTGCCTGCCAGTAGCTGAGAGGGACTCCAGTTAGAGAAGAGACTCGCAGCAGGGAACTGAGGTACCCAAACCTGATCAGCTGTAGGGAACTGTGTGAAAACAATCTGATGTGCTGGTGGGAGTCACTGAAGTGGAGTTTGCTCAGCAAATGAGTTGAATGAAAATGAGTTGGATGGGACTGTCAGGAAAAGCAATACATGTAGCTTAGCTTGAATGTCTGATCACAATTTATTGCAGGTTTGCTTCTAATGAACTTGCTGCAGCAGAATGATGTATTGTTTTAATCTGAATGTTTGCTACTGGTGTTACTGTGGGGCAGCATGGCCCGAGCAAGCAGCAAAACGTAACTGACTGTAAACAGCGTCGTCTGCGGTGGTGCCCATGGGAGTGACACGGTATGGGGGGGTCATGGTCAGGATGGAACATCCCAGTTTTAGACCTCGGAAAGTTGGTAGCTTTATATCAAGGTGCCCAGAGAACAAAAAAAAGAAAAGGGTACCTTGATAGTAAAGGCAAACTGAGCCAGCTTATTTCCAGCTCATATTAGGTGCACAACAGGGTGATTGAGTGGCTCGCATTTTGCCAAATCCAAACCATTTAGCCTTAGCTTTTTTTTATATTACCATGATGACCGTCATTTTTTTCTTTTTAAGTTTCCACGTGGTAATGATATTTTGTTTATTTATTTAAAGTTTTTTGGGGGGAACCAGGAAAGGCACACTGAGCCGAGGTGCATTTCCAGCAGCGACCCGAGGGGTGGGGAGTAGACAAATACAAAAAAATGTACAAGGCTCATACATCACAGACATTGTTAGCATATAGACACAACAGCGAATGCACAAAAGATTACAGACATTGTAAGCATAATGTGTAAACAAATGCATAGATTCAGCAGAGACAACAGCTAGCAGTCCAACGAATTACAGTAATAGTACCCAGTGGAACAAGGGAGGCAAGAAATGAGTGGAGGGGAGTGGTGGAGGGCCAGACATGAAGGAGAAGAAGAGAGGCTTAGAGACTGAAGGAGAAATCAGGCAGAAGGAGATGGAGGGAGAGCAAGGTGCCCATTGGGAATAGTAGAGGGGAGATGAGGAAGGCCTACAAAAACAAGAGGGCTAGTTAGAAAGTTTGAGCTGGCATTTAAGGGATGAGAAGGAGGAAGAAAACCATGAGGGAGGAGGACGGCTGGTTCCAGAGGGAAGGGAGGAGATAAGAAAAAACTGCTTGACCAACACATGAGTGCACTCGGGGGAGGGAGAAGCTGTGAGATTCCCTGGCGTGAAGCGGGTAGTCTGATGCACTGACTGGGAAGAGGAGGAAGGATAGATAAGTTTGGAGTAGGTTAAACCAACATTTGGCAATGAAGGATATGCCATGTAGCTGATGGTACAGGAGGAGCGGGAACATGGAAAGTGAAGAGTACAGAGAGCAGTGGTGGGTTAGGGGAGGTAGATTTGAGGTGAAATGTGTGATGTGTCCTGGTTGCTGAAAGAAGTCCAAAACCATTACTTGTCTATCATAAACACATGGCTTTTGAGTTTTTTCACCCAGTTAGGATGCAGCAAATTTCCTCCTCCTTTTATATTTGAAAAGTTTGCTCTCTGGGTAGCCTCATGCAATGCAACATTTCATATTCATGTGTGCCACAGGGGACATCAAGCATAAGGCCATTCAGTCACTACAGACATACTGTACAAGGGCAAGTACATTTATTTCGGTTACTCAGATTGTAGAGTTTATATTAAACACAGAGGATAATGTATGGGCATGCATTGGGAACCAGTTTGTTAACCAGTGAGAGGTTGCCATAGCGACCATGTAAACCTCGAAAGTGAAGCTCAAGAGGTTTATGTCGCCATGGTAACCTCGAGACGGTTATTCAAACTGGTTGCCGAAGTATGACCATACATTATATTTTACAGTGTATGGCCATACATATTAATTTAAAAACTTAAGGACAATCCTTACTGTTTAAATTTTATTCACCGCCACAGCCATTCCAGGTCATGCTTTCACCACCGTGGCCATTTCTGGAAGGCTATCGGTTGTGTAGTACACATGCGCAAAGCGATCCCTGTTGTTAGCCTATCGATGTGACATAATATCAATAGGTTAACAACACTGGAACGGACGAATGATGGTTAACGACCTTGGAAAATTATGATTTCCTAAGGTTAACAGCATTCTACCATACATTATAGTATTTTAATAGAAAAAGGACATTCTGCAGAGTATATTGATGCCACTTGTGCATACAGTACCTTTCTTGTGTATAGTGACTAAGGTATATAACTGCCTATGTGTGGATGACAGTAATTTATTTGCCCTTATAAAACACTAGCCAACAAGCACTCCAAAAGAAATACAGTACCTTTTATTAAATAAAACAGTTTGGCTTAAGTATTCCTTGAGCCAGTTTTACAATCTTTTAGACAGTTTAATATCCTTCCTTGAAATGTGTTGCCTTTATTTTAATCAGGGGTGCCATTTCAGCTTTCAACGGTGGAGGGCAACAACTGGTAAGAGGGGTTGTGGGGGTGGAGTCAGGAGCTGAAAAACAAAAAAAAAACAGTTGCCTGCAATATGTGGGGGCTGCCCCCCTGCCCCCCCCCAAATAGCACCCCTGATTTTAATGGCCTTAACTGATAGTCTCAGTGGAACCCTGTTCTGGTCACTGGAGTTAAAATCTGTGTTTTTCTAGTGGTTGAAATGTTACCATTAAAGTCATGGCTGGAGTCATAAACACTTCTAACAAACACCAAAAACCCAGCAAAACCTATAGTATTGGGGGGGGGGTATGTAATGGTCTGACTAAAGATATGCAGTTTTATATTGTGAGGGAACAAGACCATAATTCATGAGTGGTGGAGCAAAAGTGAGTTAGGAAAGTTCTGCCCACACACAAGAGATGATAACCCTCATATCCTCCTACCCCCTCTATCCTCCAACTTATATCCTCTCCCCTCTCTTTTTGTCCTAGCCATCCTCCTATCCACTCTGTTCCCCCTACCCCTGCTCTAACCTCTGACCTATATCATCCCTTTCTTCCCCCCAAACTCCTCTGACTCCCCTCCTCACCCCTGTCTCCCCTCCCCTTACTCTTGATTCTGTTCTTTCTAAGCCACCGCTATTCCCCTCTACCACCGCTGCTGCCCCCTGCAATGCATGAACATCTCTACTGTGCTACTGCCCCATACACTGTATGTATATGGGCTGTCTCTCTGCCATGTCTCTTCTAATACCCATCTTCATCTCCTTCACCCTTTTCCCTTGCAACCCACTATGTTCAGCCCCCTCCCCCTCCCATTCTAATCCTATGCACTTTTCTTTATAATGTTTTTGCACTCCATTGTTCTACATGACTAGCTCCTAATATATTGTAATTTTGTATTCGATTTGTGATTGTTTGTGGTCTGAATTTATCTGTTCTTACCTGTTATATATTACTATGTCCCACAGAGTCTCTTGTTGCAGTATAGGAGTGGTTTCAATTAAATTCAATTCAGTTTTATTTTACCAGGAATACACCATTGAGAAGGACTCATGTATAAAGTGGTCCTGGATACATGCATAACAGTACAATACACAATGCAGTAGCATAACAAAGCAAGGGTAAAAAAAGTAGACATTAGGGGTGGGATATTCAGTCTGCGCTGGGCAGGGGCGCAAGCCTGGGCGCAGCACAACTGGGCTGCACCAGGGCATGGACCATACAATATTCAGTGGTGCTGCACCATGGCTCAGCACCATTGAATATGGCACTGAGGGTGGATGCACTGTGCTAGCGCAAGTGGCAGGAGGGGAGCCGGGGGATGCACCAGCGCAAGTGCAGTTGCACTAGGCACATCAACTGCGATATTCAGCACTGGGCATGCAAATGAGGCCATTATGCATGCAAGGCACAAATGGCTCCATTTGCATGTGGTGTGCTGATCCTCGGCAATTTGTGCCTGGCACCCTGCCAGGCTGGAGCCGTTGGGGACCGACGTCCTGCAGACTATTGGCGGACCCCTCACCCATATGCCCAATCGCGGGCATATGTTAATATTATCCCTGGTTTTCCAGTGGACTGCTCTCTATCACCCGATCACGGGCATATGTTGAAACTATCCGTGGTGGTCCAGAGGACTGCCTCTAACACCCAGTTGCGTGGATATAGATACATTCCTGGTGGTCCAGTGGTACCCTCCCCACCCACCCACTGTGGTCCTCCACCACCAAGCACCATCCCCAGTCAGCGGCGGGTGACAGCACCCTTCCTGCATGCCACCCAGCTGCCCGCCAACTGACAGCGTACAGTACCGTCAGAATTCCTTTTGGTCCACTGTGTGGGCCAATAATCGTACAGACCATACTGTACTACACAGGCCCGACATGTGAATGAACATGTTCATTCACATATCTGGCCTGTGTAGTACAGTATGGTCTGTACACCCATTGGCCCATGCAGTGGACCAATAGGCGTACTGACAGTACTGTACACTGTCAGTCAGTGGGTGGCCGGGCAGCATGCGGGCAGGGTGCCGCCGCCCGCTGCTGAGTGGGGAGGGTGCTGGGTGGCAGGGGACCACAGTGGGCAGGTGGGGAGGGGGATACTACTGGACCACCAGGGGTGCGTTTGCGATTTCCACCTGCAATCAGGCACTCGGCGGGGGGGTTCCACTGGACCACCAGGGATAATTATAACATATGCCCATGACTGGGCGATAGACAGTGGTCCACTGGACCACTAGGGATATTAATTACATATGCCTGTGATCGGGGGATAGCGTCCACTGGACCACCAGGGACAACTATATGCCTTATCGAAAGCTGGGGGCACAACACTCCCAGGGCAGGAGGCTAGTAGACAGTGTTCTGAGTGGGTGGGTGGCCACCCACGGCTGGCGGCTGCCGTGTTGCACCTTGCAATAAGGCAGCTTGCCTGTGGGTGGCCAGGACTGGCTCCTGGTTTTCCCAGGCACAACGTTGCGCCTCCCTGAGCGGCGCAAGTAGGGGTTGTGCAGCATATGCGCTGCATATCCCAGGCTGAATATCGGGATGTGCCACATATGCATGGGAATGCCCCCCGCACTTGCGCTGCATACATTACCGATGCACCCCAGTGCATCAGGAGTTGCTCAGCGCAACTTGCCCTTTTGAATATCACGCCGGGACACATTTGCGCAACCCTTTTGAATATCCCACTGGAGGTTTACAGAACATGACATGGTCAGTAGAGAATAGGCTAATGGCAACACAACAATCAATAGATTATACTTCAGGAGCATACATGGGAGAGAGCACAATGCAAGAAGTACTAGATGCATAATGAGGCTAGGGTATGACAATGTGTATGTATGTGTGTGTATATATGTATGTATGTATGTATATATATATATATGTATATATAGACTAATATATTTCATATGTGTTCTGCCTGAGAGAGAACAGTGAAGTGAAGCTGAGCTGCTCTGACTCGAGCAGAATGCAAGTGAAACCACACCTATACCACAACGAGTGGCTCTGTGGATATATTGATATTTTATAGAATGAGTGATCAGTGTTCTTATTATTTTCTTAAAACTGTGTTGGAATGTGCCCATTTCCAGGGCATCTGCATGTGAGACGCTTTTCACAGAATAAGAGTGTCTCACATGCAGGGGAAAGGAGCCCTCCAATTGGTCAGGAGTACTTCCTTAATATACAGTTATTGTACTTTATTATTTATTTGTCTCCCCGGATGCATCTGGAAACGAGTTGGTACTCAACTCAGTATGCCTTTCCTGGGGACACATTTGAAATAAATAAATAAATAATACTTTGTGTCCGATCACTGCATATTCTATTTATACAACATCAGTTTGCTAATTATCAATTTTTAAGGCTTTTGTTTGTGTGAAGATTTAACTTTCTGTTTGATTTCATCAGCTAGCTTTAGTGTTGCACAGGGTGATGGCGATATTATTAGCATTAAATTTCAGTACAGTTTCAACTTATTAGGATAGTGCCATTGAGCAGGAAGACTCATTTACAATGCTTTCCAGGCTTGATAAGTCACAAAATACAAGAAGAAATGTCATAACACAAAAGCATTAATGCATCCAAGAGTTTAAAAAAAACTAGAAAACTCTATGCATAAAGAGATGTCTGACAGTGAAGCAGATAGTTGATTCAAGAACCAGCTGGTGAGTAGATGCCTTGAAGGAAGGCTAGAAAAAGTGAACAAAATGATAGCAGCAAATTGTTCCATATTTTTGGACAGTATTGTATTATGAAAGCTGTTCTGTGTTTGGTTCAGTATCCATTGTAATGATACTAACATTCAAGATATCATTTATGACAACACAAAGCCATATCATGATATCTTGCTAGTGTTTCCATCAGAAACATACAACTTTTTTTTCACTTTATCTTTTTATTGAAATTCGAGTATATAAGAAAGCACACATCTTATACAACAGAAGACTGTCCTCCATGCAAGGCATAAAATATCACTTAACAAAACACAGTATTTAGGGTAAACATATTGGAAAAGCCTTATATACATGTATTGACAATAAAACACAAACCTAGACAGGATGTAAGTGGAGAGCAGAAGGGTTACAATCAGTAGGGTATTATAGGATCAGAACTAGCAGCCATGTACGAAATACATGCTAGGGCAGGCTATGGCAAGGCATTCAGTAAATTGCAAAAAATGATAAATGTGGTAATATGAACAATGTTCAGTAATGGAGAGGTGAGGATAAAAGTGATATGAAGTAGATCCCCACTGGCCAAATTGCAGCGCTAGCAGTTATTATTATTTAATAGGCCCATTCGTTGAAGCACAGAGGGGGTTCTATACCAAAGATGTAGGATTTTAGTTTGTATTAAAGAACTACGGGCATCTTTAAAGGTATTATGTGCAGTACACCAACAATTACTCCATTGTGCATCTGAAATATTGTAGTTAAGAAGAGTACTCCATTTATTTTTGGCCTGTATAGACTGATCAGGTAGATTATCAATAATGTCTTTGTAAATGGAGCTATTTAATTTTACTGATAAATTAGTCCAGTGCAAGATGTATGGGTTTAGAAGAGTATGCTTATACACTAAACTAGAGAGAGAGTAATAAGCTGCCCGAATTTGTAAAAACTTCCAGAAGTCCTGTTTAGGAAGTTTCCATGTGACCTGCAAGTCTGAGAATGATCTAAGAGTGAGTGAATTCTGGTCCAAGATATCTCTGAGAAAGAAAATGCCTTTGTTCCTCCATGTATGACAGAAAATTGGTGATCTTCTAGAGTGAGCAGTGGATTGCCCATAAGAGAGGGCATAAAACCAGGGAGCTGGATTGGATTTCAGGAATTTGTGGGTTAGTTTCCAGTAAAGAACAGAGGATTATATAGTTGGGTGAGATTTTAGTTTAGAGGAAATGGGATTAAAAATGAAGGAAGTGGGAACTCCTCCTGGGCACAATGCGGATTCCATTGCAACCCATAGTGGTGAGTGAGGGGAGGGTTTCTGAAACCATTTAATGGTTTGGGCCATTCAGAAAGCCCAGAGGTAGCCTTTGAACCAGGGGAGTCTGAATCACCATTTTTTCCAATGTGATCGAAGTTTGTTGCAGTTAAATCTCGGTTGTCTCCCATCCCAGATAATTACCTATTAATTTATCAATTTTAGCAAAAAAGGAGGATGGTAAAACTAAAGGAACATTGGCAAAGAGGTAAAGAATCTTGGGAGAAATGGACATCTTAATGGCTGCAATTTTCCCCATGAAAGAGAGAAGAAGAAGCTTCCATCTACCCAGAATTGTTTTGATGTTATCAAATAAGGGGTTAAAGTTAATGTTCCATATCTTCTCTAAGTTACTAGTAATTTTGGCTCCTAGATATGTTATACCCTGTGGTGACCAGCGGAATCCAAGAGGTATGTTCATAAAGGCTTTACAGTGGTCGTTAAGAGGCATAGTTTGTGATCTGCCATAATTCAAAGCAAGGGCAGAAATTTTAGTAAAATTATTAAGCAAATCAACCAACAGGGGCCCAGCCTTATTCGGGTTTTCGAGTAAGATTAAGAGGTCATCCACGTAGGAGAGAGAAACATATCTTGAATTGCTCACAGGTATGCCCATAATGCCAGAAGATTGATGTAAACAAGCAGTCAGGGGTTCCATGGCTAAAATAATCAGAGAAGGTGACAGGGGACAGCGTTGTCTAGTTCCCCTTGCTAGATGAAAGTAAGAGAAAAGGGTGGAATTACTGTAGTAAGTACTTTCGCAACAGGGGAGTTATATAATAGCTTAATCCAGGAGCAAAAGGTATGAGAAAGACTGAAATAAGATAAAACTTGATGAAGGTAGTCCCAGTTTAAGGAATCAAAGGCCTTCTTGAAATCAATAGCTATGGCTGCAACTGGTGTCTTGAGGGATTTGGCTTTGTGAATTAAATTAAATAACGTAGGTGATCAGAACCAGATCTATGTTTAATAAAACCAGCTTGTGAACAATGAGTTAGCTTGGGAATCAAGGATTTAAGTCGAGAAGTTAGTAGTTTAGCAAATACCTTCCCATCCTTGTTTTAATAAAGAGATGGGCCTGTAACTTGTGGGGTGAGTAGGGTCTTTTTTCCTTCATAGGGATTAGGGTTATGATTGCTTCAGTGCAAGATGGAGGAAGCTTGCCAGTATTGGAAGCTTCTTGATAAACATTAAGAAGAAGGAGATATAAGATGTCGGAAAACATTTTATAGAAATCGACAGGGAATCCGTCACCCCCAAGGGATTTGCTGGATTTCAAGGAAGACAAAGCTTTCTGGATTTCCTGAAGCGAGAAGGGTTCATCTAAAGACTTTGTTTCAAGAGTAGAAAGATGAGGAAGATGTAACGATTTAAGGAACTGTTGAATTTGTAAAGTAGATGGAGGATTTGTGTTAGAATATAGTTTTTGATAAAAGGTTTTCATTATACGGTTTATACAGGGGTTGTCAGAGTGAATCATACCCTGTTCATTTTTTAGGCTTAGGATGTGTCATTCCATTTATTGTGCTTTGAGCTAGTAAGAGAGAAGTTTCCCAATTTTATCTCTGTGTTCTCAAAACTTATATTTAAGTTTAAACTAGGCCAGTTCGGTTTAACGAGAAATTAATTCATTAATTTTAACTCTAAGTTGAAAAATTTCAAGATGAAGTTGAGAATCAGGACAGTGCTTATTAGAAGAAAAGTATAATTTCTCTTTAGCCTTAAAAGATTTTTCCAAGTCAGCCAGCTGTTGTTCCCTTACTCTTTTCCTATGTGCAGCATAACTGATAATTTTTCCTTGAATCACAGCTTTAAGAGCTTCCCATACAGAGCACATAGAAGATTCGGTTTGGGTATTGTGAAAGAGGAAGACCCGAATTTGTGCTTTGATCATGGGTAAGAAATTGGGATCCTTGAGAAGGAGAGGGTCCAGCTGCCAGTAAGAAAATTTAGGTGCTAATGGGCCCCACAAAAGTTGCAATTTGACAGGGGAATAGTCCGAGATTATGATGGGAGAGATGGATGAATCAATAGCTTTTTCCGTTATAACAGGACAGACTAACCAGTAGTCAATTCTACTGTATGTCTCATGTAGAGAGGAGTAAAAAGTAAATTCTCGATCACGGGGGTGAAGGAGGCACCATACATCAGCTAATCCAACATCTTGCATTAGTAACGAGAGGGCTTTGATACTTCTAGGGTGGGCCTCTGTAGTGGGGTTACTTCTGTCAATGCTGGTTTCTAAAGTTAAGTTAAGATCCCCTCTAACATTAACTAGTGTATTATCAATGTTAAAGGATAGAATCTGTTGAGCTAAATTATGAAAAAATTCCGTGGAATCAGAGTTGGGTACATAGACATTAACAAGCAGAAGAGGACCAGAGTTGGTATTCAGTTTGACCATCACCTATCTGCCGTCAGTATCGGAAACAGAGTTTACAAGGGACCATTTGAAACTCTTATGAATAAGAATAGCAACTCCTCTTTTTTTTGAGGTATAGGATGACTCATAGATCTGACCAACCCAATCTTTCTTAAGTCTGTAAACATCCTCTGCTAAAAATTCTGTTTCTTGAAGGAAAGCAATTTGTGTTTTATGTTTTTTGAGATGTGAAAGAATTTGCTTCCGCTTACAAGGAGAATTAAGTCCCTTCACATTCCATGTATATAAAAGTATGTCACTCATATTGTTAGTATTAAAGATAGGGAATAATCGCTGGAGTGTGAAGGGACAAATAAATGAGGCAGAGGATGATTAGAATACAATATAGAGAGCTTACGTATATGCAGGGAGTGGCAGGAACATTCAAGCCAAAAAATGAGATGTATGATACATGAGTAGCACAGATATCTTATTAAAGTTAGAAGAGAGATGGGGAAGGAGAAAAGTCAATAACAACAACAACAATACTAGTAAGCTAAATAACAAAGAAAACGTTTCATGGGTGTGAGGAGATACGAGTCAGCCAACTGGCTAGGAGACTCTGTTACCACACTCTGGGGTGTCGATGTAGGGAGGAGACTAGGAAGGAATGGTTATAAATATTGGCCCAAACCTAAATCTCATCCAAGTAATATAATAAAGTAAGTATTTCTGATAAGCTAAACTGAAAGGAAATAATACCAAGAAAGGCAGGGGACTGTAATAACCTCAGCTTAATTCTAAGCTAACAGGACAAAGTATAAGGATAAAGCTAAACACCAGAACTTATTTATAAACATTAGTAGTAATAGTACAAGATATACCAACTCGAAATAACAGTAAATTAAAGAACCATATACGAGATGCCAGTACAGCCTAGACATAGAGCAAGGAATTCAGGGAGCCAGGTGTAATGCAAATGAACAAATATAAAATGAAAAGTAGATCATACCACATTAAAGTGACTCTGAGTATACTTTGCAGTGCAACAGAATAAGTACATAATAAATACAATATTGAGGGGAAAGAAGAAAGGGGAGGTCAATTTAAGCCCTTACGCACTGAGCCAATTGCACATCGGGATTATGTGGGGAGGTATAGGCTTTGGTGATAACTGTAGACAGAAGAGATAGTCATAGTAAAGATCAGCTCTGATTACTCGAAAATCGCCTAAATAGGTGTTATATGGGGTGACTAGGTCTAGCAGACTAGGCCCAGTGAGCCCCAAACAGGAGGGACTGCACAGCAGTGGATTTCTATAATATCTGTAGGCTTCGAGTAAAATAAGGAGCATAAGGAAGATGTAGATTGACAATCCTTTGCAACAGTACACCAAACATAGCCCATCTCTTTGAGTGCTAATGATAGTTCCATATTGTAAACAGGAGGTAGTAAGAATAATGGAGCATAGGGAAGGAGATATATTAAATGTAGTTGCCAATAATACTTAAGAACCTGTCATCAGGAGAGGGAAGGGGTAAAGTGCCTTGTAATATATACTAATTCACATATGAAAAAAGAAAAGGCAATAATCAGAATGCATACTGATTGAAGATATGCAACTGAACAGCCAAAAGATTATAAACCTGATGCACTGCTAAATTGGAGAGTAAAAGGCTAGATACAGAGAACCTGTTTAGTGAGGTAATGTAAAAGATCTAACACTAAAATAATGGGTTAGAAAAGCATTGCTGATATACCAAAGTTCCCTTGAAGACCTTTAAGATGCTCGTTTAAACACTGCAACAAAAAGTAAATTGATTGCACCGTGATGTACAGCCTTTGCTTTCTGCACCCACTGGGAGCGAAAGCAACCAGGTAGCATAGAGTGTAGAGCAGGCGGCTAGGCAGAGAAAGTGTACTGGCACTCCCTTTAAGTATCCTGGAAGCAAAACCTACCAAGATATAGCAACTCTGACCATATAAGCTCATGACACGTTAGATTTATTAGCAGGATTTTGACTATTGATGTTCTTGCTTTTGGTCTTTGCCCTACGTTTCTTTTTGGGCTGCTCTAAAGATTTATGGGGGAACTTGCAACAACTTCTGCCCACGAAGTATCAGCAGAAATACGTTCCTGAGGCACAGGGCCCAAATTAGAGGGATGTTCATCTGAAATTTGCTGGGAAAGATCCTCCTGTAAGGAGCGCATGTCATCCTCCAAGAGAGAAAACGTATTGCTCAAGGGAATAGAGGGGTTGATTTGAAGATGAGAGGCTCAGCTTGGGGTATTTGGGGTGAAACCTCGCTAGAACAGCATGAAAGTCTTGAAGAATAATGCCCCGACAGAATCTTCTCTTTCAGCCATGTTGATTGCCTTGGGGTCAAATCAGTTGTGGTGTTGCTACTTGGGGCTGCGAGTTCTGCAACACTTTCTCCACATTCCTGTACCTCGTCGTCCACCCTCCGTGCAGATACCAAAACTGTGTTCAGGTTGCCAATTGCTGCTGAACCTCCCAGGGTAAGATTGCAGAGAGAGACCTCCAGATAGTTGGCTGAGGTGTCAGGGATTTCAAAATCCTTGAAGGAAGAGCCTGAGAAAAGGCGTAGTGTCGCAGGGTAATGTAGAGCAAATTTAATGCTTCTGTGGTGGAGGATTTGTTTAAGTGGCTTGTCGGCCTTCCTTCTGATGGTTAAATCTTTTGAAAAGTCTCTAGAGATGGAAATATTAAACTCTTGCCACTGAAGTTTCCCCATTTCTCTGGCTCGTTTCAGTATTAATTCTGTATGGGAATAGTTCAAGAAGTGAGCAATGATGGGCCTTGGTCGCTGGTCTGATGTTGGCATGGGACCCAGAGTGCGGTGAGACCGCTCAGTGATTAACGTTAGGTCAGGAGGCAGTTTAAGCATTGCAGGCAGCACATGTAATAAAAGCGCAGTAGTGTCTCCTAACTCTACACCTTCGGGGAAGCCAAAAAATCGTAAATTATTGCGACGATTACAGTTTTCAGTATCGTCAATTTTGTCTTGTAGGGATTTAATAGTTTGATCTTGATTGTGGACAGTAGCCTGGAGGTCATGAATAGTGGTGGTGTTACAGGCTGTTGCTTTCTCATTAAATGCAATTTTCTGGCTAAAAGTTTCAAGAGTGGTCGCATTCTGTTGGGTGGAGGTTTTTAGATCATTAATCTCAGCCATCAGTTTAGAAAACATTACTTCCACTCTAGCAAGTGAGCTTTGCTGTACTTGGAGATCTGCCATAATGCTGAAGGATGAGGCCTAGTATGCTGCAGTACAGTGCAGAATAATTGAATATAAGTAGATGATGGATCAAAATGATTCACAAACTGTATCAGGCAGTAAGATTACAGGATGGTCACAGGAGTTGGTACCAAAGAAGGGTCTGGTGAAGGCTGGATGAGGTCTGATTACGGTCATTCCTGCAGAGATTCTGAACTATGCTGCCATCTTCTGCCTGGTCAGGCCACGCCCCTAGAAACATACAACTTTTAATGTTGTCATTTTTCTGTTTTCTATTGTATAAAAGGGGAACAGTCATCACAAATGACCCCACACTCAAGTGTCATGCTGTCTTAATGTGCACTTTGTGGACAAAAACAGTTTGGCTTACTTACTGTTTACTATAGTGCAATAGATTATATCAGATTAATTTTGCTTTGTTGTAGGCTGACATATTTTACTACACATCCCAGAATCCCCTGCAGCTGATATCAGAGCAGTAGACAGCAGTGGAGGATTCAGTAGCTTGCAGTATGTGTTAGAGCTTTTATAATCTCTGATAAGTTATTTTCCAGGACTGCTTTTCTCCAGAGGCTATGTACAGTCCTCTGTAACTTTACATGGCCCATGGAGGACAGGGGGACCAGGAGACAAAAGATCAGAGCTTATATAGGCTCTAACATGCACTGCAAGCAATTGAATCGTCCCACTGCTGCCAATTGCTCTGATGTCATCTGCATGGGATTCTGGAATTTGTAATAACAGAAGATATTGGCCTAAAACAAAGCAAAATTAGTGTTGTACACTCTACTATACTACAGTAAACAGTAAGTAAACCAAAATCTTTTTGCACACAAAGTGCGTATTTGCACAAGCACAACACTTGAGTGTGGAGCCCTTGGTGCTGACTGTTCCTTTCAATAGTCAGTATAAAATGGTGCTACAATTGCTATCATCATTACCTTTCATGAGTGGTACATGACTGCTGAACCACAAGTGGGGTTATTAGAGGTTAAGTAACATGAACAAAAGATATTTCTGATATTAGTGTTGTATCTGGTTTATGCAGCAGGTTATCAGTTGTCTTTACTGGGCCTAGCAGGTCCCTTATAATCTAATCGACATAGGGCACCATATTGGTACATATCTTGTTCACCATGCAAAATATTAGCACAAATCACTAATTAGCACATTGACCTAATGAAACTATTGGGGTATAAACTGTGCACATACTCTATGGATTGTGCAATTCATATACCAATGATCCCCCTTAAGTGTAGTGCAATGCAAAACACTATCATGTGCCCTTGTGCAGATCATGTTCCCCTGCTGGCCACAGAGGATTATGTGACCAGGCTCCCAAATATGGCAGTGTAGGAGCAAATGGACAAGCAGTACGTCCCAAATGGGTATCACCTTTGCTCCATACTGCAGTATTGAAATCTTCCTATCTAAATGTCCCCATAATGCACACAAGTTACTAAAAGAACATTTGCATATGCTTATGGGGCCATTAAAAGGACACTGTCATCCCCCTTAGGCCTCAAGGCGTCTTTAATTTAAAAAACACATTTAATGATTGGTCACATTCTGTAGAGGCTGACGATGTACTGTAGCTGGTAATTTGATTATGTTTCCTTTTTTTATTTTTAGAAGTGAAGAACAGATCAGTCACTCTTATTTTTTGTTACCACAAAGACACGTTTGTTTACATTTATTGGTCACCACCCATTGCATCTTTCCTGGACTTGGGAACACCCCAACAGAGTCTAACCACTTATGATGTAGTCAGAGGGCACCATAAGTGGCTTCACTGTTTTAGGGCATTCCTAATGATTAGAAAGAATGCAAAAAAAGTAGATTAAAGATTCGAAATGAAACAAGTGTAGAAGTACTGTAATGATACATGAGCATACATTTCAGTACTACTCAGAAAGGAAGCATGTAAAACAATCAGCAACACCAATGCATTTTAGAGAAGGTAAGCAATCTGAAAATGTGGGATTTCAACTAGAAATAATATGAGCAAGAAAGGTTGACAGTGTCCTGTTAACATGTCTGCACCATGTCATTGTATCTTGGAGTGCATAGAGGCATGATACAATCAAGCTGACACCCTTCACCCATTCCCCAGTCCTATACATGTACACAGAACCCACTCCTGCACCCGATCCCAGTGCCAGTAATATAAAAAATAAAGATATCCTGGGTGTTAATGGTTCCGTCTCCCTCACCCAGTTCCAGTAGACTAATCAGTGCTCACTGTCCCTTGTAGTTTAGTGGGCCCCCCTTCCTCAACTGGTATACAGTATTGTAAAAGTATGAATTTGTGGTAGCTAGTAGTCCTGTATCCTCACCTGGTATATGATTTATAGCAGGATAACATGGACTAAGGTGGCTAGGTTGATTGGGAAAACTCAATGATGGCACCAAAGGAGACCATTGTCAAGAGTTCAGATCATTAAAGGTGATGATAAATAGTTTTTACACCTCTAGATGCCTTCCAGTTGTTCTTTTATTGTCTATCCAGTATTGTGATGTGTTTTTGACATTTTTTGTTAAATTAATCTAATTTTGTTCTCTTTTTAGCTACCCTGAATCACTCTCTCCTAAACAGTTGCTGCTTTCTCTTTTCATTCTGCCTGAACATTCTATGACACCATCCCAAGCCATTCAGGTAAATAGCATGGAATGAGAATTATTGGTGTCACAGAACATAGAAACGTAGAAGTTGTCAGCAGATAAGGACCGCTAGGCCCTTCCAGTCTGCCCATAAGCCCCATACTTGACAATGGCCTCTGACCCTCCCTCTGCTTTACCTCTATGGTTCCCCATGCCTGTTCCATGCATGTTTAAATCCAACCATCATGCTTGCTCCCACCAGCTCTTGTGGCAGACCATTCCATGTGTACACCACCATCTCTGTGAATAAAAACTTCCTCACCTTCCCTCTTAACCTGCATCTTTCAATTTCATGTCATGCCTTCTCGTTCTTGCACTCCTCCTGCATTGGAAGATGTCTCTGCCCTCCTACTTATTTATGCCCTTGAGGCACTTGAATGTTTCTATCATGTCCATTTTCTCCCTCCTCTCCTCCAGCAAGTACATATTGAGGTCCCTTAATCTCTTCTCAAAAGTTTTGTGGTGCAAGCCCTGTACCATCTTAGTCACCCGTCTCTGGACCGTCTCCAGCCTGTTAATGTCCTTTCTACAGTGAGGCCTCCAGAACTACACACAGTACTCCAGGTGAGGCCTGACCAGGGTTTTATATAACAGCATCACTACCTCCCATCTTCTGCTGGTGATATCCCTGCCTATGCACCCAAGCATGCCATGGGCCCTTCCTGCTGCCCTTGTACTCTGCTTTGACATTTTCAGGTCATCTGAAATAATAACCCCCAGGTCCCTTTCTTCCTTAGTGACTGTCAGCAACTCCCCCCTCATCCTGTAGCTGTCTTTGAAATGGGAAAAGAAAGAGCAGTAGTTGGTGAGGAGAGTGAAACTGTATGTAGATCTGGTGGCACCCCAAAACTAGATTATTTATCAAATAAACATCGAAACATACCAGAATATATAACTGGCATGGAAAGGAAGATGGAAGGCCAGTTAACTATGTAAAAATCATTTCCTATCTCCTTTAAAAGAGAAAGAACAGCAGTGAAAATGTATTTAAAAAAAGGGTTATACACAGTGCTTTAATTTGTTTGTGTAGTCATAATGTGTCCCTCCTTTTGTTTGCTCTTAGGATGTTTCCCTAAATTTGCCTACTTGATTTATGTCCCCTGGGGATCTCCAAGCTAGCTTCTTTGATTGCTTTCCTTTTTACTACAATTCCTCCTGTTACATGTGACAGTGATGCGTGGGAAACCATTAATTCAGTGAGTGCTAGCTCGGTGTGCAGATTATAGTAGTAGAACAGTGATGTTAAATCCCTCTCCTTATCAAATAAGGACCAATAAAGATCAAACACCTGAGGTATAATTGAGTGGGCTGTCTTTTAAGAAGACATATAGAGTATTTACTAATTATAACATTGATGTCCAGAGGTGACTATTGGGCTTTTTAGTAGTTGTCTGTGGTTTGATAAAAATGAAAGCTTTATAAACAAAGCATTCACTCATGCTAGCCAATCCTAGATACAGATCTAGTTAACCAAAAATTGGATTAGAAAGATTTATTTAGTTGAGACCACAACAACAGGCACTTAACAGCACAGTGCCACTGCAGACAGGGAACAACTCAGCAGTCACCAAATCAGTGGTCTACAATGCACCACTGTCACGTGGAACAGAAAGCACTGTGGTTAAATGAAAGACAATACATTATGCTAGCTTGACGATCCATAGGAGCCATTACAAAAGTAGGTAACTTTAGAAAAACATCCTAACAGCAAACAAAGGAAAGAGCACACTAGGACTACACCCACAAATCAAAACACTCTGCACAAATTTTATTTTTGTAAATTTTGACAGACGTTCTTCTTTATGAGTTTTTAATTAACTCACAGTTTAAAATACACAGCTTTTCTCCAGTTTTTCATCAAACATATTCTTTTTCAGGGAGCTTTTTTGTCAGGCCCCAGACAACATTCATTTTGATTCTGTTTTTCGCTCAGTGCCCAGCAGCAGGGTTTCCTTCATGCTGCAATTTATGCTTACTTCTGTAGCTTAAGCCTATATCCTGTGACCTTGTGTCTCACAACATGTGAGTGCAGTGTCTGCCATGGAATGTAACTGCATTCTTCATAGTATGTCATTTATGATGTTAAAGTAGGAGTATTTGGGCTGGCAGTATAGCCTAGAGGTTAGAGAAATGAGCTGTGAATGAGCTTGGTACATCTAGCAGATCAGACTGTGTTTGATTCTCACAACCTCCACTTGCATACTGTGTGACTCTGAGCAAGTCACTTAATTGCCCAGTACTCCCATGTCACCTCTGAGGACAGGCACTTGTGCCTAGAGGGCCTTACCCAGTTACCAAAGAGTAAAATAAAAAATGTGTTAGTAGGCAAAAAAAAATTAATCATATAATTGTTTTAAAAAAATGTATTTCTGACATCCTTAGATTGAGCCTTGGTGTATTTTTGATTTTCTCAGATATTTTTAAAACCTCTTTTATTGCTGTTTTCATAAGTAATAATACACATTATTAAAGATGGCAGCCATTCATAAGTTTTAAAAATCTCTTCTGTTGAAGTTACCTGTTGAACATAAATACTAGGTTCATACTGTTGATGTATTTTGATGGCGTTGCAATATATTTTTGATGGCAAACAGCACAGCACAATATCAAGATATTTAATTTTGACACACTGGGCATGACACAGGATTGTGAACTTTTAAAAACTCAAAATTTCCATGGCTTTTTAAAGGAATGAAAGCAAATGAAAAGAAAAAAATGTGTATAGTGATGTTTTTTTCCAGAACAATATTATTGCAGTACAAAAAAAAAAAAAGCAGCAACCCGGTGGCTAACAAATACTGTTGCTTTAAAACATGTGTTTCAAACCAGGGCTGTGCTGTGGCATTCAGTTCAATGTGGTTTAGGGGAGAGATGGATAAGGGTGGCAGAGTTAGGGTACAAAAACCCTAACATCACATTTATAGACTTTTGTGGTTTTAATGATAAACCCTAAAATGTGCCTTAATGTAGCTTTTTGCAGTTACTGTATATGTTACATAGGTGCAGTAGTGTCAGTACATAATGGTAGAGTTAGTGTTTGTGTCAAAAAGGGATTTTACAATGTATATCTCAGCAATCTTAGTCCCTAGGACTGTGAGGTTTGGTGTGCACCTTCCCATTCCTGGGGGCTACATTTAAAAAAAAAAAAAAAAAAAGTTTGTCAACAATCAGTTTGGTGGTTCAAAAGTTATTAATTAGTGAATTTACCTAAAGCGCCCCTTTTTTCTCACTTGTATTGCTCATTGCTAGTGAAACAAGCATTGGCCAAAACCAATAGGGCTGCAGCCAAGGTTGCGGAAGAGGGGCGGGATGAGCTGAGACGTGGAACCATCTGTAGCCACACTGAGAATGTGAAAACTGAGATACAGTATTTCATGTTCAGTGGAGTCCTGCTTTTATCCAGTTTTACAATGTATTTACTCGGGATAGGGCACCTGACAGACAAAATGGCATGAAATAATAATACGGTGTACCCCCCTAATGAATTCTGTGGCTAGTGTTTAGTCTTCCATGCCTTTTCCTGCAGGTAGCAGCATGCTACCTGTTTTGCAAAATGCAGAGAAAGGACATAAAGCTGGCAATGAAACAGACTGTCTGAAGGGGAAGAAAGAGACCAGGAGCAAAAAGAAAGGCATAAAGTTTTATAAACCCACAGCCATCAAAATAAATTTCTGACAAACTGAGGATTAAATGAAAATTGTCTATAATAAGTAGTCCTGCCCTGCTGAATAGTCATTTGTACTTTATTAAAGCTGGTATTGCTGATTTAATGTTAACTATAGAGGTTTTTTTTTTTTTTGATGGTGTACTATATACCAAAACCACTAGGAGACCAGTCCAGGCAGCACCATGGTAGAATATCCCTCAGGTTGCTGTTTAGGGGATGGGACAGGTACAGGGGAAGGGTTCTGGAAGCAAAATCCGATGCAGCAAGAATATCCAGAACTGGGAAGGAAGAAGCCAGAGAGGGCAAGGGGGGCAGCAAGGTCAGCACCCAGGGTGGGGGCTGACCAAACGAGCAGACATGAAAGACCATTAGGCCTATTCTACTGGCATTTTAGTATGTTAGTATGTAATACAAATTAATGACTTCACAATGCATTCACTGAGTGCTGAAGGAGGATGGATGGGGGTGAGTGGTTGGTTGGCTGTGAAGTCCTTAAAGGAGAAGTCCACCCAGAATGTGCAAAAACATATGTTATATAGAGTATTTTGATATGTATGTTAAGTCCTAGTGTGTCCTTCCCTCTGTCTGCTATTAGGAGTTTTTCCTAAATTAGCCTGCAAGCCGTATGGTAGTTTTACAACCCCTGGGGATCTCCATCACAAATAGGTTTATTTGCTTTCTTTCTCCTATGATGCACCCTGGTTCACGTGACAGTGATGTAGCTTTGCCCCTAGATTTAGCAGGGTCTGTCACAGCTCAGCCACAAAGATAATACTTCTTTCAGAGAAGACGTCACATTGCTACATTTTGGGTGAGTATAATCAATATTTTTTGATATTAGTACATTGTTCTGCTATGTTACAACCTATAAGGTGATGTTTAATTTTTGCTACTTAGTACTGGTGCAAAAAACTGAAAGTGACTGCGAGGAATAGAGTAAACAGTGACATGATTCACACACACACACACACACACACACACACACAGCAGAGCATAGCAGGACAAGGTACTGATATCAAAAAATAATAATGATTACACTCACCCAAAATCTAGCAGTTTGTCTTCTCTGGAAGAAGTATTTTCTCTGTGGCTGAGCTGTGATAGACCCTGTAACAAGACACTGGCTTCATGCAGGGGCAATTAGACATCACACCAAAGGACACTCTGGGAAGACTAGGGGCCATAAAAGAAACCAGAATGGCAACCTCCAAGGACAATAAAACAGTTAGGGAAAGTTAGAAAAAAACATCTCTCACAGCCAGAGGAAAAGAAAATGCTGGGAACTGGTTAGAACACAGAAAAAAAGACTACTACATATCTTTTTCTGATTTTAACATGGAGTTTTCCTTTAACAGAATCATGGTGGAGTGACTTCTGTCTTGTGTGTGGGTGGGGTCTGCTTGGTTAGAATCTCACAAAAGACAGAAAAGATATGTCTTGCAGTGAGGTTATGTAATCCAGAGTAAGACTAGCACCACCAGAATAGATCTCATTTATCAAATGGATATTTTATTGAAAAATAAATAAGTGTGTATAAGTGGCTTGCCCTCCATGTCAAACAAAAGATCTGTGGTTCTGGTAGGTTTTTTTTTTTTTTAACATTACACTTTTTTAGTGTAAAGCATAGTTATCTATTGTAAATATTTTTCTGGCTATGGAACAAACATTTTCTGATTCTGGACATGATTTCCAAACGGTTGTCCATTTTTGATAAAGGCCTAAACTTTAAATAGCAAAATGTTGGTAACAATAGCTTTTCGACATATCACTTTCAGCAGCCTACCTGTTGTTTTCAAATCTGAGCAGAGCTTCTTAAAAGCAAGTAAGGCTGAAAGTGCTATGTTGAAAAACAAGTATTACCTATGTATTGCTATTCAAAATTTAAGCCTCTACCCAAAATGAAGTGCAGTGCAAAGCAGTCTGCATGTAAAATATCAATAATCCCCACTAGTGCAGATAGTTTTAAGTCGCACAGTAGTTATCAGCAATTTGTGACTTACTTCTTTATATCGTTGTGTTCATAGTCAGTTTAAATGACTGCCTTTGAAGTCTAAGAGAGTGGTCGATGCAGTAGGAATGTATCAATGGAATGCATACAAAGAAGAAATACCAGTATTGCTGATTACTACATTAGTTATTATTTTTTTTTTTATTTCGTTGTTTAACCAGGTATAGCACACTAAGCTGAAAGCTTTTTTACAGGAGCGACCTGGGAGCACAAGGAGGTTAAGTGACTTGCTCAGGGTCACACAATATGCAAGTGGAAGCTGTGGGATTCAAACCCAGGTCAGGTCTGCTGGATGTCACCAAATTTGCAGCTCAGAGCCTTAGACCACTGCGCTATACTGCCTTAAAACTACCTGTGTGAACTAGATGTACTGATAACTGCTGAACAGCTTGTTAATGTGATTAAACACACACCCACATGTACACACACACACACACTCTCTGATGATCCATGGTGACCACTGTTTGGCAATAAATTACATTTCAACACTTCTTCACACTGCAGATTGAACCTGGGAAGACGAGTACTTTGCTGCTCCCAACAGTAAAAGGTCTGTGTTCATTATTATGCAGATGTAATTCAGGGAATAACAGAAGAGTATTTTTATGAGAACATGAGTATATTGAGCAGACCTGAATTCTTTCTCTTTTTAAAACAATATCAGCAGTTTCTTTGAAACGAGCTGAAATGGCTATGAACAAAATGATACAAAGAAGGAAAACTGAAATTGCTACTAACTTTGGTGTGACTTAAAACCAACTATGTGCACTCAAAGATTTATTTGTGTTATTTTAAATGCAAAGCAGTCCGCATTTTAAAGACAGTCACTAAGTGCCAGCAGTGCACATAGTTTTACATCATGCAGTAGATATCAGCAATGTGTGGCTCAGCATGAACATCCCATCCTGGAACTGCCTTTACTTCCAGTACTGTCTGCAGCATGGATGAGCCCCAAAGTGCACCCAGTAGCAGTGTCCGGTTCACTCGACTTCTCCTGTAACAAGCTGCATGGCAGAACAGAAGAGGGACAAACAGCAGAGTATTTTCTATAAGAACATGAGTTTATTGAGCAGTTCTGAATTCTCCATTTTTTTTTATACAATGTCAGCAGTTTCTTAAAAATTCGGTGTGTATAAGGTTTGTGAGACTTGAGAGAATGAGTCCATTACAGTATATCTGTTAAGGCTGGGTGACATCCATGTTTGCTTTCGATACTGTGTTAATGTTTGATTACTTTTCTCTTTTAGAAGTTTTAATTAGATAGTAATAAACTGTATTAGTTAAGAATACTATTATTTTTTGAGGGGTTAAAATATCTAACCTCAATTTATTTATTTATTGGGATCTTGAATTAACACCTTTGAGTTGGAAGCTCATTTACAAAGGTTCCATGTCATGGAGGGTACAAGAAACATAACAATACAATGATAATAAAACATAAAGTACAGAATTGGAACAGTTGTTTAAAGGTTGGTTACTCGGAACATCACTTGAGTCGAAGAAACATTACATTGCAAGTGGTAAAAAAAACCTTACTTAAATTGGTCTGTGCCTAAAAAGGAGACAGAGTCATGAAGAAGATGTAGAGGGGGTAGGAAAAGCAGGTTGGGGAGAGGCTTGTGGGTAGAAGGTGTGGCAGGGGAGAGTAGAAGGGTGGAGTATTTTAGATGAAAGTGCACTGAAGAAGCGAGTGGACAAGAATGGTAAAGTGGGGGTAGTGGTTAAAAAGCACCAGCAGCTAGAGATTGTCAATAGCAAGTGGGCGAGGAGATGGGGACACTGAAGGGGTTACCTGGACTTGGTAGGGCCAGGGACTTGGGATGGTAAACTGAGGATTGTTGTGAGTTTGGAGTATGAAGGAAGGGGAAATAATGGGGAGGAAGGGAGTGGTGAGAGGGGAGTTGGTTGGCAAGTGTAGGTTTATATTGCTAGGATTATTGGAAGTTGCAGTCACAAGTGATGGCACCAGCAAGATAAGAATGTAGCTTAGATTTGAATGGCCCAGTTTTGGGCTCTGACTGCAAGTCACTCGAGACTCGCGAGTGAGTTGATTAGTATGTACTTGCAGAGCATTTAAGCAATTAATCCATGAAAGACTTAGGTTCTATGTTCCAAGCTATTTCATTCACCATAGGAACATAGAAAGGGGTGACCTTTTCAGCCTCCACATACCCCATTAAAACAAACATGAAAGTAGTGTAAACAATGCAAATTTATATTAGCAAAGCTTTCAAAGAAGACAAATACTGTACCGCATGAAAAAAAAAATATATAAACCAATTAGTTAATCAGCAAGTATTGTGGATTTGTGATTTATCTTGGTCTATGACAGAACCAATGCCAGTAGGGAAAGCAACATTTTTACATAGAAAGCCATTGCAGTGTCCACATCTACGAAATACTGGTCTTTTCCTTGAAATGTAACCTTCAGTTTTGTGGGAGCCTGCAGGAATGCAGGGACATCAGCTGAATGAATTCAGACTAAATAACTAGAAAATGCGTCCTGTGCCCTGTGTCACTAGGCAAATGTCTGGAACTAGTGTCAGTAGGGAAGGCAGCTTTCCTCAGTTTAATTTTTTTCTCCTGTCCTACAACAAGAGAAACTATAAACTTGATAGCACTGAGAAGAAGAAAAAATGTTCACAATGGTACAGTGTTATGTGGCAAACAGTAGTAGCTAGCTGATTTATATAACCGTTGTGAATAGATTGACATTTAATTAATACAGTTGTACCATAGTGCATCAGCTTTAATATCCTGGATTAATTAAAAATACCCCAAGCTCTGATTCTGTGTTCATTGATACACAAGCACCCCAAATACTCACTGTAAAAACAAAATCAATTACCATGAGCTTGAATGGCACAGAAGTGATAAAAGGAGCTAAATTAAAGTCTAGATAAAATATAGACAGTTTAGTTATCAGTCTTCACTTCAACAATATTTTGGGTTCAAATTGTAATCAGAACAAAACTGTAAGATAACTTAGTGGACATAAAAAAAAAAGCTAGCAAAGTGGCAACAGCTCTAGGCACAGATGTTCTTGATTCATAATGTCTGCCTTTTTATCATTCTGTTTCCCAAATTCAAACTGCTGCCACAAAGGAAATATAAAAGAAAATGAAATTGGTCCAACCCACAAGAAGATAAAGAGAGGAACAGTTTGTGTGTGTGTGTGTGTGGGGGAGGGGGCAGTGTTTAAACCCATAGTGCTCAGATGCAATTATCTACATATATGTCCCAATTCTGTACTTGATTCTGCAAGTGTAGTAAATCATGATGTATTCTTAATGAGCCATACAAAGTAAATAGAAATAGGAAAAAGGGCAATGTGCCAAAAATACTGCATTAAAAAAAATAAAACAAAATGCTTAGGTGATGAGGCTTGCTGAAATACAAGCAATTGAGCACATTTGACTTGCATTACTGTACATTCAGAGGAAAATCAATACAAGATTTGATGAAGCTATTCTTACTTTTTGCAGACAGTCAAAAATCATAATAGAGCAGCGCTTGTGGACAAGCACTTGCTCAAAATGGGTGAGCGAGAAAGGGGAGGAGAATGGGGTATTGATGTCAAAGATTACTGTAGAACATTAAGGTGAGCCTTGGCAAGATATAAGTGATTGCTCCCATATCCTACCTTGTGTTTCATTCAAAAAATAATAAAATAAAACAATACAAGGATTTACACCCTCACCCTACACCCTAGACACCCTCTCTCCTCCTACTTATGCTCTTCGAAATATAGATGCTAGGCTCCTACACATCCCCCACAGATCCACCCGGTCAGGCCAGGCTGCTTTCAGCTTCAGGTTGCCCAAATTATGGAACTCCCTGACTGCTGATATAAGACATTCCACAGGTACTCTTCAACTGAATGCTCTTCTCAAACTGCACTTTGCTACCAACTGCAACTGTTACCCTCCACTTAGTCCCCCCTGCCCCAACATCCCCCAGCTGTGCTGCAAACTACGTCTGACTCTAACTCGTAGTTCTGCTCCTATGCTTGTCTTGTAGTTCATACAATATGTAGTGTTTTATTACTTATGCATCTGTACAAGTATTGTCACACCCATTGCTTGTAATTGTCTATGTATTTGTTCTTGTTTTTTTTTTATGCTGTTATTTCCATACCATTTGTAACCCCCTACCCCCAGGGCACATCTGGAATCGAGCAGTACTCTGCTCAGCATGCCTTCCTGGTAAATCTCTTAAATAAATAAATAAATAAATAATAAATAACAGAGCACGACTTGATGGATACAAGTGCTGAATCAAAAAAATGAAATACAGTAGCTGTGAAGGGTGGCATATTAAATTACAAGCGATTGCTTAAAATAAATGGCAAGTACTAAGGTGGGGAGTGAACAGAAACATGAGGGAATATGTCAAAGGATAGGACAAATCAGAGGAAGTAGTAATCTACACATGTCCCAGTTTTATACTCAGTTCTACAGGTGCAGTAAATCATGTTGTATGCTTAATGATTGATAGAAAGTAAATAGAGATGGGAGGAAAGGGAAGGAGGAAGGTGCCAAAGATATTACATATAAAAAAAGACGCTTACATGAGGATTGCTAAATGCAAGCAATTGGGCACATATTTTGATTTATATCATATTCAAAGGTAAGACCGGTACAATATTTTATGGAGCTAAGCTTCCTGTTTGCAGGTCCATTCAAAAATCATTATAGAGTCGTGCTTGTTACTGTAAGTGCAAGCGATCGCGTAAAATAACTAGAGAAGGAAAGGAGAGGAAAATGGGGTACTGAAGCCTTGGTAAAATGCAAGTAATTGCTCACATATAGTAATTTATGTTTAATTCAAAAAATAAAAATAATACAAGGCTTTAGCATGCTAATCACAAGTGCTGAATCAAAAAGTAAAATATTTATAAAGCATTACATATTAAATTACAAGCGATTGCTCAAAAAGCAAGTGTAATATGCTAAGGTGGGTGGGGGCAAAACATGAGGGACTACACCAAAGGATAGGATAAAAAAGAGGAAGTAATAACAAATTGCTGTAAGGAAACTATCTGGACAATGACGCGCACTGAAAAAAGGTGTCATGCAAGTGTACAGACAACAATAATATATGATAAACCTCTAATGCAGAAAACACAACATGGGGAAAAGGAAAAAAAGGAAGTGGAGGAGAGAGAAAAGACAGAGTACAGAGACCCAGACAGCAAAAGTCTTTACAGCAAAAGTGGCAGCAAAGGACTCTTAGCTTCATTGTTTTTTCTCTCCTTTCCTACAACTATCATGCCGTAAATGCAGATCGGATCCATAATACAGTGCAGCCCACCTAAGTGCACATCAGATAAGTGCACAACCCAGTTAAGTGTGCACTTTTTCGATATCCTGTTTTTTTCCTATGTTTGCCATGTTAATTTATCTGCTTAAGTGCACCCTGTATGTGTGCACATTTCGGTTAAGTGCACATTTTTTTGGAGGAAATCCTAATAATTTTTTTGTCCTGAACCCACCTAAGTGCACAACCCAATACAGTACTGCACTACAATGTATTAGAACCACCAGTTGCTTTCGCATGGCAGGACTGACATCAGCCAATCCATCCAGATGGAACCATGATCCCGGAAGAGGATATCTCAGAAATACTGTCGCCAATTCCCGTTCTGCCAACAGCCTCCGATTTCATCAAGTACCCAACCAGTCCAGTCAGAAAGGAGGAGATATGTAGCAACATCCACAGAGACTCTGCCAACCTGGACCAGAACCCTGATGATGAAGAAGACTGCAGCCAGGTAGAGGCACTGGTGAGCTTTGTTGAAGCATTACAGAGCTAGTGCTGAAGAATAGCAAGCAAAATAAAATTACTGATCCCCTTAAATAAAATCAGCCTAATTGTCAGCCGTAATGTCAACTGCAATGCTAGCTGAAATGTTAACCGCAATGTTGGAGCACGCTCACTTTTTACAGCATTAAATTAAAAATAAAATAAAGTGGTAAATGTTGATTACGGTATTGATTACAGTACAGTACTCGTATTTGAGGATGTATGTGTTGCCACAGTATTTTACAATGTACATGAAGTACGCTATGTACTTGTGCCAAGAATTAAGTGTTTTTAAAATTCTCCGATGCCAGAAAAAAATATTTTTCGGATAAATGCCCAGCCCACTTAAGTGCACACTTTTTCAATATCCCGAGGGTGTGCACTTAAGCAGGCTCCACAGTATTACATAATGAAAGGACGTGGGAGTCTCCACACAATCTGCCACAATGTTGCTAGAGGGGACAAAAGGGACTTGGCTGTGGGTGGGAAGCGTGCAGGGTATTGGAGCTGTCATGTTGCTATTGGGATGAGGGGGTTACTAGTGCTTTTGCTGCAAGGGATGTCATGGTCAACTAACAGAGGGAAACTGTCCATGGCATACCCTTCTCCACTCCATACCAAGCAACAATGAACAGAGGGAAAACAGCAAAGTGATACTCAGCACAACAGCCTAGCAGAGACAGGAAAATGATACTCCCATCAAAATTACAAAAAAAAAGTAGCCAAAATAAGAGGTGTTTCTATGAAAGTCATAAAATCCTGCTGCAAGGGAAGGGGGAAGGGAAATGCTTTTTTGTGAATGCATAAGACAGATCTTTTTTTTTACTTCACTCTCTCTGAACAATTAACTGCAGTTAACTGCAAACATACATACCAAAATGCGCATTCATACGTTATCGTTTGAAACTGTTAAAAAACACTTTTGCGGATTAGTTTAATTCACTAGACTGCCCATTATTCTTTTTAATATGACAATTATTCAGATTAATGTGGATACCATATATAGCTTTTAATAAAGCTTTTAATAAAGATGGGCATTTTAACATAAATTTCTTTTAAAGAAAAATCTGCTACTTCAGTGTAAAACCATATGCAACCAGTAATAATATAATGATAGGCTCACTTTTTTTAAGTCCACTAAGTTATCTTACAGTTTTGTAAGATAACTGTAAGATAACTTACAGTTTTGTTTTGATTACGTTTGAACCCCACATCTTGTTGTATTGAAGACTGAGAACTAAACTGTCTATATTTTCTCTAGTCTTTAATTTAGCTCCTGTTATCACTTTTATGCCATTCAAGCTCATGGTAATTCATTTTGTTTGCACAGTGAGTATATGCATGATCGGGATATGATATTAACTTTTCCATGGTTGACTAGTTGTTATATACTTTCAAAAACTTAAATACTGCAATTCAGTAATAATTTGTGGCCCTTTACAAATTATAATCTAGAAAACTGCATGCCTGTATTAAAGATAATGGCAATTTTGTTCTTTTTAACAGTGTTCTCCATTTAGGTACATCATATCTAATAAAATTGCCTATTCCAGAAAGAGTACGTGAGTGATTCTTATATATTTTTCTTTTCATTTAAGTTCTACAGCTGTTTTGATTATGGCTGATTAGTGAATCAGCTGTCAGCATACCCCCTCCCCCCAACACACACACACACACACACACGCAAACACTAACACAGTATTTAGGTGGTCGGGTTAAATATTATACTTGCAATTGGCTTTACACAGAAAATGCTTTTTTTCTATTTAAATTTATTTTATTTATTTATTGAAATGTTTCACCAGGAAAGGCACACTGAGCAACAAGATGCCTGCCTCATGGTGCATCCGGGGAGGGGGTACAGAGGAGAGCAGGTGAGTACATGATACATAGCCTGAGTTACACTTTGAGTCATGAATTGAGAGTATCATTACTTACATTGCTTACATACATACATTACTTACAATACTTAGATTGAATTGAATTAGGGTTACACATTGCTTACAGGGCTTTGGACTGCCTTGTATGTAAGGGGGGGTACAACAAGTAGGGAAACAGTATAGAGAAGGTTTATCACCCAAAGGGGAACAAGGAGTAAGGTTTAGGCCTGGATTATGTTACCCTATATATGGGTGACAGTCACTGACTAAGGGAATACATCTGACAGGGAGACAAAGCAAAAGTGCAGTATGGGGTAAGTGCGGAGGTTGGTAGAAATGTATGCCAGCATTTGTAGCTGTTAGCTAAAGGTGCTGGTCAGGCCACATAGGATGTAGGGGGAGCGATGGAGGGGGTAGTAGCAGGAAGGGGGGAGGGGGTTGGCTAGAGGGGGGGAGAGGAGGTCAGGTGCACGAACAGTTTACCACCTAGTAGTTTATGAGGGCAGAGGATAGAGAATGCCTAGAGGAGGAATGGCAGATTTGGACCGGGAGGTCATTCCAAAGCTTCAGGAGATGGTAGGAGAAGGCCGATTGGCCTGCAGAGGTCCGACAATGAGGGGTTACCAATAGTCGGGAGTCAGTAGACCTGAGGGCATGAGAGGGGGTTGGAGGAGAAGATAGGGAGGAGGTGAGGTAGGGTGGAAGGGAACCGAGCCAGAAGTTAGAAGCAAATTTAACACTGTGAAGTAGTCACCGGTTGCTCAGGGATGGAAGGGACAGCGAATGGAAAAGCTTGCAGTGGTGGGTACAAGGGGGGGGCATCAAGAGCAAAATGGCAGAAAGCATTGAAGAGAGGGTCCAGTCAGGATAGGGTGGATTTGGGGGCAGAACTGTAGACTATATCGCAGTAGTCGAAGGTGGGTAGTATCATTTTCTGCACAATTTCATGTCTCACGGTTAGTGGGAGACTACTGCAGTTCCTATAGAGAGCGCCAAGCTTAGGACACAGTTTTTTCAGGATAGCGTCCACATGGGCTGAGAAGGATAGGTGTCAGTCAAGCCAGACCCCTAGGTACCTAAACGAGGACATGTTCTCAAGGACTGTCCCATCAAGGGTGTGGAAGATCGGGGGTGAGGTAAATCTGGATAGTCTCTGCCTAGTGCCGAAGGTCAAGGAGACTGTCTTCTTGGCATTGAGGGAGAGTTGGTGGGAGTTAAACCAGAGCTGTACCTTGCTGAAATCAGCCTGTAGACTGGAAGCGACCTTCTCGTGGGTCCAGCCAGAGGAAAAGAGGACTGTGTCATCTGCATACATATGTATTGAGGTAGTAGTACAAGTTTGTGGCAGGTCATTTAGCAGGATGGAAAAGAGAATGGGGCCAAGAACTGAGCCCTGGGGAACACAAGTGACAATAGGGAGTGGAGGTGAGGGGGAATCAGCAATTTTTACAGACTGGATTCTGCCTTGCAGATAGGCTCTGAACCAGTTGGTGGCAGTCGCGGATAGCCCAGCATCAGATAGGCAGGATAATAACAGGGGGTGGGATACAGTGTCAAACGCTTTGGCTAAGTCGACAAAGATGGCTGATGTAATTAGAACTTTGTCCATCCCCGAGAGGATGGAATCCGTGAGTCTTAGTAGGGAGATGGTAGTAGTGTTTTTTTCCTAATTCCAGACTGAAGAGGCATGAAGAAGTTGGATTCAGAGAGGTAGTGGGAGAGTTGTGATAGCATGAGGTGCTCCTGAAGTTTCGCGAGGGCGGGGAGGAGGGAGATAGGGCGGTAATTTGCCACGGTGGTGGGGTCCCCTCCTTTTGGTAGTGGTAGGACTGTGGCATACTTCCACTCCATAGGAATTGATTCAGTGGCAAACGAAAGGTTTAGAAGGGCAGCGAGGGGAGATGCAATGGTCGGGGCAGATAGGTAGAGGAGTTTGGTGTTCAACTCATCAGGGGACTTTCCCTTGGAGGGGTTCAGGGTAAGTAAGGCATCTTGGGCTTCCATAGGAGAGATGTTTCTGAAGGAGAAGGTGTTCAGGCCGGGAGGTACAAGAGGTTCAGCATGGTGAGTGGGCGAGGTTACTGCTAGAAGGGAGGCAAGGAAGGTAGTAGCACATGTGGAGAAGTAGGAATTGAACTCGGAGGCAACCGAAAGAGGGTCTGAGAGGAGAGTCCCTTTTGTTATCAAAAGAGGGGAGGGATTTGTTGATGGGGGGGGGAGGGAGTTGATAACTTTCCAAAATTTAGATGGCCTACCAAGATTGGCATTAAGTGTGTTGTTAAAATATTCTGCTTTGGTTAGTCGGGTGGCCTTGGTGCACTTGTTTTGGAGCATGCGGTAGGTGATGTTGTCAACTGGGAGGAGCATAGTTTTGTAAGTTCTCCATGCCATGTCCCAGGCATTTTGGCATGCTATTAGTTTGGGGGAAATCCAGGGAAGGTGTGTCCTCCGGACCCTAATGCGATGCAAGGGGGCATGTTTATCCCAGACGCTGAGGAAGGTATTTCGGAAATGTGTAAGGGCATCATCCATGTTATTACTTCTAAGGTGAAAGCCCCAGTTTGAGTGAGCTAGTTCTTCCAGGAGGGGGATGGGGTTTAGTGTTTTGTATGACCATTGCAGGAGAAATTTTGGAGAGGATTTAATCCAATGGAATTTGTAGACTAAGTAGGTGATGTGATGGTCGCTTATAGAGTCTGGAAGTAGGCCAGAATTGACGATCCGGTGGGGGTGAGAGATAAGAGCCCAGTGAAGTAGGGAGCAATTGCCAGTCTTGGAGGTTGAATGTGTCGGTTCCAAGATGACTTTGGTAAGATTGAGGGCTGTTATCTCAGAATGAGCTTTGTTGAAGGAGGGAGATGGCCAGTTGTGATTAAAGTCCCCCATAATATAAAGTTCACCCGATGGGGCTAGGGAGGCTAGATGGCTTAGGAGGCCGGTGACTGTTGTGATCGGGGTGCCAGGGCGGCAGTATATACCAGCAACATAGATAGGGAGTGAGAAAGGAGGGGACAATTTTAGCATGAGCAGTTTGAAGGTTTTGGGCTCTGATTTAGTGAGTGTGACAGAAAAATGTAAGTCTGAGTTGGTGTAGATAGCAACTCCTCCACCTCGGGTGGGTCGGTCTTGCTGAGTGATATTGAATCCTGGGATGGCGATGGTTGGGTCCTTGAAGTTAGGGTTTAGCCAGGTCTCTGATATGATGATAATGTCGGGGGCATATTGTGTGGCTAGTACCTGGAGCAGATCGAGCTTGGGGGCTAGGCTTTGACTGTTTAGGTGGAGTATTCATAGTCCCCGGGGGAGGGAGCCAACCTGAGTAGCAGTGGTAGCCTTAGCAGGGGGGTTAATCGTTGAGTTACAAGGACAGAGGGCTGGTGTTTGGCTGGGGTTTGGGTGTATGTCCCCTGCTGCAAGGAGTAGTAAGGCAAGAGTTAAATAGTGAGGAAGTATGTAATAGCACCTTGATGTGGGAGAGCGCCGCTTATGAGACGCTTTAGGGCAGACAGCTTGGGAAGTGCAGGAGGTAATTAGGTAGAGGGTTGACTAAAGGTGGGCATAGGAGTAGAGCAAGGAGGGGGGCTCATAGGATAGTAGGACCAGGTAGTGGCTGGTAGAGATGAAGTGGCAGGGGGGGCATGGGTGGGATGAGTTGGTTCAGCCGTGGGGGGGACACGGTAACAACTTGTGGGAGGTATTTGGGGGTATGCAGAATATGAAGGAGGAGATTAGGAGTAGGTTCCTAGCTGTTAGTGTCATAACTGATAGCACACTGGAGGCAGTGAACCAAATTGTGCCTGTGGTTCGTAGAAGAGAAGAGGAGCGGCTACGCGGACCACTAGGATGTCCGCTATAGGGAGGGCGGTAGGCAGGAGATATGGCACTGGGTGCCAGTAATGTTAGAGCAGGTTTTGGAGGCGGGGCAAGTAGAGTATTTAATAGGAGGCCTGGGAGGGGGTGGCGGGAGTGGGACAAAAAAAACAGGCTGCTACTCTTATTTCTGTTCTCAGATTGAAACCGCTAAAAAACAGTCCTGCAGTAGGGCTCCAAAAGCCGCAAACCAGCTTGGCTAGCATGGTCTAATGAGGCGCACCAATCAGGAGCTTAGGGCTACCAGTCAGTAGGCACACCAATCAGGGAGCCGCCAAAAGCTGTGCCGCTCCGGGAGTTCTGGCCGTAGTACCTGAGAGGCTGGTCCGGGAAGCAGGACCAGGAGGGCAGCTGGATTTGTCTGTGGGCTCAGCGGCAGCATCCGATGATGCAGCCAGGATTCTGAGGTGCCACTCAGGGCGTGGGCTAGTTCTGATGAGGAAAGAGGCACAGCTCATTATAGGGAGAATATAAGCAGGGAACAATAGAGAGGCGGAGACAGGCGGGAGCTCGTCAGTGGGGGTGGGGTACTATTTGAGGACAAAGGGTAAAATTAGCAATTCAAGGTAGGAGAGTGAGAGATTAAGAGAGAGGCAAAGAAAGGAGGTTTAAGAATAGGCAGAGAGAATAGTAGCTGGGGGGGGTGAGGGCTGGGGCTGTATGCTGCTAGTTTGCTTAGTACAGGAGTTAATGATCGGTGTAAATGGATCAGTGAAGATGGCGCCAGAGGAGTGCGGTTTGAGGAAGATGAACACAGCCAGTAGGAGGAAGGGCAGGCTCCCAGAAGACCCTGGGCAGTAAAGAAGTAGCAGAAGGCAACACAGGAGCTATGCAGCTTAATTTGTCTCTAAACTAAAGATTACTGTAGCGAGTTTGAGGGCATGCAGCTGACTAGAAATTCCACAAAAGGGCTGTTAATCACTTAGAAAACAACGCGGTTACATATACAGTACATTACATCCGACACTTACATAGCTTACACTACAGGGCTTTTTATACTTTAAGTATTGTGCTGGCATAAGACTAGCTAGCACTCTCAGAGACCAGTAGGCATAGTACATGTATTAACAAAAAAGAGGCTGCTACTCTTATTTCTGTCCTCAGATTGAAACCGCTAAAAAACAATCCTGCAGTAAGGCTCCAAAAGCCGTAAAACAGCTTGGCTAGCACGGTCTCATGAGGCACACCAATCAGGAGCTTAGGGCAACCAGCCGGTCCAATCAGGAGCCGCTAAGTCAGCAGGTGCACCAATCAGGGAGTCGCTGAAAGCTGTGCATCTCTGGGAGTTCTGGCAGTAGTACCTGAGAGGCTGGTCTGGGAAGCAGGACCAGGAGGGCGGCTGGATTTGACCGTGGGCTCGGTGGTGTTGCCCAATGATGCTGCCAGGGTTCTGAGGCACTGCTTGGGGCGCGGGCGAGTTCTGAGAGGCTGGTCTGGGAAGCAGGGCCAGGAGGGTGGCTGGATTTGTCCGTGAGCTTGGTGGCGGCATCTGATCATGCCGCTGGGGTCCTGAGGCACCGCTCAGGGCACGGGCAAATTCTGAGAGGCTGGTCCGGGAAGCAGGACCAGGAGGGTGGCTGAATTTGTCCGTGGGCTTGGTGGCAGCATCTGATGATGCCGCTGAGGTCCTGAGGTGCCGCTTGGGGTGCGGGCATGTTCTGAGAAGCTGGTCCAGGAAGCAGGACCAGGAGGGTGGCTGGATTTGTCCATGGGCTTGGTGGTGGCATCCGATCATGCCGCCGGGGTCCTGAGGCACCGCTCAGGGCACGGGCGAGTTCTGAGAGGTTGGTCCAGGAAGCAGGACCAGGAGGGTGGCTGGATTTGTCTGTGGGCTTGGCAGCAGCATCTGATGATGCCGCCAGGGTCCTGAGGTGCCGCTTGGGGTGTGGGCGAGTTCTGAGAGGCTGGTCCAGGAAGCAGGACCAGAAGGGTGGCGGGACTTGTCTGTGGGCTTGGTGGCGGCATTTGATGATGCTGCCGGGGTCCTGAGGTGCCGCTTGGGGTGTGGCCAAGTTCTAAATGAAATGCTGGTCATGGGAAATGAGTCAGGACATCATAAGTGAGTAATTTGGCAAGTGACAGGGAGAAAAGCGCGGAGCTGGAGTGCTGACAAGCACTGAAAGGGATTTTAAAAAATTTACATTTTCTGATCTGAAGTGTCTGTTCTTAAGAGTGGCCAACTGACTGTGGCAGAGCTGGCATGTATGCCAGGGAATGATTGAGTGGTGGTTGTTATAGGGCTAGTTAGAGTGACTGAACGGGCCGAGTTGACTGACAAAAATGATTTGGCTGTGGGTGAAGAGTGTACTGCAGAGATCAGTGCAGGGTGTTGGAGCTGTCATATTGCTTTTGGGATAAGGGGTTTACTGGTGCATTTGTTACAAGGGATTTCATGGTCAGCCAACAGAGGGAAACTGTCCACAACATATAGTTCTTCGCTCCACCAACTGGCAATGATACTGAGGAGTGCCTGTTGTTGACTTCTCCAGTACTACTGCATGGAGAGAGTGAGTATCAAACTTGCCTAACCAGTTTTGAATTTCTAAATGTGCTCCTCTTGGCAAAACTGAGGAGTGCCTGAGGCACCAGCGGTTTGATTACACTTGCGGCTTGCAGCTGTATGGTCTCAATGAAGCCTAGGATCACTGGTGCTTCCGGCACTCTTCAGTATAGCCCCTAATGTTAGTTCATGCGAAAAACCAGCCCCCATCTTTCCTCAGTACTGATGCTACTAAAGTTAGTTTGGGGGTGAGGAATAGTGCAAGTCTTCCATTTGGTTGTAGAATTCCTGTTAGCACATGGTAAGAATTGCTTTAGTTTTATAATATGTGTTCCTTCCAGATACTTGTTATAGACTTGGCAGATAGCTCATGACAGTTCTGCTATTTCAGTAAAATGCAGTGTTATACAAGACAAATTATTGAGAGGCTGATTTGCTGATAACCTGTGGTTCTATTTATAGGCTCTGTGGCATTCACACATATTAGTGCCTATATTTATTAGTGAATAAGCTGTCAGCATATCCCCCCCCCACACACACACACACACACGCACACAAACACTGACATACAGTATTTAAGTGGTCAGGTTAAATACTGTACTTGCAATTGATTTTACACAGAAAATGCTTCTTTTGTATTTAAATGAAATGTTGGTCATGAGAAATGAGAGTCGGGATGTCATATGCGAGTGATTTGGCAAGTCACAGGGAGAAAAGCAAGGAGCTGGAGTCCTGCAAGCACTAGAAATCATTATAGAGCAGTGCTTGTTACGGTAAATGAAAGCGACGGCTCAAAATAACTAGAGAAGGAAAAGGGAGGAAAACGTGGTTAGTGGTGGGCGAAGTGGGCTAAATTCGCTCCGCAAAGTGATTCATGGAGTAACGCGGAATCCGCAAAGTGCTCTGCAAGGCGAAGCGGAGCACTTTGTGTTATAATGGGGAAAGCGAAGTCCATTGAAAGCAATGACTTTGCGTTACTCCGCCTTCCCCAAACCACTTCTCCACCAATTTTAAGGTGAAGTAACACTGAAATCAATGTACTTTGCATCAATTCGCCTTGTTATTGAGTTCCAAAGCGAATTTGCAGTGCTTCATGGGATTGCAGGTCACATGGGCTCTAGATTGTTCTGCACAGCCTCAGTTTTGTGTAGTGTGTGTGTAGTGGAAGATGGAGACAGTTTCCTCTCAGAGCTCTGCCATTCAAATCCTCTAAAAGCTTTTAAAAAAACATTTGTGAGCCATTTTTTTTGCTCAGAATTTAGTACATCGATTGTAGGAAACCTACCTGTGCTCATATCAAGTTTTTATTGTTTGTGTGTGGATTTTGAATGTTAATTTAGAACAGTCAGTCCATGTACTGTGAAGTGTGCTTTGGGGGAGGGGCGTATCTGTGGTGTAGGTAGATTAGCTGGGAGAAAAAGGCAGTCTTTCTGTTTTAGTTATATATTTTCTAGCATACTGTAACTGTGTTAAAGGGACACTGTCAACCCCCTTAGGCCTCAAAGTGTCCCTAGTATAAAAAACACATTTTATGATTGCCAACATTCTGTAAAGATTGTTGATGTAGCTGATAGTTTGATTCTGACTCTTATTTTCTTTAAAAAAAGTAAAAAACAGACTGCCCAACATATTGGTGTTATCACACCAAAACAGGTTTGTTTACATTCCCTGATCAACTCCAAATGCATCTTTCCTGGACTTGGGAACATCCACTAAACAGTCTAGCCCCTCATAATGCAGTGGTAGTTTAGGAGGCTACTGCCTTGTGAGTGACTGCATTGTTTGGGTGTGTTTCTAATGCTCAGGAAGTATGCAGTAAGAACAGAACCAGGATTGTTAACAAAAACAAGGTTGTTTATAAATATACATTGCCATGCATTTCAGTTCTACTAAACAAGGAGACTGACAAAACAAACAGCAACATCAGTGAATTTTATAGAGGGTAAGCAATCATAAAATGTGGGGTTTCAACTAGAAATAATATGATGAAAAACAGGTTGACAGTGTCCCTTTAATGTACACACAGTAATATTTTCAGTAATTCTTGGCTTCTTTTGCTGATTGTTGTGGTGCAGCAGAGTATAATTTCAGTTTGTTTAAAACATTTGGTTGTATTACTAACGGTTTTCAATTTACTACACATTACTTGTAGTGTGTATGTGAGTGTGTGTGTGATGCATGCGTGCCATTAAATCAGACACCTTTTACTGTGCCACAGAGTAATTGCAGCAGTGTGAACCTGCTCTCCACTGCACCTGCAGGAATTTTTTATGCTTCTTGTGGTTTCTTTACTGGTAGTAGTGGACTGTTACTGCCGTGCACACCTACCCAAAATGGCAAAAGGTATTTTTCCAAATTTGAATTTCTGATGGTGAGCACTGGTTAGGTGGTTAGGTGTTGTGCCTTTGCGTCTGCATCTCTTTAGTGCGCAGCGCAATCTTAATCTGTCTGTGCATTTGCATCTCTTTAGGGCCCACTCTCCATCTGTTACTTAAGTCACAGTTGTTTCTTTGGCTTCCCTTCAGAGTACTGTACTGGTGTGGTGCACACGATTCACAATCACGTCACGAATCACAAAATTAATGTTTTGTAGTATCTCTCCAGGCTTCACCACTGTACCCATTGATATGAGTTTTCAAGCTGGTGAGTTTTGTGGACAGCCAGGTCATCAGGGAAGTACAGCTGTAGGCATTCGCATTCCCAATATGCTCGTCAGCTCCAAGTAGGAGAAAAATAAATTCATGTTTCACGGTCACGAATGCAATCATGATTCACGATCACAACATGAATCACAAAATTAATTTTTTTACTAGTTACTTGCATCATGTAACCTGTTTCATAGTATCTCTCCAGACTTCACCACTGTACTCATTGATATGAGTTTTCAAATTGGGGAGTTTTGTGATATAGGTCATTGTCATTGAGGAACTACAGCTGTAGGCATTCGCATTCCTGTACAGCATGTGAGTTACAGTACTGTAAGCCATGTGATGTGTGGGGGCCCGGAGGATGCCAATATTGTTGTCACTCCTTACTTCAGGTTAAGGCGGAATTACAAAGACAAGTCACAATCACAATAACAAGGCGAAGTGGGCATTTCATGCTGGCCACTCTGCGTAGGGGGCAATTCGGTGGAATTTAAAATTTGCTGCATCTCTAAGATGGGAGACTTTACATGTCTTGTTACACTCTCATTTCACTTCGTCAGCACTGGGGAATTTTCTGGACACAAGACAGTAGCATTCTGGGGATGAACATTAATTCTGGTGACTTTGTCTGATCACTGCCTGGATGACTGAGTGTGCCATTAATTCTGAGAGACTTTGCATTTCTTGTTACGCTCTCATTTCACTTCATCAGCACTGGGAAATTTTCTGGAGACAAGACGACAGTAGCATTTTGGGGATGCACATTAATTCTAATGACTGTATGTGTGGGGGGCTGCCAATATTGTTGTCACTCTGCCTTACTTTGCCTTAAGGTGGAATGACAACATGAAGTAATAATAACATGGCGAAGTGGGCATTTTATGCTGGCCACTCCGCGAAGCGGAGTGACAATGCAAAGTGCCCACTTCTCGTTCACTTTGCTGGCAAAATTTAAATTCACTGCACTCTGAACATGGTACTGGAGCTTGGTAAAATACAAGTAATTGCTCACATCTAGTAAGTTATGTTTAATTCAAAAAAGGAAAATAATACAATGCTTTTGCTTGTTAATAACAAGTGCTGAATCAAAAAATAAAATATTTATAAAGCATTACATATTAAATTACAAGCAATCGCTCAAAAGCAAATGTCATATGCTAAGGTGGGTGAGGGGGTGGGGGGGCAAAACATGAGGGACTACACCAAAGGATAGGATAAGAGAGAGGAAGCAATAACAAATTGCTGTAAGGAAACTATTTGGTCAAGGATACGCACCGGAAAAAGGTGTCATGCAAGTGTACAGACAACAATAATATATGACAAACTCTGATGCAGAAAACACAACATGAGGAAAAGGAAAAAGAAGGAGGCGGAGGAGAGAGAAAAGGTAAGAGTCCAGAGACCCAGACAGCATGGTCAGCTAACAGAGGGAAACTGTCCACAACATACAGTTTGCCACTCCACCAGCTGGCAGTGATACTGAGGAGTGCCTGCTGTTGACTTCTCCAAAACTACTGCATGAAGAGAGTGAGTATCAAACTTGCCTAACCAGTTTTGAATTTCTAAATGTGCTCCTCTTGGTGATACTGAGAAGTGCCCGAGGCACCAGCGATTTGATTACACTTGCAGCTTGCTGCTGTATGACCTCAATGGAGCCTCGGATCCCTGGTGCATCCGGCACTCTTCAGTGTAGCCCCTATTGCTAGTTCACGTAGAAAACCAATTCCCATCTCTTCTCAGTGCTGCTGCTACTAAAGTTAGTTCACAGTTCCCCAGCCACACATACTGTTTAAGTGGCCAATCATTAATTCCTTCCAAATATGTTTTCAAGTAGACAACACAGACAGGGCTGGTTTTAGGACTTTGGGGGCCTCCAGCAAACTCAATGAATGTGGCCCCACAGATGCCCCCCCCCGACACACAGACTAGTAACCTAAAGGCAAGCAACACTAATCTAGAAATACATTTATAATTTATACTATACAAATACACTATATAAAAGTGTTCCTCCAGCTGTCACTAATTTTTCTAGCTCTGCTGCTTTCTGTCTATGCAGTCTCCTTTCGACTCCCACTAATAATATACAGGGTATACTACTATATATGTAACTCTAACTGACAATAATTTGGACTGAAATAAATGTTCAGAATAGAGCCTCTGATAACAGATACACATGATGACACAGTTGCTCAGTTATTGACTGTCATCATGTGTATGTTGTTGTCAGAGTCAGAGAGTGAGACTAAAGGCTATTCAAACCATTTATTTTTCAATTCAAATTATGGTCCATTCCAGACCATCTCATCTCCTAGCCAATCTCTTAGTTATATCAGTAGACTACTGACAGTAGTATTTACATGTACATACCTAAAAAAAAGGAAGCATGGCAAGGCACTGGTCTATCTCTGGGTGTGTGTGTAATCCTCCTCCTCCTTTGGGTCTCTCCTCAACTCCATGCACCATTGGTTTTCTATGGCTGGTTTGGAGGATTTGTAGGTGGCTGGCCGGCTGCTTGCTGCAGTGCTCTTTAAAAAAAAAAAAAAAAAAGATTTACAGCCTTGTCTCAGCAAGCAGCACTAGCAGTAGCAGGCTAGTAGCAGGTCAGCAACAGCATGGCAGCAGTCAGATCAGGAACCAGGAAGGTCTGGCTGGCTTCTAGCTGCAGCGGGTGGTGGTTCTGTCTCTCTCTCTTTCTCTCCTCCAGTGGCTTAAACAGTAAATTTCTCTTTGACACTCTGGAACTGGTCCTCGGCTGAATGGTTCCAAGATCACCGGTGGGATCACTTTTTTGCTGCAGCTACGGATCTGAGGGGGAACAAAAATTGTCAGGTCCGAGTGGGAGGAGGTGTAATTTTAGCCAAGGACTGAATGGAGCCCTGTGATTGGCTCCAACGGCATCTTCCACGTCACGTCAGCATGTGCAGCACAATAGGGAGAATGTGGAGAAACAGAAAATCAAGTGATGGTGAGCATGGCAAAGGCTACAGACAGGAGGCCAGCATGGAAGTTTTTTGTTTGGCATTTGGGGTCCAGGGAAATCAGCAGTGACAGCAGGCGGCAGGCAAGAAGATGGTGCTGGGGCCCCACATCATCAATCCACGACCACATTAAGGTTTAAGGTAATGATTTTGTATGAGTGTCGGTGATCCTTAAGTTGGCATTCATGGCATGGGCATGAGGTAGCAGGACAGCGTGGTTTGGGGAAATCGGGCAGGCGGGCGCAGCCACGCAGCATGACTCCGTTTAACGAGTGCTGTTTTGCTACTGTTACACATTTGCTGCAGCTATAATATGGGACAGGGGAATCTGAATGCTGTGCAGGGGAACATTTGGCTCTTTGGCTGCTTAGTCCATGTCTACTGTAGCTCCAGACTCCTCTCGCAGCTCGCAGAGTGCTATTTGGGGCCCTCCCGTGGCTGCGGGGTTGGCGGGTGCCTAACGCCAGCCCTGAACATAGAAATGGGAGCACACTGCAGAACAACAGGTGCTAGTTCTAAAAAACCAAGCAGGAAAACACAAACTGAAAATGAAACTGGTATTAACAGACTCAGATACTTTGGGGTAAAGTAACCATGGTCTCCACTGCATTTATGCACTGAATTTGTTTGCCGTCTCTGTTTATTGTGCTAACACCAGTTGCTTTTTCAGTTTGTGTTTCCATTTTTTCAGGTAGGTAGGAGCAACACCCAAAAATAAATTTAAGGGGGATCACAAATGTGCATTAAACCAGATACAATTAGATGTTTTTAAACGGTTACTTTTAATCAGAGCCGAACGGTCAAGCCCAAGATGCTTTCTGACTTCGGCAGCAATTCCTACAGTCCTCCTAGCTTAGCATTCTTGCTTCCTTTATGTCACAGACTATGTCGCAGACTATTCCTTTATGTCCTATATGTCACAGACTATTCGACACAAGGTAAAAATACCCTGAAATGGCCATGGCCACTTACGTGCCATGAAAGTGGTAAGTCTTAAGAGTTCTAAGGGAGTCATCTGCTGGCAATGGGCCATCTGCAAAGCACTTGGATGTTTTGCCTTTACTGCCTGTTTGATACTTTGGGGTTTCTGGATAGCACAGGCAATTACTTTGCAGAAGTAACCGTGCATGTGCAGTACTGGATGGGGGAGGGGTGGGTGCAGACAATGAATTTGTGAATGGAACACTGGGGGACTGGCACCCCCAGTGTTAATATTATGTTTCTTTTGGGGGGTGGAGTGGTGGGTGCTGAGGTGAGGGTCTTATGGGGGGGTTGTATAAGTTCTATATAAAAGAAATCAGCAGCCATAACGGCTCTTAGAAAAACAAATAGCGCTGAGGTGGAGGCGACTATCAAGGAGAGCAAGAGTTTCAGAGATGCGACCATGAAAGTGACTTTTGTCACTTCATCAAGTTGTGTGTTCACAAGGAATGTGGGCGTGGCCAATATCTTTTTCTAAAGCAATAGGTCTGCAGGGCTCCGCCCTCTGCAGCGCTAAAAACTAGGCAGAATTAAATTATAAAACTTACAGGTTCAAAATTGCCTTTGAGAGATTTTAAAACAAAATTTATTTTCCTTTTTAATTTATTATTTTACTGTTTGTGCATATGTGGATCAAAAGATCTGCTGAAAAAATGCAGTAGTTTTGAAGTTATGAAGGGAAGAAAATGCTGTGTCTGCCCCCCCCCTCAAAAAAGCAGCCCAGAACACCATTTTTTGTTCATTCCTGACTGACTCATCAAGTCAATCATGAACAAAAACACAAAACAAAAATCTGCTGACACTGGGTGACCAATCTGGGTATTGGATTCATAATTTTTTCACTACCACAACATACCCAATCCTGGTGTCCCTCTTAACCCCCCCACTAGTTGAGAAATAATCCCAACCCTCTGATACCCATGCCATCCTCCTACCCCACACTGCTGCTCCAGCACATATTATTAAAGGTCCCACTGTGGGCAACCAGCACTCCACTGCAGTTGGTCGCCATCTTCTCTGCTGTCCCTCTCTGATCACAACCTGTTAAAAAAGTGAAAACAAACCTCCACCCCCACACACTCTGCATCACCCATGCCATCCTCCTTTCCCCCAAACCACCAGCCCTCGTCCCTCCTCACACTGCCATCTCAGCACATACTGCTAGAGGTCCATATTGTCTGACTGGCACAGCACTCGCTCCGCCATGGCAGGTCGCCATCTTCTCTGTTGTCCCCTGCAGATCTCAGCCTGTTAATAAAATAGAAAAAATAAACACCAAATCCTTAAACACCCTCTTGTACTATGCCACCCTCCTCTCCCTAGCCACATTAAAAGAATGCCCACTTTCACTCACGCTCAGAAATTCAGGGCATTGCATATTTTTTACTGTTTTTTTTGTTTTTTTAGCACAAATAACTGTATTTAAGCTGACATTTAGGGATGAGGGCTATGCCCCCCACACACACACACACATGATCAGGGGCTGCTACAGCTTGATGATCGGCAGTACCTCCTGCTGCCACTCGAAACCAGGACCCCAGATACCTCATCCAAGAAGGCATGGCTGAAGCTCAGCCAGTTGGATCACAGGCGCCTCTCGCTTCTCCGATCCGATTTGCCAGGACCCATTTCCCTTCTTTGCCACCTGGTGCTCCAAAAAAGACCGCAATTTGAAGTAATTTCTGTGTGATTCTGAGCCTCTGTTAGCCCTGACCTGTGTAATATCTGTGTAAAATAGAGCATTTAAGTTAGTCCACAAGTGTACAGCTCTCTCTGCTGCTTTCCAGACTGTCCCCCCCATGGAGCCAACCCCTCTGCTTGGCACCTAACTTAATCTCCCCTTTGTCTTGCTAATTCTGTCCACCCCCTCCTACCTGACTACCTACTTAAGCCCTGTTTTTTCATTTTCCCTTAGCTGATTGCCCTTGATCAGGGCTGCTACAGCTCCCTGCGGTTGGCGGTACCTCCTGCCGCCACTCGAAACCAGGACCCAGGATGCCTAATCCAAGAAGGTATGGCTGAAACGCAGCCAATCAGATCATGGGTGCCTCTTGCTTCTCCAATCTGATTGGCCAAGACCCTTCTCCCTTCTTTGCCACCTGGTGCTCCAAAAAAGACGCAATTTGAAGTAATTTCTGTGTGATTCTGAGCCTCTGTTAGCCCTGACCTGTGTAATATCTATGTAATTTTCAGCCCCCCCGGCCCCTCTACTGATTAAATACGCTAACTTCCTGCCTTCTTTCTCTCCTACTTCCCATTCGCACAAACTGAAACACGTCCCCGCCCACAAGCCTTACACCCAGCCAATCTTCACCTCCTCACCTCCCTCTCATCTCCCTGTCACTGCTCTGTAATTTGGGCTCCTCCCCTTCGTTTAAACAATGCCTCCTAGGCTTGGCTACTTGTCACTGCTCATCCCCCTATTCTTCCACCTTCCTCCCCTTCCCATCTCTTTACTATGCCCCCCACAGCCCAGCCACAACCCTTCTCTCCCTGCCTACCCCCCGGTAACTGCCAACTCTACAACTGGAAAGTCACCGCTGAGTGCCTCTATGTGTAGTCCCACTCAGACGTACGCCCCTGCCCCTTCCTTATCAATCCCTCTCTTTCATGGATGATGCCCCAACTGTTCACCCCTTGCCCTGCCACCATAATTTACTCAAGCCTGCCCCTAACCAACGCTCACTCTCCACCATGTTCATGCAGGTGTCAGCCCACTACCTAATTACTACTCTGCTACTCCTCGCTGCAGGTGACATACATCCCAACCCTGGCCCCCCTCACCTCCCTTCCCCCTGCAACCCATCCCCTACTTCTCCGCCCATTGGCAGCTCCTTCCTTGAGGCCTGCTTAACATCTAAATATCAGAAGTCTTCCCATAAATTGGACTCGTTTCCTGAGTCTATACCAGTACCCTGACATCCTTATCCTCTCTCGAAACGTGGCTGAACAAAAACATCCCTGATACGCCGCTGATCCTGGGCTACGCTATGGCCCTCCAGGACAGGGCCACCAGAGTGGTGGTGGTGTATCCATCTACCTAAAGTCTGACATCCAGTTTTCAATCATCCTAGCCAAATCCGTACCCAAAGCCTATGAGATACTAAAGCTACAATTGTCCCTTCCTTGCTCAGTCCCCATCTTTGTCACAGGCATCTACTGTCACCCAGGTATACCTTCCTCCACTGTCACTGACCTGCCTGCGCACACCTCCTCCCTCACCATGGCAGGTGAGTCATACATCATGAGTGACCTAAATCTCAATTGGTTATCCTCTGCCCTAAATAAAGAGCGGTTCATTATAAATGGACTAAATCTCTCTCAACTTATTATGGAACCCACCCGCCTAAATCACAAATCTAGAAACCACTCTCTGCTGGACTGGGCCCTGACCTCCCACCCTCACCGAGTCATCAAATCTGGTCTCCTTCCCAACTCCCTGAGTGACCACCACCTTACCTACCTGGTCTGGAAAATTCACCGCCCCAAGTCACCCCCAAAATTCCTGGTACAACGCTCCTTCAAGTTGCTTGATATCAATCCCCTTCTAAATGACTCCTCTCTATTGATACTGCACTCCAGCACTTCAGAAACACCTTTCTCAATGTCTGGGACAAACACGCACCTATGCGTCGCACTAGGGTGCGTGGCAACCATCTTCGCTGGATCACCCCTGAACTCCTAGCATGCCACTATGCCCGTGACCAAGCTTGGCGTATCCACAAATCCTCTAATCTCCCACAAGACCTCACTAATTACCGGATACTTAGAAACAAATGCACTAGAGCGACCCAACCCGACAAAGCTGAGTATTTCAACTCCACTCTCCAAAATAACCTACATAATCCTTCCAAATTCTGGAAGGTCATCCACTCCCTCTTCTCCCCTCCTGCCACTACCCCCACCCCACTACTAAACATAAATAACTCCCTTCTCTTGGAACCGCTTGTTGTTGCGGCTGAGTTCAATTCATACTTCTCCACTTGTGCAACCTCCCTCCTTTCAGCTCTGCCCACCCCTACTCCGTCCGGTTCTACTGTATATCGCAAGAAGCCATATGTGCCCTGCACCTTCTCCTTCAAAGCTATCTTGGCAGCCAATGCCCTAACCACCCTGCTCTCACTCAGTCCTTCCAAGGCAAATCCCCTGATGACTTGGACCCCAAGCTCCTCCACCTAGCAGCCCCTGCCATTGCTGCCCCTTGCACCCTACTAAACCTGTCCTTCACGAGGCTGCTGTCCCCCAAGTATGGAAGCATGCCATAGTCATCCCTCTGCCTAAAGGTGCCCCCACTGCAACCTCAAACTACCTTCCTATCTCGCTCCCCCCATCACTGGTGAAGTTGCAACAGCACATAGTTCTCTCACAGCTAACCACTTTCCTCTCTTCCTCCAATTTCTACACGGACCTCCAGTCCAGGTCCAGAAAGGGACACTCCACTGCCTCCTCCCTGACTAGACTCATTGATCCTATTTTCACCAGCATGAACAATGGGCAGATCACCTCTATCTTTGTCAACCTAGCTAAAGCATTTGACACCGTATCACACGCCCTGCTTCTCTCCAGTCTAGCTGATGCCGGTCTATCTGCCTCTGCCACCAACTGGTTCTGCTCCTACCTCAAGGGCAGAACCCAATCTGTAAGAATCTCAGATGTCATTTTAGCCCCCCTACCCATCACTACCGGCATCCCCCAGGGCTCCGTGCTCGGCCCAGTCCTCTTCTCCATTTTTTTGAATGATCTACCTCGAGTCTGTCAGTCCTCAGCCATAACATGTACGCAGACGACACCGTCATTTACTCCTCAGGCTCCATCCCTGAAGCAGTAACTTCATCCCTTCAAGCTGATTTCACCAATATCCAACACTGGTTCTGTCCCACCAGCTATCCCTAAATGTAAAACAAACTGTCTCCCTGACCTTCAGCATGAGACAACGTCTGTCCAGACTCCCTTCCCTTCCCTCCTTCCAAACCCTTGATGGGCAAGTACTTGAGGAGTTCCCCTCATTCCGCTACCTTGGGGTCTGGCTCAACCATCATCTGTCCTTCAGTGTCCACATAGACGCAATTATAAAAAAACTGCACCCCGTGCTAGGCGCTCTGCACAGAAACCACCTTAGCCTCCCTCTAACTGCACACCGTGAGCTAATCCAGAAAATGATTCTTCCTTCCTTGGACTACTGCAATGTAGTATATAGCTCGGCCCCTAAATCCTACCTATCCAAGCTAGACACCCTTTTCAATGCCTTCTGCTGCTTTGCTCTCAATGCTCCCCCTCACCCATCACTGCAAGCTTTACCGTGCCTTGGCCTTACCATCCTTGGAAAATCGTCGACTCATTCACTGCGCTAAATTCACCTCTAAGCTCTGGCTGGGCACCCTCCTGAATACCTCTTCCTCTACTCACCCCCCCCACCGCCCACACCTCAGATCCATGACACCCACCTTCTTGCTATCCATGGTGGAAGTCCATGAGCTGCAAGCTGCCCTCTCATATAGTCTCCCCAAAATCTGGAATGAGTTGCCCCCCCCATCCGTCACTCCTCCTCTGTAAACTCGCTCTCCTCCGCCCTCTCCAACTACCTCATGGTAACCTGCACCTGCTATGTGACCTGAGTTTCCCACTCCCCCAACGGGTGCCCATTAGTCCTTGTAACTGCTGCAAGGTATTTCTCCTTACTGTGAGCATGCACTTACTACTAGGCACTTACTAGTCGTATGTATGTGGGTTCTGTCCACCTTGTACAGTTGTTATGATTCTGTTATCCCTAGAACCATTATTGTATGCACTATGTCACAAGTCTGCCTGTACAATGATGTATCCAGTATCTTCTGTGTATAATTGATGTATCCAGTCGCAAGTCTGCTTGTACAATGATGCATCCTGTATTTTCTGTTTATAATTGATGTATCCAGTCTCCTCTGTTACCCCCTTCCCCCAGGTCACACCGGGAGACGAGCATCTTTTTGTCCTGGTTAAACAGTTTCAATAAATAAATACACACACACACACATATATGTACACACATATTGCGGCCACCTAAGTGGTAACTTTCGCACCTAGCTAGGGCCCTGCGTGAGATATCCAGCAAGTCATGAGCAGTGCTCAACACATCTAATACTTTGCATAGGGCCCACAGGGTCCTGTGCAAACTAGGATAAAGGTCCCAGTGCCATGTTTAACCTGTATGCTGCTTCCCATCCCTGGTCTGCTGTTTCACATAGAGGTCAAAGGGCCCCACACAAAGTAAGCTACAGGTCTGGTGATGTGCCCAATGGATACAACTCAACTTTTGCTTTGCAAGAAGCAAGTTCTGTCTAATCTGCTGCTTCCTGTGTGAAGCAAGTTATGATTCAACTATTAATTCATATAGGGAACACAGGGTCCTGCGTGAAACACATTATACATTTAGCACTATACTTTGTAAAAAAAAAAAAAAAGTAAGGAAATTCTTTGAAAAAAATGACTTTAATGTGTATGTTAAGGTTATAAAACCATGATAACAGGGAAATCAGGCATTGGGGTTTTCAAATGCCACCCCCTCCCCAAACACTACCCTCATGATCCAAGATCAAGGTACAGTTTCAGAATGATATGCTTTGGGCCAGAAGCTTTAAGCTACAGGTCTGGGACTGTGCCCTATGGGTCTGCTGCTTAATGTTGAGTCTGCAGGGCCATGTGCAAAGTCATCTAAAGGTCTGGAGCCATGCTCCATGGATCTGTAGCTTCACATGGCATTCTCAGGACCCTGCATGAACCAAGCTACATATTCAGGGCTATGCCTCACTGGACTGTTGCTTTGTGTAAGGCCTGCAGGGCCCTGCATGAAACATCCTAGAGGTTCAGGGTTGTATCTCACAGGTTTGCTGCTTTGTTTATTTCTGGGAGGTTTGAGACCATGCACATCAGGTCAGCTTCTTTGACCGTAAAAATCAAGGTACAGGTCTAGAGCCATATTTTGACAAGTCTGCTAATCTGGGTACGGTCTTGCATCAAATAAAAAAACAAACTGAAGTATATTTCACTGAGGAGCAAGGCTGGATGGGCTTAGCTGGGTTTTGACTATACAGACAAGTGGTTCAGTGTTCCTTAACCTATTCTGTCCTGGGCAGCCATTTTGTCTCAGGTTAAGCAATGGATGGTTTGGACTTCATACAAAGTCTATTGGAAGTAATCTTATGTGGTGAAAATAGATGAGGACTTTAATGTTTATCAAGACTCTAAGAATATATATATCTTTTCCAGTACCACTTTTGAAAAACCATCATGGTCATCTGTGTTTTTGAAGTTGGGATATTTGAAACGAACTGAACTGAATTTAAATTTTAATGTCTTATTTTGTCTAGTAAGTTATTTATTGAGTGTGTTGGAGGGGACTTGTGAATATGTATGTATGTATTTGTACTGTATTACTGTGTGTGTTTATGAGAGGGGTGATTTGTGGAGTAGGGCAAGAGTATGTACTTTGGGAGTTTTATGGGGGGAGTTTATGTGGTTTTTACTTGTTAGTTTGTTTCATTGTCTGTACAGGAAGTAACATGTGCTTTCCCTTTGCCCTTTTAGGTACTCCTTGGACCACCTACGGCAGCTGTACCATTTTAGAGGGTCTCATTCAGTCCCCCATGTGTGGTTCTGAACCAGTGTGAGGGAAGCTGGAGGTCCTCCTTTGTCATGACAATAGGCACAGATGGGGTCTAGCAGTTGATGTCAGGGCAGGAATGGGTGTGAAGACAAGGAGATGCCTTGGATGGAATTGGAACCATGATGGGGACCTTCCTGTCTTGTTCTAATACCCAGGGCTCTGCCTAATGTCAGCAGTGCTAGCTGGACCATTTGACTCTGCTACTCCCCTTTGGGAAATTCTCTGTAGCACAAGGTAACAGGAATAAAACCACAGTAATAGAGGGTTTCATTGTGGACGCCTGTACTGATCTTGTATGCATCATGGAAACCTAGCTGTGTGATGGTGCTATTCCAGTGCTGAAGGCATCCGTTCCAGTGGGATTTTATGTGGTGCATTGCCTGAAGTGGAAGAACCAGGGTCGGGGGAAGTTGCAGATTGTCTGTCTGAAATAGGTCTGCTTTGAGACTGACAGGCATATTCATGGGAATGACCAGGTCATTTGAATGAGTGGCTGTTAAAGGTGATAGGAAACAGTTTTTTATACCTCTAGATGCCCTCCTGTTGTCCCTTTAGTGTCTATCCAACATTTTGATATGTTTTTGACCTTTTTTGTTAAATTAATAATCTAATTTTGTTGCCTTTAACTAGCCTGAATCCCTTTCTCTTCAGCTGTTGCTGCTGTCTCTTTTCATACTGCCTAAACATTCTATGACAGAATGAACACTATTCCAAGCCATTTAGATGAATAGCATGGAACAGTGTTATTGATGTCATAGAATATCTTAGAAATATGAACAGAAGGAGTAGCAGCTGGTGTGGGGAGTGTAGCTCTGATGGCATCCCAAAGCTTGATCATTTATTGATCAAAAATTGGTCAAAGCATATCAGAATATATAACTGGCATTGAAAGGAAGATTAAAGAGCAGTTAACTATGTAAAAATAATTTCCTATCTCCTTTAAGGGTAGGCTGGGTGCAGGGCGCAGGGACATTCTTATGTACCTCTGGGGCATGGAAATGAATTCCTGTTGGAACTTCTGGACTTCATGGTGAATCTTGTTTTGATGCCCTATGGCTTTTGGTCTTGGGGGATTGCAGTGCCTAGATTAAGGATGAAGCTGTGCACTTTAAACAACAGTTCCTGTAGTTGATAACATCTCTCGTCCTTGTATATGTGGTTGCTTCAAACAGTCACCAATATGGCCACTCCTTGTGCCTAGTATTCTCATTGGATCTTGACATTTGCAATGTCAAGTTTGATCTGCAGCCCCCGTGGAGATGAAAGGACACACCCTAAGCAGAATTTGAAGCTCAGCAGTTTCCTGGTAGTATAATGGGAGCCAAGAAGGCTGTAGGAAGCTATAAAAGAGCAATGAAGAACAGTGCACACCAATAGCCCAACAAGCAGGGCAGTATCACTGGTTTGTCATGTCAAAAAGGTGAAATCCCGGTACTTCGAGCCACACCGACTCTTCATCACCATGAATATTGAACCATATATCCATACAGTAAAAGCCCAGTTAGGCTCATCCAACCTTGTCCCACAGTGCTATATACTTCAGTTTAGTTTTTTTTGTTTTTTTTTTTATTTGATGTAAGGCTGTACCCAAGTAAGCAGACTTGTCAAAACATGGCTCCAGACCTGTACTGCAATACTTGTTGGGCTATTGTTGTGCACTGTTCTTCTTTGCTGTCTCAGTTACGTGCCATTACAGCAGCAGCCCCCTGAAGTGTAGTGTGTGGTTACTGCTTATAGTAGTGTGGGGGAATATAACATGGATCTTAAGTCAGCCTTGGACTTCCTAGTACTCTACCATTTTCATTCTTTGACATCCCAGTGCAGCTTATCATGGTATTATGAGCTGAGATGGTTGAAGATTAATGGATGGAGGTTACAGCGTTCTTGGTGGAGATCCCAATCACTGGTGAATAGATTGACACTGAGGACTCACAGTGGTGAGTACTAGTGGGCAGTCACCCTGAAAAAGACAGAATTTCTAGTAAAGGTGATTGCTGATGGGAAAAATCATCCAGATCGACTTTTTTACATAGTATATAAGTTGTTTAACCCCCCCCCAACTTAGGTGAGAAAGAGTATTTTCTGCAGAAAAGTGCAAACAGCTTAACTGATTTTTCCTTGATAAGGTATATTTTGGGAAGGGGGAGTTTTACCCAGTTTTGGATGATGAGGTTCCCTTGGTGATCTTGGGACTGTGCCTCACCTGATACATGTGGGAGCCAGGGCCTACCTGGTTGCTTGTTGGCTGCATGGAGACCCTGGTCCCCTTACCAGTGAGACTGTTAGGTGTTCCTTGAAGGAGGGTGTATTCCTCACTGCGTTAAAAAGTGTGGCAGTGATATCCCTCCTGAAGAAGCCATCTTTGGACCCTGATAGTCTTGTGAATTACTGGCCAATATCCAACCTGCCATTTTTGGGGAAGGTTGTCAAGAAAGTGGTGGTGATGCAGCTGAAGTCTCACCTGGAAAAAATTTACATTCTTACCCCAGGAATTCTTCTGTATGCTCAACACATGCAGTATTCCAGTTGGGTCCAGCTGCCTGGAGGTGGAGTCAATGCTAATAAGCCTGAGAAATTAGCCAATTAGGACTCAGTGCAAAGCTGTACTTTGTGTGGTGCTCTTACTTTCACTTCAGATTCTTTTCTCCACTGACTGGACAGCACTGCCCCAGAGTGCTGTCTTCAAAATTTCATTTTGAAGTGTTGTTTTCTACTTTTTGATAGTCTTTCTTCATTTTGGTGCTGTTTTTACAACTTTGAGTAAGTTTTTCATTATTTCTGACTAAAATTTTTTTTTGAGTAAAAATCCATGATTTTCACCTTTTTTGGCTGTCTTTCTGTGGACTTGTGTTTTGATGCTTTTTAGCTCAATTTTACACATTTTGAATATTTCCTTCACTGGAAACCATTTTTTGTGGTTCTCCACCACTGTATACTGTTTTTATTCTAGAACCTTAGCAATTTTCTGACTGTTTTTTCCTATTAGTCAGACTAATTTGTGATTTTTCCCTGCTTGTTTTTTATTCTGCCTTTACTGTAGGTTGGTAGACTGCCAGAGACAGTTTACTTTTTGGCCCAGGCTTTGTTTTTATTTACATTGTCTTCCAACCCCTTGGTTGGTTGCTATTGTTTTTCAGTCTGCCTCACCTTCTATAAACAAATTCAGATGAGGCCTCCTTCTCTCATCAAAAAGACATAATGTACAAGTTCCTTCAGGTCCTGTCAAAAAAAAAAGTCAAGTCATAATTAACAGGTTCCTTCAGGTCCTGCAGAAAAGAAACAAATGAAAAGACATAATTAGCAGGTCCCTTCAGGTCCTGCAAAAAAGAAACAAATGATAAGACATAATTAGGAAGTTCCTTCGGGTCCTGCAAAATGAGAAACGAGAAACGAGAAAACAAAATCATAAGGAACAGGTGCCTTCAGGACCTGCAAAAAATAAATAAATAAATAAAATAAAAACATATCACTGTCCCTCCCACTGAGAAAAAGGGAGACACCAGTGTTTATTACAGATATTCCCTCTATGGAGGAAATGGCAAAGGCCTGGCAGTTACATCAAATGTTCCAGGCTTTGGGGTTCCTTTTCGGGACTCTTAATGAACCTAGTTCTCCTATTCCCTCTGACCCAGGTCTAAGCCAGGGCATTTTTCTTGACAGGGGGCTTTATGAGGAGGATAATTTATTTATTTATTTATTTGAATTTTGGTAACCGAGTAAGTCTACTGATACAATTACAGTCCCTTTTTTGGGGTCAACCTTGGATAGACAGCAGTATAAAGACAGTACAGTAAGCAACTTTAAGGAATACAGATACAGAAGCATAAAATTCTAAAAAAGAGCCAACTGGGAGACTTGAAGACATAACAACTCAAAGCATGTTACTGAACAAAATATGAGCATAGAGCCATCATGCAAGTCCGACCTTATAACAGATAAAATACAATAAGCATACACATTTTGAAGAGGGTACAAAACATAATGAAGAAGTACAATACATTTATACACATAAATATCAGTAAAACAGATAAATATAATAAGTATACACACATTATACAAGGGGTTCAAAACATAATGAGGTCAAAGAGATTGCCTGTATAAACATAATGAGGTCAAGAGTTGCCTGTAGAGACTGAGCGAGGGTAAGGAGAGGATCAAGGAGGGGGGAAGGAGAATAGCCAGATAATTTATAGGCCAGGGGATGGGATGGAGGGGGCAGGACTAGGGGTAGGGTAAATAAGAACAGGATAGAGGGGGTCAGGACTGGGGTAGAGCAAAGAAAAGGAGGATGTGGAGTGGGAGAATCAATGGAAACAGGTGCATTTAGATGAGGAGATGAGGAAGGCAAATAAGGTGGTTTGGAACATGGGTAGAGAAGTACAGAACAGGATGGGAAAAGGCAGGGAGTTCCAGTCAGTTACTGTCACAAAAGAGAAGGACTTGCATACAACTACAAGCCTCAGGTTAGGCCGTTTGAAAAGGGGCAGGGTGGCAGATCGGAGGCCACGTGTAGCTTGCCTTAGGTGAATAATTTCTATGAGGCAGGGTTGGGTAAACTCATGAACAAGCTTATGCATAGATCTCAAGGTTGAGTACCTTAGTTTAGATTCATAAGGGAGCCAACCCAACAAAGATAGGATGTCGCAGTGGTGGCGGCAGTGATTGACCCCTAGGGCGAACCTTCCCACACTATGATAGGCCTGAGCAAGAAGTTCCATGTTAGTCTCATTAGTAGACAGTAGTAATGGCACACCATAAGTAAGAATTGGGAGAAGAGATGAGGAAGCGATCTTGATACAAGAGGCAGAAGTGACAAAGGGGCAGATACGGTAAAGGAGACTCATCTTTTGATTCAGTGTTTTGACCAGGGTGGAGACATCGGCACTGAGGGATAATGAGGTGTCCAGGGTAATGCCCAGATACTTAAAGGTAAGGACAGACTCAAGAGTATCACCATTAAGGGATGTGATACAGAGAGGGGAGAGCTGCCTAGAGGAGGGGGGACAGTGAGAGAAAAGGATACATTTATTTTTTTTTGTATTGAGGACTAATTGGTTACACTGGAAGCAATAGTAAACCTCTGGACTCTGAGGAAGCTCTTGGCCAAGAATTTGGCCTTCTTGGCCAGGGACATTTTTCCCTCTCTCTTTTTTTTTTTTATTCAACATAAGGTAAAAACTCTTGATCTTACTACTCAAGAGTCTGTTTATGATGATTAGGAGACAGGCCTCTTACATAGGAAAGGTCTCTCTCTCACATTCAAAAGTTTGCCCTTGCCTATTCATGAATTTCTCCACAGGGCAGCATTTACCTTTATAGAATCCCACTTCCTTTCCTGGGATGAATAAGAGGATAGTAAGAAAAATACCATTACAACAAATCTAATGCTGAATACCTATACTCTCACTCTAGCCATAAGGGCGTAGTACAGTCTACAGTTTGTCATAAACAAAAGGTGTCTCTTTCAGACCAACCTTCGGGAAAATACCCCATAATGCTAGATACTGGAGAAAAAAAAACAATTCTTACATCGTAGCTCCTTACTTCTCATAGATAGATATTTTATTTATAAAGCACCCATTTCTGTAGACTCTGAGTGCTGTACAAAACAGATCCGTAACAAAATACATTTAAACAGCAGCTCAACATAATCTTAAATCCATCCATCCCCATTAAAACCCACTCAGTCATTAAAAGCCAACTTAAAAGAATACGTTTTTAGTGTCTTCTTAAATACTTCTACTGAGGGGGCCTCCCTTAAATAATCAGGGAAGGAATTCCACAGAGTGGGTGCAGCCACTGAAAATGCCCCATCCCCAGAATGCCACAACCTCACTCTGGAAACTCCAAGGAGGCCTCCCCCAGTAGAAAGAAGTGCCCAAGGTGGATGGTAGGGGGCAAGAAGACCTTGCAGATAGACAGGTCCCCATTCATGTAGGGTTTTATCGGTCAGGAGCCCTATCTTGAAGACAGTCCTCCACCTGACTGGCAGCCAGTGCAGTCCGTGGAGGACCGGGGTGATATGATCACTCCGTCTCACCCCAGTCAATAATTTTGCCGCCACATTCTGCACCAGCTTTAGCCTGCGGAGGTTGCCCCCCAGATAACCCTAGGTATAGGGCATTACAATAGTCCAACCTGGAAGTGACAAAAGCATGCACAAGTGTGGTCAGATCCTCTGGTGGGATCAGGGCTCAGATTCATGCAATGTTCCATAGATGATAAAATCCACTCCTGACGGCGGCCAACACCTGAGCATCAAGTGTCAGACCGTCATCCAGGATCATGCCCAAATCCTTCACCTGTCTAGACAGAATAAGGGGAACACCTCCCAACACAAGGTCAGGCAGTGACCCCTCACAACGCCCTCCACCCCGACGAACTGGATCCACAAGTACCTCTGTCTTGTCTGGGTTGAGCTTAAGCCAGTTTTGAGTCATCCAAGCCTGGATCTCATCGAGGCAGCTGTTAAATACAGAGTCCGACACCCAGGTATTGGGTGCACAGGACAGGTACAGCTGGGTATCATCTGCATAGCAGTGAAAACCCAGCCCATACCACCTGATAATGTCCCCTAGTGGCAGCATATACACCGTGAACAACAGAGGAGACAAGACCGAACCCTGTGGTACTCCACAGCACAGAGGCTTTGGGTTAAATGAGGCTAACCCCATCATCACCCTCTGCACTCTGCCTGTCAGGTATGACCTGAACCAGTTGATGACATTACCAGAAAAGCCACAACAGAACCGCAGGCGATCAAGTAACACCTCGTGATCCACGATGTCAAATGCCGCAGAAAGGTCCAGGAGGACCAAGATAGTCCAGTTTCTCCTGTTCCTCGACACCAGGATATCATTAAGCACCCTCACCAGGGTGGTCTCTGTACTATGCCCTGCACGAAACCCAGACTGGTAAGGCTCATAGGTGGAGGAAGAGGCAAGATGTCTCTTAAGCTGAAAGGCCACCACTTTTTCAATAACCTTCCCTAAAAATGGGAGGTTATGTTGAGGCAATCTGGGTCCAAGGAAGGTTTTTTCAAGAGGGGTCTAACCAAGGCCCCTTTCAAGGCCATTGGGAAGACCCCACTCCTCATGGAACTCCAGACAACCGCAGCAATCACTGGCCCCACCAGGTCCATACATCCAACCAACAGTTGGGTTGGAAATGGGTGCAGTTCACATTGGGTTGGCCGCAATTTCAAGATTATTTTCACCACCTCCTCCACCCCAACCAGCCCAAACTCATCCCAGACAGGAGGAGCACTTTGGCACTCTCCAGGTCGGTCCATGCATCCCCTTTGAGAGGTGCTCGAGGAGACCCCATTCCTGATAGAGGACACCTTGTCGGCAAAGAATACAGACAGCTCCTCGCATCTAGTGCTTGAACCTGCTCCCCCAACACAGACAGGCAGGATGTAATAGTCCATCTACTGTGTGGAAGAGCTGAGCCAGTCTGTTCCTTGCCACAGCAATCTCTCTAGATAAATATTCCCCCTTCTTATGAGAGATTGCCCCCTGATAGTTGATATAATGCAACCTCAGGGCCAACCTGTCCTCCAGCAGGCTAGATCTCATCCAGCATCTCTCTAACCTCTGCCCCTTAGTCTTTAAACTTGGGAGATCCCCATCAAACCAAGGAGGTCTCTGGCAAGTAGACAAGGGACGGACATGAATGGGCGTGATGGAATCGAAGGCCGCAGCAGCCGCCTCATTATAGGCTACCACTGCTTCCTCCATTCCAATCGCACAAGCCACCCCAGCACTTGATAGGTCCAGCACTGTAGATAGTCCTGTTGAGGAAACTTCTCTTAATGAGCGGTACTGGACCATCTCCATAGGAGAAGGACCATCTGGGGGGTGCCCCTAAGCGTGAACCTCACGGTGCTGTGATCTAACCAAAATACAGGATCAACGCTGAGGTAATTTATATCTAAACCTAATGAAAAAAACAAATCCAATGTATGGCCACCCAAGTGCATAGCTGTTGTTACTTTTTGTAACAGGCCTAAGACTCCCATTCTTCTTAAAAGGTCATTTCCAAAACCCAAATACCCGCCATCGACCCAGGCATTGAAGTCCCCCAGGATCAACCACCTGGGAGACTCCAACACCAGACCGTCCACGAGCTCCTCAACCTCAAAAACAAAATCCCCATGAACTCCAGGGGGACGATAAAGCGCAAGAACCCTGAAACCTGCCCCTACACCACCTCAGGCAGCCACACACTCGAATGAACATATCTGACCTACAGGTAGTACCATGAGGTTCAGGCTAGTTTTAAAACAAATGGCTCCCCCCCCGCCCCTGCGATCCTCCCTTGGGTTGTATATCACAGAGTACCCGTCCAGAACTGCAGCCTTCAAAATGGTTGTGGCATTTTCATCCAACCAGGTCTCTGTGATGCAAGCCAGGTAAACCGAGGATATCAAGTCTGCCATTATCCTCATCGACCTGGCATTGCTTAATACAACCCGAGTAGGATGCGGTGAGGCGGCCAAACCCACTAACTGCCCACCATCCAACGTGGAACCCATGGGTATGGGAACAAAACATGGCAACCCCCTCTCCAGTTCCCATTTCACCCCAGGGTATCTCCTTGACCCCACCACCCTAATCCCAGACACCTCGGCAGCCCCTCGGGTACCACCACTGCCCCCAGTCCCCCTCCTCTGAGCTATCCCCAGAGCTCTACACCTCCTATAAGCAGCAGCTGGAAGTCCAGGGAGCTGACAGGGATGGAGGTTGTGGAGGTAGCCCCCGAGTAACTGAGCCTTACAATTCCTGGTCCCAGACACATTTTTCACAGATAGCAAATAGACACTACCCCTTAAACTAAATTAATACAAACAATGTAAACCCACACCACCCACAGTACAACAACCCCCAAACCCACAAATTTAAAAAACTTCAAATCCCACTAATTAACACAAACACTACCACAAAAGAAACAAACACACATCAAAATCAGAAATATAATCTACCCCACGGCAACAGTGCTGTAGATCCTTAAATTGTTATCCAATACATTGCATTGAACATTAAATATCCCCTTTCAAATGTTGGTTCATAAAGTTTTAATGCACCTATCAAAGCAACACAGTTAAGAAGAGACCTTTCACTTCTTACAGTCCCTGAAGGAGTTTTCAGAGGAGAGGGAGAAGGGCTCAGAAGAGAACCGACCCTTTGCCAAAACTTTAAACCAAACAAGCTTCCTAAATAGGAGGCCCAGGTCACCTTCCCTCTGCCAATGGGAGGTCACCTGTTCAACCACCTCCACCACTGGCAAGGCATAACCATAGACCAGTGGGTGCTGAGGTAGTGTGCCAAAGCCTTACCCTCCAGTTCAAAAAAGTTTTCTTACTCAGCAAGGGCACAGATGCACAAACTGCATGACTCCTACAGAGACAATTCTGCTGGAGTTAGAGGTAAAGACTCCCTTGGCATCAAATGCTCCAGAAAGAGTGCCTTCCTCCCAAAGGTGGAAAGACCTCTACTTTGGATATTTCCTCAAATGAAAAAAAAAATCGGGAATGATGACCCATTCAAAATCTCATGTACTTAAACAAACACCTGTTCAATCCAAAATTCAAAATGTTCATCACTTCGGTGGTGATCTCCTCTCCAGAACAAGGAGACAGTCTGGCATCCCTGGATTGAACGCATGCCTATTTGTACATACTAATCAGGTCATCTCACAGAAGATACCTCAGGTTCACACTGCCCTCTGGTCACTACCAGTTTGCAGCTCTACCATTCAGCTTTTCTTCAACTCCCAGAGTCTTCACAAAGTACCTGTCACTGGTTCATGGAAGTCCATCTTCTTCCAAGTTGTGTACTGGGTGTGCTTTGAAACAACTGAGAAGCTGCATGGGATATACTATATTGGACTAGATATCTGTAACGAATCTCTCTCTCTTGCTTACATCTGAGGAAAGTTTTCCTTACTTTTACATTGGTATTGCTTTGTGTTTAATTATTTTAGTTTTTAATTCAGGAAGGGGGTTTTCAAAACTGCTTATCTTGTCAGCATCTTCAGAAGGGCTGAAATAACTGCATATTTGATTTTCCTTTGTGGCTAACAAACCACCAGGCTGTTTGGGGCTGGAGAGGTTTACCTGTGTCTGACTTGGATGTCTGGATTTTCTCTGTTTGATTAGCAGGGTATTTTCACTGTCATATTGTTGTGTAGGGCATCTTGCTGACAGGAAGGCACTCATCGCAGCAGTGGGTGAGGCTTTAGCTGATTGTTTTGTGAGGGCTCAGTTTGGGCCCAACCCTTCCCTCCCTCAGCCCACCCACCCTGGAAATAGTTCCTTTATACCTGATGTTCTGACATCATTTCCTCAAGTGCAAGGTGCATATCACTGTCATATCCTCGCTAGCCACTACACTGACAATATAAGCATACACATTGTATAATATATATATTTCTATATAACAAACCAATCACACACCTGCAGCACGCACACACACACACACACACACACAAAAACAAACAAAAAGTAGATAAACATGTGGAGAGTAGTACAATGTAATGGCTGTGGGGCAGCAGTCTTCCGGGAGTCTTTCTGGAGGCTGAGATGCTGCCTATTTGCGAACAACTCTCTGCCCTGAGGGAGGAAGTTGCCCGTCTTCAGGCCGCACTGGACAGTAGTAAGGAAACCTTCCCCCAGGCCACACTGGACAGTAGGAAGGGAACCTCCCCCATCCAGGGAGCACCAGATCCACCACCACTACCTCAGAGGTTGCGAAGAAAGCACAGCAGTTGGACCACAGTGGGCTCAGGGAGGGTGAGGATGGTGGAACAGAGGCACACCCAGTCAATTGTTCCACTCCACAATCCATACACCATTCTGGGGGAGCATAGCTCCCCTATGGATGCACCCGCAGAGAAGACTGATGACAACTGTCACAAGGGAGGCCCACAGGAGGGAGGCAGAGGACACCACAGGGAAAGGAAGCAGCTCCTGGTGGGGGACTCAATTATTAGGGGGCTAGGATTGGGGGGAGCTGAGAAAACTGAAGTAAGGTGCCTGTCTGGTGCCATGGCTTGGAGGGACAGGAAGCGCATCTTCAGGATCACGAGAACAGCTGCAAGGGAGTCTGAGCTGGACGTCATTGTCCACCTAGGGACAAATGACTTGGCTCATTATGAGATTAGAGCAGTGCAGGAGGACATTGTAGAGTTGGGAGGGGCCTAAGACAAGTAGCACACAGTATCCTTCATGCAGAGGTGCTGCCTGTCAATGGCATGGGGAGGCGAGGTAATTAGCACCATGCAGTTTAATGAATGGTTGAAAAAATGGTGCGGAGCACAGGGTTTAGCTTCATTGGGGACTGGGGTTCCACCTGGAGGACACCAGCCTATACTGGCAGGATGGTCTGAATCTGTCCAGGAAGGAACAAGTCTTTTGAGCAGTCGGTTTAAATGCTTCATTGGCAAGCTTTTAAACTAGTCAAAGGGAGGCACTGATAAGCAGCAGGAAAATCCCAGCCTCTCCCACAAAACAGGGTACTAAATGAGAAAAGACTGAGGTAGAAAGGTCAGTGGGGGATGCTGCAACAGAAGGTAAAGCCATCAAAAATGGAGAGCAATGAGTACCAATGCCCGTAGTCTGGGTAACAAGCTTCCTGAATTAGTGGCCTTGATGGAGGAGGAACATCTGGATATCGTGGCAGTCACAGAAACATGGTACACAAAAACCATGACTGGGATGTAAACATACCAGGATAAACTATCTACAGGAGGACAGGGAGGGTAAAAGGAGGAGGAGTAGCTCTTTACATAAGGGAAGGAATAAAAGCAACAGAACAAAAGGGTAAACAGGGAGGAGAAGAAGCACTGTGGGTAAATTTGGAGACAGGCTATGGCACCACAATCCGCACAGGGGTTGTATACAGACCCCCTTCTCAGGGGGAGGAAATGGACAAGAAAATGATAGAAAGTGTACTTAGAATGGCAGAAAAAGGGGAGATATTGCCAATGGGTGATCTGAATATGCCAGATGTTAACTGGAGTGCAGTTGCAGCAGCCACTTCGAAGAGTGGGGTTATTCTAGATGCCCTACAGGGGGCATGCCTTAGACAACTAGTATTGGAGCCCACTCAATAGGGAGCAATCTTAGACCTGGTTCTCTCAAATGAAGATGGAGAGAGGATCACAGATGTAGAAGTGGGTAGCCATCTAGGAACTAGCGACCATCGAACAGTATGGTTCACAATAAACACAGCAATAGAGTCAAGCCATACAAAGGCAAAAGTACTGGACTTTAGGAGGGCTGACTTTGCCAAAATGGGTGAGTGCCTAAGGAATGCACTAGCAAATGGGTGGGAAGGAGGGGTGGAAGAACAATGGGGAATAATAAAACTGCCATCACAGAGGTAACGAGCCTTGTGTGAAGCAAATAAACAAAACAAAACAATGTAAGAAACCACTATGGTTCTCAAAGGAAGTGGCAGTGAAGGTTCAAGAAAAAGAAGCATTCAGGAAGTACAAGGAATCACAGAAGGAGCAGGACAGAGAACTGTATCAGTTAAAGCAAAAGGAGGCTGGGAAGGCAGTCAGAACAGCAAAGGCCTAAACCGAGGAAAAGATAGCCAACTCAGTTAAGAAGAGGGATAAAACCTTTATAGGTACATCAGGGAGCAAGGAAGACCAAGGGAGGGATAGTGAGGCTTAATAAAGGGAGGGAGGGTGGGCAGAGGGAGACTGTGAAAAGGCAGAGATACTAAACAAATATTTTTGCTCAGTATTTACAAGTGAAGAGGGAGGTACCTAAAAACAAACAGTAGAAACACTCTGGATGCAGAAGTTGATACCAGCCCATTTACAGAAGAAAGGGTTCTGAAAGAACTCTAAAACTGAAGGTGGACAAAGCAATGGGGCCTGATGGGATTCATCACAGAATTCTAAAAGAACTAAGGGTAGAACTAGTGACACCACTGACTACCCTTTTAACAAATCATGGGAGGATGGGGTGGTACCCGAGGACTGGAGGAGGGCAGATGTGATTCCCTCACAAAAGTGGGAGCAAGGCAGAAGCAGGAAACTACAGACCTGTTAGTTTAACCTCAGTGATAGGAAAATGATGGAATCACTTCTGAAGGAAAGAATTGTCGAGTATCTAGAGGCCAGAGGGCACAGGACCCTAGGCAGCATGGATTCACTGTGGAAGGTCATGCCAGACGAATCTGATAGATTTCTTTGACTGGGTGACCAAAGTAGTAGATCAGGGAGTGGCTGTGGACATGGCCTACCTTGACTTTAGCAAGGCATTTGACACAGTCCCACACAAAAGACTAATATACAAGTTAGCCAGCCTGGGAGCGGGTCCCAAGATGACAGCCTGGGTAAAGAATTGGCTGGAGAATAGGACACAGACAGTAATAGTAAATGGAGTCCACTCAGAAGAAAGGAGGGATACTAGTGGGGTACCGCAGGGTTCAGTTTTAGGACGGGTCCTCTTCAGTGTCTTTATAAGCGACATTGCAGAGGGACTGGAAGGAAAAGTATGTCTCTTTGCAGATGACACAAAGATCTGCAACAGAGTTGATGCACAGGGTGGGGTGGAAAGGATGCAAAGGGACTTGGCAAGGTTGGAGGAATGGTCAAATATATGGCAGCTTAGATTCAATGCAAAGAAGTGCAAAGTAATGCACCTGGGAAACAAAAATCCAGGGGAAGAGTACACAATGGGGGGTGAAATGGTAACAACAACAGAAATGGAAAGAGACCGGGGGGTAGTCATATCAGATGACCTAAAGGTGGGCAAGCAATGTGAGAGGGCAGCAAGGAGGGCTGGGGGGATACTGGGATGCATAGGGGGAGGCATCACTAGTAGAAAACAGGAAGTTATTATCCCTCTGTACAGATAGCTGGTGAGACCCCATCTGGAGTACTGTGTACAGTTCTGGAGACCCAGTCTCCGCAAAGACATAGACAGGATGGAAGCTGTCAGAGGAGGGCAACTAAAATGGTGCAGGGTCTGCACTGGAAGACATATGAAGAGAGATGAGCGGAGCTTAATATGTATAGCCTCGAGGAAAGGAGGAGAGGGGGACATGATAAACGTTCAAGTACCTCAAGGGAATCAACAAAGTCTAGAGGGTAGCATCTTTCAAAAAAGGGTGTGCAAGAACAAGAGGGCACAATTTGAAGATGGGGGGCTCAGAGGTAATTTAAGGAAGTATTTTTCACAGAGAGGTTGTGGATGCATGGAATGGCCTTCGGAGGAGGTTGTGGAGTCAAAATCAGTGGTGGAATTCAAGCATGCATGGGACAGTCATAAGGCCATTCTAGGGGGTTGGGGTAGGAAGAAGTAGGCTGCTGGTTAACTAGGATCTGCAGCTTATCCAGTAGGTAGGGAAATGGGCAGACTGGGTGGGCCAAGCGGTCCTTATCTGCCGTCAAATTCTATGTTTCTATGGTTACAGAGCATCTCAGAAGGCAAGCATTGTCACTCTTTCCTTGCTTGCATGACTGGCTGATAGTGGGCAAGTCTCCTCAGCAACTCGGAGACTCACTCAGTCTGACAAAAAAAAAACAACAACAATTTCCTGAAGTCCTTGGGCTCCCTGATAAACTCAGAGAAGTCCCACTTCAAGTTGGTTCAACTATTGGAGTTTATAGGAGCAGAGCTACAAGCCCAGCTCCCCTTGAACAAGATGGAAAATCTCCAGGCCCTGGGACACTCATTTACACTCGGTCAGCCAAGGTCTGACACTTTCTCATACATCTGGGTCACATGGCATCTGCCACACCGATAGTACCAGGTGCTAGATTCCAAATCAGGAACATTCAGTACCAACTCAAAGCTAATTGGTCCCAAATGAGGGGCTCGTTTTCAAAGTTGGTTCCAGTCACAAGGCCACTTTTGGAGGCCAAGACTGGTGGAAGAAGGTCCAAAATCTCACAGAAGGGATCTCCTTCCAGCACAAAGTACCCTCCAGGATACTCATTATAGATTCCTCCTTCCTAGGGTAGAGCCACATCTGGAGGGCCAGTCCATAAGTGAGGTCTGGTCACTTACAGAATCTATGTGCCACATAAATCTTCTAGAACTCGGAGCTGTTCTCATGGCTATCAAAGCCTGCGGCCCTCAGCTAAAACTGCTATGTTTTACAGGGTGGCATGAGATCAACAAAACTATGCACAGAGACCATTAAGATTTGGTCCCTGTCTTTCTCACTGGATAGCCAGCTTTCAGCCATTCATCTGCCTGGCAAGGACATTGTCCTCACAGATTTTCTGAGCCGCATCAGTCAGGGTCATCACCAATGGACTCTGAACAGACAATTGTTGGCCACAGTTCTTCAGGAAGTGGGGCACTCCAGAGATAGATCTCTGTCTCCCACCTCAACCATCAGTTGCTTCTCTACTGTGCCAGGCCTCCAGCTCAGAGTACAGTGCCAGTGGAGGCTCTATCCATGAACTGGACAGGCAGATTCCTCTATGCCTTCCCTCCTTTTCCCCTGATTCTTAGGATTCTATTAAAGCTCAGAGTCTAGCCACCAGCTATGATACTGGTGGGTCGGAACTGTCGAGACAGTCATGGTACTCCCTGCTTTTCACTCTCTTAATCAGACGACCCATTCACCTTCCTCCAACTCATAGCCTGGTACTTGAAGAGCTAGAGCTTCCGGACTCTCAGTATTCTGAACAAGTCCTGATTATCCTTTGTTCTGCCAAGAAGTCAAGTACAAAAAGGACCTATTCTTCTAAATGGAAGAGATTTTCTCTCTGGTGCAAGGACAGGCAAATTGACCCCTTTAGGCTAGCCTGCCCTCTATTTTATTATTTAGTGAACTTGGTAACATCAAGCCTTGGAGCCTCATCCCTAAAAGTGCACCTGGCTGCTGTTTTGGCATACTGTATGTGTCTGTTGGCAAGAACACATCCTTAATTTCTCATGCCATTTCAAGAAATTCTTCAAGGATGTGCAGCACCTTCAACCATCACTTAGGGAACCTGTGCATTGCTAAGCTCATGGACTCCCCGTTTGAACCCATGGCTAAAGCAGACTTAAAATATGTCACCTGGAGAACTGTTTTGTTGATGGCAATCACGTCAGCCAGAAGGATTTCTGAATTGCAGATCCTTTGCACTGAGCCTAACTACATTATTTCCCACAGAGGTAAAGTAGTCCTCAGAACCAACAGGAAATTTCTGCCAAAAGTGCTGTCCAAATTTCATCTCAACCAATCCAATTCACTCCCTGTCTTTTTCACAGACAACTCCACTCCTGTTAAGCGCAGGCTCCACAGCCTGGATGTGAAAAGGTCTGTAACCTACTATCTAGAATGTACTAAGTAGCACAGGACATCTCATACTCAGCTTTTCCTCACTTGTGGCAAAGTGGGCAAAGGCAGGCCAGCCTCTAAGAGAACTGTTTCTCATTGGATAGTCTCTTGCATTCAGTACTGTTACAGCAAGGCTGGCAAACAACCACCTCAGGGCCTCAGAGCCCACTTCACTAGGGGCACTGCAGCCTCAGTGGCAGCATCAAGATACATACCTTTGCTTGACATCTGCAAAGCAGCTACCTGGAAGACTATACACACCTTCGTGAAACATTATGTCTTGGATGTACAGTCTAGATCGGATGCAACATTTGGCACTGCGGTCCTGCGGAACCTGTTTCCTAACTAGGTTCTGTTCCCATCTCCCAATTGCACTGCTTTGCAGTCTGCATATGTTAAGCATACAGAAGAATTCCTGGGGTGAGAAGAAAAAAATTACTTACCATAGTAATATTATTTCTTCCAATGGATTCTTTTGTATGCTTAATCTCCTACCCAGCCTCCCCTCACATAACCAGGCTGAGAATACTTTCTGCAGTTCCCACTAGGCCAAATTTCTGACTGTAAATAAATCAGTCTAAATTGCAGCCTTGATTGTCTCTGTACATACTGGGTGGGATATTCCAAGGGGTTGCCCGAGTGGCAGGGGGCGTCGGTCCCCGACGGCTGCAGCCTGGCAGGGCACCAGGTGCAAGTCGCCGGGGATTGGCGCATCTGCATGCAAATGGGGCCATAATGACATGCAAATGGCCCCATTTGCGCCTTGCATGCATAATGGCCTCATTTGCATGCCTAGCACTGAATATCGCAGTTGCTGCGCCTAGTGCACCCGCACTTGCGCTGGTGCATCACCCTGCTCCTCACTTGCCACTTGTGCTGGCACAGTACCACTCTGCCATGTGCAGTGAGGGTGGCCCCTGTGCCATATTCAATGGTGCTGAGCCATGGCGCAGCACCATTGAATACCACCTGGGCCATGCCCTGGTGCATCCCAGTTGTGCTGCGCCCAGGCTTGCACCCTTGCCTGGCACAGTCTGAATATCCTGCCCACTGTAGTTGGCCAACAGGCTCTTTTTTTCATGTTCCATATTTTTCTAAAAGTTTTTGTCTCACGTTTTTTCTTGTAAAGTTTAGTTTTATTATTTTGGGGGCCTTTTGCCCTTCTAGCTTCGAAAAGAATCTGAAGTGATAGTAAGAGTACCACACACAGCACAGCTTTGCACTGAGTCCTGATTTGTTAATTTCTCAGGCTCATTAGCATTGACTCCACCTCTGGGGCAGCTGGACCCAGCTGGCATACTGCATATGTTAAGAATACCGAAGAATCCATTGGAAGAAATAATATTACTATGGTGAGTAATTTTTTCTTCCTGAGCCTCTCCAGTTAAGGTGTAGATGTCAACACAGCAGAGAGACCACCCTCATCAAGGTGTTCCTTGATCTCCTCTCTGCAAGGGACAAAGGGTACCAGTCTATCTTATTTCTTCATGATCTCCCATTGACATTTGATACAGTGGATGATGGGGTATTGTTTGATCGACTGAGGCACTGTGTGGGATTCACCAGCATGGTGTTGCACTGGTTTGAGTCCTACCTCAAGGTTAGGGAGGATCAGGTTGTTCTAGGTGATTCTATCTCTGGAACAGCTGTGCTAGATTGTGGAGTACCTCTTGGTTGTATCCTTGCACCCATGCTGTTTGCCATGTATATGCTGCCACTGGCCGTGGATTAGCCTGACCATAACCTGACGGCGAAGGCCTTCATTTAAATTGAAAATGTTTTCTGCCTTATTTCAGCTGGCCATAAATTTCAGCCTCCCCTATGCAGCATGTAACAGTGCTTGGGCCTTCAGTTCCCAAGATCACGCTGACTCCTCTGACTGGGTGAGATTATAAGACAGGATGGTCTGGAGTTTCATTGCTGTGCTGATGATACCCAGCTGTACTTATCTTGTGCACCTGATTGGGATATTGTGAGCTCTCTGCTGGGGTGTTGCCTTCATGGAATTAATGACTAGATGTCCTTCAAGTGTCTTAACCTGGACAAGGTAGAGGGGATGCTTGTGGAACCAGATTTCCCTGGGTTGGCTGTTACAGGTAGTGATACCATTTTACTGTTGTTTAATGGTGTTACACTCAGAGCCATGGATATGGTTAGAAATCTGAGGGTTGTTATGGACTCAAGCTGACAGTAGAACATCAAGTGTCAGCTGTAGTCTGCAGTGTTTTTTTCCATTTTCACAATATCACCCAGATTAGACCATTTCTTATGCCAGGATTCCCTTGGGTTAGCTATCACAGATAGTGATACCATTTTACCATTGTTTAATGATGTCAATCAGATCTGTGAATACTGTTAGAAATATGGGGGTCGTTACGTACTGCAAGCGGACAGACTGGAACATCAGCTATCAGCTGCATTTTAGTTTTATTTTATTAAAAAAAGATGCAATAGTACAGGATAGGTTACATGAGAAGCGGGTCTCGTTTACAGAACATCCCAAGTCAAATTTAAAACAAATTAGAACAAACAATGTAATCTGTAGTGGCTTTTTCCATCTTGACAGTAACGCCTAGATTAGACCATATCTTAAGCCAGGAGACTTGAATACGATAGTGCATGTTTTTGTCACATCTAGCCTAGATTATTGCAGTGCCCTTTACTTAGGGTTATCTGGGGATCTGTTGTGCTGCCTGCAGCTGTTCCAAAATGTGGTGGCCCAGTTAACTGAAGAGGAACATCTTGCAATGAGCACATCACACTGTTTTTTTTGTAGTCTGTACTGGCTGCCTGTTCAGTAGGGCATCACCTTCCAGATTGGCTTGTTAAGGTACAAGGTTCTAGATGGTTTGGGTGTTGGCTACCTGAAAGATGTTCTGTCCCCATATACCCCTGTCTGCCCACTTTGCTACACCAAGGCTGGTTTGTTGGTAGTCCCCATTCAGATTAAAACTATCTGGGTGGCTGTGCTTTTATTATGGAATTCTCTGCCACCCATGTTGGTGCTGCTAGCTGGGTGGAGGCCTTTAAGGGCACTTTAAAAGGACACTGTCAACAATTTTTGCGTCATATTATTTCAAGCTGAAAACCCACATTTTATGATACCTTACCTTCTCTAAAATTCAGTGATGTAACTTATTATTTTATCTTAGTAGAATCAGAATGCGTGCAAATGGTCTTGCTATGCTCAGCCTTGTTTGTTTTCAAACCTTTGAGCTACTCTTATTGCATAATTCCTGAACATGACGAACAACCCAAACAGTGCAGTCACGCATAATGTGATAATTTCCCCACGTTCCTCTACATCTTGAGTGTCTAGACTGTGTTGAGTGTGTTCCCAAGTCCAGGAAAGATGCCATGGGAGTTGATCAAGGAATGTAAACAAACACTAGTATGGTGGGCGGTATATTTTTCACTTTTTATAAGAAAAACTGACTCAAAATCAAACAACCATCTATATCAGCAATCTTTACAGAATGTGAGCAATCATAAGATGTTCTTTTTAAGTTGGAAACATTTGTGGCCTAAGGGGGTTGACAGTGTCCCCTTAAAATTGTGTCTTGTTTGAGGGTGCTTACAGTAATATTTAGTAAATTTACGTGTTTTTTATTATATTTATTATGTTTTTTACTGTCCATTGAATTGCTAAATGTCTTCTTATAAGGCTCTCTGAGCCTTTGGGATAGGGCTGTGTGTACAATAAATTGAACTGCCTTGCATTGCCATCAGTAGTTTTTTTTGCTGAAACCACCTTCTTTGACCAGACAGTGACATTGGGGTTAGAAAAAGGTTTCTAACTTTTAAACAGAGCAACTTAGAGACCTCATTTTTAGTATGAGGTTTATTGGAGATATACTGGTATTAATTCAGAATCAATGGCCTTTAGGAATTTTGGCCAGACCCCCTCTTTAAGAGTAGCTCTCCAACCTCAACACTGCATTTCCAAGGATGCTTTCTGAGCTACTGACCAAGACAGTCAACCTCAGACTTTATTTCTGAGCTACGAGGGAACAATGGTGTCTATTTACTCTTCTCATAAATTATTTTCTAAACCACACATTGGAGACACAAAGAAAGAAGAATCAGCATTTATATAGCCCTTTTCATACAGATTGTATCCCAAAGTGCTTTACAAGTAGTGCTAGACTGGTAGTGAAGTGACTGAACATGTAGTGGAAAGATGTCTAAACAAAAGTTAATGCACCGCTTCGGAGAGTGTCAGTGTGTGTGTGTGTCTCAACTCCCTCTTGCTTAACTGCTGTGTAATGGGGGGGCCAAGAATACTGCCATGTCTCGGGGTATCTTGTTCCTTTCTACTCATTACTGATGCATGCTCAGAAATGTGTAAGTGCTTGACTCTTTTTGATTAACTGTTAAACTTCATTTGTGCACTTCATCATGTATTCAGGGATCCCAATTCATATGCATAGTTTGTTCTCACTATGCAATCCCATATCTATTTCCTGTATCTGTTCCTTGCTCATAACTGTGTTAAATATCTATATTGGCCAGGGCTCAAGGCTTCCTCCTGACCCCACTGCCAGGCTGCTCACTGCCAAGCTTCCTCCCTACTCACCTTCTTGCTGGGGCGCATAATAACCCTATCTCCTCGCCAGCATTTCCCAGTTCATCCGAGTCCTCAGTTAGCATAACTCTGTCCATTCTTGACATGCATGTGTCACATGGACTGGCCTATCAGTATCTGCCAGAGCAAATCTCTGCCAGGGGATCCCTATTCCCCCTCTATCTTGTCTCGGACTAAGCAGTTAGTATTTGAATACTAAAGAGCCCTTATGCATCCTTTTTTATGCACCAAACAAAGTTTGGAGCCTATTGTCATTGGTGTGACTATTTGTAGGGCTAGATTTTCTGACCTGGGGTATATAGGGTACTAGCCCCCATTGAGACAACCCAGCAGAAAATCAGTCATGTGATTTGCCCAAGTCTTCATTGACTTGCATTGCCTTGGTCTCGTGTAGTGATATAGGTTTGTATCTGTTTTTTTTTTTTATTTGATGCAGCAGCTGATGTAGTTTGCAGTTCTGCCATATGTAGAGATGCAGCGAATCTAAATTCCACTGGTGAAGTGCCTGCCAAGTGGACACTTCCCATTAGCACTTCGCTACGCAGAGTGCCCCATAGGAAAGGCTCACTTCGCCTTATTATTACTTCGGATTATCATTCTGCCTTAAACATGAAGTAAGGCAGAGTGACAAGATCATTGGCAGCATTCCACTCACACAGTCACCAGAATTAATGTGCATCCCCAAAGTGCTACTGTCTTGTGTCAGGAGAACTCCCCAGTGCTGACGAAGTGAAATGAGAGTGTAAAAAGAAATACAAAGTCTCCCAGGATTAATGGTGCACTCAGTCATGCATGCAGTGATCACACACAGAGTCACCAGAATTAATGTGCATCCCCAAAATGCTACTGTCTTGTGTCCATAAAATTCCCCAGTGCTGACGAAATGATACTGTCTTGTGTCCGAAAATTCCCCAGTGCTGACAAAGTGAAATAAGAGTGTAACAAGAAATGCAATCTCCCTGAATTAATAGTGCACTGCAAATGCACAGACAGATTAAGATTGCACTGCGCACTCTAGGGATGCATACGAAATGGCACAACACCTAACCAGTGCTCACAAGTCACAAATCCAAATCGGGAAAGGAATACCTTTTGCCAGTTGGGGGATTAGTGCACGGCAGTAACAATCCACTACCAGTAAAGATACCACAAAGAAGTATAAAAAGTTAATGCAGGTGCGGTGGATAGCAGGTTCACACTGCTGCAACTACCCTGTGGCACAATAAAAGGTGTCTGATTTAATGGCACGCATCGAACACACACACTACAAGTAATGCATAGCAAATTGAAAACCTTTAGAAATATAACAAAATGTTTTAAACAGACAAATTATACACTGCTGCACCACAACAATCAGCAAAAAAATGTCAAGAAATACTGAAAATATTACTGTGTGTACATTAACACAGTTATACAAAAAAAAAAAAAAATAGAAAGACTGCCTTTTTCTCCCAGTTAATGTACCTACACCACAAATACACCCCTCCCCCAAAGCATACTTCACAGTACACAGACTGACTGTTCTAAATTAACATTCAAAATCCACACACAACAATAAACACTCGATGATATGAGCACAGAAGGGTTTCCTACAGTGGATGTACTAAATTTTGAGCAAACAATTGACTCAAAAATGCATTTTAAACAGCTTTTAGAGGTTTTGAATCACAGAGCTCTGAGAGCAAACTGTCTCTAGCTACCACTACACACACACTACCCAGGCCAGAACTGCGGCTGTGCACATAGGTGCCGGAAGATGGTAAAAACTGAGGGGGCGGAGGATCAGAGGGGCACTTGTGAGTTTCAAAAGGGCACTTTCTTGACACTAGTTTTTGCCATACAAAAATACAATAAATCATGTACACACATCATAATGTTAAGAATGCAGTCCCATTTAGGAATAATTATGCAACGACACTGAAGGTGCCAGCAAAAGAGACCACCCAGTCTAAGTCTGCTCAAGTGTACAGCTATATTAAGAAAGCAGCTGTCAACTCATTCCCTCCAATAGCTCCACATGACGTTTAAATCATACATTCCTTAATCTGTTGGTGGTTGTCCAGGTGAAACAGAGATGCCATAGTAATGTGCATCACCAGTCCCAAGCATGCAGTCTTCACTAATGAGTTAGGAGTTTTTGGTTCCACTAACTTCAAGAAAGAAGTTAGCGGTTAATATCCACCAGCGACAAGGTAAACTCCTGAGGCTGGGGAAATAGACACAGAGCCATTATGTTTACACAGCTTATTTATTAATGAATCACAGTGTACATCGTAAAGTGTATTTATTAATGAATCATAGTATACAATGACAGTAAACAATATTGTTCAACGACAGGGGTATAAACAGATTTTTACAGCAAAGTCTGGATGGATGGATGGATGGATGGAGGAGTGGGATACATTTGGAATTTTGGAAATGGGCCACTGTTCCTAAGAATTCAATAGAGGAAAGACATCTGCTCATTCCTGTACTGTTGCTACTGCATACCACAGACTCACCCAATGAACCAATTTACCATCACATCTACACTTCTGCCATGAAGTAATCCTTGATGCTCTGGTCACCACTTCAGGATGGTAAGCCTTGCAAACCTAAACAAGCCCTGGTGTGCAAATCATCCATGATCTCTGGTCACCACTTCAGGCTTGTAAGCCTGTGCAAGCCTAAACCAAGCCCTGGTGTACCAAATCATCCCATGAATGCTCTGGTCACCACTTCAGGCTTGTAAGCCTGTGCAAGCCTCCACCAAGCCCTGGTGGCCACCAAATCATCCCATGAATGCTCTGGACACCACTTCAAGCTGGTAAGCCTTGCAAGCCTCCAACAAGCCCTGGTGGCCACCAAATCATCCCATGAATGCTCTGGTTGCCACTTCAGGCTGGTAAGCCTTGCAAGCCTCCACCAAGCCCTGGTGGCCACCAAATCATACCATGAATGCTTTGGTCACCACTTCAGGCTGGTAATCCTGTGCAAGCCTCCACCAAGCCCTGGTGGCCACCAAATCATCCCATGAATGCTCTGGTCACCACTTCAGGCTTGTAAGCCTGTGCAAGCCTCCACCAGTCCCTGGTGGCCACCAAAATCAACCAATTTACCATCACATCTACACTTCTGCCATGAAGTAATCCTTGATGCTCTGGTCACCACTTCAGGATGGTAAGCCTGTGCAAGCCTCCACCAGGCCCTGGTGGCCACCAAAATCAACCAATTTACCATCACATCTATACTTCTGCCATGAAGTAATCCTTGATGCTCTGGTCACCACTTCAGGATGGTAAGCCTTGCAAGCCTAAACCAAGCCCTGGTGGCCACCAAATCATCCCATGAATGCTCTGGTCACCACTTCAGGCTTGTAAGCCTGTGCAAGCCTAAACCAAGCCCTGGTGGCCACCAAATCATCCCATGAATGCTCTGGTCACCACTTCAGGCTTGTAAGCCTGTGCAAGCCTCCACCAAGCCCTGGTGGCCACCAAATCATCCCATGAATGCTCTGGTCACCACTTCAGGCTGGTAAGCCTTGCAAGCCTCCACCAAGCCCTGGTGGCCACCAAATCATCCCATGAATGCTCTGGTCACCCCTTCAGGCTGGTAAGCCTTGCAAGCCTCCACCAAGCCCTGGTGGCCGCAAATCATCCATGAATGCTGTGGTCACCCACTTCAGGCTTGTAAGCCTTGCAAGCCTCAAGCCCTGGTGGCCACCACAACCAAGCAACAAATTTACCACCATATGAATTTCTCTGTAAGTACAGAATTTCTGTATCAGATTTTTCCAAAAAGTTAAGTCGTCTCTCATTTGTTGCACAAACTCCCGAACAATTCGTGTCCGATCCAAGTTGTCTGTTCTCTCTTTGTGAATGTTCAACAGCATTAGGTGATTGTACCTCTTCTCTGTCATGGTGCTTCTTAAGTAAGACTTTATCCTCCGCTGTGTTGAAAAAGATCTCTCCCCAGTTGCTGTACTCATTGGGACGAGGAGGTAAATTTGAATGAGCTTCACTACTTCAGAATACAGTATCTGCTGCTGGCAGTCTTTTCCCACTAAGGCATCAATAATGGTGTTGATTGAAGTTACTGTCCTCACCTCTGGCAAAACCTGCTGCACAAGCCCTGGGAGCAAGTTCAGTTGTGCATTCAGAATGTCAATGTCCAAGTCCTTATCTCCATACAACTGTGTGATCTGAGGAGGAACTGAAAACGTCTTTGCATTGGCTGCTTGAAGCATAAATTCTCCATGGATGACAGCAACATGTAGGTTTCCTGATCAAAACGTCGGTCTAGTTCAACAAGACAAGCATCAATGGCTTCATAGTACATCTGTCGATACCAGTCCTTAGCACATTCGGGATGGTGATGCGGTGCACTACCATGTTGCAGCCTTGCTGGCACATAGTGCTGTCTTGGAAGTTTTGGCTCCTTCACTTTTCTCATTAGTTGCGCTCTCTCATTGATGCCTTCATAGACCTGGTCAAAGTCATCGCGCTGGCATTGTAAATTCTTCTTCAGGGAGTTTATGCTCATGATTGTAGTTTCTGCTGTCAGTGTTTTTGTTTGCAGGATTGAAGCCACTTGTTCCGATACACTGAATATGTTGTATGATACAACCAGTCCAAAATAGGTCCGAAACTTTTTCATCACTGACATCAGGCCTTTGATCTTAGATCGTACATCTGTAGCTTTGTCTCGTTTCAGCTCCTTTAAGGTGTCATAGAGTGCTCCATAGTTTTTAAGAACCGACTTGATACTCTTTGTTCGTGCTGTCCATCTTGTTGGACAAAGTAAAGTACAGCCTTCTATCATCATGTAAGGGTCCTCACTGTCATTCACTGCAATATTTTCATAAAGAGCCAGCCTCTGTGGGGATCCCCGAATCAACACACTTAAATTCTGGACAAAGCTGAGGGCATCGTCAATGGCATCACTCGTTTTGCTACACTTTTGCAAAACCAGGTCCAAGGAATGACTTGCACAATGGACATTCAATGCTAGTGGATTATCTCTCTTAATTCTTGTTGCAGTTCCAGAAATGCATCCACTCATATTTGCTGCTCCATCATACGCCTGTCCCCTCAAGTTGTTGATTGGTTAGTTACATCTTACTAGAACATCCTTAATGGCACTGGTGATGGATTCTGCATCAGTCTTTGCCATTTCATACATCCCAATAAAATCTTCATGTATAACAAAATAGGGCAGGAAACCCATCGTATACATATTGTCATCTGTTCATGTTGGCTAATATCCGTGATTCATCTGCGATGATAGCATACAGCTTTGATTCAGTCTATCTCTTCCAGAAGGTTCCTCAGCAGCTAATGTGCCATGATTTCCATGACTTCGTTCACAACATCTGAACTCTGATACTTCCTTCCTGGATCCATCCTGTAGTTCTGGCATGTCAACTGCCCTACTCAGCATTTCCTGCCTCAGGTTGCTTTCCTGTTCTTCGTATTACACGAATTGCTAGTCCTTGCCGAACTAGAAGCTGTATTGCATTTACCTGTTTCAGGAACCGGTCTCTGTTTCTCGCCTGTTCCTGTGCAAGATGCTGGCTGAGCTGAGCACCAACATTCATCCTTGTGTTGTTGAGCATGGTATACTTCTCAACAGCTTCATGGTGGAATAATGATGTCTGATGTTTCTTGAATTTGTCAATTGCTTTCTTCCAATCACTAAATCCTGCTGAAATGAAGGTTTCACCACAACGACTGCCTGTGATTAGTTTTCTTCCACTGCTGCCCGACAGGTAGCAGAACACACATCCTTTTGAAACACAGTATGTTAGCCAGTTGAATGATGAAAACCACCGTGTTTGACAAGTTCTTGTTTCACTTCTCCCATTGGTTACGCAGAATGACTTGTTTGATGGAAGTGTCTATAACTTGCTTGGTTGAAAAACACTGTTAATATTGGCAACAAACAGGACGAGCAGGAGGGAGAGACAAAGAGACAGCAGATTCAGACACGGTTGGTTCAACTGCAGTTACCAGGTTCTCTCAGAACAGGAGGGAGAGACAAAGAGACAGCAGATTCAGACATGGTTGGGTCAACTGCAGTTACCCAGGTTCTCTCAGAACAGGAGGGAGAGACAAAGAGACAGCAGATTCAGACATGGTTGGGTCAACTGCAGTTGCCCAGGTTTTCTCAGAACAGGAGGGGAGAGACAAAGAGACAGCAGATTCAGGCACTGGGTCAACAGCTGTGAGCTGGGTATTCTCAGACACATGCATGATGTTGCCATCACTGTTGCTGTTCATGGGGAACAGCTCTGCAGCTCTGTTTTCTGTATCGGAGAAAGAGCAGGCCTTACCATCCAGGGGCACTGGAATAGCAGCTGCAGGACAATCATCAGGCAAGGAACATGTTAGTTCTAGCACTGATGCAACATTTGAAACAAACATGGCTGCATTTGACTCTGTTGTAGCCATTGGCAGCGAAGCAGTATGCATAGTTACATTGGCACTTACAATACCAGTACAGCTGACAGCTGCAGTGCTTGTGACAGTGTCAGTGGTATTCTTGGCAGCGATGTCCCTTGCATGCTCTGAAGCTGTTGGTATCTGGGCACTCCCAAACCAGTAATTTAGTTTTCTTGGCATCTTGGCAGCAATATCAGCCAGTTGTTTTTCCATCTGTCGTTTTCGTCTATCAGACCGTGGCATTTTTGAATGCAGTGAGTCTGTGCAGGCTCTGAGAAAGAATTGCATATACAGTTTAGTGAACCCATCCGATTACCATCTTCTGATAAGGTACTGCAGCATGAACATTAAGCATGCAAGCAATAGAATTTCTATGGCAAACATTTTATATCTTGCCCTTCCTCACCCCCCAATCTTTGTCAATAGTTATCAATCCGCAACTACTGGGCCTACTTTAGATATTCTCGGCTAGTGATCCATGCAGCAAAATGCTTGTGTACTGCACCACCAGTGTACAAGACAAGAGTCCAATAAAATTTATTAGGGGCTTTGGCTTGTAGACACTGGGGAATGGGACTGGGGCGCCCTCCTGAAGACAAGCCGGCAGCACAGGAGAGGAAAGAAAAAAAAAAGACGTATTCTGCTTAATAAGGGAGATCTGGTCAGTAAAGCGATGGGTAGTAAGACAAGAGGGAGTATAAAATGTTGCACTTGTTTACGCGCATTCAAATAAGCTACATACTCTGCAGAATGGACACATCTACCGGCTCTAATAAGAAGGTATCAGAGGTCTGATTTCATGTCCAGCCACCAGTCAACTGGATTCTCGTAGAGATCAAAACCAGATTTTTTACTAACCAGGTTAACCTTTTGGAACTAGGTGGACTCATGTGTGATGCTGGTACTGACAATGAAACTTTTTTGTATGCCACCAACACTGTTACTCAGCTGCCCAACTGTTACAATGGCAGGGCTTTTGTTATGTCCATGACTTCGGTATTTTGAAATGTGCCTCCTCTCCCTATGTCACATATGAGCCAACCTCTCCCAGCAGCTGCAACTCAGAATTTTCAAATGCCCCCAACTTCCCAAACTTTTCCTTCTCCGAGATGACCCAGCACCAAGGGGAGTAAGCAATTCCATACCCTATTACTGCCTTGCTCTTCAACCAAGGGTGGGAACAGAGAGAGGCCAAAGTTCAGTGCATGCAAGCACTATCATTCACCCAACATTGAATTTTTTTTTATAATGAGAATCACATCAAACCTCAGTTGTTTTATAAACAGTGCCCACAGGGAGAACTTTGACATAGTGGTATTGCTTAACGCTCCCTATACCACTCAGTGGTTTCTCACACAAGTCATGCTAAGTGCCAACTTCATTTACCACCCCTGAACACAACAGTGCCATACTCTAATCCAGTCCAACATGCAAGGCAGATGCCATGCCATTGTCTGCCAGTGCCACCACAAACAAGTGCCACACTACGTAAAACATGCATCATTGATCATTCTAAGCACTCTTACAGCTGCCTCCTCACACCCAGCTCACTTTACAGACACATTTGTAAATCACTGTTTTGTAATGCAAATGCTCCCTAGATTTCCGAGATGTCGGTCCTGACAGTCCAAGCTATGAGAACAATTTCACGGTTACTTGCACAATCTTAGTCAATGCTATGCCGTCCTCTTTCCTCTTCCCCAGGACGCACTTGGAAACAAGCTGTTAGCTTAGTTATCTTTCCTGGCAAAACTTTGTTAATGTGGCCAACCATTTTCGGCCATGCAGAACATAGAAATGTGAAGGTGGAGCTAAACTATTTCTCAGTCAACTTATGTATTGTGTTAATGATGCAGAAGCATAATCACCACATAAACGGTAGGAGTACAAGTTAAGCACCCATCTAGCCAGTACAGCTCAGTCTGAACCAGCTGGGGTCGGCAGGGGAAGGTGGGATGGGGTGTCCTTAGGACTGCCCTACTCTGGGGTGGGTTAGGGATGCATGATCGCTCTGCAGCAGCCCCGGTTGAGACAGGGGCACAGTACAGTGATCACATTATGGGGACACCAGGAGAAGCGGAAATACCGCTATGAGGATTTGCCCTGGACACTTCAGAAGACTTCCAAGAAGCCACAGAAAGCCTCAGCAGTGCCGGGACAGAGGAAAAAAATAGTGTGCTGGTCTCCTCCTGCGTACCTCCCCTCAGAGGGACCCACCAGTACAGGAGTTACCGGGCTATCGAGAATGGCTGCAGATCTGAGGTATGGTGGCTAGGGGAGATAGTAGGGGATGTCTGAGGTCATGGCAGCCCAAATTAGAGTCAGCTCTAGAGCATGACGGGGGTATAAAGAAACAAAAAAAAAGTCACACTAATCTTTATGTAGTTTTTATTGACTGAGAGGAGAACTAAGCACTTCTGCATATTTTCAACCCAGGGAGGGGATATGGAGGGAAACCAACTGAAACAACCAGAATCAAATCCACCCAGGACACAAGGGAAACTGCCATACAATTTTCAGTAAGTACCATAGGAGCTTTAACATCAGTACAGCAGACAGGGCAGTTGTTGGCATATATTTACTTAGGGGACACACCTTGAAGTGAGTGCTCCTAGTCAAATCTGACGCATGCGCTTTGCAGTCACTGAGATGTCATGCCCCCATGAAGAAACAAACTACCAAAATGTGTAGTTTTGCAATATTTAAACATAGCGACATATTCCTGGACCGAGCGGGCGCTTCACAGAACAAACAAACATAAATAATCACAGTTTAACTACAGTTTTATCTTGTTAGCGATGCACATCCTGTTACCAGTTGCTTCGCTGCATTCCTAACGATAAACACACATTTTCACTTATTCACTGTGCAGGGTTCCAGTGCCTAAAATGGTCAACCTCAGCTGGTTGTATATTCTTGCTTTCGGTGTTAAACCAAATAAAAAAGGCATAAGTGTAAGAATAAGTCGTCTCATGCTGTGATGTTGTAATGATGTTACCTATTTGTTCGGGGAGAACAGAAGAGTTCAGTAACATGGGCGTGGAGATATCCGAGCGGTGTGTTTGGGATGGGGAGAACTTACGTTGGAAAAGGCGTGGCTGTTGCTGCCATTTGAAGGGCAGTACCGTAATCCGAGAATTCCAGATCAGGGCACTATGTGTCCCTAATATAAATAATCGCCCAGTTGTTTAATGTGCTGCACCCCTCATGCTGCGCTGCAGTGTCAGTACTGGATTCTATCAAGTTCCTGGTGTGGGGCTAGAACCCACAACCTTCCAATCTTCCAGCCTCGGATGAGTGTGCGCAACCTGCTGAGCCACTGACATTGCTCATGATCACTGAAGTAACGTAGCTTCAATATGGCCAGAGCACAGGACAAATCGAAATCATTTCATGAAACATCAGTAATGGACAACTACTCAAACAACATCTCCGACACTGGCTGCAAGCAGTTAGTCTTTCACAAAGCTGGGCATGACTGTAAAGCCTGGCTTAGCACGCCAGTCCCGACAGTCACTTGGACCCCTGCTCACAAGATGGTTCAAGTCAGAGCTACTCTTAGCACTATTAAACTGTTCATTTCATGCTACTTGTTGAAACAGCATACAGGGGCCCCACTGGACGGGAAAACTTCCAGAAACAGCAGGTACAGCTCAATCAATCTGAAGTAGAGGTCACGATGGTAGCAACCCCAAAAAAAGGCAAACAAACAAATAACCCAAGACAGTTACTGTATAATGTAACCAAACTCAGGATAGATGAAACTTAAAGTTATTAGCACAGTTTGCTCTGTACTGGCAGCGTCCAATACGTTTCTGAATAACTTCAAAAGAAAAAACTTCAATGTAGCTTTCTTAGAACTCATCGTTTCATATAAAGTCCTTTTTTCAATTAGTAGAAATCTTTCTAGACAATTCTATTACTATTGGACAGCTTTCCAACAATTTAAAAACTTAAAATAACTTAAAATAACCCAACACTAAGCAATTAATGAAAATTATTATATCAATTGAAATCTGGAGACAAAGCCATGTACTAAAGTTGCGAGGAGAAACATTTCATCTATGTGCAATGCTTTACATATAGCAGAAAAAGGGGAAGTGGGGGTCATTTTATTTTTTCTTTGTAAAGTTCCCACCTATTCCAAGATCATATATTGCTCCTTTCTGTGGTTCGCTACAAAATTGACTCTCTCCATCACTTGTATTTTCCCTATCAGTTCAACCTGTTCCGTTATGTCTGGAGGAGCTATCTGGAGCCACCTTTTGGTGAGAGTCTTCAAAGCTGCTGTTATGGCAATATAAGCCATAGGTAATGCCCCTCCCTCCCTTAATTTCATGGGAGTAATTCCCAGTAATAAATTGTCTGGACCTATTTTTGTATGTAGTCCAAAGAGCTCCACCAAATGATGTTGTATTTTCTGCCAGAAATTAACCAGCCTAGGACACTGCCTTAAAATATGAGCTAGGTCTGCCTGTGTGCAAGTACATCCTCTCCAACACATGCTTTGTGTAAACAATCCCATTCTAAATTGCCTGGCTGGGGTGAGAACGTATCTAATCCAAATTTCATGTAAATTCTTGCCATGTTGGGGAGGATGTAGTTCAACTGAGACAGACCTGTTGCCATTTTTTATTGTTCTGAAGCCCTTATTGCACCACTACTCCCTCCCCATCAAGTTAAACAGTAAGACTAAGTTACAGTTACAGCCAGCCGCCCAGCCATCTCTGCATGCCATCATATAACAGATGCTACCCAGAAAATAGAATAAACAGTGAATGACAATAACTTACTTTTTTTTGGAAGTGGTATCTTTTCTGGTGCAGACTGCACAGTCGATTCGTTTCTCCTTCTCTCCAAGTTCCCAGGCAGTGGCACAGTAGGAGCTACCTCTTTTCAGGCACAACAGGCAGAGCTACAGCGACTTAGGACTATACAGAGTCCGACTAGCCTCCTCCTGGCTCCTGCTCCTCAGCTCAGGAACTTCGGGGGGGCGCTCCTGTACACTCGTTTAGCACTGCAGTCAGAAGTCGATAAAATGCCGGCAGCCCTCCTTCACGTTACCGTTACCGAGCGTCACCCAGCCCACGGTGCCAACTTGCTTGATGCTGCAGCTAAGGTGATGGTGATGACGGTCCAGGATGCGGATACTGTGACCGTCGCAACGCCGCTTGCAATCCCTCTCAGGTCTCAGTCCTCGCTGGCAGCTGCTGCCCTCTGGTTACGCTCCGCTCTGGGGCGGCTCCACCACACGACTGACTGACCAGTATCTCGACTCCAGACCAGGCAGGCAGGCAGGCAGAAGTACTACACACCGCCGCCGCACGAGTGCAATGCAACCCACACTCAGACTCAGTGCTCACACTGGGAAAAATCCACCGGACAACCGCCGCGCCGCTCCATCCACTAGTAGTCTCGACTCTCTGGGACTCACTCTCAGAAGTTACTGCTCTGCTCCAGTCCTCGATGAGATAGCATAGGAAGCTCCGTAAAAATCCCTGGGCATTTAAAGAGCCCGTGCGATCCGCCCCCAACTGAAGACACGCCTTTAGACACGCCTTTACTTGTTAAAGCGGACCTGATTGAGATATATGTTTGTCATCTCAATCAGGTCCGCTAACTAAAACACGTCATATATTTAGACCCGCCCCATCTGTGGCTGGAGAAAGAAAGCATACCGGGAAAAAGCAAATTGGGGAAAAAAAAAAATGCTAGTCGGCTCCGCTACTACCCTTCACAGATAGGGGGACTCTTAGACTGCACAAAAAGTGGTGGGAGCGCCCTCCCCCCGGTTCCGTGCCACTGGCTGTGCAGAACAATCTAGAGCCCATGTGATCTGCAATCCCATGGATCACTGCAGAATTTCATTTGGAGTTCAATTACAAGGCGAAGTGAGGTGAATTACATTGATTTCAATGTACTTCGCCTTAAAATTGGTGGAGAAGTGGTTTGGGGAAGGCAGAATAATGCAAAGTCATTGTTTTCAATGGACTTCACGTTCCTCATTATGAAGCGAAGTTCTGCGCTTCACATTGCAGAGTATTCCGCAGATTCCGCGTTTCTCCATGAATCGCTTCGTGGAGCGGATTGGGGCCACTTCGCCCACCACTACTTACAGTACTGTAACTCACATCCTGTACAGGAAGGAACGCAAATGCCTATGGCTGTACTTCCCCGATGAGTTGAGCCTGCATCATAAAACTCCCCAATTTAAAAACTCTTATTAATGAGTACAGTGGTGGGGTGGTGAAGCCTTGAGAGATACTACAAAGCAGGCTTACAATACATGCAAGTAACTAGTAAAAAAAATTATTTTGCGATTCGTGACACGATTGTGAATCATGATTTGTGACTGTATTTGTGACCGTGATGATGAAGAACGTGATTTGTATCACGAGTGACTCGTGATGAAGACCTTGACTTAAAAAGGCATATTAATGAGTGCAATGTTCCTGCAGAATTATGACAACACCAGTCCAGTACTCTGAAGGGAAGCCAAAGAAAAACTGTGACTTAAGTTACAGATGGAGGTTGGGCCCTAAAGAGATGCAAATACACAGACAGATTAAGATTGCGCTGCACACTGAAGAGATGCAGATGCAAAGGCACAACACCTAACCAGTGCTCACCATCAGAAGGCAGTGTACTGCAGTAACAGTCATTAGTACTAGTACCAGTAAAGATATCACAAAGAAGTACAAAAATCATGCAGCTGCAGTGAACAGCAAGCTCACATTGCTGAAATTACTATGTGGCACAATGAAAGGTGTCTGATTTGATGACACACATCACACACATTCTCGCACACACACACACTAAGTATTGTGTAGCTGATTGAAAACTTCAGTAATATAACCACGTATTTTAAGCAAACTAAAATTATACACTGCTGCACCACAACAATCAGAAAAAAAAGTCAAGAATTATCGAAAATATTACTGTGTGTACATTAACACTGTTATACAAGAAAAATATCACAAAAACAGAAAGAACTGTCTTTTTCTCCAAGTTAATCTACCTACACCACAGATATGCCCCTCCCCCAAAGCACACTCCCACTATCTCTCAGTACACAGACTGAATGTTGTACATTAACATTCAAAATCCATACACAAACAGTAAATGCTCGATGATATGAGCAGAGGAGGGTTTCCTACAATCGATGAAGTAGAGTTTCAGCAAAAAAAAAAAATACTAAAAAAGGCTTTTTTAACAGCTTTTAGAAGGTTTGAATCACAGAGAGCTCTCGGAGCAGACTGTCTCCTACAGCTTCCTATACACACTACCCTAAACTGAGGCTGTATAGAACAGTCTAGAGCCCATGTGACCTGAAATCCCATGAATCACTGCAAAATTCACCTTTGAAGCTTAAAAACAAGGCAAAGTGAGGCGAAGTACATTGTTTTCAATGTACTTTGCCTTAAAATTGGTGGAGTACTGGTTTGGGAAGGTGGAGTAACGCAAAGTCATTGTTTTCAGTGGACTTCACATGCTTTTTATTCAGAAATTTTATAGCAAAGTTGCGGGGCCCTCCCCCCATGGCCCAAGCTATATAGTGGAATGGGCACACAGGGCACTGCGACCGATGCCCCCCCACTTCTCCACCTCGCCCACTTATTTTCAAGCTCCTCAACTACTTGGATAAAGCACACATTCTGGCTAAGCTCAGGGATTTGAAAGAACTCATCTGGGAAGGATATAAAATACGAATCTCTCAGGACCTTCCACGTTCTGTAAGGCTCAGGAGAACAGAATTCAACCCTTTTATCTCCAAGTTCATTGCAGCCAGCATTCAATTTAAGATGCTATACCCGGCCAAGCTTCAAATCATGCACCAGGGAACCCCAAAGACATCTGACTCAGCGGAACAGGCAAGGCTTAAATTCCCAACCTTATTCCCAGATCTGTTCCAGGCCCCAAAATGACTCTGCAGCATTATTCACATCGTGGGGCTACTTGTGTAATGGATGCTAACAAAGCTAACAGCAGCAAGTTGTTTGTTCACTTGATCGGAGTTACTAACTTTGTGACTAGTGGATCCTCATCTCCCCACCAGTACAGCATTGGAGTGAGACATCCAGCCTTAGTTTATGGACTCAGTTTGCCAGAGTATCATGTTTGGTTCAGCTAAAACCATCGAATAGGCCCGCTCTAATGATGCCACCTTTCCTGACCTGGAGGGTTAAGCTTCCAACAGTCCCTGCTTTCCCAGGACAGTCCCTGTTTTAGGCAGCATGTTCCAGTGTCCCCACAAGTTTTGCAAAATGTCACTTTTGTCCCTTTTTTTGCTTACATGTCCCAGTTTTGTCCCTTTTTTCTGTTGACTGCTAATCCTTGAGTGACAGTTATTTTAGCACCACTTTGGTGCTGTTCAGGCTGGACAGCAGTTTGCAACTTCAACCCCTGTGCCTGTGTTGCACTGCAAGCATATCAGTGGGAGCACAGTAACACATGTTCCTTACTGTTAGATTAGACTAAGTAGTAGTGCAAACAAGTGCGTGTGGACATCTGCCTGCCAGCAGCTGAGAGGGACTCCAGATAGAGAAGAGACTGGCAGCAGGGAATTAAGGTACCCAAACCTGATCAGCTGTAGGGAAGTGTGTGAAAACAATCTCGTGTGGTGGTGGGAGCCACTGAAGTGAAGTTTGCTCAGCAACTGAGCTGAATGTAAACAGGTTGGATGGGACTGTCAGAAAGAGCAATACATGCAGCTCGAATGCCTAAACACAATTTAATGCAGGTTTGCTTCTAATGAACTTTCTGTACATCATGATTTGGAACTTGCTGCGGCAGAATGATGTATTGTTTTAATCTGAATGTTCGCTACTGGTGTTACTGTGGGGTTTGGCCATAGCAAGCAGCAAAATGTAACTGACTGTATGCAGCATTGTCTGCAGCAGTGCACGTGGGAGTGACACGGTGTGGGGGGGTCATGGTTAGGATGGACTGCCCCAGTTTTAGGCCTCGGAAAGTTGGTAGCTTTACTGGAGGGACGTACCTGAAGCCTTGCAGCATTGAGACACCTAGTTACCTGGAGGTGGTCAGTGAGGTAGGATCCTTACTAGTTGATCTGTTGAGGGTGGGCCTCTGGGTGGGGTTGGTTCCTCCCCACCCTCCGCTGGGTCACACCAGGACTCAGCCATTCTTGCCTCCCTATGGTGGGTGATGGGAAATCTGGGAGGGAAAGTTCTCTTTCAGGGCCCCCCCCCCATAGTTAGTATTACCAGGTCAGCAAGTTTTGGGCAATGCGTGGACCCAGGGGCACAACCTAGGACTTCTGACATCAGTGTGGGACAGTATCCTCACCCCCTCTGCAGCAAACCTCATTAGGACGGGTTTCAAGACGGGAGGGGGGGCTTCTCCCCCCTTTTGGCTTGAGAAGTATCTATGTTATGCCCGCTTTAAAATGGGGCTAAAGCCCGAGGGGTTATTTATCATGTGCAGTGTGGCGAAGTCCGTAACTAAACCGAAGTGGCAGCCCCTAAATTTCTTCTTTGTTGTTTTTTTTTTCTCTCAGTATGAGGTTGACTGTCATTAGGGGGAGTGAGAGAGGCTGCTGGAGTGATGCACTCCGGAAGGTTGGGTCTCTTTGTCCATGCACTGGGTGTTGGCTGTCGTTTCTGGCAGTGGGGGGGGGACTGACCTATCCTGGGTGCCCCTGGTCCGCCGTGGTCATCTCGTGAGATCCTGGCTTGCCTGTCCGACCAAGGTCTAGGGCAGCACAATGGCCCTTGGTGTGTGTGCCCGGGCTCAGGGTGGCTAGTCATTGGGCAAGGGTCTTGCGTACACCTCTAGCATGATACTGGAACTCTGGACTATGCTTACGGCTCACTGCCTGCACTCAGTAGCATGATAGTTGACCTATGAGGGGATGTTTTATTCCTTTTGTTACTGGGGGCGCCACCTTTAATTTTGCTAAGTAATGTATAAGGGCTCAATTATCTTTTTTCTTCCAATATGCCTCCATGGGGGCGGGGGCTGGGGGGGCCTGCTCTGGGGATGTACTACATCACGTATGCAGAGCTAGTATTGGGTGTACAGCCTTTAAGGCTGGGGTTCTCATTTTGTACATAGTTCTGGGGTCTGCGGAGGGGGTTAGTATTTGGCGGTATAGTCACTGGGTAGGGGGTGGGGTGAACGGGGTATGTTTACTAAGGGTGTTCTTATTCTGCCATCTATTTGAGCTGCTATTGTTGCACTGGCATTGTTTGAGTGGAGGGAGGGCTGGGGATATTGGGGGAGTTGGAGCATGCTGTCTGAATTTCTGTCAGTGCCAGGAGGTTTATATAACTACATTTTTCATTGGGAGACACGAGGACTACCTTTAAATTCCTATCCTGGAATGTAAAGGGGGCGAATGCTAAACGCAAACACTATATGCTACTTCGCCACCTCAACAAGTACTGTCCTGATGTGTTTTGTTTTTGCAAGAAACCCACTTGAAACAAGAGGATATCTTGCTCTTTCGCAGGGAATGGGTTGGCCAGGCCTTCGGGGCTGGCGCCAGCAATAAAAAGGGGGGAGTAGGTATCTTAATTCACAGAGGCACCCCATTTCAGTTGATCAGCGAGATCCATGATCCCGAAGGTCACTTTCTGCTTATACATGGTCACCTTGGACTCACTGAAGTGGTTTTGGGGTGCGTGTATGGCCCAGACTTGGATTCCCCTACCTTTTTCACTAAACTTATGTCTCATATCTCCACCCTTCCAGCCTCCCCTTTGATCCTGGGAGGAGACTGGAACTTAGTTCCGCACAACGAATCTGACAGATCAGAGGGGCAGCGTTGTGGTCTCTCCCCTGCTCAATGGAGCCTAAGAGAGGTGTCAGACTCACTCAGACTGGGTGACCCTTTTGGTGAATCTTACATCCTACTGATAGGCAATATACCTTTTACTCTGCTCCACATAAGTCTCATTCCTGTATCGACTATTTCTTGACATCTTTGTCTATTCTTCCAGGGCTATTGGTCTGTGAGATTCTCCCCATGGTTCTCTATGACCATGCCCCAGTCTACATGGAACACTTCTTGGGGGGGATGGATGTGTGGAACAGATCTTGGAGGTTTGACGCTGGACTCTTATGGCTCACTCATGTGATTCAATCTCTTAGTCTTTTTATTCAGAACTTTTTTTCAGATAATCTTGGTTTAACCGTTTCCCTGGACATGATTTGGGGAGCGGCAAAATGCGCTATCTATGGGGAAAGCATAAGGTTGGCAGTTAGAGCAAAGAGAATAAGAGAGGCTTCTACTATCTCTCTACTCAGTCAAATTCAGACATTAGAACGGGACCTCTCCTCTTTCTCTAGTCCTGCCTCCTGGGCCCAGTTGAACACATTGCGGACCCAGTATTTTGGGCTGTTAGCTGAAAAAGCGGACTTGACCCTTCAACGGGTTAAATTTTGATACTTAGAATCTGGGGAGAAGGCTGGGAAACTTCTAGCCCTAATGTTACATCAGTTGGATGCCAGAAACATGATCCAGGGCCTGCAGCCCATCTCTTCTGGACCTCTGGTTACTAAACCTTGTGAGATAGCAGCTATTTTTAAGCAATACTATGAATCCCTTTATATGCTGGAGGACACTTATTCCTCTGAAGCCCTCACCATCAACCGGTTTCTAGATTCAATTTCGTTACCCTCGCTTACCCCGGAGCAACAGGCTCTTTTAGGGGCCGCGATTTCTGTTTCTGAGATCAAACAGGTGATAGCACAACTTCCTAAAGATAAGGCTCCGGACTAGATGGCTTTAATGCTTCATTTTATGTAGCCTTTCAGGATATTTTGGCCCCTTTCCTTGCCCAGCTCTTTAATGAATTACGTTCCTCTAGCCTATCTGATCGATCCTTCACCCAAGCTTGGATATCGGTTCTTTACAAACCCGGTAAATCCCCACTTCTACACTGTAACTATCGTCCCATCTCCTTGCTCAACTAGGATATTATGATCCTGGCTAAAGTGTTAGCTAATCAGGTACAACAAGTTTGGCAAGGTTTATTAAGCCCTTCACAGGTAGTCTTCATGGCAGGCAGGGTCTTGTCTGATCATACATGTAAAGTATTACACCTTATGGCCCTGGCAGAACGCAATACCATCCCTTCAGTGCTGGTCTCCTTAGACACTGAAAAAGTGTTCGCTCGGGTCTCATGGCCCTTCCTGTTTGCCGTACTGGAGAGATTTGGTTTTCTTTCCACCTTCTGTGATTGGCTGCGTGTATTATATTCTTCTCCCATGGCCAGAGTTCGCTGTAATGGTGTCCTCTCTGACCCATTTTCCCTAGCCCGTAGTACCAGGCAAGGCTGTCCTCTTCCCCATTGTTTTTCAGTCTTTATTTAGAGTATCTTCTCTGTGCCTTACAGGAATGTCAGGACATTCAAGGAATTCACGTTGGACAACTCTTTCTCTATATCAGCTTATGCTGATTACCTTCTTTTACATCTTGAGTACCCACAGTCCTCCATCCCCCACTGCTCTCCATATTATAGACTGTTTCTCACAGGTTTTGGGCTATAAACTTAACCTAGGAAAGTCCTGCGTTATGCAACCTCATCCCCTAGTCCAGAAGTACTGGCTTACGGACCTGGGCTTGGCATGAGAACCTACCGCTCTCACCTACCTAGGTGTTAAGTTGCCTCATACCCTCTCACATATCATTAAGTTCAATCTCTCACCAACCCTCTCCATCATCAAAGCTGACCTAGCACATTGGACATTTCTCCCTCTCTCCTTATGGGGTTGCGTCAATATTATCAAAATGAATATTCTGCCGCGGCTGCTATACCCTATGCATATGTTAGGCCCCTATCTTACCAAGCAATGGTTCTCACAGTTACAGTCCGTTCTGTCTGATTTCTTATGGCATGAGAAATCTGCTCACTGTGTGTTCGCAAAACTTACCCACTTGAGGGAGTTGGGGGGCCTACGTCTCCCCAATTTTTCCTTATATTATTGCACTCTTCACACTAGTAAACTTTTCAAGTGGGGTTCTTGTCTAGTCACAGCCTACGCACAGAGCTATGTTCCTCTCTGGCTACAATTGGAACAGCAGCTATGCAAATCCCAAGGTCTGGACCTGCGAAATCTCCTTTATGTCAAACCATTGCAGCTCCCTTCTTCACTTAAGATACCTCCTCTCTGGTGGTCTATTAAGGCGCATGCATCAAATCTGTTCCTTTTTATCCATGTCCCTATGCAAGGATTTGGAACAGCCAGTGTTGGGTAATCCTAATTTCAAGATTGCGGGGCATGCCATTACACCAGCTTTTTGCCCGGATCTCTGGGGGGGTTCCTGTCTCGACTCTTTTGGTAGATGGCCATTTAGTTTCAGGGACCAAACTTCATTTGAAAGACCTGGGCCCCTTTAAGGCACTTCAGCTATGAAGAGCACTTGCTGACTTCATGGGTTCACAGTCTAGGTTCCCCTTTTCCCATCTAGCAAAGCAACTTCATACAATATCCTTATTTTACAGATTATTCCAGACTCATGATTCCCATCGTCTGTCTGGTATCTGCTTTTACTGGCAACAAGAGCTTAATCTATCAGTGAGTGCCAAAGGCTGGCAAACAGCCTGGTGTAGACTATACAAATATGTAAAGCAAGACCAGTTGAGGTATCTGCAATTCCGAAACATAGAAACATAGGATTTGATGGCAGATAAGGACTGCTCAGCCCACCTAGTCTGCCTATTTCCCTAGCTGATGGATAAGCTGCAGATTCTAGTTAATCAACAGCTTACTTCCTCCTACCCCCAACTAGAATTGCCTCATGCCTGTCCCATGCATTCTTGAATTCTCCCACTGTTCCTGAATCCATAACCTCCTCAAGAAGGCTGTTCCATGCATCCACAACCCTCTCTGTGAAAAAATACTTTCTAACATTACCTCTGAGCCGTCCCCCTCTATCTTCAAATTGTGCCCACTTGTTCTTGCACATCTCTTCTTCTGAAAGATGCTACCTTCTTGTACTTTAATTCCCTTGAGATACTTGAAAGTTTCTATCATGTCCCCCCCTCCCTCCTTTCCTCAAGGGTATACACATTAAGCTGCTTTAGTCTCTCATTGTATGTCTTCAGGTGCAGACCCTGCACCATTTTGGCTGCTGTCTTCTGAACAGCCTCCACTCTGTCTATGTCTTTGTGGAGATGGGGTCTCCAAAATTGCACACAGTACTCCAGATGGGTTTTTTGCAAAACATGTATTTTTCCCCTGCTCGGTTATACCACATGGGGAGACACGATTCACCTTTGTGCCAGGCCTGTGGCAAGGAGGATCTAACACTTAATCATCTATTTTGGAATTGTGAACATGTCTCCTCCCTTTGGCTAAATATCAAGAACTCCGTTGATCCAGTCCTGGGATTAGAGCCCTATTTTACCCCCCAAATTTGTCTCCTTGGAATTTTTCCAAGGGATGTGCTGAAAATTCACCAAGCACATATGGCTATCATTGCTGCTGCGGCCAAACTGGTAATTGCTCATCACTGGGTGGATCATCATGCTTTCCTGGTTTGGGAGTGGCATGCAGAATTGCTCCAGGCTTTGGAACTAGAAAAACGTATCGCCCACAGAAATTATAGGGCACAGGACTGTAGTGCACAATGGGGACCATTACTCGTCTTAGTTCCACTCATTATTGCTGGCCAAGTTACCCCTGTGGTATCAGAGGGTTCTTACCCCTCCTAGTGGTACCCCATTTATGTCTATCCTAGCTAGTCCCTTGACAGAGTCTCTCTTCCTCAATCTCCCCTAACCTACTTGTGACGCTTGTACAGCTGGTTCTGATTACTCTATGATTTTTTGTAATATAAAAATGTGTTATTGAGTGTCTCACATGAGACATGCTGAGACAGCCTGTGGGATGACCACCCTCTTCAACTACAAGCTGGTAACCTAAAAGCCAGGAGATAATTACAGGCTAGAAGAGACAAAAATTAAGAATCTCCCGTTTATCTGGCTTAATTGGAGCTGCCAGCTGCTTGGATGAAAATCATAAACTTTTATGACATTTAGAGGAAGGAACCAGGTTATGTTACTTAGGTGCTAAGTCATAAATGCTCCTTTGATGTCTGTGAAGGGCAAAAAGACACACTAGATCAAAGGGTTATGGGGAAGTGAGTTTTTGCTGATGTCACCTATTTAATTTACCTTCTGAATGATAAGACATCCTGTTTTGTATAATTTTTATATAATAACTGGCCAGCAATTTCTCTCAATGTACTGACCAGGTTGATATTTTCCATAACAACCGGCTGGTTGTTATGACATTCATGAGCTATGCCAGTCAAACTATGCTGCTGCCTCATTGGACAACATTCTGTATGTAGGCGGGGCCAAACAGTCTCACAAACTGCTGGAGAAAAATTGCTGGTCTGTTATTATAAAAAAATAAAAGATGAGGAGGGTGTTTCATATGAGAATTTAATGCACACCCTCGTTGTGGGATGCTTTGATAAACCCCTCGGGCTTTGCCCTTGGGGTTTATATAGCATCCCACAACTCGGGTGTGCATTAAATCCTCATATAAAACCCTTCCCCATCCATTATTCTCTATATTCTGACAGGGAGGAGCTAGGTGACCTCATGCAAAGAGGTTGGCAAAGCCAGTTTTAAACAGTATTCTGTTTTCCACTTAGAGATATATATGTTTGGACTCTGAAAAAGCAACATCAGGCACTGTTAGAAGGTATATCTTAGAAAGACAAGTCTAAGTATACTGTGGTAGGAGATTTTGTTTGTACTTATAACCTTGTTTTTTTTTTTAAGTGATTGTATGGTTTTGTGATATATTGTTCTGTATTTACATTTTACATATTTTTATCTATTTAAAAAATTCATATTTTAAGAGACTACTTGGTGTGCCTTTGAAATTCTTTCTTTGACAAGTGAAGCATATATGGTTAAAGTTGACACTATGCTAAGTTTACTGTTTACGAAACTGGGAAAAGGTAAAAGTTTATTCTGAGGTCTTTCATAGAGTTTTAAGGGTTCATTTTGTACACCTGATTAGGTGCCCATAGGTGAAAGATATCTGGTCCCCCAGAGAGCAGAATTATCTGAGCCTGTACATTGGGTACGCTAGAAAGAGGTTCACGGTTTAAATCCCTCCAGAACTTGAGACCAAAGGTTGATTCAAACCCACAAAACACACAGGAGGGTTACCCTGTTCTGTTCCTGTTCACAATACTGCACTCGGAGGTTGGCACTGTGGGAGCAGGGCCTGACCTGCTGAGTCGAGGTTGTGACAGATTCATTTTTTTTTTTTTTTTTTTTTTTATGCTGATCTTCTCCTTCATCCTCTCAGTACATACTCCGGGGGCAGGGGCAGGTTGGGGGATGGCAGGTTGTTGGGGGTAGGTTTAGTCTTAATGTGTAGCTAAGTTTCAGTTATTACTATTTGGGGCCTATTGCAGGGCTTGGCATTCCCTTTGGTTTTGAACTTTTTATAGGCCCACCAGCACCCAGATGGATAATTTCCTCCAGTCTATTTATTGTTTTTGATTTAGCTTTCATTATTCTATATGCCAGGAGTTATCCACCAATATGTGTACATGTTTTTGGGTTGTTGTGTTTGTTGCGGACTTAATTGAAAATTTGATAAAGTATAGTACATTGAAAAAAACAAGTGGATTTAACCTTTTTTTTTTTTGCTGAACTGGTAAGTTCAGAGTTACTGTTAGCTCCCTTCCCATTTTGATAAAAGCTCTCCCAACTCTCCAAGTAGACATTTCAGAGCCAAATCCCTGTTCCAACTTGGCTGCTATGTTTCTCTCCCAGTCTGCATACTGTGAGTAAGTCAGCCGGAACCATCCTGTGCAGTCTGTCAGCAAACCTACTCTGTGAACAGTGATGCTGACAAAAGACATGTGGAACTCTGCTGCTGGAACTGAGGGGGAGGTGAGAAGGAAGCCAAGAGTCAAATGTTTCGTGACTGTTCAGCCCCACATCCATTTTTATTACAGCTCTATCTGTCTCCCTCTGCCTCTCCCACTTGTCTGGATGATCAGAAGAAGATCTCCATAGTACAAACTTGTCTTCCATTTTAATTTCACGCCGCATTCTTTCAGAGATTGGACAACCGCGGGGGAGGGGGAATCACATTGGCTCATCTGTGTGTGTGTGTGTGTGTGTGTGTGTGTGTGTGTGTGTGTGTGTGAGAGAGAGAGAGAGAGAGAGAGAGAGAAAGTGTGTGTGTGTGTGTGTTGGGTTTCTGGTAGTGTGTGTTCAGTACCATTATATGTCAGACTTTGTGCAAGTGGACTTTTTTCTTCAATTATGTAGCCCCTCCCCCCCAGCCAGGTACAATATCGTTTTAACTTTCCCCCAGTCTCACATTGTAGAGAGAGAGAGAGAAAAGAGTGGCCAGGGGGACATGCTGTAGCTCCATGCAGCGCTTTTTCTTAGTTCCTGACTTCCCAGGCTTTGTATCTCAGACTACGTTCTGACTTCTGGGGCTCATGCAATTTCCTTTCTTCAGGCGCCAAGAGAAACACAATGCAAACTGCTTTGGTTCTGCATCAGGTACTTGGTTCTGTTTCTTTTTGTTTAAATTGATGATCTTCTATAGTGTTTTCTCATTTATGTCACAACATGCCAATGCTAGTTATTTTGGCCTAATAATTCATGTAGTCTGCTGTGTCTTTTGCCACATAAAGTTTTTGGACCCTGTTTCACAGACATTAAGAAATATGTTGGTTTGTGAATCCAAAATAACCTAAGTAAGTAAGTAAAATTTTATTTATATTAAGCGCCCTTCCCAAGCTCAGGGCACTTTTACAATAAAACAAGTAAAATCAAATTTCAAACAATAAATCAAACAACCATACAATACACTTACTCATTATGTTCCAACAAATGCTAAGGCAAAAAGGAAGGTTTTTAATTGTTTTTTAAAACTTTCAACAGTTTGGCATTCTCGTATCTGGAGGTGAGAATTCCACAGGGTTGGTGCCATATAGGCAAAGATCTACCTCCTGACATCTTTAGATGTACCCTGGGAATCTCTAGCAATCCCTCATCAGAGGAGCGAAGAGAGCGGGCAGGACAGTAAGGCACCAAGAGCTCTTTCAGGTAGTGGGGTCCCAAATCATGTAGGGCCTTAAAGGTCAATAATGCGACCTTGAAGGTGATCCGCCACTGTACTGGCAGCCAGTGCAAATCACGCAGCACAGGTGTTATATGGCTAGATCGTGAAACTCCCATCAACAACCTGGCCGTCGCGTTCTGCACCAGCTGCAAGCGGCAGATATCCACCCCCGGCAGCCCTAGATAGAGCGCATTGCAGTAATCAAAACGGCTGGTAACAAAGGCGTGGACCAAAGTGGGAAGATCTTCCCGTGGAACCAAGTGTTTCACCGGGCAATATTCTCAGATGATAAAGGCAGATTTGACTACGGCCGACGCTTGCATCTTCATAGTCAGGCTTTCGTCAAAAATTACTCCCAGGTTCGTGCCTAGCAGAGGCCAGAAGCTGGGCCCCAAGATATAAACCGAGGGTTTCCCGTCCAAACCCCTGTTGTCCTCCCTCCAGGGTCCACAACCAACACCTCAGTTTTCCTGGATTCAACCTAAACCAACTAGCACTCATCAATCCTGAATCTCCAGAAGGCAGTTGTTAAAAATAGTGATGGAATCCGACTCCTGATCAGGCATAAAAGACAGGTAGAGTTGAGAATCATCAGCATAACAATGAAAACTCAACCCATACCGTCTTATAATGTCCCCCAGTGGAAGCATATACACCGCAAATAACATAGGGGACAGCACCAACCCCTGCGGTACCCCACAGGGCAGATAGTGGGGCCGAGGTGTTAACTCCCGATACCACTCTCTGAGATCTGCCCTCCAAAAAGATCGAAACCAACTGTGGACTGCTCCCCTCAGACCACAGAAAAACCACAGGCAGTCGAGCAATACCCCATGATCCACGGTGTCAAATGCTGCTGAGAGATCTAAGAGAACCAAGATGGAGCAGGTCCTCTGATCTCTTGCCATCAGGAGGTCATTCAATACCCGAACAAGAGCCGTCTCTGTACTATGCCACTTCCTGAAGCCGGATTGGAGAGGGTCATAGATATTGTGGATAGACAAATGATCCTCCAGTTGCAGAGCGACCACCTTCTCAATAACCTTCCTACAAAGGGAGGTTAGAGTTAGTCTATAATTTGCTGGGCAGTCGGGGGTCAGAGAGGCTTTTCAAAGGGGTGTATACGCCTCCTTTAAGGGATCCAGAAAGATCCCTCTCTAATGACACCACCACTATCCCAGCCAGGACTAGGCCGATAACATCTACACACCCACCACCAGGTGAGTAGGGCCTGGGTCCAACTTACAATAGGTAGGTCAGAGTCTGGATAATCCTCACAATATCTATTACTGCTGGTAGTCTAAAGGTAGACCAGTACAACTGGACATTAGTACCACCGATTGATCAGTACAATGCTCAATAGAAAGACACTGGCTGATCTCATCCCTGATGGTGGATACCTTGTCAGCAAAGAATTTCGGAAACTCCTTACATTGTACCTGTGATAATGCTCTACCAGTCTGGAGACAGACTGGATTGCACAGTCTGTCCACAGTCCGGAAGAGCTGGGATGGTCTATTCTTAACTGCAGCAATTTCTCTGGACAGGAACTCTGCCTTCTTATGGGAGATTGCTGATTGGTAGAATTTATAATGTTCTAACAATTCAAATCTATCCACCTCCAGTTGAGTTTTCCGACAGCGTCTTTCTAATCTTAGCCCTTCCTCTTCCTCCACGGACCTCCCGTCAAACCAAGGAGCCCCTAGGTGAAATGCGGGACGAACATAGATAGACTATGACATCCAGGGCCGCAGTCACAACCTTTATTATAGGCCAAGACCAGTGGCCCTGGATCCACACTATCCCTTGGAAAATCAGAAGTCCAGCTCCGTCATTAGGCCCTCTGAGGTAATCCCTCTTAAAGGGCGGAACTGTACTAACTCCTGAGGGCAGGCCTATTTCGGGGGGCCGCAAATCTGAACCTCAGGGCGTGATGGTCAGACCATCCGACTGGCTCCACCTCCACGTCAGATATCTCCATCCTCAGATGGAAAACCAAGTCCAATGTATGCCCCCCCTCATGGGTTGCAGAAGTAATTACTCATGACAGACCCAATGAATCCATTAATTGGAGAGATTTTGACCAAATGGCGAGAATTCATCGTCGACCCAGGCATTGAAATCCCCAGAATTATTCATCTGGGAATTCCAATACCATGTCGGCGATGAAAGTCATAACCTCCTTCAGAACTCCCTCTCATCCCTGGTGGGCCGGTAGATAAGAAGGGTCCTGTAGCCTGCACCTGCACCCACTATGCATTCAAAGGTGTTGGTATCACCAACTGGCACTTCCCTGAGATCCAGATCTTGTCTAAAACAGACAGCAACCCCGCCCCTCCGGTCCCTCTCGGGCGGTGAATCACGAGAACCCAGCCGGAACTGCTGAGTCCAACACAGGGCCAAAGCATTTCCATCTAGCCAGGTCTCGGTGATGCAAGCCAGGTCAACTGAGGAAACAAGATCAGCAATCACTGCAGTCTTGTTCTAATCGACCTGGCATTACTTCTTACCGCCCGAAGGGACGGAAATCAAGGTGATCCCACTTCCTGCCTGACACACTCCAGGTCAGTGCCCTTGGAGTATGGGAACTAGGCAAGGAGGACTCGCTCCAGTACCCATTTCGCCCCAGGGTGTCTCCTAGCCCTCACTGCCCGTATCCATTCTCTTCCCTCCATCCCCCAAGGTTCCAAGATCCCGTATCCTTCTACTTTTTGATCTTACAATGCCAAGATTTCGGCATCTAGCATAAACCTCCACGACCACGTATGCTGCCTTCTCCAGTCTTCATGTTTATTTTTCTTTAGATTCCACTGTTATGCTAAGGGAAAGCTGCATTATGTTGTGGTTAGGGACACTTTGGGGAATCACAAGATAACATGTTTGAGTCCCACCACCACCGCTGTCTCACAGTGAGACATTGAGAATATCAGTTGACTTGCCTTGTGCTTCAGACCTCCCTGTTTGAGTACCACCACAGCCACTGTCCCTGCTATAACAAGCATTTGTCAATGCCGAATGTTGTCTCGCTGGCATTGGCATTGGTAGTGCTGGAGTTAGAGACGCATAATAGGAATGGCAGTGAAGTATTGAAGTGACACCAACCCCACCCCCGCCCTGTAGAGACCAACAGTCATTGGAGTGTGCCTTTGGGTCATCAGTTATAATGTTCATGCCATTGTACCTCACCCTACCCTGTAGACACTGACAAGTGTCGTGGTGTGCTTTGGGGTCTTTGGGCATTATACTTACCCCATTCCATAAGGAAATATGCTGAGGTGGGTGCAGTATAAGAGAATGGGGTGAACTGTGTGGCAGGACAGTGCTAGGCACACCACGATGCCTGTCACTGGCTGCAGGGTGGGATTGTGGTTGGAATGGCATGAGCATTACAGCCGATGATCCCAAGTCACACCCCTGATGCCTGTCAGTCTCTAAAGGGTGGGGTGCTACAGTTGGGAACCCTAACACCATAGGCGTATGTTGGTATTTTCACTCCAAATTTCCAACATGGGCTTTTTGTGAGCCCACCTCATGAAAAGCAGCACAATCAGTTTGTTAGCTGAAAGGTGATTTTGCACAGTTGCTATACCATTTGGTGACACAGGGACAAAAACACATTTTGGGCAGGATGTGGAAAATGGCAACTGTATTGTTCATGAGGAGGCGTAAAAAAATGACAAAGTTGAAAATCTGGAGTGAAAATAGGAAAAATTGGTGAAGTCATGAGCATGCATAGAAACTGCGCAACACACATCCATAACCCAATTATTTTGTGGAGTTTGTTAGGCACATTTTTAACAGAGGCATTTTGGGACCTCCCCTCATGAACAGTGGCACTGTGATCTTGTTTATCTGTCCCAAAAACTGACTTACCTCAGCGACCACGCCATTGTGTGCCACAGGTGTGGAAACATATTTTGGGCAGGATGTCAAAAATGATAGCTGTACTGTTCATAAGGAGGTGTGAAAAAATGCCAGTGTTGAAAATCTGTCTTGGAAATATTGCAAATTTGAGAAGTTACAAGGGTGCGTGGAAACTGCACAACGCACACGCTTATAACACAGTCATTTTATGGACTTTCTGCATCAGATTTTCAACATAGGCATTTTTGGACCTCTGCTCATGAACAGTGTCACTCAAATTTCCTCAAACTGTTCTGAAAACTGATTTTGCACAGCGACCGCGCTATTCTGCTCCGGATGTGCGAAAACACATTTCAGCCAGGATATGTAAAATGACAGCTGTACTGTTCATCAGGAGGTGTGGAAAAATGCCAATTATGAAAATTTGGAGTGAAAATATTACAAATGCACGAAGTTACAAGCGTGCATGGAAACAGCGCAACGCACAATAGTAAAACAGCCATTTTGGGGATTTTTTTCCACCAAATTTGCAACATAGGCTTTTTGAGAGCCTCCCTCATGAACAGTGGCACTGTCGTTTCATTACTCGGTCCCAAAAGGTGATTCCACGCGGTGACCACGAAATCACCTTTTGGGACCGAATAACGCAGTGACAGTGACTGAATTCATGAGGGAGGGGTCCCAATAACCCCATGTTGAAAATCTGGTACAGAAATTCCTAAAAATGCCCGAGATATGCACCAATGTTGAAAAAACCCTATTTATGCCATTATACAGCTTACTGGCATTTCTTCAGTCCTCGGTCGGCATTGAAGAGTGCAGACGTGTTCCCGGTCCACCAAAGATCATCACACTGGACTCCGGAGGTAAGTATGGGGTGGAGGGTGTGGGGAGGCAGAGTGCACAGAGGGTGGGCGCGGGTTGTGGGAGGGGGGCAGGGAGACGGCGAGGGACTTTCTTTTTTCACAAGTTAAAAAAAAAACATTGCGAGACTGTTTTTATTTTACAGGGGATTTGGCACACTGGTGTGGGCTCCCAGCGTGCCACCTAAGTGTTTTTTTTGTGGGGGATGCTTTAGCTGACGGGGGATTGGGCACCCCTGTCGACATGCAAGGAAAAGGGGCAAGAGCCGAGAGGATTGGGCACCCCCTCGGCATATAACAAATGAGTGCTTTATGCTGACGGGGTGGGCTCCCCGGTTGCACATACATTGAGGGCAGGGCCTGCCGACAGGAGTTAGGCACCCAGTGAAGCATTATGGCTGGTAGTGTGCTGCCTTGTTTTTCTGTCTCAGCAGGGGTGAAAGTACGTCGGGAGGTCCGCTGCATGTGATGAGCTTTGCTCGCATTGCAGCAGACCTTTTCTTAGATGTGCTCGCCCGCATGGTGTGGCGCCAGCATGCAGGCTGATTGGGGATTGAGGGACGCACCTACTGATGCATGCCCTGCATTCGCCCAACAGTGACTGAGCCTCCAAATGTGCTACTACCCAAATATGTTGGCTGCGCATGCACGAGCCAACATAAAAATTGATTGAAAGCATAACCATTTCATCATTTAGGTCTTAGGGGTCCAGCACCGTACAGTTTTTAAGGGTAGGTAATAATGACCAATGAATGTGATACTATCTTGTGCACACTGTACTGATGTGAAGAAGTTGTCATTTTATGGGCCAGTGGTTAAGCATAATGGAGGAAGAGAATAATTCCTTGTTTTGGGAAAACAGAAATTGGCATAGGCTGAATGAATTATGAAAAATAAGAGTACGCCAGTAATTAATTAACAGATCTCTTTTTCTGTTTCATTTACTGAAAAATACTGTACCTAGCAACCTATAATACATGTAACTCAATGGCAGTTAGGCAGAATACCACATTTCTGGGTGGAATATCAAAATCATGATCTTGGTAATCCACCGAGAAGGCCACTTTTTTTTCTTAAATTCTACCCCTGGTAAGTCATTACTTTTGGGAGTTCCCAGCAGAGGGTGCTGTGACACGGCAGCTTTTCTAGCAGTTTTCACCAGGGACCATACCTCTCAACCTCTTGCCTCATAAATCAGGGACAGGGCTCACAAAAATCAGGGACGAAGGCCCCAAATCAGGGACACATCTTAAAAATTGGTAATATTCACCCAAAAAGCTGGTAGAATAAGGGGATTAGTGTAAAATGCATTTTCTGAAGAACAGCAAGTCTATAACTTTAATGTTTGACATTATTTTGTGCTTACAATCTCCACTGTTCAGTCATAGAAACACAAATTTTACGAGGGACACAGAACAATTTTGAGGCAAAATCAGGGACAGTTAAGAGGTATGCCAGGGACCGCCCACACATGACATCATGTCCTGCTTCCTATATAAGAGTGGGTGGTCCCTGGTATCCTCAGTTCATTTTGCCACTGTCTTCAGCTTGCACAGCAGTTAGAACAACCTGAACACAGTAGTCATCGACGAGAGCTATAGTGGGCTCATCCGACATGAGCGCCCCCATCTACAGATCTACATTTCTGGACACGCATAGCGCAAAAGTACCCTCCTTACCCTCCATGTCTTCCTTACTCATTGACAGCCACCACACCGTCGAAAATGCATCTATATATTGATGGTTTATAACCATCAACCTCCTCATCGACGGCCACCACCGTCGATGATGCATCCATACTTTCATCAATGGCTACCACTGTCGATGATGCATCTATACTTCTGTCCACGGCTACCACCATCAATGATGCATCCATGCTTTCATCGATGGCTACCACTGTCGACGATGCATCTAGACACATATATACACAGATGCATAGACACTGTCAGCAGATAAGGGCCTACAGCCCACCCAGTCTGCCCATTTGAGCTTGTAAGTTCACTTTTTGTTTTCCTAGAAGTCTGTTGCCTCTTACCCCTGACCTCCAGAATTCCCTTATGGCTATCCCATGCATTCTTAAATCCCATGATTGTTTCAGCCCCCACTACTTCCTCTGGTGGGGTGTTCCACTTGTCCACCACCCATTCTGTGAAGAAATTCTTCCTCATGTTTCCTCTGAATTGCCCTCCCTCCAACTTCATCCCATGCCCTTTAGTCCTGGAACATCTTTTTTGCTGAAAAATAGTGTATTTCTGCACTCTGTTCCTCCTTGTAAGATACTTGTATGTCCCCGTCATATTCCCTCTCTCTCTCTCTCCTCTCCTCCAGGGGGTACATATTCAAGTCCTTAAACCTGTCCTCATAGGACTTGTAGTTGTGATGCAGTCCATGTACCATCTTTTTTGCCCTCTTCTGAACTTTCTCTACCCTGTCTGTCCATACATAGGTAAGGTCTCCAGAACTGTACACTGCACTCTAGGTGGGGCCTCACTAGTGTCTTGTATAGTGGAATTATGACCCCCCCTTTTCCTGCTGGTGATACCCCTGCCTGTGTATCCCAGCATCCTATTTGCTGTACCTGCTGCCTTGTCACACTGTTTCCCTACCTTGAGATCATCAGGGATGATAACCCCAAGATCTCTTTCCTGCTTGGTGCATGCTATATCCTCACCCCTCAACTGATATGTTGTTCCAGGGTTTTTGTGCCCCATATGCATTATCTTGTACTTCTTTGCATTGAATTTCAACTGCCAAACCCAAGACCATTAATCAAGTTTCTGCAGGTCCCTCCTCATTCCGTTTACACCCTCTGGTGTGTCCACTCTGTTACAGAGTTTTGTGTCACAAGTGAACAGGGAAATTCTGCCTTCTAGGTCCTGCGCAATGTCACTGATGAAAGCGTTAAATAGGACCGGTCCCAGCACTGATCCCTGTGGTACCCCACTGGTCACTCTTCCCTCTGTGGAGTGACAGCCATTTACCACCATCGATGATGCATCCATTCATTCATTGATGGCTACCACCGTCGATGATGCATCCACACTTTCATTGATGGCTACCACCATCGACAATGTCTCTACACTCTCATTTGACCCTACTGTCAATGATGCATTTCTATTCTCAGCGGTCACTCACGTCGATGATGCATCCATATTCTCTTTGACGGACATCCCCGTCAATGAGGCATCCCTCTTTCTAGTCGATGGCTGTCCCCCATCGACGGTGTATCATTATGCTGCCTTTTCATTGATGGGACATTTTTTTCACTCTCTCATCAACACTGCTTCCAGCACTATAAAATGCACGTAAATAACCCTTTCTGGGTTCCAATAGAGTCACAGAGAGGGAGAGATCCTTCTCAACCTCTGTGCTTCACACCTCGTTGACGTCCACCGCTCCAGGTCTCCCTCTGTCAACAGTGCACCCTCATATTTATTCTTAGTAAATGAGGCTTCATAAAAAGAAAAAAAAAAAAGGATTATGCCCCATTTCTACCCCTCCACTCTCAAATTAGGTGGACAATCACAGGGGTCAGGTGGATGGAGATTGGGACCCTGGTTTTCACCACCCAGGAGTGAGACCTCCTCCACCCCCCCCCAATATGTGTGTTTCATGCACTTTGCCTCCCCCTTCTCAGAAGGAACTGGTTGTCTCCACTGTAGTACGGCACATCTTGCATGCCTTACGGCACTCCCTGCCCTCCGATCCTAGGGGGCAGTGCAACCCTTCACGATCTCCTCCTCTTCTGTCTGAGAATTTTCATTATGACCAGGATCCATTCCCACTCTGGTCAGTTCCTCATTATGGGAAAGACTATTCTTCAGATCAACAAGAGCTCCCAGTTTAACCTCACTGGTGGTCTTGACCTTGACGATTTCCAGGGGCTGGAATTTCTTCCTCAGTCTCCCTTTTTTGGAAATCTCGTCCTTGGCTGACAACCTACCTGGCCTCCCACAGTACACCCTCCTAATGACCCCTCATTCTACAAAATGATGATACAAATATAGAAAGTCATGGGATTCTCCATCACAAATACATGACAAAGTAGGGATATGGCAAAATACCTTGATCTGCCAGAGGAGCATATTTTTGCTGGTTTCTCCACTAATTACAAACTTACCAGAAGGTCATACTGGCTACCTTGATGCACATCAGCCTTCTGCTCTCTCAGCTGTTCCACATAAGGTGGATCATATTTGTCCTGCCCCTCTGGTTCCTCCCTTCCTTTCCAGCCTTCCTGGAAGTAGACTCTGTTCTACCACTCATTATCACATGAGCTCCCTACCACCTCATAAAGAATCCCAAAGACTTGACTTTCTGGAGACACTGGCTTTTCTTCTCCAGCTCCATGAATATCAGAATTCCAATTTATATGGGTTATTTCATGAAAATATCACCATACCCTTAGGTCATCTGCCATTGAGCTTATCACTCACCTCCCTCTTTCACCTGCATGGGGAGTGATTATTGGCTGCAATATTAAACTAGTAATTGCTAATTCCCGTCACCTACCCAGGTAGGGATCTGATGCCTGTGGTACTTCAGCCCAACTGTCAGCTGTTGTCATTTCTTTGTGACGCCATAACTGGCTCTGCTTTTTGAGGACTTACACCTGATGCACAACATAAAATACCTAAGGCCCCTTTTTACTGGGCCCAAGTTCTTCGGGCTAGGTACTCAAATTTTACTGGATGATTTACAGGTATCAGGCAGACCTTTATTTATGGTTCATGGTATGTGTCATACTCCGCATGCAACCTACCATACTCATTCCTCTTCCTAAGAGACAATACTGGTGGCTCTAGAGGTCATACTCAACCCACATGAGGCAACACCTCTGCTGCCTGTGGCTCCCACCCCCACCATCCCAGGGGGGCTGCACTGCCCGATGCCTACTGACTCAATAGGATTTTTCTTTTTTCCCCACCTTCTCGACTCCGCTTCGGAGGCCGTGGGCATTCATTTTGCCCTTCACTTATAGGCCAGGCACACGATCACTTCATTGAATGGTTACTCCAGATTATACAGAGGGGTCATACTCTGGAATTTATCTCTAGGCCCCTCTCATCCTCCCCGTCATATTCATTATAACCCTCAGATCATATATCTATCCTTTCAGAGGGTTTGAGGGCCCTACTGGTGATGCACGCCATTTCTCCAGTACCCCCCTCACCTGGGATTCTACTCCCAATTATTTCGGGTACCCAAATGACCTGGATACCTTGGTCCGATATGGGACCTCAGAAATCTGAACCTTTCTATCCAGTACAAATGGTTTTTCATGATGCCCATCATGCCTATACTGAAAACAGTAAAGATTGACTTTGTGCCCTAGATATGAAGGGTGCCTACCTGCATCCTTCCTGCTCATCACAGGTTTCTTCATCTCTACCTGCTAGGTTAACATTATTAGTTTCAAGCACTCAGGTTTGGCCTCTCCTCAGCCTTGAGTGTGTTTATCAAATACCTAGAGGTAGTTGTAACAGCTAGAAGAGGGAAAGGGCACTTTATCTTCCCATATCTAGATAGCTTGCCAATCAAAGCGCTACAGCTTTGTTTTCTCAACTAGAGGCTACCCTGCAAATATTTTCACACTTTAGGGATCACAGTTAATTGGCCATAGTCCACACCGTCTGACTCTGTCTCCAATACATTGGAGCCATCCTAGATACAGTCTCAGCCAGAACTCACCGGTCACCCATCCGGCATGCCACACCCTTGTCTCTGGCATCACGCATATAGACTTAGAAAGTCGTCACAGCTAGATAACCGCTATGCCTTCTGGGTCTCATGCGTGCTACTGTCCTGAAATATGGTAGAAATCACCAGTCTTCATATGAGTCCTCTTCTGTGACTCCTCCAGAATCTACGGTCACAAAGAACAAGAAAATGTTAAGACCACTTCAGTCACTCCCTCCCTGCTGTTGGTTCTGCCTTGATGGTCAATCGAAACCAATTTATGAATAAGGAATGCCTTTTTGGTCCCTCCCTCCCCCGAGGACGTCTACCATGAATGCTTCCCTGACAGGAGGGAGCATGCCCCTGATTCCTTTTCAGATACAGGGTGCTTGGACCACTTCTCTTCCTCAGCCTCACATCAATCAAGTAGAGCTGAGGGCATTCTGATAGTCCTTCTGGCATTCCAACCCTTTATGACTATCCACCATTGCTGAGCCATTCAGACAATGCTGTAGTGGTGTTCTACCTCAGCACTCAAGAAGGTGCTCCACTCTTCAACCTCTTGACTACACATTAAAGAACCTGTTCCCTTCCTATATGAAAGCTCCACACCTTCACATTGGGCCCCTGCAGACACTTTCATAACTAGTCTACAAGTGTAACTTCTCCAGTTGCCTATATTCCCCTGGCCTCCCATAAGTCAATAACCAGAGTGACATACAATTCCAAATAGAAACTCTTTTCCATATGATCTACCTCTTGATCTTTGGACACGTACTCTTGTCCACTGGTGAAGGTTTGGGACTACCTGGCCTCACTATTGAAGTCCGGTTTCAGTTATCCTTCCATCAAAGTCTACTCGGCTGCCATCTCGACCTTCCATGAACCTCTGGATGGCACGTTGCTGTACCAACATCAACTAGCTAAGATGTTTTTGAAAGAAATGTTACATATTAACCTTCCTACTCGAAGACCCACTTCTCCATGGCCTCTCAATTTTCTGATAGAAGAATTTACCCTTGAGCTTTTGGAGCCAGCGGCCACTTGAAACTCCATTTTTCTTTCACGGAAAATCCTATTTCTAGTGGCTGTCACTTCTGCTCGATGTATTTCCGAGCTTCATGCCCTCATGTGTAGGGAACCTCACTTGATTTTCCTCCTGGTCGGGTGGTCCTTTGTACCAGCCCTTCTTTCCTTCCTTCCTTCCTTCCTAAAGTAGCCTCCAAAAATACTTTAAACCAATCTTTGGAGTTACCAGTCTACTACCCTGATTACTCCAATTGGGGGAACATTTATTATATTCTTTAGATGTCCATCGTATTCTACGCTATTACACTAATCATACTCAGTCGATTAGGACACTGTCTCAATTCTTCATCAACTTTGACTCTGGCACAGAAGGGCTTCCTGTTGCTAAAGCAAACCCTTTCTTCATGGTTGCCAAATTGTATTACCTTTTGTTACAAAAAGTACAACAAAAATTTACCTGGACTTCTCCAAGCCCATGCCACTAGAGCTATAGCCACTACTGTGGTTTACTTTACAGGAGCCTCCATTTCAGATCTCTGCAGTGCAGCTACCTGGTCCACAGTCAATACTTTCACAAGGCATTACATCTTTATTGCTTCACGATGTAGGGCGGCCTTCATCCGTGCAGTCCTACAAGGTCTCCTATCATACATGTCTTCCCACTTGGACATAATTGCTTGGGATTCTCCCAAAAGTTTTGACTTACTGCAAGAGACCATTCCGTGGAAAATAGTACAGTTACATAAAATCTTACTGCAACAGTAGATCTTCGAGGAATGTCTCTTGCAGTAAGTATAATCCCACCTTCTGTCCCCATCCTTCTCTAACAGAGCAAATTCTGGTCCAGTGACTCAGGGTTGGGACTCCTTTGATACCTCACAGTAATAGCCACAGACATTGCCAGCTATTTCCAGATATTTTGAGAAATTTCTAAAGAGTTTCTCTCTGCTGCCCCTACTGTGGAAATGGAGAAAGCAGGAGATATATCTGGAAATATCACAGAAATTTCAGGAGATAGCTGACAGTGTCTGTGGCTGCTACTGTCAGCTTCCCCTCAGTCCTCACTTTTGCGAGCTGAATCCAGCAGTGGAACTGAGGATACTAGGAACTGCCCACGCTTATATAGGAAGCTGGACATGATGTCATGTGTGGGCGGTCCCTGGTGACAACTGCTAGAAGAGTTGCCATGTCACAGCGTCCTCTGCTGGGAGCTTCCATAAGTAATAACTTACTGTAAGAGACATTCCTAGAAGATCTACTGTTATGGTAAGATTTTACGTAACTGTTTCTAGGAGTGGTGTATGTTGTTCATCCACACGAACCCACCAAACCTCCCCGGCTTGGACGCACAACCTGAGCTTCCAGTGGGCAAAGATCTGGCATCATGGGGTGGAGCCGAGGGTTATACCACCTGGGTGGATGGGAGGAGCCAGCTTTAAGACCAGTTCCCAACTGGCGCTCGCTCTCACTTAGAGGGGCAGCCCTTCCAGCAGCAGAGCTTGGTTGCCGGCAGGAGTGAATTTCATTTACTTATTTTATTTTGCCAGCAAAACAGGACTCTGATGAGCTGAATTAACTTGCCTGCAAAACCAGACTCTACTCACTTCACTTGAATTTGTGCCCACCCCACCTCCCCCACCTCCTTCCAGTATTAAATACTCCTGCTGCAGGAAGTGACCTGCCCCACCCCAGCCAGGCACATGGTATCATTTAAAGCAGCAGGTACCTCTTAATGTTAGCAACCCTAAACTGCTAGCAGTCCAAACCTATAAGCAGGGCCCCTACTTTTGTGTGGCACAGTGGGACCAAGTTCTGTGGCAAGACTACCATTTGCCGTAGAACTTCTGTGGTGGTGGTTTGTAATTTCTGTGGAAGTTCTGTGGCACTAACAAACTACCACATCACAGTGTCAGCTTGTCATCCTGACTTCACTTTCATGGCAGGGTTATAGCAATCAGGATGGGGGAAAGCACAGTAACACTAATTCAAAAAATAACAGACTTATACAAATAATGTTATGCCTAAAAAAGCAAAACAAATGTCTCTCCCTTAAGGTCCTAGCCTGTTGCATAAATGATATATGCAGAGGGGATCTTATGTGATAAATAAGGTATTTCTATATGCATGCTATCTATCCCACTAATGAAGTTTCCACTGTCTATCACTTATATATTTGTATGTGCTTTCTACACCACTCATGAGGTTCCCACTGTGTATCACTTATATATTTATATGCAGTCTGTAACATACATACAAATATATGTATATGTGTGTGTGTGTGGTGAGAGAGACAGATACTGTAAGTGTGTTCTTTCAACAGGTCTACACATTATTATATTCCACTTTTCGGGGCATAATTACTTTATTTTTCTTAAAAATGACAGTTAAATTCATTTTACCAGTTATTCATTTCAGATGGCATCTCTATACCTTAAAGACACAAATAGGTTTGTACAAAGTGAGGTATGGACTTAACAGGTCTGTGCTATTGACAAGGTTTTGTTTAAGTTGGCCCTAGTGCAATAATTTAAGACTGAAAATTGTATTATGCTGTAGTGCAGGTTGAGCAAATATCACCATGCATGATGTGCTGTGCCACCATCTCTGGCAGTGGGAGCTGTGGTAGATAAGTGACTGTTCATTTTTGTTGCAGAATGCAGTCATTTCATTAGCTAATGTATGATGTTATAGCAATGATAACATCACATTCTGAGCAGGAGTGTAGCCAGAAATTTCCATTTTGTACACAATCTCCAACAGTTACACCCCCCCCCCCAAGTAAAAAAATTACACATCCTTTCCAAATGGCACCCTCTTCCAAACAAGTCAGATTGTTGCCAGATGACTCCTCTATGCTCCAAAGAGGTTATACATGTATTGGACACTCCTCAGTGGACTACACTAATCCAAATACTATAGATTAAAATGATAATAACAGAGTGGCTTATGGTTTATAACAGGCACTCAACAAAACTGTACACAAATGTGTACAGTGAGTATGCCTGTCTACACCCTTGATTCTGAGCATATAGGGGGGTTTGAATATAAAAAGAGGGGACGGGAACCAGATTCTATGGATAAACGGAAATATTAATAAAAATCACCAAGAAGAGTGAATTCTACGACATAGAAGTTCTCTTGATAGTGCAAGTTCTGCACAAAATTCTGCGGCCGCAGAATTCTAGGGGCCTTGCCTATAAGCTTCTTTGTAAGGCAAATTAATTTGCAGGAGCCAGTCCCTCACTGGAACTACCTACCCCAACTCTCTTGTTCCTCACTGTACTGCACAGTCGGCACATAACTCTCACTGGCTGACCCAAACTTAAAAGATCTGTCCCAATCCCTAGCAGACCATAAAATTAGTAGTCTCCCTGAAAATAAACTTCAAAGTGAGTCAGCTCTCCGCACCAGGAGGTGTACCTACTCAAATACTCTTACTCTTGCTGCTTGCCCTGAAACTAAGACAGCCAACCATAACTGCCTCCACCTGCCACCAGGGCTTTCTTATCATACAATGCGGAAAACCTGCTCAGTGGGAGACCAGCTCTATAGCGTCCCTATCTGCCCACTGTACGCAACATCCCTCCTGGACCTCTTTCTTCACCCAGATCTTTGCCCCAGCTATATGTCTTTTTCGTGGACTTAAACATTGCGCTTGGCTCACCACACACTAAATGCATCTACCAAGATTCCTGTAGGTTAAACGTAAAGACTACCTTCCCAGAAATATGTAGGAAACTCATCCTAATCCTGCTGCTGATCTCTGGAAACATTCTCCCTAACCCTGGCCCCATTCCAGCCCACACTCAGACACAGATTCCTACGGGGCAATTAAGGATTGTGGCCTTGAACATTGGCAGCCTCCTAGCCAAGCTAATGCAATTTGAGACTTGGGTGGCACATACTCTGCCTGTCGTCATTGCTCTGATAGAGACCTGGCTCTCCCCATGAACAACCAACTTGGTAGTCTCCATCACCGGATACAACCTTCATAGACAGAACCGCTCTGGAAAAAGAGGTGGTGGCTGCATAATATACTCGGAACCACCTGCAGTGCCACAGAATTTAACTGGCTACTGTCAATAATGACTGTGAATGCCTAGCAATAAAAATCCTACCAGGCAAGGGGCAAAAAGGCCTGATCGTTATGGCAGTCTACATCCCACCAGGGCATCAGCAAGCTGTGCTAGAAGCCTTTGCTAATCTTTACACCCAGGCTAGCCAACACAAGAAGACTATTGTACTAGGGGATTTTAACTCCAACTGGCTTGCCAGCTCCAGTGCCACTCATAGAGATCTTGTATCCAGACTCTATCTAACGCAGACTGTCAAGAGCTGCACCTGAACAAACTACCACACTGGTACAAACACTCTGATCGACTGGGTACTAACAAGTCACCCAGAAAGGCTTACTGATGTCAAAGTACTCCCGGATACTCTGAGTGACCACTCACCTATCCAATGTGAGTGTTCAACAAAACGGGCCAACCTCCTACCCAAATTGGTGAGGAACAGTTATAAAAAATAGTGCTATGACTGACTTCAGGAATCACCTTTCAGGCATCGACTGGAGCTTCCTTGACTTATGCCCTTCTGTTGACACTGCCCTCCAACTCTTCCTCACTCATTTCAACATGGCTGTGGACAAGATCAGCCCGTACCATAAGAAGATGATAAAAGGTCATAGTATGGACTGGGTCACCCCTGAGCTTCTCGGTGTGATGCGGCAATGGGGATGTCCTTTGGCACCGGGCCAGGGCAACAGGCATAACCATGGATATTCAAAACTACAAAGTGGCCAGAAACTGGTGCACCTGGACAATACGACAGACCAGGGCATCATTCCACAAGAACCAGCAATCTCACTGCTGGAGTAATGGGAAGAAGTTCTGGGACGCAATTAAAAACCTTCTCAGGTCTGATGATAGGACCCCACCACCACCACTACCATGCTCCACCACAGTGACGAAATCATACTTGATGATGCTGGCATGGCCAATATCTTTAATAAGGATTTCTCTGACTACAGCACAGCACTGTCTCCCAGACCTGCTACACACCCTGATGGAATGCTAGCCTTCAACCAATTGTCCTCCTCTACCACTGCCAAGCCCAGCCCAAACTTTTACTTCAGAAAGGTGACCATAAAGGAAACAAGAAAGTACCTCGCAAGTGTCCTGAAAAAATCAAGGATGGGGGGGTGATGGAATCAAAATGAAGTTGATTTCCATTGCCTTACAAGCAGTCATCTTTCCCATCACCAAGCTGTTTAATCTGTCTCTCTGGCTGTCTGCTTTCCCATCTATCTGGAAATCTGCTCTGGTCACTCCTGTGCACAAAGGAGGTGACCGGGCACTAATATCTAACTACTGACCTATCTCAATTCTGTCTCTGCTCTCCAAAGCACTGGAGAGAATCATAGCTAACCAACTCACTGACCATCTGCATAAATATAAACTCCTCTGCCCCCAACAGCATGGTTTCCGCAAGATGCTTAGCACTAATACTGCCCTAATTTCCCTCACAGACTACATGCATGAAGCACTTGACTAGGACCAACTGGTTGGAACAGTCTTCATAGACCTAACCAAGGGTTTCGACCTTGTGAATCATCAGCTGATGCTGCATAGACTAAGCTGCCTTGCACTATCCCCCAACACGGTCTTGGTTCTCCAGCTATCTGTCTGTGCACTCTCAGCAGGTGAAAATCAACTGAGCCATCTCCAAGACCAGTGAAGTCACAGTGGGGGTCCTGCAGGGGTCCATCCTGGGCCTACTCCTGTTCAGCCACTTTGTGAACAACCTTCCAGAAGTGTGCCCCTCCTCCAAGGTACTGCTCTATGCAGATGACACGGTGGTGTTCTCTTGAGGCTCTTGCCAGGATGCACTCACTAAGAACATGCAGTATAACTTTGACCTCCTACAGGATTGGTTAAAAGATAACCTGCTAGTGCTCAACAGCAAAAAAACAAAACAAGTCAATGCTCTTTGCTGGAAGCCAAAAGAGGAGGTATACCACTCCCTTCTCATTGTTGTGCAACTCCCACTGCATCCTTGAGCAGATACTCTCGTTCTGGTACCTAGGGAATACAATCGACAAGTCCTTCTCCTTCAATGAACATATACAAAATATTACCACTGCTGCCAGTAGGAAATTAGGAGCCCTATATAGGCTTCAGTTCTGCCTCACACCTGAGGCTAGTGTCCAGGCAGTAAGAGGGACAGTTCTATCCATCCTGGACAATGGTAATGTGGTATATGGCGCAGCATCTGAAACCAGCCTGTACATGGTCCATACCACTCTCAACAAAGCATGCCACTTTGTTCTGGGTGACTTCAACGCCTGGGTTGACGATGAACTCTCGCAATTTGGTAATCACTTCCTCCAATTAATGTCTTCTTTGGGCCCTCACAGGTAATTTCCACTGCTACTCATAAATCTGGGCACTCTCTGGACTTAGTCTTCCTCTTAGGGATTGATGCATCCGAAGTGGGGGTGGAACCAGTCACCTGGTCAGACCACTACACCGTGAGGTTCAATTTTGCACCCTTCTGAAGGCCTTCCTGTGGGATGGTCAGGTGCGCCCATTACGGAATATTTCTTCCCAAGGCCTTGCGGCAGTCCTTGAACTATCATCCCCCGTGTTGGTGAGCAGTAATCCGGAGACACTGGTGGCGGCCTACAATGTTGCTGTTACGGCGGCCCTGGATTTTATTGCTCCTGTTCGTGGGCGCCCCCTATCCCTTCACCCCAGGTCCTCTTGGTTTGATGGGACACTGAGGGAGTTGCGGAGACAGGGGCAAAGGTTAGACCATTGTTGGAGCAAGTCCGCCCTTGATACCGACCGCCTTAGATTGATGGAACATTATTCTATCTATCAATCTGCAATCACCCGTAAGAAGGCAGAATTCCTGTCCAGGGAGATTGCAGTTTCTCGGAATCGACCGGCTCAGCTGTTTCGGACTGTAGACAGATTGTGCAACCCAGCCTGTCTGCAAGTTCGGAAAGCCTTTTCGCAGTTAGAGTGCAAGGAGCTTGCTCGTTACTTTGCAACTAAAGTGGCCGACATCAGGGCAGACATCTGTCTGGCAATCTCTAAGGGTGATGTCATAGAACAGCATGAGTTCACAGTACCTCAATTCTCTTGGAGTTCCTTTGGTCGACCTGAGTTCATGGATATTATGAGGGTCATCCATAGTGTGCATCCCACAAGCTGTAGTTTGGACCCTGGACCGACTCCCCTAATTTTGGGTTGTATTGATATCATCGGTCCAGTCCTGGTGCAAATAGTCTGGAGCTCCTTGGAGTCAGGTGAGTTTCCTAGCTCCCTGAAAGAGGCGGTGGTGACACCTCTCTTGAAGAAAGTTACCTTGGACCCAGACCAATTCTCAAACTACAGACCCATCTCTAACCCTCCCTTTATTGGGAAGGTTATTGAGAAGGTAGTGGCTGCCCCAATTGGACGACCATTTAGCCATCCATAATATCTATGAATCCTTCCAATCCGGTTTTCGTAAAAGACATAGCACCGAGACTGCGCTGGTTCGGGTGCTTAATGATCTTCTGAAGGCGAGAGATCAGAAGAGACGTTCCATTCTGGTTCTTCTTGATCTCTTATCAGCTTTTGACACTGTGGATCACCTGGTGTTGATAGCACGCCTGAGGCAAATTTGTGGAATGTCAGGAACTGTTTTACAATGGTTCACCTCATTCCTCACTGAGAGATCACAAAGAGTTGTGTCGGGAGTTTTTTCCTCTGGCCCAACTCCTTTGTTGTGTGGGGGTGCCTCAGGGTTCTGTGCTGTCACCCATGTTATTTGCAGTGTATATGCTGCCCCTCGGAGACATTATAAGATGGTATGGGCTGAGGTTTCACTGCTATGCAGATGATACCCAGCTATACCTGTCTTTTGCACCCGACCAGGATGGAGCTCTCACGGTGTTTAACAACTGTCTGGAAGAAATCCAGGGTTGGATGGATTCTAGTTGGTTAAAGTTGAACTCCGAGAAGACAGAGGTTCTGGTTGTGGACCCGGGAGGTCAGATAGAGAGGTCGTGTGATGGCACGCCCTCTGGAATATTTCTTGGTGGTGTGTCACTTCTGACCTCTGAATGGGTGCGTAGCCTTGGGATTGTCCTAGATGACAGGCTGACATTACAGTCTCAGGTGTCGGCCATTGTCAGGACTTCCTTTTACCATCTTAGGAATATCGCCAGGGTTAGGCACCTTGTTCCATCAGACTCTTTGCCAACGTTGGTCCACGTCTTTGTGTCCTCGCATTTGGACTATTGCAACGCCCTTTACTTTGGGCTTTCTGGGGTTGAAATCTGCCACCTACAGCTGGTGCAGAATGCTGCAGCCCGGGTTTTGACTGGGACAAGTAGGTCCTGTCATATTACCCCAGTGCTGCACGAACTGCACTGGCTGCCTATATGGTGGCGGATCACCTTTAAAGTCACTTTACTGACTTTTAAAGCCCTTCACGATCAGGGTCAGGCCTATCTGAAAGAACTTCTGGTGCCTTACTGTTCCGGCCAATTGCTCCGCTCAGCCGATGAGGGGTTGCTAGACATTCCGAGAGTGAGTTTAAAATCTTCTGGCAGCAGAGCATTTTCTCATGCTGCTCCCACTCTCTGGAATTCTCTACCACGCAGGTTACAGGAGTGCACCTCCATGGAGGAATTCAAGAAGAACTTGAAAACTTATCTGTGGCAAATGGCCTTCTTGGATGTCTAAGTTAATTTTATTTTGCTGAGATCTTATTTGTATTTATTAATTGAGTTTAATATTTGATGTTACTATGATATGATTTTATTTATATGTATTATTGATTTATAGTTGATGTTGTGGTTTTAATGTGTTCAGTGCCTTGGTATGCTGAAAGGTGCTATACAAATAAACTTACTATTATTATTATTTTTAGGTGCAGATCGCCTTACACACACATGCAACCTTTACATTGGGACACGGTGGCTTCCTGTCATGGACCGAATCCAGCTCCACTCCTGCCTTCTAGGGAAGAAGGCCCTTCTAGGTCTTGCACCCCCATCTGTACAAGCCGTATTTCATCCGGTCCTGGCTGAACACTCCATGAGAAGTGTTACAAGACATGCCTTAGCAGTGCCCTTCAGAAGAACTGCCTTTGGGAGGTGAGCCTTTGCAGAAAGGGCCCCCACCTGGCTAAATGAGCTCCCCCAGCCCACTACTAGCCTTACTCATCTTGGTCAGTTCAAATCTGATATTCGGAAGACCGTCTCCCCTCCAGTACAATGTTGCTGTAAAGAACATCCCAGCCATTTCTAGCCCTCCCGGTGCCCCCTGAAACAATATGGCTTCGCTGCGGCAACCCATGGCTCCTAAGAATCTCCCGCTAATCCCCACCTACCCACCCCTTGGTCCCCCATTCCTCCCACCCTCTCACCCACTTAGCCCTCCTGACCCTTCATACCCCCCACCTCCACACCCCCTTAGCCCCATGACCCTTAAGTTATCACCCACCGTTGTGCTCTCCCCCTCACCCATCTAGCCTGTAGCCTACTCACCCTTATTGGCTGTACTTGTTGGTGGTCACATTAATTGTTCCCTCGGGAACCTATGAAAGCTCTTTAGCTGCATTCTGGGAATTCTCATACTTTGTACATAGTTGGAATCTGCACTTTATTTACCTAATCTGTTATGGGACTATTTTCCCCTGTATTATGTAATTAAGTAATAGCTTTAGCAATGTATTCTGTCTCTCCCCATCCTTCTATTTGTAATGCTGTATAGCCTTTTTAATGATGTGTAACTGACAATGCCTACTAGCTGCTTCTGTTTTTCTCCACTGTCCATTGTACTTGATGTTGCCCCGCCCTCTGTTCAATGAGGATCCTTTGTAAATGAGCTTTTAGCTGAAAGGTTGTAATTCTGATTTTACAATAAATAAATAAAATAAATAAGACCTTCCGGCAAGAATTAAAGAGGAAAGGACATGCCAAACAGTGTGGATGAACAACATGTACCACTCCTAGAATTACTGTTACAGGCAAGTAAACTGTTTTTTTTTTGCTCTCAGTGCACCTGTTAGATATCCAAAAGTTATTTTTATTCACTCACTTTTCAATTAATTAGAAAATGCCAAGTTATGTAACACTTATCTAAGCAGGCTGCTTTGAATCCACTCCATGAATAACTGATGCCTAGATAAAATTGACTGGACAAATTGTTCATCTCTTTGAGCAAACAAAGTGGTGTACAGGAACTCCTTGATAAACAGCATAATCCAGAATAAATGTCACCCCACTTTGGCAGTCAGTATTACATTCTTCTCTTATTAGCACAGGCTGTTTTTGGGGTTATTTTTTTCAGTTTTAGCGGTTCTTTGCAGAAGGTCTGTAGTAAAAAAAAAAAAAAAAGACTTGACAGACTAAATGGCCTTCTTCTGCTGGCTTCTGTATCTGTTTGTACGTACTGTATATGAGAAATTCAATGTTTCATTTAGAAAACTCTTTCAGACTGATTTTCCTCCTGTGGACTGGTATATTTTCAAGTTATAGTGCACGTTTTCAGTGTGTTTTGCTGTGAATGAGCAGGTGTAGTACTGTTTTACACAGCAGAGAAGCTTTTATTATTTTTACAATTAACCACTTAATTTCATTTTAGAACTTGCCTATGTCCTAAATTATAAGGCCCATAACATTTTGGACATGGGCAAGTTCTAAAATGAAATGAGTCTGATTTTTCTTTTTTTCCTCTGACAAGTCTAGTTTCATTGATCAGTGATACTGGTAATGAGTATTTGTAGCTGCTGTTAGCCTGGCAGATACTTGTGCCTTAAGAGCAGTCCCAGAATGTCATCTCTGACTCCTCTGAATTCCCTAGAACAGCCACAGCAGTGCCACATTTGGTAACTACTTGGGCTGTGTATGTTTATGTGACTGCAGGGGCTGGGAGGGACAGAGGGCTAAATATGATGATATCAGGTCAGGTGTCAGTCCGAGCAACAGGACTGCTGTTGTCACTAACTAGACAGTGGTCCTAGGAAGGAACCAGTGCTCCCATTCTGGCTCTGTGGTAGCCCCTAACAAGTGTTCAAGTGGAGAAGTTGGGGTGACAAGCACATAACATGATTATTATTAAAATCGCCACTAATATGTTAGAATTTTTTTGTGCTATAGCCTATTGGGAAACAGTGGTGAATGGGGGGAAGGGGCAAAACACCGGAGAAGGGATGGGAGGTGTGTGTGTGAAATGGTTGTGAGTATATAGGATGGGGGTGATAGGAAACTTCAACACTTGTCAATACAATAGCTTGTTGCAGCATGATTTTTTGCAGTACCATAAAAAATAATGCAGCAAAAAGCTGAAATACACACCGCCTGGTGGAATACAGAGATTTCATGATCACTAGTAGACTGTGCTACAATCCACCATTTTTACCATCTCTTTTGGAGCATTATTTTTATTGCTATCCCTGGTCCCAAGTATGCATCTGGATTTGAACTGTCCTCGACTCAGTATGTTTTCCTGGCAAAACATTTAAGTAAATAAATAAATATTGGGGGTGTCCTTAGTCCAATCATTTGAAGTATAGCTACTAAATGTGCTGTAAAATAAGATTAATGTCCCTGTTGTAGCATTGAACCAGATGTCAACTTCCACATGGGGTTATCTGGTCATGTAGCTAGAATCCATCTTCTTTATAAGCTAAACCACACACCATGTTCTGGCATGTGATGATAAAAGCTATATAATAATGACTTGACCCTACTTCAGTGCATGATATGGAGTTACCAGCCTCGAAAGTCATGGGTATGGGAGTGACCTTTAGTCTGCTGACCTGCAGACCAGCACCATATTAAGAAGATTCAGACAACATGCCCCACCAAATAAATCATCCATGCCAAAACTGCTGTACATGGAGACCTTTAAATTATATTAAGGCATAACATTTCTGTCAGTGGTATGTAAGGAAGGGGATCCTGACCATCAGGACTCCCAGGAGCATTTCTTCTACCCCGTGCAGCTCAGAGATGGGGATTTTGACCATTGGGATCCCCAAGCAGTATTTCTGTTACCTGGTGCAGCTCAGAGAAGGGTTCCCAACCAGCAGGACCCCAAGGAGCATTCCTGTACCCAGTAAGGTTCAGGGATGGGATCCTGTCCATTGGGACCCCCAAGAAGTGTTTTTGTCACCCTGTGCAGCGTAGGGAGGGGGATCCCAACCATTGAAACCCTGAAGGAGTACATCTGTCACCCAGTATGGTTCAAGAAAGGGAATTCCGGCTGTTGGGACCCACAAGGAGCATATTTGCCAACCCCTGTGCTTCAGGAACATGGATCCCTGATATTGGGATCCCCAGTGAATGTTTCCATCACCCTGTGTGGCTCATGGAGAGGGATTGTAACCATTAGGACCCTGAAGGAGCACTTCTCTCACCCAGTATGGCTCAAGGAAAGGGACCCTAGCCATTGGGACCCCGACAGAGTGTTTCTGCTGCCCAGTGTGGCTCAGGGGGAGGAGATCCCATCCATCAGGATCCCCAAGGAGTGCTTTCACTGCCCAGTGCTGCTCAGGAAGGAGGATCCTGATCATCAAGGCTCCCAAGGAGCATTTCTGCAACCCAGTGTGACTCACAGAGTGGGATCCCAGCCATCCTGGCACTGTTCATGAGGCAGCCACTAAGTAAGATGACAGCCAGAGAACACAATCCCCAAAAAGGGGAATTTCTTTGTAAGTGACACAGCAATCAGTTTCAGACCCCAGCAAAGATGAGAAGTATTGTAACTATTTTTGTGTGTTGATAGATACAGAAACATAGGAACCCCTATCAGAAAGCTGCCAACACACTTTAAAGTAAACCTGATAACACTGGCTTAACAGGTTAATCGCAAAAAGAAAGATGCAGGAGGTATTCAGGTGATCATTGCATTCCTTGTATGATATTGCATATCTATGAATTGGCCTCAAGATGCATTTATTCCAGCTGTCAGCTGTGAAATAGTCAAAGGCACACCTCCTGCAGTCACTGAGCACTGTAAATGCATATGCTGCAGGCTTATGTACCCACCCTTGCCAATCTGGCATACATGGTCATTCCACAATGACCGGGAACTGTTGGGGACAGGTAAGTGACCTTAGAGCTATGAGAATATGGGAGAATGAAAGTTCACTCTAATGTAGAGAAGAGGAATGGGGGTGTCCCTGTCTTCTGGGAACAACTAAGATAGAGCAGCAAAGCTTACATGCCCTCCTCATCTGATCTCCCCCTCCACTTACTCACTTGGATTCTCTGACTACAGTACACTTTCTTCATTCCACAATGCAGGACCTCAGCTGGACAGGCTACCTTCTCTTCCAACCCCCCTCATCTGGAACAACCTCCCTCCCTCCCACTCTGTGGTCCACTTCCCCTCACTTTGGAATAATCCACTGCCACTCTGCACTGCACATCCTCTTCCTCTGAGCAACCTCTCTCCCACTCTCTGCTCCACCTCCCCCTCATCCAGGACAACCTCCCTTCCACTCAGCTTTCCACCTCCCCCTCAACAGCCTCCCTCCTATTCTCTATTCTACCTACTACTCCTTCATATCCTTGATCTGATAATTCTCTTATCACACAACTGCTCCTGAAACAAGCCTGCCCTCTGCTGCTGCTGCTTTGCTATGTCATCTGCACCACTTTAGTTGGTTGTAATACTGATACCCGGTTCTCTTGTTTGAGGTTTGCAGTGTGGTCTAGAGCACAGACCTCAGAACCAGGAGATCACAGGTTCAAACTCCACCAGAGCCAGACATTCATTGTGTAACCCAGAGCAAGTCACTTAACCTCCTAGTGCTCCAGTCCCCCCACTGTGTTCCTGGGTAAAAGCAGGACCCCACTGGAAACAAGATGTTGCATCTTAACTGAGCTATCCAGGGTAAATATCCTTAGTCTATGAAATCTCTTCTCACACAACTGCTCCTGAAACTAGCCTGCTGAGCTATCCAGGGTAAATAAGTTGTAAAAAAAAATGTTCCCTTCCCACTGGACACTGGTCCATAGTATTAATATTGTGTTTGGTGGGGGGGGGGCAGCGTAAGTTGAGGGGCTAGCTACACAATCAAGCAGATTTGATAGACTGTGAGCCTGTTTCTGCTGGCATTTTCGTGTGTTTGTATATGTTGCATTTTTATTTACTTTTTAGGCACCAAAGTTTGGATCCTGTTGCCATTGCTTTGACTGTTTTGTGTGTTAGATTCTATGACCTTGGGTGTAGAGGGAACTGTTCTCCACTGATACCACAGCAGAAATCAGTCATGTGATTTGTCCAAGTTTTCGTCCTTGACTTGCATTGCCTTGCATTTCTCTTGCATGGTGATATCCTGAATGTGGACGGCATTATGACTTGGGCAGTCAGTGTGGGGGGAAGGGGGCAGTGTGACTCGGCCTGAGGGGATCAGGGGTCATTCCAGCTGCATTCTGAGTCAAACATGACTCAAAGGTTCCCACTACAGAGCTTTGATAAGAGGAGAATACTAAAACTTCTAATGTGAACAGATAACTTGAATAATTTCACACTTGAAACAAGTCTGTTTTTGTCATGATGGAGCAACTAATTTCCTTATCATATAACAAAAGTGGGAAAACATCATTTTGAAATTTCATCTGTTCAAACCCATAAATTCCTATGTTCTCATACTGCTTTGGCTTTGTTTAGCAAGTTTCTTCTCAAGTGAGAATATGTGAGGTTGTATTTTTTTACAAGGATTCGTAAACAGTATACAATTTCCAACATTCATTTACAGCATTGTTGTTTAGAAAACTAATTCCAAATATGTTCTACATGGAAATCATATAAATTTATTGTGTGGAGAACAATCAGATGATGTAATTCATTTGCAACTTTTGCTCCAACTGTGTAAACATTTGTGTCCCCAGGAATATTACTTCAGATGGGACTTGGGGAGTTTTAAAACAGAATGCGAGTTGCAAATCCTGTTATGTAAATCCAGCTTTTTTAGTATTACTATATATTGTACTTTTTCCACTCTGCTGCCCTGACTAGCCACATTACCCCAACCTCGAACCCAGCCCCTTCACCAGCCTTGTCCAAACTTGCCTCTCCCATGTTTCTCCCTGGCTTGACCCCTATGGCGGGGCCATTGTGGGTAGACCAGCCACCGGTGGACTTAGAGTGTGGTGTCCGGTGAGTGCCTTGGAGGGCATTGAGGGATCTGCGGTGCATGGTGGGCATTATCCTGAGGTGGCAAGGGGTGTTTTTCCCTGCCTTCCCAAAACCATTTGACAATAATGGTGCATGCAGCAAACACCCTCATACACATGCACACATGCCGATGTCCACCCTCCCTGAGCCTGGGCTCCAGTTGCATCTCCACCTGTGATCACCCAGGTGATGATACTGCACCAGGAACAAAACCCTCCCTTCCCAAAGGTGGAGATCGTCCTGAGGGAATGCTCAGCCCACCTCCCCCAGCTGGCCCTTTGATGTCCCAGACTCGTTCCTGAACCCGACTCATCTGCATCACAAGAGGGAGCTCTACTGCTGCATCAGGGGGCTAGCTGTGTAAATCCAGCTTACTATAAGGAATAAAGTATGGGCACCCATACACAGTGAGCCTGTGTTTCCATCAAGAGGTTGAGATACCAGCATGTGGACCACGTGCGTGAACCTTGAGAGGTCCATGCTGGTATCTCAACCTTTCCATAGAAACACAGGGCAAGTTGTGCTTGGGCACCCATACTTTATTTGCTGTAGTATATGGTTTCCCCAAGATTTTTTTTAAAAAATTTGTATTTCTGAACTTTTTAGTTTCACGAGGTTTCCTACCTTGTAGTCACACTCAAGCTTGTTGTTGGCAGCTCAGTCTGCTGTGATGTTCATTTGTTCCAGTCATCACTGCAGTTCTGTTCCAGTCCCTAGCCTTTAAAGATTCATGGCAGGACTTCATTTATTTAAAAAAAAAACTTTAATTATTGCAGTTTGATAACATGGAGTCGACTACGGCACTCTGTGTCCAAATCGTCCCTGTGAACTGCTCGTTAAGCTGTGCCGCCATGTTTGTTTGGATTGTTCAGTTTTGTCCAATCATGGGACAGATAGTGTGGGCATGATGAAGATTAATTAGGGCCTGATGAATATTAATTATGGAACATGCACACTATCTTTTATAACGTGCACAAGTTTTAGAAAGTGCACATCAACTTTTAGAACATGCACAGCAATTTTTCTGCAGTTACTGATTTTTATACATAATAAGACTGAACCATATACTATAAATTCATATTACACAGCTGAGCAGTTATACAAGGAAGTTAACTTTTTATCTACTGGAAATGGCTTTATTTTTGCACAAGTCAGATAGTACTTGAAAATTTGCCACTATGGCATGAGGTTTCAGAGCGCCATTTTAAATGGGATTTTCTGATTTCCAGCAAAAAAAAGGACTTAATTTGTATCACCAGAACTCAGTTACACAACATCCCTCATAAACTGAATTTTTGGATTTTCAGTTTCTATTACTGAAAAGTTACTTCTTAGACTTTTTGTTCCTATTGCTTTTCCTATCTGAAGTCACAGTCCTCTGTGTTACCAGAATCATTTCCATGGTAACAGGTTGTAATGACACAGCAGAAGATTATGACATACAGTAAAGGGAGGAAAGCAGCTGGGATGAGTGAAGTCTAAGAGACAAAGAGCCTGATTTCCTGCAAGTGTCATTAACAATACAGAATAGAATGTCCTGAAATTCTACGTTTTTTGGAATGTTTTTTGAGATTTGACTCCAACTGATTCCAACTGTGATAATAGATCAGGGTGTGACAGTGGACATGGCCTACTTAGATTTCAGCAAGGCCTTCAACAGTGTACCACATAGGAGGTTTTAAGGAAACTGGGCAGTTGTGGGGGGAGGTTTGGACCCAAGGTGCTAAACTGAGTATGAAACTGTTGATGGTTGGACAACAGAGAGTGGTGGTATGCGGCATTCACTCTAATGGGGAGAGAGTGACCAGTGGGGTACTTCAGGGCTCAGTACTGGGAGCTGTCTTCTTCACTGTTTTCATAAATGACATCGTGGAATTGCTGGAAGGGAAGATATGCTTCTTTCATGATGACACCAAAATCTGTAATAGGGTAGATACTCCAGAGTGGGTGGATAGAATTAGTAGAGATCTGAGAGAACTTGAGGTGTGATCGAGGATGTGGCAGCTGAGTTTCAAAGCAAAACAGTACAAAATCATGCACCTAGGGCACAGACATCCAGGTAAAGTGTATAAACTGGGAGAAGAGATATTAACATCACTAAACAGGAAAGAGACCATGGGGTTATCATATCTGATGACCTCAAGGTGGTGGGGCAGTGTGACAAGGCAGTAAGCAGGGCCAGCACAATGCTGGGGTGCATAAGGAGGAGAATCACCAGCAAGTGGAGAGATGTGGCATTACCACCACGTCAGTTGTTGTTGAGCTCCCACCTGGAGTACTGTGGCCAGTTCTGGAGACCACATCTCAAGAAGGACATAGTCAGGGTATAGATTGTCAATAGGAGGCCACCTCAGAGTACTTTTGTTCTGGAGACCTTACCTACATAAGGACATAGACAGGGTAGAGAAGGCTCAGAGGAGGCAACAAAGATGGTACATGGTTTGCGTCACAAGTCCTATGAGGACAGGTTGAAGGAATTGAATATGTACTCCCTGGAGGAGAGGAGGGAGAGAGGGGACATGATAGAAAATACAAAATCACACATGCCCACACAATGCAAAGCATCATGGGCTGCATATGCACATCACCACAGAATGTTATGCTGGTCCAACTTTAAGCAGAATTGCATGGTGCCGAAAGGCATCTCACACAGTTTGCAAAGGGTGCTAACAGAAGACATAGACACGTGTTTCGTCCTACCAGGACTCATCAGTATACCTCGTCTGTTTGACACCCCAGTGGAATGGACCAGCTACCCTAAGACAGTGTGTCTTGGATATGTTGTAGTGAACCCATTAAAATAAAAAACTATTTAAAGACAAAGAACCTCTGTGCACAAACACTGGGCAAGGGTTACCCAAAGGGCATTTGGCTGGGAAGCCAAGTTTCAAAAATACAAAATCACAATACTCACACAATGCAAAGCATCATGGGCTGCATATACAAATCACCACAGAATGTTATGCTGGTCCAACTTTAAGCAAGAATTGCATGGTGCCGAAAGGCCTCTCACACAGTTTAGCAAAGGGTGCTAACAGAAGACATAGACACGTGTTTAGTCCTACCAGGACTCATCAGTATACCAGAGACATACAAGTATCTTACAGGGAGGAACAGGGTGCAGCAATACACTATTTTTAAGCGAAAAAGATGTTTCAGGACTACAGGGCATGGGATGAAGTTGGAGGGAGGATGATTCAGAGGAAACGTGAGAAAGAATTTCTTCACAGAATGGGTGGTGGACAGGTGGAACACCCTGTCAGAGGAAGTGGTGGGGGCTGAATCAATCACGGGATTTAAGAATGCATAGGATAGACATAAAGGAATTCTGGAGGTATGGGGTAAGGGGCAACAGACTTATAGGAAAACATAAACTGAACTTACAAGCTGAAATGGGCAGACTGGGTGGGCCATAGGCCCTTATCTGCCGACACTGTCTATGTATCTATGTAACTAAAATGGTACTGCATCATAAACCCTATGAGGACAGACAGAGATCTCAATATGAAGACCCAGTAATAGAGGAGGTGGGGACATAAAAGACCTATAAGTAACTCTTGGAGTGAATAAGGTACAGGAGGGGAGTATTTTTCAGACGAGAAGGTGCATGAGAACAAAGGGGCATGCAATGAAGATGGAACAAGGGCTTTGAGGAAGTACATCTTCACTGAAAGAGTGGTGTACCCTAAAACAGTCTTCCAAGTGGAGGAGGTGAGGGCAAAAATGTGGTGGGCTTCAAACATGCATGGGATAGGCACAAAGGAATCTTAGCAGGAAAGTAGGGGAGGGGGGAACTAGAGATCAGGTAGGGTCTGTAGTGACAGTACAGGCAGGGATAAAACTGACAGACTGGGTGGGACCTGCAGTCCTTATCTGCCTACAAATTTTATGTTACTATGTAACTGACAGTGTTTTGCAGAAAAGTGGAAAAACACTTTAATTTGTCTCAAAGACTACTCTGACCACAGGTAGACAGATAGTTCCTGAGGACCATTATAAGTAAACGGGCTATGTCCCTTTTTAATATAATAGAATAATCAAGGTACTTATCCCTGTGCATGTTTTGTGTCAGCTTTCTAGCTCAGGGGCATGCACTCCCCACCCATTTATACCACCACCAGTATATGACAAAAGTTTCTGTACCTTCTGTCATTTGATACCTCTTAGTTCCTTTGGTACTTTGATTTTAAGCTGTGTTATGTGTGAAAAGATCACAAGTCAGGTTCTTGTATGGTGATGCTGGACAAAGAAGTAACAACAAGTAGAATGAAATAAAAGCAGTTTATTACAAATACTCACACCATTACAAGTGAAGCAAAGCAGTCGCAAGGGAAGCAGTTTTCCCCAGCCCTTGGGCATAGTCTCTTTCGCTTCAAGACCCTGGCTGTACAAGCAATTATAAAATATAGATAACAGCCACATTCTAGATACAGTAAACAGGCCCTATTGGCCAAAAAGTATAAATAAGGAGTCTCCCTTGGGTATAATCTTACATAGGAAAAATGTAGACTGAGCAAGAAACTTAGAAAAAAGAAAAGTCATTGTCAGCTATAAACTAAAGACAAAGGAAATGCAGTGTATACAGAAACACATGTGGAGTGATACTTTGGTAAAGGATATTATTGCGACAGCAGGCCCAAAGCACATACATACTGTATGAATACATCATTACAGCAGCATATCAGTGGATGCAGACATAATATCCATGATTCTAAACACATAGCTCATGTAAGCAAATGCATAACAATAAAGTATAAGCACAGCAGGTATAATGAACCTATCAGCAAAATGAATATATATGATATAAAAGAAAATATGTCAATAACACTGCAAAATGAATGTATATGACACAGTGTAAACAACAGCGAGCATAATCCCTAATATCCACACTTGTACCTATTACAACATGTTAGTGCACTACAGCAATATCACAGTAATGATGAAATCATCTGTCATTGGTGTGTGCATTAGGGTGCAAGGAGTGTGGAACCCAAGCACAACATTTACCTCCTTGTTGCCTTAGTAAAGGCAACACAACCATAGGGAAGTGGTTGGAATAATTTACAAACCCGTAGCACAAGCCTTGTAAAGGAATTTAAGTTGTTCACAGTGTCACAAAGTACATCTCAAACAGCAAAGTGTTACTATTTTTGATACTATCAAAAATGCTTAAATAACAACAAATAATATAAATGCAAATTCAACCATGGGATGATCCCATAAAGTAGTCATATAATCATGAACAAGTTCATTAAGACTGTCACCAGCTTTTGAAATATTGTTACTAATGTAAATAAGATGAGTATCAGTTCTATCTAAGAGGGATTTGAGAGACAAGTTCAGGGGATTTATGTGGACATTAAAAAATGGTAAATATTGAGACAAAGCATTGAGATAGTCAGTATTAAAGGAATCAAGGTCCGGGGTGGGAACAAGAGTAATAACAGTATGCCCAATAATAGTTGTCTGGTGTGGAAGAAATCAAAAGTTAGGAAAATCAACATTGCAAACTTTGGCACCATAGTAAAATTTGTCATAATTGGTTACTGCACAGTACTCCACATCAGAAGCATGAGTCACTTTAGCAGTAGGCACTTTCCATTTCTGTAGCTGAACAGGACAAATCACAGTCTGGTTGACAAGTTGTGCAGTGAAGCAGTGTACCTCTTCAAGGTAGCTCTGAGTTGCAGCAGAAGAAAATTTAGGATTTTGGTAAGTCCTAGGAAAGGACGATGAAGTGCCAGGTTTATCAGTTCCATTTGAAAGAATGTTCAAGTCCAAAGAAAAGAACCAATCAAGACTGTCCTGGGAATATCCACACATGGGTTTGATAATATCGAAACCATCACACTTGCAAAGGTAATGGTAACCTTTCCATGAACAGCAGTTAGTATGAGGGGCTACCCATGTGTCCAGGGTAGCATGAAAAACCAACAAAGGAGGCAGTTCAAGTCTCTTCTGATAAATGTCCCCATCAAGATGTCTAATTGATTGAATGGAAGCCAAACAATCAAAAATTGCAGTCACTAGATCAAATTGTGGCAAGAACACTTTGAAAGTCACAAACATGGCTTCTCTGACTGTTCAACAATGGGTGTTGAAGCAGGGAGCAGAGTTTGGATGTGTAGTAACATAACCTAGATTTCTGGCTATAGACAGAGGAATAGAAACTGAACAAGACATACACAAAGTAATGCATGCAGTAGAGCTACAGTGGGGGCAATACCACCTAGCCATATGTCTATCCAGTATAAGATCAGGTGCACGCCCTGATTCCTGATCCCAGATGAGATTACCTACAGTAGTAAGTACATAGCAGCCATAGGCAGTGCATAAATCATCACTGGTTATATAATGCTTGTCTGTTTCTTTATTATTTTGTGCAATTAATTTATCCATTTTCTGTCTTGTGGTCTCAAATCCCTTGGCTATTTCCTGCATTTTGTAAACTGTGAAATGCTCCTCTGTATCGAAGCCTACTACCCCATGTAAAAGGGGTGGTAAAATATTGTATTTAACACTATCTTGAAAATTACTAGTCTGGGATTTAATATTAGCAATATTAGCTGTATTCCAAAAAGACATACCAGACCCAAAAAGGTCTGGAATGGTGCCTGGGAGAATTCAGGAAGGCATGGGACAAACATAAAGCAATTCTAGTGGGGTAGGAGGAAGTAAGCTGTTGGTTAACTAGAATCTGCAGCTTATCCATCAGGTAGGGAAATGGGCAGACTAGGTGGGCCAAGCGGTCCTTATCTGCCATCAAATTCAATGTTTCTATGTTTCTAGCAGCTGCTTTTCACTTATAGCATCTAGATTTTTCAGCTTGTTTGTGAGGGTTAGGTCATGGTCTAAAGACACCTCTATGTTCAGTACTATGGGTGCCAGTATAAGGATCACTGGTACGAGTCTGGTATGCAGTAACAGTATCTGTTAGTATACTTTGATAAAATTTGGAAATGTTGGTTCTGGAACATAGACCAAATTCCTCCATGGCCCAGTAAGTGAGATTCAAAACAACATGAATGTGCATAAATTGCACATTATTTATTAAGGCACCTGGAAGGGAAGTGGCAGTCAAACCATTGGGTGGACCAGGTTCCTGTTTAGAGCAGTCAGTGAGTTTCTCCTCAGTGTTGGGCAAAACATTTAACAAAAGAGTAGAAGTGGCCATATAATTCTGGAACAATATTGCCTAATGGATTTATCTCTATAATTTTCACAAAAATTTGGATCAATCAAAGCTGTGAGATTGACAGACCAGAATATGTGGTGTGTGTCTGTCAGGTGGATAAAGTGCCTTTAGGGACATGCTTGGTGTTAGGCCATCCTTGGAAAGTACCTTTAGCAAGGCATGCCACTGGAAGTGGTTCTCCATTGTGATCTGTCTGCCACTCAATTTGAAGGCTTGATTGATCTGGTGTGATGACCATAACACTCAGTATGGCTTCTTTGCCCTCCAGAACAGTGACCATCAGTTTTGGAACGTTAATTTGGAGTCCTTTAGCTCTTCCTAGATTGGGTGCTGGAGCGAGGTAACTCATATCTGCATGGTGTTGTAGGGGTACAAGGGGTCACCTTAAACATTGATTAGGCTGGCTTTGTAGAAGGGCCAGAAGTAAGGCTCCTAGGAGGAGGAGGAGGAGAAGGTGCAAGGTAATCACCTTGCTCTTGTACCTCAAAGAAAAGAGAAAAGAAAAACATGGCTAGTTCAGTAAATCAATATTATTCCTCCCAATGGGGTAGGGAAAAGTAATGTTTAGTCTCCTTTGCACAGCTTCATCTAATTGGCATGTAGCCATTTATCATTGAGTTCCTTGTTTTGTGGTAGTCTAACTTGGTAGACTGATGGACTGAGCTTGTTCACAGTGGGATGGGGTCCTTCCCATTTGTTTTAAAAAGGATGAGTAGGGTGAGAAAACCTTAGAACCATTACATCGTGTATGGTCGTTTGGTCCCCGGACAGAGTGCCACAGTCATAAAACCGCAGTCATTATGGCACGGGGATAAATTGAAACATCTATCTTGTCATCAACAAGATTGATTTGTGGATGCAATATCACTGCATATAAGGGGGAACGGACAAATTGTTGCCACATTCAGATCAGATTCGCAGGTTGGCGTGTGAGTTGTGAGCTCAGATTTAATAGCAGCTGCTGAAGCCTGGAGGAGCAGGAGTGTCAACACACACAGTCAGCTGAGCCGCACAAACTAGCAACCCGAACCATTGTGGTGTGACTGAGTGTGTGCAGTACTCTTTTCTAGGGAAACCTTATCTCCATAGCAGGACTGGGAGCCTGGCAGAGTTGTAAAACTTGCACACACAGATCTGTTCTTTGAATAGGAAAGGGATAATAATTACTGTGAGTCTAAGAAGCTTGGCAAAGATGTGTGGCATTATGTAAGAGAAGGGTCAGAGTTGGTGATGGCTTTAGTAAAAGCTCAGTTGCTGTCCTTGTTTGGGTACCTGCACAGCTATACCCCCAAAAAAAAATCAGGAATAAATATCTATTCTTCATGGGCTCTCATTTTACTAATTGTGATGAGGCAACTCTAGGATTTTGCTTTTGGGTCATAGATGCTGTCATTTAGGGTTGGATTTTCTGGTTGCATTAGCTCTCGTGGCACAGTCATGAAGGAGTTACAGATTTTGGGGTGCAGAGAGGGTTACTAACACACTGTAGCATGTTATTTTTTGGGAGGGTTCTATACTAAATGGCCAAGTAAAAATAAGTGAGCATATATCTGGGACAAAAAGTCACACTGTGCAGCAGGTCATGCAGTTGCCAGTATTTGGTTGCAGTAGATACATGTCATCCGCTACCGCTTTACTGGCGGCCACATGTCATTTCAACTTTTTGTCGGCTGCATTTTGACTATGGCAATTTATACGGTGATGAAATGACTGTATGCCCCATTACATGATCTCCAATCTGCCAATCTACATCATGTACAGTTTTGTCAAATTGTATCAACCTGAAGTTTGGCTTTGCCCAGACGTTGTGCAGCAAACAGGTGTACCTAAACCTTATCATGTTTGAGTTTCTTCACATAGTTGTCTATTGACACTCTGTCAGCAGTTGGGATGCTCAAGTCTAGTAGTAAATGTTCTGTCAGTCTCATGGACCTTCCAGTCATGACCTCAAATGGGGTACATTGTGTACTCATTGAGGGTGTAGCCCTTATTGCCATAAGGAGCAAAGGCAACAAGGAATCAGAGTCCTTGGTGTTCTCTTCAGTGAATTTGGACAACATGATCTTAATCTGTCTGTTTGCTCTTTCCACCTGCACTGATGACTGAGGGTGGTATGGAATATGAAACTTCTGATCAACCCCTAACATAGTCAGAGTTTCCTTCATCAGGTCAGCTGTAAAGCTGGATCCCTGGTCAGAGTCTACCTTTAGAGGTGACCCCACCTGGTGAACAATTGTTCCTCCAGAACTCTTGCAGTGACTTTTGCAGTATTATTGTTTGTAGGAAATGTCTCAACCCATTTTGGAAACAGGTCAGTAACCACTAGAGCATACTTGTTTCTTTTACAAGTGCTTGGCAGTAGGCCAATGTAGTCAATTTGGATGGAGTTCTAGGGGTCTGAGTGCCCCTGAGGTGACAGTTTTGCATTTTTCTTGGCCGGAGCAGGGTTGTTCTGTGCGCAGATCAGACAATTATTGATGTAGTGTTCTACATCTTCTTTCATATTTGGCCATCATCCAAATGTTATCAGTCTGTCTAGAGTCTTTTGTACACCTTGATGTCCTTCACTTGGAGTGTCATGTACTAGATGGATAAAGTCCACCCTCATATGTTCAGGAACTACTCACAATTTCTTGGTGTTCCTGTGGCTGTGATACCATATGAGTAGGTTATCATTAGGCAAGTGAAGGTCTTCTTTTACCTTTCTGTAGGGGCTGTCTGCTGGAAGTTCTTCCTCAGTTGCTTTGTCAAGGAATCTGAATGCTACCCTCAAATGAGGGTCCTGCTTTTGTGCAGATGCTAGATCTAAAGGCACAAAGGTGATTGGTTTCTTTTTTTACAGCAGCAATAAATACAGCAGCAATGGTGGGGTTATTCATTTCCCACTTCTCCTCTCCTCTCCTCAAGCACGGCTGTCACAAGAGAGTCAGCATGGTCATTGAAAGAATGATAAGGATCACTCTTAGAGTGTGCTTGAACCTTGTGAATATAACGTTTATATTTAAACTGTTGTATCAGTGTAGTAATATACACAAACAAGTCACTGTATTTTACTAGTGTACCATCAGCCGTTGTAAAGTTTGTTTTCTCCCAAAAAGGTAAACATTCAGTCAGGGAGGAATAGACCCAATCAGAGTCTGTAAAGACGATTGTATCAGTTGTGTCTTGCTTCAGCAGTTTCAAAGCACAGGCCACAGCTGATAATTCAGCATACTGTGAAGAAATGATGATACAACACTGAGCAATGTGGATTTTGTCACCACGTGGTTCCACAATGAGAACTCCCAATCCTGCTACCTGATCTCCAGAAGAATATGAGGCTGAGCCATCAGTGAAAATGTGACACAGAGTAGGGTCATCAAGCACTTCCTGGGGTGCAGGAAGGAAAGGTCCTGGTTCAGGTAGGACAGGAGGCTGCAGTGAACAATAGTGTGTGTCCCCCATATACAGGCCATGAGCCAGTAAAGATGGCACTTTGGCAGGATGCACTGTGATGTCACGATCCAGCAAAAGCAGAGACCAGTGTGCAAGTCTGGTGTTGGAGACAGAGCCATCTTTAACCCTGTCTGACAAAAGGAAATTAGTGGGTGTGTGATTGGTATGCAAAATAATAGGAGCATAACCAATGATGTACATAAATTATTTCAGAGCTCAGTAAGTTACCAGAAGATTCCTTTCACAAAGGTTATACTTCTGTTCCACTGAGGATAACATCTGTGAAGCATAGGCATTGGGCCTAACATGTCCATTAGCCTTTTGAGCCAGAAAACCTGACATGACTATGTCTGATGTAGCTGTTTCCAGATGAAAAGGTAATGATGGATTTGGATTTACTAAAGCTGGAGCTGAAGCCAGAGCTTGTTTCAGACTGGTTACGACATTTGTCTGTGCTGGACCCCATATCCATGGGACATTCTTTTTCAGCAACTCATATAGGGGTGCAGCCTTCTGTGCAAAGTCACAGATGAAGTCCCTGGAGTAATATACCATACCCAGGAAATGTCTAAATGTTGCCACGCTAGTTGGTAGTGGCAAATCTTGCAGTCCTTGAATCTTCTTCAAGGCTGGGCTTCTGCCATTCTTGGTCATTTGGAGACCTAAGAAGATGACCTCTCTTTGACACAGCTGTGCCTTAGAGGAGTTACCCTTGAGGCCTGCCCTCTGTAAGAGGGTCAGCAGTTTGTCATGGAGAACTAAGTGTTCTGCCTTTGTGGCAGTGGTCAGGAGCAAATCATCTGCATATTGTAGAAGGCAATCTGGGGCTGAAAAGCCTTGCAATGCATCCTTCATGTGCTAGTGAAAGAGGGAGGGGCTATTTTGATACCCCTTGGGGAGACAGGTCCATGTGTACTGATGACCTTCAAAAGTGAAGGCAAATTTGTATTGGCTTTCACAAGCCAGTGGTAATGACCAAAACCCATTGGAAATATCCAGTGCAGAAAACCATTTATGGTCAGGTGTTAACATCCTTAACACATCTGGTACTGATGCCACAGTTGGGGCACAGCTAGGGGTAACTTGATTAAGTTTCCTATAATCAATTGTGAGTCTCCAAGAATCATTTGCCTTCTTCACAGGCCAAATTGGGGAGTTCACAGTTGAAACACACTGCCTGATCACACCCTGCTGGAGTGAGACTTAATAGTCTCTCTCAATGATGGTAAGGCTTCTGCAGGAAAAGGGTATTGTCATTGTCTGACAGGTTCTGGTCCAGTAATTTCAGTGGATGTCCCTATCCTTCCACAATCATGTTTGGTAGTTGCAAACACATCCTTGTGTTTGGCAAGAATAGGTTGTTCATTGTATGAGTCATGGTCCTTAAAGATGCCTATGACATCATACTCAGTATTGTTGTTGGAGATAGCAGCCACCACATGAAAGGCTGGTATCATGACAGCATGGTATTGTCCTGGAATTTGAATCAGCAGTCTGTTGGCTAAATCCACCACACAGCTGGGTAGTGCAAGAAAATAAATTCCCAAAATACTGGGATGATGACGTAATGTCATTAGGTCAAAAGTAAACGCCATGGTGAGATTTGCCACCACCACAGGAAGAGAAATGGACATATGAGTATGCAGTGTGGTACCATCTACACCTTGGGCACTGATCTCTCTGCTGGTAGACCAGAGTGAAGATTCCGGATCTTCATCATGCAGTACTGACATAACTGAACCTGTATCAAGCAGTATCAAAAGTCAGCGGCCCCCAACAATGTCCTCTACACAAGGCCTTCCACATGTGCCAACAATCAAGTTGGATACAATATGGACTGGGACCTCTAATTGTCATTGTGTTGCATTAAGGTCCAGTTCATATTGGTTCTGAAATCGTTGGCTTGCAGAGTCTGCTTGGGCCTCTGCCACTTCCTGAAATAGGTACAACCCCGACTGGGTTGTCACAGCAGCAACAACAGGATGAGGAGGTGGTAGAGGAAATGACAGGTCAGGAGGGGCACTAGGTGCAGTAGCTGAAACACGTATGTTTCCCCTTCCCCACCCCCACTGTGGTCTATGAAGTGGAAGTTATCATAGCCACGGTGCATCCTGGATCAGTATTGGTTACATTCCTTAAGTGAGCCACCATTTTTCTGAGGTTGGAATTTTCCTCAGCAATCTGTCAGTATGGTGGCCCAGTCTGGTAATACCGGCTGCCTTGTTGATTACCATTCTGATTAGCATTAGGGTTCTATTCCAATTACTCTGTTTTTTTATTGTTCCTCCTCCAAGCTTTGCAATTGTCCTAACTTCTCTTCTTATTGTTGTTATTGGATGTGGCCTGACTGGTATGTAACCCCTCTCCACTGCATAGTGGGTGTCACTTCTGGATGGCTGCTGGATGGTAGCAACCTTGTTTTTAGAAACAGAGGAGTGGGAACAGAGGTAGACCTGATGGGTCCTTTCTGTCACTCTCAACCTTATCAAATGCATCATCATCAGGTAAACAGCACACTCAACCCTCTCTCTTAGGGCTGGAAACATATTACGGAGGAATAAATTCTTCTTCTTTACCTGATCCGTTTCACATTTCTCTTTGGCTAGTGCCTTACCAGTACAGTAGGCCATCCAGAGATGATGATGGTTGTTCATGGGTGATTCTTTGGCACCCTGTTTAACATTGTATGCCAGGCGAGCCCAACTACACCTGTTTGTTGTGCAGCCATCAGCTCTGAGCAAACATTATCAAAATTTAGATTCTCATCTCTCCTGACAGTTTCTGGAAATTTTGACCAGAGGCCAGGATCAACAGTTAAATGTAGTACCTGGGCACGACCCTCCCTAAGAAGGCTAAGCATCTCACATTGGGAATGGACTTTCTCAAGATGACAGCTCAAGTTGTCATTTGACATCATCCTGACTATGCTGTCAGCAATCTGCTGGGCTGAATGTGCAGCCTGCAAGGGGTTTGTTTGTACCTTTGGGGCACCAAGTGGAAACGGTGGGTTTAGAGTGCTTTGTACACCTTTAATAACAGCCTCAGCTGCAGCATTTGCCACTGCTTTTACAACACTATCCTGCTGAATAGCTTGTTTCAGCATATCGTCTATTGTCTGATGGAAGTTTTTTTTCTGATCCTCATCCATATCGGAATTGGTTATAGCCACATCTGTCATGCCTGAGATCTTTGCCCTGTCTGCCTTTGTAAGGGCAGCAATAGCAGGAGTGAATAAACATGAAGAATTTCCTCCCAAATCCCACAGTCGGCCATCTTGACTACAACCATGGACAGCGCCATCTTGTGAATGGCATGGCATCCCAATGTGATGATGTGGGTATCCACCATCTCGTGGGTGGCATGACGTTCTAACATGATGACATTGACATCCGCCATCTTGTGAATGGCATGACATTCCAACGTGATGACCTTAGCAACTACCATTTTGTAAATGGGCAGGCACAGCCGCTGGGTGGGCCTGCTGCATGTCATTCAGGGGGCAGCCCTAATCAGAGTCCTCCCCTGAAGAGGTGATGTCAATGGGCCTGTACTGAAAACTACTCATAGCATTAACATGCCCAGCAAGAATCTCTCTCTGATGGTGCAGTTTCACCATCTTAGCTCTACATTTCATATGAGTAACCTTTACATTGTTCAAATGCACACCCTTCACAATCTCTTTCTGTAACATTCTATACACAGTGCTCACTTCGGTGTGATCCCAAAGCTGTCTATCCAACTCACCACTTACCTGATCCAGCTCATGTCTTAACTCCTCATTCTCATCATGCAACTCCTCATTAGTATCAGTCAATACATCATTCATATGCAAAACCTGCTTCCTGATTAATTTGGCATTCTCACATTTCTCTCTCAAAGCATGCAGTTCCTGATCATTGCTCTGTGTACCACAATGCAAACATGACTCATTCTGCTGACTTAAGGTCTTGAGCTCAGTCTCCAGCTTACATTCACATCTGGAAAGCTCACATCTTTTTTTTAAAACACTTTTATTTGGGAAGCTTCCAAAGCAGCAAAAAGAGCTACAACTAACAACCCTTTCAGTGATTGCTTCTTGGTTGTAAGTCGAGTCTCTGAATACTGTGTACAGATAGCCTGAACAGGAATTTTATCAGACTTGGCATTTAATGTAGTCTGTCCAACCTCCATGGGAGGTAAGGTCATTTGAGACATCTAGTCTCAACTCTGCTTACATTTCTGACATGTCTAAGAATGCAGGTGAAACAGGAAACGTTCTCTGGCTTCACTGCTGAGTATGCATCCACAGCAGTCAAGTAAACACAGATGGATAGTGCATGTGCAATCCTGTGAAGAAGGTATACACAACACAATGAGCAGCAGTCTGTCCACACGGAGTCCCAAAGCTGTGGAATTCAACCCAGAAGGGGAACAGCAATCCATGTAATATCACCAGAGTTCCAAAGCTGTGAAGCATGTTGCTACTTGCTTCTGGGGAATTCACATCCCAGACCTCAAATTACAAAGCAAAACAAGTGTTATTCTCTGCCATAGAAAACCATTAACCCTGCGGTTGCCAAACTGTTATGTGTGAAAAGATCATACGTCAGGTTCTTGTATAGTGATACTGGACAAAGAAGTAAAAACATGTAGAATGTAATAAAAGCAGTTTACTACAAATACTCACACCATTACAAGTGAAGCAAAACAGTCACAAGGGAGGCAGTAGTCCCCAAACCTTGGGTGTAGTCTCTCTCTCTGTCTTTGAGACACTGGCTGTGCAAGCATTTATAAACTATAGATAACAGCCACATTCTAGATACAGTAAACAGGCCCTATTGGCCAAAAGTATAAATAAGAAGTCTACTTGGGTATAATCTTACATAGGAAAAATGTAGACTTGGCAAGAAACTTAGAACAAAGAAAAAGCATTGTCAGCTATAAACTAAAGACAAAGGAAATGAAGTGTATACAGAAATACATGTGGACTGATACTTTGGTAAAAGGATATGATTATGACAGCAGGCCCAAAGCACATACATATGAATGCATGATTACAACAACATATTAGTGGATGCAGACATAATATCCATGATTCTAAACACATAGCTCATGTAAGCAAATGCATAACAATAAAACATAAGCACAGCAGGTATAATGAAACTATCAGCAAAATGAATATGTATAACAGAAAATAAGTAAATAACACTGTAAAATGAATGTATATGATACAGTGTAAACAACAGCAAACATACTCCCTAGTATCCACGCTGGTACGGTGGGTACCTATTACTACATGTTAATGCAACACGGCAATATCACAGTAATACTAAGGTTAGGTGCAAGAGCAAGAAGGCAGAAGCCCATGAAGCTCTTATACTAATCCAGTACATAATAGGAGAGGTCATACCCATTACATATAAGACTATCCAATCTATTTTTAAAAATACTTTTAGTTTCTCTGATAACAACATTTAGTGGTAGCCTGTTCCAAGGGCCAACAGCTCTGACAGTAAAAAAATATTTTTGGCTTGACTTAACAAAAGGTTTTCTGACCAATTGTAAGGGATGGCCCCTGATGTTATGACCACAGTTTTTAAATTCTAGACCCAGTTCACACAATAAATAAGGGTCTTGAATAATATCATACAGTAACACAAGATCACCACGAAGTCGACGTGTAGATAAGGGCATAAGTTTTAAAATGTCTAATCTGTTCTCATAAGGAAATGCGAATAGCCCAGAAACTTTTTTTGTATATTTTCTTTTAACTCTTTCCAGTAACAGGCATTCAGATTTTTTATAAGGATTCCAAAGCTGTGAGGCATATTCTAAATGTGGTCTAACGTATGCTTGAAACAAGGGCAACAATACTTCCTGTTTTCTAGATCTAATATTACGTAATATAGACCATATCACTTTATTAGATTTGTTAATAATATTGTGTACATGATTATTGTAATTAAAGTTATCTGAAATATTGACACCCAAATCCCTTTCATCAGATGTAGTCTCAAGTAATATGCCATCCAAATAATAGGGACTTTGTAAATTACTAGAACCCAAATGCATTACTTTGCATTTGGAGATATTCAAATTCATACCCCATTTCTTAACCCATGTTGTGATATGGTCTACGTCCTTTTAAATGGCAACAACCTGATGATCAGAGGCACAAGGGCCACCTATTTTTGCACCATCGGCATATTTAATAGTAAATGAGGAACAGCCAGAAGTAAGGTCAGCAATAAATACCTTGAACAGACAAGGGCCCAAGACTGAACCCTGTGGCACCCCACTAGTCACACTGCCCCTAGCTGAAATGCTCCCATTAATGGTCACTTGCTGAGTGTGATTATAAAGCCAACTAATTATCCAATTGACTAGAAACTTGTTTATATTGAGCTTGTGAAGTTTAGTAATTAAGGCCCAATGTGGCATGATGTCAAAAGCCTTACTGAAATCAATATAAATAATATCGCATGGAACATTTCTGTCTAATAATAAGCTGATATGTTCATAGAAACATATAAAATTTGTCAGACAACTTCTACCTTTTTTGAAGCCATGTTGTTCTGCATCATGACAATCCAGGACTGGGGAAATTAAATCTTTAATTACACTCTCTAATAATTTACAAATATAAGAAGTTTGACTTATAGGCCTATAATTATCCCACTTATTTTTTTGGCCCTTTTTGTAAATAGGGATGACATGGGCTTCTTTCCAGTCATGGGGAACAAAACTGGTGGCCAAAAAATATTCGAACATCAATTTTAAAGGAACTCTAATGACATCAACTAATAAAAATAATAAATGACCTGCTATGTTATCTGGACCAGGACTATATTTTCCTTTCAATTTCAATATTTTATTTCTAATGGTGTCCAATGAAAATTTAACTGGTGAAACATTGGCTGTGTCTAGTAAGGTATAATCATAAGTTTGATTAGAGGATCTGGAAAAATTTTTACAGAACTTTGCATTAAACAAATCGGCCATTTTTTTAGGCTCATATATTAAAGTGTCACAGTCCAATAATGGACCTATTTGACATGTAGGTTTCCTTAGAGAATTGATATATGAATAAAATTGTTTGCTATTAGATTTGCTGGTGCTGAATGCTAAGTTTTGTTCCCAGTTAGATTTAGCCTTCCTAATCAATCTTTTGCATGTTCTTTGTATATGTTTATAGGAAATCCAGTCAGAGGATATTTTAGTCTTTTGAAATTTAATATATTTTTTCTGCTTTTGTCTAATACATTTCTTGATAGATTGATTCATCCATTTAGGAGCTTTAATATTAGTCTCATTTTTAAGTTTGGATGGAATATATAGTTCTTTAAGTTGAAATATAATATTCTTAAAATATTCCCAGTAATCTTCTGGGGTGAAGTCTGACAATATGAGTTCCCAATTGATGTTTCCCATAATATGTTTCATGGTATCTAAGTCAGCTTTGTCGTACAGATAGATTTTAGTACAGTTGGGATTATATACAAAAGTTTGTACAATATTAAATGTGATAGTATTATGATCACTATTCCCTATAGGATCGCTAACTAACATGTTATCTAATTCAAGGTCATCATCACGAAGGACCAAATCTAGGTTCAGAGGACAAATCAATGAGTGGGATGTCATTGGTATGCCGATTATTAACTAGTGGTAAATTAGAAATGCCACAGTCAATTGACTCATTAAGATTATCTGGAGTCACATTATTGACCTTTGAAACAGGAGAAGATAAGGGTCAAATCTGTTAAATTGCTCAATGCAAAAATGTTGGGCCTTTATACCTTTTTTAGTAACTCTTGAATTTTGTGTAACAAACCAGCTGTCATCAGTATCCTGATTGTGATCAATTAAACCTTCATCTTCCCTAGCTCTTTTTCTAATACCTTCCTTATATCACTGGGGATTATTAATAACTGCTGATATGGGAATTACAGAAGGATGGGAGGTGCTTGGTGTAACATCTGTGATGCCAACATTGCTGGTACTGATTTCTGGATTCAGTGATAAAATATTTGTTTTGAAACGGTTTTGCATATCAGTTTGACTATTTTCAAGTGTAATTAATCTTACATTGAATTGCTCAATCATTTGGTATAAATCCACAATTTCAAGACATTTGCTGCAGGTATAGGGTTGATTTATTTGCTCACCCACCACTAAAGTATACATATTACAAGCTGAGCATTTAATGCCTGTGGATCCGGTAGTGGTTGCGATTGTAAAATCACTACAATCTGCCATGACTTTACTCTAATATCTAAATCCGAAGTAAAGAGTTAAAAACAACAGTGTATCACACTTGTTGATAAGCATAAATAACCAGACCGTAAATTGTGAGGAATAACTCCTTAAAATTAAAACTAACTAATCGGACTATTGTACCATCCAGCAGACTGAAATGACCAATCCCTTAAAACAGCTAAGGTTAGTTAAATAAAAGAGTAAATTCTTCTAACAATCAAAGTCCTGAAACATGTAAACTACAGATCAGTTAAGTACTCGAGTTACAAAAGGCACAGAAGTGAAGTACAAGTTCATTGGCACTACTATTGAACACCACAGGTTAAACTAGATAGATCAAAATAAAGCTAGAGATCAGAGGACTCACAATTTCTGCAGCCCTTCCACACTTCCACGCAAACAAGCAAAACACATGAGTAATGGCCAGCGTCAATGTTTCATGGCGATCTTCATGCGCAGTGCGCTTGTCCTGCTCGAGCTCGCCTGCTCACTGCAGGGCTGACTTAAATAGCTGGTGTAACCTGCAAGTATGAGCTCACAGGTCCAATTAATCCCCTATACAACCTGTCCTGCGTCTGCCCACAACACACACACACAAGTATGTTTTAAAATTAAAAGGTGCAGAGCACCATAAAACTAACAGACAGACAAGTGCTGGAATTAGGTTCTTGGACTGATCATCCCTCTGCCTGTCAAAAAGACAGGGCTCCTTTGTGAATATCAAAATAGCAAGCAATAAATGGTATATATGGCGCTTTACTGCAGAGCAAGGTCTGAAGTACCCTTTCTGCTATGCAAAAAGAATGAAATCATCTGTCATTGGCATGTGCATGAGGGAGCAAGGGGTGTGGGACTCAGGCATAATAACTACCATCACAATTCCCCTGTGAGCAGCCTCTTTTTTTCCCCCTTTCTTATCATATTAGTTGTAGGGATACTGCTCTGTTTAAAGTTCATTCCATTATGTTCAGCCATGTGAAAAGGACATATTTCCACTTTTGAGCTCATTTATACAGGGAAGACCATCATGGCTCAGTACCATCCCCTGCAAGCAACTCTCTGACTCTCCGCTTGTCCTAATCCACATGAGAAACAACAGATTAGAAAAACAGCTGACTAGTGTTTTATAAGGTGGCCAAGCCAAACTTCAATAGGAAATTGCAAATAGAGGCACTCAATGAGATAATTGGTGCTGTATCCCACATACCAGTATATTAATGTGCACAAGACAAAAAGTGACATGTGCTTAAAAGATAGCAGAAATTTTAAGAGTTCATATGCTGTGTAGTAGTAAATAAACAATATCAAGTTACAAAATTACACCAGAACAAAATATAGACTGAATGTCCCAGTGCTTTGCGATTCTCTAGCTCTTCATCAAGAGGCCTCTTTGAGTGTCTCTATTTATATTTTCTAATCCACACAAGGGCCTGCTGCATTAGATCCACACACAGCCATGTGTGCAGTCTGGCATCCACAAAGTTGCCTGCTCAGATTACTTCTCCAGCAGATCAGGCCTCGGAAAGGATATGGTGTCCTGCACCCTCCCAGCAGTCTCCTACACACTTCCTTTCTATGGGCAATTCTGGACACGACCGTCCGGTCCCAGTCCCTCAGGATCTGTCCTTTGTGCCTGATGTCCCTCCTTGGTGGCTACCAAAGTCACTATCACTGTTCCCTTTGACACCCTTGGGCTCTCGAGGGTCCTGGACATCAGCCAACCTCTCAGCCCAGAGAGTAGCTGGCATCCAGCTCTCCAACTGGAACCTCCTTCCAGTGCCACTCATGCCACTGGCCTGCTATCAACAGCCAGCTACCAACTAGGCCCAAACCTGGGCACCAGAAGTCCCCGCAGCACTGAGAGATAGCATTCTGAGCACAAGCCAGTGCCCCATCCATGGGCACTATTACCTGGCAGTCTAGAACTGCAAGGTTTCTAAACCCCATCAGTTTTCCCACTGGCTGCCCACATATCATCTAGGGCTGGCACCCTAGGTGAGGGTGTCTCAGTCTGATTTCCACCAAGTTCTTCAGATTTTCTCAGCTACCACAAGGGCTTCCTTTCTGTCTGCTCTTATTACTCATCCCCCCCCCCATCTATCCCCTCTGGGAGGTTGCCAGAGCATTGGTCCCCACTGACTCACTCCAGTGAACAACTCCCTCCCATGCTGTAAGGAGGGGTTGTTACAGTACATTAAAACAAGTTAAGTAATTTTGTTTTGTTAAACAAAAATGTTATAATTTAGTGCAAGTCTGACAGCTATAAATGAACTTTAGTGCTTACATGACAAATATAAATGAACACCTTTGAAAAAGAGTTCTTAAGTTCAAAGGTATTCTGACCCAAACAAACAAAACAAAACAAATAAATAAATAAAACTTTACACATAGTATTGCTAGGTTTCATGACCAGACAGTGTCACGGTCAGGCACTTGTTTCTACAGTGTTATCAAATTCAGGACACTTTCTAAACAGAGACTTTTCCCATACAGACACTGGATAAAAAAAAAAACTCTTGAGTTTAACAGATTTCCACTACCACTCCCTTGACCCCAGAAGAGTCCAGCACACCACAGGCATTAATATTCAGCACACCACAAGTCCCTGCATCAGATGTAGTACAACAATAGTTCAAGTGCAGTGATAGTTCCATGTTTAGTATTTACAACAATCCTAATAAGTAATTCAGGCCATCTTGCAATGTTTGAGAGTAAATGTGCAGGACCAATTGGTCTGAGCTCAGCAAGTCATGATGAAATGCAAAGCACACAACTGCCAGATCTCAACATGAAAATCACTTCAGGGACTTCAAGGAGCAATGGGTAAGCACGATAGCCCCATAATCAATCGCATTGGAGCAACAAACAAAAACATCACTGAATATAGACCAGTACTGGCCATGATCTAATTTAATTATAACAAAAACTGGTCAGAGCCAACATGGATGCAAAATGATATTATTAATGGTGGTTGCATCCTAGCTGTTATATGCTTTGCAAATACTCATGGATTGATGTTTGCCCTTTCAAATCCATCATTTGAAATTGCAGCATGCACGTTTTTTTTTTTCTTTCAGTTTACTTACAAAGAATATAACAGCTAGGCTCCAACTACCATCAATAACATAACTTTGCAGCCGTATTGGCTCTGACGAGCTACTTTCTAACAGCTTTTGACTGACATTCTTCAAAGCACAATAGAGTCCCATCTTACTCCCTCTCCTAACAGTCTTAAGAGAAGACATTGTAAACTTATGTAGATCTCATACATGCTGAACAGCTTAGATTTTTGAAAAAGTGTTGACCTACCCTATCGGCTGCTGTTCCCACTGTAAACGGTATCTTCTTCTGGAAAAAAATGTTGCTTTTGTAATTGTCAGTCAAGTAATTTTTGGAAGTATTGACATCCTACCCCTTAGCTTTTATTCTGTACCTGTGCAAAGCAGTGAATCTCTGTGGCATGACATTGAAGCTGAGGACCCATGGGCAGGCCCAAAAGTTGAGAGTTGAATGGTTACATGTCTTGTCTGTGATGGAGGGTCTGTAACACAGCCCTCAGATTACATAGAAACATAAAAGTTGATGGCAGATAAGGACTGCAAGGCCCATCCAGTCTGTCCATTTTTTCTACTTTATGAATTTGTTGTGAGTATATATATAAAAAGTAAAAGTTATGAATGATAGGAAAAGGGCATTATATGGGTGTTTTCTGTGATTACTTTCTTTTACTAAGAATTGTGAAAGTGTCATATGTGGTATGTGTAATGAACCGGTGGCTCATTTTTTTCTCTACTGGCAATGCGCAGCTGACTGTCATTTATGTCTTTCAAGGAGTGATATCAGTGACAGTCACCAGCGTGTAACACTGGTGCAGCTGATGTCTTCAGATAATCAACACAGGCTTCACAGCTGCAGCAATGTGAAAAGCAGTATATAAAGTGATGCAATACATTATAGTGGCATGATAGTGCCACTATAGTTAGGGTTGAACTGGAGTTTCTATGTTAAACTCAAATTTTTGTACTTTAATATCTTCACAACTGTTGAACAGATTTGCACAAAATGTTGCATGTGTGGTCCCATGTGGTAGATCTCTGAATTTACCAAGTTTTGTTCTGGTGGAGTATGCATTTCTGTGATCTGGATATGAAAAAAAGTTAATTTTTTCCCATTGGTTTGAATTGGATTTTCTTTGAATTTGGCTACAGCCCAAGTGGTTTGGAATTGTGATCTGAAATGTTCAGGGTAGAAAACGGTTGACTCTCATAAATTGGTTTTGATCATGTTCATTAAACATCTCAAAATAGTTGTATGAAATGAAAAAAAAATATTTTTTTTATATTGACCTCATTCTTTTTCATTTGAGGAAAAGCGTTTTTTGTTTGGCTGCCATCTTGTTTTTCAGTTTTGTCTGAAAATTCAAAGTAAGAAACTCCCAAAAATGACATTTTGGGGAGGAGACAACTCATATACTGTAGTTTGCCTATTGGGACCCCCTTAGGTGGGTTCTTCACTTGTCTGTCAGAAAAATCCTCTTAACTATGTTTTTTTAACATTATTTATCTTGGTTTGTGTCATGTGATACAAACAAGATTATTTCATATGATAACATACAAAACAAGTTCAAGTTCAAGTTTATTTTACCAAACAAAACATGTATACAAAATAATTTATAACTTATTAAAAAAACATTTTTAAAAAATCATTACTCTACAACAGTCAAAATGACAATAATTAGTTTCACTAATCCTCTTTCAGCCTCCATAAGTGAATACAGATTTTTTATAAAAGCAAGCAGAAATGAGATAAAAAAAATGATTAGTTTGCGAGAGTAAAAATGTATACTATGTTATCAGTTGTTTTTATAAATAATCTTATACAGTACAGCTAGTGCAAATATGGCAGGCTCATACTGCATACTTAGTAATCTGACAGCTTTCTCTTTTGCATCATTACCTCTGCAGAATTCAAATATGGGTACTAGCCATCTTTCTCTCTCTACCTTTACTGAAGGGCAGTCAAATAACAAATGTGGGACCTCCAATCTGACATTCTCGTTACAATAACATTCACAAGGGAGTATCCCTCTGCCCTTCCAAAGTCCTCTAGCCAAGTTAAGTTGTTCCATTCTTATTCTACTCTCTGCTTTCCTTTGTATGTCACTATCACAGAATAAGAGATACTTCTCCACAGCAAATTATTTTTTAATATTTCTATATATTCTCAAGTCCCCACAATCTGTTATGACAGCCAGATCATGGCAGGCTGCCACATCTAGTGTTCTTTGGATTGCAAGACTTCTGAATATCTGTGCATTTCTATCTTTATTTAATATAAAATCTCTTTCTAAGCCTATTAAGTTTTTTGTTCAATCTGGCCATAGATGTAGCAGATTCTTCCTTCAGGCATTTCAGTAACAAGCTTGTATGGTCTAGAGTGATACTCCTGTTCCAGAAGTTAATGCCTCTTTTCTGGATCCTGGTATCAATTGGATGCATCCCTGTTTCTGCTCTAACAATGGCATTATGTGTATATTTTGATACCCTGAGTAGATTCTTAAGGAATTGATTTTGTACGTTCTTAACTCAGTGGTATTTCACATTGTACCCCAAATCTCTGACGCATATAGGATTTTTGCTGCTATCTTTGCTTCATAACACCTTACTTGTGCAGTGTATGAATTTTGTGTGTGGGTGTTTGCAAAACGCTTTATAGCCAGAAGGGACTTATTTGTCTTTTATTTCTTTGATATGTAATGTCCATGATTGTTTTTTTGTCATCCAAACTCGTAAATACATAAAATTGTCCACCTGCTCAAATACCTAGTTGCCAGTTTTCCACTGCTTCATCTTGCTGTTCCCATTTTCAAAAACCAGAATGTTAGTCTTTTAAACATCTACCTCTAACTCAGTTTTTGTTAGAGTATTGACCAATTGACCATTGAGGACGGAGCTCTTTTAAGGCCAAGAGGGGTCTGAGACATTATGATTATGTCATCCACATATAATAATATTTTTATGAGTAAGCCTTTCGCTATGGGATGAAAAGTTTCTACCTGTTGCATTCCCTTTACTACTCTTTCTATATCAATATTAAATAGGATTGGAGCCATGACCCAACCCTCTATCAATCCATACTTTACCTCAATAGGAGCTGTTGTTACCCTATATTTTCTATGTCTGATAATTGCCTTACAGTAGTATTTGTATATAGTAACGTAATGCTAGTAATTTCCCATTCACTTTTTTCTCTGTCATCACATTCCAGAAGAGGTGTCTATTAATACTGTCAAATGCCACCTTTATATCAATAAAGGTGACATATAATTTCCTTTTTTAATTTTAACATATCTTGTAATACAGTGGTTAAGAACAAAGCTAAGGTCCAAAGTTGATTTCTGGTTTCTAAAGCCTGATTAAAATTCAGATATGATTTCATAATCCTCTCCCCAAGTCTCCAGTCTAGATAATAGCAATCTGGAGAATTGTTTTAGGCTAATACAAAGTAAGGTGATTGGACGATAATTACCCGGGTCTAACGCAGATCCCTTTTTATGTATTGCTACTATCACCCAGTTTCAGTTATCAGTGATTTTTTTTTTATATTTCACCATGTAATTAAAAAGTGGTTTCAATAGTTCTGCCCACCAGTTGGGATTGGCCTTGTATATTTCTGCCTCCACATTGTCAACACCAGGAGCTTTATGATTTTTTTGTGCTTTAATTGCCATACAGTACTTACTTCTTCCTGTGTGAAATCTTCCCACCTACTATTTTTGCCATGGTTATTACCAATGTTTCCTCTTTCAGGATTCAGGCTTCCTGCCCTATTTTCCATTTTAACTTTATAGATCTTTTCAAAGTGTACTCTCCATTCATCCGCAGTTATATGGGCCTCTAGGATTGACCTATGGTTACCAGTGCCATATGCCACTAGGCTCAAAATATATTTGGTGTCTTTGTTTGTTATATATGCCCAATCCCCTGTCGACTCCAGCCCCCCCAACAGCCTTCCAGCTGCCACACTGGGAGCCCACCCCAGTGTGGCAAACATCCCTCGTAGTCTTTGTCCCTCGTAGTCTTATTTAAAAAAAAAACTATAAATACAAAAACTGTCCCTCAGTGCTTCTCCCTGCCCCTCCCACAACCCGCACTCCACCCACTGCACCCTGCCTCCCCACACCCCCACCCCATACTTACCTCGAGCTCAGCACAACTATCATCGTGGATCCGGGTAACACGCCTGCACTCTTCAAAGCCGACCGTGAACTGAGGAAATGCCGTAAGTTGTATAATGGAATAAATAGGGTTTTTCAACTTTGTTGCATATCTCAGGCATTTTTGGGAATTTTGGGCTCAAATTTTCAACATGGGGTTTTTGGGACCCCTCCTCATGAATTCTTGCACTGTCATGGCATTAATCAGGCCCGAAGGGTGATTTCACAGTCACTGCATGAAATCACCTTTCAGGACTGATTAACGAAACAACACTGCTAGTGTTCATAAGGTGGGCTCTCAAAAAGTCTATGTTGAAAATTTGGTGAAAAAATTCCTAAAAATGATTGTTTTACTAGCCATGCTATGCAGTTCCTACGCACACTCGTAAGTTCGCAAATTTTCAATATTTTCACTCCAGATTTTCAAGATTACCATTTTACCACACCTCCGTTTGAGCAGTACAGCTGTCATTTTTCAAATCTCACCCAAAACATGTTTCCGCCCATGTAGTGCACAATGGCGCAGTCGGTGTGCGAAATCAATGTATGGGACACATTAAGAAAATCACAGTGACACTGTTCATGAGCAGAGGTCTTAAAATGGCTATGTTGAAAATTTGGTGAAAAAATTCCTAAAACTGATTGTTTTACAAGCGTGCATTGCGCAGTTCCTACGTAAGCTCGTAAGTTCGCGAATTTTCAATATTTTCACTCCAGATTTTCAACATTGCCATTTTACCACACCTCCTTATGAGTGGTAGAGCTGTCATTTTTCACATCTCACCCAAAACGTGTTTCCGCCCATGTAGCGCACAATGGCTCAGTCGGTGTGCGAAATTAATGTATGGGACACATTAAGAAAATCACAGTGACATTGTTCATGAGCAGAGGTCTTAAAATGACAATGTTGAAAATTTGGTGAAAAAATTCCTAAAAATGACTGTTTTATGAGCGTGTGTTGCGCAGTTCCTACGCACGCTCGTAAGTTCGCAAATTTTAATATTTGCACTCCAGATTTTCAACATTGCCATTTTACCACACCTCCTTATGAGCAGTACAGCTGTCATTTTTCACATATCACCCAAAATGTGTTTCCGTGCATGTAGTGCACAATGGCGCATTCGGTGTGTGCAATCAATGTTTGGGACAGATTAAGAAAATCACAGCGACACTGTTCATGAGCAGAGATCTTAAAATGGCTATGTTGAAAATTTGGTGAAAAAATTCCCTTCAGACATTCTGCAATATTACTAATGAAGACATTGAGCAGAACTGGCCCCAGGACCGATCCCTGCAGCACCCCACTGGTCGCCCCCTCTCCCATGACTGCACACCATTTACTACCACTTTCTGCCTCCTGTCTGTTAGCCAGTTTCTAACCCAGTTTACCACCCTTTCCCCCATGCCCAGCCTACCCAGTTAGTTTATCAGCCTCCTATATGGGATGGTGTCAAAGGCTTTGCTGAAATCAAGGTAATCGTTGTCCACTGCCCCACCCTGATTCACTTCCTTTGTCACCCAGTCAAAGAAATCAACCAGATTTATGTGACATGATGTCCCCACTGTGAATCCATGTTGTCTATGATCCTGGGCTCCGATGGCATCTAGATGCCCCACTATCCTTTCTTTAAGCAATGTCTCCACGATCTTCCCCACTACTGAGGTGAGGCTGAACGGCCTATTGTTCCCTGCCTCCTCCCTGCTGCCGGACTTGTGTAGAGGGACCACATGTGCCCTCCTCCAGTTCACTCATGTTGAATGACTCAGCAGTACCTCTGGCAGCCATGTTCACTATCTCCCTTCGCAGTTCTGTTAATATCCTTGGGTGTATGCCATCTGGTTCCATCACTTTGTCCACCTTCAATTTCGTGAGCTCCTGCAGGACTCTTTTGCCTTTGAATGGACTATTGTCCACCTCTTCATCCCCTTGGCAACTGTTGTACTGCTATGGCCCTTGCCCCTCCCACTCTTCTCTGAATACTGAACGGAAAGACACAGTGGATGTCTTGGGAGGAAGGCATGGAACTATCACTTCCAAATGCCTAAACAGCACATACAAGCAAGCAACATTCGGCATTGACAAATTCTTGTTTCTTTTCTATTGGAGGGTACATTATTAAATTTTAGTCTTTGTCCTTTGCTCCCTCCTTTCAATTCAAATTCTTTCTCCAGTTCACCTTCTAGGGGGAACACGATGCCCCCTTTTCCTTTTATGTAAATCCTGCAGTTCCTTCCTTGTAGTTATGATCTACTAATGGCTTTATATTTTCTTCTTCCCTTTCCTTTTGGTGAATTACCATTTGTTTAACACTTTTTCCACTCTTTCCAGTTTGTTGAGCTGTTTTTTGCTCTCTTAGTTATTTAACTTTCTTTCGTATCTCATCTTTTTCCTTTTCCCCTATTTCTTCCCTAATTTTATTAACTGTCTTAGTTTGCTTCCCAGTATGTCCCTCATTTCTTGTCTCTTGTTTCTGTTTCTGATGTATATCAGTGTCATTTTGGTAATGGCAAGGGTTTTGAACTGCTCCCTCTATTTGTTGTAGTGATATTTTCATTAATAAAGCTAACACCTCTAAAAGCATCTGATTACCATACATTATTTCTTTTCTTACTTCGGCTAATTCCACATATCCTTCTTCGTGGATAGAGTCCCGGGTTGTTAAATTAACTTCCTTTCCCCCTCTTTTATCCCCATATGTCATTTTAGCTCTGCCTTTCTCAAACATGCTTTCTCTATGAAAAATAGGCATTTGCTCTTTATCTGTTTCTTTATTAACCCATAAATGAGGTATATCTGGAGGACACTTAGAAAGTGGGTCAAGCTTTAATCTGTTGGCATATGGTGTAATAAATGCCTCAAACTCATTCCCAAATGATACTGTGCTATTTTTTTTTGAAGTTATACATTTTTTATTTCAGAAAAAAGGAAAATGCATTACTACACATACAAGAGTGTGAGCAAACACACCACACCCCAAGTAAGGTACAGGGTATATCTGGAAGCAACATAAGGGCATTCACTTTTCCCCCCACATCAGGCTTACAACATTTGCTATGTAAGTTCGGACTGTCGTAATGCTTTGGCTAGACAGAGTAAACAGTAGTCTGTATAATGAGGCCTACCTGAAGTGTCCTGGAGTACCAGCTCTAAAAAAGGTGATTCTCGGGGAGCAGCTAAAGGAGACAGAGGGAGAAGCCCACCATGACAGTGTGCCTGCATCCTACAACATAAAATACCATAAAATACACACAGAGCATCATGAAGGAGCCATAACTGGTCATTCATTGCTCAAAACTACTAGCTTGTACAATGTCTAACTGCTTTGTTCTGCTCCATCCTCTCGACCCTGTGCTCTCTACAGAAGCTATGCATTTGTTGGGGGCCAGGGGCGGTGGATTGCAGTAAAGCTGAGTCAGCCAATCCCTTCTGTGGGCTTCAGGAAGGTCAGGAATGGGTGCCAGAAATCCTGGTACCTGGGGAGAATGTTATCCACCACATGGGATATCCGAGCCATGTTGGCTAGCTGTGCTAGGGATATAAGCACCTCGGTTGCAGAGGGGACCTCCTGAGTTCTCCATTTACACAGGATAAGCCGCTTAGCTTGCATGCTTAGGATGGCCATCCAATACTGTTCCTTGAGTGCGAAATATGGGGTGTTGCCCGGACTGCCTAGGAGCATCACCTCAGGTGTGAGAGGGATCACCTTCTGGAGTATCTGAGAGCCTAACATCCCTATCTGGTGCCAAAGTGGCTTGATGTTGGGACACTCCCAGAGGATGTGAAGCAGATCCCCTCCTGTGGGCTTGACTCCTCCAGCAGAGGTCATTCGGTACCAACTTGGCCTTGTACAGAACCACCAGGGTTCTGTACCAAGACTGGAGGATCTTGTTTTGTATTATGGTGCTTCTGGGTTCCAGGTATGCCTTGTGGGCTATCCTCCAGCAGGATCTCCAGTTCTGGTCAGTTATTTGGATCTTTAGGGAGGTTTCCCATTTGGCCTTAGCCAGTAAGGACTGGGAAGGGATTCAGGACCTGAGTGCAGCATATATGATACTAGCTTGGCCTCTCTTTAAGGATAGCCATTGTGTAGTGGGGCAGAGAGCAGTCCTGCAGTGCTTTTATGGGTGTAGTCCCCGAACACACTTCTGAGCTGGAGGTAGCTCCAAAAGTCTTTGGAAGGAATATCCCAGGTATCTTGTAGGCCCTGAAAAGAATCCAGGATGCTAGTGCCTGGTACAAATGTGTTGTGCAGGACTCGCTGTCCTGCTTCAGTCCATTTAGGCCAGAAAATTGGTTTACTTATTATGATGTTTTTCCCCCACAGTGGGGCTAAGCATTTGGGGTCTGGGTTGGTGTTTAGCCTCCTGTGCAACTTCTTCCAGTATACTATTAAGAGAGCAATCATGGGGTGGGTGAACGACTCTCTGGGGGGGGTTGTTATAGAGCAAGAGAGATAGATGTGGCATGTTACTGTGCACCCCTTCCATGCCTATCCATTAGGGGGTTTCCGACAAGGGGTCCTTGAACCATTTGAGTATTTGAGTTGATTTGAAGGCCCACTTGTACTCTTCAAACCACAGCAAGCACCATCCCCCCTCGGACCAATGGACTCTTAGCTTGTTCCGACTGTATCTCAGCTTTTTTCCCCTCCCGTAGAAAGCCTCCTATAATGGAGTCCATTTTGGTGTACCATCAGGAAGGGAGCAATAGTGGGATATGGGAGAGAAGGTATGTGATCTTGGAAGCTGTAACCATTTTTATGGCAGATATTTTGCCAGCTAGCATGAGTTGAAGGGGTCTCCATCTGTCCAACTCTGTCCGGGTAGTGGCTAAGAGAGGTGCAAGGTTGGCCTCCCATAGTTTGTCCATATTTGTGGTGATGCATATCCCAAGGTAAGTAATGTCATCCGGCGCCCATCTCAGATTGTGGCGGGTGGCTATACTGGTTGTGCATTTACCATTGAGCGGGAGGACCTCAGTCTTTATCTGATTGAGACACAAACCAGAGTAGGTGGCAAGTTTGGTAAGGGTATCCAGGAGAGGTGGAGTGGAGATTTCAGTGTCTACCAATGGAATCAGGAGGTCATCGGTGTACATAAGGGTAGAATACTCTGTCCCTCTTATGGTTATTCCTTTAATGGATGGATGCTGCCAAATAGCTGCAGCCAGGGGTTCCACAGCAAGAACAAAAAGCAGGGGTGATAAGGGTTAGCCCTGTCAGGTGCCTCTACCAAAACTTACTGGGAGGGATAGCATGGAGTTTGTTAGCACCCTAGCTGAAGAGGATTTGTAGATGCCTCTGACCCAGGCCTGAAATCTGTCTCCGAAACCCATTGTTTGGAGGACTACCTGGATGAAATCCCATTCCAGAGAGTCAAAGGCCTTTTTGAAATCAATTGCTAGCACTGCAGCTGGGGAGGAGAGAGCCTTTGCCCTGAGTATCAAATTAACTAGTGACCAGATGTGATCTGAGCTGTATTGGCCCTTTACGAATCCCACCTGCGAGGGGAGCATGAGTCTAGGGAGAAGAGGATTAAGTCTGTCAGTAAATATTTTGGCCAGAACCTTACTGTCTGCATTCAGTAGCAAAATGGGCCTATAGCCTGACCAGTGGCTTTACCAAATGCTGGCATATATCTACCAACCTCTGCACTTACCCGCTACTGCACTTCTAGCCTTGTCTCTCTGTCTAACGTGTTCCCGTAGATAGTGGCTGTCACCTATGTATTGTGTAAACATAATCCAGGTCTTAACCTAATTCCTTGTTCTCCCATGGCTGACAACACGTATTGTTTAAACCTACCCCATGTTGTATCACTTCTTGATGTAGCCCCCCCACATTTAAGGTTGTTGTAAATCCCTGTACACTATTACTCTCACACATTGTACCAATGTGTAACTCAAATTCCAAGTCAATGTATGTAATGTTACTCACAGTTCACGATTCCAGTGTGTAACTCAATGCTATGTATCATGTACTCATCTGCTGTCCTCTGTAACCCCCCCAGGTCGCACCCTGAGATGAGCATCATGTTGCTCTGTGTGCCTTTCCTGGTGAAACATTTCAATAAATAAATAAATACATAGCTGGAGGCTTTTTGGGTGTCCTTACCCTTCTTCGGGATTATGGTGATTACTGCCTCTCGGAAAGATGGGGGAAGGGCACCTCCCTCCAGGGCATCAGTATAAACCTGTTGGAGGATAGGGGAGATTGCTTGTTGTAGAATTTGCCAGATTTCAAGTGGAAAACCATCTCCACCTGGGGCCTTCCCTGTTTAAGGGATTTCGAAGTATCTACCACATCCTCGGTTGTGAGGGGGGCGTCAAGAAGTTGGGCTTGGCTAGGGGTGAGCGTAGGGAGGTTCAGGTTTTTCAAAAAGGGGGAGACCCCTTCAGGATTGGACTCTCTTGAGGAGATGCAGAGCTTGGAATAAAAATTGGCCACTATTCCGTTTATGCGCTCAGTACTTGTTTGGGTATGTCCTGTGTTGTCAACCAGTGCAGCAATATGCCTTTCAGCTTGCTGCTTTCTGAGGCAGTAGGCGAGGACCTTCCCTCCTTTTTCCCCTCCCTCCCAGTATTTATGTTTAAGATGGAGTATGGAGACTTCTGCCTTCCTGGACAGGAGTTTGTTGACTTCCATCCTGAGGGATGCTACAGTACGGCCTTCCTAGGAGTGGAGGGTGGGGTTAAGCCAGGCCTTAAAGCAAGCTTCAGCATTCTTCAGCTGCCTCTCTAAGTTAGCAAGGCATTGCTCCTGCTTCTTCCAACATCTGTGGGTGAAGCCCATGATAGCACCCCATAACGTGGCTTTGAAAGCCTCCCATGTGGTGCCAACTGAGGTATCTGAGATGGGGTTCTCCTGAAAAAACATGCTAGCCTCTTGCTGTAACCAGGTGACAAACTCTGAGTCCCTTAACAGAAGAGGATCCAGCTACCAGGAGGGGGGAGGAGAAGGAGAGTGGTCCCCATGTGAAGGATAGTTGTATGGGTGCATGATCAGAGATCACTATGAGGTGGATTATGGCTACAATCACAGCCTTTGTGATATCGAGAGAGGTGAGCCAGTAATCTAGCAGACTGTGGGAGTTGTGGACTGGAGAGTGGAATGTATAGTCCTGGTCTCTGGGGTGAAAGGTCCTCCATATTTCCATCAGGGCCAGGTCTTGTTTGAGTTGCTCAAGTGGCCTGGCAGCCCTGGCATGAGGCTTGATGTTGGATGGAGTTATGTCTATGAAGGGGTCCCCTGGGAGGTAAAAATCCCCTCCTATAAACAACAGGACATTGTGCACAGCTAATACTCCCAACTCGTTGGCCAGTGTATGGAAAAATTTGGGGAATCCTCATTAGGGCCATAAATGTTCCCCAGGAGAAGGGGGCCCTCCAGAGTATTCTTTAATGCCAACACCCATCTCCCTTCAGGGTCTTTCACTGTTTTAGAGTCTGACCAGTGAATGTTTTTGTTGATGAGGATTGCCACCCCTCTTTTTCTAGTTGGGGCAGAGGTGGAGATAACTTGCCCTACCCACCCCCACACATCCAGTCATGATCCTTTGGCCTAAGTTTGGTCTCCTGAAGAAAGGCCAAGTCAGCTCGTAGCCTCTTACAGTGGGAGAGTACCTGTCTTCTTTTAGTTGGTGTTTTCATTCCCTGCACATTCCAAGTAACTGCAGTTATATCCCCCATTGTAATATGTTAGGGACATCATGTATATTCAGAGCTTTAGGTTAGGGACAGAGGCTGTGAGACAGCTGGCCCCCCTCTGGGAGCACCAATGATATGCCAGCCATCCAGCAGGGTTTGAGGACAGTAACTGGCACATCCAGGGACCTAAAGCTAGCAGTAGCTAATTGATAGATAAGTGTCAGTGTGTATAAACCAACAACTATTAATTTCTTAACACAATAACTATATACATGTGCACTGTAACAGACAAAGATGGGGTGTAGAGGAGACCTGAGGGCCACAGCAATGGGCTGAAGGTGCACCTCTACCACCAGGGTGCATGTGTACTGAGCAGTCACCGAGTGTGTAGGTGAAGGGGCCTAGGGAGGTTCTTGTCTGCATGAGTGACAAGCTCATTTAGGATTGGGATTCATTACCAGTGCCTTTGAGGGGGGAAGAGACAGTTGAGCTGTGCAGAGTGGCCGGTACTTACCCCTGATCACTCTGTATATTGAGGGGGGAGGGATGGGAAACATTTATGCTGATCCTCTTACATATCATAGTGCCTGCCTTCTGTGTCAGCAGGCAGTGAATGAGGAGGGAGAAGAAATGGGATGGCAGGCTGAGCATGGGGGGCCTGTACAACCCTGGTCCAGCTTCTGTAATGGAGAGCATTTACTGGGGGGGGTGCTCAGGGGAGGGTAGACCCTGGGAGCTCGGGAGCCTTAGATCATACCCCAGGGATTAGCTGCCAGAGGTTGATCTGGGCAAAAACAAAAGCAGGGGAAGACATGACAGCAGCCATGCTGTCTAGGCTTACTGAACCCCATGCTGAGCTCAGTCCAGGAGTTGGGCCAGGCTTTAGAGATTCCATAGTGAATGCTCCATGTCGGATGAGATCAGCATGTGGAGCGGGGGAGATGCCCTTTCAAAGAGGTGCAGTCATGTCTGTAAGGGTCTGAAGCTTGCCCCAATTCCAAAGGAAGGAACAGGCTGGTTACTGCAGGGAGGGGGGTCACTGACAAATTCATGGCACAGATGCAGGCTGCCGATGGCCCCCCCCAAAATGGCGAGCTCAGAACCAAGTACCGTTACTTCCCTCCCAGTATAGGAGCGATGAACAGACAGGCAGTGTGGAACACTGACTAAGATGGTCTTGGGAGGTGCAGGGTGTTTGGGGGATCTCCGCAGCATGGAAGTCAATGGGCCAAGAATAAGTCCCAGAGAAACAAGGGATGCCTTGGTCTGATATAGACTGTGATGGCATTCCCCTGATGCTTTACCCCCATCACCTCCCGGGACATTCAGCCATTGCAGCTGTAGAAAGGCATGAAAAATGGGACAGAAAAAAGGGGTACTTATCTGACATAATCCTGTCAGAGATCAGTGTGTTAGGCCTCAAAAAGGGTCTACAGAGTGTAGATGAGGGCTGCGGCTGCCATGCCATGTTCCGGTTGCTGGAGTCTTCTCCCTGGGTGATCGTGGTGGAGAACCATCTGGACTGTTGTGCTGGGCTGCCCATGGTTCCAATGGGGGTGGAGATCCTAATCGTTGACCCTGGATGGAGACATCCTGTTGTTGCTCCCCGGAGGTTTTCGACTGCTGCTCTGGGGAGTTGGAGCGGTGGGCCTCGGAGCAGTTGGCTATGGGAACATTGCAGCTGGAATCACTGCTGGCGCACTCCATACACCGCTCCTCTGAACTATCAATCAATCAAAATCTTTATTTATCCAGGTGAATACCATTGAGCAAGTTTATTTGCAAGGTGGACTTGTGTCAAACAAGATCAAAGTACAATACATTTATATATAGACATTTATATACAACAAAGAATACACTCTAAAACAATAGCATAAGATACACTTTTGGAACATTATCCTAGCTGTGTTTGTGGCGGTTGAGAAGTTAACAAGATATAAATGACACGTATACCACAATATTAGGTGTAAATGACAAAGGTAACTGGTTCGTGGTAACAGGAGATAATTAAACAATATCGCTGCCAACATTGCTAGTACAAACCATGACACGGCATTCAGACTTGGAGGGGACATTGTGAGAAAGCTATAAGGGGAGTTAGAGATTATGGGGTGAGGTTGAGAAAGCTATAAGGGGAGTTAGAGATTATGGGGTGAGGTAAGGGCCACAATAATTCAAGGGGTGCAAGGACAACAGGGCAAGGAGACAGATCTTATCCAAGTGGGTGTAAGCTCCTACAGCGTAATGGGAGACATTGGTAGAGGATAACACATGGAGGGAAGTCAGGTAGGGTAAGGAAGAGTAAACAGAAGAGAAAAAAAATAAGGTGAAAGGAATATAGGATTAAGAAAGCCAGAGGACCATGACATGGACAGAGCAATGCAGAGAGCAGGGTAGACAGCAGACACCGTGTCAGGCTAGGAATGGGGGAAGCAGTTGCAGGGTTCTTTAACAGCACAGGCATATAATGTCTTGAAGGTGGTGAGACTGACAGGGATGCTCAATTTCAGTGATTTTTGCAATTTGTTCCATAGGGATGGCAGCACAAAACTTATGGCCGCTCTCCCAAATCATGCATTGGCCCTAGGAACTTTCAAGGAAATAAAGGAGTAACTTCTCAGTGCATAGTTTCCTAACAAACTTAGCGGAAGACAGTCAGAGATATATTGGGAATTTTTTTGGTAATAGCTCTGAAGGTCCAGAGTGCAGCATTTCTGTTCCAACAGTACTGAAGGAAAGGCTACCCCACGGCTGCATACAAAGATCAATGATGAGTGGAAAGGGGTAGGCCAGTTATAAATCTCAGGGCTCTGTGATACAGGGTGTCCAGCTTAGCAAGGTAGGAGGCAGTGCACTGACTATAAATTAAGTCTGCATAGTCGACTAGGGAAAGGAATGTTGATTGGACCAACTGCAGCTTAGCATCTTTGATCATGAGGTGGTTAATCCTGAAGAAGAGACCAAGTCTCTGCCTCAGTTTTCTCAGCAGATCCTCGACATGATCCGTGAAGGAGAGTCTCTGGTCCAGCCAAACTCCCAAATACTTGAATTTCATAACAAATTCTAACCTTTCTCCTAGCATAGTGGTAATGTGCGGCATATATCCAACACTGGCCAGGTTCACAGCTTGAATGATGGGTGAAAAGTGCATTGCTTTTGTTTTTTTTGTTATTGAGTAGAAGTTTTTTATTTAGGAGCTGGCTCTGTAGCAGGTTAAAGTCAGCTTGCAAGTATCCACAGGTGGCTTCCGGTGTTGGATGGCTTAGGTAAAGCACCCTTGAGACCCTTCCGTCAGATGAATTCCTTTCCATGGGGCCGGGGGGCATGCCGCTTCCTGTTATGCCACGGTGGAACCTCCCTTGTATTGTCAGGAGCAGCCGACCAGTCATCCCCCTTTGAGGAGTGCACAGGGAACCTTCCTTTGAAATCTAGGTCGACCGGTCTCTGAGCTCCATGCTGTGGTGCAGAGTTGCTGAACACGCTGGGCCAGGTTCATCTCAGAAAGTCCATCAGCGCTTCAGGGGCGGCAAAGGACAGTGGGATACCATTGTGATTGACTCGCATTGTCAGTGGATATCTTAAAGAAAAGGTGAGGCCTGCTTTATGCATAATGTGCCGGGCCTCCATGTAGGCCCTGTGCCTATCGGACAGATAAATGTTGATTTTATACGCATGCCAAATCAATTGTTGGATTTCTCGGGACTTGGTCATCACCCTCTCCTTGTCCCTGAAGTTCAGGAATCTAGCTATGATCATTCAGGGTTTCTCATTTGTTTTGGGCATGGGGATAAAGGAGCGGTGAGCTCGCTCCACCTGGAGCTGTTTGTGAGGGTCTAGCTTTAGTATTTCTGCCAGGGCCTGTTGTAGAAACTGATTTGTATTTTGCCCCTCTGCCCGTTATGGGAACCCTAAGAATAGGAGGTTGTTTCACCTCCTACAGTTCTCCAGATCAACTATTTTGTCCTGCAGTTTTTGCATGATCTGGTGGTGCTCTCAGATTGTAGCTGTGTTGTTCTGCACTTTAGTTTCAGTGGTTGCTGCCTGATGCTCACTCTGGAAAATCTTTTCCTCCAGGGATTGCAGGATTTGTGTTGTGTGATATGTGGCCAAGTTGACTTGGGTCATCTGGGATAAAAGCTGCCCAAACATCCCCTCCACTGAAGAGTTGTCTCATACCACAGGCTGAGGAGGCTGGGCCATGCTGTTTGATAAGGGCCCGACCAACCTCGGTACTTAGTCGTCTCTGGATTGTCTAGTAATCCTTCGAAGAAAGCTGGAAAGTTTGGTATTATTAGGACCCTTGCACTCAGCTGCACAGCTTGTGAAGTTTGGAATAGTAATGTTCATTAGGATGCTATCGGATATATTAGGATATTCACGTCAAGGCTGGAGGGCCTGTAGATATGCTGCCATCTTAGCTAGCGCCCCTAGTGGCAGTCTACTATGCTATTTTTAATAGATTATTCATTCAGATTCTCCTTGCTTCCTTTCTTAGCTTTGATTTTTTTCTTTATCCTTCAAAGTGAGATTTTCACTGCTATTAAGGGTCTGGTTTTTGTTTTGCTCTTCCATCTTAGAGAGTTCATTTGTTTTATCTTTCATGCTTATCATCTCTTCTCATACATTGTGTGTCTCCCCCCTTTCACCTTCTAACCTCCTAATACTCTCTAACAGTGGATGTTCACCTGATTGTGTGCCATAATTCAGGGCCACAGGTGATGAAGTTAACTGCGGTGGGCTGGTACTCAGAATTGTTATTGCCTCTTTTTTCCCTACTAAGTCGATTTGATCACCTGTAACTAATAAATAGCTCAAGATTTTTCCTTTCTTACTTACACCCATGTTTTTGTTTCACAAAACACCCAGTCCTTTCCCTCTTGTCTCCATAATATTATCTTTTAGGTCGTCCCATATTAATGTTCAGAAGCAGGGGACCTGTACTTTGAATTCAATAGTACAGGGAGCCATCTCTCAGAGCCACAGAATCTGCCACCTGATGTTCCTCAGCTCTGACGAGAGTCCCTCGGCAAGGTAGACTGACACTAAAAAAAGAAAATATCCCCCTCCAGTCAATGCTCGATCACTTTCTCCAAGGGTCTGTGTTTTCAGTTAACACTGTATCTGAGAGCATCCAGCATAACCAGAATGAAGAGGAGCTGTAGTGGGTATAGTGGACAGTAGAACTGAACAGTAAAAGTGCAAGGATAAGATCAAACGTATATATGTATAGCTTTAGATATTCTCAACCTATAGCAGCACACTGCTAAAATCAATAAAATCACAGTGTACTCTCCATTTGTAGCGTAAATTATTCTATAATAAAAATTGTTGCTACTTTTCAAATTTCCCAATAATTCTATTAATAGCCACGTTAAGTCTGCTAAGAGACTGTTCATATGCCTCCGATTGGCACAAGGAGGATAGTAAACATACATTATTGGAAGTTGTACAACTAAAGCTAAAGTTCATTTTGGGGATTGCACCATGAAACGATCCCCAAGCCCTGGAGCCTTGTAGAGCAGTGTCACATTCTTCGGATCCCTGTTCTGGCACTTCAGCCCTTCCTAGTAGGTTTCTGCTATCAGTCGGGTCCTGCCTTCACCACTAGGTGTACTGCGTGGGTCATGGAGACCAAAAAAGAAACTCCCTGGTTCCCATCAAGGTTAGCAGTCTTCTTTCACCTGGGGAAGGGGAGCAGGAGAGCAGACTCGCAGATACAGGACCGTTCAAAGTCAGAAGAAAACATATAACAGGCAAGGAGACGTACACTACAGTAACGATAGCATAGCATCCCTTTTCATAAATAATGATGAAGCATTTTTATTCATGCGTTTATCAATGTTCCTGCTCCTGCTCCTCTTCTTTACTCCACAGGGAGCAAAGTACTTGATAATACCATCACAGGGCTGTCTGTTTCGCATTCTTCCTCGTTGTTCTGTGTTTCCTGGGGTTTCCACTATCGCCCAGGCTCCTTATGTGTTTTTTTTTACAGTTCAGATCAATTCAGTTCAGGAAAATTAATCTCTTCCCGATGGAGCATTCATTCATTCATGCCATCTGTCCCACCTGTTTAGCTTGAATAGCACCTCCCATGAGGGGCCCTGGTTCTTCCAGGTTCAACATCAGCTCCTCCACCTCGGAACTCCAGTCGCTGATTCCCTGAGATTCTGGAGTTGATTATTTTCTATTATACAATGGCAAGAAAAATTCCTGGACTCTGATTGGTCAGTCTTGGGCTGGACCCGTGATGTTTTCCCAGCACAACATCATGGGTCTAGTCTCATTCTCACTGTGAACCTGTAAATGATAGTTTGCTTGATTTGCTCGATTGTTTCCATCATCTCTTAAAAAACAAAAATATTTTTCCACACAACAACATCTTTAAAATTATTTTTTTAAATTCTGTATAACAACAAGCCATTGTATAATAGCAATAATGCCCTCCAGGGTGTGTGTTTGGGATAACGTCATGCCTCAGTTATTGGACGCACTCGGCCTACAGCCTCGTGCCCAACCACCTGAGGTGTGACGTTATCCCAGCACGACACACACCCTGTCAGGCATTGTTGTTTAAGTGGTTCATATCCTCTTTGTTTCCATAATAGGTGTGACCGAATTGTTTTTCCTTTTTTGCTTCCCTCTGGCTGTGTCTCAGCTTCTGTCATGTTATGCCAAAACAAGTTCTTTTTTCAAATGAGGAATTAATTTATTTCAATGGAGTTTTCAAATTTTGTGTGCAGCAGTCATGTAGTTTGTTTGCCAGGAACCCCTTTTCTTGGTTCTGCAAATCTGTTATATAGAAATTCTGTGACAATATTTTTTTTAAACATTATTAATGTTGTTTCATAAATGGTAGTCTAGTGGTTCCTTCCTCTTCCCCTCCCCCATTCTCCGATTGACCTCCCTGTGCTGCCGTTATTTCTTTGTTAGTCTAGTGTTCTCTCCCCCTGCCCATGTTCTCTGATCGCTGTCCCCTTGCTGCCAGTTATGTCCCTGGTAGTCTAGTGGTCCCTCCCCCTTCCCCAATTCTCTGATTGACCTCCCTGTGCTGGTATGTCCCTGGTAGTAGTGGTCCCTCCACCTTGCCCCCCTTCTCTGATCATCATCCCCATGCTACCCATTATGTCCCTGGTAGTCTAGTGGTCCCTCCCCTCCCCTGTTCTCCCATCACCATCCCTGTGTTTCCTTATGTCCCTGGTAATCTAATGGCCCCCCCCCCACTTCTCCAATCACTGCCCAGTGCTGCCAGTTATATCCCTGGTAGTCTAGTGGTCCCCTGATCTCCAGTTGCTGTTTCAGTGCTGCCATTAGTCCCTACCCCGTATTCTGATTGCCCGCCCCATGCTGCCATTTCTTCCTGGTGTCTAGTGGTTCCTCCCCCATTCTTTGATGGCCCTCTCTGTGCAGCTGTTTGACCCTGGTGTCTAGTGGTCCCTCACCCATTCTCTGATTTCCCTCCCCATGCTTCTTTTTTTCCCTGGTGTCCGGTGGTGCCCCCTGTTATCTTGAAAATCTAGATTTGTTATCTAGAGTCCAGCTCTAGTTCATTCAGGTTCTTGTAAGACTGTACTGTTAGCCAAATAATACACACAAGCTGTAAGTAATAAAGGAAAGTATATTACAGTACTCACACCAAACATGTGACAGAGAAAATCACAAAGGAGTCTGTTTCTCACCAGTCCTCAAGGAAGGTATAATTCTCTCCTAGGAACAGGCTTACAGAAAGTTATATAGTAGAGATAACAACATAGTAACAGATATGAGGAACATAACACATTGGTGTACAAGGTGTCAACAAGGCATCTCCGTTGGGCAGTTACTTAGGAAACAGAATTACTAAAGAGTAAGAAGTTAAAACAAAGAAACTAATCTGTCAGCAATAAATCACAGACAAAAAGAAATGCTGAGTAAACAGAAATACATGTGGTGAGATACCAAAGTATAAGACACAAACTACATATGATTTCATGATAATATATGAAAATATAACAATCACTGATGATCCGAAAAGGCCCTCTTATCAGTGATATGGGTCAGAATACATGTGTATAAAATACATAAAAGAAAACATAACCTAGGTAAATGCATTATAGTGAGGTATAGTGTATCATGCTCGATAAGTGTAAAACATAACTCATAACAGTAAAACAACATTTAAAATTATGTAAACATAATATATAGTAGCATATATTAGCACCAAAATACATTCCTAATACCCATGCTTATGCGATCGTTACCTACATCTATATATTAGTGCAAATAGCAATCACAGTATAAGTACATTGTAATATGTATGTGGTATACTAGTGGGGCATAACCCAAGCATAACACCCCCCGTCCGTGTCTGTGTGGCTGGAAAAAGAAAAACGTCCTGTGTTTTTCCTCCTGTAATAAAAAGAAAATAGTCCCCCGACGATCATACCCACCTCCATCTCCCACTCAGCACCTACCACCCCACATCCCCAGTACACCCTCAACATACCCTCACTCACCTGAACAGATCCCAGGTTCAAGATCCACTCTGTGATCAAAGACTCCTCTTGCTGCTGAAACCAGTGACTGCAATATGAAATACTAAGGTAAATGCGGTTTAAAGTATTTCAGTGGGGGTTTTAACTTTTATGCATAACTCTATCATTTCTTAACATTTTAACCTTCACATTTTCAGTGTAGTCTTTTGGTGACCCCTCCACATGAACAATGTGATTGTCATGCAACTCCCACTCAAAAGGAGATTTTCTGGTCACTTAGTGAATTCACCTTTTGGGCATGATATGGACTTTTTTTCTGCCCTTGTTCATGAGGTGGGGTCATAAGAAGGCTATGTAGAAAATATGGGGTCAGAATATGGGGCCAGAAAAATGGCAGTTATGCCTATTTCTTACAATTTCACTATGCACGCTATTAACTTTGGAAATTTTAAATAGTTTTACCCCCACATTTTCAACAGAACCTTTTTATTACCCCCACCTCAAGTATATGACAGCTGACATTTTTCAAATCCTTGTCAAAATGTGTTTTTGCACCTGTGGCATGGAACAGCATTGTAGTTGCACAGAACTGTGTTTCTGAGGGGATTTGAAAATTTTCTGCACTGGGTACATGAGGTGGGGTAATAAGATGGCTATGCTGACAATTTGGTTACAGTTGTCCTATTGTCCTATGAATGGAAGTGCAGGGCCCCACTGGCCATGTACTTCCGCAGCTACATACATATACACATCTATGGACTCCCACAGACAAATAAGGATGCAATTATTCTGTGTCAAAAAGTAAGAAACTGTACCCATCTCAGATTGTTTACTTATGGAATGGGGTGAATGTTAGGGCTGATGACCCCAATTTACTACCCCATGCCTGTTGATGTGTGTAGAGTGGGGGTGGAGTGTTAGGTTTGAAAACGCCACATTTCCCTACTTTTGTCGCTGCAATCCTAACTGATGAAGTAACTAAATTTATTGCAGTGTATATGATATATAAATATATTCATTGCAAAAGATGTTTTTAATGCACTAGTTAGGTTTAAAGTGAAAAAAGTAGGGAAATATGGTGTTAGGGTTGCCAACCCTAGAATTCCACCACCTCCATGCAGGTGGCAAATGAGCTGAGGGGTGTGCCTTGGGGTTTTCAAGCTTAACATTCACCCCATTCCATTAGTCAAGGAGCTGAGATGTGTACAGTGTATGAGAATGGGTTGAGCATTAGGCTTGAGAACCCCAAGGCACACCCCATACCTGGTTTGCTGCCTGCAGGGTGGGGTTGGGGTGTTGGGGATGGAAATCCTAATGCCCCATTTCCCTACTTTTTTTCCTTTAACCATAACTAGTACATTAACAACTTTTTTTGCAATTAATTTTCTTACTTCTTGAGATAGTATAATCCTACAAATTCTTGTAGGTTCCATGTAAAGTCATAGAAATTTCTTGGGTCATCCAAAAGTATTCAATACAAAATGTAAAACCTAAGATGGAAGAACTCCACACCAAACAAGTTAGATTTATATGACTTTTTGTTTCTCCTCACTTGATGGGCAATGGTTTTGAGACACACCACCTCCTGAGGCCCTCAGTGATGTTTCTATTTGAAAAATGTTTACATATGAACATACAAATTTGCCAGCAGATAACGGCCTTGTGGTCTATCGAGTCTGATCGAGTGTGCAGCTAGCAACCCTTATACTGCAGCTGCCCCTTCCTCCCCTTCCCTGTCCCTCCCTTTTACCCTATCCCATCTTTTTTGAAGCAGTCCACTGTTCTATAGCTTACCACTTCTGCAGGCAACGCGTTTCACTCAGACACCACTCTCTCCGTGAAAAAGTGTCTTTCTCATTTCCCTCCTGAATTTTCCACCTTCCAATCTAAGACTGTGACCTCGAGTGTCCCTACCCTCCCTTAACTTGAATAGTCCCTCCATGCCTGTCTTGTTTATTCCCTTCATGTACTGGAAGGTTTCAATCATATCCCTCCTATCTCTCCTCTCCTCCAGCGAGTACATGTTCAACTCCCTCAGCCTGCTCACGTAGGGTATGTCCCCTAGTCCCTGGATCATATTTGTTGCTCTGTGCTGCACCACCTCCAGTAACTTAATATCCCTCTTCATGTATGGGCACCAGTGTTGTACACAGTACTCCAGGTGTGGCCTAACCAGTGACCTATACAACTGAAGGATCACCACCCCTCTCCTTGAAAATATACCCCAGGCAATACAACCCAACATTTATTTGGCCTTTGCAGCTGCTTTCCTGCATTGTGCTGAGTTGTTCATTGAGCCCATTATAATCACCCCCAGATCCTTCTCCTCCTGTCATGGCTAATTGACCCCCCCCCCCAAACTGGTAGCTCCTCCTTGGGTTTTTTGCTTTGGAATGCAGCACCTTGCACTGTTTGGCATTGAACCCCAACTGCCAGGTGTCTGACCAGGTCTCCAATTTTGACAGATCATCCTGCAACCCATGCCACCCTCCTAGGTCATCCACTACTGCTTCCATCTTGGTGTCATCTGCAAACAAACTGATCTTACTCTTGATGCCCATTGAGATGTCTGATATGAACAACCCAAACAGCACCGGTCCCAGCACTGAGCCCTGCGGTACTCCACTTGTCACTACCCTCAGAGATGAGAACTTCCCTCCCTCCACCACCCTCTGCTGCCTTCTCTTTAACCAGTTTACTACCCATCCCACCATTTTAGTCCCTGCACCTGTACCTGACAGCTTACTACCCAGCCTTCCATGAGGCACCAAGTTGAATGCCTTACTGAAGTACAGAAACGGGATAGCCACTGCATGGCCCTTGTCCAACTGTCTAGTTACCCAGTCATAATAATCCACCAGGTTGGTCTGACAGGATCTGCCCATGACAAACCCATGCTGACTAACATCCTGTAGCCCGTTGGTCTCCAGAAGGGACACCAGCCTTTCCTTCAGGATTGTCTCCATCAGTTTTCCCACAATGGATGTGAGGCTTACCAGCCTGTAGTTTCCCAATTCATCTTGGGGACCCATCTTATGTAGGAGTACCACATGAGCCATTCCCCAGTCCTGAGGTACACATCCTGAGACCAGGGAGGCCTTGAATAGGTCTGCCAAGGGCCCCACCAGGATTTCTGCCACCTGACTCAGTACCCTGGGGTGAATTTCATCTGGTCCTGGTATCTTGTCCACCCTCAGTGCCCTCAGGCCCTCCAACACCCTGCCCTCTGTGATTACCCCATCTGTCACCTCTTCCTCCCCTGAGCCTGACCTCCACCCCCCCGGTAATGTCCCTCCATTCTCCTTAGTAAATACCAAGCAGAAGCTTTTATTAAGTGTTTCTGCCTGCTCTGCCCCTGTTTCCACCCATCCCTCTTAATCCTTACTATTTTGTCCCTACAACTCCTTTTCTCCCTGATGTACCTGAGGAATTCATTCTCCTCCTTCTTGATGCCTTATGCCAGCCTGAGCTCCTCAGACACCTTGGCTGCCCTTACTGCCTTCATCACCTCCTTCGATTCCTACAGGTAATCCTTTCTGTCCTCCCCACTCGCTCTTTTTTGAAATTCATGAAGGTGGCTCTTTTATTTCTTACTTTCTCCATGACCCCCTTGCTCAACCAGCTGGATTTCTTGGCCCTAGCTCTCTTACTCTGGCCCTGATGCAGGTTTTGGTTGCCTCCTCAATACCCAGTTTTATGAACTCCCACCTCTGGTTTACCATGTGATATTAAAGCTATGAAAATGTTTTTAAACACAAAAATCACAGAGAGCCTGAGGAAGTGGTATGGCAACAAAATTGTTGCCCATTAAGTGAGGAGAAATAAAACACAATATAAATCAAACTTGGTTTGGTGTGGAGTTCATTTATCTCATGTTTTAAATAGTATAATAATATACCCTTATTTCCCTGTAGGCCGCAGGTCCCTCTGGGCCCTGCGCTCCCATCCCTCCATAAATGTATATATGTAAGTTGTTGTGGGTCCTCTGCTTCTGTTTGTAAGACAGCAACAAACAAATTGTCAGCATATCCTTCTAATTACCCCACTTCATGTACGCATTACCAAACCTTTCAAAATCCCTGGTAAAATGTGACTCAACACCACCGCAACATCACCACATGTGTGAAAAGACAGTTTTGTGAGGATTTGAAGAATGACAGCTATCATGTCCATGAGGTGGTGTAATAAAAAGGCTATGTAGAAAGTTTGGGGTCAAAATATTTAAAATTTCCAAAGTTACACACGTGCGTAGCAACATTTCAACATATGTGTATATCTTTGCCATGTTATCATTTTTTGAGCCCAAATTTTCAACATACTCTCTTTATGACCCCTCCTCATGAACAAGGTCAGTGAAGTTTCAAATCATGACCAAAAGGTGTTTTGGCCTAGCAACTGCAAAATCACCTTTCAGGCCGGATTTGTGTAGTTCCACTGATATGGTTAATGAGGTGGGATCTCAAAAGTCCATGTTTAATGACAAAGTTATATATTAAAGTTGAAAACCCCACTGAAATATATTGAGCCACACTTACCTTAGTTTCTCATATAGCAGTCAGCGGTTCCAGCAGCAAGACGTGTCTTCAGTGGGAAAGTGGATCTTCACACTGGGACCTGTTCAGGTTAGTGAGGGTGTTTGGGGAGCATGGGTATGTGTGGGGTGGTAAGTGCTCAGTGGGAGGTTGGTATGGGGGTGGGACAGATCGACAAGGGACCTTCTTTTTTACAGGTTTAACAAAAAAAAATACATTGAGGGATTGTTTTCTTTAGTACAGGTACACCCAACAGGAGAGTGGCTTGAAGGGTGGGGGGGGCCACTGGACTTCAGGGACCCCCAAAAAATATTATGGGGATGGCAATGGGAGGGTGGGGGAGCACCATTAGACACCATGGAAATAATAAATAATTATGGGGTGGGCAGTGATCAGAGAGTGGGGTGCCACTAGACACCAGAAAAATAACAAATAATTATGGGGGTGTCGAACAGAGGGTCGAAGGAGCCTCTACACACCAGGGAGAAATATGAAATATATAATATTAAAAAGGAATACAGAGAAGGCATTCGGAGGGTGGGGGCACCACTAGACACAAGAGAAATATACTGTTATTACGGGGACAGTGATCAGAGGGTGGTGGTGCCATGAAACAACAGGAATAAATGCTGGTAAAGGATTTCCCCCTCACAAAATACGGATCTTTTTTGTGAATTGTAATGCAAAAAAAGTATCTTGTTTTGTATCATGATTCAGAAAAAAATATTTAGAATCATAAAAAAACATTTCAAGGGAATTTCTCCAACAGTTAAGTGCAGAATCCAGCTAAAGGGTCCTGATAAGCAAACTACATTTGTTGGTTACTCTCGAAAATGTCATTTTTGTGTTTTTTCCCAAATTTGAATTTCCAGGGAGAAATGGAAAACAAGATGGTGGAAACTAAGTAAGATTATTGCCCTCATGAAAAAGGATTCCCCATACAAAAACTTCATACAGCTATATTGGAATGCTGTCTGAGCATGCTTAGAATCCAAAATTTCATTATTTTTTTTTTATTTAAAGTTTATTAAATTTTACGTATACAAAAACAGTGAGATACTGGTAAAACAAAGCCAGGAACAAATAAGTGCAATACAGCAAAACAAGCAGCCAGCAAAACAGTCAACTACCCCTCACCTGTGCCTTCCCAAACCAAGCCCCCATGCGCATAACCAAGTGACAGACAAGAGCAATATGACAAAGACAGATAAAACCGTGTCAGCCCACAAAATCCCACCCCCACCTCACGAACCTTCCAGAGCAAAATATGCTATTATTACCCAATAGAATAAGAAAAAAAGGGGAGAAAAAGAAAAGGAGGCAACAGGAAGAATGAAGATCAAAGGGGTTTGACATAAGAGACAATTATTGCGGGGCTACCCAAAGTGATAGAAGAGTATGCAGAGCCTCCCAACGCTGCTGATAGTGGTGTAGACCCTTGTGCAGTATGGCAATTTGTTTTTCTACTGCAAGGGCCAGCAGAAGTTCATTGAACCATTCCTGAAACAGAGGAGTTGAGCTGTCTCTCCAGTGTTTTAGTATAATAACCTGCAGCTAATAAAGCAATGTGAGCTTTATGATGTCCAATTAGGGTGGGAAGATAGTCACCCACTATACAAATTTCTGGCGTGAAGACATCTTCCATGCCAAGAAGTGGGTCCAATGAGTCCTTAACTCTCTCCCAGAAGGGTGCCACCTCCTGACATTCCCAGAGCATATAAAAGAGGTGGCCTGTGGCAAGACCACAACGGAGACAAAGAAAAGAGACAGATCTGCCCATCAAGTAGAGTTTATGCAGGGTGTAATACAAATTGTTCAGAATGCGAAACTGAGTCCATCTATACTTATCCCTTTTGACAAATTTATAAAGTTTCCACCAGATAGAGCGCCATCTAGCACTATCTGGTTGCCAATCGAGAGTTTGTTGCCAATAAAAACAAGTACACTCGAGGGTTGAAAAGTTAGCTATTTGAAGGAAGGCATACAAACCCACGACTGAGTGAGGCTGCTGAGCCAGTGCTATTAGTTTAGGTAAAATATCTCCTTCAGGAGTGTCAGCGGGAGTGGGTCCCAGAGCCGTGATAAGGGCTTTAGTTAACTGTAGGTATTTAAATGAGTGAAAAACAGGGATATTGAAATGGTTTTGTAGTTGAACATGGGAGACAAAACTGTCTGGATCTAAAATGGAATCCACTGTGGCTTCTGCCAGTTGAGGGCAGAAGGCTAGAGGGATCTGGCAGCCTCCAATACAAATATTGGGGTTCGCCAATATGGGTTGTAACCAGAAAGTAGCCCACTCTGTACCAAGAAACTGCTCCATCTGCTTATGGGCCTTAATACACCAGACCAGAGGAGGAACATGTTAAGCAGATGGCAAATGAGAGGGTCTCACACATAACAGACTCTCTAAGTGAATTTCTGCCTTTTGACAGAGATTCGCCTCAATCTGTAACCAAAGAGGTTGGTAGTCTGCCCTACCTGGGTTAACTTGGGGGATAGCCCAATGGAGGAACTTAGCCCCATGCGAGGCTAGGTAATAAAGGAAAAAAACTGGGTAATCATAAACCGCCTAGGTCTCTTGGGAAAGTGAGCTTAGAGTAGGCTCGACAAGCTGCCCTGTCCTGATAGAGAAAGTGGCTCAGTGAGCATTGAAGTGACAGAAACTAGGCTTTGGGTAAAATGACCCCCAGCATGCTCATCTGGTAAAGCAAACAGGGAAGAATGTTCATTTTAATAATATTGGAGTGACCCCAGAGGGACAAAGGTAAAGAGGCCCATCTCTCTAGATCACTCCTAATGGTCTGAAGAAGAGGTGAAAAATGAAGGGAGATAATATCCAAAAGGGAGCAGCGTGTATAAATGCCCAAATACTTCAGTGACATAGGTTCCCAAGAGAGGCCTAAGGCCTCAACATCCTGTTTCAGGACAAGCATATTCATAGGCATAACCTGGGACTTGTTCAGATTCAGTTTATATCCAGCTAGCACAGAGAAGGCCTTTGATCTCAGCAAGCGCAGCAGGAAGTGAGGAAACTGGATCCACGACATGAAGGAGCAGATCATCTGCATAAGTGGATATTGCTAACTGGATCCCTTCAATCTTGGCTCCTTTAATAGTCAGGGAGGATTGGAGTTTATAAAGGAGGGGCTCTAGGTACAAGTTAAACAGTAGTGGGGAAAGGGGACAGCCTTGTCTAGTGCCCATCCTCAGCTGAAAAGGAGAAGAAGATGGTCCATTACACTGAATCCTAGCACTGGGCATAGAGTACATAAAATTGTCCAGACCGAAAACAGAATAAGGTGCTCAAGAGCAGGATGCAATAAAAATAGAAATTTATTCAGGCGAACATGCCAAATAACTGCAAACTCCACTCCCAAACACAGCAAATATACAGATGGTGATACCCCAGTGCTTCGACTCTATGCTCGAGTCTTCCTCTGCTCTTGAGTGCCGTATTCTTTTTTCAGTCTGGACAATTTACTGTTGGGTCTGGCAGGCCCATAGTACAAGACAACCGGCCTGTTGTCTCCAGCTAGCACACTAACTTTGGGATTGTTTGGCATACTGTACATAACCTGAATCCACTTACAAAAATTGGAAGGGATGCCGAATTGTTTAAGGACAGCAAACAAAAAGGCCCATGAAACGTGATTGAATGCCTTTTTTGCATCCAGGGAGACCAGCACCACAGGGGATCTGCTCTCTCCAGATACAGAAATGAGATAAAGGAGTTTTCTCAGGTGGTTGCTTGCTAGACATCCGGATATGTACCCCACCTGGACCGGTGAGATCGGTCTCCCCCAGACCAGCTGCAATCTGTTGGCAAGGGCCTTAGCCAAAATTTTGATGTCAGTATTAAGGAGGGAGATTGACCAATAACTTGGTGGGAGCAGCCTGTCCTTGCCAGGTTTTCGAATAAGGGTAATCCAGGCCTGATTAAAGGAGTGGTCCTCCAAACCCTCTGACAGAAGGAAATTATAAAGTTGAGTAAGAAGGGGTGCAAGGTCATCAGCAAAAATCTTACAAAAAGTATTATTGAAACCATCTGGACCAGGCGCCTTATCGGGTGGAAGTTGCTTAATACCACTGAGAACCTCCTGAAGGCCAATGGGCTTGCAAGGAGTTCTTGTTGGGGGGTGATGGCAAAGAAAGATGATCCATGTACTCCTGAATACGCTCTTGATCGGACTGGGTCATAGGAGTGTCCTCATAAAGAGTACGACAGAACTCTCTGAAAGCCTCAACAATGTCACAGGGATTGATGAGGAGAGCACTACCTGGGGTAGGCCTCAAACAAGGGACAACTCTTTCTTCATCTAACTGTCAGAGTCTCCATGCAAGCAGGCAACCCGCCCTCTCCCTGGATTCCAAATACCTGGATGCATTCAGAGAAGTGCCAGATCTGCTCTCTCAGAAAGTAATTCCCAGTACTTAGAACGGAGGATGTCTAGTTCACACCAGACCTCCATAGATGAGGCTGAAGAGATCCCCTTCTCTAAGCAGTGGATAGCTGACAACAGGTTATCTGCCTCTGAAATATGTTGTTCTTTATGAGCAGTGGCCAATTTAATACACTCACCCAAGATAGTACATTTCAAAGCCCCCCAAAGTCAGTCCAGCTGTGAAACAGACCCTGTATTGAGGTCCAGCTGATCCCTTAGAAATTGCCGCAGGTGACAAACCAGAGTAGGGTCTTTTAGTAGTTGGGAGTTGAGACGCCAGATACTGTCTCTTTCCTCCCCATTATTAAGAACCTGAAGCAACTTTATGGGAGTATGATCTGAAATTACCTTTGGGAGGATTTCAGCTGAACTAGACCAGGAAGGGAATGTTTACTCAAAAGAAAGAAACTGATTTGTGATGAAGAACCATGTGGTAGGGAAAAAAATGTGTATTGTTTGTCCATACGATGTAACATCCACTATGGATCAAGGAGACCCAGAGTGTCCAGAAGCTTTCTTAGCCCTCTCTGTCCCAGGTCCTCATCTCCTCTCTGGACTGGAACTGATATTCTGAATTCTGACTAACTACTCAAGTTTTTGTGACATTTTGCCATATGTTGTGGAGCACTATCTTAAACCCTGCAAGTCTTACTCTCGTGGAAAGTTGGGAAACTTAGCTCCTCGGACAATTTTAGTTCTTTGGGAGATGATCGGTGGAGGACATTGGAGCGGTTATTAGGGTTTGGGGGTTCTTAGTTTTACAAGTGTGAGTGGTGTATGAGTAGTTAGGTCTGCGTACATCAGTCGTGTGGATGACTGTATGATTGATAGTTGTTAGATAGATAGTTGTTAGATATTTATTGAGATTTTTGCATGTTGCACAGGGTTTTTGTGTGTTTGTGGATTAGTATTCTGGGGGCTTAGGACTGTATAGTCAGGAGGGATGAGTCTGGGAAGGTTTGAGGGTCTGAGGCAGGCTAGGAGAGTATATGGGGCATCCCAGTTGCTCGATCTGTGGCCTTTTTCCAACCTCCCAGTTTCTACTACCACAGCAAGACATTGTAGGGAGGTTGGAATAAAGAGGAACCGCATTGTGCGACCGGGTTAGTTTGCCCCATGCATGGTGATAAGTGGTAGGATTGAGGTAGTGGTGTGCTCAAGGTGCCCTGGGGTGAGACAGGTCCTAGGGAGAGGCCAGATGTGTTTAGTTCCCATCCCAAGGATTCCCACCAAACCGAGTGGGCAGGTAGCCACAGGGGCTGCACTGTCCACCAATCCCCTGAGGGCAGTGGTTTGCAATGCCAGATCGATCAGAAACACGACTGCAATTATTGTGGACTTGAGTTGTTCAGTCAATCTGGCTTGCATCACAGAGATCTGTATCGGTGACAATGCTGCCCAGTTTTAGAGGCCACAGTCCCACCCAGGTATACCGCAGTGCACTGCCCCAGAGCAGAACACAGGGGCAGGGGAGTAGCCATCTGTTTTAGATTTGAGCTGGGCTCCACCCTGCACCCAGTGAGAGCACTGGGTTCAATTGAGTGTGTGGCTGTCCGTCATGGTCTGGGCACAGGTTCCTGGATTCCCCCGATTTACTGCCCTCCTGGGGCGGTGGGAGAATTTTTGCAGGAGGTAGCCAATTTCATCGTCAGTGAAACATTGGAAGCCCCCAGATGTTTAGTACTGGGGGACTTCAGTGTTTGGTCTGATGATGAATTATCCCGGCTCAGTTGCAGCTTCCTCCAGATGATGTCATCTCTGGGTCTGATGCAAGTAGTTTCTTCTGTGACCCATCAGGGCAGCCACATGTTGGATCTGGTGTTATCGCTGGGGCTTGAGATAAATAATTTCAGGATTGATCGGGTCGCTTGGTTCAATCATTGCATGGTAGAGTTCTGGTTCGGGGCTCCCCCCGAGAGCCCTCCCCCTGTTGAGATGGTTAAATACCACCCTTTGAGGGATTTGACCCCTGAGGGATTCTTGGCGGTGGCTGTTCTATCTAGTGTGGACAGTGCATGCGTTGGGGGGGTGGCAGTTGCCACCTATAATAATTCGATGTCTGGCATGCTCGACTCCCATGCACTGGTCCGTGTTTGGCCCAAATCCTCTCACTTGAGTTCCCCTTGGTATGATGGGGAGCTCAAAATGATGAAGAGTGTGGGTCAGAGATTAGAGAGCTGCTGGAGGAGGTCCAATCTGGAGGTGGACAAACTGGCCCTGCATGCTCACTATGGTGTGTACCGGGGGAAATCAACAGTAAGAAGGCAGAATTCCTGACCAGGGAGATTGCCGCCAGGAAGAACTGACCAACTGTGCTCTTTTGAACTGTGGACAGGCTTCTTCATCCTTCCTGTCTACAGCCAAAGGGAGCTTTTTCAAATGCATTATGTGAAGAGTTTGCTCGGTTCTTCTCAGACAGGGTGTCTGCCATCAGGGAAGGGGATTCCACCAGTGAGCCATATCTTGGTCGACAGTGTCCGGAGAGCATTCCGCCTGGTTTGGGTGAGCTTAGACTGATGGAGGTGGCTGAGGTCATTGAGGTTGCTTCCAAGCTGTGACACACCTTTTGTGAACTGGACCCGGTGCTGACTTTTTTTATTAATGGGATGTGTTGACTTCATTGGCCCGGCATTTGCCTTGATTGTCTGGTGTTCCTTGTCAGAGGGTTTTTTTCCTGATGTCTTGCAGGAGGCATTGGTAAGAAATCTTCTGAAGAATCCATCTTTGGACCCTGATATCAAGGCAAATTACCATCCCATCTCCAACCTTCCATTCCTGGGTAAGATTGTGGAGAAGGTGGTGGTGCTTCAGCTTGAGGAACACCTTGTGGCCCATGATCTACATGAGCCACTCCAGTCTGGGTTTCCTGTGAGGCATAGCACAGAAACTGTATTTGGGTGCATAATAACCTCCTTAGGGCAAGAGATTGAGGGGAAGGGACAATTCTCGTCCTCCTAGATCTCTCTTCAACATTTGACATGGCAGACCATCGTGTGTTTCTTGATTGACTGAGGGAATTCTGCAGACTTGCTGGCACTGTCATCTGCTGGTTTGAGTCTTTTCTTGCTAACAGGAGGCAAAGGGTAGTGATGGGGAATTTGTCCTCCTCCTCTAGCCTCCTGTCGTGTGGAGTGCCCCAAGGTTCTGTCTTGTCGCCAATGTTGTTTGCTGTGCACATGCTGCCCCAGGGGGAGCTCATTAGGAAGTACAGCTTGGGTTTTCATTGCTATGCTAATGATACCCAGCTGTAGCTTTCCTTTGCCCTTGGAACATCCAATGCAATGGAAGTGTTTAACAACTACCTTGCTGAGATCAATGACTGGATGTCCTCCAGCTGGTTGTGACTGAACCTCAATAAGACGGAGGTACTGGTGTTGGACTCAAACAGAAGGCATGATAGGTTTGCCTCTGGTGCAGAAACAGGTCTTTTTCTTGGGTTTGTACCATTGAAGGCCTCCTCTAGGGTGTATGATCTGGGCATTATTCTTGACAACAGACTAACGCTTGAGTTTCAGGTGTCATCCCTTTTCCATACCAGTTTCCATCGTCCGAGGAATATCACCAGAATAAAGCCCCTAGTTCTGCCTCTGGACCTCCCTACCTTGGTTCATGCCTTTATGATGTCCAGGCTCAACTACTGTAATGCACTCTATCTTGGGATCTCTGGAGGTACCCTGCACTAGCTGCAGCTGGTGCAGAATGCAGCGGCCAGGTCGTTGACGGGACAGTCTCGGTACTGTCACATCACCCCAGTGCTGCATGAACTACACTGGCTGCCGGTCAGGTGGAGGGTCCTCTTTAAGGTGGGCTTGATCAAGTTTAAGGCCCTACATGGCCTAGACCCTGGTTACCTGAAGGATCTTCTTACACCTGCTGTCTCGGTCCGCTCCCTCCACTCCTCCCCTAGGGGCCTTCTTGCGATTCCCAGTATACAGCTTAAAACAGCAAGTGACAGAGCAATTAGTGTCACCGTCCCATCCTGTGGAATTCGTTGTCTCCAGCTATAAGAGGCCCCTTCTGTTGAGGTGCTCAAAGCCTTCCTCAAGGCCTTCTTGTATAATCAGGCCTTCATGGACTTGGCATTATAGTCTCTTCTGCTCCTGACCTTTGTTTAATTTGGCCCCTGGCTGTAACTTAGCCAGTATTTATCGCAGATCATAGTATCTATGAATTTTATAATACTGAGTTATTGGGCCAATTATTTATTTTGTATAGATAATTTATTGATTGTTTTTTTTATGTAATTTTAATATCTTCGGTGCCCAAAGTCTCCGGGATGGGCGTCTTTTAAATAAAAATTGCCATTGCCTTGCCTGTCCTGGAGACAGGCTCTGCCCATTAAAACCACCCTGCCCAGATCTGTGTGTAAGACTATGTTCCAATCTCCCCCCAAGATAATGGGAAGCCTGTGAAAAAAGGAGAGATGAACTACCAGGTTTACAAAAAGGGACAGGGAATCTCCGTGGGGCCATAGATGGAGTCCAAAATCACGTCAGTAGGGCCAGACAAGCCTGCAACAAAATGAACCTGCCATCTGGATCAGCGTATTCTTTTAGTAGGCGAAAGCTGTGCCACGGGCAACATGGAGGACAACACCCCCCTTTGCTGTGTGATGACCAACCCCATAAACCTGGGCCACGCAATCCCATTGAAACAGCTGGACCTCTTACTTCTTCAAATGAGTCTCTTGTAGCATAACAACATGGGATAATGAGTTCCTGAGATGGTCCAAACTTATATATTGCTTCCTTTGCTCTCTAGCCCCCTTAACATTCCATGATATAAACTTATAGTTAACACTCATGTGCAGGAAAGCTGAAAAGGGGTAGCCCAAAAAAATAAAAGGAATAGCCTAAACTCCAGAAAATGAAAACTCTGGGAGGAACACCATCCCACACCGAGCTAACTACCCATGCCCATCATCCCCCATAAACAACAGGAATGATACAAAACTGAAAATCCCCCAACCCATACTGAAACCCCCCAAAAGCCCCAAAATCCCACGCAGGTAAACCCCATATCAACAATGTCACAACTTTCAGAAAACAGAGTACTAGAAGGATCCACAGGTTGGTAAGTATAAGAAGGTTATAGCAACCTTCCCAGTCATCTAGCCAGGAGGAGGAGGAGTGAAAATATTCTGTCAAGAGGTGTTGAGAAGTTGTAGAACACCCCAGAGAAAACAGAACTTTAAACCCCCATCAAAAGTGGGGGAAAAATACAAGTAGATAGAACAAGACAGAAACTATAATAACCTCCTCTAGCAAGCTACTGGAAACCCATCCCATTAACCAGCACATGACGCCACCCACACCAAGCAGGAAATGTCCTCATAACCCACCCTTCCCAACCCTCCACAAAAACAGCAAAAATATATTGAGCACATATTAAAATAGTAAGCATAGTACAAACATTCTGTAATATAAACATGGCCCTAGTATTAACCCCCTTTGGAAAACAACCAGCCTGCTCAGACACAAAGCGAAAAGGGCCTTAAGGCAGTAGAAAGCAGGTTCCTTATGGCCACACATTCAGTTAGTCACAGATAGCCATTCACTAGCAGATGCCCCCAACCTCTTCCCATTAAACAGAAATCTAAATGGAACCCCCCACCAACCACTCATTTAACTTGTAGGCACACCTCCCATACCATTTCAGTCTATGGGAAAAGAGAGGGGTGGGGGTACAAAGCAAAACTGTTGCAGAAAAACAAAAATGTATACTAGACACAAATGGGCCAATACCAAAACCCAATTCCTGGGGAGAGAATGTTTGCTAAGGGCTATGCTAGGTTTGCACTTCTGGAGAGGTACCCAGTAAATCCACACAGGAAGCAGTAACTAGATTGTCCAGACCAGGTTGGGTTCTAGAGTACGGCTTTATTCCGAAACAAAGTTGGAACACAAAAGCAAAGATGGACCCCCAAGGGTTTACACTTCTTGGAACAAAGCAATGCAGAACTCATCTGTAGAAAAACAAGCACTTGAACTCCCATACAGCATAGGATTAAACATCTGGAAATCTGGAACTAGCCACAGAGAAACGCACAAAATTCCTGGAAGTTGCACTAGGCCATCACTTAGAACAGTTCCCATATGACATAGGATTAGACATCTGGGAAAAAATGTGGAACTAGCCACTCAAACACACAAAATCCTGGATAAAGGCACTAGGCCAGTATGTAGAACAGTTCCCATATGGCATAGGAGTAGCAGAAAGGACTGTGGCAGAATTGGCCATTATGGAGCACACAAGGCTCTAAACTAGCAAAAACCAACATACATGGGGTAAACTTCTTCAGGCATTGACCATGTGCACTGACAGAAAACAAGCACCCTTACAGAACCTGAAGTGCTGAACTGGTCACTCCAGATCGCGGGGGCTTCCACCTTCCACATCCATACCCAGCCATTCTTTCAGAATTACACCTCACAAATACTGAAACCGTAGAAACTGATGCTATCTTGAAACATTTAGCACATTTTACATAAGGAACATCATTAGGTTGTAAGGCTAAAGTCCTGAACAAAGAGCAAGTTGCATATGGGACACCCACTGTTCTCAGCAAACTTTAAAACACACATCTTCTTGAGAAAATCCTCACAGAGGTTGGGTAAAAGGGTCTCTTTATAAGAAAGTCATCCCACAGAAAACAAGGCAGGTACCCTTCTGGGTTACTCAGACAGAATCTACTCACAGTTTGTACACCAAAGGCAGCTTCACAAAAAGTCCAAGGTTGGATCTGAGGATTGCCCCTCAAATCTTCTGCAGTCCCCCTCATCCCACATGGGATAAAGGCACATGAGCCCCTGTAGACGGTTTCCACCACTTCACAAGTCAGGAAAGGATATCATCCACTAGGGTGAGAAAACTGGCACTGCTCACTCCCTGAGCTACTCGCACGCTGAACTGCTGGTATGAGCTCTTTCTGAAAATTCTAATGCTCCCTACCACTCACAACAACATCGGTGGCTTATGTTGCTGTGAGAGTTCTAAATGGCATCACCTCATTGTTCTCAGCAGTGACCAAGCAGCAGAGGGGCAAGGTGAAAATCCATTTAACTAGATATTCACCATCTGCTTTCCATACCTAACACTGACACTAATGGGATTATTGTAACCCCAGGGAACAGGGGTTTACATAAATGAAACAAAGCAAAGCTCAAACCAGTAATAAAAAAGTCTTGCAGTTGGAGGCCTTGTTCACTGAAAATACATCTTCTTCTAAAAGAACCTGGAACCAGGAGTTCATAAATGAAGGAACAAAGTGAGCACCAAACATAAAGAGTCCACATCCGAAAAGTGGGTGAATGGCACAATGTCAGGCTAAATGAAAGCCTTCTCTTACGAAACATGTGTCCACTAGATAATGTCTGATAAGGAGCAGCAGGGAGGCATAGATCAGGGCATCAGCACACCACCACACATGGTCCATGTTCAATAAAGAATAAATTGACATCCAGTTGACAACAAGTATCCAGATCCACCTAGGCAGGCCCTGACAGCTGAATTTACACACAAAACTAAACAGTCCAGTCAAGCAAACGTTGATCAATGTAGGGAGGCAAGCACTGTAGCAGAACAATCCCACTGTAAGTAAATCCTCAAAGGAGACTCAGCATAGTGATCACAGACCTCTTCAACAGGGTTTAAACAAGTCAGGGAGTAACTTCTCCAGCTCGTTTTTGGCCTTATCGGGTTCCTCAAAAGTGTGCCAAGTGCCTGTTATAAGGACCTGTAATCATGAAGGGTAAAGAATGCAGACTCAGATCCCTGCCACAGTAATTTTGGTCATTATAGGGTGAAAGGCTGAGCGTTTTTGTCTCATCATTGCAGGCAGGTCCTGAGATATATGCAGTCTGTTCCCCTCCCAGGTGATCTCCTTTAAATCCTGCAAATTAGCCAAAATATGTGATTTGTCTAAATAATTCAGTAGATGCAGAATGAAGGGTTGGGGGATCTGGCTGAGGGTCTCGGTCACAGAGCATGGTGGGTTCTTTCAACAACTTAGACCATATTATGGGGATAAGGGTCCGTGATCTTGTTCAACAGCTTCTGAGTGAAAAGAATAGGGGAGGTCTCTTCTGCCTCCTCTGGTAGACCACAAATAACCAAATTATTGCACCAAGATCGACCCTCTAAATCTTCTAGCTTGGCATCAATATGAACCAGTTTCTGCTTGGTGGAAATTGCATCACTTTCCATGCAGTTCCTCGACCTTTCCAAGAAGTCATGCGGGCCTCTGAGTCTCTGACCTGCTGGCTGAGATCGCCCAGGTCAGCACGGAGAGATTTCAGTTCTGCTGGGGTCTCCTTGAGTGACTCCTTCAGTGGCTTAAACTCCTCAAGAAATATATGTTCAGAAAGAGGAGTTGAACTTGCAGATGCAGAAGCAGGGCAAGAACCTTTAGAGCCCTGTGACTAGACCATTTTGCCAATTTGTCAGGAGTTTGGGGCGGCATGTGGCACGGTGGAGCGGGCTCTATCTCGGTGTCCAAGATCAGTAGTGAGGGAACAGAAAACATCATGAGTGAAGGGAAAACTCCACAAAATGCCCAGTAAGTAAATGCCAAAAAGCTAAATAAAGTACTAGAAACGTAATAAAATTATACATGAGGAGCAGGTCAGAGAGCATCTACTCACTGTGGGGCATCACGTGACCTCCCGAAAATTTAATAATCTTGGAGTGGATTAATATTTTTTCACCAAACCAGCAAAGTGAATTCTTATGAGCTGAACCCTTTATACACTGAAACTTTCAGATCAAAATTCTAAACTGTCTGGGCGCTACAGATCGGCAAAAAAAAACCAAAAAAAAACCTGTGATTTTAATTTTATTTTTATGTTTTTGTTGCTGTCTTCATTTCAGAATCCACACATCCAGCTGGAATGAAACATGGCAAGTTTAGAGGTCTACCCCATGAGCTGTGCCTGCAAAATTCCGTGCAATTCTGTGAAATGGTTGTTACGATATTAAAGTGCAAAATTTCGGGTTTAAAATGAAAGTGATTTGTGTGGTGGTGGGGGGGAATGTGCAGTTAGGGTTTTCAACCCTAACACCTAATTTCCTCACTTTTGTTGCTGTGGAACAAGCCTAACTGATGCATTAAACAGAGTTTTTTGCCATGAATGTCCCTTCTTTTTGAGAATATGCACTATAAATAGTGAAGTAATGGTAACGCAAATGCAAGTGCATTACAGTAACACACATGGTGACACAAACATAAACAATAATGCAAACGGTAATAGAAACACAAGCACAAACATTAATGAAAACAGAGAAATGCAAATCATAACGTGCACGGTCACGGTAACACAATTGGAAATGCAAACACTTATGGGAACAGCAACAATGATGCCAAAGGAAACACAAACACAAATGCAAACACGAATGGAAGTGCATGCGCAAATGCAAATGGAAATGCACACAGTGATGCAAAAGGAAATGCAAACCAAAACAGTAATGGAAAAGCAAATGTTAACAGTAACGCAAATGCAAGTGCAAATGAAAATGTAAAGGGTAATGAAACGGTGGTGTAGACGGGAACGTAAACGCAAACGGTTACGGAAGTGCAAGTGGAAATGCTAACTGTAACAGTAACGAAAATGCACACCCTTTTTTCCCAAAAAAGCTGCATTGAGAAACACAGTGAATAGAAAGAATGTATGCATAATAATTGACCTCGGAGCAGAAAATGAACACTTGGAATGCTAAATTGCTTATATCTCAGGAACCGTACGACGTAGGAAAAAAATTAAAATTTCATATAATTTATGATTTTCCTGGCTAGTTTTGTACTTGGCCCCCTGGGGGGGCTAAGCATTTCTATGATGAAAAGTCTGTATCACAAAGTGTTTCCGACCGAGATACGGGCCCCCGAAAGGCTCAGCGGACACCATGATGTTAGCCTATGGGAAAAATTGTCAAATTCAGAGTACTGTAACTTTGCAGGCCTCTAATATTTCGTCACCAAACTATGAATAGGCACATATATGGGATCTTGGCTTTGTGCCCTCCAAATTTCAGCCCAAAAGACCAAACCATTCTTTTGCAGCAGGGTGGCAAAGATTTCCTATTCTTATGGCCATAGTGTTGCAAATGATGTCGTGATTTATAGAAACATAGAAACATAGAATTTGACGGCAGATAAGGACCGCTTGGCCCACCAAGTCTGCCCATTTTCCTAACTAATGGATAAGCTGCAGATCCTAGTTAACCAGCAGACTACTTCTTCCTACCCCCAACCCCTAGAATTGCCTTATGACTGTCCCATGCATGCTTGAATTCCTCCACTGTTTTTGACTCCACAACCTCCTCTGGAAGGCCGTTCCATGCATCCACAACCCTCTCTGTGAAAAAATACTTCCTTAAATTACCTCTGAGCTCCCCCCATCTTCAAATTGTGCCCCCTTGTTCTTGCACACCTCTTTTTTTGAAAGATGCTACCCTCTTGGACTTTGTTGATTCCCTTGAGGTACTTGAAAGTTTCTATCATGTCCCCCCTCCCTCCTTTCCTCGAGGCTATATGTAACCCCCTGCAAATGGGGGTTCCCAAAAGACTTCCAGGAGCTTGCTTGAATGCTCCAAGCCTGAATGGTGTTTGGCATTTAAGCCATTTATCAGTGAGTGTTTTTAGAACCTCTGGTACTGTCTCTTTAAGAGCTGTCTGCTTGCAGACATAATTAGTTTGTATGGGGGACTGTGTGCTTCTCTGAGTACCACTCGAGCTGCTGCCAATTCACTTCATTTTGCAGTCACTAGGAGTGCAAAGGGAACCTATCTGAAAGATGTAACTGTTTGCCAGAAATTATTTAGAGTAATAATGAAATTACAGTTTGTCTAACCTGCTTTCTTTGCAGTCAGAACTGTGTCTGCTAGTTCCTCATTCTAGTTTTGAACTGCTGAACTGGACCAATCAGTGTGGGGTAAGCTAGCTCTAAAATGGTGCCTGACGAATCAGAACTTGGACTCATAATCTGAGCCAGCCACAAGAGGATTGTATGGGCAGTGACTCTGGGAGATGTAGTTTAGACTTCAGTGCCTTTTTGGACCAACAGCAGCAGTCTATTGTGAGTGACAGCCAATCCAGTCAAGAACAGGAGGAACTCAAAGGAAGTGCCAGTTTTGTCGGTTGGAGTTTCAGTTGAGCTTTGGCAGTGAAGAAGGAAGGAGCCCTGTGCTTTTCAGTGTGCAGTTTTAGTCAAAAAGCGTGTGTAAGGCCCAGAGTTCCGGTCTGCAGCTTGTGTAACAGCTTGTTAGGACTGAATCCGTCCTGTGAAAAGAATCAAAGGATCTCTGAAGAGTAGAAACCAGGCTCACCCTGTAGAAGACTGGAGGAATTGCTGAAAATTGCACTCTGTCTGTCAGGAACTGAATCTGCTGTGTGTTCTCCGGTATTGTGCAGTAATTGCATCGGGATACAGATGCAGCCTGCCTGGTATAGTGCTTTTATATGGATGTGTGAAGAGGTTTGGTACCTCAGTGAGCCCTGCTGACATTGAAGGACCCTATCTTATTTGGAGGTCGGAGTACTAATTCAGGGTCGCTCCCTGTTGAATTGCCACATTAAATCCAAATGGAATTACTGTACTGCTGACTGTTTAATTCTCCTTTCTCTGTGTGAAAGGGCCCCACCAGCTGCCACGGTTTGGACTAGCCACTAGGGCTTGGGTACCCAGGGACAGTAACTGATAGGGATAGGCCTGTGCACAGAGCCATAGGTAGATTATTAGAGTGATAAGCTAATTAACCTGATTTCCCTGTCCTTGTTATATCCCTAAATAAATCAGAGCTGCTTGTTTCAGCAAAGTTATACTGCCTGAGTATTTGTCTATGTTAAAGTACTGTACTGTGATTGTTGCACTGTATCTCATTTCACAGGAGGTCCCAGTGCGGAACCAGACCTGGGGTAAGTGTATACTGAGAGGTAATTCTGATATATTGTGTGGGCCACTAGTGGGAAGAAAGGGGTTGCAGTGTCCCAGAGGGCTGTGACCAAGTTAGTTTAACTATTGCAAACCCTGACCTCTGGGTGGAGGCACCCGCCATTGGATCCAGGCCCTCAACCTGTTAGTGGCAAATCAGGCAGGGTAGTAGCCCTGGGATAGCGCCATCTAGAGGGTTACATATACATATTAGCTCCTAAGTCTCTCATATGTCTTCCGTGCAGACCCTGCACCATTTAGTGCCCTCCTCTGGACAGCTTCCATCCTATGTCTTTCGGAGATTGAGTCTCCAGAACTGCACAGTACTCCAAATGGGGTCTCACCAGCTGTCTGTACAGAGGGATAATAACTTCCTGTTTTCTACTGGTGATGCCTCTCCCTATACATCCCAGTATGCCCCAGCCCTCCTTGCTGCCCTCTCACATTGCTTGCCCACCTTTAGGTCATCTGATATGACTACCCCCAGGTCCCTTTCCATTTTTGTTGTTGTTAGTATCTCACCCCCATTGTGTACTCTTCCCCTTGGGTTTTGTTTCCCAGGTGCATTACCTTGCACTTCTTAGCATTGAATCTAAACTACCATACATTTGACCATTCCTCTAACCTTGCCAAGTCCCTTCTCATTCTTTCCACCCCACCTTGTGCATCAACTCTGTTGCAGATCTTTGTGTCATCTGCAAAGAGACATACTTTTCCTTCCAGTCCCTCTGCAATGTCGCTTATAAAGACATTGAAGAGGACCGTCCTAATACTGAACCGGTACTCCACTAGTAACCCCCTTTCTTCAGAGTGGACTCCATTTACTATTACTCTCTGTGTCCTATTCTCCAGCCAATCTTTACCCAGGCTGTCATCTTGGGACCCACCCCAGGCTGGCTATCTTGTATATTAATCTTTTGTGTGGGACTGTGTCAAATTCCTTGCTAAAGTCTAGGTAGGCCATGTCCACAGCCCCTCCCTGATCTACTACTTTGGTCACCCAGTCAAAGAAATCTATCAGGTTTGTCTGGCATGACCGTCCCACTGTGAATCCATGCTGCCTTGGGTCCTGTGCCCCTCTGGCCTCTAGATACCCGACAATTCTTTCCTTCAGAAGTGATTCCATCATTTTCCCTACCACTGAGGTTAAACTAACAGGTCTGTAGTTTCCTGCTTCTGCCTTGCTCCCACTTTTGTGAAGGGGAATCACATCTGCCCTCCTCCAGTCCTCAGGTACCACCCCATCCTCCCATGATTTGTTAAAGAGGGTAGTCAGTGGTGTCACTAGTTCTACCCTTAGTTCTTTTAGAATTCTGGGATGAATCCCATCAGGCCCCATTGCTTTGTCCACCTTCAGTTTTAAGAGTTCTTTCAGAACCCTTTCTTCTGTAAATGGGCTGGTATCAACTTCTGTATCCAGAGTGTTTCTACTGTTTGTTTTAGGTACCTCCCCCTCTTCCTTTGTCAATACTGAGCAAAATATTTGTTTAGTATCTCTGCCTTTTCACAGTCACCTCTGCCCACCCTCCTCCCTTTATTAAGCCTCACTATCCCTCCCTTGGTCTTCCTTCACTCCCTGATGTACCTATAAAAGGTTTTATCCCCTTCTTAACTGAGTAGGCTATCTTTTCCTCGGTTTGGGCCTTTGCTGTTCTGACTGCCTTCCCAGCTTCCTTTTGCTTTAACTGATACAGTTCTCTGTCCTGCTCCTTCTGTGGTTCCTTGTATTTCCTGAATGCTTTCTTTTTCTCTTGAACCTTCACTGCCACTTCCTTTGAGAACCATAGTGGTTTCTTACATCGTTTCATTTTGTTTATTTGCTTCACACAAAGGCTTGTTACCTCTGTGATGGCAGTTTTTATTATTCCCCATTGTTCTTCCACCCCTCCTTCCTGCCCATTTGCTAGTGCATTCCTTAGACACTCACCCATTTTGGCAAAGTCAGCCCTCCTAAAGTCCAGTACTTTTGCTTTTGTATGGCTTGACTCTATTGCTGTGTTTATTGTGAACCATACTGTCCGATGGTCGCTAGTTCCCAGATGGCTACCCACTTCTACATCTGTGATCCTCTCTTCATCTCCATTTGAGAGAACCAGGTCTAAGATTGCTCCCTAGTGGGCTCCAATACTAGTTGTTCAAGGCATGCCCCCTTGGGCATCTAGAATAACCCCACTCTCAAGTGGCTGCTGCAACTGCACCCAGTTAACATCTGGCATATTGAGATCACCCATCAGCAATATCTCCCTTTTTCTGCCATTCTAAGTATACTTTCTATCATTTCCTTGTCCATTTCCTCCCCTGAGAAGGGGTCTGTATCCAACCTCTGTGTGGATTGTGGTGCCATTGCGTTCTCCAATTCCACCCACAGTGCTTCTTCTCCTCCTGTTTTCCCTTTTGTTCTGTTGTTTTGATTCCTTCCCTATGTAAAGCTACTCCTCCTCCTCTTTACCCTCCTGTCCCTCCTGTAGATAGTGTATCCTGGTATGTTTACGTCCCAGTCATGGTTTTTGTGTACCATGTTTCTGTGACTGCCACGATATCCAGATGTTCCTCCTCCATCAAGGCCACTAATTCAGGAAGCTTGTTACTCAGACTACGGGCATTGGTACTCATTGCTCTCCATTTTTGATGGCTTTACCTTCTTTGCAGCATCCCCACTGACCTTTCTACCTCGGTCTTTTCTCATTTAGTACCCTGTTTTGTAGGAAAGGCTGGGATTTTCCTGCTGCTTATCAGTGCCTCCCCTTGACTAGTTTAAAGCTTGCCAATGAAGCATTTAAACCCGATTGCTCAAAAGACTTGTTCCTTCCTGGACAGATGCAGACCATCCTGCCAGTATAGACTGGTGTCCCTCCAGGTGAACCCCAGTCCCAATGAAGCAAACCCTGTTCTCCACCATTTTTCAACCATTCATTAAACTGCATGGTGCAAAGTACCTCGCCTCACTCATGCCATTGACAGACAGCACCTCAGAGAAGGATACTGTGTGCTACTTGTCTTAGGCCCCTCCCCAATTCTACAAAGTCCTTCTGCACTGCTCTAATCTCATGACGAGCCAAGTCATTTGTCCCTAGGTGGACAATGACGTCCAGCTCAGACTCCCGTGCAGCTGTTCTTGTGATCCTGGGGATGCGCTTCCTGTCCCTCCAAGCCATGGCACCAGGCAGGCACCTTACTTCAGTTTTCCCTGCTCCCCCCAGTTCTGTCCCCCTAATAATTGAGTCCCCCAACAGGAGCTGCTTCCTTTCCTTGTGGTGTCCTCTGCCTCCTTCCTGTGGTCCTTCCTTGACAGTTGTCTTCAGCCTCCTTAGTCTCTTCTGCGGGTGCATCCATAGGGGAGCTATGCTCCCCCAGAATGGTGTATGGATTGTGGAGTGGAACAACTGACTGGGTGTGCCTCTGTTCCACCATCCTCCCCCTCCCTGAGTCCACTGTGGTCCAACTGCTGTGCTTTCTTCACAACCTCTGAGGTAGTGGTGGTGGCTCTGGTGCTCCCTGGATGGGGGAGGTTCCCTTCCTACCGTCCAGTGTGGCCTGGGGGAAGGTTCCCTTACTACTGTCTAGTGTGGCCTGAAGACGGGCAACTTCCTCCCTCAGGGCAGAGTGTTGTCTGCAAATAGGGCAGCATCTCATCCTCCAGAAAGACTCCCGGAAGACTGCTGCCCTACAGCCATTACATTTCTACTCCCACATGTTTATCTACTTTTTGTGTGTGTGTGTGTGTGTTTGTGTGTGTGATTGATTTGTTATATAATATATATATATATATATATATATATATATATTATACAATGTGTATGCTTATATTGTCAGTGCAGTGGGCTAGAGAGGATATGACAGTGATATGCACTTGCAGTCTTGAGGAAATGATGTCAGAACCCCAGGTATAAGGACCTATTTCAGGGTGGGTGGGGTGAGGGGGTAGGAAAGGTTGGGCTAAACTGTGCCCTCATAAAGCAATCAGCAAAGCTCTGACCCACCGCTCGATAGAGTGCCTTCCTGTCAGCAAGATGCCCTACACAACAATTTGACAGAGAAAATACCCTGCTAATCAAACAGAGAAAATCCAGACATCCAAGTCAGACACAGGTAAACCTCCCCAGCCCCCAAAACAGCCTGGTGGTTTGTGCTGTGAAAGCAGTCAGCCCCAAAATAAGTCAGCTGTGCTTTAAACTCTTCCTGCACTGAAAATCTTAAGAATTGTAACAAACGTAACGCTAGATCCACCTCCCTCTGTTGCTTGAAAGACTGTCTTTTCCTGATAATTCTAAGTTCCTTATTTCACCTTTCAGTTAGAAGTAGCCTCCACCTGCAGAATGTCTGCTACAAACCAAAGACAATTGTAAGGTTCACCTACCTCTGTTGTGAGCACAAAGTGCAATATAGAATTTGCAAGTGCAATATAGAATTTCTCACACAGCTCACAGCTAAATAAAGAAGTAGTGTCCTTCCAGGTCAAGAAGATGTGCTTTTGCGACACTTTCGCAAAATAAAAGCATGAAAGTGTCGAATGTGTGACACTACTGTTTACAAAAATTTCAAAAACATATTTCTGGGGTGTTTAACCCCCCAAAAAAGACATGGCTAGCATCCTCAGGGCTCGACTAGGTGAACACAGCAAGAACTGTGTCCCTAGAGGGTCCCAAATTTAAATGCCAAGCATTTCTGTGACCACCAACTGAAAGCAAGAGGGCAGATTTGCAACATGACAGGGGTCATTTGTGACACTGTCGAACTTTTTGTTAACTTTTCCCATTGACTATAATGGGAAATTTGTTTTTTGAATAACTTTTGATCCATTTGATATTTTTTCATGAAATCTTTGAAAGGCACATTGGGGACCCTGGCTGTATGTTTCCTGAAGGTTTTGGACTGGTCACACAGACCACGTGACCTGTGGGCACGAGCAAAGAATGCACAAAAAAGCATCAATACCACATTCTATGGTGCTATGTAGCTCCACAACTGTATAACTGACCATTACAAAACTTGGCAGATCCAGAGTTCTATAGTACTGCTCTATGCCTGCAAAATTTCAGGCAAATCTGTCATACGGTGGCAAAGTTATTAAGCTGCCAAATTTCACACTTTAACCTTAAATGGGGTACACAACCCTAACTATAGTACACTACCGTCCACTATTATATATATATATATATATATATATATATATATATATATATATTGCAAACAATTTCATTTAATGCATCAGTTAGGGTTAAAGCAACAAAAGCAGGGAAATGTGACGTTAGGGTTGAGCCCCTAAACCCCCACCACCCCATCCTCCAGAGACTGACAGATGCTGGGGTGTGCCATGGGTTCATGAGACCCAACTTTCACCCTATTCGATGTGTAAACAGGTTGACATGCCACAGTAAAGGAGAATGGGCCTTACAACCCCATGGCACACCCCGGCATATGTTGGTCTGTGGAGGATGGGGGTTGGTTGGTGGGGGGGTTAGAGGCTCAATCTTAACATCTCATTTCCCCACTTTTGTTGCTTTAACTCTAACTGATGCATTAAACAAAGTTTTTTTTTTGCAATGAATTTCCTTCACTTTTTGAAAAAGTGTAATATAACTAGTAAATAGCATGTGTTGGTGGGACAACAGGGCCCCCACCAAGCTGCCCATCTGAACATAACAAAATGTGTCTGTAGAGCGTGGGCCCACTTTCACATTGCTACAGATCCATACAGCAGCCCTATAGGGCAAGGAACCCTTGTAACATTGATTTGCTAGTATCTTGGGAACCGTAGCAGCAAGGAAGAAAATTCAAGTTTCCGTAATCATGACAGCAAGCTGCCAATGAGAGATAGATTGCCTAAATCCATATCTCACATCATTTATGAGCTATGTGCACAGAAAAGCATTGGGGTTGTCCAGGCATACAAACTTGCAAGATGATCTGTATTACTATTGTCATAGTGTTTTAAGAAGATATGTGGCATACAGGAATTACCAGAGTCACTTTATTATTACACTGCTTCATATGCCCCTGTTTACACTGCTGCACTACAGCCTAACTCAGAAAAAGAGTTAATGATTTGTATCCCTGTGAACATGATGTTAGTTTGCTTAGTGGTTTGTCTGCCTGCCATGATGCTAGTTTAATTATTGTATGGAAAATCCCTTTCAAGGTATTTGCATAAAACTAACTGCTGTCAGAGAGGGAAAATAAAAATCTGCCTGAAGTGTGAATTAAACTGTCCTTTTCATTTACTTACATAAACTACAACATTTATTTTTTTTCCTGCCAGTTCAATATACATCACTCAGGGTGATACTGTCATAAACTACAACATTTTTTTTTCCTACTAGTTCAATATATGTCATGCAAGGTGATACTGTCATGAAAGGCTGTAATAGTGTGCCATTTCTGCAACAGATGACTGAGCAGATTTTGATGACTCACTCAGTGTCGTTCAATGTGCTCATTCCTTACATGAAATACTTGTTTTTCTTAGGGAGAGTCATTGTTAATTGACATTGTGAGTTTGCTGTGAAAAGCCTATAGTCGCTCTTTGTTCAGCACCCCCTCCCCATACACAGTCTCACCAAAATCTTGTGGGTCCCATGGACGTGTGAAGTAGAGTTTAAAATGTTAATATGCCAAGAAATGTAACATTTACTGAATTAAAAAATAGGATTCTGCAGAACCTTTCCAAATGAAAATCTGTGTCTCCATTCCCCACTGTAAAGACTGCCAATCAGTGCCACGTGTGCGCACAGCAATCCTGAGCAGAATAAATGCAGACTGGTATTATAGTGATGTGTGCAAAGAAGGTGCAGCTGAATCTCTAGGGGACAATCGGGCTGTGATATGAATTGTTAATAAAAAAATATATATTACAAGTCTGTCCCATGTTAACACTATCTTGCCACTCCCCAGACACATCCGGACAGCCTGCTCCTCAAACTGCCACATAGCACCATTCATGATCACAGTAAATGCCGACTCCCTTATTCTCTGTGAAGGCCATGTTGACAAATTGGTACATGTAGTGGGTGGCCTCAAAGATACTTTATGTGTACCTACTGTCTTGATGTCACACTAATGAGTCCGCTTGTCCTGTAGCAATTCAGCTGCACATTCATTGCAGACATTACCAGAATAACAGTCCACATTCCTTTTCATCGGCATTGCCGTAAGCACCCATATGAGTGGTCAGGCAGACTTGCAGTGGGGAAAGGAGAGAGACGCAATGGGGAAAGGAGAGAGACACAGTGTGACTTGGAAAAGGTTCAGTAGACTCCTCATTATTTAATTCAGTAAATATTACATTTACAGGCATGCAAACATTTAAAAAAACATTTCACATGACAATAGGGGCCTGATGATTATTGTATGACTGTGTATGGGGAGGGGGAGGGCCTGACTGAGGAGCCACTATAGGTTTTTCAAAGCAAAGTCACAATATGAATTAGCAGTGACTCACCCTGGGTGTACCTTTGCTGAGCCATCATGCCCCCATTGATTGCCCATCCTTAGCAAACAGCACAGTAGGCTTCCCTTACAGAGTGCGGTCATCATACCAGCCATCTATGACAAATATAATACAACTAGAGTAAGTATCTATATAAAAGTTCTTCACCAAGGGACAAGAATGAAATAAATTTAATTATAAGGAAAGTCATATTGGAAATGTTTCAAAGGAGGTTTTAAGTGTGCATTCCCACAGTCACAGCTGTAACTTTCATTGAAAACATTAAATAGGCTAGAGCACTCCATTTTAACTTGGGCTAATTTTGTAAAGTTCTATGGTGGCAGGACTACTGCCTTGCACACTGTTTTTTTCAAGTTAACACAGAAAAGTACATCAAACTTGATCATTAGTGAGTTTTCAAATAAAAATAGTGCAGGGAGCAAGAAAACTGCAGCATGGGAGAGAGAGAAAGCGACTGCACTGTATTGAATGGTAAGAATACAGAGAGATTCAGTTCTGCTGCAGCGGAAGAACGCAGCTGTCCACAGCTGTGCTGTATTTGCAATCACGTGCTACCAGCTGTCCACAGCTGTATTCACTGTCACATGCTACCAAAGCCCTCTTTTCAATGTAATTGCAATATGCCATGCATAGCTCCCACTATGCAACTGTAAAAATGGGCTCAAAATGCTGCATTCTGATTGGCTGCTTACATTCTGTCTACCTTAAACTAATTGCTGGTGAGCACTCAAACTTTATGTCAGCACTTGACAAGGAATTTGTTACCTGATGCAAATGTTTTAACATGCATATATTTGTATATAGTTCCATATCTGTATTGTATTGTAACATATGGTAATTGGGATTACTTTAAATGTAAGACTGTTTAGTCCTAATAGTTAAATCTTGCAGAAAATAAAGTCTTAACTAGCTACATACCAAACAGTATATGTATAGTCTTATCATTTGTGTACTGATTAAAAAAAAAAGTCCCACCTGAACTTTCAGATGCCGGTGCTAGAGCAGCCATTACTGCTGCTACCGCAGTGAAAAGATACTAGCCATATGCCATCAGGCACTAACAAAATTGTTATTAGCCTAGTGACAGAGTGACTTAAATACAAGCCACTGGCCTCAGTCTGAGTCCTGGTACCCACAGAAGAAAGAGAGCAATTTAAACTCAAGCCACAGGCCACAGTTTAATTCCTAGTACCCATAACAGAAAGGAAATGACTTAAACACAGACTACTCGATGCAATCTGACTCTCAGTGAATGTATGTATTTGTTCATTTTTGATACAATGTGAGATATACTAGACCTATTTTCAGGTAAAATCTGGGAGAGTTACAGTTGCAGTCAAGGACAGCATTTCTGTTTATATCATCATCAACAAAGCAGCATTCAAATAGCAGCAGCAATCACAGAATAGTAAAAGTGAGACAAACAGTATAACAGATGCAGAAACTTCATTGGTAATACAATACACAGTATAAGTGACAAAAACATAATATCGGCGACTGAGATGACTGTTGGGAACAAAATAAAATCATGGGTAGTGGCTATTAAAAGTTTACATTTAATTGGCTGACTCTAACCTGCAGAGGCATGTGGTCTGAATATATAAGCTGTAATTTTAGCAGACTTTATTAACTGGAAAATGTGCAGTGCTAGGCCAAGCTAAGTCACATTAACTATGCTGTATTAGGTACAAGAACAAGGGTTTACATTGCAGAGTCCTTTAGAGCCTTGCTTAATAGCAACGGAGTGAGAGAGCAATGTACTGTGTAGTTAGTAATTAAGTAAGAGTTTACTCATAATCTTTGCAGTGCAAGACATGAACTTGGCCCAACCCCACTTGAGCCAGTGTTGAATCACTTACAATGGGTACCAACAGTACAAGATTACTGGTTACAAGGGTACAAGGTTACAATGTTTGAATTACAGCTAAGTATACAAGGTTACAAGCATTGTGTGGATCATATATGTATTGTAAGCTATACATTAGTTCTGTCCTATCTATGCTATACAATAAGTATACAGTATTTACATGAGAGGAGATAGGGCTCTTAGGTAACAGGAGACAAATAATGACTGCAGGTAAGCAGTACATACATGTGAGGGGGTAGGGTACATAGAAGAGAAAAGGCGAACAGTGACTATATATGGTGATACTTGGGGGAAGGGAGTTCCAGAAATTGGAGAACAGACTGCAAAGGCTAATTGGCCAAGGCCTGTAGAATATTTGCACTCTAGAGGAGGTTGAGAGTCTGTTCATCTCAATGAGTAGGCAAGAGCAGGGCACTGCAGGAAGGTGACTAGGAAGTGTGGGAAGCCTGACCTTAAGAGTTTGTGTTAGGGTATTTCAGTGTCTGGCTGTGTTCCAGTTTTCCAAAGTCGCTAAAAAAAACCTTGGCTGCTGGCAAACATCATGTTTAAACTCAGTCCTGTTATGCCCCCCCCCCCCCAGTCCTAACATACCTTTATTTCAAAGCTCACCCTTCCTGTAATCCCCATTAGAGGAGATGGGGTGGAATTTAGGCTAGCACAGTCATTTTGTCACTATCTGCATACTAAATCCCCCCCCCTTGCCTGACACTTCCAAGGTCCCCAAATACCTTTTTTAGAACAATGTTCCCCTTTTCTGACTCCAGCCCATGACTTAGGGGGAGCTGGCACCATGCCTGGATTTGGCACAGTTTTCATACACAATCCTGTCCAGCCCAGCCCAACCCCAAGACCCCCAAATACATTTTTTTCAGTAGTGGCCCCACTCCACCCCTTCATGCATAATTTTTGGGTGGATGGATGGAAGTCAAATCCCAGAATAGCTCTGCCCCCCCACCTCTAATCTATGGTATGCAAACCAGTCTCATTGATGGACTCAGTAAGCGTGTGCCAGGGAAGGAGGGATAAAGGAAGCTGAAGAGCTGTTGGTGGTGTTCATAATGCAAGACAGACTGAGCAGTTAAAAAAACAAAATGTCAACAGCTCAACGGTCTGTGTGGGGCCAATACAACCAGTTCATACTGTATGTATCATCACAAAACATGGCATACAACCAACCTCATGGCGATGTGCCCCAGAAACTGATATACTGCTATGGAAAATCAGTTACTTTGCAAAGTTTATTTAATGCAAGACTTGCAAAAGACTTACATGAGCAGTACAACAGTGGGATCAATGTACAACAGCTTTGGTCACAAACCTTAATGTTTTCATGCCGGGGTGCTTCTATCAGAGGTTACAAACAAGGGCTATCAGTGTTATTTAAATAGTGACACAGATTCTCATAGATTCATATTTCTACATGAAAAAGTAAAAAAGATACTAAGGTGAATAAAAACCAGTTCTCAAACAAGCATTAATTAAAAACTTAAAGCAACAAGATGATTACTATATATTATTTAAGTCTGATTGAAAGATAAGAAAAAGGAATGGAGAGAGCAATAGCATGATCAGTAGGCATCTTCACTTTGCAGGGTTCCCCAAAATGGACCTGTCAGTTTCCAGTCTCGATTTCAGTTAATTGAAGTTGAGTATGTTGTTATTTTTTCTGTACTATGAAAGATCAAAAAACAGACAAATTAAGCATAATGATACAAATCACTAAAGCAGTTAAATCACACATTGTGACATCTTGTACTGAAAACAATGTTTGTGCTGGCCTTTTTGCAGAGATGCAAGAGGCATGTATACATTATCTGAGGTGCAGCCGGGGTTCAAACCCTGAACCATAGGGACTTACAAGGGAGATGTTTCCCATGTACCAGTAGGTCTGACAGCTTTTAACTGGAAAATAAACTCATTTATACTGTACTGTCAGTTGAAGATTGCTAAAATATAGGCAGATTATTATAAAAAATTGGGCCATTTCCAGGCTCTTGATTGGTCAGTTTACCTAGCTTCATGAATGGCATGCGCAGCTCCCCCTTCCTCTGTCTCTCTTGGGCATATGCTTACTCAGTCTTTCAAAGAGACTGGTGCATGTGCCGGGGATTAGGGAGGGGTCTGACTGATTTAGCCAGGTGTTTGACTTCTGTTGTCTCCGGAAAAAAGAAGAGTCGTTTTGGTGGCAGTTGTACTGAAGCTGGGCATCTCTCTAGGTTCACCTGGGTAGTTTTAATTTGTGTTTGAACAGAACGACCACTGTGGACAGACATACATTATTGATATGCAGTATGTGTTTTGGGTTTTAGTTACAGTGTTATACAGTGATTGTGATTTACTTGTATTTTTGTACAATATTAGTGAATGTGTTTTAAACGATTTTATAAATTGCACAGTCAAATAAAGTATAACCATTTCACTTAAAAAATGCTGCCGTGCTAACTGTACTGGCATCTGTGCTACACTACTATATTACTAACCATTTAAAATTACAAAAATACACATATAAATGGTTGGCAGAAAAGGGCCTGTTCCCCATCCAGTTTATCAAAATGTATAAAAGCAATGTATAGTTTATTTTTCAGACCCTGTGTTTGGGGACCTCTTGTGGTAATGTGTCTTTTTACATAGAGAAATACACAGTGCTAAATTTCTAAAACTGTGCTGACCATATGTTATAGATAAAAACATGTCTTTATCAAGCTTGGAAATCAGTCAACCAACTAAAAATAATAGTTTGTGGGCTATCACAACTTTATCTGTCCTAGTGAATATCTTGATAGTTCTTATTGTAACTGAATGCTAAGACAGAAATTGAGATACCTGCCTTGTAACCATAGTTCTTTTGATAAGTGTTTTCCTCGGACGACCACTTTAAGCTGATAGCCTGCACATTTGCTTTCTATTTGAATGTCATAGTAGTTTGAACTTATCCAAGCACTGATCATGTAACCCCTTAGCCTGAGCAGCCAGATCATGTAACAGAGAAAACCAGAAGGCATAAAACACTACTAATGCAAGTATATTTAGTAAAGACTATAATTGTTTTTCAAACCACATTTTCTGATAAAATGTTCAATTTATATTAAACCACATAATGTAAAACAACTGATACTGTACAGTAAAACATAAATATTCCTATATAGGTACAGTATGAAGGACCTATAACTAGCTTAAGAGGGCAGGTGGGGAAGGTAATATTAATCGAATGACATTTATTAAAAGAACTATAGTTGTAAGGTAGGTAACTTTTTTCTTCATTTGTTTCTCTGCCTATGTCCCCAGTCCCCAGTCCCAGCAGCATCCCTCCAGCCCTGTCATCAACTCGTTTGCCCCATAACAGTGGGTGGCCAGCCACGTAGGGTTGTGTGGTGTGTGCGGGGGATGTCAAGCAAGCCAAGGCAATTTTCCTCCATTTTCTCTCTGGGAAATGAGTGAGTGCTGCATGCACGTGTGTGCATATTGACACACATGCATGCTGGATCAGTGCACATAATACCACATTTGCTGGTCCCACTGGGCTGACACCCTGCCTTCACTAGGTGGCAGGCAAGCTGCAGGATTCAGAGTCCCCCCTTCCTGAGGAAGAAGAGTCTTGCTGTGAAGCTCAATCCTCCCTCACTCAGCCAGCCCCCGAGTAACCTTGATCTATAACTGAACCAGGTCACCAGCATGGCTGGAGGTAAGGTTCCAGCTCCTCAGCCCTGCTTGCCACTGGGCTGACTGGCAGCTTTTTCTTTAACAGCATCAATGTTTTCATCTGCTTACCCTTTTAAGTAGGATTCTAGCAGTACCACAAGGATGTGTGAACTAGAAACATGTTCTGAAAGACCAATGCCCCAAACCTAGTGTCCCTTCTAGACTGCACATCAGTACAGTTATGGAATGTGAAGGTGTGGGCTGATGATCTAGTCACAGCCATACATACTTCCAGCAGTGGCATGTTACTGACAGCTGCAATAATGAAGATGATGATAATGATCACATCTTTATTTAATGCAGAGCAATACACATTAGAACAGTGCTGTAGTTACAAGTGTAAGCCTGCTTGCAGTTTTAAGTTACTAAGTAAAAGAATAATATACAATACATTGTTATACAATACTTGACCTAAAAATCAAGACAAAAACATATGGAAGTTGCTGTACTCCTAGCAGAATGAGCCCTGTACCCAGTGGAGGGCTCTTTGCCAGCTTTATTGTAAAAGTATAACATAAAAAAAAAAAAAACAAGCAAGAAATAGTCTTATTAGCTGCTACCTGACCCCAAGCCACTTCACTATATATAACACATAACTGAGTATTGTCACCCCAATGACCTTTCCTCTAGTAATATAATAGCAGAGCCCTTATTACATCCTGTTTATGATACTGTGACTCTCCTAAATTTACATAAGGCCCAGGAAAGGACATAGGCAGAGTAATAGCCAGGTTCAAATGGAATTTGGTCACCACTTTGAGAAGGAATTTCAAATGTGTCCTGAGAACAACCTTTTCCTGGTAGAAAATTAAAAAATTTAGTAGAATAGAAATCTTGAAGCTTGTTCACCCTTGTAACTAGACTACTGGCAGCCAAAAGGACAACCTTCTGTAACCAACTTTCCCCGTCTATTCTTGACCCCTTTACTTCACTCCTGGACTAGGTAACAGGCAGTCCTCAGAACACTTTCAGCTATAGCTACTGGTATACCATACTTGCAGCTGAGGGATGATACCACATAATAACCCTGTCTTTTGCAGATAAGGAAGAGCCACTCAGACTGTGACTAACTTGTGCTCTGGGTTGAAGCACAACTAGGAAAAAACAGTGAAACTGGGTACCAAGTTATTGCATGTATAGAGAATACTGGAGGGGCAACTATGCAGAACCAGTGTGTTCTGCCACAGAGGGGTTCTGATAACCCCCGGACCTCGAGAACAAAGCTCGAGAGGTCCATGGGAATCAGAACCCCAAGGTGGCAAAACGCACTAGTCATGCATAGAGTTGCTCATCCTGTATTTTTTATAGTACTGTGTGAAATTCTTGTTTTGTGAGTTCTCTTGCTTTCAAAGTGAAACTATAGAGACTGCATGAATCAGACTAATGGTGCCTTCCCTGCACACTATCTCCTTTTAGGGAAAGTCCATCATATTTCATTAACATCAATTCCTGCACCATATCTACTGTAGACATGAAATCAGCATTTACATGTTTTGTCCCTGCCCTGGGGGACACAGTAAATCAATAGGGCTGAAGAGCTAAGTACCACCACATTATACAAGGATTTTTTTCTCTCATTTGGTGCAGCCAACAAAAGGGGTTATGATCAGTTACAACCTTAAATTCAGCCCCCCACAAGTAATATTTCAGAGACTCAATAGTCCACTTCAGAGCTAAGCATTCTTTCTCTATGGTAGCATATTTTATCTCCCTTTCATATAGCTTCCTGCTGATATACATGATTAGATGTTCTTCCCCATCTATTTTCTGAGATAAGACTGCTCCAGTACCATTCTCTTGTGCATCAGTTTGAACCTCAAACACTTGGTTGAAGTCAGGGCTTTGCAATGCAGGAGCTGTACAGAGAATGGCCTTGATATTCTTTAAAGTTTCATCACAAATAGGAGTCCACTGAACCTTATTTGGGCACCTCTTTTTAGTGAGATCAATCAAAGGAATGGCAATGGCTGAGAAGTTAGGAATAAATCTCCTGTAATAACCAGCCAGGCCTAGAAAAGATCTCACGTGCTTTTTTGTGGTAGGTATAGGACTGTTCGCTACTGCTGTCACCTTATCTAGCTTGGGTTTCACCTGTCCGTTTCCTAAAATTAACCCTAGGTATCTTGTCTCAGTCTTTGCTAGGGCACATTTAACACATTTAGTGGTCACTCCTGACTCCTTTTTTGCTTGTGATACTTGGGACAAGTGTCTAACATGGGTTTCCCAGTCAGGGCAGAATATGACCATGTCGGCCAAAAAAGCCGTATAGTAGTCAGTGTGTGGTCTTAGTACATGGTTCATAAAATAATGAAAAGTGGCTGAGTCCCCGTGTAGTCCAAATGGCATTGTGACAAACTGGTATAAAACAATTGGGATGCTAAATGCGGTTTTATCTTGTGAATCGGGTGACAAGGGAATTTGCCAATATCCCTTAGTAAGGTCAAGGGTGGAGATATACTGTGCATTGCCTAGCCTGTCAATGATGTCAGCTATTTGGGGCATTGAATAGCCATCAAATAGTGACACGTTGTTAAGCTTTCTCAAATCTAGGCATAGACATATCCCACCCTCTTTCTTGTCCACTATGAACATGGGTGAAGACCATACACTCTTTGAAGGCACAATTATGCCTAACTGCTCCATTTTTTTGATTTCTTGAATCACATCATCCCTCACCTTCATGTGCAATCTGTAGGGATTTTGGTGTATGGGCTTGTGTTGCATGTCAGTTATGGTCTGCACAATTCCTTTGGCCTTTTCCATGATGTTTGTGAATATGGGCTCAAATTCTTGTAATACCCCCTGCAAATCTTTCTGTTGCAGAGGCTCCGGTTCAGGGCTTATCTGGAGATCCCGCAACTGTCCTGACTGCTCTAGCCTTTTGTAGGCAGCCTCCTGCTCTGACTCCCTAACTTTAGGATGGATATAAAGGGAGGGGGTTAGGCATCTCATGCCGTTAACTAAGGAGGTCTGCATGGTCAATTTATTTTTTTTTGGGGGGTTCTTTCCTGGTATACTAAGCTCATAATTCACTGCTCAGAATGGTGAAGGGGCCCTGCCATTTCATGAGTAGTTTGTTCTTTGTGGAGGGAAGAAGTAACAACCCATTGTTCCCAGACTGAAATGTTTTAGTCTTCAAACCCTGGTTGTATCTTTCTTTCTGCAAGTTTTATTTCTGTTGTAAGCTCTGGTGTGCCAAGTTGATATACCTCACCAGGCATTTATGTAACTGAGTTATGTACTCTACAACATCAAGATGTCCCACATCCTTCCCTTCTTCCCAGTTTAACCTCATCCAGTGGCCCCCTCAGGTTCCTCCCATACAGTAATGAGAAAGGAGAGAAACCAATGGATGCTTGAGGGATTTCACTGTAAGTGAAGAGTAAATTGGGGAGATACCTATCCCAGTCTCTAGCCTCTTCTTTAACACACTTCCTCAACATTCTCTTTAATGTCTAATTAAATCTCTGTACGAGGCCATCATTCTGTGGATAGTATGGGAAGTATGTACTGCTACCATGCCAGCAGTTGGTACAAGTCCTTTAGCAGGTGTGCATTAAAATTACTCCCCTGATCAGTAAGTATTTCCTGGGGGATTCCCATGTGGCTAAACACCTTTGCTAGCTTTTCTGCTATCCTTGGGGTGATGGCAGTTCTCATAGGGATAGCTTCAGGGTAGCAGGTAGCATAATCACATATGACCATTACAGATCTGTTACCCTTGGATCTCTTTTCCAGGGGGCCCACTACATCCATGGCTATCCTGTCATATTGGTTAGTCACAATGGGGATGGGTTGTAGTGGTACTCTATCCCTTTTTCCTGTCTGAGCTACCTTTTGACACTCAGTACATGCTTTGCAATACCTAGCTATGTTTTAAATGGATTGAGGGCCAATAAAACCTGGGTAATATCATGTTCAGGGTGCTATCTCTGCCCGCATGGCCTGATAGAGGGATGTGATGTGCCAGATTCATGATTTGAGAGTGGATTTTTTCTGGAACCATTAGTTGATCTACTTCCTCTCCAGTTCTGGGGTTAGTACATTCTCTGTTAAGTATTCCCTATTTTACAACAGAGGGGCACCTTTTTCCCACTTCCTTCCCCACCTATGGAAAAAAAAAAGGGTTAAGGGAAGGGTCTGCTTTTTGCTCATACTGTATATCACATTTAAAAGTGTGTCCCGCATCTGGCTGTATACCAGCATGAGTATCAATCCATTCCTTCTTTAGTTTCCTCTTCTCTGCTTTAGTTTTATGGTCCTTGCCAGGATCTTCAAAAACATCATCATCAAATGGGAACACAGTTGGTAAATGTCCCTACTTCACTTGAGCTCTGGTAGTTATGACAACTACAGCAGATTCCTGCACAGCATGACAGTGTATAAATGAAGCAAAGTCTGGGTGGCCCAGTAACTAGCACAGTTAGGTGAGGTACCAACCCCACTTCTACTTCATGTGTCTTTTCTTGAACCGTCCTTTGTATGGTGGCTGTAGGGTAGCAATGGGTATCACTGTGCATGCAGATGACTGCTGTATGTGGCCTTTTATTATTCCCAGTCACCAGATCTGCTCACACAAGAGTCTGGCCGCTCCCTGAATCAATCAGTCCCATCTCTGCACAGTAGCCATAAAGTGACCCCTGTTCACTAAGGCTAGGTGAGCTGTCTCTTTCTTTATATTAGTGTAACGCCCTCACCATTGGGGGGCTTACCTTATGCCTCTAAGCATCCTTCCACTGCCTCCTGGTGTCCCGCTCCTTTGTGGCTCCTTCTGCCACTCTGGCAAGACCCCTGCTCAATTGAGCCCCGTGGGGTGCATAAATCCAATTGCGAGTGGGTGAAATGTTGCAGAGCCACCGCTCACACATTTGCGAATGCGCCCAGCGCACTTGACTGCTCATAGCAGTCAAATACCAAAAGATGCATCTTCACTGGTTCCCAGTACCATGCCTAAGATTAAAAGAGGCACCAGGGACAAAACAAAAGCAAGGGGAAAAGTCTTTTTAAAATAAGCAGCTGCCCAAAGCGCTGCCTCCAGGGTGGAGAACAAAGGTAAGGGTGCAAGTATCAGGGCAAAGGAAAGCCCTAATTAATATTCATTAGCTCCCTGTATGTGTTTCTAGGAGCAATGTGTTACAGGAGCAGTGACTCTAATGAAACTGTTTATTTTATTAAAATTGGACTCCTTCAAGACAAAACTGTTGAGACAACAGAACAGTGGGGAAGGTAAATTAATATAATGTTGCTCCTGGCTGCACCAGAATGTTATGTGTGGGGACAATAAAAATGACTGCCTAGACTTTAACTGCAGCCACCATTTTTGTGCCTATCCACCAATTGGGAACCAGGATTTAACAGAAAGGTTCATGAGATAAATGCCAGAGACTTATGGGGACTTACTGGGACAAATTCTAGGTGCCAAAACACCAGCCAGTTAGCATCTGGGGACAGTTTCAGACAGCTTTGGCAGCCAATGGGACTTGGGAACTTCGGAACTCAGTCCCATGTAAAAGGGGACAACTGTTAATTTTAGCCAGATTTGAGAGATTCGTCCAGGAGTTGAGCGTGAGCCACTAGGGAGCTTGCCAGCTGTCAGACATTAGGCCTGCCTGGCCTAGACTTATCTGGCCATCAGTCTGCGGGTTCAAATATCCAGCCTGCCCACGTTGGAGTCACAGCAGCAGGAGATTCGGGCAGCAATCAAGCTGAAAAGAAGAAGCAGCCAGCAAACCACCTGGGAGGACCAGAAGGACAGAGCCTTACATATAAATGTGCTTAGTTGCCAAAGTGTTTGCGCAGTCAGTCAGTTTGTGACGTTTGCCGTGCATTTTTCTGCCCATGTTTTAATTGTTCCTGCATCCCGAAGACCAGCATTTCAGTGAGGACCATGAAGGAATCTTCCTGCAACTTCATTAAGCCATCTGTACTAGCTCTCATTTCGTTGGATCATCCTTCAGTCTGGGTAGTGTGAGTACAAACAAGGTAACTTCCTGCAACAAAGCTGCAATTATTTGTGTGTGCTATAAAATTTGCTTGTTTGGGCTTTCTTGCAATGGACTGAGCCATCTGGCTCCGGATTACAAATTCTGGGTTTGAGTGCATGTTCAGTGTTTCTTTCCTCAGGGCCCCAATGATCAGCTGCAACACCAACCTGCCCCGTGCAATGCTTTAGGCTAGCCTACTATTCCAAACTGGGTACCCAGAGTTGTGAGACTGTGTCAAAGGGATTCACTGTGCATGCATTTTCAGCCTGAAATATTCAGATCGGTAAATCATCTGCTAGATTTTTGCCCCACCCCTGTTCATATACCCCTAAATAAATCAGATTGTTGTTTTACAGTTTAAATCTGGCTAGTGTGTACCTTCATGGTGGGGATACAGTATTGTTGCACCATTGGTCTTATTTTACAGATGGCTCCAGGGCAGTTGTAGAGGATCCAGCCCTGGTGGTAAGTGCAAGGGGTGTGAGCAGGTAATTACTGACATATGGTGCATGTGAACATTTTGCTGCTATACTGTTTAGGCCACTAGAGGGGTTGGTGGGGGGTATAGCATCCTGGAGAACTATACTAATAGCAGTTATGCTACCCCAGAACCATTTCTCTGGGTGGAGGCACCCGTTCACAGAACTCAGGCCCCTCAACCTGTGCCTAGTCACACAGGCAGGGGTAGTAGCCCGTAGGATAGTGCCACCAAGGGGTTACATCTTGGAGGCAACGTTGGGATTAACACCCCCTAGTGGCCAAAATGAAGAGTTACAGCTAAACGTTTAATGGATACCACTGTAGAAATGGCTGTGCATCAGTTGGTGGGATGGTGTCATGTGGCATAAGATTGACCCCCACAATGCCTTGTTAATCCTAGACACACCCCTGTGCACTAGTAAAGACACTGTTGAAGGGGCACTTTCAAAAACTGAATGCTTGTGAAAAACTGTGGTGATAAGCCGACATGCTGACTTGACTGCCTAGACTTTAATGGCCTTAGTGGAGTATAGCAACCCTGTGGACAGCTCTAAGGTGCCCCACACTATTGCTCCTGAGGGATCCCCAGCCACCTGGAGGGTGGTAACTAAAGATAGTAAAGATCCCTTAGAGGACAAGCCCTCACCATTATCTGAGACCTTCGAGGAATAGTTTGTCAAGTTGTAATTGGAGGAGGGTAAAACCATAGAGGACTTTGTTATTTATGCCACCTGGGGGTGTTTCTTTCCCACTACCCATGCCAGCTCCAGCACCTGTCCCCTCACCAGCTCCTGTGCCCACACCAGTACCAGCATCCACCACTGTGCCTGCAGTTAGTCATTACTCTTACCGCAGGCTGAGGATATTCTCAGGCACTCTCCCCACCCCCAGAGGGGAATGATTGGGAGACTTAGATAGACTATGTTGCCCCCTTGGTACCCGAGTGGCAGTGTGTGGAGGCAGAGAAATGAAAAAGGATCATAGAAAGTTTGAGGGGTCTTGCTTTGGAAGCAGTTAGGATCCTGAAGTCCACAAATGCTGTTGCTTCCGCGCAAATGTACCTGTCTGCCCTAGAAGGTGTTTTTGGTAGCAATGAATTGGGAGAAACTTTGGTGAGGCAATTCAAGGGCACCAAACAGTGGAAAGGGGAATGTCTGTCTGCGTATGTTACTCTTTTGGAGAGAGTCTTGTAAAGAGCTTACCGGAAACTTGGGGTATCGGCCAGTGAATTGAACCAGGTAAGATTAGATCACATACTACAATGTGCCAAATATTCTAAGCTAAAAATGATCCAGCTAAAGCTCCAGGATAGGAAGGACAATCCCCTGATTATTGCGACCTGATGAAGGAACTCAGGGAGGCTGAAGGTGAAGAAGGAGATTGGAATTCTTGTGCGAGTGCAGCCAGAGTAGTCTATGCACTGGAAAACCTTTCTGAATCGGAAATTATGGTACACAGAGGATGCACCCTTGCTAAAATCTATTTTGCCGACACTGCTGTGCTCTCATATGAGTGCAGAGCTGAAAAATGATGTGGGTTATTGCCTGATATGTTTGATTTGGGGGATTCACATCTTCCAAACAGCTGGAGAACCAGGATCAGTAACAAGCTTGCCCAGAGAACCAAAGTATTCTCCCTCAAGGAATGGGATGTTGGTTGTGTCACGCGTGCTGAACACCACATTCGCTTGCATGATGAGTGACCCTTTAGAGAGAGATCTAGAGGCTTAGCTGCTGCCGACATAGACAATGTTGACGTCAGCTACAAGAGATGTTAGCGGCTGGCATCATACAAGAGTCACGCAGCCCATACGCCTCCCCAGGCATTGTGGTGTAAAAAAAAGAATGGCTCTGATTGCATGTGTGTTGATTACAGGACACTCAACAACAGAACTGTGCTAATCAGTATTCAATGCCATGTATAGAGGATGCCCTGGACTGTCTAAATGGGAGTAAATGGTTTTCCATTCTTTACCTCTGAAGCAGATACTATCAGATCCCAATGGCTCCAGAGGACAGGGAAAAAACTGTATTCATTTGTCCCTTGGGCTTCTATGAGTTCCTTCATATGCCCCAAGGCATATCGGGTGCACCAGTAACATTTCAGCTACTAATGGAGCATGCAGTGGGAGATATGAACCTCTTAGAATGTCTCATCTATCTTGACGATGTCATAGTTTTTGGGAAAACTCTCAAGGAGCATGAGGCTCAATTATTCAAAGTATTGTACAGACTTGAGTTTGGTCTTAAGTTATCCATTGACAAATGTCAGTTTTTCCAGAGTTCTGTCAAGTACGTGGGTCACATTGTGTCATCAGAAGGCATACAAATAGACTCCAGTAAGGTGGAAGCCTTAACCAGCTGGCCAAATTCCAACAACTTGAAAGAGCTCCAAAGGTTTCTTGGATTCTGCGGCTATTATCGCCGAGTTGTCAAATACTATACCAAGGTGATCTGCCCCCTACTAAACTTAACTCAAGGGTATCCACCTGCTCACAAAAAGTTTAAGAAGGGCACTGACAAGAATGCTGAAAGACCTGTTTCAGACCAAATGAGCTGTTTGGGCAGAGATGGATGCCCAATTGCGACATTGCTTTTGAAGAAATAGTTTACAGACTGACTCATGCTCCCATACTTGCTTATTCTGATCCATCTAAGTCTTATGTGTTACATACAGATGCCAGTTTGAGTAGTCCCAGAGCAGCACTCTATCAAGAACAGCGGGAAGGACTGCATCCTGTCGTCTTTGCTAGCAGAAGTCTGACATCTTCAGAGAAAAACTATCCAGTGCATAAATTAGAATTTCTCACTCTCAAGTGAGCCATAGTTGACCAATTTCTCAAATACTTTTATGGTGCTAAAATTTTGGTCAAGACCGATAACATATAGGATAGTGCATGGAGAACGGTTGACAACAGGGCTATTCTTCCAACGAGTTGGCACTATGACAACAGATTACCTCGAGAGCGCAGCTCGAGAAGTAATCTGTCGTCATAGTGCCAACGAGGTGGAAGATGCCCTGTTGTCAACCGTTCCCCATGCACATTTCTATATAGTGTATGGTGGAACGTCGTTCTCTGAGAAAAAAACAATCACTACGTCATATTGCTGCTTAAGAAAATGTTTACTTGGTTACTGGAAGGAAAAACTTAACTTTACATTCTTCGCGTTTTCACACTTAACATGTTTACTGTTTATCACTTTAGATTTTAAACTTTTAACGATTAACATTTTAACTTTTGAAACACTCACATACAGCAGCACCCGGAACAGCAATTCACAAATCTGTGGGGAAGAGCAAAGAAAAGGTAAAATCGGCTAGCAGTGGGTCTAGCTCTGTTGAGGGAATGTCATGTATTGCCCTGTGCTCGTCGTCGTCTCTGAGGAAGCTATGTATCTGCCACATGTCATTTCTCGTTTTTTTGGCCGTTTTTTTATTCTCCTGCTCGAGGATGAATGTATCCCGCTCGGAAAGTGGTTTTGAAAGTACCGCCGCCGACATTGCTGCTAACGCTACGTGTTCTGTCAAGGGAATGAGCCCTAACTATCAAATGGTGCTCAAGGACATGGTTTGTGACGTGCGCAGTGCAGTGAGACAAATCGTTCTGCTGCTCTGCGATCGTCACTACTGTGTGACTACAAGGTTTCGAGAACGATGGATTTCGGTGGAGAACGACGTTCCACCATACACTATAATCCTTTAACATATGTCCAAACCACAGCTAAACTAGATGTTACCAGACACAGATGGCTGTCTGCTCTAGCAACATATGATTATGCAGTGGAGTACTGACCCAGCTTCAATCCTACATGCCAATACTCTTTCACAAAGACCTGCTTCTGACCAACAGTGGGTTCATATACCTGAGCAATTTGTAAAAGCACTATGCCACAAGTTCAACCAGGAAGAATCTTTGTCCTCTGAAGCTGTAAATTGTCTGGCAGATTGCTTGGGACCTCCAGAGACTTCTATACCAGTTGCCTTCTGTAGTTTTGCAGCATTGGACTTGAGTTCTTTACCCCAGCTAACATTCACAAAGAACAGTATTATGATCCAATGATCAGGCCAGTAGTTGGAGCTCTAAGAAAAGGGGAAGATATCTCTAAGATGTAGCCCAGAGATTCTAAAACTGCTTTGCTTCTTTTGGAGGAAAGCAAGCTCAAGCTTCGAGAACTGTTGTTGTACCAAGAGCTTACTGACAGCCAAGGTGAAATTGTGAGAAAATAGCTAATTCTACCAGCTAAATTCAAAAATATTTTCCTAAATGCTTTGCACAACCAAATGGGACATCTGGGTAGTGTGAGAACCCTTGATCTGGCCCGTTCATGTTTTTACTAGCCTAAAATGGGCTTAGTCATAAAACAATACATTGAAACCTGCAGTAGGTGTCTTTAGCGCAAGGCTCCACCACAAAGACAGCCCCTCTGGTCAATATTGTCACAAGTGTGCCCATGGAGCTTGTCTATATCGATTTTCTTAGTCTTGAGCCAGATTCCAAAGGCATTAAAGTGTATTGTTAGTCACAGATCACTTCACGAGATATGCACAGGCCTACCCAACCAATGACCAAAAGGCTGCAACTGTAGCAAAAGTCCTTGTTGAAAAATGTTTTGTCCATTATGGCACCCCCAGTGTATTCAGTTGAATCAAGGCCAGGACTTTGAGAGCAGGCTTATTAAGGAACTGTTGTCTCTATGGGGAGTAAATAAATCCACAACAACCTCTTATCACCCTCAGGGGGGATTCACAACCAGAAAGATTTAACAGAACTCTACTTGATATGCTGGGCACTCTGTAACTCAAAGACAAACCAAAGTGGAGCCAACAAATCAGCACCCTTGTCCATGCTTATAATTGCACAGAGAACGATGCTACTGGGTTTTCAGCATACCACCTTATATTTGGCAGAGAAGCTCGCCTTGCAGTTGATGTATGTTTCAGAGTGTCTCCTGATGGTGTTCAATCAGATAACTACCTCCAGTGTGTCAAAAATCTAAAAGCCCAGCCTAGGACACCTGAAGGAGTGGTTGGCCAGGGAGATGGGAGCAAAAAAAAAAATCTAAAAGCCCAACTAGACCATGCCTATCAGCTTGCAAAAACCATGGCTGCAAAGAGAAACCTGACTAAAAAAAACTCGCCATGACAAACGTGTTAAAGCCCAAGAGCTCCAGCCAGGTGACATGGTACTAATGAGAAACTTTGGACTTCCAGGTAAACACAAAACAGCAGGTCACTGAAGTCATGTTCCATGCATAGTAGTCAGTAAGCTGCATGATTCGCCAATGTATAAAGTACGCCCAGAGGGGGACCCTCACACTGTTAAAACCATTCACAGAAACCATCTGTAACCTGTCTATCAAATAATAATCAATAATGTTCAAGAGCTGAACCTCCTCAGTGCCCTGTAGCTAGATCTGCTGACAAGACTAAGCAACAGAATCAGCAAACTTCTGCTTCCCCGCCTGTTGCTCCCAATGTCTTCAATCCTGAAGACATTGTAGATGTTGAAAATGCAGAAAAGTGATGATGAAAGTGACTTTTGTCCTGCTTTCTACCCATCTTTTGAACTTGAGAGAGTGTTCGTGAGAATTTCTTCCATTAACTACATTGATGACTGTGAACCTCCAGCTGTTTTAACAGATCCCAATTCATCCATTGTGCCTGAACCTCCAGGAAGAGATGCTCACAGTGTGAACCTTGAAGAGGTTGAATCCCTTTGTATGGTAGAAATAATTGCACTCAGTTGACCTGAACCCAGTGAAGCAGGTGGTGAACCTACAAGTGACTGTGCAAGTTGAAATAAACTAAGTGGGCTAAGTGAACTGTTTCATGCTAATGAAAGTATCATTCAAGAGACAAAAAAATGTGTTTTGGATGATTCAGATTTTGAGGAAATACCTCTGACAAATGACAGTGAGCTTCAACAACAAGTACCAGTGCCAACTTTGCCACATCGCTCAGAGAGATCTGAAAAGCCAGTCTTTTTTTTTTTTTTAATCTATTTCCCTCCTGATCGCAGTCCGAGGATCCTCTCACTCGGGCATCCAGCCGGATCCTGCCCTGCCCGAAGTCCACCTATCTGAGCCTCCTCTCTCCTCCCCCACATCTCACAGCTGGCACCCCCAGCTTGACCCCTCCGGGTTAGGGCCTCCCCTCCTCTCTGGGTGCACTTGCACACATAGACTCCAGCTGCGGATGGGGTCCCTGGTGGAGGAACCTGAAAGGCCAGTCAGAACGGGCCCTCCAGTGGGCATGGGGCTGGTGCCATCATCTACCCCAAGGACCGGGTCTTTCCTTGTTCTACGGTCTCCCCCCCTTTGCGTGGGCACGCCCCGTTGCACTGGCTCATGGCAGCCCTGCCTGCGTTGGCCACGTTGATACGCGCTGCCCGGCTCGCTGCAGTGCCCCCTGGTCTTCACCGGGGGCCGCTGGCTCCCCGAGCCAACCCCTCTCTCCCTCCCAGGGAGGAGAGCTCCACAAGGGTGCTTGATCCTCAACCCTCCCCCTATGAACCCCCGGTGGCCGAATTTGCTCCCGAACCTGGGTCAACGGCGTAGCGTGAGGTGTGGCGTCCAGTGCCTCAACCCTCAGTGCTACCGGACCAGCTTGTAAAGCCAATCTTAAAGCTCACATATGACACCCCAGGACAGCCTATTATCTTGCCCATGAATGTTGTGCACAAATGAGTTTGTCACGTACAATTCCTTGCCCAAAATGGTGTTCAAAGCCTTAACCCAAGTTAAGGTGCCCTCTCAATGTAGCAAGCAGGGCCGGATTAAGGCATAGGCAACATAGGCATGTGCCTTGGGGCCCTGCCTGCCAGGGGGCCTATAGCAATCTCCAACATAGATTTACTATGTAATTTCCTTCTATCCAAGATGCATTTTTTTGTAAAGGACTCAACTGATGGGCAACTTGAGCAAGGCAGGGACTGAACTGTGACATGATCTCACCTAACTGATTAGGTGTTAAGTGCAGCTGATTGTTTCAGAGGGCCCATGGCCAGGCTGACTTGTAAGGTGTGAACATGCCCATTTTCTTTGCTTTATCTCTGCCTCCCTCTTAGAACCTCCACTTATCAAGTCTTACTCTTAAACATAAAAGATTAACAGTGCAATGCAATATGTGTGCTTTATATTTAAAGAGTCCCTGAGGGCATTAGGAACACTTTAAAAAAAGTAAGATTTATATTCAGCTCCATCCCATTTTCTTTATTATCTGATATATTTTCAGTAACTAATTCTCAGTTTTCTTTATGACTGAAAAAAGTTGCATGAAAACAAGATCCCTATCCAGTAGACTAGTTCAAGTATCAAGTTTATTGCAGGAATAACTCAGTTGAGCAAGTTCATTCACAAGGACGTCCTGAGAACATACGTCAGGAACATAAACAAGCATTTGTCAATGCCGAATGTTGCTTGCTTCTATGTGCTGTTTAGGTATTTGGAAGTCATTGGAGTGCAAATATTGAAAATTTGAGAACTTACGAGCGCAGTAGGAACCATGTAATGCACGCCGTAAAACAGTCATTTTAGGAATTTTTTCACTCAATTTTCAACATAGCCATTTTAAGATCTCTGCTCATGAACAGTGACACTGTGATTTTCTTAATGTCCCATACACTGAGTTCTCACACGACTCGCCATTGTGCTTCCATAGAAGTGGAAACATGTTTTGGGCAGGGTGTGAAAAATGACAGCTGTACTGCTCATGAGGAGGTGTGGTAAAATATGGCAATGTTGAAAATCTGAGTGAAAATATTGAAATTGCAAACCATTTAGCAAAAGTGAGGGAACAGTAACCAGACACTCAGAAACAGTCATTTTTAGGAATTTTTCACCAAATTTTCAACACAGGCATTTTAAGACCTCTGCTCATGATCAGTGTCACTGTGATTTTCTTAATGTGTCTCATACATTGAGTTCGCACACCAACTGCGCCATTGTGCGCTACATGGGCGGAAACATGTTTTGGGCAGGATGTGAATAATGAAAGCTGTACTGCTCATGAGGAGGTGTGATAAAATGCCAATGTTGAAAATCTGGAGTGAAAATATTGAAAATTCGGAAACTTCTGACGCGTGAGGAACTGCATCGCATAACTAAAACAATCATTTTAGGAATTTTTTCACCAAATTTTCAACATAGCCATTTTAAGACCTCTGCTCATGAACAGTGTCACTGTGAGTTTTTTAATTTGTCCCGTACATTGATTTCGCACACCGACTGTGCCATTCTGCACTACATGGGCGGAAACACATTTTGGGTGAGATGTGAAAAATGACAGCTGTACTACTCATAAGAAGGTATGGTAAAATGGCAATGTTGAAAATCTGGAGTGAAAATATTGAAGTTGTGCAAACTTAAGAGCCTGCGTAGGAACTGCGCAACGCACGCTCGTAAGACAGTCATTTTTTTGAATTTTGGCACCAAATTTTCAACATGGGGTTTTTGGGACCCTTCTCATGATTGATATCACTGTCATGGCGGTATTCAGGCCCGAAGAGTGATTTCGCAGTCACTGCATGAAAACACCCTTCAGGCCCGAATAACGCCATGACAGTGACATCATTCATGAGAAGGGGTCCCAAAAACCCCATGTTGAAAATTTGGTGCAAAAATGCCCAAAAATGCCTGAGATATGCAACAAAGTTGAAACCCCCTTATCTAGCCCATTATACAGCTTACCGGCATTTCCTCAGTTCGCGGTTGGCTTTGAAAGAGTGCAGAGCGTGTTCCCGGTCCACTGAGATAGCGCGGAGTCGGAGGTAAGTATGGGTGGGGGGTGTGGGAGGCTGGAGTGCGCAGTGGGTGGGTGCGGGTTGTGGGAGGGATTGGGAGAGCGGGGGACGTTTCGTTTTCAGGTATTTAAAAAAAGCGACCTGGGACCCTTTGCCCGCTTGGGTGGGCTCCCAGCGTGGTACGAAGATCGAGGGAGGCGTTCAGCCGATGGGGATTCGGCGGCCATGGATGGATTGTTGCCACGCTGGGGTGGGCTCCCAAGCGTAGCAAAGGACAGAGGCGTTCAGCGGCCGAAGATTAGCCACCCGTCGGCCATAGAGGCTGTTGGGCGTTCAGCCGGCGAGATTAGGCACCCCATCAGCAAAGGACCGCTTGCCACGCTGGGTGGGCTCCCAGCGTGGCAACACCTACTAGGGGGGCGCAGCTCAGCCGATGGGTATTGGGCACCCTGTCGGCTATACAGTGTGTGTGGAGCGCACGCCTGTGGGTGGGGGAGCTGCGCGTGAGCAGCCTCTTATCGCTGCTCACTGGAGCGTGGCTCCCTCTTTCAACTGTGCCACTGCATTTTGGGCGTGTCATGAGCAGCTCAAAATGCATTAGCTTCTGAGGCAGCGCCTGCCAGCACTGACTGAATTGGAGGAGGAGGTGACATACCTCCGAAATCTCCGATGATGGCACTATGTTTCTTGCACATGCGTGCAAGCAACATAAAAAGGGAGGTAAAATACATGCAACACTAGCTCATAAATAACATAGGGTAAATAATGTTTAATTAATACATGACAAATACAATATTTACAAAGCAAAACCTTGAGACTATGTTTCAGAACATAGAAACTATCAGACTAGGAATTTATATCTACTATGGCTGCTTCCCTACAATATTGCATCACAATCTCCTATTTATGAGAACACCGATATCTTCACAGCAATATAGTTTAATGTCACTATTATAATGTCAGGTGTAGATAGGCAGCCAGAGCTAAAGGGGTAGAGAGACTGTATTCTTGTAAATACCCTTAGTAATAAAACTCAAAATATAAGCTACATCTATGCCTGAATGTGAAATTTTTTCAAAGTTGTTTCGACTACGTTGGGAACTTTTTAGTCTCACTACAATGCGTTTTAATTTTACTGTTAAAAATTGTACTCTTTTATTTTTTCCCTCATTCCACTCATTTTGAAGTTCTGGTGCTGATGTAGTTCTGTTTTCAGGGTGAACCACTGAATATATTTCCAGCATCCCATCAATAGATCTTGCTATTATTTGATCCTGGCTTATTATCAATAATATAAATACTAACATACTAACTAAAATACCAGCAGAATAGGCCTAATGGTCTTTTGAGTCTGCTCGATTTTCAGTGCCCGCACTGAGGGCCGATTTTGGTGTCCTCCCCTCTCCCTTGGGTTATACTGTCCCCAGTCGCAGACATGCCAGCTGCATTGGACCTGATCAGATTTACCCTCCCCACTGTACCTGTCCCATTCCCTCTTAAACCTGCCCACAGTCTCCTCCCTCTACCAGCTCCGTGGGCAGTGCATTTCATGGCTCCATCACCCTTTCAGTAAAATAACGCCTCCTCCTCCTCCTCCTCCTCCTCTCCCCTCTGAGCCTGCCCCCTTCCAGCTTACACCCATTCCCTCTATTTGTCCCCTCCTCCTTCCTTTGGAGAACCCTGACTGGGCCCCCCTTATTGATCCCCTTTATGTACTTAAAGACCTCTATCATGTCCTCCCCATCCCTCCTCTTCTCCAGGGTGTACATGTCAAGCTCCCCGAGCCTCTCCTCATAGGTCCTCTCCCCCAGGCCCTGGGTAATTTTGGTTGCCCTCCTTTGGACCCACTCTAAATGTTTGATCACTGAAATTATTTCTTCCAACAATCACTCACTTTGCAACATAAGCTCTATAATTCATCATGACCCCTTTAGTAAACCACCAGTTTAACTTTTACACCACCCAGGACCTATGCTTTTTCAGAGATGGGCCCTACCCCACCCAACAGAACTCCCAAATCCTAGTTCATACTACAGTACTTGACAGGACAAAATGGTAACACCCACACTGCGAGTGCACATGTGTCTGTTGGGGAGGGGGGCAGAAGTGCAAATCAAGACATTTTATGCCCAAAACAAAATTTGTACCAGGCCATTTAGAAAATTATTTTCTCCAAATGATCAAAACTAGGATCGATGTCATTCCATACTGATATTATTAACTTAATTCATTTTGAACCATTTTAGTTGGGTTATTTAGGTTTTATGCCACTTTCTAGAGACAGTAATAACATATGTTCTATAAATTTCAGTAAGTGATATGCAATGACCAAGTAGTGTGGTCACAGTGAAGGGGCACTGGTGCATTGAGGGGGGCCTCAGATTTCTCCTGGGCCTAGGGCCCCAGGTTGCCTTAATCTGGCCCTGGTAGCAAGAGATATAAAAAGATCGGGATAAGGTGAAATGCTAGGACAAAATGTGGTGAATGAAATCTGTGCTAACTATGTGACACTGACCAATGTGAGAAGTGTGAGTTTTACATTACTAAGGTATAACAAGGGAGTTTAAGATGTCATGTCAATGCTTAGAGTGTAAGATATTTCAAATGTCAAGCAAAATCGAACTGATGGCATGCTACCTGTATATAGTTATATGTCTAGTTAAGTTGTTCAGATATAGAGTATTAGTAAGAGTATATTTAGTAATATGTTAATGGCTACTAATCTATTATAGACTTGGTATGGACGCCAAGCTTTCCAAGGCAGGGGAGAGTGTAACGCACCCCCCCATTTGGGGAGCTTACCTCATGCCTCCTGGCGTCCTCCTACTGCCTCCCGGCATCCCGCTCCTCCGCGGCTCCTTCTGCCACCCTGGCAAGCCGCCAGGTTCCCCTGCTCAGTTGAACCCTGTAGAGTTTGTAAATCCAATTTCAAGTGGGCAGAATGTCACAGAGCCACTGCTCACACATTTGTAAAGGCACCCTGTGCGCTTGACCGTTCATAGCAATCAAATACCAGAAGATGTATCTTTGCTCATTCCCAGTGCCATGCCTAGGTTTAAAAGAGGCACCAGGAACAAAACAAAAGCAAGGGGAAAGGTCTTTTTAAAATAAGCAGCCGCCCAAAGCACTGCCTTCAGGGTGCAGAACAAAGGTCAGGGGGCAAGTATCACAGCAAAGGAAAGCCCTAATTAATATTCATTAGCTTCCTGTATGTGTTTCTAGAGGTAGTGTGTTATGGGAGCAGCGACTCCCTAATGAAATTGTATTTTATTAAAAGTGGACTCCTTCAAGAGAAAACTTGTGGGGCAACAAAACAATGGGGAAGATAAATTAAATTAATGTTGCTCCTGGCTGCACCAGAATGTTATGTGTGGGGACAGTAAAAATGACTGCCTAGACTTAAACTGCAGCCACCATTTTTGTGCCTATCCACCAATTGGGAGCCAGGATTTAACAGAGGGGCACGTGGGATAAATGCCAGAGACTTATGGTGACTTACTGTAACAAATTCTAGGTGCCAAAACACTAGTCATTTAGCATCTGGGGACTGTTTAAGACAGCTTTGGCAGCCAATGGGAACTTTGGAACCCAGCCCCATATAAAAGGGGACAACTGTTCATTTTAGCCAGATTTGAGAGATTTGTCCAAGAGTTGAGTGTGAGCCTCTGGGGAGCTTGTCAGCTGTCAGAGATTGGGCCTGCCAGGCCTAGACTTTTCTGGCCATCAGTCCGCAGGTTCAAGTATCCAGCTGGCCAACATTGGGCTCACAGCAGCAGGGGATTCAGGCAGCAATCAAGCTGAAAAGAAGAATCAGCCTGCAAGCCACGTAGGAGGACCAGAAGGACAGAGCCATTCATATAAATGTGCTTAGTTGCCAAAGTGTTTGAGCTATTGATCAGTTTGTGACATCTGCCGTGAATGTTTCTGCCCATGTTTAAATTGTTCCTGCAACTGAAGACCAGCATTTCGAAGAGGACCATGAGGGAATCTTCCTTCAACTTCATGAAGCCTTCTGTACCAGCTCTCATTTCATCAGATCATCCTTCGGTCTGGGTAGTGTGAGCACAAACAGGGTATCTCCCTTCAACAAAGCTGCAATTATTTGTGTGTGCTTTCTAATTTGCTTGTTTGGGCTTTCTTGCAATGGACTGAGCCATCTTGTTCAGGATTACAAATTCTGGGTTTGAGTGCATGTTCAGTGTTTCTTTCCTCAGGGCCCCAATGATCAGCTGCAACACCAGCCTACTCCAGGCAACACTTCAGGCTAGCCTGCTATTTCAAACTGGGTACCCAGAGTTGTGTGACCGTGTCAAAGGGACTTGCTGTGCATGCATTTTCAGCCTGAAATATTCAGATCTGTAAATTATCTGCTAGATTTTTGCCCCACCCCTGTTCATAGCCACCTAAATAAATCAGATTGTTGTTTTACAGTTTAAATCTGGCTGGTGTGTACCTTCTTGGTGGGGATACAGTACTGTTATCACATTGTCGCACCATTGGTCTTATTTTACAGGGGGACCCAAGGGCAGTTGCAGAGGATCCAGCCCTGGTAGTAAGTGCAAGGGGTGTGAACAAGTCATTACTGGCATATGGTACATGCAAATGTTTTGCTGCTATACTGTTTAGGCCTCTAGAGGGGTTGGTGGGGGGGTTACTGCATCCCAGAGGGCTATACCAACAGTAGTTACGCTACCCCAGAACAATTTCTCCAGGTTGAGGCACCTGTTCACAGAGCTCAGGCCCTTCAACCTGTGCCTAGTCATGAAGGCAGGGGTAGTAGCCCATAGGATAGCGCCACCTAGGGGTTACATTTGGACAGTTTCTTACATAATGTCCCTTCTTTTGGCACCCATGACATACAATCTCTGCTACAGGAATTCACCCCCCTCTCTCTTTGCTCTCCAGTCTTGTTTCACTGGGGCTGGATTTGACAGTTTATAAGTAAAAGGGTTCCTTATCAGATTGCTGGTGGTTGCAGCTGCTGATGTACCTTGGAACCCTTGGGGTCTGGACGGTCAGGCTGCCAGGAAGTCTTCCACCAACATGATGGTTTTATCAGTGGAATCAGGCTTATGTTCCTGAACCCAAAGTTGTATATCCTGGGGTCAAATGTTAATAAACTGTTAAGTATTTACCACCTCCAGAAGTTGGTCCTTGCTCGTGTTATCTGGCTGCAACCATTTCTAGCAAAGCTCCTTGAGATGGGCATAAGTCTCTCGGGGGGGGGTATCCAGTGACTGCAGTTTAAGAATTGTAAACCTCTGGTGATAGGTTTCAGTGCTTATGTCATAGCACCTGACGATCTTCTGCTTCACACGGTCATACTCCTCTGCCTCTCAGGAGTCCATGTGGCTGTAAACCAACTGGGCAATGCCTGTCAGGTGCAGTGACAGTCGAATAACCCACTGTTCCCTTGGCCATGCACATGTTAGAGCGATCCTCTAAAAAGTTGTGAGGTATGCTTCAATGTCATCACTGTCCGATAGTTTGGACAGTTTAATGTCTTTTGGGCTACTGGTTCTTTCAGTTTGTCCTGCATCGGTGACATGCAAAGACCAGTATGGTATCCATCCTTTTGACATCTTGCCTTCTCTGCTCAATGTCTCTGTCTCTTTCCATCTGCATCTATTTTATGTAGAGCCATTCCAATAACTCCCCTACATTCTCAGGTGGAGCATCTTCAAGAGGAGGTAGTTCCCTCAATTCTTCCTCATCCCCTTGCATCTCTTCATGATCTTCAGGATTGGCCTATATCCGAGCACCCAGGTTCAGTCCAGGCAGCATCTTCTTTCCCATTCTGTTGCCCATGGTTCTGGTCAGAACTCCATGAACATTCTTTTCCAGATTCTCCTCCGCAACTCCTGATGCATCGGTCCACCTGGGATATCTGGATGATATCTACCAGAAAACCTTTCCCTAGCCCAGTCAAGATGTTTCTAGCAAGTTATCCCACTACTAACACTGTGGAGGGGTTGTGGGATAACAGATGGACTAGACATAGAACTTCAGGTTCAACATACAATCTCTGTGTGAGGTTTATTTAAAACACAGGGAATAACCATAAGCAATGGCATATCCATTCTTCAATACGTCAGTTTGCATCAACAGACTATGGATGTCCTTCCTTTGCACTTGGTCAGCACCCACTGATCTACAGATCTGTCTCTTCAGTGGAAATTAATTAATTCCCTGTGTTGGTGTTGTGTGTTTGGGTGATGCAGAGCTCAAAAATGAAAACCCACAAAACAAGCTGAAGACAAAGAACCTCAGTGCAGAAGCACTGAAGCAAGGGTTACTGCAAAGAACATTGACAAGAAAGCCATATTTCAAAGAAATGCAAACTCACACATACCCCTATAATGCAAAGCGTTGTGGAATGTATATGCAAATCACATGAAATTTTTGGCTGGTTCAGCTTAAAGCAGGAATGCATAGTGCCAAAGGGCCTCTCAAACAATCCATAATTTACATACATTTAAATAACACAGTGGGGAATTTTTGATATTTCTACCCCGGTAACTTAATTTTTATAATACAGTCCCCTAGTAACTTTTTATCTTTATCAGAAACACCTAGTGCCGTGGTATTTTCAACATAAGTTTCATACACGTAAGGCACATACATCAAGGTATTTTATGATATAGTGCTGTTGCATACTAAATAAAACAATAAAGAACACAGTCTGTTGTTTTACATTAGCTCGGAGGCCACCACAATAACCTCCCTGTATGAAGACCTGAGAAAGAAAAGGAAAATTAAAGACAACACTATAGCATAGTCAAGAAAAGGGGGGGGGGGCATGCCCATAGGGGGCCAACATTATGGACTAGAAATTGTAAAGGATAGATTAGACTAAGAAATAGAAGTGTTGCAACAGGTTTAATAAAAGGTCAGTCCTCAAGAATGGCAGGATCTCCCTGTCACACCTATACAGTGCAAAACTAATGCATTTCTGCTCACTCACTTCACGGGCTGGAGTTGCAAGATACTTTGCCCGTTTCTTGGAAAGGAAAATTTCTGTATGCATGTTCCCCAATTCCTCTAATACAGAGGGTGCTAATCAAACTGAGGATGGAAGGTGACACCCTCATCCTTATTGCTCCTCTATGGCCTCACGAGATATGGTTTCCATTTCAGCGACAGAAAGTGGAGCCTCCAGTACCGTCACCTGTTGTCACAGGACAAAGGGTCCCTAGTCCATCCAAATGTGATGTCCTTCCATCTGCATGCATGGCTCCTGAAGACTTAGCATGGCATATTCTGGGGTACCGCCTAAGGTTGCTGATGTGCTAATTGTGGCTAGAAAGCCTTCTACCAGACATACCTATTCCTTTAAATGGAAGCAGTTCACTTTGTAGGCTGCTTCCAGGAATTTGGACCCATTTACATGTAATCTGCAAATGTGGTGCTGGAATACTTGCTGTCACTGTCAGGCTCTGGTCTACAGTGTTACTCACTTAAGGAGCATTTGGCTGCTGTATCAGCTTTCCATATCCCCTTGAGTGTCTATGGTCACCCAGTTAGAGGTGTCACCTAGTTTCCTGTGAGGAATTTTTGATATGAAACCTCCTATTTACAATTCAGCCCCAGCTTGGAACTTGAATTATGTGCTTGAGAAGCTGGCATTGGCTCCTTTTGAGCCTGCCGTGAGTTATGACTTATGTTTTCTGTCACAGAAAATGTTCTTTTTCGTTGCGGTCACTTCAGCTAGAAGGATTTCAGAGCTGCATGCTGTAATGTATGTGCCCCTTTATATGATTTTTCACAACAACTTTTTTTTTCATACAAACCCTAAGTTTTTATTTAAGTTATCTGAATTTACACTGAATCAAATGACACACCTTCCTTTTATTACCCTGAGTATGCCTGTCAGGGTGAGGCACTGCTCCATACTTTGAATGTACATAGAATATTCACACACTGTGTGGATTGCACCAAGGACTACAGAATGTCTTCTCAGTTTTTGTTTATCCTTCCTTTTTATTACCCTGAGTATGCCGATAAGGGTGAGGCACTGCTCCATACTTTGAATGTACATAGAATATTCACACACTGTGTGGATTGCACCAAGGACTACAGAATGTCCTCTCAGCTTTTTGTTTTGTTCACCCCTGGGAAAGAGGGCATCCCAGTGTCTAAACAGTGCCTGTCCAGAAGGCTGGTACATTGTATTACATTTGTTATAGGAAGTATGGTAAGGAACTTCTTTGTGCAATTTGTGCAATTTATGGTTACTCTACAAGGGGGATAGCCACTTCTACTGCTTGTTTCAGAAATATTTCTGTGCTGACATTTGTACTGCAGCCACATGGAGCACTGTAACCTCTAGATGACGCTGTCCCAAGGGCTACTACCCCTACCTGCATAACTAGGCATAGGTTGAGGGGCCTGAGTTCAATGAACGGGTGCCTCTACCTGGAGGAATGGTTCTGTGGTAGCGTAACTGCTGTTGGTATAGCCCTCCGGGATGCTATAACCCCCTAACAACCCCACTAGTGGCCTAAACAGTATAGTAGCAAATAAACAATCACATGTACCATATGATAAATACTTTTAAACAAACACTCTGTATACTCACACCAGGGCTGGACCAGCTGCAAGGGCCCTAGAGATTCCCTGTGAAATAAGACGTGTTATACAACAGTTCAATGGCAGTACAGTACCACCACCACCACGAAGACACACGTTAGCCAGGTTAAATGCAAAAGCACAAATTCTGATTTATTCAGGGGCTTTGACAGGGGTGGGGCAATAATTTAGCAAGTGACTATTAATTCTGATTGATTTAGGCTGAGCATGCATACACTAAGAATTCCTCTATCACAGTCACACACTCTGAGTACCCAGTTCCTAATGTAGGCTAGCCTGATGCGTTGCCCAGGGTAGGCCAGTGTTGCACCTGTTGTTGGTGCCCTTAGGGAGGAAAACTATTACATGTACATCACCCCAGAATTTGTAATCCAGAGCTGGGTGGCTCAGTTCATGATAATAAACCCAAACAAGTAAATCAGATGACACACAATGATCGCAGCTTTGCTGCAGGGAGCTACCCTGTTTAGTACTCACACTACCCAGACCAGGAGGCAGGACTGACGAGATGAAGACCTCTAGCTGGTGTTGTGGTTTGTCAGAGGAAGCAGGACCCACACGACTCACTGGAGTGGGTCTTTCATCGGAAATGTCTCTGTGATGGGTGCGGCAGTCCAGGCTGAGATGGCAGGGCCCAGACAAGAGTAGGCAGTTTGGATTTAGTCCATGTGAGTGCTGGAGCAGCTTCCAGCTTGCGTAACACACTTGGAGGCGGGGAACCAAATTGCGACCCATGCAGCACGTTCAGCACACTTATAAGCAACACAACCCTTTGTCACACTTTTGGAAAAGTCCAGTTGCAATTTAGTAGAAGTTCTGTGCAAACCTCTCAATCCATGACTCACTTCAGTACCTGGCAGGCTGATCACTTCTGGAGCAAGTCTTCTGTTCCAAATTCAGGCAAGGATCACTCACTTTCTCTTCAGGCTTCAGATCTCAAACAAAGGAATCAGATTTAAATCCAACTTTCACATTCTCAGGATTTCTAACTGGAAGATGTGACAGGCAAGCCAGTGCAGCCTTCCTGCCTATTCTCTTGTGCTCCTGTGCAGGAGCAGCTGCTCGATGGCTCGAGCTGTTCACTCTCCAAACTCCAGCTCACAACTGACTCTGCTGCAGGCAGTTCTGGGGACTTCCTCTGAGATCCAAGAGGTTGGGTTGGCTGAGGGGACTCTCTGTCACAGCAAGGGCTCCCCCTCCAGGTCCATTTAGGCACCAAACCTTAAAAACTACAATTCCATCAGAAATTCAATCCTACAAGACCTCTAAGGACAGTTTCCATTTTAGAACCCCTGAGGTTTGATTGGTCCAACTCTGGCAGTCCAGAACCAAAAATGTGGCTGTTATGCAAAAAGTCCAAGCTGCAAGAGAAGGCAGGTTAAACAAACTTCTATACTATTATTAATAAGGCAGATTTACAGTAATTTAACACAGTTCCTAACAGAGCTCCCTCTGTGCATAAAGCAACTGCAGAATGGAGCAGAAATACCACTTGCCTGACCGGTTACAAGCCCAAAACCTTGCGGACCCAGTCCAGACTAATTTGTAGCACAGCATAATGACTCTCTTAAAGAGACAGGCATGGAGGCATTCTATAGCACTCTTATGCAGACACATATAGCTACTGCACATACAGGACACCATTCTGATACTGGGCATTAGGCAGCCCAGGAAGACATTTTAGTGAACCCCAATTTGTAGGGGGGGTTACACGCTTCCTTGCCTGGAAAAACTTGGTGTCCACATCAAGTCTATTCTTACTATAACATTTCATATGAACACATTATACGAAAAGATACATACATGTTTCATCTAGTATATCTCAGTAGTTTATAATTCACATTTTTCACATCAAACAGAATCACAATTTCAATAATGTTACCATATTTTATCATAGCATTTCACCTTATTCCCATTTCTTTAACTTTGTACTCCTTGTTACACTGAATGGGCACCTTAACTTGGGTGGATGCTTTGGTTTGTGTAGAGGCAGTTAACACAAGTTTGGGCAAATAATTGGGCGTGACATAGACTCTTTGTGCACAACATTCATGGGCAAGTTAACAGGCTGTCCTGGAGTGTCATACGTGAGCTTTAAGATTGGTTTTGCAGATCTTTCTGAGCTATATGGCAACACTGGCATTGGCACTTCGTGTTGTTGAAACTCACTGTCACTTGTCATAGGTATTTCTGTAAAGTCAGAATCATCCAGCACACATCTTTCTGGCTCTTCAGTTACACTTTCATTAGCATGAAGCAGTTCACTTAGCCCACTTAGGTCATTAGCACTTGCATGGTTGCTTGTAGGTTCACTGCTTGCATCATTGTGTTCAGGTTCACTGATTGCCATCAATTCCACCATGCAGAGAGACTCAGCCTCTTCAAGATCCACACTGAGAGCATCACTTTCAGGAGGTTCAGGTACCGTGGATGAATTGGGATCTCTTAAATCAGCTGGAGGTTCAGAGTCATCACCATAGTTAATGGAAGGAATTCCCTGGAACACTCAAGTTCAAAAGATGGGTAGAAAGCAGGATACAATTCACTTTTGTCATGACTTTCAGCATTTTCAATATCTACAATATCTGCAGGATGGGAGACATTAGGAGCAACAGACTGCGAAGCAGGTTTGCTGATTTTGTTGCTTAGCCTTGGTAGCAGATCTAGTTACAGGGCACTGAGGGGCTTCAGTCTCTTGAACATTATTGATTACTTTTTGGCCGATAGGCAACAGATGGTTTCTGCGAATAGTTTTAACAACTCGAGGGTTCCCCTCTGGATGTACTTTATATACTGGCAGATCATGCAGCTTACCAGTTACTATATATGGAACATGACTCTAGCGGTCAGCTATTTTGTGTTTACCTGGAAGTCCAAAGTTTCTCATTAGTACTCTGTCACCTGGTTGGAGCTCTTAGGCCTTAACATGTTTGTCATGGTGAGTTTGGTTAGGTTTCTCTTTGCTGCCATAGTGTTTGCTAGCTGATAGGCATGGTCTAGATGGGCTTTTAGATTTTTGATATACTACAGGTATTTATCTGATTGGACACCATCAGGAGACACTCCGAAACATACATCAACTGGAAGGCAAGCTTCTGTGACAAACATAAGATGGTACTGTGAAAAACCAGTAGCATCGTTCTTTGTGCAATTGTAAGCATGGGCAAGGGCGCTTATTTGTTGGCTCCACTTTGGTTTGTCTTTAGGTTGCTGAGTGCCCAGCGTATTAAGTAGGGTTTTGTTAAATCTTTCTGGTTGTGGATCCTACTGAGGCTGATAAGGGGGGGTTCTGGATTTTCTTGCACTCCATAGGGACAACAGTTCTTTGATAAGTCTACTTTCGAAGTCCCGGCCTTGATCCAAATGAGTACACTGGGGGCATCATAATGTACAAAAAACTTCAACAAGGACTTTGGTTACAGTTGAAGCCTTTTGGTCTTTGGTGGGGTAAGCCTGTGCATATCTCGTGAAGTGATCTGTGACTACCAGTACATTTGCAATGCCTTTGGAATCTGGCTCCAGACTAAGAAAATCGATACAGACAAGCTCCATTGACACACTTGTGACAATATTGACCAGAGGGGCTGCTATTTGCGCTGAAGACACCTACTGCAGGTTTTATTGTATTGTTCTATGTCTAGGCCCATTTTAGGCCAGAAGAAATGTGAACAGGCCAGATCAAGGCTACTCTCACTACCCAGATGTCCCATTTGATCATGCAAAGCTTTCAGGACAATATTTTTGAATTTAGCTGGCAGTACTAGCTGTTTTCTCACAATTTCACCTTAGCTGTCAGTTAGCTCTCGGAACAATAACTATTCTCGAAGCTTGAACTTGCTCCCCTCCTGAAGAAGTAAAGTAGTTTTAGGGTCTCTGGACAGCATTTTTGTGATAGCTTCCCCTTTCCATAAAGCATTAAATACTGGCCTGATCATTGTATCATAGTACTGTTCTTTGCGGATATTAGATGGAGTTTGCTGTGGTAAAGAATGCAAGACTAAAGCTGTGAAGTTACAGTAGGCAACTGGTAAGCACCTTTCTGGAGGTCCCAAACAATCTACCAGACAGCTCACAGTTTCAGAGGACAAGGTTTCTTCCAGGTCAAACATGTGGCATAGTGGTTTTGCAGATTGCTCAGGGATATGGACCCACCATTGATCAGAAGGAGGTCTTTGTGAAAGAGCATCAGCATCTATGTGGTTTAGGCCTGGTCGGTAGTCCACCACATAATCATAGGTTGCTAGAGCAGAAAGCCATCTGTGTACAGTAGCATCTAGTTCAGCAGTGGTTTGGACATATGTTAATAGATTATTATCTGTTTTGACCAAGATTTTAGCACCATACAAGTATTCATGAAATTGGTCAACTATGGCCCACTTGAGAGCGAGAAATTCTAATTAATGCACTGGATAGTTTTTCTCTGAAGATGTCAGATTTCTGCTAGTAAAGGCGACAGGACACAGTCCTTCCAGATGTTCTTGATAGAGTACTGCTCTGAGACCACTCAAACTTGCATCTGTATGTAACACCTAAGGCTTGGATGGATCAGCATAAGCAACTATGGGAGCATGAGTAAGTCTGTAAATTATTTCTTCAAAAGCAATGTCGCAATTGGGCATCCATCTCCTCCCATATGGCTCATTTGGTCTGAAATAGGTCTTCTCAGCATCTTTGTCAGTGCCCTTCTTAAACCTTTTGTGCATAGGCGGATACCCTTGAGTTAAGTTTAGTAGGGGGCGGATCACCTTGGTATAGTCTTTGACAGATCAACGATAATAGCCGCAGAATCCAAGAAACCTTTGAAGTTCTTTCAAGTTGTTGGGCTTTGGCCAGCTGGTTAAGGCTTCCACCTTACTAGAGTCAGTTTGTATGCCTTCTGACGACACAATGTGACCCACATACTTGACAGAACTCTGAAAAGAATGGCATTTGTCAATGGATAACGTATGACAAATCTCTTCAAGTCTGTCCAATACTTTGAATAAGCGAGCCTCATGCTCCTTGAGAGTTTTTCCGAAAACTATGACAACAAAGTAGACAAGACATTCCAAGAGATTCATATCTCCCACTGCATGCTCCATTAGTTGCTGGAATGTTGATGGTGCACCCGATATGCCTTGGAGCGTGCGGAGGAACTCATAGAAGCCCAAGGGACAAATGAATGCAATTCTTTCCCTGTCCTCGGGAGCCATTGTAATCTGATACTATCTGCTTCGGAGGTCAAGAACGGAAAACCATTTACTCCCTTTTAAACAGTCCAGGACATTCTGTACATGTGGCATTGTATACTGATCAGGCACAGTTCTTTTGTTGAGGGTCCTGTAATCAACACACATGCAAACAGAACCATTCTTTTTCTGCACCACAACAATTGGGGATGCGTATGGGCTGCGTGACTCTTGTATGATGCCAGCCGCTAACATCTCTTGTAGGTGACATCAGACATCATCTGTGTCGGCAGGAGTTAAGCGTCTAGATCTCTTTCTCTCTCTGAAGGGTCTCTTGTTGTGCAAGCAAATGTGGTGTTTAGCACCTATGACACAACCAACATCCCATTCCTTGAGGGAGAATACTTTGGTTCTTTGAACCAGCTTGTTGCTGATCCTGGTTCTCCAGATGTTAGGAAGAGGCAAATCTCCCAGATCAAACCTATTAGGCAATACATCACATCCTTTTCAGCTCTGCACTGGGATGGGAGCACAATAGTGTCAGCACAATTGACGTTAGCCAGGGTGCATCCTCTGTGTACCATGATGTCTCGGTCTGTAACATTTTATATTCGTTCCACCACTTATCGGGCGTAAGCATGAGCCCAGGTCGGAAGGACACTGGGTTTAATTAGCAGTTCTTCAAGTAATTTTCCTTTGTCTGGGGCATCCAGCATCAAAATTTTGTTAGTGACATCTTTCTGCAGCTGTACTTCACCACCAATACTACATTCTGCATTGGGAGGTAACGTAATACTGGCAGGATCCTTCTTCCAGACCATCCCCACAGGCTTATCTTAATCACTTTGGTCAGGATGCAGGTGCTTCTTATAGGCTTTTTGGATCAGGACGTGAACTCCCAGGGCTTTTCACGACTTTCTTTTCTGTCTTTCTTCACATAGCTGGGCCAGGTGCCCAAACACATGTGTGTTGGTGCCAGTCAGTACAGGGACACAAACATAAAGTCCAGTGGAAGGGCAGACCAGAGCTAGCATCTCCACATCATCTCTCACACCAGCTGCAGAAGATAGAAAAGAAAGCTACACCTTCAAATAGCCAAGATAAGGGTACAACATTTCATTTAACCCCTACACATGCAGTTCATCAAGGGGTTGTAATGGGTAGTCAGATAAATGCTGCTGGTACCAGTCTTGCAAAATTGTTGTGACTTGAGACCCACTGTCTAAAACTGCTCAGGCTGGAATCCCATCTATGTGTACAGTAGTGTCCGTGGAAGGGCCCACCAGTCTATGCCAGTCTGGAGGGACTTTGGAAAGAACGTGGATGGACAATCTAACCACAGAGAAATTTGAATTTGGGTTTCTTGAACCCCTCTGCAATTGGTTTGCTATTCGGAGCTCCTCTTGAAGTCTGTTTACCACCTTTTCTAAATCCTTTTGAGACCAGCCTTCTTTCTTTATATGCCTATCCTAACGTTACCGTTATTCCTGTTTTGGAAGTGGCACACAAGGAATTACAGCATGGCTTTGTCATTCTTCAGAATAATCTCTTAAAGCTTAAACTTCTTCTTAATGCCAAGAAAAGTAAAGCTATGATCCCCTCCCCACATGCCCTCTCAGCCCAAGGAGTGTCACATAGCCTTCAGATCTGCACATTACTTGGTGAGTCGCTGGAATGTGTGGACTCATTTAAATACTTGGGGTTCTGGCTGGATAATAGATTCAATTTCAAGATACACCTAAATGAACTGGTTGAAAAACTAAGACAACACCTAGGTGTATGAACTGCAAAGTGGCCACGCAATGAACTAAGGCCAGAGCCCCGACGTAAAATACACATACTACAAAAGCTACCAAAGTTGGGCTTCAAACAACCAAACCACAAAAAAGACCTCACGCTAGGTCAAGTTAATATAAACTTTTAATAAAGTTTTAAAAACATGAGGACAGTAGCACCCCTATTCCAGCCACGTGGCCTTGAAAAAGCATGAGTGTCACGCAAAACGTTGGTCACACAGTGGGAATAGGGGTGCTGCTTTTCCTCATGTTTTTAACACTTTGTTAAAAGTTTATATTAACTTGACCTAGTGTGAGGTCTTTTTTGTGGTTTGGTAATTTGAAGCCCAACTTTGGTTGCTTTTGAAACACCTAGGCGTCTTCTTCTGCATTAGCCACCTTCTCACCCCCGAAGCCAGAAAGAGACTAGTACAAACAACATTTCTGCCACTACTTGACTATGCTGATTTTATTTATAGTCCCTTTCCTATATTGGTTCTAGGTCAGCTTGGCATACTCTATCATCGCGCTCTGAGGTTCATCCTGAACTTACCTTCCCGCATCCACCACTGCCTTTTATATGAGGCACTGGGATGATCATCCCTTTCATTGAGGAGGTGAAGAAATGATCTCACTTGGTTCTACAGGGCACTAACTGGTAAACTGCTGGCCTATATCTCCAGTCTGTATAAGCATGCTAAGGGGCTCTATCGTCTGAGACATTACTTTAAGATCACATTTAACATACCTAGGATTAAAACGTGGTATGGATCGGCTGCAATTAACTACTCACTCCCTTCACTATGGAACACTGTGCAAATAACTTTTAGGTTCACCGGTTTACCTGGTCCCTCTTCCTTCAAAGCTTTGATCACAGGTTACCTGAGGGACTATTGCAAGGAAGGAGGCGGCTTCTCAAGACCAGGTCTGTGCTACCACGAATACACAAAATTGACACTGGACCAAACGGAGTGGAGCACTAGAACAACCGAAACAAAAAGAGACCTGAAACTAGGTCTGAAAATTAAAACATGCTTTTTATTCCATAAAAAAAGCTGAGATCAGACTCAGGTGACAGTAACACCCCTTCATTAACATTTCACATAGCTCTTACACTTTATCAAGGCGAGGCCTGAGGTTACCTGAGGGACTCCTGCAAGTGTTATAGATGACCATTGCTGAATACTCATTGCCTTTGTTCTACAGGTTCCTGTCATTACCCTATAAACTCTGAGCACTTCTTCCCTACCTTAATTCCTCTTTGCTTCTCCTGCCGTCCTCCTTTCCTTTTCCTATTTGACTTCCTCTTCTTTCCAGCTTCTAGCTGTCAGCCTTTATCTACTTTATCCATCTCTATTTTCTATTTCTATTTTTCCTTTCTCCTACTTTTTCTAGGGGGTAGTCAGAGTGTCTTGACCATGGTTGTTTATGGTCAGTTACTCTGGGTGGACTCCTGTGTCCTTGCAGAATTGCACACTCTACTATGACAATGCATTAAACTTGTCCTTATTTACTTATGTTCTATTCCTATGACAATTTTAGTTTGCTTTTTACCTGTGCCATGCCTATTATGTTGTATTACCCACTGTCATATTATGTAACCCTTAACATGCCTATTATGTTGTGTATTACCTAATGTCTTTGTGTAACCTTTAACATGCCTATTATGTCATGTATCTCCTAATGTCATATTGTGTATGTGTCCTTCTGTCCAGGACCACTTTGGAAATGAGCTTGCTCAATGGTGTAAGGCCTGGTTAAATAAAGTTTTGATTGATTGATCCTTTCCATAATTGTGACAAATTCCAGGTTATTGAGTACATCTTGGCTGAAACAATACATCAGGAAGTGGTTTCCATTCACAGTTAGAAGGTCGGGCAGGGTACACATTTAGGGCTGGCGTGAGTAGTGGGAAAGGAACACCCCAGGATGGCATGAATAACTTTTTAAAGTCCTCTATGGTTTTACCCTGCCCCAATAACAACTTGGCAAACTTTTCCTCAACAGTCTCAGATAAGGCTATGGGCTTGTTTTCTAAGGATTCTTACTATCTTTAGTCACCACCCTCCAGGTAACTGGGGACTCTTCAGCAGCAATAGTCTGGGGCACCTTACTGCTGTCCACGAGGTTGCTACACTCCACTAAGGCTATTAAAGTCTGGGCAGTCAAGTCAGCATGTCAGCTTACCACCACAGCTTTTCCCAAGCATTAAAATTTTGAAAGTGCTGCTTCCACAGTGTCTTTACTAGTACCCAGGGGTATACCACTATTAACAAGGAATTGTGGGGGTCAATCTAATGCCCCATACACCATCCCACCAACTGCTGCACAGCCATTTCTACAGTGGTACCCATTAAACTTTTCACAGTAATTCTTGATTTTGACCACTGGGGGGTGCTACTCCAAAGCGGTGCCTCCAAAAATGTAACCCCTAGATGGCACTGTCCCAGGGGTTTCTATCCCTGCCTGTGTGACTAGGCACAGGTTGAGGGTCCTGAGTTTGGTGAACGGTGCCTCCACCCAGAGAAATGGTTCTGGAGTAGAATAACCGCTGTTGGTATAGCCTTCCAGGATGCTACAACCCCCCACCTGCCTCTCTAGTGGCCTAAACAGTATAGCAGCAAATAAACAATCACATATACCATACAATAACACTTTTAAACCCACACTCTGTACACTTACCACCAGGGCTGGACCAACTGCAAAGGCCCTGGAGATCCCCTGTAAAATAACATCTGTTATACAATAGTTAAATGGCAGTACAATACCCTCACAACGAAGACACATGTTAGCCAGGTTAAATGCAAAAGCACAAATTCTGATTTATTCAGGGACTTTGACAGGGGTGGGGCAACAATTTAGCATGTGATTATTAATTCTGATTGATTTAGGTTGTGCACGCATGCATTAAGAGACCCTCTATCACAGTTACACACTCTGGGTACCCAGTTGTTAATGTAGGTTAGCCTGACACATTGCCTGGGGTAGGCTGGCATTGAGCTGTTGTTGGGGCCCCTAGGAAAGAAAACAATTACATGTACATCAACCCAGAATTTGTAATCCAGAGCCGCGTGCCTCAGTTCATGATAATAAACCCAAACAAGTAAATCAGATGACACACAATGATTGCAGCTTTGTTGCAGAGAGCTACCCTGTTTAGTACTCACGCTACCCAGACCAGGAGGCAGGACTGATGAGATGAAGACCTCTGGTTGGTGTTCTGGTTTGCCAGGAGAAGCAGGGCCCTCACGACTCACCAGAGTGGGTCTTTCGTTGGTAATGTCTCTGCAATGGGAGTGGCAGTGTAGGCTGAGATGGCAGGGCTCAGATCAGAGCAGGCAGTTTGGATTTAGTCCATGTGAGTGCTGGAGCAGCTTCCAGCTAGCGTAACACACTTGAAGGTGGGGAAGCAAATCACGACCCACACAGCACGTTCAGCACACTTGTAAGCAACACGGCTTTTAGTCACAATTCGAGTAAAGTCTGGTTGCAATTTAGCAGAAGGTCTGCGCAAACCTCTAAATCCGTGACTCACTTCAGTACCTGGCAGGCCGATCGCTTCTGGAGCAAGTCTTCAGTTCCAGATTCAGGCAATGATCACTCTTTCTCTTCAGGCCTCAGATCTCAAACAAAGGAATTAGGTTTAAGTCCAGCTTTCACATTCACAGGATTTCTCACTGGAAGATATAACAGGCAGGCCAGTGCAGCCTTCCTGCCAATTCTCCTGTGCTCCTGTGCAGGAGCAGCTGCTCGACGGCTCGAGCTGTTCACTCTCCAAACTCCAGCTCATAACTGACTGTGCTGCAAGCAGTTCTAGGGACTTCCTCTGAGATCCAAAAGGTTTGGTTGGCTGAGGGAACTGCCTGTCACAGCAAGGGCTCCCCCTCCAGGTCCATTTAGGTGCCAAACCTTAAAAACTACAATTCCTACAGAAATTCAATCACACAAGACCTCTGGGTACAGTCTCCATTTTAGGACCCCTTAGGGTTTGATTGGTCCAACTCTGGCAATCTAGAACCAAAAAGGTGGCTCTTATGCAAAAAGTCAAAGCTGCAAGAGAAGGCAGGTTAAACAAACTTCTCTACTATTATTAATAAGGCAGATAATCAGTAAATGAACACAGTTCCTAACAGAGCTCCCTCTGTGTATATTGAAACTGCAAAATGGAGCAGAAATACCACTCGTCTGGCCGGTCACGAGCCCAAAATTACTTGGACCCAGCCCAGACTAATTTCTAACTTGGCATAATGGCTCTCTTAAAGAGACCAGTACAGAGGCTTTCTATAGCACTGTCATGCTGACACACACAGCTATTTTAGACGCAGGACACCATCCTGACAGTGGGCATTAGGCAGCCCAGGAAGACATTTTAGCAGCCCCAAATTGTAGGGGGGTTACTGCACTGTCTACACCTTTACCAAATGTTACATTGTGGATATAGTCTCTTATAGATGTGCTGACTTCGGCCTTACTGTACTGCAAGGCCTACTGTCTTGCTTGCATCCAGGTGCAACCCAGAGGAGGGGGGACAGGTGAGTAAAAGTAGGTGAACAGTCAAAAAGGTGCAAAAATGGCAAGAAAAATAAGGTCATAAAATATGTTGATCCAAAAATAACAGTGAGGTAAATAAGCAAGAAACTATACTGCAAAGAAGCCCTAAGGCACAAAGAACACATACATACAGTGAAAAGGGATAGTGCCAGAAACTGTTCACTGAACATAATGTACCTATCAGATGAAAATAGTGGCAAAACGTTACCATGCAAAATCAAGTCTTGCTGAACTTAGGTGGCTTGGTTAAAATGAAACCAAAGCCAAACTTTGCCAGTTTGGCTCTGATATGGCTCATTTGTGGACTATTGTGCCCCCCATGCCAAAGTGAGAACTGTGATGCCGATTGCGTCATGACACTGATTAAATTATTGGGGTTCAGTGGGCAGTACAGGAGGTGAGAGTGGAACAGATGGCATCCAGTTATAATTCCAGGACAGCAGCACCTGCCCCTCCCAGCAACAGGATCACATGATCCTTTCTTTGCAGCGCACCACATGGTGAAATAGTGTCAGTGAGGTTAGTGTTCACTGCAAAGAGGAAAATGCCGCAGACAGGGGAAAGGGAGAAAGACGGTCATAAAAACACTTTTCTAAGAGTAAATGTTTAGCAGAATTAATAAGTCTTTTTTAAAGACTAAAAAGGTAGGTTGAATGGCAGACAGGGAGGTTGTATTAGACAGGCAGGCAGGCAGAGATGCTCAGAGCAGGGCATACTAGACATATATAGTGCAACCCACTTAAGTGAATAGTCTTTCTCCCATCATAAATTATGCACTTAACTGGGCTATTCACTAAAACGGATTTGCCATTTTTCAGTGTTTTGCACTTAGAGAAATGACAGCAACGGTAGTCAGGATAGCGTTACTTAAGATTTTACTTAATTTGTGTGCATAATACAATTTTGAATTTATCACTATCACTTTTTAATTTATTACACTATGAAATAAAAAGCAAAAAGACTTTTAAAACACGTTTTAATACTGTTAAACACCGTTAAAAAGCATTACATTACTGTATTGCTCAGCATCTCTGTGATGGCAAGGTGTCTCTTTCTTAATGTGCAAACCTTCATATAAATGTCCTTGCACTCATAATATGGTTTAAAATCTTCCTCCACTGCGGCATTCACCTCAGAGAATCTTCTAAGTCTTCTAAGACAGCTCTGCGCTTTGGCATTGGTAGGTACAGGGTCTGCCTCCCCTCATTCATCCTCGTCATCGTCATCCTCTGCAATTTGTGAAGAAAGAAATTGTACAGCTATGTCAGTGTCAGTAACTTCTCCATAGCTGGAACTGCTATCATCAGAGGATATAACATTTTCCAGAGTTACTGGGTCCATGCCTAGGGGTGACGGGGTTCTGTAGCATCAGTTGCTTCCAGTAGCTGAGGTTCAGAACCGGGAACAACAAAATGTGCTTTGCGAAAGCAGTTCTGACTGGAGAATGCCTTCACATTGCACCACGCCTGGTGCAGTAAGTGGATGGTATCAAGTATGGATAAATGCCAGGCTAGCTCAGTAGGGTTAGCTATTTCATCTGAGTCATACCCAGCAAGGATTCTGTCCAGCATTCGGCATCTACACAGCCTTTTTAGGTTTTTTATGATTCCCTGGTCCATGGGCTGGATAAGGGACGTCATGTTAGGAGGCAGAAACACAACTTTCATATTTTGTAGACCCAGTGTGGGGTGTGCACTGCAATTGTTCAGCAGTAGGCAAATCCTCTTTCTTTTCACCACATTGTCCTTGCCAGATTTCTAGCCCATTCAGAAAAAAGTTCCACCATCATCCCTGCATTGCGATTTGCTCAGTACACAACTGGCAGTTTGCTGACCTCCACCCCCTGAAAACAGCTAGGATATTTACTTTTCCCAATGACCACTAATTTGAGTTTGTCTGACCCACACAGTTTAAAGGGTAGTCCACCCAAAACTTGCACAAAATATATGTTGTGCAGAGTGTTTTCATTTGTATGTGAAGTTCTAGTGTTTCCTTCCCTCTGACTGCTATTAGGAGTTTTTCCTAAATTAGCCTGCTAGCTTCATACTAGTTTTATGACCCCTGGGGATCTTGATCTGAGACAGCTTAATTGTATTCCTTGTTCCCACAGTGCATCTTGTCTCATGTGACAGTGATGTAGCAAAGACCCAGCATCCAGCACTCATATGCCAAACAAACTAAATATATTAGAAGCCTTACAAGCTGCACAAAAATTACCAGCAGCAAAGTTATTCAGGACAGTAAGACCTTTACGATGAGGGTAGTCACTAAGCTGAACTCTATAGATTTTAAAATATAGCCATCTCTACTGTTGTGAACTGATTGTAAAGAAGTGCTTTCTGCTGGATTTATGGTCTCTGCTACATCACTGTCACATGAAACAAAGTGCATTGTAGGACAGCCTTTCACCATGTCACAGATATCCAGTCTGCAAATCTCATAGCAGTGTGCTACTACTCGGCACTCAGCAGCCCTGGAGAAAAGGACCACAACAAAAAAGCACCAAAAAACAAACAAAAAAATACAAATTAGCCAACTTTGCTACAAAACCTAAAACACACTTAGTTTTAAAGCAATGTTTATTGAATGGTCCTGCCTGATTTACTGGTGAAAACCATTACATGCAATCTTTAAATTTTGGAGACATAGGTCCTATAAGCTTGCTGACAAGGGAGAACTAGACTGTGAGTTCAGGAGATAACATTTATTAATGCTAGTAATTTTTTACCATAGTCCCTCTTTAAACAGGATTTCGTATTCATTTAACAGGGTTTTTAACAAAGGGATGAATTGCACAGGAATTGGGACTGCAGGACTGCATAAATGTATTCACTAAAATGAAATATGTGTTTAAGTGATAGTGATAGAGACTGTATTATATATTTATACTTGCCCAATCTGGAAACAGGTAAGCAGTGTTCGTAATAATGAGTGGAAAAAACAAATACAAATGAGTAGAGCTGTACATATTTAAGCTCTTTGGGCAAAACTAAGACACCCTGTGCTACACTTTGCCAGTTCAGCTAAGATTAGGCACTGTTATATCTTTCTCTTTTTTGATGGCTAAAACAAAAAAGTGTTACTATGTTATTAATAGCTTGAAAATTGTTGTGCCACTCACCTTCAAAAAAGCAAGCATGGAAGAACAGAGTTGAGCACACACTAAGCAATATACAGCAACAACAAAAAAGGAAAGGGACCTGGGGGTAATCATATCAGATGACCTAAAGGTTAGCAAGAATGTGAGAAGGCAGTAGGGAGGGCTGGGGAGATACTGGGATGCATAGGGAGAGGCATCACCAGCAGAAAACAGGAAGTTGTTATCCCTCTGTACAGACAGTTGGTGAGACCACATCTGGAGTACTGCGTCCAGTTCTGGAGACCCCATCTCCGAAAAGACATAGACAGGATAGAGCAGTCCAGAGGAGGGCAACTAAAATGGTGCAGGGTCTGCAAGAGAAGTCATACAAGGAGAGACTAAAGGAGCTTAATATGTATACCCTTGAGGAAAGAAGGAGAGGGGGACATGATAGAAACTTTTAAGTACCTCAGTGGAATCAACAAAGTCCAAGGGGTAGCATCTTTCAGAAAAAGAGGCGTGCAAGAACAAGGGGACACAATTTAAAGATAGAGGAGGCGGTTCCGGGCAATGTGAGGAAGTATTTCTTCACAGAGAGGTAGTGGATGCATGGAACAGCCTTCCTGAGGAGGTTGTGGGGTCTAAAACTGTGGGAGAATTCAAGAATGCATGGGACAGACATAAGGCAATTTTGTGGGGGAAATAGGCTGTTGGTTAACTAGGATCTGCCCTAACACCTGTAGGTGGAAATGGGCAGACTAGGGGGCCAAGCGGTCCTTATCTGCCGTCAAAGTCTATGTTTCTAATATATATATATATATATATATACATACATACATACAGTATGTGTGTATAATATATATATATATGGTAAATAACACTTTAGGTTAAAGGTGAAATTTGCACCTTAATAACTTTGCCACGTTCACGATTTGCCTGAAATTTGGCAGGCATGTTGGAGGTGGGGCAACACCATAGAACTTTGGATCTGACAACTTTCGTACTAGTTGGATATATGACTGCGGAGTTATTAAGTGACATCCGTGTGCACAATTATGCTTTTACGAATTCTTTACGCACACCTACAGGTTGCATGGTTTGCGTGACTGGTCTGAAGACTTCAGGGAATGTGCAGCCAGGGTCCCCAATGTGCCTTTTGAAGATTTCGTGAAAAAATATTAAACAGTTCAAAAGTTATTCAAAAAACAAGTTCCCATTATAAGTCAATGGGAAAAGTTAACAAAAAGTTCAACACTTTTGCAAATGCACTTTTTAGTGTCGCAAATGGCCCTAGTAGTGTCGCAAATCCGCCATTTTGTTTTCAGTTACTGATCAGAAACATGCTTGGCATTTAAAATTGGGACCTCTAGGAACACAATTCTTTTTGCGTTCACCTAGTCGGACCCTCAGGATGCTCGCTATGTCTTTATTTTGGGTTAAACACCCCAGAAATGTTTTTCAAATTTCTGGAAAAAGTGGTGTCATAAAGTAGTGTTACCTGCAACACTTTACATGAAGCCACTGCAGCTTTAGAAATTTGACACTACTTTTCCAGACTATGGACCAAAATTACAGGAATTCTTTTGCCACCCTGCTGCAAAAGAACAGTTTGGTCTTTTGGGCTGAAATTTGGAGAGAAGGCAGCCAACATCTCATAGATGTGCCTTTTGGTGGTTTGGTGAAAAAATATTGCACAGATGCCAAGTTACGATATTCTGAAGTTGACATTTTTTCCCATAGACTAACATGGAAGTAGAAGACTTGGTTTGCTGGCCAAGGCACCTAGCTTCACCTGAGCTCTTTCCTTCTAAGACTGCTTGAAAGGCAGAGTAGAGAAACTTACCAGAGCAAGGGAGAAGGATTAAGACTTAGTTTGGCTAAGCAGATTTACTGTGTGGTGGTGTTTTTATTTTTTACTCACAGGGATTGCTACTGTTTGTTGCTAACATTTCGTTGCTTTATTTTTCTCTGATTCAAATTGTTGTTGCTGGTATACCTTCTTCTGCATTATTACAAGGTGTGCCTACAGGTGTGTGCTAACAGATTACTGCTGTAATCTTCTGATTCAAATTGTCTTTTGCAAGGTATATCTTCTGTTACTGCTTTATTTTTCTCTGGAGCAAAGTGTTTCTTACAGGGTATATCTTCTCTGAAATTATTACAGGTGGTGCTTTACAGGTTTTACAGTTTTATCTAACATTAGGATAAGCTTTCAGGGTTACTGCATTTGTTGTTGACTGATTGTTTCTGCTCTTACCTCCTTGTTCTTTCGTCTGTGGTTCTTCTTTTTAGGCAGGGGAAGGGCCCAGCCACCCACCCCCATCCCCAACCACCCCACGCTACACTCCTTTTATAGGGTACCACAGTTGTGATATTTCCTGTGGCAGAGCAGGAAGAGGCGGATCAGTGGGGCCTCCACAAGGTGATCTCATTTACAGGGCACTAGTAATTTAACTTGTTATAACAAGTTAAACAAAGCACAATTAAACCATTACTTGCATTTTTTCCTTTTTTCCCTTCTAATTACTCTGACTAGGTTACAAACCCAGCAACTTATTTGGAATGGATTTCATTAACTGCAGGTACTGTGGAACAATTTTCAGAAGGACAGTCTTACAGGATTTAGGACACTGTCCTACATGCTGGGCCTTTGGAGATCTTAGGTCTCAGCTCCGGGCAGCATGGGCAGAGATTGCACACCTCAAATTTCATATTGAAGAGGAAATACATTATAAGAACCACCGCCATTTCCCCAGCATCCAACAGAAAAACCTCGACCGCAGAGGGTAGTTGGTCCAGGAGGTTGGCAGGTGGTTAGGAGGAGCAAATCAGGTGCCCCATCACTCTCTGCTCTCAACACATTACCTCAAAACCATATAAACACTACAAACAGGTATCTGCCTCTATCTCTGAAATCAAATAAAGAGGCAGAAGACACTGCAGAGCAGGACACTGGCACAAGGAGCTAGCACAACAATACTCACCCAAATCAGAACCAAAACTAAACAAGCACAAAGGAATCCAAAAACTTCTGATCATAGGAGACTCCATGATTCGGGAGTTGATACCCATCTCCAGCCAGGGGTGATGGTCAGATGTCTCCCAGGTACATCAGCATGGAGAGACACTGACCGCGTTGCTAAATTGTTCACAAAGCAGGAGAAAACATTGATGTCCTAGTACACATAGGGACTAATGATCTCGCCACCCGGTCAGTTGTGGAGACCAAGGAACACCCTGACTAAGCTGGGTGACAAACTATCATCTATTTCATCCGCATCTCCTTCTCTGAGATCCTGCCAGTCTGGGAGAAGGGAGCAGATGGACGGAAGGTCAGAGAAGGGGAGATAGGGGAGCTAAACACGTGGCTCAAGGACTGGTGCCAGGAAAAGGACACAGATTTGTAGGGAACTGGCAACAGTTCTGGGAGCGAAAGTTCTTTAAATTTGATGGACTGCATCTGACTAAAGAGGGAGTCAGTGCATTGGGGCAGAAGTTTGATGTCTTTGCAGAATATTTAAACTAGCAAATGGGGAGAGGAGTGCAGCACCCCATACGTCGAATGGGAAGAACACCCCTCCCCCCTCAGCTAGTGGTCAAACAGGAATTCATCGTGTTTGCCGTTCATTTGCATCACCAGGTAAGAAAAAAGGTTTGTCTCCCCATACGATGCACAGGGGTAATGCCAAACTTCACCCAACAACTAACACACCAAAATCTAGCCAATGGAAAATCATGTACACAAATGCTCACAGCCTGGGAAATAAGATCCCAGACCTGCAGGCAATAATGTCAGAGGCTAAACTGGACATAGTAGCAATTAGTGAGATGTGGTTTACCAGTAACCTCACTTGGGAGACTTCAGTACCTGGCTATGTATTGTTCAGAAGAGACCGAGGTGCAAAAGGGGAGAGTGGCCCTGTATGTTAATGAAAATATCAAAGCTACAGAAATTCAGAATACACATAAGGAGCCAGAAGAACTGTGGGTCACCCTGGAAACAGGAAATGGGACAGCCATAAGAACTGGGGTTGTCTACAGGCCCCCAGACCAGAGGGAGGACATAGACACATTACTGTTAGAAGATATACAAAACATGACAGCTAAAGGGAGGTTCTGATAATGGGAGACTTCAACATGCCAGATACAGATTGGTCAATACCAGCAGGAACATCTGCCAGAACTAGACTCATAGTGGATTCCCTGCAGGGGAGGGCCTCAAACAACTGGTACAGCAACCCACAAGAGACAGGGCTATCCTAGATCTAGTACTGACTAACAAAGAAGGGATCACAGATCTCCAGGTAGAAGGTCACCTGGGGGCCAGTGACCATCACATGGTATGGTTCAATTTGACTACTACATCTAAATCATCCCATTCCAAGGCAAAAATGTGGGACTTCAGAGGAGCTGACTTTGATAAGATGGCCAACAGAGTTAAGCTAGCCCTGGCAAAAAGAAACACAGGTGAGGCGGTACAGGCAAAGTGGGCAAGCATTAAGGATACAATACTTGAAGCAACATCCCATTGTGTTAGACAGAAAAGGAAGTGCAAAGAAGAAGGAAACCACTTTGGTTCTCAAATACAGTAGCAGAAAGGTCAGAGCCAAAAGGCTGGCCTTCAGGAAATATAAGGAACACAGCGGGATGAAGATAGGGAGGCATACCAAACTGCCCTAAGGGAAGCAGGTAAGGCAGTAAGGCAGGCAAAGTCCCAAACTGAGGAAACACTAGCACGAACAGTAAAGAAGGTGACAAGACTTTCTATAGATACATTAGTGAAAGGAGAAAGTCCAGAGGGATTGCTAAGCTTAATGGAGAAAAGGAGCATGTGAGGAGGAGGACCCTGTAAAGGCATCTATCCTAAATAGATACTTTTGCTCAGTATTTACTGAAGAGAAGGTAGGGCAGGGCCCACAGCTCAGCATCATGGACACAGGGGGGAGGGAGGTGAGCACTACTCCCTTCACAAAAGAAAGGGTCCTACAAGAGCTTGCTAAGCTCAGGGTGGATAAGGCAATGGGACCTGATGGCATACATCCCAGGGTACTTAAGGAGCTAAAGGAGGAACTAGCAGAGCCACTAGCAGAATTGTTTAGTGAGTCTCTGAGCACAGGAGAGGTCCCAGAAGACTGGAGAAGGGCTCATGTGATCCCGCTCCACAAGAGTGGTAGCAGGGAGGAGGCGGGAACTAGACCAGTCAGTCTTACCTCAGTAGTGGCAAGATTATGGAGGCACTCCTTAAGGAAAGGATAGTGCAACACCTGGAATCCATAGGGCACAGGATCCAAGACAGCATGGGTTTACAAAGGAAGGTCCTGTCAAACTAATCTCATAGATTTCTTTGACTGGGTAACCAGAGTGGTGGACCAAGGGGAGCAGTTGATGTCGCCTACCTTGACTTCAGCAAAAGCTTTTGACACTGTTCCACATAGAAGATTGATAAATAAGCTAGGTAGGCTCGGGTGGGTCAGAAGTTGGTCAACTGGGTGGCAAACTGGTTGACTGGCAGAAAACAGAGAGTGGTGGTAAATGGTATACAGTCAGAAGAGATGCAAGTCACAAGTGGGGTACCTCAGGGATCAGTCCTGGGGCCAGTCCTATTCAACATCTTCATTAGTGACCTCGCAGATGGACTAGAGGGTAAGGCTTGTCTGTTTGCAGATGACACCAGGATCTGCAACAGAGTAGATGATCCAGATGGGGTGGGCAGAATGAGAAGAGATCTGGATAAACTAGCAAAATGGTCAGAAGAGTGGCAACTGGGATTTAATGCAAAGAAGTGCAAAATCATGCAGATAGGGAAGAGAAACCCTGAAGCCACTTATAGGCTGGGAGGAGTTGCTAGCAGTCACAAAGGAAGAAAGAGACTTGGGCATCATCATCACTGATGACCTAAAATCATCAAACAGACCTCTAAAGCAGTAGGTAAGGCTAGGGGGTGTTAGGGTGTATTAGTAAGGGTATCACAAGTCGTAAGAGGGAGGTAATAATTCCTCTGTACAAGACATTGGTTAGGCCCCATCTGGAGTACTCGTGCAGTATTGGAGGCCACACCTTCACAAGGACATTAACCAAATTGAGGCAGTCCAGAGAAGGGCAACCAAAGTGGTGCAGGGACTGCATCAGAAGACATATGAGGACAGATTAACGGAGCTCAATATGTATACCCTTGAGCAAAGGAGGAGAGAGGTGATATGATCGAGACATTTAAACACCTTAAGGGCATAAACAAGGTGAAAGAGTCTAACATGTTTAAATATAAGAAAATAGCAGGACAAGAGGACACAGCATGAGATTAGAGGGAGGCCGATTAAGGGGAATGTGAGGAAATTCTTTTCACAGAAAGGGTGGTAGATGCATGGAATAGCTTACCACAAGAAGTGGTGGCTATGAATACAGTGCAGGGCTTCAAACAGGCATGGGATAGGCATAAGGGAGCAATACAAATGACTATGAATAGATAGGTCACTGACAGAGCAAAGGCCGATGGCACATTTATAAGGTAGAAAAGAAATGGGCAGACTGGATGGGCCTTGCAGTCCTTATCTGCCGTCAACTTCTATGTTTTCTATGTTTCTATGGTGGCGACGCTGCGCTGCTTTCGGGCTCGGATTCAAACGCAGCGAGATACAGAATTCATGACAGTAGGGTCACATTATCTAGTGAAACCTAGCCCGAAACTCATGAATCATGTGAAATTTTCATTTTTTTTCTACATCATACGGTTCCTGAGATATCAGCAATTTAGTATTCCAACAGCTCATTTCTGCTCTGAGGCCCATTATTATGCATACATTCTTTCTACACACTGTGTTTCTCTATGCAGCTGTTGGGCAAATACAGGGTGTGCACTTCCGTTACTGTTACAGTTACTGTTCCCACTTGTGTTTCCATATCCGTTTGCATTACCGTTCCCATGTATGCCACCGTGTGCGTTACTCTTTGCGTCTCGTTTGTGTACACACTTGCGTTTGCGTTTCCATTTCTATTTACTTTGCTGTTATTTGTGCTGTTAACTTTACCATTTGCGTTTCCAATTGCCGTACCATCACTGTGTGCATAACAGTTCCTTATGCACTTGCGATTACGTTTGTGTTTCTGTTTTCTTTGGAGTTATTGTTACTGTTACTGTTACCATTAGCATTTACAATTGCGGTACCATCACCATACGTGTTACGGTTTGCATTTCCATATGTGCTTGCATTTGCGTTTCTGTCTCCTTTGGCGTTATTGTTGCTGTTACCGTTACCATTTGCATTTACAATTGCAGTAATGTGACCATGCGCGTAATGGTTTGCATTTCTGTACGTGCTTGTGTTTGCATTTCCGTTTCTGTTTCTTTTGGCATTATTTTACTTGTTACCATTGCTATTTGCTTTTCCAATTGTGGTACCATGACCATGCGTGTTACAGTTTGCATTTCCTTTCCATTTCTGTTTCCTTTGGCGTTATTTTTGTTGTTACCATTACCATTTGCGTTTGCAATTGTGATGCCATGACCATGCATGTTACGCTTTGTGTTTCCATACGCACTTGTGTTTGCCTTTCCGTTTCTGTTCCCTTTGGTGTTATTGTTGCTGTAACACTAAACATTTGCATTTACAATAGCAGTACCGTGACCGTGCACGTTACCAGTTGCATTTCCATACGCGCTTGCATTTGCCTTTCAGTTTCTCTTTCCTTTGGCATTAATTCTGCTGTTACCATTACCATTTGCATTTGCAATTGCGGTACTGTGACCGTGCGCGTTACTCTTTGCGTTTCCATATGCACTTGTGTTCGCCTTTCTGTTTCTGTTCCCTTTGGCATTATTGCTGCTGTAACACTTAACATTTACTTTTACAATAGCGGTACCGTGACCGTGCACGTTACAAGTTGCGATTACATATGTGCTTGCATTTCCGTTTGCGTCACTGTTCACTTTGCTGTCACTTTGCACTTGTGTTTCTATTAACATTCGCGTTACCTTTTATGTTTGTGTCACCATGTGCGTAACTGTTAGCGCTTGTGTTTGCATTGCAGTTACCGTTACTATGTCACTACATATCATGTGGTGGGAGTGTGGGGCCCGAAGGTCCCATGCTCCCACTACCACATTCTATTCACTATTTATAGTACTCATTCTCAAAAAGAAGGAAAATTCATGGCAAAAAACTCTGTTTAATGCATCAGTTAGGGCTGTTAAACAGCGACAAAAGCAAGGAAATTCGGTGTTAAGGTTGAAACCCCCTTGCACCCCGAGCCCTTCCCCCAACTGGCATCGGGGTGCATTATTTGTCGGTCCTAAATTCTCAATTCTATTCTCCTATACCTCAGCTTGTTTACACACGTGATGGGGTGAGAGTTAGGGGCCAACGAGCCCAAAGCACAACCCGATGCCAGTTGGGGGTGGGGCTGGGGGGTGCAAGGGGGGCTTTCAACCCTAACACCGAATTTCCTTGCTTTTGTCACTGTGGAACAACCCTAACTGATGCATTAAATGGAGTTTTTTGCCATGAATATATAATGTGTGTGTGTGTGTGTGTACATATGTTGTCCCATACAGAGAAGGCATACACTAATACAAGAAAATGGTTTAGGCTGGCCATGAATCCCAAACCTGGCAGTATAGCCTAGAGATTTGAGGAATGAGGTGTGAACAAGCTTGGTACATCCAGCAGACCAGACCTGAGTTTGATTCTCACAACCTCCACTTGCATACTGTGTGACTCTGAGCAAGTCACTTAACCGCCCAGTGCTCCCAGGTCACCCCTGAAAACAGGCACTTGTGCCTAGTGGGCCTTACCTGATTACCAAAGACTAAAAAAACACGCAAAAAAAACCCAGTGGTTATCTGGCAAAACCAGAACCTCTCTGGCTTTGCACACCGCTAAATGAAAATATTCAACTAATTATCTAACAGGGGGCCCCAAGATACAGGAGAGATATGACAGACATAGGAAGAACAAGTATGTAGGTAAAGTCAGATGGGTAAATACAACTATGTAAATGGAACAAGCTAAACAGCTGTGGTAGGATATGTAGCTGGCTAATGGCTCCTACATCTCTGGTTGCCTGTCATTAACCAAATCTTTATTCTTATTAGATAATGTGCTGGGCACGAGCATAGCACTGACCACACACACCTCAGCCTGCCCTCTGGAAGTCATCCCAGGCTCTCTACCAGAGGCAGCATCTCTGATATCCCTTCTGACCTAGGTTTTCACAAAAAAAAAAAAAATAACAAACACATCTCCTACAGTATCTGCATTTGCAGATTAACATCAGTCACCGTGGTGCTCACCATCTTCAGCATAACTGGAAGCATTTCTCAGGTACAGGATGGGCAACCCACCTTCGGTGAGATTGTTCATATACCACAAGGTTGCCAGGGGCATCTGCCAACACCCAGCTGGAACTCTAGCTCTTCAAACTAGCCGTCTGAGGCTCTACAATCAGTATTCTCCATGGTCTGGCATTTTAGTAAACAAGCCCTTTGCTGACAGGGGAGTGTTTTTACACATCCATGTCAGACATTTTTAAATCACAAGACACCAGAGGTTTATGTATTTTCCTGCATGACACTAGAGAGAGAACCAAACTCAGATTCCATGAGGGACAAGGTTGCTTAAAGTGCTATACTCTTCTGTCTTGCATAATACCACATTTTCTACATTTTGAGTTTGCTTAAACACTTTTTTTTATAGTTGAAATAATAAAAGGAACACAACCCGTTTTGTAACATGGGTATTAACCCTGTTCGAAGACCAGCACAACAATTCGCTGAAATAGAACAGGTGATCAGTTGGTAGTGGGTATTAATCCAACAGTAATGCTCGCTGCTGTGATTCTTATGTGAGCCATATTATCGCAAATACACATACAATATTAACGTGTGATGTAGTACAAGTTTGACACCACCAAGAAATGCACTATGAACTTGGTGAAACACAGTTTGCCCACCCACCCACCGATGGCCATTGTAGCATCTAAGTGGATAGTGAACGGGATGACAAGTTCTGCTCGTGTACTGCAGATAGACCTGCAGCCGAGGAGAAATAATCGAAGTGGGAGAGCAGTGACTGTTAGCGCACACAACACAGATGAGTAATGGAAACAGATGTAATAGAAGTAGTGGTATGAAAAGTACACAGAATATGCAAAGCACAAGTGTGTAACATACAGAACTCGAGTTAAACTGTAAAAATGTTTGAAGTGTAGCAGATTTTTGATCGGCGATGACAGAACATTACGCAACTGAGATGGGGCTCCATGTTAGGCAAATTACCAAACAGCGATGGCAGCAGGCAATGGATAAAATTTGTACAGTGTTGTATGTGTAGTTGTGAGAAAAAAATTTATATTCACAGTAATCATTGTCTGTGGCATATATACAAAGATGTTATTGTACCCAAAAAAAGAACACCACTATATGAATATATATGGTTGTGAAGAGAAACAGTAGTAGTAGACATTGGTAGTTGAAAACCATATACTGCAAAACAATAAAAGTGGCTGCATGTGTAGGATCTGTGAGCTGAAAATGTAGCAGAAGTTGGGACCATATTGCCCATGTTACAAGAGCATTAATCCACTCCAGTGTCGGGCTCTACTAGGGGATTAATGCCAGGTAGGTGGTTGGAAGTGTTCGGCCTGTGGCCATGTGCACCCCAAACAGGCATTAATCCCCTAGTAGAGCCCTCCTCTGTCGTGGATTAATGCTTACTTAATATGGCTTGTATCAGGTTATCATCAATATTCTGTGTTGTTTTTGAACACCTGCTGTTTAATAATGAGCTAGTATAAAGCAAATACTGCTTCCTGACCTTATGGGACAGCAAAAGTACAAAAACAGCTAAAAGATGCAATGAAATACTGGTATGATCCATATTAAAAGGAGTGCTACTTTTATTATTTCAGATGTAAAAAAAGGAAACTGAAGCAGACTAAAAATTATATACGAACATACGAATGTGCCAGCAGAAACAGACCTTGGGGTCTATCATCGTCTGCTCGATTGTGCAGCTAGTTCCCTTAAGTTGCAGCTGCCCCACCCACCCTCCCTTTCTTGTCACCCTTGGCTATTCTCAGCCTCCCCCACTCATACTCTCCCCTGTTCTCTGTCCCATGCCCTTTTAAAGCTACCTAGTTTTGCATGATATCACCCTCTCTGGTAGGGCATTCCACTTTGACACCACTCTCTCTGTGAAGTAATGCCTCCTCATCTCCCTCTTAAATCTTCCCCCCTCTAATCTTAGCCCACACCTTCTAGTGTCCCTTCCCTTCCTCAGTTTATAAACCCCGTCGGCTCCATCCTTGTTGATTCCTCTCACATACTTGAAACTTGTGCTCATGTCCCCTACATCCCTCCTCTCCTCCTCGGTGTACATATTCAGTTCCCTCAGCCTGTTTTCATAGTCCCTTCCCTCCATTCCCTGTATCATCCTTTTTATTCTCCACTGGACTCCCTCCAGTGGCTTAATATACCACCTCAGGTATGGCCTTCAGAACTGCACACAGTACTCCAAGTGCGGCCTGACCAGTGACCTGTAGAGGGGCAATATTACCTCCCTCCACCTGGATGAGACCCCCCCACACTATACACTGCAGTGTCTTGTTTGCCTTCACTGCTGCTTTCCTGCATTGTGCAGAAATGTTCATGCTCTCTGTTACCATCACCCCTAGGTCCTTCTCCTCCTCTGTGATCCTCAACTTCACCCCACTCAACCAGTATTCCCTCCTTGGGTTCTTTGCCCCAAAATGCATAGCCTTAATGTCTTCACATTGAACACCAGCTGCCACCTCTCTGACCACTCCTCCAGCTTGGCTAGGTCCCACTGCAGTTGCTTCCATCCCTCCTCCTTGTCTACTGCTGCACCCATTTTGTTATCATCTGTGAACAAACTCACCTTGTTCACCACTCCATGCACGATGTCAGAGATAAAGAGCCCAAAAAGCACCAGGCCCAGCACCGAGCCCTGCGGCACCCCACTTGTCACTGGTCTAGTTGTTCAGAATTCCCACCACCACCACCGCTACCTGTTATAGCCTCCCACGCAGCCAGTTTATAATCTGTCTTCACCTCACCTCCCACACCAGTTAGCTTTCCCTCAAGCTGCCCATGAGGTACTGAATCAAAGGTCTTGCTGAAATCTAAGTAGAGGACATACGCTGCATGGCACCTATCCAGCTCTCTTGTTACTCAGTCATAATATTGTATTAGGTTAGTTTTACAGGACTTCCCCAATATGAAACCATGCTGCCTCACACCCTGGAGGAGATTGTCCTCTAGAAATGACACCAGCCTCTCTTTCAATATCATCTCCATAAGCTTGCCCACTATGGAAGTGAGACTGACTGGCCGATAATTGCCTGATTTATCCCTTGAGCCACTCTTGTGTATTGTACCACATGGGCCATCCACCAGTCCTGAGGCACACATCCTGTATCCAGGGAGGTGCTGAACAGATGGGCCAGTGATTCTGCCAGCTCCTCTGTAATCTCCCTCAGCAAACTGGGGTGAATACCATCTAGCCCTGGTGCCTTGTTCACTTTTAGTGCTCTCAGTTCCTCTAATACTCTACTGCCCTCAGTCTTTTCTTCTGTCACCTCTTCTCCCCCCCTCCCCACCGTCCCAGTCCAAGGCAGTATTGGTCGCCATTCTCCAGCATGAACACTGAGCAAAAGTATTCATTTAGTGCTTCTGCTTGTTCTTCTCCATTTTCCACCCACCCCTCTTTATCCTCACTATGTTATCCCTACACTTTCTTTTCTCTCTCACATATCTGAAAAAGCATTTCTCCCCCCAACCCTTAATTCCCAGTGCTAACCTTAGCTCCCTTAAGGTCTTAGCTTCCCTCACCATCTTGACCGCTTCCTTGGACCATCTTGCATACTCCTGTCTGTCCTCCTCCTTCCCAGTCCTTCAGAACTTCTGGTACACAGTTCTCTTTGCCCTCACACCCTCCATCACCTTGCTGTTTAACCAGCATGGTTTTCTTGCTCTGCTCCTCTTACTCTGTAACTTTGTGCAAGCTTCCATTGCCTCTGTAATCCCTTGTTTAATAATGTTTTATTCTGCTCCACCTCCACCTCCACCCATGGCCCTATGCCCTCAAGTTCTCCCTTTCAGTATCTCCCACATCCTTTTGAAGTCTGCCCTCCTGAAGTCCACACCTTTGTTTGTGAGACGCCTGACACCCCTGCTTATCATGATAGCAAACCACACCGTTCGGTGATCGCTATCATCTAGTGGGTCCTTGTGACAGGGTAGAATAGGACCCTAGCCCAGTTGTTATGGAGAACGTGTTTAAATGCAAGGATCTGATCTATTTCTTTTCTGTCTTTTCTATGTCTGGTTGCGCAACCAAATTTTCCTGTGAGACATCAGACTTGATCAACCCGACAGTCTTGCAGTTCTTTGCATCACACTGTCTCAGTTTCCCCTTTGCTGTCTGTCTTTTCTTCCCTTGCATATCTACTAATATAAAAATATGTGCAAATCATTGTATGGCAATGTAACTGATATTGGGATCTCTTTTGTTTAGAAAATATATAGTGTTACTGTTGAGATACTGTATATATAATTGTATTTTGACATGACTGCAGAAAGCTATTGGAAACTTCAGAGGTTACCCGAGTTCAAATTTTAGGCATTTTAGCAAAAGCTGTGGAAACTGGGCCTCAGCTAAAGCAACTGCCTGAAACATACAAGAAACAGGATGCTTGAATTAGGTGTGAGGGTTGGAAGGACTTATTAAGAGAGCTGAGCTGCAACTGCTAGAGGAGAGAAAGGGACACACAGAGATTGAAGGAAAACTACTGTTTTTCTCCTTTGTACATAGTTATACCGAACAAGTTTATTTTTTTGTGTTACTGTTACTGTAAATAAATATTTTTGGTGAATTCTACAACTGCTCCTGGTTTTTTCTATGCTTTCTGATCTGTGCCTCGATGACAGGCCTCCACCCTTAATTCCCTCACTGCCTCACTATTCAACAGTGCCAGATCTAGCATGTTACTTAGCCTAGAATGTCCAGTAACCAACTATGTCTGCAGTCCCTCCTGGATTGTGCCCAGAAGCACCTGCTCCCTGTCACTGGAGGTGACTGGTGTGCTCCAGTCAACATGCAGCAGATTGAAGTCCCCCATGATGACAATGTTCCCTTTCCTACAGTCTCTGTTGATTTGTTCTGCTAACTCCCTGTCTAGCTCCTCTGCCTGGGATGGTGGCCTGTACACCATCCTGAACCTCAGTTTCTTACCCTTGGAGTCCAGAAGCTACATCCAGATTACCTCCGTTCTCCTTTCCTTCCCTCATCCCTTGTACATTTGATCCCATCCCTCACATAGCTTGTCACCCCACCCCACCCCTCCCATCCCATGGTCCTTCCTGTACAATTTATACCCTGGGATTGCCAGAACCCAGTCCTGGCACTCGGTGGCCCACATGTCCATGATGGCCACAGTATCCACCCTCCTCACTGCCAAGAACGTCTCTAACTCAGCTGATTTACCACCTATTTTTCTCACATTCAGTGAGACCACCCTCAATCCTGTCCCCTCACCTTCCTTTCCATGCTTCTCCTCCCTTATATCTCCCCACCATGCAGCTTCCTTGAATCCTTCTCTGCTAGCTTGGGGAGTAAGCTTGTTTGGTCCTCCTTTCAGGATCCCTGCCTACCAGCTGTCCACTCGCCCCCCCCACCTAGTTTAAATCCACCTTTGTTGTTATATACCTCTCTAACTTCTGCTTTAATACCCCTTCCCCTCCCCACTCAAGTGCAGCCTATCCCCTGCATATACAGCATTATTGTCACAGGTTCTGCCCCATCCACCCACCACCCCATACCCCTTTGATTGTCACAACTCCCACAACCATGTGTTGAACTCCACAATCCTCCCTTTCCTTGCCATACTCACACAGGGTACTGGGAACACCTCTGAGAAGGCCACTGACTCCCCTATCACCTCATACAGGCTTCCCACACCCTCAAACCTCTCCCTTACCGCCTCCACTGTCTCTCCCACCAGGTCATTCATCCCCACATGTACCACTATATGCGGTTTCCTTCTACCTCTCCTTGCACACTTTAGAATTGACTGCCCTGCCCTGTCTGCTTTTAACCCCAGTATGGACTCCAACCAAATGCCATTCCCCCTTGCTGCCCCATCTGATCCCCTTAAATATGGAGTCCCCCAATACTAATACACCCACTTCTTTGTTCCTCACATTCATCCCCATCCTTCTACCCAGGTTCCCATTTCTAGAGTCCCCCATATTAGAAGCTCTACCATTTGCTCCAGTGGTCCCCCTTTCCACCCTGACCTATCCCCCCTTCATTGCTTTCTCACTGTCCTTCACCTCTCCTCCATCTGCCCTAGGCTTCTCCTCACCTCTGCAATGACCCTCTTACCCCCTCCACAAGCAGTGCCCCTCTTACTCCCCTCTTCCTGAGTACCATCTCTTGTGCAGTCTCCTCTTGTTCTCTCTCCTGCCCCCTCCTGGAGTCCACCCTCCTTCTCTTCCTCACCCTCCAGTTTGATAGTACAACAAGCATATTTCCTACCCCCTCGGTCCTGCTATGCTTTGTCTCCTCCTTCCTGACTTTTGTCCCCCCTCTGTTGTAAGGCCCAATTCAAGTCAACCCTCCATCATTGGGCCTCCTGTACAGTTTGCTCCCACCCCTTCCTCCAACCCTTCCCTTGACCCATTGTTCCACCCATGTGGTGTCCTCATGTTACTCCCTGGTGAACTCCCACCTGTGCTAGAATCTCCCCCTCCCTTCATCCTGCCAACTCTCTACCAAGCCACCACACCACATCCTCGAGCCTCCTCAGACTTTGGCAGATTGGACACCCTCCCAGCCCCCACAATATGTTCATCCATACCGCTACCCGACAACCACTGCACCCGACAATCCTACCCATGGTCAGCACTACCTATTAATGAAGCAAAAGATGATACAATCCCACAGGCTGTGTCCAAAAACAATCAACTAAGGAGTTCCCAGGCAGTGGCTAGTCCAGCCACACCTACTTTCAACCAGTGATGAAAGTGAACAGGAACGCACAGGAACTCCGTTCCTGTACCTTTTTTGCAGCAGGAACAGAGTTCCTGTACTTCTTCCCACTGACACTGGAACTGAAATTCTTAAACCAGTTACAAAATGACAGTTGTACGACCTTGTGACCTGAAATCAGGGTTTCCATAACGATATTTGACTTGTATAACAGTGCTATTTTGGTAGAAATACTTCAATAACTCTAACTGAATCTTTTAGTGGCTAAACAGATAGACGTGCCTTCACAAAGCTATCCTTCAGATTGAAGATCTTCATTCTGCATTTCATATTTGCCAGTGCCTAAGTTCCTGTACTTCTTGTCTACCACTTGCACCACTGCTATCAACTGCTCCAGGCTTCCAGAAATTCAACCCAAACAAAACTGAGTCACAGGAGTCAGAGTCTGCTGAAGTCAAACAGCAATGAGCAGTTACTGCACTGCACTGAACTGCACTGAAATGAATCTGGATCCTTCCCCTTCTGGAAAGAAGGGGATCATGCAAGTGAGGAGACAAGGAGCAATCTAAAATGGAATAAAAAGTATAGATCAAAATGTTCACTGTTATAAAATGGGTAGGCTGAATCAGCCAATCAGAGATTAAGCTCACAATGCATGAAATATGTTCCATGCATGGTTAAAAAAAAGGACGGCAGTAAAATGGCTGAAATCATCAAGCCTTAGAAAGTTGACATTTAAAAATGCTGCCATTGTTGTTTTCTTACTAAAAGCTGAACCCGCTCGCTCACTCCCTGTAGACCGCTCACTGTTTAAAAATGACACAAGTAGAGCGCGACACTGCCTGTGGCCAATCTACACTTACTGGCCACTTTTAAAAGTTATTTTCTTCCTTCCTCATTTGACTCCTAGCAATACACATTCATGGGGCTGAGTCAGAGACTCAAACCACGGCCAGCACAGAGAAAGGCAGGAAACGTCGGCCAGCATTTCAAAATGTCACAAGTAGAGTATGACACTGCCTGTGTCAAATCTACACCTACTGGCCACTTTTAAAAGTTATTTTCTTCATTCCTCGTCTGACTCCCAGCAATAAAGACATTCATGTGGCAAACGACAGCCAGCACAGAGACAGGCAGGAAATGTCAGTGCATGAAAAAACAATGACCTCATGAATATTATGCAAATGACCTCATGAATATTAAAACAATTTCCACGGAAGGACTATTTTATGATACATTAGCAGCATTACATGTTTTTTATATACAAACATTTCTCTAACTGCAAACAGTTAAATAAAGGTAGGATCCCATTTTATAAGCACAATAAGACACTCCAGGTGTGTGCATGGAACAGATTTTACCGCACGTCGGGGCTAAAGGCACTCAGCCAAGGCCTTGTGCCTTATTACGCCCCTGGCCGTGCAGTAAAATCTGTTCCATGCACACCCTGTTGTGTCTTATTGCTTACTTATCATACATTGCTACTTCAACTGGAGGGTAAAGGTGGCAGAGATCTTTGAGGAATCTTTTAAAAATGCTGTTGAATGCTGTGGATTTCTCACCTTGTGAGGATCTGTAAGTAAAACAGCTGAGAAATGTACCTTAAGAAAATATGGGTGTAGGCCTTTTTCTTTCGAGTACAGAAAACATTAAAAAATATCAGAAACCACAGACTTGCTGTCTCTATAAAAATGTTCTTGTTTTAGCACCAAATTGAAAAACAATTCCTCTTACAGAAATTTTTGTTTTTCAGGTTGCTGGTTTTCTGGATACTATAAAATTTTCTAACATCTTAATAGAAAGCTTTAAACCTATGAACTCTAGCTCTTCAGGAACACCACTTTCAGGTGAAGGACTCTTTTGAGTTTTGGATGAAAAACTCGCCCCTGAGACAGAGATAGAAGCCGTGCCTCAGAGGAAGACAGACGTTTCTTGACAGACATGAGTAGCAGATGGTACCGGGCTGCCCTGCCCAATCTCAAACTATTTGAAACATTATTGCACTCTCTTCTCTGACTTTGAGAAGGACTCTCAAAAGTAGTGGGAATGGGGAAATGTAAACAGAAGTGTTACTCTCCAACACACTGTTGTGAACTCCTCTGGTACTGTGTTCATTGTTGGAAACCCACAGCAGAACAGATTCAGTTTATTTTTCTCCCAGGATACAAACAGCTAACTGGAGAACCTGAAGTCAGAAAAATTTGTTCCACAATATCCTGGAATAGGTACTAGTCATGCATCGAATTACCTGGTCTGCTTAGAGATTCTGCTAATAGCTTTCCTGCTATGTACTGCAGAAATCTAAAATTGCTACTTAAATGCTATGGTCCAGCTTTTTAAATGCTGTTGACATAATTTTGAAGATCTGGAACCCCCACTTTGTTTATCTAGAAAGTTGTGACTGTTTAGAATTCTGAGGTCCAAAAATTTACCTCTTCCACTCCCATTTTTATGTTGGCACACTTGCGCAGCCATCATCGTGGAACAGTGCAGCTTCGGAGGCGGGGTCGCTGTTGGGTGAATGCAAGGCATGCACCAGTAGGTGTGTTCCTCATTCCCCAATCAGCCTGCATACCGGCGCCACACCATGCATACGTAATGTGGCAAGCACATCTAAGGAAAGGTCCACTGCAATCCTACGCAGTGGACCCTTCCTACATGCTCGCTGACATTATGAGCATGGTCAGTGAGCGGGCAGCCGCCAAATACTATCGACTTGGGGTGCCTAATCCCCTGTCGGTTAACCCCTCCTGCTTTCTTTGTGTGCCGATGGGGGAGCCCACTCCCATTGGCATAAACCTCCATTGTTGAATGCCGAGGAGGGTGCCCAATCCCCCTTGGCTCGCCCCCCCTGCGCTTTCTTTGTGTTCCGACGGGGGTGCCCAGTCCCTGTCGGCATTACTTCCTCATCCCCCCCATGTTGTGTGCCAGCGAGGGTGTCCAATCCCCCTGTCGGCTACAGACACCCCTCCAAACAGTTAGGTGGTATGCTGGGAGCCCACCCCATCATGCCAGATCCCCTGCAAAAAAAAAACCTGTCCCGCAAAGTGTTTTTTTTTTTCCTGTAAAATGAAACGGTCCTCGTAGTCTTGATGCCCCTCCCCCACCCGCACCCACCCTCTGTGCACTCTGCCTCCCTCACCCCCTCACCCGCCACTTACCTGCGGAGTCCGGGTGTAACGATTTTGTGGACCGGGAAATATGTCTGCACTTCAAAGCCGACTAACTGAAGAAATGCCGGTAAGCTGTATAATGGAATGAAAAGGGGTTTTTCAACTTTAATGCATATCTCGGGCATTTTTGTGAATTTTGGCCCCAAATTTTCAACGTGGGGTTTTTGGCACCCCTTCTCATGAATTTTTGCACTTTCATGGCGTTATTCAGGCCAGAAAGGTGATTTCAAAGTCACTGTGTGGAATCATCTTTTAGGACTGAGTAACAAATTGACAGTGCTACTGTTCATGAGAGGGGCTCTCAAAAAGCCTATGTTACTAGTTTGGTGGGAAACATCCAAAAAATGACTGTTTTACAAGCATGAGTAGCAACTGTGCAACGCACGCTCATAAGTTAGCACATTTGCACTATTTTCATGCCAAATTCTCAACATTGGCATTTGACCACACCTTCTTGTGAACCGTATAGCTGTCATTTTTCACATCCTGGCCGAAATGTGTTTTCGCACTTCCAGTGCAGAATGGCACGGTCACTGTGCGAAATCAGTGTTTGGGGCAAATTACGAAAATGACAGTGACACTGTTCATGAGCAGAGATCCTAAAATGCCTGTGTTGAAAATTTGGTGACAATACTCCATATAAAGACTGTTTTACGAGCGTGTGTAGCAATTGTGCAACGCACGCTCGTAAGTTAGCGCATGTGTAATATTTTAACACCACATTCTCAACATTGACATTTTACCACACCTTCTTGTGAACCATATAGATGTTATTTTTCACATACTTGCCAAAATGTGTTTTCGCACTTCTGGCGCGGAATAGCATGGTCGCTGTGCAAAATCACTGTTCGGGACACATTACAAAAATGACAGTGGCACTGTTCATGAGCAGAGGTCCTAAAATACCTGTGTTGAAAATTTGGTGACAATACTCCATAAAATTACTGTGTTGCGAGCATGTGTTGCGCAGTTTGCACGCATGCTTGTAAGTTCCCAAACTTATATTTTCACTCCACATTTTCAACAGTGCCATTGTTCTACAGCTCCTAATGAACAGTTCAGCTGTCATTTTTCACATCCTAACCAAAATCTGTTTTCGCAGTTCCGGTGCACAATAGCGCGGTCGCTGTGGAAAGCCTGTGTTCGAGACACATTATGAAAATGGCAGTGATACTGTTCATTAGCAGATGTCCTAAAATGCCTATGTTGAAAATTTAGGGATGAAAGTTGATAACATGAGTGTTTTACAAGCGCACATTGCGCAGTTTGCACGCACGCTCATGACTTTTTGAATTTGTAATACTTTCACTCCAGCTGTTCATCATTGGCATTTTTCCATACCTCCTTATGAACAGTACAGCAGGCTGAAATGTGTTTTCGCACGGCCGGTGCAGAATTCCATGGTCACTGTGCAAAATCACTTTTTGGGACACTTTGAAGAAATGACGGTAACACTATTCATCAGCAGAGGTCCTAAAATGCCTATGTTGAAAATTTGGTGGCGAAAGTCCAGACAATGACTGTGTTGCAAGCGTGCATTGCTTAGTTTCCGTGCACCCTTGTAACTTTGTCAATCTGCAATATTTTCATGCCACATTTTCACCACTGGCATTTGTGCACACCTCATTTTCAACAGTCCAGCTGCCATTTTCCACAGCCTGCCCAAAATGCGTTTCCGCAGCTCTGCCGCACAGTGGCGTATTCACTGTGCAAAATCACCTTTTGGAACACATTAACAAACTCACAGCGCTATGCCTCTCCACCTCTGCTACTGCCAATGCCAGCGCGACAACATTCGGCAGTGACAAATGCTTGTTCTTTTTAGTTAGGAAGTACCTTGAGGTGTAACCTTTTTCAGTTGGCGTTTTGAACATGAAGCAAAGCCACATTTTCTGCTGATAGAGCCCTTTGTTTTGTGAGGGTCTGACATTTCAGAATTTTTTTAAAAATGACAGGGTAAGTCAGTTTTCTATCGTCTCTAGGACCAACTAGTCTTTGGTGATTTTTTTTTTTATTCCAAGAAGTAAAAGGAAAGGTGACCACCACTGGCTCAGCTTGGGAGTGACAGCACGGGCACAACAGTCTGGGGTTAAACTTAGTAGGAGCAGATAAAGAAGAAGCCTGAGGTGTGTGCCCTACCTCTTCCTCTACTAGCTGTCCTTGTCACAGAATAATAGGAATGGAAGCTGGATCTGCTTTGTGCACCTCTCCCATAATCTTCCCCGTGATAAGGTCTAAAGTAACTAAGGCATCTGCTATCCAGTCTGGTAAGGGTCAAATATGTGGCCATTTCCTTACGGACATTCTTCATATAAACTTCCATTAAATCCCTGAACAAGAAGTCTCCATCACAGGAAGAATCAGAAACTTTTTGTTGTGGATCAGTCAACAGGTTAGTTGCCCCGAACCAAACAAATTTCCATGTGACTATGGCATTACTCACAATTCTTGTTGCAGTGTTATTCAGATCAACAGACATCCAAAGCTGTTGTTGCCTGAAAGCCTGTAGTTCAGCCTCCACAACATGAACAATATGTGCTTTGCCATCGTGTGGCATGTTCTAACACATAAGCAGCATGAAATATCAGAGATAACTGTATAATTTGAAGAGCATCCAGTGTAGGAAGCCTACTTTAACATAAGATTTCAAGCTGAATAACTCTGTTTTACATAAAAATCGTTTTTTCTAGAATCTCTGTCAGAAAGGGCTGACAAGAAAGAATTTTTGTCAGAAGGGGCTGCCAAGAAAGAAGCCCAAATGTTTTCACAAGCAGCTAGTGGGGCGGAGCTAGCCATCAAACATGATGGCGATGTAATTGACAGAGACAGTACTACCAAGAGGGTCTAGCAAATCATCCAGTAATCACAGCCTGAACTTTTGTTTTAAATAGTAGAATTGGGAGAGCTGCTATCAAGGGCTACCGAAAGAGATACAAATCAAGGGCATCAGCACTGCTGGAGCGCCACAACATGAAAAATTTGTCTGAGCAATGTTCCCTGTTGAGCAGGCACAGATGGCCTGGATCACACAAGCACCAGTTGCAAGGAGTACAAACACCAGGGCCCTGTAAATCAAACAGCTCGATGGATGTGACAGCTATAATGGCCATGCTAACACAGATACTACATGATACTATGGAACTTAAGGCCACAACTCATTGGACGAACAAAGATTTAGCTGCCCTGGCAACCAGCATGATGGCCACCAAAAACTCTATAAAACAACAGGACAATATCCACGTGCAACAAATGAAACTACAGGAGCATGACCAAAAGCTACAGTTTCTAATGGAGAAGGTAGATGACCTGGAAAACAGGGCTCTCAGGAAGTAAATTCACATTGTGGGCATTCCGGAGGGCACAGAAGGCCAGGACATGCCTGCATTCTTGTACAGCACCATACCAATGATCCTGCAAACCTCAGGCTGCCTACTGCTGGAGATAGAGAGGACACACAGGTCCCTCACTCCTAGACCCAGACCAGGAGAAAGGCCAATGCTCTGTAAGTTGCTGACATTTCTGGTGAAGGATGTCATCCTGTGCATAGCCAGGGAGCAGGGGAATCTCAGTTTGGAAGGGTGGTCTGTACAGTTGTTTCAAGACTTTTTCCCAAACCCGTCAAGGAGAAGGAGGGCCTACGTTGGGGTCCAGCAAACCTTCTACCAGCAGGGCATCTCAGCTTCCCTCCAGTACCCCACAATGCTGAAAATATAGGTGAATGGGGTATACACCACTTTTTAGTCACCGGGGAGGCTGAGCAATACTTGGCCATGACTGACTTTGTAAACATCACTATGGCTCAGGCACCGTTGAAACCACATGGCAAGGAGGCCCTGTCAGTGAACCAAGATGCAGCAAACAGAAGGCCACTACCAAATGCAGACGCTCAGGAAGAGGGACAGTGGCAGGCATCAGGTGAATAGGGACAGGCAGAAGAAAAGAAACAGGAATACCAACAACCAAAAAGCCCTGGCACCAAGAAAGTGTTTCAGATGCCAACAATGGTTGGCACCAGCATCAGAAGCCAGCAAAGAATTTCCATTTTCGGCCCCAGTGAAAACCTCAAAGTACAAACCATTGTGGGACTTGACCCCTTCAGCACTGCCCCTTCCAGAGAAGGTCCTTTAGCCCAGCACTTCAAAAGGCTTGTCCCATCACCCATTGACCAACTGGGCATCCTATATGCGACAAGTGGGTGGATTGCCTCAGAGCCCAAGATGGTACTGCTGAGGACCCTGTCTGCACGCAGCACTCCTCCAAAGACAGTGCAGTTCCCAACTCACCACCTTCGGGAGTGTCCTGACTGTTCAGGCTGAAACACAGTGAGGGCCATACTTCTCAACTGTCACACCTTATGAGGTACATCACTCGTTTTATCTCTCAGAAACCCTCAGTCTCACACTGAGAAGGTGACATCAGCCATTGACCACTGGGACTTTTAAGCAGAAATGTATAACAATATAAGATGCTACATTATCAGCAAGCATTAGAAACATTAGTATGCTTATTTCCACCATGTTCTGAGCCTGCAGTGTCATGTTTGATGATTTGTCACACATCTTATCACACATTTGGGTGAAGAAAAGTTGAGTGGCATGGTGAGGGCTATGAAGGGAGGCATTGCCAGGTAAGATATCGGTGAACAGCAACTTTGTTTGAGAGACTTGATCAAGGATAACGAGGATGACATCTGAATCCCCCCCCCATGTCTTGACAGAATCTTGCCTGGGAGAAGAGGTTTGCTCTGTGCGACTGTCTCTCTGGTGTTGTTTTTCTTTTCTCTTTCTGAGACAGACTCCCCGAGGCTACATACCCAGTAAAACAGATACCAGAAAATACAGGTATGCAGCAAAACTACAAACATTATTCTAGTTAAAGTACCCAGGGCAAGAATTTAGTTAAGCTCAAAAGGTACAATGTTTAACAGTTGACAGTTGTTGTGTTCTGCTTCATGACATGTGGCTGTGTGGGCCCTCCATGCGATTCCCTCAGAGCATGATTAGATTTAGGGTAACAGACTGCCTTGACAGTTTGGGACAAGTGACACCCCCTGTACACAGCTCACCCACACAGGAATAGCATGTCAAACCCCTTCACATAGCCTGCCCCGATGGATAATGGAAACCTGGTAAGGACATGGCAACACAGATAGGGTAGTGACAGTGGAGGGGTTTTGACACATTTATACGAAAAATCAGGAGTGGACTTAGACCACCGAAGGACATTTAGCTTCAGGATGATGTTCTGCCACAGGTGCCCTTATCGCCACCAATTGATATCAGGCTGTCAAAGGTAACAAAGCCCTGAATCAAACCAACACCACATCCAATGTTCCTAGGATAAAACAAATGATGGGGAGCACTCATAAGTTGTCTGACCACAAATTCTGGGGTTCCAAAGGTAGTGTACTGAACAAGGTGTAATAAGGGACTGGGTGACAGGAACCGGGATGGATAATTTATTTATTTATTTATTGTTTATTGAAAATGTTTCACCAGGAAAGGCACACTGAGCAAAAAGATGCTCGTCTCATGGTGCGACCTGGGGAGAGGGGTTACAATGAAGGCAGGTATACAAACAAAAGTTGAATTTAGAAATAGCGCAATACAGATAATGTACATAGTTGGGTGGGATTCCATTAGCACTTTTTACATAAGGAGAACAGTACAGAACATGAACAACAAGGACAGAGTATGCATATCATGGGTACACATCGAGGGCAATACATGATTACTTAAGTGCCAGTAACAGAACTTGAGCTGAAGCGAGATGCATCAAGTTGACAGTAGGAGTTGGAGGAGAAGATGGGGGGTGGTTTAGGTGGGGTGGGGGAGAAGGAGAGGGGAGCAGTAGCAGTGAGTAAGGCTGAAGAGTGTGGGTTATTTAGGAAGGAGGGGGAAGGGAAGGGAGAGATTAGGAGGGAATAAGAGTGAGTGGGAGTGAGAGTGTAAGTGCGTAGGGCAGTGTATAAGCCAGACAATTAGGTGACGGCAGAGCCGCTGGTCAGGCGCTAAGGGGGGATGGGGAAGAGAAGCTATCGGGGGGGTCAGGGGCAGTTGCAATTTGGTGCAAGGAAGTTAGTGAGGGCAGAGGATAGGGAGTGTTTGGATGATGAATGGCGGATCTGGGCCAGCAGGCCGTTCCAGAGTTTAGGGAAGAGGTAAGAGAAGGCTGATTGGCCGGCTGTGGTCCTACGGTGAGGGATGACTAATAGCCTAGCGTCAGTAGACCTGAGGGCGTGGGTGGGGGTAGGAGGGGAAGCTAGGGAGGATATGAAGTAAGGAGGGAGGGAGCCGAGCCAGAATTGGAAGCAAATTTAGCACTATGAAATAGGCGCCGGTTGCTCAGGGATGGCAAGGCCAGTGAACGGTAGAGCTCCGGTGATGTGAGCAGGGGAGGCATTGAGGGCAAAGCGGCAGAAAGCATTAAAGAGGGGGTCAAGTCTGGCTAGGGTGGTCTTAGAGGTGGAGCTGTAAACGACATCACAGTAGTCGAAGGAGGGTAGAATCATTTTCTGGACTAATTCACGTCTGACAGGTAGTGGGAGATTAGTGCGGTTTCGAAAGAGGGCGCCAAGTTTTGGGCACAGTTTTGAAATGATGGCATCCACATGTGTGGAAAAGGAGAGGTGGTGATCAAGCCAAACCCCTAGATACCTGAAGGAGGGCACTTCTTCAAGGATGGTGTTATTTAGGGTATGGAAGATCAGAGGGGAGGTGAGTTTGGATAGAAGCTGTCTAGTGCCGAAAGACATAGAGACAGTTTTCTTGGCATTTAGGGAGAGTTAGTTGGTACTGAACCAGTGTTGAATTTTGTTGAAATCAGTTTGAAGTTTGGAGGACACTTCTCCATGGGTCCGGCCGGAGGTAAAGAGGACCGTGTCGTCTGCATACATGTGGATTGCGGTAGTGGAGCAAGAGTTAGGCAGATCATTTAGAAGGATGGAGAAGAGGATGGGGCCAAGAACTGAGCCTTGGGGAATGCCAGTGGTGATGGGGGGGGAGGTGTGGTCAGCTATTTTAGTGGATTGGGTTCTATTTAGTAGGTAGGCGCTGAGCCAGTTTGTGGAGGACACTGCTAACCCGGACCCTGATAGGCAGGATAGTAGGAGAGTATGGGATACCGTGTCGAAGGCTTTTGCTAGGTCAATGAAAATAGAGGCAGTGATTAGTCCTTTATCCATCCCAGTGAGGACAGAGTCCGTGAGTCTTAGTAGGGAGGAGGTGCTAGAGTGGTGTTTTCTGAAACCGGACTGAAATGGGGTGAAGAAGTTAGTTTCAGAGAGAAAGTGGGAGAGTTGGGATAGCACTAGGTGTTTCTGGAGTTTGGCGAGGGTGGGGAGGAGGGAGATGGGACGATAGTTAGTTGTGGAGGTAGGATCACCACCTTTTGGAAGGGGTATGACAGTGGTATGCTTCCATTCGGAGGGGAGTGACTCGGTGGTGAAAGAGAGATTTAGTAGGGCCGCGAGGGGAGTAGCAATGGCGGGAGCAGATTGGAAGAGGAGTTTGTTATTAAGACCATCAGGTGATTTGCCTTTGGAGGGCATCTAGGGTTTCGGTGGGGGAGATGTGTCTGAAGGAAAAGGGGCTCCTACCAGACGGTAGGGGGATAGATATCTGGGGAGCGGGTGTGGTTGCAGGAGGAAGGGAATCTAGGAAGACCTGGGCGCAGGTAGTAAAATAGGCATTAAACTCAGAGGCTACCTCACCCAGGGGGTCGGAGAGGAGAGTCCCTTGGGTGAGGAGGAGAGGAGGGGGGCTTGTTGTTTGGAGGGAGAAAAGGGAGTTAATGACTTTCCAGAATTTGGAAGGTCTCCCAAGATTTGCATTTAGGATATTGTTAAAATATTCAGCCTTAGCTAAGCGGATGGCCTTTGTGCACTTGTTGCGGAGCATACGGTAGGTGATATAATTGCCTGGGAGGAGCGTGGATTTGTAGTTTTGCCAGGCCTTGTCATGGGCTTGTTGGCAAGCTATCAGCTCAGGGGAAATTCAGGGTAGGTGAGACCCACAGACTCTAGCCCGGCGCAGGGGGACATGTTTGTCCCAGGCGGTGAGGAAGGTGTTCCGAAAGTGTGTAAGGGCCGCATCCATGTTAGAGAGCAGCTTGAGCTGGGACCCAATTAGAGTGAGATAAATCTTCCGGGGGGGGGGAGAGGTCGAGGGATTTGTATGACCTTTGGAATATAAATTTGGGAGGGGATTTAACTCTGTGGATCTTGCGGACCAAGTAGATTAGATGGTGGTCACTAATGGAATCAGGGAGGAGGCCTGAACTGACAACGCGGTGTGGGTGGGATGTAAGCACCCAGTCTAGGAGGGAGTGATTATCGGACTTATGGTTAGAGTGTGTGGGTTCCGTAATGGTTTGGCTAAGGTTGAGAGCGGTTATCTCAGTTTGGGTTTTGTTAAAAGTGGGTGCTAGCCAGTTATGGTTAAAGTCACCCATGACATATAGTTCACCCGACTGTGTGAGAGATGAGAAGTGGCACAGAAGGTCGGCGACTATTGTGGTTGGCATGCCTGGGCAGCAATAAATTCCAGCCACAAAGATAGGTAATGAGGAGGGAGGGGACAGTTTTACCATAAGAAGCTCGAAAGCTTTGGGTTCAGCTTTAGTAAGAGAGACAGTGAAGTGTAGGGCTGATCTGATGTAGATAGCCACCCCTCCACCTCTGGAGGGCCGGTCTTGCCATGTGATGGTGAACCCTGGAATAGCAATGGTATTATCTGGAAGGCTGGGGTTTAGCCAGGTCTCAGATAGGATGATTATGTCGGGGGCATGGTGGACGGCTAGGACCTGGAGCTGATCGAGCTTAGGGGCTAGGCTATGAATATTTACATGGAGAAGGCGTAAGCCTCGGGGAAGGTAGCCAGAACAAGTGTCGGTGGCGGCCTTGGCTGAGGGGTTTGGTATGTGGTGGTCAGGGCCTGAGGTTACGGTTGGGCCAGGGTTAGGGTGTATATCCCCTGCTGCCAGAAGGAGTAGGGCAATGGTTAGGTGGCATCATAGAACATGGAGAGACCAGGATTTTGCCATGCGTGGGTTGGCGGTGGCAATAGGGTGGGCTGAGCAGAGGGAGTGGGTACTGGAGTGGGAGAGACAGGCCAGAAGGCAGCCAAAGGAATAGACCGAGGAGGAGGGGGGCGCAGGGAAATGGGACCAGGAGATAGCTGGGAGGGATGCAATGGACTTATAGGGGGCATTTGTAGGATGAGTCAAAATAGCCGGTGGGGGGGATGCTGGGTAGCCACTTTGGGGAGGAAGTTAAAATGGGAAGGGACAGTAAGATGTAGGAGATCAGTACTACAAGGGTTGTTGATGGGGACATTTTACAAGATTTGGGGAAGAGGTGCTCAAACATAGTGCCTAGGTAAGCAGGGTGGTGAGTTTCAAGTATCTTGGTTGCCCCTCAGAAAGTGTAGATACCACTTTGGAGTAGTGGTACTGTCACAGATTCTGGTGGACAGGGTACAAGGTTCAAGACCCTTGCTGGGCAGTTGGGATAGGGCCTGGCCAAGAGCAGGGATCCAGGTGCTAGGTGATTTAAAGCGGCTGGGTTTGGCCCAGAAAACAGGGTTGAAATAGCGACTCCTAGTGGTCACTGGGGTTAGTGGCAGGCTGGGTGTGGGTCAGATGATTGGGCTAGCCAGATGGCTGGGTGAGGGTGAGGTGTGGGCAGAGGTAGAGGTGGGAGTAGGGAGAGAAGTAACCTAATCAGGTAGAGAGGTTGCAGGAAGTAGGAGGGGAGACAGGTGGGGAGACTGAGGTGGAAAGGTCGAGGGTCCCTCTAGTGGCTAACAGGTATAACCTGCAAATGGAGAAGTGGGGACTTAGTAAATATGGACAACAGGATGTGATGTCCCTTCAGGGCAGGGCCATTGGGGATGGTTTCTTCATCCCCAGGTCATGGATAGTGGCCCAAACCCCATGGAAGGTGTAGTAAGGAGCAGAGGCCTCAAGTTCAGTCTAACAAAGTTAACTTAGGTTGTACTAGAAAACTTGTTTGTGGCCAGTTGGCAAAAGAAGTTCATTATGATGTTATATGCTTTATATTCCATACTGTATCAAATATCTCACTTAATGTTAGCATCTGTAGAATTAATTAAAATGAAGTTGAAAAGGCACTTGCCATAGGGACAAGGTAAAGTCAGGTCATACAGATAAAACAGTGTGCATACTGGCTTTGGCTGTCTAGATGCACAACTTTATTATTACAATGGGAGGAACAACTACAAAGGACCGAGTGAGTTTCTACATTTAGTTTGACCTATAAGTCGTATAGGTTTTACAATCAATCAGATACTTTATTTCTTCAGCATAGAGCCATTACAATAGTCAGATAGTAGTATAAAACAAATAAAACAGTAATTCATAGAATTACATTCATTACCATATACAAATTTTCAGTTCTATAAATACAATCTGATCTCTGTATCAAAACATCGACAGGACACAGTCTTATAATTTAGTAAGTTTTAAAAAATGAGCAAGTCTTGTCAGCACCTGGGTATCACTGGATGTAAACAATTTCATTAATATCTGGTCGTTGGGGAGTCCAAGGTATCTTAAAATAGGCCCTAGACAAAAATGTCTGTGTTTCTCGTATAGTGGGCATATCAAAGTGACATGTTTTAAATCATCCACCATATTTAGGTTGCACAGACATTTATCCTTTTCCACTCCTATTCTATTCTGTGCATAGTGCGCATAATGGGAATTATAAAGTTCCATTTTGAATCTTGTTAGAGTTCTTCTTAGGTCTGGGCAGGCCAATATCGATAAATATGGTTCTGTTTTGTGAGATACTTACAGTTTTTTGTACCACATCAAGTTTTTGTAGGACATAATCTGTTCCATGTCCTTACTATTATAAACATTCCAAATTCTTTCCTTCACTTGGAACTTTAGATCTCTGAAAGGAAGACAGTGGACTTGATGTAACAAGTGGCCCAACCCCAATGGATGTAAACATGTTGCTATGCAGTCTGTGTTTGGGAATCTATAGCCTAAAGTCGTATATTCAGTCTCCTCCTCTAGACACATCCTTGGAATCCTGTACTCTGGGCACAAAAACAATTTAAGTAGAAATAGGATTCTCCTTTCCACAATATATGCTTCAATTAGAAGTTGTCCTAGTTCTGCTCTTACTATTGACGCTCGAACCGAGTTTGGTATTTTGAGAATATACCTAAAAAATGTATTTAGTTGTACTTCTAGCTGTTTAGGAACTACTGTTGCCCACACTTCTGAGGCATAAAGTAAGCTTGTACACACAGATCCATTACCCAGCTGGGCTGAGAATCTTCTGAAAGTGTTAAAGGCGGTAATTACATTGTGCTTTACATAATCTTGATGTATGTTCCAACAAGTGGATTGGGAGAAATTTACTCCTAAATAGCAATATGTTTTTACTGTCTCAATTTTTGTTTTATTAATAAAAAGTGTAGGTGTTTTTCTTTGTTGATTACCAAAAATTAACATCTGAGCTTTACTTGTATTGATCACTAGTTTATTTTTATGCAAAGTGTGGAAAATAGAGTCACTTTCCACTGCAGGCTCAAAAATGACATTGATAAGAGAACAAGATCATCAGTAAAAGCTAACAATGAACTTTTTTTGTCTCTAATGGCAGGAGAATAGAAGTCAGAGTGCTCCATCTGTACTATAATTGTATTGATATATATATTAAATAATAAAGGGATCAAAAGGCAGCTCTGTCTAACCCCAAGATTAGTTTCAATTTCAGGGGTAAGGCCTCCATTTTGATTGATTTTAACCTTTTGCCAAGTATCTTTATGTAACCTGATCAATGTATCCAAGAAAACAAGGTCCATATTATATGATTGTAACTTTTTCCATAACAACAAACGACTGATCAGTTCAAAAGCAGACTTTAGGTCCATGAAACAGCAGTACTACCGTGATTTCCTAACCTTGGTATATTTCCAAATTATATGCGTCAAGGCATAACAGTACTGTATTGTTGATCTATGGCCCTGAAGCCATTTTGGTATTCACTCATAAAGCCTGACTCCTCGGTCCATGCTTGGAGTCTAACAAAATACGGCAAAATGTTTTTTGCAGGGTGTCAATAACACTTATGGGTCTATACTTTGAGGGATATGTTGGACTTCCCTTTTTTTTTTTTTTGTATATTGGGCATATAATGCTGCATTTTCAACTTGATAGAATATCTGAACCCTGCATAATCTTGTTAAAGAAGACATACAACAGTGGGATCCACTATCCAGGGTTGTATTTATACAACTCCTTCACTATGTAGTCAAGGCCAGAAGCCTTGTTATCCTTTAGGTGTAGTAAAGCATTGGATATTTCATCTTTGGTAATATAAAATGACCTGGGATAATAGTGAGGTACCTCATGGGTCCTAACCATTTCTTCACAATTGGAGTAGAAAAGGGACTCAAGATAGGCTGTCCACATGTCAGGTGTGACATAAGCCTCTATACCAGTGGTGGATTGCTGATATCCTTGGCCCAGAAGGAGCCAGAACTTTTTGGTGTCCCTTTCATAAATTGACTGCCTCAATTTCTTCCAGTTTTTAGACTGTAATTTACTTCTTTCATTCTCTAGTACCGCTTTATAGTTTTTCCTAGCATAATTTAACTGTCTTATACTGTTTTTAGTTGAATTCTGTTTCACTTGACATACCAATTTGTTTAGCTGTTTTTTGCATTTTTACAAGTTTTATTAAACCAAGATCCTGCCCTAATTGATCTGATTGTTTTATATAGCAATGGCTTTATATAATTTAATATTGTACTTAGAAGATAATTTTGTTCCAAGTTACTATCCAGCTGTATAATACTGAGTCTCCAGTCTTTTAGTCTGTCAGACTCCAATATTGCTGTCAGTGAGGTACTTAACATCGGTAACCATTTTAGCCTATGAGTGTTCCTAATTTCGCACCCTGCCACCAGAGCAATATCTACACAAGAATTACTGGACCTAGCAACCATATCATATTCCAAAAGTAACAGAAGATGTGCAGATTCTGAGTGCGCAAGAATTTTAAGTGTTTTGATTTTCCCTACAGCATTCAAATTTACCCAAAGCAAGTCTATAGTAGATGAACCCAAAGGGCCAGTATACATATAGGCTCCCTCTAAATTGCCCATAACTCTCCCATTCATGAGACAAAGATTCATATCAGACATAGCTTGAACTAGGGCCTTTCCCTGTTTATTTGACTTCCTGTCCTTCAGCTGTCTTTCCATCTCAGATTATAATTTGGAGTGGCTTGTACAAGAGGCAGGCGCATGTGCTCACATTCAACTATGCTTTTATGGCCCATTCTTGCATTAAAATCACCCATAACTATGAATAAATACATTATATATTTATTGATCATTTCGGCTAGAAAATCTGAAAATTTCCCCCAATCATGCAATCCAGGATCTTTCTTGGAATACGGTGGGATACAAATGTTAAGCAACACAATTTTGCAATCGTCTCTTTTGATCAAGATGGGGAAAACAGTGTTTAAATTACAGGATATCTGTGTAATTTAACAGTTTAGTGCTATTTTTACTTAGATTGCTAAACCCACTTTATAGCATCCATGCTTACTCAGGCGGGTGACTGGTTTGAAATATCCTGCATAACCTGGAATTAATGTTGTTATTTGTTGTCCACACCACATCTCCTGGAGACATAGTAAGTCCTAGGTCTCCAGGAATGTCCTACATTCAGGGTCAGCTAACTTAAGCATTAATCCCTCAATATTCCATGAAAGAACCAAAATGGGAGAATCTTCCCATAGATTATTTGATTGTATCTGAGACAGTATTTGTCAATTCAGGAGAGGGTCCTGCAAGGAAACAAAACTGTTCCTATTCTCAACAACGGTTTGCTGACCTCTTTTTTCATGGTTCTCACTTAGAACCCTGGGGTGTACCATGTACAAACCCAGGGTATCTAGAATGTGGGTCTTCTCCTGAATTGCCTTTATAGATCTAGAATTCACAATGGTTATATCCGATTGTTGTATAGGAGAGTCAAGATGATGTATTTTGAGCCATTCTATATTGCTCCTATACATTGGAAAGTCCAATATTTGGCTAAAGAAGGCAGCCAGCTCACGCTTAGCTTTACCAACTGAACCCTTGGATAGTATCTTCCATCCAAACAAGGTTAATGTTTTGTTTTCCCAAATTCGGGTCCTTGAGTTTTCATAATCAGAAACAACCGCTAATACATTGTTAATATCCGTTTGGGGTGGGGCCTGTATATGGGGGGTGTAAAATGACTCCTCAGATGCTACTGGCACCTCATAAGGAGGGAACTTATGTATCCCTTTCATCCTCAAATCCGTTTCCTGCTGCCAAAGTGTTTCAGCTAGCTCTAGACTATCACAATAAACTAAAACACAGTGGTGGTAATCTGTATTTGGAGGCCTAAAAACTGTAAACCCTTCCGCTGAATGTGGTAGTATACATGCAGTAATTTGACCATCCAGTCTGTTAATTTAACTGCTGTTTCCTGAAATATCTTCCTAATACTATGCATGTCAATTAAGTATTCAGAAGCAGTCTGATAGGTGCCCTCTGAACTCTGGGATCTGAGTTCCATAGAACCTGTAGGGACCTTGGGCTCCTCACCAGTGACCAAATTCTGTTGACATATTAATGAAGTTACAGAACAATTTTGCATCATGTCATTCACCATCAATTCTTGACTATTTGGCATTCTTCTGTCTACCTCCTGCATAACTCCTGTGTTGTTTTATCTGGTTCCCCTGTCCTCAACAGCAAGTTTACTTTTTTTGTCATGATTTTTGATATGTTCCCTCTCCTGTAAATTTGGCTCTGATTTTTTTTCTGATTCCTTGCAGGCTGACCTGTTTCAGGGCATTTCTTCCTTCTCTTTTGTTTTGGTTTTGAAGTCTGCCTAGTTTTAGGTTTACCATGAAGCTTTCCGGTAGTATTTTCCTGTTGATCTAAGAGAGCTATAGCTCTTAAGAATGGAGGGGGAAAATTTACCTGAAGGGCCTTATTTTCTTTACATACATCCTTTTTATGACTAATATGCGGTGTAGCATTCAATTCAGAAATATTTTTTATGTAATCCATTTTGTATTTGTCCTAACACTGTTTGATTATGAACATTTTCAGCTCTGAGATTTGCTATTTCTTCCTTAACCCATAAATTCTCCAGGAGCATAATATTAGCATAGTATGGGTTTTTAATAATCTCAAATTCCCTCGTTCTCAAAAAACTTAGTTATAAATTATCTGTGTCTCACACGAGACATCATATAGGTTCTAGTAATGACTATGATTGGAAAAATGGCTAACCCCATCTCATTCTTTTGGAATGTGAAGGGGATTAACTCTGGTTACATGTCATAATTGCGAATGCAAAACAGCGATCACTATTTTGACGAGTGTATATCGCTGAAAAGGAAGTTGGCAATATGCATGCTATGGTAACTGGACTTCTGCAACAAAATAAAGTGTTTTTGAGGGGGCCTATGCCCTACCACACACCCCTGAATTAGGATTCTCAACTCAAGGGGGTGCATGTTGGGGATGAGGGGCAAAATCCAGAAAAAAAAATGAAGTGCTGCAGCTGTGAGCTGTGGCAAAATGCAACCTATACCCTGTCCTAAACCCAATACCTACTCTGCCAGAGGTAGCCTCCCACACCACTACAGCACATGGCTACCTCAGCAGCAGCAGGTATTCCACTCCCTCAAAACACCTTTTCTGTCCCTTCCCTTCTCCTCTCTGTTCTTCCCTTCTGTTCGCCCTTTGTCCTTATCGCTTTCATATACCCTCACTATTCTACAGGGCAGCCCATGATAGAAGCATCCAAAATGAGTCACTGTATTTTGTAGTCACTCATTTTGGATTGCTCTTATGTCATGCTACCGTTACGTCCCCCATCAAACAGAAAAAATCTTAGCCCACCTCAAGAAATTCTACATGCAATTGGCCTTTCTTCAAGAAACTAAACTGGTGCACAAGGAAGCTCTAAAACTTATCAGGAAGTGGGTAGGGTGGGAAACACACAGCCCCTCAAAGTTGAACAAGCACATGGTTTCTATCTTACTCCACAAAAATTTAAAATAGACCCTCACTACTCAGGCTAATGATTCAGATGTTCAATGGGCACTGGCTAAAATGCAAAAAACCCATAGTGGTCCTGTCATTCTAGGGAATCTTTATGCCTCCAACATCGACAACCCTGCGTTTTTCAATATAATATCCCAAGCCCTGTTGGACATGTCATTTGATAGTCCAGAGATATTGTTGGGGAAGGGGTTAACCTGTAATTGAACCACTACCTAGACAGATCCAACAGTAAGCCAGAACCCAATGTTAAGGCCTAATGCACTCTACAGGACTTGATGTCCCTCCACCAGTTAACTGACTCCCTGGAGGCTCCTGAACCCAGATGGTAAAGGTTACACATATGTCTCAGAAGTCCTGCACATGGCCAGCAAAATTGATTTATGGCTGGCCTCCCCTGGCATCACCCCAGTAGCATCCTCTATAAGCATTGAACCAATATACATATCAGACCATACACCTGTGGTACTAACGTCAGTGCTGGACCTAATCCCGGGGAAATCCCAAACCTGGCAATTAGATCCCCTTCTGAGCCAGGTTGCTGAGTTCCAACAATTGACAGAGGGAATACCTGCTGTACTTTCAAGACAACCTTCTTGGATCGTCCCCACCCACCCTAATATGGGAGGCCTTCAAGGCCACACTATAGAGGAAAATGTTAAGCTATAAAGCTTATAGAAAGAGGGTCTGAATGGCTGAAGCCCTCAGGTTGGAGGTGCTACTCAAACAAATGGAGTGCAAATACAAAGAAGGCCCTAAGAATCTGAAGAATAAGGCCCTAACCCAAGAGATCTCCTCACTCAGGGTACAGCTGAACCAGCTGGTCACCAGGGTACCAAAGTTACAAATAATCAAATCTAATTACAAATTTAGGGCACGGGGCAGTAAGGCTGGCAGACTTCTGTCCTACCAACTGCATAAGCAGCAAGCAGAAAGATTCATCCCTTTCCTTAATGATCAGGGAGGTCACCTGCAGTCATCAACAAAGGTGATCAGAGAATTAATGAAACCATTCTACCAGATCCTGTACCAATCCCACACTACCTTAGATGCCAAGGCCTTCACCACCTTTACCCAGCACCTTTACTTATTAAAACTTTCGCAGGTGCAGAAAGAAGCCCTGGAGGCTCCTATCTCAGAGAAGGAGATCTCTGCTGTCATCAGGTCCATGGTGCCTAATAAGGCGCTGGGAGCAGATGACTTCCCATTGGAATTTTACCAGTTGGTCTGGGAAGAAATACTTCAGCCCCTGCAATGCATGATGTAGGACTCCCACACCAGCTCAGCCCTACCAGACACCCTCAAAAAGGCCATACTAATGGTCTTGCCTAAGGAGGGAAAGGACCCTGCTCTCCTGTCCAGCTTCCATTCCATATCTCTGATTAATTCAGATGCAATAATTATTATCAAAACTCTATCCTGTTGCCTGGAGGGTGTACTGCCTGAGATCATACACCCAGCTTAGGTAGGCTTCATTAAAGGGAGAGTGAGCCTGGACAACCTAAGAGCATTTGTCTCGATACTTCAGGTAGCAGATACCCTTCCCATTCTGGTGGCAGCAGTCACCATCAATTCTGAGAAGGCCTTTGTCTCCATAGAGTGGGATTACCTGACAGAGGTCCTTAAACTTTTTAGTTTCGGCCCTTTATCAATAGTATCCAAACCCTATACAAAGACCCTGTAGCCCAAATTCTCACCAGCAACACTTTATCCAGCCCTTTTCCCTTGTTCAGAGGGACCAGGCAGGAATGCTCCCTTCCCTCTTTATCTGTCATGACCATTGAGCTGTTGGCAGCAGCAGTTTGCCACCATCCTGATCTGAAGAGCATCAAAGTGGGATCAGGAGGAATTTAGGACTAAGTTATATGCAAATGACTGCTTGGTGTTATGTGAGAATGCGCCCAGGGCTCTTCTCGTTTTAGTTTCCCTTCTACATGCCTTTGCAGCCATCTCAGGGCTCCAAATCAATGTAGCCAAATCAGAAGTAGTACTTCCCTTAAATCGCCTAACATCCCCTCAAGTGGTAGCAGGTTCCAGGTTGGCCCTGGCCCCTGGCTACATTAAATACCTAGGCATTCGTATCACCCCAAATACTTCACGATTGGTAACCCTTAATCTCAGGACATTAAGGGTGTGCACGAGGAACTGTGGTGCTCTCAAACAAAAAAAGGTAGCTACAAAACACAGTAGTTTGGGCATTCACCACCACATATTATGCTGAACACCAAGAAAATATTGTATCAAAAAGCTTTATTCCATAAAACAAACATAATACAATGCACAGAAAATTTGTTTTAAAAGAGCACTTGGGATCTCATAAAAGCAGCTATCTTTTCTCAAAATATGGTTTAATTTCAAAGCCAATATTTAACCCTGGGGGACTGTTAGCTTGCAGCATAATAATCCAAAAGGTTTCATGTTCTAAAACTAAATTATTGTAGTTACCACCACGTGGGTTGCTGTTTACTTTATCTATTGCCATATAACTAAAAACATGTTTCCTACCATCATTCATGTTAATTATATGTTGTGCCGTGGCATAAGTTATATCCTACTTTTCTATCGCTTTCTGATGTTCCCCTACCCTTGTTTTGAAGCAGCATATAATTTTTCCTACATAAAGAACTGCAAGTACAAACTGCCAGATAAATCACGCCACTTCTACTATAGGTGATATATTGCCTTATTCTAAAAACTTTGTTAGAATTCCCTATACAAAAGTTATTACCAGTTTTTATGTGTTTATAATAAACACTATTAGTACATCTTTAGCAGACAAATGGTCTAGTTAGCCAAGTGGTTGTATTGTTATTTTCCTGGATATAACTATGGACTAGTTAGTCCTTTAAACTAGCTGCTCTCCTGTAGGAAAATCTCGGTACTATATTGGCTACCTCCTTCAAATTCTCATCTGCTGCCAAAATTTTCTGTGCATTGTATTATGTTTGTTCTTGCGCTGTTTCTTTATATAAAAATCTTAATTCCATGTGTCCTTTTCAAACTGCTTTGAATGTTGCTGTTGTGCTAGTAATTATTATGTGTGATTTAAATTTCTTTTATTGATCTCTGTTCCTACCCCCCTCCCCTTTTGCCTCAATGCTGTTATTATGTGATTTGGAAGGAGTGTCAATTTAGAATTAATTGTTGCAATTATGACATCACAGTTTTTACAACCTATATGACTCTTATTTCCAGTTTTGAAAATTTAGCCTTTGAGAAAGGGGCAAATAATAGACCAGAAAAACGTCAGGCATCTTTATTTTATGGAATAAAGCTTTTGATACAATATTTTCTTGGTGTTCAGCATAATATGTGGTGGTGAGTGCCCAAACTACTGTATGGTTGCTGCTCCACTGATTTTTTCATGTGCTCTCACACCTTTCTATCCCCATCCAAAATTCTTGGCTCCAGAAAATAGAATTATAAGTGGGTTCCTTTGGAAAGAATACACTCCACAATATAGTATGGTCACACTCAGGGCTCGCTGGTCCAGGAGAGACTGGGGCTTACCTCACTTTCTGAACTACCATTTTGCCTCTCTGGTTGTTAAACATGTAAGCTGTTCACCAAGCATGGGGTTCAAACACCAGCGTGGATAGACATTGAGTCAGAGGTACTGAGAGGGGCCTATCTGTCCCTATACTTTGGCTTCCAGCTACATTCGAGGGAAAAGGAAAGGGGGAAGGGAAAATTGTTTAAGCATGAAAAGTGCGCTAAGCTGAAGCTTGTTTCCAGGTGTGACCTGGGAGCACAAAGAAGTTAAGTGACTTGCTCAAGGTTACACAGTATGCAATAGAGACTGTGGGAATGAAACCCAGGTCACCAGGCTTGTAGCTCAGTGCTCTTAACCTCTATGCTATACCTTCAAGGATCTTGCAGTAGTAGTAGCAACACATGAAGCCTGGAGGAAACTAGCGACTTTAACTAGTCACTGCGCTGAACTGGAGCCTTACACCCCTATCTGGAAGAGCCATGCATGTTGCATAGACTCTATGCCAATCAGCTGATCTTCATGGTGGGAGTCAGACTTCAGTCAATCAATCAATCAATCAGCTTTATTTATAAAGTGCTTTTCCAGAAGATCAAGGCATTGAACATATATATAAATAAATATACACACAAATAACACCTCCAATAAACATATTCATAAAATCAAGTACATAAAGCCAGATACAGAACTAAAATCCTCATTGATAATCATCAGTGGCATTATATCATAAGTTTTCCATTAATTGACCTCATCCAGGAAAGCTAGGCTAAATAAATAAATTAATGACTGGGGAGACTTGATCCTGCACTATAGCACAGTATCGGAGTCCTTCCAGGCCTTTCAGCAGACATTTAATATTCCCAAAGCAGATATGTGGTGGAACTTCCAGATGAGGAACCTTTACAATAGTTAGTAATGGCAGTCCTGTGTTTGTTCCTGCTGCAGTAAAAAGCCAGGTGAGGTGTCCCTCAAGCTACCCTTAAGGAGGTGGTGCAGAACAAAATCAGGCCTAGCAGGTGTCATTTATAAGTTCCACATGGCCGCCACACCAGACCCATCACTCAGACCTAAACAGAAGTGGGAACAGGCCTTACTGATGAACATCTCAGATGAGACCTGGATGCAGTCTTGGAGGTTCATGCACCAGACTTGTACGGACCTCCTTAGCATGCTAGTCCTCCACAAAGTCAGGGACATTTGGTGCTGGATGCCAACACAACTCAAGAGAATGGGCCTAATGCCTCAGGATGCCTGTTGTAGGTGCAATGCACCTGCAGGTGACTTCCCGCGTATCCAGTGGTCATGCACCTCTATCCAAAAGTACTAGGATAAGATAATGGACAACCTCACCAACAAACTACAGGGGCAAAGACCTCTTGCATCCACCCTGAGCTATTGGGGTTAAGGCCAGACTGATATACCGCTGCACAGGCCTAGTAATGAGTAGCATGAATCCCTAATTTCCCAGAGCCTAGAACATTAACAAGGTATAACTTGTGATGTACTGTGAAATAATATTAAGCTCTCTCCGCTTACCAGCAGGGTTGTTAAGTACAGAGTTCTCCTAACAGTCTTGATGGGACAACTCATGAGGGAATGATGAAACTATAAAGGACAGAAAAGTCATGTCTGATATGTAATGTTATTGCAATGTTTTTGCAGTACTTGTTGTACCTGAATGTACTGTTTGCCATGTGGCATTGCCTTAAAACTCAAAAAATAAACTACAAGGAAAAAAAACAAGCAGCTATTTAAACATTTTTTTTGTGGGGGGGGTATGCAAACAGAAAGTATAGGAGAATACTACAGGGTTTTAAATAATTGATTAGCAGTTTTTTTTCCTGGAACAATACTAACTGTACAGAAAGTATTTAAATAGGATTTCTAGAAGTGTTATGTTTGTTAAACACAATGAGGCAAGTGCTATGCATTTTTACAATGTTTTAACACTTTTATGAGCAAAACGCTAATCAATTTTTAGAGTTAAATAAAACCCTGATACTACATTCTAAAGAAAAAGATGCCTAAGGGGACACAAGATGAAACTGAAGGGAGGGAGGTTCAGAGATAATGTGAGGAATTACTTCTTCACAGACACGATGGTGGACAAGTGGAACAGCCTGCCAGCAGAGATGGGGGGGGGGGCAAACATCATTATAGGTTTTAAACATGCTTGGTATAGGCATAACGAATTGCTGATAGTCAGTGGGAGGATGGGTACAACCTAATATCAGCAGTGCATGATAGTGCACAATTGTTAGTGATAACAGGGCAGACTAGGTGGGCCAAAGGTCCTTATCTGATGACAGTTTCTATGTTTATATGTTAAAACTCAGCACTGTAGGTACAGAAGGCCTTTCCTCCAGTTTTTTTTTGTCCGTTGTCTGTGCTGAAGCAGCTTGTTAAAATAAATTATGCTGACAGAAGTTTAGTTCTTAACTAATAGAGAACAATACCAGATATGATCAGGCCCCAAAATTGTGTCTTTTGGACTTAGGAAACTTATCACAACAGCCCACACACTTTTTATATCCTGGTGAGCCTGCGGATTTCACTGCTTTCTGTGACATAAGGTGTTAGTGTAACAAACTTTCCTCACAGTTAAGAGAGAAGGTTATTACTAGCCACGGTGAGCTGCAGGAAGGAATGTTTGGCCCCACTGTCATGGGAAAAGCTGGCTGGTAGGAAGATCTTAGGTAGTATAAAGTAAGGTGCTATGGGGAAGGGAGGTGCAGCAGAGTGTGGAAGAGGGAGTTCAGAAGGTCTGACAAGGTGTAGGGGTGGAGGTCTTCCCAAGTGAAAGGGAGACTGCACATCCCAGGTGCCGAGGCTGGACAAATGCCTCCGGGCATCAACAGAGGATCAGTCAAGTCACTGAGTGAGGATGCCAGGAACCCTTGATGCGTGTGAAGGGGTGGACACATGCAGTGCTTCACCAGGCAGCTGCCGGACTCTGGTCAGGGGCACAAGGATTCCCTCTATTTGTTCCCATCTGGAGACCGGATGCCATGCCACTCTCAGTGCCTGAGGGTGGCATGAAGTCTGAGGACACCCACTGCAGTGAGGGTTCCAGTTTCCTGGGGTACTCTCAGGCATCAAGTGTGACATTGTTGAGAATGCCAGCTGAGAAGATGTACTCGAAGGCAACTCTTCATATGGAACAGTAAAAATTTGGAAAAACCTTTAAAAGATTTTTTTATTTTTTACAAAAAGGAGATGACAGCTTTGTGAAGGCTACAGAATCTCAATACTGAAATCAATGGTAGAAGCACAAACCAGGCCTTTCCCAAACTTCCTGGCCTCTCCTTACAGCCACTCGACTTATGGCCTACCACTCCTCCCTGTCGAACCTTCACAGTGGTAGAACAGGCTGCAGCACTTCCACACAATTTCTCATCCAGCCTGCAATGTAGGGCCTAATGCAACTGGGCCCCAACATCCCTGCACACCCCAGGTGCAGGCTATCCAAAGGATGCACTGGATGCCTCAACTTGCTCCCCATAGGCAGTCTTCACTTGGGCAGAGTGCCACAGAAGTTAGAGGAGGCAGGTTGCCACAACTGCATTCCCCACGATGCAGGTTGACGCCACTGAGCCACCCCCTCCACCCACAACTCCAAACTGGGCCTCAGCTACTGGAACTAGGCACAAATCCCACCCCGGTGCCATAGTAGACAAAGGTGGGCACCTACAAACTCCCCAGGTGTGAATCCCAACAAATGGGCATTGTCCCAGACATGCCACAGTCTCCCAAACCACCCTTACAAATCCCAAGCAGACTCACAAATGGCTGAGCTGCTGTGCCCAAACTGGGATGGGGTAGGTACCCCATCCCCACTGGAGATCGCATTCTCTTTCTCTTGCCAGCCTCCCCTGTCAGCCAAAACCACCCCTTTAAAAGCCTTCCAGGGCACTAGCTCCACCTGACCAGCAGGTGGGCCAGCCCCCAAACACAAAAATGGAAAACTTAAAGGAGAGGATTACCTTAGTAAACATCCCCAAAAGGGTGGGCTTACGTATAATTACAAAAAAAAAAGGATGGTGCTTAACTTTCAGGACACACTAGAAGAGGCTGGGTATAGCCCATAGCTGGGAAAGTGCAGAAGAATCCAAACACAGCAAAGAAGTTTCAACTCCTGGTAGATGCTTTTTTAATTTTTTATCACATCTTTATTGTTGCCTCCTTCGGTCGGCTGCCCCATTCCGACCGACTCCCCCAACCCCATCCCCCGAAATAGCCGGTGCTTACCTTGTGCCTGGCCCGGGAGCAGAGCCTGCGAGTAGCCGGTCCTCATCCTATTAGCCGCTGGTGTTTTCTCCTCCGGTTATCGCCCAGGAGCAGGAGTGCATGCACCTGGAGGCGCACATGCACCCTACAGCACCGATAACAGCTCCTTCCCCCACTCCATGGCCTAACGCCCTGGCCCCCTCTAGCCAGTGCCACTACCAGCCTCCACTAGGAGTCGCCATTGGCCGAGGGGTGCTGCTTCATCTCCCTGGAGAGGAGAGCCTGCCTGTCAGCAGCTCAATCCAGCTCCACCCTCAACACCACCCCCCCACTGCCGCCCTCCAGCGACCCAAGCTCGTTCCCGAACCCGGGTCGCCGGCATGCCGCAAGGTAAGGCGTCCAGTGCCTCAGCCCTCAGCACCACCAGGCCGGCTCTGGTAGATACTTTTTGACTTTTATTTCCCCCACCAGTAAAACAAAATATGGTAGATGAACTAAAATAGCCAAAATTGATCTGTAAGAAATTGAATCCTTTTTCCTGTATTTTGGGCAGGACTGCCTTTAGAAGTGACTTCTCCATATCTAGTCCTGTATTGACCATTACAGGGCCATGGATACCTGGAATTTTTTCATGTGAAGAAGTGCAGATGGATCCCTGTGGGGGGAGGGGCACTTGGGAACTCCAGGGGTATCTGCTCAATGGTTTCTTCCTGATGTTTTTTGTGAACTTGGCAGGTTCCTCCAAAGAACAGCATGTGGGTCCACAGCAACAGAAGGGAACCTTGGAGTTGTTGCTTTTTTTTTTTTGTACTTGTGAGCAGATGAGCAATAAATTCCCTCTTTTTCACGTGACCAGTTAAATAATGACAAAAGAAAATGATACAGTAATAATACACTACACGTACATAGGAGAGTTGGAATGCAGCCAATATTGATCACCAGGGAGGAGGATGAAGCAGATACCATCAGACCCGAGACAGAAGCAGGAACTTGGAAGACTGTATCATCAAGAAAGGGGGTGAGGAGCCCCCAAAAGAGAGACTGGCACCTACATTCTGGCAGAGCAACAAGTCACATTGTGAGGCTATGCCCAGTCATGCAGCTGAAACCTAGAAACATAGAATTTACCAGGAGAGAAGGACCGCTTGACCCACCTAGTCTGCCATTTTTCCCTGCCTATGGTATCACTGTAGATCCTACTTATCTCCAGCCTATTCACCCACCACCTCTGTCCTTTCCCTATAGAAACAGAATTTGCCAGCAAATATGTCCCAAGGTAACTGGTCACCATGGCATGGTAGGAAAAGACAAGCCCAGTGAGCTCTTTAGGACAAAATGAGTTCACCTTAAGTGTGAACAACAACCCTCGTGTACCGTGAACCCTCTATAGGCTGAAGAAACTGCATAAGTAAGCAGCAGTACCCGACAGGGTGGGTGGTATTGGGAAATACTGGAAAGCCCCTGGAAGGTCTGCTATTTCCCAATACCGCTCACCCTGGAGGGTATTATTGTGCATAGAAAATGGCTCATTTGTAACATTTTAAATATTTAAAAAAAGGTTTGAAAACATGTATTTTAAATGGATAAAAAACAAAAAAGAATATTTTTTTCTTAAGTAGTCCCTGTACTGTGGTATTTCTGGCAGTAGAGGGTGCTGCTATTTAATACAATCTGTGTTGCTGGGGTGTATGGCTGTCCTGTTGTTTCCTGGGAGTTGTAGTTGGATTGGGATAATCATGGGGGAAGGTGGCTGAATCAGTAGCTGTACAGAATGACCCTATTCAGTTCCATTTTTTTTTTTCAATTATTTTTGATAAAGGCAACAGGAAGAATTAGGGAGTGAGAAGTGAATGCAGACGACTTGCTTCAGAGAGACTACTTTTGTTGAGGTATTTCTAATTTAGTTCAGGGAGGAGTGGGAGTTGTGTGTACAGGGTCCCGGAGGCTTTTGAGTAGCGGGAGCCGTGAGTGCTTTTGTTTTTTTTTGTCAGTCGAAAACTTTCATTTGGCAGTACAGGGAGTGGGGAGGTGAATTCTTTCTGCCACCACCCACTGTGTATGTGGGAGCTGAATTCAGGAGAGGGATCCTTGCTCCTTGCTTCTCGCTCAGTCAATTGTCCGTTAGCAATAGAAACAAGATCTCTGCTCCTGCATTTGAACATTTGGGATGCCCCAGCCAATCACAGAGCTAGGATTCTCTTAGTCATTTTTCTAATGGGAAATAGTGCCCTTAGAAAAAATGAATTAGGAAGATTTTCATCATAGGGGAAACATAAAGCCCCAGCAATGCATTTGCCCCAGTGACAACTAGTTTGGTTGTGTTGGTTGTTACCCAGTGACAGTAAGGTACAGAAAGATGACAGAGCAATTACAGATTTTGGCCCCTGGACCAGAAGGTGCTCAGTGCAAATGAACTTAATAATAACCAGTGGCTCAGTGAAGAAGGTCAAGTAATTAAAGTCTAGATTATTGTATGGTGTGTTCCAACACTCCTTAGGGCACATAGTCTATCATCTCTTGCAGGAGATAGGCAACGTCAAATTGTGAAGTACAAGGGAATCTCAGTGAGCATATCATCAGTACCCCTGGACAGCTTGATTCCTGTACCAACAAAAGGGAAGGTTGCATTAGTGTAATAAATTTACCCAAAATAAAACCTTTTTTTCCCAGTTTGTAGCTTGGAACCAAAAGTCAGTAAACTGGAAGGGAGAAAACCAACAGTTTTCTAGTTCAGTGAAAGCAATCACGGTCAGTTCCCAGGTATAGAAATGTTTGTCAATTTCCACTTAAACCAATCAGTGCCTCAACCGAAACAAACTAAGAGTCTGAAACTTGATCGAATTAACCTTCACGTATGAAACCAAGGATTTTTGAACTGCTAAGTCCTGGGTTTGGGGTCTTTACTGTGGCTGAAAATGATCTGGCAGTTCAAGCTTAGAGGTCATGCGATTAGTACTTGGTTTGGCTCAAACTACTTAACGTTCTGGGCAGATAGAACATGTAGACTACCTGTTTATATTGGTAAGCAGATGAAAACACTGATTTTGTTAGAACATGTTGCACTACATTTGTTAAAAGAAATCTTGTTTGTGTTTTATAGGCGGATGCTGCGAAGGGAAAATACGGAGTGCAAATAAATGCTGTCTGCCCAGGGTTTGTCAAGACAGAAATGCTTAATACAATTGAAAAAGAAGAAAATATGGGCAAATATCATAAATACATTGATGAAATCAAAGACAGTATGAATTTCTATGGAGTACTAGAGTAAGTAAAAGCAATTATTTCTGAAGAGATAGGGATGTTGACTTTCCTTTATAGTATGTATGGGGGTACAGTGTGCGTGTGTTTGTACAGAATTCTTGAGAGAAGGCACTTGTACCATAAGAAAAGGCTAAACAAAGTAAACTGAAACCCACAATACCATGAAACATACAGTACTGTAAATTTTGGGAATCTTTTTTAACTCCTTTTCAATGTTGGGAATCATTTAAATTGTTGTAACTGGTGTTAAATGTGGAATATTTAATTTTGTTTCAGAACTTAGAAATGTTGAACCTCATAGAAACATAGAAATAGTCATCAGATAAGGAGCTCTAGGCCCATCCAGTCTGCCTGTAGACCCTATATATTATATGTGACCAGGGACCCTATGTTATCAATGACTTTTCATCACTCCCTCCCCTCTCAGGCTTCCCTTGTGCCTGTCCCAAGCATGCTTAAGCCCTTTCACTGTGCTTTCCCCCACTGCCTCCAATGGCAGACTATTCCAAGTGTCAGCTACACTTTCTGTGTAGAAAAACGTCCTCACATTACCTCTTAATCTACCCCCTTCCAATTTCATATTGTGCCCCCTTGTTCTAGTACTTTTTCTACATTAGAAAAGGTCCCCCACCTGCACCTTGTTTATGTTCTTGGGGTACTTGAAAGTTTCAGTCATGCCCCCCTAGCTGTCTCCTCTCCTACAGTGAGCACATATTGAGGTCCCTTGGTCTCTCCTCATATTTTTTGTGGTGTAAACCATGTACCATCTTTGTTGACCTTCTTTAGAAAGTCTCCACCTTATCTATGTCCTTGCGCAGGTGTGGTCTCCAGAACTACACGCAGTACTCCAGGTGAAGCCTTACCAATGTTTTATACAATGGCATTACCACCTCCCACCTCCTGCTAGTGATACCCCTGCCTATGCACCCTAGCACGCTACTGGCCCTCCCTGCCTATTTGTACACTGCTTTGATACCTTAAGGTCATCAGGGATGATAACCCCTAGGTCCCTTTCCTCTTTGGTGACAGTCAGCTCCTCCCCCCAACCTGTAGCTCTCCCTAGGGTTCCCTCTATCCAGATGCATTATTTTGCACTTCTGTGCATTGAACCTTAGTTGAGACATTGCCGACCATCTTTCAAGCTTCTCCAGGTCCCTCTTCATTTTCTGCACCCCTTCTGGAGTATCCACCCTGTTGTAGATCTTGGTGTTGTCTGCAAACAGACAGACCTTTCCTTCCAGCCCCTCTGCAATGTCACTAATGAAGACATTGAACAGGACTGGTCCTAGTACTGAACCCTGTGGTACCCTACTGGTCACCCTCCTCTCCCCAGATTGTACCCCATTTACCACCACCATTTGTCTCCTGTCTGTTAACCAGTTCCTAACCCAGTTCACCACCTTGTCTCCCATGCCCAGACTACCCATCTTGTTAATCAGCCTTATATGTGGGACAGTGTCCAAGGCTTTGCTGAAATCTACGTAGGCGACGTCTACCGCCCCTCCCTGATTATGTTCCCTAGTTACCCAATCAAAAAAAAAAATATTAGATTCATTTGATATGACCTTCCTGCTGTGAATCTGTGTTGCCTCAGATCCTGAGCACCACTGGATTCCATATGTGCCACTATCCTTTCTTTCAGCAGTGTCTCCATGATCTTTCCCACCACTGAGGTAATTCCCTGCCTCTTCCCTACTGCCACTTTTGTGCAGTGGGACTACATGTGCCCTCCTCCAGTCCTCTGGATAACACCTGTGTTGACTAACTCTGTGAACAGGGCCACCAGAGGCACTGCTAGCTCCCTTCGCAGCTCCTTTAGTATCATCGGGTGGATGCCATGTGGTCCCATGGCCTTATCTACCTTCAGCTTTGTGAGTTCTTCCAGAACTCTCTCCACTGTGAGTGGACTGGTGTTCACCCCCCCCCCCCAAATTGCCTCTTCAACCCAACTGTGGTTCTTGACCCTCCCACTCCTTAGTAAATACTGAGCAGAAGTATTTCTTAAGTATTTCTGCCTTATCCAGATCCCCCTCCTTACACTCTTCCTTCTCCCCTTTCAGCCTCACAGTCCCCCGTTTTTTCGTTTTTCACTGATGTACCAACAAAATGTGATATCCCCTTTGTTTACAGACTGTGCTCAGCCCTCTTCTGTCTGTGCTTTCGCCCTCCTAACAGCCTTCCCTTAGACATTCAAGGTACACCTCCCTGTCCTCCTCCTTTTGGCTCCCCTTATATTTCCTGAAACTCAGTCTTTTAGCCCTGACTTTGTCCCTCACCTCTTTGGAGAACCATAGTGGTTTCCTTCTTCTTTTCCCTTTGGCCACTATCCTCATGCATTGGTTTGTTATATGCTCTATGGCTCCTTTCAGTTCCTCTCATTGTTCTTCCAACCCCACTAGTACCTCTCCCTTCCCCAGGACTGCTTGTATACATCTACCCATTTCAGTGAAATCCACCCTTCTGAAATCTATTACTCTTGCCCTTGTGTGGCTTAGTTGAGTTCATATCTCCAAGCTGAACCACACCATGTGGTGATCACTGGACCCCAGCTATCCTTCCACCTGTATCTCTTTGACTCTGTTCCCATTGGTCCATACCAGGTCCAGATTGAATTGTCCCAGATCGGCTCATGCACCAGCTGCCTGAGTTCAATCCCCTGCAGGGATTCAAGAATGGCTGTACTTCTGGCTGAAACAGCCACTGCCATCTTACTGCCATTAAAGATCCAATAAATATTTTATATCAGTCAGAAGCACTATTTTTCTTCGTGTGAGAAGAAAATAGTTGTGATGTCTCTCCTGCTAACTATATGGCTATCATAACAAGAGTGCCAAAGGAGCAAACTGCTTCCTCTAAACATGTAATATATATCTATCTATCTATCTATCTATATATATATATATATATATATATATATATATTTAAGTAAACAATTCATGCACCAGCAATGTCTTAAGGCACGCACATTTTATTTTTATGAATCCCAATCATAGAGGCTCTGGGTGCCTAACAATAAGGTAACTAGTAATACAAAACACAACATATTAAAATATAGCAGCATCAAACATAACAATCAGAACAATATTGAAATACTAAAAAGTCCTCAGCAAATAATCATTAATCAGTAGTTGAGGCAGATCATACAGTATCATCTGGAAAGGCAAGACAGAGTAAGTGGGCCTTTAACCTGTGTTTAAACTGCTCAGCCAATGGGGCCTCCCAGACAGTGGCTGGTAAACTGTTCAGCAGGGTCAGTCTGGTGACACTAAATGCACAATTGGCTGATGTCTTGATCTGAACCCTGGGAATGTCCAGGAGGCCCCTGGTCGAAGAACGGAGAGAGCGGACCAAGGTGGCAGGTGAGAGGAGCTCAGCCAGGTGTCCATATAGAGCCTGATAGGTGAGCAAGCCCACCTTCAAGAGGACACTTCACTTGATAGGCAGCCAGTACAGAGTCCACAGGACTGGGGGTTACATGACTGGACGTAAACAGGCCCATCAGCAACCGAGCCACTGCATTCTGCACAAGCTGCAACTGGCAAAGGGTCCCTTCAGTGACCTTGAAGTAAAAAGGGTTGCAGAAGTTGAGCCTCAAAGTAACAATGGCATGTACCAGTGTCGGTAGATCTTCAGGAGGAAGGAGGGGCTTAATCCCGGCGATATTCCTCAAGTGGTAAAATATTAATACATCAGACAGATGCGCTCTTGGTAGAAACATAGAACCATAGAATTTGTTGCCAGAAAAGGACCACTTTGCCCACCTAGGCTGCCCAGATGTCCTATGCCTAATCTGTCTCTGTAGTCCCTAACTGGTCTCCACTGACCCTCCCTCTTCCTGCCTATTTACTAATATATTCCTGTGTCTGTCCCATGCATGGTTGCAGACTCCCACATTTTCACCTCATTCACTCCCACTGATAGATTGTTCCAAGTGTTTACCACCCTTTCAGTGAATAGTATTTTCTCACATCCCTCTGAACTCCCCCCCCCACCAGCTTCATCGCATACCCCCGGTCCTAGTGCTCTTTCTTATTTGAAAGAGTCTACCCTCTTGCACACTGTTCACCACACGAAGCACTTGTAGGTCTTTATCATGTCACCTCTTGCTGTCCTGTCTTCCAGGGTGTACACGTTAAGATCCCTTAGTCTCTCCTCATAGGGCTTCTGGTGCAGTCCCATCTCCATTATAGTTTCCCTCCTCTTGATTACCCTTAACCTATGTCCTTCCTGATGTATGCCTTCCAAAACTGGGCACAGTATTCCAGGTGGGGTATCTCACCAGCAAGCGATACAGTAGCAAAACCATCTCCCTCCTCCTGCTGGAGACACCCCTCCCTGTGCACCCTAACATCCCACTAACCCTACTCACTGCTTTGTCACACTGCCCTACCACATTGAAGACATCAGTTATGATAAATCCAAGGTTCTTTTACTGATTAGTGACTGTCAGTACCCTCCCATTCCATACTTGGCTCCTGGGTTCTTATGCCATAGGCACATGATTTTGCACTTTGTGGCATCGAACCCAACTGCTATGTTTTTGCCCACTCCTAGAGGGTCTCAAGATCCCTGTGCATTCTCTCCACACCTCCTGAGTGTTCACCTTATTCCAGATTTTGGTATCATCTGCAAAAAATATACCTTCCCTTCCAGTTCTTCCGTCATGTCACTTATGAAGACACTGAAGAGGACAGGTCCCAGCATGGAGCCCTGTGGCACTCTGCTTATCACTTTCCCAACATTAGAATGAGTGCTGAGAACCACCATTCTCTGACAACACCACTCACTCTAACAATGGGAGATTTCAATCAATCAATCAATCAAAATCTTTATTTAATCAGGCGAACATCATTGAGCATAGCTCATTTACAAGATGGACCTGAGTGGTCAAGAAGTGCAAGTGTTATTACATTGACAAGGGTATCATAAACAGTAATACAATGACATGGGTAACAAAAACAGTAATACAATGACATAAGTGCTAGTATATAACAATATACATATGTACAAGGCATTAACACTTTTAATCTGGGAGACAGTAGGCAGTTGGCACATCAGAGTTAATATGTAGATTATAGGACCTAGCAGGCATTTTGAGGGTGAATCTTGGGACTGGGAACTGGAGTTTTTCAGCATATAGAAACACGAGCAGAAAAAGGGGGTGGATAGGGCAGTGAATTAGGCCTTGTGGAAGCAGTTGCAGAGTTCTGGGAATAGGGTGGTGAATAATCTTTTGAAGGATATTAAGGGTGGGAGGTTATTTAGCTTCATGGTTTTTTGGAGTGAGTTCCAAACAATTGCTAGTGAGTAGCTGATAGCAGCCCTCCCAAGCTGGGTGCAGGCAATGGGGACCTTAAGAATGATAATTTTGCTGATCCTTAGGTTGTATGGCCTAGAAGTGATTTGAGTAAAACAGTCCGAGATGTAGATAGGTAGCTTGCCTGATAAGGCTTTGAAAATCCAAATTGCAGCATTCCTGTTTCTTCTGTGTTGTAATGATGACCAGTTAACTGCCTTATAAAGGGAACAATGGTGGGTGCTGAAGGGAAGGTCAGTAATGAATCTGATGGACCTGTGGTATAGGGTGTCCAGTTTATTTAAGAGGGGGAGAGAACAGTGTCCATACAGAAAGTCAGCATAGTCAATGAGGGATAGGAATGAAGCCTGGATTAATCTTTTTGGAGTCTCTGTTGAGGTAGTGCTTTATTCTAAAAATAAACCAAGCCTTTGTCTCAGTTTCTTTAGTAGCTCCTCAATATGTACAGAAAAGTCAAGTTTGTTATCAATCCAGACACCAAGATATTTGAAGTTATCAACGTATTCCAGCTTCTCTCCAAGTAAGGTGGTTAGTTGTAGAGGTGGTAGATGATGGGGTAGTGGCAGAGCAACTTTGTGAGGAAAAGAGCATAGCTTTTGTTTTTTGGCATTTAGAAGTAGTTTTTATCCAGCAAGTTGTGTTGTAGGATGGAGAATTCAGATTGTAGCAGTTCACAGGCTTTAGACAATGAAGGATTGCTAATATATAGCACAGTATCATCAGCAAACAGATGGATGTTTGATTGAGTGAGGTTAGCATCAATATTATTAATATAGATGGCAAAGAGGATGGGGCCAAGAATAGAGCCTCTATGTACACCTCTTAGCAGTGGTTTTAAAGTGGATAGGTAGTTTCCATTTTTACCAGTTGTGATCTGTCTGATAGATAGCACTTGAACCAATTGAGTGAAGGGGAATCCAACCCTAATGAACCAAGGGAGGTGATCAGTGATTCATGATCCACTGTGTCAAATGCTTTGCTCAAATCCAGGAACACAGCACAGGTACTATTCTTCTTATCCATAGCAGTCTGCCAGTCGTTGGTTACTTTGGCTAGGGCTGAAATGGTGCTGTGCCTTGATCTAAATCCTGATTGTGCTGTGTTTAGAGGTTATTGTTATCCAGGTAGACCCTTAATTGTGAGTTTACTAACTTTTCGAGCATCTTGGACAGAACTGATAGGATGGAAATGGGCCTGTAATTATTGAGATCCATGGGATCACCAGATTTGAGTAAAGGAACTACTTGAGCTGTTTTCCAAATGGAGGGAATGGATCCAGTGGTGAGGGAAAGATTGAAGAGATGAGTGAGGGGGGGCAGATAAGACTTGAGATGCAATCTTGAGGAAGTAGGGGTCCAGGGAGTCTGTACCTGCACTTTTTGAAGTATCCAAGTTGGGAGAGGAGATCTTCCACTTCTTTCAATGTTATTGGGTTGAAAGAGAAGGTTGATGTAGCCTTTTGGCCCACGGTGAATTGAAGATTCAAGGAAGATCTCAGGAGATTTGCAGGTGAAGAGTCAAATGCTAGTCCAGCTGTGGTGAAGTAGTCATTGAAGGTATTTAGAATTTCTTGTTTATCCGTAATTTCTGTGTTATTTAGTAGCAGTTTGCAGGTTAAGGCAGGAGTAGAGTTTTGGCCCAAGATACCCTTTATAGTTCCCCAGAGCCTGGTAGGGTTATTATAGGAGGCATCCAATTCAGCTCTATAATAGGCCGCTTTGGCAGATCTTATTTGTGTTGTACATGAATTTCTTGCTTTTCTGAAATTTAGCCAATCTATGGAGTCCTTAGTTTTTCTTGCCTTTTTCCACAGTTTGTCTCTGGATAGCAAGGCTGTTTTAAGATCAGTGGTGAACCAGGGCAGGACCTTGCTTTAGTTCTGATATTGGTGAATGGTGCATGAATATTTAGAGCATTAGTGATAATGTCCTTTAAGATCTGGAGAGCTATTTCCACTGAGGTTGTAAGGTAGAAATCTTGCCAATATATTGTGTTACTCAGGTCATGGAGGTAACCTGGTATGTTGAACTTCTTTTGACCTTTGGGGACAAATTCAGCAGGGTTGGATGGTTTGGGTGAATATCTTATGCCAGCTATGGGACAATGGTCACTTACATCATTCGGTAGTACTCCTGCATGAGTATATAAGGAGGCTTATTTACCAACATAATATCCAGGAGTGAGCTGTTGCTGGAATTTTTTTAGGTTAACCCTGGTTGGGTCTTTTATTAGCTGTGTAAAGCCATAGGTGTCACAGAAGGTTACCAATGGAGCAGATGCATTAGATAGCCAGTTTAAATTCAAATCACCAAGGATGATGGTATCTTCAGGGCCTAGATTGGTTATTGACCCCAGGTGAGATAGTAATTTGAGGCCTGCTGAGGGGGGCCTATAGCAGCCAATCAATTTAAATGGAGACAAGTTTGGAAGGGATATTTTGATTGATAAACATTCAAATTCCTTTGGTTCGGATGTGATGATGAGGCAGGTAGCAGAGATGGTGTCCTTAATGTATATGGCCACCCCACCACCCCTGGGAAGGGCGATCTGCTCTGAAGAGCTGATAGTTGGTAAGGTTTACAACACTGTCTTTGGTCGATGGTCTGAGCCAAGATTCAGAGATGACCAGAAAGATTTACCATCAGGGTGTCACCCGTCTCAGAACAGGGACAGGTCCTCTCCATCATCTTCATAGGAGACATTGAGAAACAGCTGGAAGTGAAGGCATGTCTATTTGCAGAAGATACCACAATCTGCAATAGGGTGGCCACTCAGGAGGAAGTGACTAATTGTATATATGTGATTTTACTTGCATCCATAGTGTATTCAAGCAGTTCTCACACATGAAAAACAGCTATAAAACTAATCATGTCACTGCTTCTGTGTGATGTATTAAGATACATAAGATGGCAAGTTTCAAAAATAAAATGCATTGTACATAATAAAATATCTGGTGTAACAAAAACTCCTTGATACTGTATTTAGTTTAGGCAGGATTGAGGGAGTCTAGCAGATAAGTTTGTGACTGTGTGTTTGTAAATGGCTGTGTCTGAACTTTAGATGCAGGCATCATATTACAGGGATTAGTGTAGTTTAAATGAGAGGTCTTTTCTTAAATGCCATTTCAATGTGCTTCTCTATTTAGTTTGGGCAGGACTGAGGGATTCTAGCTGGTAAGTTTGTGACTGTGTGTTTGTAATTTAATTTGAGGTCTTAACTGCCATTTCAGTGTGCTTCTGCATTTAGTTTGGGCAATATTTAAGGATTCTAGCTGATAAGTTTGTGACTATGTGTTTGTAATTGGCTGTGTCTGAACTTTAAGTGCTGCCTGGCATCATATTACAGAGCTTAGTGTAGACTGAATGTGAGTTTTTTTCTTAACTGCCATTTCAGTGTGCTTTTCCATTTAGTTTGGGCAGGGCTGTAGGTTTCTAGCTGGTAATTTTGTGACTGTGTGTCTGTACCACAGTGAGTGCAGTGAGGAGCCACAGCCAGAGGACTCCTTGGCTGACTGTTTTGGACAGAGCCTGTAATGTAGTCCCACCTCCCACCCCACAACCAACCCACCCCAGTGCTCGGCCTACATTTATAGGGTGGTTCCCATAGGCCTTGCAACATCCTTGCATCCATGCAGTAAGTAGTGAACGGAGAAAGAATAACAAAAAAACAAAAGAAAAAAAGAAATATTTGGGAGATAAATAGCAGTCTTAAGCAGGCGGTAGATTGAGGAGAGAAACAAACATTATGGGAGTGGTGCAGTGCAGTGGCTGTGGTGCAGCTGTCTGAGGGGGACGTTCTGGAGGCTGTGATGCTGCCCTATCTGCAGGCACCTCTCTGGGTGGAGGGAGGAGATTGCCTGTCTCTGAGAAGAGTTGGTCAAGCTGAAGGCAGCATCCACTCCCACCCATTGACCACTGAGTCCACAACCTGTACATCAAAGGATGCCCAAGAAGAGGAGTGATTGGACTACAGCGGGCTCATGGACGGTAAGGGAGTGGAGTCGAAAGCACATCCCCAACCAGTCCTGCTTAGTAACTCCTACACTGTTTTTGGAGGAATGAGAAAGCCCAACTCAGAAACCTGAGGTTGGGACAGGGAGGATGAGAGGGTCCTTTAGGATGGAGCACCAGGGAAGGGAGGCAGGGGACCCTGGAGGAAGGAGAAGCTTCTCCTAATGGGGGACTCTGTTGTCCAGGGTGTGGAGTTAGGGACACCTAGTAGGGGAGAGAAAGAGAAGTCAAGTGCCTCCCAGGAAGCACTGTATGGTGGGATGGGAAGTGTATCCATAGGATTGCTAGGGTAATAGCTAAGAGGGAGCAGGTGGATATCATTGTCCACCTGTGAACCAATGACCTGGCCATGAGAATGGTGGAGTTAGTCATAGCCAAGGAGAATTTCAGGAAGCTGGGGGGAGGACCTGAAACAGATGGCATGCTTCATCTCATTCTCTGAAGTGCTACCTGTCCAGGGCATGGGAGAAGCTAGGGCACTCGGCATGTGTACCTTCCACTCCTGATGGAAGGATTGGTATAGAAGGGAGGGTTTTGGCTTCATAGGGGACTGGGGCCTGACCTGGGCAGATGCAAGCTTATGTAAGGAGGATAGCCTGCATCTGTCTAAGAAGGGGTCCTTGGTCCTTAGTGATAAATTTAAATGCCTCAGCTGTGAGCAGTTAAACTGGCCAAGGGTGAAGAGCCAGGAGGGTCAGGAGGCTTAGGAACACCCCCCATGGGAACATGCAGGAACATAAGTTGACTACAGGAACAACTAAAACAGGCAGGGAGGTGCAGGCAGGTGAAGAATGCATAACAAATGATACATTGGGAGCGAAAGCACATAGGATAGGAAACCAGGATGAGGGGAAAATGCTGGAGAGGGAGAACAAGAGTAGAGGGAGGGAAGACTGTAAAATATGGAATGTCATGCTAATGAATATCCATAGCCAAGGAAATAAAGTTCCAGACCTGGAGGCCTTGTTGGCAGATGAAGACCTTAACATAGCAGCAATAACAGAGATGTGGTACTCTGCTAATCATGGCTGGGAAGTCAGTGTACCAGGCTATATACTGCTCGGGAGGAACAGGGAGGGTAAAAAGGGTGGGGGAATGGCCCTGTACTTCAGAGATTTTATAAAGGCTACAGAAGTTTAGGGAAGACGGGGGAGGCTGATGTAACATGGGTTACCCTGGAACCATGGAATGGAACAGCAGTATGCACAGGGGTGATCGGCCGACCTTCTGACACAGAGGGAGGAAGTAGGCATGGAACTAGTGGAGAATATACATGGCATGGCAGCTAAAGGTAGAATCCTACTACTGGGGAATTTCAATATGTCAGATATGGATTTGGGCCACCCATGTGGCTGCTTCAGCCAGAATCACAGCCAGGGCTGGCCTTAGCTAGGTGCAAACTGTGCCCCTGCACCTTGGGGGCCCATACTTTTTTCTTGAGGAAAAAAATATATATATATTAAAACATTTAAAAATGCCTACATTTTGTTAGAGTTGAAAATATTTACCAGCAAATGAAAGTGGAAGACAACTGGCTCTGTTACCATTACAAAAGGTGGGGCAGCTTTGCTGCAGTGGAAAAGATTGGGTTAAGTAAGTGCTAATAGTGTTAATGCCATACTTTACACTTCCCAGGTTGACTGCTTTCACAAACAAAGGGCTATATTGCCAAGAGAACTTGTTTGTAACCTGGACATGCAGCTGAAACAATGAATGATATGACAAAATGTGTTTCAAAAGTATATGAGCACTCAAAATGGCTCAAAAACCTGACCAGCACAGAGCAAAACTGGATTTCCTGATAGGGACCCTGAAAACCTGATCACAAGGTAAAAAAACTGACAGGTGACAACCTTACTGGTGCCCCATGATAATCCTTTCTATTCTCTCTCACTCACACCTCCAGAAAACTTAAGTTATTTAACTTGTTTGCAAATCAGAGTATCAGAGGCGTGAGTGTCCAGTGATGATGCCCCTGTCCTTACAGAAATGAATACTGTAGTAGTACCGTACTTAAGTTCTTGCTCCAGGCTCAGTCAGATTCATTTCCAATGGTGAAGTCAAATAATTCAGTGCAGTCAATGGCACTAATTAAAAGATGCTTGTTAAACTAGTAGACCTGGTACTGCTTTATTAATACAGGACAGGAGGGTTAGTTAGGTGTAAATGTTGAATGTGGGGGGGCACAGGGAATGGAGTGGTGGGGGCCTGGCAGAGGGCTGCACAGGGGCCCAGAATGGTTAAGACCAGCCCTGAGCACAGCCATACTAGAATACCTGCAGGGGATTGGACTCAAGCAGCTGGTGCATGAGCCAACCAGGGACAAGTCGATTCTGGACCTGGTATGAGCCAATGGGAACAGAGTCAAAGAAATACAGGTGGCAGGGCAGCTGGGGTCCAGTGACCATCAGTGTGGAGACATGGACTCAAGCCACACAGTGGTAAGAGTTTTAGATTTCAGAAGGGTGAATTTCACAGAAATGAGTAGATGTATGCAAGCAGTCCTGGGGAAGGGAGGGCTAATAGAGGGGGTGGAAGAACAATTGGAGAAACTGAAAGGAGCCATAATGGAGATAACTAACCAATGTGTTAGGATAGTGGCCAAAAAGGAAAAAAGAAGGAAACCACTGTGGTTCTCTAAAGAGGTTGGGGACAAAGTCAGGACTAAAAGGCTGAGTTTCAGGAAATACAGTGCTCCCTCACTTATTCACCTTTGATAATCCACCACCCTTCAGTTACCACCATCCTTGCCTCTGGTCCTGATCATATCCCCATGTTTAATCCCCTCTCTCATCCGCCTCCCTCGGTGTCTGCCATTCACCTTTGATTTATTTTCCGCAATTGCCCAGTCCATGATCATAATCACCCTCTGTCTTCTACCATCCAAGCCATCATCATGTGTTCTCACACCACTCTTCCCAAGCGTCACAGTGCATGTTATCAAAAGCACCGCAAAAATCGGCAATTTAATTTATTTTTGTACTGTGTTTGAAAATAATTTAAAAATTACAAGTATTCATTTGTTGCTCCTTTTGCCTTTTATTAAAAATTTCCTACTAGAGCACTCAGGACTGCATAAAAGCATCACTTTCAGGGTTGAGGGTCAGAGTGCTGGTGGTGATGTGGAAGTGGGAACCAGGAAGTTGGCAGCAGAATGATGGCCAAGGCAGCGTGTGGAAAGCGAATGTGTCTTGCTCTATCCACAGCTCAGAAGAGCCTTATTGTTAAATTTGCAGGTGAGAATCCACATGCAACCCAGCAAGAGGTTGCTCGTCATTTTACCACACTGTGGTGCAGGCCAATGGCCTGGAGGACCATAGGTGATGTCCTTGCTAGAAAAGAGCAGTGGTCCAAGATAGCAGCTGCCAACTCATGGAAATCCAAACAAATGCCACAGCATGCAGATTTAGAGGAGACATTATTTCTCTGGTTCAGCAATGCCAGGGCACAGAATATTCCTGTCATCAATGACATTTTGAAACACAAGCTAAGTATTTTGGGGGTCAATTAAATGTGACTGATTTTTCATACTCTAATGGCTGGCTCCAGAAATTTAAGAGCAGAAACAACATAGCATGCCACATTATATCTGGGGACAGCGCTGGTGTTAGTAAAGAGGTTGTACATTAAGGCATGCTTACTGCTAGATGTATAGCAGAGCAGTATGCTGTCCAGTACTGCTTCAACATTGATGTAACTGGATTGTTTTTCAAAATGTTGCCTGATAGCTCACTGACCACCAATGACTTTAAAAAAGGTATCAAGAGATGCAAAGACAGAATAACAGTTGCTCTAACTTGCAGTGCAGATGGCACAGAAAAATTAAAATCCCTAGTGATTGGAAAGTCTGCAAGCCCAAGGTGCTTGAAATCCTTTATTGCTGGTCTTTATGTGGAATACAGAGCTAACAAAAAGGCATGGATTGACTCTGCCATTTTTACACAGTGGTTAAATGACCTAAACACTTACATGAGAAAAAAAGGAAGATTTTGCCTGCTCTGGGCAATGCTGCTTCAACACATATTGTCCCAAAATCATTTGAAAATGTCAAAATCCACTTCCTTCCACCAACCACCACAAGCCACCTACAGCCACTAAATATAGTCATTGTTCACTCTGTTAAAGATCACTATAGAAGGCAGCCCCTTCAGCATGTAATTGAATGCATAGACACTGGGAAACCACAGGCACTGTTACCTAGTGATGCCATTAGATTCATCAAAGTGGCATGGGACTCTGTTACAGCAGAGACAGTACAAAACTGCTGGTTTCACACTGGCATCACACCTCGGCCACTGTCCATGGCAAGAGTGCTTCCTGAACTTCCTGAACATGATGGCACTGAACCGAATGACCTTATAAAAACTGTATCTGGTGCCATGGCTATACAGTCTGAAATGAGAATTTCAGCTGCTGAATATTTATCATTTGAAAATGACTGATGTTTTTGAAAGTGTCACTGATGATGATTTTGCTAGAATGGTAGCAAATTTAAAAGGACCCTGATGATTTCTTAGAGACCCAAGATTCCCAAGAGGAAGATGATGATAGCCAAGATAGCCAACAACAGAAGATAAAACCCTCCTTCTGTCCTTGAGGTTAAGGTGGCAATAAACACTGTGCTTAGATTCTTTAAATCATATGAGTTCACAGATGAGTCGGATATTCAGAAGTGTCTAGCCCTTCATTGCAGGATAAAACAACTTTTTTTCTGTTTACAGCCAAGCAAATGTTTATTACATATTATTTTAAACTGACATGTACAGGACGGCACAACATACTGCTCTGCTATGCTTGTTTAACTGAGATGCACTTTAATGCAGTTTATCACACTTTACAATAGTACTGTACTGTATTGTGCTGTATACATATTTATTGTAGTCCATTTAAAAATGTTGTCCACTGTCTGTAACCATACTTCCTACAAAATAAAACACTATAAACAATACTGAAATATTACAACATGTGTCCATTGTACATTCTATGTCCACACAAGCAATCTCCAGATACAATGTTTAATGTTTAACATTTTTCATTTTTAGGTACCCTCCATAATCCACCACTCTCTCTTATCCACCCAGAAACACTGGCCCCAAGTTGGGCGGATAATAGAGGGAGCACTGTATAAGGGGTGCCAAAGGGAGAAGGATGACAGGGAAGTGTACCTTGAATGTCTAAGGGAAGCAGAGAAGGCTATTAGGAGGGTGAAGGCACAGGCAGAAGAGGGTTTAGCACAATCTGTGAACAAAGGGATAAGTAAAGCTACCAACTTTCTGAGGCCTAAAACTGGGATGGCCCATCCTGACCATGACACCCCCACCATGTCACTCCCACAGGCACCGCCGCAGACAACGCTGCACACAATCAATTAAATGTTGCTGCTTGCCGTGGCCATGTCACCCCACAGTAACACCAGTAGCAAACATCCAGATTAAAACAATACATCATTCTGCTGCAGCAAGTTCCAAATCATGATATACAGAAAGGTCATTAGAAGCAAACCTACATTAAATTGTGATCAGACATTCGAGCTGCATGTATTGCTCCTCCTGACAGTCCCATCCAACCCACTTACACTCACCTCAATTGCTGTGCAAACGTCACTTCAGTGACTCCCACCACCACACCAGCTTGTTTTCACACACTTCCCTACAGCTGATCAGGTTCGGGTACCTTAGTTCACTGCTGCCTGTCTCTTCTCTGTCTGGAGTCCCACTGAGCAGCTGGCAGGTAGACATCCGCATGCACTTGTCTGCACTACTACCCAGTCTAATCTAACAGGAAGGAACATGTTTTATTGTGTTCCCACTGACATGCTTGTGGTGCAACACAGGCACAGGGGTTGAAGTTGCAAACTGCTGTCCAGTCCGAGCAGCACCACAGTGGTGCTGAAGTAACTATCACTCATGGATTAGTGGTTAGCCCCCCAACCAAAAAAAGGAAAAAACTGGGACAAGTAAGAAAAAACTAGGACAAAAGTGACATTTTGCAAAACTTGTTGGGGCACTGGGATATGTTGCCTAAAACAGGGACTGTCCCAGGACAATATGGACTGTTGGTAACTTTAGGGATAAGGCATTTTGCAGGTACATCAATGAAAGAAGAAACACCGGGGGGAGGAGATTATGAGGCTGAAAGGGTAGAAGGGACAGTGTAAGAAGGGGGATCTGGACAAGGCAGAAATACTGAAGAAATACTTCTGCTCAGTATTCACTAAGGAGGAGGAGGGTCAAGGACCACAGTTGGGTTTCAGAGGCATTGGGAAGGAGGAGAAGAGGACACCAGTCCATTCACAGTAGAGTGAGTTCTGGAAGAACTCACAAACTGAAGGTGGATAAGGCCATGGGGCCAGATGACATCTACCCAAGGATATTAGGGAAGCTGTGAAGGGAATTAGCAGCACCTCTGGCAGACCTGTTCAGAGTCACTCAACACGGGTATGGTTACAGTGGACTTGAGGAGGGCATATGTGGTCCCGTTGCACAAATGTGGCAGTAGGGATGAGGCGAGGATCTACAGGCCAGTCAGCCTCACCTCAGTGGTGGAAAGAGCCATGGATACAGTGCTGAAAGAAAGGATAGTGGCGCATCTGGAATTCAGTGGTACTCAAGATCTGAGGCAACACAGATTCATAGCAGGAAGGTCATGTCAAATAAATAGATTTTTTTTTTTGATTGTGTGACTAGGGAAGTAAATTAGGGAGGGGTGGTAGATGTCACCTACCTAGATTTCAGCAAAGCCTTTGACACCATCCCACATAGAAAGCTGATTAACAAGATAGGTAGTCTAGGCATGGGAGACAAGGTGGTGAACTGGGCTAGGGACTGGATAACAGACAGGAGACAAATAGTGATGGTAAATGGTTACAATCTGGGGAGAGGAGGGTGACCAGTGGGGTACCACAGGTATCAATGCTAGGACAAGTCCTGTTCAATGTTTTAATTAGTAACATTGCAGAGGGACTGGAAGGAAAGGTCTGCCTGTTTGCAGATGACATCAAGATCTGCAACAGGGTGGATACTCCAAAAGGGATGCAGAACATGAAGAGGGATCTGGAGAAGCTTGACAGATGGTCAGAGATGTGATAACTGAGGTTCAGTGCAAAGAAGTGCAATATAATGCATCTGGGTAGAGGGAACCCTGCTGAGAGCTACAGATTTGGGGGGAGGAACTGACTATCAAGAGGAAAGGGACTTGGGAGTTATCATCTCTGATGATGTTAAGGGATCAAAACGGTGCACAAAGGTGGCAGGTAGGGACAGTGACATGCTGGGGCGCATAGGCAGGGGTATCACTAGCAGGAGGCATGAGGTGATGATGACATTGTATTAAACATTGGCAAGTCCTAACCTGGAGTACTGTGTGCAGTTCTGGAGGCCACACCTGCACAAGGACATAGATAAGGTGGATGCTGTCCAGAGAAGGGCAACAAAGATGGTGCAGGGCTTGCACCACAAAACATATGAGGAGAGACTAAGGGACCTCAATATGTACTCACTGGAGTAGAGGAGAGAGAGCAGGAGGACATGATTGAAACATTCAAGTACCTCAAGGGCATAAACAAGGTAGAGGTGGTAGACCTTTTCCAATGTAGAAAAAATACTAGAACAAGGGGGCACAGTATGAAACTGGAAGGGGGTATATTAAGAAGTAATGTGAGGACGTCTTTCTACACAGAAAGGGTAGTTGATGCTTGGAATAGTCTGCCACTGGAGGTAATGGGAGCAAGCACAGTGGGAGGGTTTAAGAATGCCTTGGACAAGCACAGGGAAAGCTTGAGAGGGGAGGGAGTGATGAAAAGCCATTGATCACATAGGGTCAGTAGCTACATAAAATGTATGGGGCCTATGGGCAGGCTGAATGGGCCTAGCGGTCCTTATCTGCTGACAATTTCTGTGTTTCTATTTATTGATTTATATATCAGCACTATTGTTCAATGTTTTGCATGCCTTCATTGTTGTGTGTTTCCTTGAGTTGAATATCTTATCTTCCTCCAAGATTGAGTGAAATGATAATCAACACTGTACAAAAAGTGCAAAATGTCCAGGAAGAGCAGCAGAAAAAAAGACAGTATGGGACTGCAAGAAAACTGACATAGTAATCTAAGAATGGAAAGGAGTCCAGGTGTATCATTTCTCTCCACCCCCCCCCCGCCCCCACACACACACGCTTCACAAACCAGGATTAAATCAGTATGCTGTGAAAACATGTACTAATTCATATGGGGTTCCCCACACACTCTGCTACACAGGGTAACTGGTGAGTCCCTTGGTAAGCAGAAATTTGTCCCGGAGTACCTTAAGTTCTGTACTGGCTTTTTGTTTACTGTCTTTACTGGAAGGTTGTTCTACAAGTTAACCACCCTAAAGGAGAACATAAATGTTCTAAAGTTCCCACTGACCTTTCCACCCCTGAGCTTTAGAAAGTGTCCCCCCATCCTTCTGCAGGACACAAAATCAGACATCTCTGACTGTCTGATCTTGTCAGTGCCCTTGAGTGTGCAAAAACAGACATTACTACATCGCTTCTTTCCCTTTTTTCCTGCAGTGATGAACATGATAATGAACATGAACTTTGTTACCCATATGGCTGGTCATGTTGGTGGCCCTGTGTGGAAACCAGAACTTCGCACAGTACTCCAAGTGGGACCTGACCAGGACCTTGTAAAGTGGCAAGATGTTTCCCCCTACTCTTCCTTTTTGATGAAGCCACAGAATTGGGCTAGCCATCTTGACAGTAGCCATGTACTACTTGTCCTGCTTCAGCGATCTGTATATTATTGCACCCCAGGCATTTTTGCACTTGGCAGCAGCAATCGGAGTTCCACCATGTGTAGGTCCTTCCACTGTTTTTTTTTTTTTCTTTCTGTAGCACCTTTGATTTGGCTACATTTATTTATTTATTTATTTGCTTGCTTTTACCAAACAGATGTGTACACCAGACATCAACTGCACCTATCTTCAGGTACAGCTCGGAAGGTTGCATGAGAGAAAATACTGTACAACACATGGAACAGTATTAACCATTAGCAAATAGGAATAGTGGCAGGAAAACATCACAAGCTTAAAACTGAAATCAAGTATTTAGCAAGCACACAGGTCAGTAAAAGACAGAGCAAGCAATGGTCCAAAACACATAGTGAAACAACTAATACAATAAGAATTATAAGACTATATCTACATTTACAACTGGACTTGGCCATTAGATGAGCCCACAGGGACCTTCTGACTGGGAGTGTGAGGAGAAACTATGAATCGAGGGCAGCAAAGAGTTTCAGAGTTTAGGGGCAGTAACAGAAGTCATAGTATCATAGTAGTCACAAAGCATATATAGACTTTCGTCCTTGACTGCTTGCAAAGTTTATTTTATTTTATCATCAAGTGAACAAATTAATTCACTGAAAACTTGTTTCTACTGTAGTCATCCACTCTTACCTTAAAAGTATCCAAAGTTGAACTATTAACTATGTCATGGGGAAGAGAGTTCCACCCTGAAACAACCCTCTGACTGAACCACTGTTTCCTTTTTTGAGATTTCCACTTTTGCTGTTTAATTTGTCTGCAATGAGAGCTAGTATACTAATTTCTAACAGTTAATTCAAGCCCCAAATCTTCTGAGAGTAATGTCTTGAAATGATCTATAAACTAAGATCATATCACCCCTCCATCTTCTATAAGCCAAAGAATACAGATCCAGCCCAACCAACCTATCCTCATATGTCATGTTTTTAAGTCCCAATACTGATCGAGTAGCCCTACGTTGCACTCTCTCCACTCTCGCTATCTCACCCTTAGTGTAAGGGGCCCAAACCTGGGAACAATATTCCAAGTGAGCTCTAACCAACGATCCATACAGTGGGACCACAACCTCTTTGCTTCTACTTACTGTATGTCTCAATATACAGTTAAGAGCCCTATTAGCATTTTTAATAGTCTGATCACAATGAGCAGTAAATGAAAGGTCATTTTGTATAATAACCCCCAAGTCCCTTTCCTGTGTCACACATTATAACTGTTTGTTATTGATAGTGTAGTTAAATGCCGAATTTTTCTTGCGCATGTGTAGGACAATACATTTATCCTCATTTAGTATAAGTTTATGATCTAATGTCCACTTCTCAATATATTTGAGCGCATCCTGAAGTCCAATATAGTCTGAAGGTGAATCTATTACTACTCCCACTCTACAGTCGTCGGCAAACTTGGTTATCCATACATTTCCCCTTATTATATTGTAACGATGATATATATATGTTGAACAGGCAAGGGCCCAACACTGAGCCCTGAGGGACCCCACTTGTCACAGGAAGCCAATCAGATAACTGCCCATTAATCACCACTCTCTGCCTCCTAAACTCCAGCCAATCCGATATCCAATTTACAAGGATCCCATTTATATTTACTACAAGAAGGGATTTAATTAGTTCATCATGAGGTAATTTGTCGAAAGCCTTGGAAAAATCCAACTGGATAACATCCACTGATCTACCCTGATCCAAAACATTGCTAACTTTTTCATAAAAACTCAACAAGTTGGTTTGTCATGATCGTGACTTTGTAAACCCATGTTGACTACGATTAACAAGGTCATTTGTAGTTATGTGGTCTTGGATATGATCTTTTATTATACTTTCCAAAATTTTCCCAAGTGTAGATGTTAGACTAACTGGTCTGTAGTTACCAGGGGAGTCCTTCTTACCCTTTTTAAAAATGGGGACAACATGAGCTTCCCTCCATTTACTAACAACCTCACCTCTATCCAGTGACTCTTGAAAAATAAAGGCTAATGGGTAAGCTATTACCTCTGCAATTTCATAAATCAGTCTAGGATGTATATTGTCTGGCCCAGGGGATTTGTTGGTCTTAATTCTCTTCAATCTATCCTGCACATCTTTTATATCAATGTTAATCCGTTTTTCATTTTTTGTATTATATATACTGTTAGTTGTTACAGTACATTTGGGGTTAAACACAGTAGCAAAATATTGATTTTGAACCTCAGTCATTTCCTTATCATTTAATAAGTTGCCACTGTCATCCTTAAAGGGGCCTACTGTTTGTCTATTCCCTTTTATGTTACTAATATATGCATAGAATGCTTTATAGTTATTTTTACTTCTAGTTGCTAATTTAATTTCAAAATTTGATTTGGCATGCCTTATTAATTTCTTTACATATTTAACCTGTTCTTTGTACTTTGGCATTCGGTTTAGATCAAGTTTTGCTAATCTGTACAATTTATGTTTTACATTTATCTGTCTTTTAATTTTACAAGTTATCCATTTTGGGGAAGCACCCAATTTAGAATTTTTTCTTGTATATGGTATATTTGCATCTGCAATGTCTTTTATTTTATCCACTAAGATGTACCACATTTCGTCCAACATTAACCCAGCGAAGTCTGATTTCCAATCCCACAAAAGTAATGCCTGTCTAATTTTATGAAAATCCGCTTTTTTAAAATTGGGAATTTTTATATTACTACCCTGTTGAGTAGCTACTTCATTTAATTGGAAAAAAATGGTGTTATGATCACTGTTTGAGATTGGAGGTCCAACCTCAGTGACATTTAATCTAGGTCCCATATTTGAAAGAACGAGATCCAAAATATTATTAGATCTCGTATTTTCTAAAACTAGTTGATCCAAGCCCAGTTGATTAAAGCTTTCTAAATAATTCCTTTTGTTTAGACTAGATGATGTCTGGTTTATCCAATCTATATCTGGGAGATTAAAGTCACCAGTTATGATAAGATTATCAACTGAATCAATATGGTCCAGATAATTTAAAATATCTACATCCTGCTCCCTGTTTGTTGAAGGGGGACGATACATGGCTCTCAACATAATTTTAGGAGCATTTTGAGGCAAGATTTTAACAGACAGAAGTTCAATATTAAGTTTACCATCATGAATTTCCATACTTGGAATAGATTCATGTACATAAATTGCTACACCACCACCTTTTCTATGTAATCTAGATTTCTGATAAAAGTTAAATCCTGATATGTTTTTGTCCCATGTATCATCTTCCTCCCACCAGGTTTCCATAAGGATTGCTATTTTAATGTTTTTGTTCCTCATAAGGAGTTTAAGTTCATCAAATTTGCCATCCAAACTTCTTACATTTGATAGTAAGCAATTTACTGGTTCCAAGTCTGTATTTTGAAGATTTGGTGTACTAGTGGTGGAATTTATCTTAGTATATTTCCCATCCCCCACTTTACCCAGTTTAAATGTTTCTCAATAATTTTATTATATGTATTTCCTAGGACCCTTTCACCCATCTTGCTTAAATGAAGTCCATCATTCTTATATTGTAATCCATTTTTAAAAATACAACCAGTATCAATGAACCCTATTTTATGTTCGATGCAAAACCTACGTAGCATACAATTTGTGGAAAAAATATCATGGTTAATATGCTGATGCAATCCATAAGTAGGTAGAATACCAAATATAATAATATTGGTGGTGTATTTTTTCACTTCCTGAATTAATGCAATATAATTCTCTAAAATAGTCCCTTTTTTATTTGACTTTATGTCATTCACTCCTATTTGGAGAATCAACAATGGTTGCTTTTCATGTCCCAAACAACCCTCTATTTCTTGTGTAAGTTCTTGAATTTTTATTCCAGGAAACATGTTAACCATTGTATTAGTATTCCTTCCTTTACATACTATTTTGTCAATACCTCTTATTGTAGAATCACCTAATACTATGATTTCCCTTGGTTTTTCTGCTAACTGCTCACTATTATAGGTAACTAAATCATTTATCCTCGTTGCACTCAGAGTCAGTTGTTGAGGTTTAGAAAATGTTGTAGCTGGAGATTTAATTTCTCTTTTGTCAATTTCCTCAGGACAACCATTACTAATTTTCTGGGCCTGTTCCCTATACTGAGGTTTGATAGATGATGAAAATGAAGATTCAATAATCCCATTATCAATTTCCTTAATACCTCCATCCCTAATTTCCTGGGATTGGTCCATGTTCAGGACTGAAAAGGAGTTTTTCAATTCCAGAGGTGTAACATTGTATACTTGATTTCCTCTACGCTTGCCCTTTCTGTTTTTAATAGCAGCCCAGCTCCCCCCCCCATCCTCCGTTTCCGTATCAGCACCCAAATCACTTGCAATAGTGTCAATAAATTTCTCCAGCATCTCTGTCATGTTTAGTTTCCCATCTGTTTTTCAAGTCGTCTATTTCTTGTAATAACAGATGGGAAACTAAACATGACATAGACAAGTCCTGGCCATCCATCTTGGTAGATGTCTTGGGGAAAACAAGTAGAGATCACTCACTGGATCTCAGGAGTAGGAGAGGTGGTAGAATCTATGTAGGGCTGCCAAGGAAGCTGGGGTACCAAGCTTCATAGTTTTGCTGGTGAAACAACCTAGGGCCAAAAAGTGACTATTCAAGGGTGACAATCAGCCAAGATGGTTGTAAAGGTGACAGTGGTGGGTTGCACAATTTAGAGACAGCAAATCTGTAGATGTTGTAGGTAACATCCATTTGGAGAGCAAGGACTTTGAGGTATTAGCAAATGAGCTGAGCCTTTAATTTAGAGAGGGGAGTAACATCCCCTTTCTTAAGGGTGATGCGGGCATGAGGTGTTAGTGTCTGGTTCTGTAAGGCAGACCAAGCTTAACATTCACTGTCTTGCATGTATTACTGATTATAGAATCATAGAAGCCTCATGTCAGAAAAGGACCATACCAGTCCATCTAGTCCGCCCTTTTTTCCACTTACACCTCCCCCTCCCTCCCCCCAATACTCAGCCTCATATGCTTGTCCCATGCCCTCTTGAATTCTTCCACTGATCTAGCCCCCACCACTCTGTCTGGTAGTCTGTTCCAGGGCTCCATCACCCTCTCTGTGAAGAAATGCCCTCTCACATTTCCCCTGTATCTTGAGGTTGAGGTTGTATATTAATGTTGAGGGAGAAGTCAAGGTGCGGGTCCAGTGCAACTCCCAAGTATTTGAAGGATGATACTGCCATCAGCGGCATCCCAGCAGTACATGAGTTGGATAGGAAGGTACGCTTCCTATCTGTGGTAGTCAATGGTAAGTTGGAAGTTAAAAACCTTGATATTTTTTTGAGCAATGGGTAAGAACCAAATCATCTGCTTAAAGGATAATGCCACACATTGTGATAGCACTGGGGAAGTTATTGATGAACAACGAGAAACTAATAGACACAAGTACAGAGCCCTGGGGAGCAGCAAACTTAACAAAGGCTGGATTTGAAATGGTGCCATCAAATCTGACCACTTGTTGCCAAGTGGACAAGTACAGTAGTTACAGAACCAGGCGACAGCATGCAATGACAGACCCAGGCCCTGCAGTTTAGCACACAAAATAATGTGATCGACCAGGTCAGAGACCTTAGACAGGTCAAGAAAGATACCCCCCAGTAAGTTGACCTTGATTCATGGCAGTTTTAGTCTCAGTGACTATTTTAGTGGGTTTTGTGGTGGTACTGTTAGACTTGCAAAACCCATACTGTTCATGTACCCAAATATTGTAGGCATAGAGATGGTCAGTGAGTTGACTGGCAACAGCAGACTCAAGTAGGTTACTGAGAGCAGGAAGAATAACAATACGGTGATAATTATCAAGGTACTTTGGGTCCCTGCTTTTGGGATGGGGACAACTTGAGTGAGTTTCTAACAGTTAGCTGTGATGGTTACAAGCAATGCTAAAAATGTGCTTAACTAGGGGCGCTGTAATTGGGCAATAAGTCTGAGAAGCATTGACTTAAGACCTTCACACCCAGTGCTGATATACATGGAGAGACTGGTGAATAGCTTCTGTGCATCAAGGGTCAATACAGACTTCAAATAAATACAAAGGTAGTTTGGGGATAGGGCAGTGGAGTAATATGAGACAGCAGAGGACTCTACCTCGCTAGAATACAGAAACAGGGAACTGTAAGACATAAGGGGCTCAATTTTCATAGGTTGATACAGGGCTTGCATCAATCCCTGCATCAGTCCAGGTCTTTGGCACAGCTGCCCTGAACTCCTTTGGCACAGCTGACCCGAACTCCTTTGGCACAGCTACCCCGAACTCCTTTGGCACAACTGCTTCTGATTGTAGCACATCAGGCACAGTTGCGATGCTTTCTACACCTTACAGCGGCAAAAATATTTGGCGTAGGCCCCATAAAAATGGTCCACAGGATGCCATAAGTTAGATCAAGGGGAAGCAGATCTAACTTGCAGTATCTGGCACAAGGGAGTGAAAACCCCAACTGGTACCGGGAGAATGCCACAGGCTCCGTGCACCATATGATCAGCACACTGGGGGCTTGCAGCATTCTCAGGCTTTTGAAAATTGAGCCCAAGGTCAGTAAAACGCTGATCAAAAGCATCCACAATTGTTACAACTTGTACCACCAGTAAGTAATTTGCAGGGTGCTACTTGGTTGCGTTACCCACAAAGCTTTTAATATTTTTCCAGAAAGATCTGGGTTTTTTTGTAGTTACATGGAAGGTTTCCCAACAGAAAGCACTTTTAGCAAGGCAGATTTAATTTCTGCAGGCTTTGTAGAGTCTCCTGTATTTGAATAAATTAGGCAGGGTTTCAGAAGCCTTGTTATGGTATCACTGTTTATCTCTCTGTTTGACGAGCTTGAGGGGGCCACTATGCAACCACTTTGTGGTAGCCCCCTTTACTGTACTACAGATAAAGGGAGCACAGGTCTCTGGAAAGGATGCAAAAGACTGGGTAAAGGCCAAGACGGCAGTGGTGGTGGAGGAGGATTAGACATAAGACTAGTCAGCACTGGCGAGGTCTGCAAAAAAGGACTCCTGGTCAGAATTAGAGTAGTCTCTGAGATATGTAATCTTGGAAGTTTTCGGTAGGCACATTTTTCCAAATACAGTGCAAAGGGGATTGATCAGAGGTGACATCAGAGAGGACTTCAGCTTGTAGAATTCTGTCAGTCCTGTTTGTAAGGACCCAATCAACTGGGAACCGCTCTGCAAAGACAACATGGGCAGACTAGATGGGCCAAGCGGTCCTTATCTGCCGACAAAGTCTATGTTTCTATGTAACAGGACTGGGGTGGAAATTACCAGGTTGAGTCTTAGTTCAGATAGCATAGTTACACTATGGTTGGTCCCAAGCCAGTTTTGGTTAAAGTCCCACAAGATCAGAACTTCACTTATTCCCACTGAGCACATAACATGGTCAAGGAACTGGGAAAGTCCTCCAAGGCAACCAGTGGGGGGGGGGGGTGAATTTACACCCATGGGAGATGAACTTTTTTGGTGTTCCCAAGCAGTATCACAGTGTGTAGGCATTCAGCAGGTGCTGCAGCAAGCAAGTAGTCAGAAATAAAAAGATACATAGGCGGGAATTGTAGAAAACCAGCAGACTGCATCCACGTTTAGCATGAGGGCAGAACGGCCTAATTAAGATAAAACCAGGGAGGGAGAAAACCATATCACTAGTAAAAGGTGTGAGCTAGGTCTCAACAAGACCAAGAATATCTGACTGGTACAACTCAACCCAAGTTGATAATTCGTATTGGTTAGCAGGTTATGAATATTCATATGACCAAGCTGCACCAGTCCAGGATTGGGAACAGTGTCACTGTAAATGAGAGGTAAAGGGATACTGCCCACAAGGGAAATAGGTAAGTGGCACACTGTCCAACTAAGTGGGGCAGAGACAGTTTATCCTTAAGGTAATGGACCAGTGACAGAAGGTTGTGGTGAAACAATCATGTTATGGACAGCAGACATACATGACTACACAATAAATTGAGAAAAAGACTTGGTTGCCAGAGTCATGGACATGTAGTTGAGGTGTTCGAGTTGCAGGTGGGGGAATGACCAGACAGTCTGCCAGATACAAAGTGAGGCAATTTTAGCCTCAATAGCCAGTAAGTAATTTGATAAGCTTTGGCCCCTGTGCAGATAAAAAGATATCTAAGTGGATGTCTCTGTAGTTATCATAAAGGTAAACGTAGCATGAACTACGTGTACTATTAATAACACTTACACTCATTAATTATTTGGTGGTACAGATTGAGATGTGTCACTTTACTAGTACAAATCACATTTGAAGCTTTATTTCTGATATCATAAACATTATACACATATAACAGTTCCGATATTTCTGAGGTAGGCTTAGGCTTTTGTGTGCTTACAGTTTCACACATGTAAACTCTCTTTTTGTCATAACCTTTTTAGCTTATCCTTACTAGGAATTAAGCAGCTTCTTTTTAGAAACAATTCCTTCTAACACATAAGCATATCTTAACATTTCTTTGGCTAGCTTTCCACCTCATTAGACTACATTAACTCTATGCACTTAATATGGAACACTCGATTCTTATAAGGTATACATTAAATAAGAGTCTCTGTATATAATTAGCAAAAAATGTCTTTTTGGACTGGAACAAGGTCTGCAAAGTCTCTTGTCATCTCCCTTTCCTCCTGAACTTGGATAATCCTTGATAATCCAGATGCTCTGTGTCTTTTTCTAATGTACCTTGACTCAAAAGTTTTGAGCTTTTTACAAAGTCAGTTAACAAAGCTAGTACAATATCAGAGCTTTTTAGGGTGCTTCTCTTTTTATGGCAAAGGCTAGAGAAGTGGACACAAGGTCTTTTGCAGAATTAGACCAGTAACAGTTCTGGAGACAGAAAGTATAATATAGCCAGTGCCTCTATAGAGTTTAGAGGTGAGACAGTGTAGAGAGAGAGAGAGAGAGAGAGAGAGACAGATATATATATATATATATATATATGTAGGAGTTGCCTCTAAGTTTTTATGGAAAAATGTCACATAGAAGATAACGTAGCATCTGCCATTGGTTCAACAGTGGTGTTTGTCATCTCTTCATTGGCCCAGCTCAGTATCCAGGCAAATGTCATTATCCAATTGGATAGTCTCTCAGGTTCCATGTTTTTGGGTCTAACTGACAGCAGTTAGCAAACAAAAGTCCTGGAGGAGTATTCTGGTCCTAACTGCATGCCAGTAGTTAGCAAAATCATGTCAGTAAGGACCTTGTATTACGGATGTTGGAGCAGATGTTCAGAAAGTTGGTAACCGATGGTTAGCTTGGGCCTCCTAGTTGCCATTGGTGGTTTGGTAAGATAAAATTGTGGTTGGTCTTGAGTCACTGGCAGTTAAGTGAAGAAATGCCCTTTGGCTGCTGAAATCAATGGGTACATCCAATGGTCAGTTGCAACTTCTTATAGAATAGTTTTGAAATTAGTCCTTTTAATATTATGCTCTCAAAATAGGTTCATTAGCTTATTTAGGTCTATGTATATAAAACTAACATTTGGGCAGAATTCTTTGGGCTCATAGGCCTGAATTGTACTTTTGAAATAGGTATTTTCATATAAGGCTTCTCAGATCAAGTTCATTAGCTGGTTAGGCCAATTGTGTCCACACAATGATATACTTAATTAAGCAATAACGACCAAAGAACCTGTCATTTTCTATATATTAATGACTGGCTGGGTGGGAGGGCCAACCCCATCCAGCAGGTCGTTAATGTCGAGGAAATGACCAGTTCTGAGGTCATTATTGCAATTATAAGTCTAATCGCAATAATGATGTCTTTTGCTGTGGTGGCAGTGGGATTGTGACAGTGGGAAGCAGTGACCGGGTGCCACGGCAGTCAATTCTTAGAGATTTCAAACTGGTGCAGCAACCAATCACGGACGGCACTGCCATCAAGAATAATTTATTAGACTTATAATGAAGAACAATGTGTAGAGAGTAGTGTCACTACATCTAAGCTCAAGAAACGCCTGCAATATGTACACAGTAGGTTGTATCCTGATGGGGGACTTTATCAATGTAAAAAAGACAATCTTATGGCCTAAAAATAAATGTGTGGCAACACCAGAATAGGGAGGACTGCCACTGACCATGATACCAGACTATTTATAAACAGACAACTGTATAAACTAGAAAATGTATGTGGACAACGCCCAGATAGGAAGGGCTGTCTATGACCACAAGACCACAATACCATACCATTTATAAATAGGAAGCACCCAGGGTAGGATGGACTATCCAGCACAGAGTACAACTGTTTAAAAATGACTGGCAAGGAACAAAACAATTCCATATACAGTATGTACAACTGGTGACATCAGCAGGTAAAACCAGTGAGGCAGTATCACAGTTAAAGGGTGACCCAAGTAGAGATGCAGTGAATTTAAATTCCATCAGCAAAGTGCCTGCAAAGAAGGCACTTTGCGTTGCCTTTCCACTACGCAGAGTGGTCAACATGAAAGGCTCACTTTGCCTTGTAATTATCACTTTGCATTGTCGTTCCACCTTAATGCAAATTAAGGTGGACTGACAACAATATTGGCAGCCCCTGGGCCCCCACACATCACATGGCTTACAGTACTGTAAGTCACATGCTGTATGGGAACGCGAATACCTATTGCTGTACTTCCCCGATGACCTGTATCATAAAACTACTCTGTTTAAAAACTCATATCAATGACTACAGTGGTGAAGCCTTGAGAGATACTACAAAACAAGCTTACAACTAACTAGTTAAAAAATTGTAATTTTGTGATTTGTGACCACATTCGTGACTATAATGGTGAAGAACGTGAATTTATTTTTCTCGGAGTTAGAGTTGATGAGTGTCTGGTGTGAGATAACCAATTATATTCAACTGTATGGGAATGCGAATGCCTATGGCTATACTCCCCTGACCTGTACCATACAAAACTACCCAATTTGAAAACTCATATTAATGAGTACAATGGTGAAACTGAGACCCGAGATACTGCAAAACAGGCTTACATGCAACTAACAACAAAAAAATGTACAGTTCTAGGGACATGGATATGTTGTTCATCCACACTCATTGGCAGTATCCTTGCCGCTTTAAATCTTGCCGGAAGGTCTTCAAGCTTGCTCCTCCCACCCACCCGGGTGGTATAACTCTCGGCTCCGCCCCATGACGCCAGATCTTCCTTACCGCTTGGAAGCTCAGGTTCCCTCCTTAACGCTCTGCGTTTGTGACTGGTTCCTATTTCTCCGTTTGCGGATTTAAAAATAATATTTTGCAAAAGACTTCAGTCTTCGATCCCTCTGACTCGCGATGGATAAATCGACCCGGATTTTGAGATGCCCACGCGGGCAGAAGATGTCTCGGACGGATCCCACTCCACGTGGTGTCTACTGCTTAGGCCTTGAGCACACCCGCGGGCTTGCACCTGTGCTCATCTTTCTCGGCCTACGTCCTCGAAGACCGTGCTGCCCGATTGCAACTGGGCCGTCCCGAGAAGCGTTTCCCTCCGGTGAAGTCCAAGGAGGCCCGGTTGGCGGTGTCCGCGGCGGCGGGCTCGGCGGATCAGCTCGAGCGGATGGTCGCCCTCGAAGAGGAGGCGGCGCGGGCCGTATCTTCCTCGGCCGCGGCATTTATCCCGCTCTCTCTGGGTTCTTCCTACACGGCTTCCTTTAAGGAGCTTTGTCTGTCCCTCTCCACTAAAGGAGAAGGGCCTGCGTCTGCTGGACCTTTTTCTCGGTCCAAAAAGAGGGACAAGGGTAAGTCCCTCCGTCGACGCTCTTGGGAGCGGGAAAGGTCCCTCTCCCCGGGCCGTCGACCGTCGGCTTCGGTCGACCGCTCGGCTTCGGCCACTGGCCTCACGGTGTCCCCGTCAGGTCAGTTGACCGAGACTCCCACTGATGAAGTCGAGATTTTTCTCGACCCATTGGACGGGCTGTCGCCTTTAGCAGCCGAGATTCCCCTCTCCCCGGTTCCCCCGGGAGGAGTTGAGGATCCCGTGGGCTCGCCTGTGCCTCCGGTTCCGGAGCCCTCGGATGGACCTTCCGAGCCGAAGGGAGTGTCGGTTCCGGCCGACACCTCCCTGCACCGACCCCGGAAATTCCGGGACTCTCGGTCTCGGTCTCGGACCTCTTCGCGGTCCAGCCATTCCCACCGTCATAGGCGGTCTCGGTCTCGGCACCGCGGTAAGCGGCGTCGCCGCTCGTCCTCGTCCTCCTCCTCGGATGAGGGGAGGCTTCGGCGTAAATTACGTCGACGGTACGAGGACCTTATGTTGCAACAGCTCCTCCTGGCCGGGAATAAGCCGACTCCCGCGCCTTCCCCGGCCATTAAGTGGCTGTCACCGGAACGGCCGACACAACCCCTCGACTTGCCCGAGGAGCCTATACCCAGGCCGGTTGTTCGGCCAAAACCAGCTGCTCCACCGATTGCGGTGGAACCTCCGCCTCCACAGCCACCAATTGGGGCTCCGACCAAGGATTCTCGGTCGGCTAAGGGTTTACCCCATCGGCTGTCAGTTACCCTCACTCCCGACCGACCTCGGCAGGTGAAGGGTGGTTCAGGCCAGAGGCAGTTCTTGGAGGACTCTTCCGAGTCGAAGATGATTCCTCCTTCTTCTCCAAGCGACTGGACTTGGAGTCTTCAGGAGGTCGGCCAATGGGCGATGGCCGTCGTCCTTCCTGGGGCTGCTTGGCTCATCTCGGAGTCTACCGGGATGGAGCTCGAACCCGTTTCCAAACGGGCCAGGTATCCCCTCAAGGAGATTCTGGACCGAGGGGATTCTCCGACGGAGGCCTTTCCGTTGGCCGAGGCCATAGTGGGTCCAGCACTGGAACTTTGGCGGCGCCTGCTTCCTGCCCTGCGCCTTGAGCCAGGATGGCCAGGAAGTATCACGGTCCCTACCGGTTCCTTGTCCGGTTTTGTTACCCCTCTGCTGAGGGTTTGTTACCGACAGCGCCGTGCTCCGGCAGCGCCAGGATGTGGACAACCTCCTGACAAGGGAGTCCAAGAAATTGACTATGTCGGGCGAAAAGTCTGCGCGTCCTCTCTTCGTCTCGGCGCCAGGCCAGTTCGGCCGTCCTCATGGCACATTTTCTTCATGCCCTGTTGGGCTCCCTGGATGAGGTCATCCCTCATCTTCCCGCCCGATCTGCAGACTACGGTTAAGCAGGTGCGGGACCAGGAGCAGGGCAGTGGCCAAACAGCAGCTCCAGACTGCTTTGGATGTAGGGGACTCATGTGCCAGATCGGTGGCGGCCGCAGTGGCTATGCGTCGGCGGGCTTGGCTGAGGATATCCACCTTTACTTCGGATACCCAGCACAAGTTGGCGGATGTTCCCTTTTTGGGGACTGACCTCTTCGGTCCTGGGGTGGAAGGTCACCTGCAGAGGATCGAGAAGTCCAATGCCACCTTGGACTCGGTCTCTTCCGCTCAGAAGGACAAAGGCCGCAAACCACAGCCTAAGCCCTTTCGTCCTTCTGTGCCCCCGGGGCGCCCGGCCCAGCAACGTCAGGGCCAGCAGGCTCGGCCTTGGCATCCCAAACCCAAGCCGCCGGCTTCCTCTAACAGGAGACAGGGAGGAAAGGGCCCAGGAGGTCCCTCGGCCGGTCCCTCCTCCAAGCCTGCCCAGTGACGGGCTGAGGGGTGTCGCCCCATCCCGTCACCTTACCCCTGGGTCCCCCCGTGGGGGGACGGCTCCGGCACTTCCGTTCCGCCTGGTCCGCTGTTACCACGCGGACAGGTGGGTCTTGAAGGTGGTGGGAAGAGCCTGCCTCTGGATTCGAGCAGGCACCACCCTTCAGAGCCGTCGCCCCTCGGGAGGCTTCCGGGATCCCAGCCTCACTGGCGGCTTCGTCGAGCCGATATCGCCTCTCCTCCTCCAGAAGGAGGTGGTAAGAAGGTGGTGGACCCTCCTTCAGGCCCAGGGTTTGTGTCCAGGTACTTCCTGTGTTCCGAACGGACGGGGGCTGGCCGCATTCTCGACACCACGACCCTAAACAAGTTCCCTAAGGTCTCGAACCTTCCAGGATGATCACTCTGGCTCAGATAATACCATCCTTGGAACGCGGCGTGTGGTTCTGCTCTCTGGACTTGCAGGACGCGTTTTTTCACGTCCCTATCCGTCCGTCTCACCAGAGATTCCTTCGCTTCCGAGCGGAAGGATCTCTCTTCGAGTTCCAAGCCATGCCCTTCGGCTTGTCTCCAGCTCCCAGGGTCTTCACCAAATGCATGGCAGTGGTGACAGCATTCCTGTTGGCGCCGAGGGGTCAGGTGTACCCTTACCTGGACGACTGGCTGATAGCAGCTCCCTCCAGGAAGGAGGCGGAGTGGTCCAGAGATCTGGCCCTCCAGGTCTGTTCTCAACTGGGCCTCCTTATCAGCGAGGCCAAGTAGACTCGAGGCGAAGCAGGTGATTCTATTCACAGCCGGGCGCAGCTCGACTCTCTTGAGCAGAGTAGCGGCTCCCGGCCCGGACAGGGCCGAGGTTCTTTCCTCCTTGCCCCGATCATTTCTGGTTGGGCATTGCGCCTGCCGGGACTTCCTGCGCCTCCTGGTCTCATGGCGGCCTGTACCAGCGTGGTCCGTTGGGCCCGCTGGAACATGCGTCCCCTTCAGTGGGGACTGGCCAGCCAGTGTCACAACGCTGCGATCCCTTGGACCAGCTTGAGTCGGTGACACAGGGGATGTGGAATGCTCTCCAGTGGTGGACCGTTCCAGATCATTTGCAGGAGGGCATCCCGTTCGTCCGCCCCGAGCCGACGGTCTCTCTGTCGACCGATGCCTCTCTGATGGGTTGGGGTGCCCATCTGGGGGTATACCGGAGCTCACTTGGCCTCTGGTCCCCAGCGGAGTCCCGATGCCACATCAACCTGCTGGAGCTCCGAGCCGGTCCTCAGCTCTCACCGCCTTTGTCCTGCCTCCGGGTCAAGTGGTCCGAGTCCAGACGGACAATACCACTGATCATGTACTATCTAAACCGCCAGGGCGGACGCGCCCATGCTTCTATGCAAGGAAGCTCTCCGGATTTGGTCACTTCGGCGCAGCCTCGGGAGGCGGATCTCCCTAGCTATTCCCGTGGCAGGAGCTCCAACACCCTGGCCGATGCCCTGAGCCGGGATAGGGGCTGCATCCCACGAGTGGTCTCTCCTGCCGGAGGTAGTACAGCATCTGTTCTCCTTTGGGGCACACCTCAGGTGGACCTGTTTGCCTCCACGGAGAACGCGGAAGCTGAGTCTGTTCCATGCCCGCCTCAGCAGGGCTCGCTGCAGGGGGATGCCTTTCGAGGCAATGGACCCGGGCTCTTTTACGCTTTTCCCCATTTCCCTTGGATCCACAAGGTGCTTCTCAAGGCGAGGAGGGACAAGGCGCAGGTGATTCTGATAGCCCCAGACTGGCCTCGCCAGTTCTGGTACCAGATCTCCTCAGTCTCAGCTCCAGGACTCCGCGGAGCTTCCAGCTCGCCCGGACCTGCTCTCAGTCAATCAGGGGAAGGTGTTCCATCCGGACCTTCAATCCCTGCACCTGACGGCCTGGTTCCTGAGCGGCTAGAGTTCCAGGCTTTGGGTCTTTCCGACGAGGTCCTCAATGTAGTTGAGGCGTCCCGTAAGGAGTCGACCAGAAAATGCTATGCCTTCAAATGGAAAAGGTTTTCCATTTGGTGTCAGGGCAAGGGCTTGGACCCTTCCTCCTGTTCCTTGGCAAGCATCTTGGACTATTTATGGTCCCTTTCTAGTCAAGGGCTTAGGTGCATACCCTAAGGGTGCACCTGGCAGCCATCTCTGCTTACCGGGCGGGTCGGGAAGCAGTCAGTGGCGAGGAGAAGGTGGTCTGGGGCTTTTTCAAAGGCCTTGATCACATTTCCCCTCCAGTAAGGGGAACCCCACCTCCGTGGATCTACTGCTGGTACTGGCAAAGCTCATGGGCAAGCCATTCGAACCTATGCACAGGTGTGCTCTTCTCTCACCTGGTCGTGGAAGACCGCCTCTTGGTGGCTATCACGTCAGCCAGAAGGATGGGAGAGCTCCAGGCGCTTTCCATCGAGTCTCCTTACCTGGTCTTCCACAGGGACAAGGTTGTCCTGCGCCCCACCCGAATTCCTTCCGAAGGTGGTGTCGAGTTTCACCTTAACCAGGTGTTGACTCTGCCGGTGTTCTACCCCAATCACCTCGGAGGTCGATATAGGCTCCATACTCTGGATCCCTAGAAGGCGCCGCTTATTATAAGGAGCGACGGCTGAAATTGGGGAGAGGTTCGCCAGCTGTTTGTCACCACGCTTGAAGTCACGCATCTGCAGACCTGCAGCCAAGTGACGATAAGCAGGTGGGTAACCTCCTGCATAGATCTCTGCTATAAGTTAGCGGCATGGAGCCTCCCAGAGGGATAAGAGCTCATTCTACCCGCCATACTGCTGTGACGGTGGCTGCTTCCAGGGACGTCCCTATCCAGGAAATCTGCAGGGCTGCTACCTGGAAGTCAGCAAACACCTTCATTACCCACTACCACATCGACCTTGAGTCACGCCGGGATGCTGGTTTTGGGGCCTCGGTTCTCAGTCTCTCTTTCCCAAGTAAGTATATGGGGGTGTCGTCTTGCCTCCCTCCTCCCGGAGAACTGCTAGGAGTCTGCCAATGAGTGTGGATGAACAACATATCCATGTCCCTAGAATACAGGTTACTCACCTGTAACAGGAGTTCTAGGAATGGTATGTTGTTCATCCACATTTCATTATCGATTCTCCCGGCTTGACACACAACCTGAGCTTTCCAGCGGCCAGATCTGGCGCCATGGGGCGGAGCCGAGGTTATACCTACCGGGTGGGTGGGAGGAGCAAGCTTGAAGACCTTCCGGCAAGATTTAAGCGGCAAGGATACTGCCAATGAGTGTGGATGAACAACATATACCATTCCTAGAACTCCTGTTACAGGTGAGTAACCTGTACATTTTTGTGATTCATGATCGTAAATAGTGACCGTGAAGATGAAGAACGTGATTTGTATCATGAGTGACTTGTGATGATCACCCTGACTTAAAAATGCATAATAATGAATACAGTGTTCAAGCAGAGATATGCACCACACCAGTTTTCTGAAGGGAAGCCAAATGAACAACTGTGACTTAAGTTACAGATGGAGATTGGGCCTTAAAGAAATGCAAATGCACAGACAGAGTAAGATTGCGCTGCGCACTCGAGACACAGATGCAAAGGCACAACAGCACCTAAACAGTGCTCTTAAGTCACAAATCCAAATCTGGAAAATAATACCTTTGCCGGTTGGGGGGGGGGGCAGTGTACTGCAGTAACAGTCCACTACTACCAGTAAAGATACCACAAAACAGTACAAAAAAAAACACGCAGGTGCAGTGGATAGCAGGTTCACACTGCTGCAATTACTGTGTGGCACAATAAAATGTGTCTGATTTGATAGAACACGTCAAACATGCACACACACACACACACTACAAGTAATGCGCAGCAAATTGAAAACTTTATTATTGTAACCAAATCCTTTAAACACACTCGGCCTGATGGCATAGAGGGCTAAGGCACTGGCACTTTTCCTCGACCCACGTTGGTGACCCGGGTTCAGAAACGAGTCCGGGGTGTCAGAGGTCAGCATGCGGGGAGGGCAGAACTGGATAGAGTTGCCGTCAGGCAAGCTCTCCTCTCTGGGGAGGAATCACTGCTTCCCTTGGCTGATGGCGACCCCCCAGTGGAGGCTGGAGGAAGCTCAGACCAGAGGGTGCCTAGGCAATAGGCCATGGGGTGGGGGATGGAGGCTGTTACTGGCGCTGTTCAGTATATGTGTGCCTCCACGCACATGCACGCTGACTCCTGGGGCCTTCAGGAGAAAATAGGCGGTGAAAAAATGCTGGTCAGCAGGATGAAGACCAACCCCCCCCCCCACAGGCACCATTCCCAGGCCGGGCAAGGTAAAAGCCAGTGGTTCCAGGGGACAGGGCTGGGGGGGTTGGTCGGTTGGGGGCTGACCGGTTGGAGAATAAAATAGCAGCTGTGATAAAAAAAAAAAATCTTTTAAACACACTGAAATCATTCACTGCTGCACCACAACAATCAGCAAAAAAAATATAAAAAATTAATTAAAATATTACTGTTTGTACATTAACACAGTTATACAACAAAATATAACCAAAACAAAAAGACTGCCTTTTTCTCCCAATTAATCTACCTACACGACAGATACGCCCCTTCCCCAAAGCACACTTCCAGTGTTTCTCAGTACAGACTGAATGTTCTAAATTAACATTCAAAATCCACACACAAACAATAAACACTCAATGATATGAGCACAGAAGGGTTTCCTACAATCGATTCACTAAATTTTGAGAAACAAAATGACTCAAAAAGACTTTTTTTAACAGCTTTTAGAGGTTTGAATCGCAGAGAGCTCTGAGAGCAAACAGTCTCCTACAGCTACCTACACACACTACCCAGAACTGAGGCTGTGCAGAACAATCTAGAGCCCATGTGACCTGCAATCCCATGAACCACTGCAAAATTCGCCTTGGAGCTCAATAACAAGGCAAAGTGATGCAAAGTACAATGATTTCTATGTAGTTCACATTAAAATTGGTGGAAATGTGGTTGGGGGAAGGCGGAGTAACGCAAAGTCATTGTTTTCAATGGACTTTGCATTCCTCATTATGATGCGAAGTACTCTGCTTCGCATTGCAGATTGTTCCGCGGATTCCGCATTGCTCCCCAAATCACTTTGCAGAGTGAATTATGGCCACTTCACCCTCCACTAGACCCAAGTAGGGTGACCTGAGGACCTAGGAGATATGGCATTAGCAGCAGAAAACCATCACGTTACCATGGCAAAAATCAGTAAAGCATACCACTGTGCCCTATGCACAGTACAACACAACAGGTGTAGCCATACTTAAAGAGTTAGAGGTACAGTACATAAGTCTGTCATTTTTCATTTGTTTCCTTTATATTTTTAGCAGCACTCACCAGATAGGAATAGAGCAATGTCTCTGGCCGACACCGTCATCATGGATGATGCTGATGGTAAACGCCCCTTAACTCCTACCCACCTTTTGCTATGGTCTGAAACGAAAAGGAGCAGTCTGGCCTTATGGGAGAGCTGTAAACCCCACCTGCTGGGAACGCTGACTGCCAACTGGGTGAGCATTTAGAAGGAGGTGCAGCCCAGCTGTCCTGGTCTTGTCATCTTTCAGAGCAGGGGAAGAACATAGAGCTGTAGGTCATCGGTGATTGTTGTGGGAGGGCAATCAGGAAAATATGACCAGCCCTCATCCCCTTTGCTGTCCTCAGTTCAACTCCAAATAATGCAATATGAGTAAATTCAAACTCTTCCATCTAATGCTGGATGGAAACAATCCATTGTGTTTTAAAGAATTTGAATGGTAGCACTCTCTCATCAAAAGGATAGCATGGAATAGTTTTGTATCTGATAATCTTCGAGGATACCTCCCTCCATTGAGAGACATCATGGAACTGCAAGTTATCAGTATCAGGACTACCCAGAAACCTTTGCTAGCTGGGGCTGCCCATATCAACATGCATCGTCACCACCTATAAAATGTGCGCATCCCCATCATGCCTCAGTTCTTTCTCCTGCCATTAACTGCTCATCAGTCCACCGCTGATGAAGAATGCCATCAAACTTTGCAAGGATCACCAACCCACCTAATTCTCCATTATTTTAATATTTAAAGAGCTAATTAATGGTAATTTTCAGATACAGTCAGCTATCACTTCCAGTATCTGAAGTATTTTTATTTTCTGTTTGCTAATTAGAACATTTTCCACCTGGCAGTATTGGGGTGATGTGTGGAGCAGCAGGGGAAAAATGTCAGGTCTGTTTCTCCCACTACATCATCAGAAAGGAGACCAAACACCTTAAGTCACCACAGTCCTTGCAGCATGAACAGTGATTTTAACACGCTACCAATCAAAAATCAGGAAATTATGACATCATTAGTAACCAGTGAGAGCCAGTCCCAGCTGCTTCTTGTGAAAGTGAAACCTGGCAGAAAGAAATGGTTCTCGTTGGTTACTAGTGATGTCATAGATAGTGTGGTTTCAGTGTTGATGTAGTGGGAGGAACAGAACTGACTTTTTTTCCCTCCAAACAGAGCAGCAGCTCCACGCATCACCCCAGTTCTGCTAGCTAGAAAATCTTCTAATTAGCAAACAGAAAAGAAAAAATACTTGAGATATAAAAAGTGATAGCTGACTACATCTGAAAGTTACAATTAATTGCAGGCAGCTTCCAGGCAGTAGACTAGCTGTTTAATAATTTATGCTGTTGTTTGAAGGAAAAGGAACCATTGTTCTAGTACCATCAATGTTGTAAAGTTAAGCTCTACAAAGACAACAACCACTCCATGCACATTCACTGCTTGGGCATAGTTCTCAACACAAAGGCCTGCAGCATTTGCCAAGGCTTTAACCAGGCCAATCAGAGATAGTCACAAGAAGGCCTTGGTACTTTATTTAAAAATCAAGACAATGGAAGAGAAACAGTGTGCATCAAAGGCCGCTTTGCCACCATCTCCCACTCCCTCCTGGGTCTGCCATCAACCCATCAGTCTTTGCAGTTGGTGGTGTCTACTGTTGACTCATCTAAGAAATATGACAAGTATGTTAAATCAGAGGATGTACAATGCTATGCAGACAAGGAGAAGAGGCACATGAAAAATGTTCCTCTCCAGACCAGTTTCCTTCTCCTCTAAAATTAGGTAAGTTCACAGACAAAGATACCAGACCAAAGCTTTGTATTCTGCAGATCCCTGACCATCAGTCAGACACCAAGGTCAGTTTCTGGTACTGGCTATAATCCAGCATTGGGAGATTCACAACCAGTTTGGGGCACTGTCCTGTCAAAGGTTCAGTCATTGATCCCCTCAGGGCCTGTGAAGTACAGATGCTTTAAAAGGCAATGCCTAAGTTATTTCAAAAGCTTCTCACTTTACCTCAGTTACTGATGCCAGCCTTGTCAATGCCCTCTGAGTTGCCTCTGTCAGCTTCATCCACAATGCAGGAGTTCCCTCTACCCACCGTAATGCTAGGCAGGGCTCACCCTCCATAGATGGTAAGTGCATCAGTGATCGTTCCTTCACAGTCTCTTCTGCCCATCGACCTATTTCCCATGGTCATCGATGTACAGTAGAGGTTGAGCTGGAATGTGATCCAAAGTATATTGAAGAGGAGTATGAAGAGATGGAGGAAGATCTGTACCCCCAGATGTGGTGGGCGCCAGTTCTGGTTTATCCTCCTGTAATGAGGAAAGTGTACAAAACATTCCTCTATCCCCTCTTAAGGCCCCTCTTCCAGGCTTTTCTCAGGCAGGCAGATGCAGTCCCAACTGAGATTTGTACCAGAGGAGGATTTCTCTGAGAAAATCTTTGAGTTTTTAGAGGTGTCTGCATCCATTATCATTCTCATCCATTTGACTCTAGAGCATTCCACTCTAGCTGCCTGGCACAGGTCCTGTGTTCTCTCACTGTGGTTCCAAGAAAGCTGAATAAACAATATCCAGTATCTTTTGGTTAACCATATCATTCCTCTCAACCAGAAATGGAATTGGTGGTTATTATGGCTGCTTATGATAGGTTTAAGGCTCCAAAACACAGAGCTTTCTTCCTCCACTAAGAAGCTTGATGTCATAGGAACAATACATATTCTGCTGCATCCCTTGGGCTCCTTATTCCCAATTACCAGGCTTATATGATAAAATATTAGAACTGCCTTTGGAAATTTATAGCTACAATGGCTGCCAAATTGCCAGATGGCTCTGACACACTCATGGTCCAGCAGATGGCTCCCAGTGGTCTGGAGATTGGTGTGCACCTGCTACAGTCTTCTTATAATGACTCAGATATGGCTGCTCATACAGCTGCTTCTGGCATTTGCTTGTGCTGCCACTCCTGTTTGTGTAATACTGGCTTTGCCTCTGATGTACAGCAGTCGGTCCTTAATGTACCCTTTAGAGGAAAGCAACTTTTGACAACAGTGTTGAATCTGCCTAAGGGACCTCCAGATATTGAAAATGAGCCTGCAGTCCCTGTGTACCCTGGATTCAAAGCACTAGGGTAGGGGCCAAGGTTTCTTTCTAAGGCTTATTACCCCTCCCCATAGGGATTACTCTAGGGGTTCCAGCTGTGACTCTCAGTAGCCCCAGGCCTCTCCTCTGGCCAGTTTGCATCCCAATGCCCTTGTCAGGCTCAACAAAGGTGTAAGTACTGGTGGTAGTTCTGCTACCCCAGCATGATCGGGCTCCTCCCCTTCCTCTGACCTCTGTGGATCAGGGTGCCCTGGTTGGGGGATATGTCTCCCTCTTCCTGCCAAAATGTAGGGAGATCACTACGGATGCTTGGGTGTTGGAGGTGGTTTAGTGAGGACACATTCTAGAACTCCTCTCTGTCCCTTCAGTGCACCCTCTCCTGCTAAACTGTTAACCTCTGGGACATCTTCCCATACTGCTGGAGGAGTTTCAAACCCTTCTCAGGAAGAGGGCCATAGAACCCATCCTCATTGCAGAAGTGAACCTGGGCTATTATTCCCAGTACTTCCTTGTACCAAAGTGGACCGGGGATTTAAGGCTCATCCTAGACCTGCAAGGTTGCGGCCTGTTTGTAGAATACAAGCAGTTTTGAATGGTGCTCTTGAAAGGGGAATGGATGGTTTCCATTGTTATCGCTCAGTGCATGAAAACAGGGTACCGATGTTGGTGGCAGTGTTTCACCAACCAGAAAGACAGAAAAAATGTTCCCAATGTTATTAACTCATATGGGATTATACAGTGTGCTGTATTATCAGATAGATAACTTAAAATGAATATCATCCCACACTCCTGTGCTATGAAACTTCATATTTTGTAATAAAATGCAAGGGAAAAATGAGGGCTGACTTGTGACATGGCTACCCATGTCTGAAACATGAGTCACAAAGATCTCTTTTTGTGTGTTTCTTCCAAATAAAAAAAAGTTTTCCTAAGGTTATGTGCTTATTTTTGTTTTGCAGTGATATTTGCACAAATCTGCAATCAAATTCCCCATTTTAAGTGCTGTTTAAAAAATGGGCTCTGATGTAATGAATAAGGTCCCCTTCCCTTAACATGCATTCTGTGATCCAATAAGTTACATTTCGTTGTTTTTACATATTTTTTAGTGGATTGCTGGTTTTAGTGCACTGCTGCTTGCAACAGTGCTTTGATCCTGTTATTTACTTTTCCCAGTTTTGTGGTAGCTACAATCAATGTCCACTGTGACCTTTCACGTCCGAGCCCCTGGATGTTCTCGATCAGCCCTCGCGCGATCTGTGGAACTACTTGGGAGTCAGATTGGACCGGTAGACCCAGGAGTCAGTTGAAAAACCAATTATGACTGACTTAACACATATTGCAACTAACTTTTCCAACTAGTTTGAAATTTGTGACTTCAACTAACTAAAGAAAACACAACCAATTTTTTCAACTTTTGGCATCGCTGAATTTTATTTATTAATAGTTTTACATACTTTAATCTCACATCATTTAATAAATGATTAATTATTTGGCATATGTTACATAATACAGAAATATCACTGACCTAAGAGGCAGGCTTATATGACCTGCTGTACATACAGTAATCACCTCAGCAGCAAAATGTTTAAACATAATAATAGTGAGAGAGTCCATTGACAGTGTCCCATTAAGGATACAGTGAAGTCTCACACATTAGCAACAACACATTCATATATAAACCTGCACAAAATAAATTCACATTCTTTAAAGATTTATTAAAGGTGAACGGTCAGCAATAAAAAAATAATCAATGTACAGCGTGCAAACTTCGCATGCCCATCCCACCCCCACATTAGTAAACTGTTGCTCTTGATTGTAAGCTGTATGATAGAGGTAGCTAGCTTCTAAGAAGCCATTTGACATTTGTGCCAACTTCCAAGAAGGGCGACATATCTGAAGGAACCTCTTATTTGTAGTCTAACCAGAGTAGTAACAGGTAGTGTTTTTACCAGGGCATGGTGGGTGCAGGTGGTGAGTCTTACTGTAGCAGACAGGATCCCTTCCCCCCAAAAAAGTGTCCAAGGAGCTTAGTTTTTTTTTTATTTGACAATGGGAAAAAGAGTAGATAGTTATCGTGAATAAATGACATGTAGTTCAGACGGTATGGGGCAATGCTCGATTGTTTACCGTTCAACAATAGCCCGGGTGACCGAGAACATGCATTCCACTGGCACACTGGATGCCATAACACCAAGGTAAATTTTTGCAAGCTGAGCCAGAGTAGGGTATCTATGCTCGTTATTCTTCCAAAATGTAAGTGGGAAATCTTCCTCCTCAGTTGCAGGCTTCACTGTCAAATATCGGTTGATTTCATCTTCTACAGCTGAGCTGTCTTCGCCGAGTTGCATGCTTTGTTTCAGCTTCTGAAGCATTTTCCTTTTCTTACTCACAGGAATACATTTATCATCTTACTGAAAATTTGGATCGTCCTCTGCCTCTCCATCACTGACGGAGATTCTTGCAAATGATGTCATAGATGGTGTGCTGCTGGCTCTTGAACTTGTTGAGAAACTGTTGACATAGTTCCAGACTCAGTCAGTTCTTGAACTGCATGTTTCAATACTGCTGTTTGTTCCTCCCTAGACAGCTGCAAAGCTTCTTCTGTGGATGAATCCAGTAAACATGCTAGTTTGACTGTGTCACTTTCTGGAAATCACTTTTCTAAATTTTTCTGCACGAGCCGTTTCACCTGCTGCACAGTTGGATGATCTTTTTTAGTGATCTGTGATTTTTCCATAATCTCATTTTTTATGAGTGGTATTAGTGCAAGGTGCAGCTGATTGCTACTGACCAGTTCAGTGAGCTTATTAAATGAAAGAAGAAAATGTTTTAGTTCTTCAACAATATCAAACTCTTCAGTTGTGAGGCACAGCTCGCTGTGTCCTGAGCGTTTCAAAGCTTGCTCAGCCACCTGGTGAAGATCTATGATGCTTTCAAACATAACAAGCACTGAATTCCATCGCGTCATGACCTGCTGTTTTAAAATTATGTGAGAATGCCTTTTGTGTTGCACAACTCTGTTTCTTTCCTCTGCACCTCTGATAGGATTGAGAATGGTGTCTGGTGTTGCATCATCATCATCACTGAGAAAGAGACAAAATTCTGAATGCATATCTTCCTCATCTGTTCCACTTCCACCATCTTCAATTGGGTAATCAGAATCCAGTGCCAGAATGTTTTGCGCGTTTGCAATCTTCTCCAGGAGGCTGTCTATCACTTGCCGGTCATCACTGTTGGCAACTTCCTCTTCAATGAGGTACCCTTTGAAATGTAATGTGGTCACTATTGATTTGCATTTCTCCATCAAATCTTGAACATCACTGACACGATTCATGGAGGCAGTCATCAGCAACAGGTGCAACGCATGCGCAACACAGTGATTGCACTGTTTCTCACGTAACATGCGGCTGGCCTTCTTCATGTTCTCCGCTCCATCATGTGTTGAGAAAAGTTTCACTGTTCTGTCGATGGCGAAATACTCAAGCTCCCTGCGGACATGCTGTGACACAGCTTCCCCGGTGCGGTTAGGCAACACTTTACATGACTATGTAACAATGCGAAAGTCCCAACCTGCATTAATGTAGGCTAGGCGTATACCAAGGTAGGGACGACATTTGTGTTTGTCGGTCCATCCATCAAACATAACGCAGATGGAATGCACTGTAGTGAGGTCCTCCTTCACTTTGTTTTGTAATAAGCTGTATACATCATGTAGGGCTTTGCCACATAAACTTCTCTTATTTGGTATTTTTATGCTTGGGAAATTTTTGGAGAAGAATATTTGGAAGCCATTTTTGTTGACTGAATCGAAAGGCATCATATCCAAAGAAAACCAGACCAAAACATTGCGAACAAGTTCAAAATATGATGCAGCTGGCCGAACACTACCACTGGCACCACCAAGGCTCATGTTAATTGTACTTTGCTTAAGTTTCTGTACTTTGTTACCGTCATGTACATCTATGTTTTGAACATGGGTTAAGTGTTCAGTTAATGATGTAGTAGCTGTTTGCAGGGCATAACCTTTAACTCTGCTAATGTGTGCAGAAGACTGTCCTTTTGCATACAGTGCCTGCTGTGCATCTAAGCAAAGGGAACAGAAATATCTACCGTCATCAAGCAAAACAGGAGAAACTGAACCTGGGTCACCTGAAGAGGTACCTGGGACCTGCGTTTTAACGTACAGTGAGCCAAAGTATTTCCAAACAATGGATTTACTGTTGCCATGAGACTGCAATTTGGGGGCAACAAACAGGTTGCATATTTCTGATTTTTCACTTCGTGACAGTAGTGATGTACTTACATACTTGTTAGTTTTACAATGGGGAGATGCACCAGCCATACTGACAATCAGAATACTACCCTTCTACTAATAAGTACTGGCTTTTCTGTATACACTGGTAAGAAATGTACAGAACACAAAATCAAATCAAGACTTGGGTACCCAAGATCAGGATGCGATGTCCAGCACAGACAAGAAAGCAGATACAACTTAGTTCTGAAAAAGTCTATTTGTTAATGTTGTGCACTCCAGGTCTTTGCCACTTCCTCGCTACAAAGTGTCCGTCCTCAATACAAAGTGTCTTTCCAATTCAAGAAGATGAGCCTTGCTTGCTTCCGTTTGATTAGTTCTCAGGCAATCTACCTTATCCTACAATACCTACCTTATCCTACAATACAGAAAGTTATTTTAAGGGCCAGGTATGGTTACTATATTTTGCTGTACTACATTAACAAATTGAATAGCTAGAAACAAATGCTATAATTCATGAAAAAAGGAAACAACTGTTACTGACAACTGCTATGCACATTTAGTCTGTCCAACCACTAAGGTATGGAAATGGTATAAGTCAAGCAGTGCAACTGCTTATCTACCAGAATCTGGGACTGTGTCCATCTACGAAAGACTGCAAAAGTAACAAGATGATAATGCTGCATGGCATCCTAATCGCTGTCATTTATCACTTAAATAATAAGTACCACTAAAAACATGGTCTCAAATACTGTAATCTGAAACACAATCTGTCTGGCTGTCAGGTTGATGCCTGGGGAAAATCCTGTTGTGCTTTGCCAGCCTTGGGATCTGGGCCATGCCATTGGAGCCCTCTTCAGCTCCGCAATCCACAAGGGGGTTATTGACTTGTGTCCAAAGAGTGCTCCCCCTCCCTCTGAGAGAGGCATGCAATTACAACAAGGCACATGGCAACTTTGTTGATGTCTGGTGCGCTCACCCTGTTACGTTGTGTCGGCTTCCCTGTAGTGTCCCCAATCTCCATTGGGGGTCACTAGGATGCCGAACAGCCCTTAGCCCTCCCCCGGGAGAGGAGATCTGTCTTCCAGATGCTTCATCTTCTCCCTGCCGACCCTGGCAACCAGAGTCCATATCCGAACCCAGGTCGCCAGTGTAGTGCAAGGTGTGGAGTACACTGCCTCAACCCTCAGCACTACCAGGCCAGACCCCGATTGATTCTTATGTTAAGTATTCGCATTCTTTAAACAGGAAGATTGATTCTTCAACAATGTTTGAGACAGTCTTCTTAGCTTCAGCATTCTTTAAACAGGAAGATTGATTCAGTGTTTATTGAGTTTGTCTACACCTCGGTTGAGCATTCTTACATCGAACAGGAAGACTGATTCAACAACATTTACAGAGTTCATCTTATTTTAAGGAGCAGGTGTGCACTGTAATTTTCCTAGCCCTTAAACATATACGGTAGCCAACTTACTCCAGTGCTGAAAGGTATTAAAAATACCATGCGCTTCATTAAGTTTAAGATCTGGCAGGACAACACTGAGTCAGCCAGTTCATGACTCATTAGCACGCACACACACACACACACACACACACTGACATCTAAGTGGGCTTTGGGTGCCTGCCTGCCAGTGGGGGTGTGTCAGCCTCAGCAGGTTCTGGAAGTGGCTCCATTTTTCCTCGGGTACATATTAGTTGTCTTGTACCTTTTTTACTGGAGGACAGAAACACAAGGTATTTTTAATACTTCTCAACACTGGAGTAGGCAGTTACCCTGTATGTGTGAGGTGCTGGAACAATTACAGTGCATACCTGCTCTTTAAAGAGCAGCTGACACCCTTCAGGAGAGATTTAACTAAACACAATATTTAGAAGCTCAGCATGTATTTCGCATTAGTTTTATGACCCCCCCTCTCAATTATTACTACTGTCATTTGCATGAAAACAAGATCTTTGCTCCTGAAGAGCTCATCTATTCTTTCAGAGGCCATAATGCAGTTCTTGTGATTGTGACAGTTACAGTACAAATAAATATACATGGAATGCAATCTGAACTGTGCCCGATTATTGTGTTTTAGTTTTGCCAAGTTGTCAGTAGCTCTTTAGTCATTATTAGACAGGAGGATTGATTCATCAGCAGTGTTTGAGCTTGTCTTATGTTGAAAGGACACTGTCAACCCCCTGAGGTCTCAAAGTGGCACCTAGTTAAAAACAAACACACACACACGAAAAAATCTTTTTTGATTGCCAACTTTCTGTAAAGATTGCTGATGTAGCTGGTAGTTTTTTTTCTTTTCTCTGGTCTTTCCTCCTTCTAGCCACATCACTCAGAGCCCCTACATGCCATGCTAACCTCAACGTCCCGACACACAGGAGTCTGCCCCTAGAGTGTTCAACCACTCAGTACTCCAAGGTATCCTGGATATCCCCCTGGGTGGGACGAGGAGAGGTCCCCTCCTACCTTCTCCCCACACAACAGTGGAGTGGGTGCTGCACAGCACAGTCTTCTCCTGTCTTGGTTGCTGAGGTGCTCAGTGAGTGGTCATCACCTAGGAGTGACTGGTCACCATTTTCCTGTATTCTGTTCCCTGTAGATGTTGGCATTCTAGGAGAGCCAATGGGAGGTGTGCATGAAGACAACTCCTCCCAGGACTTCTCAGCCGACGCTGCCCCCATACCTTCTGTGTGCCTCAATCTGCACTGTCAAGCCCAGGTAAACCTGAGAGATGGCAGTTGTGCAGCGAGACTTGCATGGAACCCTTCCCAGAGAAGGAGAGCCACCGATGGGCGATCAATCCTTCTCTCCCCCTGCCAACCCCCAGTGACCCAAGCTCATTCCCAAATCTGGGTCACTGGCATGGAGTGAGGTGTGGCATCCAACACCTCATCCCTCAGCACTACCAGGTCAACCATAGCTAGTAGTTCTACTAAACAGAGACAGACAAAACAAACAGCAACATCAATGAATTTCAGAGAAGGCAGGTAATCATAAAATGTAGGTTTTTGACTAGAAATATGATGAAACATAGGTTGACAGTTTCCGTTTAAGCATTCTGAAATCAAACAGGAAGATTGATTCATAAAAAGTGCAATAACAAACAAGGGGATGTGCATTGGACAGTTCTAACGCAAACACATGGCTAGGGGGCATGGTGAGGAGGAATGAGGCTGCAGGTTGAACCCACTAGCTGTGCATTAGAACTGTCCAGTGCACATCCCCATTAAGGTAACTTTGAATTGAAGCTGCTGCCAAAATACTACTTCCCCTGAGACAGAGACTGAGAATAAGACATTTACTTACTCTGTGGTTGATGATTCTGTTGAGGTCCAGATTGAAGGAGGCAGGTCACTACACTGTAGTCCAGCTGCTGTTGAGGCTGTCTCCACTTCAACTCTAATAAATATATTAAATACAATTGTTATATTGGCGTCTTTTTTTCAGATGTGTCACTTTCTATTTTATCATTAGTCCTAAACTCTAAAGTCACAACTACATTGCTAACCCACTCTTCCATCACTAAATATCACCCCAGAAGTCACTGCCTGGCTCTCACACCATCTCAAAATCAGGACCCAGCAGGTAGAAATTAATGGATCCATTTCTTCCAAGAGAACTGTCCACTCAGAGATCCCACAAGGGTCCATACTAGGACCATTACTTTTCACCCTCTTTCTAAACTCTCTCCCCAAATCCTGTAGTGGGAAACTTCTACTGTATGCTGATGATGCTGTAGTCTTCTGGAAGCATCATCAGCTCAGCACCTTACAATCCGCCCTACAGACCTTCTTTGGTGAGCTCGAAACCTGGTTCTCTGAACACCAACTTATACTCAATTACACAAAGACCAAAGCTATGATCTTCACACAGCGACAAAACCTGCTCCGACACTCACCTCTTACCATCACAAACTCTCTTAGTGTCACCCTGGAACAGGTTAACATTTTTAAATACCTGGGCGTTTGGTTAGACTCCTCTGTTACCTACCACGATCACAACAAGCAAGTATCCTCCTTGGTTAATACTAGGTTAGGGATCCTTTTTAGACATAGGCACTGCTTTCCCCCGCAGGTGATCACACCTGCCTTCTAGCTAAAAAGGTACTAAACAAGCAAGCCCCGGCAGGCCTCCTCCCTCTTGTTCAAATTGCCTTGACGAGGAGGGTTTCAAGACACTCTGCAAATCCCCCCTTACTAGCACCACACTGTAGAACATCCCTTGGGCAATGATCTTTCCGTTATCGTGCCCCTCTATGGCTAAACAACCTACCAGCCGCAATCCCCCTTTCTTCCGGTATCAGCCAATTTAAAGCTGATCTTCGGACTTTCCTACTGTCAGCACCCTGTGACTGTAGTTAGAATTAAATAACTTGTGACCAATACCACTTAGATGGATCCCTCCCCTTCCCCCAAACACTCACGGCCAGCACCTAGCTAGTATCCTCAATCCCCATCCATAGAAACATAGACTTTGACGGCAGATAAGGACCACTTGGCCCACCCAGTCTGCCCATTTCCCTACCTATTGGATAAGCTGCAGATTCTAGTTAACCAACAGCCTAGTTCCTCAACCCCCCCACTATAACTGCCTTATGTCTGTCCCATGCATGTTTAAATTTCCCCACTCTTGTAGACCCCACAACCTCTCCAGGAAGGCGGTTCCATGCATCCACCACTCTCTCCATGAAAAAATATTTCCTCACATTACCCCTGAGCCGTCCCCCCTATCTTTAAATTGTCACCCCTTGTTCTTACACATCTCTTTTTCTGAAAGATGCTACCCTCCTGAACTTTGTTGATTCCTTTGAGGTACTTAAAAGTTTCTTTCGTGTCCCCCTGTCCCTCCTTTCATCAAGGGTATACATATTAAGCTCACTCAGTCTCTCTTCATATGGTTTCTGTTTGAGAGCCTACACCATTTTAGTTGCCCTCCTCTGGACTGCTTCCATCCTGTATATGTCCCTGCGTAGATGAGGTCTCCAAAACTGCACGTAGTACTCCAGATGGGGTCTCACCAACTGTCTGTACAGAGGGATAACCACTTCCCTTTTTCTACTTGTGATGCCCCTTCCTATGCACCCCAGTATCCCCCTGGCTCTCCTTACCGACTTCTCACATTGCTTACCCACCTTTAGGTCATCTGATATGACTATCCCTAGGTCCCTTTCTATTATTGTTGTGTTAGTACCTCCTCTGCTATTGTGTACTCTTCTCCTGGATTTTTATTTCCCAGGTGCATTACTTTGTACTTCTTTGCATTGAATCTAAGTTGCCATATGTCTAACCATTCCTCCAACCTTGCCAAGTCCATTCTCATCCTTTCTACCGCCCCCTTGCGTATCAACTCTGTTACAGATCTTTGTGTCATCTGCAAAGAGGCATACCTTTCCTTCCAGACCCTCTGCAATGTCACCTATAAAGACATTAAAGAGGACTGGACCCAGTACTGAGCACTGAGGTACTCCACTAGTAACCTCCCTTTCTTCGGAATGTGTTCCATTCACTATTACCTTCTGTGTCCTGTCGCGCAGCCAGTTTGCTACCCAGGCTACCACCCTGGGACCCACTCCCAGGCTGCTAACTTGATTATTAATCTTTTGTGTGGGACTGTGTCAAATGCCTTTTTAAAGTCTAGGTAGGCCATATCCACAGCCCCTCCCTGATCTATTACTTTGGTCACCCAGTCAAAGAAATCGATTAGATTCGTCTGACATGACCTTCCTGCTTCCATCACTTACTGACTCAGAGCCTTGCTTTTTAAGACCCCCTGGAACTCAAATGCTATCTTGTGAACCAAAGTGGAGACCCAGAACCGCCCTTCAAGGTTCCCAGATGATGTAACCTTACTTTACACTGCATCAAATGTTTTCTGCTATCTTTGTTTTTTTCTTCCACTACCGTGTCATGTATTTCTTTTAAGTCTGTACTCTTTGTCTAATGTATAATTTGTACCCAATGTGTGAACTTGTAATCCCAAATATATTGTTTCTTACTGACGTGGAGCCTTTGCAAAGGAGTCTATGACTCAAAAGATTGTAATTCCGATAGCTTCAATAAATAAATAAATAAAAATAAATAACAATACACATTAGACACATTACAAAGGGCAACAAAATATTGGCTCCTCAATAATGCACCTGGGTACAGCTAAGGTTTGGGGGATACTAGAGGCAGAACAGCATCACTTCTAGATAGCTGGATAACAATGTCCACCTTTGTGATGCAGTATCTCCCAAGTATACTAAGCAGGTGTTAATGAGTCCAAGTCAAACTTAACCTGCCCCCATATTTTTTTACATTTGCCCTACAAATTCTACCAGGTGCATAAAATTAGCTGCTAATGAATCTACATCTATATGAATGTTTTCCATCTGGCCTTCCCAACACATTCTATCAGCACACAAAGAGCTGTTAATGAGTCGTGAGTTGGCTAACTCAGTTGTCTGCCAGGTCTTAATAAAACTTAATGATTTGGCTCATGAGCCACACTTTTGTAAAAGTCCCCTGCCAGGTCTGAAAGGAGCCAGAAGAACTGTGGGTCACCCCGGAAACAGGACAGCCATATGAACTGGGGTTGTCTACAGGCCTCCAGACCAGGGGGAGGACATAGGCACATTACTGTTAGAACAGGAGTTCTCACACTTTGTCATAGTGAGCCTCCCCCAAGCCTTGGAGAAAATCTTGAGCCTCCCCCTAATATAGAAATAATGTTGGGCCTCCCCTTGGTTAGAACAACTATCATATTTTGCACATTACAGGAAGAATACAATGAAGTGCATGTGAGTAGTTGAGTTTATTCTCATTTTATTGAACTTAGTATTCTCCCTCTCTATAACCCCCCTTCCCAGGTTAGCCTACTCACTCCACACTTCTGACTTTTGGACTCTATTTACCCCTTGTTGCAATACCTCCATGAGTCAGATTGCTTTCTTTGTCAGTTTTACCCTGCTCTTAAACACCTTGTCAGGGACCATTTTGCTCCTTCCTGCTCTTGCTCCTAGTATCTCTCTGCTTAGCCTTTGTATTTGTGCTTTTCTGCAGCCAGTATAATTGGTCAGTTGTTATCTTGTTCCTATTCATTTGCATTATTTTGAATTTTGTTTTGCAAGGTTTCCAAGAATTGTATTTTCCCCATGTCATACCAGGAAACAAGTGTTTGTTGAGTGTGTCTTTCCTGGTAACAATTTTGTATATAAATTTGCATGCCATTATTCGCTTTCACTTTGCTGCATCCTTTCACACAAAGCATCCAAACCTTGACATTAAAATATAGTGCATTTTAAGGCTTGCTTGAGCCTCCCCTTGAACAGGTTGGGGCCTCCCCTGGGAGGCTGGCCTCACCATTTGAGAAACCCTGTGTTAGAAGATATACAAAACATGACCAGAGTACTAGCCCAGGGAGGGGCTGTGGGCATGGCCTACCTAGACTTTAGCAAGGCATTTGACAGAGTCCCACACAAAAGATTAACAAACTAGCCAGTCTGGGAGTGGGTCCTAGGGTGGTAGCCTGGGTAAAACATTGGCTGGACAACAGGACATGGAAGGTAATAGAAAACCGAGTTCACTCTGAAGAAAGGGAGTTCTAGTGGGGTACTGCAGGGTTCAGTACTGGATCCAGTCCTTTTTAATGTCTTTATAAGTGACGTTGCAGAGGTATTGGAAGGAAAAGTATGCCTCTGCAGATGACAAAAATCTGCAATAGGGTTGATGATACACAAGGTGGGATGGGTGTGGAAAGGATGAGAAGGGACTCGGCAAGGTTGGAGGAATGGTCAGAACAAGTATGGCTGCTTGGATTCAATGCAAAGAAGTGCAAAATAATGCACTTGGGACTGGGAAACAAAAACAAAATCCAAGGAGAAGATTGCACAATGGGGGGGTAGGCAGTAACAACAACAAAAATGGAAAGGGACCTGAGGGTAATCATATCAGATGACTTTAAGGTTAGCAAGCAATGTGAGCAGGTTAGCAGATGACTTTAAGGTTAGCAAGCAATGTGAGAAGGCAGTAGGGAGGGCTGGGGGATACTGGGATGTATGGGGAGAGGCATCACCAGCAGAAAACAGGAAGTTGTTATCCCTGAGTCTGTACAGTCAGTTTGTGAGACCCCATCTACAGTACTGCGTCCAGTTCTGGAGACCCCATCTCCGCAAGGACATAAACAAAATGGAGGCAGTCCAGAGGAGGGCAACTAAAATGGTGCAGGGTGTGCAAGAGAAGCCATACAAGGAGAGAATAAAGGAGCTTAATCCGTGTACCCTTAAGGAAAGGAGGGAGGGGGTGACATGGTAGAAACTTTTAACTACCTCAGTAGAATCAACAAAGTGGTAGCATCTTTCAGAAACTGATGTGCATGAACAAGGGGACAGACACAAATTGAAGATAGAGCCACCACCACCACCCCACATAGTATAGCATCACATATTTAAACTTTCCCCTGCCAAAGTTGGCTATATTTACTTCAAGTTCCATGTGAGGAGAGGGTCCTCTTCGTTTCAGACTGGAAATCCAATCTGAGTAAGCTAAATCACCGATGTCAAGGTGGGACCCTTCGATTTAGGCCCTGTCTACACTACACCAGAAAAATCCCTCTGTAATGTTACAGAGGGTTCAAACTGTTACCGTAACAGTTCGCGTTTACACTGATAACGTCACAGCAAGCGGTTTCAAAACCGTTGTTGAAAACTGATATTTTGGGCCTGTCTACACTACATAAGTAAATTCCTGTAATGTTATCAGTGGTAGGGTGGATGCACTGTAACGTTTTGGCCCTGTCTACACTGCACTTAAAATCTGTAATGTTTTGAAACCGGTACAGACTGAAAACGTTGCAGTGCATCCAAACTGCCATTGAAAACATTTTGAAAATGTTACAGGATTTTACTTGTGTAGTGTGGACAGGGTTAAACAGAGCTTTAAAACCATTACAGAAACTGTTGTTGAAACCACCTCACAACAGGTTTCTGTAACAGTTACGAAAACACTTTCTATAACGTTACCAGTGTAAACGCAAACCGTTGAGGTAACTGTTTGGACCCTCTGTAACATTACAGAGGGGATTTCCAAGGGTAGTGTACACAGGGCCTTTCAGTCTGTAATGGTTTCAAAATGTTACAGATTTTCAGTGCAGTGTGGACAGGGCCTGAGTCCCCAACTTTCCAGTGCCTCAATGGCTACTAACTGACTCGTTTTATACTGTGCTCCCAGCAAGGATTTTACACAGGTGTTTAACTGTCCAGTGCCTCAATGGGAGCATGCTAAAAAGGAGCACCAAAGACTCCCCAAACTCAAACAAATCCAAAATTAGCATACTCAAACCTTTTGGCCCTGTTCATACTACGCCTCTGTAACGTTACGGAGTGCTCAAACCGTTACCGCAACGGTTTGCATTTACATATGAGGTGGTTTCAACAACGGTTATGAAACCGGTCCCGCCTCAGTAACGTTACCGGCAGTAGTGTGGACAGGCTGTAATGGTCTCCTGCAGGGCCTGTAGCCAAGGCCCCTGGAATTCTGCGGTTTTGCGGTTGCGGAATTTGCCGCAGAATTTGTATCATGCCACAGAATATATATATATAGTGCCGCAGAGTTCATTGTTTTTGGTGAATTTTCATATAAATATACTGTTTTTCCATAGTGTCAGGCTTTCTTTCCCACCTTGTTTATCCTGAAGCCCCTTCTCTATGCTCAACATGTGATGTCATCGATGACATCACATCATATTTAGCCAATGACAGGACTGCATTCTGCCAGAGAAATGAATAAATCATGCCGTAGAAATCACAAAATGCTGCCACAGAAGTCAAGGAGCCCTGCCGCAGAAATCAGAAAATTCTGCCGCAGAACACCAGGGGCACTGCCTGTAGCGCAGCGTGAGCTGCATTGTGGGATTGGGTGCTGCAGTAAAGGTCACCCGGTTCCCGAGGTGTGGACTGACGGTACTGGTCTCGTACCAGTCACCACTGCAGTGTGGACACACTGTACCACTCCCTGGCTGTAACGGTTTCTGTCCGTTAAGGGGTCTGAGCGATGTAGTGTGGATGGGGCCTAAATGTTACTCCACACTGGATTTGTTTGAGTTTGGGGGATCTGTGGTGCTCCTTTTTAACATGCTCCCTTTAAAACACCTGTGTAATATCCTTGTTGGGAACACAGTACAAAGTGGGTCAATTAGTAGCCATTGAGGCACTGGAAAATTAAACACCTGTGTCCTCACATGGAGCTTGAAGTAAATATAGCCAGCTTTGACAAAGAAAAGTTTAAATATGTGATGCTATATTATGGGGTGGTGTGCGCTGGTATCTTTGGATTGTACCCCTAGATCTGCTCTGCTCTCCATTGCTTTGGTGAATCCTTTGACATGCATTGCTAGCACCACAAGCCCCTTTTTCTGCCCCTCTGTTGCTCCTGAATAGGAAATAGCCAGGCATAATGAATACCTAATTGTGATTTTGTATTGTCCAGGTTTCATGGGCAGAAGATCTAGCTCATCCCCAGCTACTGAGGCAACTCCTGGCTTCATCTTGTTGGCCAGGCTTGTAGCATTCATGTAGAATGCCCTCTAAGTTGTCCTCAGTTTCTCTCCCCTCTACCACCACTATTCCCCCTTCCCTTGCCCTCCATTATCCTTGTTTTTTCTTCAGTCCTTACCTTTACCTCTATATTCTGTTTTGGGATGAGGAAGGCCTGACAGACACCCCTGCTGTATATCAGTGTAGTATGCCCTATCACTGCCTGTCTTGTTGGGCTAGTTTGATAAAGATTTATCTTCTGCCCCAATGTACTGGCTCAACTAAGGTTACCAAATTTCAGGGAGGGCTCAAGGGGGACATACTAACATTTGGGGTCTGGGGGCCACTAGACCCCAGAAGCTCTGGGGGTTTCAATGCTCTGTGGTGAGTTTTTGAAGATAAAATACACCTTTGTTACATCCTGCCCATCCCTGACTCCAGGGAACAAATATTTTTCCCCCTGGAGTCAGGGATGTGTGTGGAAGAATCTGGCTGGCCTTAGGGCATCTGGCTGACCAACAATGCCTTCCACCCACCCCTAAGCATTATTGTAATGTACTGTGAAAGTTTGTTTTATGAAGGCTTGGGGTCTGGGGGCCTGAAGCTCTATGGTTTGACAGTCACAATAAGGCAAGCTCTAGCTCTGCTGCTGCCTCTCAGTCTTCAGGCAGCACTCTCATGGACCACCCAGTTCACAGGTCTTCCCATGCTAACTTGGAGGCCAAGCCATCACACTGACAGACAAGATGACATCGCAGCCAGCAGCATCTATTGCACCCTCACCCTGGCCTCACACCTTGAGCCCAAGATAAAAAGCAATGCCCCAAATGCATTAACTGAATACAATTATACTGCAGGTACTGCAGAACTGTTGCATGCCAAGAACACAGCAGAACAGAAACAGAAGCCACCAAAAGAAGCCAAAGCAAAGCCAGCAAACAAAGTTACCATTGCACTACCACTACTTACTGAGCCTTTTTTTTTTCAGTTCCACTCACCTGCCGACTTGCATTCCTGCAAAAAAAGTTCAGGATGACTGACTGACTCTCCTCCACCAAAAAAAAAATTCATTATCGTGCCTCCAACCCTCCAGCATGCTTAAATTAAATACTTACCAATCAAAACTTGCAAGGCCGTCTGTGCTCCGGCTGCTGTACTCGGCTCGCCTGGGTCCTGGGACAAGTCTGCTGCTGCTGCTGCTGCTCAGGTCAACGTGCTACCCTCCTCTTAATCTGCCCCGGCCTAGACAGACACGGTTCCTTCCTACCACCCAGAAAAAAAAATGAATGCTGCGCTGCTGTTTAGCTCTTTTTTTATTTTAGCAGCAGAAGGCAGCTAGTTTTTTAGCTGCTTTCTCTGCCGGTGATGGTGTGGACTGGGTGGCGGTCAGGAGTGAGTCTGAGTCAGGAGTCCAGTCCAGTCAGGAGGATCGGGAGTTGGGAAGAGTGCTGCTCTGCTCTTTTGGCTGCTTTTCTCCTTGCAGCTCTGCTGTCTGGATCGGCTCGCGGTGGTTGCTTCTAGTTTCTATCCAGCCAGCGCTCTAACTCTCCCTCCTTACCCTTGGCTGTAATTCCCTGAGCGCTGGAGGGACTGATTTTATGGTCCATGGTCTGACCTGACTGGGGACACAAAAGTTAAGGTCTGCGTGTGGGTGGGGGTGCTAACAGCAACAGACCACAATGGAGCACTGGGATTGGATTAGAGGATGGTTACATCAGAACCCCCTATGTCACACGCTGTGTGCATTCAAATTGGGTCAAGACATTGTGAGATGAGAGTAGTGTGGGATGTGGCGTGGCTGCTTGCTGCCACCACATGGATTAAAGAAAATATTTTTTCGGACTTGGGAGGGGAGAGCAGGAGACGGAGTGCCAGAGGGAGGACTAACTGGAAGAAAATCCAGACAAGGTAGGTTTGGCGATTCGGCAATTGCAACTGCTCCCATTATGATTGCAATTTAATGCAATTGCAACTAATTGCAATTGCAGTAAATTGTGACTGGCAATTCCAATGGCAGACGGCGGCTCCGGGGACTATGGACCAGTGATGCACAACAATAGCAGGGCGGTCTTTGGGGGGGTTTAAAAGTCGTCACTTCGACCCATTTTGTCCTTTTGCAGTAGTCACCAGCAAGCCTTGAAGAGTTTGTGTCTCCTGTTGCTACACATCGTTATGTGCCACATTACAACAATCAGGTAAGGCCGCTGTTACATGTGAGGGCAAACAACACTAAGATTTTGGCTTAAATAGCTGAGTGAAACATTGCAATTTACAGTGTTAAAAGTCAGGCATATTAAAAGAGCAGGGCTGTCGCTGGTAAAGTCAGTGGATTGTTGAGTTTTCTTTTCTTTTTATTTAGTGTGCTTGTGGGACTTGAAAGCAGTATATGTCCCTGTTCATCACAAGATAGCACCAAATTTGGCAGTACTGATTATAACATAAGGGATTTTATCATTTAAATCCTGTGCCAAATAGTGTATCTTTAGTGTGTCACGGGCAAGGGAAACTTACTGAAGCTTGTACAGCTTAAGTTCTTTGGTCATTTTCTTAGTAAAGTCCAGTAAAAATATTACTGTTGCCTTCCACATCCACAGTGGCCTATATTCTTTGGATATGGTGGTTGTGCTCTTTATAGCCACCATTTTGAAACCGGTGTGTGTGTGTGGGGGGGTTAGTACAACCACATGCATCTTAGTGTGGAATTTGTTACAGTCTATACTGTGGCCTAGTGTTTGGTGGATGTTCAGTGCTCAGCATCCACCATTTTAAGGCTATGTGGTTTCTGCATTTATGTGTGAGTGGGGAGGAGAGTACAGTATAGCCACATGCTTCTTAGTGTGGACACAACAATCTGGGTACATGTGTTTCTTATATTTTATTCTCTTAATTTGTTGCTGTGTATAGTGTGGCCTAGTGTTTGGTGGATGTTAACATCGTGGATGTGGAGCACTCCTTTGTTCAGTGCTCGGCATCCACCATTTTAAGACCATGTGGTTTCTGCATGTATCTGTGTATGAGTGGCGGGGTCAGAATGCTGCCAATCAGCAAACTCATTTTTTGTGCACTTTGAGTGTTTGTTTTTAAATTAGCTCCATATACCTGTTTGGGAGCACCTACAGTATATTGTGGTCTAGTGTTTAGTGAATGTTAAGATGGTAGATGTGGAGCACTCCTTTGTTCGGTGCTCAGCTTCCACCATTTTAAGACCATGTGGTTTCTGTGTGTATATGTGTGTGTGTGTGTGTGTGTGTGTGTGTGTGTGTGTGTGTGTGAGTGTTGGGGTGGAATACTGCCACTTTGTTCTGGAGACTCAGTTTTCTTGTGCACTTTCAATGTTTGTTTTTAAATTAGCCCATATACCTGTTTGGGAGCACTACAGTACAGTAAAAGTCACATTAAACTGTTCCATCAACTCACTGGTGTATAATTTTTTTTTTTTTTATGATGCTACTGGAGTGACAACTCAAACTGCTGAAGCTTTCAACTATTTTCCAACCTTACTTCACTGCTGTTCAGCTCACATGTAACTGTTTAGTGAAATGGCAGTAGCTGCATTTTCATGGCATTGTTTATAAATATCACAGCATTCCTTAAGAGCATTGTTTATAAATATCACAGCATTCCTTAAGAGCATTGTTTAAGCAATAAGGCACGACAGGGTGTGCGTTATTGTGTAATAAACCACCCCAGGAGTGATGTCATTACATGATAACACACACCCTGGAGTGCCTTATTGCTATTATACAATGGCTCATTTAAGTATAGAGAGAAAAAAGAAAAAAAAACATTTTTTATGCATTTTTATTTAATTTTTTGTGGGTGGAGGAGTATTTTTTAAAAAAAAAAAGTCCAGTATATGTTTCTGCCACTAGAGGGAGCTGTTACCCGAATCAGTATGCTCTGCCCAGTTTGATACTGTTACCAATTTAACTGTGTTTTATGGTATTTTGAGATCTACCCTCTTACCCATGGCCATTCTTGAAAAGAGAATGGATTTGAAGTTTGTTTCTCTTTTTATTTTATGGTTTAATTTACTTGTTTTACTGGTTGTGGAGCCTGTCAGCGGTTGTGAGGAATGTATTCGATGTCCGATTTCAGAGTGACACTGTCAGATTGAATCTGTGTTTTACGTTTTCCCGGTACACTTTCTAGTATTTCTTGTTTGTACCGGGAGAGCACTACAGGAGAATGGTGAAGGTGCGGGGGTGAGTTGAGAGAGGCGGGGAGTGGAGGATCATAAGCACGTGCCTGATAAGCCGCTCCATGTGTCGGTATGTTTAAATAAAAAAAAAAAATGCTTGGTGCTCTTTATTTTTGGAAGGAGGGTGAATGTATACTGATTTAAAAACGAACAAAAACATGCTTGTGGCTGCTTGCAGCTGGGGAATGAAAATCCATCCGAGTAGTTTCTGTTTCTGCTGTTTAGTCAAACCGTTGCCATCGAGAGAAAGAAAGAGAAAAAGTGAGCTCTGTTTTTTATTGTTGAAGCCAGTGTTTGTCATGACTGACTCAGTTGTGGAAAGAATTGATGTTTGTGGGGTATGACTTGGGGGGGGGGGGTCTGCGTTCAGCGTTACGGTCCATAGTGGCAGTAAGTTGTGGCAGGGAGGTGTGATTTCTATGTTACGTGGTCATGTGTGTGCCTGGCCTTTATACAGCGATGTTATCATGTAATAACATCACTGTTCCAGGAACCCACTGACCAGTCAGAGGGCAGGAAATTTTCTTGCCATTGTATAATTATAAATATCACAGCATTCCTTAGGAGCTGTTTAGTCTGCCTTCTGAAATGAAACTCATAAGCACTCAGCTGAAAATAAAGCTTATAGCACATAACAGCTAGATGCAAATTAATACTAAATGAATTAAACCCTGCACAGATTAGGAAACTCATTGAACAATGCTACACCAGTAAGTTGAGGGAACAGTTTAATGTGACTTGTACTGTATATTGTGGCCTAGTGTTTGGTGGCTATGGAACACTCCTTTGTTCAGTGCTCGGCATCCACCATTTTAAGGCCATGTGGTTTCTGCATGTATGTGTGTGTGTATGAGTGGGGGGGGGCAGAATACTGCCAATTTATTCTGTGAACTCATTTTTTTGTGCACTTTGAGTGTTTGTTTTTAAATTAGCTCTGTATACCTGTTTGGGAGCACCTGTAGATATTCTGGCCTAGTGTTTGGTGAATGTTAACATGGTGGATGTGGAGCACTCCTTTGTTCAGTGCTCAGTGTCCACCATTTTAAGACCATGTGGTTTCTACGTCTCTGTGTGTATGAGTGGCGGGAGGGGGGGGAGAATGCCGCCAATTCTGCAAACTCTGTTTTTTTGTGCACTTTGAGTGTTTGTTTTTAAATTAGCTCTGTATACCTGTTTGGGAGCACCTACAGTATATTGTGGCCTACTGTTTGGTGGATGTTAACATCATGGATGTGGAGCACTCCTTTGTTCAGTGCTCAGCATCCACCATTTTAAGACCATGTGGTTTCCATGTACGTATATGTGTGCGTGCATGTGTGTGTGTGTGTGTGTGTGTGCATGTGTACATGTGATTGCGTGTCTGTAGGGGGCATGCTGCCTACTTCTAATTTGTGTGAAGGACATGCTTTTTGTTCACTTTAACTGTGTAATGTTCTTGTTCATGTATTGGTGCCCTTGAGGTTGGATTTTCTTGTCCACTAATTTTAATGCTTGTGTTACTGCTGATCTAAGCTATGTCATGCCTCCATTTCATTTTCAGGTGGGTGGATGCATGTCTCCATCTTGTTTGCAGACTGGTAGATGGGTGTCTCCATTTTGTTTGCAGGTGGGTAGATGCATACCTTCATCTTGTTTTCAGACGGGCGTATGCATGCCTCCATTTTATATGCTGGCGAGTGGATGCGTGTCTCTATTTTGTTTGCAGGTGGGTGGATGTGTGTCTCCATTTTGTTTGCAGGCGGGTGGATGTGTGTCTCCATTTTGTTTGCAGGTGGGTGGAAGCATGCTTCCATCTTGTTTGCAGATGGATGGATGAGTGCCTTTATCTTGTTTGCAGACAGGTGTATGCATGCCTCCATTTTATTTGCAGGTGGGTGGATGCATGCCTTCATCTTGTTTGCAGACTGGTGGATGCATGTCTCCATCTTGTTTTCAGATGGGTGGATGCATACCTCCATTTCATTTGCAGATGGGTGTATGCATGCCTCCAGTTTTTTTGCAGGCTGTTGGATACGTGTGTCTCCATCTTGTTTTGGGAATCCTCTTCACTTGTGTCGAATGTTTGTTGTGACTAATCTCTTGCGGTGACTATTGAATAATCTTTTCTTGCATTTCACCATTTTTTTTGAAGCATCTTTTCTTGTGCCGGATGTTTGTTGTGACTAATCACTTGAGGTGACTATTGAATAATCTTTTCTTGCGTTTCATCGGTTTTGTGAAGCATCTCTTATTGCAATGAAGGTTTGTGGCTAATCTCTTCTTGCATCATTCTTCTCCTGTGTGAGTTATCACTAACTTAGTCACAGTATTGTCATTTTCTTGGGATGGTGTGTTTCATTCTATCAGCTGTCACTTAACTCTTATTTGACAGCATGCTCTTGCCTTAATCGTCTGTAGCTACCAAAATTGTGTTTCAGAAAAAGGTAATTGTCATTTTTCAAATTGACTTGTGTTTCAGCAGTTGACGTTTGGAATAATGGAATCCAGAAGAAGACCATATGTGTCTGCAGCAGCCATTCTTGGTGAAGCTCCGCAGAATTTGGCCACCCCTCAATCTGCAAAGAAAAAAAGCAAGCGTCACAGAGTAAACGTCAAGAATGACACCGAACGTTACCAGCATTATTTACAGAAACGTGCAGCATGCTCACGTGCATACCGCAGCGACAGAAATGATGAGCAGCATAAACACTACAACCAGAAGGCTAAAGAGAGGATGCAAAGATACAGAGACGCTCAGAAGGAAATGAAACAAGTTCAGGTTGACGCAAGTACTGCACTCACGAAAAGAGAAACAGGGGCCGATGAGCAAAAGCAAGAAGCAAAAGAGGAGTTTGGAAGGAGAAAAAACAGCAACAGCGTGCTAAAATGACAAGTCAGAAACAGAGACAAATCAATGAAAAGCAACGCCAGAAATATGCTGAAAGAAAGGAGCTAAACAAGCAAGCAAAATATGCTGCCACCAATGCCGCCTACAACACCACCACACCAGTACCAATACCAGCCATAATTCCAGAGATAGAGCAGTGTGTGACACCGGAGAACCAAAGATATGATAGTGCCCTAAGAAAGGCTGTGCAGAGAGCTAGAAAACGTCTACTAAAATCTCCAAATCGATTCGCTTGTGTAATGCAGACGATCCTGTCTACTTGTTTACCAGCCAAACAAGCTGCAATGGTTTAATGCAGAATGTTTCCCAGTCCAACCAACCTACAGGACAAACTAATGTCTTCTGTCATGGATAAGATGTCACACCTCAAAACTAACAAAAAGTCTGACCGACCTCTGAACAAAGAGTTCATAAACACTATTCTTGTGTTAAGAAAATACAGGCTGCTCAGAACAGCAAGTGCAACACTTAGAATAAGCTACAAAAGGCTTATGAAGGCATCCCGAGGGGAAAAGAAATGCACCACACGGCACAAGTCTGCACTGGCTGAGTCAACAACACAGAAAGTGGCAGCCTTTTTTGAAGACTCTGCAACCCCACTGCCTCACAAACAAGCCTTCTTGAAAAGAAGCGGAACATTCCGTTTGTATCTTGATAAACCCATTCATGCTCTTTATACAGAGTTCACCCAACAGAACCCGGACACTCTAGTGGGAGCATGGAAATTTGGAAGTCTGCGGCCCAAGCATATTAAGCTTGCAAAAGAACAAAAACTGGACCGATGCTTCTGCGAATACTGCATGAATACTGGACTTAAACTGAAGGCGCTGAACCGTACTGCCGATCTTTACCACCTGACATCATGAAAAGTCCTGAATATATACCATGCAGTAGAGTTAACAATGTGTCAATGAGCTCTTTTGCAAAAGTTCTACAGGTTGGACTGTGTTGAGAAAATATATGAACAATGCAGCATGGCTAATTTTGGAAGAGCCGTGGAAGATCTAATTAAGGGTCATGGTCAAGACAGTATAACATGGAAGCAGTGGGAGAATATAACGGTCATGTGAGATGTCAATGTAATACAGGCGCAGCAAACAAGAAAAGTTTTGAAAAATAAAAAATCAACATTGAGACAGCGGGTGGAAGTCCTAGAAGAGGAACTTTTATTTTTGGGTCGGCACTTACATGTGGCAGCATGGCAGCACCATCAGTTTGATAATATCAAAAAATTCCTACCCAAGGGATGGGTAGTGATGGTTCTGGACTTTGCAGAGAACTATGCCTGTAAATTACAGGATGAAGTGCAGGCAGCCCACTGGCATCATGAACAAGCCACGGTTCACCCGGTAGTATCCTACTACCCATGTTACCACTGTGACTCCACAGTGAGAGAGTCATTAGTATTTATCTCAAGTAATTTTAAAACATGATCACCTTGCCATGTGCCACTTTGTGGAGATCAAAAATGCACACCTAAGAAAAGAATGCTCCTTAAATATAAGTGAAGAAGTACATTTCACAGATGGCTGTGGCAGCCAGTATAAATCAAAATGGGCCTTCTTTGACATTTCAGTGTCATCCACTCAATATGGATCCCCCATCGAGAGGGCTTTTTTTGGTTCATGACATGGAAAGGGTCCTTCAGATGGTGAGAGTGGTGGTGTAAAATTGGCAGCAAGCAGAGCTGTGCAATCACGGCAGGCCATAATAAGAAAACCAAAGGGGCTGTACAAATTTTGCAAGACTGAACTGAACATAGAGCCAGCCACAGGAGGGTGCGGCAATCATTTCAGGAGAACATCCTTCTGGATTGGTAAAAACCAAATAAAAAGACCTGCCAGACCAAATATAAAAATGGTACCTGGGACATGCAAGATGCACAGTGTTAAGTGTTTGGCAAATGGTGTGGTGGCAGCAAGAAACCTAACTTGTTTTTGTACACACTGCATTACTCAAGATGGGCCCTGTGACAATGTGAATCATGTTGAAGCATGGAAGATGAAAAAAACTGACAGCTTCCACCACACATAGGATAGCTTCAAAAGAGACAAACAATACCATGCCCAGTGGTCACCCTGGTCCAGCAGACAAGCAGCACTCCACACTTCAACCTCCCATGTTGACTCTAGTCCTACTGACTTGGAGGATGAAAATGCTAATCATGCCGGGGATCACAACACATCCTCCATTCAAGTTCCAACCGAGGCTGCACCAGTAGCAAATGCAGACAGTGATTGTGCATGTGGCAGTGCGTCAGATGATGCTGAAGTGCATGCCTCTTCAGTGGGGTGCACTATACTCACCAGCCACATTTCTGCTACATTATCCACAAACAACCCAGTTCCAAAAAAGATGAGACCATTTGTTGCCCAGATATGATACAAATCAATCAATACTATGCTGTGTACTACTCTAATGAATTTTATGTTGGGCAGCTAATCACTGTGGATCCGGACCCTGTGGGACAATGGTACTCCAAGTTCATGAAGCAGTGTGGAAATGTTTTTACATGGCCAAGGTGTCAAGACAAAGACTGTGTGTGAAGAAAACAAATTTTTCATGGGCCAATACAGTTCCAGAATGGAGATGGCATCTTTGAAATCCACAGTGACGAAATACAGACAATTTCTGCATAGTTCAGCAAGATACAGGAAAAATGGGGTTAAATGGGCTTGCTTTGCTTTTCAGTGCACTGTGTTGAACCTTAACAAATAGATTTTTCCATTTTTCATATGACTTGGCATAATGCGTTTTTACATAGATCAGCCTGTGGTGATAGATTAGCTTGTAGTAGATACGGTAGATTAGCCTGTAGTGATTTGCCTGTCATCCTAGATTAGCCTTTATTGATAGATTTGCCTGTATTTGAACTGTACACAATGATTTCTCTGTTTTTCATATATAAATAGATATGTAAATGATTATTCTGGTGGTAGTATAGTTTGTAGTTTCATGTAATGTATTTAGTCTGGTAGTAGTGTAGTCTATAGTTTCAAGCCGCATAGTTAGCTGGTGCATTACATAGCATTGAGGTTTGCTGTAAATATTGAATATGTTTTTCAGATATGATTGTATGACACATATTACCCTTTTATCTTCAATAAGAAAGTCTTTGAAACCTTAAAAGCTATTTCCAGTCTCTTATTACATGTGACCATATGTTTATTTCCCGTTTCCCAAGCAGCCCTAATTTTATGTTTCCTGTTACACGTGCAGCCCTCTTCTTCATGTCCCCTGTTACACAGGCATCCCTGCTTTTCATGTCCCCCGTTATACGTGCAACCCTGCTTTTCATGTCCCGTTACCTGTGCAGCCCTAATTCTCATGTCCCCTGTTACATGTGCAACATTATAGGGGCTTTATCTCAAGATCCAAAATGGGATTTATCCTGTGCCATGCCACATTTTTATAATATGAGTGACAGCATCAAAAATTGCTTATAATCTGCACTATATTATCAATTTTAAAAATTGACACCAATGTCACACTTTGGTAGCCCATTTTCATGCACTTAGCCATATACAAGATGCTTTCCTTCATATCAAGGTCTGCAAGTCCCACAGACAGTACTTGTGATTTATGCTGCAGTGCATGCACAATCAGGTTAGTGTATTGCCCTTTGGTTTATCATCTGCACTGCATGTCTTTACTGAACTTCTTTGCAGTGGTTGCAGCTGTCCTTATATGTGAGAGCTTGTAGGTCTTCCAATACATGATGACTAGCTTCTGAAGGCCCAGTCGATGGAAGCTATTATTCACACAACAGACAGGCCTCATGGCTGTTACCATTCTGACTGTCCCACTGGCTCATTTGCACATGAAGATCCCATAGTTGTTCCTCCATGCCCAGAGGGCTCATCATTCCAACTGGTGGGCTTATCATTCCAACAAGCTGGAGTACCTCATAGAAGTAAACCCTGTGCTCCATTGCTCCCTGCTTAGGCAGTTGGACTGCTCCAACCTAGTGACAGCATCCCTTTTCTTCATCTTTCTCTTCTAGTTATGACATTGGACACCTTGGGTTCAGGTGCCCATCTTGGGCCCCTTCTGGACTCAGGGCTAAAGGTCCCCATTGGACACAGTTCTGCACAACAACACTCTGGAGACCAGGGCTGTTTTGCTTGGCCTACAGGCCTTCACTGCTCTCCATCTGGGTCATCAGCTTTTGATCCATGAAGACATTTCAGTGATGTACTGCATCAACCATCAAGGCAGAGTCCTCATGTATCCTCTCTGCTGAGAGGCGATGATAATCTGGCCCTGAGCAATGGAACACATGTATTTCTTGGCCATCTTCCTGTCCTGCACCCTCAACACCCTTTCAGATTATCTCAGTCAGTCCCAGGCACCCTGCCACAATTGGGAATTATTGGACACCATCATGGATGATCACTTCCTAAAGTGGTATCACCTGGACATAGACCTTTTTGCATCTCCTTATAGTACAACATTACCCAATTTCTGCTCATTCACTCACTCAAGTGCCTGAAGCTTTTTTGGAAAATGCATCGTCCTTGTTTTGAAAAGGGAGGTTAGTGTATGCCATTCCTCTTTTCCTTCTCATGCAGAGAGTCCTGGTCAAGCAGTGGGCCAAACTGGCCACCCTTTTAGTGGTTAGGCCATGCTGGCCCAGACAAATTTGGTTCCTTCTGCTCAGCAGTGGGCAGTAGAACCCTCCAGTTCCACTCCCTGTATGAGAGGGACTTTTCCCAAATGAACAGGGTGCTCTGCTGCATCTGAATCTTCAATTCCTGGACCTACATGCCTGACTCCTGAGGATGTACAGCTGTTCCTCTTTGGGGTTTCCCCAGGGGTTGGTGCTATTCTGCTGGTGACTCAAAAGCCATCTATTGGGTACACCTACTAGAAAGAAATGGAAGTGTTCTATGATTTGGTGTGCTGCCCATCAGCTGGATCCTTTTACGTGTCCAGTCAGTGTGATGATGAACTACCACCTGTCCCTTATGGACTCTGTTCTTGGGCATTGGGTATTTGTCCAGTAAGGTCTACTTGGCCATGGTGTTGGCTTTCCATGTCCTAACCACCGGTAAAATGGTGGCCCTGCTTGAGGTTTCTCACAGGTTCCTTAGAGGTATTCTACTTCTGCACCCGCCAGTCCATGATCCAGTTTTAGTGTGAGACTTTCATTTGATTCTTGAGACCCTTACTATGTCTCCAGTTTAGCCTGTTACTACTTGTGAGCTGTGTTTCCTCTCCTGGAAGAAACTTCCCGGTGGCTATGACATCTGCTCAATGCATTTCTAAATTGTAGGCTCTGGTTGGAGATCTTTGTTTCTTATTTTTCACGAGGATAGGATTATCTTTGCCTACCAGTCCTCATTTTTTGCCAAAGATTGATTGTAAGTGAACATTAAATTAGACTGTTATTCTTCTGGTTTATTTCTGGACTCCCACAGATAGTGGAGAATGTCAGCTGCATGTGCTAGGCACCCATCAGACATTGTGTTGGTACCTAGATCGTATGAAGGACTGTAGAAAATCCTCTCAACTCTTTGTGGCTTTTGCCCCGAGAATGATGGCCTTCCCTGTTTCAAAACAGAGTTTTTCAAATGGTTGGCCTGCTGCATTTCTTTCTGTTACCAAAAGCACGGTAAGCAGCTGACTGGTACTGTCCATGCTTATTCCACTCATGGGATGCCTGCTTCCGTGGTTTGTTTTCACAGTGTGTCCACTGTTGAATTATGTGCTGCATGATGGAGCACCCATGTTATGTAGGCGGCGACAATACGCATTGATGCAGGTGGACCCAGCTAGCAATGGTTTCTGAGTAGTACTGATGCTGACGTCTTACAGCTCCATGATATGGCTCAATGTAGGAGATTTTATGAAGTTCTATTATTATGGTAAGTAACTATTCTGTATTTAGTCTGCTTGATTTAGACTGGACAGCAAATGCATGGTCCATTGAGGAATCTACAGTATAATTCACATTACATTGTAATGCCAATGCATTGTTTTGTAAAGCTTGCAATGCATGACTGCTCACATCATGTTGTGTTTTTAACATTTAACTAGCTCCAGAGAAATTTCTATAAAATGTCGTTGCAACTGAACTAGAATGCATCTGCAGATCTTCTTGGAAGATGTGTCCCTCCATTGAGCTACATCATAGAGCTGCAAGCTGATGGCATCCAGACCACCTAGAAAATGTTGCTAGCTGTGGACGTTCACATCAGAGTGGCTCATTGCCAGCTTTGTGACATGGGTGGGGCCCCATCATACCTCAGTTCTTTCTCCTGCTGTCAACTACTTGTTGGTCCACTGCTGCTGAAGAATGTCATCAAACTTTGCATCTGTTCCTCACTCTGCTACTTCTTTGTTATTTTAAATATAAAACTTTTTGGCTGCTGTCAAAAGAAAGGGACCCATTATTCTATTTTTGTTGATGTGGCAACATTAAGATATACAAGGATAACAATTACTCTGTGAGAATTTGCTGCCTGGTGCTGTCCCACAGTGTGAATGCCTGCAGCATTTGCCAGGGCTTTAACCAGGCCATTAGGAGACATCGCAAGTTGGCCTTGGATTACATTTAAAATCAAGGTTATGAAGGAGAAACAAGGTGCATCACAGGCAGCATCGCCACTGTCAACTACCTCTCTCCAAGGTTTAACATCGCCGCGCTGTTCCCCACAGTTGATGGCATCCACCGCTGATTCCACAAAATGAGGGACAAGTCTTCTAAGTCAGCGTACAAGCACCACCATGCAGACAAGAACATGCGGCATAAGGAAAAGGATGCCTCTCCACCCTGGTCCTGGTCTCCACTGAATAGAGGTAAATCAAGTGGCAAAGACAGAACTAAGGCCAAGGCCTCCTGTTCCACTGCCCCCCCCCCCAAACCATCTCTAAGACACTAAGATTGGGATCTGGCAAAGATTCAAATCCCCATTGGGGGTTCACAGCCAGATCCACCACCAGACATTGTCCCACCATTGTCAACTCAATTGGGACCCATCAATGCATAGCTCCTATATAAGAAGATGTGTGAACTGTTTCAGAGGCTTATGCCCTTGCCTCTGTGGTTTATACTATCCCCATCACACCTCATGAGATGCTGCCATCAACCTCATCTATGACACAAGACTTCCCTCTGCTTGCAGTATTGCTTGGCAAGGACTGTCCTCCCATCAGCAGTATCTCCTCTGCTCATCAACCGAATGCCAAAGCCTGTCAGTGAGGATTAGAAACTGGAATACATTCCAAAATATATGGAGGAGGAATATCAAGAACACATGGAGAAGGATCAGGATCCTGTGGAGATATAGTGGATTCCAGCTCCACACTGTCCTCCTGTTGTGAAGGGTTTGTGAAAATACTTCAGGGTCACCTCCTGAGGATGCCTCTCTTCAGTCTTTCCTCAGGCAGGTCTAATCTAAACTTGGATTTACTGCTGAGGAGGAGGATTCTTCCAAGAGAAATCTTTATGAGTTCTTGGAAATGTCTTCTTTCTCTATGGTGCTTATTCCTCCAATTTGTTCAGCTCTGGAAGATGCCAGTGTTGCTTCTTGGAACAGACCTGCTGCTATGCCTGCAGTCCCAAGGAAGGCAGATAAACAATTTCCAACACGTAGTAAGCCATATTATTCCTTCCAGCCAGAAACAGATTCTTTGGTGATAATGGTTGCACATAACTGGTCAAAGGCTCCTAAACATGAGCTTTTTTCTTACTGATAAGGAATTGTGAAAAGAACATTTGACTCTGCATCTCTTAGACTATGAATTGCAAACTACCAGGCATACTGAATATAGTTAAATATAAAAACTGTCTAATGAAGTCCATGGCTACTATGGTAGACAAGCTACCAGATGGCCCACATAAATTAATGATCTAGCAATCCATGACTAATGGCTTTGTGGGTGGAAGTACCCCCTGAGATCTGCCTATGATGCCACTTATGCTGCTTGTGAGGCTGCCTCTGGCAATTGCCTGTTCCATCACTTTTGGTTACATGTTGCTGGTTTTGCATCTGGTGTCCAAAAAATGGTTGTAAATTCTCCAGATAGATAGATAGATTGATTAATGCTTTATTTATAAAATGCCCTTTTACGGGGATTTGGAGTGCTGTACATTAAAAACAAATCAATTACATACAATAAAAAGTAGTATTGCTTAATCATAAAATCACACAAGTCAGCAAGAATGGAAAACTTAAAACACATATATCTTTATAATAAAATATAATATAATAGTGATTCTAATTTAAATTATAAATCAAATGCCTGTTGAAAGAACAACATTTTAGACCAGTTTTAAAGGAGTTTGCTGAGGGTGCCTCCCATAAATATCTGGGTAATGAGTTCCACAAGGTAAGCATGCCAACTGAGAATGCATGGCCCACAGAATACCACAGCCTAGCCCTGGGATCACCAAGGAGGCAACCCTTGGCACAACAGAGGGCCTGGACTGGTCGGTGGAGCTCCAGAAGATCTTGCAGATACACTGGTTCCTGGTCATGCAGGGCCTTGTAGGTAAGGAGCCCTAACTTGAAGACAGTCCTTGACCAAAGCTGAAGTGAAGTATTTAGGGTACTGTGTAGGCAATTAACAGGTGAGAGCCTTGGTCAGTAAGGTCCAAGCCGTGGCTGAGTGCCTCATACATACCACAAAATCCCAGGTGAGGGCCTTCTTTGGATTGTCAGGGTATTACCACAGGTTTATACCACACTTCTCCACCCTTGCCAGCACCCTTACAGACCTCACCCAGAAATCTGCCCCCAGTAAGGTCCAATGGAAAGAGGAGAGTGACCAGGCCTTCACACAACTCAAAGCAACACTGTGCAGAGAGCCAGTGTTACGCAGTCCTGATTTCACCAGGATCTTTATCCTGCAGATGGACACCTCTGAAGTCATGCTAGGAGCCGTGCTCTCCCAGGAGTTTGAGGGGGAGGAACATCCTATCCTCCACCTCAGTTGGAAAGTCTCTCCCCAGGAGAAAAACTATGTGGTGATAGAGAAAGAGTGTCTCGCAGTCAAGTGGACTGTGGATGCCCTCTGCTACTACCTGCATGGCTGGCAGTTTATCCTGGTCACAGATCATGTCCCTCTGAGGTGGCTACAGGTGATGAAGGATGACAACCCCCACATCACCAGATGGTACTTGGCCCTCCAGCCATTTTTCTTTATGGAACTCCACTGGGCCAGAACTCAGAATGGAAATGCAGACTTCATGTCCCGGGAGGGGAATGGTCAGGGGCTGACCAACTGTGCCTTCACACAAAGGGGGGAGGTATGTGACAGTGTAAACACTACACTGTGAAACAAGATGCTAACTTCTTGTTTGAGGCTGAGGAAATGCAGGGAATGCAACATGAACAGGCAAGGGGGGGTGCCTCCCCAGGTGTTGCTAATTAGAGGGATTGCTAAAAGGCAGAGAGAATCTAGCAAGGAGTCAGTTAGAAGCTGGAAACTGCTGCAGGGAGGAAATACTCCTAGGAGAGAGAACCCTGCAAGATGGAGGGTAGAATATAGGACAGGAACCAGAGCAGAAAGCCAAGGAGAATGGTTAATTATTGGAGAAAGCCTTTGGGGAGAAGTTGAAACCTGCTGCTGAGAAAGAGACCATTCCTAGAGCTAAGAGTCCTGAGGTAAATGATCAGCCTAGCCAGCTGGGCCAACAACAGTGAGTGGAATGTACTGTTAATAGCCTGCAAATAAGGCTAAAAGGGAAAACTGTTTTTGTTTGGTTTGAGACTGTGCATTCAAAACTGCTGGCCCACAAACCGTTTGTTTTGTTTGAGACTGTATATTGAAAAAAGTGCTGGCCCACATAGGTGGTTCAAAGATTCCTTTTGTCAAGTCAGCCTGAAAGAACTGTTTTGTGGTAACCTTTATGTTATCTGACCAGGCTGGAGAAGTTGAACTGCCTGAGTATGCTTTTCTGGAGCAATAACTTACATTTGCAACAATAAAAGTACATTTTCTTCTGTGAACTTTAAACCCAGTGTGTTGCCTCTCCATCTACCATAGGCCAGCTTGTCACACTGTGCAAATGGGTCACTGATGTAACATGCTGTGTGAGGCCCATAGCCTCCATATTCCTCAGGAGATCAGCCCCAAATCCCAGGAGCCTGTCGTTGATCCAGGTATTGAAGTCCCCCAGAATTAAACATCTAGGGGCCTCCAAAACCAGGCCTGTGATGAGCTCTCCAGTCTCCTGTAGGAAATCCACATGTCCCCCAGGAGGGCAGTAGAGCAAGAGGACCCTGAAGCCCGCACCAGTGTTACCTTCTGTAGCAGCACACTCAAACGACCTTGTGGAGCCTACAGGACAAATGCCCCCCCCCCCGCCTCAGTGATCCTCTCTTGGGCTGTGTATCATGGAGTACCCAGCTGGCACCGCTGCCTCCAAAATTTAGAGGAAAGCAGGGTTTTGGTTCCGATGTAGAGTCTGCCCTACAGAACCTTCAGATGTCCAAAATGACATTGAGGCCTCTGCACATTCTGAATCCTAAGTCCAGTGGTATTGACTGGGGTTTATGTGTAGGCTCAATGCCTGTCCTGAACAAGGTTACTCCATGGGTCCTGGCCATGGTTTTCAGCATCAACAGGCCTCCTCCAGGTCAATTTGGCTTTCTTTGGCCATGCCAGGCTCATCAAAGTAGCCGTTATTGGTGGTGCCCCTAGCACCTTCTGACTTCCTCCCTCTTCCTCAGGCCTTGCTAGTAAAAGACATCCTGGTAAGGGTCCATATCTCCTTCCTGCCAGGGAGGAAGGAGATTACTATAGATGCTTGGATGTTGGAGGTGGTTTAGCGAGGACATGCCCTAGAGTTGCTCCAGGACATCCTCCCTTGTTCAACCTTTGCCCTCTGAGACATGTCACCCTCCTGATGGAGAAAGTTCAAACTCTCCTCAGAAATAGTGTCATAGAGCCTTTCCCAGTTGTAAAAATGTACCTGGGCTATTATTCCTGGTACTCTCTTGTACCAAAACAGACAGGGGATTTAAGCCCATCCTGGACCTCTGAGGTCTCAACCTGTTTATATAGTAAAAGAGGTATCACATGGTCTCTTTGCAGTCCCTCCTCCCACCCCCTTTTTTAAAAGGGGATTGGATGGTTGCTCTGGATATAAAAGACACTTTCCTCTATAACAGAATCTGCAAAACTGACACACAGTACCTTTAGTTTGTGTGCGAGGGCTCACGTTATCACTTTCGTGTCTTGCCCTTTGGTTTCTTATCTGCTCCATATGTCTTTACCAAATGGTTTGCAGTGGTTGCAGCCAATCCCAGATGAGAGGGTCTGTATGTCTTCCCATACTTCGACAACTGGCTTTTGAAGGCGCTGTTGAGGTAGGCTATCATTTACACACTGTTCCAAGCCAGGCAACTGTTCAATCAGTTGAGTATTCTGGAGAACAAGCTGAAGTCAATTCTCACTCCATGCCAGTGTCTCCAGTGCATAGAAGCAGTGCTGGACATGGGTATGGGTTGGGCTTTCCTACCCTCTGAACCTTGCTACAGCACTGGTTGCCCAGGCTCAGTTGGTCTCTGCCAGTGACTGTGTCTCAGCCAGATGCCTCTTGCATCTGATAGGCCTAATGGCTGTTGCCATTCTGACTGTCCTGCTTCTTATTGAAATCCTCATATTTTTCCCAACATCTTGAAATTCTTTTGCATCACTGGCGTCATTCTGAACTGTGCTTGATCAATGTTATCTGGGCAGTGGGTTGCAAGCAGTTGTCAGCTGGCAGAGAAAAACACGTTTATTGCCAGACGCAAAATACATATTACAGAATTGTTACAGTGGTCAAAACTATTTTTATTCAAAGCACATAGTGCAAGAACAAACTTACTGTGAGCACAGTATTATGGCTACGACAATTCGTCCTGGTCATTTATCTCCACAATTACTCATTGTGGACTGTTACTGTAGTTCCAGCATCAAGTCAGCTCCCACATCAATTCATCCAAGGATAATTCACCCCCAGCATGAATATTAAAAAAAACACTCCAGGTAGGTGCAAATTGTGCACCAGATGAGGCAATGTTCTGGAGGATTGCAGAAATGGAAGTCATACTGTAATTATTGGAAGGTAGTACAATATGTAGTGGGAGTGAATTGTCCAGGGATAGAAACATAGAAGTTGATGGCAGATAAGGACCGCAAGGCCCATCCAGTCTGCCCATTTCTTTTTCTACCTTATGACTGTGCCATCGGCCTTTGCTCTGTCAATGGCCTATCTATTCATACTCATCTGTATTGCTCCCTTATGCCTATCCCATGCCTGTTTGAAGCCATGCACTGTATTCATATCCACTACTTCCTGAGGTAGGCTGTTCCATGTATCCACCTCCCTTTCTGTGAAAAAGAACTTCCTTGCATTACCCCTTAATCGGCCTCCCTCTAATCTCATGCTCTGTCCTTTTGGCCTGCTATTTTTCTTATATTGAAACATGTTAGACTCTTTCACCTTGTTAATGCCCTTAAGATGTGTGAATGTTTCAATCATATTACCTCTCTCCCTCCTTTGCTCTAGGGTATACATATTGAGCTCCGTTAATTTGTCCCCATATGTTTTCTAATGCAGTCCCTGCACCATTTTGTTTGCCCTTCTCTGGACTGCCTCAGTTTGTTAATGTCCTTGTGAAGGTGTGGCCTCCAGTACTGCACACAGTACTCCAGATGGGGCCTAACCAGTGTCTTATAAAGAGGGATTATTACCTCCCTGTTATGACTTGTGATACCCCTACTAATACACCCCAACGTCCCCCTAGCCTTACCTACTGCTTTAGTGGTCCATTTGGATGATTTCAGGTCATCTGTGAGGATGATGCCCAAGTCTCTTTCTTCCCTTGTGACTGCCAGCAACTCCCCTCCCAGCCTATAGGTGGCTTCAGGGTTTCTCTTCCCTATGTGCATGATCATGCACTTCTTTGTGTTAAAACCCAGTTGCCACTCTTCAACCAATTTGCCAGTTTTTCCAGATCTCATCTCATTCTGCCCACCCCATCTGGATCATCTACTCTGTTGCAGATCTTGGTGTCATCTACAAACAGACAAACCTTACCCTCCAGTCCATCTGCAATGTCACTGATGAAGATATTGAAGAGGACTGGCCATAGGACTGATCCCTTAAGTACCCCACTTGTGACTTGCATCTCTTCTGACAGTATACCGTTTACCACCACTCTCTTTTTTCTGCCCATCAACCAGTTTGCCACCCAGTTGACCAACTTTGACCCACTCTGAGCCTACCCAGCTTATTAATCAATCTTCTATGTGAAACAGTATTGAAAGCTTTGCAACTGCTCCTCCTTGGTCCACCACTCTGGTTACCCAGTCAAAGAAATCTATGAGATTAGTTTGACAGAACCTTCCTGTTGTAAACTCATGCTGTCTTGGATCCTGTGCTCCTACGAATTCCAGGTGTTGCACTATCCTTTCCTTAAGGAGTGCCTCCATAATCTTGCCGACTAGTGAGGTAAGACTGACTGGTCTGTAGTTCCCTGCCTCCTCACTGCTACCACTCTTGTGGAGTGGGATCACATGAGCCCTTCTCCAGTCTTCTGGGACCTCTCCTCTGCTCAGAGACTCACTGAACAGTTCTGATAATGGCTCTGTTAGTTCCACCCTTAGCTCCTTTAGTACCCTAGGATGTACGCCACCAGGTCCCATTGCCTTGTCCACCCTGAGCTTATCTAGCTCTTGTAGGACCCTTTCTTTTGTGAAGGGACTAGTGCACACCTCCCTCCCCCGTGTCTGTGGTGCTGAGCTGTGGGCCCTGCCCTACTTTTTCTTCAGTAAATACTAAGCAGAGGTATCTGTTTAGGATAGATGCTTTCAGATGGTCCTCCTCCTCACACGCCCCTTTATCCCCTTTGATCTTGGCAATATCCCCTCTGGACTTTCTCCTTTTCACTAATATATCTATAGAAAGTCTTGTCACCTTCTTTTACTGTTCGTGCTAGTGTTTCCTCAGTTTGGGCCTTTGCTTGTCTTACTGCCTTCCCTGCTTCTCTTAGGGAAGTTTGGTATGCCTCCCTATCTTCATCCCACTGCATTCACTTATATTTCCTGAAGGCCAGCCTTTTGGCTCTGACATTTTCTGCTACTGTTTTTGGGAACCAAAGTGGTTTCCTTCTTCTTTTGCACTTCCTTTTCTCTTTAACACAATGGGATGTTGCTTCAAGCATTTCATCCTTAATTCTTGCCCACTTTGCCTGTACCCCCTCACCTGTATTACTTTTTGCCAGGGCTATTTTAACTCTGTTGACCATCTTATCAAAGTCAGCTCCTCTGAAGTCCCATATTTTTGCCTTGGAATGGGATGATTTAGTTCTAGTGGCCGAACTGAACCATACCATGTGATGGTCACTGGCCCCCATATGACCGGCTACCTGGAGATCTGTGATCCTTTCCCTGTTGGTACTAGATCTAGGATAGACCTGTCTCTTGTGGGTTGTTGTGCCAGTTTTTTGAGGCCCTCCCCCTGCAGGGAATCCACTATGTGTCTAGTTCTGGCAGATGTTCCTGCTGGTATTGACCAATCTGTATCTGGCATGTTGAAGTCTCCCATTACCAGAACCTCCCCTTTAGCTGTCATGTTTTGTATATCTTCTAACAGTAATGTGTTTATGTCCTCCCCCAGGTCTGGAGGCCTGTAGACAACCCCAGTTCATATGGCTGTCCCATTTCCTGTTTCCAGGGTGACCCACAGTTCTTCTGGCTCCTTATGTGTATTCTGAATTTCTGTAGCTTTGATATTTTCATTAACATAAAGGGCCACTCTGCCCTCCCCTTTATGACATGAGAGCCAGTTGGCGCCAGAGCTAATAGTCCAGGGCAAGTTGTTGCTGAGCAAAATGATTGGGACAAATTGACATGTTCCCCAGTGTTACACTGCATTGCAGGAGGGCTGCCAAATGGCCAGACCATATCTCCAGTATTTCAGCTCTACACTGAAGCTTTAACAGGGGACAATAATGGTCAACCCAAGCAGGTTTTAATTAGATTAGTTAATTATTGAAAACTTTGGAGAATGCCTTTGAGCACAGGTGCTCATTTACAAAGGTCCCATGTTAAATACATAGTCACAAAAAAGATTACAAGTACAGTAAGCAGTTTCAGAGGAGATGCAGTCAAGTCAGTGTCAAATAAAACAGTTTAACAGTTGCAAATGCAGTGGACTTCAAGAGCAGATTGCAAAGATCTCTTAAACTCATTAATCTTGGGGAGATTCAGCAGAGTATCAGGCAGTTCACTTAACCAGTTATGGGCCCTGATAGCAAATGACCACTTGCCCAGCTGCGTATGCCAGAAAGGGTATTTTTGTTCATGTTCCTAGTGTTGTATTAGTTGGAGACAGTGTGGAAGCAACTTGTTAAATTAGGGGGTGTTAGGCCCAGGAGCATCATTTTGGCTAGCAAACCGGTCTGGAGCTTTATTCTGAAGGGTAAAGGTAGCCACTTAGTGAGTATGTAAAGGGTACAACTATGAGTGCAGTTATCTGTACTGACTTCAAAGTGGCACACATTATTACACGGTTTACTTAATACCATATACCTAAAAATTCTTAAAGTGATAGTGCCCATTTTACTAAGAATTTAAATGTGTTTAGTTGAATTGTATAGTCTTTTTACAGAGTGTGCAGAAAACTGCTGATTCTCAGCTGAATTAAAACTGTGAATAACATAACAGTAATACACTATTCTCTAAATACATGTATATGTTTAGTTTTACACAAGGCATGCACTGACATTTCACGTTTGGCAGTTTGTGTTCTGCTGGTACCAGAGATCTCAATGAGTGGCAGGTGTTTTCTTTTTAGCTTTGATCCTAGCAGACAGCCTGCTGGTGCCCAGCCACTACTAGGAGCCCCTTTAATGGAAAAGAAACAATACAGAAAACTAAACCAAACATATTATTTCAGCAAATTGAAATCTTCATGTCACAAGTTCTTAAAGCAGCAGTATTACCTAATCCGGAGGTGATTATCGAAATTCTGCATTTTGGCTGGAAGCATGCGGCCATGGTTCAGTTTTCATGGCTGTAAATATTTTTTTTCAGTCATCTTTAGTTTTTTTAGATGCAATTTATGTGAATTGCTGTGCTGCCACAATAAATATGATGGCTGACTAATTTTCAGCTGTGCTCCCCCTTCAGGTTGCATCCTGTCTTTTGGATATTGCAGTGGGACCCTGTGCTGAACTGTCTTGATGTCACTTTGTAGTATTGCCAATCATGCAGATCTGCAGTTGGCAGCAGAGGGGGTTCCAGTGCAGCATGCTGGGTGACAGAAATGTAAAGAAAACAAAGGAAAACTGAGTTAATTACTCAGTGTTACTACATTGCCGGCAGGAAAGATTACCAGGGAAATGCTCAAAAAATGCAGATTTCTTTTACATTGTACTGCTGCTTTAAGGTTCCTGTAGCATGGAAAAAATAAAGTAAGGATATAGAAACACATGTTATGTTTTTGTGTACCTGCTTACTATAGGGAGTGGAGCAGCATAGCAAGGAAAATACAGAGCAATATCAGATTAGCTAGAAGCCCTCATTGTCCAAGGAAAGTTTGGAAAGGGAACCTGGTATAAAGTGCAGAAAAATCACACATTGTTAGCACCACTCACAATAGAAATGCATCGGTTGCAACTTGGGCAATAATTTAGACAAAAGCAAAAAGGCAGATGTTATGGCTACCATGTGGTGCTAGTTCGGCATGTACAGTAGTCTGGATGGTGATTACCAACCCTGGGTTATCCAGGATAGAACAACAAAGTTTACCACCCGCACTCAAAACCTCTTGAAGCAAAAATGTAGGTCCAGGCAAAGTAATGATCCAAAAGCTTTTTAATATGTGTAAGAACAGACCTGAGGTCACAGAAGAAGGCATTTATTTGCCCCAGTGCTTCGACTCAACATGAGTCTTCATCACGGGGTCCCAGATTATTACTTTGCATGGACCTACATTATTGCTTCAAGAGGTTTTGAGTGCTGGTGGGAAACTTTGTTGTTCTGTTCTATGTGTGGGCTTGCTGCCCTTCCTCACCAGCACCACCTCTTTTGCTGATCACAGCACCACCCTGCTTTTATTATCCAGGATATCTGCTGTCATAGTGTCCGATCACATAATCAGGATAGCAGAACTGTAAATATTTTAGTTTCCAAACCTCGGGCAATCTCCAGTTTTAATCTTCCCTTTTGCTTTTCCTTCTCCCCATTTACTTACAAATTATTTGAGTATTGATCCTTCAGGAAGAATAAAACAACACTCACACAATTTGACAAGTTAGTATCAATGTTAACTTACAAAAATTAACTTTGGTCAAAATAAGCAAAAACACAGCACATATATGCATGTATTTATAAGCAGGGGTGTAGCCAGGGATTTCAGATCTGCACACCAAGTGGAGTCACTGCTACCCCATCCTCCTTGTTAGGGTGATCTACCCCCCCCCCCCGGGGTGTAGCCAGACAATATACAATGTACACCAGGACCATGTCTGTTGCCTTATTTGGCACAATAAATAAAACTTTTGTGTCTCATGGCAATGGTTGTTGCCATGCATGGGTAAATACAAATGCTATGCATTGTTCCCTAAGACACCCAAATACCAGCCCATAGCCTATAAAGTTGTATTGTCCTTGGGATGCAAAGAGAGTATTAGTGAACAGTCCTTCTAGTTTCGACTCCTATGAATAAAATTTCAGAAAGGTTCAGTATTTTCTTGTTAGTTTTCATGGAAAAAGGAAGCAGTTCAGAGCCTATCTGCTACCCCCTTAAAAAAAGTTGCACACCATGAAGTGCTTGAAGTATGCCTGCCTATATCCATGTTTATAAGAACACAAATCTTTAGAAGTGTTCCCATGTTTTATCTTTATGAAAAAAAATGCTGCTGCAACATAGATGAAAACCCTTGAAAAAATATGTAGAGTACTATAAATACTGTGCATCTATATTTCTCTGTCACTTTCCTTTCTTTTTTCCCCTATGTTTGATGCTTTCATTCTATCTTTTCCTTTTTTCCTTTCTTGCATGCATTTCCTGAGATAAATAAATCTTGAGACAATCAGTGTTCCATCAGTTTATGAACTCCATAGCCAGCAGTTGACCCCTTCACCCGAATTACATAGAGGTCAGTATAATTCTGTATAGCATTAAGAAAGTAATATTCTGTGCTCTAAATATGTGAACACAAGTGCAGTGGTAGCCATAGACATTGCCAGCTATTTCCAGATAGTTTGCGAAATTTCTGAAGAGTTTCTCTCTGCTGCCCCTACTGTGGAAATGCAGAAAGCAGGAGATATTTCTGCAAATATCACAGAAATTTCCGGAAATATCTGGCAGTGTCTGTGGCTGCTGTCTCATTAATGAGAATAAATTAGAAACGTCCAGTCTGCATGAAATTCTAACATTAGAATACTATGTCGTCTCATTTTTTCCAAGAAAATAAAACTTAGTCTTTAAAGGTAGTTTGCTGTGCAGGTGTCCCACTCTTGTTGAGTTTCTCACAAACATGGGGTTCGGACATCTTGCCTGCCAGTGTTCTGTGTCTTAGATTGGCTCTGGCACTCTTGACAGGATTGATAACTGGAACTGCTGGTAGACTGGAACAAGAACATGTCTAACTGGTATCTTCACAGCTGACTATTCTCCAGTATCAACAATGGTGTTGTCTGGTGACTTCTTCATGGAGGAGATTGATCTTCCAAGAATCAGTAATCTCCATAGATTCCCACTAATGGGCCTGAGCTGGAGGCACTAGGACCCTGTAGAAGCCAAAACTTTTCTGGGAGCTGGTGACACAATTAGGCCCCATACACACATCACTGCATGAAGCCGCTGGTATGCAGTGGCACCAGCCCCCCATCTGCCTCAGTTCTTTTTTTCCTGCCATGGAATGCACAGCAGCATCACCGCTGTCCTTGTTGGGGCAGAACTTCACTGTCTGTACAATGGTAGCATTCAATTATTGGTTTTTAGGTTATTATCCACTAGAGTTTATTATATTTGCATAAGTTTAGCTTAGTTTAATGCACAAAACTCTAAAGGTTTCACTTAGCCCTACATTGTGCTAATGGATGACAACCATGGAACAAGGTAGGGAGCCTGAAAGCCAAGCTGATCCATCAAGAGGATGGTGTGTGGTCACCACTACTTCCTAGGTGGATGCTCAAGCAGTTCTTTCATGGCAAGGGCAAGGAGTGCAAAGCAATAGACCTCAGCCTCCCCATGGACAAAAGATAGTGCAGCCAAAGGCACAGGCACCAAAAGCACTTAGTGCCACCACATGAAGCTCTGGCCCTGAGCCCGCTTCAGCCACCCAAGATGTACCACTCCTCCCCAGTAGTTATCATATATGATGACCTCAAGATGACTGGGCAGTGCAACAAGGCAGTAAGCAGGGCAGGTGGAATGCTGTAGTGCACAGGGATGGGAATCCCCAGTAGAAGGAGAGAGGTGGTGTTACCATTGTGTCGCTCGACCCCACCTAGAGTATTGTGTCAAGTTTTGGAGATCACATATCAGGAAGGACATAGATAGGGTAGAGTTTGTCAAAAGGAAGGCAACTAAAATAGTGCAAGGGTTGCATTATAAATCCTGTGAGGAGGGACTGAGGAATCTCAATATGCATACCCTGGAAGAGATGAGGGAGAGTTGGAGCATTTTAGAGACATATGAGTACCTCACAGAGGTGAATAAGGTACAGAAGGGGAGTATTTTTTCAGAAGAGAATGTGCAAAAGGACAAGGGGGCATGCAGTGAAGCTGGAAAAGGAGGATTCAGGAGGGATGTAAAGAAATACGCTTTACTGAAAGACTTGTGGATGCATGGAATAGTGTATTAGCGAAAGGGGTGGGGACAAAATCATTGGTAGGCTTCGGGCAAGCATGGGATCAGTACAAAAGAATCTTGTCTGAAAAGCAGGGGCATAGCATGTAAAGATCAGGTAGGGTCTGCTGTGACAGTATATGCAGGGACAAACTGGGAAACTGGGTGATCCAAGCGGTCTTTATCTGCTGACAGATTCTGTTTCTATGCCTGTTCCACATGACTGACTACTAACAGGCCCATTGAGACAGGAGATAGAGCAGGCAGTGGCTACTGCCTCTCAGTGTTTGGCATCCCTGCAAGTTCTGCTGAACCCTGGCATGTCACAGCTGGAGCCCACCTAGGTGCCACTGTTCATAGGAGCTGTTCTGGACACAACCTGCTTGTGGGCCTTCCTTCCAGAAGGCAGAATAGAGCAGGCTTGCAGATGGCATGCTTCATCAAGGAGCATAAGACTATACCAGCTCACTCCATGTAATGCATGCTGGGGCTCCTGGCTTCCTTTGTGTTCACAGTACCCCTGCCAAGGCTGCATATCATGACAACTCAGTTGATGCTCAGTACCCAGTTGTCTAAAGCATTGCACCCTTGAAACGTCTCCAGTCAGGTGACCAAACCTCTGGGGTTGTGATCTGTGGAAGACAGCCTCCTTCAGGGCTTTTCCTTCTCCCCACCAGAGCCAGAATTGACAATTAACATAGATGTCACCTTACTGGTCTGAGGAGTCCACAGGTAAGATCTCAAGAAACAAGGCATATACAGATCAAGAACAGGTGTGCTCAATGGAGTGGGACCCAGTGCTCTGCAGGGGGTAGCTAGCCATTGAAACATCCAAATGTAACAGGCAAGCTGGCAAAACATTCTCTGAATCACTGCAGTCATTGAGAAGAATTCTAGGAGTCAGTTAGTAGGTTCAACAATACTCCGATTTATTGCAGGTAAATTACAAAAGTCGTAGTTTGAGCAACTGCCACACTAAGACCCTTAGTAGTCCCTTATTGGCCCAGTAGTCATAGGTTCCTCTTTTGAACTGACTATCGGTGAGAAAACCGAGAACTTTTCCACTCCAGATGGACTTATTGACTCAAGCTTAGGGCCAGCCAGTCCACTCCAGCCTCTGCTCCCTTCACCTTCTGGCCTAGTTCCTGAAAAGAGAGAAGTGAACAGGTTCAAAGTGTGTCAGAGGGTCCCTGAAATACTCTTAGCTTCACGTAAATGTTCCACCAGGAAGACGTACACAGCCAAGTGAAACTACTTTACCATTTGGTGCTTCAAACTCCAATGGACCCTTTCAAATGCCCACCTAGTATGGTGTTGAAGTATTTGCTGAGCATTTTGGATGCTGGCCTGCAGTACTGTACAGATAAGGTCAACCTATATGCTATATCAGTATACCACAAACCTGTAGGTGCCCTCTGTTTGGCACAGCTTCCACTACTACAGAGGATCCTCAGTGCTATCCTGCACATAAAGCCTCCCACTACAAAACTGGTGGCTGCCTGGGAACTCAATATAGTATTGGATATGCTCACTTGCAAACTCTCTGCACACATTGATACCTGTGAGATGAAATATCTAACTTGGAAAGCAGCATTTCTGGTGGTCATCTTCTCTGCACACAGTGTCTGAATTTCATGCTTTGTTCTCAGATTCTCATTATACCATTTTCCATAAAAACAAGTTAGTACTCCGAATACACCATACATTTCTATTCAAGTTAGTGATGGAGTTCTATTTCAATACAGCCTTGATTCTGCCCACCTACTTTGCCAACTTCCAGAAGGTGGTAGAAAGTACTCTCCACACTCTGGATGTTAAGAGGGTCCTTAGGTTTTACCTGGACAGGACTAAGGACTACAGACAGTCAAAGCAGCTTTGTCTCCCATGGGGTCCTAGCACCTAAGCACTACAGACAGTCAAAGCAGCTGTTTGTCTCCCATGGGGTCCTAGCACCTAAGGACTACAGACAGTCAAAGCAGCTGTTTTTCTCACATGGGGTCCTAGTACCTCTGGCTCAGACCCATTAGTGGTAATCTATGGAGAAGATATTCAGGAAGCTCAATAGTTATGGTAAGTACTTAGCTTTAATTTTATGGCTGTGGGTGGAGCCTACAGCCATTCTGATTTCACTTGAAAAAAAGGTTGTTCCATGGAACTCATCTTTTAAGAGTTTTTAGTCTATCCTTCCATTCTGTAAATCTCCATGGCAGTTAAAGAAATACTCCCATCTTTCTATTTAATTAGAATGATGGACACATGACTCCAAGCTGCTTTTCTCTGAGAGCAAATGTGCACACCTTCCAAGCAAATGAGGGTAGTCACTAAGTAAGCATTAATCACCAACAGAGGAGGGCTCTACCGGTGGATTAATGCCCTGCTGGGAGGGAGGTTGTGCACAAGACCGAAGGCCGAGTGCTTCCAACCACCCAGCGTGCATTAATCCCCAGTGGAGCCCAACGCTGGAGGTGATTAATGCACTTGTAACATGGCAGGTGCGACTGGAATAATGTGCGACCACTATTTCACTGCAAAGCAGAGAGACGTCACATCACAGTACTATTTGTGGATGCTAAACGATCCACGGCTTGTCTGGTAACAGCACAGTGAGATGATCCTAGAACGTTTGCGGTCACGCTTGCCGATACACATTCATTTATATAGTGTGCGGTATTTTACACTGCCGACCATGACACTACTACTATATGTAACAGACAAACTAGACTATGATTCAGTGATTTCTGCCAACCATTCTAATGGTTAGTGCTTCACCCTCACATCCTGATGCTGTATAGCGGCGGTGCACTGTGGGACATTTCTTTGCAGTCATAGACTGAGACGACAAAGTATGCATATAGTGCTGTGTGACTGTCTCACTCGTGTATTTCTCACAGTTTCTGAGCAGATGTACCACACATACAGAAACAGACGTAAGCAAGAAAGGGATTGCTTTAGTTACTGTGTTTGTTTTCCGGTGCCTGCTGTGTTCCTTCTGTCTACTCATTCAGTATTTTCGCTAGCTCACTTTCCTGTTGTCTTCTGGCAGTTCCATTAGTTAACGACCATCATCTACTGGCACAGAGACTTTCATGCAGTGAACCACATCAGAGCACACACTGACTCTTTGCCTTCCAATTCTCCTTGTGCGCGATCCTGATGCCGACCCGGTCCTACCGCACGATTGCATCTGTGCCCTCTTCGTTCCCGTCCCAGTGCTGCACCCTCTGGCTGATGGACACTCTCGGTACTACACAAGTGGGCAATAATAGTCGATCTCCCTCTGGAGACTTCAGGTACTACACAAGCGGGCTCTACAGGTGACTTAATCACCACTCATTTACCGTCACCTAATGTGTTTGCACCAGTCTGCACTCTCTTTTTCTCTGCTATCTTTAGAGCCATGTTACAATCTGAATTCATTAGATTTTTTAAAATATTTTTATTTTTTTTAATTTTATTTTAGTCTTTGGTAACCAGGTAAGGCCCACTAGGCACAGGTGCCTGTTTTCAGGGGCAACCTGGGAGCACTGGGTGGTTAAGTGAGCTGCTCAGAGTCACACAATATGCAAGTGAAGGTTGTGAGAATCAAACCAAGGTCTGGTCTGCTAGGTGCACCAAGCTCATTCACAGCTCATTACTCTAACCTCTAGGCTATACTGCCTGCCCATATAATATAACCATCTGAAAGGTGAAAATTGTGATGAAAAATTAAAAATTCAGGTAATCAGATGGCTATAGTTGAAAAATATAGTTAGTGCAGCTTAATGAATAGGCTCATTTGAAAGGTCTTGTTTTCATGAACAACTTTCATGCAGGTTTATTGTCTAGAAGTTGTATACTTTTAGAGATATTTACATTTATTTAGCATAACTCTTATACATTTAAACAGCCTCAGGTGTGCAAATTCCTTCACCAAGACAGGATTAGTTCCACCAAAAGAAAGCTATCCCAAGGTCAAATTTCACTGACTTGAAACTTTACTCCCTGACACAAGCTATAAACCAACTTGAAGTTTCATTGTAAAACCCTCTGTGTGTGTCTGTGCTAGTATTAGTAAATGACAATAATTAAAAACACAAGGAAAATAAGCTTAAAGAGCAGCTGATACCTTCAAGAGAACTTTAACAAAACATAATATTTAGATCAAGTTCAGCTTGTATTTCACATTAGTTCTTTATTCCTCCTTACCATTATTTATTGCTGAGGTAATTTGCATGAAAACAGGCGTTTGCTCTTGAAGAGTTCATCTATTTATGTTGTTGTCTCCCTACCTGAGGTCATAATGCACTGCTTGTGACATCACAGTTGCTGTCATAGGGAACAGATTGTGATGTCACAACAGAGCATTATGGCTTAAAATAGGGAGTAAGCAATAGAGGCAGATTAACTTTAAAGTAACTGTAAGGGATAAAAATCATGTATTCAAGCACATTTTCTCAGTAATAAATAATGGGGAGGTGAAATCTAGAATATATATGGTATATAAGCAGAATTGTACCTAATTATTATGTTTTTTAAAGATTTCTTCGGGCATCAGTAGCTCTTTAAGCAATACATGATAAATAATGTTAAAAATTTTATAAATATGAAAATATATATGTTAAGTTAAAAAACAGGTTACAAGACAACCTGCCCTACTGTAAGTTAAGCATTCACCAGCTGTTTAACACAGAGGTGTCAATCAAATTTTACACAGTGTACTGTTCAGATAAATTTTTCTTAAACTCTTTGTACAGTAAGTCCATATTACTTATGAATAGTCAAACTTATACTATCTTAAACATGATATATCTACAATTATGAACTGGGGATTGTAAATGCAGCAATCTGATTGGCCGACAGCTCTTTAAAGCCGTGATGATATCGAGCTACATCGTCACGGCTTTAAAAAAGCTCCAGCCACCAGCCTCCTCACTCTCCACTCACTGTTCTCTTCAGCTGTGCCCACAACAGAAGGCAGCAGAATTAAAGCTGCTGACAGAAATAATGAGCGAGTGCGTCTTAAAAAAAAAATCCACTCTCTTCATTTCCCCGCCAGCATCCATGTAACCTAACCCAAAATCAGTTAGAATCTAAACAAAAATCAATTAGGATAAGTCCCAACCCACCGCGGCTGTCTCGCTCGGCTGCTCATTTTTTTTACCTCAGTTTGGTCCCAACATTTTCCCTTACTCAGCCGCTCCTGTTCGTCTCTGACAGTGAAATCACTTTTTTTAACGGCCATAACCCAAACATAAAAATCAGTTTCTATGTTCACGTTGATGTTGAAAATATAGTTTATTATTTGAAACAAGGCTTTTTTTTAACCTGGAAACTGCTATTCAAAAACTAAAGCTACAATGCTGAGCACCCACATCTGTGACAGACGCTAATGCGCATGCTCACAATCACGGCTGTAGTTTTCAAAAGCAGTTTCCAGCTAAAATAAGCCTAATTTCAGACAATAAACTAGTTTTTCAACATCAACGTGAACTTAGAAACTGATTTTTATGCTCGGATAGCAGCCATTAAAGTAAGTCATTTCGCAGCTTGCATGACCGCGCTGGGTTGCTGCTGCCACTTCTTACTCGGGACGCAAAACCTTTTCACTCTCAAAAGAAAGCAACTACAACTTTACACAAAACAAATGAAAGAAAAAACTCATTCAACTACCAAAGCATTACAAGGAGGACACCTGCTGCCCACAGCAAAAATTAAATTAACTATATTTTATCAGTGTATCCCTACACATTATAAAAGGTAATACTAAAACAATTTAAAACATTTTATTTATATTGTATTGACATATATGTGGGATCCAGTTCATAAAAGCAATAAGTCACTCCAGGGTGTGGTATATCGTGGGATATTGTCACTTCTCGGATGGTTGGATGCACTCAGCCTGCAGCCTCGTGCCCTACCACCCAAGGCATGACGATATTCCATGATATACCACACCCTGTCATGCCTTATTGCTTAATTCTGTTATGAGTGACTAGTGTATATGTACATTCAGAATCCAAACCTAACACAGACCCCCCTTTTAATCGAGATATTGAAGCAGGTATTTTTCCCCATCCTCGTAACAACAAAGACCTAAAGGAACTCAGTCTGAATGAAATGAGGAGGCAATCGATATTAGCAAGACAGAGGGCAAAAATTGGAAAAAGCTCAGGTAGCCTCATGACACCCCGATAAAATAAAAAGTACTTTCAGCAAGGGATGCCCACCATATTATTAAGGATCTTGGAATAGGTCAGGAAAGGAAATCTTAAGGCTAGTTGTGGCGGTCTCTACATTTCGAAAGTAGACCAATTGCCAGAAATGAGGACCTGGAATCTCACCAGGTAGTCCATCCTAAATTTGATCCTTGCAGCGATTAATTTAACCACCAAATGATGAAAATAGGCTCTTCTTTGCCTTCTGGAAAACGGCAAGTCCTGCACTACCCAGACTTTCACATCTGCCCATTTAATTTCTTGGAGACCTTTGACTTTTGTAATAAAATCCTGATGTTTCTGATAATTAAGAAAGCAGAAAATAAAAGTGCGGGGGCCAGGAGCTGGAGGAGGGTGAAGAGCACGGTGGGCACGTTCAATGATATATTTAGATCTGAAGGGGGAAGGCCCGGCCACTGTTTCTATGAATTTCTGAATAAAGCCAATGGTGTCAGGCCCTTCTTATTTCTCCGGTAGCCCAATTAGCACGGCATTATTGAGCCGGCTGTGACCCTCATGATCTTCAACTTTATTTTCTACACTTTTAAGATGCTGACGGGCCGCAGTTAATTCAGTTTCCACTTTTTGCTGCTTACATTCGTTGGAATAAAGATGGGCTTCGTTGTCTGAAATACAGGTAGAGACATCCTCAATGGACTGGGCCATGGATTTAATTTCATCTGTAATTTGTCTGAGTTCAGACCAAAATGGGTTAAACTCTTCGATGAAGCGGGCCAAGGTAAGTGGTTCTGTATCAGGGTTCGAAGATGCAGCACCCTGTGAACTAGCCATTCCAGTGGCCCTCGATTTCTTAGGTGCCTTTTCGGGGTAGAAGGCGCTGCATGCTTAAGTGGGGATTTCTTCATAATTTCTTCCATCCACTTGTTCAAGCTGCAGTGCAGTAGAAGCGAGAATATTTAAGTATTCAAAGATGATAGAATATCATTGTAGAATGCAAGTTTATGGAGGTTTTTGAGCAAAACTGCATCACGTGGTCTCCCCCAATGTCTTTTTCTGTGCATGGGAACAATTCCTCCAGTTGATCATATTGCGTTTCCAGTGCTGTATACAGTTTTACAGTAGTATTTGGCACCTCAGAGACCACAACTTTAGAAAACACACTTGGCACTTACTGCAATTTTCCTTTCCAGAAGGCAACTGTGAAATTGTAGTCCTGCAGTTGAAGTGCACAGAGGATGATTCTAGAGACGTGCTAGGATTTGTTGAAAATCTACCATAGTTCTGAATGATCTGTCACCATTGCGAATGTTTTTTATTTCAATAGGATGTTTATTTGTTGCAGTGCCCAAATTGCCACTTAATACTCTTCTTGGTGGTGGAATAGATTCATTTGGGTAAATTTAAATGTATGGTTTGAACAGGTGAGTCCTTGTTCTGTTTGTCTCAGCAGTTTTTGTGCCAGAATGACTCCAAGTCCAACCCCACTGGTGTCCACATAGAAAATGTATGGTAGATATTGGTCTCAATATCTTTGCACTAGGGCTGAAGCAAACGTATTGTTTAGTATCCCAAATGCTCTCTGACATTCTAGCATCTATTACCACTTGACATTTTTCTGTTTGAGATGATTCAAGGGCTCTGAGATTTTTGAAAAGTTTGGGCACAATATTTGTTGTACCTCCTGATCAAGCCAAGGAGTTGCTAAATGTCTTTCACACTGGCTCATAAAAGGTACCCTTGAACGACCTTGGTATTTTCCAGATCTGTATGTATACCCTTGGCAGAAGTCACAAGCAGCGATGAAAGTGAACAGGAACACATGAACTCAGTTCCTTTACCTTTTTTTTTTTTTTTTGCAGCAGGTACAGAGTTCCTGTACTTCTTCCCGCTGACACTGGAACTGAAATTCTTAAACCAGCAACATAATGGCAGTTTCTGGACCTGTAACCTGAAATCAGGGTTTCCATAACATTTGACTTGTACAACAATGCTATTTTCCTAGAATTATTTCAATATCTCCAACTAAATCTACAAATGTCTAAACAGATGTGTCTTGACACAGCTGTCCTTCAGATTGAGGATCTTTATTCTGTATTTCATATTTGCCAGTGCCTGAGTTCCTGTACTTCTTGTCTACCTCTTGCACCACTGGTCACATGTCCAAGAAATTAAAAAGTATTTTGACAGAAGTGCTACTCCTTCAAGTTCAATGTTAAGCCAACATCTGCCAATACAGTCTCAAAGACCTCACACACATCTTTCAAGTGATGCTTGATGCTTGAAATCCTTTGAATAGATGATGATGTCATCTAAGTAGACGAGGAAATCTTTTTCTTTCCTTTAAGGTCCCAAAACACAATGTCCATCACTCTCTAAAATGTGGTCAGTGCAGTTGTTGTTATCCAAAAGACATTAACACAAACTGGTGAAGTCCAAAGGGAGTTAAAAAAAAAAAAGGATTTTTTTTTAGCTGTTCTCTGCCATTTCCACTTACCAATTATTGGACTTTAGGTTAAGAGGGAATAAATTCCAAATAAATGGAGAGGCTTGAGAATTGTCTAAATCTCCATCAGTCCATAACCATTATATATGGTGTATTGATTGATATGATGATAATTAACACAGAGGAATTGCGTACAGTCCTTTTGGGTAACTAAGACCGTAGGCATGGCCCACAATTATTTTGACTGTTCAATTTTTCTTTCATTCTGCATGTCTTACACATGTTTTTGAATGAGTTATTGCTTCCCTGAGGATATTTATATGGTTTCATATGATTCAGTCAGATTTCTTCTGTGTTAATCTCATGTTGCAGAGCTTGGGTCATCCTGTCTGTTAGGTACAGATTCAGGATTTACAGTACTAGCAGAAAATGTTTGATCTGAGGAAACATCTGTATCAGTGATAGCCTGTTCAACAAGAGAGTTGAAGTTGTTAGTTTGGGTTCCTGTTTATTGATAATGTTCAGCAGGTTCTCTGGGTTTTACAAATGTATGGACACATGAGCTATGTACTATTCAATGTTACCCTTCTGGATTCTCCCATTTGGAATTGGATTGCATGTCTGTGGATTATCTTGTAAAACGTCATGTTTGTAAGGGAGAGTAATATAACCATGTCCCTTCTTCACTTGGTAGATTGTTCTCTGCATATCCAGCTGTATTCCAGACATGTCCTAAATGGCCTAGCCTAAAACAAGGGCATACACTAGCTGTTCTGGGTGGAGTACAGTTATTGTATGTTTCTATGTTCTCTCTTCCACTGTGTAAGGTGATATGTCCATAGTTCCAAGTGACATAGTGGGTGTACTGTTTGCCAAAAATAAATGTTCGCCTACCTTGTGTCTTTTCTGGGTGGACCTTGCTTCACTTTTTGCCATAGTCTCTTGTAGTTTGAGGTGTGTGAGTTGCCTGTGTCAGCACAGCCATACCTGTCCATCCAGATACTGAAGCTGTAATAATAATCTGTAGTACAGGTCTTTCATGCCTCTCTGCTGCTGGTGGGTAGTGTGGATTTACCTGACACCGATTCATACATCCTTAAGTGTTCACTGTGGTTCTCCTGGTCCTGGGTTGGGTGGTGAACTTTAGGATTGTAACTTCAATTCCCAGGGATGAGGAGTGTGTTAATCAGGCTGCAATTCTGATTTTCACACTGATTCACCCTCCATTGAGAGCTGTCCCTTTTCAGCTTGCCCTGGATCTTGTAGAAAACACTGGCAGCATGTTCCTCATTCCTTCATAGAAGAGGCATTCTCTGTATCTGGAATCCCTTACCCCCGCTGCCCTTGATCCCTCTCAAAAAAGAAAATGTTCAGCCATATTCTTCAAAGCTTGGAAAAATGAGTGGGAAAAAGAACATGGGATTCCTCCCAGTTATGTCTCTGGTTCAGGTATTCCACTCACAGTTCCTGTTGGCTCTAGTAACTTGGTTGCCTTGAGCTCCGCAGATTCTAACCGTCAGATTCAGGCAGGATGTAAAGAAATATTTCTTAATTGAAAGAGTGGTGGATAGATGAAACAGCCTACCTAGAGACTTGGTAAATGCTGAGATGGTGATGATAGGATAGCCATAAGGGGTTGATAAATGCAAAGGCAAGGGAGGAGGTGTGGGCCAATAGGGAAGGGGCTGGCCTGCCACCAGGGAGTTGGTGAGGCATATCTAATGGTACAGTGGCATGGTTCAGGTAGGAAAATGAGCACACGTGATGGACTACACATCTTTTTTTGTCAGCTCCTTTCTATATTTTGATTACCACTGGCTAAATAGGCTTTTTATTTTCTTGGATGCACGCCCATGTCCGTCATTTCTGAAAGATGTATCTGTACAACTGGGAATGTTGCCTCATCATATTGCTCAAAGCTAGGTCCAGTTCTTAGCCTTTCTCAAACCCAACTTAGCCATGTATCTACCTTAACTACTGTACCCATTATTCACACATCCAACAGGTGATATCTACTACTATTCCCAAACCTATAGCTCTTTTTGGCAAGTCTCCCTGGACTCCCACTGGCACTTACACCACAGTTCAGTTCACCACTCTCAGCAGCAGCACAAGGACTTCTCAGAAACATGCCACCATCACATGTCCTTCTCCTGATGACACAACTTTCCCATTATCATTACCAAATAGCTCAATATGATCATGAATGTTACTCACAGAGTTATTAGTTATGAAAGACCTGTCACCCAACCACACCCACCATGAATGGCTGGTGACTGAATGAGTGACCTGCCTCACATAGTTCTCTAGTCAATCCTTACGTAGTCGGTTAACTACAAGTTAATATGTACTGACAGGTGGTGGCTGTTCAAACTACCTGACTTCATATAAAATCTTTCACATATGAAAAAAGAAAACAACAAGCAGAAAGAAAACAACTCCATCCATGGATGTTAAAATATGTTGAAGGCAATCAATGCAATGCCATACAGGCTGGTCTTCAGGAAATGTAAGGGAACGCAGCGGGATGAAGGTAGGGAGGCATACCAAACTGCCCTAAGGGAAGCAGGGAAGGCAGTAAGGCAGGCAAAGTAACAAACTGAGGAAACACTAGCACAAACAGTAAAATAAGGTGACAAGACTTTCTATAGATACATTAGTGAAAGGAGAAAGTCCAGAGGGGGTATTGCTAAGCTTAAAGGAGAAAAGGGGCGTGTGAGGAGGAGGACCCTGAAAGCATCTATCCAAAATAGATACTTTGCTCAGTATTTACTGAAGAGAAGGTAGGAGGGCCCACAGCTCAGCACCATGGACACAGGGGGGATGGAGGTGAGCACTACTCCCTTCACAAAAGAAAGGGTCCTACAAGAGCTCGCTAAGCTCAGGGTGGACAAGCAATGGGACCTGATGGCATATGTCCCAGGGTACTAAAGGAGCTAAGAGTGGAACTAGCAGAGCCATTAGCAGAACTGTTTAGTGAGTCTCTGAGCATGGGAGAGGTCCCAAAAGGCTGGAGAAGGGCTCATGTGATCCCGCTCGACAAGAGTGGTAGCAGGGAGGAGGCAGGGAACTACAGACCAGTCAGTCTTACCTCAGTAGTGGTCAAGATTATGGAGGGACTCCTTAAGGAAAGGATAGTGCAACACCTGGAATTCGTAGGGGCACAGGATCCAAGACAGCATGGGTTTACAAAAGGAAGGTCCTGTCAAACTAATCTCCTAGATTTCTTTGACTGGGTAACCAGAGTGGTGGACCAAGGGGGAGCAGTTGATGTCGCCTACCTCGACTTCAGCAAAGCTTTCGACACTGTTCCATATAGAAGATTGATAAACAAGCTCGGTAGGCTCGGCGTGGTTTGGAAGTTGGTCAACTGGGTGGCAAACTGGTTGATGGGTGGAACACAGAGAGTGGTGGTAAATGGTATGCAGTCAGAAGAGATGCAAGTCATAAGTGGGGTACCTCAGGGATCAGTCCTGGGGCCAGTCCTTTTCAATATCTTCATCAGTTGACATTGCAGATGGACTAGAGGGTGAGGCTTGTCTGTTTGCAGATGACACCAAGGTCTGCAACAGAGTAGATGATCCAGATGGGGTGGGCAGAATGAGAAGAGATCTGGATAAACTAGCAAAATGGTCAGAAGAGTGGCAACTGGGATTTAATGCAAAGAAGTGCAAGATCATGCACAAAGGGAAGAGAAACCCTGAAGCCACCTATAGGCTGGGAGGGGAGTTGCTGGCAGTCATAAAGGAAGAAAGAGACTTTGGCATCATCATCACCGATGACCTGAAATGATCCAAGCAGACCTCTAAAGCAGTAGGCAAGGCTATGGGGATGTTAGGGTGGCTTAGTAGGGGTATCACAAGTCATAAGTGGGAGGTAATAATCCCTCTTTATAAGACACTGGTTAGGCCCCATCTGGAGTACTGCGTACAGTACTGGAGGCCACACCTTCACAAGGACATTAACCAAACTGAGGCAGTCCAGAGAAGGGCAAACAAAATGGTGCAGGGACTGCATCAGAAGACATATGAGAACAGATTGACAGAGCTCAATATGTATACCCTAGAGCAAAGGAGGGAGAGAGGTGATATGATCGAAACATTCAAACACCTTAAGGACATTAACAAGGTGAAAGAGTCTGACATGTTTCAGTATAAGAAAAATAGCAGGACAAGAGGACACAGAATGAGATTAGAGGGAGGCCGATTAAGGGGTAATGTGAGGAAGTTCTTTTTCACAGAAAGGGTGGTGGATGCATGGAGCGGCATACCTCAGGAAGTGATGGCTATGAATACAGTGCAGGGCTTCAAACAGGCATGGGATAGGTGTAAGGGAGCAATACGGATGAGTATGAATAGATAGGCCACTGTCAGCAAAGGACTATGGCACATTTATAAGGTAGAAAAAGAAATGGGCAAACTGGATGGGCCTTGCAGTCCTTATCTGCCGTCAACTTCTATGTTTCTATGTTTATTTCTTTTTATGTTTTTGATGTATAATTTTGGTGGTGGGAGGGTCATTTTAGAGTCTGAAAAGCTATAGGGCCATAGAGAATATAGTAATTGGCATGGATGTAAAGCACAGATTGCATGGGGTGTAAGTCTTCTATAAGTCTTGAGCTCATTACTGAATAATAACTATTAGGGTATTTTTAACATCACTGGGGGCCCCCGTGATCTTGCTGGGTTACAGATTTGGTCAAGGCATAGCAAACATAGCAGTCTACATCTATGGCATGCCAACACCACCTGCCACAAATAAGCAATAGTAAAAAAGCAATGAGACACAACAGGGCATTGGTTGTCTGGAGTTAATGCACACACAGGTGTATAATGAGGCACAAGGTGCTTGTCCCACATGCCTTTAGTACCTGAAAGAGCATTAACCCCAGACAACTAATAACCTGAAGTGTCTTCTTCCCTTGTAGCATGAGTAAACTTACAGACATATTAAAAAATATGAAAAAAATCAATTTTTTAATTAAAAACAGGTACCGTGTATTTTTTGTAAAATGTAGCTAGTAAATAGTAGTCTCTCCCCTTAATCATCTGTCTTTCTACACGTTCAGTGGTTTGAATATTTGTTTGTTACGGAATACAGGAATTAACACTTTTGCAGAATACTTCTGGCAGAATGTTCCCCTTTACATACAACTGAAAGCCTTATACAGAGCCACTGTCTTAAATTTATCTGTGGAAAGGTAGGAAGCAGAGATAGCCCTGACAATTTGGTAAGGGTAAGGATAGGATTTTTTATGGTCACCAAAGAAACACCAGTCATTAAAACTGAGCATAGTACTTCACTTTTTAAATGTATGCATGTTTTATTTATCTACGTCTTTGGTAACCAGGTGGTGCACTGATCTAAAGGACTGTTTTCAGGCATGACCCAGGCCCCAGGGTGGCAAAAACAGGAAAACAAAACAGATAAACTGTACATACACAGTCAGGGAAATACACACCCTGAGTGTTCTTCACTCTGTGGACCAGACCCAGTTTGCAGTTGACAGCTCTGCATACATTTTGGATATGATGCCCAAGCTCAAACTGGGGGTCAAGTGTCACCCTAAGGTATTTGATGGTGTCAGTGATTAGGACAGGAGTATCATCAATATCAGTAATACTCAGTGGGCGGGGGGCCTTTATCTTGGCCAGGACCCAAAAACATGGGCTTAGTTTTTAAGGTTGGAGGACCAGCTTGTAGGTCATTATCCAGGACTGGATATTACTGAAATACTCACTCAGTTGGTGGTTGATGACCCCAATGTCACGGGAATGGGTGAGGATAACCAGGTCATCCGCATATAGGATAGAGCTACAGTTGGAAAAAGTAGAGGGGAGATTATTGACAAAGATAGAGAAGAGAAGGGGCCCTAGGACTGAACACTGGGGGAGACCACACCAGAGGTCACAGGAGTGGTGGCCGAGAGGACCTTGCTGAATTTAATAAGTTGCTGTCTGCCTTGGAGGTAATTAATGAACCATCTTAGGATACATGGGGACAGACCAAGGGACCAAAGTTGATACCTATGATGAGGTTAAAATGACCTTGAAGAGGGAGCCAGTTTAGGGACTGATACACAGAGCAGTGGTGAGTGGAGTAAGGGGTCTGGAGGACAAAGCAGCAGATGGCATTGTAGGTGGGGACTAGATGAGCGAATAGTGACGAGGACATGGTGGCGTAGACAGGCGAGCAGTAGTCAAGTAGAGGCAGTTGGTTTCTTCTAGCGATGGCAAGGCGGGCCTCAAGGGTTAAGAATTGACTGAGGCAATAGGCTGCCTCCAGTTTTTGGTGGATTTTCTTTATAATGGTGGTAGTGTGCTCGCTGAAGGTAAGGGATGGGTAAAGCATCACACCTAGATATTTAAAGGTAGGTACTGTTTCAAGTTGAGGGCCGGCAGGGGTGGAAATCAATAGTGAGGTTACTGATTTTGATACTTTAGCTAGGAATGGCTTGGATCCAAAGAGCATTGCTTTAGTTTTTTTCTCATTAATGAGAAGTTTCTTTGAGAGGAACCAACTCTTGGTGGCTCCATAGTTCGTTGAGAGGGTGGCAGATAATGAATATCAGGGATCTGTCACTATGATAGATTACAAGGTCATCAGCATAAAGGAGAGCCTTGCAGTTCAAGCTATCTGCAGGGAAGTCATTTACAAACATAGAAAATAGCAGTGGCCCAAGTATTGAGCCCTGCGGTACACCTGTGCGCATGGGCAAGGCAGCGGAGGAGTTATATCCTATCAGTACGGACTGGGACTGATTAGAGAGGTAGCTGCGGAACCAAGTAGCAGTATCCAATGAACAGCCAAAGTTTAGTAGGGTTGAATAGGAGATGGTGATCGACGAGGTCAAAGGCTTTCGATAGGTCCACAAATACTGCACCCGTGGCATTGCCCTGTCCATGTTTCTGAAGACGTGATTGATGAAAAGTGCAAGGGCTGAGGAAGTACTGTGGAGTTTATGAAACCTGTGCTGGTGAGAGCTGAGGAGGTGGTATTTCTCTAAGTGATTTGATAATTGATGGTGAACTATTTTCTCAAGTAGTTTACTCAAGTGAGAGAGGAGAGAGATGGGCCTGTAGTTCTCAGAGGCATGGGGGTCACCAGCCTTGTGAATGGGTACAACGATAGCATGCTTCCAGGAGTCGGGTACCACTGACATTGAAAGGGCAAGGTTGAAGATATAGGTTAGGGGTTGAACAATGACCAGGGAGAGCAGTCTCAGGAAGGCAAGATAAAGTCCATCACAGCCCGGGCTACCTCTTGCTAGTAGTGTCTTGAGCAGTTTTGCGGTGACATTTAACTCAACCACCGTGAAATAAAAAGGGGGGGGGGCGAGGTGCAATGGGGGACTGTAGGGAGCCATGAGGTATGCTCTACTGGCCTGAGGGTGGCCTGAGCAGGGAGTTTGCTAGTGTATGGAGAGAGATCTGTTAAGGGAAGGGGCTCATGAATTATGTACGGTATGTAACTAGCTCAAATACATCCCCCTGTCCGTACTTGTTCCAGCCTGTGCGTTACTGGGTAATGGCATATGGATCTGGTTACTTAAAGTGTTTAGCCAATCAGTAAGCAGAAAATTTCCAGTCCATTTTAAAATAAATATTAATTATTGACCTCAAGACTATTTTACCCTTCCCCACCTTCTAGTCTGTTTTATCCCATACCTATTACTGCATTTGGTTGTTAAAGTGATTTGACCACATTTTCTAAGTTAAACCAAATTTATGGGACCCAACTTGAAGCCAAACCAGAGCTGCCAACAACCTACCACTCTCACCCTTACTAAGCAGTCACTGGTATCCACTTACATGCATTCCTTCTCCCTCTCCCAAACCAAACCTGGCATTCAGTTCCATCCCCCCACTCTAACTAGATTCTATGCCATACAATCCTTGGCATCCAGTGGCACTCCATCCCTCTCCCCATCCCATGCCAAGCAGTTACTATTGTCCAGTGTCACCCCTTTCTCACTGTACCCCATTTAAAGCAGTGATTGGAGATCAGTAGCATCCCCCACCTTATCCCATGGCAGCCAGTACCTTACATTCACTAAAAACACCACCAATAGCTTAATCTAGTTCAAGGTCAGTTGGCATTCATCTGTATCCCCCTTCCCAGGGTTGTGCCTGAAAATAGGCCGAATTTGTCCAGTGCACGTACCCGGTCAACAATAAATAAATGGTGTCCAGTGGCAACAACTCCCTCTTATAGTCTTGTGCCACAAAATCATTGGTGTGCAGCTGCACCTCCTCCTTCCTATCCCAAGTCAAAGCAGTTCCTGGTGTTAAGTGGTAATCCAGTTTATGCATAGTAGTCCCCAGTGTCCAGTTTCACCCCATCTGCTCACCCTGTCCCAGTTTCATGCAGTGTCTGGTGTTCAGTGGGCCTCTGTCACCTCTTCCCATGCCTGGTAGACTGTTGTGTCAAGAGGCATCCCCCTCTAGCACCATATCAAAAGCCAACTCTTCCCTAGTGTCCAGTGGCACCCCTTCCCACACTCCCTCCCATGCTAAGCGGTCCCTGCTTTCCAGTGGAACTCCCTTATCTCTCCTTGTCTTGTGTCAAGAAGACCCTGGTTTCCAGTGTCATACCCAAACATTTCATTGTCCTGTACCAAGCAGTCACGAGAGTACAGTGGCACCTCCTCCTTCTCCTCATCCCATGCCAACAGTCCCTGTTGTCTGGGGAAACTCCCTTCCCAAACCCCATTCCATGCTAAGCACTTACTGGAGTCCAGCAGCAACCCCTCCCTCTCCCCATCCTGTAGCAACCATTCCCTGGATTTCTGTAGGATCCCTCCCACTGCCAAGCTGCCCCAGTTGGCCAGTTCCAACCCCTTCCAGGTCATCATCCCATGTCAACCAGCCCCTAATTGTATGGTGCCATGTGAAAACAGCTAAGTTAAAACAGCGACCACCAAAAACAGCTAATACAAAACAGCTTGGTCAAATACAGCAAGTTTTGTTTTTGTGGTGGGCAAGCCCCCTGCACCTCCCCTTGTGGGAGGCTTTGCCCCCAAACCACCCTTCTTATATATACCAACTCCAGGGAGGATGCACCTTGAGGAGGGAGGCAATTTTCAGTTGCTGTATTTGACCTAGCTGTTTAAACTTAACTGTTTTTACTTAGCTTTTTGCACTGGCTACCAGTTGTACAGTGGCATCCCCTTACCTCACCACATCCCATGCTAAGCAGTCACTAAAGTCTACTGGCCCCTCCTCCCTCAGCCTTATCCCATGTAAAGCACTCACAAGGGTCTTGTAGCACCTCTTACCTCTTAACTGCCTGTATGACACATTCCCTGCTTTGCAGTAGTAAACATCTCTATCTCATAGCCCTGTACCAGGCATCCCCCTGTGTTCAGGGGTGCACTCTCTCTATATCATCTGTGCGTTATCATCCTGTATCATTCCATGCTGAACAGTTTTTAGTGTCAAGTGGCACTCCCTCCATCTGTCCACACCATGCCATACAGTCCCTGGTGTCCAGTAGCAATCACCTACCTCACTCTGTCCAATGGTAAGCAGTCTCTGGTGTCCAGTGGCATTAATCTTCCTCACCCTGTCCCATGCCATTCAGATCCTTGTGTCCAGTGGCACTCACCTCCTTCTACCTGTCCCGTGCCGAGCAGTGCCTGGTATCTAGTGGCACTGATCTCCCTCAGCCAGTCCCATGTCATGCAGCCTGTGGTGTCCAGTGACATTTGCTTTCCTCCCTCATCCTGTCCCATACCAAGCAGTGCCCAGTGTCTAGTGGCACACATCTCCTTCCCTCACCCTGTCCCATGTTAAGCAGTGCCTGATGTCTAGTTGACTCACCTCCCCTCACCCAGTCCTATGCCATGTTGTCCCTGGTGTCCAGTGGCACTCACCTCCATCACGCTTCCCATGCCATTCAGTTCCTGGTATCCAGTGGTACTCATCTACCTCACATTTCCCATGCCATTCAGTTCCTGGTATCCACCGGTACTCATCTACCTCACATTTCCCATGCCATTCAGTTCCTGGTATCCAGTGGTACTCATCTACCTTACATTTCCCATGCCATTCAGTTCCTAGTGTCCAGTGGTGCTCGTGTACCTTACACTTCCCATGCAGTGCCTGTTTTCCAGTAGCACTCACATCCCTCACTATTCCCATGGCAAGTAGTCGCTGGTGTCCAGTGGTACTCACCCTCACTGTTTAAAGGTAAAGCACCAGGTTGCCATTGTTTGACTTCCCCAGTGCCCTTTGTCACATTGCATTGCTATCTGTAATGTTTCACAGCAACACCTTCACCTCCTAAAAGGTATTCTTGAAACTGACATTAGCACAGTGGTCATAAAGTAATAAAAAATATAAACAATAAACTTCAGGTATTTGTTTCCTTTTCTGTGCCCAGGCTAGAGAGCTATGGCACTGTTCCCTTTCAACCTGTTCCCATGATATGCAGTTTTTGGTGTTCAGTAGAACTTACCCCACACACCCTGTCCCATATGATGCAGTCCCTGGTGTCCAGTGGCTCTCCCCTCTTCACCCTGGTCCCTGCCATGCAGGCTCTGGTGTCTAGCAGCACCCATCTCCCTCACCCTGGCTCCTGCTATGCTGTGCTTTGTATCCAGTGACACTCACCTCCCTCTCTTCTCCGTACCATGCCATGCAACCCCTGGTATCCAGTGGCAGTTACCTCCTTTACCCTGACCCTTGCCATGCAGAAGAACAAAAAATGGCTGCTCTGTAACTGATGTGCTTAGATCAACTTATACACAGGCAGAGAAAAAAGAGCAGCACCATCCGCTACCATAGCTAAATATACATACTTTACTTCAAGATAGAGTGCAGCAGTGAATATGTTATTGAGCTACTTACAGAAACCGTTCAAGAGATGCCAGAGAGGATGCCAAAATTTGTGGCTCAGAAAGAAATGGCCTGACCAGTTTTGTACTGCACGTTTCATTAGATGGGCTGACCTATATGTCTACATGTCATTTAAATATCAGTGTCAATCAAAGTGCAAGTGCTAGTTAAAGTGTCAAACAAGTAAATATGCAACCTTAAGATAAATGGTTAAAAACAACAGTTGCAACAACCAATTAAAGCACAAACCATTATTACTAACAGTTAGTAAATAACTGGATATTTTAACATTCATTATGGCGCACAATTCATGAACAACTGTGGATATCCAGGGTCTTTTTTTTTTTCAGTTGTTTAACCAGGAGTAGCACACTAAGCTGAAAGCTTTTTTACAGGCGTGACCTAGGAGCACAGGGAGGTTAGGCGACTTGCTCAGGGTCACACAGTATGTAAGTGGAACCTGTGGGATTCAAATCCAGGTCTGGTCTGCTGGATGTCACCAGATTTGCAGTTCAGAGTCTTAAACCACTGCGCTATACTACCTACCTAGTCACTCCTAAGGCTTGTAACAAGTTCCAGGTAAAAATGGAGAGCATTTCATAACATTCAGAATTTCTAGGAGAAAATAAAAGACAGAATCAACATATATTACTTGTTTACTTGTTGCACAAACTAACAAGTTCTTTACATTTCTCTGGATACAGAAATCTCTTATAGTGCAAAATACAAGCTAACATGTATAGACTACCACCCACCCCCACCCATTGAAGGACAGAGTGAGTTGGGAAAAACTGGGGATTGGGAGGAGGGAAAGAATTAATGGAACAGGAAAAAGGGGGGGTTGAGGAGTACGGGCTGATATTATATCATAATAACTTGTTAGTTAGAGGGAAGTATAACTACAACTTATGCATCATCGTTTCAAAAATGTAATAATAACAAAATGATCATTAAGACCAGGGGCATAATGTGTTCCCAACTGGTAAATCTAGAAAGCTTCATTTCTAAAAATATTTAAATCCAGATTGCTTCCATTTGGTCCTAAACTAACCTTTTCTACGCTACAAAACTGAAAAGTGTGTGATCCATCACTTTCCATCATGTGTTTTGAGAGTGTGTTGTTATTGTCTTGATGGCAAATTTCACAAAGATGTTCCCCGATCTTATTTTAAAAGATCATTTTGTCTTGCCAACACAAAATGCCTAGCAAGTACAGGTGGCCAAATAAATGACCGCCTGTGTGGAATAATTTGTGAATTATCTGATGCCGTAATTTCTTAAGGAATTTACAGTGCTGAATGATGTTGCTTTTATTACATCAGTACCGAAACTACAATGACTACACTGGCAGCATTCTTTTGGCTGATTAGGCAGCCACGTACCAGGGCACTGGGGCATAGGTGGGAGTGAAAGCACATGTTTTGGCTTCTTTTAAATACCACCCATGGTGGTGTCTCAACTATCCCTCTAGTAGGGGTGCTGATGCAAATATATGCAGGTTTATATATAGCAGGTCTTTCATTGCTTGTGATTGGTTGCTAAAGGTGGTCCAAAAATTAAAAACATCATCAGTTTTGGTTTGTGTCGCTCTATACACCAAGAAATCTGTCCTGTTCATCTGTGTTACTTCATTCACAACAACATCTCGACTATAACCTCATTTGGCAAATTTCTCCACCATTTCATCTGCCCTCTTTAAGAAATCTGATTACTTTCTGCAGTTGTGTCTAAGCCACATGAACTGAGACTTAGGGATGTTCCTAATGGGGTGGCAGGGGTGGCACTGGAGGCATGCAGTACCATCTTGCATCTTTGAATCTATAGACTTCCAGAACAGGTCTGTCTTAATAGTTCCATCCTGTTTTTTTCATATCCTTAAATCCAAAAAAGTTGTTTCATGTCAATTCACTGGTCACAGAAAATTGCAAATTTGAATTGGAATCTTGCAAATATTGCACAAACCCTTGCAGCTGCTCTACTGTCCCCAGTCACACTATCAGGACATCATCAAAATATCTGTGCCAGCGGTCTATACAGGGGTTATTAATCTGATCATAAATGGCCTGCCTTTCCCACTGTCCCAGATACAGTTTTATGTAATTAGGAGCAGGTGGCCCCCATCACAGTTCCCTTGATCTGGTGATAATGTTTCCCTAGGAATATGAATGAGTTGCAGTTTTAAGTACTAACTCAGGCAGTCCTATTACATACTCCATATGTTGTTCTGACAAGTTTGTGGTTAGGGGTACCACGAGGTCTGAGGATAATTAAATGGCCTGCAAATAGGCAAGAAAGAGATGATTTCATACTTGAATGACGAGAGGCTATGCAAAAAGTCTCTCCTCTTCTTGAAAGTTATCATTAAAGATTATATCAAACAGGAGAAATGACAACCTGAACTGTATGTTAAAGAGGCATCAGTAGCAATATGCAAAATGATATATTGATGTGTCCTTATGGTATGGTGGGGGACTTGTGCTACAACCTATGGACCAGAATATGATACTGCATGCCTCCAGTTGCCACCCCTGACAGATAATCAGGAACATCCCTAAGTCTGAATTCATGTGACTCATACACAACTGCAGCCAGGAATCGGATTTCTTAAAGTGGGCAGATTTACCAAACAAGGTTATAGTCTAGATGCTGTTGTGAATGCTGAGAATGGAGTAGCACAGATGAACTGGATGGATTTGTTGGTGTATAGAGAAAGGTAGACTGAAACTGATGATGTTTTGAATTTTGGTACCACCTTTAGCAACCAATCACAGGAGGTAAAAGACCTGCTATATAGAAACTTGCATCTATTGGCATCAGTGCCCCTATTAGAAGGGGTAGTTGAGAGACCACCATGGATGGTAATTAAAAGAGACAAAATGTGTCAAACACATTAATGCATTCACTCCAACCTATGCCCCAGGCCCCTGTTATGTGTCTGCCAAATCAGCCAAAAGGATGCTTCTAGTGTGGTCACCATAGGCACTGTTCTGACATAATAAAAACAACTTCATTCAGCACTATACATTTCTTAACAAATTACAGCATCAGACAATTCATAAATTGCTCTACATGGGTTTATTTATATGACCTTCTGTACCTGCCAGGCATTTTATATTGGCAAGATGGAAAGATCTTTTAAAATAAGACTGGGGGCCACCTTAGCGAAATTCACCATCAGGATCAAAACAATGCATTCTCAAAACATATTATGGAAAGTGATGGATTACACATATTTACGTTTCATGGGGTGGAATAGGTTAGTTTGGGACTAAGGGAAGGTGATTTGGATATGAAGATCTTAAAAAGGGAAGCCTTCTGTATTTACCGGTTGGGAGCATTATGCCCGCTGGTTTTGGTGACCTTTTTGATACTAAGCCTTGAAACACTATATAAGTTGTAGTGATACTTCCCTCTAACTGTCTAGCAAGTTATTATGTTATAATATGACCCCCATTTTTTCCCAATCCACTTTGTTTTTTATTGCTTTTTTTATAGTAAAGAATTAGGCTATACCTGTTTACTTGGATTTTGCACTATAAGAGATGTCCGAGTCCAGGGAAATGTAAAAAATTGCTGTTAGTTTGTGTACCAAGTAGTATCTGTTGATTCTGCCTTTTTATATCTCTCCTAGAAATTCTGAATGTTATGAAATGCTCTCCATTTTACCTGAAACTTGTTACAAGCCTTAGGAATGACAACCTTGATGTTCACAGCTGTTCATGAATAGCGCATCATAATGGATTTCAAAATATCCAGTTATTCACTAACTGCTAGCAAAATATATATTTAATGGTTTACACATCAATCAGCCATAGCAATTACTTTTCACTCTTTATGTTAAGGTTGCATATTCACTTGTTTGTCACTTCAGCATTCACACTTTGATTTAAACTGCTATTTAAATGTCAGGTAGACATGTAGGATTGCACATCTGATGAAGCATGTAGGTGCAAAACTGGTCAGGCCTTTCTTTCTTTTTATGGAGCCATAAGCTTTGGTGTGCCATCTTTTGCACAGTGCTCTAAGTAGCTCAATAGCTTTATTCATTGCTGCACCATATCTTGAAATGCAGTATGTGCATTTAGCTACATTTGTGGATGGTGTTTCTTTTTTGTTTCTGCCTTACCATGCAGTCCCTGGTGTCCAGTGGCACCTTGCCTCCCTTGCTCTGTCCCATGCCAAGCAGTACTTGGTGTCCAGTGACACCCCCTCTCTCACCATGTCCTGTGCCAAGCAATACTTGGGGTCCAGATGTATCTCCTCCCCTACCTTGCTTCATTCCATTTCAAGCACTCCCTGGGGTCTGATGGCACACAACTCCCTATCTCTGTTCCCTGCCAAACCCTCCTGCTGTCCAGTGGCTCCCCATCCCTCTCCCCATCCAGTGCCTCAGAGTCCCTGGATTCCAGTGATACTCTTACTTTTCCATGTGCTCTGTCGGTCAGCTGCAGGAGTCCAGGCACACTCCCCATCCCTCTTCTTGTTACATGCTAGTTGGTCTCTGGTGTCCAGTGATCTCTGGTGTCCAGATATACCCATACCCTCTCCCTGTGTCATGTCAAAAGTCACTGATGTCCAGTGGTACCTGTACCCTCTTCCTTTGCCATGTTAAGCAGTCTCTGGTGTCCAGTGATATCCATTCTCTTTCCCTATGCCATGTAGAGTAGTCATTGGTATCCAGTGGCACCCTTACCCTCTCCCTGTCCCATGTCAAGTAGTCTGTCATGTCTAGTAGCATCTCTTCAATTCCCCATCCTGTGTCAAGCAGTTCCTGATTCCCATTGGCAATCTCCTCTCTCACCCTGTCCCATGCAAGAGTGTTTTCAGTGTCCAGTGGCAACCCTTCCCTCTGCCTGTCCCATGTCAAGTAATCCCTTATTTTTAGTGGCATCTACTTCCTTCTACTCATCCTGTGGCTAGAAGTCACTTGTGTTCTGTGACACCCATCCTGCTCCCCATTCCAAATCAAGCAATCCATGGAATCCAGTGTCACTTCCACCTCTTTTTTTTTGAAAATTTTTAATGAAGCAAGGGGAAGCACTTGTGATACATTAGTCCATTTGTGCTCTTATTTTCTGAGCTTTGTGCTGCAGTAATTAAATAAAAGATGGTAAATTATTGAAACTGTCCATCTTGTGTGTTTGCTGTGTAGCGGGTGCTTACTTTTTTCACCTTCATTCTCACTTCCACCTTCACCACATCCCATGCCAAGCAGTCCCTGTTGTTCAATGGCAAACACTTCCCTTTCCACATCCCGTAATAAGCAGTTCCTAGTTTACATTGGCACTCTCTTCACTCACCCTGTACTAGTCCAAGCAGTTTGTCATATCCAGTGACACCCCTGCCTCATCTGTTAATGTCAGTCAAGAAAATTAAAAGTACATATTCATTTCCTGAAGGTGCCACCAACTGGCTGAGGTAGTACTAGTAAAAATAATTAAATTAAGACACTTAAAGCAGAATTGTATAACTAAAACCAACTTTAGGTAAATATAAAGTCTAAACTGTCTAGCCTGATACAGTGGCTAGAGTCCAGTGTGTAGGTCTTCTCATGCTGTCATATGCTCAGTGCACAAACCAGGGTTGCCACATTGTCAGACAACCTCCTATTACCTTACTCCACAGAGTCGAGCAGTAGCTTACATTGTTTTAATTTATCTCAAGAGCAGGTTTGCCCCAGTAGGCTATGTAATACATGGCCGATCTACTAACCCAGCTCTGTCTTATGCCTTTTTCTAATATTACACAAATACTGGAAATTGAACCAGTGATAAAACATTAACTCTGAATTTCATACCTTGGCAGGTCTACTGATGACAACTATTTGCTGCTTTAGATTATGTATAGAAACACAGAAGCACAGACTTTGTCTGCAGATGAGGACAATTTTGCCCATCTAGTTTGCCCATTCTCTACCTATTGGATAAGCTACAGATTCTAGATGACCAGCAGCCTACTTCCTCCTGCCTCCCCCAAGTATACTTGCCTTATGTCTGTCACATACATTCTTGAACTCCCCCACAGTTTTTGACCCCACAACCTCCTCAGGAAGGCTGTTCTACAAATCCACCAACCTCTCCATGAAAAAATACTTTCTCACATTGTCCCAGAGCCGTCCCCCCTCTATTTTCAAATTGTACCCCTTGTTCTTGTGCATCTCTTTTTCTGAAATATGCTACCCTCTTGGACATTGTTGATTCCCTTGGGGTACTTGAAAGTTTCTATCATGTCCCCACTCTCCCGCCTTTCCTCAAAGGTGTATATATATTAAGCTGCTTTAGTCTCTCTTCATATGGCTTCTGGTGCAGACCCTGCATCATTTTGGTTGCTCTCCTCTGGACCGTCTCCATCCTGTCTATGTCCTTGCAGAGATGGGGTCTCCAGAACTGCACGCAGTACTCTAGAGGGGGTCTCACCAACTATCTGTACCAAGGGATAACAACTTCCCTCTTTCTACTGGTGATGCCTCTCTCTGTGCATCCCAAAATCTCCCCAGCCCTCCTTGCTACCTTCTCTCATTGCTTGCTTACCTTAACTCATTTGCTTTCAGTGGCCATTTTGGGGGTATATGGGAACAAAGGAATTAATGTTATCTGATATGAGTGTCTCCAGGTCTCTTTCCACTTTTGTTGTTATTAGTACCCCCAACACACACACACAATTGTGTAATCTTCCCCTGGGTTTTCATTTCCAGGTACATTACTTTGCACTTCTTTGCATTGAAACTAGACTGCCATACTCTTGACCATTGCTCCAACCTTGTCAAGTCCCTTCTTATCCTTTCCACCCCCCGTGTATCAACCTTGTTGCAGATCTTTGTGTCATCTGCAAAGAGGCATACGGTTCCTTCCAGCCACTCTGCAATGTCACTTATAAAGACATTAAAGAGTACCAGTCCCAGTACTGAACTCTGTGGTACCCACTAGTGACTCATCTTTCTCCTGAGTGAGCTCTGTTTACTATTACCCTATGTGTCCTGTTGTTCAGCCAATTTGTTACTCAGACTACCACCCTGGGACCCACTCCCAAGCTGGCTAAGTTGTTAATTAATCTTTTTCTGTGGTACGGTGTCGAATGATTTGCTAAAGTCTAAGTAGACCATATCTACAGCCACTACTTGGTCTACTACTTTGGTCACCTAGTCAAAGAAATAGATTACATTGATCTGACATGACCTTCCCACTGTGAATCCATGCTGCCTTGGGTCCTGTACACCACTGGTCTCTAAGTACTCGACAGTTCTTTCTTTCAGAAGGAATTCCATCATTTTCCACACCACTGAGGTCAAACTAACAGGTCTGTAGTTTCCAGCCTCTCTGTTGCTCCTACTCTTGTGAACGGGATCACATCCAGTCCTCGGGCACCACACCATCCTCCCATGATTTGTTAAAAAGGGTAGTCATTGGTGCCACTAGGTCTCCCCTTAGTTCTTTTAGAATTCTGGGGTGAATCCAGTCTGGTCCCATTGCCTTATCCACCTTAAGTTTTGAGAGTTCAATTAGGACTCTTTCTTTTGTGAATGGATTGGTATCAACCCCCCTACCTAGAGTACTTCTCTATTTTGTCTTTGGTATCTCCCCCTCTTTTTCTTTACTGAATACTGAGCAAAAGTATTTGTTCAGTATCTCTGCCTTCTCACTTTCGTTCTCTGCCCACTTATCCTCCCCTTCATTAAGCCTCACTATCCCTCCCTTGGTCTTTCTTCACTCCCTAATGTGTCTATAAGGGTTTTATCCCCCTTCTTAACTGATCTGGCTATCTTTTCCTCTGTTTGGGCCTGTGCTTTCCTGACTGCCATCCCCACTTCTCTCTGCATTAACTGATGCTGGTCTCTGTCCTGCTCCTTCTGTGATTCCTTATACTTCCTGAATGCTATCTTTTTCTCCCTAACCTTCCTTGCCACTTCGTTTGAGAACCATAGTGGTTTTCTACTTCATTTTGTTTATTTGTTTCACACAAAGAAAGGCTCATTGCCTCTATGATGGCAGTTTGGATTTTTCTCCATTGTTCTTCCACCCCTCCTTCCTTCCCATTTGTTAGTGTATTCCTTAGGCATTCCTCCATTTTGCCAAAGTCAGTCCTTCTAAAGTCCTGTACCCTCGCTTTTGTATGGCTTGACTCTATGGTTGTGTTTATCATGAAACACACTGTGTGGTGGACACTTGTTCCCAGATGGCTACCCACATCAAAATTAGTGATCCTCTCTCTATCCCCATTTGAGAGTACCGGGTCCAAGATTGCTCCCTCTCGAGTGGGTTCCAACACTAGCTGTCAGAGGAATTCCCCCGTAGGGCATCAAGGATGACCTTACTCTTGGATGCGGTTGCAGTAGATGTGCTCCAGTTAACATCCAGCATATTCAGGTCCCCCATTAACAATATCTCCCATTTTTCTGCCATTCTGAGGATATCTTCAATCATTTCCTTGTCCATTTCCTTCCCCTGAGATGGGGGCCTGTATACAACCCCTGTGCAGAATGTGGTGACACTACCTGTCTCCAAGGAGACCCACAGTGCCTCCCCTCCTCCCCGTTTACCCTTTAGTTCCAAAACTTTGATCCCTTCCCTTACATAGAGAGCTACTCCTTCTCTTGTACCCTCCCTGTCCCTCCTGTAGATTGTGTATCCTGGTTTGTTGATATCCCAGTCATGTTTCTCTGTGTACCATGTTTCTGTCACTGCCATGATATCCAGGTGTCCCTCATCCATCAAGTCCATTAGCTCTGGAAACTCTTTAAGTGGACTATGGGCATTGGTACTCATTGCTCTCCATTTTGTGATCACCTTTCCCTTTTTTGCTCCATCCCTGCCCTTAATGAGTTTGCCTTTTTCTCCATTTACCCCAGTCCAACTCCCTAATGACCCCTGTACCTTGGTGTTTTCCTCGAAAACTACCGTGTTCTGTCCCTGTTGACAGTAACCCTTTAAGGTGTATGGAATCATACACCTTAAAGGGTTACTGTCAACCCTGTTAGGTCAAGACACATTTTATGATTGCTCACCTTTTGTACAACTTAGTGATGTTGTACTTTGTAATTCTCAGCCCATACTGGATCAGATGTACGAGACTTATTAAAAGGAAATATCTGTTCTGGCAAGGCATTGTCAGCCTGTCTTGCACAAGCGTGTGTGCATACTCGTGATGCCTTGCACTGAGGTTGAGGTTTTGGAGTATAGCTGTGGTTTGGAGAGATGCAAAAAAATAATTACTTTTCTTATTTTTCTTTAATAACTGCTAAAACTAGTATCTCACCATGTTAGTGTCCCACCCCCATTCCTCCCCCTTCAAATAGACTCTTCTTGCATATGTACATGTTAACTTCACTGCCACCTGCCTGCATTATCTGCACTTTGCACTTAATTTGTATCCTCTTGTTCTCGGGATGCATCCTGCTATATCCATGTATGTATGTATCTAATGTACATATTTTGCTTCAATACCCTTGATGTTGCTTGTCATATGATGCTTAATTATGTTTTAACCTGCTACATAAATACTGCACTAGTTGTTATTCATGCCCCTCCTCTGCCCCCTCTCCAGGATACATCTGGAAATTAGCTTTTACTAGCTCAGTGTGTCATTCCTGGTGAAACATTTGAAATAACAGTGTTCTCACACAGATGCTTGCAGTCTTTGATTCACTTCTGATGCATCCTTATTGAAACTTGTGAACACTCCTGCACATTTTAGTCAACTGTGAGGCAGTAAGAGGAGACTACTGCATCAGGAGAGCCTGGACTGTGTGTAGGTGTTCCAAAGGTTCAAGTGGAACACAGTAGCAGGAGTTTATGGATTTGAAACAAAATATGTTTTGATATGATTATACTTATTTCATTTTATCACTTTTACCAAGAAAAAGAAGCAGATAAAGAAGCAACTAGCAGCATCTAATTCTTTAGAAGTAACCAGTCGCGGAATGTTTTTAAACTGCAAGTACTGGGGCCTTTGTAGATATGTGCATAAAGCCTACGCATTGTGTATCTGTGACATTTAGCTAGCACTACAGTGGATAGACACACATTGGGAGACCTATTCATCAAAGGGGAATGCACTACTTCCACACTGGATACCCTCTCCATTCATGCAGCTACATGTGCAGACAGAATGGGGGAGTGGCCAGAGTGCATGCTAACACTCTGTGTTATCCACTTAGGCAAGGAGTGCTGAGCACGGGGGGCCAACAGACTACATGAGCAGGGACCCTGCTGTAGCTGCTGCACACACTCCACAGATCACAACCACTGACTGCGACAGGACAAACAATAATCTCCCCATGTCACACCATCACTCTGGTCAGGAAGACAGGGTTGCAGGGCACTCACTTGACATTTACCTTAATGGGATGCATGATGTCCCACTCTCCCCTGCTCCTCATGGAGCAGCGAATCCACTCTGGGACCAGGACAGACATCCAACTGGATGCCTGCATGTGTCTGCCAATCCTTCCCCAATGCACCAATGTGCCAGGAGGGCAGAACCACCCACAGTCACCCTACAGTCAGTAGCGGAGCCAGGTTTGGGATCATTTGGGAGCCAGGGAGGGCCATTCAGTCAATGACAGGCTCCACAATGGGCACTAAACAGTGAATAAAGATGGTGGCAGGGTGCCACTACTCACACTGGGGCAGCCAGGAGGGGCGACCACCCCCCAGCCCCCCCTCTGGCTCCGCCACTGCCTACAGTGGCTGGTGGTCATGAATGCCATGCTGTGCGTGCCACTCAGCAGATGCAGATGCAGATGTACACAGCCTGGTTATGTACCTGTTGCACATAACTGGCCTGCATTGGTGTACTGACACCGTAATGAGGTTTAATGGATTGAACCTTATCTCTCACTGTGAAAACAAAACAGTTTAAGGTTGGGATAGCTAGTGTATGATTTGTGGCAGAATTCAAAAGTGCTACCACTGAGTAATGGGAGGGTACTATTGATTTACTTGCACTCCAGTTTGGGAAGTATTTATAATGCCTTACTGCCACGCCGCTTTCAGCCCCAGTTGATGTTTCACTTAAGGCAAAATGTAGGGGTGGTATGCTCAGTCTCTGATTTGTCCTGCTTTCATATGCTGTCTGTGTAAGTTTTGTATTTGTTGCAGTCACTGGATTTCATTATATTGTGTGACTCCTTACTGTGATGGTTTTTGTCTTGCACAATACTGCACATTAATTGATGTGACAATAACATTTTTTAAACATACTTTTAAGCATTTTGCATTTTGTACTGATGGGTCACACGACTTTCTTCTACCCTAATTCATTAGTATAAACCTTAGTAGATCAGTGTTCCTCTAAAGGGGAGCAGTCATCACAAAGGGCAGGTCCCAAAGCAAAATTTGTATGCAAATATATTTTGGTTTACTTTCTGTTTACTGTAGTATATTAGATTTTTTTTCAGAATAATTTTTCTTACTTGTAGGCTGACATCTTCTCTTACTTCAAATCCCAGAATTCCCTGCAACTGACATCTGAGCAGTAGCCAGCAGTGGGAGAGTCAAAAGCCTGTATAATATATTATAGTTTATATTAGCTCTGCTCTTTTATTTGCTGGTCCTTCCTGGGCTAGAGGACCGTACTTGTACCCTGGAGATGAGCAGAACTAGAAAACATCTGATCAGAGGTCATAAAAGCTATAACATGCACTGCAGGCTATTGACTATTCCACTGCTACCTACTGCTCAGATGTCAACGCAGGGGATTTTGTGATTTTTAGTAAGATAAGATGTCAGCTACAAGTAAGCAAAATTAGTTTGATATAATCTGCTATACTACAGTAATAGTTTAGCACACAAAGTACACACCAGAACCAGTCCCACACTAGAATGTGAGGCCCTTTGTATGACTGTTCCCCTTTAAACATGTTTTATGCATATATTATTTATCTGAATGTCTTGTTCAACATTTAAATAATACCAGACTGAACATTTAAAATAACATTGCATCTCTATGTCAGATCTGTCTAGAGCCACTGTTTATCCTTACAGATTACAGAATTTCTGTTTTCTTTTGTGTTCCTTCTATTAGGCCTTCAGAAATTGCCAGTGGTTTGATGAGATTCATAGAAGATGACAGTTTGAATGGTGCAGTAATGAAGATAACAAAAGCTGGAATTGCATTTGAAAACTATGAACAAACAGCTTTTGAAAAATTCACTGCGGATCCCTAGCTTCCTTTTAGCCATGCTAGTAAAAAATGTTTCACGGCTACTTAATCATGAATTAATACTTATAGTCCGCTCCACAATCTACAGTCTAAAGTGTCAATTATTCTACCTCCATTGTAACGAAAAACCTCTTATCAATTCTCGTCTGTATAAGTGCATTTGAAACACTAGGAGTATAATAATTTACTGTATTCATAGACTTTAAAGATGATTGAATTATCAAAGCAAATCAGACATTTGTGGTACAAAATTGTGAGCCAACACATTTTTTTCATCAAGGCTATCTCATTTAACATAGATTAAGATTTAGATCAAAATGCAGTAGATTCCTTTTAGTTTATTTTATCTCTCTATATTTCCGTTACAACGATTATATGTATTGTGCAGTGTTAACTTGCACAAAACTATGGAGAAAACAAAAATAAAGAATTTATTATTTGATGGATATGATACCTGTATTAGGTTATCTAAAAGTTTGACACAAGCTTTCAAGGCCTCAGTGCCCCTCAATCACTTCGTATGTCAACAGCATAAGATAAAACGTCTTTATAACCCATGTAAGGACATAAGTGTATGCACACCTCAGATGGGTTGTGGGTAGAGATGCAAAAAAGTTTTAATTCACTGGTAAATTTCCAGTGAAGTAACCAAATCTGCCTCAGCAGATTGTTTTGTGAAGTTTTCCTGTTTAATAGGAAATTCACCATTTGTAACTTCACATTGCTTTTGGGTTTTTTCAAGGCGAAGTTACAAACAACAAATTTCCTATTAAGGAGAAGAACTTACTGAGCAAAATAAAACTGTTGTTGGTGTCCAGTGACCCCCCCCCAGTCAATCGCTAGCCCAATCTAAAATAAACATCTTTCTCTGGTGTCTAGTGCCATCACCCCCACCTCACCCCTGATCGCCGGCCTGATGTCAAGGAAAAATCTTTCCCTAGTGTCTAGTGGTCCCTCCCCCACCTGTTCACCTACTCAAGGTATAATCAAGGTTTTCCTGGTGTCTAGTGGTCCCTCCCCCACATGATCACCCACCCAAGATATAATCAAGGTTTCCCTGGTGTCCAGTGGTCCCTCCCCCACATGATCACCCACCCAAGATATAATCAAGGTTTACCTGGTGTCCAGTGGTCCCTTCCCCCAACTGATTACCTGCCTGAAACATAATCAAGGCTTCCCTGGTGTCTAGTGGTCCCTCCCTCCCTCCTACCCAGTCACATGCCTGAGATATAATCAAGGTTCACCTGGTGGGAGGGACCACTGGGCACCAGGGAAGCCTTAATTATATCTTGAGTGGGTGACTGGGTGGGGGGAGGGACCACTGGACACCAAGGAAGTCTTGATTATATCTCGGGTGGGTGATCAGGTGGGGGAGGGACCACTGGACACCAGAGAAACCCTGACTATATCTTGCTTGGATGATGGGGTGGGGGGAGGAACTGCTAGACACCAGGGAAAGATTTTTCTTTAACATCGGGCTGGCAATCGGGAGTGGGACTACTAGACACCAGGGAATGATTTCTGTTATACAAGAGGCTGACAATCAGTGGCCAGGGGGATCACTATACACCAGGCAATAATTATAACATCAGGTGGTTATGGTGGGAGGGGCACTGGATACCAGGGAATGATCATTATTGGTCGGTGAATGGCAAGAAAGGGACCACTGGACACCAGATAGTTTTAGTTTGAAAAACTTTTATTTGTGCCAAACTCTATAGTGGCAAGCTTGCAAGTTGCGAAACTCCACATTTCATGGAGTTATCAGTTTTGCACGAATTTGGACTTTGCACCACAGATTAACTCTGTGAAATAGGGCAAATCCACAAATTAATCCACAGAGTAGTTTCCCAACTTCCCACATGTCTAGTTGTGAGGCATGAGGCCGAAGACTGATGAGCATCCCACAAAAACCTAGGAAGTGCATTAATGCCTAATATACCCATGTCCAGGATTGGTTACAGCACTTACAAATGGGTAAACAGGTACTTATTTAAAACAAAAAAATTACAATTTCAGAAAACTGAAGAAATTGGGTGAATATTGTCCTACTTGATAATATAGTTCAATAGTTCTATGCAGCTTTACAGAATTATTATAATGTTTTTATCTCATTTATGTTATTTAATGTTCTCTCTTGTTTTCCCTCATTGTGTCAATCGATATTATTTTTTTTTTTTGCATGTCTTTAACATTTTGACTGATGTGCTCTTTTTTTGTCTGCCCAAATTGGCCTACGTTTGCAGTACCCTCACAACACCCAACATGTTTGTGTTGTACTTTCAAAAATACTTCTACTGTAATTGCAGTTTATGTCCCCCACAAATCATTATGAACTTTCAATAACAGTGCAGTTTTTCTGTGGTATTGTACTGTTTCCTGTGTCATGCATTTCTATGCTGTAGTGAGCATTAATGACAGCTTTAAGGGAGATGACAATGCAGGTCAAGAGCAGTATGTCGCACTCTGAGAATACACATTTGGGACAGTAACAGCAACACTTTTGGGACAGTAATACTGTAGTGAGTCGAAGCATGGGTAATTCCACATGTGATTATTGCAGTTGAGGGCACAAGGTATGGAAAACCTACTGCACTGAAAAAATGAAAGTTCACTGGACTGTATGAAAATCAACATGGTTACACAAACATTTATAAAGGAGTCAACTGGTGGATTGATTTTATTAGATATACTAAGGCTGCTTTGGCATAGAATAGCTCAATTTATTAACAGACTGTGCATTTACTAGGCAATAATCAATGTCAGCTGACTGCTTTTAACCTGTGATGTATATAGTATTGCTTTAACAGTACTTTGCCTACCAGTTTTATAACAGTTTAAATCTAATCACAGGAAGGAGGGTTTTAGTAATGCAATTATAATTGCAGAAGTACTGTACAGTACAAACAAGCTTTGAAATGCTGATTTACGTCAAATGGAGCTCACCAGTAGGCATTAAGTAATTATTTATACATTGCCTCATGTGATAAAGAAGTCTTGTATTGCTGTTGGTTTAATAAGAGAGGAAATGCTCTTTGAGATCAAGAACTTTTAAGTTACTGTAAACAGTGTGACAAGCATTTGCCTCTGTTAAGATCAGTGTCTAGTGTGTTAAATGTGTCCACGAAATTGAGCTCATCTGTCTGTCTGTGATTTAACATTCCCCTTCGGGATTGTCACTTTATTGTCCTCCACATTATTTTCTGTACTGGAGAAATGCTCACCACAGGTATGTCAGTGACTTGGTGGCTGATGCTGTAGCAGCACAGATTTATTCTAAGTGTTTCACTGTTTCACCCTTGAAAAGATTTGTGTTAGGATATTTGGAGCACATGATATGTTAACCAAAATTAAAGTCACAGTTACAAGTCATGGAGAGCAAAGATGAAGGGCTTGATTTTCTAATGACTTGTGGTACCTGCAAGGTAGTTGTGGCAGAGAGTATGACACAAGTGGTTACTTGTGTCAAACCTGTGCTGCAGTACAATTTTCAATAGAAGCTTGCCACAACCCCTCTGCCATGAGTCCCTTGCAGTGAGGCAGCACAGTTGCGCCAGCTCCACCGACATAATTTTGCATTTGTGCGGGAGCCATTTTATGGGGCGTGCTCCACAGGTTTAGTGCAAGCTGCCTTAAATTGAGGGCACTGTCACACCCTGTGTCCAGGGTTCTAAAACTGGGTGCATGTTATTGCACATCAAACCCTTGGACGCAGGTTGCTGCAAACTTTGCAGGAATGCAGGGCTTGGTCACAAGTCCTGCATCCCTGTTTGAAAATCAGGCCCTGAATATTACACCAGATATTGGAAGACTTGCAATGAATCCCCTTAAAACATTTGGTCAAGGATAAACTTCCTACTGGTAAAGATTATGCTCACCGTCCCACCTGCTATATGAGGACAGCTTGATCTCCAATAACATGGAAATAGCCAACACCCTGATTAAGCACTTTACAAACCTTAAAGATCTTCTACCTCCAGCACCCTCAACAAATACCCTGATTTTCCCAACTCACATAGCAATACTTTCCACCAAACTACATCAGCAAATATATTCAAAGAAAAATGACAAGCAAAGGTGCTGAAATGCTTAAAAGGAATTGATCACTTCAAGTACTGGGGCTGATGGTAAGGAAGCTCATTTATTAGGGCTGCAGTGGACATCGCTCTGTAGACCTCATGCTATAAGTGTATTCCTTCCAACAGAACAACATATTGGACACACAGCACAGTTGCCTCAATGTTCATAATGTCCTAGGAGCATTCTGCTCCTTGTCTACAGGGGCACTGTACTATATGTATAAAACTAGGCAGTGTCCTGTTTGTGACTGGGGACTGGTCACCCCCAGAGTCACTATTATGTTTTGGTGGGTGGGGTGGTGGGTGCTGAGAGAGAGGGTCAGGTGAAGTAATAGCTATAATTTAAAAGAAAAAATATCAGTGGTCACAGCACATGCTACCATGTCCAACCACAGTCTACTGCGCATGCATGACTACTAGCACACATGCAGTAGACTGCAGTGGCCATCGTGGACAAGGCAGAGTGTGCCATGACCACTGATTTCTTTCTTTTAAATTGCAGATATCCCCCCATCTTATCCTCCCTCTTAGCAACCCCCCCCCCCAGAAAGATAAGAGAGAGACACTGGGGGTGACCAGTTCCACATTGTCACTATCGGGACTCCTCCATGTTTTTCTGTTTTTTTTTTTTTTAAATTTGCATTTTTCCACCTCTAGCTGCCGCCACCCAATGTTCAGCCGGTCACGGGCCGGCGGCTTCCACCCCCACATCGACACCGAGATTCTCCGATACCCGTGGCTTACCCCACGGTGGGGCCTGCGGGATGGAGAGGGCAGACATCCCGCAGAGACCGTGAATTGTCGGAGGACTGGCCTGGGGTCTAATCAAAGCCACGGCGGGCTTTATGGAGGGCGGCCAGCGGCCGTCCCTTTCCTCTTTCCGGGGAGGCGGGGTGCGTGCAATGGCGCCCAGCGTCCCGCCCGCCTCCTACAATCTTTAAGCGCGGCAGCGTGGGTGCTCCTGGCCTCCGCTAGGAGTCCCCATCGCCCCGGATGCTACCCCATCCCTCCCCCCGGAGAAGGAGAGCAGTCCAGCGGATGCTCGATCCTTCTCCCCCCGGCCGGCCCTCCGACGACTCGGGTCCGTTCCCGAACCCGGGTCGCCGGCGTCGCATGTTTTTCTGTTTTAATATTCAGCCACCTGCCCCTCTTTCTCAGCACTCACCACCCCACCTCCACCCCCAGAAACATAAGAGTGACAAGTGACACTGGGAGTGCCCAATCCTCCCCGTGTCATGATTTAGAGCCTGTTTTTTTTTAATCTTTTTTTAAACCTTGTAAAAAGAAAAGAGTCTATCAATGTCTTTTGTGCCATTCCTGTTCCCCCACTCAGCACCCCACTCCCCAGTCCTTATTTACCCATTGGGGGTCCAGTGCGGTAATCCTGTCTGGACTGCAGACATGTCTTCACTCTTCAATGCCCGGCCACAAACTGAGGAAATCACATGTGTGGTTCAATGTATTTTAATGGGGTTTTGAACTTAATGGCATAACTTGGTCATTTTTCAGTACTTTAGCCCCAGCTGTTCAACATACCTTTTTTGGGGCACCACCTCATGAAGAATGCAAGTGATGTTAGGTAAATCTGTCCTGAAAAGTGATGTCATTGTCACTTTATGAAATCATCTTTTGGGCAGGAGTTGAAAGATTTCTCCAAAATTGTTGATGAGGTGGGGTCATAAGATGGCTGTGTTAAAAATTTGGTGTAAAAATATTAGAAAAACAGCAGTTATAAGCTTATGTTGAATTTTGTGAATACAGGCTCATAACTTTGATAATTTTCAATATTTTTGTCCCAAATTTATAACAGCCATATCTTTACAACACCTCATGAATGTGACAGTGGTCATTTATCAAATCCTGGCCAAAATGTTTTTTTTTTTACATCCAGAAAGATGATTTTGTATTCCCTGTGTGAAATCACCTTTTGGGCAGGAGTTAAAAAATTTCTCAGCCACTGTTAATGAGGTAGGATCAGTAGAAGTCTATGTTTTAAATTTGGTACGAAAATATTTAAAACAACAGTTATGAACCTACATTGAATTTTACAAACAGAGGCCCAGATATTCAAAAGGGTTGCGCATGGCGCAGCAATGTGCGCCATGCACAACCCCACAATCGCCCGATGCGATATTTAAAAGGGAAAAGTGCGCCTGCACAAATCCCGATGCGCCAGGCGCATCAGTAATGTATGCAGGCACAGGTGGGGGGGCGTGCCCATGCATAAACTGCACAGCCCGATATTCAGCCTGGGCAGTGCAGAGTTATGCAGGTGCAACCCCTACCTGCGCCTGCACAAAGTTACACTGAAATAAAGGAACAAGTCAAGGGCCACCCACAGACGAGCTGCCGCATTGCAGTGCACAACACAGCAGCTGCCACCTGTGGGTGGCCCTGGACTTGTTCCGGCCCCCCCATGCCCCGATCACGGGCTGAGTGTCACCCCGAGTAGCCCAATAGCGGGCATAACGGTATTCTCCCCATTAGCCCGATCGCGGGCTTAACCAAAACGTCCCCCGAAGTAGCCCGGTCGCTGGCATAACGATGTCTGCCCCCAGTTAGCCCAATCATGGGCATAACCAAACGTCCCCCACCCCGAGTAGCCCGATCACGGGTATCAGACCCCCCTCCCAAAGTCCAGTATCCCTGGTGGTCCAGTGGACGCGGTAGCCCGATCACAGGCAGCATCCTCAACCCCCAACATCCAAAATCCCTGGTGATCTAGTGGCCCCACCCCACCTGCACACGAGCCCCACCACCCGCCCCGTCAGCGGTGGGTGGCAGCATCCACCCGCCTGCCCCCCGCCCGCCGACTGACAGCTCGGTGGGGCTGCACCCCCATTGGTTCAGAGCATGAGCCAATGGGCGTGCAGCCCATACCATATAAGTCAGTCCAGATATGTGAATGAATTTGCATGTCACCCTTTGAATATCGCAGGTGCTGTGCATGGTGCAATGGAACTTGCGCCACCGCATCTCAATGCTCACTCTGACCACTTGCACTGGTGCAGTTCCACTGCGCCATGCACAGTGGGTGTGGCCAGGGGGCAATATTCAAAGAAGTTGCGCCATAGCGCAACTCCATTGAATATCGCCCTGGCCACACCCCTGTGCAACTGTTTTGAGCGGCGCAAGGGCTTGCGCCTCAAAATGGCGCAGTTTGAATATCTGGGCCACAGGCTACTAACTTTGGTAATTTTCAATATTTTTACTCTATATTTTCAACATAGCCATTTCTTTACAGCACCTCATGAATGTGATAGCTGTCATTTTACAACTCGTGCACAAAATGTGTTTTTGTGTCCCAAAAGTTGATTTCGCAGTCCCTGTGCAATATCACCTTTCAGCAGGAATTGAACATTTGCTGTGCCCTTCTTCATGAGGCAGGGTCATAACAAAGCTATGTTGAACATTTGGTGTATAGATATTATAAAACAACAAATTTATGAGCCTACGTTACAGTTTGATAACTCAGGCTCATAACTTTGGTAATTTTCAATATTTGTACCCCAAATTCCTCAGTTGCAGCCCTATTGGTTCTGGTCAGAGCTGGTTTAAATAGGCAGCTAAGCAATTAGTATCTCCAAGTACAGTGCTATACATATACAACCTCTTTCTCCTCTCCTTTCCTTTTAGGGCAAATCCCAGAAATACGCAAAAAAAGCTGTTGTAACCCTACTTTATAATTCTGGGCCTGCTTCATTGCCAGATAATTACCAACCATTTCTGATTCTTCTTTGGACCCTGGCTGCCATGCAAACTACAGACCAATCTCTAACCTTCCCTTTTTAGGGATTGAGAAGCTAGTGGCCATACAGCTGGAGAACCATTTGACCATACATGATATCTATGAACCCCTCCAGTCCGGTTTTCGGAAGAGGCATAGTACTGAGGCAGTGCTGGTTCGGGTGCTCAATGATTTCCTGTTGGCTAGGGACCAGAAAAACTGTTCCATCTTGGTTCTTCTAGATCTCTCATCAGCTTTTGACACTGTGGACCATGGGGTTCTACTTGAGTGTCTGAGGTTTATCTGTGGACTATCGGGTGTAGTCCTCAGGTGGTTTACATCTTACCTCACTGGAAGATCTCAGAGAATGGTTTACAGGGTTTATTCCTCGGACCCAGTTTCTCTGTCTTGTGGAATTCCTCAGGGCTCTGTGTTGTCACCCATGTTGTTCGCAGTGTACATGCTGCCCCTCGGAGACATTGTAAGAAGGTATGGGCTGAGGTTTCACTGCTATGCTGATGATACCCAGCTCTACCTTTCTTTTGCACCCAACCAGGATGGCTCTCTCTCGGTCTTTAATAAATGCCTCAAAGAAATCCAGGAGTGGATGGACTCAAGTTGGTTGAAGTTGAACTCGGAAAAGACAGAGCTGCTGGTAGTGGATCCAGCATGTCGGATAGGGGGGCCAGAGGTTGGTTCACCCTCTGGGCTTTATCTTGGGGGTGTTTCACTCCTGACCTCTGAACAGATGCGTAGCCTGGGGGTAATCTTTGATGAAGGACTGACTCTACATTCGCAGATGTTTGCCGCCATCAAGTCCTGATTGTATCATCTGAGGAATATCTCCAGGATTAGGCACCTTGTTCTATCTGACGATCTTCCTATGCTGGTCCATGCCTTTGTGTCCTCACATCTGGAGTATTGCAATTCCCTTTATCTAGGGCTTCCTACAGTGGAAATCTGTCACCTGCAGCTGGTGCAGAATGCAGCAGCACGGCTTTGGACTGGTACCCCCCAGTCCAGTCATATTTCGCAGGTGCTGCGTGGGCTACACTGGCTGCCAGTGCAGTGGTGGATCACCTTCAAAGTCAGTCTTCTGACTCTTAAAGCTCTACATGGACTTGGCCCAGACTACCTGAAATAGCTCCTGGTCCCTTACTGCCCATGGCGATCACTCCGCTCAGCTGATGAGGGGTTGCTAGAGATCCAGAGGGTGTGTTTGAAATCTTCTGGGGCCCATACAATTATGCATGTGGCCCCTACCCTCTGAAATTCTCTACCTCGTCAGTTACAGGAGTGCGCAACCATGGAGGGATTTAAAGACCCCTTTTGAAAGGTGCCTTAGAAATAAAGTTTTATTATTATTATTAATTCTATCTACTTCAATCAACTGTCTTATAGGCAACTTATGGACCACATCTTGGAACACCACGTTCTCATGGACATAAAATAACATTTTCTTTTAAACACTCAATCACCACAGCCTTATTGAAAGTAACCAGTGCTCCTGTGATTGCCATGGATGAGGAATACCATGCTGAAGTCATTATTGACCTTACAAAGGCTTTCGATACTGCCAACCACAATCTTCATCTCAACAGCTTTACTTCATGGGCATCTCAGCTGCTGCATTGCTTTGGAGTAGGAATCATCTTCATAACTTATTCCAAGTTGTCAGAGTGAATGCAAAGACTTCATACAACTTGTTCCATGGCAACAGCTCAACTGATAGGCACTCAGAAAAATAACTGGTACTTTGTGTTCTTTGTATTCCAGTGCTATGTATTTGAAACTTACAAGCAGTCTATAACTTGAATCTACATTGATACAAATAAATCAACATTAGTTTATGTAGGCAGACTATTTAATTGACATACATGTGTTCCAGCCTGCATTTTGCTGGGTTACTAGCTCCCTGTTCTGAGCCTAAAATGTGGTTCCATTCCTGAAACCTGACTGTTCGGTCTGCCAGAGAATATACTATGTATGTGTATCTCGTCAAAATCAGCCAATTTTCTTTCTCACTATGACTATTTCCTCAGAGCTGAGGATCTCTAGCACTGACAGTTTTTATGTAATCTGCCCTTAAAGATATAAAGACATGTTATAATGAGGTTTTTGTATGACTACAGGCCATCAGTGTACTCGATGACAAAACAAGTGTAGCATGACAGTATAGTGAAAAAACACCAGTAATATGGATCAAATGAGCGATGAGTGTTTAAAACTTCAGAAGAACTGTACTGCACTTTGCTACCAGTTCTCAGTATGCAAAATGTCTCTGTTATAAAACAAAAGGTAATAATTGTTGTATTATCTTTGTTTTTACTTCATTACAAGCTTCTGGTACAGGAAACTATTCAGCTGTCACTCTTCATTTGGCCTTAGTGGAGGGGGTGTTCAGTATATAAATCCGATGAGCTTCTCTTTGATGGGGCTTTTTAATCTGGTCTTCTCTTGGTGGTAGTGCCATTTTTATGTTGGCTTGCGCGCATGCGCAATCAACATCTTGCGCTAGTGCGGGTCTTGGGGGCACGGCTGCTGTTGGGCAAATGCAGGGCCCGCATCAGTAGGTGTGTCCCTCATTCCCCAATCAGCCTGCATGCCACCGCCACACCATGCATTCATAATGGGGCAAGCACATCAAAGCAAAGGTCCGCTGCAATCCGAGCAAAGCTCGTCATATGCAGCGGTCCTTTGCTTGCCGTGCTCGCCACCATTATGACCATAGTCGCCAGCGGCGGCCGCCTCCGCTTCTGACATCAGGGGTGCCCAATCCCCTGTCGGAACCCCCGTGTTTGTGTGCCGATGGGGAGCCCTCCCCATCAGCATCCCCGCAAATGTGGAATGCGAGGAGATTGCCCAATCCCTTACGGCTCGCCCCCGGCTTTCTTTGCCTGCCAGCGGGGGCCCTCCCCGTCGGCAACACCCCCAACTGTTGAATGCTGAGGGTGCTCAATCCCCTCGACTCGCGCTCCCCCCCTTTCTTTGTTTGCGCGGGGGTGCCCAATCCCCGCCGGCATTACCCACCCCGTGCTGTGTGCGGACGAGGTGCCTAATCCTCATCGGCTACTGACACCCCCAAAACCCACTTAGGTGGCACGCTGGGAGCCCACCCCAGCGTGCCAAATGCCCTGTAATGCGAAAACTGTCCCGCAACGGTTTTCCTTTTTTATTTTTTCACCTGCAAAACGAAAACCGTCCCTTAAGTCTAGATGCCCCCCACCCGCACCCACCTACTGCGCACCCTTCCTTCCCTCACCCCCCACTCCATATTTACCTCCGGACTCCGGTGCGACAATCTTCGATGGACCGGGAACACGTCTTCACTCTTCAAAGCAGACCGCATATTGAGGAAATGCCGGTAAGCTGTATAATGCAATGAATAGGGTTTTTTCAACTTTGCTGCATATCTCAGGCATTTCTTGGTATTTTGGCACCAAATTTTCAACATGGGGTTTTTGGGGCCCCTCCTCATGAATTCTGTCACTGTCATGGCATTAATCAGCCTCAAAAGGTGATTTCGCAGTCACTGCGCGAAATCACCTTTTGGGACCATTAATGTGAAATGACAGTGCCAGTGTTCATGGTGGCCTCTCAAAAAGCCTATGTTCAAATTTGGTGGAAAAAATCCAATAAATGCCTGTTTACAAGCGTCGTTGTGCAGTTGCTTACATGAGCTCAGTAACTTGATGCATTCGCAATATTTTAATGCCGTATTTTCAGCATTGGCATTTTGTGCACCTCCTTGTGAACAGTACAGCTGTCATTTTCCACATCCTGCCGAAATGTGTTTCTGCCTTCCTGGCACAATTGCTTGTCGCTGTGGAAATCAGTGTTTGGCCAGATTATGAAAATGACAGTGACACAGTTCATGAGCAGAGCTCCTAGAATGCCTATGTTGAAAATTTGGAGCTGATACTCCATAAAATGACTGTGTTACGAGCGTGCATTGGCAGATTGCACGCATGCTCGTACCGTCGTGCATTTGTGATATTTTCACTCTGGATTTTCACCATTGCCATTTTTACACACCTCTTGATGAATAGTACAGCCGTCACTTCACATATCCTGCCCAAAATGTGTTTCCGCACTTCCAGCGCAGAATAGCGTGGTCGCTGTACGAAATCACTTCTTGGGACACTTTGAGGAAATGACAGTGACACTGTACATGAGCAGAGGTGCTAAAATGCCATGTTGAAAATTTGGTGCGAGCACATACCGAAAAGCTGGCAGTGCTGCCTTGCATATTTCCCACGCACCCTTGCAACTCCACAAATTCCGTATATTTGTATGCCACATTTTCAGCACTGGCATTTTATTACACCTCCTTATGAACTGTGCAGCTGTCATTTTTCACATCCTGCCCAGCATGTTTTCCCGCACTGCACTAACAAACACCCACAGGCACACCCTAATGCCTCTCACTCTCTGCAGGGTGGGGTGGGTTGGCATCAGTTCAGTACTTGACTGCCACTCCTATGCTGCATCTCTCTAATTCCTGCACTGCCAATGGCAGCAAGACAACATTTGGCATTGACAAATGCTTGTTTCTATTCCTACAAAGTGCAAATTAGCCACTGATCAATGACTGGCTTTATGGTTATATCATAACTGTTGACCCCATATAATAAATGAATATGCATACCTGATAAAATGACCTAATAATTAGCTGAATTTTGTAATAAATTGATAGTGGGTTATTACGGCATTTTCTCCTCGTGCTCTCACTTCACTGAAGTGCAACAGAATGTACTCTAGCTGGAGACCATTTTTTTGCTCTCTGTCCCCTTAGCAAAACCCACTACACATTTACAGTTTACATTTCCACCTTCAGGAACACCATCTACATTGCAGAAACCACTCAAAACACATTTCTTAATTAAAAAATAAAAACCTGAAGAAAGTTCCTCTCACTACAATGGCTACTCAGGGACACACTCACTTCAAACAAATGCAGTTTATGGGTTTTCTCTATAGAAACCTTGCACCGGTTATTATTAAAAATAATGTCTGTGAAAGGTTTGTGATGTTAGAATTTTTTACACACCTCACTTGTGTGAAAAGTCATCATAGCACATGCCTGCCTAGGCATTATTCTCTTTGTCTTGCCATCACATATTGCATGTTGTGATTACTAGTAGCATGCTCTCATTCTCCTGCTCATGGTTGTAGTGGTCTTATGTCTGTCCTATATATGCAAGTCTACATGGGCAAAACAGCATGTAGATAACCACTTGAGTGTTCCAGCTGATGAATGCATTCTGAATTCTTTACTGGTTAGGGGATGTTTGAATGATTTAGTGTGCTCCGTAGCTGTACAATGTCTGCAGTTCCTGCAGTGGTTGTTACCTGCAGGTGCTGTTGATAACCATGTTTCTTGTGTTTCTGGTAGAAAACACTGTTGGTAATTTTATCACCCACACAGGTTCTTCTCTGGTTGTTAGCTATAGCCATCCTTTTGAATGTCTGTACAATATATTAAAGATCTTAATCCAGTTCTAGAGAAGAAAAGACTGATAGCTATTTTTCAACAACCCTCACTTTTGGGGTACTGACAACTTACAACCTGATGTAACTCAATGTCTAGAAAAAAATGCCAATAGAAAAGAATGAGGGTGGTCTGTAGTTCTTGAGTTACCAATATGGTGGGCAAGATTTTAATCAGCAAATCTTGTCCACCTAACAGTGATGCAGCATTTCTCAGAAGGTACGAGATAAAACCTTCATGTTTAAAACTCCATGCTGCGAGCAGTGTCATGAGCGTCAACCGTTATTCTAAATAAAATTAACAGTGACATCTTTCTTTTGTTTTTTTTGTTTTATGAGGGCTTCACCCCCCCACACACACCCCCACCAACTTCGCCACCTCCCACTCCCCTCAATCAGACATACCAGTTTTCCATGCAGCACAATCTGCCAGTTCTGGATAGACTGCACAGTGTGATGCATTAATGACGTACTGTCACAGTTCTCCAGTGTCGGACCCCCTGAAATCTCGTCCTCCATTTTAGGAACTCAGGAACTGCATTCAACCCAAGAATGAATTGGGGACAATCTTCTGCCAGCAGAATGTATTCCAAACATGGATTTACAACAAAATAACAGAGATCATTCCATACATTTGCAAAATGGACTCCAAATCCCAGGATCATTCATCTACTGCTTCACTAATACTATTTATCTTATCATGTGCTCCACATTCTGTAACACAAATCTTTGTCAGTGAAATAGCAAACACTAAGAAGAATAGTGAATTTGCATTCCTGCAGCATTACACACCATGCCACGGACACATCAGTGGGTAAGTAATTCTCCCAGTTCTGTACATAATTTGGAGTATATGAGACTTGTATTCCTTAATGGGAAATTTAAATCACAGACAGATGAAAAGGCTTGGGAATTCAAATTCAATACCTTTAACAAACTGGACTCTGCTCTCAGCAGAGATAGAGGTTTCATGTCACACTGTTCTAAGATCTGCCTTGAACCTGCAAGTAGGGTTACCACCTTTTAAGAAGCCCAAAGTGGGACATTTCTTACTGAAACACGATTTTTCTCAGGACAGTACGTAACCATGACCAATGCAACTGATTTGTTTTCTCTATATAATCAGAATTAAGGCTAAGTATTGTAGTTTCTTAGTTTCTTCTATTATTTCTTATCATTTTAAGGTGTTTTAGTTAAGGTATTGTACTTTTCTGCGACATTTAGTGGAAAGTTAGGAAATATTTTTTCTACTATAAAATCAGGATATGTGGTATTTTTCATGTTTTTTTGCAGGACACAGCTGCCCAAATCAGGACTGTCCTGCAAAAATCAGGACAGGTGGTAACCCTACCTGCAAGCCTGTGTTTTACATGAAAGGTGTTTTTCAAATAGTGACTTAAACATTCTGTAATTGCTATATCTTTAATCGCCATTTATGTAGTAAACTAATGGTCTGTTTCCGACTTACATACTGATAGTAAAAAACATTTTACAACTGGATGATACAGTTTATCCTTAAGAACTTACATCATCACAATTCATCTGCGTTCTGTTACAGAACTCTGAAGTTTAAGGAGACATAAACTATTATGCAGTTCTAAAATGGTCCTTACAGTGCCAACAGTGAGAAAATCCAACACACCAATTGTGTTTTCTAAAAGGCCAAAGATGGAACAATAGCAGAATAAGACTTACTATATTAAAAACAACTTTGACAGGAAACAGTGACTTCCAGGTTCAACAGAGTTCTCCTTTAACATAAAGGTTCTTGATCCCATCAAAGAGCATTCCTCTTGCTACTAAACACGACTTCTTCATCCCAAAAGGTAATATAGAAGTTGACAGCAGATAAGGACCACAAGGCCCATCCAGTCTGCCCATTTCTTTTTCTACCTTATAAATGTGCCATCGGCCTTTGCTCTGTCATTGGCCTATCTATTCATACTCATCTGTATTGCTCCCTTATGCCTATCCCATGCCTGTTTGAAGCTTTGCAATGTATTCATAGCCACCACTTCCTGAGATAGGCCGTTCCATGCATCCACCACCATTTCTGTGAAAAAGAACTTCCTCACATTACCCCTTAATCTACCTCCCTCTAATCTCATGTTGTGTCCTCTTGTCCTGCTATTTTTCTTATATTGAAACATGTTAGACTCTTTCACCTTGTTAATGCCCTTAAGGTGTTTGAATGTTTAGATCATATCACCTCTCTCCCTCCTTTGCTCTAGGGTATACATATTGAGCTCCGTTAATCTGCCCTCATATGTCTTCTAATACAGTCCCTGCACCATTTTGGTTGCCCTTCTCTGGACTGCCTCAATTTGGTTAATGTCCTTGTGAAGGTGTGGCCTCCAGTACTGCACACAGTACTCCAGATGGGAGCCTAACCAGTTGTCTTGTAAGAGAATTGATTACCTCCTCACCCGACTTGTGATACCCCTACTAATACACCCTAACTTCCCCTAGCCTTACCTACTGCTTTAGAGGTCTGCTTGGATGATTTCAGGTCATCGGAGATGATGATGCCCAAGTCTCTTCCTTCCTTTGTGACTGCCAGCAACTCTCCTCCCAGCCTATAGGTGACTTCAGGGTTTCTCTTCCCTATGTGCATGGTCTTGCACTTCTTTGCATTAAATCCCAGTTGCCACTCTTCCGACCATTTTGCTAGTTTATCCAGATCTGTTCTCATTCTGCCCACCCCATCTGGATCATTTACTCTGTTGCAGATCTTGGTGTCATCTGCAAACAGACAAGCCTTACCCTCTAGTCCATTTGCAATGTCACTAACGAAGATATTGAAGAGGACTGGCCCCAGGACTGATCCCTGAGGTACCCCACTTGTGACTTGCATCTCTTCTGACTGTATACCATTTACCACCACTCTCTGTTTTCTGCCTGTCAACCAGTTTGCCACCCAGTTGACCAACTTCTGACCCACCCCAAGCCTACCCAGCTTACTTATCAATCTTCAATGTGGAACAGTGTCGAAAGCTTTGCTGAAGTCAAAGTAGGCGACATCAACAGCTCCCCCTTGGTCCACCACTCTGGTTACCCAGTCAAAGAAATCTATGAGATTAGTTTGACAGGACCTTCCTTTTGTAAACCCATGGTGTATTGGATCCTGTGTACCTATGGATTCCAGATGTTGCACTATCCTTTCCTTAAGGAATGCCTCCATAATCTTGCCCACTACTGAGGTAATACTGACTGGTCTGTAGTTCCCTGCCTCCTCCCTGCTTCCACTCTTGTGGAGCGGATCACATGAGCCCTTCTCCAGTCTTCTGGGACCTCCCCTGTTCTCAGAGACTCACTAAACAGTTTTGCTAATGGCTCTGCTAGTTCCACCCTTAGCTCCTTTAGTACTCTGGGATGTATGCCATCAGATCCCATTGCCTTGTCCACCCTGAGCTTAGCGAGCTCTTGTAGGACCCTTTCTTTTGTGAAGGGAGTAGTGCTCACCTCCTTCTCCCTTGTGTCCATGGTGCTGAGCTGTGAGCCCTGCCCTACCTTCTCTTCAGTAAATACTGAGCAAAACTATCTATTTAGGATAGATGCTTTTACAGGGTCTTCCTCCTCACATGCCCCCTTTTCTCCTTTGAGCTTAGCAATACCCCCTCTGGACTTTCTCCTTTCACTAATGTATCTATAGAAAGTCTTGTCACCTTCTTTTACTGTTCGTGCTAGTGTTTCCTCAGTTTGGGACTTTGCATGCCTTACTGCCTTCCCTGCTTCCCTTAGGGTGGTTTGGTATGCCTCCCTATCTTCATCTCACTGTATTCCCTTATATTTCCTGAAGGCCAGCCTTTTGGCTCTGATCTTTTCTGCTACTGTATTTGAGAACCAAAGTGGTTTCCTTCTTCTTTTGCACTTCCTTTTCTCTTTAACACAATGGGATGTTGCTTCAAGTATTGCATCTTTAATGCTTGTCCACTTTGTCTGTACCCCCTCACCTGTATTTCTTTTTGCCAGGGCTAGCTTAACTCTGTTGGCCATCTTATCAAAGTCGGCTCCTCTGAAGTCCCATATTTTTGCCTTGGAATGTGATGATTTTGTTCTAGTGGCCAAATTGAACCATACCATGTGATGATCACTGGCCCCCAGGTGACCTTCTACCTGGAGATTTGTGATCCCTTCCCTGTTAGTCAGTACTACATCTAGGATAGTCCTGTCTCTTGTGTGTTGTTGTACCAGTTGTTTGAGGACCTCACCCTGCAGGGAATCTACTGTGTATCTAGTTCTGGCAGATGTTCCTGCTGCTGTTGACCAATCTGTATCCGGCATGTTGAAGTCTCCCATTATCAGAACCTCCCCTTTAGCTGTCATGTTTTGTATATCTTCTAGCAGTAATGTGTATATGTCCTCCCCCTGGTTTGGGGGCCTGTAGACAACCCCAGTTCTTATGGCTGTCCCATTTCCTGTTTCCAGGGTGACCCACAGTTCTTCTGGCTCCTTATGTGTATTCTGAATTTCTGTAGCTTTGATATTTTCATTGACATACAGGGCCATTCCACCCCCTCTCTTTTGCACCTTGGTCTCTTCTGAACAGTACATAGCCAGGTACTGAAGTCTCCCAAGTGTGGTTACTGGTAAACCACATCTCACTAATTGCTACTATGTCCAGTTTAGCCTCTGACATTATTGCCTGCAGGTCTGGGATCTTATTTTCCAGGCTGTGAGCATTTGTGTACATGATTTTCCATTGGCCAGATTTCAGTGTGTTAGATGTTGGGTGAGGTCCAGCATTTTCCCTGTGCGTCATATGGGGAGAAGGACCTTTTTTCTTACCTGGTGATGCAAATGAACTGCAAACATGCTGAATCCCTGTTTAACCACTAGCTGAGGGGGGAGTGGTGTTCTTCCCATTTGACGTATGGGATGCTGCACCCCTCTCTCCATTTGCTAGTTTAAATATTCTGCAAAGACGACAAACGTCTGCTCCAATGCACTGACTCCTTCCTTAGTCAGATGCAGTCCATCAAATTTAAAGAACTTTCGCTCCCAAAACTGTTGCCAGTTCCCTACAAATCTGTGTCCTTTTTCCTGGCACCAGTCCTTGAGCCACATGTTTAGCTCCCCTATCTCCCCTTTTCTGACTTCCATCCATCTTCCCCCATCTCCCAGACTGGCAAGATCTCAGAGAAGGAGATGTCAGATGAAATGGATGATAGTTTGTCACCCAGCCTGGTCAGGTGTTCCTTGGTCTCCACAACTGACTGGCTGGTGAGATCATTAGACCCTATGTATACCAGGATGTCGATGTTTTCTCCTGCTTCCTGAACAATTTTAGCAATGTGGTCAATGTCTCTCCATGCTGATGTACCTGGGAGACATCTGACCATTATCCCTGGCTGGAGATCGGTATCAACTCCCCAAATCATGGAGTCTCCTATGATCAGAAGTTTTTTGGATTTCCTTTTTGCTTTTTTTGTTTTGGTTCCTGATTTGGGTGAGTTTTGTTGTGCGAGCTCCTGTGCTGCAGTGTCCTGCTCTGCAATGTCCTCTGCCCCTTTGTTTGATTTCAGAGACAGAGGCAGATACCTGTTTGTAGTGTTTATATGGTTTTTGGAGGTAATATGTTGGAGAGCACCTAGTGATGGGGCACCCGATTTGCCCCTCCTAACCACCTGCCAACCTCCTGGACCAGCTACCTTCTGCGGTTGAGGTTCTTCTGTTGGATGTTGTGGAAATGGTGAGTGGTTCTTATAATGTATTTCCTCTTGAATATGAAATTTGAGGTGTGCAATCTCTGCCCATGCTGCCCGGAGCTGAGCCCCTAAGATCTTCAGTGGCCCAGCATGTATGACAGTGTCCTAAATCCTGTAAGACTGTCCTTCTGAAAAGTGTTCCGCAGTACCTGCAGTTAATAATATCTATTCCAGTTAGTTGCTGGGTTTATAACCTGGTCAGAGTAATTAGAAGGAAGAAAATGCAAGTAATGGTTTGATTTTGTGTTTTCTTGTCGTATAACTTGTTATAACAAGTTAAATTACTAGTGCCCCTGTAAATGAGCTCACCTTGTGGATGCCCCACTGATCTGCCCCTTCCTGCTTTGCCACAGGAAATGTCACAACTGTGGTACTCTATAACAGAAGTGTAGTGTGGGGCGGTTGGGGATGGGGGTGGGTGGCTGGGCCCTTCCCCTGCTGAAAAAGAAGAGCCACGGACGACAGAACAAGGAAGTAAGAGCAGAAACAATCAGTCAACAACAAATGCAGTAACCCTGAAAGCTTATCTTAATGTTAGACAAAACTGCAAAACCTGTAAAGTACCACCTGTAATAATTTTAGAGAAGATATACCCTGTAAGAAACACTTTGCTACAGAGAAAAAATAAAGCAGTAACAGAAGATATACCTTGCAGAAGACAATTTGAATCAGAAGATTACAGCAGTAATCTGTTAGCACACACCTATAGGCACACCTTGTAATAATGCAGAAGAAGGTATACCAGCAACAACAATTTGAATAAGAGAAAAATAAAGCAATGAAATGTTAACAACAAACAGTAGCAATCCCTGTGAGTACAAAATAAAAATAACAACACACAGTAAATCTGTTTAGCCAAAATAAGTCTTAATCCTTCCCCCTTGCTCTAGTAAGGTTCTCTGCTCTGTCCTTTCAAGCAATCTACAAGGAAAGAGCTCAGGTGAAGCTAGGTGCCCTGGCCAGCAAACCAAGTCTTCTAATATGTAAATTACCACTTAACGTTTACTGGTCTTCCTCTGTTTGATGGAAATCAGCTTGTCAAAACTTGTTTATAGGGTATAGTATTTCCATATTTCAACTTGCATTCCAAAAACCCTCCTTCCTCCATTTAGAGTCAATTCTTTAAGAACAGAGTTCTAGTTTATATGGTGTAACAGCCTGATAAACAAGAACTGAGGCCTTGAAAGCATTATTTTAAAGCTTTAGTTAGCCCTTTAAATGGTCACATCTACCTTACAATACCTTCTTGTTTGTGTGTGTTTCTTGTAGTTCAGTTACAAATCTATGTATTTATTTTCAGACAGGTTGCTAATGTGTGAATAAAATGCAAATTTTAAAACTGTTCAATAAATGACTCGGATGAATAACACTGATGGAAATTCCTCATGAAACTCTGCTATCTTTAGTATTGGGCTTGGAGAGTCAATTAGAGTTTTACCATAGTAGGCTAACCGATTTTGATTATATGCTATAGGTATTTGTTTTCTTTAGTTTTTGTTAACCAGGTACATACATCAGACACACAATGCCTATCTTCAGATACAGCCTGGGCATAAACTAAAAGCTTCACAACAGACAGATAGCATTCAAGAAGTATAAGGAATTACAGAAGGAGCAGGACAGAGGCCTGTATCAGTTAATGCAGAGGGAAGCAGGGAAGGCAGCCAGGAGAGCAAAGGCCCAACCAGAGGAAAATATAGCCAGCTCAGTTAAGAAAGGGGATGAAAGCCTTTTATAGATACATCAGAGTGAAAAAAGACCAAGGGAGGGATAGTGAGACTTAATAAGGGGGAGGGGGTGGGCAGAAAGTGACACTGAGAAGGCAGAGATACTGAACAAATACTTTTGCTCAGTATTCACTAGAGAAGACAAGGGGGAGGTACCTAAACCAAAAGAGAGAAGCACTTTGGGCAGGGGGGTTGATACCAGTCCATCTACAGAAGAAAGGGTCCTGAATTAACTCTTAAAACTTAAGGTGGATAAGGCAATGGGACCTGATGGGATCCACCCCCCAGAATTCTAAAAGAACTAAGGGGAGACCTAGTGGAACTACTGACTATCCTTTTTAACAAATCATGGGAGGATAGTGTCTGTGGTGCCCAAGGACTGGAGGAAGGCAGATGTGATCCCCCTTCACAAGAATGGGAGCAAGGCAGAGGCAGGAAACTAGAGACCTGTTAGTCTGACCTCAAAAAAACTAGACAAGGTAAACAGTTATGTGGGGAGTAGTGCAATGTAATGGCTGTGGGGCAGCAGTCTTCCGGGAGTCTTTCTGGAGGCTGAGATGCTGCCCTGTTTTCAGACAACTATCTGCCCTGAGGGAGGAAGTTGCCCGTCTTCAGGCTGCACTGGACAGTAGTAAGGGAACCTCCCCCCCATCCAGGGAGCACCAGAGCCACCACCACTACCTCGGAGGTTGCAAAGAAAGCACAGCAGTTGGACCACAGTGGGCTCAGGGAGGGTAAGGGTGGTGGAACAGAGGCACACCCAGTCAGTTGTTCCACTCCACAATCCATACACCAATCTGGGGGAGCATAGTTCCCTTATGGATGCACGGGCAGAGGAGACTAAGGAAGGTGCAGACAATTGTCACATGGGAGGCCCTCAGGAAGGAGGCAGAAGGCACCACAGGGAAAGGAAGCAGCTTCTGGTGGGGGACTCAGTTATTAGGGGGATAGAACTGGGGGGAGCAGGGAAAACTGAAGTAAGGTGCCTGCCTGGTGCCATGGCTTGGAGGGACAGGAAGCGCATCCTTAAGATCACAAGAACAGTTGCACGGGAGTCTGAGCTGGACGTCATTGTCCACCTAGGGACAAATGACTTGGCTCATCATGAGATTAGAGCAGTGCAGAAGGACTTTGTAGAGTTGGGGAGGGGCCTAAGACAAGTAGCACACACGGTATCCTTCTCAGAGGTGCTGCCTGTCAGTGGCATGGGTGAGGCGAGGGTACTTTGCACCATGCAGTTTAACGAATGGTTGAAAAAATTGTGTGGAGCACAAGGGTTTGGTTTCATTGGGGCTGGGGTTCCACCTGGAGGGAGACCAGCCTATACTGGCAGGATGGTCTGCATCTATCCAGGAAGGGAACAAGTCTTTTGGGCAATCGGTGTAAATGCTTCATTGGCAAGCTTTTAAACTAGTCAAGGGGGGAGGCACTGATAAGCAGCAGGAAAATCCCAGCCTCCCCCTACAAAACAGGGTACTAAATGAGAAAAAGACCAAGGTAGAAAGGTCAGTGGGGGATGCTGCTACAGAAGGTAAAGCCATCAAAAAATGGAGAGCAATGGGTACCAATGCCCATAGTCTGGGTAACAAGCTTCCTGAATTAGTGGCCTTGATGGAGGAGGAACATCTGGATATCGTGGCAGTCACAGAAACATGGTACACACAGAAACCATGACTGGGACAAAAACATACCAGGATACACTATCTACAAGAGGGACAGGGAGGGTAAAAGAGGAGGAGGAGTAGCTCTCTACATAAGGGAAGGTATCAAAGCAACAGAACAAAAGGGTAAATGGGGAGGAGAAGAAGCACTGTGGGTCAATTTGGAGGCAGGCAATAGCACCACAATCCGCACAGGGGTTGTATACAGACCCCCCTCTAAGGGGAGGAAATGGACAAGGAAATGATAGAAAGTATACAGAATGGCAGATAAAGGGGAGATATTGCTGATGTGTGATCTGAATATGCCAGATGTTAACTGGAGTGCAGTTGCAGCAGCCACTTCTAAGAGTGGGGTTATTCTAGATGCCCTACAGGGGGCATGCCTTAGACAAGTAGTATTGGAACCCACTCGAGAGGGAGCAATCTTAGACCTGGACCTCTTAAATGGAGATGGAGAGAGGATCACAGATGTAGAAGTGGGCAGCCATCTGGGAACTAGCGACCATCGAACAGTATGGCTCACAATAAACACAGCAATAGAGTCAAGCCATACAAAGGCAAAAGTACTGGACTTCAGGAGGGCTGACTTTGCCAAAATGGGTGAGTGCCTGAATGCACTCAGCAAATGGGCAGGAAGGAGGGTGGAAGAACAATGGGGAATAATAAAATGCCATGACAGAGGTAACAAGCCTCGTGTGAAGCAAACAAACAAACAAAACAAAATGATGTAAGAAACCACTATGGTTCTCAAGGAGGTGGCAGTGAAGGTTCAAGAGAAAAGAAAGCATTCAGAAAGTACAAGGAATCACAGAAGGAGCAGGACAGAAATTGTATCAGTTAAAAGCAAAGGAAGCTGGGAAGGCAGTCAAGGCAGCAAAGGCCGAACTGAGGAAAAGATAGCCAACTCAGTTAAGGGGATAAAACCTTTTTTAGGTACATCAGGGAGCGAAGGAAGACTAAGGGAGGGATAGTGAGGCTTAATAAAGGGGAGGGGGGTGGGCAGAGGGTGATTGTGAAAAGGCAGAGATACTAAACAAATATTTTTGCTCAATATTTACAAATGAAGAGGGGGAGGTACCTAAAACAAACAATAGAAACACTCTGGATACAGAAGTTGATACCAGCCCATTTACAGAAGAAAGGGTTCTGTTAGAACTCTTAAAACTGAAGGTGGACAAAGCAATGGGGCCTGTTGGGATTCATCCCAGAATTCTAAAAGAGCTAAGGGTAGAACTAGTGACACCACTGACTACCCTCTTTAACAAATCATGGGAGGATGGGGTGGTACCTGAGGACTGGAGGAGGGCAGATGTGATTCCCTCACAAAAAGTGGGAGCAGGGCAGAAGCAGGAAACTACAGACCTGTTAGTTTAACCTCAGTGATAGGGAAAATGATGGAATCACTTTTGAAGGAAAGAATTGTCGAGTACCTAGAGGCCAGAGGGGCACAGGACCCAAGGCAGCATGGCTTCACAGCGGGAAGGTCATGCCAGATCAATCTAATAGATTTCTTTGACTGGGTGACCAAAGTAGTAGATCAGGGAGGGGCTGTGGACATGGCCTACCTAGACTTTAGCAAGGCATTTGACTCAGTCCCACACAAAAGATTAATATACAAGTTAGCCAGCCTGGAAGTGGGTCCCAAGATGATAGCCTAGGTAAAGAATTGGCTGGAGAATAGGACACAGAGGATAATAGAGGGACTGGAAGGAAAAGTATGTCTCTTTGCAGATAACACAAAGATCTGCAACAGAGTTGATGCACAAGGTGGGGTGGAAAGGATGAGAAGGGACTTGGCAAGTTTGGAGCAATGGTCAAGAGTATGGCAGCTTAGTTTCAATGCAAAGAAGTGCAAAGTAATGCACCTGGGAAACAAAAACCCAGAAGAGTACACAATTGAGGTGGGAGGTACTAACAACAAGAAAAGTGGAAGAAGACCTGGAGGTACTCATATCAGATTATCTTAAGGCAGGCAAGCAATGTGAGAAGGCAGTAAGGAGAGCTGGGGGGATTCTGAGATGTATAGGGAGAGGCATCACCAGTAGAAAGTGGGAAGTTGTTATCCCTTTGTACAAACAATTGGTGAGTCCCCATCTGGAGTACTGCATGCAGGTCTGGAGACCCCATCTCTGCAAGGACATAGGATGGAGGCAGTACAGAGGAGGGCAACCAAAATGGTGCAGGGTCTGCACCATAAGCCATATGAAGAAAGACTAAAGTAGCTTAATATGTATACCCTTGAAGAAAGGAGGGGGGGGAACAAGATAGAACCTTTAAGTACCTCAAAGGAATCAACAAAGTCCAAGAGGGTAGTATATTTCAGAAAAAGAGATGTAAAAAAACAAGGGGGCACAATTTGAAAATAAAATGGGGGGGGCAGCTCAGGGGCAATGTGAGAAAGTATTTTTTCATGAGGAGAGAGTGTGGTGGATGCATGAAACAGCGTTCTTTCGGAGGTTGTGGGGGTCAAAAACAGCAGGAGAATTCAAGAATGCATGAGACAGACATAAGGCAATTATTGTGGGGGTAGGAGAAAGTAGGCTGCTGGTTATCTAGAATCTGCTGCTTATCCAGTAGGTAGAGAAATGGGCAGACTATGTGGGCCAAACAGTCCTTGTCTGCTGACAAAGTCTATTTTCGTTTCTGTATGCAGGATTATAAAGTTATATTACATCAAATACAACACAAATGAAAAGCACAGTTTTAATAATAACAGTTCTAAAACTGGGTGAAGGAGATTAATCAAGTGGAAATGCTGACACACATTTGATTACAGAAGGATGCTTTTGACAAAGAATCGCTATTATGAATGGCATTTGCCATTTTGAGGGTGATTAATTTTTGATCATACTTTGAGAGGGCTCTTGCAGTAGGCAACACCAAAAGGACTGAGCTGCCAAGCACTAGGACCATACAGAAAAATTAGCTAGCAGTATCTGATGGGGGACTACCCACCCAGTGTCACATGACTGACATCAGCCTGATGCTATGTAATGGGCGGTCCCCCACATCCATCTCCAGTTCTTTTCCACTGTCGAACTGCACACGATGGACCTCGCAGAATGCTACTACAGTCAGTAACCATTCTTTTGATAAGTATATCTTTGAAACTAATTAAAAAAAAAAAAAAAGTTTATTTTCTACATCAGATTGCATGTCTCTTCTACCGAATCCCACAAGAACAAGTGCACCTGCTGCAAGCAGGTCCCAGAGAAAGATGGCCATCCCTCATGTCTCCTCTGCCTGGGACCTGACCATAACACTGAGAACTGTGAGGCCTGTTGGAGCTTCAGCCAGACTACATGAAAATGCCATCAAAAAGTCCTGGTAGTCCATCTTTTAAGACAAAAACTGGCATCTATAGAAAATGAACTACAGCAGGTGCAGAGTGCTCCTTTATCTCCAGGGGGTTCTTCTGGCTCCCACTCTTCCAAGCAGAAGAAGCACAAGGAGGACAAAGGCAAGCATCAGGACCGGGACCAGTATCCCTCAAAACCATGGATCTCTTTGGAGACCATGGCGGACAAGCAACCCTTCTCCAGTAAGGGAGATGCCACTCTGGTCAAACCTGCTCCTCCTGCTTTGGAGCAGCCTTTGCCCCCAACCCGATCTAGTTACAGTTCCAGCAGGGACTTCTGGGGATTCAGAGGCTTCTCCCACCCTTAGGCCCTTTAAGTCTTAGCCTGGATCTAAGTTGGTTGGGTCAGCTGGTAAGTTAGACGACCACTCCGCCAACGTCTGCACAGGCCCAGCTCTCACATCAGACCCCGTTTCGAGGTCTGACATCAGTTCTTCTGACCAGTGCCCACTGCCACTCTGGCTGCTACATCCCCAAGGGGAATATCCCCCTTGGGACATCCCTTTGTCTCTTCCAGTGGGGCCTGCAGACCCCCCCGAGCCAGAGGAACTGCCATCTGCTGGCCCAATCAACAAACCAGTGCCAGGCTGCCCTATACCGGACCCTGCCTGGAGCCTTCCAGTAACTCCACCTCTGATATCTCTACCTGGGCCCCCTCCCTCACCCCAGACTCCAGAGATGCCCATCACCCCACCTTGGCTGACACTGGCTTTGCCACCCCCATGAGCCCAATACTGGCTCCCCCCACAGAACCTCGGCCAGATTTCAACCTGAGCCTTTGGAATCCTTTTTTGGCCTCAACCAGGTCCCTCAGCCTCCCCATCGGGTCTTTCTACAAGTTATCTGACATTGGGCTACCCTACTCCAGGCTGCCCTTTTCCAGGCCATCCTATACCTTGGTTCCTGATGCTGGGCTACCCAACCCTGGGGTTTCCTACACCAGGTTATTCAGTACCTGGGTACCCAACACCAGGGTACCTGATGCCAGGGTACCCAACAACCTCCTCCATTGTGGTATCTAGCACCTGTCTATCAGCATCCTCCACTGCCTCCTCCACAGCTGCCAGTGGATTACCATGCTATTTTTGCTTCATCTTGGAACAGAGCCAAGCACTAGTTCTTCTCCAACCAGCCCCTATTTCATGTTCCCTCTCTCCTATAGAAACACATCCCTTCATCTTCTGGATGCATCTTGGGACCAGGGTCATGAATGAGCTGATCCTCAGAAAGAGGACCCATAATAAATGTCCCCATCCTCGGACAGTAGCCCTTCATGTCACTCCTATTTGGACTCTGCCTCTTATTCTTTGGACTCTGAGTCCCCTCCACTGGAGGATCCCAAGCCTAAGGAGACCTCTAAGTCTTTCTTGGAGGAGTCCTCCTTCACAAATATCCTCCAAAAAATTCAGGAGTCCAACAGCTGGACGACAGAGAAACAAGATCCTCAGTGTAAGAGGTTGGCAGAGCATCTTGACCTCCCAGGGCTGACCCTCCTTCTTATTCCCCCTTGGACAGAGCCCCACAGCAATTTGGCCACCACAATCTAGCAGCAACCATCGTCTGTCATGGCCATCTCCAAGAAGGTGGGCAAACTGTATCATGCCCCTGAGGAGAAAGACCATTTGGTCAACCACCCATAAGTGAATTTGGGGGTGATCAATGTGGTGCATGACCACTCAACTAAGCCTATGCATATACTAGATGTACCACCCCTCCTGAAAAGGAGTAGAGGCAACTTGATCAGTTTGGTCACAGGGTTTATTCTTTTTTTTTACAATTCAAATTTTATTGAAAATTTTTCAATACATGAGTACATCCAGTAGGAACATAACTAGCAACGAAAATACCAGACTTGACAAACAGAACCTTCCAGATGCAGTCCCTATCCCACCACCCCCCAACCTGCCCTCACCCCCCACCCACTCACCGCTTGCACAGCACACAAACTACATATACTTAAACATACTATAATTGTGAACCATATTACTCTGGTACAGAATATAATGAATATAATGAACCCCAGATTCGGTTGAACTTGAGCAAGTTATTCTGCAGACTTGCAATGGTCCTTTCAGTTCTAAGGTTAGCCAGGAGTTCTTGCAACCATTCGCCATAAGAAGTCTCTACAGTATCTTTCCAATGTTTCAAGACCACTTTTTTAACTGAGGCTGAAATCAAACCCATATGGTATTTCCTTCTTCGGACATCAATCGAGTCCAGGTCCCCTAGAATACATATCTTGGGAGTAAATAGATTTTCCAGCCCCAAAAGAGGGTCTAGCTTCCTCCTAATACTGTCCCATAATACAGCTATTTTTGGGCAATACCAAAAAATATGAAGTAAATCCCCAACCCCTCGTTGACATCTGAAACAGGAAGAGGAAGACACCATACCAAGCTTAACTAACTTTAAAGGAGAGTAGTAAACATTATGTAACAGTTTGAATTGCATTATTCTGAGTCTGTCTTGTAAAAGAAATTTGTGACACGACCTCCATATACCTGCCCAATCAAAATTATACTCTGGAATAAGCCGAGACCAATACTGTCTTGGAGCAAGAATTAAGGGATGTACCCATTTAATCACTGTACTACATATGGCAGATACTGCATGGGCTTTCCCCACCAGTGGTTCCAGCGTACCACAAAATTCAAAAACTCCCCCGTTAAGGGGAAGGGTGCCCAGTTTCACCGACACCAGATGCCGAAGTTGAAAAACCTTAAATATCTTAACCTGCGGGATTTGAAATTTGTTCAATATGTCGATTGAAGTGAGTAATTTTCCTCCTTCCGAAAACAAATCCTTAATCATAACCTTCCCCAAAAATGGTAACCAAGCATCCTTAATAGGTTTCCCATCTATTAAAATATTTGGGTTACCCATTAATGGTTGGGCTGGGTCTGTACTATGAGAATATTTTAAAAAGGCGCATAATTGCACATGAACTTTGACAGATATCTCAATAGGAGAATTACACAAAGATATGGGAAGGGCTTTAGGCGAACAATATAACAATGCCCCAGGCATAATTCCGGAATCAATTATCCGGGATATCTCTAATTTTAACCACAAAGGTGTATAGCTACCAGTTTGGGAATCATCATTTTACTTAAGCCACCGAAGGTATTTAGAAGCATGACTGGCCCAATAATACAAAGCGAGATGGGGAAGTCTCAAACCACCAGACAGTTTAGGGGCAGTCAATTTATGATAAGCCAATCTAGGTTTCTTATAATTCCAAATGAAAGCGGAAATAATTCTATGAATTTTTTTAAACCATTCTAACGGAAGCCAAGTATTTAACATATTAATAGGATAAAACAAGCGAGGAAAAACATTCATTTTTACTAAATTAATTTTACCCCAAATAGACAAAGGGATTAATGCCCATCTCTTAAGATCAGCCTTGATACTTTGTAATACTTGCATTGGACCAGACGAGAAACATCTCTGGTTAAAGTAAGGCCCAAATACTTGATAAACTCAGCATTCCAAGCCAACCCAAAAGGGGTAATATCGTGCGCGTATGTTTTATAATTTAAGGGGAAAACCACCGACTTACCAGTGTTGAGCCTATAATTAGCAATAGTACAAAAATTATCAATAGTTTCAAGTAAGATAGGAATAGAGGAAGACGGATATGAGATTTGCAACAGCAAATCGTCTGCATACGAAGTACTTTCAGAGTGTGGCCCCAGATCTGAATACCCTGGATCCGTTGCTCCTGTTTAATCTGTCTAACAAGGGGTTCAATGTATAAATTAAAAAGAAGCGGGAAAGTGGACAGCCTTGTCTGGTACCAACAAAAAGTCTAAATGGAGATGACGTTACCCCGTTGCAAACAATTCTTGCCTTTGGGAACTTGTAAATAGCATTGACCCAAGCACAAAACTGTTGAGGGAAACCAAAAGTATCCATAACCATGGCTAAGTCCTTCCCATAGACCCTATCAAAAGCCTTCTCGGCGTCCAGAGAAACCAATACCATCAGATGATCTGAATCCCTGGAAGCCGAAAAAACATGTGCCAAAACCCTTAAATGATCAGTTGAGGACCTCCCTTTCATAAATCCAACCTGTTTAGATCCTATTAAACCAGGAAGGACCCCACTGATCCGGTCAGCTAATAATTTAGTAAGGATTTTAATGTCCTGATTCAGAAGTGAAATGGGTCTATAGCTGGACACCAAATCTTGAGACTTACCCGGTTTAGGCAGAAGCACAATTAGGGCCTCAAAAAGAAAGCGTCAGTAGCAGCGCCATCTAAAATACATTGAAACAGTCTCAACAGTGAGGAATCAACTCCTTCGAAAAAGTTTTATAAAAATTGGCTGAAAAACTGTCTGGGCCTGGTGTTTTATCCGAGGGAAGGGACTTGATAACCTGGTCTATTTCACTCTCCGTGATAGGAGCCGCGAGTTGGGCTAGATCAAGTTCACTCAAGGAGGGAAGCTTTAAACCATTTAAGAAGGTGCCAATCCTCTCATCCAATGGTGGATCCTTCATGGGTCCATAAATCTCCTTAAAATATTTTTCAAACTCCCCCAAAATATCCTCAGGGGAAGTCTTAAATGAACCCTCATCCAATGAGCGAATGACTGGCACCAATCTGGAAGACTCTAATTGATTAACCCTCCTAGCTAACAATCGGACAGCTTTTTCTCCTTGATCCGTATATATTGCCCCAGTTTTAATAATCGCCCATTCAGCCTGTTCGCTTAAGATCCTAAGATACGAGTCCTTTAACAAAGTTAACTCCTGCCTGTAATCGTCCGAAGGGGAGGCCGAAAGCCCAAGTTCTTTTTCTCGAATCTGGTTAAGTAAATCTGAAATATGTTTCAGCCTCTCCTTCTTCCTGTGGGAGGCGAACCCTATCAAAATACCATGAATAAAGGCTTTGAATGCCCCCCATTCAATATCTGGCCTACTGGTGGAATTATGATTAAAAGAAATAAATTCTGTTATCTGAGAGGAAATATACTTAACCAGCTTAGGATCCTTTAATATCTGATTATTAATTTTCCATCTATTCCCTGGTTTAGGTAACGATGAAAATGCAATTAGACAGGTTACTATAGAATGGTCGGATAACGGCCCAGGGAATATACCAGTATTTAAAACACCTGACAAAAGAGTATTTGAAATTAACACATAATCAATTCTGGATAAGGTATTATGTACCTCAGAAGTAAAGGTAAATTCATGGCCACTCAGATGAAAAATCCTCCACACATCACATAGACCCAGTTGGTCCATCATTTCTCTTATTGCCCTCTGACCCGGAGATAAACCTTTCTTAACAGAACCGGATCTATCCATAACAGGATCCATTACCAAATTTAAATCTCCTCCTATTACAATAGGTAAATTGCAACAGGAAGAGAGTATTTCCATAATCTGGACAAAAAATCCCCGGGTATCAATATTGGGGCCATAAATCGAGCCCAGGATAATCTCAAGAGTATGTAAAGTGCCCCTGACAAAAATGTACCTCCCCAACCTATCCTGAAATGTTTGAATTGGATTGAAGGGAACAGATCTACGTAACATGACCATCACCCCTTTACTTTGGGAACTGCCTTCGGCGGCAAAGACCTGACCAATTTGAAGCCTCCGTAGTTGGCTACATTCAGAATTAAGTAAGTGGGTCTCCTGCAGAAACTTAATATCTGCTTTCACATAATCCAGATGCTTTAAAACCTTATATTGTTTTGATTTATGGCGAAGACCATGAACATTCCAGCTCACAATATTTATCTCCCTAGCCATTTGATAAACTATTAATGTATTCCGAGTAACAAAGGTCTATAAAACCAGTCCAACCTTCTATAGGTAAGATTTTGCATGCTGTGCAAGGGCCCCCACATGCTTCCCATATCCCAAAACACAAAACCACCCCAAAACAGTAATAACTCCCTAACCCCCAAATCCCCTCCACCCACATCCCTCCCGGTCTACCAATGAACATGGTTACAGCTCAATGAGACTCACTACCTCCGCCCCATCCACCCAGCCTCTCCAAATCATTAATATTCAGGTCACTTTTATTTAAACCAAGCAAAATATTATTCTTAACACCCTACACCTTAAGGCAGCATTCTAATAACAGTAGCACTGAAAGATAATAAAACCGTTTCAGATAAATGACTAAACCTACCTATCCCATCCAATATTCACATCTAAATCAGAAATTCAAAACCAATTAAGCCCCAAAAACAGTATTACAGAAACACCCCCCTACCCACCATCTCGAATACAAATTGTCTATTATGTTGATGGTACATTTAACAATCATTACATAGTGAATAAGACAAATTAAGCATAACATCTTCATAGCTTGCAGTAGAGGTGCTCCTCTTTACAAAGCAACCGCCGCATTCCCCAGAAAGCAAGAATTCAGTTCATGTCTGCCGAGGAGTCCAGGACGATCTAGCAGTCTCTGGCGCCATCTAGTGTAAATAACAAAGCGGAAAAAAAAAAAAAAAAAACGGCATCAGCATGGATCAGCTGTAAATCCAAACATATTTGCTTGAAACAAAGGAACGCATCTGTATGAGCAGAAAAATAAAGCAGGTAGTCACAATCCCTTGGAAGCTGTCCAGCAACAAGAAAAAGACGAGCCAACAAGTTTTAATCCTCATCCACAGCCCCACAACGAAGCTGATATTAGGGGGAATAGGTAGATAAACGAGGCTCAAAAAAAAAAATTAGATACAGGCATCGTAAACTGGGATCCGCTCGAATCCACGGCAAGAGCGTGGCATCCAAACCTACACCCTCAGCCCTCCAACACCAGGCAAAAGATGGAACTCCGGACCATTACAGCAGCACAATCAGGATTCTCTAAACAAATGTGGGAAAGTGTGCTTAAGAGCCATTAACGCGGCCTCGTAGCTCTCGAAACTACGCCAGGTTCCAGCCACCAAAACTTGAAATCGTGCAGGGTACCTCATCCTGAACTTGATGTTGGCTGCAATTAATTTCGTGATGATGGGGTGATAGGTCGTTCTCTTCTGCCGGACCGAAAGCGGTAAATCTTGGACCACCCTCAGCGCTGCGCCTTCCCAGGACAACTCCTTGACCTCTTTAACCTTTGTTAAGAAATTCTGGCATTCTAAATAATTAAGGAAGCGTAGAATAAAAGTACGTGGAGGGGCTCCAGCTGAGGGTATCGCCCTCAACGCGCGATGGACTCTCTCAATAGTGTAGGCATGTCCAAAGGGTGAGGGACCGGCTATCTTCCCCACCAAACACTGAGCAAACTTGACAGGTTCGGTTCCCTCTTCTTTCTCCGGGAGACCAATAACCACCACATTATTACGGTGACTCTGACCTTCTAGGTCCTCAACCTTGCTTTCCAGCTTTGAGATCCGATTCCTCATTGCCACTAGATCGGGTGCCAACTTCTCGCTCTTGCGCTCTACCGAACAAATGCGAGCTTCATTATCTGCAGTCCGACGGGCAAGATCCTCCAGGTCATGCGACATATTCTTGACTTCGCCCGCCAGCTCTTTCATCTCATCCTTGAAAGGCTGGAATTTTTTAAAGAAGCTCGTTAGTGTAAGCGGTTCCATATCATAGGTGCCAGGAACCTGCACTAGGGATTGCTGTGTACTAGAGGCCCTGGCTTTTTTTGAGGCCTTCTCGGGGGTAGTCGGAGGCGTGTGTCTTGGTAAGGCTTCTTTCAAATCTGCATCCATTTTGCGCCACCCGATGAAAAGCGTTATTACCTAAGACACCGAAAGGTGTCCAGAATGTTGATCAAACCTGATAAGGACCAGTGAAAAGGTAAATTTGCAGGTTGGGTAGACGGAGCTCTGAGAGGTAGAAGCTAGCTCATGCTCTGCACCACGTGATCGATGGTCACAGGGTTTATTCGTCCTCTACTCTGGTCCTGTGGGCTCTGAATTATGTAGCCCACATGCTTTGTTACCAGAAAGTCATTCTGGGTGAGCTGAAGGCTAAATTTGAGGCCTTGCCAGACTCATGCCAAGACTAAAATTGAACAGACAGTATGATGGCAAAGATTACCTGTTACCATACCCCACAAGTGACTTACCAAGCTGTCAATGCCTCTGCCAGAAGCACAGCAATGGTGGTCTGCCTATGCAAACTCTCCCCTGCTGCAGGTATCTGTTTTCACCCAGGCTGTGCAAGCATCTATCCTATATGCACCCTTCAGGGGCTCGGGGCTCTTTGGAGGGGACATTCAAGACATCATGACTAACCTGCAGGAGCAAGGGAAGGCACTTTGTTCAGTGCAACCCCTCTAGCACATTAATCCCAAGTCTTAGCAGCCATTTTGCCACCAGCAAAGGTGCCAGCCCACCAAGTGCCAGGACAAGCATCAGGCTATCTCTTCTGCCTCCACACCTCCCCCCTGCCAAGTCGTACTGACGTGGAACCTTTGTAAAAGATCCTTGGCTCAAAGGTACTTGTAATCCTAGACTTAAATAAATACATAAAATAAATAGTCACACAGACCTTCCAGGGTGGCACTGCCCAACCCTCCCTCCATCTCTTGACTCACAGCCCGCCCTCCCTCCTGCATCCATGGTTTTGGAGGAGCCAGTCAGGGGCAGATTCAGCAGCCACCTGTCCAGGTGGGTGGTGATCAAGTCAGACTCTTGGGTTCTGCAGCTAATAGTTCAAGGTCACATGTTAGAGTTCATAGAGAGACCTCCAGAAAAAATCCTTCAGGTCACTCTCATTACCAACAAGGTCACATCCCACTCATCAGAGAGGAGATTCAGGCTCTGTTGCTAAAGTCCACCATAGAACCCATTCCTCAGGGCCACGTAGGAAGAGGATATAACTCCCAATTCTTCTTGGTCCCAGAAAGATGGAAGACCTCCAGCTGATATTGGACCTCAGCATTCTCAATTTCTTCATAGAATGCAAGAGGTTTCGCATGCTGACCCTCCTGGGACTGTTGCCACTGCTCCATAAAAATTACACTGGCTCTGTGTCCTGGATATGCAGGATGCATACCTACTTATCCCCAGCTGTTATCCATGGTCCAGCACCCCTGATTGTACCCTCCACCTCACGGACAGCAACGCATATGTAGGTATATGCACTAACCTTAGGGCATAGACACGTACAAGCATAAGTGTCAGGATCTGTGTCTGTTGTATTTTACTAATCATATTATGATCCATTATGTTTCTTCAATGTATCTTAGTCCTGTGAGATGTTTTCCATTATGTTTTTACTGTATAATCATAAGTTAGGCAACATTGCCTCCTGTAGTGCTTTTGCATCACTGTAATTGTAACTGACCTTGGACTTGTAGAGATCCCATTGTTTATGCTATGTTTGCAAGCTAAGCAACTTCCTATGCTAGTTAGGATGGTTACCCATGCCACCTACTTTTGCCAAATTATAGACTTTTTATGTGTCTTTCTTAGCAAGTAACCATGGAGATTATCGGAGTATAAGGCCCCTTGCAGCACGTAGCTTCACTGAGACTAGAGACTCCACCTACTTAGTTAAGGAAAACTGTAAGCTCTCCCAGTGTATTAAATGTTGATAGTAAGCCTGTATCATTATTATTTACCTGTAATAAATTACATTAATTACATGTGCTCCACTTGTCTGTTGTCTCTTCCTTTGTACTGTTCCAACAAGAACCTAAGAAAGGTAATTTTATTATCCAGTTACACGGTCCACTGCCATTTCCTCTGGTTTTCATTCCAGGGGGAGCAGTTTCAATTCAAGGCCCTCCCCTTTGGCCTTTCATTGGCACCCATGGTGTTCGTCAAGTGTCTAGCGGTGGTGGCAGTGGTTTTAGGGTGCCAGGGTCACTATGAGTTTCCATATCTCAATGACTGGCTTCTGTCAGCCCCATCAAAGGCTAGCCTAGTGGCTTCCCTGGCAGCCACCTTGGATCTGTTTCACAGGGTGGGGGTCACAGTGAATTACCCCAAGTCTTATCTTACCTCTTCCCAGCACCTCCAGTTTATTGGGGCAGTACTGGATACTACCCAGGGTCAGGCCTTCCTCCTCTTGGACAGGGCAGAAATGCTGCAGGGCAAGCTCAGCTTGTAGCCTCCAGCCATTGGATAATGGCCACAGTGGTCCTCTGCCTCCTGGATCTCATGGCAGCAGTTATCTCCACAGTCCCCATGGCCCAGGTCCACATGAGTCATGCAGTGGATGCTCAGGGCACAGTGGGATCAAAGGTCGGATGACCTGGATCACAGGGTTCTATTGTCCAACCCTATGTGAAGGGATCATCTTTGGTGGAAGAACCTGGAAAATCTCTGCCAGGGGGTCCCCTTTCAGCCTCCCCTGCCTGCTCAAACCCTGACAGTGGATGCATCTGATCAGTGCTGGGAAGCATATCTGGGAGATATCAGATCCCAGGGATCTTGGTCTCAGTGGGAGCTGTCACTGCACATCAATGTGCTCAAGAAGTGTGCGGTGCTGTATGGCCTCCAGGCATTCCATCCCTTCTCCTTCCAGGACCACTCCTCATTCAGTTGGACAATGTGTGTGGTCTGGTATCTAACCAAGCAGGGTGGCACTCGGTTATACCACCCTGTATAGGAATTGATGTGAGTGTGGTGCTGGGCAGTTCACCATCAGCTACAGCTAATGGCAGAACATGTCCAGGGCATTCTGAATGTCTTGGCAGACAGCCTCAGCCACTCCCAGGTAAGAGTTCGTGAGTGGAAAATGCATCAGACTGTGTTAGAGGACATCTTCAACCTCTGGGGTCATCTAGATCTTGATCTGTTCACCTTTCCATACAATGCAAAACTACCCATTTTTTTCTCACTTGTTCCTGAACCTGGTGTCTTTTGGCGAGATGCACTGTCTCTTTGCTTGACTGGGAGGTTCGTGTACATCTTCCTTCCCTTCCCGCACTTGCAGAGGTTCCTCCTCAAACTGCAAGTGGAGGGAGGCCCAGTAGTTCTCACTGCTCTATTTTGACCTCGCCTAATATGGTTCCCTCCGCTCCAGCAGTTAGCAGTGGAGCCTCCAGTTCCTCTTCCCCTCTGGCAGGACCTTCTGACTCAGGAGCAGGGCAGGCTAGTCCATCCAGACTTCAAGTCCCTTCACCTTTATGTGTAGCACCTTCAAACATAGTTGTCTCTCGCTTTGGGGTCTCCTTCAGAGTAGCTGAAGTCCTTGTAGAGGCCAGAAAACCATCTGTAAGAACCATCTATGCAGTGAAATGGAAGAGATTCTCCATTTGGGCAGCCTCCAAATGTTGGGACCCTTTTTTGTGCCATGTTCCTCAGGTCTTAAAGTATCTTTTGCATGTTTCTGACCTGGGTCTTAGTTATTCCTTGCTGAACGTCCACTTGTCTGCTATATCCACCTACCACACTCTGGTGGAAGGCAAAACTTTAGTTTAGTTGGAGGTCTCTTATACCTTTCTGTAGGAAATTCTCTGCATGAAGGCCCCCATTAGAAACCCTGTTCCCCCATGAGAGCTGAATCTTAACCTTGAAAAACTCACTCTGCCTTCCTTTGAACCAGCTGTGAGTTGCGACCTGCACTATCTGTCTTGAAAATCGCTATTTTTAGTTGCTATTACTTCTGCTCGAAGGATTTCCGAGCTTCGGGCCCTTATGTGTACAGAGCCCTATTTGATTTTCCACAGAGACTGGGTGGCTCTGTGTACAAATCCTATGTTTTTACCAAAAGTTGTTTCTGAATTTACTTTAAATTAGACTATCCACTTGCCAGTGTATTATCCTGAGCACTCTGATCAAGGGGAGGTAATTCTGCACACTCTGGATGTGCTCAGAATTTTGCATTATTACACTAATCGGATGAAGTCAGTCTGCAAAACAGATCAGCTTTTCGTTTCTTTTGAGTCCAAAAGAGAGGGCACCACATTGTCAAAACAGTGTTTATCCAAATGGCTAAAAAACTGCATTCTGTACTATTATCAGAAGTACAAAAAATTCCTTCCAGGGGAAGTCAAAGGACATTCAACCAGAGGCACGGCTGCATCTCACGCTTGTTTAAAAAATGTTTCTACCTTAGCTCCATTAGTAAAAACTACTAGAGAAGATTTGGTGAGGTGGAATAAGCTTCCACTGTCCCTTTGGGGCTGGGCTAATATTATTAAAATGTCAATTTAGCCCAGCTTGTTTTACCGTCTATGTAATCTTAATATTTACCTGCCAAAGTCTTTTTTCATGTCCCTTTGTAGGATTTGCTCTTATTTTCTTTGGAAAGGTAAAATGCCACATAGGGCTTATGCTAAGCTTACTCGCCTGAAAGGGTTAGGTGGGCTTCAATTACCTGACTTTTACGTCTACTATTTAGCTATCCATGCTAATAGACTTTTGCACTGGCTGTCCACGACTCTCTTTAACGAACACCCCTCCTTGGCTGTTTCTAGATTGGCTGCAAGCAAATTCTTGCAAGATAGACTTAGAGGCCCTTTTATATATCCCTTGGGCCAAAGCTCCCTTGAAAGTGAAGAACTCCCCCCTGGGCTGGGACATGAGGGCCTTGCATCAGCTTTGTTCCTTACTCCAGAAATCTAACCTAAGGGACCTAAAGCAACCATTACTAAATAATCCCAATTTACAGATAGGCAAGAACCCAATTCAAACTTTCCCAGGTAACTACTCTATTAAGTTACATTTAGAAAGTTTTGTCTCAGATAAATCTCTCATCTATTTCAGAACTGCAATCAAAATTTGCAGTGGCCCATGAGGGCTATTTTCGATTGTACCAAATATGCCAATGTATTCATCACTTCTTGGGGAAACCTCCATGGTCAGAAGGGGTTGGAACCATGCTAAGCAGCTTGTGGGCATTATCCAGGAGCCGGAAAGCACTAGCTAAGTTATATAAATCAATTTTGACCCATATCATGTCCAGGTTTTCTCCTACAGCCTACTACTGGGAAAACAATTATAACAAGGCTTTCCCGGTCAAAACCTGGGAAAAGATTTGGACAGACATTTATGTTTTAACTAAACAAGACCGTTTAAGGAATATCCAGTTCAATATTTTGCATAATCTATATTATATGCCTGCCAAGTTATTTCGGATTAAGAAATTATCCTCAACTGAATGTGGGGATTGTGGGTTCTAATTTACCACTTTACATCATAAATTATGGGCATGTCCAAAAATTGTTAAACTATGGAACGCTGTTAAACAATGGGTGGCACCATACTTTAATATTGCAGCCTTTTTTAATGAGGATACATGCCTGTTAGGTATGTACTCACTGATCCCTGCTTTTTATCAAAAGGTACAAGTAGCTATGGTTGCTATGGTTACTAAGCTGTTAATACTTCGACATTGGAAAGACGACTGGGAACCCTCATTTAAAGAATGGTGGGCTGAACTCCTCAATGCCCTAAATGCGGAGAGATGTGTAGCCTGGATTTTCCAAGCCAGTGAGAAGTTTCAGAATTGTTGGGGAGACTTCCTGGTAAATTTAAGAAGCAAATTTGGTTGCTAAGGCTAAGTTTACTGCTCTCCCTTCTTTCCCTCCTCCATTTAGTCTCCTCACAGAAGACTCTTGGGGTAAAGTCCCCCTTTAACTGTCAAACTCTATTTCCCAGGATAGGCTATGGGTTATGTTTTCCCCTTTATTGCTAGATTCTATTTTTTATCCCTCCTTACAGTAAAGTTAATATTCCTTATAACATTTCTTCTAATATAGTCTCCCCATGATATAGCCCTTTTCTTGGTCAAAAGAATTAGTGCTGTGCCGATGCCTTGGTTTTGGTATTCTATATAAGCTTTTGCTAGAGTTTAGTACAGGGCCATGATGGCCTTTAACAGTTCTTACCCCGGCAGAGGTATGGTAGGTGCCTGCTGCAGTTGGGTGGGAGGGAGGGTTGGGGTATGGGTTGTTGTTTTTTGTTCATCCCTTTTGTATTGGGGCTCTATGTTAATTTTGCTTTCACTGTACAATCATCTGTATCATCCATCCATGACAAATGCTGGGTTATGCTTATGTTATGGAAAAATAAAGTTAATTGCAAAAAAAAAAATGTTTCTGCAACAGAGATTTGTGTGGCAGCCACTTGGAGCTCTGCCCACATCTTCACTAAACACTACAGTCTGGACATTGCCTGTAGACACAGGGCAGGATTTGGATTGGCCATCCCTCAGGGCCTTCTCTCTTAAGCTCCCTGTCTACTGCAGACCTTTTTTCTGCCTCCCATGTTTAGTCTTTGCATGACCTACACTGCTTGGGACTCGGTCCTTATGGTGTTGCCTACTGCAAGAGCCCTTTCCAAGTAAGATAGTACAGTTATGTAACAACTTACCATAACAGTAGATCTTCAAGAGAGGATCTTGCAGTAGGCAAGCATTTCCCTCCTTCCTTCCCCCTATTGCTGCTTCTTCCTGTTCAGCCTTTTCTTGGGGCTCCAGGAGCTGACTCCTTCTCCTGTTGTACCTTTTCACAGGTCTCCAACAGGAGAACTGGAGGTGGGCATGGGGGACCACCCATTATACAGCATCAGGCCGATGCTCGCCACATGATACTGGGTGGGTGATCCCGCACTAGACACTGCTAGCTAATTTTTCTGTGTGATCCTAGCACCTGATAGATTGGTCCTTTTGGTGTTGCCTACTGAAAGATCCTCTCTCAAAGATGTACTGTTATGGTAATTTCTCAAGTAACTATACTTTCCATGAAGAAATACCTCGGAATGAATATGAATTTTAAGGAGCTACTGTATGTAGAGCTAGAAGATCAATAGATCTTCTAGCTCTACATAGCATTTGCCAGAAGCATGGAGTTGGCTCGATCACTGAAGCTGAAATGAAAGGGAGAAAATTCTGTCCCAAGACGTGGGATACATTTTGAAAACAGAGCTACAACCAGCAACCCTGTCTGGCTTTCCGTGAAGTACAGAAAGCAGCAGTAACATTGTGGACTGATTGCCAATAGGATTTGACATTTTAGTCAGCTGTGCTTAGCCAAGGAATTTACAGTGATTAGCCAAGGACTTTAGAGACCTCATCAAGAGTGGAACTTGCACTGGAGCACCAAAGATACTGGAAATGGACTCTGTGTTCTATGTGGATCATGGTTACCGCATTTGAAGAGCTGAGCTGCATCAGCAGCAGGAGGGTTCCAGGGCAAGCCTTTCCCAGCTGCTGCAGTCGGCGGGGGTCAGGGCTACAGAGAGTAAGGCTGCTGGAGCTAGGAGGATTGTGGGCCAATCGGAGGCCAGAGTGCCATTTTTGAAATCACTGCTGGGCTATAAAGGGTAGGCCCAGCTGCCTTCACAGAGCTGACATTGTTTCCCAACCCACCCACCACCTCGACCTCTATTAAATAGCCAGAGGGGGTGGAGTCAAGGGATAAGAGTGGCCTGATCTAGCAGCAAATCATTTAGCTCCTGTAGCCCTGATTATTGTGTATGTACTGTAGCAGTGATCATTGCTGAATCTGGTGGTTCACTCAGAGAAATCTAAGATGAGGGTGATGGGACCACACGCCATTAGTGCTGGCATCTTTGGGAGGGTGGATGGGTATACAGGATGCGGGGCAGCCATGGTCCTTGGCTGAGCTTGGAAGTTTGAGGGTTGCCCAGTGTGCTACCAGCTGCTAAAGCTCAGAGAGGAGGTTGAGGGGATTAGGAGGCAGCTAGGAGATTTTGGAGGGAGGTATGGAGGGCTAGGGGAATAGGGCAAGGGGTCACCCATGTGACTGCACCAATTACTAAAGACAGGAGCATAGGGAGAAGAGCGCAGGGGTGGTAATTGGGGGGGGGAGGCACATGGGAACCCTGTTAGATTGGGTCCAAAAGGAAAAACTTCCAAGGAAGCAGGCAGGCATCTGGGGTTGGACAGAGGGAACCAGGGTGGGGGGAGGGTGGGTCAAGAGGGGGAGTTTTGGGGTTGGGCATTAGGTTCATAATCCCCAAACACAGCCAACATTTGGGGTGCAGTGCCCATGTCAGCATGTCCCCCACCTCCCCACATTGTGTGGCACACTGGGAGCCCACCCCAGTGTTCCACTGTTCACAGAAAGTCGACCGTGTCAGCATTTTCCTCCCCCCCACCCCCATTGTGTGGTACACTGGGGGCCCACCCCAGTGTGACCAACATTCCACCCCAAAAGTCATGGGGTACAATAGGAGCCCACCCCAGTGTGTGCAACATTTGTTTAATTTCATCTGTAAAGTAAGAAAACAGTCCCGGGATGTCTGTTTGTTTTGTTTTTTTATACCTGAAAAAAGTAAACAGTCCCTTGTTGTGCGCAGTACCCCCTCCCCTAACCTGCACCTACCCTCTGTGCACCCCACCTCCCCACACACCCCCATGTCATACTTGCCTCCAGAGGTCCGGCACTACAATCTTTGGTGGAGTGGAAACACGTCTGGGCTCTTCAAAGCAGAACTGCAAAATGAAGACATGCCAGTAAGCTGTATAATGGCATCAATTGAAGGGGGGTTCAACTTAGGTGGATATCTTAACCATTTTTTGAATTTTGGCTCCACTTTTCAACATGAGTTTCTTGGGACCCCACCTCATGAACACATGCACTGTCATCTCGTTATTCGCTCCCAAAAGGTGATTTTGCAGTCACTGTGCAGAATCACCTTTTCGGACTGATTAGTGAAATGACAGTGCCACTGTTCATGAGGTGGAGTCCCAAAAAGTCTATGTTGCAAATCTGGTGAAAAAATTCCAAAAAATGACCATGTTATGAGCATGCATTGTGCAGTGTCAATGTACATTCGTAACTTATACAATGTTTAATATTTTCACTCCAGATTTTCAGCATTGCCATTTTTCACACCTACTTAGGAACAGTATAGCTGTCATTGTCCACATCCTGCCTGAAATGTGTTTTTGCACATCTGGCACACAATGGGACAGTCGCTGTGAGAAATCGGCTTTTGTGACTGGTTAGCAAAATCACAGTGCCACTGTTCATGAGTGGAGGTCCCAAAATGCCTATATTGAAAATCTGGTTAAAAACAATTCCAAAATAATTGTGATATACAGTTTCTACACATGCTCATGACTTTACCAATGTTTCATATATTCACTCTAGATTTTCAACAATGCCGTTTTTTTTACACCTCCTCGTGAGTAGTATAGGTGTAGTTTTTCCATCCTGCCTGAAATGTGTTTTCGCACCTGTAGTGCCAAATGGTACAGTTGCTATACAAAATCACTTCGGCTAATGAACTGACAGTGCCACTGTCCATGAAGTGGGGTCACAAAAAGCCCATGTTGAAAAACTGGAGTTAAAATACCAACTGTAACACCCTACCCTGTTGAGACTGACAGGCGTCAGGGGTGTAACTTGGGATTACTGGCTGTAAAGCTCATGCCATTCCACCCCTACCCCACCCTGCAGCCAGTGACAGGCATTGAGGTGTGCCTTGGACTCTTCGGCCCCAAAGTTCACCCTATTCTGCTATACTGCACCCATCTCAGCATATTTCCTTATGGAATGGGGTGAGCGTAAGGCCTGAAGACCCCAAGGCACACCGTGACAATTGTGGTTGTCTGCAGGGTAGGGTGAGGTGAAATGGCATGAGCGTTATGGTCGATGACCCAAAGGCACACCCCCAATGCCAGTCAGTCTCTGCAAGGTGGGGGTGGGGTCGGTGTCAGTTCAGTGCTTCACTGCCATTCCTATTATGCATCTCTCTAACTCCTGCAGTACCAATGCCAATGCCAGCAAGACAACATTTGGCATTGACAAATGCTTGTTTAGTCTTGCATCTCTCCCACATACAGTATACCAGAAGAATGCATTGACTCTTTGCTTTAGACCCTCTGCTTATCTCAGCTCTGCCTCAGACTTCGCTTTCTTCATTATCCTACTAGTTTCCCTTGATCTTACTAAGTATTTTCCCCTATCCTCATCTTTTTGACTATCCTTGTATCTTTTCAATTTATTCCATTTCTGTCTCACCAGCTGTCCTACCCCTTTCCTGAACCACATTGCCTTTTACACTTACTTCCTCAATACAAAGTTCTGAAGTTTCTGATACTCCCTTCTTAAAATCTTTGCATTTGCCATCCACTCACTCTATTTCTATTTTCTTCTTGATAATGCTCATCATATCCTGACTTCTTTCAGTGTTCAATCTTCTGAAGTCCCATACTCGTGTCTGGCTATGTGTCGTGCTGTTCTCTAGTTGGAGCTGCATCCACACTGTTGCATGAGCACCAGTTCTAACAGATCCCAAACTGTGACATTCTGGACTTTGTCCCCATTAGTGAGAACCAGGTCTAGTATGGCACTGTCTATTAGCGGTCTGTACTAGCTATATCAAGAATGCCTCCTGACATGCCTTCACCAGATGCTGATTCCTTGCACTGCTGCCATTGGGACTCTTCAGTCCACATCTGGCATATGGAAGTCTCCCATCAGCAGCACTTCTCTGTGTTCCACTTCCTTCCTTATGAGCTCCCCATTTCCCTGTTTGCTTCTTCGTTCTGTGATGGTCTGTGTTGTTCTCCAGTCTTGGTTTTCCTCTCATTGCCCATAATGACCTGTACCCATATGATTTCCAATCCTTTAGTCTCCCTAGTGTTGTTTATCTCTGTTGCCTTTATTCCTTCAATCATACATAAAGCCATGAACCAACTTCCCTTCTTCCTGTCTTTTTTTAATTGTTTGTAGCCCGATATAGTTATGGCCCAGTCATCATCCAATGTTGCCCACATTTCTATAACTGCCATCATATCCAGCTGTGCATTGGTCACAAACACCTGTAGGTCTGAGAGGTTGTTTCTCAGATTTCTTGGAATTGTACCTGTACAACTGAAGAGATCCTGGTACAAGAATTGGCATGACCAGTCTGAAAGCAATCAGAATCAATGATACCTTGTCCCTGCATGCCTTGAGGACCATTTTGGATCAAGGGAAATGGAGGGAAGGCATACAGGAAGGGCCAAAAGAATGTTTCCCCTAGAAAAGTGCCCATCTGAGGGGGCCAGGCAAAAAACAACCTCACCTGGAACACCATTTCTGGGTACAGGGACCTCTCAAGTGATGTATCTCCCACACAACTAAGAGTGTCCACCAATTGTTTACTATCCCAGCAACAAGGACCACCAAAACAAGAGACCAGGTTTGGAGCACCTCCCAATGCAAGAGTCCATTCCCCCATTTGTTCATTGTGGTTATATTGTCTGTGTTGACTTGCATGACCTGACCGCTGACAAATGGAGTGAGCTCCATCTGTGCTAGGCAGACTGCATGGAACTCTAGCAGGTTGATGTGTAGCCAAGCATCACTTGGTGGCCATAACCTGTGCCCCCAGTGGTTCAGCAGATGTGCACTCCAACACACCAGGGATGCACTGGTCATCAACCCCAGGGATAGTTCCACCTAGAAAAGGATGCCCTCCAAAATGTTCGGAGGCAACAACCACCAAGTGATGGCATCCAGCATCAGCTGGGTCACCCAGCCAGCTGATTCAGGATTCCATGTGACTAGGACCACTGGTGCCCCAACCTGCACTGAATGGGTCACTTGTTTCATCTGACCCAAATGAACTATAATCAAAGTTACATCTGGCCCATATGAACCATGGCTGTCATAGAGGCCATGAACCAGCAGCCAGAAAATGTCCTAGGCAGGGAACAGTTTCTTAACCCAAAAATGACATATACAGAAACAGATTATTTGCCATATTGGTCCTTGTAAGAACAGATCCAGAAGCAAATAGTCTGATATTTTTTATTGGACCAACGTAGATGTTACAAAAAGAAAACAAAATGTCTAAGCTTTTGGAGCAAAGTCCTTCCTCGGAGATAAGAGAAGTTTCTGAGGAAGGACTTGGGTAGCTCAAAAGTTTAGACATTGTTTTCTTTTTGTAAGATCTATGTTGGTCCAATACAAGCATTTGTCATTGCCGGACGTTCACTTGCAGGCATGTGCATTGGTGTTTGGCATTTATGCAGCCCCCCCATCCATACCCAACAGAGTACCTCTATGCAACACCTCTTGCATCTGATTAACATTTCACCATCATACTTCTTAAGTGTCTGTCAGAACCTTAACGCCCTGGTTGTGCTCAAGGGTATGAGCCTGTGTGGAAACTGGGCAACCCGCACTTGTAACACAGTCATTCAGTGGACGCATTTCATCAAAGTTTCAACATAGGCATTTTGTCATCTCTGGTCATGGACAGTATCAGTATGATTTTCTTACTGTGCACTGAACACTGATTTCCCACAGCAACCACACTATTCTGTGCCGGAAGAGTGAAAACACATTTTGGCCAGGATGTGAAAAATGACAGCTGTACTGTTCATAAGGAGGTGTGGGGAAATGCAAATGTTGAAAATCTGGAGTGAAAATATTACAAAATCACGAACATATGAATGTGCATGGAAACTGTGCATTGCATGCTCGTAACTCAGTCATTTTTTGGAATTTTTTCACCAGATTTGCAACATAGGCTTTTTGAGAGGCCACCTCATGAACACTAGCACTGTCATTTCATTAATCAGTCCTGAAAGATGATTCTGAATTTTCAACATAGGCATTTTAGGATGTCTCCTCATGAACAGTGTCACTGTAATTTTCTTACTCTGTACCAAACACGATGCCCCACAGCGACCGCGTTATTCTGCATCGGAGCTGTGAAAACACATTTTGGCCAGGATGTGGAAAATGACAGCTGTATAAGGAGATGTGGGTAAATGCCAATGTGGAAAATCTGGAGTGAAAATATTACAAATTCACAAACTTACAAGTGTGCATAGAAATTGAGCAATGCATGCTCGGAACACAGCCACTTTATGGACTTTTGTCACCAAATTTTCAACATAGGCATTTTAGGACCACTGCTCATGAACAGTGTCACTGCGATTGTCTTACTCTGTAGCGAACACTGATTTCCAACAGCGATCATGCTATTTTGTGCCGGAAGTGTGAAAACACATTTCGACCGGGATGTGAAGCATGACAGCTGCACTGTTCATAAGGAGGTTTGGAAATGTGGCTATGTTGAAAATCTGGAGTGAAAATATTACTAAATTGCAAACATACGAATGTGTGTGGAAACTGCGCATTGCACGCTTGTAACACAGTCATTTTTTTGTAATTTTTTTTCACCAAATTTGCAACATAGGCTTTTTGAGAGGCCACCTCATGATCACCAGCACTGTTGTTTTGTTAATCGGTCCCAAAAGGTGATTCCACACAGTGACCGCAAAATCACCTTTCAAGATCGAATAATGCCATGACAGTGACTGAATTCATGGGGAGGGGTCCCAATAACCCCATGTTGAAAATTTGGTGTTAAAAATTGAAAATAAATGGCTGAGATATCCACCTAAGTTGTGAAAACCCTATTTATGCCATTATACAACTTTCCTTAGTTTGCAGTCAGCTTTGAAGAGTGCAGACATTTTCCCAGTCCACCGAAGATTGTCGCGCTGGGCTCTGGAGGTAAGTATGGGGTGAGGGGGTGTGGGGAAGTGGGTGCACAGAAGGTGGGCATGGGTTAGCGGGAGGGTGCAGGGACTCACCGAGGGACCATTTTCTTCTTTCACAGGGCATGTCAAAAAAAACAAAAGAAACTGACTCATTTAGCATGCTGGGATGGGCTCCCAGTGTGCCACCAAAAGAAATGGATGCTTTTGGCATGCTGAGGTGGGCTCCCAGTGTGACACTTATGTGTTTGTTTGGGGGGCTGGAGCTAGTGGGGATTTCACTTTTGGCATGCTGGGGTGGGCTCCCAGTGTGCCACCTATGTGTTTGTTGTGGGGGGGGCGCTGGAGCTGGTGGGGATTGGGCACCTCCACCAGCCATACAATGTGTGTGTGGAGGGGGAGGCATTAGCATGCTGGGATGGGCTCCCAGCATGCCAACTGGTTGTTTGTTGGGGGGGGCCTGCAGCCGTTGGGGGATTAGGCACCCCCATCGACACACAACATTGGGGCAGGGAGAACAGTAATGAGGAGGAGGAGGATATTAGCAGAGGGAGGAAGCAGGAGGGTTTTTTAATGCTGAGCTGTGCATGACAACAGTTCAGCTGATCCATATACAAATTGGTTACACGCTACAACTGTGGATTGCAGCAGAACTTTTGTTAGATGTGAAGACCAACACAGCTGAACTGCTGTCATATGCAGCTTGGCATGTATTGGTTCCCTAAGGTTGCGCCTCCTATACTGCGCACTACATTGGCGAGGAGGGTCACACACCTCGAAAAGCAGCACTGTTGCAAGATGTTCCTTGCGCCTGCACGCAAGTGAATGTAAAAAGGTATCAAACCATTTGCTTCTAAATCTTTTAACCCAAAATGAGCAGGCAAAAGTGCAGAGGTCCTTTGCTCTGTCCAGGAGTAGTCAGGTTCTGGCATGGAGAGAGCCCAGCTCCACACCAGTGAACTGAATGACCTGTTTGACACCAGTTCAGACTTGTCAAGATTGCAATCAGACCCAAGTCTCAAAACATCTGAAAAGACAGATTTGTGAACCACTCCACAGTCTGCTGGGAATAGCGGGGGAGAAGCAAGTTGTTGAGGTACAGAAGCACCTTGTCATACCTGTGCCTGAGAAGTCTGCCACGACTGATGGGATCACAGGTAAATACCTTGTAGAAATGGGTGAATGCAGTATCCTAGTGAAAATGAGGTATTAAATCCCATCTGTACTGGACAAGGTAAAGAAGGACTCCACTATACTTTAAATAAGATATTTCATCTGAGCCAGGCTGTTCTTGGTGAATAAAGCATAAAAAAGGATGAAAACAGGACCCCACTGAAAATAAGATGCTACTTTTCACTTGTGCTATTTAGAGTAAATACATTTGTAAAGGTTGGTAAAATCCAGATCCCATTGAAAACAAAATATATTGCAGCTCAGCTTAACTAACCTGGATGAATACAGTGAAAAAATGGGTAGACGCAAGAACTCACACACAAAGGGACATTGCAGATCACCTGGGCAGGGCACCCTTCAGTAGACACAAGATAAAATGGGTGAAAACCCACTAGCTAGAGCAGCAGTAACAATGTTGCTTGCCAGCCAGACAACCTGGGTTCAGGCTCCAAGCCCAGGATGTGTGTGTTGACCGGTGAGTGGGGTTCTGGTGTTCTTCTCAAGCACCTCTTGCCCAGTGAGGAAAGGCATCTCCTTGTACTGCACAAACACCTCCTGACGGCCGTGGAGATGTATCATGTAGGGAGGAATACAGGATCCCTCTGGACAAGAATCTGCTCAACTAGAAATGATGTGAAGGTGTCACTCATCCAGAACGGGTCCAGCAGGAGAATTCCAAAGGAAGGGTGAGGCTCGCCCACCTTCCCAACAGCCCCGATAGGCACTCTGCTGAGTTGGACCTCAGGATTGTACCTTGGAGAGAGATCAGGACAGGCTGAAGGAGGATAAAATACTCCAGCAGCCCCAAGGGAAAGGGAAGGGAACATTGTTTAACCAGGAGTAGCACACTAAGGCGAAGCTTGTTTCCAGATGCAAAGTGGGAGCACAAGAAAGTTAAGTGACTTGATCAGGATCACACAATATGTACCTAGGCGGCTGTGGGATTCAAACCCAGGTCTCCAGATCTGCAGCTCAGAGCCTTAACCCACTGCGCTGTACTGCCACCAAGCAGATGAAGTCACCCTACTTTCCATACCACAGTAGGAACCTGCCAGCTCCTCCCATGCCTCACGGGCTCTGTATCCCCGACATTGTCCATTGAATTCAGATTCTCCTCTTGGCCTAGGGAACTGACAGGTCCCACCCACAAGAGACAAGTCATGGGTTACAATTGGTAGACTGGAGAAGTCAATGAGCAGAGACTGATGGCAATTTGGACTTACAACAGACAGAAGGACTTGAGCATGTAGGAGAAGGACCTGGAAGTTGGTAAGGAGAATTGGTGGTCTAAACAGGAAGCATAAAAAAATGAGTGAAAGCAATACCCCATTGAAAGTGACATGTTGCATCTCACCTGGGCTATCTTGGGTAAATACACTGCAAAGGCTGGTAAAATCTGTACCCCCACTACAATAAGATGAGTTATTGCATTTCAGTGGAGCTGGCCTTAGCAAATACATTGGAAAGGTGGGTAACTGCAGGACCCCACTGAAAATGAGTTGTATTGCATCTCAGCTGGGCTGGGCTATCCTTGAGGAAGACAGTGTAAAATGAGTAAAAGATGGGACTATGCTATATAGCCACAGTGTAAAATGGGTACAGGCAAAAACCCACTGATAATGAGATGAACATCTCAACTTGACTGCTCTTAGAAAATGCTGTGTAAAATGGATGAAAGCTGGACCCCAGCGAAAACAAGATGTGGCAACTCAGCTGTGTTATCCTGGCTAAATATAGTGTAAAAGTATGTGAAAGCAGAACCACATTAAAAAGCGACACTGCAGGTTATCTTGGCTGGCATATTCGGGCAAATATGATATGCAGATATATAAAATTAGGATACCACGAGAAAACTCAATTTTGCATCTCTGCTGGCCTTCCCAGAGTAAATACAATGTACAAATGGGTGAAAGCAGGACAACACTAAAAATGAGATATGGCATCTTAACTGGGATATCCTGTGTAAATACAGCATAACAATGAGTCAAAGCAGGACCTTGCTGAGCATTACATACAGTGTATGGTGGAATATTGTTATGCATGGAATTCCATGCCTGGAATATGCTTGTTATGTAAACAATAAGACACAACAGGGTGTGCATTGAACAGATATTACCACATGCTGTGGGGCATAGTGAGGCATGAGGATGCAGGTCAAGTGTCTTCAGCCCCTAGAAGTGCAGTAATATCTGTTCAGTGCACACCCCCAGAGTGTCTTATTGTGCTTATAACATGGTTTAAAGTGTTTACTGTTGGAAAAAAGAATTTTATTTATATAAAAAGCTATTATAATCAGAATTTCTGACAAAATAGTCTCTCTGCCAGGTATAAGATGACATCATTTTAGTTTTGTCCTTCACTATTCATGGAGATTGTTGCCAGGCAGGAACCCCTGCCCCCACCCCAGTGTGTAGCAGGCTGCAGGAGACAACAGCATTTTTTGTCAGCCTGAGATGGGAGACAGAGCTGTTATTGAGGGTGATGAAATTTGAAACAGTTTTTTCTTCCTTGTAATCAATGTAGGAATGCTGCTAGGAGACGATGCGAGCAGGCTTACTCAGAAAGCAGAAGTACTTCTCTTTTCCTCACCTCATCTTCCTTAACAGAAGTGAGCCTTCCACTATAAAAATAAGAACATATCTCTAACAGAAACTGTACAAGCAGATTGTCCAAGCGGATTTTATATTAGGGACTGCAGAGAGTGGGGTCGTGATTTGTAGCAGAGACAGCAGAAGCAGGCATGTGGTGAGAGTGGCAGCACAATTCTTACAATACAGATATGGACCAGTTAGTAAATACTTCTGTTTTGAAATGTAACTGTGAAATATTATGTAAGGCTAGCATTTAATAGTAACAAAAACTGCTTAATAATTTTACTGGACGGCTTTAGTGAAGAATGGTTTCCTCACTAACGTTAGAAAAAAAATGCATCATTTTTAAAAGTCAGTGTTCTAATAGCACAGTGATTTTTTTTTTTTTATGGTAGTGCTGTTCTGCTTTTTATGTTCTCTTTTGCATGTGCAAGCAACATATTGAGGTAGCTTGGAATAGCAGGTTTTGGAGGTGCGGTCCTGTTGTGACCAATGCAGCCACTGCTTTTGGGGACTTGTCTCTGTGGCACCAGTAAATGTGCACGCTGTCTATGACAGCAGTTAAAAAGCATGCCACCAACTTGAAATGATTTTGCTGCTGCAATGAGGGAGCTCTGCCTCATTGCAGGGCATGCTTTGCCTGGTGTAACATTTCAATGAACATGGCAGCGGCTGTCACCATCTGCCTCCTACAGTGCCCCCTGAAAGCTAATGTCAGGGTGCCCAGTCCTCCTGTTGGCATCCCCCCCCCCCAGTTAATTTGACGATGAGGAAGCCCAATCCCTATCAGCATTCAGCATAATATTCCCCCCAAAATCATTTGTCTGCCGAGGAGGGTGCCCAATCCCCCTGTGCATCATGTCCCCCACTACACAGACCCATTTGTACTTTGCCAAAGGGGGGCCCAATCCCCACTGGCTCCAGTCATCCCAACAAAAACACCCAGGTGGCATACTGGGAGCCCACCCCAGCATACCAAATCTACCTGCAAAAAAAGAAAACCTTCCCGTGATGTTTTTTTTTCCTGAAAAGTAGAAAACGTTCCCCCAACCAGCAACCACCGTCTGCGCACCACACCTCCCCACACACCCCTTATCCCATACTTACCTCTGGAGCCTGGCATGACGATCTTCAGTGGGCCAGGAACACGTCTGCACTCTTCAAAGCTGACCGCGAATTGAAGAAATTCCAGTAAGCTATATAATGGCATAAATGGGTTTTTTTCCAACTTAGGTGGATATCTTAGCCATTTTTTGTGAATTTTGGCCCCCCAGATTTCAACATGGGGTTCTTGGGACCCCACCTCATGAATTCAGTCACTGTCATGTCATTATTCAGTCCCGAAAGGTGATTTCGTGGTCACTGCGTGGAATCCCCTTTTGGGATTGTTTAACAAAACAACAGTGCCACTGTTCATGAGGTGGGCTCCCAAAAAGCTTGTGTTGCAAAATCTGGTGAAGGAATTCAAAAAATGACTGTGTTACGAGCATGCATTGCGCAGTTTACATGCACACTCGTAACTTCGAGAATTTTTAATATTTTTACTCCAGATTTTCAATATTGCCATTTTTACACACCTCCTTATGAACAGTACAGCTGTCATTTTTCACAACCTGCCCAAAATGTGATTTTTCACATCTGGCGTACAATGGCGCAGTCGCTGTGGGAAATCAACGTTCGGGACGGATTAAGAAAATCATAGTGACATTGTTCATGAGCAGAGGTCCCAAAATACCTGTGTTGAAAATCTGGTGACAGAATTCCCAGAAATGACTGTGTTACAAGCGTACATTGTGCAGTTTTCACGCATACTTGTAACTTCAAGATTTTTTAATATTTTCACTCTAGACTTTCAACATTGCCATCTCTTCACACCTCCTTATGAATGGTGCAGCTGTCATTTTTCACATCCCACCCAAACTGTGTTTTCATACATCTGGTACAGAATGGCATAGTCACCATGGGAAATCAATGTTCGGGACAGACTAACAAAATCACAGTGCCACTGTTCATGAGCACAGGTCCCAAATGCTTTCATGAGGTGGGGTCACAAAAAGGCCATGTTGAAAATCTGGAGTGCAAATACCAACAAACGCCTGAGGCGTTAGGATTTCTAACCATAACGTCCCACCCTGTACAGACTGACAGGTGTCAGGGGTGTGCCTTTGGATTGTCTGCTGTAATGCTCATGCCATTCCACCCCCACCCCTACCCTTTACCACTGACAGGCATGAAGGTGTGCCTTGGACTTTTCAGCCCCAAAGTTCACCCTATTTTCCTATACTGCACCCATCTCAATGTACTTCCTTATGTAATGGGGTGAACATAAGGCCCAATTACCCCAAAGCACAACGCGACACTTGTCTGAGTCTGCAGGGCAGGTTGAGGTGAAATAGCATGAGCATTATGGCTGACAACACAAAGGCACATCTCAATGCCTGTCATTCTCTGCACTACCAATGCCAATGCCAGCAAGACAACATTCGTCATTGACAAATGCTTGCTAGTACTTGTTTTTACCGTGCATTGAATGGATTCAATGTACAGATAAGAACCAATCATAATGCAGACATTTCTCTGCCCATTTTATAAGCTGCAATAGTGACATCTTTATATTGTTGTACTGTAGTAGTGATGTCAGTAGTGCGACACAACCTTTAATGCAGCTGCACTGCTGCTTTCCTTATCCAATTGAGCTGGAAGCTGTTTTTTTTTTTTACTTTAACTTACAGAAACAGCTGCAGCATATTGAATAAGTAATTTGAACCTGCCACCAACCCTTGAATGCCTACTCTCCCAACCACCACTGTACTTAAAGGAAGCAGAGTATCTGAAATGGGCATGGATGCCAATACATTGCAGAAGATAATGTATGGGCATCCATACGCAGACAAGTCTGTGTCTTCATCTCAAGTTTCCTATGGCAACCAGTGAACCTCTCAAGCTTTGCTCTCAAGGTTCCTGGTTGTTATAGAAAGCTCTCGATGTAGACACTGGCTTGCTGTGTCTGGCTGCCCATAGATTATCCTACTTCAGGAACACTTTACAGGAAAACCTTAACTCTCCTCACAACTTCTGGCAAACACATTCTTCTCTTTTTAACCCCCCCATCAAATTCTTCCTCCCCCTCACATCTCATTGACAACAAACTAGTCTCAGACTCCCTCTCCATTGCCTCCACTCTAAATAAAGTTTTCACAACCTGTGCCCTACCCTCCACCCCTCCAGACCCCCTATTTCTTTGCACACTCCACAATTTCCAAATACATTTCATCTCTCCTGAAATCACAGCCCATGAGGTGTCTTGTGCCTTTCAATCACTGAATCTTCAAAAATCCAGCCCAGATAGACTTGACCCACTCCTAGTTCAGATCTCAGTCCCAGCCATTCCCCATCACTGTCCCTTCTGCTAAATCTCTCTTTCTCCCTTAAAACAGTCCCCCAGGTCTGGAAATCTGCAAAAGTGATTCCTCTTCACAAAGGTGGTGATCATTCCTCACCAGGAATTTACTGCCTCATCTCCCTCCTCCCTGTACTAGCCAAATTCCAGGAGTCCCTAGTCCTAACCAGACTCACCCACTTCCTCAAATTTCCTCTCACCCTACCAGTTCAGCTTTCAGAAAAAATCATTCAACTGTCTCCTCCCTTCTTCGGGTCATACATGCCTTCTTACAGGCATAGACCAAGGCCACCTTACCTCAGCTATATTCATAGACCTAGTCAAAGCATTTGATTCTGTCTCCCATTCTCTCCTCTCCTCCTCACTAAACTAGAACTTGCTGGCCTCTGCCCACTCTCAGTTGAATGGTTCAGATCCTACCTCTCTTGTCACTCCCAATATGTACAGGCTGGAGACTCCCCTCCCCCTCACCTCAATTCTAGCAGGTGTACCCCAAGGTTCTGTTCTAGGTCCCATCCCATTCTCCACCTTTCTAAATGATCTCCCTCTTGTACGTTTTTCCTCCCAAATACACCTTTATGCAGACAACACTACCCTCTACACTTCTGGCCCCCCTGTTCCTATGGTGACTATGCAGTTGTAGAATGACTTCACTTGCATTGTGCAATGGTTCCAAGCCAACCAACTTAACTTAACTGCTAAAAAAAAGTGTTCATGACTTTTGGCACCCCCCAAAAAACTATTCAAACTCCCCACACCCCCTCCTCCACATTTGATGGCACCACATTGGATACAGTCCCTGCCTACAAGTACCTTGGTGTCTGGCTAGACACCACCTTGACTTCACAACCCATGTCAACTACATTCATTCTAAGCTCCACCCTAGGCTTGGTGCACTCTACAGGAATAAAGATGTCCCCCCATCTGCCATATGCTCCGTATAAAAACAATTCTACCACTCTTCGATAACACCAATGTTAAATACGGTTTCCACCACCACCCTCTTCAAGCTGGACTCTCCTTTCAGTGCCTTTTGTCATTTCACTTTAAACACTCCCCTAAGGACTCAACACTGCACTGTCTACACCTCTCTGTCACTCCTCTCCCTATCCTCCTGCCAAAACTACCACACCTCCATTATCTCAACCAAATATTGGTTCATCGCACTCACCTCCTACCTCATCTCCCTCCTTTCCCTCTCCTCCTCCCACACATTCTACCATCTCTGCTCATGAGATCCTTGTACCTTCGCCCTTCCCATCCACACTCAACTCAGGTAAGGCTGCTTTCTCCTTCCACTTCCCTCAAATGTGGAACTCCCCTCCAACCTAGCTTCATATGGTACCATTACTAAATCTCTTTAAACATAGCCTCTCCCACTCTCTACCTCCCTCCTGTTCTTGCTACCAACCTGGCTAACCCCCTACTGTGCATTAGGGTGCTAAAGACATTTATTTCAAATTTTAACTAATCAGCCCAACTAATTGATCTTACTAAATGAACTGCACAATCACACCCATGCCCTCTATGTTTATTCCAATGCTTTCTTGCTGTTTTATCCTTATTACCTGTATTGTATGTACTACTTGTTCACTGAACTTGTGCACTGATTGTACCTTGCTTTTACCTTGCTTTACCCTGGTCATTTGTAACCTGCCTGACCATCCTGTATTCTGGTATTGTATATATACCTAGTGCATTGACTTGCACTTTGTTCCTACACAGGCAACTTTGTAAACTGTCTGAGACTATTGTATTTCTGTCATTTTGCCTCCTTTTTTCCCCTCCTCTGGGCACATCTGAAAACAAGCCTCAGCTCAGTGTGCCTCTCCTGGTCACAATTTTTAAATAAATAAATAAATAAAATACTGCATATCAGTGGGATCATGGGTAAATACATTGCACAACTGGGGGACTGATAAGTTTTATAATACGCCATATTTTAAAGGGGATCTGTTCCATGATGACCTTATTTTCCAACAGCACATACATTATATATGCTATACATGTGCTAAATACTAAACTACACTGAACACAGAATATCCAGCACTCACCACCTCTTTTAATGAAAATGCTGCCAAACGTTATTGGTGCATGATAAAAAGTGCCCTCCTGATGCGTTTCGGAGTAAAAAAAAAACCTTTATCAAAGGATGAACATACAATGTCTGGATGTATTTTTTTATAACCAGTATGACATCACAAAATATCATGTGATTCTTACTTCATTATTTCATTCAAAGATATATACATATTAAATAGTTTAAATACCATATAACACCAGTGCAAATATAAATATAAACATGCTGACTAGCTAGACATAAAAACAACTATCTAAAAACAAACATCAAGCACAACAGATTTATATTTACATATCTATTAGATTGTAAACAATGAGAACTTAGATTTCATCTTTCTATATCATTTACAAATCTGAAAAAGAAAAAAATAGAAGTTACAATTATCAAATTTTATTTTTCTTATTTCATAGTTATTTATACATCTGTTATATTTTCTTACATACTTTAAATATATCCAGCATATTTAAAATATGCTGAATATATTTAGAGTATATAAGAAAATATAAGAGATATATAAAACACTATGAAATAATAATGAATATGAAGTATGATAATTGTAACTGTTGTATTTATTTATTTTTCAGATTTGTAAATGATGTAGAAATATGAAATCAAAGTTCTCATTGCTTACAATCTAATAGAAATGTAAATACAAATCTGTTGTGATTGATGTTTGTTTTTAGATAGTTTTTTTGTCTACATAGTTAGCATGTTTATAATTTCACTGGTGTTATATGGTATATAAAATATTTAATGTACATCACTGTGAATTGTACCACAGACTGGGTTGGGTCTCTCTGTCTAGGAGGAGGGAATATCATAAGCTTATTTTTGCTTATAGGAGTGGCCTGGGACTTATTCCAAAATATGTAAGTAGTAGATTACATTTTAGGTAGATTGATCCAGCTTTGAGAAATGCACATGTGCAATAGCTACTGGTACCTACAGTAAAAAAACAAAAGATCTTTGTATCTTTTTAATCAATTTATTCCTATTTTTTGGGAACAAACTCCTGCATGAATTTATGAAGTTATATAACAAACCTGTATCAGTTTCAGTATTAAAACATTATTTAATATTTTTAATATATTGATTTTGAATTTAATAGTATACTAAAGTATACCAAAAAATCATGGTAATACCACTGAAAACAAAGTGATAACACCACTGTTTCCCACTAGTAATAGTATCATTCAAATATGATAATAGTATTGTTCAGGTGCCGTAATAGTATCATTTGGGACCTAAATGATAGTATTATCAACAAAATTCAAGAACGCAGGTGCAACTCTGGGCACAATGTCATCCTAAGTGTGCCTTCAGATTGGCTGCTTTTCCTGTGTGGCCGGGCAAAACAATAAAAAAAAAATGTCAGTTCGCTATCTCACTTAGTGAGGTTGCACTGAGTGACCCCCGGCGTCACCATGATTTTTTCCATTTTTCTTTTGTATTCACAGGATATTAATGAAATAAGCCTCTGGGTGCTACAAAAAAAGAGAAAAGGTAGGACTACCTAAAATTCTTATGAATCCGACATGAGTAAGAGTAGGGATGGGGCTCAGAGCGAGTCGCAACACAGTACTGCGGTCACCCAGAAACAAGAATCCTTCACTGCAGTGTCTGACTGCTGGCACCCATATAAAAAATTGTCATTAAATTCAAAATTCATATACTAAAAAATAATGTATAGGTGCCAGTGCATTACTGGCGAGTGATACCATCTTGAGGTTCTGGACCTGGGAACCTCAGGAGCTTTGCTCTCAAGGTTTCTATGTGTCCAGAACCTCTCAATTGTATTACTCTCCGGTAGTGCACTGGCACCTTTACATTATTCTCTCTTTAATATATGGATCATGAATTTAATAGCCTAGGAAAGCATACAAAAAATATACGGTAATGTTATCACTTCCGCAGTGATAATACCACACTTCAAGAGTGATAATATTATCATTCAGGTCCTGTAATAGTATCCTTCAGGACCTGAATGATAGTATTATCAGAGAAGCTCAACAATGCACGCGCCACTCTCTCTGTCCCATGTCTCCCAAGTGTGCCTTCTGGTTGGCCCCTTTTCCTGTGTGGGTGGGCAGAAAAGTTGAAAAAACATGGCAGACAGTTTCTTGTTAAGCGAGACTGTTTCTCCTCAGGAATATTTTAGCCATTTTTTTCTTCAGATCGCAAAAAGGGACATATGTTTATGATCCTGCCTTCCTGAATACAGAAGAGGTAGGATCTGAGTATCAAACAAAAAAAAGTCTCCAACCATGGCTTGTGTATGTGTGATGGAGGGAGTTGGGACAGGTGCACTGAAATGCTGCCGCGCTTTGCCAGCATGGAGAAAGTCTTCATTGCACAAGAAGAATGCCTGTTCAATGCCTATATAGGAACAATGAGAGCATCCCTGGATATCTGGTGTTCAAAATTCGCAGATGATACCAGAATAGGAAAGGTGGTTAACACGAATAAAGATGCGGACTTATTGCAGACAGCCCTAAGTGAACTTGAAATTTGGGCAGACAGCCACGGTTCATTGTTTAATGTGGATAAGTGTGGAGTGATGTATTTGGGTAAGAACAATATGATGCACAATTATAAAATGGGAGGTAGAGATCTTAAAGAGACCTCTGAGGAAAGTGACTTGGGGGTAAGAATTGGTAATAAATTTAACTTTACACCCCATTATAATCAAATTATTAAAAAAGCTGCTAGTATTCAATATTGTATCAACAAGCATATAAAGAGTAGAGACAAGGGTGTTCTGTTACCACTGTATACATCTTTGGTACGGCCCCATTTGGAATACTGTTCACAGTTGTGGTCACCATATAAGATAGGGGACATTGCATCGATAGAGAGGGTACAGAGACGAGCCACCCGCAGAATAAAGGAAGTACAGGGGATGGATTATGATCAAAGGCTAGTGTCATTGGGATTGTACTCATTGGAGTTTAGAAGATTGAGAGGGGACATGTGTATGATATATAGGGCCCTGAATGACCCAGTATTAAGGGATCAACTTGCACTGGATGTTATGGTTCATAATCATAACACCAGGGCACACACGTTACAGATAAAAAGGGAGAGATTCAAATCAAATAAAAGAAAGTACTGGCTAGCAGTTAGAGCACCAAGGATCTGGAACAGACTACCAGCAGAAATAGTTGATAGTGGGGATATGGAAATTTTTAAGAGTAAACTGGATAGTTACTTAATAAAAAATGGAATACGGGGATATTGTTAAGAATAAGGCGAGCATATGGCCTTTGTCTTAAAAGCTCGGAAACCTATGAAACCTATGAAAGCAGAAAAAAACTTGCATCCATATATTTAAAAAAAATAATGGATATGTCACTAGGCATTACCGGTGACAAACCATGTCGAGGTTTTGCACACAGGAACCTCTTGAGCTTCACTCTTGCAGTTCCTACGTGTCCAGAACCTCTTGAGGGTATTACACACAAGTAATGCCTAGTAACCTAACCATTATTCTCTTTTTGAACATGTTTGTAATTGTTTTAATTAATTAAATGTAATGTATCATTGTAATGTATGTTCTGTGTGTTGTAACTGATGTTTGTCTGTAATGTGTATTATTTTTTAAGTACCGCTTCAAGGTCACCTTTGTGAATGAGCTTGTGCTCAATGGTTATACCTTAAATAAACTAAACTAATATGTATATATCTTTAAATGAAATTGTATGCTTATCCTTTGGTAAAGTTTTTTATTCTTTTTTTTTTTACTCCAAAATGCATCAGGAGGGTGCTGTGTTTTTATTATGCACCTGCAATACAGATTGGCACCATTTTCTATAAACTACATGAGAGCAGTGTTTTTCATTATAAGAAGTGGTGAATACTGGATATTCTGTGTTTTTGTGTTGCTCCACTTATCTTTAGCACCATATCCAAGTGTGACGTCTTTTGTATTTAAAATAAATACTGAGCTATTTGGAAGCCTTGGGGTCAAAGTCTTTTTCATCTGTGGCCTCAGTTTTAACAGGCTTGAATTTAAAAATGCAGGGCTGACTACATTGATATTTCCTGGCTTCACACTGTGTTCTTAGCAACCTCAAATTACCCTTGTGTAATAGCCTTTTAGTGTCCCAAATCACATAACAAGCTACTGTACCTGCCTGATACCGCAGTATTGCCCCTTCCTCTAAGAATTTGTCAAGGGTCTCACTGATGGCTGTTTTGCTTGATACAATACTGCTGGGTAGGTAGGGAATATGGCAACTACTGTATGCATGTTTGTGTGCTTTTGTGTGCCTTGATATGACTTACTAGTAGGTATGTTACACAGTAATACTTTGTAAATAATAGACTCCTTGAACTGCTTAAAGAAAAAAAAATCTAACTCTCCAAAAACAAGCATTTGATCTGGAAACAGGACAGTGCTACAGTTGCTTGATTGTAGAGACTGAACTGGCTGGACCTTTTCAGTTGATTTAAAGTTCTACAACAGTATAAAGTGCTAAAATAAGATTTTAACTTAGATGAAAACCATTAAAACAAAAACATACAGTAGACCTGTTTTCCCTAAACAAAAATAAATAAATACTGTAGCTGATCCTTGGGATTCGAATACAATATTTCAGGTTTGGATAAAGGATATTTCATCCCATCAAGATATGACTTTTTTTGCAATGTCAAAAGTGAAAGAAAATAATAAATTGTGTTACAGTATCATAAAAGGTTGCACAGTATCAGTATAATAGCTTGGCAGAAGACACCAGGAGAAAGGACTGCTGTGTGATTGAACTTCTCTGCTGGGACTAAAGTAGAAGAACTTTTGTACTTGGACCTTTAATTTAGGGTAAAAAAACTGACATACAAAAAAAAAGTGTGTGTTTGGGTTAACTGAACTGAATGGGTATCTGAAGAGTTATCTAGGTGTAAATCTCAGGTGACTGAAAGGACTTAACTGCTGTGAGGTTTAAATTACTTGTAGAAATAATAAGTTTAAATGCTACATTGACAAGCATTTAAACTAGCAAAGGGGGGTGGCAGGCCAGCAAGGAGGGTACCTACTTGCTCACCCCCCACAGCTAGCAGTGGAACCAGTGAACCAGAAGAGTGGCTATCTCTGCAAAGCAGTGTGCAAAAGATGGAGATTAGTGCCCAAGAGATGGATAAGCAGAAAAGGGGCAAAATTCAGCAGAAGGGCAGACAGCAAGGAGAACTAGGGATAAATGACAACCAAGGAAGGGGCTGGAGTAGAACAGTGAAGCAGTCTAGGGAGGTCAAATCATGGAAAGCCATGTGTGCAAATGCCAGAAGCCTTAGCAACAAGATGGAAGATCTGGAGGCTGTCATGGTACAGTCAGACCTGGACATTGTGGCCATCACTGAAACCTGGTGTAATGATAACCATGACTGGGAGATGGCCATACCTGGCTACAACATATTCAGAAGAGACAGAGCAGGCAGGAAGGGAGAAGGAGTGGTACTGTATGTGAAAAATGACATAAGGGCCACAGAGATCCAGGAGGAACAAAATGGGGGAGAGATACTGTGGGTTAAGCTGGAAAGGAAAATGGGGACAGCCTATCCGCACAGGTGTGGCTACAGACCACCAGCCCAGGAGGAAGAAATAGATAGGAGCTGATGCTAGCCCAAAAGATGGCAGACAAGAGTGAGGTAGTACTGGTTGGAGACTTCAATATTCCAGGCGTGGACTGGAGCATCCCAGCAGCCGCATCAACTAGGAGCAGATTTATCCTGGACTCTCTTCAGGGTGCCTTCCTCAAGCAACTGGTCATGGAACCAACTCAGCAGAAGGCAATACTGGACCTTGTGCTCACAAACAGGGACAGTGTGATGGGGGTAACAGTGGGGGAGCACCTGGGTAACAGTGACCACCAGTCATTGTGGTTTGAAATCACAGAAAGAGCAGAACCAAACCACACAAAAACACGAATCCTGGATTTTAAGGGGCAGACTTTGGGAAAATGGATACTTGAAAGAGGCATTAAGGGCAATGGGACAGGAATCAGGGGTTGAGGAACAGTGGGCAGTATTTAAAATGGGAATTACAAGAACAACAGAATTATGCATTAAGCAGATTAGCAAGAGGAAAAGGAAGAGGAGACCATTATGGTTTTCCAAAGAGGTAGCAAAGAAAGTGAAAGCCAAAAAGATTGCATTCAGGCAATACAAAAAGACAGGCAGAAGGGGATAGGAGAAGTACCAGGAGAAGCAAAGGAGGTAGGGAGGTCAGTAAGGAAGCCAAAGCTCAGACAGAAGAACACATTGCAAAATCAGTGGGTAAAGGGACAAAACCTTTACAGGTACATAAGTGAAAAAAGAAAGACAAAGGAGGATAGTGAGACTGAAGGGGAGGATGGGAGCTGCGTGGAGGATGACAACAGTAAAGCTGACATATTGAACAGGTATTTCTGCTTAGTCTTTACTGAGGAAGAGGGGGGTAATGGGTTTGAAGGGAGTACAAGGGGTGAGAATGGTGCAGAAATGGACACAAGTCCCTTTACACGAGAAAGGGTCCTGAAGGAACTGGAAGTAATAAGAGTTGATAAAGCAATGGGGCCAGATGGAAAGAACTAAGAGAGGTGGTGGCTGAACCTCTGGCTATCCTGTTTAGCCGATCACTGGATACAGGGGAGGTACCCAAAGACTGGAGGACAGCAGATGTAGTCCCCTTATACAAAAGTGGGAACAAAGAGGAAGCAGGTAACTACAGACCAGTCAGCCTCACCTCGGTAGTAGGGATGATCATGGAAGCACTGCTGAAGGAGAGATTGGTGGAACATCTGGTTGTCAATGGACTACAGGACCCAAGGCAGCATGGTTTCACCAGGGGGAGGTCATGTCAGACCAACCTCATTGAATTTTTTGACTGGGTGACTAGGGAGGTGGATCAGGGGAGGGCAGTGGACATGGCCTATCTGGACTTCAGCAAGGCCTTTGACACTGTGCCACATAGAAGACTATTACACACTTTGGGGAATATGGGTGTGGGCAGGACAGTAGTGTGGTGGGTAGGTAACTGGCTGGGTGGCAGGACACAGAGGGTGGTGGTAAATGGCTGTCACTCCACAGAGGGAAGAGTGACCAGTGGGGTACCACAGGGATTAGTGCTGGGACCGGTCCTATTCAACATCTTCATCAGTGACATTAGCGAGGATCTAGAAGGCAGAATTTCACTGTTCGCTGATGACACAAAGCTCTGTAACAGAGTAGACACACCAGAGGGTGTAGACAGAATGAGAAGGGACCTGCAGAAACTTGAAGAATGGTCAGGGGTTTGGCAGTGGAAATTCAATGCAAAGAAGTGCAAGATAATGCATATGGGGCACAAAAACCCTGGCACAATATATCAGTTGGGGGTAAGGATACAGCATGCACCAAGCAGGAAAGGGATCTTGGGGTTGTCATCTCTGATGACCTCAAGGTAGGGAAACAGTGTGACAAGGCAGCAGGTAAAGCAAATGGATGCTGGGATGTATAGGCAGGGCATCACCAGCAGGAAAAGGGAGGCCAGCATTCCGCTTACAAGACACTAGTGAGGCCCCACCTGGAGTACAGTGTACAGTTCTGGAGACCAGCCCACGTATGACATAGACAGGGTAGAGAAGGTTCAGAGGAGGCAACAAAGATGGTGCATGGATTGCATCGTAAGTTCTATGAAGACGGGTTGAAGGAACTGAACATGTACTCCTGGAGGAGAGGAGGGAGTGAGGGATATGATAGAGACATACAAGTATCTTACAGGAGGAACAGGGTGCAGGAAAACACTATTTTTAAGCGAAAAGATTTTCCAGGACTAGAGGCATGGGATGAAGTTGGAGGGAGGACGATTCAGAGGAAACATGAGAAAGAATTTCTTCACAGAACGGGTGGTGGACAAGTGGAACACCCTGCCAGAGGAAGTGGTGGGGGCTGAAACAATCACAGGATTTAAGAATGCATGGGATAGACATAAAGGAATTCTAGAGGTCAGGGGTAAGGAGAAACAGACTTCTAGGAAAACAAACTGAACTTACAAGCTCAAATGGGCAGACTGGGTGGGCCATTGGCCCTTATCTGCTGACACTGTCTATGTATCTATGTATCTAAAGATCTGGTAAGTAGGGGGAGTGGCTTAGCTAGAAGGAAGCTACATTTAAAGACTGCCTTAGAAAGATTCTGCTAATAGCTTGGCAGAAGACACCAGGAGAAAGGACTGCTGTGTGATTGAACTTCTCTGCTGGGACTATATTGCCCTCCTTCCCTCCCCTCCACCGTCCCTCCCATCCAAAGCTAGTTCTATTTTTATAGGCACAGGATTTGACTGACAACAGGAACTTCCTGTTTAGGGGCAAGAAGTGAGTGATCACAGAACCACCAAGGACCCACCATCCTAGAAGGGCAAGAGTAGCTCTCCAGCCCCCTCTAGCTGCTGGAGGTCTGCCTCTGAGCAAGTAAGTGGTCTACTGAGAAATATAGGATATTCTTGTCTCAGAACAGGACAATCAGGAGCTTAAAGGGCACACAGGCAGAAAGTAAGGAGAGAGAAAAACAGAGGAAAGAGTAAGGATTGCAAACAGTTAAGGGGCAGAAGAAGACATGATTGGAGTAGTGCAGTGCAGTGGCTGTGGAGCAGCAGTCTTCCGGGAGATGTTCTGGAGGATGCGGTGTTGTCCCATCTGCAGGCACCTCTCTGGGCTGAGGAAGAGGTTGCTCATCTCCAGGCTGAGTTGGCCAGGATTTGTGGGACCTCCTCTTCATCCAGGGACCACCAGTGCCACTGCCTGCCTCAGAAGTTGCCAAGAAAGAGGAGCGGTTGGACCACAGTGGGCTCAGGGAGGGTGAGGGTGGTGGAACAGAGGTGCATCCCTCCAGTTGTACCTCTCCACAATTCCTATGCCATTCTGGCAAAGTGTGGTTCCTCTATGGAGGCACCCACAGTGGAGACCAAAGAGGATGCTGGGAACCTCCACAAAGGAGACCCACAGGAGGGTGGCAGGGGACCCTGCAGGGGAAGGAAACAACTCCTGGTGGGGGACTCCATTGTTAGGAAGGTAGAACTGGGGGAGGAAGGGGAGAGGGAGGTAAGGTGCCTGCCTGGTGCCATAGCTTGGAGCGACAGGGAGCGAATCCTCAGGATTGCCAGAGCAGCTGCACAGGGGAGGGAGCTGGATGTCATTGTCCACCTAGGGACAAATGACCTGGCTAAGAAAGGGATTAGAGAAGTGCAGGAAGAGTTTGTGGAATTGGGGAGGGGTCTTAGTCAAGTAGCACGCACGGTAACCTTCTCGGAGGTGCTACCCATCTATGGCAAAGGAGAGGCTAGGGTGTTCCGCACCATGGGATTCAATCGGTGGTTGAAAAACTGGTGTGGAGTGCAGGGATTTGCTGCACTGGGGACTGGGGGTCCACCTGGAGTGATGCAAGCCTATACTGGCATGATTGGCTGCATCTGTCCGGGAGGGGAACCAGGATCCTAGGTGATAGGTTTAAATGCTTCATTGGCAAGCTTTTAAACTAGCCAAGGGGGGGAGGCACTGGAAAGGAGCAGGAAAACCCTAGCCCCATCAAATAATCATGGTAGTAAGTGCGGCAAACACCAACATAGAGGTGTCGATAGGGAGAAGGGCAGGGGTAAATGGAGAAAGTGACAAAGGCAAGAAGGACAGGGATGGGGCAAAAGGGAGTAAGGCCATCAGGAAATGGAGGGTAATGAGTACCAATGCCCATAGTCTGGGCAACAAGCTCTCTGAGCTGATGGCCTTAAGGAAGAGGGATGCCTGGATATCGTAGCGATCACAGAAACATGGTACACAGAGAACCATGACTGGGATGTTAACATACCAGGGTACATAACCTACAGGAGAGACAGGCAGGGGAGAAGAGGGGGAGGAGTAGCTCTCTATGTAAAGGAAGGGATAAAAGCAACTGAACAAAAGAGCAAACAGGGAGGAGAGGAGGCACTGTGGGTCACCTTGAGACTGGAAAGGCACCACAATCCGACAGGGTTGTGTACAGACCCCATGTCAGGGGGAAGGAATGGACAAGGATATGATAGAAGGCATTCTTAGAATGGCAGAGAAAGGGGAGATACTGTTGATGGGAGACCTAAATATGCCAGATGTTAACTGGAGCACATTTGCTGCAGCCACATCCAAGAGCAGGGCCATTCTTGATGCCCTACAGGTGGCAGGCATTAGACAGCTAGTTTCAGAACCTACTAGTGAGGGAGCAATCTTAGACCTCGTACTTTCAAACGGGGGCAGTGAGAGGATCTCAGATCTAGAAGTGGGTTGCCATCTGGGGACAAGTGACCATCAAACAGTGTGGTTCACGTTAAACTCAGCTACAGAATCAAGCCATACAAAAGTGAGGGTACTGGACTTTAGGAGGACTGACTTTGGCAAGATGGGAGAGTGCCTCAGAAAAGCACTAGCAAACAGGCTAGAAGGAGGTGTGGAGCAACAATGGGGAATTATCAAGACTGCCATTACAGAGGCAACAAGCCTTTGTGTGAAACAAATAAACAAATCAAAACGAAAGAAAAAGCCACTATGGTTCTCAAAAGAGGTGGCTGTGAAAGTCAGGAAGAAAAAGATAGCATTCCGAAGTATAAGGAAACACAGAAGGAGCAGGACAGAGAGTTGTACCAGTTAAGGCAGAAGGAAGCAGGAGGGAAGTCAGACTAGCAAAGGCCCAAACTGAGGAAAAGATAGCCAACTCAGTTAAGAAGGGGATAAAACCTTTATAGCTACATCAGCGAAAGCATAGAAAGACAAAGGGAGGATAGTGAGGCTGAATAGAATGAACGGTGGGTGGGCAGAGGGGGACAGTGAAAAAGCAGGAATACTGAATGAATATTTCTGCTCAGTATTCACAAAAGAGGAGGGGGAAGTGCCTAATCCAATTAACAGAAGCACTCTTGATAGGGGGGTCGATCCCAGTCCTTTCACAGAAGAAAGGGTTCTGCATGAACTCCTAAAACTGAAGGTGGACAAAGCAATGGGTCCTAATGGAATTCACCCCAGAATTCTAAAACAATTAAGGGAGGAACTAGTGAAACCACTGGCTACTCTTTTTAATAAATCATGGGAGGATGGTGTGGTACCAGAGGACTGGAGGAAGGCAGATGTGATTCCCCTTCACAAAAGTGGGACCAAGACAGAGGCAGGAAACTACAGACCTGTCAGTCTGACCTCTGTGGTAGGGAAAGTGATAGAGTCACTTCTGAAGGAAAGAATAGTTGAGTACCTAGAGGCCAGTGGAGCACAGGACCCAAGGCAGTATGGGTTCACAGCGGGAAGGTCATGTCAGACAAATCTAATAGATTTCTTTGACTGGGTGACCAAAGTAGTAGACCAGGAGGGCTGTGGACATGGCCTACCTAGACTTTAGCAAGGCATTTGACACAGTCCCACACAAAAGATTAATAGTCAAATTAACCAGCCTGGGAGTGGGACCTAGGTGGTAGCCTGGGTAAAACATTGGCTGGACAACAGGACACAGAAGGTAATTGTAAATGGAGTCCACTCTGAAGAAAGGGGGGTTACTAGTGGGGTACCACAGGGTTCAGTATTGGGCCCAGTCCTTTTTAATGTTTTCATCAGTGACATTGCAGAGGGACTGGAAGGAAAAGTATGCCTTTTTGCAGATGACACAAAGATCTGCAACAGGGTTGATACACAAGGAGGTGTGGAAAGGATGAAAAGGGACTTGGCAAGGTTGGAGGAATGGTCAGAAGTATGGCAGCTAGGATTCAATGCAAAGAAGTGCAAAATAATGCACCTGGGAAACAAGAACCCAGGGGAAGAATACACAATGGGTGGGGAGGTAGTAACAACAACAAAAGGAAAGGACCTGGGGGTAATCATATCAGATGACCTTAAGGTTAGCAAGCAATGTGAGAGGGCAGTAGGGAGGGCTGGGGTATACTGGGATGTATAGGGAGAGGCATCATCAGCAGAAAACAGGAAGTTGTTATCCCTCTGTACAGACAGTTGGTGAGACCCCATCTGGAGTACTGTGTCCAGTTCTGGAGACCCCATCTCCGCAAGGACATAGACAGGATAGAGGCAGTCCAGAGGAGGGCAACTAAAATGGTGCAGGGTCTGCAAGAGAAGCCGTATGAGGGGAGACTAAAGGAGCTTAATATGTATACCCTTGAGGAAAGAAGGGAGAGGGGGGACATGATAGAAACTTTTAAGTACCTCAGTGGAATCAACAAAGTCCAAGAGGGTAGCATGTTTCAGAAAAAGAGACTTGCAAGAACAAGAGGACACAATTTAAAGATAGAAGGAGGGCGGTTCAGGGGCAATGTGAGGAAGTATTTCACAGAGAGAGTAGTGAATGCATGGAGCAGCCTTCCTGAGGAAGTTGTGGGGTCTAAAACTGTGGGAGAATTCAAGAATGCATGGGACAGACATAAGGCAATTATTGTGGGGGGTAGGAAGAAATAGGCTGTTGGTTAACTAGGATCTGCGGCCTATCTTGTAGGTAGGGAAATGGGCAGACTAGATGGGCCTAGCGGTTCTTATCTGCCGTCAAAGTCTATGTTTCTATGTTTTTATCAACAGTATACTTTATGATGATGTTGGGGTGTGTGTGTGTGTGTGTGTGTGTCTCTGTCTGTCTCGAGGAAGATGACAGTAAGTGAAGTGCATGGTGTATAGTGAGGCATAGGATCTTGGCCATAGAGAAAGTAAGTAGCATGATTCATTAAAAAAAGCACAAAAACAAAGTGAATATTATAGACTGCTTAGGGAACAGTGGGGAAAAAGCTTGATACTCATATAACCTTAAAACTGGTTTAAGGAGAAACTAAAACTCCAAAAACTAGTACGTTAGTCTAAAAACAGGATGGTGCCATGAAACTGCAAGATTTTTAAAAAGTTAGATAAAAACAGTAAAATAAGAAATATTTGTGTTTATTTTACCATGAAAGAGCTCCATTGAGCAGTGTTCATTTACAAGGAGGCCCAGGTAAGGACAGGTACCATTACAGGAGGTAAAGAGCAGTTCACATAATACATGAAATTAAAATCTCTTTTTAAACACAGGTGTCCAGATATGTAAGCAGTGAGACAAGATGGGGTGTGCATTGAACAGATCTGACCACGTGCCTAGGAGCATAGTGAAGCATAAGGCTGCAGGCTGAGTGCCGTCAGCCCCTACTAGTGCAGTCATATCTCTTCCTTGCGCAGCCCTGGATTGCCTTATTGCACTTATAAAATTAGCTACATTTTTTTTTATTTTTAAATGTTAGAAAAAAAACATGTTTATATGTATAAAATTGGATATTATTAAAATGTATGATAAAATAGTCCTTCCAACAGTTAGAAAATAACATCATTTTTTTTGTTACTATAGTTTTTCTTTAATGGCCATTTGTACTTTTTTGCCAGTGTCAGCCAGGAGACCCCCCTCCCATCACCTCATCACAGTACTGTCGGGCTGATGATGCATCAGCTTTTTTTTTCCAGCCTGAAATGGCAGAACAAGCCTGCATGTATTCAACAGAACAGCGAGGACTGCTACCTGCCATGAAGCATGATCGCTGTGAGTTAACATACAGGAGTAAGCTACTATATGTGTTACAGCGAGTGCCCATACATGACTGAATGGATCCTCCCCTCCCGTGCTGGACTGAGCGGCCTTCCATGAGTGGCAATACTTCTGTTGCACCTCAGCCTTCAAGAACTGAGGCAGCTGATAATAAAATTAGCAAAAATAAATAAATAACAAACAGACATATAGATTTTACTTGTAACATTCATTGGCAGCAGACAGAGTGGAAGTAATCATTCTCTAACAGTGGCAGCATGTTCGTCATGTGACCAAACAGGATGACTAAAAATGCATTCCTTTGTTTCAAATTAGCTATCAGATGTCTGTAGGGATGGTATTTACTGGTAAAAAAAAGTTGGTAATAAATCTTGCCAAATATATTTACTGCATGGCTTTTACTCAATAATGCTTTCCTTACTAATAGTGGGGAAAATGGTGGCTTTTAAAAAAAGTGTCTGTTCCGAAGGCATAGTGATTTTGTCTGGTACTACAGTCCTGCTTTTTAGTATTTCTTTTTACCTGTGCATTGAACTGATTCAGTGCACACATAACAACCGATCAGGATGCAAGAATTTCCCTGCCCATTTTACAAAATCTAATAAAGGCTAGAGACAGTTGAAATGTATATACATAGTACTCGCAATAGAACAGATGCATACAGTGAACTACCAACCAATGCAGTATTGTATCAAAGAGTAAAATATAATTTACTTATTATTTTAATAGCATTGACATATATTACACAGTAGCAAAATTGATCAAGTGTCACAATAAAAAGAGAAGTGCTTGGCCCAGTGGCACTGAAGGTTGAGGCTCTGGTCATCACACCTCACGCCATACTAGCAACCCAGGTTCGGACACGAGCCTGTGTCGGCAGGGGTCAGCAGGGGAGAGATAGGAGTGAGCATCTAGAGGACTACTCTCCCATCCCAGAGAGGGTTCCAAGGTACCACCGTTCTGCAGCAACCCCTGGTGATGACTGGGGGCACTGCTAGAGCTGGTGCAGCATAAAGGAGTGCCACAGATGTTGGCACATAGTGTGCCTTGGTGTCATTGCGCGCCCGCACTCCTGGGGGGGGGTTACCAGAACAGTGAAAAATGGCAGCACTAGCTGTGGTAGCTTAATGGCCGCTACTCCATCATCCAATGATGCTTGGATGGACATGCCGGGAACGGATCCTGGCCTGGCACGAGGGGGTGCCCCTTTTGAAGGTACAGTTGCATATGCCAGCTGGCATGCAACTCCTGGGTCAGCGGTGAGGTGGAGCGGTGGCTGGAGGATCAGCAGGTTAGTGGCTGCAGGGTGGATAAATAAATACTAAATAAAAAAAAAGAAAGAGGTGCTGATGAAGGAACTCTTCTTGCATGGCATTCCAACAAGTGGGGGCAGTGAAATGGGGGCAATATACAGTATACCATGAAATAAGCTTCTTTGTCTTGGCAAAATTAAATAAGATAATTTGTACTGATATTAGACTGTTTCTTCATGAATAAGAAGAAATTCTAAAGAAAGTCTTGAAGATTAAGATTTTTTTTACAGTTTGCATACTTTGATACTCAAACATATGATAGAGTTCAAACCTCATCCTAAGACATCAGTGTAAAACACTCATCTCAATGAGACCGAGGGAATAAAACAATTCTGGCTAGTTGTCTTTTAGTCTGCTGGTACAGGGAAGGGAGGACCTTGCTTTACCAAATTAATTGTGTATTAGCTTGTAACACTAAACTATGGCTGGTTAAAGGAAGGAAAAGATCAAGTCTTTGTCCATCTTCCTGCACATGGGAAGGATAGTGCTGCCAGCAACCAGCTGAATTTACCTGCATACAGCCAAGTACCAGCAGGAGAAGAGTACCCATAGATGTAGAATTGTGTGAATACCTCTTTCTGAATGTTCGGATGAATGTTTAAGATTTGAGCCCCAAACATTCAACAGTTCGGTAGTAAGCCCTCCCCAATATTACTCAGTCACCTCCCAGTAGTTTCTGTTGCCGATGTTAAAAAAGTAAAAGCAAATCCCATACCCTCAACTTCTTATCACTAAACCCACACCCTCATCCACTGTCCTGGTGGATGGAGTGCAGGTTGTAAAGACAGAGGCCCATTAAATTTTATATGCAACTTGAATCAAAAGTAACTTGCCCCCACCCTCATATCTACTCTCATTCTTCAGCCTAATTCAGAAGATAATGTTACTCCTGTCCTCCTGCACTCTAGGCACCAAATTATTCCCTTCCTCCTCTCCCCCACCTACAAGAATAATTTATTTCTACATTCTCATGTTGGACAGCCAACACAGTCTTCCCTCCACCTCAGCCACATACTTTCAAATGAATAAAAATATGGTCATGGCTGACTGCAGATCAAGCTATTACTGTAAGTTTGACAATGGCTATTCTAGCAGACAGGCTGTGGAGCACTTGACAGAGAGCTACCCTTTGCTCAGCCAAACCTGACATTAGTCCTGACACAGATGCCTCCCTCCTGGGTTGTGAAGTGCATTTTGTGGACTTGCCAGCATATGGGTTGTGGATTTCTCAGAAGCAAGAGCTGCACTTTATTATGTTTACGTTGACAGTGATACATCTAGAAGTGCAAACATTCTCCTTGAGGGTGGCTAGTCTTTTGATTACTGTTTATACAGACAAAAGCACAGGAATGTTTTGTGTAATCAAGCAGGATGTTTTATGAAAATAAGCATGGGGAGCAACCTCAGTCACCAAGGAGATGTATCCCACAGAACATCTCTACAACAAAAAGTTGTGCATGATCTGCTCCAGTGCCAGGGGACACCATACATTCACCTGTTTGTGTCCTGAGAGAACTGCAAACTGCTACTCTTCTGTGCCCATCCCCAATGACTGGTAACAGTTTGGAAGCTGGCATCTACCCTTAAATGGCTGGCAGTATAGCCTGGAAGTTAGATTATTGAGCTGTGAATGAGTTTGGTATATCCAGCAGACCTGGGTTTGAGTCCCACAACCTCCACTTGCATACTGTGTGACTCTGAGCAAGTCACTTAACTGACTCTGAGCAAGTCACTTAAGGGAAACGTCCACATACACAGTCGGGCCCCACCTCCATGTGAAGTGGGGCTTGATTAGTAGATGCAATAGGAAAACATTAAAATAAACTTACTCGCTTCACATTTATTTGAAATTATATCTGGTTGATCCACATGGAGGTGGGGCCTGACTGTACATGGACGTTTCCCTTTAACCAGCCCAAAGCTCCCATGTCACCTCTGAAAACAGGCACTTGTTCCTAGTGAGCCTTGGATGGTTCACAAAGAGTAAATTAATAAAAATAAATAAATGGGCCAACAGTTGCTGGCCCTTTTCCCTGGCATGTAAGTTTTTGCTCAAGGTACACCTCAAAGGAGTTAGATTGATTTTATTAGCTCATCAATTCTGATTCTGATTACATTTTTTTTGTTAAAAGTCTTGAAATTACGACTAGTTACAAAGGTCTGGTTGACATACATTATAAATATCATTGTAATACATACATAATAAAACCAGAACTATAAAAGTTATATAACTACAATTGTACAAATATCTAAATGTATATTATTCTAAATATGTAATAAAACAGCAGATTGCATTTCTGCAAAAACCAATAAATAACATACAAAAATGGATTTTTCATACTTCCTTGTTCAAACCCAAGGTTTTTCCCACAATTCATTGGTCTCAATGTGTACTCAGATCTTTCCCTTAAAAATAAAAAAAAAGTGCAATCTGTTTAATGCACATATTACAGAAAAAAATACCATTGACAATTGTACCCTTCATTGATCTAATTTCTTACCTTCCCAACTACTCAGTGCATTAATTAAGCGATAAGGCATGACTGGGTATGTGCTAATGTGTTGTAACATCACTCCTGGGGTGGTTCAATACCCAGCAGTGATGTTATTACACATTATACAATGGCAAGGAAGAATGCTGCCCTCTAGTTGGTCAGTCTGGGACTGGGTCAGTGGTGTTATCCCAGTACAACATCATGAGTTTAGTCCCAGCATACAGATGACCGCATCAACCATTAGGGAAATCACTCCACGTATGTACTGTACCTCCAGTTCTTGCTGCTCCCAGACACTGCTGAGTAGGGGCGCAGAAGTGTATAAGCCATCATGCCACCCTCCCAACACAGACGCAAATACATTCTCTTCCTCACTCCCCTTTTTTTTCCCTCTACAATATTACTTAGGGAAAGGAGAAACTGTACAAGACTGCAGCTTCTACAAATGAACAATTGTTTCTTCAAAGTGACAGCACGTGGCTGTCCATTTCCATTACTGCTGGCGTTACAGTCCATGACCTCACTTCAAGCACCCACTCCTAAGCCCCCCTCCCCATATTTCTTTCTGTTTTGAAAGACAATATAAGCTGTCATTCATAGCGGAAGATCCTTCCTTTTACAAACTTCTCTGCTATGCAGTCAACACTGGGAGAAGTGCATATCTACCCCAAGTGTTAAAGCCTGCCCCTCACTCTACTGTGTAAATCCTTGTTCCACGGTCAGCTCCCTCTCTCGTTCTAGCAATAAAAACAATTTCTCAGTGGCACAGAGGTGGAGCCGGGAGATGAACCAACCACATTTACCATTATTTTCCATCACAAGCTACTGGCCACATACCCGATTAGTTACTGAAAGCCAGAAGTCTCACTCCTCTGCTCACTCGTTCTGCATCCACCATGATTTGCATTTTGCAGTCATACAAGACACCCAGTCCGAGGGCAGTCAGAGGGGCCAGTTGAATTAAACTCTATGGACTAAGATGGAGAATGAACTGAGATGGAGAACAAACTACCAGGCACAATAGAAATAAAAAAAAAACAACAACAAAAGTATTTTTTTTTGGGGGGGGGGACATGTATAAAAGGCAGTCAGATGAAGACAGAGTCCCACTTATTTACCAGCAGCACCACCTACTGGTCAAAAGAGAATTATTTTTTTTCCTGTGTATACCTCCACAGTGATAAATGAACTAAAAATCTCCTAAAAATGTTTTTTTAATTTTATATGTATATAAATATATAACAGAGCCATTGTATAAATGCAATAATGCTCTCCAAGATGTGTGTTGCACTGGGATAACATCATGTCTTGCTGTTGGAGGCACTCGGCCTTCGGCCTCATGTTCAGCCATGCAAGGTGTAACGTTATCCCGGCACAACACACACCCTGTCATGCATTATTGCTTAAAAAACACACATACTGGAGTGCCTTATTGCTATTAGGCAATGGCTCCTTTTTAAACAAAAAAAAAAAGAAAGGAAAAACTTATCTTGCCATTTTTTCTCTATTTTTTGTGTGTGAAGGCATGTCTTTAAAAAAAAAATGTCCACTATATTTTTCCACCGGTAGGCAGAGCTGGTACCTCAGTGATCTTGTGAATGCAGTCCCCCACATTTATCATTGTTTCTCTGCTGTGCTGGACATCATTCACTCCTCTGTACCCATTCGCCCGCCAGTTAAACTGGCTGAAGTTGAACTTTTTTCTTAGGTTTCTTTTCTGTAAATTAAGGGGTTTTATTTAGTTATTTAAAGTGCAGCTGTTTGTTATGTGAACTGAGAGATGCTGCTATTGAATGAATCAGGGAGTGCAGCCCCCAAGCTAATGGGGGAAACCTCTGCGCTGTTGCAGTTTACAGATACTGCTTTGTATTAGTTTTATTTATTTATTTATTTATTTTATTTTATTTTTTTTACCTCTCCTACTCCCCCAATCACTCCCACTCTTTGGGAGACACCTAGGGCCTGTTGTGTCCTCGCTCCCCTACCTGGTCTCCGGTGCAGTCCATCCCCCATGGAGCCGGGGTTATACCCCTCAGGTGAGTACAGGGTAAGGGCCCTTTCACCCCGACGTGTCTGTCTTTCATCGGGATGCTGTCTCCAGTGCCAATAGGGACATTGAGGATTGGGACCTGGTGCTCCATCTACCTGGAGAGCTGAGGGTGTTTTTCCTTGTGTTCTAGGATGTGCTGTGTGCCCTGATGTCTAGGTGCCTGAGGCGCCAGCGTTTAGCACGCCCACCGTATTTGGACTATGAACTTGTTGTACCTTGGGTCTTCACCCGAGATCACACAAGCACCGAGTCTGGAAACCCCCCTCCCCCCGGAGAAGATGAGCTGCCCTTGGGGTGCTCAAGCCTCCTTCTCCCGGGCGGCTCTCCAGCTGCTCGGCCCGGCCTGCTGGCATTGCAAGCGGAAATCCAACCACTGTGCCAGCGGGACAGTGTTATTTATTTTGTTCTAGTTTATTTCAATGCTCTATTTTTTATGAAGTTGTGATTCTGGGAGCACAAGGATGCATGGCCAGGGTGTATGAAGAAACTGTAGTGGTGTTGTAAGCACAAGGTACAATGGCCACAATTCTGTAGCTTCAGGGAAGTGGGAAGCCAGTTTAATGTCTTAGAGCTCGGAGATGAAAAGAAAGCTTTTGAGCTCCGTTTTTGATGGAAGGAGGAGGGGAAATAATGTCAGCGAGTGAGCGATGGCACAATCAGCGGGTCAGTGAAAGTGCTGTGTTCCATGGGGATAAAAGAAGGCTGTAGGCATGTTTAATCTCCATTTTAGTTAGAAGGACGAGGGGAAATAATGGCAGTAAGCGAGGGCACAATCAGTGGGTCAGCGAATGTGCTCTGTTCTGTTCTGTGGGGGGGGGAGAAGACTACAGAAGCTGCAGGGATGTTCTGTAGAAAAACATTTAGTTTTTCTATGACTGTGAAAAAAAAACACACCAGAGGGATGAGGGACGTAATGTGTTGATGTGTGTGGGGGTATTGGAGCTGAATTGTTTTAATGGCAGTGAGAACTTCTGAAGTGTGACATGATTTCTGCCACTGCTATGTGGTCATGCGCGTGCCTGGACTTAATACAGTGATGTTATTGTGTAATAACATTACTGTTCCAGGTAGGGTTGCCACCTGTCAGGTTTTTTACCTGGTGATCAGGTTTCCAGGGTCCCTGTCAGGTAATCCGGTTCTGCTCTGTGCTGGTCAGGTTTTTGAGCCATTTTGAGTACTCACATGCTTTTGAAACAAATGTTGTCATACCATTCATTCTTTCAGCTACATGTCCAGGTTACAAACAAGTTATGTTGTCAGCATAGCCCTTTGTGAAAGCAGTCAGCCTAGGAGGTGAAAAGTATGGCCATTAACACCATTAGCACTTACTTAACCTAATCTTTTCCACTGCATCTTAAAGTGGCATAGCAGCACAGCTGCCCCCACCTTTTGTAACAGTAATAAAGCCAGTTGTCTTCCACTTTCATTTGCTAGTAAACATTTTCATCTCTAAAAGAATTTAGACATTTTTAAATGCTTAAACTTATTTTTTTTCCTCAAGAAAAACGTATGGTCACTTCTTTGGCTTTGAAATAGTACTTTGGATATGAACAGGGAATGGATCCAGAAAAAGATAAAAGTACACATTACTGAAAACAATTTCTTTATTATGTGTTATTATATACCATGTATACTGGTGTATGCTATTAACAGTATGTCCCTTGTCTCCCCCAGATCATATCTGTAAATGAGATGTATTTTATCTCTGTATGTTTGTCTGGTAAACCAATGTCAATAAATAAATACATTAGTAAATGAATGACTAGGAAGAAACTAGGAAAGTAAATTTAACAGGTAACATTTTTGTTGAACTACTGCTTTGAGTGTTTTTTATTGATATAACAAATGGCTTTCTAGGAGGAACAAAGCATGATGAGTCATGAAAAGGGGTGGGGCTAGGGGCGGAGCTTAGGATCCGGTTTTTGCCTCATCCAAAGGTGGCAACCCTAGTTCCAGGCACCCACTGACCAATCAGAAATCAGGAAATGTCCTTGCCGTTGTATGATGTAGTTTCCCTTGTAGCCAAAAAATAATCCTCATTGCCCTCCTTTGCAATCTTTCAATGTCATCAGACTTGACTATAGTTTAACCCGCCATGCCAAACAGCTGCATCATACTTGAGGGCTTGTCTGGTGACAGTGAAAGAAAACAGAGCAAATCTAATTGACTTAATGCTGCTCTTCTAAGGATTACCAAATTGTACAGGAGGATGGTAGCATTTTTACAATATTTTCCACCTGTAGGGACCATGAAAAATGTCCTTGAATGTGGAAACCCAACAGCTTTCCACTTTCCGCTATGGTCACCTCCTAGCCCCCAAAAGTCAAAGCTGGCACAGACTAACTGGTGATTTTACCAAAGCGGAGCTTCATAGCTTTTGTTGGATTTATCTCCGTGTTTTTCTTTGTTTAACCATTCTTCTATTTTTCTAAGGTCATCTTGAATTGCACTGTTGGCATTGCTTTCAAAAATGTCAATGACAGTAAAGTTATCAATATATTTGACACAAAGGCCAACAATTCTCAAATTGTTTATCATCAACAAAAACAAGAGGGGACTCAACTTCTTTCCTCAAGGAGACCCCTCCCCTGTTAATAACACCTCCTTTTGGCTTTACTACTTCTACTTCCATCAGTTGGGACCTCTCCTGTAAAAAAAAAAAAAAATTAATGAACCCCTCTCGACAAATAGCTGGTAATACCATATTGCCCGATTTTCTGTAACAAAATGTCATGATCTATAAGACCAAAGGCTTCGCAATAGTCAACAAGCACAGCCCCGGCATGGTTACCCTTATTCTAAGCTGCCAGACAGATATAACAACTTAGTAACGTCAGTGGTGGTAGAATACCCTTCTTGTGACACATACTAGTTTTGGTCTGTATGTAAGCCATTAGCCACTTACAGATTAAATCTTCACATACTTTAACTTAGCAGTTAATTGCCAAGCTCTCTAAAGACTTTATTTATTTAATTGAATAATCAGAATTACAGCCTTTGAGCTAAAAGCTCATTTGCAAAGGATCCTCATCAGACAAGGGAGGGGAAGCACATAAATGAGTAGGGGAGACAGTAGCAGCCAGAAGGCATTGTCAGTAAACAACAATCAGTAACATACCGTAATCAGTATAGGATAACATAAGGCAAAGCCGAGCGCAACATAAAACAGTGTGGGTACAGAGTACATGGGGATATAGTTCCCTCTGCAGCGTAGGTAATAAAGGGTACCAGTCCACATATGTATAAGCATAAATGGTCAGAGGTAGTAGCTATACAACTTTGTAGGTATCCTAACTAGTACAAATGTGAATCAACTAGAGGAGTCAGTACAGCCATTGGGGGAGTAGGCTACTGGCTAGTGGGCCAGGGGAGAGAGCCAGATAGGTGCCAAAACTAAATGGAGAGGGAATAGCAGAGGGGCACATTGTGATGGAGGTGAGAAGCGGGAGGGTATAAGGAAGGCAGTTGAGGACTCAACAGGGGGAGGTGTTGGGAGCAGGGAAGGTACAAGGTAGGTAAACTGGGGCAGGTGGGGGTAGTGAACTTCAAGGATCAGTTGAGCAGTAGGAGGTGAATGCAGCACGTTGCCCAGGGGTATAAGGAGGCTAGTTACAGCTGGGTTAAGTGTGACAGTTGCAGCGTTCTGGAGGGGAGATGGAATTCCAAAGCTCAGACTTAAATGGACCGGGGTGTGTGAAGCTTGTAGTGGAGAGTGGGAGCTCATTTATCCAGGTGGGAGCCCCTACTGCAAAAGATCACATCCCCAAGGCAGTCCTTCTGAAGTGGACTGCTAGGGCTTATTTACTGACACTTTGTGTTGCACGTTCAGTTGGTGCAGGGGGGAATAAAGCCTTTAGAGAGGGATGTGCAAGTCCTAGGATCGCATTCTTCCCTAGAAGGCATGAGTGGAGCTTAATGCAGTCCATGAGAGGAAGACATTTTGTCCTAATGTATAGGATGCACGTATGTGTTTGGCAGTCTGCACCGAAGACAAATCACAGGCTTTATTGTGGGTTGTATGGGCTCTGAGTAGACTCTTATCAGAGGCTGCACCATATACTGTACCACATTTCCATAGTCCAGGATGGGTAGTACTGTACCTCTAACTGCCAGGAGCCTGGCCTTGGGTGTGTGGCAGAACCTGAGCCTATAAAGGGCCCCTAGTTTCCTGCTGACTGCAATAATGATATTGCGTCATAATTTGTGTCAAACACAATTTTCTAAAGCAGCCTGCCTCTGATCAAGACACTGCTGCACCAAAGCCCCCTTGCACCAGGGTTGCATAAAACAACCCAGTGCACCTTGTTGCAAGGGGGCTTGTGCCATGGCAGTGCTGCCTCATCCTCTTTTCTGGGGGATTTTGAAAGCCCCACCATGGACTCAGCGGGGGGCACCACTTAAACCAGCCAAGAGGTGATCTAAATGGTTGTCCTCCCAGACATGGAAGGTCAGTGGACTGTAGGGTGCACTAAAGGTATGGGAGGAGCCATAGGGGGTGTGGGGGCACAGCTGGCCATCAGCCTTAGCTGAAGTGTGCCAAAAAGAAACATGTTTTAAAATCATGCTGGTACTTTAACAAGATGTTCCCTGGTAGTGTAGCCCCCCCCCTCCAATTCCTGATGCTTATGTATAAGCCCTGGTGGTGTAGTGCCCCCCACATCCACGGTCTCCCCATTCCCTGCCCTGATTCTATGACTGGCACTGTTCCCTGTTCACCACCATGGCTGGCTGCAGAATACGCTATCAAGGATCATGTATCAGTACATGCTCCTTGATAGCGCATTCTGCAGCTGGCCATGGAGGTGAGCTGAGGGCAGTACAGGTCACAGGATTGGGGCAGGGAACAGAGAGTGAGGAGTGCGGTGGTTGGGCAATGTCTGATGGGATGGGGAGGGAGGACCACTAGATGATCAGGGAGCATGAGCGGATTGTTTTTTCAGGAGATTGCAGATCGGGGGGGGGTGCTATACCACATGGACAATTGTTGCATTATTCTCTGGGAAGATCAGGGATCACAGGGGGTCCACTACACCACCAAGTATTACATGTAAGCATTGCAAATTGGGGGGGGGGCACACTTCCAGGGAACATCTTGTTAAAGTATCGGCATGATTTTAAAATGCACCTTTCTTTTCATACACTGCGATGGCACCCCACTGGGTGCCAGATCTCTAAGACTAATGTGCAGCAGTGCCCAACCACCTGCTCTGCCTCCTCCCATGCCCGAGGGCCCCTCCTGGCACCATGTTTCTTCCACCCCACACACTATCACTGCCCTCTTGCCTTGCACTGGGGGTAAAGGGTTCATCTCCCTGCGACAATGTCAGCAGATGTGCCGAATATTTGATGCAACTCCACACTTACAGAAAACCCAGGGACTTTGACGCCGGGACCTTCTTTTTTTCTGGAAATGGGTGCTGGGTCCCTGGCACAGCTGGATTTTGCTGCAACCCTTTGAGTGATGCAACTTGCATTGCACTAAGGGGTCTTTTAAAATTGGGCCCTTAGTTTCAGTGGGCTTACCTAGTCAACAAAATTTAATTAATAAATAAATGAATGGTTAACAAGATAGGCCTGAAACCCTTCACCAGATATACAGGTAGACCAACCTTAGGGAGAGATATCACCATAGTCTCCGTCCACTCTAAAGGGACCTGGCTATAAATCAGTCTTAATAAAAATATTGCATACCCATGGGGCAAACAGGTCAGTACCTTTCCATCACAGGCAGTTTGGGATTTAATTGGTCCCCATTGCTTTCCTCATCTTGATTTTCCTCAGTTCTTTTGCAACACCCTCTACATCCATCAGCAGACTGCTAAGAATATCCCACTCCTCAGACTGATTTTTATTTAGAGGAGTTAATTCAAGGAGTTCACATACTCCTCCACTGCCCCTTCCAAATTACAAGTTTATCACCATTTATTGATGTTCCTATAATTATTCCCAGATCCTGGAAATATTTTTGTATTACACAACCAGTTTCATGGATTGACTCTCCGCAGATTTTCAACTCTCTTTTGATAGTACTTTCTCCGCAATCATTTGCCCTCAACTACCATATTTAGGTGATTAAATTCTGCCATATTATATTCTTTAAGAGCAGTCTGCCTCAGATAGATTAACTCTTTAAAGTCCTTTGTTATCTACAGCTCCCCTCATTACTTTCTCAGTGGGTGCAACTCTATCACTTCCCTGATTTTTCCTGTTACTTTATTCTGTGTTTCTTTGAATCATAGACACATAGAAACTGTCAGCAGATAAGGATTGCTAGGCCCATCTATTCTGATCATAAGCCCTGCACTTGATTACAGCTTGTGACCCTCCCTATGCTTTATTTGGTTCTTATACTTAGTAAATGAACAGAAGAAGGCCTTCAGGCCCATATTTACCATTCCCCACATCCATGGGACATCTAGCCCATGTTTTCTCTCATCCTATCATCAACATGTTCTTTAAATATTTTTACTGTACTGCTTTCTATTATATTATTTGGTATTATGTCCAACATCCTACCAGCTCTATTAATAAATATTTACATCTGAAGTTCCCCTATTCCTGTCCCATGCATGTTTAAATCCAGCCACAGTGCTTGCTCTCACTACCTCCTATGGCAGACCATTCCATGCATCCACTACCTCTCTGTAAAGAAGAACTTCCTCACATTCCCTCTTAACCAGCTATCTTCCAATTTCATGTCATGCCCCCTCATTCTTGTACTCCTCTCCTATTGGAAAATGTCTCCCCCTGCACCTTGTTTATGCTTTTGAGGTACTTGAAATGTTCTATCATGTCCCTTCTCTGCCTCCTCTCCTCCAGTGAGTACACATTGATCTCCCTTAATCATGCCTCATACTTTTGTGGTGCAAGCCCTGTACCATCTTAAGTCACCCTTCTCTGGACCATCTCCTGCCTATTAATGTTCTTTCAAAGGTGTGGCCTCCAGAACTGTGCACAGTACTCCATGTTTTTCTTGGTTATTTTCTGGGAAAACAAAACAGTATTTAATTCTAGCACTAAATAATTAAAAACCTTGTCTTTTTCTCTTTTGTCCATTTCCGATATCTTTAAACTTTCTTTTTCTTCACTTTTATTTTCACATTTCAGAAAACTAGAAGCAGCAATTACTGCTGGCACTGATCTAGGGTAAAATCCTAGGGGGTCAAACCTGTCACCCTTATTAGTGACCACAACATCCAAAGTGCTATTAACCTGGTTCCTTCAGTTACACTTTGTCTTAATTTTTTGGCTTGTTTCACTTTACTTAAAGGCAACTTACCTGCATCGTCCATGATCATTAACTCACAGACCTGATGCCTCTGAAACACTACACCAGGACAATCATCGGAGTAATCAACCATGTCCTTTTTACAGTTTGAAGAGGGGTGGTATCAGGACATTCTTTGCCATAGTGCTGAGAATCTTATCAAGGTCCTGCTTAGGCTGAACCTTCTCACTCAGTCCAAGGGGAGAATTCCTTACACAGAGCTCAAATCTTTGCAGCTGACTTCCTAGTTCCTGAAAGGCTATAGTTTGCATCCCTCAGCTTCCCAGAGGAGCTTCATTGCAGTGTTGGAGGATTTATATAAGTGTCTCACTTAACTGAGCTATGCTTTTAAGTGGGAGAGGTTCTCACACTGATGCCAGGAGCATTATCTGACACTCATGAAGTGCCCACTCAGCCTGTACTCGACTACATTTGTACTGTGTCCACTACAAGACCCTGCTGGACTTATTTCAGTGTGAATTTGGCTGTTACCTTAGTATACCAAGTTAAAGTAAGTTTTCCCTTTTTAAGATTGGAGTAGGTGGTCAGCCGCTTTTTCATGGGCCTTAACCATATGTTTCCAACCCAGATAATTACTGTCAGCATGTACTCCCTGATCGCTGGAAGACCACCAAAGCGACAGGAATCGGCAAATCCGCCAGTCACTGTGGTGGTCTGCATGGTGATCGGGACTGCCTCATTGGGTGTTTGCCCCCACCCGTCCAACTCTGGGTATGGGGGGTGGAGCCCTTCCTGTTCTACCATTAGAGAATGGAGGAGTCTAGGAGCATCACTAGTCTGTTATTTGTGACCCATGCTATGTAGACCTGAAGCCAGCCTGCTACAAAGCAGATCATTATTCAGAGGGTCATTTATTGTATAGAATGATATTACCTGTTGTCTTTATGTATGTCAGTTGAGGATATTCATGCCCATTTGACCTGGCATATGGCCACTCCTGTCACCACTACCAGAGACATTTAATCTGTGAGATATTCAGGAGTGTCACTGAGGCATCCCAACACACTTTCCAGATTCATTACAGCCTAGACCTCCAAGCCAGGAGGGATGCTGCTTTTGGGTCTTCTGTCCCAAAGTCTCATTTCAGTTGAGCTCAAGACTTAGGTCCCTCCAGTCCAGGTACTTCTTGTAGTCTTCACAAGTGTGGCTAAGTAGAAGGAAGCCAGGTAGTTTGAAGATGTTACTCAACAGTAACCATTGTTGCACTGTGGTATTCCTTCTACATGCACACTAACCTGCCCATCCTCCCCAGCTGCTAGCCCTCATTGCTTACATGTTGGCATGGTCTCACATTTCCTGTGATTCTTTTTTGTACACTTTATTTATCACCCCTGACACCTGAACTCTCTCTGGCTACCCCAAACTCACCCAGTTGCTCTACCGTCCACCATGGTCCTGCTCCTCAGAGGCATGCTGTCCTCCATCGATCCCCATCCAGCTGAAACTCCCCAGCTCTGTGCCCCCTGGGGTAGGGCCACCATTCCACAACTCAGCACTCTATCTATAATCTGAATGGCTGGAAGGGATGATGGAGAGGCAGAGGGGGTGGAGACAGAGACCAAGTGTTGGACGTTTGGCGTTAGGCACTGTGGGGAGCCATCGCCTGTCAGACATGGGGGGGGTTCTTTGTTATCTCCCCCCCAATGGCCCAGCAGTGCAATGTTCTCCAGTGTGGCATATGCATGCTACCACGCATGCCCACAGGAGAACCACCGCGGCCGCCCCATGTTATCCTGGATCTCAACTGCTGCCGGGGCCCCCAGTCTCCACTGGGGGTTGACAGATGGTGGGATTCTGTCCCCCCTTCCCTCCCAGGAAAGGACAGCTTTCCTCTGGATGCTCAACCCTTTCCTCCCCCGCCGACCTCCGTTAGCCCGAATCCATTCCGGAACCCAGGTAGCTGGCATGGCGCAAGGTGTGGCATGCAGCGCCTCAACCCTCAGCACCACTGGGCCAGCTTTTCCTGTGATTCTTGTTGAAAGATTTGAGGCATCGAATGGTGTGGGCCTGCAGTGTGGGAGGGGGGAGCTGAAGCTCTAGCCAGTGGGCTTTCCACAGATTTTGAGCATGCTCAGATGACTGCACAACTGTGAATGTTGAAGGAATACCAATAGTGAAACAATAGTTACAGGTGAGTAACTTTGTCTCATCATCATACTGCAACACTATGAAGTTAAACTGTGGCACCATAAACCCATCCCCACTGGCGTATTTCTGCTTACCCCAGAATTAAAATGCAGTCACCAGGGCCCATCTCCATGGGCCAACTTCTGCTATCCATCCTCCCTAAAGTTAAAATGTGGCCACTGGGAACACATCCCCAGTGGGGCCCATCTAACCTGGCCCCAACCCCATCACCCATGTGGTGGCTGGTATAAACACTCCACTCCTTCATCTGGGGCAGGGTGAGCAAGGAGTGTTCACTGGGCACCAAGGAATGCTTTGCTTAAGGTAAGGTTAAGGAGAGAGGTGCCACTTGACTACAGGGACTTTTTATCCTAGGGCAGGATGAGGAAGAGGTGCTACTGGATGCCTGGCAATACTTTACTTCAGGTAGAGTGAAGGACCATGGACTGCTTGGCTTGGGGCATGATGAGGAAGAGGGTGACACTGAACACCATGAAATGCTTGACTTTGAGCGGGGGGCACTGGACACCAGGTACCACTTGCCTTGGGGCAGGGTAAAGAGTAGAGGGGACCGATGGATCACAGAGACTGTTGGACCTATAAAAGGATGTTGTACTGTAGTGCCACTTCCCTCCAGGTACTACTTTACTTGGGGTTTGGTGAGGGTGAAAGGGAGCCACTGGACACCAGGCACTGCCTTTGGGTGGGATGAGGGAAGGGACACTGGACACCAGGCACTGCCTTTGGGTGGAATGAGGGAGGGGACACTGGACACCAGGCACTGCCTTTGGGTGGGATGATGGAGGGGACACTGGATATCAAGCACTGCCTTTGGGTGGGATGAGGGGGGGGACACTGGATATCAGGGACTGCTTGGCACAGGGTGAGGTGAGAGAGAGGGTGCCACTACTTACCAGGGACTGCATGGCATATGGATGGGGTGAAGGTGGGGATGCTAGTGCATGTCAGGGTCTACCTGGAACAAAATGTGTTGACAATATCAGACTAAGGTCAGTATTTTCATTATATACTCTACTACTGTGCATGTGTTATGAAACATTCTTTTTAAAATGGATGGAAATTAATTGCAAACAAATTACACTGAGGCATCAGGTAAGATTCATGTGTTTTTTTTCAGTTCAATTCAATAACATTTTTATTTTACCAGGAAAACACCACTGAGAAAATTCATTTGCGAGGCGGTCCTGGGAGGACATCATTTCATAATAGCAGGAGGACATAGTAAACACAATAAGGCAATTACAGGCAGAGGAATCACTAAACAAATGGAATACTATACATATCAATAGTGAGGGTATATAGCAAGGAGTTCTAAGCACATTTTACAGGAACAATCACATAAGCAAAAAATCCTAGCATACAATACGTGCATTGAAGGTCGAAGGTAATGAGGAAGCAAGGCACACACTAGGAAAAAATCAGGAAGAGAGTTGGGGAAGGGAGAGAGTGAGACTGAGGAAGGAGAAGCATAGTTATTTAGTTAACCTCAAGCCCATTTTCCTGACCTCTACCTCCCCCCCCGACTCCCCCACCTACCTGCACTTGCCAAACCCCAGCTTTTCTCTCTGCACTTAACTTCTCAGATGGCTGCATAATCTGTACCTCCTCTGGGAAATGGACAGTGCTATCAGCTGCTTTATTCATGTCTTGACTTGTGTAAACCTCAACTGTATTTGCTACCTCTTCCTAAGTAAACTCAGTGTTAGTAGTACAACCCCAGTGTCAATTTGTCTGCTCTAATTATGCTGTTGCAACAAAATGTATCTTTTTAAGTGTTGACGAAGATCCTTTGTAAATTAGCTCTTAGCTCAAAAGTTTGTAATTTTGAGTTCCTAATAAATAAATAAAATAAATAAGAATAGGGCAATGGATGGGAAGATGGCAACTGCAAGGATGCAGGCCTGCTGTGCTAAATGAAGATAGTAGGTGGATGTCCAGGGGATTCTCAAGGAGGAGGAGTGAGGACATGTTTCAGGGAAGAACAGCTGGCCATAGTGACAGGTAAGGTGCTAAGGTGATGGCTCAGAGGAGGGATTCCTTGAGGTAGTGAGCAAGATTATACATAGCAGTTGCACTTGTCCTTCAGAGCGAGTCTAAGCAGAGACTTAAAGGTGTACATCCTGACAATTTACATAAGTTTTAGTGTCCTTTGTAGGGTGTTCCAAAGGATGGGTATAGCATGACTTATGGAAGAGGAACCATAACAGGTTCTAATCCTAGGGATATCAAATGTAATACATGAACATTTTCTAAGTTTATATATGCAGGTAGTACATTTGAAAAGGACACAGATGTAAGGGGGAAGTTTCATGGTGAAGGCTCTATATGCCCAGAGGGAGGCATTTCGCTACCTCCTAGTGCTAAGCAAAGTCCAGCCTATCTGCAAATAAAGGGAGCAATTGTGTTGAATCTTAAGGCTGTATGATAAAGCATTTCTAGTTTGGATAAGGCTGATTTGGAGCAATGGCTGTAGAGGAAATCCACATAGCCGATTAGAGGGAGAAAAGTCATCTGGACCAATCTTATTTTAGCCTCATAAGTAAGCAGATGCTTAATGTGAAAGAATAGTTTGAGCCTTTGTCATAAGTTGTTTGATAATTCCTCAATGTGAATGGCAAAAGAACATCTGTAGTCATACCAGAAACCTAGATATTTAAATTTATCAACTGTTTCAAGAGGTTCCCCCAGGATGGTCATGATCTAAAGATAAGCATTAGAGAGGTTAACGGTTATTGTTTTAATATGTGGGGATAGGAGCATGACTCTTGTTTTTTTGGTGATAAGTATTAATTTCAGATGGAGCAGATTTTGTTGCAGTTGGTTGAATTCTCACTGGAGTTCTAAGCAGGCGAGTTCTATAGAAGGCCTAGAGACATAGAACACAGTGTCGTCCACAAAGAGGTGGTTGCTTGCAGTACCGATTTTGTGGTCAATATCAATATATGTATGGCAAATAATGAGGGTCACAGGATAGACCCCTGAGGAACTCCTCCCTGGAGGGTTTTAAGAGCAGAGAGAACACTATATGCTTTAACCTGTTGTTGTTTACCTGTGAGGTAACTGGGAAACCTTTTTATCGCAATGTCACCTAACCCAAGGTTATTTAGCATAAATAATAGTAATTGATGATCAACGGTATCAAATGTCTTGCTCAAGTCCAAAAAGAGAGCACAGACATAGTATTTGGTATCAAGGGAAATCTGCCAGTCATTTATGGCCTTAGCCAGGCAAATACTGTGCTATGTTTGGGCCTAAACCCAGACTGTAGGGGGTTCCTCTTAATTGGGAATTAACTAGCTGTTCAAATAATTTTGCTAAGATAGGTAATAGGGAAATTGGCCTAAAATTGTTGAGGTCACTTGGCTCACCGGATTTAAATAGTGGGATGACGGTCTATTTTCCAGGAAGAGGGAAGGTCCCCTTGCATGAGAGACAGGTTGAAGAGGTAGGTGATGGTAGGTGACAGAAAGCAGTAGCCTAATTTTAGGAAGAAGGGTTCAAGTTGGTCAGCTCCAGTACTTTTGTGTCATCCAGAGCAATTAAGAGATCTTCAACCTGTTTCAGGATGATTTGACCAAAAGCCAAATTGAGTGGGGAAAAGGAGGGCTTGGTCAAAGGACACAAAGGGTCACTAGAACAGGGCTGCGGGAATAGCTTGCTAGCAGAAGAAGTGTCAAAAGCTAGACTAGCAGTGGCAAAGTGATTATTTAGTTGCTGTAGTATATTGTGTTTACTCGTGAAGGTGCTGGCCCCTGAGACTATTTTAGCTGGAAGGGATGACAATGGGCAGTGCCCTTCAATCTCCCTTAGAATTTGTCAGAATTTGGCAGCATTGTTTTCAGAAGAGTCCAGTGCTGACTGGATGTTTTAGACTTTTCGGCCCAAGTGAGCCTAGTACAATGAGTTCTTGCAGATCTAACAGTGACCCAATCAGAATCTGATTTGGTCTTATGTGCTCTCTTCTACAGGCTGTGTCTGTGGTATAAGGTAGTTTTCAACAAACTGGTAAACCAGAGACAAGTTCTTTTCCTAGTTCTGATTTTTTATAATTGGAGCATGCTTATTGATCACTTCCAATACAAGGTTCTGAAACTGGGTGCAGGCCTCTGATACTGTGGGGGCAAGGTAGAAGTCTTGCCACCTTATTATGCTTAAATCAGCCAGAAAGTCAGAGCTGTTAAATATGTGGAAGCTCCTTTTAAATATGAAGTTGGATGAAGACATAGATTTGGTTAAAAACCTTACCCAAGCTATGGCCCTATGATCGCTAATATCATTGTGAAATACCCTGGTATAGGCTATTTTGTGGGGTTTGTTAGCAAGGATCAAGTCAGGAGGGTGCTGTGTTCTGGGTTTTTGGTGTTGGGATGGGTGACGTCACAAATTAGTTGAGTAAGACCATGAACGTCGCATAAATCTTTTAAAGGTTTAGAGCAGTCAGAGTTCAAGTCTAGGTTAGAGTCCCCCATAATTAGTCATTCTGAGTCTGTGACTTCCAGTATTCTGCAGAGTTGAGGGAGTATCCCAAGTCTTCCTGAGGGGGGTCTGTAGCAACCTGAGATATAAATGGCCTTGTTGGAAGATAGGGAGATTTTTAGGGTGAGGCTTTCAAACTCCTTAGGAGAGGAAGTAGAGTCGAAAACTGAGACTGTGAGCTTATCAAGGACAGAAATTGCTATCCCCCCTTCCCTGGAAGGCCTGTCCACCACGAATACATTATAAGAGGAGTTGCTGATGGTGTTTACTGTCACAAAAGTTGGGAAATGCAGAGTTATGACACACATTCCCCCAAATCTTGGTGACTATGCTGTGTGGTGTTCCTTAGGTTTGAATGATTGCTGAAAGCCAGGTTGGGCATACATCTCAGAATTAAAATGTAGTGCTGGGCAAAATTAGCAGATTCTGCTTCCATGAAAGGAGTTTAAAAAAATTTATGGGAATTCACAAAATGTTGGCTATATGTTTAGTTAATTGTAACTACCATCTTTTCATCTAGAGATCTGTAAATTGGGGTGCTCACTCATGAATTAATTATGCATTTTGTGAGATTTGAATAAGAAATATTGAATTTACAGGGGCTGATAATTTAGCTGTTTATTTATTTGTGAAATTAGGCCAATAGATTGGGCAGGTTCTAACTCAGCCATCCTATAAGTTTGTGTTTTAAAACTGGCATGCATTCCTATGTAGCAGGGCTCTTATTACAAGCATGTAATACATTTTCAGATATTTCATTATGTACTTTTGAATTTACAGGGGCTCACATTCTAGCTGTTTATTTCTTTTTAAAAGTCTAAGAAATTGTAACATATTTTGCTGGTTATTACACACCTGTCATTTAAAGGGACACTGTCTACCCCCTAAGTGCTCAAAGTGTCCCTAGTTTAAACAAGCATTTGTCAATGCCAAATGTTGTCTTGCTGGCATTGGCATTGGTAATACAGGAGTTAGAGAGATGTATAATATGAATGGCAGTGAAATATGGAACCAACGTCAACCCCACCCCACCCTGCAGAGACTGACAAGCATTGGGGTGTGTCTTTGGGTCGACGGCCACAGCAGTCACGCCATTTTACCTCACCCTACCCTGCAGACACTGACAAGTGTCGAGGTGTGCCTTGGGGTATTAAGGCTTTACACTCCCCCATTCCATAAGTAAATACGCTAAAATGGAGAATGGGGTGAACTTTAGGGCTGAAGAGTTCAAGGCACACCTTGACGCCTGACACTGGCTGCAGGGTAGGGGTGGAATGGCATGAGCATTACTGTTGAGAATCCCAAGTCACACCCCTGACACCTGTCAGTCCCTACAGGGTAGGGCATTATGGTCAGAAAGCTTAACGCCCTGGGCGTTTCTTGGTATTTTCACTCCAAGTTTTCAACATGGGCTTTTTGTGACCCCACTGCATGAACAGTGACACTATCAGTTTGTTAGCTGAAAGGTGATTTTGCATGAAGACTATGCCATTTGGCACCACAGGTGTGAAAACACATTTTGAACAGGCTGTGAAAAAATGACATCTGTACTGTTCATGAGGAGGTGTAAAAAAATGGTAATGTTGAAAAGGTGGAGTGAAAATATAACAAAATTGGTGAAGGCATGAGCGAGCATCCAAACTGTGCAATGTACATCAGTAATGCAATTATTTTGGGGATTTTTTTACACCAGATTTCCAACATAGGCATTTTGGGACCTTCGCTCATAAACAGTGGCACTGTAATTTTCTTAATCTGTCCCAAACACTGATTTCGCAAAGCGACCGCACCCATAATGTGCCACAAGTTTGAAAACATGTTTCAGGCAGGATGTGCAAAATAACAGCTGTACTGTTCATCAAGCGGTGTACAAAAATTACAATTTTGAAAATCTGGAGTAAAAATACAAAAAATTGGCGAAGTTACGATTGTGCATAGAAACTGCCCAACACACGCTGGTAACGCAGTCATTTTTTGGAATTTTTTCACCAAAATTGCAACAGGGGCTTTTTGGGACCTCTCCTTATGAACACTGTCACTGTGATTTTCTTAATCTATCCTGAACATTGATTTCACAAAGTGACTGCGCCATTGTGCGCCACATGTGCAAAAAACACATTTTGGGCCAGATGTGAAAAATTACAGCTGTACTGTTCATAAAGAGGTGTGGAAAATGCCAATGTTGAAAATCTAGAGTGAAAGCAGGAAGGTTTTCTTTTTTTACAAATAACTTTGGCACGCTGGGGTAGGATTCTAGTGTGCCACCTGCATGTTTTGTGGGGGGACTGGAGCCGATGGGGATAGGTAACCACGTCAGCAAAGAAAAAAGGGTCGGTGTTGGGGAACACTTTATGCCGAGATTGGGCACCCTGGCAACAACTTGTATGGGGGAACATTGTGCCAATGGGGTTGGCTCCATTAGCAAATGAACTTGGAAGGGCTGCATGCTGACGAGGATTGGGCACCCCAACATCAGCTTTTATGGGGACTTTGAGAGGTGGACAATGACAGCCGCCATGTTTATTGAAATGTTACACCAGGGAAGGCATGCCATGCAATGAGGGGTTGCTCCCTCATTGCAGCAGTGAAATTGTTTCAGGTTGGTGGCATGCTTTTCAACTGCTGCCATAGACAATGTGTGCATTTACTGGTGCCACAGAGACAAGTCCCCAAAAGCAGTGGGAGCATTGGCCACAACAGGACAGCAAATCCAAACCTGCTGTTCCAAGCTACCTCAATATGTTGCTTGTGCATGCGTAAGACAACAAAAACACATGTTATGATTGTTCACATTCTGCATAGGCTGTGGGTGTAGCTGGTAGTTTGATTCTGATTCTTTTTTTCTTTCAAATAATGAAAAATAGACTGCCCACTATACTGCTGTTACCACACTAAAACATTTTTGTTTACAATCCTTCATCAACTCCCATTGCATTTTTCCTGGACTTGGGAACACCCTCGATACAGTCTAGAGAGTAATTATGCATTAGGGAGAGAGTAGACAATTGTATCATGAGTGGCTGCAGTTTTGGGAGGTATTTCTGTTGTAGGGTAGTATGCAATAAGAGCACATCAATGACTTGAAACAAAACACGGCTGGCACCCTCACAATAGGGCAAATACAAAATAACGAACACAAAACCGGCGACCGGAAGTATACCCTCTACTGAAACAGCAACAGATTTTACTGTATTTTGCCCCCACACACCCCTATCTAAATTAACCAAATTGGGGGGCAGATCAGGGAGTGGGAGAAACTTGGGAGGAGAGATGTTCCCCAAGGGGAGGCAACTCAATAGGGGAAATAAAGTCGGGGCAAGAGCAGGAACCCAAAAGCGCCATTAGGGGACTCAGGAGAGGAAAAGTGGAGATTAGGACCAAAAATGAACCCCAACACAGGGGCAGGCTCTATACTAACTAAGAAAAGCAATGCCATAATAAAAAAAATACTACCTGGGAATTGAACCCAGCTCTGCAGCATGACCTGGCTCCCCAAAGGTACCAGCATTCACCACTATACCAAGCCAGCAGCTCATAGTGCTTGCATTATATCCTACATCTACTTGCTCCTCCCTTACCACTGTAGCCGCATTCTTTTCCACCCTAGCTCCTTTCACCCCCTCACTGTTATTCATGCCTTGCTATTCTTTAGGCGCTCAAATTGAGTACCTCAATTTGACTCTCCCATATCTCGGGTTACAGTTTGTTACCAGCATCCACTCCATAGTTTCCTTCTCCCTCAAAAGAGAGCAACCAGCTCCTGTTCCTGTTAGACCTATTCCTTCAGAATGGCCTGAATTCTCTTCTGGTCTCCCAATCATTTATTTCCCTCCGACATGTCTCTGTGAGTGCTACTTAGTCCTGGCCTTCCAGTACATCAGGTTCCTAAGTTTGCTAATTTTACTGGGTGAGGTTATCATGCTGACCTGCAGTCAGCTGAAAATTATTGCCCTTCTACTTGCTCCCTTTTGGATCTGCTCTTATTTCCTATTTATTTTAATTTAGTCTTTGGTAACTGGGTAAGGCCCACTAGGCACAAGTGCCTGTTTTCAGGGGTGACCTGGGAGTACTGGGCAGTTAAGTGACTTGCTCAGAGTCACACAGTATGCAAGTGGAGGTTGTGAGAATCAAATCCAGGTATGGTCTGCTGGATGTACCAAGCTCATTCACAACTCATTACTCAAACCTCTAGGCTATACTGCCAGCCCTCAAGATTTTCTCATCTTGTATGACTCAGTTCTGCTGTCCTTCCCTTGGTAACTTCCTGCATCTGTTTCCTGCCCTTGCTGAACCAATGCACTAGCCTACTCTCCAATCCTCAAGGTTAAATCCACCTGACTGCTTTGTTCATTCTCCTGGCCAGTACACCCACTCATTCCTGGACCAGGGACAGCCCATCCTGGGTGCATAAGCAGCCCTTTCCCAAGAGTGCCCTGCAACTGGCAATGAAAATAAGAACATCCCTCTTGCAACAGATTCTTAGCAAGAGTTAGCCTGCCTAATGGCTTAATGAAATTCCTGAAGGGCCCTTAGGATCTTGGAAAAGACCAGCAAGATACCTTTTCTGTTAGGAGCATCCCTACTTCTGTGAATGACCTCCTCATCCCCCCAGGACTTGTGTCTCATATATCACCCATGTCAATGTTGTCAACAATTTGTCTGCTCCTCTCTCCAGCTGCTATGCCTGGCATTGGAAAGCCCTCTTTTGACCTATTCTGCTGACAAGCACATCACCTCACCTATACAAGCAGCACGTTTATGCTATGTCCCTCCATATCCCCCATTGCCTTAACTATGTAAGGTATACACACCCCACAGCCATAAGTCGACAGCGACTGTTACTACAGCGACAACAGCGACACATCACTGTAGTGTCAGCAATGGATCCTAGCACTGTTTTCTCTGGGTTTTGCACCCGTTCCCTAATTAGCTCTGACTCGGAATTGATTATTTTAATTGGTGGTGGTGTGGGGGACATAGCCCCCTATTTGGGGGTTCAGGGGCAAAGCCCCCCAAAGAAAACATGGGAGACAGTGACCACCTTTATGCCGACTGCAAATGCAGACAACATAAAGGTTTCGCTGTGATGTCGGCTGACAAAATTTTGTCGCTCTACTATCGTAGATCCACTATGGAGTACCCAAAGAATACCACATTCTAGCCTCTCCACTCACCCTTTCCTTCCCTCACTTTGTCAGGTCAGGTGTATGGTTGGGTTATGTTCATAGATACAGCTTCCTTAAAATTCAAAATGTCATATTTTTTTTTGGCAAGAACTCATTAAAATCTACCTGAAGTATATATGTTAATATGCACATTTTGGTGGTTTTCATCTCAACCAATTATTAAATAGATTTGAAAGTTGATATACACACACACACACACATGTTTTCTGGGTCTATGCATTTGTCAAATTTGGCAATATTGTATTACAGTATCTAGTTTTAAAGCTACAGTGGTTTACAGTCATGTTTACTTACTCACATAATTTCTTAAAAAGTTTAAGAAAAAGTGTCTGCTTATAACTCAGCCAACCTTAGAGCAAGTGACCTTTTTATTGGCACTCATACCCTTTGTTGTTTGGACAAAGACCTCTCCAGAGATGTGACATATACTTCAGTTGTTCTGAAGTTACAGAGGCTAACAATCGTGCAGTTTACTCATCTGAAAATGTTTGTGATATATTTGGTGGCTTAAAATGCAGCTGATCCTTGAGAGAAACATCTGAATATCGATATGCTTATACTTGTGGTATGATCTTTCACAGCAGTCAAATATGATGAATTTTGTCATGTAGTTTTAAAATTCATATGGAAAAACTGAAAAAATAAATGATGACAAACGTTCACAGCATCTTTGTGAAAATGTTATGAAACATCGCACAAAACAGAATTGGTAATTTTGCTCAAATTCCACCGGCAACATTTTAATTTCACATCACGGTATTAAAATCCATGGAATTAGTGTTCTCAATGCAGAGCAAATGACAATTTATAGTGCATTCATATTTTAAATAATATGTTTACTAATAGTAGGTAGCATATGTCTGGAGTCATGGAATGTTTATGTCAAGTTATATCAGTCTTATAATTAATATCACTAACCCTAACCCTAATGTCTGATGTCCAAACACTATTTTCCAAACCCATACCCTAACCCTATCACTAACCCTATGTGGATTGCACCCCAAGGTGCCCATCCAGCCGGCGACTGGCACAACCCACTGCTTACCTCTACAGCCAGCTGCTGACTGAGATCTAAATCAGCACATAGTGTATAAATATGTGACTAGTGAATGACAGCTTCTGTCATTCACTGAGTGCATATATACAGTACGCACTGATTCAGATCTCAGTCGGCAACTGGCCACGTAGGTGAGTGGTGGGTTGTGCCAGTTGCCGGCTGGATGGGCACTGCAGGGTGGGGTCCACTAGACTAGCAGGTATTGGGGAATCCAGTGTATGTGGGATCATGGTATTAATTCATACATTCGATCAGCATCGGGGATGGGGGACATACTATGTACATATATGCCATGGGCAGCATTGGGGTTTGGGGGGTGGACACTATCCCATCAGTGCCAGGGTTGTAGTACATGTACCTGGGGCTTGGGGACAGGGGAGACAGCTTTTGCTTTTGCTGCAATGGGTTTGCAACAGCTACTTCCCATGCGCCAGTTGTTTGCCGCACAGGGAGGGTTGCCGCATGTGTGAGGACTTAGGTGACAGGACCGCTCCTGTACTTGAATTGTGTGCAGGGTCCCTGGTGCATGGAGCTTCAATGCAAGCTGCTGTGTGGTGCAGCTTGCATCATTCTAAGCCCTCTTTTGAGAATCGGGCCCAGAAAGTCCAAGACTAAGCCCAGATAGACATAATAGTTTCATGGAACACATGAATACAAGAATAGAAGAAAAGGAGAATATTGACCATGTTAACAAACTGACAAGTGTAATGTACTGGAAAGAAGAAATTCTATCCAACTTAACATAGTTTATATTTCTGATAGCTCTGACATGGTCACTGGGCTATTTACTGCTGGGTCTACCATGCATTCCTAAGAGAGACTGACACCCCAAACCTTTGGCATCATCATGGAATCCTGATCCCGTCCTTTTACAGTGAACATTGGCTAGTTACCCTCAGCTGTAATTCTTTCAGAGCTGTCAAAGACAAGTCAAGAAAACTCTGCATATCACATCCTTTCTTTCCTCCTGTTTCAACAAATTCTTCTCTACCTGTACCCTTTTGCTCTTCCCTACTTCCACCCACTGATTCCCTCCTTAACCCCCACTCCCTTTCCTGCCACCTTTCCCTCCTTCCTTTTCTCTTTCTTACCCATCACCCCACATGACAATTTCTCTGCACTTCTCTTCCTAACTCCTTGCAGAGGTCATAGCCCTGCTGTACTGGACCCTAAACTCCTGTACTGTACCTCTCTGTTGCTTTAATTTGTGCACCTCTTTCTTTTCTTCTAAACCTTTTGTTGATCTTGGAGCCATTCCCTCAAGAGTGGAAACAGGTCAAAGTTCTCTCTCTCTCTCTCTCTCCGAAAAGGTGGTTACTCTTCGGCACCTGGAAACTACCACTATATTAACCTGATCCCCATCCCAGCGAAATTAAAAAAAAATTGTTTTCATTCAGCTATCAGCTTTCTTGGACACTTCTAACTTCCTTTCCCCATTCCAGGCTGGGTTCTAGAAATCACATTCCACAGTATCCTCCCTCTTCTGAGCCAATGGCTCCATCATTAAGGGGTAGACTAGAGTCACATTACTGCTGCCATTACACATTACATGATGCCCAAACAAGATGGCGGTCACGCTGGACTAGCCTTCACTTCGTTTTCCTGTGTTTATTTTAATTTGTTTTTATTTCATTTTAATAGGCTTTCTTACGTTTTATTTCATTTGCGAGCTTCATATTTGTTTTAGTAGTGTTGTGTTGCCGCATCTATTTGTGCTTCGCTCGTTTTTTCTGCGCGGTTGCAGTAGAAGGAGGTGTCAGTGGGGGAATCGTTCCCCCTATACGGGCTGACTGCCGTTCTGTTTCTTTTTGCAGCATCGTTATTAATTACCCACTTGAATTTCTTTGCCCTGTTTCGGAGAGTCTGCAAGCAACTTTTATTTGGGACTTGTTTTATTTATTATACTAATGTCTTCACTGACTGCTATCGTGGTGTAACTGTGTGTGGGAGTTTGTGGATACTGGAGAGTCAACTTCAGCCGGGATCTGGTTTCCGTGGGAGTTTTCCGGCTTCTGTCCCTGGGATTACTGGCTCTGGCTGATGCGGATCGTGCATGCTGGATGTGTTGGAAGCATCTCTGCAGTGTTGTATTTTGCGAAAGACTTGGTCTGGTTGCTGTGGCCTGTTTTTGACTGCTCTACATCCTTTGAAAAATAACTTGTGTATTTCAGATATATCGTGAGTACTAGGACCTGAGTTTCCATCACTGTCCTTTGCTTATTGGGACCTTAGATTTGACTTTAATGCTGTGTTGAGGCTTCCGGGGGAATATTGCCACAGTGTTGGTTTTGGTTTTGAAGGTTCATTCCTCCCCCCCCCCTTTTTTCAGTCTTCGCCTAGGCGTTTGGTGTTGTGCTGTCTGGGACCAAGCAGGAGCCTCTCCTATTTCCTTCAAGGAGTTGGGGGTTATCGGGGGGGCTTCTAAGCTACTCTGGGGCCGGCCTTATTAGACTGGTCTAGGGGTATCTGAAGCTGTGGGTCTCAGTGGCATAACTGGGCCTTATTAGGCAGTTTTGGGGGTGTGGTGGGGAAGGAAGCCTCCTGATGCCTCACAGCTAAATTGATCATCATCCCCAAAGAGCTACTTTTTCCTTTCATGCATAAGTTTGCACTACGCTTGCATATTGTTATTTTTGAATGTTTATTTAGAATATTTTGGACCCTGTTTTTATTTATTTTTGATTTTATTGGATGGACAGTGTGTGCAGTGAGAGGGCCTCATTGTCCTTATATGTCTGGACTTCTTCAACATTATACTCATTGGCAGTGAGAGTGCCGGAAAACAACTGTAATTTCTTTTTTGGACCTCACCTATTATATAAAGGACAGTGGGTGCAGTGAGAGGGCCTCCCTGTCCTCTTATATTCTTATATTTTTATATTTGGATTTTTTAATAATTTGTCAATTGTTTATTTGTGTTGTGTTGTTAGTAGGTTGGTTTATGTTTTGGGTGGGTTTTTTAGTATAAATGTAATTTGTGGGTATTTTATTTTTGCGATATTAGGATCTTCTTTATTTATTTGCTTGCACCAGTTTGTCTCCCACTTTTGTTATGTGTCATTTTGCTAACCCGGTTGTGCATTATTCGTCTTCCGACCTCCACGCCCTCTGCCCTTTTGCCCTCCCCTCCCATTTCCACCTACCAGCATTGTCGGGCACTTGGTATTGCCCATGGGAAGGGGGTGGGCGTGGCGGGGGTCGTGGACGTGGTAGGGCGAATGAATGGAATGGTCGCATTGGGGTGGTTAAGACCAGAAGACGCCCTGGGGTGAAATGGAGCCTGGAACGTGGTTTTCCATACCTAATCTCCATACACAAGGGCTCCTCCTATTTGGATGGGCAAGTAGTCGGGACGGCTTCGGATTCCTGTCCAACTCGAGCGGTGCTGTGCAATGCCAGATCTGTTAAAAACAAATCAGCTATTATTTCTGATTTTGTTGAGTCAGCAGATCTGGCTTGCATCACCGAGACCTGGCTGGATGGAAATGCCGGCCCTTTTTTAGAGGCGTCTGTTCCAGCTGGGTACTCAGTGATTCACCGCCCGAGATTGGATCGCGGGGGAGTAGCGGTCTGTTTTAAGACCAGCTTGGGGCTCACGGGTGTACCAGTTGAGGAATCTGAATCCTTTGAGTGTACCGTCATGGCTGGTGTGGGTTGCAGGATAGCCCTCGTCTACTGTCCACCAGAAGTCGAGAGACGATTCCTGCAGGAAGTGGCAGACTTCGTCACTGATATGGCATTGGAGTCGCCCAGACTGATGGTTCTGGGCGACTTCAATGGCTGGGTCGACGACGAACTTTTTGCCTTTGGTCAGCACTTCCTCCAGTTGATGTCATCACTGGGCCTTACACAGATTGTTTCCTTGGCTACGCATAATCATGGTCACTCCTTGGATTTAGTTTTTCTCCTGGGGATTGAGGCCTCTGATTTGGTGGTGGTACCTGTCAGTTGGTCCGATCATTACACCGTGAGCTTCAATTTTTATGCTTCCCTTCATAGGTCTGCCCCTGTGGAGATAGTTCAATACTGCCCATTATGGGATGTGTGCCCTGAAGACCTGATGGCGGTGTTGAACCTCTCAGAGTTTCCGATTGCCAGCATGGGTCCAGAGGCTATGGTCTTGGCTTATAACCAGGCCATTTCCCTGGCCCTGGAATCAATTGCTCCCATCCATGTTCATCCCCTCTCTCTTCGCCCTTGAGCCCCTTGGTTCGATGGGTCCTTGAGGGAGTTGCGACGTGTGGGTTGACTGTTAGAGCGTCGTTGGAGGAAATCTGCTCTGGATGCCGACTGCCTTAGTTTGGAGGAGCATTATCGGCTCTACCAATCAGAGATCTCCCATAAGAAGGCAGAATTCCTGTCCAGGGAGATCTCTGTCGCTCAGAATTGACCGGCTCAGCTCTTCAGAACTGTGGACAGGCTGTGCAACCTAGCCTGTCTCCAGCTCCGTCGAGCTTTTTCACAGAAGGAGTGTGATGAGATCGCTCAATTCTTTGTGAATAAGGTTGCCGACATCAGATCCGAGATCCATCCAACACACTCTAAGGGGGAAGCTTTTGGTCGGAGTTCAGTCATGAAATCCTCTGTCTCCTGGTGTTCCTTTGAGCTGCCGACGCTCAGTGATATTATGCGGATCATCCAGGGGATGCGCCCTATATACTGTAGTTTAGATCCGGGTCCTACCTCCCTAATTTTGGGTTGTGCTGAGATCGCTGGCCCATTTCTGGTTCAAATAATCTGGTGCTCCCTAGAATTGGGTGAGTTTCCTAGCTCCCTAAAGGAAGCTGTGGTGACTCCCCTTTTGAAGAAGGCTTCTTTGGACCCAGATGTTTTTTCCAACTACAGACCGATCTCTAACCTTCCCTTTATTGGGAAGGTTATTGAGAAGGTAGTGGCAAACCAGCTGGAGGACCACTTGACCATCCATAATATCTATGAACCTCTCCAGTCTGGTTTCCATAAGAAGCATAGTACCAAGACTGCTCTGGTTCGGGTGCTCAATGATCTCCTGATGGCAAGAGATCAGAGGAACCGTTCTATCTTGGTCCTCCTTGATCTCTCCTCAGCCTTTGACACTGTAGACCATGGGGTTTTGCTCGAACATCTGGAGTCCATCTGCGGCCTGTCCTGTACAGTGCTCAGATGGTTTTCATCTTTTCTATCTGGGAGAATGCAGAGAGTTGTGTCAGGGATTTTTTCCTCTGACCCTTTCCCTCTGCATTGTGGTGTCCCCCAGGGTTCGGTGCTCTCCCCCATGTTGTTTGCAGTGTATATGCTGCCCCTCGGAGACATTATAAGAAGGTATGGGCTGAAGTGTCACTGCTATGCTGATGATACCCAGCTCTACCTGTCTTTTGGCCCCTACCAGGTTAGTGCTGTCTCGGTATTTAATAGCTACCTTGCTGAAATCCAGGACTGGATGAATGTGAGCTGGTTAAAGTTGAACGCCGGTAAGACTGAGGTTTTGGTCGTGGATCCGGGGCGTGGGACAGGTGGGTTGGGGTCCAGTCAGCCCTCTGGCGTATTGCTGGGGGGGATCTGATCCCTTCCTCTGAATGGGTGAGTAACCTGGGAGTGGTACTTGACGACGGGCTGACTCTTCGTCATCAGGTGTCAGCAGTTGTTAAGTCCACATTTTACCATCTTAGGAACATCGCCAGGGTGAAACACCTTGTTCCATCCAGCGACTTACCTGTATTGGTCCATGCTTTCATGACATCTCGCCTTGACTATTGCAACTCCCTTTACTTGGGGCTTCCTGGGGTTGATATCCGCAGCTTGCAGCTAGTGCAGAATGCTGCTGCAAGGTTAATGACAGGGGTGACTAGAAGGACACATATCACCCCCGTGCTGCGCGATCTGCACTGGCTGCCTATACAGTGGCGGATCACCTTTAAAGTAGGTCTTTTGACCTTCAAAGCCCTGCACGGACTCGGCCCTGACTACTTGAAAGAGCTTCTCGTCCCTTACCGCCCCGTGGACAGCTCCGTTCAGCCGACAAGCGGTTGCTTGAGGTTCCGAGGGTTATATTAAAGTCCTCTGGGGCTAGGGCTTTTGGGTTCGTGGCCCCTACCCTCTGGAACTCTCTGCCTTGCCGGCTCAGAGAATGCGTGACCGTGGAAATATTTAAGCGGGATTTCAAGACTTTTTTATGGAATAAGGCTTTTATGGATTGATGCTGTTTTGAATTGTTGATTTTATATGTATACTTTATTTTACGATTTATATGTAAAGCGCCTTGATATTTGAAAGGTGCTAAATAAATAAAGTTATTATTATTATTATTATTATTTTCATTAACCTGCTAAAGGCTTTGACATGGTAGCCCCACCCTTTTCTCCTTGACAAGTTGAGAGGAACATGGCCCTCTACCTGATCAGTTGATTGGTTCCACGCGTACCTCTCTTGCTGGCCATAGTTGGTCCAGGTTGGAGATGCCTTGTCTTCCCTTCTCATCCTCTCTTGGGTTCCCCAAGTCTCTGTCTTGGGCCCATCCTCTTCTCTATCTTACTAAATGACTTGCTCACTGGGTCGAAACAAACATCCACATGTATGCTGATGACACCATACTCTTTACTACTAGAGCTGGGCAAAATTAGCGAATTCTGAATTCATGAAATTTTCTTGAAACTTTTCAGAATTTTGTGAATTCTTTAATTGGCTATAGCTCTGTTTGTGTTACAGCTAGAGGTCTGACATTTGGCATGATTATTGTCTGATATAGTTCCTAATAGTAAGCCATGCTTCATGAGATTTGACTGAATGGAGGAGAAGTTACAGGGGCTCAAATTCTGGCAAATTTAATATTCATGTGAAAATTTCTTAAAATATTTCTGTGCTTACAGGTTAGCCACCTTTGGAGCTAGATAATTGAAAATGTAGATGCATACCTTCTTGGAAGAGTCATAGAAACTGCTAAATAGAGAGGTACTGGTTATGTAAATTGTAAGTTTTAGTCATGACCTGCCTCTCAACACAACTTTCTGGGCTTGCTTCTGAACCCGGGTCTTCAGCATGACACTATGATGCTTGGCCATGAGAGATGCCTTAAAGCCTAACATTTAGGGTCAATAAACCTAACAACATTAGTAATATTCTGTTCTATGGCTTTAAACTTATAGAGGCTTAAAATTCTGCAGTTTACATAATTGCAAAATGTAACTTTAAAATGTACAAAAGTGTGGTGGCTTATAACTCAATCTCCTTTAAAACTAGAGATCTGAAATTTGGAGTACCTATGTATGGGCATTGATAAAGTCACCATGTTAGATTTGGTGCAATGTGGACTAACACCATTAGTTTATGTAGTTGTTAACTGTAATTTTAAAATTTCCAAATGTTTGGAGGCTTATATGTCAGTCATCTTTAAAGATAGAAATCAAATCTGACACTTGGTATACTTCTGTATGGGCATTAGAAAAGGCACTATGCCAAATCTGGTGCACTTTGGACAAATATATTTTAAATTAGATGGAAATAACTGAACTGGCAATTCTGGTAAAATGTCGATAAATTTTCATGGAAATTTTGCAAAATTTCATGAATGCGAAATCAGCATTTTACCAGAATTGTGCTGCCAGAAGATAAATTTCACCCAACCATATTTGCCATTGGTGCTTCTGTCAGTGATATGGAATTGTTTCTGCAATGTAATTAACAATGTCCAGTATTGGTAACACTAACACCAGCTAAAGAGTAATACCAAAAAGACAGTTTCAGTGTCCTGTAGTACTAATCTAAAGCTTCTGAGGCTCAGCCCCCCCCCCCCAATATTTAGACCATCCACTTAATGAGGTTTCTTATTTTAGGTGCTCCCTCGTGTGGTGGGATTGACACTTGGACTTCTGTATCCAAGTCAGTGTCATTCATAAAAAGCTCCACCACAAACCTGGTGCCCTTTATCCAATCAAAACAAACTGGTATTTTTGATACCTAAATGAACATATCTAACACACAAAACAACTTATTAAATAATAAGACAAGATCAAGAGTTACAATTAATGGTCTGTTAATCTCCCTCAAGTGGCATAATGTGGTATGAGGTGCAATTACATGCCACGTGCCCCTAGGGTGTGATAAGCTAACAGGTAATGTAACCCCTTCAAGTGTCTCATTAGTATTATGAGTATTGGGTTGAAGAAATAAATTATTTGTCTTGAGATTCAGAGAGCCATTTACGGAGCTTGATTCATAAATGTCTACAGATCTGTTAACCAAAGATTAACGTAAGGCTTCTGGAATGTGAAGAACCAATCACAAGAATGTATTTTATAGCCCCACTTTATAATGCAAAGACAAGACAGCTATATAAAGCAGTGCGTGTGTTCCAGCAACTGCTAGGGGCAACTTACTTATTGGGGCCCAATCTAGAAGCCATAATAGTCAGTCTTCAAAATGCCATTATCTTTATTTATTTAGCTAATTCCCTGCATTTTGTTGGATCAGCACACAAAGAGCGTCACTGGGATGAAACTATGTACAAATGCATCATGTTGCTATAACCACAATCACTAAAGTACAAGGGCTGGCACAGAGTGCATGATGAGCCCTACCTATGTATTTCTGCAGAACCAGTACAGGAAAGCAGTGGGAGTGTCTCAAAAGGCTGACCAGCCCCTTTAGAGTTGGTAAGAGACAGAGATCACTAGGGGTGCATGGATGTCTGTAAGGAATTATGGGGGAACAGTGTTTGGGAGGGAGGATCCACAGACTACCGATGATGACAGGGAATTGAACTGAAAAATGTGGCCCACAAACAGGTCTGAAGTGTGGGTCAGAGAGTAAGGGGAGGCCTGTATTTTGACAGATGACACACATTTATGAATCATAACCTAACATGCATGTGTTTGTAATTAACCCAGTTTGTTTCAGTAATAGTTTGAATGCCTAATTTGCATTCTGACATGTGCTGGAGCAGCTCCTCCCATTGGTGCATATATGCAGTTTTGACTATAGCAAAGTGCTGGTGTGTTGCAGTGGTGCACTTGGTGTGCCCAATTTTGCAACCAATAGTTTTGCAACTGAGAATTGGGGCACTATTGGTATCATCAACAGGCTACCTATTGGACCTTCTAACACCTGCTGCCCCATTCCACTCCCTCCGATTGTCCTCTAGGGGCCTCCTCGCGATTCCCAGGACAAGATTAAAAACTGCCAGTGACAGAGCCTTTAGTGTCACCAGCCCCATCCTGTGGAATTTGCTTCCTTCATCAGTAAGGGACGCCCCTTCAGTTGAGGCATTCAAAGCCCACCTCAAGACCTTTTTATTTAGCCAGGCATTCCCAGACACTGTTCTTTAGACAATGTCTTGAGACACTTGTATTTGGCATCAAAAGAAATTTCTGCTGACAATTTAAACTCTCATTTTAGTTTTGGATTCTAGTATATATTGGAATGTTTATATTGTATTGATTGTGTTTTAATTCAGTGCTTCATTGTACAGTGCCCAGAGCCTCTGGGATGGGGTGCCCGAAAAATAAAATTTGCCTTGCCTTGCCATCACTTTTCTTGTGACTAACATGGATTAGCATGCAACACATGCTGATCAATGATCTTGTGGGACAATCGGTGTTCACAAACAGGTAACAAAAATGATAAAACCTGTAACAACAGTTCAAAAATATTAAAATAAGGAAAACAGCATGCTAACAAAATATAAAAAGGTATAAAGCAAACATCTCACTACATCACGTACTGTTGCTTTAAACAGGACTTTTTTTCTATGAAAAAACTTGAAAACAGTATTCTACAAAGGCTGCACTTACTACACCACAACATATGTTTTATCCTTGTTACTGTGTGTTTTATCTCTTGCCTCAGCTCTCTGGGAGCATAAAACCATTATTATAACTAGGGTTAGGGTCACAGGGAGCACAGAGAGGGAAGTTAATTTAAATAAGCAGAACCACTGTGAAAAACACTGAAGTGAGGGTTGCCCAGTGCGGCCAAAAGCAATGACTCCATGTGTCAAGGAACTGCAAAGCTACACATTACACATATTGCCCCCCCCAAATTTAAAGCTCTTATTTACTTAAAACATGCATATGACTAGGCTAGCATGCATGCGGTTTTAGTGACATCACTATGCATTTTGAAAATACACATTTTTCAAAATTTTTTTATATAGCAAGAAAAAACACAGCCATTAGCAGAGCATTATAATAATACATTTTGTATTAAAAATGCATCACACACTGATCAGGCCCGTAGGAAGCATTTTTAAAGTGGTATGGCCATAATGTAGATATATCCAAGACATTAAAGACAGGGGTCTGAGGGCCACCAGGCTCCCAGGTCTGGTGGTTGAGATGCTCTGTGGTGAGTTTTGGGGCTTTTATTAAAGATAAAAAAAAACACTTTTTTTGTGATTTTTATACCTGATTTCTGTGGGGGAAAAATTTCTTCTGGAGTTAGGGGTGTGGGACACCCTAGCTGGCCTTGGACCCTGCAGCTGCAACTGCAACTGGAGAGGTCCATCTGACTGAGCAACAATGCCATCAACCACCCACCCACCCCATGATGAGCATTATTACAATGTTCTGTGGAACATTTTTGTATAAAGGCTGGGGGTCTGGGGGCCACTAGGCCCTCAGAAGCTGTGGGGGTCTAGATGCTCTGTGGTGAGTTTTGGGGCTTTTATTGAAGATTAAGCACACTTTTGTATATCTTTCCCACCCATGACTCCTGGGAAAAATTATTTGTTCCCCAGGGGCGTGGGAGACTGGCAGCCAAATTGTACCACAACCCTGACTCCAGGGGAAAGAACAATTTTTTCCCAGGAATCAGGGATAGAAAGATGTAACAAAAGTGTTTTTAATAATTCAATAAATGCCCCCAAACCCACCACACAGCAACTAGACCCCCAGAGCTTCTCGGGGCCTAGCACTCCCCCACCTCCAGACTTTATATAAAAATATTTCATGCAGGACATTGTAATAATGTTACTTATCATGGGGTGGGTGGATGAATGATGGCTTGTTGGTCAGCCAGTAGCCCCACTCAGTTGCAGCTGCAGGCCCTTAGGCCAGCCAGACCAGCTGCCTTCTAGTGTCTCTCTCCTCCACCTTGCTCATTTGGTTCTCTCTCCCCAGCACCACCACTGAGCCAAACAAGGTTCCTTTTTTATTTTAGATACAGGAACTCTAGAGTAGGGAGGGAGTCATTCAGCAGTACCCCACCAGCTGCTGTATTCTAGTAGTGTTTTCTAGGCTTCACCCACTTTGTTCCTTCAGTTTGTTCTCTCTCAGCACCACCTCTGAGCCAAGCTAACAGATCATCCCCTCTCCCCTGGCCTGAATTCTTAATTTGTTTTCACTTCAGTTACACCTCCACCACCAGTGTTTTCTTTTCTCCCTTTGCTCCTGTCCTTTTCTGGCTACTCTTTTCGCCCCCTCCAAAACTTATTCAGTCACTTCTGAGTTTGCCTGAGGCTGCCAGCCTGTCACTGAGGCTAACTGTATGATCTCCCTCCCCTGGGATAGTTTCAGTCACCCACCATCACTGCTGCCTTTCTTTCTCACAAAAGAAATTCCTCCAAATCCTCTCCTGTCCTAGCTGTTTTTGGCCCCAGCATTTCAGCACCCCTCCCAAATGTCTGGCCAGGTGCATAATAGGTACCTGCAAAGAACTGTTTTTTTTTTTTTTAGTTTTGATCAATCACACATACACAAGAGTGAGAGTCAGTCAGTTTTTATCAACAGACGGAATCAGAAATCAACCAGCCCAAAACATCCACGATGTGCAACACAAGGAAACAACAACTCAGCCACGGAGCTGCTTCTACTCATGCTGTGGCTGCCTATACACTCATCAATCTGCCACCTCCTGCCACACAACCAAACAAGCTCTAGCAGACAGAGCACCTACAAAGCATACCTCTCAACCTCCTGCCTCGTAAATCAGGGACAAGGCTTAAAAAAATCAGGGACAAAAGACCAAAATCAGAGACATATCTTCAAAATTAAAGATATCCACCCAGAAAGCTGGTAGAATATGGGGCTTAGTGCATAATGCATTTTCTAAAAAAGAAGTAGTCTGTAACTTTAATGCTTGACATTGTTTTGCGCTTACGGTCCACACTGTTTAGCCACAAAAACACAAATTTTAGGAGGGACAAAGTAAAATTCTGAGGCAAAATCAGGGATGTCCCTGAAAATCAGGGACACTTGAGAGGTATGCTACAAAGACATGAATCACTAATCAGGTCTGATGTCATGTGTTCCGATCTACTGAACAACCTCCATCCTCTGTGAAGAACCCCAGCAGGCTGTCTTTTCTTGCCTGTTTGCAGTCTGCTGCATCAACAGAGACTTGGTGCCCCACTGGCAAAACAAAATAAGAAGTACTAAGCTGCTCTCTGCTGCCACCCTGCCGCATGGCTCTGTACAGCGGACTACGACAGAGTAACAAGTTTTAACTCATTATTGCTGGGTGGGTGATCACTAGGAATCACTCTGCAGTCTGCAATTTTTTTGCTGGAACTAGGGGACAAAAAGTGGTATGGCCATGGTCTTATCAGCCTTGCTGGTTCCTACAGCCCTGACACTGATAAAGACAGATAGCTATTGGTGGGATCTTTTTATGTAGACCTATCATTGGTGATTTTCCAGTTTTCCTGGGAACCTTTGAACGTTGTCCAAAACTGTTCCTTTTTCTCATCCTGAAACCCACAGCAAAAAGATCTACATTAGCATGCAGATGTGAAAAGGAGAGCAGTGCGGGAATAAGCAACTGTGGGCCAGTTATTGTAACATCAGTTCTATGGCTTTTATGACCACACTGTAATGTTTAGCACTCTTGCAGTAGTTATTTCAGATGATGCTGCACTCTGCTGTGGTGTGCATCAGGGCTTCTTGATGATGTCCCTACACATTATTTTGTTGCTGGCTTTTGCTGAATGCATGTGGACATGGTCTAACTAGACTTTAGCAAGGCATTTGACACAGTCCCACATGAAAGATTAATAAACAGATTAGCCAGCCAGGGAGTGGGTCCCAGGGTGGTAGCCTGGGTAAAAACTTGGCTGGACAACAGGACTCAGAGAGTAATAGTAAACAGAGTCCACTCTGAAGAAAGGGGTTAGTAGTGGGGTACCACAGGTTTCAGTACTGGGACCGTTCCTTTTAATGTCTTTATAAGTGACATTGCAGAGGGACTGGAAGGAAAGTATGCCTCTTTGCAGACGATACAAAGATCTGCAACAGGGTTCATACACAAGGGAGAGGGAAAGGATGAGAAGGAACTTGGCAAGGTTGGAGGAATGGTCAAAAGTATGGCAGCTTAGATTCAATGCAAATGTAACCCCAAGGTGGTACTATCCTGTGGGCTACTACCCCTGCCTTCATGACTATGCACAGGTTGAGGGTCCTGAGCTCGGTGAACGGGTGCCTCCACCCAGAGGAATGGTTCGGGGGTAGTGTAACTGCTGTTGGTATAGCCCTCCATAATGCTATAACCACCCACCAACTCCTCCAGTGCCCTAAACAGTTCAGCAATAAGATGATCACATATACCATATGCCAGTGATGATATGCTCACACCTCTTGCACTTACCACCAGGGCTGGATCAGCTGCAATTGCCCTGGAGACCCCCTAGAAAACAAGACCAGTGATGTAACAATTCAAAGGCAGTACAATATCCCCTCCGAGAAGGTACACATTAACCAGGTCCCCCAAATCAGAAATCAAACTGAACTTCTACTTAGAGTAGTGTAGTAGTTATATAAAGAAATTGCAGAAAAAATCCTTTATAATTGAACACAGTGTAAGGTAGTCTACCTCTGTCTTCTTAGTATGGTTACGGAATATTATACAATAGAGTCGGCCAGATGTGATGCAGTACTGCAGCTTACTGCAGTAAATAAATAAATTTTTAATAAGCAATAATGCACGACAGTAGTTGTGTTGTTGTGAGATGTAAGTCACCTGAGGTGCGCGTAAATCTCAGAACAACACACCCCCTGGCGTGCATTCTTGCAATTATGAAATGAATCAAGAAAAAAATGTAGTTTTCATTGAAAATAGATCAATATTTTTATTAATTTCTGGAAATTTAAGATTTTGTTCCTCCGCCTATTATAAAATAGTTCCAATAACACAGTTCAGTACCCCTGTTGCTGCTTATGGCACTTGGAAAAGTCCCTTCTCTGTCACCCGAGGTATACAGATTAAAAATGGGTGATAACTAAGAATTCCCGAGGAACTGCAATTGCTGTGAGAATTCTTTGTATATTTGTTACTTCTCACCCCACTCACACTACTTTCATTGGACAGTGACCTTGAGAGTGGAGTCGGCCTTACCTCAGGTGGCACCTGTATGATAATTTGAGGCAACAATCTATTGTACATACTTCCTACCAGTTCAGTGTCTGAGGGAGGAGTTGGGGGTGCATCATTAGTACGGTGCCAGTGACATCACGTGAATTTTATTTATTTATTTATTGAAATGTTTCACCAGGAAGGGCCACTGACCAACAAGTTGCTCATCTCCCAGTGCGACCTGTGGGGGGGGGGCACTATTGGATGAAGAATTAGACATACAGTTTAACGTTTAAAACATACAAGAAATTAAACATTCAATAACATTTGTAAGAAGACAGTTAAAAAAAAATAATAATCACTCAGTCACATTTATAACATAAAATACAATTAAATATATCATACCTGTGAAATATGCATTTAATTACATGTGGCATATCTGAGGAACATCGTACATAGTGGCGAAAGGGAGGAGAGCATGCTGAGACACAGGCTGGGGGGTGGAAGGTTTAATAGGGGATGTGAGTCATGGAGAGGAGCAGAGGCATAGGAGGATAGTTAAGAAGGGTTAAAGCAGGAGCAGTTAGATGAGAGAAAGTTATGTAAGGCAGAGGCAAGGGAGTGCGAGGAGGAGGAGGAGTGCTGTATTTGGGGGGGGACTTCCAGATTTGTGGGAAACGATGGGTAAGGTCTGACTGACCGATGGCAGTAGTACGACGGGGGACCAACAGTGTCTCCAGTCTGGTTAGGGAGGTTTTGGGAGCGGCACTATAGACTACATCACAGTAGTCGAAAATGGGGAGGACCATCTTCTGGATTACTTCACGTCGCATTGACGTTGAATCACCTGTATGAGGAAGGATGGGTTAATTGATGCCTTGGCTGCTCTCTTGTATACTTCTTGTTGGCAGCATTTGTAAATTTGTGCTGTCTGGCTGATTTGTTATGCCACTGGTGGGTGTTTCCAGATGGTCAGTACGGCGATCGGTCAGAGCCACTGAGGGGAGTTTGTGAGGGGGGCCTAACAATGTGAAAACTGTCAACATAGGAGTGTACAGACCAGGGGAAAAGGTTGAAGCAGGTACTTTGTATTTTTAAAATGTTTTTCTGCACTGTGTTTTACTTTTTAATGACTAACAGTTGGTCTGAGCAAAGCACTGTCTTGGAGCAGTAGTAGGCAAGAAAAGAGAAATGGCGGTTTTCCACTTCCCGAATGTTCTGTCACTTGATATCTGTTTGGTCAGTGGTATCTGGTCTGCAGTGGCCAGCTGGGACTTTATCCATGTGTTTGTTTTGAGAGTTACACACAGCTAAAGCCCCAGTCTGACCAATCAGGTTAAAGCATTTTTCTTGTCCCTTTCATAATGGTAGTCAATACCCCTTGCCATGCAGTAACTCCAGACACTGTGTTGCATCCTGGCTGGCTACACAGTATATTCTTTTTTACATGCATTTGTGTTTGTATTCTATTCTTAGGGCGTAGTTAATAATACCCTAAATTGGAGAAGTGTTGTAATATACTGTAAACGAAGAATCTGAGTATCAGTTCCAGGAGATGCCATCTAGTGTCCATAGTGGGATAGGCACATTTGCATTTAGTAATACTTACACTGTAGTAAGCGTGTTCCCAGAGTCAGGAAAAATTAAGATGTTGACAGTCTCGCCCTACATGTGCCAGTGTTCTTGAATAAAATGTGTCATACTCTTCTCCTGGATTCCTCTGTTTGAACATATTGCAGGGGAACTTGTAAGATGTTGTGTGGTTACCTATGGTTTCCTGTGCCACTCCTAGTCCTAAAGAAGGAGGTGCTGAAGTAGCAACGCACATTGCACCCTCCCTCCCTCCCCCAGGGTTTGATTGCACTGTCTTCACAGCACATCCTAGACTCCAGCAGAAGGGAGTTTGGCTTGTAACACAAACCCTACTCTCCTACATGGTAGTGCAGCATACTAGCCCCAGTGCCAACAGCCGGGTCTATAGGAGCCATTGTTGAATTCTCCAAACAGACTTGCTATGCGAAAATGCATTTGCATGTGTATTAGAATTATATCAAACTGAGGATAATTAATTCATTTGCTGATTTTTATTCTTGGAGAAACTCCCACTAATTAGTTTAAATGAACCTGCAGCCAGCTACCACCTACAACAAGGGATGGGCATCAAATCTTTAGAGCCAACAAACATTTCTGGCCTGATACGTAGCAGATTCCAGGGAACAGGTCTTTCCAGTTTGCACATCACCTGCCATGAACGTTAGAAAGTAGAAAACAGAATGACATCACGCTACCTGGAATTTTGTGTTTGTCAGGTCAACAAGGTTTAGCTGTATAGAGTTCAACATAATAAGACATACAGAAATAACTATAGCAAATCAGATCCCATAATACAGTAGCTTCACATGACAACGCTGTGACTAAAAAAGGGTAAACAACATGGTCTAAAATCAGGTTATTTGGTAACGTAAACCTTTCCCTTAATGCTCTGCACACCTGGGGTACATGATAAAGTGCTAATTAATGAAAATCTTTATTACAGTACAGTAGGTTTTATGTTTTTGATAATGAATCCATTCCTTCCAAAGATTCACAACATTGTTTTTTTTTTTAACCAGTCGCATCTTACTTTTTGTAAGTTATTGATTTAGTGTTTGTTCACCAGGTAAGAGCACCATATAAATAATTACTCTCCCTTTCCCTCTCCCCTCCAGGCTTTCCAGCCCTGAATGGTGAACGGGCATCCAGCTCCAAGCGGAGTTTTCCTCTATAGTCGCTGTTGCCTGCCCTCCCACAGAATAGGCTTTGCATCCTGAACGAGCACCCAGCTCCAAGCGCGGCTACCCTCTACAGCTGTTGCTTCCCACCCTCCACTGGAATAGGTATGAGTGCTGCTCAGTGAAGCCAGCTGCTTCTTTTTGAAATCTGGCATCTTTCTTCACCAGACTCCACTGGCTCCCTGCTTTTCTTGTACTGAATTTGTAAAAAGGCTGTATTAATTGTAGGCTACTCCTGGTTAAGAAAGACAGTTATACCCAATGCTGGAGATGCCAGCACAGTCCAGCTAGCACGCTCCATATCTTATGGCAGTGCCCCCAACTGGTCCCCTTTTGGGAGGCTATCAAAGTCGACTGTGCAGCCATCTTAGGCTGTGATATGGACCACACCAGCCCAGCACTCCTTTTGGGGGACACCTCCACCCTAGTGGGGATCCCAGCAGAACACAGGGCTTGGCTGTTAAACGTGCTTATGGAGGCTGAAACGGTTAATCCTCATGAACTGGCAACAACCCTCCCCCTCCCCGACTGCTGACACCTGGAAGGCTGCCTTGGCCAGACTTGCTGGCCTGGAGAGACTTTCATACTTGAGGAAGGGGCAAATATCATGGTTTACGCATAAAACATAAATGGAGTAGGTATCTTAGTTCACCTCTCTGCTTGGTTTCTCCCACTCCACCCTGTAATCTTCCCTAGTCTCAGCACCTGTCAGGTATGAGTTGTTCTGGGATACACCAACTTGTATCTCTTCTTCACTTCCTTCCCTCCCTATTCTCACAAATGTTATGATAGATCTGCTTTCTTTCTTTCTCCCCCCATGTGCTCATTCTCATCTCGACTTTCAGGAGTCTTCCCTTTTATTTTCCTCTCCCTCTGAGGAACTGACTTACTTCATCATGGAGTGGTTATTGCCAACCTCATTACCTACCAGATGGGGATTAGTTAGTTATTAGAGATGGTTAATTAGCATATGGAACCTGAGCTCAAGTGTTAGTATGGTACATCTATGATCAGTTTTTTTTGTATTTGACAAGGATGCTGAGTTTTTATCCTTTTTCAATTCACATGTAGTGCAGTATTATGGACAGTGTACTGTACTTGGTTTGTTTTGTATAAGGAAAAATTCAATAACTTTTTTATGATAAAAAAAAGAAAGACAGTCATAAAGGTTAATTTATCTGAACTGTTGACAGATTAAGTTTATTTAAATTGTAAAGGGCTGCATTAACTCAAGCCATTAAACCTGTTTCTCTGAATTTAAACTTTCTATTAAACCTGTTTCTCTGAATTTAATGTAACCTCTAGGTGGCGCTATCTCATGGGCTACTACCCCTGCCTCCTTGGCTACTAGCAGGTTAAGGGGCCTAGGTTCTGCAACGGGTGCCTCCACCCGGAGGTCAGGGTTGGTAGTGGTCAAACTAACATGGGTACAGCCCTCAGGGACGCTGTAACCCCCCTCTTTCCCTTCTAGTGGCCTGAGCAATATACAATAATCACTTTCACAGTATCCCTTGTGCACCATACAAGTACCCACATTGTTTGCACTTAGCACCAGGGCTGGTTCCTCTGGCTCAACCCTGGGGACCCCCTGTAAAACAAGGTTATGCACAGCAAATAGCAACAGTACAGTACTCTTGGCACAAACTGGAACCACAGTCAGGTTAAATGCAGAAAAAGTCAGATCTGATTTATTCTGGGGACTTGAACAAGGAAGGGGCATATTCAGGTTGATTGACTTAAAAGCTATATTAATCAAACAGTTATGCATGTGCTTTAAGTCCCCACACAGTCACACCTCTGGGTACCCAGGTAGGGAGATGATGGTCTAGCCAGGAATGTTGCAGCTATTTGGGGCCCTGTGATGGAAGAAAGCAACATGCACAACACACACTATTTGCAATCCGGAGCCGGAGGGCTCAGTTTGTGAAAGAAAAAGCAACCAGACAATCAGATGACAACACTTTAGATTTAGCTGTTGTTGCAGGATGCTACCCTGATGTTTACTCACAATACCCAATTTTGGACACAGGCGGGACGAAATCGAGACTGCATGTTGTTGAGCTGGAGTGCCCGGAAAAGCAGGGCCCACACGAATCACCGAGGTGTCGTTCCTGTTCAAGTGTTGAGCAGGGAGCTAATCCTCAGGCAGGTCTCTTGTCGATGGCTTTCTCTGTGAAGCGGGTAGTCGGACTGGGCCAGTATGGCAAGGCCCAGGCCCAATGAAGATGAATTTGGATTCAGTCCATGGGGCTGGATGCAGCTTCCAGCAAGCAGAATATGGTTCAAACCATAGTGGGGAACCAAATCGCGACCCACTAGCAGCACACAGCACATTTACACGTAAGGAAATTCTAATGCAGCTTCCAGCAAGCAGAACACAATTCAAACCACAGTGGGGAACCAAATCGTGGCCCACTATAAGCACAACACATTCACATGTAAGGAAATTCTACTGTACTAGGCAAAAGACTCTGCGGTCGCAGTTACAGAGTCTCTGCACAATCCAGGAGTTCAAGAGGTGGCCGGAGTTCCATACAGGCCAATCGCATTCAGCAAATCTTCAGTCTTCTTCAGGTAGGAGCCTGGCCACAATTCAGTGGCTTACTTCGCTCTCCAAGTTTGGATTCAGTCCGAAAAAGGCACAAGTTCTCTCTCAGTTACAGCAGGCAGGTATGAAGGCCAAAACTCAAGCCTTTACACAGTTCTCCCACGCGAATATACGCTGGGGCTGCTGCTTGAATCATGCAAGCTGTTATCTCTTCACTTCCCAAATCAGAACTGAAACTAGCTGCAAGACCTTGGGAATTTCCACAAGATCCAAAAGGTTTGGTTGGCTGATCTGTCTGTCAGTCACAACAAGGGCTCCCCCAAAAGATTACTAGTCAAATTAACCAGCCTGGGAGTGGGACCCAGGGTGGTAGCCTGAGTAAAACATTGGCTGGACAACAGGACACAGAAGGTAATTGTAAATGGAGTCCACTCTGAAGAAAGGGGGTTACTAGTGGGGTACAGCAGGGTTCAGTATTGGGTCCAGTCCTTTTTAATGTCTTCATCAGTGACATTGCAGAGGGACTGGAAGGAAAAGTATGCCTTTTTGCAGATGACACAAAGATCTGCAACAGGGTTTATACACAAGGAGGCGTGGAAAGGATGAAAAGGGACTTGGCAAGGTTGGAGGAATGGTCAGAAGTATGGCAGCTAGGATTCAATGCAAAGAAGTGCAAAATAATGCACCTGGGAAACAAGAACCCAAGGGAAGAATACACAATGGGTGGGGAGGTAGTAACAACAACAAAAAAGGAAAGGGACCTGGGGGTAATCATATCAGATGACCTTAAGGTTAGCAAGCAATGTGAGAAGGCAGTAGGGAGGGCTGGGGGTATACTGGGATGTATAAGGAGAGGCATCATCAGCAGAAAACAGGAAGTTGTTATCCCTCTGTACAGACAGTTGGTGAGACCCCATCTGGAGTACTGTGTCCAGTTCTGGAGACCCCATCTCCGCAAGGACATAGACAGGATAGAGGCAGTCCAGAGGAGGCAACTAAAATGGTGCAGGGTCTGCAAGAGAAGCCGTATGAGGAGAGACTAAAGGAGCTTAATATGTATACCCTTGAGGAAAGAAGGGAGAGGGGGACATGATAGAAACTTTTAAGTACCTCAGTGGAATCAACAAAGTCCAAGAGGGTAGCATGTTTCAGAAAAAGAGACTTGCAAGAACAAGGGGACACAATTTAAAGATAGAAGGAGGGTTCAGGGGCAATGTGAGGAAGTATTATTTCACGGAGAGGGTAGTGGATGCATGGAACAGCCTTTCTGAGGAGGTTGTGGGGTCTAAAACTGTGGGATAATTCAAGAATGCATGGGACAGACATAAGGCAATTCTTGTGGGGGGTAGGAAGAAATAGGCTGTTGGTTAACTAGGATCTGCGGCCTATCCTGTAGGTAGGGAAATGGGCAGACTAGATGGGCCTAGCGGTCCTTATCTGCCGTCAAAGTCTATGTTTCTATGTTTCCTCCAGATTATTTTAGGTGACAAAATGCAAAAACTACAATTCCTACAAGTTTTGACCCCACCAAGCCCCTGTAGGCAGACTCCATTTTAGAGTCCCAAATGGACTGATTGACCCATTTCAGCAGTCCAGGACGAAGATGATGGAAACAAATAGAACTGTCCATGCTGCAAAGAAGGCAGGTTAGAACAAATTGCAATATTATTACTACTACTCTAACAAATGATCAGCAAACAAGCACATCTTCTAACAGAGCTCCCTTTTAGAGTAATTATGACTGCAATCCAGGCAGCTCTTAAAGAGACAGTACACAGAGGCTATATAGGCACTTTCTGGCAATCGCATTTAAACTGCAAAAACGCAAGACATCTGCCTGGCAGTAAACATTTAGACAAGCTCAAGGAAGACTTTTCAGGAACCCCCATTTGTAGGGGGGTTACACCCTTCCCTGCCTGGAGAAAACTTGGCGTCCGCATCAAGTCTGTACCATCAAAATATCAAAAATGCAACACAAACAAGACATATATATATCATTAGCTTGTTACATTACTGTACCTTTCAATATACATCACATTACTACATCCATATTGACAATACTTATGCATGTTTCATACAAGTAATACATGATTCATTTAATAACTTCTTGTACATTAAACAATGTAAAAGGGGGCCCTTCCCTATCAGCTAACATGGGGCTGGATGAGGCAGGGGCATCATGGTGAGAGGGAAGAACAAGTAACCTGGAGTTTGCCATCAAGCTCAATTTGGGCAGTGAGCTTGGCGAAAACATAAACCCCTTTGTGAACCACATTGAGAGGCAAATCCACTGGCGTCCCAGGGGAATCATAACTAAAGCATAGCACTGGCTTGACAGCTCGGCCAGTCTTTCTTGGGGGAGCAGCCACAGTCTCTGTACTTTCAGCACTAACTTTGGAACTTTCGTCACTTGTGAGGGGTGCCTCTGCATGGATGGGAATGTCCAAACTTGGAGCACTGCCAGCTCCTTGCTCTGTAGGCTTCCACAACACTTTGCTCATTATCTTCTGACAGAGGCCCAGGTTGCTCATTTTGAGGAGGCCATGGCACAATTAGGCTTTGCGGCACTAAAGGGGGGCTGTCAACACTCTCACATTGTTCTTCAAGTTCTGGTGTGTCACCAGAGAGACTCTGACCATCAGCCCCTTCTTCAGGCAATTCACACAGTTCCACAAAACACAGAGAGTCTGCAACCTCAGATGTAATACTTTGCACTTCACTTTCAGGGAGCATTGGCTCCAAGGACGAAGCTGGGGGGTTATGCAGTCCAGAAGGCCCAGCTTCATCCCCACAATTAGTCATAGGGTTACCTTGACACAGCTGACTCATTTTATAGGAGGGGTAATAGGCATTGTCACGCTCACTTTCATCAGAGGTGGACTGACAGTCGCTATCATTCTGGGCCTGCTGCGGGGGAAACATTAAGTCTGTAACTACTGGGGTAGGTTGACTCTGTCTCTTTTTTGCAGGAGCATGAGTCACCGGCCCAAGGGAATCAATCTCTGATGGTTCAGCCTCAATTATGACTTGGCTGATAGGTAGCAAGTGGTAACGGTGCATGGTCTTGACAGCTTTGGAGTTATTCTTTGGGTGCACCTTGTACACTAGTAAATCATTCAACTTTCAACTACTACATGGGGAAGATGGTGCCACCTATCAGCAATTTTGTATTTGTCATGCGGTCCCAAATTGCGTAACAACACACGGTTTCCAGGCCAAAGCTCTTGAGCCTTTACTTTTTTATCATGCCTCTCTTTGTTGGTGACATTTCTTTTGGCAGCCATTGTCTGGGCAAGTTGATCGGCTTGGTTCAATTGAGCTCTCAGTTTCTGTACATACTGTAGGTAATTTTTGGCTCAGACCTCATCTGGAGAGACCCCAAAGCAGACATCAACGGGCAGTCGGGCCTCCTTCCTGAACATGAGGCGGTAGGGGGGGAACCCAGTAGCATATTTTTTGTGCAATTGTATGCATGGACCAAGGTGCTAATCTGCTGGCTCAACTAGGGTTGTCTTTGGGATGGAGGGTGCCCAGCATGTCTAGAAGGGTGCGGTTAAAATGTTCTGGTTGAGGGTCCCCCGTGGGTGATAAGGGGTGGTTCTTGACTTCTGCACCCCCCATAGAGAGAGTATTTCTTTAATTAGCTGACTTTCAAAATTTCTGCCTTGGTCAGAGTGGATCTGCTGAGGGGCGCCATAGTGGACGAAGAAATTTTCCACTAGCACCTTGGCCACGGTAGAGGCCTGTTAATCTTTAGTTGGAAAAGCTTGTGCATACCATGTGAAATGATCCGTAACCACTAACACATTGCCAATATTCCACTGATCAGGTTCTAAACACAAAAAGTCTATGCAGTTCCATGTGGATGCTGGTAGTAATATTGGCAAGGGGGCAGCTCTCTGAGGCAGGGCTTTCCTTTGCAGACAACAACTGCAGATCTTTACATGGTGCTCAACATTAGACCCCATCTTGGGCCAGTAGAATCAAGATTGTACTAAGTCGAGAGTTCTGTCAACACCAAGGTGCCCCATGTGATTGTGGAGGGACCTCAGTACCAAATCTTTAAAGGCCGTGGGCAGGACCAATTGCTGCCTGTCTACTTGACTGGCATGATCCACTGTTCCTCTGTACAAATGATTGAGTAGCTTCAACCTGAGGCCTTTTTTAAACAATAGAGCAGTTCACAAGTCAGGGGAACACAACTTGGACACATCTTTCTCCACAGGGCATGAAGTGTGGGCTGAATCACAGGATCTTGGGATTGAGCCCACTGAATGCTGTCATTGTCAAATTGAGGTAGTGCACTAATATCTAGAGCAGAAAAGTGGCAATAGACAGCCGGTACACAGGTATCAGGAGGGCCCAAGCAATCTACTAAACAGTCCACTGAGTCCACAGACATCTGTTTATCTCAGTCAAATGTTGGGCACAAGGCTTGGATGTCAGGTTCAGACAGCCTGACCCAATCACTCTTGGAAACTGGCCTTCATGAGAAGGTGTCAGCATCAGTATGGTTCAGTCCTGGCCTGTATTCAACAGCTTAATCATAGTTTGATAAGGCAGAAAGCCACCGGTGCCCAGTGGCGTCTAACTTAGCTGAAGTCTGTACATAGGTTAATGGGTTATTGTCGGTCTTCACCAATATCTTTGCCCCATAGAGATATTCCTGAAACTGGTTGACGATGGCTCATTTTAGTGCAAGGAACTCCAGCTTGTGCACAGGGTAGTTTTGCTCCGATGGGGTCAAGCTCCTACTGGCGAAGGCCACTGGTCTCAAACCATCCTCATGGGCTTGATACAGCACAGCTCCTAGACCATGTAGACTGGCGTCCGTATGCAGCACATAGGGCTTGGTGGGATCAGCATAGGTGAGGATGGGAACAAGGGTGAGCTAGTATATGACTTCATGAAAGGCTGCTTCACATTCGGGTGTCCAGCAGGGTCCAATAAGTTCACCTGTGCAGAAGTACACTTTCTCTGGTTCTTTGACAGCCCCATTTTTATATTTATGGTTGGAAGGAGGGTAACCCTGGATAAGATTCAAGAGCTGGAAAATCACCTTTGAATAATCTTTTATGAACCTGCGGTAGTACATAGATACATAGATACATAGACAGTGTCGGCAGATAAGGGCCTATGGCCCACCTAGTCTGCCCATTTGAGCTTGTAAGTTCAGTTTGTTTTCCTAGAAGTCTATTTCCCCTCACCCCTGACCTCTAGAATTCCTTTATGTCTATCCCATGCATTCTTAAATCCGTGATTGTTTCAGCCCCCACCACTTCCTCTGGCAGGGTGTTCCACTTGTCCACCACCCGTTCTGTGAAGAAATTCTTTCTCATGTTTCCTCTGAATCGTCCCTCCCTCCAACTTCATCCCATGCCCTCTAGTCCTGAAACATCTTTTTCGCTAAAAATAGTGTTTTCCTGCACCCTGTTCCTCCCTGTAAGATACTTGTATGTCTCTATCATATCCCTCTCTCCTCCTCTCTCCAGGAGTACATGTTCAGTTCCTTCAACCTGTCTTCATAGGATTTGTGATGCAACCCATGCACCATCTTTGTTGCCCTCCTCTGAACCTCTACCCTGTCTATGTCCTTACGTAGAGTATGGTCTCAGAACTGTACACTGTACTCAGGTGGGGCCTCACTAGTGTCTTGTATAGCGGAATTATGACCTCCTTTTCCTGCTGGTGATGCCCCTGCCTATACATCCCAGCATCCTATTTGCTTTACCTGATGCCTTGTCACACTGTTTCCTACCTTGAGGTCATCAGAGATGACAACCCCAAGATCCTTTCCTGCTTGGTGCATGCTATATCCTCACCCCCAACTGATATATTGTGCCAGGGTTTTGTGCCCCATATGCATTATCTTGCACTTCTTTGCATTGAATTTCACTGCCAAACCTTTGACCATTCTTCAAGTTTCTGCAGGTCCCTTCTCATTCTGTCTACACCCTCTGGTGTGTCAACTCTGTTACAGAGCTTTGTGTCATCAGCGAACAGTGAAATTCTGCCTTCTATATCCTGTGCAATGTCACTGATGAAGATGTTGAATAGGACCGTCCCAGCACTGATCCCTGTGGTACCCCACTGGTCACTCTTCCTCTGTGGAGTGACAGCCATTTACCACCACCCTCTGTGTCCTGCCACCCAGCCAGTTACCTACCCACCACACTACTGTCCTGCCCACACCCATATTCCCAGTTTGTGTAATAGTCTTCTATGTGGCACAGTGTCAAAGGCCTTGCTGAAGTCCAGATAGGCCATGTCCACTGCCCTCCCTTGATCCACCTCCCTAGTCACCCAGTCAAAAAATTCAATGAGGTTGGTCTGACATGACCTCCCCCTGGTGAAACCATGCTGCCTTGGGTCCTGTAGTCCATTGACAACCAGATGTTCCACCAATCCTCCTTCAGTAGTGCTTCCATGATCTTTCCCACTACCGAGGTGAGGCTGACTGGTCTGTAGTTCCCTGCTTCCTCTTTGTTCCCACTTTTGTATAAGGGACTACATCTGCTGTCCTCCAGTCTTTGGGTACCTCCCTGTTTCCAGTGATTGGCTGAACAGGATAGCCAGAGTTCAGCCACCACCTCTCTTAGTTCTTTAGGACCTGGGGTGCACCCATCTGGCCCCATTGCTTAGTCAACTCTTATTACTTCCAGTTCCTCAGGACCCTTTCTCGTGTAAAGGGACTTGTGTCCATTTCTGCACCATTCTCACCCCTTGTACTCCCTTCAGACTCATTACCCCCCTCTTCCTTAGTAAAGACTGAGCAGAAATACCTGTTCAATATGTCAGCTTTACTGTTGTCATCCTCCATGCTGCTCCCATCCTCCCCCTTCAGTCTAACTATCCCTCCCTTTGACCTTCTTTTTTCACTTATGTACCTGTAAAAGGTTTTGTCCCCTTTAATCACTGATTTTGCAATGTGTTCTTCTGTCTGAGCTTTGGCTTCCCTACTGACTTCCCTGCCTCCTTTGTTTCTCCTGGTACTTCTCCCTATCCCCTTCTGCCTGTGTCTTTTTGTATTGCCTGAATGCAGTCTTTTTGGCTTTCACTTTCTTTGCTACCTCTTTGGAAAACCATAATGGTCTCCTCTTTCTTTTCCTCTTGCTAACCTGCTTAATGCATAATTCTGTTGTTCTTATAATCCCCATTTTAAATACTGCCCACTGTTCCTCAATCCCTGATTCCTGTCCCATTCCCTTAATGCCTCTTTCAAGCATCTCCCCATTTTCCCAAAGTCTGCCCCCAAAATCCAGGATACGTGTTTTGTGTGGTTTGGTTCTGCTCTTCTGTGATTTCAAACCACAATGACTGGTGGTCACTGTTACCCAGGTGCTCCCCACTGTTACCCCATCACACTGTCCCTGTTTGTGAGCACAAGGTCCAGTATTGCCTTCTGCCGAGTTGGTTCCATGACCAGTTGCTTGAGAAGGCACCTGAAGGAGTCCAGGATAAATCTGCTCTAGTTGATGCTGTTGCTGGGATGCTCCAGTCCACATCTGGTATATTGAAGTCTCCAACCAGTACTACTCACCTTGTCAGCCATCCTTTGGATGGCTAGCATCAACTCCCTATCTGTTTCTTCCTCCTGGGCTGGTGGTCTATGAGCCACACACCTGTGCGGATAGCTGGCCCCATTTTCCTTTCCAGCTTAACCCACAGTATCTCTCCCCATTTTGTTCCTCCTGGATCTGTGTGGCCCTTATGTCATTTTTCACATACAGTGCCACTCCTCCTCCCTTCCTGCCTGCTCTGTCTCTTCTGAATATGTTGTAGCCAGGTATGGCCATCTCCCAGTCATGGTTATCATTACACCAGGTTTCAGTGATGGCCACAATGTCCAGGTCTGACTGTACCTGACAGCCTCCAGATCTTCCATCTTGTTGCTAAGGCTCCTGGCATTTGCACACATGGCTTTCCATGATTTGACCTCCCTAGACTGCTTCACTGTTCTCTCAGCCCCTTCCTTGGTTGTCATTTATCCCTGGTTCTCCTTGCTGCCTGCCCTTCTGCTGAATTTTGCCCTTTTCTGCTTATCCACCTTTGGACACTAATCTCCAACTTTTGCACACTGCTTTGCAGAGATAGCCACTCCTCTGGTTCACTGGTTCCATTACTAGCTGTGGGGGTGAGCAAGTAGGTACCATCCTTGCTGGCCTGCCACCCCTTTGCTAGTTTAAATGCTTGTCAATGTAGCATTTAAACTTATCATTGAGTGCTTGATTCCTCCAGGATGGATGCAGGCCATCAGAGCGAACAAACCTCCATCCCTCCAGATGGGTCCCCAGTCACCAATGAATCCAAACCCTTCCTCACAGCACCAGTTCTTCAACCATGAGTTAAAGTTCTGGTGCATGCACTCCTATGTTCTCCTTTGCCTCTCACAGGTAGTACTTCTGAGAAAGTGACAGAAGTAGCTACTTGCTTGAGACCTCTCCCAGTTTCCTAAACTCTTCCTGAACTTCCTTTGCTCCCCATTTGCCAAGTCATTAGTACCTAGGTGGATAATGACATCCAGCTCACTCCTGTCTTGCCTTCCCAGTGATCCCCAGTATCTTCCTTCCATCCCTCCATGCCGTGGCACCTGGTAGGCACCACCTCCTGTCCTCCCCTCCTGTGTTCCTAGCTGGATCCCTCTTATGATGGAGTCCCCACCAGGATTCTCTTCCTCCTCTCTGGGGTCCACTGCTTTCCCACTGGAGGTCACCTCCTTGCCTAACCTCCACATCCTTTCCTTCCACTTCCCTGGGTACCTCTTATTTGGTTGTCCTCATTTGCCAGTGTGGCATATGAGTTCTTGAGAGGAATAGGATCTGGGATGTGCCTCTGCCTGACTGCTCTAACCTCCCTGAGCCCACTGTCATCCAAGTGCTCCTGTTCTTGGCATCCTTTGAAGCGCTGCATTGGACTGCGTGGTTCCTGGACAGGGTGATGGTACTCCTGACCCAGTTTACTTCCGCTCTGAGTCTGGCTACCTCATCCCTCAGTCCCGAGAGATGCATGCAGATAGGGCAGCACCTCAGTGTCCAGAAGGTCTGCCTGAATATGGCTGCCCCACAGCCACTACATTGCACCACTCCCACATTATACTGCAATTCACTACTTATCTGCTACTGAAGCTCTCTTAGTTCTCTTTTTATTTATTTACAGTATTAAAATCCTGTAACTGATCCTCAGATATATATTTTTAAGGAAAAAGAAACCAATAAATAAATAAATGAGTCAAAACACTTCGTGCTGAGGGTGGTCTTCTTCCCTTATGCCTCCTACTTCACACCTCTTACTATACCCTGTGTTTAGCTCCTGTCAATCAGATTTATCAGGGCATATAATTAAGAGTTGGGGGAAGGGGTGGGAGGGAGCAATTAAAGACAGCACAGAATTACACCACCACTATTTTTTAAATTTTCAACAGCCCAAAAACAATTATAAGTAAAGACAACACAGAAAGAAAGTATAGTGTCACTACAAGCCTACAATCTAAGTTTAAAAGAAAAATACCAGTTACCAGTTACTCTGAAGCACTGAATTGAATATGTTTCCTTCCTTCACCTTCTGGCTTCTTCTGAGAAGATGAACTTCTGTTTGCTGCTTAACTGTGACTCAAGCCCCACCTTCAGTTATCACGTAGCTGAGGTCAGAGGCCAGACAATTAACACCTTCACCCAGCTACAGGATAGTCAGACAAGCCAAGATAAATTTGCAGCAATTAAAGACAGCACAGAATTACACCACCACTATTTTTAAAATTTTCAACAGCCCAAAACAATTATAAGTAAAGACAACACAGAAAGAAAGTATAGTGTCACTACAAGCTACAATCTAAGTTTAAAAGAAAATACCAGTTACCAGTTACTCTGAAGCACTGAATTGAATATGTTTCCTTCCTTCACCTTCTGGCTTCTTCTGAGAAGATGAACTTCTGTTTGCTGCTTTAACTGTGACTAAGCCCCACCTTCAGTTATCACGTAGCTGAGGTCAGAGGCCAGACAATTAACACCCTTCACCCAGCTACAGGACAGTCAGACAAGCCAAGATAAAATTTGCAGCAATTAAAGACAGCACAGAATTACACCACCACTATTTTTAAAATTTTCAACAGCCCAAAAACAATTATAAGTAAAGACAACACAGAAAGAAAGTATAGTGTCACTACAAGCCTACAATCTAAGTTTAAAAGAAAAATACCAGTTACCAGTTACTCTGAAGCACTGAATTGAATATGTTTCTTCCTTCACCTTCTGGCTTCTTCTGAGAAGATGAACTTCTGTTTGCTGCTTTAACTGTGACTAAGCCCCACCTTCAGTTATCACGTAGCTGAGGTCAGAGGCCAGACAATTAACACCCTTCACCCAGCTACAGGACAGTCAGACAAGCCAAGATAAAATTTGCAGCAATTAAAGACAGCACAGAATTACACCACCACTATTTTTAAAATTTTCAACAGCCCAAAAACAATTATAAGTAAAGACAACACAGAAAGAAAGTATAGTGTCACTACAAGCCTACAATCTAAGTTTAAAAGAAAAATACCAGTTACCAGTTACTCTGAAACACTGAATTGAATATGTTTCCTTCCTTCACCTTCTGGCTTCTTCTAGTAGCCACAGAACCCCAGGAAACATTGTAGTTCTTTCAAATTATAGGGCTGGGGCCAAGTAGTCAGTGATTCAGCCTTACTGGGATCAGTCTGTATTACTTCTGCAGATACTATGTGCCCCACATATTTCACGGAGATTTGAAAAAACTGGCACTTGTCAATGGACAGCTTGAGGCCGAAATCTTCCAATCGGTCAAGGACTTTAAACAGTCAGGTCTCATGCTTCTCTAATGTGCGCCCAAACACAATGACATTGTCTAGGTACACTAGACATTCCAGCAAGTTCATATCTCCCACTGCACGTTCCATCAGTCGCTGAAAGGTGGCCGGGATGCCTGAAATCCCCTGTGGCATTCTCAGGAATTTGTAGAACCCCAAAGGACAGATGAAGGCTGTTTTCTCATGGTCCTCCGGGGCCATCAGGATCTAGTAGTATCTGCTGTGAAGATCCAATACTGAAAACCATTTGCCCCATTCAAACAATCCAGGGCATCTTGTATACGGGGCATGGTGTATTGATCGGGGATGGTCTGCCAGTTCAGGGTTCGATAATCAACACACATCCTTACCGACCCATTCTTCTTACGCACAATCACAATGGGAGAGGCATATGGGATCCTTGATTCTTGTATCACACAAGCAGTGAGCATTTCCTGCATGTGTCTCCTCACATCATCTGTGTCTGCTGGGACGAGATGTCGGGATCTCTCTTGAAATGGTCTGTCAACATGCAGGCGTATGTGATGCTCTGCACCCTGGAGACACACCCCACGTCCCATTCTTTTAATGAAAACACTTGGTCCCTCTGAGCGAGTTTCTTGCTAATTCTAGCCTTCCATTCAGCTGCCAACGGGGAGTCACCAAAGTCAAATAAGTCCGGGGTCACTCTCTCCTTCTCACCAGAGCACTTGTTGCTGGGTAATACAGTAGTGTTGGCACAGTGTACTGTTGCTAGGGTGCACCCTCTATTCACCCTAATCTCCTGATCTGACACATTCTGAATGCATAGGCATGGGCACAAGCAGGCAAGATGCTGGGTTTGACCAATAATCCCTCTGGCAACTTTCCATCTCCTGGTGCATCCAACATTAATATTTTGTTCTTTATGTTTCTCTTTAGGTGGACTTCTCCATGGGTTGTGCACTGGGCATTGGGGGCCATTACCAAGAAGTCAGGTTCCTTTTTCCACACTATCCCCACTGGCTCATCTGGGTCCACTTCATTGGGTCTCTGTTGCCAGTCATAAGCCTTTTTTACTAAGGCTGGAATTTTTAGGGCCCATCCAGTCAGCTGTCCTTGTTTCTCATGGCAGAGTTGTGCTAGTCTCCCAAACATGTGGGCATTTGTTCCAATTAACAGGGGAACCCCATCATACAGTCCAGAGGGGGGACACACCAGGGCCAGTGTCTCTACTTGCTCCTCTACGCCAGTGACAGTTGCAAAAAAAGACAACCAGAGGTGGGCATATCCTAGATATGGATAAGACTTGTCGCTCAGTCCTCACACATGTAGGCCTTCCAGGGATTGTAAGGGCACATCAGATAAGTGTTTGTCATACCAGTCCTGAAACACAATGGTCACTTGCGATCCACTATCAAGGACAGCCCAAGTAGGAATACCACTCACAGCCACATTAGCCTCCATTGAAGGGCCTGCTATCTTGGACCAGTCTGGAGGGACAACAGCAGGGGCCTGGACAGATGATTTAGCCACAGAGGGGTTTGAGTTAGGATGGCCGAAGCCTTTACTGCGGTCATTTCATGCATCCCTTGACCACTGACTCGTTTTCCGAAGCTCTCCTTGAAGCTGGTTCACCACTTTCTCTAAGTCCTTCTGAGACTGGCATTCCCTCTTCATATGGCCATCCTTGTCGCAATTGTGACAAATGACACGCTCTCGGGGCATCTTTGGGGAAAACAAAGCAGGGGATGCTGGAGCATCGATGGGGGATTGTGATCTGACTTCTGTGGCAAGTGTACCATGTCTCAGAAGTTCCTTTAGGGTGGCAGTCAATTCCTTGAGCTAAGCTGAGAAGCCACACTCAGTAGAGGATGCCTGAGGGTGCACCCCCACCACCAAAACAGTCACGTCCTGACAGGGGCCAGGGTCTCTGTCAGCAGGGGATACCTCAGCGAATGCACCCGGTTGTACTTTTCTGACTTCCTTCAGCAACTCCTCTCCCCCCACCACCATTTAGCCCATGGCGGGACACTCTTAGATGTCTCCATTTCGGAAGGGCCTTCCGGTGCCATGATCACTTGGGCTACACTCACCCCATAATTACAATCTCCCTCTTCACCTTCTACCTCCCAGAGTTCTTTTATCAAGTCACAGTAGTCAGGTGGGTTACCTGTCCTATCCTGGAGCCTTAACAGGATGATCTGCAGTTTAGAATGCTTGGCATGTTGTAGTTTGTGCCCCAGTCTCACACGGTTCAAATCACTAGCGGCTATCCCACCTTTCCTGTAAGCTTTCTGCAGAGCTCTTCCTAGATGAGTAACATATGCAGACAAACTTCCCCCTTCCATTGTTTGGTACCTTGGAATTTCCTCTGACTCAATGCTCCCAAAATTGCCTTCAAGTACAGATAGGTACTTCTGAGCAGTTACATCAGTGTTCGTAGACCTCAAAAATTTAATTGCTTCAAGGTCAGGGCCCATCAAATGTTTTATGATTCTTTTCCATTTCTCAGCCTCCGCACACTGCCACTCGGGTACCAAGGGGGCAACATAGTCAATCCAGGTCTCACAGTCATTCTCTCCATGGGGGTGGGGAGGGTGCCCGAGAAGATTCTCATCCTTTGGTAGGAGTTGTGACTAATGGTGGGTACAGATATAGGGGTCAGTATTGGCATGGGCACAGAAGGTGGGGCAGTAACAGGTGTTGGAGTGAGAGGGGGTGTTGGGGAAAGAACACCCCCAGGTGGCAGGAACAGTTTCTTAAAGTCCTTTACGGTTTTCCCTTCCTCCAGCAACAACTTAGCAAACTTCTCCTCAAAAGTCTCAGATAATAGTGGGAGCTCATCCTGCCCAGGGTCTTTACTGTCTTTTGTTATCACTCTCCAGGCAGCTGGGACCCCTTCTGAGGCAATAGTCTGTGGCATTTTAGAGCTGTCCATGAGGTCACTACACTCTACCAAGGCTATGAAAGTTTGGGCGATCAAATCAGCCTGTCAACCCACCACCACAGGGTTTTTTAAACAGTCAACTTTGGAGAGTGCGCCCTCTACAGTGTCCTTACTGGTACCCAGGGGAATATCCAGTATAAGCAGAGCATTTTAGGGGTCGATCTCCTGCCCAGTACACCATCTCACCAACTGGTGTACAGCCATTTCTACTGGGGTAGCCATTAATCTTTAACAATAATTCATAATTTTTGGCCACTAGAAGGCACAAAATCCCAATGGTGAGCCTCCAAGATGTAACCCCTAGGTGGCGCTATCCCACAGGCTACTACCCCTGCCTGCTTGCCTACTAGCAGGATAAGGGGCATAGGTTATGAAACGGGTGCCTCCACCCGGAGGTTAGGGTTGGTAGTGGTCAAACTAACTTGGGCATAGTCCTCCGGGACATTGTAACCCCCCTCTTTCCCTTCTAGTGGCCTGAGCAATATACGATAATCACTTTCACAGTACCCCTTGTGCACCATACAAGTACCCACACTGTTTGTACTTACCACCAGGGCTGATTCCTCTGGCTCGACCATGGGGACCCCCTGTAAAATAAGGTTATGCACAGCAAATAGCAACAGTACAGTACTCTTGGCACAAACTGGAACCACAGTCAGGTTAAATGCAGAAAAAGCCAGATCTGATTTATTCTGGGGACTTGAACAAGGAAGGGGCATAATAAGGTTGATTGGCTTAAAGGCTATATTAATCAAACAGTTATGCATGCGCTTTAAGTCCCCACGCAGTCACACCTTTGGGTACCCAGGTAGGGAGATGATGGTCTAGCCAGGAACGTTGCAGCTGGTTGGGGCCCTATGATGGAAGAAAGCAACATGCACGACATACACTATTTGTAATCCGGAGCCGGAGGGCTCAGTTCGTGAAAGAAAAAGGAACTAGACAATCAGATGACAACACTTTAGATTTAGCTGTTGTTGCAGGGAGCTACCCTGATGTTTACTCACAATACCCAATACTGGACAGAGGCAGGACGAAATCGAGACTGCAGGTTGTTGAGCTGGAGTCCCCACAGAAGCAGGGCCCACTCAAATCACCGAGGCGTCATTCCTGTTCAAGTGTTGAGCAGAGGGCTGATCCCCAGGCAGATCTCTTGTCGATGGCTTTCTCTGTGCAGAAGGTAGTCAGGCTGGGCCAGTGTGGCAAGGCCCAGGCCCAATGGAGATGATTTTGGATACAGTCCGTGGGGTTGGATGCAGCTTCCAGCAAGCAGAATATAGTTCAAACCACAGTGGGGAACCAAATCACAACCCACTAGCAGTACACAGCACATTTACACATAAGGAAATTTTAATGCAGCTTTCAGCAAGCAGAACACAATTCAAACCACAGTGGGGAACCAAATCACGGCCCACTATAAGCACACAACACATTCACATGTAAAGAAATTCCACTGTACCAGGCAAAAGGCTCTCTGGTCGCAGTTACAGAATCTCTGCACAATCCAGGAGTTCAGAGGTGGCTGGAGTTCCAGACAGGCTGATCACATTCAGCAAATCTTTGGTGGTCTTCAGGTAGAAGCCTGGTCACAATTTAGTGGCTTACTTCACTCTCCAAGTTCGGATTCAGTCCGAAAAAGGCACACGTTCCCTCTCAGGAATAGCAGGCAGGCATGCAGGTCAAACCTCAGGCCTTTCCACAGTTCTTCCAAGCAAATATATGCCGGGGCTGCAGTTAGAATCATTCAAGCTGTTATCTGTTCACTTCCCAACTCAGAACTGAAACTAGCTGCAAGAGCTTGGAAATTTCCCCAAGATTCAAAAGGTTCGGTTGGCTGATCTGTCTGTCAGTCACAACAAGGGCTCCCCCTCCAGGTTATTTTAGGTGCCAAAATGCAAAAACTACAATTCCTACAAGTTCTGACCCCACAAAGCCCCTATAGGCAGGCTCCATTTTAGAGTCCCAAATTTACTGATTGGCCCATTTCAGCAGTCCAAGACCAAGATGATGGAAACAAACAGAACTGTCTATGCTGCAAAGAAGGCAGGTTAGATCAAATTGCACTATTATTAATACTCTAACAAATGATCAGCAAACAAGCATATCTTCTAACAGAGCTCCCTTTTACATTAATTATGACTGCAATCCAGGCAGCTCTTAAAGAGACAGTACACAAAAGCTATATAGGCACTCTCTGGTAATCACATTTAAACTGCAAAAATGCAGGACACCAGCCTGGCAGTGAACATTTAGACAAGCTCAAGGAAGACTTTTTGGGAACCCCCATTTGTAGGGGGGTTACATTAGTTTGTTTTTTTTACGTTCACTTGCGTGCATGCATGAGGAAAGTATTGTAACAGTATGACTTCTTGGAGGTGTGCGACACTCCTGTCCAATGCAATGATCCGTGTAGCAGGCATGACCCTACAGCACCAATATATGCCTGAGCTGTCTATGACAGCACTTTGGCTGCCCTGGTTTTATGTTAAAAGAAAACCACCACTGCAATCAGTGGTGGTAACATGTATGTATTTAGCATAATGTCGCCCTCCCTCTTCCTGTCCCCGGGGAAACTGTCTTTTTATATCGAGATTTGAGTCAATAAAAAAGGTAAAGGTGACTGACTCCTTCACTCAGAGCTGCAGAGGGTGAGAAGGACCATCCCAAGATCAGTGTGGCTGCAGCTTTCAAGCTGAAATGCGGTGCACACCTTGATGGATTAGGGCATAGGAAGCGGGTCCTGCAAGGCTATCATAACACGAAAGCACACCCCCCCCAATATCGGTACCCACCACCACCAGCCTGGCCCAGACTACATAGACATACATTGAATAATTAAAGGAGACGAAAGCCAAGAGGACTATTCCTTGCGGGACTTACTGAGTTCCTCCAGCATGTTGTGGGGTGCCAGGCCGCTGGGCCCATGGTGGGTACCATGCTGATAGGGCAGATATGGGTGTCCATGCTGAAGGGCACCACTGCCAGCTGTGTCCACATAGGTTTAGCCCAGAGCCCGGCTGTACAAGCAGGAGCCGCCAGGCTGGAAGGTTCCATCATGATGCTGTGGGTGTCTGCCTGAGTGCAAGCCATGCACCGCAGAGTAGGATTGGTCATGGTTCAAGGGCTGCTGCCGCAAACTCCAGGAAAGCCAACTTGGATGGCTCCATAGAGATGAGACCTTCAGCTATCAAACTCATCGTCATCATTGAGTCCAGGCAGCAGAGCGAATGTCTAAAACTGATGTGAAACCAATGGGCAATCGGCAGGCAACTAACCTGGCTAACCCCATAGCGGCGGAGCCCGTCTCTGCAGCCAGGATCCATGTGCAACTGGGCCAAGGACACTTCAGTTCCAGTGGTTCTCCTCTCAGTTTGCAGACTGTGTGTGCTGCTGGTCTCACCTTGCCCCAGTTCCTGGAGCCCAGTTGTACCGACTCCACACAGCTCAGCCCGCATATGCAGCTCCGGGTTGACCAACGACACTAATTGGCCTCCTCAGCGGGGCCTCCTGCTTGGCCAATGGGGCTGTACATGTCATGCTAGCCCCCAAGGTCAGCTCCTAATTAACTTAATTAAGAGCAGTTAATGAAAGCTGCTCTCAGCCCTGCCACCCTGCAGATACCAGTCTATTTTATACAGTGTTTAATGCACTGCTCCTATAAGACTGTCTGCCCTTTTCCCTGGGAAAAAAAGCAATTTGTCAACAAGCTCCGAGTGGAAAACAGGATTTAGGCAAACTGGTATAGAAGAAACCACACATTAATCAAACATTGATGTTGATATAAGTTGCTGTCCTTCTGTGAGTTATTTTAACTTAGAACATCTGAACAATATAATTTTAAAGGCATATATGGTTTTTTGTAAAACAATTTTTGGAAGCATTGTGAATCTATATTCGTCATCTTTTTAAAAACATACCAGCATAGGCATAATGGGGGGGGGTGAATAAAGGGCTCCAGTCCCACCCCAGCATGCCACAAAAGTCTCTCAGTTTTTATGTTGTCTTGTGCATGCGCAAGTAACATATTGTGGTATCTTGGAATAGCAGGTTTTGGAGGTACGGTCCTGTTGTGGCCAGTGGCACCACTGCTTTGTCAGGCTGGGCTCCATGGCACAAATTAGACTGCACGCTGTCTATGACAGCAGTGCAAAAGCATGCCACCAACTTGAAATAATTTAGCCGCTGCAGTGAGGGAGTCCCCCTCATTGCAGGGCATGCCTTGCCTGGTGTAACATTTCAATAAACATGGCTGGCAGCTGTCGCCGTCTGCCTCTCACAGTCCCCAGCAAGCAGACTTTGGGGGTGGCCAATCCCCCTGTCAGCATGCCCCCTCTCCAGTTCATTTGCTGATGGGGAGCCCAATCTCCATCGGCATAATGTCCCCCATACAATAAATAATTTATCTGCCGAGGAGGGTGCCCAGTCCCCCTCAGCATCATGCCTCCCCAAACACAGACCCTTTTTTCTTTGCCAGTGCGGTGCCCAATCCCTATCGGCACCAGTCCCCCAAAAAAAAACACCCAGGTGGCATGCTGGGGTGAAAGAAAACCTTCCTGCAATGTTTTTTTTAAACCTGTAAACAAGAAAACGGTCCCTTATTGTCTGTGGTGCCCCCCTCTACCAACCTGCACCCACCCTTGCACACCTCCCCCCACACCCCATACTTACCTCTGGATCCCGGCGCAACAATCTTCAGTGGAGCAGGAACACATCTGCACTCTTCAAAGCTGACTGCGAAGTGAAAAAAATGCCAATAAGCTGTATAATGGCATCAAATGGGGTGGTGGGGTTCAGCTTAGGTAGATATCTCATTTTTTATCAGATCTCCCACTTCTGCATGTTATATTCCTTTATATCTATTTTATGTAAAACGATTGTGTTTTCAGTACTCATATCCTTAGTTTGCATAATAATGTGATTTATGGAACATACCACATTTAATTAATTATACTGCATGCTTGAAGTTTGTTTCCAGGTCATAGGCAGCTGTAAACTGAATTGTGTTGGGAACTTGCATGGAGAGTTTAAGTATAACATTAGTAAAGTCCTTTGCCTTGCAAAACCCAAAAGGATTATAAGGGATGCATTATGCAGTCTTCTCAAGATTCTGAAATCAAGAAGCCTTAATCTTATCCTTTTAGATATTCTTTTCAGCATAGTTTTCTTATCATTATTAGTATTTGTAGTGTATTAAATTACATGAACCTGATACAGTGCTGGCACCTATAATGTAATGACTTCTATAAACTTCACAGGTCCGTATCACTCCGAAGCAAATGTAACATGCCTATCTTTTTTTAACACCCAAACGGAGGACTATGTAAATGCCATGTGCGCCTTTCAAAATCAATTATGGTTACGTAATAGCCACTGTATATTTATATCAGCTGCAGTGAAACGTGTTAGGTAAATACAGTAATGGACAGTTGCTTCACCTGTAACAACTTTTTAATTATTTCTGTCGAGGTTAGAAAATAAGTGAAAGAACATCATTATCCACACCGGCTTGAGTAACCCGACTTGTTTTGGTGACCTGTAGTGTGGGTATAAATATGGATTGTACGTGATCACTTCAGTAGATCTATACAATACTTGAAAATTAGCTGTTCTTTCCTAAATCGAGCTTTTTTTTTACAAAATATTTTACATTGCATTAATCTGTGAAATGCTTTACTCAGTGCAAGAGCACTGTTTGAGGTCATCAGTTTGCTGGTGTTCAAGCTGAGAACCCAACAACATGCCTTCCATGAAATGCTATGCATATCACCATTGGATTCCACCCCATGCCAGGATTACATCGGGAGAACTCTGCAGGTACCGTTAGAAAACACATTGAACCGGAAACAACTGGTTCATGCCTGTGTATGGATTTTCTACTAGGATTGATGTTTCTTTTTCAGGACACAGCAAAGCTGGAATCCTTAAAAGCTGGACAGTGGTGGATGCATGGACAGACTGTAATATATCCATACAAGGCATATTTTAAAAACCTGTAGGCAGGAGATGCACAATAGCACATTCATGGTGGTGGTGGGGGGGGTGTTCCCACACTGCTTTATACAGAGCACAGATTCACAGACAGTTTTCTGATGTAACCAATATTCTGGTGAGCAAATGGCTGTGATGGCTTTCAGTGTGTCATCCCCTACTTGTGTTGCATGTTAACACACACTGTACAACATAACACATGGTTACTTCGTTTATTTCAGTGGTTTAAAAGGCTGGTACATAAGAACAAACTGTTATGTGAAGTTTTTAACCCTAAATATTTCAGTCAAATACATTTCATAAAATTAAGTGGGACTTTTGTCCTTGAATCTGTCAATAAACTAAATCACAGCAGAAGCGGGATGTGGCACAGCTGCAGAAATTCAAACCATAGCTGAAAACCACTCACAGTAATAGTTCCATTACTTGTTACCCACTTCATCAAAATATAGTTGCCTAGCATTCAAATCACCCTCCCCCTTCTGTCTCTGCACAAATAAAGACAAACTCAATAAAAAATGAGGTGCACAGGAGCCCATTATAGCATGCAAAATTACAAACTCCATAAGTGTTAAGAACAGATGATTGTTAATACTTCCTGGATTCTGTGACATCAGGAGCTCTGGAACTGTACTTTGGAGCACTCATGATATTACATAACTCACTATAAGAATAAGCTTGTTCTTAAAAAGGGATGTTGTGGATTACAACTACCTCAGCAAAGCTGTTGTGAAGTCAGCAATCCCATAGCAGGACAGCATTCCCCAACACCGTCCCATCAGATAGTAGCAAAGTTTTCCTTCTTTAAAAAAAAATTATAGAAGAAAAGTCCACCCACCCATGTAGACCATTTTCCCCACCACCATCGTGTTACATCTTAGTATAAGCAGTATACGCAGTTGAAGATCCCCACCATACCTTCCTGTGGCACTGCACCATTCTCCCCCTACACTCACACCAAAGGATACACTTAGTAAACAAGTGAAAGAGAGAACTGTTCATTGTCATGGTGAACAGCCTCCCTATATACCAGTTCTGCCATGCATTAACGAATTTGTGACATGTCCTATAGTAACAGTTGATTGGTCTCTGTGGTCTGACAGTCACGTGTTACTTTAGGGTACAACACTAATTCATTCATTAATGGAAAATCTGGTCACTTAAACAGGGTGGCTAGTCACCATGGTGAGGGACAGTTTTCTCTTTTTACAGGTTTACAATGTGTATCCTTTGGGGTGACTAGAGAGTGGGGATGGCAGAAAATGGTGGGGTACAGGTCTTTAACTTTTATTTCACTTGTTCAGTTGGGTGGGGGTAGTGGAACTAGGCAACTGGAAGGGGGAGAAGGGTTATAAAAAAATTATAATGTTATCGTGAATGAGGGAGGAGGGAGGTGGGTGCTACAAGTTTGGTCATGGGCGGAGGTACTGATGCTGTGATGTGGGTCAGTAAAATGGTCTATGTGGATGGAGTGCTCTTAAATGAGAAAAAGAATGGAACCCAGTATTACACATAATGGTACTTTGCCAGCAAAGTACAACTATGTGGAGTCTTCACCTGCTGAAGTGTTCCATTAATCAGCAATTCTGGAAAACAATTACATATAGTTGCACCTTTACAGCAGTTTGCTACTATGCATTTGCCTGTTGAAGTGAGATCCCTTTACCAGGTAAAGGGATATGCAAAGTGTCATTTTGTACAATACAAAGCTAAGAAACATAGTGAATAATTTCAGAATGTGAAGTTTCCTAACATTACCCATGTCTAAGTTTACATTTGGGGTTAATTTTTGAAGTAATAAGACATTCCAAGATGTGCATTGTGGTGAGATAATGAAACTCGTTGGGTGTGGTTTGAGGCATGAGGCATCATCAAGTGCCCCCAGCCACCTGGGAAGTGTCATAATCCCACTACAATGCACACTTTGAAGAGTCTTCTTGTGATAATGAAATGGGTTCAAGATTTCTTTGGGTAAGAAAAAACACAAAAATAAAATAACTTTGAACATGTTAAAAGTTTTTTCCTTTTTTTATTTATTGTAAAACAAGTTCATCCACCCCACCAAAATAGTTCCAGGACATTCGAGCATTTGCATGACATTTTATTCTCAAATATAATGCCCAATGAAATATGTATTTTGTATTACACCTTAAGCCTTCTATTTTCCCAAGCCCATCACAATTACCCATTTCCACACCTTTCCTCCTTTTTTATATCATTTCCCCCATTCCCCAACCTGTTTTTTTTTAATCATTCATTATATATTCATTCTATAGATGGAAGGATTACTATGGAATAAAATAATTTAAATATCTGCTTACTTCTACTGGTAGAATGTTTACCCCCAACACACACACACTAAACAGAGAGCCTTACATGGAGCCAACGCTTCTATGTTATCTGTAGCAGTGTAAGCAGCAGAGTTTTCCTTGGTAACAAGTTAAGGATAGGAGGGAGATGTTTTATAATCAGCAAAGAACCACCAGAAATTTAAACTGTAAGCACTACAACATTTCATTTTATTTGGATATGTGTTTGTAAGAAGATTATGACAGCAAATAACCTTGGGCCCAGTGGAAGGGTCTGTGTCAGTAAAGATGAGGGCCATGTTTCTGATGGCAGTCAGGATGTGTGGTTGATATTGATTTTTTTGTGAAGAGTGCTGGATCTTTACCTGACACTATTATGTTGAGACAACAGCATAGGTAAACACAGTTTGGCTGGGCTATTTTAGAAACCCATTTTTTTGCATGTACTGTATGCATGTATGTGTGTGGCTAGATAACTTAGGTAGATACGTAGATAGATATTATAGATAGTTATTACAGATAGATAGATAGACAGATAGATAGATATACTTAGAGACAGATAGATAGATAGGTAGATAGGTAGATAGATATATCACTCTAGGGAGAGAGAGAGAGAGAGGGGGGGGAGAGAGAGAAACAGCAAAATGGCACAACATTGATTTTAATGAATGCAATTCAAAATGTTGGAGATAGTTCTCATAGTAGATTTTAGCAGAAATATCAAGCATATTGCTACATGACAACGCATAATAGGTATTCAGAGTCAGTCTTATGCATTTAGGAGGTAGGAACCCAGGACACAATTACTGACTGGAGAGTGTCCCGTTAACAAGATCCGAGGAGAAAGATCTGAGAGTGCTGGTAACCGGGAAAATTAACCACTCTGATCAGTGCAGGAAGGCAGCAGTGAAGGCAAACAGGATGCTAGGTTGCATAGCAAGGGGGATTACTACCAGGAGTGGGGAGGTCATCTTATCCCTGTACAGGTCCCTAGTGAGACCATACCTACATTACTGCATGCTAGTTACTAGTGCTGCAGAATCTGGTGTGGTGATGCCCTCTGGGCTGGAAGCACAGCTATATGGCAACACTTCCCTGGCCCAACTGAACCACCTGCCCTGCTCTAGTGTCTACTCCCAAACACAAGTCACCAGCACTGGAGCACAATGCTCTACTTACTGGACCATTAGGCAGCCTGGTCTCCATAGCCTTTATACTCTGCCTTATATATAATATCACCCCTCCCCACCTTTCTGGATACTGCATATCCTGGTATGGTCATGTCCCATTCATGCTACTTGGTAGCCCATGTTTCATTGATTGCCACCAGGCCAAAGTGAGCTCAGGAACAGCTCTAGCTTGTATACCATATGTCTTATTCACTTTCTAATATCAAGCATTGTGATCTCACTCACAGTGACACCACAAATGACTGACCTGGCAGTTACTGACTTGCTGTTCCTAAGCAGCAGTGATGTCAAAATCTGTGAGGCCACAATGCTGATGATGTAGTGGGGGAATAAAGACAGATAACTCAGCTGCCAGGCAGGGTGCTGTCCCACACATAACACCTACTAACATCATGCAAACAATCTTCTAACTAACAAAAGGGAAAAGAAAAAGTATTTCAGATATGAAAAGTAATACTTGACTGCTTTTAAAAACTAATATTAGTTTTACGCAGTACACTAGCTCTTTAAAGTAAGAGGCAACAGTAGAAGGGTCCGAGATTGAGTCAACAACCTTAAGAATAGGGGAAGGAGAGTGGGGTTGGAAGGGAGAAAACAGTAAATAACCTTCCAGAACTTGACGGGATGATTAATGTTGTTCTGGAGTATGGATGCAAAATTCTCAGACTTGGCAAGCTGATGGCTTTGGTGCAGTCATTACAAAGGTGATGGTAGTTTCCCAAAGCAGCTGGGGAGCTGTCTATGACAGCACTTGAAAAGTGTGCCACCAACTTGAAAGAAATCCTCTGCTGTAATAAGACATAGGCTGGTCTTTGCAGCAGCAGAGCTCACACACTTCCATTATGTGCCCCAGGTGAAACATTTGAATAAACATGGCAGCAGCTCTCACTGTATGCCTCTCACAATCCCAAGAAAGCTGAGTTCAGGTGTGCCCAATCCCCCTGTCGGCATGCCCCCTCCACAGTTCAATTTGTTTGCCGATGGGGGTGCTCGGTTCCCATTGGCATAATGTCCCTATAGTTTCATTTGTCTGCTGAGAGGGATGCCCAATCACCCTCAGCATCATGCCCCCCCTGCAAACACAGATAGGCTTTTTTTGCCAATGGGGTGTCCAATCCCCATCAGCTCCAGTCCCCACACCAAAAAAAGACAGGTGCCCTGAAAAAAAGGAAACCTTCCCTTGAAGTTTTTTTCATTTTTACTTGCAAAACAAGAAAACAGTCCCTCATTGTCTGTGGCTCCACCCTCCCCCAATCCGCACCCACCCCAAAGTTCACCCCATTCTCCTATACTGCACCCATCTCAATATATTTCCTTATGGAATGGGGTGAGTGTAAGGCCCGATGACCCCAAGGCACAACGCGACACTTGTTGGAGTCTGCAGGGTAGGGTGAGGTGAAATGGCATGAGCATTATGGCTGACGACCCAAAGGCACACCTCAATGCCTATCAGTCTCTGCAGGGTGGGGTTGGGTTGTCGTCAGTTTCATTCTTCACTGCCAGTCCAATTATGCATCCCTCTAACTCCTGCACTACCAATGTCAATGCCAGCAAGACAACATTTGGCATTGACAAATGCTTGTTTTCTTTTGCCGTTCTGTACCTGTAAAAACAGAAGACAGTCCCTTGTTAAGTCCGGTGCCCCTTCCCCAACCCGCACTCACCCTCTGTGCACCTCACGTTCCCACACACACCCTCACCCCATACTTACCTCTGGAGCCAGGCACGATGATCTTCGGTGGACCAGGAACACATCTGCACTCTTCAAAGCCAACCATGAACTTAAGAAATGCCAGTAAGGAAGGGTCACGTGATGGCGGTCTGAAAGGTGGCAGCAACCTTCCTCGGCTCCGCTTACCACTCGCGGATAATCGCACCAAAACCAGCACTACAGGCTCATGTCATCTCACTAAAGTGATTGACTACTACAGAAGAACCCTAGGCACTGATTTTAAAAGGCAAGAATGGAGGAATATATGAGAAAAGCCCCCCTGTGGCATACACCACCTCCTTCACCAGAAAAGACAAGGCCACAAAGCGATCAAAGCAGCAGGCCGCCAGCCTACCCAAATCATCCAAGACAGAATATGGCACACTGGAGTAGAGTGCAATAAAAATTTGATTTATTAAAGCTTACATGCCAAAGTTTCGCAACTCCACTCTAAATACAGCAAATATACGGACAGACAGACAAAAAACCCTGGCGCTTCGACTCTATACTTGAGTCTTCCGCAGGGGGTGTGGCAAATAGTAAGAAGCTACCCTTTTATACACATCACATCTAAATTAATCTCACAGGTGAATACATTTATACATATATTAACAGAACATGCCATCACTTTACTAACTAAATAAACAGAAAAATTCAAAATTAGTTTCCATATAGCTCAGAACATATTAACTCTTCATAATTATTACTTTCATTATAAGTCATATTTAACTACGAGCTGCTTACGTAGTGCTCGATGATTAGAAGAGAGCTAAGCTAGTGGAAAAAATGTTTTGCTAAAAACAAAAAGTGAATAACTTAGTCTCAGGGAAAGTAGTTATATTTAATGATAATTCAAGCTATTATAGTATTTATATGAATATTGCAGCACATTTATAATCATTCCTTGATCCATGAAGTTTATTCTGAAAGAAAGAAGAAAAAATAAGAATAAATCAAATTGTTATTGCACTCTACTCCTGTGTGCTGTATTCTCTCTTGGAGGATTTGGGTAGGCTGGCGGCCTGCTGTTTTGATCACTTTGTGGCCTTGTTTTTAACAATATAACTTGTTGGGTCTGGCTGGCCCATAGTACGAGCACCAGTCTCCTGCTTTCCAGCTTGCACACTGAACCTGGGGATTTACCCAAATCCTCCACAGACCAGACTGCTCTCTCGGAAGAAAGATTCTTAGAGATAATGCACCCGCTGCAGGCTGCGATCTCTACTATATCTAAAGATATGCAGCAAATTAAATCTTCTGTGGCAACATTAAATACAAGAATGGGGGACCTGGAGGCAAGAACTGTATCACTAGAGAAAAAACAAAAGAAAACCGAACATGGGGCTACACAAGTAAACAGATGACTAAAGAAGCCGCAGGAAAAGTTAGAAGATCTAGAAGGGCGCAGTAGGCGAAATAACTTGATTATAATTGGTATTCCAGAGAAAGAAGAAGGAGCATCCCCAATTATGTTTCTGTGAAAGCTATGCGACAAAATTGCAGGGCCCTCACCTAATGGAGGGGCGCACATCATTGAAAGAGCACACCGTGCCCTCCGCCCTCCGCCATCAGTAAGCTCCCCCCAACGCCCTCTCATTTTTAAATTGCTGAACTTTCAGGATAAACAATACATTATGAGCAAAGTCAAAGAGCTCCAAGAGGTTCAGTGGGAAGGTAGGAAGATTCATATCACTCAAGATCTGCCACATACTGTGCGTGTCAGGAGGCAAGAGCTCCACCCAATAGTTTCTAAGCTTATTGCAACCTGGTAAAGTTTTTCGAGTCAGGTACCCAGCAATTTTGCAAATAGAACACGGGAATCAGTGGATGTCCTTTGAAACTCCTGAACAAGTGCTGCAAGAACTGAAAACCTTGCTCCCTGAACTTTTCAAGTGAATGAAGAAATTCAGACTTGGCTTATTTTTATGAATACGAAGGATCGCGATGAGATGGGATGGGCCTGAACAGGTCTGACTTTCCGCTTTCCTCAAGGTGGACACTTACTTTGAACTGATAGGTCTTTCGCAGAGGTGCTGACCTTCAGAGTTCCCGATCATTAATGCTAAGGAGAGAAAATGTTTACTGTTTTGCCTATCATCTCATTTCCCGCATGATAAAAGGAAAAACAGGAATGAGGCCTTGCCTCTTGTCTCGCTCGTTACGGCCTGGGTTAGCAAAGAAGCTGGGAGCCATCCTGGTTCTTTATTAGTGACTACCAACTAAGCTAATACATGCCTGGACTAGATCAAAAGCAGAACTGCTACCACTGGGAATTCCTTCTTTTTGACTGTGTGGCTGGCGAATAACCAGGGATTTGTTGAATTCCCTTGCCAGATTGATGCAAGACTAACTGTGACCCATAAGGGACTTAAAATTTGACTTTTAATTTTAAATTAGAATGTGCTGGCTTCATGGAGGTTCCTGTTCATGATCGGGACTTCCTAACTTTTTCCTTTTGACTTGTAGAGATAGAAATCTGCTTTCTGGTGTGAGAATAAGGTAGCCGGAAATACATCAGCTGCTGCCTTGAAATGGAAATTCAATAACTATAGAATAACTGTTTAAATTTAAGATATGAAGGTTTTGGTGGGATTTGATTGCAGGGTGGAGGTGGGGGGGGGGGAGTAGCGAGGGATTGCTTGCTTCTTATCAGATTTGTGCCACAACATCACCTGGCAGTATTAGACCAGTAGTGCGGTTGTTTGGAACCGGAGTAATTGTTAAAAGATGAGGGACCTAAGCCTTACAGGTTGCTTTATTTTGATAGTTTGGGGGAATGTACGTTTTTCTTTTAATAAGGTGGCAAACAGGTTGAAAAGAAATTTCTTTTGGGGGGGTTACCAAGCATGATCTTTATTTACTTTCAGAGAAATGTAAGAGTGTCTTGGAGTTCATAAGATTTCCTGCAGAACCAGATTCCTTTTTCATATGGGGGGACCGTATGTGTTTATGAGCTGGAATGTGAAAGGGATGCAGGACAGGTGTAAAAGGCAAATGATATTGAGACATCTTTCGCACCTTCAAGCTGGGATAGTGTGCATACAAGAAACACACCTTCAGAGAGAAGGTATCCTATTGAAAAAAACATGGGTGGGACAGGCTTATGGTACAGGGGTGTCCATAAGTTGGAGTGGGGTTGCAATACTGCTGGTGAAAACAGTCCCATTGAAAATAATCCAAGAAATTTGGGATCCTAATGGTCGTTATATTTCGCTTCATGGAATACTTGAGTTCTGCCCAGTATTAGTGGGTTCAATTTATGGCCCAAATGTTGTTTCCCCCCAGTTTTTCACCCACTTAATGAATCTGCTTATTAATAACCCCCCCAAATTAGTGATACTTGGTGGTGATTTAAATAGTACCCCCCCAATTGGATCTAGATAGATCAGATAGGAGGTGTGGCCTATCCCCAGCCCAAAGGACTCTGAAGGATCTTCTCAGTGGTATTGGTCTTTTGGATGTCTGGAGAATGTTAAACCCTATGGAAAAACAATTTACTTTCTATTCCCCTCCCCATGGTTCCTATTCCCATATAGGTTACTTTTTAATAAGCTTTTTTGCCCTTCCTAGTGTACTGGATGCATCCATACAACCCAGGGTTTTATCTGACCATTCCCCCATCAGCCTCACATACCTACTAGGCCCTGGGATTAAGCGTGACTCTATATGGCACCTAAACAATCAATTGCTGCAAAAAACAGACTCTTTAGCACATATTAAAGAGTTTATATCTCATTTCCTAGAAGTAAATAAGGGGTCAGTTAGCAAAGTAGATATTGTTTGGGTAGCCTTAAAGTGCGCGTTAAGGGGTGCATGTATCTGAATAGCTATGAATAACTCACGACAAGCCAAGGCACGCCTGACGGCTGTACTTGATTCCATCCATTCCCTAGAATGGCGCCTTACACGGCATTTTTTGGACACCGAATGGGTTCAATTACATCAACTCCAGGCACAGTATGCTGAGTTAATGGTTCAAAAAGTTCAGTTATCCTTGCACCTTACCAAACTCAAATATTTAGATTCAGGTGAAAGAGCAGGCAAATTGCTTGCACTTAGACTCAAGCAAGCTGAAGCCTCACAATTTATACTGGGTATATGTATTTGTGGCAGGATGAGATATAGAAGCATTATGAAACTCAATACAATATTTCTTTTCACTCTGTTCTTTCTTTCTGTATTCTTTTTCTAAAACTATCCTTAAACTTTCATGCCAGGGTGGCCAACCTGACATTTCTTCCCCTGTACTATCCCTTTAAGACTCTTTTTGTGAGTTTCACATAAGACTGCCCATTCATAATATTCTCCTGTAAAGGATTTGCTAGATGTTTAAATGCATGATTAGCATTTGGTCCACTTTAAATGCAGCTCATGTGTAGCGCTAGTGTGTATTGAGCCACTCGCTAATAGAAGGATATGCGCACCCTCGCACAAGAGACAATGCACACGATCGCACGTTTGGATGTTCGCACAGGAGTTGTGCGCATGTTCAAGAAGGGATCAATTGTGCTGAAAAGCCGTAGAGCTTTGCAAAAGCGGACCGCTTGCTAAAACTAAAGAATAAGCAAGCGCGGTCCCGAAGCTGTTGCAAGGAGCGAGTCAGCTGTTGCCATGGGAGCAGTACGCACTCCCTGCAACTGCTCACTCTGGCTGAAAGAAAAAAATCAAAAAGAAAAGCGAGTAATACTAATGATTGTAAAGAAGGCATACAAATTCTTAAAGTAAAACCCTGTAAAGAAAATATTAGATGTGTGCACAAAGGAGAATAAAATAAAGGAGAAAACTGAGATTGAGTTAACATTAAATATTTGCAGTCCGGTTGCAATATGAAAAGTGTAAACATTTTGAAACAGTGCTAGCAGGATAAATATGAATACTAGGCTGTGACATCTGTGTAAATGAACAAAATAGACATGTTTTTAGGAGAAATAAGAAGTGTCTAAAAATAAAATGTGATAGTAGTTATGAACAATAATAGAACTCTCCTACTTAGCAGGGAAATAGATGGGGAAGGGTACCCCCAGTCTGTTTAACTCTGAGAAGGCTGGAGATTTTCTACCTTTATGAAAGAAATAAAAAAAAAAAAATTGTTACCTGAAATAGCCTGGGTAATTTTGGGAAGGTCCTTCTTTAGGCAAGGCAGCCCAGCAAATGGCTGTTTTTATGGAAAAGTACTGGTGATGTCACAAATAAGGGAGGAGCTTAGGAAACCCCTGATGTTGCCCATTCACCTCATTAGGGTTATTTTTATTGAAAGACCATGTTTTGTTTATTTTAATCCTGTTATGTAGGTAGTGGGTGAAAATGTAACATATTATTAAGGAACCCATATCATGATGAACCTTCTCTTAATGATAAAATTAGGATAATAATATTAATTGGAAGGTCACATGCTGATGAGGTCATCAGAATAACAGTATAAAACCTTCCCACCAGAGGGCTATAGGTTAGTAAGGAGAAGTTGGAGGTTGGTCAGTGTCTTCTGACTAGCAAAGAGTGAGGAGGTGTGTGTGTTTACAAATCTGAAAAGTTATTGAAGATATTGTGCATACAGATAAGAGAGGAAGTTAAGAAGAGGACTTGCTGATTTACGGACTTTATATTTTCGCTGGTGTGCAAGACTTAACACCTTATTATTATTTCTTTCCTGTAAATATCTGGACTTTTTATATCATTTTGGACAATAAAATGATAAATGCTGAAGAAAGCATTTTTTATGCACTAAACTTTATGGCTGGTGCCTGTTAGTAGAACCCACATGTCCACAGTATTACAAAAGGGAAGCCCAGTGTGTACCAACCCCCAAGACATAGCTGTAGCTTTCAAGGAATATTACCAAAAGCTTTATAATGTTGACCCCTCCACGTAGCCATCCAGTGAAGACATGGTTCACTATCTTGACTTAGACACCCTCCCTAAACTTTCCCCAGATGAAACAGCTTCTTTAAGCACTTGCATTACAATAGCAGAAATACGACAGGCCATTGAGCAACTCCCATCAGACAGATCTCCGGGCCCTGATGGCATACCTAACAACCTATATAAGAAATGCCTGCCAATCCTTGCCCCAATGCTTGAAGAGGTCTTTAACTATTGGTATGTGAATGGATTTTCTGACCCTGGTTTCCAGGAAGCTCTCATAACTTTAATACCAAAACCAGGGAAGGACTTGTTATTTTTAGAAAACTACTGTCCCATCTTCTTATTAAACTCAGACATAAAAATCTTGGCCAAGATTTTGGCTAACAGGATTGCCCCTACTATGGGAGGCCTAATAAGTTCAGAACAAGTGGGGTTCATGGTGGGAAGGTCCTCTGGAGATCATTTGAGAAAATTGTTGCACCTCCTCTCAGCATCCAGGGACCAAGGCACACCAGCTGCGCTTGTGTCCCTGGACACTGAGAAGGCATTTGACTGTGTCTCCTGAGATTTCCTTTTTGCTACCCTAGCTTGGTTTGTGTTACCCGATAAGTTTATCCAATGGGTACAACTGTTATATGCCTCCCCGTCAGCTCATGTCTAGTGCAATGGGATACTATCAAACCCTAAACAATTGCTTCATGGCACCAGACAAGGATGCCCCTTATCCTCCCTACTTTTTAATTTTTATTTGGAACTACTTATTAATAAAATATTATCTTCTCAAGAAATAACAGGAATTAAAATTGGACACCAAAGGTATACTGTCTCTGCTTACACAGACGATTTGTTGTTGCATGTAGAAAACCCCCAAACCTCCATCCCAGCTTTATTAATGGAAATTGAAGCATTCTCTAAAATATCCTACTATAGGTTAAACAGATCCAAGACCAAAGTCTACCCCCTAAATAGTGGAATAACCCAAGTTGATCTAGTAGCCCACCATCTCTCATGGGAAGCAAAATCCCTTACATATTTGGGTATTGTGGTGACACAGGATATGTCAACAATGATAAAGGAAAATCTTTCCAAATTATTAAAAATTCTTTATTTGGATATGGATAGGTGGGGTTCCCTTCACTCTCCTTCTGGGGAAGACTCAGCTCAGTTAAGATGAATATACTCCATCATATACTCTATCCAATGGGTATGTTGGGATGTTTCCTGCCCAAAAACTGGTTTATTAAACTCCAGAAATCAATAAATGCTTTTATATGGCAAGGGAAAGGAGTTCGCAGGGCCTACTTCAAACTCACGGCACCTAAAAATCGGGGTGGCCTGGCAGCTCCTTCCTTCTTTACATATTATGGAGCATTCTATATTAGTAAACTAGCTTATTGGACCCAGGGTCCAGATCTCTCCATTATATCGAACTGCTCTCCATTATGGCTTGAGTTAAAAAAATATCTAGCCTCACAATATCCATGTTCATTGTCCGCTCTTTTATATGTTACTCCCACAAATTTGCTGAAATCGCTCAAAAACACTCCGATAGCATGGTCCATTAGAGCCTTACACCAAGTACAGAACCACCTTTCTTTAAACTGACATAAAATCATTAGAACAGTCCCTTATATACAATCCTCAATTTAAAATAGATAATAAACCAATACTGCCCTCTTTTTGGCCAGCGATTAAATATTCTAAACTAGCGGATTACATCAAAGATGGAAAACTGGTTCCTTTTGGTGACTACCAGTCTAGGCATAGGGTGTCAGGTGCTTGTAGATTCAAATTTATTCAGGTTAAAAAAGCTATTAATTCCTTCATAGGGAATGTACCTTCAACTCCCTCTATCACTGAATTGCCCCCAATTTTGGAAATAGCAAGACAACCACATGCAGTTTCCTCAGTATATAAAAAGCTGCAGGAATTAGATCCTGCTCTCCCTACAGGTGTCTGTTATTACTGGACACAGGCACTACAAGTACCTGCTGATCCTGACATGTGGACAAGACATTGGCAGAATATGTATATTAAACAAGACATACTCCGTCAAGTTCAATTTAACAACATGCACAATATATATATTTCACTCTGGTGAAACTAAATAGAATGGATCTTTGCCCGTCTCCAATATGTGCACAGTGTGAAATAGAAGATAGTACCCTATTCCATATGTTATGGACCTGTTCTAAGGTATAATTTTTTTTGGCAATCAATTAGAGATCTTTTAGACCCCTTACTGAGTCTAGACACATTGTTCACCCCGAATGCTGTTTTATATATTCTTTTCCCCCCTCGAACGCCTAAGATTAGGAAAGCTCACCTTGCCTTGATAACTGCTACTGCCAAATTACTCATTATGAAATATTGGAAAGAAGATTTTCTTCCTACAATCACTGAATGGTTTAGAGAACTGTTTTTGGCTCTACAACTGGAAAAGCACATTGCATGCATGAGAGATAGGCTTACGAACTATCAGAATATTTGGGGGTCGTTAGAAGCCTTACTTTCCATACGGAAACCATAATCCATCTATTATCTTTTTAGCAACCTGCAGGCTCTTACATCCCAAATTTGCCTATGATTTAATACTGGATACTGATGTATAGCTGCTATTAAGTGTGTAAGGAAATGATTGGTATAGTGCGTATAGGGATGGAGGGATGGGGGTGTGGTATGTGTGTATAATTGTTGTATGTCTTTTGTGTTAACCTGTCTGTAATTCCTTTCCTTTTTGTACAACAATATGCAGTCTTTCTGAACTGCTTTATCCATCTGAACTGTATGTATGACTGGTTTGCAGTGAAAGGGGAAACAAAAAAGTGAAAATAAATAAAACATATTTAATAAAAAAAAAAAGAAATGCCGGTAAGCTGTATAATGGCATGAATGGGTGTTTTTTAACTTATGTGCATATCTTGGCCATTTTCATGAATTTTGACAGCAAATTTTCAACATAGTGTTCTTGGGACCCCACCTCATGAATTCAGTCACTGTCATGTTGTTATTCAGTCCCGAAAGGTGATTTCGCAGTCACTGTGCAGAATCACTTTTCAGGACAGATTACCAAAATGACAGTGTCACTGTTCATGAGGTGGGGTCCCAACAAGTCTATGTTGCAAATCTGGTGAAAAAAATTCAAAAAAATGGCTGTGTTATGAGCGTGCATTGTGCAGTTCCCACACACACTCATAACTTCGGAATTTGTAATATTTTCACTCCAGATTTTAAGCATTGCCATTTTTTCATACCTCCTCATGAACAGTGCCGCTGTCATTTTTCACATCCTGGCCAAAATGTGTTTTCCGGCATCTGGCACACAATGGTGTGGTCAATGTGCGGAACAGATTATGAAATCCACAGTGACACTTTTCATGAGCGGAGGTCACAAAATGACTATGTTGAAAATTTGGTGAAAAAATTTCAAAACATGACAGTGTTACAAGTGTGCATTACACAATTTCCACGCACACGCCTAACTATAACAATTTGTAATATTTGCACTCCAGATTTTTGACATTGCATTTTGTCACACCTCCTTATGAACAGTAAAGCTGTCATTTTTCACACATTGACCTAAATGTGTTTCCACACATGCAGCGCACAATGGCGCAGTCGCTGTGGGGAATCAACCATTTGGGAAAGATTAAGAAAATCACAGTTCATGAGCAGAGGTCCAAAAATACCTATGTTGAAATTTGGTGAGAAAATTCCACAAAATGACTGTGTCACCAGAGCGCGTTGCACAGTTCCCACATAGGCTCATAACCTTGAGAACGACCGGGGCATTAGGGTTACTAAGACAGACGAATAAGAAGTATGAGGCTGAAATGTAGATCCGATGCAAGAGGAGTTGCAGAGAGGTACTCTGTTGGGACATGGGTGCTGAAGGGACATGGATACAACTACGGGGTGGGGGCCTGTATAAATGGAAAACATCATTGCAAATACCTACAATCGAACGTTCGGCATTGACAGATGCTTATTTATTTTCCCATTTGCTCGTTATAGCATTTGGCCACTAGGGGCAACATGAGCCTCACTGTGCCATTGCAGTCTGCTTACTTAGTGCAGATTACATAGAGGATAATGTATGGTCCTCTATCGGTAACCGGTCTGTTAACCATTAAAAGGTCACCAGGGCGACTGTGTAAACCTCGAGAGCAAAGCTTAAGAGGTTTACATCACCATGGCAACCTCAAGACGGTTAATAGTAACTGGTTGCCGATAGAAGGACCATACATTATTTTTTATAGTGTATGGTCCCAAGAAAAAATGAAAACGGCTCCTTACTTTTGAAAATATAGTCACCGCCGCAGCCGTTCAGTCTTTCCCTTACTGCTGCGAGCATCCATCGGTTCCTGAGTTAAAAAAAAGGCACGCACATGTGCAAACCGATCCCCGTTGTTAACCTATCGATGTGACATAGCATCGATAGGTTAACAACATTTCTGCGATACAACAATGGTATAACAACCTTAGGAAATGATGATTCCTAAGGTTAACAGCGTTCTACCATACATTATATAAGGGTATGTTCATGGAAACAGAGTACTAACTTAGAAATTAACTTCTCCAGCTTATAACTGGCACAAGTGCTTATCAGCAATAATTTGTATACTGAGTTGTTGATGATACTTTGCAGAGATAAAAAAGATAAAATGAAAATCCTAGCACAATAGTTTTTTTGTTATTTACATGTAATATTCAAAAGGCTTCATTTATTTCTAGGCTGAAATGTGACATTAAAACCCATGACATTTGTACAGTACTTGCTCTTGTGAGTAATCATTATTTATAAATAAATCAGTGCTGAAATCCAAGGTGTCTTGTGTTTTTTTTTTAGTTTTTTTTTGTTTATAGCCCAATGGTGTTCACAGGGATATTAATATTTTACAACCAAACTCCCCGTGGAGTTTGTAGTGATGGTATCCACAAGGCCAGGTATGGTTCTGATTCAGTTTGCAGTTGTTTGCTCTAAAATTTGCATTTTTTTCAATTCTCTCTCCCTCCTTCCCCCACCCTATACTGTGTAAACACCCACCCCGTTGTTCTAATATCCCAACCTCCAGCTCTTCCCAAATGACTTTTGACTCACCCCGACCATGGTGTTCAGCTCTTGAAGATGTACATATGCCACAGTCAGGAGTTGGGAACTGGCTTCAGTAGCCTATGGAAGCCTTGCAGTGATGTGGTAGGGAGTGCTCAGAATACTGCTTAAAAGGTTCTGCTCCTGAGTTCTTAGCCCTTCTTGCCACCAGACTATTGTATTGAAAGAATTAAGTGTCCACTTCCAGCATCCACTGAACAAATGCCACAGTCTTGCCTTTAGCATACAAACGCCTCATGTTTTAGGGAGCTTCTCAGTTACACTGCTGGACTGGAGGACCACTAGTGCTGAGATTATTTGCCTTTTAATCAGAACAGCAGTCAAGGTATGTTTTGTTTTTTTGGGGGGTAGCTCAGTGAAATAAATAAAAAAAAAAACTAGCAATGGACACCAAGCACTGTGGTGTCTGGATACATACACCATAATGAGTTCTTGGCGTCTCCGTACATATTCCACAGTCATCTTGGTTGAGTACATTGCTGTGGAATTGAGAGCTTTTGAGTAGCACCACCTGCCTTGCACTAGCCCTCATTTGTATGGAGCAAAAATTACATTTTCTTAAGCAGAGCCCTCAGTGAAAAAATTGCTTTTCTATGCTTTTCTGGTAAATTCCTGGGTAGACCACATGAACAGAAAATAAATTGCAGTGAGGTCTTTGTGATGGTGGTGGTGTGTTGCAGGTGGTTGCAGAGTTTGGCTGCGCTGGTAATTGTAAGTAATGTTGATTATGGATGTTACCAGCATGATGGCTGACCGTTCATGGCCAAGCATACCTGGACATATTATATAATTTAAAAGTGCAGTCTTTGTCCAGGTATGCTTGCTCAGAGATGCTCGGCCATCTTGTGCACCATGTGGCCTTGGCTTGGGGGGGTGGATTTTACTGTTTGCTTCTGTTTTGTTGTTGAAATGGTCATTTTTATGTACTTGCCATCAAGATGTCCAACCATTGCTGGGCAAGCACATCTGGACAAAGTAATTTAAAAGCACAGCCTGCAAATTCTGTTTCTTTGTCCAGGTGTGCTTGCTCAGAGACACTAGGCCATCTTGTGCACCATGCGGCTTTTGCTTGTGGGGGTGGGGGTGGAGGTATTGGATTGTACTGTTTGCCTCTTGTGTGTTGATGAAATGCTTATTTTAACATGTTGATTGCCAGCATGATGTCTGACTGTAGCTTGGCAAGCACAGCAGGGCAACAAAAAAGAGGAAAAACATGGCCTGCCACTGTTTGTCCAGGTGCGTTTGCCCAGAGACACTTGGCCATTTGCTGCACCATGTGGCCATGGCTTGCTTCAGGGGATTGTACTGCTTGCCCTTGTTTTTTTGATGAAATGTTGATTTTTGATGTAACTTGCCATGATGATGTCTGACTGTTGCTGGGCAAGCACACCTGGACAAATTAATTTAAAAGTGCAGCCTGCAAATTCTGGTTCTTTGTCTAGGTGTGTTTGAGCAGAGATGCTTTGCCATTTTATGCACCATGCGGCTTGGCTTGTGGGGTGGTGGCTGGCTTGTACTCTTTACCTCTTTTTTGCAGAAATGTTTATTTTGAAATGTTTGGAGTCCAGGTACATACACCACAGTGTCTGCTGTACATACACCCTGGTGAGCAGTCTTGTTGCCAGGCATCTTTAAGTCAGTTATCTTACCACATGCCCACTTTTAACCAGTTTTGTCATGGTATCTTAAAAACACATTGAAACGTGTCAATGTGCTTATTATGAGTAACATTTGTTTTCAATTACAGCAGCTGATAAGTGTCAGTGTACACGCATCACAACCATTATGTATCCATGTACATACACCATGGTGTCCACATACATGCACCACGGTGTCTGCTGTACATACACCACGGTGAGCTGTCTTGTTCATGGGAATCATTAAGGTAGTTATCATACCACATGGCCAGTTTTTACTGGTTTGATCATGGTATCTCAAAATACATTTAAAACCTGATATATTTTGAATTAAAAGATTTGACCTTCATGTCACACTTTGGTACACCATTTTCATGAACATACCCATATCTATCCTTTCACCCTTTTAACCCCTTTCTTGGTAAAGCTCCTAATTTTCTATCAGCACAGTTTTTTCTTCCTTTTATTCAATCAATACCTATCTCACTTATGCTAATTCTCTTACACCACAGTTTTCTTCCTTTTACTCAGTCACTACCTATTCCCAAACAATTTTCCTTTGTCACCTGATTTTTACCACAGAATCATTTCTCTATCCACCACTAAACTAATACCCTTGACCCTCTTCGCTACATGCTACAGAAACTATGCCTCTGCATCAGCCACAAATCACTATGCTGTTAGATTACCTTAACTTTCTAGTTTCAACTTTTCATGCCTTCTGTCTGATCTCCCTGCCACCCCCCCACTTAGTACCCACACCACCAACCTCACTTATACACTAACAAGATATGTCAGCCAGTAACAGCATAGCCCCATTCCACCTCTTTCTTCTCTAATACTACCTGTTTAGCACCCCACTCAGAGTGCCATATATCCTTTACTCACAGTATATGGTCACACCTCAGGGCATGCTACCACTACAAACAACATACACCTGGGCCATTAAACCCACCCCTGTCACTTGCAGCCATACAAACCACTCCCCTCAAGCTGTATAGCCTGTACTGCAACTATTTCTCACCCCCATCATCAGTACCTCTCAGAAAAAAAATCAAACAGTCGGAGACAAGGTAATACGTTTAGGTCTCTCACACAGTATTTATATAGGATTGCACTGCTTCTCCTACTATCTGGCAATGTTCACCCTAACCCTGGTCCCCCACATGCCCCTAAATGTCAATATAGCAATCATAGACCCCTAACAATAGCCTCTATCAACATTCGTAGCCTACTACCCAAATTTGATGACCTACAAGTCTGGGTAACACAGCATGGACCTGATATTCTATCCTTCAATGAAACTTGGCTCTCCCCAAAGATCCCTGACACTGCTATCTCCTTCCCTGGTTACCTCCTCTTTAGGTAAGACAGGACTGGAAAAAGGGGAGGCGGTTGTGCTACATATCTGAAAGTGAAAGTGGTCCAGCCACCCTCCGCGGCGACCGCTTTGCTTCTACAGGGGTCGCCTGCCCCCAGCACCAAGACCCGGCTGAATCTCCCCCCCTGCGATCCAGTCACTCACCCAGGGCAGGATCCACTGCAGTGGAAGTGGCCCAGCCACCCTTGCGGTGACCACTTTGCTTCCACAGGGGCCAGCTGAATCTTCTCCCTGCAATCCAGGTATGCTCCTGCTGAATCTCAGACTAGGCATGGCTTGAAAGATGCTTATCTCATTGGACAGAATCTGCACTGTAGCAGGCTGCCCACTGGCTGCTACAGGGTAATCTCATATTTTGTGTTTTGCACCTGATGCGACTCAATGGTGCTTGCCTTACCAATGTGATTTTTGAATTTAAATTGTCTTAAACTGACTTAATAGATTTAAACAGACTCAAACTGATCCTTATTTGTCTTATATGCTGTTTTATTGCATTGATGCTAATTGCAAATGCTGCAATTTTCCCCTTGCAAAGGTTAATTTCTCAAGTGGAAACAAACCTTGCTTGTAGCAGATCACAGTTTTTTGACTAGAATTTCTGCCTTAATTTCTTGTTAACTCTGCTATAATCACTGTAGAATTTATAGTCATTTTTTTCTCTTTCTGAATTTATTTCGTTAACTCTGTCGTGATCACTGTAGAATTATCTGCCATCTTTTTTTGTTATTTGAATTTATTAATTTAACAGTGGAAATATACTTCACCCTTTCTGTAAGCTGCTAACCCCTGTTCCCTCCTACTCCTGTAAAACACAACTGATCTTGTTTCTACCACCCTCTCTTTTCAAGACCCCCTTTTCTACTCTTCTCTCCCGGCTCTTAATCACAACAGCTTCATTCACCTCAGTGGGTGAAAGCATATCTGCTGTATGTCTCTACCTTCTCCCCTTTACCTGACCTTATTCTGAAATATCCCACTCCCCTCTGTTTTCCCCTACCTATGGCCCTGCTCCTGTCACTGCACTCTGTCTGACCCTTTATCAGTAAACAGAATTCCTCTCTGTCCCTACCCTCCTCTCATTACCTATTCCTCTACAACTCTTCTCTGTAAATGATTTCCTTTCTAGCATTATCGTCTACATGTGCTCTCCTCTGCTATTCCCAGGCACATTGTTAAAGCTGGTCTAGCAGCTGGTGCCTGAATGCTTACTACACCCCCTATTTAGCTGCAATTTCTTCCTGGTTAGCACCTCTTCAGGCCATTGTTAACTGCCCCCCCCCACTTGTCCTCTCTGTCTCCCTGCCCTGATTTATTCAGCCTTTTGTTCTATGCACCTTTTAATTCACTGCTTTTCCCTTCCTCCTTAGCCCCTTGGCCGGAGCAGGATCCATGGTAGTGGAAGCAGTCCAGGCACCTTCCATAGTAACCGCTTTGCTTCCACAGGGGCCGCCTGACCCCAGCACCAGGACTCAGCTGAATCTCCCCCCTGCAATCCAGGTATGCTCCTGCTGAATCTCGGACTAGGAATGGCTTGAAAGCTGCTTATCTCATTGGACAGAATCTGCAAAGTAGCAGGCTGCCAATTGACTGCTACATGGTAATCTCATATTTTGTGTTCTGCACCCACTGCAGCTCAGCAGAACTTGCCTTACCAATGTGATTTTTGGCCCACCTCCTCCCCCACGGTATACCGTCACTGCAGCGACTCCCCGATGGTGAAGACCATCACAGCGACAGGATTTGGGCTAAATCTGCATGTCATTGTGATGGTCTCTGCATGGCCAGGAGACTGCCTCAGGGTGTTCCCCCCCCGTCCAACTACAACTCGGAGTTGGAATCCTAGAGACTGGAGTGTGTGGGGATGGAGTCCCCCACCTGGGGGGTTCAGTGGGCACAGCCCCCTGATGGAAACACGGAGGCATCCCCAACACTGCATTGCCGACACTCAGCAATGCGGTTGTCGCTGTCAGGGATGTCTCCGTGTCAGCTGTCGCTGTGGCATGGTAAAAACCTCCCCCACCCAGGACCTCATTTAAATGCTTGTCCTATGACTATTATCTTCTACTCTATCTCCCTAATGGTGAATCCGGTGTATAGTATTTCAGTCTACAATTTCCTGTTAAAGGGGCAACTCCTATCTCTCCTGTTAAAGGTACAACTCAGTATGTACTTTCTTCTTCCTGTTCTTAGGGGTTTCTTCTCCTTCAGCCACACAAAAGTAACCTAAACAATGCCTGGCTTCCTTCTTTCGACTGGTATGTTGGTGTTAATGCTCCATACTCGTACCTCTCACTTAGGTAAAAACCTGCTTCCTACCGCTAGTCCATCTTTGCTAGGTATGTCCCACAAAGCCCACTGTGCCTCAACATTGTCTCACTGCCATGAACTTCCAATACCTCCCCAAGTGCTGCCTTCACTTACTTTTTTGGAGCTTTTCTGCCAACATACATTGTGGCTACACCTCTTTGCTCTCTTTCCTGGCACTTTTTAATACTCAGGTTATCCCTTACTCCTGCTCAGATCAGCATAGGACACTCAAATGCAGCAACAAACACCTAAAAGAATATCTTTGCCGCATCGCGCTACTTTTACTGCTACTATCTGGGAATATCCATCCAAATCAGGGCCTATCAATACTCACAGCTGAACCTCATAGTTATGTCAGCCAACTCACAATAAGCTCTATGAATATCTGCAGCTTCCTATCTAAAATGGATATCCTTAACACCTGGTTTCTACAGCATAACCCTGACACACTATCAGTGGTAAAGACCTGGCTCTCTCCTGAAATTGCTGATGCATTAATTTCGATCCCAGGATATACCGTGTATAGGATGGATTGTCTAACCAAACATGGGGGAGGATGTGCAATCTACATAAGGGAGGATTTGCAAGCCATTGTTCTGCCTCTTCCAGGCACTGGAACCAATCTACAAGCTTTAGCTTTAAAAATGATAGTAGGGAAGCACAACAAAACCCTCACAGTCCTCTCAGTGTACATTCCACCAGGTCAGAAAGCCCCCTGGGCTAAACTCGCTTATGGATTGTTTTGGTGCCTTGAACTTAAACAATGAAAGAGTGCTGTTGGTTGACTTTAATACCAACTGGTTTGCACCGCTCTTGAATCCCTATAGGGATGCATGTTCCACTGTGCATCTCTCCCAGTTTGTCAATTCTCCTACAGGATAAACTACAAGACTGGGACCTCCACATTGCTAGACTGGGTCATGCGTGCCTAATCGACTGGATCCCATCTCCCACATCACGGTGCTCCTGGATGCACAGAGTGACCACTCACAAGTTCTATTCCATTGGGCAAACAACTTCTCCAAACCCCCACCCAAAACAATTATCTAAACGGTCCTCAAACAAGGTCACCTTGAACTACTAGAAGCTGATCTTCACCAGCAAAGCTGGTCAACTGTCCTCACATCCAGCTCTGTTGATGCAGCCCTAAACCATTTCATCCTGCTGTTTAACAGGGCACATGACCAGCAAGCTCCTCTAAAAAAGCACAAAATCAATGATTACAACAACCCTTGGTTCACACCTGAACTTCTTGAATGGTAGAAAACACAGAATTATCTGTGGCATATCGCCAGAGCATCAGATAAAGAAGGGGAACATCCATACCTACAAAAGAGCCTGGAACAACTGCACTAGAGCAATATGCACAGCAAAAAAACAATATTACAAGGAACCCCTCACTCGCAGTTGGGGTGACGGTAGAACATTCTGGACAAATCTTAAAGAAGTTACTGGCAAGGACACAAAGTCAGACCCTACTATGTTGAACATTGATGATGTACCCACTTCTGACCCCAATTCCATTGCCAATTCACTCAATGAAGTTTTCTCAGACCTCAGCAGCATCCTCCCCCCGATTTCTTCCACCAAACAGTCTCAACTTCCTCACCGATCCCTGTAGTCTGACCACTCTCTCAATCCCCATTTCACTTTAGATCCATCTCTTGTGGGGAGGCTAGTAAATATCTTCAAAAGATCCTGGGTAAGGCCTGTTTCAGCAGCAACTACCTTGACCTCAGATTTGTGGCGCTTTCCCTTGAAGACAATCTGGCCTTGTTTACACACATAATCAATGTCTTACTCTGACTTTCTCAGTTCCCACAGGTATGGAAAGCGGCCCTAGTGACACTTGTCTTCAAGAGTGGTGATCGTGCCTCGCTAGGTAACTATCGGCCCATCTCAATACTACTGCCACTATCCAAGGGTCTCAAAGAAATAGTTGCTCACCAATTAATTGCATACATAGATAAGTACAACATATAGTGCCCGCAGCAGCAGCATGGGTTTCACAATGGTCACAGCACCACTACTGCATTGCTAGAGCTTACTGGGTATATCCACAGTTCCCTGGATCATAGCTCACTTGTCGGTGCCACATTCTTTGACCTGTCAAAAGCCTTTAACATGGTTAATTGTGACCTTCTTGTTAAGCAGCTTGCATCTATTGCTCTGTCTACAGATACAGTCACCTGGTTTAAGATTTACCTCACGAATCGCTCTCAACAAGTTCTGGTTGAAAATATTCTATCTGACAGTAGACCCATTCACTCCGGTGTCCCCCAGGGCTCCATTCTGGGCCCCATTTTATTTAGTTTGTTCTTAAAAAGGCTCCTGTTTGCCAGTAGCTGTCCAGTTCTTCTATATCCAGATGATGCAGTCCTGTATACCTCTGACCCTGACCCCTTTAACTTGGAACACAAGCTTCTAGACAGCTTTACTACAGTGGGAAGATGGTTCAGAGAACAAAAGCTAGTTATGAACTAAAAAAAAAAGTTGTTCTCCAGTCCCCAGAATAGGCATCGTTCATACCCACTCACTATAACAAATGAGTCTGAGACTGCATTGGAACTTGTCCAGCATTTCTTTTTTTTTTTTTTATACTTCTTTTATTTAGATCATACTTTCACGTTCTTACATAACATACAATTACATCTTTCTGTACTTTCAAATTTCACAGAACATAGCTATTCTACAGCATAACTTGCTACATATACCTGTTCTTTGTTGCTCATATGAAATTGGTCTAGTCAATATTGCCATACAATCAAACCAAACCTTATATACATAGAGCATATTTCTATATAAAAACAAAGATAAATTTTGGGTTGAAGACAGACATTGGGCACAATGAAAGACTTAATTAGGTACAGTATTTATATAATGGTATTTAAAAAGTATTATTTGTATTTCATTTCCTAGTCTTAGTAGGAGAGGGCTCCTGGGGGGACGGTCCCACAGATCCAAGTAACTTGTCTGGAATGGGTGTTTTCTTATTTTATAGGTAAGTAACAACCCCTCAGATTCCTGTTTTAGTTTTGTTCCTGGCTCATTTCTCATCTGGTCCAACGTGTAATAAAAGTTTCTGTAACACTTGCTATGGGTCCCCACCCCTGCCTTTTTACTAAAACGACAGGTGGCATGCTGTTGGCACTTGGCAGCAATACCTGGTGGGGGACCTGGGTTCGGGGAAGGGTGAGGTGACCTGGCACAAGGGACCTAGGTTTGGCTACTCTGCACAGGGGCACCCAAGTAAATCCAACTACAGGAAGCAATAACTGTAATGTCCAGAACCAGAATTGGGATTTTTCAGTGTGGCTTTATTTATTAACTAACTGAACATAAACAAAGCATTGCATGGTCCCCCAAAGTGGGATACTGTATGTGCAGATTAGAGATTAACACAGTGGTCCATTTGAGGAATGAACACATTACTACAGTTGTCTGGCTTTGGACCCACCAGGCACTCAGCCCGGACTTTGCATGCGCTTTGGATACATAGCCCGACTGGCCCGGCTCCCCTGCCGGCCACTCGACTGATGGTTCACTTGAAGAATGAACCCAAACTTTACTTGGAAAGACATCCCATCAACAAGGAGACTCCCAAACTGTGGCTCCCCACACCACTTAGAGTCTGCGACTCCTAGAGAGATTTGTTTTCGTAATTCCAAACGAACTCCCATCAAACAAGGAGTAATTTTCCCATCCTGTGGCTCCCCACACCATTTAGAGTCTGCGACTCCTAGAGAGATTTTCAAGTTGCGACCCCACGTCTGGGTACCCACCCCATCACTGGCCAAGTGCATGAGGCAAGTAGCAAAAACACAGAAGAAATCTGTAGAGGTGGACCTGGTTACTAAAGATGGGGGGTTTTCCCACCTCCAGCTCCCACAGCCCATACCCGGCCATTTCTCTGGATACACACAGAAAACTTTAGGACTTTAAAATGTAGATTGAACGGTGGATGACCTGAAGCACCCCCTCTACAGTGAACTTTAAATCCATTTAAAACTTTAAACTGTTGACTGCTCCGTTTGTTTGTCCTAGGTAACATAGTCCTCCCAAATTGCAGTCCACATCCATTTCCCAACTGAAGAAAACAATACGTTTGCCCCTTCAAATGGAGCCAAACACTCACCCATTCGTTGCAGGTGCCCCACAGGCGAAGTACTGTAACCTTTGCTGTTATACAAGAACAGACTGAAATTAAATCAGGCAGCTTCCTTACATGGTGGGAGAAGGGGATTGCCCCTGGAACCCACAGAGAACTTTCCTCCTCCCCGGAGAGAAGGGGCTGAGACGGGGGTGGCTGCCTCACCACTTTAAAAAGGTAAGCTCAGGAACACTTCCTTCTTTAGTGAGAGATCAAACAGTAGACTGATGCTTCCTTCTTGCTTAAGGACAAACGGAAGACTGACTTTGAATTTCCCAAAGTTCTAAACTCACTCCCTGAGCTGTAGATTCCATGTGGCTCATGCAGCTGCAACAGTTCTGTAGTGATGTCATCTCTCAAGTCTCAGCTGTGACTGAGGACAGAGTGAGACAGCGTGAAACCCATTTAACTGGAGTTTCACAAGCTGCCTTCCCTGCCTACCACTAGGTCTTACTGGGATTCTAGTAACCCCGGGTAACAAAGGGGTTACACTCGCCTTTGACCAGGAAAATGACTGCCCCCAGTCATTATGCACCAGCGTGAGGCCATCCACCTATGTGCACTGCCTGCGGAGGGCGGTGATCAGGCCCCCTCCTACCATGTGCAAGCACAGGTAGGCAACACTATGGGCCTAGAGGCCTATAGCTGACACATCAACCTCTACTCTACTCTATTTAAGCAATAATGCTTGACAGGGTGGGCAGTATTGGGCAATACCAGACCGGCCAGGGGTGTAATGAGGCCCGACACGCAGGCGGAGGGCCTTATTGCCCTTGGCCGGTCCGGTGTTGCCCATACCGCCCACCCTGGAGGGCATTATTGCGTTTAGAAAATGGGCATCGTTGTAAATTTTTATTAAGTGCTAAGAAAAAAGAAGAAATTTGTTTGTAAATAAAGACAAAGATTAAAAAAATACATAGTTTTGATGAAATAGTCCCACTAATTTTGTGCTGTTCCATCTGCTGTTGCACCTCCCCAGCCATTCCCTTCTACTTATCGTCTACCACTTCCAAAGCGACACAGATATATTGTACCACCGTCCCCCAGCTGCCGTGGTAGTGTAGAGGTTGAAAAGTAATCAAACAAAACTCTTACTTCACTTCTGTGTCCGTTGCTGTCCCCTACAAAGTCTTTCGTCGCTCTAACTCCTACAGCTTTCACCCTCGGTCGCGCATTTTCTGACTCTGCACTTCCTGGTTATGCGGTGCAGGGTCAAGGCAGTGACAGTGACAGTGTCAGTGGCTCAGTAGGTAGCACACTCGCCTCTGAGGCCAGGAGATCAGAGGGCTGTGGGTTCAGTTCCCACATCTGGCACTTGGGTTAATATCCCAGTACTGACACTGCAGTGCAGCATGAGAGGGGTGCTGCACGGTTGAGGTGCCGTCTTTCGGATGAGACGTTAAACCGAGGTCCCATCTGCCTGGATTGGTGGTAGTTCAGGTGGATGTTAAAGATCCCATGGCACTTCTCGAAAAGAGTAGGGGAATTTCCCCCGGTGTCCTGGACAAATTTCCCTCATTCACTAAAAAAATACCACCAACAGCTTAATCTGGTTCAAGGTCAGTTGGCATTCATCTGTAACCCCCCTCTCCCGGGTCGTGCCTGAAAATAGTCAGGAATTGTCTAGTGCACTTACCCGGTCAACAAAAGCTAAATAAATAAAATAAAATAAAATAAAAAAGGCTGTCACGTAACCTTGCGTGACCCTGCATCGCATAACCAGGAAGTGCAGAGTCAGAAAATGCACGACCGAGGGTGAAAGCCGTAGGAGTTAGAGCGACAAAAGACTTTATAGGGGACAGCAACGGACAGAGGAGTTAAGTAACAGTTTTGTTTGATTACTTTTTAACGTCTACAGTTCCACGGCAGGTGGGGGACGGTGGTACAATATATCTGTGTCGCTTAGCGAGGGAAAAAAAATGCTCGACAGATGCCAACTCGGGTGCCCAAAGATATTTCATGGTAATGGGGCAGCTCGAATTGGCACATCTTTCCAAGCGGGCATCTATCAATACTTAATGTACCCCCATGTGAAGGCTTTCAGCCAATGAAATTAACGCTAGCATCTAGCCCATTTTCTAACCACTTACTATGGACACCTAGTGGCTCTGGTAGAACCGTCCAGAGCATAGCCCTGATAGATCAGCACTGTAGTCCCTATGGCCACTGAGGACCACAGCCTGTCTATCCCCCCTAACCCTCTAGGGAAAACCTATCTGCCTCTTAACATAACATCCCAAACAAAACAAAACCCAGGTACCTTCCTGACCTTGGGCAGCCTGCAACTACAACCATTAGCAATAATAACACAGTACATTTAAATTCTACACCATAAGCACTGATGAGGAACTCCGATGAGCCCCTCCTCCTCTTCTTGTCTTAAACATAGAAACATAGAATTTGACGGCAGATAAGGACCGCTTGGCCCACCTAGTCTGCCCATTTTCCTACCTAACAGATAAGCTGCAGATCCTAGTTAACCAACAGCTTAATTCCTCCTACCCCCCACTAGGACTGCCCTATGCCTGTCCCATGCATTCTTGAAGTCCCCCACTGTTCTTGACCCCACGACCTCTTCAGGGAGGCTGTTCCATGCATCCACAACCCTCTCAGTGAAAAAATACTTCCTCACATTACCTCTGAGCCATCCCCCTTCTATCTTCAAATTGTGCCCCCTTGTTCTTGCACATCTCTTTTTCTGGAAGATGCTACCCTCTTGGACTTTGTTAATTCCCTTGAGGTACTTGAAAGTTTCTATCATGCCCCTCTCTCCTTCTTTCCTCAAGGGTATACATATTAAGCTCCTTTAGTCTTTCTTCATATGTCTTCTGGTGCAGACCCTGCACCATTTATTACCCTCCTCTGGACAGCCTCCACTCTGTCTATGTCTTTGCGGAGATGGGGTCTCCAGAACTGCACACAGTACTCCAGATGGGGTCTCACCAACTGTCTGTACAGAGGGATAACAACTTCCTGTTTTCTACTATTGATGCCTCTTCCTATACATCCCAGTATCCCCCCAGCCTTCCTTACTGCCTTCTCACATTGCTTGCCCACCTTTAGGTCATCTGATATAATTACCCCCAGGTCCCTTTCTATTTTTACTGCTGTCAGTATCTCACCCCCATTGTGTACGCTTCCCCAGGGTTTTTGGTTCCCATGTGCATTACCTTGCACTTCTTTGCATTGAATCTGAGCTGCCATACATTTGACCATTCCTCCAACCTTGCCAAGTCCCTTCTCATCCTTTCACTCCATCTTGTGTATCAACCCTGTTGCAGATCTTTGTGTCATCTGCAAAGAGACATACTTTTCCTTCCAGTTCCTCTGCAATGTCACTTATAAAGACATTAAAAGGACCGGTCCCAGTACTGAACCTCACGGTACCCGCTAGTAACCCTCCTTTCATCACTGTTTACTCCATTTACTACTACCCTTTGAGTCCTGTTGTCTAGCCAATTTTTATCCAGGCTACCACCTTGGGACCCACTCAAGGCTGGCTATCTTGTGTATTAATCTTTTGTGGGACTGTATCAAATGCCTTGCTAAAATCTAGGTAGGCCATGTCCACAGCCCCTCCTGGTCTACTACTTTGGTAACCCAGTCAAAGAAATCTATTAGATTCATCTGACACGACCTTCCCATCGTGAATCCATGCTGCCTTGGGTCCTGTGCTCCACTGGCCTCTAGGTACTCAACAATTCTTTTCCTTCAGAAGTGATTCCATCATTTTCCCTACCACTGAGGTCAAACTAACTGGTCTGTAGTTTCCTGCCTCTGTCTTGCTCCCACTTTTGTGAAGAGGAATCACATCTGCCCTCCTCCAGTCCTCGGTACCACCCCATCCTCCCATGATTTGTTAAACAGAGTAGTCAGCGGTGTCACTAGTTCTACCCTTAGTTCTTTTGAATTCTTGAGTGAACCCCATCAGGCCCCATTCTTTGTCCACCTTCAATTTTATTAGTTCTTTCAGAACCCTTTCTTCTGTAAATGGACTGTTATCGAGCCCGTCTTCAGAGTGTTTCTCTTGTTTGGTTTAGGTAACTCCCCCTCCTCTTCCTTTGTGAATACTGAGCAGAAATATTCGTTCAGTATCCCTGCTTTTTCACTGTCACCCTCTACCCACATTCCCTCCCCTTTATTAAGCTTCAGTATCCCTCCTTTGGTCTTTCTTCGCTCCCTAATGTACCTATAAAAGGTCTTATCCCCCTTCTTAACAGAATTGGCTATCCTTTCCTCGGTTTGGGCCTTTGCTATTCTGACTGCCTTCCCAGCCTCTTTCTGCTTTAACTGATAAAGTTCTCTGTCCTGCTCCTTCTGTGTTTCCTTATATTTCCTGAATGCTGTCCTTTTCTCCTTAACCTTCTCTGCCACCTCTTTTGAGAACCATAACGTGTTTTTCCTTCGTTGTGTTTTATTGATTTGTTTTACACAAAGGCTTGTTGCTTCTGTGATGGCTGTTTTGATCACTCCCCATTGTTCCTCCACCCCTCCTTCTTGCCTGTTTGCTAGTGCTTTTCTGAGGCACTCTCTCATTTTCCCAAAGTCAGCCCTCCTAAAGTCCAGTACTCTTGCTTTTGTATGGCTTGATTGTGTGGCTGTGTTTATCGTGAACCACACTGTTTGGTGGTCGCTTGTTCCCAGATGGCTACCCACTTCTAAATCTGAGATTCTTTCTCCATCCCCATTTGAGAGTACCAGGTCTAAGATTGCTCCCTCCCGAGTGGGTTCCAATACTAGCTGTCTGAGGCATGCCCCCTGTAGGGCATCAAATGACCCTGCTCTTGGATGTGCCTGCAGCAAAGGTGCTCCAGTTAACATCTGGCATATTCAGGTCCCCATCAGCAATATCTCCCTTTTTCTGCCATTCTAAGAAAGCCTTCTATCATTTCCTTGTCCGTTCCCTCCCCTGAGATGGGGTCTGTATACAACCCCATGCGGATTGTAGTGCCATTTCCTGTCTCCAGGGTGACCCAAAGTGCCTCATCTGCTCCCTGTTTACTCTTTAGTTCTGTTGCTTTGATCCTTCCTTTACATAGAGAGCTACTCCTCCTCCTCTTTTACCCTCCCTGTCCCTCCTGTAGATTGTGTATCCTGGTATGTTGACATCCCAGTCATGGTTCTCTGTGTACCATGTTTCTGTAACTGCCACAATATCCATGCAACCCTCTTCCATCAAGGCCACTAGTTCAGGGAGCTTGTTACACAGACTATGGGCATTGGTACTCATCACCCTCCACTTTTTGATAGCCTTCTCTTTGAAAGTCTTCTCTTCTGTCTTCCAGGAACACCTGTAAGAAAAGACAAAAACAAACAAAAAAAACACATCCTAATCTGCATGTACAGTCTATCTAAACAACAGCAATGACAACAACAACAACCCTTACCATACAGAAAAACAAAACACTGAACAATCCCAAAAAAGAAATTTTTTTTTTCAGAAAAAGGTAGAAAACAGTATTTACATTAAAGTACATTAATGACATTGGTTATAATACACCTTTGGGGGGGATGGAGTGCCCTAAAAGTCCCAACTAGTGACTACAAGGCCCGAAGGCCAGTCCATTAAAGAGTCTGTCCTGGGCCGGAGCCCCGTGAAGCATAGTTCTTTAAGGCAATAATCCCGAAAGGGAAAGTCTTTGCGGACAGTTCACACACTTTTGAAGTCTGTAGTAGGGTGTGTATTGCAATGTCATAAAGATAGAATAAAAGATTTTTTCGGACTTACCAGCCTCTTGAAGTATTCAGATTTCACAAACCTGGTCCTTCCAAGACTCTCCTGGCAGCATTTCTTCTGATACAGCTGGGCGGACTTCTTCCGGGAACCCACAGGAGTGCACATCTGGAAACAGCTGGGCTGATGTCATAACTGGAGAAGGAACCTTAGAACAGGAACAAAAAGAAAAACAGCTGGTCCGGCGCCATCCGATTACCAGGCGATGAACAGGAAACAGCTGGGCTGGTGTTCTTTCTGGATCTGAAGTCATCTGGTGGTGCCAGTAGATGGTTGCTGAACAGGACAGTACACTGTGGACTGAAGAATATGGGGCACCTGATTCCTGGTTTATTCATATTGGAAGTTTAATAAGGGCACTTCACAGTCTTAATGCGGCAGTATTGACTACCACTGCTCGGCTCTCCATTTTGTAGGCATGGGCTTAATTACTGGGAGGTCCTTGCACTGAGGCCAATAGTAGAGGGGGTCAGGGGCTTGAATTATTATTCTGTCTGGACACACATAATTCACACAGTGGGAGACTTCACATCCCTCTCCATCCACTATTCTCACTCTGTCCATAAACAGTGTCCTGCCTCTCTTCCACTGTGTATACTTTTCGTGGAACAGTCTATTCTTTACATGCTGGTTAGCCCCATGATGCACATGTTTCATTGCTTCATCCCAGATCCAGGATTTCCTGCAGTTCTCAATCTCCTCCCAGACTCTCCGAGGAAAGGTAGGAAAGGTCATACCAAAGATTTCATTGGCCTTTCTACAACCAGTCTCTCCTCTTTGCCTTTGGTCAATCTGAGACTGCTGGCCTGGCTTGAGGGTGGCCAGTCCTGGTTCTGCCAACCGCATCCTCAATGAAATTAAAATGGATCCTGACTCTTTTTTCTTCTGGTGAAGTCAGGGCAGTGGCATCACCACCTTCTTGAACACATTCCTCCGAGGCAAGATCTTGAGGCTGTGTACCGTTCCTTTCTCACAAGGCCACATAGGTTCCCCTCATCTTCCTCTTCACTGAGGATCTGAGCCCAGGAGTGAGCAGTAGTTCTCACCCCCGAGACTATCCATTCATCACTGGTAGCGGAGGTCGACACCTCCCATTCAAAGGCCTCCCACATCTCATCTTCACCTTCGAGACTTGGGCTAGCCCCCCCCCCAACAGGGGTCTATTGATGCTTTATCTGAACTTGCCTTCTGAGATCCAGCATCCAAAACTTCATTTCAGATTCAGTCCCTAATTCTGCACTCTCTAACTTTGTGCCATACTCCCCCGAGGGACCTTTCTCCACAGGCTCCGCCTGATGCTGTGCGCTGCCAACTGCAGATTCTTGAAGTTGTGTCCATGTGGGAGCCAAACAAATTTGAGGCACTTTATACAAGCCATATTTTTGTAGACATCCAGCACAGTGAGGAATCATGATGACATCCCTTCCAGCACTCAAGCACATCTGTCATACATGCACTGGATAATTAGGAATTGCCACATCAGGAGGGAGTTGCCCTCTATAGCACCAATTTTTAATATCTCTCAATCTATTTACTGCTGCTGTTACTGCAACCCGGGCATGATCCGGTAACGAGCTGGTCCTGAGGCCATAACTGCAGAAAAATAAACAAAAGTTCACTGTAACTGAAAGTCCCACTTTAATGAACACACTCTGTAGCTTTAAAATGGCTCCTCTGCTGCTGTGTTTACTTTACTACCCCACCCTGTAATGGCGGCAGCAGCACTCCTGTGCATCAACATTCAGACTCTGGGTCAAGCCACTGCGCACCAGATTTACATCAGCTACTAATAACTTGTACTCAAACTGCACAACTTGCTCTGTTCTGGCTGTTCACACATTTACAGGATTTTCCTTGGACTTTTCACATGCTGGCAACATTCATTTAATTATAGTCCCTTTTAAAACTTCAGGTTTCAGCACAGGATTGCCTGCTTCTACTAGTGTTGCACTTATTTACAACCCGCAGTCTCTCTCTGGCTGCAAACTTTAAACTGAGGCTACTTTCATTGCTATGCAGACATTTAATGGCTTTACAGACTTGCACTTGCCAGCAGGACATCACACAATCGCTACTTGCAAAGCGACTATACAGCTGCACACACATTTTATGTGGCATTACTGAAAATCACTGATTTGAGCAGTTTTAATTATTTACTCACTGTTATTGTAGCAGATTGCTGCGATGGGGTAAAACGGCCTGCAGCCAGATTTTTGAAGGCCTCAGAATGCAAACGGGCGGGCAGTCTCCGCGATCGTAGTATTAACCACACAATTCACTGATCCCACGATCTATTGGGGGTTGAGCCGATTTTAACTAGAAAGTCACTTTTTTTACTGTTTACAGTGCTTTGAACACTTCGCGAATGCTCCTCCACTGCCAGTACACGCACTACTCTCTGTCTCCTCTCGAATGCTGAAGCAGACTCTGAAGAGCTGGCTGAGGGTGGGACTAATGGCAAACTGACCAACCACACGACACCATGCCAAATGAGCCTCTTCTTCCTCACGAAGAGCTTCTCTCCTCGGCGATCATCGAACAGGCAAATTTAAACTGAAAGATGCACTTTTTTTTTTCCAACTGACTCCATGGCGGGAGCCCATTTCAACCATGTAACATTGCCATTAACTCTGCAGTCTCTAGTATTGCACAGAAAGCATTTCCAACATCCAGGGCATAATTTCTCTGTTGCTACCTAGTTTTCCACACTTTCCTTCACAGAACTTTATTTTAAACTGACAAACGCTGTAAACTATGTTGATGCAGGACAAGGACACACTTACTTTCCTTTACAGCTCCTTGGTAAACAGTTGGCATTTTTTAAACAGCAGCACAAGATTCACAGCACACAGCAACACACTAGGGAAATTGCTTCAACTTTTTTGGGCTACCGACTGCCAGATAGCCAAAACGCTAGCCTACTTGCCCAAGCACCTGCCTTCCCGAACAAATCCAAAGCGGTGCCTCCATTTTTGTAACACTTGCTACTGGTCCCCACCCCTGCCTTTTTACTAAAATGACAGGTGGCATGCTGTTGGCATTTGGCAGCAATACCTGGTGGGGGACCTGGGTTCGTGGAAAGGTGAGGTGACCTGGCACAAGGGACCTAGGTTTGGCTACTCTGCACAGGGGCACCCAAGTAAATCCAACTACAGGAAGCAATAACTGTAATGTCCAGAACCAGAATTGGGATTTTTCAGTGTGGCTTTATTTATTAACTAACTGAACATAAACAAAGCATTGCATGGTCCCCCAAAGGGCTACGATACTGTATGTGCAGATTAGAGGTTAACACAGTGGTCCATTTGAGGAATGAACACATTACTACAGTTGTCTGGCTTTGGACCCACCAGGCACTCAGCCTGGACTTTGCATGCGCTTTGGATACATAGCCCGACTGGCCCGGTTCCCCTGCTGGCTACTCGACTGACGGTCCACTTGAAGAATGAACCCAAACTTTACTTGGAAATACATCCCATCAAACAAGGAGACTCCCAAACTGTGGCTCCCCACACCACTTAGAGTCTGCGACTCCTAGAGAGATTTGTTTTCGTACTTCCAAACGAACTCCCATCAAACAAGGAGTAATATTCCCATCCTGTGGCTCCCCACACCACTTAGAGTCTGCGACTCCTAGAGAGATTTTCAAGTTGCGACCCACGTCTGGGTACCCACCCCATCACTGGCCAAGTGCATGAGGCAAGTAGCAAAAACACAGAAGAAATCTGTAGAGGTGGACCTGGTTACTAAAGATGGGGGGTTTTCCCACCTCCAGCTCCCACAGCCCATACCTGGCCATTTCTCTGGATACACACAGAAAACTTTAGGACTTTAAAATGTAGATTGAACGGTGGATGACCTGAAGCACCCCCTCTACAGCGAACTTTAAATCCATTTAAAACTTTAAACTGTTGACTGCTCCGTTTGTTTGTCCTAGTTGACATAGTCCTCCCAAATTGCAGTCCACATCCATTTCCCAACTGAAGAAAACAATATGTTTGCCCCTTCAAATGGAGCCAAACACTCACCCATTCGTTGCAGGTGCCCCACAGGCGTAGTACTGTAACCTTTGCTGTTATACAAGAACAGACTGAAATTAAATCAGGCAGCTTCCTTACATGGTGGGAGAAGGGGATTGCCCTGAAACCCACAAGAGAATCCTTTCCCCCCCGGAGGGAGGGGGCACTGAGACCGTGGGAGTGGTCTCCACCACTTTAAAAAAGGTAAATTCAGGAACACTTCCTTTTCTTAGTGAGAGATCAAACAGCAGACTGATGCTTCCTTCTTGCTTAAGGACAAACGGAAGACTGACTTTGAATTTCCCAAAGTTCTAAACTCACTCCCTGAGCTGTAGATTCCATGTGGCTCATGCAGCTGCAACAGTTCTATAGTGATGTCATCTCTCAAGTCTCAGCTGTGACTGAGGACAGAGTGAGACAGTGTGAAACCCATTTAACTAGAGTTTCACAAGCTGCCTTCCCTGCCTACCACTAGGTCTTACTGGGATTCTAGTAACCCCAGGTAACAAAGGGGTTACATTTCCATTCTATTGTTTAGAGCATGTGACATTTGTTCATTGTGGTGTATATTTTGGACTATAGACTTCCAGTCCCCTGCAGTGGGTGAGAAATTTTGTAGCCATTTTTTAGTGATTGCCTTGTATACTGCCCCTAGTAATATAGCTCACAAGTATAAGGTATGTTTGTTAGTCATTCCTTCCGGAGGTATGCCTAACATTAGGTTAATCTCAGACATGGGATTATGACAACCTAATATATTTACTATATGGCCCAAAATCTCAGTCCAAAAGGTGACTATTTTTGGGCAATCATAGAATACATGTTTGTATGTAGCCTTATTTTCCCCACATAGCCTCCAACAGTTTTCTGGTATCCCCGGATTTCTCCGATCCAGAGTTGTGGGCACTAGAAAAAATCTTGCCCTAACCTTCCATATGAATTCTCTCCACAACAGGGAGGAGATGGCCGACCACGTGTTTTTCCATACTTTAGGCCAGTCTATAGGACTAATTGCTTGATTAAGTTCTTTTTCCCAGCTTGCTTTGACTGGATCCATGCTGTGCCTGTTTAACCAAATTAAAAATGTATAAATTATTGAGATGGCCTTTTCACCAGAAGATGAGGACCATATCTGTAAAAATGGGGATTGATCCTCTTATGATTGAGATTCTCTCTCCCTTGCTCTAAGTTGTGTTGTTATATAGTTTCTCATTTGGTAAAAATACAACCTGTCTTTCTCAGTCCAGGTGAATCTCTTCTGGGCTTCCTCAAAGGTTAAGACTGTGTCTCCTTTCATAATTTGCCAGGGGGCTACCACACCTTTTTTTAATTGAGAGCTATACCATGACCCTCCTACCGATGAGTCGATTTGCTTATTGACTATGAACTGTTGGTATTTCCAAAAATGGTTTAATATCTGCTTGTTCTTGGTTCCTCTCCTCCAGCCCTCCAATATAGTGGAGGTATCTTTGGGTGTGGTACATAGGGTTTGTTTTAACGGGGGGGGGAGAAAAGAACCGTTGGTAAAGGGAGAGATGTTTCTCTGGACAGGTCTATTTGTTTCCAGGCTGCTTGGTACGTATGGGTTTCCCACAACAATGCCATATGCATTTGGGCAGCGGCCCAGTAATTGGCTAGGGAAGGGAATGCTATCCCTCCCACTGTTTTGGGGAGCGAAAGTTTCCTGATATTGAGTCGTGGTTTCTTATGATTCCATTGAAAGGTGACAAAAGATTTCTGCCATGTTAGTATTTCTTTTGGGTGAATAATGCAAGGAACACATTGAAACAGGTATAAAAGGCAGGGCAGTGCATTCATCTTAAGAGATATAGTACGGGTGTAAAAAGAGGTTGGGAGAAGATCCCATCTTCTCATGTCACTTTGTAAAGTTTCAATCAGGGAACTATAATTTAACTTTATAGTTGGGTTAGATCCCTTGGGATTTGTATTCTCAAGTGCCTCAGGGAAGAGCCATCCCATCTAATAGGGAATTTCTCCCGGAGTGTAGGTGAGGGTTTGTAGTTTACCTTTAGAGCCTCTGTCTTATTTATATTCAAAGTGTAGTCAGATAACTGGGAAAAAATTTGAATTTTCTGTATAACCACTGGCATTGAACTTTCAGGATTAGTTAGATATAGTAGAAGATCATCTGCAAACAATGCCAACTTATGCTCCGTCTTTGAGAAATTAATTCCTTGAATATCAGGGGATTGCCATAAATATTGGGCCAGGGGCTCAATATAATATGCAAATAGGAGTGGGGATGGGGCAGCCTTTCCTTGTTCCCCTATGAAGGGAAAAACGTTCAGTTAGATGACCATTTGAACGGATGTAACCAAAGGGACTTCTGTAAAATCGAAATATGGTTTCTATAAACTGGTCTGGGAATCCGAAGTGGACAAGGACCTCCCTTAGAAATCTCCTTGATACCATATCAAATGCTTTTTCAGCTTCTAACCCCAAAAGGAGGGTTGACATATTCTGGGATTGAGAGTGTTCCAATAGATATACCGTGAGTCTTACATTATCTTGGGCCTGACACCCCGGGATAAATCCACATTGATCCATATGAATTTTACTGGGGGAAAATTGTGTAAGTCTCTTGGCTAGAATAGATGTTAGGATTTTGTAATCTGTATTTAATATGGATATGGGTCTATAAGATGCACAGAAGGTGTGGTCCTTGCCCGGCTTCAGAATAACCGAAATTATGGTGTAACCCCCTTGTTACCCAGGGTTACTAGAATCCCAGTCAGACCTAGTGGTAGGCAGGGAAGGCAGCTTGTGAAACTCCAGTTAAATGGGTTTCACACTGTCTCACTGTGTTCTCAGTCTCAGCTGAGACTGAGGGATGACATCATCAATAGAACTATCGCAGCTACATGAGCCACATTGGAATCTGCAGCAGAGGGAGTTGGTTAGAACATTGGGAGGTTTTGAAGTCAGTCTTCAGTGTCAGTCTTCAGTGAGTGTGTGTGGAGTCGGGAGCTTGCTGAGAAAGCAGCTCAGTGAAGGCTCTAGGAGCCTCAGCCCTGACAGAGGGCTACTTTTAGTTTAAAAGGGTGTGTTTTCTCCACCTTAAAGAGAGACACAGAAGATAACTGAAGTGGTGGAGACTGCTGTTTTTGGGTCTCAGTGCCCCTCCCTTTGGGGGGGCAGGAGAAGGTTTCCCTGCAGGTTCCTGGGGCAACCCTAGTTCTGCTTGTGAAGGAAAAGCTGCCTATGTGTTCCAGTGTTTATTTGGGAGAACAAGAAGATTTGTGAGTCGCCTGTGGGCACCTGCAACGTGAGGTGAGTGTCTGCTCTTGCTAAAAGGGCCTATGTTTTCACCCTGGGACTTGTGTGACAATGTGGGGATTGAACTACTAAATATTGGGAAGCCTAGAGTAATGGGCAAGTGAAGTAAAAAGTAGGTCAAGTCCAGAGCTTGTTGGGATGCAAATGATATGTAGAGGAGATGTGACAGACGTCTCACCAGAATCTACATTTGAAAGTTCAGTAAAGGAATTGTTCAGTTTCCAGAGAAATGGCGGGTATGGGCTGTGGGAACTGGAGGTGGGTGGCCCCTGTCTTAGTGTGACCAGGTCCACATCTACGGATTTTTCTGTGGTTTCTACTTTGCCTCAGGCACTTGGCCAGTGATGAGGAGTACCCAGATGTGGGATTGTGAGGAAAATTCTCTCTAGGAGTTGAAGACTCTAGTGTGGTTTGGGGAGCCACAACAGGATAATTGGTTCATTCCTCAAATGGACCGCGAATTGATAATTGGTTCATTCCTCAAATGGACCGTGGATCAAGTGGCCGGCGGGGGAGCTGGGCCAGTGGGGAAAACCCAAGTAGTGTACAAGTCAGGCTGTGTACCCAAAGCTGCGTGCAAGTCCGGGCTGTGTACCTGGTGGGTTTAGAGCCTGAGGGCTGGAAATGGTGATAAAGTGTTCTGTTGTCTCTAATCTGCATTACCAGGAAATGTAGCCCCATGGGGGTCTGTCTATGCTTTATTTGTTCAGCTTGGAAGTGAATAAAAGCCACACTGAAGAATCCCATTCCTGGTTCTGGACATTACAGTTATTGTTTCCTGTGTTCGGATTTACTTGGGTGCCCCTATGCAGAGTAGCCAAACCTAGGTCCCCTGTGCTGAGTAACCTCATCCTCCCCGAACCCTTTCCCCACCAGGTACTACTGTCAGCTTCAACAGCATGCCACCTGTCATTTTGGCAAAAAGGCAGGGGTGAGGGGTTACAAAAATGGAGGCACCGCTTTGGATTTTGTTCGGGAAGGAAGGTGCTTGGGCAAGGGGGCTAGCGTTTTGGCTATCTGGCAGTGGGTAGCCCAAAAAGCTGAAGCAATTTCCCTAGTGTGTTGCTGTGTGCTGTGGATCTTATGCTGCTGTTTAAAATTGCCAACTGTTTACCAAGGAGCAGTAAAGCCAAAGAGTGTGCCCTTGTCCGGCATCAAAATTGTTTACAGCGTTTTGCCTGCTTGTTAAAATGAACTGTGTAAACAAAAGTGTGGAAGACTAGGGGTAGCAACAGGAAAATTGTGCCCTGGACGTTTGAAATGCTTTTAAAATGAACTGTGGTAAAGAAAAGTGTGGAAGACTAGGGGTAGCAACAGGAAAATTGTGCCCTGGACGTTGGAAATGCTTTCTGAATGAATAAGAGACTTGCAGGTGTAATTGCTATGTTAAATGGCTGAAATGGGCTCCTGCCATGGAGTCAGTTAGTAAAGAAAAAAAAAGTTGCATTCTGCAGTTTAAATTTGCCTGCTCGACGATTACCTTGAGGAGAAGAACCCTTGCGAGGAAGAAGAGGCTCATTTGCATGGCGTTGTGTGATTGGTCAGGCTGAGATCAGTCCCGCCCCTCAGCCAGCTCCACAGTGACTGCCCAGCATTCACGAGGGAGTGTGAGTGGAGTGCGTGTACTGGCAGTGGAGGAGCATTGCGGAGTGTTAAAATCGCTGTAAACTTTCAAAAATTTGACTTTATAGTTTAAAATCAGGCTCAACCCGCTTATCGATCGTTGAAATTGCAAGAGTGGTGGTTGAAAAGACGATCGGTAGGACTGCCCACCCGTTTCTGTTCTGAGGCCTCCAAGAACTGTCTGCAGGCCGTTTTTCCCCATCGCAGCAAACTGCTACTGATAACCGTAAGTAACAACCTTAAAACTGCTCAATCAGTGATTTTTCTGCCCTATGCCATATAAATGTGTGTGCAGCAGTGTAGTCACTTTGCCAGTAACGACTGTGTCAAGTCCTGCCAGCAAGTGCAAGTCTGTTAAGCCATTGACTGTGTGCATAGTAATGAATTCAGCCTCAGTTTAAAGTTTAAAGCCAGAGAGAGACTGGGTTGTAGCCAATGTGCAGCACTAGTTATACAGGCAATCCTGTGCTGAAAACCTGAAGCTTCAAGGGACTGTAATAAAACAAAAAAAAATGTTTCCAGCATGTAAAAAGTCTGTGGAAAATCCTGTAAATGTGTTTAAAACAAGAACAGAGCAAGTTGTGCAGTTTGAGTGAAAGTTATCAGTAGTTTGAGTAAATCGGGTGCGCAGTGGCTTGACCCAGATTCTGAATGTTGATGCACAGGAGTGCTGCCACCGCCATTACAGGGTGAGGTAGTAAAGTAAACACAGCAGCAGAGGAGCCATTTTGCAACTAAAGAGTGTGTTCAATAAAGTGGGACTTTCAGTTACAGTGAGCTTTTGTTTGTTTTCTGCAGTTATGGCCTCAGGACCAGTTCATTACCCGGATCATGCCTGGGTTGCAGTAACAGCAGCAGTAAATAGACTAAGAAATATTGAAAAAAAAGTGGTGCTATGGAGGGCAACTGCCTCCTCATGTGGCAATTCCTGGTTTTCCAGTGCATGTATGTCAAATATGCTTGAGAGCTGGAAGGGACGTCTTCATGATTCCTCACTGTGCTGGATGCCTAGAAAGATATGGCTTGTATAAAGTGCCTCAAATTCGGTTGGCTCCCACATGGACAAAGGTTCAGGAATCTGCAGTTGGCAGCACACAGCACCAGGTGGAGCCTGTGGAGGAAGGTCCCTCAGGGGAGTGTGGCACAAAACTAGAGAGTGCAGAGTTAGAGACAGAACCAGAAGTTGAAGTTTTGGATGCTGGATCCCAGAAGAAGAGTTTGGATACAGCATCAATAGACCCCTGGGGGGGGGGCCTAGCCCAAGTCTCTTAGGTGAAGATGAGATGCAGGAGGCCTTTGAGTGGGAGGTGTCGACCTCCGTGCCTAGTGATGAGTGGATAGTCTCAGGAGTGAGAACGACTGCTCACTCCTGGGCTCACATCCTCAGTGAAGAGGAAGATGAGGGGGAACCTATGTGGCCTTGTGAAAAAGGAATGGGTACACAGCCTCAAGATCTTGCCTCGGAGGAATTAATGGAAGAAAGTGGTGATGCCACTGCCCTGGCATTACAAGAGGAAGAAGTCAGGGATCCGTTTCTAATTTCTTTAAGGATGCATAGCTGGCAGAACCAGGACTGGCCACCCCCAAGCCAGGCCAGCGGTCTCAGATTGACCAAAGCAAGTAAAGAGGAGAGACTGGTTCGCAGGAAGGCCAATGAGATCTATGGTATGACCTTTCTTACCTTTCCTCGGAAAGTCTGGGAGGAGATTGAGAACTGCAGGAAATCCTGGATCTGGGACAAAGCCATGAAAAGTGTGCATCCTGGGGCCAACAAGCATGTAAAGAACAGACTGTTTTACGAGAAGTATACCCAGTGGAAGAGAGGCAGGACACTGTTTATAGACAGAGTGAGAACAGTGGACGGAGAGGGACGTGAAATCTCCCACTGTGTGAATTATGTGCACCCAGACAGGGTAATAATTCAAGCTCCTGACCCCTGGTACTATTGGCCTCAGTGCAAGGACCTCCCAGCAAATGTGCCCGTGCCTACTAAATGGAAAGCCGAGCAGTGATAGTCATTACTGCCACACCAGACTGTGAAGTGCCTTTATTGATTCGCCAATATGGTATCCAGGACTCAGGTGCCCCACATTCATCAGTCTACAGTGTACTGGCCTTTCCAGGAACCATCGATTGGCCCACCAGATGACTTCAGATCCAGAGAGGGCACCAGCCCAGCTGTATCCTGTTCATCGCTTGGTAATCAGATGACGTCGGACCAGCTGTTTTCTCTTTGTTGCTGTTCTAAGGTTCCATCTCCTGAGATGACATCAGTGCAGCTGTTCCCATATGTGCCCTCCTGTGGTTCCCGGAAGATGTCCGCCCAGCTGTATCTGAAGAAATGCTGCCAGGGAGAGTCTTCATCAGAGGTGCAGGTCGGTCTCAAAATTTCCATTCTATAAGTGGCTGGTAAGTCCGAACTTTTCTGTCTTTATGACATTGCAGTACACACCCTACACTAGCAGACTTCAAAATGTGTGAACTGTCCTCAAAGACTCTCCCCTTCAGGACTTTGGCCTGTTAGAACTGTGCTTCACCGGGCTCCGGCCCAAGGGAGACTCCTTATTGGACTAGCCTTCGGGCATTGTGGTCACTAGTTGGGACTTTTAGGGCACTCCATCCCCCCAAAATGTGTATTGTAAATAATGTCATTATTTTCTAATGTAAATACTGTTTTTCTACCTTCTTTTCTAAAAAAAATCTTTTTGGGATTCTGCAGTGTTTTGATGGTAGTGGTTTAGGTAGACTTTGTATGCAGATTAGGAGCGTGTGTTGTCTTTCTTTTTCTTACAGGTGTTCCTGGGAAGACAGAAGAGAAGACAAGAAGAGGAGGAGGGGCTCATCGGAGTTCCTCATTAGTACTTTAGTGTGTAGAAATTTAAAGTACTGTGGTGTTATTGTTGTTATTACTGTATTAACCCTTTCCTTCCACAGGTGTGGTTGTGGGGGTAGGGAGGAGGCAGTAATGTGGTATTCTAATGGTGTGTGGTTGCAGGTTGCCCAAGGTCGGGGAGGTCTCTGGGTTGTTTTTGTTTTGGGGGTATTAGCTTAAAGACAGATAGGTTTTCCCTAGAGGGTTAGGGGGGATAGACAGGCTGTGGTCCTGAATGGCCATTGGGACTGCAGTGCTGCTCTATCAGGGCTGTGCTCTGGATAGTTCTACCAGAGCCACTAGGCGTCCATAGTAAGTGGATAGAGTAGAGGCTGATATGTCAGCTAAAGGCCTCTAGGCCCTTAGTGTTGCCTGCCTGTGCTTGCACATGGTAGGAGGGGGCCTGATCACCCCCCTCCGCAGGTAGCACATAGGGTGGGATGGCCTAAGGCCAGGTAAATAATGACTGTGGACAGTCATTTTCCTGGTCAAGGGTGAATGTACCCTTGTTACCCTGGGTTACTAGAATCCCAGTCAGACCTAGTGGTAGGCAGGGAACGCAGCTTGTGAAACTCCAGTTAAATGGGTTTCACACTGTCTCACTCTGTTCTCAGTCTCAGCTGAGACTGAGGGATGACATCACCAATAGAACTATCGCAGCTGCATGAGCCACATTGGAATCTGCAGCAGAGGGAGTTGGTTAGAATGTTGGGAGGTTTTCAAGTCAGTCTTCAGTGTCAGTCTTCATTGAGTATGTGTGAAGTTGGGAGCTTGCTGAGAAAGCAGCTCAGTGAAGGCTCTAGGAGCCTCAGCCCTGACAGAGGGCTATTTTTAGTTTAAAAGGGTGTGTGTCTCCACCTTAAAGAGAGACACAGAAGATAACTGAAGTGGTGGAGACCGCTGTTTTCGGGTCTCAGTGCCCCTCCCTTTGGGGGGGCAGGAGAAGGTTTCCCTGCAGGTTCCTGGGGCAGCTCCCTAGTTCTGCTTGTGAAGGAAAAGCTGCCTATGTGTTCCAGTGTTTATTTGGGAGAACAAGAAGATTTGTGAGTCGCCTGTGAGGCACCTGCAACGTGAGGGTGAGTGTCTGCTCTTGCTAAAAGGGCCTATGTTTTTCACCCTGGGATTTGTGTGACAATGTGGGGATTGAACTACTAAATATTGGGAAGCCTAGAGTAATGGGCTAAGCAAAGTAAAAGTAGGTTCAAGTCCAGAGCTTGTTAGGGATGCAAATGATATGTAGAGGAGATGTGACAGACGCTCACCAGAATCTACATTTGAAAGTTCAGTAAAGGAATTGTTCAGTTTCCAGAGAAATGGCGGGTATGGGCTGTGGGAGCTGGAGGTGGGTGGCCCCATCTTTGGTGACCAGGTCCACCTCTACGGTTTCTTCTGTGGATTTCTACTTTGCCTCAGGCACTTGGCCAGTGATGAGGAGTACCAGGCGTGGGATTGTGAGGAAAATTCTCTCTAGGAGTCAAGACTCTAGTGTGGTTTGGGAGCCACAACAGGATAATTGGTTCATTCCTCAAATGGACGCTCGAATTGGATAATTGGTTCATTCCTCAAATGGACCCTTGGATCAGAAGAGTAATGACGGAGGGCTTTTGGCCAGTGGGAAAACCCAAGTAGTGTACAAGTCAGGCTGTGTACCCAAAGCTGCATGCAAGTCCGGGCTGTGTGCCTGGTGGGTTTAGAGCCTGAGAGCTGGAAATGGTGATAAAGTGTTCTGTTGTCTCTAATCTGCATTACCAGGAAATGTAGCCCCATGGGGGTCCGTCTATGCTTTGTTTGTTCAGCTTGGAAATGAATAAAAGCCACACTGAAGAATCCCATTCCTGGTTCTGGACATTATAGTTATTGCTTCCTGTGTTCGGATTTACTTTGGTGCTCCTGTGCAGAGTAGCCAAACCTAGGTCCCCTGTGCCGAGTAACCTCATCCTCCCCGAACCCAGTCCCCACCAGGTACTGCTGTCAGCTTCAACAGCATGCCACCTGTCATTTTAGCAGAAAGGCAGGGGTGAGGGGTTACAATGGCATCATTTCAAGAGGGGGGGACAATACCTTCTTTTGAGATAACATACGCATATACTCTACTAAGTAGGGGGGTTAGAGTTTTGGAAAGTGATTTGTAAAATTCCCCTGGGAGTCCATCGGACCCTGGGCATTTCCCTGTTTTTAGGTTGCCTATTGCTATCATGATTTCTTTTGATGTTATCTGGGAGGTCAATTGGGAACTCTGCTGCACAGAGAGAGTTGGGAGGTTTAGCAAATCTAAAAAATTTTAAATTTCTTGTTTTGAAGCGGAGTCTGCAGATGTATAAAGCTGTGAATAATAGTTGAGGAATGCCTCAGCTATTCCTTTGATCGTATTATGAAATTTACCTGTTTGTGGGTGTCTGATTTTCAATATATTTGATTTGGCCCTCTGTATTCTTAACTGCCAGGCTATTAATTTAAGAGAACGGGGACCCCCGTCATAATACTTGTGCCTTAAGAACATTAATTTCTGTTCTATTGAGTAGTCCAATATTTTATTGAGTTCACTCTTTAGATAAGCGAGTTCTTTAGTTCTAGTCTTTATCGTTTTGATAGCCTGTAAATCCTCCAACTCTTTTATCTTGCTTTCTAGGGATTTTCGCTGTGCTTCCGTAAGGTTTTTCTTATTCACTGATATACTAATCAATTTACCTCTTATTATTGCTTTGACCGTGTCCCATAGAATAAACACTTATGTGTCTGGCATGTCATTTTGTTCCAGTGCCTGAGCTATTGTTTCCTCAATAGAATTCAGAACCTGGTCGTCCCTTAACAGAGAGAGATTTAATCTCCAGAAAGTGGCTTTCCTGATCGCTTGGGGGTGAAAGTGGCAAAAAAATCGGGGCATGATCTGATTGTACAAAGTCACCTGACCAAATCTTTGTTACATCTCCCATTTGTTCTTTAGGGGTTAAAAGGAAATCTATACAGGAGTAAACATCGTGGGCCTGAGAATAGTATGTATGTCTTGGGGATGTGCCATGTAAATATCTCCAGATATCTTGGTAGCCTAGTTCTTGAAGTAGTTTGCTCACCTGACTTGTAGTCTTTTTCCTCTTACCTTGAGTACCTAGAGTAGTGTAGTTCTCTGCTATATTTAAGTTAAGATCACCCCCACATATCATTTGCCCTTCTGCCCATTCCGCTAATTTAGAAAAAAGGATCTATATGCCTCATATTCAGAGGCTGGGGGTATATACTGTATATATGGATGCAAAGGTTACCAATCGGCCATCTAGTTGACCCTTAACCATGGCATATCTCCCCTCTTTGTCAGTTAGTTTATCTTTAATTTCAAACTGTGTTCCTTGTTTAACCAGTACTGCTGTTTCCCTTCTCCTTCCTCCCTTATAGGAAGAGGCCACAACGTAAGAGACACCCAACCTTTTGAACTTTTTATGTTCGGACTGAGAGAGGTGTGTTTCTTGTAGTATAAATAATATTTACCCCCGGCCTCTTCATGCTCTGGATAATTTTACTTCTTTTTATGGGGTTAGTGATGCCATGCATATTGTAAGTGCATATAGTATATGACATCCCATTATTCATAATTGTATCTAGATTGCCTTTCTGTTATCCAGTTATCCGGTTTGATTTCTATAACATCGTGGCCCCCCATAACGCCCTTCGCCCAATTTTGTGCACCAATATGTCTTTCTGTCTGCTTCATATACCCAGAAAGAAGAAACTGTTTACATCAACCAACATGGTTTAACACAACTTGTAACAACTTATTTAATCTAAACTGGTGCTTCCAAGGTAGGGGCTATTACCCAAACTAGCCCTTTTGTTCTATCTCTATCACGAGAAGAACGCGGAGGATTGCTAGTGCTTCCATTGCCGGAAGACCTCCTGCCGAGCAATAGATGGTAATGTGCTCTTAAATTACTTGGGGAGATGTGTATATCTCCTCTCAATGGGGGCAGGGTGAAATACAAGGATTTCCTAGGACAAAAAGTGACACACAATCCCATTCTGCTCAAACCCAGTCCACCAATCCAAGCTAGTTAGTACCTTCACTACTAAAATTACAGAGTAATTCAGATTCAGTGACTAAGCTCTATGATGTTACCATTGAAATTATTTTGGCTGATGAGGAGACCCCCCCCCCAAGGCGTAACCCCCATCTCTCCATAGTGCAGCATCTTACTTCCTATTAAGTGTGGTTAACCCTTTTTAACTGCATATCCTGTCCCTAGCACTGCACTCCCGGAACAATACCACACCAGGTGGAATCCTGTTTTCAAACTATGGGAGCGGGGAGCAACCTAATTTTCAAGCTGGACATGAAATTGCCCTGTCTGGCCCTGTGCATACTTTCCAAATAGTGAGAAAAGCAAGCAAAGCGATAGAGAGATGAGAGGAGGACCCCTTAGAAGCAGGAAAGTACTCAAAGGCAGATTAAGACCCCATATAGATCTAACTGCTCCTCGATCATTTGATGAAAGCAGTCCCCCCAAATAAAGTTCTGTTAGCATCTATAGTTCCATATATCTTTGCTCAAATTTCCACTTTACTGTCTTTTTACCAGTCTCTGAATCGGTCCAGGCATGGCATCCTTTCGCTTCCCATGCTCCCCCCCCCATCCTCCCTACACAAGTTCGTGGAGCTAAACTATTAATGCAGCACTTATCTCCTGCAAGACCACTGCCACGAGATGAGAGGCTCAAAGGGAATTACGCCAAGACCATCCGACATTTGGATGTGATATCCGGTATGTTTCAGATAGTTCAAGTAGGCTTGTCTGCCCTGTCCCCACGCTTATCCACGATGGCCTGCAATCTACGTAGCGCTTCTTCGTGTAACCATATTTTGGCACCCAACTTCTTCCTGTTTTGAGTGCGCTGCCAACTAGAGTCACTCCTCCCGTTATTCTGGTTCTGGTTCTCAGTTATCTGAATTTTCTTTTCCCTCAAGGCCTCCCTTGCTTCTTCCATCGTGGAGTACACCTTCGTAACATCTTCCCAAAAGATCCAAAGTCTGGCTGTGTAAGGCGTATGGAAACGAATCGCTTTCTCTTGTAAGGACTTAAGAATTGGGAGATATTTAAGCTTTTGTTGCTGTACTTCTTGTGGGTAGTCATGGTCCATAAATAATCTGTGGGTTAAGTATTTTATCTCTTTTTTAGCCCATGCACATCTCAAAATCTCCTCTTTATCGCTGAAGGAACTCAGTTTAAACACAATAGATCGTGGTCTAGCTGCAGGGTCCGTAGGTTTGGTTTGGAGCAATCTATGAGCTCTCTCTATGTGGAAGGTGAAGGTGTTAGGCAGGTCTAAAACATCCTTGAGTAAATTCTCAATGAACGGTGCCAAAGAGGTAGTTTCCATGCCCTCGGGTAGGCCATATAAACGAAGGTTATCTCGCCAGGAGCGCCCTTCCAGATCCAAACATTTAGACCTCAGCTCCTCTGACTGTTGCACCAGGGCCTGCACTATCTCAGCTAGTTGAGTAGTGGAATCTTCACTTTGAGCTACCCGCTCTTCTCTTGTACCTATGCGAGACTCAAGGGTGGATAATTGCTTTCGGACTGCTTTAAACTCCTGCTTGTTTTCTGTTCTTGATTCCCGAATTTCATTTAGTAAGGTTTCGAATCTCGATCGGAAGAGCTGCTCTGATTCTCCATCTGTATCATAGCCAGCCACATGGGAGATCGCTGGGGAGAGGGACCTGCTAGGGGGGGTCCTTCTGCAATTGGGTGCCATCCATATTTTTTCCTTTGCCTTTTGCTCAATTTCTGCCTCTGTAGTTTTCAAACTGTTTCCCTCCTGTATTTCTTAACATCTTTGAGTGATTTTTATTGGTTTATGGAGGTAGGATTGGCAGACTGTGTAGGGAGCTTCTAACCCTAGGCTCCTAGCTGCTCCATGACGTCACCGGAAGTCCTCTGTCCAGCATTTCAAATACTTGGGAGTCACAATAGACAGCACTATGTCTTATGCCTCCCACATTGAAAATGTTGCAAAGGCTGTGAACATCCATATTGGTCTATGTCACAGACACAAAGTCTTATCCTGGAGGCCTTAAGTCTTGCTGTCCAGAGTTCAGTGGTCTCCCTAGTTGATTATGGCATAGTTGTATACGGCTCTGCCTTGGACACAGCACTCCACCATATTAAAGTCACTCTAAATAATGCTTGTTAACTCCTAACAGGCTCCACATGGCTTACACACATGTGTGACCTTTATGATCAGGCTAACTGGCTCCAGTTCTCAGGAAGGCTGTGGTACCAAACATGCCTCCTGACTAAGAAAATGTGCCTGGGTCTCAAGCCTATTTGCATCCAGAAACTCCTTACCCCCTAGGAAAACAACCGTTCCACCAGAAGCTCAGACAACTATGTCTATAAAATTCCTAGATGTCACACCTCCCTTAGTCAAAGAGCTTTTGCCTACCGTGCCCCCAAATGGATTAATAATCTTCTACCTGCCATCCCCTCTATAACAGCATTGGGCTCCTTCAAATGTGAGCTGTGCAAACATCTCACTGCTAATGCCAACTGTGACTGTTCCTGTAGTCCATCAATGCTGTCTTACCTGGTGACTAGGCAACATTCCTCATGACTAAATGGACCCTTGTACCTAGCACTTATTTCTCTCCATTCTGTGTCCTATTGTAATCTAGCCATTCCATCCCTCCTCCATCAAACTCCCCCCTTACCCTCCACCTCCTCTTCCCTCCTCCTTTCCCCTCCCCATCTATCCTCTGCCCAAACCCCCAATTAAACCCTAGACATGGCATCATGGGCTGATGACTCCTTGCTGCTTGAGCAGGGTTCTCTATTCTTTGCCACCTTTGGCTGCTACTTCAATGTACAATGCCCTGTCCACTCTGACATACACAGTCCATAGCAATCCCTCCCACTGCCTCACATGAACCCCCTAGTCTGACCTATTCCTCTCTCCCTCAGACTGCCTTAATCCCCCACAGATTCTCCCTGTGCATACATTTGACTGTTGTCTCAATCTGCTAGTTTCCTGTACAACACCCACCCCACCCTGACTAATATAGTCTGTTGCAGTACCTAACTCTACATATCATGAACCTCACAATCTAATTTACCCTCACCCCTTTATACTGCCTTAATCCTTCTCAGAAACTACTTGTGCTGTTATTTGCCAGTTGACTTGGTTTTAGACAATATCTGGAATTAGCCTGCACTTAAAGCACTACTGTAAACCAAAATGTCTTGTTTTTTAAATCACTGTTAATGTAATTCAGACATGGAACCTATGTAATAAGCTTTTCCTCAAAGGTGTTAATCTGAGATTAAAATAAATAAATAAATAAATACCTTAAAAGGCCAAGTCCTCCCCCTAGTGCCCCCTGCAAACAACTGCCAAGCACTAACAGTCAAAATAATCCTTGGCCAACATGGAAAATCACTTACCATAATATATGTCTATATCCCGCTGTGTTACCATGCATCCAGCTTTAAAATGTTCATTGACTACCTGGAAAACCTCCCCCACTGCACAAAGACAGTGGTAGTACTGGGCAACCTCAATGTTAACTGGCTTGCACCTGAAGCCGACCCATATAAGGATGCTCTTGCGGCCATCGACATTATTCAGATGGTACCCACCCCCACAAGAATCAACCATAGGATCAGTAACAGCTCCCTTCTGGACCTGATCCTCATCACACACCCAAATAGATTCACCAACACCATAGTTCTCCCCGATTCAATGAGTGATCACTCACCAGTTATGTGCCAATGGTCCAACAAGACACCTAAACCTCCAGTTAAATTTGCTTACCAGCACATCCTAAAAAAATGGAAACTCAAACAATTTCAATCCTTCCTTGCTCAAAGTAACTGGTTCCCCCTAGATACATACAGTAGCATGGATCAAGCAGTAAACTACTTCATTGCACAGTTTAACAAAGCATGTGACAAGTTTGCCCTGTTCCAGAAAAGAAAATTAAGGGGATCAACAAACCCTTTGATCACCCCAGTCCTATTAAATTTGATGAATGATAGAGACAATCTCTGGCACCGTGCAAAGGCATCTGGCCTGCAGGGTGATATGCAATTCTACAGAGCAGCCAGAAATTTATGTACCCAGGAATTTCACAGAGCCAAACAGGCACACTATAAGAGTGAGCTCACAAAATCCTGGGGAAATAGCCATAACCTTCAGGATAACATTAAAAATATCACGGGTAAGCCCAATAAAACACCCCCATCCATGACTGAAGTCAATGACACTGCTATACAAGACCACAAACAAAAAGGATGCTCCTTCAATGTCACATTCATAGATCTTAGTGGTGTGCTCCTCCCAACTTCTTCAATGTCTCTATTTGACAGGCAATGATAAAACAATGCCCTCCCCAGTACCCCACCCTTCTATTTCAAAGAGTCACCCTTGCAGAATCCAAAAAATACCTCTAAACAGTGCTTGGCAAAGCCAGGTTTAGCAGTGACTCCCTGGACTTAAAACTTCTTAACCTTTCTCTTGATGTTGTCCTGAAACCTCTTTCCAAACTCTTAAATTTATTACTATCCCTTAGGTAGTTCCTCCAGCAATGGAAAGCTGCCATTGTAACACCAGTTCACAAAAGTGACGACAGGTTACAGCTCTCCAGCTATCACCCCATATCAATCCTTCCCCCTCTTTCTAAAGCTCTTGAGCGCATCATCTTAGACCAGCTGTCAGAATACCTGGACAAACACAACATTCAATGTCCACAGCAGCACAGCTTTAGAAAAGCTCACAGCACAACCACTGCCTTTCCTGAGTACACTGATTACATTCATAGGGCCTTCAGTCGTGGCCACATAAATGGTGCAATTTACATTGACCTAACTAAGGCCTTTGACATTGTTAATCTCCAACTCCTTTTGAATTCACTCCGTGCTGTAGTCCTCTTGTCCCAAATCACTAGTTGGTTTGGAAGATACCTTGTGGGTAGAACGCAGAAAGTCAAAATTTGTGATACTTTCTCCCTTAGCCTCCCTGTGCGGTCCGGGGTCCCACAAGGGTCAGTACTTGGACCCCTACTATTTAGCTTCTTTATTAATAACCTTCCAACTGCCTGTAACAATATGGTCCTTAATGCAGACCCCCTAGCTCTTTCCAGTGACCTACAGTTCAATTTTAGTTCAGATGAGACCTGGTTTGGTCAGCATAAATTAATTATGAATTATAGAAATCCAAGACTATGCTGTTCTCCAGCACACACAGCAAAAATAGATCAGCCAACCTAACTATTTTGAACAGTCAAAACCAACCTCTTCAGCAAGTGCAGGAATTCATATACCTTGGGATTACTCTTGATAGCTCCCTTTCATATAACAATGTCAACCAAATCTCTGAGGCTGTAAACTCTAGGATTGGGATCCTCTACTGACACCAGCACTGCCTGACCCTTGAGATTCTGCGGTTAGCTGTACCAGCTCAATCCTGTCTATCGTAGACTATGGGTTAGTTGTCTATGGATCTGCTACTGACCCTACACTAAAAAAAAAAAAATAATTGCACTGAACGAGGCCTGCCAGCTTGTAACAGGTGCTGAGAAAATAAACTATATGTGCAACCTCTACAAACAGATCAACTGGCTCCATCTAAAGGGTAGGATCTCCTATCACACCTGCCCATTCACAAAAAAAATTAGTCTTTGCCTCACTCCCCCAGCCACCCAGTCTTTGCTAGTGTCCACACATAACCCACACTATATGCATAGTGCAAAAAAACATTTGTACCTTGTCCCATTCTGCAGGATATCCCAGGCAAAGAACACCTTCTGCTTCAGAGCTCCTACCTGGTTAAATGGTCTCCCTCCTTAAGTTGCTATGGAGCAAAAACTTGGCCCCTACAAATTTTAACTTTGGCATTACCTCACCTCTCTTAGTAGCTGTGATTGTTCTGCCTAAGATGTCACGTCATTCCTCTGACTCTTTTCACTATATTGCCCACCCTCCTCAGGGTCTCACACCCTCTTTCCCCTAGTTCTTCAATTGCGCACTCCTCCTACCAATCCTCCCAGAGGCTTCCTCACCCTGTTAACTCCCCTTCCCTCTCCCTATTTCCTCTCATGCTCTCCCCCCACACCCTTTCTTGTACCTCTTGCCCCTACTTGAACTTGTTGACGATGTCACTGTTGTGACTGCAATTTGTTGTTTATGGACTACATATCCTATTTGCTGTTCTCCTGCAATCCTACCTTGTTTTATCCATTTCTTTGTCTCTTATAAGCCTCTTACCCCCTTGTATTTACTTTTGCTGCTTTCACTACAATGTATGATGCTGAACCTTCTAAATGTATACCACCTGCACTTATTGACAGTGTCACTGCTGTGATTGCAACTTGTTCTTAGACCGCATATCCTGTCTCCTGTAATTCTATAATTCTGTAATCCTGTATCTGTACTTTCCATTTTTTGTCATACACTTGTTACCTTACTGTATTTACCATTACTGTTGACACTGCAATGTGACATGGAGCCTGTGTAAATGAACCTCTGGTTCAAAGGTACTAGTAATCTTAGAACTCAATAAATAAAACAATAAAGATTTGTCTATTTTCAGGCACAAATCAGGAGGTTACAGTCAGGATGATAACTCAATACAATACCATGACAGTGACATAAGTACATGAAAGCATATAATGACCATACTGTGGTTGCAGCAACATGATACACAAAATATGACAAATTACAGTTTCAGACAGATTTTTTCTGATTCAGATCAGCAGAAACATAAAATGCTGTTTGTGTAATTGTCGCTGCTGAGGTATATTTCGTACAAAATGTAATGTAGGAGTTTGACACAAAATTGTGTTTTTATTACTGCTGTCCCTGCCATGATTTCTCAGAGCCACAGCATTCTGTGGGCAAACAGCCTGATGCTATGTTAGTTTTTGCACGCCCTTTGCTAAAAATAGGGAAAACTGAACACCTTGGCACATATAAATGAATGCTGTCACTAAAAATTTATCTTATTATTTTCTTAAGCAAAAATTATTTTATAAATCATTTAGAAGGAAATACATAGACACTTCGGTCCATAACATAAAGGTTCTTGGATTTATGCATAGCTGCATAACAGGTGTGCGTAGGCACATCCACACAAAAGTTGCCAGTGTCAGTCAGAGGCCTATCTACAGCACACACTACGAGCCATGCAGAAGTGAAATGTGGACATGTGTGTACTGTGTGCTTCTGTGTGTGAACACTCCCAGGCATACATTCTGCATGTTTAAGTATGTGGATGCCAATCTGTAGTGCCAGACAGGCATTTGTATGTGCAGATCACAGACCCTGATAGTATGCCCCAGAGGGGCAACATTCTCAATGTGAAGGGCCACAAACACAACCAAAGTGTGCAGCACATAGAATGCTTTAATAGACGTCATGCACCCACAACAGGACACCTTCCCACATGCCACAGATGCTATACAGGCAAGAAAGGATGTGCACTTCCAGACCATAGCACTGTTTAAACTAATTTAGTGTGAGTGCCATGATCGGACAGTACCAAGGGCAACAACAATGAAACCACAGATAAGAACATTGGGAATACGTACAGTAGTTTAATGAACAATTTTACACGAATACAGGATAAAGGCATCTGAGCAGAAAATACACATATATACTATATGTACAGGGGCCTGTTTATGTACATTGTTTCCACCCCCATTACCTATGCATCATGGCTGGAACCACAGTGATCCCACCCAACACCACCTCCCACTCCCAAATGATAAGTGCCCCACAAGACTGGTAGTCCACAACTGTCTGAACATTAGCATATGGCCCTTATTTCCACAACAAATTCCTTTTGCATGATTCTGCATCTACCCTCATGGCTGCCAGTATGCATTGCTACTGATGATTCTCTATGACCATGTGTGCGCTGAAGAAGATGGGACAGGGCAGGAAGTTGCCTGGGGTCCATAGGCAGTTTCTCAGGTCATAAACCCCAGTTGTCAACTGTTGTTCACCATCCACACAGGTCTTAGATATCCCTGTGAACATGAAACAATAGCAATGGTATTGCATACACTACCTACATGTAAACAACCACCTTAGCGGGTCACTTAAACCAGGCTGCACTCAAAAAATAACATACTGCTCACTAAATTGTTTTAATGTGAAATTCATACTTTACTCAGGCAAAGTGATACACTTGAAAGCCACAACTTTTTATTTTTCCTTTTGTGTGTGTTTTGTACAATAAATTTGTAAAATAAAAAAGACAACTTGCGGTTTCTTTTGAAATCCGATTTCTGTTTTTCTCTGGGGGTGAACACTCTTCTTGGCTCAATTGCCTAAAATCCTTAATTATAGGTATGGATGTGCATGAAAAAGCTTATTATTTCCCTTTACACCATCCAGAACTGCAAGCAGAGGGATAAGTGCACCTCTAAACCTTAATCCAAAACAGGTATTGTATACACTGTCTGGCAGCACAGACAATAGTAGCCCTCCCAACATTGTGGCCCATTACCCACCTGTAATGGCTTCACCACATACCATATGGTGACATACTTATTAACATACACTAATAGCTAACTCCAGAACATGTGGAGTGTCGCATCCAGGGCTCATTCAAATTCACCTGTCCTGGCCATCAGTCCTGCTCCTGCAGTTCCAGAGCCATTCTATCTGGTCACCCAGTTTACTGGGGCTAAAGACGCATTTTTCTATCCCTTTCTTGCTGTGTACATATATTTTAGTGTATTATTTCAATTATTTATGATGGTTTTTATCTATTTGTTGTCTGTCACTCTGTATATTGCCCTGAGCCTTCAGGGAAGAGCACCTTACAAATAATGCTTCTGCTACTATTACTACTACCACCCATCAAAATGCCACAGAGGCATAAGTTCAGTAGACACTGTTCTGTAGTGAATAGTATCATAAAGATCCTTTGCTACTGTTCTGGCAGTGCTCAAATGCCACAGAGACTTACCCCATCTTGCTCTGTAACCTTCTCTCTATTGTATGCCCATCCTCATCCTGATACTGACTATATATCATCTTTGGTAGGCAGAATGGAACACAGAAATACAGACATCTACAGAAAAAGGTCCTGTGGCATATTGAATCTGCCCAGCCCTCCATATCTAATGGTGATTTTAGGAGAGCTCTAGTGGCCCATCACTCCCCATCCCTCCCTCCCATTTTCCACTGTTTTCACCAGCCCCACATATCTATCATACCCACACTTGAATCCTCCCACCAGTTTCACACAGATTACCTCATTTGGCAACCTATTCCACCCCTCTTCACATGATTGTCGTGAATAAATGTTTTCTGGTGTCCTCTTAAATCTTGGATGGCTGCTGACATGACTCTCCAAGGGTTGTGAGGGCTTCTAAGACTGCACCAGCCCTCCCCTCTCCACAATTGCTGGACAGTGACCAAAACCACTTCTGCATCAAGAGCTCTAGCCAATCAGAAATCGATGAGCAGGGCTAGAAATATCCACCAAAATTTGAACTTGCGGTGGTTCCCTTTGTGCACTTATCTTCATAGACAGCTGCCAACAGGGCAAGAGCTTTCCAGGGATGATAAGGGCATCTAAGACTGCATCAGCTCTCCCCGCTCCATGATTGCCAGACAGTGACCGAAGCAATTCCTGCCTCCAGAGCCCCAGTCAATCAAAAGGTGAAATGGGAATCGGCAGGTGGGGATTAAAAAGCATGCTAAATTCTGAACTTGCAGCAGATCCCTTTGTGTGCTTCAATTCACCAATGGCCACTGACAGGACCAGAATTCTCTATGGGTCATGAGGGCCTCTATCACTGCACCAGCGCTCCTCTCTCCATAGTTGTTGTACAGCAACCAAAGCCACTACTGTCTCCAGAGCCCCAGCTAATCCAAAGGTGGAATTAGGGCCAGAGGACAGAGTTTTTCCTCTATAAGGCTCTCCCTACCTAGCAGTCCTCAGTGACAAGGGTATCACATTGTGGGTGTCAGCTGTGGAGTCAGCCGTTGACTCACCAGGCTGCCTCACCAATGTTTGACCACAGCTTGGGCTCACCATCTAGACTGCTCTACAGCTCATATTACCCTTCATGCTTTGGGACCTTGGACTCCACCACAACTTGCTGCTGGCTACGTTATCTAATAGCAGATGTATGGTTGCTTCCTCTTGAAGATCTGCTTATATTAAAGCCTGCTACAGTGTTTTGTGGTACAAATGTATAGCTGCTTATCAAAAGCTTTGCCAATGTCCTTTTTTTGGTAACCCTTGCCTCAGTGCTTTTGTGCTGAGGGTCTTTGTGTTTTAGATTGCTTTCCTATTTTGAGCTCACCGTGATCCAAACCAAAAATACCAAACCATGACAGGTTCATCATTCACCTGGGCTGTTACAGACGAGGTATGCTGATGAGTCCTGTGTTGAATGAAACACATGTCGGGCTAACCATGACTCAGACCAGTAGCACCAAACTATGACTGGTTCACCTTTGCCTGGGTTGTTACAGACAAGGCACGCTGATGACTCCTGTGTAAGAAGAAACATGTGTCTGTATCTTCTGCTTTCAGTCTTTGCAGAGTGTGTATAGGCTGTTTGGCACTGTAGATTCTCACTTAAAGCAGAACCAGAGTAAATTCCGTCAAGGTAATTTGCATATACTTGCCACAAGGCTTTGCATTATGGGGATACATGTAATTTTACATTTCTAAGTATTAACATAACTACTTGTCTCTGAAGTTATGGATTTATTTCTATGTGACAGAATAAAATGAATGATAGACTATACCTTTCAGAATACTAGCATGATTACTTTGTTCTGCAAACCTGCTGGCATTAGAATGTGACAAAAATATATTACATAAGTGGTTCAACTCATCACTGGAGTTTTCAGAAAATAATTGTTTTCCTCTGAAGTCAAATGTTTTTGCTTAAGCTGAAACAAAGTAATAATACCACTATTTTTGGAGTTCTGAGAAGAATGATTCTTCCTTTTCAAATCCTCAGTGTAATGATGTGAGGAAGTAAACTAGCAATGCTGGCTCAGTTTCAACTATTTTTGGTAATAATTGATACTGTTTACATTTTGTCATGAAGAATCAAGTCTTACTGGTCTTGTTTGATTCTATTACCTAACCAGAGAAAGATTTAGGTGTACTTGTCTCAAATAGACTATCATTTGAGGATCAGATAAAAAGTACAGTTGGAAAATCCAATAGTGCCCAGGGGTGCATAGCTAGACATATGCAGTACATAGCAGGCAAAGGGAAGTTGTACTGCCTTTGTATTCTGCATTGGTAAGGCCACACTTGGAGTATTGTGTGCAAATGTGGGTGCCATACAAAAAGAGTGAGGAGAAGAGGATTCAGAGAAGAGCAACAAGACTGGAAGCTAATATAAGTCATTTGACCTATGAGGAGAGGTTAAGAGAACTAGATATGTATATGCTGGAGTACAGGAGATTGAGAGGCGATTGGTGCCTAACATATAGAGCAAATAGTAATATGAATATCTGGGAATGCATAGGATTGGAAAAGAAAGAACAGCAGAAGGTAACCAGAACATGTGATATGGGTCTAAAGGGAGAATACTAAAAAAAAAAAAAAACGCAAGGGGCACATGGATTAATTAAAGGGTCGTATCAGCCTGGAATTTCTTGCTGAGAGAGGTGGTAACAGCAAACAATATAAAGCATTTCAAAACTTCATTAGACTCTTTTTTAATAGCCCATGGAATAACTGGTTATAAGTAATAAATCAAGTCTCAATGGTTGATAGCTGTCTGACTTGTACTTTTCTATGATTCTATGAACCAAACAACATATTATTAGGTTTAGTTGGCCTGCTGTCAACATTGCCGTTTATCATAATGTCATTTACTGTAAATATAATCATAAAATCTAAGTGCAGTGCTGAAGCAGCAACAGTGTGGCATTGTTTTACTTGTACTGTATGTAAGGAATAACCTATGACAGGCTGTGCAGTTACAAGGGAATGATACACACCTTGGGTGGTTACGAGGCATGGAACATACTTGAATGCTGAACCACCTGAGAAATGTATTATTCCCTTGTGATCATACACCCTGGAGTATGTACTTCACTTGTAAAATGTGCTTTTATTTGTTAAAAAAATTATCATTTAGGTGAGGCGTGCAGTTCACAGAAGAAAATCAACAATTTTGTGACATGTCTTGGCAAATGTGGCTGCAGGACATTAACGGACCATATTATAAATATGACTAGTCAGTGGGAAGCAGTGGGTCCTAGATATAAGAACACTGAATAGTACAACAGGAGCTCAACAGTTCAAATCTCATCATATTCACAGGCTGACAGTGGAATCTCATGCAAAGCATTTGATTTCTCTGTACTCACTCACCCAGCCATTGAACTAGATAGAAGTAGGACTCTTCTGAAAATAAGATATTGCCTAGTCTCAATTTGGCCATACTGGGAATATAAATTATGAAACAAAATTACTAAGCACTAGAGTTGAAGTAGTGTCCTCTGGAGAGAGGAGGTATTGTATTCTGCCACTAATTACTGTTGTGCACCAGACTTTTGCTTTGTTAGAGGAGGTATTGGGTTGGGATAGCCCTCCTCTCTAACCTATATCCTTGCTATCCACTAAAGGCATTATGGAACACTGGCTGTCCTTGGACATCTGTTTTATTTACTGTGTTATTTAAGCATGTTTTTATCAACTTTAATCGAAATCCAGGTGCTATTAAACACAAGACTCCACGGATGAGTGGAGCTTGTGTCTGCACATTTTAAAAACATTGTAAGATATTGTAACTTCCTACTTACCGGACCGGAAGTTGATCCAGCTACTTGCGGTTTTGGGATGCACTTATATCCCAGTGTAGGAAGCAGGACGAACATGCATAGGGCAGTGCACAAAGACACACACGTCTTGCATGTGTCAGCTGTGTCTGCAGGGAAAGCAGGTGAACTGGACACTAATATATCCAATAAGTACCAGGGAGCATGCAGAAGTAAGTAAACAAACTAGGCCAGTATATTAGTATATTAAATTGAAATCATAGTTGAGCCAAATAACTATTGCATTACATGCCAAATGTATAGCAAGGGTGATCAATTATTTGACTTTATCTGTGATAGATGTCTATTAGTTCAAACACTCCAGGAGGAAATAATAAGGCTTCAGTCCAGAAGGACTGGTAGCCCAGACACTGAGGACCTAGAAAATTATGTTGATCAAATGGCATTCCAATTAGAACTTGCAAAAGCTCATACCAACATAGAGCTAGCCTCTAACTCAAGGTTCTAGATCCTTCCACAATGATAGCACCTCTTCAACCGCCTGAGAGAGAAAACTGGGCACTTGTCACTAGAGGCAAAACAAAAAGGAGAAGAGGACAAATATTCAATAGTGCCCCAGTATTACCATTGCAAAACAGGTATGAGGCCCTTATGCTGGAAGATGATAGTACTTATAACTATGAGGACCCACCTAGTAGTTCTTCCATGACTAAACTGGGACAAGATGCTACAAAAATGACTTTTAAAACTACTTACAGAGCTAAACATTCACAGCCATTGAACCCCAAGGCCCCAGAGTCTATTGAGTTACCTAACCTAATGTCTAGGGAATCCCCTGACACCAAACTCCATTGAAGTGCAAAACTCTAAATCCTGCACTAAACAAGTGTTTGTGCTGGATGATTCTCTTATTAAACAAATTGGCAGGGCAGTGTGCAACCTGGACAAATTAAATCACACATGCTTGAGTTACAGAGGGGCGAGGGTGTCTGAGCTCACCTCTGTGGTTAAGGGGATACTTAGCAAGGCAAGTAACTATCCACTGATTGTCATCCAAGCAGGCACCAACAACATAAATCAAATAAGCCTTGGTCAATCAAAACAGGACTATGTGGCATTAAACAATGTCTTGGTAGAGAGAGGCTGCAATGTCTGCTTCTCTGAAATATTACTAGTGCCAAGAGCCACGGACTCTATTACAAGTGAAATCAAGGCACTGAATGAATGGATGGCTCTGAAAATGGTACTTTAAGCAAGAAATTACTTGTTTGACTCACTGGGAAGACTTTTATGAAAAGTCTTCCCTCCTCTGCTGGGATGGTCTGCATCTCAGTAGAAGAGGGAGCACCATGTTAGGTAAAAGCATTACTGTCATCATTGACAAGCATTTAAACTAGCACCCAGGGGGAGAATGGGAAAGTTCCCAGGTCTCTGATAAGGGAATCTATGTCAAATAACAAAAAAAACATTCAATATATTATCTTTAAATGTCAGGTCACTACATCTAGTTAAAATGGCAGTGCTAGAGGCTAAATGTAACATATTAACCTGGGTGTAATATCCATTATGGAAACTTGATGAGACTCCTTGTGGTTGAAAGAGATTCCTGGATTCAAACTCTATAACAAAGACAGAGTTGACAAGATGTTGGGGGGCCTTCCTTTATGTCAGAGATGATATTTCTTCTTTCCAACTTACCTATATTGCGACAAATGAAAGTATATGGATCAATATTCAATTTAAGGGACAACCCCAGATACTTGTTGGTACACGTTATAGGCTTCCATCGGCAGAACTTGCTTAAACATCCACATTGATAAATGACATCTCAATCATGGTCAATAAAGGTAATGTTATAATTTTAGGTGATTTTAAAATGTCCAAGATTGATTAACATTCCTTAACTGGTAGTACTCAGCATGAAAAACATTTAGTATCCACACTAATTGACTTAGGCCTTGAACAAATCATAACAGAGCCAACTAGAGGATGTAACATATTGGATCTTTTGATTACCAACACCGAGAATAAAATCTCAAACCTTATTATACATGATCCACCAGGAAATAGCAAATATAGTTCTATTTTACCCCACTCACCTGCCTTCTTAACAAATCCCTCTGCCTGGGACAATTCCCCTCCTCCTGGAAAACTGCAACGGTTACTCCGATCCATAAAGGGGGTGACAGGTCCTTAGCTGGGAACTATCGACCGATCTCCATCCTCCCTCCCCTTTCCAAGGCACTGGAAAAACTAGTTGCTGCACAAATAAAATACCTGACCAAATACAACATCCTCTGCCCTGAACAGCACGGCTTCCGACAGGAACACAGTACTAGCACTGCTCTCATTGAATTCGCCTCCTTCCTTCACTCCTTTGGATACTGGCTTCCTGGCGGGGCTGTGTTCCTTGACCTATCAAAGGCCTCTTGACACGCTCTCCCACCCCCTACTACTGAAGCCCTCTGTCACACTGGTTTTGCCTCTGGACCACTGGCTTGGTGCTCCAGCTACCTTTCCGCCGCTCCCAACGAGTCAAAATTGGTGGGACTCTTTTCTGACCCATGTTTGATCCTCTCAGGGTTCCACAGGGCTCCATCCTGGGGCCCCTTCTCTTCTCGCTTTGCTAACACCCTGCTCAGTGCATGCCGGGGAAAATACTGCTGTCGCAGAGCGATACCATCCTCTTTGCCACTGACCGTAACCCCACATCCCTCCAGGTTTCCTACAAAGGGCCTTTGACAGCGCTGAGGCTTGGCTTAAAGAGCATAGATTGTCATAAATCTTAAAAATTGAAAACCATGCTCTTCGCCCACCCTCAAAATAAATCATCCAACTCCCCTCTCTATATTCTTTCCAGCTCCGGACTACAACTTGAACAAGTCCAATCCTATAAGTACTTAGGGATCTTATTTGACTCAGCACTCTCCTTCCATACCCACATCGACGCACTTGCCTCTGTAACCAATATCCGACTCGGTATCCTGCACCGTTACAAAAACTGTCTCCCCCCTGATGCCCTACGGCTTGCGGTTACTTCCTCCATACTCTCCCTGGTGGACTATGGACTGCCTGTCTATGGGGCTGCCAACAGGACAGCCCTCAACAAAATTCGCCTCCTCCTAAATAAGGCTTGCAGGCTTATCACAGGGGCCCCTAAGCTCACTCATACCTGCCAACTCTATGACCTTGCAACTATGCTTGACCTCGATGAACGCCTACTATACCAAACTGCATCATTTCAAAAAACCTTACTTGGACTTTCTTCCCGGGCTGATCTCCCTCCTTCCAGCACAGCCCTTGTCAGCACCCGGACCTCCTGCAAAGCCACCTTCCTGGTTCCTCGTAAGGACCTCACTTGGTCAGAGATCGTCCTGCCATAGAGCCCCTGCATGGTACAACAATCTTCCCCGGGATGTCACTGATACCCCCACCATCTCCACTTTCAAAAATGCCCTCAAAAGCGAGCTATTCAGCAAGCGCTGCTGCTCCTGTGCCAAAGGATGCCCTAACCCCACCCCCTCCTCCCTGACAATGCCCTCTGGGCTGCTCCATCCCCTTCCCTCCTTATTCCTAACAACCTCACTACTTCAATTGTTTTCCCTCTACCAACTGTATCACTACTGATGGGTAGAACCACGTTGCATTCCCTATGCTACCTATGCATAACTTACTTGCTACCCAGCTACTGCTGTCAATTATACCATTTTTTGCTCTGTATTACACTACCAATGTTTGCTGTAACCAGGTGCCATTAATGCGTGTCTGTTTATACTGATGCTCTTCTTTGTATGTACTCTGCTTTCTATTTTAACTGTATTATCTACCATTGTTGACGAGGTACCTTTGTAAATGAGCCGTTGGCTCAAAGGTTGTAAACTGATTACATTAATAAATAAAAAATAAAATAAATTTTGCTTAAATTGGTATATGAATATCAATCCCCCACCAATTATTCATGATTCAAAAACTATGGAAAGGCTAATTTTGGAGAAATTAACAACCACTTAAAGAAAATTCTGTGGGAGGATATTCTATCACCCCTCCCACTTAAGGATACTTGGAAATATCTAAAAAAACACAATTCTCAAGTTGGAAGAAACATACGTCCCCACTAAAAAGAAATACTGTATAACAGAAAAGGGAAGATTCCCTTATGGTTTAATAACTCCATTAAAAAGCAAATCAAACATAAAGAACAACTTTTTCCCCATTAAAAATGTGGTAGCAATAGCAAAAGGGGAGTCTTAGGCAAATATAAGAAAGCAGTCAAAGATCTGAAGAATCTAATTCAACATTCTAAAAGAAATTTAGAGTTTACATTAGCTCATTCCAAGGATCATCACAAATCATTATTTTCATATCTCAATGATAAAAAGGGACACTATAAACAAATTGGCCCATTAACTGTATACAATTTCATGCTTATATCAGATAAAGAAACCGCTACACATTTAATAATTATTTTTGTTCAGCTTTTTCCAATAAAGAGGTATTTGACCCCCCCAATGGCTTCACATATAAATCTAATAATTATACAATTACTAAGTCAGACACCATTTCTGTATTAAAATCCCTTAATAAAACTACAAATGCAGGCCCTGATAATTTAAATCCCAGGTTTTTGATTGAAACATCTGATGCTTTAACCCTCCCTTTGACAATCATATTTAACAAATCCCTATGTGAAAGCGCAGTCCCCCAAGACTGGTTAATGGCCACAGTAATACCAATTTTTAAGAATAGGAACCGGTCCAAAACAGAAAACTACCGTCCTATTAGTCTCAGCTCAGTCCGTTGTAAATCAATGAAGAAAATAGTTAAATCCCTATTAGAAAAATAAATGTTATCCCTGAACATCCTCGATCTTTCCCAACATGGTTTTAAGCAAGGATACTCATGTACCTCCAACTTTAAACCTTTCTACAATCATTTAAGCCAGGAATTTGACTCCAACTCCCCCATGGATGTAATTTGTTAGACTATAGTTGAGCATTTGACAAGGGTTCACATGGCAAACTTATTAATAAACTATCCATACTGGGTTTCTCCCCAAATCTGGTTAAATGGGTAGACAGTTGGCTAACTGGTAGATGCCAGCAAGTAAGAATAAATGGGACTATGTCAGAAAAGGGGCAGGTGACTAGTGGGGTGCCTCAGGGCTTGGTCCTTGGACCTATACCTTTCAACATTTTCATCAGTGATATGCAGATAGGCCTATGTAATATACTATCCAAATTTGCTGATGACACCAAGTTAGTGGGGAAGGTTTACTGTTCTACAAATATAACTGCACTAACTGAAGATCTGCATACCATTGAACACTGGGCTCACTCCAATGGTATGTTCTTCAACACTGAAAAATGTACTGTTTTGCACCTTGGTAAATATAACCCCAAACAGACATATAACCTAAATAACACCCCTCTAAAAGTAGCCCACTGTGAGAGAGATCTGGGTATAACAGTCAATAATAAACTCTCCTCAACTGATCAGTGCACGAAAGTGGCAAAATTTTCGAATATGCTTCTTAGGAGGATCAATCATGCATTCATCTCAAAAACGGAAGAATGCATAATCCCATTATACAGGACACACATTAGACCATAGTCTGATTATGGGTCTCCTTTTTGGAGCCCATATCTTACAAAAGATATTAATAGGATTGAGCAAATTCAGAGAAGAGCAACTAGGATGGTACCCCATTTGGCACTGAAAAACTATTCTGAGACTCCAAGCAAATGGGCCTCAATTCCTTAGAAACTAGAAGGTGTGCAGGTGACCTCCTCTTTTTATTTAAAATCCTACATTCACCAGAACAGATGCAGTAATGTGGATTTGCCTTTTCACAGAGGAAGATAGTTCCTAGACTTCACAATAAGCAACTTGAAGTAAGTAAGGCTAGAACAAACAGGAGACTTAACTTTTACACCGTAAGAGCACCTAAATTGTGGAATAGGCTTCCGAAAGACATGATGGACATTAATACCTTCACTGCCTTTAAAAAGGGCATAGATAAATAGTTTAACTGTAATAACATCTAGGAACAATGGCCCACAACTTTGTGGGGGAAAATCCAGATGGGCTTTGGCCTTCTTTTGTCCTAATTTATCAAGTAAACCAAGCAAGTAAATCCTGTGCCTATATTCCCTTCATGTTCTTCCTGCATCTCTAAACTACCATCATTTGGAGTCATTCTAAACAATGCAGTAGCATTTCACTGAAACAAGTCCTTAGCTCCTAACCACATCCAGTCAATACAAGGCAGTCAGTTCTTAGGTCCACAGCTGACACATATGACCTAACGCTTACATGAACTAGAGGTGCTCTGTTGTCCACTTGAAACTGTGTCACAAAAGGAAACTGCTGGGATAACCTTAAGTTTGGGGTAAAGTGACAGAGACATTAATGCAACACTATTACTAGCAACTCTACTCCATTAACAATCATTAATTATTACTACATGCTTCCAGGGATCACAGCTCATTACAACATTGTAAAGCTACAATAAACACACAAGCAGAGCCAAACATGACAATGAAAGCATTAACAAGAAAATTACAAATGCTGCTAAATCTGTCGGTATTAATATTAATCTGTAATATTATTTTGATTTTTAAAACTAAAGCAAACATAAATCCCGGACTTTTCTTTTTTTAAATAATTGCAATAAGAGAAACACTGTATCTCAACATATTCAAAAAAGTACTATGTATAGGTCATTTGAAGTGGCTTTAGTCCCATGGATCCAAACTGAATAAGATGATTAAAATCAACTTTATCTCCAGGCATCTTCAATAGCTGGACACAGGATCCAAATGTATTTCTTGGATAAGCTCAACCCCTTGTCCAGCTATAGAAGATTCCTGGGGATATAAATGTAGAGATATAGAAGACATGGGTACTGGGTCATAATTGAGCACACTATCCTGCGCAGAACAAGACCGCATTGTGAGTAGTACATATTGGATTACAGCAACAGGGGAATATCAGCAATATGAAAGTATTGCTACCCCCCGTCACTCACCATGGAGGAGGAAGTGGATGTAGCCACTGCCTGTTTGGTGCTCAGTCGAGTTGCTCCCATGGTGGAGTGGCAAGAGCACATGACCCTGCAGTGTGTAGTTTGGGAGGATCGTGGTTTGATTCCCAGCTAGGGAATCTTTTACTTAATTTTTTTTTTGTCCCAGTGTCCACACCCCCTCGAAGTTGATTATAATAGTTCCGAGAGGTGTGGAGGGTGTAGGGGCAAACCCCCTTCCCCAAAAAAAGAAGCTTTCAGGTGTTGCTGCATGCTGTTTGTTGCTGGATGGTCATGATGTGTGTGCAGTTTTGTCTGCAACGTTATGACCCTGTGCCGGAGATATGAATACACAAAAAAGGGCAGGAGGCCCCTTCCCCAGCCCCAAGAGGGAAATTAGATTTATTCATTATTAGAATTTTTATATTCCTCCTCTTTGTGAATTACCATTTGTAGCTGCTCATAGACCTTTTATATTCCTACTGTATGTGAATTACCATTTGCAGTTGCTCACTGAAAGTAGGAACGCATGTGAGAGATACCAGGCATGTGCACCAGATCATAAACAAAGTAAATCTCAAGGGAGATCCGTGGGGCTGTAGTCTTGCCATATGTGCTACAAAGGACTTGAATACATCCATACCTCATAATCTGGAAACAGAACCAGAGGTAAAATGCTAAATGGCTAACCACGGACTCTCATCCCCTACAAGATTATAATAAGAACAGGCACAGGGGGTTTTGAAAAAACACTTGGAAGGCATGTACTATGAACAGACAAAAGGAACTTCGTTGAGCAGCACAATTGCCGTTGGTTATGCCTAATGCTTCAGTATATAATTTTGAGGAAGAATATATTTTTAATGTAGAAATAAACACATGCAACAAGCATATAAAGTGCTAGAAGTGCTTTACTGATTTTTGTTTTCACTTAGGGGTGGACAAGAACCTGTTACTGTTATTCTATGAATGCTTGAATTCAGGATCAGATCAGCAAGCAGTAATCCATGACAGAGCATGGGGCTATCCTGAATTTATGCACACCTGGGTGTATTGTGAGGCATGAGGCCAAAGGTTGAGAGTCCTTCTGCACCTACAAAGTACATTACTTCAGCATAACCCTATGCCCTGAAATAAGTTATTGCACTTATACAATGGGATTTTAGTAGTACATTTGAAAAGAGAGAAATAAAAACTTTCTTCATACTTACTATCATTTCCTTTTCTGTTAGCTCCTACATTGTCAATGGGTAGTCATTACAACTGGGTATTGTGCACCCCTACTAGGGGAAATGGCACAGCCCAAGGCTGTTAACAACATAGAATGTTGGGCACATGAGGATTCTGGACAACAGCAACTCTCCAGTCACTATTGTCCACGTAGTGCCTCTAAATATAGAAATAAATATCATACCCATTGACTTGACATGAAAAATCAGCTGGCTACACAGACAGAACTTTAGATAGAATAAAATACAGTACATAGTGGTCTACCTCATCAGATTACAAAAAGTAAGTGATCGAGGCTTGTCTTCAAAATGTCTACATCTTGGAAGGTCCTGTAGAACTGAATCAACTGAAACAGACTTATTATATGAAAATGGACTGCATGCAGTGTAAGAACTCACCTGCAACAATGGACATGCCCTTGGTTAACCTTAAATTCAAACCTGTTAAATCTGTGTGCTAGTAACCAACATTCTAACGTGATACTGCTCTTATCTTCACATCTACATAATCACAAATGCAGCAGGAAAACTATAGAGGGATGTCCATACAGGCTTGCAATCAGAGTTAAAACAAAACAATAGACATCTCAGCGCTGGCATACTGAACAATATTCCCCTGAAGGAGCGAGGCTCCCAGGCAGGTCCCATCGACAATGTAGGAGCTAACAGAAAAGGAAATTACAGTAAGTATGAAGAAATGTCTTCTTAGTGTAGCGCTTCACATTGTCAGTGCCTAGTCATTACAACTGGGTTCTAAGAAGCAGTACCCAGACAAGAAACTAGGTGGGGGAGAATATTGTCCCACACAACAACCACATACAGGAAAAGAATTTACCTGCTAACTGTGACCTGCAAAACTCTATGACCAAGGCTGCATCAACAGAGCTTTGAACATCCAATCTGTAGGGCTTTATAAATGTGTGGACGGAGCACCATGTACAGTAGCTGCCGTGCAGAACTCTAAAACAGACGCCTCACCTCTCTCCACCCAGTAGGATGCCATAGCCCTGGTGGAGTGGACCTTGATGAGAGTCAGAGGCCTCTTCTTTTCTGCGACATAAGCCTTGGCAATGTAGGCTCTTACCCACCTAGCTAGGATGGCCTTGGAAGCTTTTGTCCCCGTAATGAATGAACAACCTATCTGATTTCTGGAACTCAGCAGTCCATCTAAGCTATGTCCTCATGGTCCGTCGGAAATCTAACTCGTGTAAATCCTTCTCATTTGGGTAAGTAGGTTGCGGACAGAAGGATGGGAGACAGATTTTCTGGTTCACATGGGAGACCATAGGGACATTTGGAATAAAAGACAGGACTGCTCTGAGAACCACCTTGTCCATATATATGACAAGGCATTGTTCTTTGTGGGACAAAGACTGGAGCTCACCAGTTCATTTGGCTGAGCACATAGCAATTGAGAAATAAATCTTGTAAGACAGCATGTCCAACGGTATCGATGACAAGAGTTCAAAAGGCTCATTACAAATAACATTTGGAACCAGATTCAATTCCCATGGGGGGACAGGGGAGTGGAACAGAGGTCAAATCATGTTGACAGCCCACAGAAAATGGGTTACCTCTTGGTTAGTCCCTAGGGACAAATCCAAAGATGCTCCAAGGGCTGACACCTGACCTGTCAGGTGCTGAAGGCCAAACCTTTTTCCACTCCTTCCTGCAGGAAATCCAAAATCTGTCGAACCATGACTTTACAAGGCCAGATATTTTTTTCCTTGGCCCAAGCCAAACAAGCATTTGTCAATACCAAATGTCGCTTGCTGGCATTAGCAGTTGAAGTGCAGAAGTTAGACAGATGCAGTATAGGAACAGCAATGAAGTATTGAACTGATGCCATCTCCACCCTGCAGAGATGGACCGGCATCGGGGTGTGCCTTTGGGTCATCGCCCATAACGGTCACGACATTTCACCTCACCCTACCCTGCAGACACTTATAATTGTTGTGGTGTGCTTTGGGGTATTCGGGCTTTATACTCATCTCATTCCATAAGGAAATATGCTGAAATGGGTGCAGTATAGGAGAATGGGGTGAACTCTGGGGCCAAAGGGTCCAAGGCGCACCTCGATGCCTGTCACTGGCTGCAGGGTGGGGGTGGGGGTGGAATGGCATGAGCATTACTGTCGACAGTCCCAAGTCACACCCCTGACGCCTGCCAGTCCCTACAGGGTAGGGCGTTAGGGTTGAAAACCCTAATGTCCTGTGTGTTCTTGGTTTTTGTACTCCAAGTTTTCAACATTGGCTTTTTGTGACCCCACCGCATGAACAGTGACACTATCAATTTGTTAGCCAAAAGGTAATTTTGCAAGTGACTGCTCCATTTGGTGCCACAGGTGCAAAAACACATAGGCCCAGATATTCAAAAGGGTTGCGCCATGCGCAATAGGGTTGCACCTGCGCAAGTCCGAAATTGCGCCATTCTGCGATATTCAGCAGGAGGCAGTTGTGCCACTGAAAACATGCTGAGCAACAGCGTAATGCAAATGAATGCATGCTGAACTGGAGGGGGAGGAACCATGCATAAACTGCACAGCCCGATATTCAGCGGGCTGTACAGAGTTAATGCAGGCGCACCCCCAATCTGCACCTGCACAACTTTGAGCCAAAAAAAAAAGAGTACGTTGAGGCCACCCACAGGTGAACTGCCGCTTGCAGGGTGCAACACAGCAGCTGCCACCTGTGGCTGGCCTCAATCTACTCCCTGCCCCCTGCAGCCCGATCGGGCGAAAGTGTAAACATCCCCCACCCTGATTGGCCCAATCGCGGGCAAAAGCAGAAAAGTCCCCCCACTGGCCCGATCATGGCATAAACTTAAATCACCCCCAACCAGCCCGATCGCGGGCAACAAAGTGTCCCCGGAATATATCCCTGGTGGTCCAGTGGACCAATAAGCTCCTTGGGCTGAAGAGTTGTAAACCCTCCCGAACATATCCCTGGTGGTCAGTGGACCCGATAAGCCCAATGGCGGGCTGAAGAGTTTAAACCCCAACATATCCCTGGTGGTCCAGTGGACAGATAAGCCCAATTGCAGGCTGAAGGTTGTAAACCCCCCAACGTATCCCTGGTGGTCCAGTGGACCCGATAAAGCCCGATCGTGGGCTGCATAATGTGGCGAAACCCCTGCCCAAGACCATATCCTGGGGATCTAGTGTCCCCAACCCACCCACCCACCATGAAACCCCACCACCCCTCCCCCGCGGCGGTGGGTGGCAGCATCCCCCTGCCACCCCCCCCCCCGACTGACTGCCGGTAGTCACTCATTCCATATCTGGACTGCCTTATGCGGTATGGGCTGCATGCCCATTGGCTCTTGCTCTGCACCAATGGCGTGCATCCCTACCGGCAGTCAGTCGGCGGGGGCGGGTGGCAGGCAGGTGGGATGCTGCCACCGCCAGCTGCGGGGAGGGGGTGGTGGGTCATGGTGGGTGGGGTGGGGACACTAGATCACCAGGGATATGGTCTTGTATGGGGTTCACATTATGCAGCCCGATCGGGCTTATCAGTCCACTGGACCACCAGGGATACGATCGGGGCGGTTTAAAACTCTTCAGCCCGCAATTGGGCTTAGCGGGTAAACAGGACCACCAGGGATATGTCTGGGGATAACTTTGCTGCCCACTTATGGGCTGGTGAGGGGATGATGTGCTTTGCCTCGCGATCAGGCCAGTCGGGGAGGGGGCTTTACACATTTGCCCGCGATCGGGCTGTGGCGCTGGTCCTCGGCGGCTGCTGCCTGACAGGACGCCAGGCGCAAGTCCTCGGATCGGCGACCTGCATGCTAATGGCATGCAAATGAGGGCTATAAACAGATGCAAATGGACCCCCTGTGCCTTTGCATGAATTATGGCCCCATTTGCATGTCACCTTTTGAATATCAGAAATTTGCGCATGGCAATGGTACGCAATATACACGCAAGTTGAATGCTCCACTCTGACCACTTGCGTTGGCACAATTTCCACTGCGCCATGCACAGTGGCTAATGGCTGGGGGTGATATTCAAAGGAGTTGCTCAATAGAGCAACTCCTTTGAATATCGCTCCGGCCACACCCGTTCGCAATTATTTTGTGCAGCGCAAGGGCTTGCGCCACAAAATAGTGCAGTTTGAATATCCGGCCCTTTTTGAACAGGATGTGATAAATGACACCTGTACTGTTCATGAGGAGGTGTAAAAAATGGCAATGTTGAAAATCTGGAGTGAAAATATAAAACAAATCTGGAGAAGTCAAGAGCGTGCGTAGAAACTGCACAATGCACACCCATAATGTAATTAGTTAGGGGATTTTTTACAGCAGATTTTCAACATAGGCATTTTGGGACCTCCACTAATGAACAGTGTCACTGTGATTTTTTTAATCTGTCCCGAACACTGATTTCCCACGGCGACCACGCTATTCTGCGCCGGAAGTGTGAAAACACAATTCAGCCAGGGTGTGAAAACTGCCTGCTGTACTGTTCATAAGGAGGTGTGGAAAAATGCCAATGTTGAAAATCTGGACTGAAAAAATTACGAGTTCGTGAACTTATGAGGGTGTGTGGAAATTGCGCAATGCACGCTCGTAACACAGTCATTTTATGGACTTTTGTCACCAAATTTTCAACACAGCCAGTTTATGACCTCTGCTCCTGAACATTGTCACTGTGATTTTCTTAATCTGTCCCAAACATTGATTTCGCACACCGACCGCACCATTGTGCGCTACATGTTGAAAACACATTTCAGGCAAGGTGAGAAAAATGACAGCTGTACCATTCATAAGGAGGTGTGGTAAAATGGTAATGTTGAAAATCTGGACTGAAAATATAAACAATTCTTGAAGTCACGAGCGTGTGAAGAAACTGTGTAATGCATGCTCGTAAAACAGTCATTTTTGGCAATTCTTTCACCAAATTTTCAACATAGGGTTTTTGGGGACCTACCTCATGAACTGTGACACTGTCATTTCATTAATCAGTCCTTTAAGGTGATTCTGTGCAGAACCACGAAATCACCTTTTGGGATGGAATAACACAATGAACAATGACTGAGTTCATGAGGTGGGGACCCAAGAACCCCATGTTGAAAATTTGGTGAAAAAATTCCCCAAAATGGCTGAGATATGCACCAAAGTTGAAAAAAAACACATTTGCCATTATAAAGCTTATCGGCATTTCTTCAGTTCGCAACTGGATTTGAAGAGTGCACACGTGTTCCTGGTCCACTGAAGATCATTGCATCGGCCTCCGGACTTAAGTATGGGGTGAGGCAGGGATGTGGGGAGGTGGGGTACACAGAAGGTGGGCACGGGTTGGGGGAGGGGAAAGAGTGTCAATGAGGGACTGTTTTTTTTTTTTTACAAAGACGATGCGGGACTTTGCCATGCTGGGGTGGGCTCCCAGCATGGCACCTGGATATTTATTTGGGGGGGCAATGGAGCTGACAGGGGATTGGGCACCCCTGTGGGCCATACAGACCTTTGCTATGCTGTGGTGGGCTCCCAGAATGACACCTGGAAGTTTGTTTGGGGGGGGCAGTGTAGCCGACGATTGGGCACCTCCGTCAGCCATACAGTGTGCTGGGGGGGGTGCATGAGCTGAGGGGGGATTGGGCACCCCCCTCAGCACTTAACAAATGGAGGGGTGCATCATGCCGATGGAGATTGGGCTACCCCATCGGCAAATGAACTGGAAAGGGGATCATGCCAACAGGGGGATTGGGCATCCCTTGTCTGCTTTTTTTATTTATTGAAATGTTTCACCAGGAAGACACACTGAATGGCAGGTGTCAGCTTTCCACTGGCTTTGTGGGGACTGTGAGAGGCCAATTGAGAAGCCGTTACCATGGGGACACCCCACAATGTAGCTTGTAGTTGGCTGCTGCAGTCAGGGAAGCCCAGCAGCCAAAACAGCTGATTGCGTAATGACGGGGCACTCCCTGATTGCAGTGGCCGAGTTTCTTTAGGCACAGTGGCCTGCTCATTAACTGCCATCATCAACAGCATGCTCCTCTATTCACTGTGGCAGAGACCTGCCTCAGAACAGACTACTGCCATTCACTGCCATGCCTCCATAGCCCGCTTTTGAAGGAAGCTGGCGCAATGTGTTTCTTGCACATGTGTGCAAGTAACTCAAAAAGTTCACAAAATACAAAACAGCCAGATACAGGTACTAGTACCCAGTTTTATACTTCAGCCATGCTGTGCATAGCAACTTGCAGTGAGGACAATAGGCACTGAATCAGGGAGTACCTATAAATCTAATAATACTGAGAAATGCTATGTGTAATTTTTTAATGTTGTCTTGCACACACAGCACAGACAACATATTGGGGTTGCTTGAAGTAGAAGAGCAGGTTTTGGAGGTGCGGTCGTGTTGTGCCTAGTGGCGCCACTGCTTTTTCGGGCTTCACTGTGTGGCACGAATGAGACTGCACACTGTCTATGACAGCAGTTGCAAAGCATGCCACCAACTTAAAATGTTTTAGCCGCTGCAATGAGGGAGCTCCACCTCACTGCAGGCCGTGCCTTCCCTGGTGTAACATTTCAATGAAACATGGTGGCGGCTGTGCCATCCACCTCTCACAGTCCCCAGAAAAGCAGACATCAGGGGTGCCCAATCCCCCTGTTGGCATCATCATGCCCCTTCCCCAGTTCATTTGCCAATGGGGGAGCCCAGTCCCCATCAGCATCATGTCCCATGTCTATTGTTTGCCAATGGGGTGCCCAATCCCCATCAGCTTCAGCGCCCCCACACCTCAAAACATGCAGGCGATATGCTGGGAGCCCACCCCAGCATGCCAAATGTACCTGTCAAATGAAAAAACCTTCCCACAATGTTTATTGTTGTTTTTTAACCTGTAAAGTAGAAAACAGTCCCTCGCTGTCTGCGGTCCCCTCCCCCAACCCGCACCCACCCACTGTGTACCCCACCTCCACACACGCCCCTCACCCCATACATACCTCTGGAGCCTGGTGTGATGATCTTTGGTGGACCGGGAACACATCTGCACTCTTCAAAGCAGACCGTGAATTAAAGAAATGCCGGTAAGCTGTATAATGGAATAAATAGGTTTTTTACAATTTTGGTGCATATCGCAGGCATTTTTGGGACTTTTGCAACCAAATTTTCAACATGGGGTTATTGGGACCCCTCCTCTCATGAATTCAACCACTGTCATGGCAATATTCAGTTCTGAAAGGTGATTTCATGGTCACTGAGTGGAATCACTTTTCGGGACCGATTAATGACACAATGCGACTGTTCATGAGATGGGCTCTCAAAAAGTCTATGTTGCAAATTTGGTGAAACAAATCCAAGAAATTACTGTTTTACGAGCGTGCATTGTGCAGTTTCCACGCACGCTCGTAACTTAGCGAATCTGAAATATTTTCACTCCAGATTTTCCACATTGGCATTTTTCCACACCTCCTTTCGAACAGTATAGCTGTCAATTTTTACATCCTGACTGAAATATGTTTTTGCGCTTCTCGTACAGAATACCAGGGTTGCTGTGGGAAATCAATATTTGGGACAGAGTAAGAAAATCACAGTGACACTGTTCATGAGTAGAGGTTCTAAAATGCCTATGTTGAAAATTTGGTGATGAAGGTTCATTAAATGACTGTGCAATGAGAGTGCATTGCTCAATTTCCACGCAACCTCGTAACTTCACAAATTTGTAATATTTTCACTCCAGATTTTCAATATTGGCATTTTTTCACACCTCCTTATGAACAATATAGCAGTCATTTTTCACATCCTGGCCAAATTGTGTTTTCATACTTCCTGTGCAGAATAGCACAGTCGCTGTGGGAAATCATTGTTCGGGACAGATTAAGAAAATCTTAGTGACTCTGTTCATGAGCAGAGGTCCTAAAATGCCTATGTTGAAAATCTGGTTACAAACGTCCATAAAATGTCTGTGTTACAAGAGTGTGGTTTGCAGTTTCCACGCACGCTCATAATTTCGATAATTTTTAATATTTTTACTCCAGATTTTCACCATTGCCATTTTTCACACCTCCTTATGAACGGTATATCTTTCATTTTCAACATCCTACCCAAAATTTATTTTCACACATCCGGCGCACAGTGGGGCAGTTGCTGTAGGAAAACAATGTTGAGAACAGAGTAAGATAATCACAGTAACACTGTTCATGAGTAGAGGTCCCAAAATGCCTATGTTGAAAATCTGGTGAAAAAATTCCATAAAATGTCTGTTACAAGCGTGCATTACACAGTGTCCATGCACAGTTGTAACTTCAAGAATTTGTAATATTTTCACTCCAGATTTTTAACGTTGTCATTTTTGCACATGTTCTTATGAACAGTACAGCTGTCATTTGTCACATCCTGCCCAAAATGTAGTTTCGCATATCTGGAGCACAATCGTGCGATCACTGTAGGAAATTAACATCCAGGGCAGATTAAGATAATCATAGTGCCACTGTTCATGAGCAGAGGTCCCAAAATGACTATGTTAAACATTTGGTGAAATAATTCCACTAAATGACTGTGTTACAAGCGTGTGATGAGCAGTTTTCACACACTCTCGTAACTTCAAAAATGTTTAATATTTTCACTTCAGATTTTCAACATTGCCATCTCTTCACACCTCCTTATCAATGCTGCAGCTGACATTTTAATGTGGTGCAGAATGGCATGGTCACTGTGGGAAATCAATATTCGAGACAGATTAACAAAATCACAGGAGCACTGTTCTTGAGCAGAGGTCCCAAATGCTTTCATGAGTTGGGGTCACAAAAAGGTCATGTTTTAAAATTTGGAGTGCTAATACCAACAAATGCCCAGGGTGTTAAGGTTTCTAACCATTATGTCCCACCCTGTACAAACTAACAGGCATCGGGGTGTATCTTTCAATTATCTGCTGTAGTGCTCATACCATTGGTCCTCCACCCCCACACTGCAGCCACTGACAGGCATCAAGGTGTGCCTTGGACTCTTCAGCCCCAAAGTTCAACCCATTCTCCTATGCTGCATCCATCTCAATGTACTTCCTTAGGAAATGGGGTGAGCATAAGGACTGATGACCCCAAAGCACAACAGACTCTGCAGGGTAGGGTGAGGTGAAATGACATGAGTGTTATGGCCAGTGACCCAAACACACACCATAATGCCTGTCACTCTCTGCAGGGTGGGGTGGGGTTGACATCTGTTCTATACTTCACTGCTATTCCTATTATGCATCTCTCTACCTCCTGCACTATCACTGCCAACAACAGCAAGACAACATTCGGCATTGACAAATGCTTGTTTCTACTGGCGGTTAAATGGCTATACATAGATATATAGAAATTGTTAGCAGATAAGGACCACTACTTGTAGGCCCATCTAGTCCGCCCATAAGCCCTAAACTTGTATGCAGTCACCAAATCTGGCACTGAGGGCCATAAAATGACTGTTAAATGATTTTATTAAAATATTTTAATGACTGCCTTACACAGCATCAATACTGTAAGGTAGAGAAGTCAAGTTACTACATATACAGGATCGACGTGAACTCTTAATGTAAGCTTCAGGTTCAAGTTTCCACTTTATTTGCAGGAAAACACCATTGAATACACTCATTTACAAGGAGGCCCCTCCTAATATAATAATAATAAGGTGATATAAGCCCTTGTATGATTTATTTTAACATCTGAAATCTCAAGAAATGGTGAGAGAATTGAAACAAACTGCTGTCAACTGAGTTATCTAGAAACAAACGACCTAGTCAAGAAGAGCTACTAGTGCCCATTGGAGCTAGGACTGAGCCCTGAGGTACTCCTCAAGATAGGAGACTAGGAGTGGAAGAGAAATTCCCCATCACAACCCATTGCCTCCTGTTGGTTAAGAACTACTCAAACCAGCAGAGGACAGTGCCGGTGAGTCCACAGAGTTCCCTAAGGTAGTCAAACAACGCACAATGGTCCCCAGTGTCAAATGCTGAAGAGAGATTGAGGAGAACAAGAATTGTCCTTTCTCCTCGATCTTTAGCCCTAAGAACATCATTCTGCACCCGACCACGCATGGTTTCTGTGCTATGCCTCACCTGAAACTCCAACTGGAAAGGTTCATATAACTCATGGGTCACAAGGTGCTCCTCCAATTGAAGCGCCACTACCTTCTCCACAATCTTCACCAAAAAAGGAAGGTTGGAGATAGGATGGTAATTTGCTCTAACCTCCGGTTCCAAAGATGGTTTCTTAAGGAGCGGTTTCACCAATGCCTCCTTCAAGGCATTGGAAAAGACCCCTCAGACAAGGAGCACCGCATAATAAGGTTAAACACTGGGCCAATGGTGTCAGTGCGTCTCACCAAGAAATATGTCGGCACCGGGTCCAGTTCACAAAAGGTGTGCTTCAGATTGGTCGCCACCTTAATGATCACACTTACCTCCACAAGTCTGAACTCCTCCCAACCAAGCGGAGTGCACTCAGGACACTTTGGGCAACCACTGCCAGCTCTGGACAGGCTGACTGAAGAAATTCCCTGCCGGATACCGGACACCCTTTCCCAGAAGAACCAAGCAAACTCTTCGCATTCAGTGGTAGAAAAAACCTTCTTCGGCTGTAGACAGGCCAGACGAGTAACCTGTCGACAGTCCAAAAAGTACAGATGGTCGGTTCTTCCCAGCAACAATCTCCCTGCACAGGAACTCTGCCTTCTTCTGGTTGATTGCCCCCTGGTATGCACTATAATGCACACGCAGGGCCAGTTTGTCCACCTTCAGGTCGGACTTCCTCCAGCAGCTCTCTAACCTCTGACCCTTTCTCTTCAATTCCCTGAGGTCCCCACCAAACCATGGAGACCTTAGGTAGGACGATTTGGGTCATACACGGACAGGTGCGAGGGAGTCAATGGCATCAGATAGTACCCAATGATAGGAACCCACTACGGCACCAATGCCTCCAATGCATGCATTTCCCACACTATATAGATCGACTGCCACCAAAAAGCCCTCTGGGGTCAATCCCCACAAAGGACAGCAGCTCATCATCTCTGTAGGGGGAGAGCATCCGGAGGGTGCTCTGAACATGAACTGTACCGTGCAGTGATCAGACCGTGCCACCCGATCAATCTTTGAGATCATTTATCTCAAGCCCCAGTGAGAACACCAGGTCCAATGTGTGCCAGCCCTGGTGTGTCATGACAGAAACAGCTTGCAATAGGCCCAGCAATGACATAATATGGAGGATATTATGACCAAGCCAAGATGATTCATCGTTGACCAAACACTGAAATCCCCCATGACAATACATCTGGGGGCTTTCAATGTTTCACTGACGATGAATTCGGCAACCTCCTGCAGGAAATCTCCTGCCATCTTGGGGGGGGTTGGTAAATCAGGAGAATCCTGCAGCCTGTGCCCAGACCCCTATGGACAGCCACACATTCAGAAGAACCCAGGGTTCTCATTGGGTACACGGTGAAGCCCAAGTCAGGTCTAAAACAGATGGCTACCCCACCACCCCTACGTTCCTGTCTGGGGTAGTGCACCATGGTATACCCAGAGGGGATATCCACTAGCTAGACAGCTCAGATGATTGAACATAGGGACTCAGTCCTTGAGGTCATGTGGTGAACAAACTTATTTAGGTGTTTCAGGTCTGGAATACATCTCCACCCCCTCCGACTTCTTGTGAATGATGAAATAGATCAAGTAGAATCCCTGGCCTTGCTTGCTGGGAGGCATCAGAACAATCACCTCAATTTGAGTGACACTACTTGCCTCATTATGAGGTCCTTTGTAACCAGGAATGACAGAAAAGGCCCCTTTGAGGGAATTGTTGAAAATTCTATTGCATAACCCAATGCCAGAATTTCTAAAACCCAAGCATCTGCTGTAGTCTGGGCCCATCTTGTGTAAACATTTTGTAGTCTACCACCAAGGGAAGGGAGGCAGAGATGGGCCCATGTACCCTCATTGTGAGGTGCCCACATTTTGCCCTGTGCCTTTGTTGTGACTTTGGGCAAGGGCTCCTCTGCTACTAATGCTCTTGAAAACAGAATAGGCTCCTTTTCTCCTTTGGTTCCTGAAGTCCCAAAAGGGATTAGAACCCCCTTGATGCTGCCTCTGTCAGCCACCTCCTTGATCTTTTAGAGTTGAACCACCCTTTGGCTGTTGCTTTGACCCTGGAAGGTGGCCGTCTTTATCATGGATTTCTTTCAAATATCATCCAGGCCCAAACTAAACAATAAGCCTCCTTCAAAAGTGAAGTTAAACAGTTGTGTCTTCAAAGCCAGATCAGCAACCCAATGTCAGAGCCACACTCCTCACATAGCAGACACAATGTAGTAAATGGAGTGAGCTGACGTGCACATTTTCCACAGTGGCATCCCCTACGAATGTGGAGGCCATGGATACCAACTGCAAAATGCTCACCCCCTCTGAATCAGGAGGAATGAAGCATCCCAGGGTCATAACTCACAAGTTTAAAGCTCTGGCAACAATAAAGGTGGCATAGGAGGTGTGAAGGTTTGTACCATTGGAGGTGAAAGCTCTACTGCATGAAGCATCAACTTGCTTGTCATGCAAATCAGTTAAGGCCAAGGATCCTTCAATAGGAATAGTGATATGTCTGACATAGTTATGGACCACCTTATCTGACAGATGAGGGGTTTTCCACTTGCGAGTACAGGATTTGTTTCCAAAAAAGGGAAATTTAGGTTTCAGCAGATATTGTCTTTGATCAATACCAGCCCATTCCCGTTCAATAATTTGGTCACAGTGAATAAAGTTTGGAAAACACTTTGGCATAAAGAAGGACATGGACAAGATCAGAGTAACATCCCATGCCTCCATGGGTTGCACCTCCTTGACCTGTAATGTCCTAAACCCCTCAGTTATCAGATAGGACAAAGACTGGTATCAAATAGGGGAGTGATAGGAATCAACCTCTTTGGCTCTGTCCACTCCCATTCCTCCACCTCCTCAGAAGGTTCATCCTCCTAATCATCAAGTAGCTTCCTAGGGTGCGGATTTTCCCCAAGATCCCGGATATCCTCATCCTGACAACCTGTATGATCGGAGTCAGGGTCTGCCTGCATATCCATATTAATAGCCCTGTTCTGCTGTGGTGCATCTGGACATGCCTGTGTGTGCACCCCCTGACCTGGGGGGCCCAGTTTGGGGTTGGGTGTGTCTGATAAGATGTCCTTCAGAACATCGTGGCCCAAAAGCTCTCTTAAGAGCAACAACAAAGATTTACACAATTCTGCTTTGCCATTGCCAGCTGGTGCACCAGATGCAACCCCCAGCTTGGAGGTCTGACTGGGGGTGGGGAACAGTCAGAGACATATTAGCTTGAGTAACACAATGGAGACAAGGAAACCAGAGGAGAGGAGAGGAGAGGGGAGGGTCATATTACCCTTTTGCAGGTCTTACATCTTTTAAAAATGAGAGATCTCTGATAAGACAAGGTGCCAAATAAAGTTGCCCTGCAGGTGACCAAGGATAGAAACCTGAAGTTGTTTCCCCAAAATAAAATATAGTGTACTACTGACATGATATCCACCTCTGATTATGGGGAAAAGGAGAGAAACCTGAAAAAGAATGTCTTTCAGCCCCTAAAACTTACTGCCAGAAAGAAGAGGGCTGTACAAGCAGAGCCTTACGTCTAGAACTGGGGAAGTGCAGGTGTGTGCATGCGCTGTCTGAAAGTGTGCACATGCATGATGTCAGCATGCCTGAGTGGGGAGTGTACACAACACAGGCACACGAATGGTGCACTGAGACTAGAGAAGCCTCTTGGAGAAGGAGCACATGCTCAATAGTCAGAGAACAGCAGAAAAACAGCGGGAAGCTGTGCAGCTCAGTGGAGTCTAGAAAAAACACTAAACCACCTGAAGGGCAGAAAAAATGGACTATTAACTCACTGAAAAGACTCAGAATACCCAGAGTCAAAAGACTCTCACTTCAGAAACCTGTTGTTTTTTTGATTGAGGTAAATTAAATGGGAAATGTCCCCTTTAAGGGAGAGAGCAAAATTAAAAAGGGAAATGTCACTTCAAAGAAAAGCAAAAAAAAAAAAAACCTGACAAATAGCCAGCCTAGTGGCATGGAGGGCTGAGGTGCTGGACACCTTACCTTCTATCACGCCAGTGATCTGGGTTCAGGAATGAGCCTGAGTCACTGGAGTTTGGCCGGGGGGGGGCAAGGAGCTGGATTGAGTTGCTGCAAGGCAGCTCTCCTCTCCTGGGGAGGGACATGGGCTTCCCCAGCTGCCACCCAGTGAAGGCTAGATGGCAGCACCAAGCCAATAAGGCATTAGGTGGGAGGAAGGGGCCATCACCAGAGTCACAGAGCACATACGTGCCTCCACATGCATGCACAACCATGTTCTGGGGTCCCAGGATAATGGGGGGGAGAAAATGGAAACTGGGGCACCAAGGCAGGCTCAATGAAGCTCTGAAAGGTGGACTGAGATCCTCCCTGAGGGTAAGAAATTATATAAAACAAAAAAAAACACCTGACAGGCAAACACAACCAAGAGAGACCCTCAAAACTGTGTAGGGGGGAACAATGCCCAGTGATGGAAGGGAGCCACAAGGAGTGCCCTAGACTAACCTCCAAAGAAAAGACAGGTACTTACCTGGGGCACTGTTTTGCTTATAAAGAAATCAGATATTTGTTGAAAATGCAGGTATGTCCCCCGTACAGCAACACTACTACAGCGAAAATGTCAATGCCGACAACATCAACATTTTCGCTGTAATAGTCCACCTGAGACCCCATAACTCTCTCTCTCTCTCTCTCTCGGTCCTGCACCCCCTCACTGAAAAAAAACAGCCGGAGTCTCCAGTTGGATTTATGTAACCTCAAGTTGTGTTCGACATAAATCCATTGCTGTAATGGCGGTCGACAACTTAGTTGTCGAACCGGCATCATAGAGCCTAAAATACACACCCCTAAAGTATGTGACCCCCAGTCCAAGCCTGGGCAGTGGAAATGGGAACAGCAGGTTAGCCAATTTGAAAGCCACAGCTTAACATGCACGATTTTACTTTATGGGTGCTCCCTGTTGCCAGGTAGCCCCAACCTACTATGCAAAATTGCAGCCCCAGAAAACTAGAAACTGATGTTTCTTCAGAAAAGCTTTTCAGGGGCTGGATCCATGGTGCCAAGTGATGGGAGTTCACTTGGCATGCTGGTGACCTGGGTTCGCACCCGAACCCAGACGTCAAGAGCAGAGATCAGCAGGGAGGGATTTAAGAGCATCCTCCAGACACTTCCCTCCATGGGGTGGGGGAATTTTGGACTGCTTGTTAGGTGGCTCTTGGTGGTCGCTTGTGGTAAGGTGTTCTTGGCAGCATGAAGCCTTGACATGCCGCTGAATGCCTTCACCCCCAAAACACTGCTGCTAAAGACCAATAAGTGTGGCAGGTGGGTGGGTTGGGGATGAAACAGAAAATTGCAGCTCAGCTGACCAGATGATAGTCACCTGGATACCCCCATGCTGCAAAGCCCTGGAGTAGCCTCCCAAAAGCTGATCCCCCTGTCACACATCCAGTATAGATTTGGACCCTTTCTCCCGTCCCTTGGTCCCAGAGAGGGTGGTCCCCTGTCAAAGGGATGCATTAGATCGACTGGGGCTTGACATGGGGGTGGTGGTGGTGGATGGTGCTGGGGGATGATGCAGCAAGATGGTGATCCATTAGTGGCCTGAAGGAGTGGCCAGTCGATGGTGCGGGAGGTGCAAAAAAAAAAAAAAAGAAAAAAACTTTTCAGTTATTTCCTCTTCGATGGCACAGCAAAGACTGGAGAGTTGCTCTGTATGGAATGCTCATGTGCCTAACATTTTATTCTGTTAACAGCCTTAAGTTGTGCTCTTTCTAGTGGGGGTGCACAGTGCCCAGTTGTGATGATTACCCATTGACTACATGGAGCACTACAAAAGTAGGAAAGAAAGAAAAGCGAAAAGAGGTTGACCTATAGAAAATTCAGGAAGACCTAGAGAGAGGTGGATAGGGGAAATTCTCTAAGGTTGGCTATTGAGGCAAGTAAGAAAGTAAGGCAGCCAAAGGCATTGAAGGAGCTGCAGATAGCTAAAGGAATTAAGTAGAAGGCTTTCTTTCACTATATAAGTGAGAAAAGGGACAAGAAGGAAGGGATCATTAGGCTTAAGAAAGGGGTGAAGTGGGTGGAGGATAATGGGGAAAAGCAGAGATACTAAATGAATACTTCTGTTCCATCTTCATCAGGGAGAAGAACGGACCCTTGCCTCATGGAGGGAAAAGAGGAGCGGGGGGAGGGGAACAAAGAAGTAGTGATAGAGGACGATAGAGTGAGGGAGGAGCTGCTGGCATTGAAACCGGACAAATCACCAGGCCCAAATGGAGTACATCCAAGGGTACTAAAGGAACTGGCTGAGAAGCTGGCAGGGCCACTGGCAGACCTATTTAATAGTTCACTACAGACAGGCTGCAGGACTGGAAAACAGCACATGTAATGCCACTCCACAAAAGCGGTCCCAAGAATGACCCAGGGAATTACAAACCAGTCAGTCTGACCTCCATTGTGGGCAAGGTCATGGAGACCATGCTAAAGGAAAGGCTGGTAGAATATCTAGAGAAGCATGGTCTCCAGGATGCGAGGCAGCATGGTTTCATGGGAGGGAGATCATGTCAAACAAATCTGATTGACTTCTTTGACTGTGTCACTAAGACAGTAGACAGGGGCCAAGTGGTAGACATCCTCTATTTTGATTTCAGCAAAGGCCTTTGACTCTGTGCCCTACAAAAGGTTGATAAGGAAGTTGGTGGATCTCGGGGTTGGGGAAAAGATGGCCAGATGTGTGGAAAACCGGCTGAAGGACAGAACCCAGAGGGTGGTTGTGGGGGGAGAGCTATCTGGCACAAGACAGGTAACCAATGGGGTCCCGCAGGGCTCAGTGCTGGAGCTGGTGTTGTTCAATGTCTTCATCAATGAAATTGGAGATGGCATTAAGGGCAAAATGGGCCTATTCATGGATGACACCAAGCTCTTTGGGAGCGTGGACACAGCTGAAGGGATACAGGACCTACAGGATGATCTGGAAAAGCTGAGGAGGTAGTCCAGGATCTAGCAGCTTGGCTTCAATGCCAAGAAATACAAAGGTATGCATATTGGAACCAAGAACCCTAGGACAGAGTACTACTTGAGTGGAGTCCGAGTATCTGCATTAGAGGAGGAGAAGGACTTGGGAGTGATGACCACTAGTGACCTGAAGCACTCCATGCAGTGCAAGAAAGCAGCAGCAAAGGCAAACAAGATGCTGGGATGCATATCTAGGGGGATCAGTAGTAGGAGAGAGGAGGTTATACTGCCCTTGTGCAAGTCACTGGTAAGACCACATCTAAAGTATAGAGATCAGTATTGGTACCCACACCTCAAAAAGGACATTAACCTGCTGGACAAGGTCCAGAGGAGGGCTACAAAGATTATAGCTGGTCAGCAGGATAAGGCATATGAGGAGAGGTTGAGTGCACTGATCATGTACTCCCTGGAGGACAGGCGAGAGAGAGAGGGGACATGATTGGGACCTTCAAGTACTTGAAAGGGATAAATAAGGTTGATAAGGAGAGTCTCTCTAAGCTGAGTGGCAACCATAACACGAGGGGGCACAGTCTTAAGCTGGAGGGTGGGAGGTTTAGGAGGGAGGTCAGGAAGCACTTCTTTGCAGAGAGGGTGGTGGACACTTAGAATGTGCTGCCAGAAGAGGTGATCTCATTGAAGACAGTGGGCAGCTTTAAGAGAGGCTGCGACAGGTATAGGGGAGGGTAAGAGTCATGGGTAGGGAGGATGGGAGGAGTAGGGAGAGGGGGGCAGGGACAGTACCTCAAGTTGTGGACCCTGCAACACAAGCAGACTTGATAGATCAATTTGCCTTCTTCTGTTGGCTTCTTTGTATGTTCATATGTTTGTATGTAAGTGATTTCAAATATTAAAAATTATTATAAATGTATTGCGTATGCTTGTACTGTATATAGTCTTTCTGCCTGTTGGAACATGATGGCACTTCTTCTGTTGTGACTGGTAGTTTGTCCTATTTTTCTGACCGTGTTTGTAGTGCTTTTGATAATAATGTAGTTCATAGCCCCACCCCCTAGCACCCCTTCATCAGTTTCATTCATTTGGTAACTGCTTTTTATAAAGGACTGCTGTTCAGAAGGGGAAGTTCTGGCTTTGGTTTAGAGTGTGAGGTGGGCACTTCAGGGTCAGGTTTGTGGTATGAGTGGTGCAGTTCATCTATCTGTTTGCAGCTGTGAGCATGCACATTCTGTTTCAGTGCCTTGCTGTTGCAGGTGCAGGTGTGAACGGCATAAATTTTGTACTTTACAGTCCTATATTGTTGCAGAGAGAGGAAGCTGTAACTATAGCAATAAACTACACTAGCTCAATTCTATGAAGAAATGAGAAACCCATCTAGGCAGGCAGGAATAGAACACTCGGCTGAAAAGATTCTCAATTTTTTTTCTATAAATAGTTCATGGTGAACTGATATGTGATCAGCCCAGGTACTAGGATGACCATGGATTAGAAGGAATGGTCAGGTGATTTGTTTAATCTAATAGTATTGCTGAGATTTTCTTTCACCCATTTTATAATTTTTACCGATTTTATAACTTGTTTTATACTACCATGAATCACAGCACTTCAGAGATTGCATACCTAGATATAAATATCAGACTAAGTAATGGCAGATTACATGCTGGCCTGCATCGGGAACCTACAGACCATAACACAATATTACAGCATATACTATAGATACCATCAAACTCAACAAATAAACAGTATCCCATACTCATAATTCAGAGGCGTTCGAAAAAATTGTAGCAATAATAAGGATTGCGAGGTCTAGATTAAATTAACTATGCCTAGATTTAAGCAAAGGGGATATCCTAACCATATCTTGAAATGGTTTATTTCAAGAATACACATCAACAGGGAAAGGTTAATGGATGCATAAAGGGAAAGTACCCTCAGCCTATTTTCTGTATATCTGTGTAACTTGTAGACTTGAACAAGGATTCCCTCTCTTACACACCCCTAATTTCATCCTAGTTTAAATTTAAATGAAGTTGCTTCACTCTGTTCTGCCCTGGTGTGAAACCCTCTTTGATGCCAATGCCAAGATCATGACCACACTCATGCAAGGCATCAGAGGAGTGGATTATGTATACATGCACAAATCAGCAGAAGTGCTACTGTCAGTCAGTTCTGTTGTACATCTTCTAAAGTCCCTCTATTCTTGTCCTGAGCTGGCCATCAAACTTTTCAAGGAAAGTTCTCTATTGTTTTCTGTTGTTTAAAGTGTGTCCGAGTTGGAAAAATACAGCTGGAAGGATACCGGTGCTTGTGAAGTATTATTAAACTGATTCATTCTTATCTGCTAGGAGTTCTTTGCTTACTCCCTGTACCTTAGATGTACAAATGTGCAATATCAACTCCCAGGTTTCCTTTTGCAGTTGCATCAAACAGATTTTCACACTAGGGCACGACAGAATGAAGCAACTTCATTTAAGTTTGGGATGAAATTAGGATGCTGCAAGATACAGAATCATTGTTCATGCCTACACACTACACTGGCAAACAGAAAAAAAGGTTGGGGACTTTCCCTTTAAAACAGCAATTAAATGGGTGATTGGCAGTATAGCCTAGAGGTTAGAGTAACAAGCTGACAATGAGACTGGGGCATCCAGAAGACCTGGGTTTGATTACCAAGGCATCCACTTGTATACTTTGTGACTGAGCAAGTCACTTAACCTCCTCAGTGCTCCCAGATTGCCCCTAAAAACAGGCACTTGTGCCTAATGGGTCTTACCTGGTTACCAAAGACAAAAAAAACCAAAAGCCTTCTAGTTGATTGGCTCTGGCAACCAAAAGCAGGGACAAAATAGCAGAAATAGGATCAGTTATAAATAAAAACAAACAGTGCCATATTCTGCACAACCAAGAAGTAAACCAATAGAGGTTTAGGGACCCCCCCCCATAACAGCAACTGAAAATACCAGCCTTTCAGTATACAGTGGTATACTCCAAACATAAACTACCAGGCAAATCCACTGGTCAGCTTCTTCTGGGCACATTAGGATCGGGCATGAACCCATGTGGAAGATGCTGTGTATGTGGATACACCTCAGTGAAAGCAATTTTGAGAACCTTCATACAAGTGAGATGTATAACATCTAGCACTATGTAGACTGCAACACCACAGGGGTTATCTATGCCTTGCAATGCCAACTTGACCACCTTTGCATGGGACAGACAACAAGTAGGACGGTCCTGAAAACAGGTTTGCCTAGTGACCATATCCTGGGTAAACATAAATAAAATTCAAAATTCAAACAAGAGCTTTAAGAACCTGGATCATAGAGCACAAGGGTACAATATGATGACAGGATCAATATTCTCCTGTAGCACTACACTTTAAAGAAATTTTCCAAGATTGTGGAACTACTTTCATATTATGATAATGCATGTTGGCATTTGTCTCACTGTAGCAGTTTCATATATTTCTGTAAAGCTGGGACAGGGTGGGAAGGGATCATATTTTGATCCCAACAAGGTGGCCAGCTGATCCCTCTCACTTCCATATAGCTGCAGTCCATCTTCTTAGTCAAGTGGTGCCTGGATTAAACTCCCTGTAATCATTAATACAGTAGGTGTAAAAAAGTAATAAACTATTACCCCATAGTCTTCAATAGGACACATCCCTGTGTCATTCCCGGGACGACATTATTATGTGCCTGAGCGTGAAGGCAGATCACAGTTATAGGGAAGTGGATGTGATTGGCTGGCCACCCTGACTGGGCCAAAACACAATCCTTACCACCTCATCCTGTCTTTAAAGAAAATTATGAAACTGCTACAGTGAGACAATCACTGACATGCACTATCATAGTAAGTGCAGAAGCTCCGAGGGTTGCAAAGGTGTAGGAGTGCCTGCTCTCCCCTCACTGCAAGGACGCCCCCCATCCCCCCAGGACCAAGCAAAAGCAAAAAGAAGCTCCAAGGGTTGCAAGTGCATAGGCGTGCCTGCCATCCCTCACTGCAAGGATGCCCCCCAACCCCCTCAGGACCAAGCAAAAACAAAAAGAAGGTCTGAGGGTCGCGAGGGCATAGGAGTGGGGGGTAGGAAGAAATAGGCTGTTGATTAACTAGGATCCGCGGCCTATCCTGTAGGTAGGGAAATGGGCAGACTAGATGGACCAAGTGGTCCTTATCTGCTGTCAAAGTCTATGTTTCTATGAGTGCCTGCCCTCCCCTCACTGCAAGGATGCCCCCCCATCCCCCCAGGACCAAGCAAAAACCAAAAGGTACGGAGTTTGAAAAAGGCACTTACAGGAGCAGCGCCAGCCTGCTACACAAGGGCGCTTTGTCTTTTTGGCACCAGAACAGCTCTTTGAATTTACCAAGAAAGGACTCAATGAACAGTTTGCCTTTAACTGAGTTGGGAGGTCGGCGCAGCACTACAGATAGTTTTTCTGCGCTGAGCTTCCTCCCACAGCCTCAACTTTCAACTGTTTTTTGCCAAGTACTTTAAGAATTTAAAACATTTGCTCGCTTAGCATACAGTGATACAGTTGCTATATTATAGTACTGTGTTAGCATTCGGCTGCTCTCTCCCTACCTCGGCCCTGCCTCCAGAAACCAGCTTTTAACCTTCTGTTCCTCTCTGTTTCCTCTACAGAAGCTCTGAGGGTCGTGAGGGCGTGTGAGTGCCTGCCCTCCCCTCACTGCAAGGATGCCCCCACCCCCAGGACCAAGCAAAACAAAAGATATGGAGTTTGAAAAAGGCGCTTGCAGGAGCAATGCCAGCCTGCTGCCACAAGGGCGCTTTTGTTGGCCCCCGCCACCCCCACCACCACCCTTGGTCGACTCTCTAATTTATATATGGTGTCACGTGAGGCTGCAGAACAAATCAGCCCACTTTACCACCTGCAGGTTATACTCCTTGAACACTAGGAGGATCCTGCCTGCCTACACTTATCTTCATCACATACACCAACATGTCTCTAGTACTGTTCTCTGTACTTGTTTTATTCCTCACAATCCTGTCCCCCCCCCCGTTCTTGTACAAAATCTCTCCTGCACCACTGTAAGTGCACCTCTGTCAGAACCACAGCCTCCTTGGGTCCATCCCCCCACCGCTCCTTGCCCTCCCATCTGCTGTCCGCTCACCTTTAATGCACCTCACGCTCTGGGCCACCCTACTGCCCCCCCACACCCTCCACCAATGTCCACCCCCTAGCTCTCGGCACACGGTGCAAGGTGGTCCCTCTCCATCCTAGCTACTCCTGCCCTTAACTCCCTACCCATCCCCTACCCTGTCCCCCCCAGATCCTCGCACCTGCCCAAGCTCCTATACCACAACCGCCGCAGTCCTTTTCTCCGCCTCATCACCTGACTCCTATTGCTCTCTGGGAATGTCCACCCCAACCCAGGACCCACTACCCCACCATCGCCCCCTCCTGGACATGGCCTCCAAATTGCCTCTATGAATATCTGCAGTCTCCCTAGGAAGATGGCTGCACTCCAGTGCTGGGTCTCCCAACACACGCCCGACATCCTTGCCATAGTGAAGACCTGGCTCTCCCACTCAACTCCTGACTCTGCTGTCTCCCTCCCAGGTTTCACCCTTTTTAGAGAAGATCATGTGGGTAAGCGGGGCGGTGGGTGTGCAGTCTACCTATGTGACTCCCTCTTGGGGCACATGATACCTACCCCCAGGCTTGACCACGGGGCCCAAGCCATCACCCTAAAAATCACCCCGGATCCAGGCCGTGGCCTTCTTTACCTCACCACCACCTATATACCCCCGTGGGCACAAAGTCTAGCTATCCGCTCTCTCACTGACTATCTCTCAACCCTGCCACACAAGGCTGAACAACTCGTCCTAGGAGACCTCAACATAAACTGGCTTGGCTCAACTACAACACACATTAAGGACAACTTCACAGCCCTTGATCTATCTCAACTAGTCACTCGTCCCACCAGATTTAACCAATCAAGCGGGACCAGCTCCTTCCAAGATATAGTACTCACAAACCGCCCACACAAAATCAAGTCTGTTAACATCTTAGCCAACTCCCTTAGCGACCACTCACCAATTCTCTGCATCTGGTCCTCCCCCACACCCAAGCCTGCATACAAAGCCACCCCCAACACTGTTTCCACCTCGGGGGCCTTAATAAACTAAAACAGTACCCTGCTCAGCTCGATTGGTCCCCGATCTCCCGTGCTATGGCTATAGATACTGTCCTAGCCTTCCTCACTGGTGCCTTCTGCAAGGCCTGTGACATCTTTGCGCCTGTCACCAACACCCGCTCCAAAAGACATAATGCTGCTTGGATTTCCCCCACACTGATCCAGCAACTGAAGCAGTGGGATAACCTGTGGCACATTGCTGTTGAGTCTGGCAGGACAGCTGACAGGCAAGCCAATGATGCCGCTCGCAACCAATGCACATGGGTCATAAGACAGGCCAAGGCCCGTCACTATCAAACCACCTTGACCTCATCCTGGGGCTCTGCCTGAGCCTTCTGGGATAACATAAAGGAGCTTAATGGGAAGACCCGCTCCCCCCTTTCCCAGCTGGTTATCAACGGCACAATTAATACTGACTTACCACGTGTTGCTGACTGCCTCAACACAACATTTTCTGACCTAAGTGCAGTCCTTTCTGCCAACTTCTTTGACCCTATCCCTGCAGCCAACCACCCACCTATTTCCCGTCCCCCATTTCTCCTCAGGACCATCTCTCCCCACGATGCCCAGCCACTCCTCCTAAAAGCCCTCTCCTCCCACAACCCGAGCTGTGACCCCCTTGACTCCAGGATACTCCGCCTAACACTTGATGTCATGTTAGTCCCCATCACTGACCTTCTCAACCGATCCCTATGCCTCAGCCAATTCCAGAGTGCATAGAAACTGCCGGAAATTACCCCATCCATAAAAATGGAGACCGCACATTACCAAACAATTACAGACCTATCTCCAGCTTCCCCTCCCAAAGCCCTGGAGAAAATAGTATCCACCCAACTCGTGGATTACCTATCCAGGTGCAGCATACTATGCCCAGAGCAGCATGGTTTCCACCCTGGTCACAGCACCACTACAGCCCTATTGGAGTTCTCCCACCAAATACACTCTGCACTTGATGCTGGGGAGATCGCCAGGGCAGTGTTCATTGACCTATCCAAGGCCTTTGACACTGTGTGTCACCCCCTAATGCTTGACTCCCTCCATCAGCTGGGCTCCTCATCTGGCCCTCTGGCCTGGTTCTCCAGCTACCTCTGGGATAGATCCCAATGGGTCAAACTAGATGGTATCCTATCAACTGCCCTGCCTGTACGATCTGAGGTCCCTCAAGGCTCCATCCTGGGCTCCACATTGTTCAGTCTCTTTTTAAACACCCTCCCCAGCTCCTGCACAGGCAAAATGCTTCTATACGCCGACGACGCAGTCCTCTTCACTTCACACCCCGACTCACTCACACTCCAGAGCTCACTGCAACTTACCTTCAGCCAAGCTGAGAAATGGTTCCTTGACCATCGTCTGGTTCTGAACCTCAAGAAGACAAAATCTATGATTTTTACACACCGCCAAAGCCACTCCAGAAATGTTCCCCTTCACATCTTTCCCAGCACCCTCCACCCCCTTGAACAGGTATCAACATACAAATACCTGGGCATCACCTTCGACTCAGCTCTCTCCTTCCATGCCCATGTTAACTATCTGTCCTCTGCCATGAATGCCTGGATTGGACTCCTCTACCGCCACAAAGACTGCCTCCCTGAATTTGCCCTACAGCTGGCTATCACTTCCTCCGTCCTGTCATTGATGGATTATGGACTCCCTGTCTATGCAGCTGCTGACCCCACTGCCCTCAACAAAGTCCGGTCCTCTATTAACAAAGCCTGCAGGCTCCTCACCGGTGCCTCCAGCAGAACTCACACATGTCAGCTCTACTCCACCTCGAACTTACTTACTTTGGATGAACGACTGCAATACCACACCTGCATACTGGCAAAAAAGGCTCTACTTGAGCTCTGCCCCCCAGGAGTCACTGCACCCCTTCAACGGGCCTCCCCCTTGGTTATCACCCGCAATACTGCCAAAACCACCTTCCAGGTGCCCAGAGCTAGGACCTCGCTCGCCCAAAGGGCATTTCGTTTCAGAGCACCTTGCAGGTTTAACTCCCTCCCAATCTCAAACATCCCCAAAATCGGCCCCTTCAAAGTTGTCCTGGGCAAGCACCTCACTGACACTCGAAGCTGTAAATGCCCATTGTAAGACTTTCCAAGTGCACCATCCTGAACCAATCTGCCTCCCATAGCATAACATTTTGCACTAGTCTACTTAAAATAGCCTGCTGTAGTCTGTACAACTCGCACTGTATCCTGAGTACTGCACTGGGACACTAAATAGCTTAATTTTTTATGCTCATGTGTAATTTGCCTTGCTTTGTTTACTCTTCTGTATCTCACCTGTATTGTTCTCCACTGTCTTTGCTTCACAAATATGTTGTCTCCCCTCCCTGTGACGAGGTACCTTTGTAAATGAGTCTTTGACTCAAAGGTTTGTAAATCCAATTTCTTGAAATAAATAAATAAATAGTATGTAAGTATTGCCACAGTCTAGTAATCTTACAAAAGCACTTTAAAGATGGATTGTTTCCTGACCAATACCGAATAATCAATCAATTGTTGGAGTTGGATGGCCATTGGAGACTCTGGTATTGGTATGTCCAGTGACCTGGTTGAATGATAATATCTCCAAGACAGTCAGTGTGTGACTGCATTGTCACAGGGTAATAATGATCAGGCAAGACACAGCATATCAGGTATACCACATCTAACAAGAGGTGGTTATTTTTATTAAAAATAAAGAAAATAAATAAATAATGCAGGATACAAAATAATGACTGTTTCTGAATACCATCAACAACTCAAAAGAAAATAATCAAAGCAAAAACACAGCTCAGGGTCTACAGGTAGCTAGAGCCCTAATAAAGACTGTTTCGGGTCTCCCTTAGGAGAACCCGAAACTGGAGATGTTAGCAGCATCAACTCCAGTCTACATCTCAACTAGAGGTGCTGGATTTTTGGTTTTTAAAGCACCCAGGCTCCTCCCCTAAAGAGCAAGGTCCACCCCTAATTCTTACATTCCAATTATTTCATAAGTAACATTCTACCTAGACATATACTTACTGACTATCCAGTTTAGTTCTACCGAATAATCAATTCAGGAAAGCAGCAAACAACAAGTTCATTAGAACACATACAAATTCTGCTTTTATTCAAAAGGTGGTGTTAAGGAGTCTAGATTCCGCCCCATTTCTGGGTGACTGACATCCCACATCTCATAGATAGCACAGAGATGATGCTACTGACTCCCAATTGGAGACTGCACCTTTCTAGAAGGTCTCTTCTGATTGGGAATACTCCTCTAGCAACTACCTTTACTAAGAAACTACAGTTATGCATTAATTCTGTACAGTTTTATACCTGTCCTGCAGGGCTTAGTATGCTACCTAGTGGCTATCTGCTTTAAACGGAAAGCCTTTTAGTTTTAGCCAGAAATGCAGGTTTTGTTTTGCTAATATTTGTAACTGCTAGCTAAAAACATGTCTATTCTCTGACTAATGCTGGCAACAAAAATAAGCAGACTTGCAACTACATCCCAGTGAGCTTACAGCATAAGGGAAAAGGTATTTCTAATGCTCGCTGGCTACCTTGCAGGCTACACATAGTGCTAGCTCCTCGCGAACATGCCAGAGAGAGCACTTCTACAAATTAGCCTGACATTTCTCCAAATGAGAAGGGTTTCAGAAGCTAACCCTTTTTAGACCGAGAGAAAGAGGCCAAATACCAAAACATCTAAAAGCAGATGCAGAGAGAGACATTTTCTCTCAGCAGAATGGAGTATGGCTACTACTGGCTCTAAAAGCACATGCTATACTTTTGGGACCCTTTTCTACATTTTCCTGTTTTTTCTTCTATTTACACATGTACCATGCAACATTACTAATAAATGTACACAGAAAATGGGAGAAAAAATGGCTTTTTACCTTTGAAATGGGCAGACAAAACAAAGCATTTGGCAATATACATAAGGGGAAAAGTGGGGGTTAAACACATTATCAGAATGAATACTCTTTTTAAGCTTTGAAGAAAGAAACACAAGCAAGGTAATATGGCAGCAGGTGACCAATCCACTGCAGTTCTACTAGGAGAGAAATAGATAGAAATGCTGTTGCACAACATACTTGGGGGGGGGGAGGGTTAAAGAAAAGAGAGAGCTGTAGAGATTACTCCAGTGATGGTTCAAAAATGGTTTTTATCCCTGACTATCACACACACCCCTACTCAAGAACAAACCAATAGGTTTACCTAAGGTTTGTGAACCACATCCCAAAGGGGATGGGGTAAGAGCTTCCACCCATCCTCCCAGAAGTTCCACCCCAGGGCACCCTAAAAAATAGAAAATGGTAGTATAACAGTACACTACCCCATACTACACATACAGCAATTTGCCCTGGGGTCTGATATCACAACTACAAGAATTATGATTTAGACATCTGACTAGCACCATAACGCAACAGATAGTCAGCATTTTTGTGTTGGCTTCCAGGTCTATGTTTTATTTGAAAGTTATAGTGCTGCAATGCCAGGTACCAGTGAAGGACCCATGCATTTTTATCCTTCATCTGTTGCAACCAACAAAGAGGGTTATGAACTGTGATTAAGGTAAAGTGTCTAACCCATAAATAGAATTTAAGGGCTTCAATAGCCCACTTGATGGCCAGACACTCCTTCTCGACAGTAGCATATTTCATCTCTCCAGGAAACAATTTCCGACTTATATAAATAATAAGATGTTCTTCCCCTTTGATGGTTTGGCTAAGCACAGCTCCCAAACTGGTTTCCAAGGCATCAGTGTGAACCTCAAATGGTTGTGTGAAATCAGGAGATCGCAAGACAGGAGAGGCACACAATGCAGCTTTGATCATGTGAAATGCCTCTTCACAAGCTGGAGACCAGGGTACTTTGTTGGGGTGTTGCTTATGGGTTAAATTGGTCAGGGGGGCAGCTATAGTGGTGAAGTTTGGAATGTAATGCCTATAATATCCTCCTAGGCCCAGAAAAGAACGGACATGCTTTTTTGCCTCTGGTACTGGACATTTGGCAACTGCCTCCACCTTTTCAATTTCAGGTTTAACCATCCCATGTCTCAGAATAAAACCTAAGTACCTGGTTTATTGAGCTGCTAGAATACATTTAGAAGGATTAATGGTTAATCCTGCATCCTGTATTGTCTTAATGACACTGGCAAGGGGGACAAAGATGTGTGGTCCAATCAGGGCTAAATATCACAACATCATGTAAGTAGGCTGAGAAGTATTCCCCATGGGGTAGTAGCAATTGGTCCATAAACCTTTGGAAGGTTGCAGGTGCACCGTGCAACCCAAAAGGCATGTACACAAATTGATACAGGCCATGCGGCATACTGAAAGCTGTTTTCTCTCTCAATGATTGTTCTAGTGGGATCTTCCAGTAGCCTTTGGTTAAATCAAGTGTTGAAATGTACTAAGCCTGCCCAATCCAATCAAGAATGTCATCAGTTCTTGGGATGGGATAACTGTCGAATTGGGACACTTGATTTAATCATCTGAAATCAAGGCATAGGGGTATGCCACCTTCCTTTTTTTTGGCACCACTACTATAGGTGAAGACCAGGGGCTGATAGAGGGCTCAATTATACCTAGCTTTTTCAACTTTTTGATTTCCAGGTCTACATCATCCCTCACATGTTCTGGCAATCAATAAGACTTTTGTTGAATAGGAGCAGAATCTGTCCGAATTACATGCTGTACACCAATAGCTTTTCTTGGTATGCTGGTAAAGGTGGCAGCATAGTGATGCAATAAACTTCGTGATTCATTCTGCTCTCTTTTGGACAAGTCTGAACTGATCTGTAGGGCACTGATACCTTCTGGTTGTCCTAACCTCTTATAAGCCATCTCCATGTCAGAATAAGTAATCTCTGGAATCACAAATAGACGAAGCTGGTCAGTCGATCTATCATGCCATTTCTTTAGTAGGTTGGCATGATAGATTTTTGAACCTGCCTTACTGTCAGGGGCATTGATCTTATAGGTAATTGGCCCCATACGTTCTTTGATATTATAAAAAGGGTCTGAGAAATAGAGCTTTCTGATTGGCTGTAAACATTCTAGCAGCCTTATGTTAATCTTTTATTAACATACATGTGGACCTTAATCATATGCTGAACAAGGTTTAACACTATTTAAAAACATTTTTATTATAATAGTAATAAGGCGTTGGCAGGGATTATGTTAATGGTCAGTTAATCACCCTATAGGGGCATGTGGCACTTGGCAATGCCTTATTGCTTAAATAAAGGGCCCCTGCCACTTCATCCTTAGTTTGTTCTCAGAAGAGGGGAGTAGAAGTGATACTTTTTCTCCTGTTAAGAAAGACTTTTCTTGCATTTTAGCATCATACAGGAGCTTCTGTTTTTGTTGAGCTACCTTGATGTGCCTGAGCTGTATGTGACACTAATCTCTTATGTAGTTGTGTCATATATTCCAGTATATTAACATGCTTTACCATGGTGTTCCCTTCCCAGGCTTCCTATACCACATCTAGAGGGCCACGTGGGTTCCGCCTGTATAACAAGGAGAAAGGGGAGAACCCAGTTGATGCTTGTGGCACCTCATGATATGCAAAAAGGAAGAGGGGTAAATAATGGTCCCAATCCCTACCCTCATCATCTACAAACTTTCTTATCATACGTTTCAGAGTTTAATTAAAACGTTCCACTAACCCATCTGTTTGTGGGTGGTAGGGGTGATATGTAAAGCTGTAATACCTAGGACCTTTTATAGTTCTTTCAACAATTCAGCACTGAAATTAGCCCCTCGATCTGTAAGAATTTCCTTGGGAATACCTAAGAGACTAAACTAGTCCACTAGCTTTTCTGCAATTTTGGGTGCAATGGTGGTCCTGAGTGGGAAGACCTCAGGATATCTGGTGGTGTAGTCGCATATTACCAGGATGAAGTGGTTGCCCTTTTTGCTCTTTTCCAAGGGGCCCACAATATCCATGGCAATACGCTCAAAAGGTTGGGTAACCAAAGGAAGGGTCGTTAGAGGCACTTTTTCTTTGTTCTTAACCTGTCCTATTTGTTGACATTCAGGACAGGTTTTACAACAGGAAGCTACATCCTCTTGTACTCCAGGCCAGTAAAATCGCTGCAGTATCCTTGCAGTGGTCCTGTCCCTGCCTGCATGTCCTACACTAGGGAGATCATGTCCTAGAAATAACAAATCTATATTTCTGTACTTCATGAGGACTAACAATTGTTCTACCTTTTCATTAGTAACAAGGTTGGTACACACTCTATATAGGATACCATTTTGTTCTTCCACCATAGGGGCCCCAGAAGCACCTTCCTTCCCTAGCTGGAAAAAAAACTTTTCAAGGTTATATCATCATGCTGTACTTTGACAATATCAGGTAAAGACACAGTAGACATAGAGTTTTTAATGTCCACATGCATATGTTCTTTCTTCCAAGCTCTCTGCAGCTTCTTCTTTTCAGCCTGTATTTTTCTGGGTTTGTTTACAGTCTCAAATATCTCATCTGCAACAGGAAACAGTTCCATTTCTCCTTTCTGTTGTTTATGTGCTCTAGTTGTCACTGCTACTAAGGAGGAATCACAGATCAGGACCAAAGAATTAAAGTCAGGGTGGTCTTTTGCCTGTGATTAGTGGAACTGGCAAGGTAGGTACCACCCCCACTCTTAAGAACCTCTGCATACCATTTATTGTTATTTCTAGTTCTGTAGTGGGATATTGGTGTACATCCCCATGTATGCAAAGGATCCCAGTAGTCAGAGTCTGTTCTGGAACCATCGTTACTAAATCAGCTCTTATGAGACTTTGACAACTTCCTGAATCTATTAATCCCTCAATGTCTCGTCCTGCAATTCAAACTTTAATGATAAAGGCACCCAAATTCATTGATGCTAAATATGCGGAGTCTTTTTTCTTGTTTGGGCAACATCTAGCTATGTGCCCTAAGCCATGGCAGTAGTGGCATTCTATGTTTGAGGCAGGTCTTTCTTCCACATAACTTGCATTGTCCCCCCTTGGCTTAATGGTCCCTGTCCCTGTGGATGGAATATAGGTGTTCTTACCACTGATGTATTGGTTGTGGTGGTAGCTGATGTTGGTAAAGAACTGGGGCCTGCACCAACTATTCTATGGTATCCCTTCCGCAGGGGCTGTCTGTCTGACAAGAAATCTTCAGCCAATGTCAAGGCAATTTCAGGGTTTTCTAGATTGTGTTCTCTGATCCATAGTTGTACTTCAGGGAGCATGATGGTAATGATTTGCTCCAACACCAACAACTCAGTGATATCTTTAACAGTCTTCCCTTCAGGATATAACCACTCATTGCAAAGGTCATGCAACCTAGTAAATGTCTCTCTTGGGGGTATGTGTGGCAAATGTTTAAGTGTCTGAAATTGCTGACGGTATGTCTCTGGGTTTATGTCATATCTTTTTAAAACTTCTTTTATCACAGCTGCATAGTCATGTTAGGTTTGGGCGCTCATACTGGTATAGGCTAGCTGGGCATTTCCAGACAAGTAAGGCACTAGCTGGACTACCCACTGTTGTTGAGGCCACAGACAGGCTTGAGCTACCCATTCAAAAGTTGTGAGATATGATTCAGTATCATCAGTTGGCAACATTTTAGTCAAGTTTATGTCCTTAGGACTGACCGTAGCAGCTTCTTGACCTACCCCAATAATCTGTAAAACTTTCATGGTATCAGCCAATCTTTGGTCTTGGCGACATCTCTCCTGATCTCGTTCTTTCCTCTCTTTCTCCCTTTCTTGTAGATCCTCCATCCATTATCATTCCAATTCCAGTTGTTTAACAGCAATCCATTTTAACAGCCCAGCAATGTTTTCTGGTGGTGTCTCTAACGATTCCTCTGGTTCCTCATCCTCCTCCAGACTGTTCTCTTCTAATTTTGCAGCCACGTTGTCCTCCATAGCTGTACCCAATAGCAGAGTACCTTTTGGAACTTTGGGTCTAGTGACTGGATCCAGACCAGGTAGCAAAGGTTCCCCAGTCTGAAGCACTTACGATCTGGTGGAGACACCTTGTGCTGCTAATATGGTGTCTGCCAACTGGGCCATGTACCACTGTGCTAATGCTGACCAGGATACTAGGTACAGTATCCAATGTGAAGTCTTCCTATATGCCACAGACCCCACTCCTGGTACCAAATGTCACGGGGTAATAATGATCAGGCAAGACAGAGCATACCAGGTACACCACATCTAACAAGAGGTGGTAATTTTTATTCAAAATAAATAAAGAAAAATAAGAAATAAATAATGCAGGATACAAAATAATGACTGTTTCTGAATACCATCAACAACTCAAAAGAAAATAGAGCAAAAACACAGTTCAGGGTCTACAGGTAGCTAGAGTCCTAATAAAGACTGTGTCGGGCCTCCCTTCAGAGAACCCTAACTGGAGATGTTAGCGGCACCAACTCCAGTCTACATCTGAACTAGAGGTGCGGGATCTTGTTTTTAAAGCATCCAGGCTCCTCTCCTAAAAAGCAGGGTCCACCTCTAATTCTTTTATTTCAAATATTTCATATGTAACATTCTACCTAGACATATACTTATTGACTATACAGTTTAGTTCTACTGAATAATCAATTCTGGAAAGCATCAAACAACAATAAATTCATTAGAACACATACAAATTCTGCTTTTATTCAAAAGGTGGTGTTAATGAGTCTAGACTGTGCCCCATTCCTGGGTGACTGACATCCCACATCTCATAAATAGCACAGAGTGGATGCTACTGACTCCCTATGGGAGACTGCACCTTTCTAGAAGGTCTCCTCTGATTGGGAATAGACCTCTAGCAACCACCTTCACTAAGAAACTACAGGTAACACTACAGTTATGCTTTAATTCTGCACAGTTTTATACCTGTCCTGCAGGGCTTAAAGGTACCTAAACAAGCAGTTTTTTAAAACTGCAAACTCCAAAATCTGGCTTCATTGCGAGGTAAAGTAAGGGCTACTGTTTACATTTATGCTAAAACTGCATTTCTGTAAATAAAATAAATGCAGTTTCATAGCTTTTAAAAAATGTTAACATCAGCCTTTCACTTACAAAAAACAGCCTTGTCTTCTCCCTAAGATGTCTGCCAACTATGTTAAGTGATGAATCATGATGATATCATCAGAGCCAGAGACCAATATTGATTCGTACAGGCTAACTAGTTCTTCTTTCCCTCTATGTTTTGAATTGTTTTACCAGAATGATCAACATCATGGCCCAGATATTCAAAAGGGTTGTGCATGGTGCAACAGTATTGCGCCATGCACAACCCACTGATGCACCAGTCGCGATATTTAAAAGGAAAGTGCACCTGCAAATCCTGATGCACAGGCGCATCAGTAATGTGCAGCACAGGTGGTGGCATGCCCATGCATAAACTGCACAGCCAATATTCAGCCCAGGCTGTGCAGAGTTATGCAGGTGCAACCACTACCTGCGCCTGCACAAAGCTGAGCCGAAAAAAAAAGGAACTAGTCGAGGGCCACCCACAGGTGAGCTGCTGCATTGCAGGGCACAACACAGCAGCTGCCATCTGTGGGTGGCCCTCCACTTGTTCCTGCCATGCCTGGCGGTGCCCCCCCATGCCCCGATCGTGGGCAGAAGTGTACTCCCCACCTCCCGAGTAACCAGATCGCGGGCATAACATTGTCCCCCCCCCTCGAGTAGCCCGATCAAGGGCATAACATTGTTCCCTCAAGTAGCCTGATAGTGGGCAAAACAGTATTCCCCACCCCTGAGTAGCCCGATCATGGGCATCAGACCTCCCCAAAGTCCAATATCCCTGGTGGTGCAGTGGACATGAGTAGCCCAATCGCGAGCTGCATTCCTCACCCCCACGCCTGAAATTCCTGGTGATCTAGTGGCCCCCACCCACCCGCCCAAGGAGCACCACCACCCCTGGCCCCCATCAGCTGGTGGGCGCAGCACCACCCACCTGCCGCCTCTATCGCCCACCGACTGACAGCTCGGTAGGGCTGCATGCCCATTGGTTCAGAGCATAAGCCAATGGGCATGCAGCCCATACCATACAAGTCAGTCCAGATATGTGGATCGGCACACCTGCATGCTAATGGCATGCAAATTGGGCTGTAATCAGATGCAAATTTCTCCCATGTGCCTTGCATAAATTATGGACCCATTTGCATATCACCTTTTGAATATCGCAGGTGCTGTGGATGGCGCAATGGAACTTGCGCCACCACATCTCAATGCTCTACTCTGACCACTTGCACTGGCACTGTTCCATGCACAGTGGGTGTGGCCTGGGGGCGATATTCAAAGAAGTTTCACCTTAGCGCAACTCCGTTGAATATCGCCCTGGCCACAATCCTGCACAACTATTTTGAGTTGCGCTGGGGCTTGCACCACTAAATGGCGTAGTTTGAATATCTGGGCCCATGTGTTAACATGTGAATTATTTTGATCAGTACTCATGTTAGGCTATGATTTTGTTCATTTTATGTACTTTAACTTGCTAAAAATGTTTTGCAATCTAGCTGACTTTCTCTTTGGCAAACTGCAGAACAGTACAACACTTCAAATACCTGATGATCTAGTGGTTATGTGATGCCCTGAAATTTTTTTGTTAACCAGGAGAGATACATTATGCTGAACCCTTCTTTACAGATGTGGCCTAGCAGCACAAGGAAGTTAAGTGACCTGCTCAGGGTCACGCAGCGAAGTATTGGACTAGTCCCATTCCAAAGCTCATGCATTCTTGTTAATCCACAAAAAAGGCTTCTCTTGTATTCTTTTTCCAAGTGAACCCCCTGCACCTAGCCTGCCTTCTGTTGAACACCTCACCATCCATACCGTGTCCTTAGTACTGCCTAGGGCTGCAAATGAGCTTGCGGTCTCATGAAGAGAATTAGCACACCTCAGACTGTAATTGTATACCTCAGAGAGTTGTGAATACCTACACCAATATGGATCATCAGCTGGCACTGTTAAAAAAATACCTCCCAAATCACACTTAAGTCCACTTTTTCAATATTTAACTTATGCTCCCACAGTAAACACTGAGTGGATCACCACTCTTCTGCACAGTGAAGGAAGTATGTACAGTTTCCCTGTTGTGTTTTTGTCCCACCTAATTAACCAACAATTGGGTCTTCGTGGAGGGCCAGGCAATAAGCTTCAGGACTCACTAGAAAAACTACTGTTAATGCACTCATAAGGGCTGCACTTACAATGTATAACAATATTATTAGCAGGAGAAGCATACTAATGCTTTGAGTGAATCCACCAGACTTCCAGTGTCAGTCTACTCCTTTACCTGTCATCTGCAGAACCCTGCAGGACAGTTCCCTGCAAATCCTCTCCAGTACTTTTAATGCCATACTCCACAATGCAAGCTGGTTGGCTACCACCCTTCTAAATCTTGAATGATCTATACACAGCTCCCTCAATACTGTCCTTACAAACGTCAACACCCCCCCACCTGAGATTAATCTCCCTACACTGAATTCAAGTAACACTTTAAGTGCAGCCCTGCCACTCTGAGTATTTGTCATCGCTGGCTGCTCTCATTCAGAGTCAGGTAGTGATCACGGTGCTGGCAGCGCTACATTTCGGATCTCACAATGATCTGTTAAACATCCCCCTTCCTGTCTTCCCTTAACCTGAATATAGATGTGCCCTGCTGGAATGGCTTCTTCAGTCCCTCTTTGGCATTCATTCTTCTCTTCTGCTCCTCATGCCAAAAACTGGTGAGCTCACTACCCTTCTGCATCATGAATGCGGTTAGTACAATTTCTCGTGTCATTTTTACATATTAATAATAAACATGATCTTCTGGTAAGCAAGGCTAATAGCAACAGGGCACAGGGGAAACATAGGCATTCCTACCCATATAAAATCTAATCCACCTATGATTAGGCACTGTTAAATGATGTGCACACCCATCATTTAATAGTGCCTCGTCAAAGGCAGCCTAGATCAGAGTTTCTCAAATGATGAGGCCAGCCTCCCAGGGGAGGCCCCAACCTGTTCCAGGGGAGGCTCAAGCAAGCCTTAAAATGTACTATATTTAAATGTCAAGTTTTGGATGCTTCGTGTGAAGGATGCAGCAAAGTGAAAGCGAATAATGGCATGCAAATTTATGTACAAAATGGTTACCAGGAAAGACACACTCAACAAACACTTGTTTCCTGGTATGACATGGGGGAAATACAATTCTTGGAAACTGTGCAAAACAAAATTCAAAACAATGCAAATGAATAGGAACAAGGTAACAACTGACCCATTATACTGGCTGCAGAAAAACAAATACAAAGGCTAAACAGAGAGATACTAGGAGCAAGAGCAGGAGGGAGAAAAATGGTCCCCGAGAAGGTGAGAGCAGGGTTAAACTGACAAAGAAAGCAACCTGACTCATGGAGGTATTGCAATGAGAGGTAAACAGAGTCCAAAAGTCAGAAGTGTAGAGTGAGTAGGATGACCTGGGGAGGGGGGTATAAAGAGAGGGAGAATAATAAGTTCAGTAAAATGAGAATAAACTCAACTACTCACATGCACTTCATTGTATTCTTCCTGTAATGTGCAAAGTATGATAGTTGTTCTAACTAGGGGGAGGCCCAAAATTATTTCTATATTAGGGGGAGGCTCAAGATCTTTTCCAAGGCTTGGGGGAGGCTCACTATGACAGTGTGAGAACTCTTGGCCTAGACCTTTTAAGGATAGGAAAGCCTATAATTCCCCTTGTTCCCTGCTATTATCAGCCTGACTTCCTGGAAAGATTTATTTATTTTTTATATGTCAAAAAACCTGGGGACTGTACTACCTACATTCATGGTGCACAAGGGTGATGAGCTCACCAGTTTTTGGTATGAGAAGGAGTAGTGAGAATGAATACCAGAGGGGGGCTGAGAAGGCCACTCCTGCAAGGTACTGCTATATTCAGGGATGGGGTAAGACAGAAGGGGAGAAGTATGAGCAGATCACTGTGAGAAATAAGATGAGGGGGCTGCCAGCACCATGATCACTATCTGGCCCCATTGTCCTGTACAGTATTCCCCTTCCCATAAAACCAGTTCATGCAATTGTCCAATGCTGTGTGTGGGTGTTAATGTGTGAATTGGCTGCCACTACACATTCAGTCACGTCACTACCATTCTAGCATTGCTGGTAAAGCACTCTGGGATACAATGTGTATGAAAAGCACTATATAAACACTGATTTTTATTTCCCATGGAAAAAGAAGAGAAGACAAGACAAGCATATTTTTGATTTCCAAGAAAGTATGAACTCTGGCATTGGACTACAGAAGAACTTTGCTACAAACAAGTGGTGGATCTATGGGGTGGTGAAGGGTGCGACTGTAACCCTCTCCCCCTCATTGTAAAGTATTCATTTTCTGCTGTTACATTTCACTTTGTTGAAGAAGTCTGATTTATTGATTGTACAAAAGTTTACATTCAAAAATATGGCTTGCATTTGTAGTTTCAGTCAAAACATACTAGAAATGCATAATAGCAGAAAATATAAAGGTTTCATAAAATTGTTAAAAAGTGCATATCAAGTATGCACACACTCCCAGCACACACACCCACCCCCCATTGTAGCATCCTGGATCCACCATAACAACTAGACCACCAGGTTATTCAAGATTTGTACTGCACTGTGGTTTGCCAAAAAGAAAGTCAGTAGGATTAAAACACAATTTCAGCATGTTAAAGTAAACAAAAGGAGGCAGTATGGCACAGTGGGTTAAGGCTCTGAGCTGGAAATCTGGAGACCTGGGTTTGAATTCCACAGCCCCCTAGGTGCATACTGTGTGACCCTGAGCAAGTCACTTAACTTCATAGTGCTCCCAGGTTGCACCTGCAAACAAGCTTTCAGCTTAGTGTGTCTCTCCTGGTAAAATAATTGGTAAAAAAAAAAAAATGAACAGAACCATAGCCTAACATGCATATTGATCTAAATAATGCACATGTTTTTGACCATTTTGGTGAAACAATTATATACAAAGGGGAAAAAACTAGTTAGCACTATAGAGAGCCATGTAGCTCTCTGACTTTGGCTCCAATGACATAATTACTTAACACATTTGACGGCCATTTTAAGAAGCAGGTAAGGCAGCTTTTTTGAAATTGGAAGGATGATCTTACATTTTTCAAATGCTTTGGAACCTCATTTAGGTAACTTATATAAATGTAGTTTTAACATTAACAAATTCAGCAGCCTTTCCTTAAGTCCCATTTGAGGTCAGATTTTTGAATAGTTTGCTGTCAAAATGTAGTTTAGGTATCCTTTAATATCTATCTGCTTTAAACTGAAAGCCTTTTAGTTTTAGCCAGAAATGCAGGTTTTGTTTTATTAATATTTGTAACTGCTAGCTAAAAACATGTCTATTCTCTGACTAACGCTAGCAACAAAAATAAGCAGACTCACAACTACAACCCAGCGAGTCTACAGCATAAGGAAAAAGGTATTTCTAATGCCCGTTGGCTACCTTGCAGGCTACACATAGCGCTAGCTCCTCGCGAACATGCGAGAGGGAGCACTTCTACAAATTAGCCTGACATTTCTCCAAATGAGAAGGGTTTCAGAAGCTAATCCTTTTTAGACCGAGAGAAAGAGGCCAAATACCAAAACAACATCTAAAAGCAGATGCAGGGGGAGACAACATTTTCTCTCAGCAGAGCAAAGCATGGCTACTACTGGCTCTAAAAGCACACACTATACTTTTGGGACCCTTTTCTACATTTCCCTGTCTTTTCTCCTATTTACACATATACCATGCAGCATTACTAATAAATGTACACAGAAAATGGGAGAAAAAATGGCTTTTTACCTTTGAAATGGCCAGACGAAACAAAGCGTTTGGCAATATACACAAGGGGAAAAGGGGGGGTTAAACACATCACTGGAATTAGTACTCTTTTTAAGCTTTGAAGAAAGAAACACAAGCAAGGTAATATGGCAGCAGGTGGCCAATCCACTGCAGTTCTACCAGGAGAGAAATAGAAATGCTGTTGCACAACAGACTTGGGGGAGGGGTTTACAGAAAAGAGAATGCTGCAGAGATTACTCCAGTGATGGTTCAAAAATGTTTTTTATCCCTGACTATTACACCCATATTTCTGTGAATACAAAAAAGAACACCAGGAGGACCCTGTTCCAACAGCATATCAAAAACTCTAGGCCTGGAAATGAGGCTCACTTATCCCAAACCTTTTTAAAGTTCGCAAGTACTTTTATTCAACTGTCAGAAATAAGTCAATCCAACAATTCATGCCCAATGCACTTCATCAGGAAATTCTGTACTTTCTATAAATAATATATACCTATGAATATCTTCATAAATTTACATAATTCTACATACGATCCCTATATGGAAGGATATATAACATACACAAATTTGTCTATCAGTTAATATCTCTCATTATTTTCATCTATAATTTAATTGCAATCTGTAGACATAAAATGTCTGATAAAAGGTCACTAAATTGTTTATATTTTGTTTATCTGGTATTTTGGTATCTGGTATCCTGAAATTTTGCAAGTAGTACAAGTAATTCATTAAAGATTATATCCGAGTGGTGAGACTGCTACAGAACTTAACTCAGGGCTACCCACTCATCAACAAACTCAGAAGTGCACCTGCAAATGATGAGGCTGAACAAAATTCTGCTTCAAGGTCCTTGGGCCCTTTGGACCTTGGTGGGAAACTGCTTCCAAGATGATGTTCTAAGAAACTATCTGCTGATTGACTAATGTCCTGTCATGGCATATGCAGATCCAGCAGATCCATACACTTTGCATTTAGATGCAAGTCTTAGAGGACTTGAGGCAGTCCTCTGTGAAGTATACCCTGAAGGACTGTGACCTGTGGCTTTTACCATTAGGACATGGCACCTTCAGAATGGAATTATCCTTTCCACAATTTGGAGATCTTACTTCAAGGTTATCTTTTGCAGCAGCCACACCTATGGAACTATAGCTGCCAGGAACTAGGACCACACAGAAACTTTTCTAGCTTGCAGTTTACCAGGGGGCCACCCACTCCGATGTTGTACACCAACATTGCCCTATCCTGTAAGAGTGTGCTGCCCCATGCCCTTCTCATTTCTTTTCCACCAGCGACAATCGCACATTGGACTTCACTGAGATCCACCTGCTTAAGTCGACCCAATTTTGTCTTTGTTCATTGAAACTCTCTTCAAAATTATTTAATTTCCTTCCATTCTCTTTCTTTCTCTGTCTAGTGTGCATCGCTTTGGTGATAAAGTGAATTTCCCACTCTGTTTATGTTGATCTCTGTCTCCGGGAATCTTTTCAAGGAGTGCACCTGAGGGAAGAAAATCCCCAAGAAGGATGACCACAATGCCTGTGTTTGCTGCCTAGGCCTGGAACAAGACACCCAGGCTTGTGTAATCTGCTGTGGCTTCAACCAGGCTACCAGGAGGTACTGAGAGTAGACTACGGAAACTTTTCTGCTACAGCAGAAGGTCACCAGATGGAGAAGGAGCTTCAGGTCAGAAGTTCCTCTACTTCCCACACAACATCTTTGAGCTCACAGACCTTCAAGTCAGCAAGGAACACAAGCACCAAGACAAGAACCATTCTAAGGTCCGGTCCTCCCCATCTTGCTCATAGTCACCACTCTGGGCATTGACCATGGCAGGGTTGTCCTTGTCATTGGGGGCAGTCTCCTGTGCCTTGCATGCCCTTTCTCCTGCAGGGCTACCATTGGCAGCTCCCCCCACCAATATGTTGGTGGCTAGTGGTGATTCCAGGATTTCTGGTGCCCCAACGACCTCCCAACCCCTGCTGTTCAGTCAGGTGGCTCAGCTGGCTTGTCATCTATGGGCTCATCATTGATGATCACTGGGGCACAACCTACTCCCCTGCCACTAGCCTCACCATTTCTTTGGCCATGTCTAAGGCCCAGGGCCTTTACCCTCTCCAGAGTTGCCCTGTCCCAAGACCTGATCACCATTTCCCTCTCCAACACCAACCCACACTGGGGAGACCCCCCACAGTCCTCAGCCTGTTCAGCCATCCTCCCTGGCACCACCCTCAGCACCGGCCCCAGTCTTTCCTCAGCCGATGCTGATGGCCATGACATGGATAGTGATGGACTTTCACTCTGTGCTTAACAGCTTGTGCGCCTTCATGCAAGCTAGGCTTGCCACTCCCCAAGGCCCATCCCAGCAGCAGTCTCCTGCACCGGGCCTCCTCCAGAGGGGCCATGGAATGTGCCTCAGGACCCAGAGCCCTTGCTCCTAATTCATGAGCTGGGGGACAAGGACAAGTACCACCCTGACCTTATCCCTTGCCCTAATTAAGGAGGCGGTATAGTGCAGTGGATTAAGGCTCTGAGCTGCAGATCTGGAGACCTGGGTTTGAATTCCACAGCCGGCTAGGTACATACTGTGTGATCCTGAGCAAATCACTTAACTTCCTTGTGCTCCCAGGTCTCATCTGGAAACAAGGTTCAGCTTAGTGTGCTCCTGCTGGTTAAACAATGTTCCCTTTCCCAATGTTCCCTTTCATCCTTCCAGATGACCTGGATAATGCAGGTTACGATGGTGGTGCTACTCCCTCCTGCTCCTCCTTCGTGGTCTCATCCGATGGCAAGTAGACCTCGAAATACATCCCATGGTCTCTCCCGGATTATCCTTTTTTGTCTTGGTTATGAGACAGTTAGTCGGCCATGGGCTTCAGCACTGAGGAGCAGGACCCTACTCAACATTGACTGGCTACTTATTTGCACCTGCTGGATACCCCTCCTCTGGTCATCCCTCCTTTACTTGAGTCTTATGAGGATGCCACTATGGCCACCTGGCACTGGCCCAATTTTATCACCACCATGCCCAGGAAGGTGAACAAATAGTGCCAGGCTCCAGCAGGGAGGCCTTTCTTCACTGATCAGCCTCAAGCAGATTTAGTGGTCATCAATGCCACCCACGATCATACCAAAAGACTAAGCATTTCATTTCCTGCAACCCACAAGAAGGGACACTCATTGGACTTGGTGTTCTACCTGGGGATGGAGATCTCCGATGTGGAGGTGGAGCCAGTCAGTTGGTCTGACCGTCACATCCTGAGATTCAGTTTCACAGCCCCTTGAAATAGGCCTGCCCCAAAAGAGTTGGTACAGTTCTGTCCTTTGGGAGAAGTTACCTCAGAAGGCCTAATGACGGTACTGGACCTCTCGGGATTTCCAAAGGATAGCACTGATCATGGGCCTCTTGTGTTAACCTATAATAGGGCTGTTACTGAGGCCTTGGATATCATTGCTCCTACTCGTGTTCACCCCCTTACTCTTCATCAGGGTGCTCCCTGGTTTAATGGGGAAATCTGTGAGTTGAAGAGGCAAGGGTGAAGGTTGGAAAGACAATGGTAGAAAACTCACCTGGAAGTGGATAAACTTAGATTGATGGATCATTATAAGACCTATCAATCAGCAATTTTCTGTAAGAAGGGAGAGTTCCTGTCCAGGGAAACTACTACAGTGAAGAACAGGCCAGCCCAGCTCTTCCAGACTGTGGACAGACTGTGTAATCCAGCCTGTCTTCACCCTGGTTGAGCGTTGTCACAAGTGCAGTGTGAGGAGTTTGTGCAGTTCTTCACTGATAAGGTGTCCACCATCAGGGATTTGATCAACCAGTACCTTCCCATTGGACCTTGCATTGATCAATCGGGTGGTACTAATGCCCGACAGACCTGGTTCACCTTTAGTCAACTAGTAGTCGTGGATATAGTGAGGATCATCCCGACTTTGCAGCCAACCTACTGTAGTTTGGATCCGGGCCCTATGTGCCTACTAGTGGGGTGTGTAGAAGTAATAGACCAGGTTCTTGCTGGGATAGTGGGGGCTTCACTGGAGAGAGGGATCTTTCTATATCCCTTAAAGGAGGCAGTAGTACACCCTTTTTGAGAAAAAAACTCCCTTGACCCCAACTGCCTTGCTAACTACAGACTGATCATGAACTTACACTTTATAGGGAAAGTTATTAAGAAGGTGGTCGCTCTGCAGCTGGATGACCATTTAACCAACCACAATATCTATGACCCTCTCCAGTCTGGCCTCAGAAAAAGGCATAGCACCGAAACAGCCCTGGTATGGGTACTTAATGACCGTCTGATGGCGAGAGATTGAAGAATCTGTTCCATCTTGGTTCTCCTTGATCTCTCAGCAGCATTTGACACCGTGGATCATGGGGTACTGCTCGAGTGCCTGTGGTTCTACTGTGGACTGAGAGGGGCAGTCCTCAATTGGTTTTGATCTTTCCTTGAGGGTAGATCCCAGAGAGTGGTGTTGGGGATTTATTCCTCGGCCCCTCATGGGCTACCCTGCGGGGTTCCACAGGGCTCAGTGCTGTCCCCCATGTTATTCGCGGTGTACATGCTTCCATTAGGGGACATTATAAGATGGTACGAGTTAAGTTTCCATTGCTATGCTGATGACTCTCAACTGTACGTCTTTTGTGCCTGAATAGGAGTTAGATTCTGCTACGGTGTTTAATAACTGGCTGCTGGAGATTCAGAGCTGGATGAGTGCCAGTTGGCTTTGGTTGAACTCAGGAAAAACAGAGGTATTGGTGGTTGACAGGGGCATGGGTGGGAAAACCCTCAGGATTAAATCTTGGTGGGATCTCGCTAATTGCCTCGGGCCAGGTGCGTAACCTGGGCACGGTATTTGATGAAGGCCTGACCCTGAGGGCATAGGTTTCGACTGTAGTCAAATCTTCCTATTACCATCTAAGGAACATAGCCCGGGTGAATCACCTGGTCCCACCCGAAGATCTTCCTACCTTGGTCCACGCCTTTGTCATCAGTAATTTTGATTACTGCAATGCCCTTTACCGAGGGATACTGGGGGTAGATCTCCACCACTTGCAGCTAGTGCAGAACGCAGCAGCCAGATTGTTGACTGGAACCTCTAGATCCAGTCATATAACACCTGTGCTGTGTGAACTGCACTGGCTGCCAATACAGTGGCAGATTACCTTCAAGGTCACGTTGCTGACCTATAATGCCCTACATGAGCAGGGACCCCACTACCTGAAAGAAATCTTACGCCCTTACTGTCCCACCCATTCACTCCAATCCTCTGTCAAGGGATTGCTAGAGATTCCCAGGGTGTTCCTAAAAACATCAGGAGGAAGATCTTTTGCTTTTATGGCACCTACCCTGTGGAATTCTCTTCCTCACCAGATATGAGAGAGCCTGATCGTGGAAGGTTTTAAAAAGTTATTGAAGACCTACTTGTTTAACCAGGCATTTTCAGGAATCCATTCAGTGTGTACTGATATATTTTATTTATTTATTTTTTTTTAAACTGTAATATTATGAGTTTCTCTTTTTAATGTGCATTTTTAAAGATGCCCTGAGCATAGGAAGGGCACCTTATACAAATAAAGCTTTGACTGATTGATTGATCCTTGCCCCCAGATAAGGAGTCCCAGAGGCTTGATCTCATTTTTTTTATATAGATCTCGGATTACAAATACCTTTCAGCTAAGAGCTCTTTTACAAAGGTTCCACGTCAGCAGCATAATACAACAGGTTAACAGAACAAAAAGTATGCCAAAACAGTATACAGAGAGAAAGGAGATCAGGTTTACAGACTAGACAGGGTGTGGTAAAATAATTAGAAAAGAAAGCAATAGTTGACATTCACAGTGAATTAAAGAATAGAAACGAGTAATGCTAAGCAGTTTCATGCATAGGAATGCATACAGTAAATTGAAAATCAGCTAAAACAAGCTTTGTCAGGTACTGTAACAAGTAACCAGTTTACCTCTCTGGGTTCAGTCTGGGCACCAGTTAAATTTTAAGTCAGTGCATTTGGCCAGTGCCTGATGGAAATAGTTACTCAGACATGGATTTTGGATTCTCTGTTTTCGGTTCACCTCAGTGTAGTGGGTACTGGAAGATTTTGAGCCCGGATGTGCTCTTTTGTGGTAGTGTGTGTCACTAGTATTCCTCATGAAAGATGGGAACGTGTCCTAGTACTGGCCGTGTGTGCCTAGTTGATGGGAAAGTGTCCTAGTACTGGCCATGTGTGCCTAGTCAATGGGAAATGTACTAGTTCTGGCCGTGTGTGCCAATCTCCATTTCAGAACTAGAGAGTTCACCGTGTTGTATTACTTCAGCCTATGCTAAATGGGAATTCAGGAATGTCTGTACTCTGGAGAATCTGCAATACCAGAATGTGTAGCCCTGTGAGGGTCCATCTTCGTTTTGAGATTAATCTATGTGTACGTAAATAAAAGCCTCACTCTAGAATCCCAACCTGGTTTGGACAGTATTGTTATTGCTTCCATTGTGTCTGGATTTATTTGGGTGTCCCTAACCAGAAGTGCAAACCTAGCACAATTATGAACAAACATTTTCTCCCAGGGACCTGGGTTGCTAGATATAGTAAATGGTCTCACCAGTGTGTGCCAGGTAGTTGCCACACTTGGTTGCCTGTCTGTGATAGCAGGCTTAGAAATAGAAATGTGAGCACTTTTTTTATGTAAACCCCCATCCCTTTCTTTTGCCCCCAGATGCTATGTGGTGAGAGGAGCAGCCCTGCTAGTTAAACAATTGGGGGCTGGTAGGGGGGTTACAGGTACAAGAGAAGGAGGAGTAGCTCTCTGTGTAAGGGAAGGGATTAAAGCACAGAACTAAAGAGTAAACATGAAGTAGATGAGTCACTGTGGGTCACCCTGGAGACAGGAAATGGCACCACAATCTGCATGGGAGTTGTGTACAGACCCCCATCTCAGGGGAGGGAATGGACAACAGAATGATAGAAGGCATCCTTAAAATGGCAGAAAAAGGGGGAGATATTGTTAATGGAAGATCTGAATATACCAGATATCAACTGGAGCATCTTTGCTGCAGGCAGATCCAGGAGTAGGGTCATTCTTGATGCCCTACAAGGGGCATGCCTCAGACAGCTAGTGTTGGAACCCACTCAAGAGGGAGCAATCTTAGACCTGGTACTCTCAAATGGGGACAGAGAAAGGATCTCAGATTTAGAAGTGGATAGCCATCTGGGAACAAGAGACCACCAAAGAGTGTGGTTCACAACAAACACAGCCATAGAGTCAAACCATACAATAGCAAGAGTATTGGACTTTAGAAGAGCTGACTCTGGGAAAATGACAGAGTGCCTCAGAAAAGCACTAGCAAACAGGCAAGAAGGAGGGGTCGAGGAACAATGAGGAATAATCAAAACAGCTGTCACAGAGGCAACAAGCCTTTGTGTGAAGCAAATCAATAAAACAAAACGAAGGGAAAAAATGCTATAGTTCTCAAAAGAGGTGGCAGGGAAGGTTAAAGAGAAAAGGATAGCATTCAGAAAATATAAGGAAACACAGAAGGAGCAGGACAGAGAACTTTAAAGCAGAAGGAGGCAGGGAAGGCAGTCAGAATAGCAAAGGCTCAAACTGAGGAAAAGATAGTCAATTCTGTTACAAAGGGGGATAAAACCTTTCATAGGTTCATTAGGGAGTGAAGAAAGACCATGGGAGGGATACAGAGACTTAATAAAGGGGAGGGAATGTGGACAGAGGGTGATAGTGAAAAAGCAGGAATACTGAATGAATATTTCTGCTCAGTATTTACAATAGTAGAGGAGGGAGAGGTACGTAAACCAAACACGCAAAACACTCTGGATAGGGGGGTCAATACCAGTCCATTCACAGAAGAAAGGGTTTTGAAAGAACTCTTGAAACTGAGGGTGGAAAAAGCAATGGGGCCTGATGGGATTCACCCCAGAATTCTAAAAGAACTAAGGGTAGAATGAGTGACCCACTGACTACTCTCTTTAACAGATCATTGAAGGATGGTGTGGTACAGTACCTGAGGACTGGAGGAGGGCAGATGTGATTCCACTTCACAAAAGTGGGAGCAGGGCAGAGGCAGGAAACTATCGACTGGTTAGTTTGAACTCAGTGGTACAGAAAATGATGGAATCACTTCTGAAGGAAGGAATTGTCGACTACCAAGAGGCCAGTGGAGCAAAGGACCCAAGGCAGCATTGTTTCACCGTGGGAAGGTCGTGTCAGATGAATCTAATAGATTTCTTTGACTGGGTGACCAAAATAGTACACCAGGGAGAGGCTGTGGATATGGCCTACCTAGATTTTAGCAAGACATTTGACACAGTCCCACACAAAAGATCAATATACAAGTTAGCCAGCCTTGGAGTGGGTCCCAAGGTGGTAGACTGGATAAAAAATTGGCAGGAAAACAGGATGCAAAGTGTAATAGTAAACAGAGTTCACAATGAAGAAAGGAGGATAACTAGCAGGGTACTGTAGGGTGCAGTACTGGGACCAGTCCTCTTTAATGTCTTTATAAGTGACATTGGAGAGCACCTGGAAGGAAAAGTATGTCTCTTTGCAGACGACACAAAGATCTGCAACAGGGTTGATACACAAGGTGGGAAGGAAAGGATGAAAAGGGACATGGTAAGGTTGGAGGAATGGTCAAATGTATGGCAGCTCAGATTCAATGCAAAGAAGTGCAAGATAATGCACCTGAGAAACAAATACCCAGGGAAGAGTACACAATGGACAGTGAGGTACTAACAACAACAAAAATCGAAAGGGACCTGGGAGTAATTATATCAGATGACCTTAAGGTGGGCAAGCAATGTGAGAAGGTTGTAAGGAGGGCTGGGGAGATACTGGGATGCATAGGGAGAGGCATCAAAAGTAGAAAACAGGAAGTTGTTACCCCTGTCTACAGATAGTTGGTGAGACCCCATCTGGAGTACTGATTGCAGTTCTGGAGACCCCATCTCTGCAAAGACATAGACAGAGTGGAGGCTGTTCAGAGGAGGGCAACCAAAATGGTGCAGGGTCTGCACTAGAAGACATATGAAGAGAGACTAAAACAGCTTAATATGTATACCCTTGAGGAAAGGAGGGAGAGGGGGGACATGATAGAAACTTTCAAGTACCTCAAGGGAATCAACAAAGTCCAAGAGGGTAGCATCTTTCAGAAAAAAAGATGTGAAAGAACAAGGGGCACAATTTGAAGATAGAGAACGGCTCAGAGGTAATGTTAGAGAGCATTTTTTCATGGAGAGGGTTGTGAATGCATGGAACAGCCTTCGTGAGGAGGTTATGGAGTCAAGAACAGTGGGAGAATTTGAGAATGCATGGGACAGACATAAAGCAATTCTAGTAGGAGGTAGGAGGAAGTAAGCTGTTGGTTAACTAGAATCTGCAGCTTATCCATCACGTAGGGAAAAGGGCAGACTAGGTGGGCCAAGCGGTCCTTATCTGCTGTCAAATTCTAACTTTCTTTGTTTTGTACCCTCTTTGCAGGGAAGTGATGAAACTCTGGTATTGGGCTCTGGATCATGTTCTAGAACTGTCAGCCGTCCATGTTCCCGGTGTCCAAAATGTCCTGGCAGACAGCTTAAGCCAGTCACAGTCAAAAACACAGTAGTGGGAGCTGCTGACTCTGTAGTAAAAAAGACCTGTTTGACAGGTGGAATTGTCCAGAGCTGGACCTTTTTGCATTCCCACTCATGACAACACTGACACTTTTTTGCTGTCTTGATTCAGGGCCTGGTGTTTTATGGTGAGATGCATTGTCCCTCTCTGGGAAAGAGAGGTTTCTGTATGCATTTCCTAACTTCCCCAGTTTCAGAGGGTTCTGATCAAGCTCCAGATGGAAAGGCCCTGATGATCCTCCTTTTCTCCTTCTGGCCTCATCAGATTTGGTTCCCTTTACTGCAACAGCTGACAGTGGAACTTCCAGTACCTCTGTGCACCAGCTTACTCTCACAGAACCGGGGCACCCTGGTCCATCCAGACATCAAATTTCTGCATCTGCATGCCTGACTTCTGAGGATATAGCCATGGCTCGGTTTGGGGTGTCATCCAAGGTGGCTGATATCTTGGTGGAGGCTAGGAAGTCTTCCACTCAGGCCACTTATTCTATGAAGTTGAAATGTTTTGCACTGTGGGATGCTTCACATCAGCTGGATTCCTTCACTTGTCCAGTGAAGCATATTCTGGAGTACTCGCTATCCCTTTCAGACTCCAGCCAGATGTACTCCTCAGTTAAGGTGCACATGTCTGCCATCTCTGCCTTCCATGTGCCTATTGATGACCATATGGTGGCATACAACTGGGGGTGTCCTGTGCATTTCTGAGGGACATTCTGCATATGAAGACTTCTACCTGCAATCCAGTCCCGCCTTGGAATTTTTGTTGGAAAAACTTACTTTGGTTCCTTTTGAGACGGCCATAAAAATGCAAGCTACACTTTCCGTCATGGAAAGTGTTATTTTTAGTTGCTACTACTTCTGCTCGAAGAACTTCAGAGCTCTCAGCCCCATGGCCCCAGCACCTCAGCAATGATGACTGTAGTACATCCTGGGACTCTGCCTCCCCAAGCACACATCACCACCTGAAAAGATGCAAAGGTTGAGGGGTAAATTACCCACCCCAACCCCACTTGCAAGAGGCAGGGTTTCCAGTGACTCCTGGTTTACTTACACTGAGCATGCTCCATTGCTGTTCAGTTATCTCTATATATCTGAGAGAAAGAGAACTGTCGGAAGACCATGGGTAGCATAATGAAACCTTTTGTGCCATGCAGACACACCATGACTGGCTTTATACTGACAGGACCATAATGGGAGGCTTCTAATTGTAGAGAGCAAACAGTCTGCACTCATGTACAAACACAGTAGTTTGCAAGGGCAAACAAGGGGCAGACTAATGCATACTATGTGCAAACACATTAAGAAAACAAGTCTGGATGTGCAAAGTGCCTTTTAGAATGGGCAATATAAGGAGTGCAAAAAACACCTTTAGCAGTGCACTGAGTATGGAGCAGAAGCAGGAAGTGAAACAGAAAAACTGAAATAAGCTGGTAATGGTCTTCTACCTAGCATTACTGTGCCAGAGTTAACCCCATCATTACCCCTACAGCAGCACAGGTTTTGGCAAGGGCTGGGAGGGGATTTGAACCAAATCCCTCTTGCATTACAGTGGGCCACATCAAGACCACAATGTTCTGCATGCTCATATTGCATTCTGTCCCTCATGGGAAGGGGGACTGCTGGAAGGGGACTGTTAACAAGCAGCATCTGGGCCCTATAAAGTGTGAGGGTGAACAAGGAAAAAATAAAAAAAGAGGTTTCTTTTTGTTTTAAAAAAAGACAGAGACAGAAATGCAAGGACCATTGTGTAAAGCCAAAAGCAAGCACTTGTTTTGTTTTTTGTTTCTTGCTGAAAGTAAAGCAGTTTTCATTTATTTATTCACTCATTCGTTCATTCACTTGTTAACCCAGTTGGTACACTGATCCAAAGACCTTTTTCAGACACGGCCCAAGGCCAGAAACTGGCACAAACAATGGGAGATACAGTGAGGATAAAAACAATGCACAGTCATGAACAATAAGTAGAATCAAGTGCAAGTCATGCTAACTTACAGTGGTGAGGTAATCAACACACAGGTAACATTGCTGGAACGCATCAATCAAGGTATACATAGTAGATATGTATCTAATCAAACGGTGTTTAAGGTAGTGGCATCCTCTGCCCTCTAGGTGTGAAAATACATCGGCAGACTCAGTAGCATCAAAAATACACAGATTACACAGGTGATTATATGGGTAGAATGCATCTGTCAACAGGATAAGATGGCGGTCATAGAGCCAACACACCCCGAATGGCTTTGTACCCACAGGGCTATAATGGAAGGCATCTAATTGTACAGAGCCATAATGGAAGGCAGTTAATTGAGACTGGTGTTCTGAGTGTTCTCTCTGTGAGTGTTCCCCAGGAAGCTACAAGATCTACTAGCCTGTCACACCTGCATTGTGCACAGTTCAGCTTTGCTTTGGCATATTGACAGCTCTACTATACATGTCTGCATTGACAGCACCTACTCTTTGTGGGCAGCACCTTTCCCATGTAGGGCAGATGTAGAATGGAGCACTTTTATAGGGGATGATGAGGGACATCCTCCGTAATGAGAGAAAGTTGAGTGATATGGTGCTGTGTCCTTTGTTGAACCAGTTCTACTGTCAACAATAGGCTGCAGTGTGCAGGATTTGGACATCACTGGTTTGTAGGAGCACATGTTTGCTCCACATATTAAAATGAGCTTATAATGACATACAAATGTCCTCTTTGCCCCATGCATGGGCAAAATGGTCATTTGCATATTATGGTCCCATTAGGGGGTTGTGTGTTTCAAAGACCAAACAGCTTTGCCTTGTACAAATGCTTGTTTGCTCCTGTGCTTTAGATTTTCACAGAGAAAAACCCTACCAAACAGGGCCACCCCTCTTGTGAACATTGTTAGCAGGGCACCCATGAATTTGGTGTACTTTGACTTCCTCTGGTTAGAAGTGGGTTCCAGAAAGGTTGCCAACATCCAAGTGGTAACGGATCATTTTTCAGGTTATGCCCAAGTATATCCTACTGAGGACCAAAAGGCTACTATGGTCCCCAAGATCCTAACAGAAAAGTTTATTGCACACTATGGAGAATCTAAGAGGATCCCCTCAGATCAACACTGAGATTTTTAAATCTGCATAGCAAATGAATTGTTATCCCTCTGGGGAATAGGTAAATCAGAAATATTCTGTATCATCTTTATGGGGATCCACAACTGAAGAGATATAATTGGAGTTTACTAAATATGTTAGGAACAATGAACCTCAAGAGCAAGATCGAGTGCAGCCAACAGATGAGTGCACTTGTATACACACAGTTGTATGAAAAGCAATGCAACCAGAACTGTATTGCCTAATGTTCAGTAGAGAAGACAGATTACCAAATGATTTGTGCATTGGAGTCTCAGTTCATGGAACTTGGCCAAAGACTAGCCTTCAATATGTCCAACATCTAAAAAACCAATGAAATGCAGTGACCACTGGCTGCAAATATCAGCTCAGTAAATATAAAAACAAATAAATAGAGAAATAAATTTGATGAACATGATGCTTGGGTAGATGGCAAGTCTAAAAATATAGAATCTGTAATTGACAAAACATTTGATGCAGGTCATTTGGTTAGAGAACTATGTAACTGGCAACATTTTGTGCATGCTTGTGGCATAAGGGAACTAAGTGGAGAATATTGTTCTGTGACTGGCAAAAGGTTTTTTTTTTTCTTTGTGTGGTGAGAGAAACTTTAAAATATGGGATCTGTAACTGGCAAAATGCTTCCTAGGTCTAGTGTTTCACTTCTCCATGCTATTATGTAGAGGGAAAACTCTAAGTTTTAAAATGGTACACAAGTCTATTGTGGGTCAATTTTATTGAAGGTTTAAAACAAGGTTTTGGCACTGGCTTGAGGGGCTGCTTAAACTGCAGAATATTGTCTAGTAATTGGGGTGGTTAAGCTTCTCCCTCCCCCTCTGGGTCTGCATCTTTGTCTGGAGACAGCATTACATGAAAGTGATAGAAAATCACACATACCCCCATAATGCAAAGCATCATGGGATGTATATGCAAATCACCACAGAATATTATGCAAGTTCAACTTTATGCAGAAATGCATGGTGCCAAAAGGCCTCTCACACTGTCTGCAAAGGGTGCCAACAGAAGACACATACCCGTGTTTCATCTTACCAGGACTCATCAGTGTGCCTCATCTGTGTGACACCCCAGTGGAATGAACCAGCTACCCTAAGATGGTCTATCTGGGGTATGCTGTGGTGAACCCAATAAAAACAAAAAACAAGCTAAAAGACAAAGAACTTCAGTCTGCAAGCACTGAGGCAAAGGTTACCACAAAGGGTACTGGCTGGGAAGCCAAGTTTCAAAGAAATACAAATCACACATACCCCCCCATAATGCAAAGCATCATGGGATGTATATGCAAATCATCACAGAATATTATGCTGGTTAAACTTTAAGTAGAAATGCATGGTGCTGAACATTTTCATTGCATGAAAGTGTTTGTATGGGGGGGGGTGCAGAACAACTGGCATTTTTCATAAATTTCATGAAACCTGGAAGGGCATGCAAGGTTTATAATTTACAGATACATATGTTGAAGAATGTTGCATCTGAGGCTGCAAGATGCATGAAAGGTAGGAAAACAAATATTTAGGACTGTTTGGCCAAAGAAACCACATAATCTAAACCAGCCCAAACATTCTGGGGTCTCACTGTCATCATTTTCTGAAGTTTTTAAAGAATTTAAACTGCTCTATCACTTCAGTGAGATAAAATTAAATGCAATTAAATTTCATTTAAAACATTTTTTAGAGATGGTGTATATCATAAATGTAATTACTTTACAATGGCTAAAAAGGTACAGAGCCTAAACCCAGGTGCTATCAAATTTCACATTGGAGTGCATATTGGCTGCCATTTCATACTGGAGTGCATACACAGCCACAGCTTGGAAGGACGACTCATGTTTTTATGGACAGGAACATGTCATAAGCATCAGGGCAAGGCAAAGGAGAGGGGAAGGGAGGAAGGTAGGTTGAGTATTAGGTGGCATGAACATATACACAGGCACTCTCCCAACATGAACCTTTTTAACTTAGATCAAGGGAATTTTGCTTTTAATGATGAAAGCACATTTATTTCACATGTCCCATTGCAAAACTCCTTGAGACTAATTGTTTTGGGTATCTAATACCAACATTTATGGACATTACTACTAGGAAATATGAAATTTGCAGCTAGCATGACAAAATAGGTTTCATAGCCAGTTAGAAAAATTCACTCAGAAGAAGCCTGCCCTAACTGGTGCTGCAATTAGCAGTCACAAATGCTGGTAGCAAAACTGACCTTTTTTGTTCCAGCTTTTGCACTTTTATGTAAGGAAAGTGTACTACAGGACTAGTGTAGAAGTAGAATTATCACTTGCTCTTACCATTGAAGAGCACGTAATCTCCCAGGTTGGGTCTGAAAATAAACATTTGGTTACCTAATGCACTTGCCTGGTTAACAAAAATGAAATAAATAAATCAGACTACTTTGTCGGCTCTCAGATTTACCCTTCACGCAATAAGAAATACATTAGTTCAATCAAGTTTCATCACCGCTTATCCCACCTATGTTGTCTTCAGAAAAGCAAGCCTTTTTTCTCCCTCCTCTTGCAAATTCAGGCAGAGTCTAACAATCTACTAACTATAAAAGAACAGGAATGGATTTACAAACTGGGGGCTCTGAGATATCTTGGTTTGAATGGTAAATTTGAAATATAACCATTCCTATTAAAATAATCAGTATTAAATGTAAAAAAAAAAAAACTCCCCCGAACCCCAAACAATCCCACCCCCTGGGGCATATGAAGAGGAACTTACAAATTATTACATATTGTTTTATATTGCCATGCATAAATTCATCTGGAAACAACTTAAAATGAAAAAAACAACCTTTAAGTTAGATACTGGGTGACAAAAACATCCTGAAACAGTGAAATAACAGTGCTTACTAGTCACTCACCTTTATTAATGTTTCTGTTTTAGGTCTGTGAAAAGTTTGGAGCATACCTCTGAGGAGAATAAAGAAGCTTTAAAAGTGTGAACAAATGCACTGGGTGAGGGTTGTGGTAGCAATAAAATAAAGTCATGAAATATTGGCTCTATGTCATTATATGTCGCAGTCACACACCTTTGGGTGTTCAAGATATGAACAAGTGATGTCAGCTGGGATGTCATAATGGAAAGCTATGTTTTTGTTGGTGTGACTGATTTTAAAACAAGATCTGTGTTAGGAAAGGATTAGATCTCTGAAGAAGTCCTTTGGGGTGAAACGTAAGATCCCGTACTCTATACAGCACTCTCTTCCATTTGCTGCTTTTCCTGGATATGGCTGAATGGCAGAAGCAAGTGAACAACTAGCCTACAGCTCTTTGTTCTCACATGAGAGGGGTGAGTGCACTCAAAACACTGCATTGAAACTTGTTGCCTGCTGAAGCTAAGTAAATCAGCTCGGCAGCTATTGAAATTGCCACAGATGGGAAGCACAGTATGTCATAAAGTTCAGTGGGGATACAGCGACTGTACATCTTCCCCCTGCCATTCCTTCTGTGTGTGTGTTCAGCTGTCAGAGACACAGTGCAGCTGGCCATTTTTCTCTTCGCCATCCCGTCCCTTCTCTATGCACAGTAGTGAGGGTGGCCCTCCACCCTGATCAGCAGTAAGTGGATGGAGCACAGTTACCACTCACACTCCTGACAGAAGCATGGGTGTAGGCAGGCACACTCCAAGCACTCCATGGTGTGCAATTTTATTTGGGGGGGGGGTAGCAAATAGACTCTGAACTGCTTCCTTTTTCCATGAAAACTAACAAAGAAAATACTGAACCTTTCTGTACTAGAAGGACTGATCACTAATACTGTCTTTGCATCCCAAGGACAATACAACTTTACAGGCTCTATGCTGGTATGTGGGTGTCTTAAGGAGAATGCATGGCATTTGTATTTACCCATGCATGGCAACAACCATTGTCATGAGATACAAAAGTTGTATTTATTGTGCCAAATGAGGCAACAAACATGGTCCTGGTGTACATTTATATATTGTCTGGCTACACCCCTGGACAGAAGTACAGTGGGCATGGGATGGAGAGAGTTACAGTCCACTCAAATACTGTTGGCAAAGAGACAGTGGATCAGCCCGACGATCTCCGCTCCTCGTCCTCCGCTCACTGAGAGCGGCAGTCACTGTAAAAGGCTTTTTTCTCTGTGAGAGAGAGAGAGAGAGCAACACACATGTTCCCCTGTCACCAGTACAGTTGGGCTGCCAGTATAACCTAGAGGTTAGAGTAATGAGCTGTGAACAAGCTTGGTACATCCAGCAGATCAGACCTGGGTTTGATTCTCTCAACCTTCACTTGCATACTGTGTGACTCTGAGCAAGTCACTTAACCACCCAGTGCTCCCAGGTTACCCCTGAAAACAGGCACTTGTGCCTATTGGGCCTTAACCGGTTACCAAAGATTAAAATAAAAATAAATAAATAAATAAATAAAGGTTCTTCTGGCACAACGAGTGAGTGAGAGTAAGAGAGAGACACTGGGATGAGGAAGTTAGTGCAATTCTCTGTCTCTCTGTCTCACTTTGTCTTTGTTGTCATTGACAGAGGAAAGGCAGGCATGTGAAAGTGCAGCATCCTGTCTGTGTCTAGTCCCTGTCTCCAGTCCTGCTTCTCCTCTGTTCGGTCCCTTCACCCAACACACACACACACAAACACACACACACACTCAGTAGCCACACCGAGTCCTGCACAGTCTTGTCTGTCTGTTAATCTGCAAATATTAATGTCACACTACTGATAACCTTGGCCACAGTTCACTGTATGTCTGCTAAGGGAGCGCTCCTCAATACCTGACAGATACAGAGAGTGAGCTAGTCACAGCAGCTGAACCCGAGTCCTGAATAAGTCATCAGAGATGCACTACAGTACAGACACAGGGAAGAGAGAGAGAGAGACAGAGGAGTGTATGGGTGTGGGGGGGGGGATTAAAAATAAGCATTTTTTCTATGTCTTGCCATGTGTGAGGAAAATGTCAGAAATCATGGCAATATAATTTCTCTGCCATTTTTGTGTTCTTAACATAAATGAAGTATGCATTATTTGTTGGGGACTATTTTATAACTTGGCAGGATACAGTAACATTTATTGTGTCAGAAATCTTCTAAAACCCTTTTTCTTAATTATGTTTCTTCTTTCAAGGACCCCATGTTATAAGCACAGTAACCCACTCCAGTATATGGAGTTATTGGGGATAAATCAACATGAGGGCACTTGGCCTGCAGCCTTGTGCCTCACAACATACCTGAGGTGTAGATTAATCTCCAATAACCCCATACCCTGTTGTGGGTTATTGCTTTCTTCTTTAAGAAAAAATATTTGTATGCACAGCAAACAGTGGAAAGTGTTCATGATAGGAAATTACCCTGCAAAACCCAAAAAGAAATACAGTAACTTTGCAGTATGCAGTCTACTACCATGGGTGACAATTGCAGTGGGAGAACATAGGAAACTTCCTGAAGGACCATTAGTGTTAAAATTACTTTTCATTAAAAGGGAAGTCTTGTGCTCTTGTTTTCAAGACGTTGAAAAGCAACAGAGTCTAATTAAAAGTATTCTAGCTCTCTGTTCTCATTTTAAAGCACAGCAGTAACTTTTCTCAGTTATGAGTCTATTCTCAGGGATATTGTCACTAGATCAGTGATGGGAAGAGTCACCCATTTGCTTTATGGCTTACAGCATTACCTCAGCGGGGCATTCACACAGAAAGGCCTGGGCCAGCACAAAGAGCTTTAACCAGGACTAGGGAAGATTCGTTAACTGTTACTGTAATTCAGATGCAAATGCAGTTCAGAAAATGGATTGTAGAAATCCTGCTCTCTGATTGGTCAAAAGCACCCTCAACCTGGGTGGGTATCAGGCAACAGAGACCAGGAAATAACTAGTCCTTGTGCCTGCCTGCCATTTTACCAAAATCATTTGGCTTAAGAACATTCACATTTGAATTGGCCACCATTTATTTTCTCTCTTCGTGCGTGACACACAGAGTGATGACTAGACCCCCTCCAGTGCTATTTCTGTGTTGCTTGCACGCATGTGCAAGAAACACATTGATTCAGTGGGGTCAGTTAATGAGATGCCTTTATGCTCAAAGAAACTCACTTCACGATCAGCTGTGTTCTGTAAACACATTAGTCTGCAGCCGTTGTCTCCCATGGCCTCCCCCCACATTCTTTGTCTCTTTCATAAGCACGCACACACACACACACACATAAAACACACACAGAGGCATGCCTAGAGGGGACAGCTGCATTCTTTACAGTGGGGTCAGCTCTGAACTGACAGAGCCAGAGATTTACAATTCTCATTTAATTACTAAGTGGTCTAGCACTCCCCGTACATGTTTCTCACATGCAGGAAGTGTGGACAGTTGATCAGCTGGACCAATCAGTACAGATCATTATGGCTTCAGGAATGTTGTTTTTTTTTTTTATTCCCACCCAGTGACTTGACAGACAAGTTATACTCAAAAGATAGCTCTATATGCAGTCAACTGGTGGAAAAGTTAACAGGAGTCTATATTTCTTTTACTATTACCTCTGCAGTGGGAAATTGAAAATGATTCTCTACAAACTGGGAAAAGTCCTATGAGGCATTGATCAGTACAAGTATTGCCCTACTGGAATTGTGAAAAATTTAAATTTGTTGTAGTATGCAAAAACACATGATTTGATACCTTTTATTGGACCAACATGGATGTTACAGAAAAGAACAAAGTGCTCTAGATTTCAAACCAACCAGGTCCTTCTTCAGAAGCTTTATGGCAGTTGTTTTGAAAATCCCATACTATTAACACCAGATTATGTTGAAAAAACAGAAATAATTCTCATTGGTTTAACATATACATTTAAAACATAACAGAAGATTATGTCAGAGAAGCTAATTAACACCAGTATGCTTTTAACTGAGAAGCCTCAGAAGGGCAAAGGTTATCAAGAATTCTCAACAACCAGCGAGTTCTTCTCACATACATTTTAAAATGTCTCAGTATGCTAAGAAAGCATTCTAGTGATAAAAAAACTTGGGATAGCATTCTCTCTAATACATGTAAAATGAGCTTACAACTTATATTCCAAGTGTCCTGGTGTGCTAAAGAGCAGATAATGAGAGACAAAATCCTGAAATTAGGTATAACTGCAAGTTGAAAACAAGCCCCAAATTAAACATACACATATATACATGATGCATGATAGTATCACTTGTAAGTATAAGTGCCAAATAAAAATACTTGTCAAGGACCCCCAAGAAAATGAGACTATGAGCCTGATAAGTGCAGATTTCAACACAGAGTCAGTGTATGACAAAAATGCACAGAATCAGTCTAAGGAATCTAAATGAAAACTTCCAAGGATGAAATCCTCCAGGATCCCTCCTTTTTTTTTCTTTTCTCTCCCCCTCCCTCTCTCTCTGTCTCCTTGGGATAGATATTGTAACTAGTAGGAATGAGATATGCTGTATGTACAAGAGTCATAATACAGCATCATTCACACCAATATTGATCTTTACCCAAAAGAATTACACCTTTTATGAACCCCAAGTAAATGAGATATGCATCTTAATATGAGCAGATTTAAAAATGTGAGAGTGTGTAATCCAACCACTGACAACTAGTAGAAGGAAGTAATTGTACACTATATGTGAAAACTAAGTGTCCTAGCCACGTAACAGTTGCCCCATGTCACGCTCCTCCCACACATATGTGTGTACATATACCACACCACACCACACCACACACACACACCTGCACACCCCACACAACCACAACACACAACAAATATAACAAACACAACCCACACACACCACACCGCGCGCGCACGCACACACACAAAACACACACACACCATACCCACAACACACAAAAACACAACACAGGCAAAACACACACAAACACACACATGCATACATACATCAATACACACACACACACACACACACACACACACACACATTGTTAAGGTGAGAAGTCAACATATAGATAACCATACACTTACAAAATCAAAGGCCCACTGAAGAACTAAAGTATTTATGTCCATCTTTTAAAGTAAAGGTCTGTGTAAGTTTAAGTGGAATAATGTGTCATATAACCAACATCAATGTTCATTCCATCTGCCACCATATTGAGAAGTAAAATAAGTCTAATTTCAGAAGCCCGTCTCTGTTGTGTACTGTTGAAATATCCTTTTAAGACCATCACAGACATATCTGAAATTGAATGGCCATCCTGGGAGAAGTGTTGGACTACTGGTTTCTCAGTCTTTCTGTTATTAATAGAATGTCTGTGTGAATTCATTCTAGTGTGGAGTTGTTGGCTTGTCTCCCCCACATAACCTGTGCGAGGACATTTCTTGCATTGGATAAAATAGACCACATTACTTGATGTACATGCATAATTCCCCAGTATCCTGAATAGTCTGTTTTGTGATGTAACCACACAGTCTGAAGTGGAAATGAGGTTATACATCGTACATTTGCATTGATGACAGGGTCGTGTACCACATGATGTCATGGTATTCTGTTCCAGTTCAAGTTGACACCTAATAATCAAGTTGGCTAAATTAGGTGGTTGTTTAAAAGATAGTAGTGGTAGTTCTTGAAAAATACAATTAAGGGTTTCATCCTCACTAATTATTGGATGGAGATCCTTAATAATCTTACATAGAAGTTCAAGGTCAGGATGGTATGTGACTACTAAGGGTATTCTGTTGGTAGTCATCCGTTCCTTATATTGTAGTAATTGGTCTCTTGGGACCTGTGTTGCACGTTCCACTGCTCTGTCAATTTCTCTGGACGAGTGTCCCTGCTCAATAAAGGTGTTTTACAACATAGCCAGATGTGTGTCTCTGTCTTCCTCATTTGAACAGAGGTGGTGATGCCAAAGTGCTTGACTGTATGTGACCGATTTCTTTGTGTGGCTCGGGTGATTACTTTTCTTGTGTAAGTATCTCTGTCTGTCTGTCTGTTGGTTTTCTGTAAAGACAGGTATATAGGGATCCATCCTTAATAGTGACAGTGGTATCCAGAAAATGTACACTGGTGGCAGAATATTCCAGGGAAAGCTTTATAGTTGGGCGGAGGTTATTAAGTTCTCAATGAAAATCTTTAAGTGTGACAGTGCCCTCTGTCCAAATTATAAACAAATCATCAATGTAACGGAAATAAGCGAGTGATTTATGTTTACAGTGCCTTAGAAAATCCTCCTCCAAATTCGCCATAAAAAGATTAGCATACTGTGGAGCGATCCTGGTTCCCATTGCTGTTCCCATAGTTTGAACATAATGTTTACCATTGAAGCTGCAGTTATGTGTCAGAATGAATTCAGTGAGTTTACCCACAACTCCAGGATCAATGTTGGGGTCCAATTCTCTGTCATGCAGGTATTTGAGGCAGGCTGAAATGTCATCTGTGTGTGGAATATTACTGTAGAGGGATGTTACATCCATTGTGGCTAAAAGGGTATCAGGTGGTAAGTCCTTAAAACCAGAAAGTTTATGCAGGAAGTGGGTAGTGCCCCTGATGTAACTATCCCTTTGTATAACCAGCGATTTGAAAATAGCTTCTACAAACCCTGATATCCTCTTTGACAGGATACCATTACCAGAGACTATGGGTCTACCAGGATTACCAGGCTTATGTATTTTAGGAAGCATGTAGAATGTCCCTGGCTTAGGTTCACTGGGGATGAGGGCCTTTAGTTTGTCTTGGACATGGTTTGGAAATGTTCCAATTAACTCCTGTAGTTCTCTTTTATATTCTGTTGTTGGGTCACTTCCCAGTACTTTGTAGTAAGTAAGGTCACTTAGCTGCCTGTTGGCTTCCTTAATGTAATCTTACTGATTCAATATCACCACTGCTGAGCCGTTATCAGCTTTTTTTATGACAATGTTATGGTTCGATTTTAGTGTTTGTATAGCCCTCTGTTCCAATGGAGAGAGGTTGTAACAGGCCTGTTTCTGCCTATTAAGAATCTCACCAGTAACTCTCTGGCAAAAGCAATGAATGTATTTGTCCAGTTTTTTGTTACGGCCACTTGATGGAATAAACTCATATGGTTTCTTTTTCTTATCTATAATATTTTTATTGTTTGTGATTTCTTCACTGTCTGTGATTTCTTCTCTGCCATGAAAAAAATTCCCTGAGTCTCAATCTGCGGAAGTATTCCTCCATTTCACCACAAAACTGTATTCTGTCCAGTGGTTTAGTTGGGCAGAAATTGAGGCCCATAGAAAGTACATTTAATTCCCCAGTAGTCAGTGGGTGGACAGACAAATTACCAACTGAAAGGTGCCCATCTGTGTGGCTTAGTTGTTCAATCACTCTGTTTTGTTCTTCATGGTTGTTAGGAAGTATGGTAAGTTGAAGGGCATCTAACTTCCTGTTTTTAATGAACATGGCTTTTCATCCTTGGAAGTTTTCATTTAGATTCCTTAGACTGATTCTGTGCATTTATGTTATACACTGACTCTGTGTTGAAATCTGCACTTATTAGGCTCATGGTCTCGTTTTCTTGGGGGTCCTTGACAAGTATTTTTATTTGGCACTTATACTTACAAGTGATACTATCATGCATCATGTATATATGCGTATGTTTAATTTGGGGCTTGTTTTCTACTTGCAGTTATACCTAATTTCAGGATTTTGTCTCTCATTATCTGTTCTTTAATACACCAGGACCCTTGGAATGTAAGTTGTAAGCTCATCTTACATGCATTAGAGAGAATGCTATTCCAAGGTGTTTTTATCACTAGAATGCTTTCTTAGCATACTGAGACATTTTAAAATTTATGTGAGAAGAACTCTCTGGTTGTTGAGAATTCTTGATAACCTTTCCCCTTCTGAGGCTTCTCAGTTAAAAACATATTGGTGTTAATTAGCTTCTCTGACATGATCTTCTGTTATGCTTTAAATGTATATGTTAAACCAATGAGAATTATTTCTGTTTTTTCAACATAATCTGGTGTTAATAGTATGGGATTTTCAAAATAACTGCCATAAAGCTTCTGAAGAAGGACCTGGTTGGTTCGAAAGCTGGAGCACTCTGTTCTTTTCTGTAACATCCATGTTGGTCCAATAAAAGGTATCAAATAATTTGTTTCTGGGTCTGTTCTTTAAAGGACCAAAATGGCACCTACAACATTTTTTTGTAGTATGCAATGCCTTTAAGTAATTGTTTCTTAGAAACATAAGCAGAAGAGTTAACCCCTGGTAATACTACATCTGACACAATCACATGTTGGCTACATCTTGAGATTTCAGATGTCAAAATAAATCACATAAGGGCTCATATCACCTTATTGTTATTATATTAGGAGGGATCTCCTTGTAAATCAATGTGTTCAATTGTGTTTTCCTGAAAATAAACTGGAAACTTAAACTTGAAGCTTATATTAAGAGTACACAGTAATACTGTATATGTAGTAACTTGAGTTCCCTACCTTATGGTATTGATGCTGTGTAAAGCAGTCATCAAAATATTTTAATAAAATCATTTAACAATCCTCATTTTATGGCCCTCAGCAACAGATAGGTTTTTTTAAACTTTGGTGCATATCTCAGGCATTTTGGGGAATTTTGCAACCAAATTTTAAACATGGGGTTATTGGGACCCCTCCTCATGAATTCAGCCACTGTCATGGCGTTATTCAATCCAGAAAAGTGATTTCCTGGGCACTGCATGGAATCACTTTTCAGGCCTGATTAATGAAATGACAGTGCCACTGTTCCTGAGATGGGCCCTCAAAAAGCCTATGTTGCAAAGTCGTGAAAAAAATAAAGATTTTAAAAGCGTGCATTATGCAATTTCCAGGCACCCTCGTAACTTTACAAATTTGTAATATTTTCACTCCAGATTTTCAACATTGCCATTTTACCACACCTCCTTATGAACAGTATAGCTGTCATTTTTCACATCTCACCTGAAATGTGTTTTCGCACATGTAGAGCACAATGGCACGGTTGGTGTGCGAAATCGAAATTCAGGACAGATTAAGAAAATCACAGTGACACTGTTCATGAGCAGAGGTCTTAAACTGGCTATGTTGAAAATTTGATGACAAAAGTTCATAAAATGACTGTGTTATGAGCATGCATTGCACAATTTCCACGCACCCTCGTAAGTTCATGAATTCGTAATAGTTTCAGTCCAGATTTTCAACATTGACATTTTTCCACACTTCCTTATAAACAGTACAGCTGGCATTTATCACACCCTGGCTGAAATGTGTTTTCGCACTTCTGGCGTAAAATAGTGGGGTCGCTGTGGGAAATCAGTGTTCGGGACAGGCTAACAAATTGATAGTGACACTGTTCATGCGATGGGGTCACAAAAAGCCCATGTTGAACACTTGGAGTAAAAATACCAAGAAACGCACAGGGCATTAGGGTTTTTGACCATAACGTCCTACCCTGTAGGGGCTGACAGCATCAGGGGTGTGACTTGGGATTGCCAACAGTAATGCTCATGTCATTCCACCCCCACCGCCACCCTGCAACCAATGACAGGCATTGAGATGTGCCTTGGACCCTTTGACCCCAGAGTTCACCCCATTCTCCTAAACTGCACCCATTTCAGCATACTTCCTTATGGAATGAGGTAAGTGTAAAGCCCAAACACCCCAAAGCACACCTTGACACTTGTAAGTGTCTGCAGGGTAGAGTGAGGTGAAATGTTGTGACCGTTATGGGCAATGACCCTAAGGCACATCCCAATGCCTGTCCATCTCTGCAGGGTGGGGCTGGAGCTGGCATCAGTTCAATACTTCACTGCCATTCCTATACTGCATCTGTCTAACTCCTGCACTTCCACTGCTAATGCCAGCAAGCAACATTCAGCATTGACAAATGCTTGTTATTAAATGTATTCCAAAAAAAGGCAAAGTAAATGCTCACCCTGTCACAAGTTTTCCCCTGCAGTGCTAAGAAAGAAGAAACAGTTTTTCTTTTTAAATTAATAGCACCAGCACTGTCACGTGCTCAGTGCTACTGTCACATAGCTTTCCCAAACTTCCTCCCAGGCTTGCCCTACCTCCACAATCAATGCACAATAGCAGCAAAAATAAGAGCATGCCCAATTTAACCCCTGTGACACCATCTTATCAGAGCAGAGCTACCACATCCAAATCTTTGGTCGCGATGCCTAATCCTGCTGCTCTTCACCTTGATCTCCCCACCCAATCATGCTGCAAGAAAAGACGTTCCCAAGGCCACCATGCCCGATACTGCTGCTCTTCACCTCAATCTCCCCATCTGATCATGCTGCAAGAAAAGACGTTCCCAAGGCCACCATGCCAGATACTGCTGCTCTTCACCTCAATCTCCCCATCTGATCACGCTGCAAGAAAAGATGTTCCCAAGGCCACCATGCCTGATACTGCAGCTCTTCACCTCAATCGCCCCATCTGATCACGCTGCAAGAAAAGATGTTCCCAAGGCCACCATGCCCGATACTGCTGCTCTTCACCTCAATCTCCCCATCTGATCACGCTGCAAGAAAAGATTTTCTCCACCATAGTAACTGAAGTGTTACTATGAAATTCAAATCCCAAACAGCAGGAGTTGGGGGGCATCACGTTTGCATTCAACAAGTGATGGGAGTGGGCAGGGGTAAAGATACCAGACTAACATTTAAAACACTTCTAAGATACTGCACTGCCTTCTACTGGCAAGCATACTAGTAAAGGGACTATTTTACCAGAAAAGAACTTTCAATTAATTTGAACAATTTTTTACTTTTTTTTAACTATTTCTAAAAATGTCACATGTAACCCATTTTCTAAGCACAATAATACCCTCCAGGGAGGGCAGTTTGGGCTATACTGGACCTTCCAGGTGCTATAAGACCATCCTCCTCTCGTGTTGAGCCTCATCATGCCCCTGGGCAGTCTGGTATAGCCCAAGACTGCCCACTCTGTAGGGTATTATTGTTTACTTAAAGGGACACTGTCAACCCCCTTAGGTCTCAAAGTGTCCCCAGTTTAAAAAACATATTTTTGTGACTGCCAAGATTCAGTAAAGAGTACTTATGTAGCTGGTAGTTTGATTCTGACTCTTATTTCCTTTAAAAAAAAGTGAAAAACAGACTGCCCAACATACTGGTGTTATCACACCAAAACATGTTTGTTTACATCCCTTGAGCAACTCCAAACACATCTTTCCTGAACTTGGGAACACCCACAAAACAGTCTAGCCCCTCATGATGCAGTGGGAGTTTAGGAGGCTTCTTTTTTATGAGTGACTGCACTGGTTGGGTGTGTTTCTAATGCTCAGAAAGTATGCTGTAAGAACAGAACCAGGACTGTAAACAAAACAAGGTTGTTTATAAATATATATTGCCATGCATTTCAGTTCTACTAAACAAGGAGACAGACAAAACAAACAGCAACATCAGTGAATTTTAGAGAGGGTAAACAATTATAAAATGTGGGGTTTCAACTAGAAATAGTAGGATGAAAAATAGGTTGACAGTGTCCCTTTAAACTGGGCAGATTGGATCATCCTTTTTTAATAACAAAAAGGGAGTGATTAACGTGATGAGCTTGACCATTCCAAGCTCAGCCAATGGTCAGCTCTCTCTCCACTGGGTACTCCCTTCACCAGGTGGAATTTCATAGATAATTATTTGATCTGGGGGTTCAGGACCTCTTCATATGGAATCTTGTCCACTTCTCTTCAGTGGGACCCCTTTTTAAGTTTCAAACAGAATACATGCACTAAGAAGAAAACAGATATACAGAATCCACTTTTTGGTTGCAAACATTCATATTCAGTTATAAAATGGTTAATTTAATTATCTTTATTGTCTAAATACATGGTTTAGCTGAAGGCTGGGCTGCAGGCTGGGGAGTACTTTATTTTTACAAGTGGCACTCTGCAGCAGTAGCAGAGCCCGAAACGGGAGAACTCTTGCAAAAGTTCAAAGGGTAGTTTGAGTTAAGAAACTGGGGGCCTATTCAGGGTATAAAACCAAGAGTTTTGTTAAGGTTAACGCTGGCTTCAATGATGGGATTCAGAGATTTTACAAAGGTCCATGCCAAACTTATGAGACAGAGAACTTAAAGTCAGCCAGGGAGTGACTAGAGATTGTGCAGGCCAGACTAACACAACAAATTGCAGTAGGCATGGTCAGCAGGCCCTTCGCATCACCTTTGTGTATCCCCGGCTTTGGGTCACCTCCATTGGGATAGTCCCCAAGAAAGTGCCAGGGGAGTTCCGGATGATAAATAATTTGTCATACTCATAGTGGGATTTGGTCAACCACCATATCATCTCAGTATATACGGATGTGTCATATGTGTGATTTGACAGTGTGATAGAGATGGTTCAACAGTTGGTGGGGCATTTAAATTTTGCCTGCAAGGTCATGCCCATGGGCACTAAGGATATGGGGCTTTCATGAGACACATGATAGGGTAGTACTGGGCTGTTCCAAACCACATTACAGTTTAGACCCCTTGAGGAAAATTTTCTGTTGCACCAAATTAACCAATGGCTTATCGAGAACACTAGTTATGATGGGAAATAGTTTGAATCTTAGGATGGTAGATTGTAACTTGTATTAAATGTATGCTGTGAATTAATTATTTTTTTTTTGTATTTTTTCTTGTCCTAGTTTGTTTTATGATTTCGGAACTGTGTTATATTTATTGATGTATAATTATAGTGTATTTGTGTTTTCTTTCGTTATATATTGTTAACTTATAAGAGTAATTAGAAATGACACCTGGATCTCACTGTAAAGGGGCTTCGGCTCAGTGGAGATATCCTTATTTATTTTTTGTATGAATAACATTTTTTTACTACTACTACTTACTTACTACTACTTACTACATTACAGGATATGGGTAACAGAAGCCATGAGGGAGGATCTGAGTGTGTGGTAGGTGTTCTTACTGTGCTTCAGTGGGGTGGCACTATGGCCAGCACCCATGATGGTAGCACCCTATATGAGCATCTATTATTGAGCAACTCAACAATAGTGCTTTAAAGTACAGCAACAGGTGAAAAAGGTTGCTATATCCTGTATAGCATGTGTAGCAGGGAAATACATATGATAAATGTTTTGTTGTTGTACTAAGCGACTGTCGCTATTTGCAACGATTGGTGTAATGTGTTGTCGCACTGTTCTGCTGGGTGGTTTTTATGTTGCTCTATGTGATCGGCAACTATTAGCAGTCACTCTTATAATATAAAACCCCTGTGACCAGCCAAGAGTTGTAACTCTTTACTGGCACATCAGGAGTTTTGGGCTTTGGCACCTATTTCAGGGGAAAATGGTGCGCTGGCCAGTGGCCACCCTCTTGGGCAGCCATGAAATTGTTTACGAAGTCACCCTGTTAGAATTTTTCCCCATCATGGTGGCCTTTGTACAGTGGGGTGAGTATTTAAAACACAGGTCCATAATTGTTTAGGACAGATAACACTGGAGTAGTTTACACCATAAATAGTCAGCTAGGAGGCAGGGGCCTGATGGGCAACCTCATGAGGGTCTTTGTATTAAAATGTCTGTTGTTTAACATTCAGTTAGAATAGCATATATCCCAGGTATGGATAGTGGTATTGCTGATGCTCTTTCTCATTCACAGTGACAGAAAGTTTTAGAGCTGGTTCTAGAAGTGGAGAAGCATCTGGGGAAAGGTCCAACCTACTCTGGGAATTGGTAACAATGAAGTCTGGGAGTTACTCAGGAATTCATTAGTGCTTAGCCCACGGGCGCCTTACTAGTGGGGGGCAGAGAGCTTTCTGATGGTGTGTCAGGCTCAGGGATGGGAAAATGCATGGCCCATCCCAGTAGACCAGCTCTGCTTGTATGTTCTCCCCAAGAAGAGAGAAGAATCCATGTTGGCATTGGTGGGTCAGCACTGAGCGGGCATAGCAAGGGTCTCAAAGGTCATGGCATACACTGATACCACTAGGGCCTTTCTCTTCTCAAGATGTTGCAAGGATAGGCCCAAACAGTTCTAAACCATCCTGATGGTCAGCATCCGATCAGCGAAACACTCTTCAAATGCATCTGGAATGAGCTTCCAGCAGTTTACTTGTCAACATCAGAGGTGCGCTTGTTCAGGACAGCCTTTTTATTTATTTAGTTGTTTTACCAGGTATAGCACACTAAGCTGAAAGCTTTTTTACAGGAGCGACCTGGGAGCACAAGGAGGTTAAGTGACTTGCTCAGGGTCACACAGTATGCAAGTGGAAGCTGTGGGATTCAAACCCCAGGTCTGGTCTGCTGGATGTCACCAGATTTGCAGCTCAGAGCCTTAGTCCACTGCGCTATACTGCCTCCTTTTTAGTGACTGTCTGTGGGCTTTTTGAATATCCAAATTAGTTCAGCTGAGCAAAGCAGCTGGCTGCCAGTGGCACTGGGGGACAATGATGTGATGGTATCCTTGGTGGGAATGTTCATCCGATTTCACAGGAACTAGACAGATAGTAGGGCTCAGGGGTGCTGGTGCAACCTGAGATCCCCCCAGGGGTACAATGGGACAGCTGTGCATGGATCCAAGTTTATGTGGCCAGGCAGACAGCAGAAGGTGAATCATTCTGTTTGCATGATGATGGATCACCAATCACAGTGTTTCAGTTCAAGCACATTTTCCATAAAACCTTTCAGAGGTTGGGGGTTGATTTGAAGGAGTTCAGTACTCATTTCATTTGACCTGGGGCTGTATCAGTGCTGATGCCCATGCCCAGAGTCACAGCTTTACTTTTTAAAATCAAGTTTTATTATCACAGAGCACTTGTTTTCAAAACAACACTTACATTGGCCAGAGCAGTGAACATCATAGTTTGATTTTTCACATTAAAGCCACATGTCTGGAAAAAACTCAAATGTGCTCCTGAATGCATTTATTCGCACTCTGGTACCATATTCATTTCAGGATGTGTAGGAGGAGCAGATGATGTGAGTTAAGGTCAGGACACAATCTACATTTTTTATAAAAATACTGCATTGCTATTATTATGTAACCCATTGACCATATATGCAATCAATGTACATTTAGATGACAAGACACAGCAGGTTATAGCACTTGAGAAAAATAGTCAGCAAAAGCTGACAATGTCCCTTTGAATGCAAAATGTCAAATTCCCCAAAAAATGCCCAGAATTCAATAAATGCAATGTGGTTGGACAGATTTTGATCAATATATATATATATATATATATATATATATATATATATATATTCATTGCAAAAAACTCTGTTTTACAAAACCAGTTAGGGTTTCCATTATGCCTTTAAAAGTATGGTAATTCAATGTTAGTGTTAATATGTGTATCAGCACAACAACACCGATCTCTGCAAACATTAGAAACAAAACAGTTATTTGATATATCTCTTCATGTCCTTCCACCTAACTCGTACACTACACATATATATTGTTTTATTCCACATGATTAACAGCTCAAATGGTGTATGACTTGGGTGGAAGGACACAAAGGATATATCAAATAACTATTTTATTCTAATGATGTGTGTGTGACACCTGATACCCTATGCCTGTAGAAGCACAGGCATCAGGGCACAGGCAGCTCTCCGGAGTTGGAGTGGGGAGGACATTGTGGGCACTTGACAATGGCATGTGCCAGGATGCCGTCTGTCTTGACGTTCGTCCTGCATGGGGTCGGGGGGGGATGTCATGGGCACTTGACAATGACATGTGCCAGCATGCCATCTGTCTTGACGTTCTTCCTGCATGCCAACATTCTCAGGGGGATTGGGGAGAAAAGGGGGGAAAAATGCAAAAATCCTGGCCTCACGAGCAACATAAAGCCGGGGAAAGGATGCCGTGGAAATGCCCTAGTGGACGGAGTAGGAGGGGGTATGAGGCCCCCTCTGAAGCCGAGGAGCCAGGCGAGTAAAAAAAAATTAAAAAAATTCCAGCAAATCTGTTGGAGTGTTGCAAAGTTATTCAGGTGCAAAGTATGCAAAATTGGATGACAGTGTGCAAAAAACACTTTCACTTTTACATCTATTTTCTCCCAAAGGAAATAATGGCAAATTAAATATTTAAAAACTTTGGAATGGATTACTATTGTTTTACCAAACCTTCAAAAGGCACATCTATGAGGTCAGGGCTTTCTACCCTGCAAAATTTCAGCCCAGCACCTAAAGCCGTTTCTGATATACAGGTGGCCAAATACAAACTGCAAAAAACAGGGAAATCTCTGTATTTTCAACACTCTGTATCTCAAATATCTCAAAAGGGATTCAAACCAAATTTGGTACATCAACAGACCTACCACAGCAAATGATGCATGCCAAATCTTAGGAAAATTTGTGACACTAATTTAAAGTTATTAACCAGAAAAAATTGCCCTTTAACATTAAACACACCTACAAACCCCAACTATACTGGGCCTACCGGGCCAGGATAATATATATATATATATATATATATATATATATCACAAAATATGGATCCTTTGGAGGTATGATTTAATTTTTATTAATATGAATATTTCAAGCAGCTGCCAATAAGCAGAAATCTCCTGTCTCCTTTAGACCAAGGTCACACAGTGAGCACTGTAATAACATAACTACTTGCCTCAGAAGTTATAGGTTTCCTTCTACCTCACAGAATAAAATGAATGATATACCTTTCAAAATGCTGCAATGGTTGCTTTATTCCACAAACCTGCTTGCATGAGAATGTGACAAAAATCTATTACATTAATGGTTCAACCAGTCACTACAGTATTCCAGAAATATTGTTTTCCTCTGAAGTAAGATGTTACTCTTTAGCTGAAACAAAGTAATAATACTGTACCACCATTTAGGAGCTCTGAGAAGAATGCTACTAATTTCACAAAACCTTAATGTAATGATATGAGGACGTGAACTAGCTATGCTGCTTCAGATTTAACTGTTTCTGACAATGATTGATGTTGTTTACTTTTAGTCATGCAGAATCAGGTCTTACTGGTCTTATTCACTTCTATTACCAAACCATTAGGTTTGGTTGCTCTGTTGTCAGTATTGCCACATATCATAATGTAATTTACTGTAAATGTAGTCAGAAAACCAAAGTACAATACTGAAGCAGCAAGAGTGTGGAATTGTTTTACTTGTACTGTATGTACAGTATGGAATACTCTATGACAGGGTGTATTGCTATGAGGAAATAACGTATGCCTTAGGTGGCTCTTATACATAAGGGATAGCTGAGTGCCACAGCCACCTAAGAAGTGAAAAATGTATTTATGACCGGCCACCCTGGAATGTTTTATTTGTCAAAATAATTACTCATTCAGGTGAGGTGTGTAGCTGTTAGATGATGGTCAATGGTCACGTGGCTTGTTTTGATGGCTCTATAATGTCAGTTCGACAACATCATTGTCAATCGGCGTTACAGCAATGGCTTTATGCCGACCACAATTGCAGTCAGCATAAAACTGTTCATGACAGACTTTGTCTTTTTGGGGGGGTCTTTGCTCCCCAACCCCCGTAACTAAATTAAGCAACTCTGAGTTAGAGATGATTCAGGGAGGGTGTGTAACACCCCCAGAAAAAGTTCTGGGTCCTGCAGTGACAGTACAGTGACCTGTCGATGTTGTCACCGTACTGTTGTTCATGGTGCAGGTTTCACTGTGCGATTGGCATATGGTTTTGACCAGTGAGGTTACAGGATTTTTATGGTCCATTTTGTAAATGTGAGTAGTCAGTGGAAGGCAGTGGACTCTAGTGCTTAGAACATTGATCAATAAAACAGGACATTTTTATTTATTTTTATTTTAGCTTTTGTTAACCAGGTAAGAACAATAGACAATCACATGCCTATTTTCAGGTGTGACCCAGGAGATTACAGGGGGATTACAGACAAACCAGGTATAACAGGATGTCAGGAAAACAATAATCAGACTTAACAGAGAGGCAAGTAAAAAACATCACATAATATGGCAAACAGTTGACATACAGCACTGTACAAGCCAAGAGCATCACATAACAAGGTAACATTTGACAGTCAAATTATAAACTCGATGTGTTAGATCCCATCATATTCACAGACTTACTGTAATACCTTAAAGGGGAGTCATCAATACTAAGGGCCCCACACCCAAGCTTGGGACTGATCCCAATTTGCACTTTGTGTGCAAAAACATTTTTAATTTACTGTTTACTGCAGTATAGTAGATTGGATCAAGCTGATTCTGTTGGCTTTCAAGTTGACATTTTCTGTAACTACAAATTCCAGAGTCCCCTGCTGCTGAACCCAGAGCAGGGCTGCAACAGTGGAAGATTCAATAGCCTTCAGCGCCTTTTAGAGTTTTTGTAAGCTCTGGTCTTTGTTTGCTGGTCCCACTGTCCTTCCTATGCTAAGTACAATCACAAAGGACTGTACTTCATGTCAGGTGAACAACAAGACTGGCGAACATCTGATTGGAGCTTATACATGCTGTAACATGCACTGCAGGCTTTTGAACACCGCACTGGTGCAGCCCTCCTCTGATGTAAGCTGCATGAGATTCTGGGATTTGAAGTTACAGGAACTGTCAGCTTGCATGTCATCAGAATCAGTCTGATATAATCTACCATACTGCTGTAAATGGTAAATGCTTTTGCACCTAAACTCAAATTGGTACCAGCTCCATGCTTGGGTTGGTGATGTTAATGCTGACAGTCCCTCTTTAAGGTAACACAGTGAACCTGTGAATAGGATAACATCTTAACCATTGATCTTCCGTTTTATTAATTGATACTCTCCTGAAATTGAGTAAAGTAACAATAAAGGCAAAGACTACATTAATTGAGAAAAAGTAATTAAGAAAAGAAGTTAATTATATTGTCTGGCAGAAATTGCATTGTTTTAAGTAGATAATTACCAAAGTTGTTTGATACAAAAATATTTAAAACTATGTAATTAATAGTATGTAAGTATTTTTACAGTTACTGCTAGCACTGAAAATAGGTATTTCCTCAAAACATCAAATAGGACAATAGTCTTTCCATGATATTTCTGTGTGAACCTTGTTTATAATAGATTGGGTTTGTAAAGTTCAAGTAGTGTCAGGCAAGATCTTTTTAGAAGTGGAAAATACATTATAGATGGGTTTTATTGCAATGCAAAATGGTTTTGAAAATTCAGATTTAGTGGCGTACTGCAGGAAGACCCAATCAATGACTTTCCTTACCCTCCCCCCAAAAAAGAAAATAGACCTAAAATAAAAATGAAGGCAAAAGATGGATCTTTAATAAACCACATTGATCTAAAAAAATAAATGTTTGCATTGTTGCATTAAGACACATAGCATTTGCAATCCCAAAGCAAATTTCATTAAAATTTGTCATTCACTTAATTTTTGGGGGCTCTACATTATGGATGTCTGATTTACAGACACACCTACAAAAGAACTTTGCATATGGCGGACATAATATATAATAAGTTGACTAGATTTGCCCTGATCTCTAGATTTATCACTCATTATTGTATTATCTACCAAGATTTAGATTGGGATCCATTTGACATGACCTGAAATAAAATATAATTAGTCACAATATTCAATATGTTACAAATAAACAAACCACTGCACCTAACAGAACAGTTAATAAAAACACAGCAAAATATAGACTGCAGGATTTAAAGTTGAGGAAATATTGTGAGCCAAAGACCTCTTATAGTGAACTGGCATTCCAGTATGGTGCAGTGAAGTCTTAGAACTCCATTATACCAAATTCACAATTGCTATATGCCTACATGAAGACCTTTAATTCAGTCATCCAGCGTGAACTCTCTGTCAGATGTTAGTGCACCATATGACACTACTTTAGTTTTTCATGAGCTGCATGTGCAACTCATTGATTATTTGGATGTGTTAAATTAAAAAATGTGTTAAATGTTGGTATTTGTCGGTAGTATGTATTAAATGTAAACTGTAACCTGACCCAGCAGAATCTTTTAAACAGGGCTTTAGCCCTAATAGTATTTTATGCTGTATAAAAGTAAAAGTTTATACTGCTGCCATTTGATTTCCTTCTGTACCTGATTTCCTAACCATACAACTGGATAGAAGCAGGGCTTCACTCAAAATGAGATGTTGCCTCTCATTTGATTACATTTGGTAAATAAATTATGAAACAAAAGTAGAGAATACTGTTTGGCCAGCTATGCACAAGCAGCCTGTGCTGCCACAGAGAGGTTCTGATTGCATCAGACCTAGAGAGTGAAGCTGAAGAAGTCCGATGTAATCAGAAGTCTAAGGTAGTAGCTCAGACTGGTTGGGCATGTGGTTGCTTAACCAGTAATTTTTTATAGTGTATAGGTTTGTTTTTTCAGTTTTTATTAATAAAAAAAAAAGTATTTTCAAAATGCTCCCATGGCAGCCCATCAGTTTCAGTTCAGAGCTGGAACTGATTGTCGGCATGTGGCAGCACCGTGAAAAACACCAGCTGCCTCCATGATTTCAGATCAGCTGGAACCTTGTTGCACCACAGAAGGGTACAACTGCATTCCATGATCTTTGAACTGTGGTACAAGAAGGTTTCAGCTGGCATGGAAATCCATGAAGAACGACCCCCTCACTATACACTATGCTAATATTCTGTCCTGTGCCTATAGCACTTTCATGTTCTTCCTGCATCTTTAAAGTACCATCATTCTGGGTCCCTCTCAACAGCATTGCAGCATTACATTAAAGCAAGTCTTTAGCACCTGATCACATCCAGTTGCTCTGAGGAAGTCATTTCCCAGGTCTAAAGCTGATACATTTGAACCAATGCTGACATGGACTATAGGTGCTCTGTAGTATACTTGAAACTTACTACAATGATGACAAGTATCTTCAGACCATTTCCAAATTAATATTTGATGATATTTTATAATGCTTGGAATTATATTTTGAAATTAGTAACATTAGAAGTTTTAATTGACTAAACTTAACACCAAGCTACTCTTTCTAATGGCTTATAATTTCTTAAAATAGTGCCCCGAGCTGGCCCAATGGCATGGAGGGCTGCAGTATTGTGCCTACCTCCTGCCACACCGGTGTCCCATGTTCAGTGATGAGCATGGGTCACTGGGGGTCAGCCAGGGGAAGGAGAGCTGGGTGAGAATCAAGCAGCCTCCAGGCAGTTCTCCTCTCCTGGATCTCGGGAGCTTGGCTCTCCCAGCCTTTGACCACCACCATGTGAGGTCTGGTGGTGGTGCAGGCATTAGAAGTGGGCTAGGCATTAGGCCAGGGGAGGGAGGGAGGAGTGAAGTCGTCTCAGGTGAAGGCATGTGTGTGCACCTCCACACACACTCTCAACCTTGTCAGGGGCTCCAGGAAATAAGGGGGAGAAAATCAGTGGAAAAACTAGGGGTTGGGGCTTAATAAAACCCCCCAGCTGGCACTGATGGCTTGCCCGAGGTCTCAGAGGAACATGGGTCGGAAGACTCAGGATGGCCATGATGCCAAAAAAGATGGGCTTATACAGCTGCCCAGCCTGCCAGAGGAGCATAAAGGTGATGATGGAAAAAAATTGTGGCCCAATTGTGGTGGTACAGTATTTCATGCAAGTTCATCCTCAAATGCAGCACATTAACAAAACCCATAGTGAGTATACAGTAATGGGGGAGGGCTGAGAGGAAAGGTAGGCAATAAAAACATCCTCACAGAATTATAATTACATCAGAATTGGTACAAGGTAATTATTATAGTCAAAAAATTAGTAAGGTACGAACTGTACTGGATAAAGACTGCAATTTGTGTAATTGGAGGGGACAAAAGCACACAGAAGTCATACAGTTATCAGATCCAGACAAGGGTGGGAGCAAGTTTCAAACATTCACTAAAAAATGTCCCTGCCCAGCCATTCGTAGCAAAGTCCTGTTTGCAGCACAAATGCACAGCTGAATAACAACCCATAAATACTACTATGTACACAAGACAAATGGTACAGCTTCCCCTGCTAAATAGACCCTTTAATCATGGCATTATCAAGGTCCTGAAAAATACTTTAATGGCCTTACCTTTAGAAGAGTGTAATAGAAAGCTGAGTCTGGGAGGGAGTTAGGGACTCAGGACAATTTGTGGTTGATGAAATGCCATAAAAACAAGCAGCAGAAAGGTAAAAAAGTCACAGCTGATGCTAACACTCTCTGGGTCTGATAAGTATGTTTGTGGCACTGTGTTGGGGCAATCAACAGTCAAACCCACCCCCTCCTGCTTCCTTAAAGCTCAGTTCCTAACCTTGTTGAAGGCTTCAGCACAAATAGAAAACACAATGTAAATTTACTACTTCAGAAAAGCACCAGTCCACTGTGTTCACTGCCCCTGCTCCCAAAAGGTCTTTGATACTCAGTCAGTGATCTGTGTATTATCCACTGTGCTCTCTCTCTCTCTCTCTCTTTCTCTCTGTCTCCCCCCCACCTTAACAAAAATGTTGTACTTACCAGTTTCCATATCTGGTCTGTCTCCCATCTGCATTATAGAAACTGAAAACTAATACCTTGGAAAATGGCAGCATTTTTCTCACTGCTGTACAAATATGTTTGAAATGCCCGTGAATCCCCAAATCCAGACCAAGACAATGAATATTGCAAAAACTTGCATGATAGCCAATCAGCTCGCTCAGTAGTTTTGTTTTCCTCCTGTCTGTCACCCTCCGGTCATGCCCCAATGCTCATCTCCTTCACTACTGAACGCCATCATGTTTGAGGCAGCCAGGTAGCAGGGGAAACATGTTTCTATGCACCAGCAGGGGTTTAAAGGGACAGAAGAAAAAGAAGGGGTTCAGAAATTTTTTTTTAACATGATGAACCCTAGCTGGTAACAGGCCTGTCCATTATGGTCACTAAGTCCAGATTAGTGCCCTCCTCCATGATAGCTTCCAGGTCCCGAATTTTGTTTCCAAGACTCCCTATATTGAGGCACATGGCTCTCCACACCTTTCTTCCACCTGCCTGCTTCTCTTCTCCCCCCTTTCTACTTGTGTTGTTCCCTAAAACTCCCCCTGACTCACCTCTTCCTTTATCATCACCATACTTTTAACCTTGCTTACTTGATTTCTACACCCTTTTCCTCTGTTTTGTCCCCATCCCAGTTTTCCTGCACCTCTGCCCTGGGAGAGTTTATTCCTCTCAGGCCCTCCCTCCCTGATGATACATTATGGGGGGGCAATTGTTGCCTCCCTTGGTTTTACTGCCTCCACCTTGCTATCTTAAACACTCTTCCAAATAGCATTCAATCATCCCACGGTGTCATGTGATGTGGCTGTGCTGAGAACAACACTGTTGTGAAGCTTTGCCAGAGTTGGCTCAAATCTGCCGTGATACTGCTTCCTGCAGGTATCCAGAAGTGATCAAAGTACTGTGCCTTAAAAAGTGCAGCACAACGATGACAGCATGGATGTTGACTTGGCAACAGAAAATCTACCTCTGAAAAAGCACAGCATGGCTCTGTCTCTTGCTAGTGAGCCCATAATAGAAAAGAAGATGGCCAGCACCTCCACATTCTCAGAGATGGAACAGATCCTCCTTGAACTCCTGGAAATAAAATGTTTCATGGACAACATCACAACCAAACTCAGCAGACTTGAAGATGCATATACCACAGTGAAAAGATTGGTGAGCAATCTGAACTCCAGAGTAACTGAGACCAAGGACCAAGTTGGCCACCAGGAGGACTGGTCCAGGACCACAAAACACTGTATAAGAGTGGCAGAGGTGGAGATCAGAGCCCTGTGGGAGGAACTTGTGGACCAGGAGATGCATAACCAGTGCAATAGTATTAGAATATTCAGCTTGCCAGAATGAGTCGAGGGATCAGAAATTATAGACTTTTTGCAGAGGATAATCCCAAAGCAATTAATTACTACTGGGACACTCCAGTAGAAAGTGACCATGCTCATTGAATCCCATCATGCAGGGTGCTGAACCAACAAAATACAAAACCAAGACCTCTGATCCTGTGGCTCCTGGGGTACCAAGGGGAAAGAAAAGACTGAAACAGCAAGTAGAGAGATAAAGAGAGGTAGAGAATCATGAGACCATCAAAATGATCAGTTCCTAGGTCTCACAAGTACATTTGGTTGCACAACCAGACAGACAAGAGATAGAAAAAGATAGGATAGAACAGATCCTTACTTTAAACTTTTTCTGCATAACAAATGGGACAGGGCCTTATTCAGTCCTGTCACAATTATGGACAGCTGCGTGAAAGGATATCAACTGAGAGAAAATGTCCCCTCAGCCTTGTGGTCCCTGCTGTTCGTTGTGGGCCTATTTAAACCCTGGCACAGTAATATGATAGGTGAAGTGGCTAGTAGGCTAATTAGATCCAGGTGTTCAAACTAGCACTGTTGCATCTCAAAAACTGATCATCAAGTTGAAATGTGTAAGAAATGTTTGGCTATTATTGCTCTTCCTCACAATTTATATTACTTTCCCTCACAAGTTAGAAGGTACAGAAATCTAGTGCAGTGCATGGTATGTGCTTGGAACTTGTGCTTGACTGTTGGGGTGGCTGCCTGTGAGTTGGTAAGTGGGGGTGGAAAGGATCAGAGAACATATGAGGCCAGGAACTAGCCCTCTTCATCTCCTAACTCCAACCAGATACTCCTTACCATGGAAAGATGGCCAGAACAAAGGTTGGGAACTACATGGAATGGGGAACTGTTGAACTGGGACCAGGGCTCAATATCTGTACCCCTTCTAGTGCTGTTCAGCAGTTAGTCTTTATCCCCTCCATGGATAGAGCACATAGTGGCCATGTTTCCTTAGCAAACAGGGAGTTTGATGACTCTTCTTCCACTAACACCATGCCATGACTGCCAAGTTCAAGACAGGTAAACTGGGAGGCAGGCAAGGAGAAGGGAGAGAAGGGTCACATGCCAAACACCAATCAATGTATACTGCATTATATACTACTTGAAGGAAGAAATTAATGTTTGATAATGATGACGATTACTGAAGTGACTATCAGGTCACAACTTTATTACCAATGCCTGGGGAAGGGTGATTTGAATCAGTTTAGGTCAGAACATGACCCTTGGTGGCAGCAGTTTGAGACTTGACTTTAAGTAGCTAAACAGCATGCTGCTGCTTGCCTGCTCCAAGCCTTGGGAAGACAGTTAAACACAAAATTGCTATGTAAGAACAATAACAAAACAGGGAAAATGTTAATCTTGTTAACCATTCTTATCTGTTCTTTTGTTCACCAATACATTTGGGCTGCTAAGTGCCAGTAGGAGGGGGATACTGACAAAGGAAAGCCTGAAACTCTAAACACTTGTGCTATGTTAGCAATAACTTTACCTGTTGTCATTTTTTTCACCAGCGTTTCAGCAGCGGCACTCTAGATTTGGGAGATGGAATGCACTGGGGAGGGAAGGTGAGACCAGGCACATAAATCAGCCAATCGGGATGAGTAAACTCAGGGTTTTATATAAGCAAGGAGAGAACTTTTTGCATGCATTTGGGCTGATAAGAGCCAACAGAAGGAGGATACTGACAAAGGAAAGTATGACGCTCCAAACATTTGTGCTGTGTTAACAATTTCTTTACCTGTTACTGTCTTTCTTTTCCTGGCATTTGAGCAGCAGCACTTGAGAGTCAGGAGGTAGACAGCAAGCAGAGGGAAGGTACAACCAGGCATGGAAACTGGGCAATCAGGAGGGGTAGACTCGGGGCTTAAATAAGCAGGGAGAGAACCTTTGGCATGCATTTGTGCTGCTAAGTGCCAACAGTATGGGGGACACTGATAAAGAAAAACATGAAACTCCAAACAGTTATGCTGTGTTGACAATATATTTACTTGTTACTGTTTTTCTTATCCTTATTCCCAAGCATTCGAGCAGCAACACTCAAAAGCTGGGAGTCAGAATGCAAGTGGGAGTGAAGGAGGGACCAGGCACAGAAATTGGACAATCAGGACTTGACAGGTGGTTGGTCCACGATATACAGTTCCATCCATCTAGCATGTCCCATTCATGTTTGTGTCCCACAGTCTGAGTGGAATGGAGCAGAAGTGGAACATGATTGATGGCATATGCATCCGCAGTTGAGAGGGGAGAGTGGGCATAAAATAACAGAGGGGTACAGGAAAATCACAGCAGGGAATTCTGTTGTGAATCATTGCAGTACACATCCAAAGCATGTCATTCAAAATGTCCCCTATGGGGAAAGCTTATGACTGAAGGGTAATTGTTTAAATCAGCAGACTTTTGATCAACAGGTTGAGAGTCTATTTAGTAGATTACAGTATAGGGGCTTTGAGCAGAACTTACTGAATTAGGCCTTAGAAAATTCTTCAAACAGGAGCATGGATGATTTATTGACAGGCAAAATTGAAACTCATAATCATGATGAGAACAGACTGATATTTGTTACTGAGCTTAGTAATTACCCCACAAGCATTAGAAAGATCACATTACAATATGGGCCGTATTAACCATAGACAGAGACTTAGATGGCATTAGCAGGGAACCTCTATGGGTAGCTTTTAGAAGAGGCAAAAATCTGGCTGATAAACTAGTCCACAGTCATTTCAATTCAATGGAACAGCACAAAACTTGGTTGCCATCCAAACCACAAGATTCCTTTCCATGCTCGAGGTACAATATTTCCTGCTATGCCAAAAAAAATCAAAAACATTTCTGCATCCAATTTCAGCAGAGATTGTACACATCCAACATTTTATAACATGCATCACAAAATGCATTGTTTATGTGTTGTGGTGACAATGTGGACAGCTTTATGTGGGTATGACCACCAAAGCATTGAAAGAGACAATACAAGAACATTTCTGAGTGATCATCAGTAATTGTTCAGACAGTCCAATAGCAAGACATTGCCATTCACAACCAATGGCAACCCCAAAGTACTGAATTTTCAAGGCATTGACTGGGTTTCACCTTCCCCATGTAAAGATGACAGACAAAAAGAGCTATCAAAGAAGGAGAGTAGATGGATTTTTAAGTTAAAGGTATTGCTGCCATTAAGGCTAAATGAAGAGTTGGATCTAACTCCATTTCTATCATGTATATATGAACTAATAGAGGGAATAAATCAGTCATTTACCTACTTACAGCAGTGTTTTTTTCTTTCCCCTTCTGAATTTCTGCTGATTCTTCCAACTGGTTGGAAAATTAGCACATTATAAATAACCAATTTTCAATATAGTGTACATGGGAGGTGCAACCTGCCCCCCTTGGTGAATATTGGGATTTTAAGCTGGGAATGTTAATATACAAAATAAAGTGGGGGGGCACAGGGATAAAGCTTGGGGTATTAATAAATATGGGGCCTCTAGAAATGTGGATGAGTAGCATGTCAAAAAGACTATTAGATTCAAATTAACAGTTCCTGAGTCAAAGTCCAGTGCAATTCTAAACAGTTGGTGCATGCATAAGCAAAGATAAGTACTGGGAAATACACGAAGCACCTAAATAACGTAGCCATACACTTCAAGCAGAGCACATAAGAGGCATGTTGACAGGGATACATGCAAAGAGTCTCATAATTTGAATGAGAAAAATTGTTTAAATTGTATGGAATAACAATGCAGTTTCTATGTATGGCATGCAGGGTCCCCATTTAATTATATAAGGAATATAGTATGGGCGAGCATACACAACAAGCCTGTGTTTCCATCGAGGGTTTGAGATACAAGCATATGGACCTCGAGAGCAAAGCTCGGGGTCCATACTAATGTCTCGCTGCAGATAAAGCTAAGGTGAGTGTGTATGCTCACCCATATTTTATTTTATATTATATGGTTCCCCAGATGCAAATAAAAAGTAAAATGTATCCACATTTTTGTTTTACAGGGTTCATACTTTGTGTTTGTGCTCCTGGTTGTTGTCAGCAGCTCACTCTGCCATAGAGTCTTTTGATGCAGTCTTGTTCCTATCCTGAACCTTGTACCAATCGCGGTAGCAGTTGATCAGAAAAAAAGTGAGAAAAAGAAATTTTTAAAAAATGCCAGATCTGCATGGTTTGACAATGCAGGGTTGACTATGGCAGTCCATGTTCAAGCTATCTCCGTGAGCTGCTCGCTAAGCTGTGCCACCATGTTTGTTTTGATTTTGGTTTGGAAAAGAACTGTTTGGACCAGTCATGAGGCAGATAGTACACAGCATCATGAATATTAATTAGCAGCTCATCAATATTGATTATAGAATGTGCACAATAACATTTAGAATGTGCACAACAACTTTTAGAATGTGTACAATCTTTACAATGTGCACAACAGTTGAGCAACCACTGAATTCCATACATAATAAGCCAAAACCATATACTATTTTAAAATAATGTTGACCAAAATAACAGAGAACTATTCGCCAATTATAGGAACTTGAAAAATAACCAATTATTAATATTAAATCTACAAACCTTGAGACTACCCACCAATACCATACTAAATAAATGGAGTCTTGAAGTTATGGATGATAGTTAACTTGCACCTCCATATAATACAAAGAGACCACAAGGGGAAAAGTTGATTTAAATACCTCATATTGACAAGAAATAAAGTATTTAAAAATGCTGTTTTATACTGTAAAAATTTTGGGAACCTCTCATATTTGTATAAACAAAATTAAATTTTAATAGGTGTGCATAGGATGCTTCTATTGCAACTATTGATATCCTCATCTAATAAGGGAACAAGCATAAAATGAATGGGGTTACTGTACCTTCCATGAAAAACATGATAATCATTTTTTTTTCTTTCCCACCTATGTTCTCCAGTGACCCCCACTCCTTCAGGCTGCCAGTTCCCTGACTTACGCCTACAGCCCTCAGTCAAGCCACCTCCTCCATCCTCACATTACAGACAACCACCGAGGTATCCCAGCGTCACCCTTCACCAGATGGGTCCTCCTCCTCCTCCAAGGGGAAAGGCACCAGCCGGGGGATAACCAGTGCACTCTAAGTTAGGCCTCGGGGTGCTGCTGAGGTGGAGAGGCGGCTTCCTAGAGAGTCTTCGGCAGCGTCGGTGTGCGGCAGCCATCATCCAGCAGTCCTGCAGCTGTTTCCGTTTTTCTGAGTCCCCATCGCGCCACTCGTGCAGTGCCCCAAGTATTCACTAGGGGCCACTGCTGAGTGATGCCTCCCTCAATCCCACCCAGGAGAGGAGAGGAGAGCAGTCCTCTGGATGCTCAATCCTCTCCTTCACCAGCCACCCCCCAGCGTCCTGAGTCCATTCCCAAGCCCAGGTCACCGGCATGGTTGAGGTAAGGGGCCAGCGCCTCAACCCTCTGTGCCACTGGGCTGGCTGATAATCATTAATTAATGGCATTTAAGGTGAAGCAAGAGAGGCATCCCTCCTGATGAAGAGGCTGTTGGAGCCTGGAAGTGCTGGGGACTTCATTCTTAGCCGCAGTAGCTTTTATCTTGGTGATGGTTGAGTAAGATAATGTGTGTGAAAATGAAAAATATATTTTGCAGCATCACCTTGGTCCATGAGTGCTATGTTTCTGCTCTGTCTGTAGGTGATAGCAGACAGTCACTGAGGTAAGGCAGAGTACTTGAATATGTGTTGCTGCCCAAATAGGAAAATACAGAGGAAGTTAATGGAGTAATGGCAGGGGAAAACAGTTCATCCACACAGAAACTATCTGTTTAGTTTGGAGGGAAGGAAACACCCTATCTAGGGTAACCATACAAAGGGGTAAAGATACAGTTATAAAAGGGAAAACTAGTGGTGTGGGAATGGAGGTAACATCCTAACTAGTGTGAGGGTACAAAGAGGATCGAAGAAGACAAATGGGGAAAACTTACAACAAACTATCTAGGGTCATGGTACAAAGGGGTTAAGCAAAACAAAAAAAGGGGACAATTAGAAACACCCAATGTAGGGTAAGAGTAAAAAGTTATGTCCAGTTAACATAGTGAGTGTAGGAACTGGAATGTTGGAAGTGGTTTGAAGTGCAACAGTTTTCTGAAGGACTTTCTGGAGACTAAGGTGCAGCCCCATCTGCATGCACCTATCTGGGCTGAGGAAGGAGGTCACTGGACTCTGGGTTGAGTTGTCTAGGATTTGTAGGACCTCTTCCCCCAACAAGAGTCTATCATTGTTGCCCCAGAGGTTGCCAAGGAGGAGGACCAGTTGGAATTTGGTGGGCTCTGGGAGGGTGGAGGTGGTGGATCGGGGCACATTTCTTAGCTGGTGCCAACACAAAACTCATTCACTAATCTAACAGGATGGGATTGCTGGAAGGAGGCACCCATGGTAGTGGTTATGGAGGATGTGGGGGTCCTCCATAGGGGAAGCTCCATGTTGGGAGATAGAGGATCTCAGCAGAGGAAGAAGCAACTTCCGGTGGGTGACTCATCATTAGCATGGTAGATTTAGGAACAGAAAGAGAGAGAAAGAGGAAGGTGGGGTGCCTGCCTGGTGCATCGGTTCAGAGGAATGGAAAGCAGATCCTAAGGATACTCAAGACGATGGGGCAGGAGGGGAAACTGGATGTCACTATCCACCTGGGGACTAATGACCAAGCTAGGGATAGGGATAGGGGTTCTGCAGGGAGATTTTAGGAAGCTGGGGAGGGGTCTTAGGCAGGCAGTGCACTAAGTGACTTTTGCTGAGGTGATGCCTGTTAATGACCATGGGGAGGATAGGGTTCTCTTCTCCAGGAGCTTCAACTCATGGTTGAAGGAATGGTGCAGAGAGAAGGATTCAGCTGCACTAGGAACTGGGGAATAACTTGGCAGGCTAAGGGTCTATACAGGGGTGATGGCACATTCATCTGGAAAGGGAACTGCAGTCCTCAGAGAACAGTTTAAATGTTACTTTGATGAACATTTAAATGAGCCAGAGTGGTGGCAGAAGAAATCAGGAAGCATTAACTGCCCCCCCAACTGAGGAAGGGAGGACTTGAGGGGAGGCAAATCCCACAGGGTGCACTATAAATAAAAAAGCAGAGTGGCAGGAATGGAAGGGAATGGAAACACAAGCTGTAAAAAGAGAGGGGAAAAAGATGCAGGGCACAAAGGAAAAAAAGGGTAGCAGGCAAAGTGGGAACAAAATGTGGACAGCAATGTGTACAAATGCATGAAATCTAGGAAATAAAATTCCTGATTAAGAGGCCTGGAGGTATACAGGCCTATACTGACATAATGGTCTGCATCTGTCCAGGAGGGGAACCATGATCCTAGCTGATAGGTTTAAATGCTTCATTGGCAAGCTTTAAAACTAGCCAAGGGTAAGGCACTGAAAAGGAGTAGGAAATTCCCAGTCTCCCTCTACAAAACAGGGTAGTTAATGAGGTTAACACCAAGGTAGAGAGATCAATAGGGGGCAGGGCAAAGGTAAATGAAGAAAAAGGCAGAGGCAGTAGGTACAGGGATGGGGCTAAATGGGGTAAGGCTATCAACAAATAGAGGGCAATGAGTACCAATGCCCACAGTCTGGGTGACAAGCTTCCTGAACTAGTGGCCTTAATGGAAGAGGGATGTCTGGATATCATGGCAGTCACAGAAATATGGTACACAGAGAACCATGACTGGGATGTCAACATACTGGGATACACAATCTACAGGAAGGCAGGGAGGGTAAAAGAGGAGGAGGAGGAGTAGCTCTCTACATAAGGGAAAGGATAAAAGCAAAAAAAAACTAAAGGGTAAACAGGGAGGAGAGGAGACACTGTGGGTCACCTTGGAGACAAGAAATGGTACCACAATCCACATGGGGTTTGTATACAGACCTCCATCTCAGGGGGAGGAAATGGACAAGGAAATGATAGGAGGCATCCTTAGAATGGCAGAAAATGGGGAGATATTGTTGATGGGGGACCTGAATATGCCAGATGTTAAGTGGAGCACATTTTCTGCAGCCATATCCAAGAGCAGAGTCATTCTTGATGCCTTACAGGGGATGCCTCAGGCAGCTAGTGTTGGAACACACTCAGGAGGGAGCAGTCTTAGACCTGATACTCTCAAATGGGGATGATGAGAGGATCTTGGATTTAGAAGTGGGTAGCCATCTGGGAACAAGCAACCACCAGACAGTGTGGGTCACGATAAACACAGCCATGGAGTTATGCCATGCAAAAGCATGGGTACTGGACTTTCACAGGGCTGACTTTGGCAGAATGGGAAAGTACCTAAGGAATTCACTAGCAAAAGGGGAGGAAAGAGAGGTGGATGAGCAATGGGGAAAAATCAAAACTGCTATCACACAGGCAACAAGGCTTTGTGTGAAGCAAATAAAACAAAATGAAGGAAAAACACTGTGGTTCACAAAAGAGGTGGCAGGGAAGGTTATGGAGAAAAAGACAGCATTCAGAAAGTATAAGGAATCACAGAAGGAGCAGGGCAAAGAACTATATCAGATAAAGCAGAAGGAAGTGGAGAAGGTAGTCAGAATAGCAAATGCCCAAACCAAGGAAAAGATAGCCAACTCAGTTAAGAGGGGAATAAAAACTTTTATAGATATGTTAGTGAGTGAAGAAAGACCAAGGGTGGGATAGTGAGGCTTAATAAAGGGGAGAGGGGGTGGACTGAGGGTGACAGTGAAAAGGCAGAGATACTGAACGAATACAGTACTTTTGTTCTGTATTCACAAAAGTAGAGGAGGTAGAGGTAACTAAACCAAACAATAGAAGCACTCTGGATAGGGGGGTCGATACTAGTCCATTCACAGGAGAAAGGGTCCTGAAAGAACTCCTAAAACTCAAGGTGGACAAGACAATGGGGTCTGACGGGATTCACCCTAGAATTCTAAAAGAACTAAGAGGAGAACTAGTGACACCACTGACTACCCTTTTTAACAAATCATTGGAGGATGGGGTGGTACCTGAGGGATGGAGGAAGGCAGATGTGAATCCCCTTCACAAAAGAGGGAGCAAGGCAGAGGCAGAAAACTATAAACCTGTTAGTTTGACCTCAGTGATAGGGAAAATGATGGAATCACTTCTGAAAGAAAGAATTTTTGAGTACCTAAAGGTCAGTAGGGCAGAGGACCCAAGGCAGCATGGATTCACAGAGGGTAGGTCATGTCAGACAAATCTAATAGATTTCTTTGACTGGATGACCAAAATAGTAGACCAGGGAGGGGCTGTGGACATGGCCCACCTAGACTTTAGCAAGGCATTTGACACAGTCCCACACAAAAGATTAATAAACAAGTTAGCCAGCCTGGGAGTGGGTCCCAGGGTCATAGCCTGGGTAAAAATATTGGCTTAGCAACAGGACACAGAGGGTAATAATAAACAGAGTTCACTCCGACGAAAGGGGGGTTACTAGCGGGGTACCACAAGGTTTAGTACTGGGGCCAATCCTCTTTAATGTCTTTATAAGTGACATTGCATAAGGACTGAAATGAAAAGTATGTCTCTTTGCAGATGACACAAAGATCTGCAACACGGCTGATACACAAGGGGGGTGGAAAGAATGAGAAGGGACTTGGCAAGGTTAGAGGAATGGTCAAAAGTATGGGAGCTTAGAGTCAATGCAAAGAAGTGCAAAGTAATGCACTTGGGAAACAAAAACCCAGGGAAAGAATACACAGTGGTGTGGGAGGTACTAACAACAACAAAAATGGAAAGGGACCTGGGGGTAGTCATATCAGATGACGTAAAGGTAGGCAGGCAATGTGAGAAGGCAGAGAAGAGGGTTGGGGGATACTTAATGCATAGTGAGAGGCATCACCAGTAGAAAATAGGAAGTTGCCATTCCTTTATGCAGACAGTTGGTGAGACTCCATCTGGACATAGACAGGATGGAGGCAGTCCAGAGAAGTGCAACTAAAATGGTGCAGAGTCTGCACCAGAAACCATACAAAGGGAGACTAAAGAAACTTAATAAGTATATCCTTGAGGAAAGAAGGGAGAGGGGGACAAGATAGAAACTTTCAAGTACCTCAAGGGAATCAGCAAATTCCAAGATGGTAGCATCTTTCAGAAAAAGAGATATGCAAAAACATGGGGGCACAATTTGAAGACAGAGGGGGTACAGCTCAGGTCCAATGTGAGGAAGTATTTTTTCATGGAGAGGAGATCTTGGGATCAAAAACTGCGGGGAAATTCAAGAATGCATGGGACGGACATAAGGCAATTATAGTGGTGGGTAGGAGGAAGTAGGCTGTTGTTTAACTAGAATCTGCAGCTTATCTAATAGGTAGAGAAATGGGCAGACTGAGTGGGCCAAGTGGCTCTTATCTTTCATTAAAGTCTATGTTTCTATCATGTGGAGGCAGACATGGATATCATGGTCATTACAGAGTTGTGGTGTACAGAAAACCATCACTGGGACATGGCCATACCAGGCTATACTCATTTCAGGAAGGATAGGGTGAGAAGGAAGGGAAGAGGTGTAGTTCTGTATGTTTTTTTTTTACCAATTAGTTTACCAGGTGAGACACACTAAGCTGAAAGCTTGTTTGCAGGTGCAACCTGGGAGCACGAGGAAGTTAAGTGACTTGCTCAGGGTCACACAGTATGCAAGTGGGGACTGTGGGATTCAAACCCAGGTATCCAGATTTGCAGCTCAGAGCCTTAAACCACTGTGCCATACTGCCTCCTTAATATGTAAAAGAGGGTAACAAAGCAACAGAGACACAGGGACTCCCAAGAGAAATGGAGGGGTTGGATGTACTGTGGGTCACCCTGAAGATGGGAAAAAGAGTCACTGTATACACTGGCATGATCTACAGACCTCCAACACAGGGGGAAATTAGATAAAGCACTTGTGGAACCCATTGGCACGATGGCAGAAAATGAATGAGGTGCTGCTGGTGGGGGACTTCAGTCCACTAGATGTTTTTTTCATTTTTTTTTATTGAAATATTTGATGACTGGGAAAGGCACACTTAGTCAAGGCTCATTACCAGGTGCGACCCGGGGAAGGGGAAAAGGATATAAAGCAGATAATACATAATAGATGCATGACATAAATATACAATTGCATAAGTTATACAGTGAAGTATTGTGCATTCGGATGGACTATATACAAATAGTATCATGCAATTCTGAGGATTAGATTACTATCCACAAAAACATTTGGCATGAGGCTGGGCATGTGAGTGATTAGGAGCAGATGCAGGTGGGGAGTGGAAGTTGATGGATTTGGTATTTGAAGCAGTTATAAGAGGGCGAGTTTCTTACGAGAGGTGAAAGTTGCTTCCATAAAGAGGGAGTCTGTAGATGAAGGTGGATTCACCAGTGGATGAAGAAGATTTGGGGATGGAGAAAGAACAGGAATCCCTTGAGCACAGTGAGAATCGGGAAATGGCAGCTGGTGTTAGCCTCTCTGCCAGGTAAGGGGGGAGCAAGTTGAACCAGAATTTGGATATGAAAGGGATGGAGTGACTGAAGCAACAATGGGATGGGGTGGTATCCTGAGGGAAGAAAGGAGAGTGCAGTGGTTGGTTCTGAAAGGGGAATTTGTGGCAAAGCAGCAGAAAGTGTAGAGAAGGAAGTTGAGCCTGGATAATGAGGAGGAGGAGAGGGCAGTGCTATACACTATGTCAGCATAGTTGAAGATGGGAGTGATCATTTTTGTTAATAATATGCATATAATGGGTAGTGGGAGAGGATCACGATATCTGTATAGTTGGCCTAGCTAGCTTAAGGTGACGCTTCATTGTGATGACATCTATGTGATTCGAAAAGTTTAACTGGGGGCCAAGCCATGCTCCTAGATATTTGTAGGTAGAGACAATGTTTGGTGGGATCCTGTCTAGGGAGATGATAGCAAGAGGACAGGATATTCTTGCAAGTTTTTGAGCAGACCTGAAGGTCATGGAAACAGTTTTGGTTGAGTTTATTTTGAGATGGTTTGTGTGAAACCAAGATTGCATGTTGTGATACTCATGTTGCAGTTGTGGTTGAACATTTTTATTTTATTTATTTATTTATTTAGCTTTTGTTGACCGGGTAAGTGCACTAGACAAATCCTGCCTATTTTCAGGCACGACCCGGGGGAGGGGGATACAGATGAATGCCAACTGACTTTGAACCAGATTAAGCTGTTGGTGGTATTTTTAGTGAATGAGGGAAATTTGGCCAGGACACCGGGGAAATTCCCCTACTCTTTCGATAAGTGCCATGGGATCTTTAACATCCATCTGAACTACCACCAATCCAGGCAGATGGGACCTGCAGTTTAAGCGTCTCATCGAAGGCGGCACCTCAGAAGTGCAGCACCCCTCTCATGCTGCACTGCAGTGTCAGTACTGGGATATTAACCCAAGTGCCAGATGTGGGAACTGAACCCACAGCCCTCTGATCTCCCAGCCTCAGAAGCGAGTGTGCTACCTACTGAGCCACTGACACTGACAACATCACTTAGAACTGGGCCAGATGTAGAAGGGATGGTGTCGTCTGCATACATGTGGATGAGGGATCTGCAACAGACAGATGGGAGGTCATTAATAAATAGAGAGAACAGAATGGGGCCGAGAATTGAGCCCTGGGCGACACCGGCTAGTATGGGGAGAGGGGGAAGGTGGAGTCTGCAATCTTTTTTTACATAGAGCTTTTTCTGACGGAGCTTGCAGGCAGCTATGGCTCCCTCCATGAAAACTCATCTCTCCACCCCTGACCTCCCGCATCGACCCTTCCTGAGAAATACCCTATGGGTTACCCATCCTTGGACTGGGCCGGGGGTGAGGAGTGCCAGCTTTCTCCTCTCCTCCGTATAACAACATCCATACCTTCGGGCTCGGCATAGGTGCGATGGGGGCCATCACGGAGCCTGCCAGCTCTATTTTCTTATTTACTCCCATCCCCCTTCCCATTTGATGGTGAACATCGGCAAAGTGCCATCCGACCTGTATCCCTCTCCAGCCATCACTACAGGGTTATCAGCAAACAGGATGCCAATGCCTCCCTCCCCCAAGAAAGGAGAGCAGTCCTTCAGACACTCAATCTGTACTTGCCACTGCCGACCCCCAGCGGCCCTGGCTTGTTACAGAACTAGGTCATCAGCATGGCGTGAGGTGTGACTTCCAGTGCCTAAACCCTCAGTGCCACTGGGCCAGCCTGGAGTTTGCAATCCTGACTGACTGGAGCCTATTTTCAAGGTATGATCTGAACCACTGAATTGCAGGAGAGGCGAGTCTGGCTACCTTGAGTTTGTCAAGGAGCAGGGGGTGAGAAGCAGAATCCAAGGCCTTTGCCAGATCAACGAATATTGCAGCAGTTAGTTGGCCTTGATCAGCAGCAGACTGGATGTGTCCGGAGATGCAAAGAAGGAAGGATATGATGGTAGTGCTTTCTGAACCCAGACTGATATGGGGAGAGGAAATTTGTTGATGTGAGATAGTCAGTCTGGACTGGAGAAAAGCTTCATGAAGTTGGGCAAGAGTGGATAGGAAGGAGATAGGTTAGTAGTTTCCAGGTATTGAGGGGTCACCACTCTTGTAGAGAGGACATAAGCAAGTTTCGAAGCATGGGGGACATTGCCAGAGGAGGACAGGTTTAGTAGGTAAGTGAGGAGAACAGCAATTGAAGGTGCAGATATACACAGAAGTTTGGGGTGGATTCCATCAGGACTGGATTTCAAGATGTTCTAGGAGTAGTGGGCATTAAGGACTTCTTCCGGTGAGGTGGGAGTTAGGAGGAAACTGTTTTGCGTAAGGTTTAGGGGGCCTAATGAGGGCCGGGGTGGGTCAGGTCAGTAAGGGCATAGGTGGTGAAGAAGTTGTTTAGGGTTTCTGCTATTTTGACAGGGTCAGAAATTGTTTGGTCATTAAGCTTGAAAGTTGGAGTGGTGGTCTGGGGGTCAATAAGGGAGTGGATCACCTTCCAGAAGGAGGAGGAAGAATGTGCTGTGTTTAAACAGGACTTAAAGTATTTAGCTTTGGCCTTTCTAATAGCCTTGGTGCAGGCATTTCTAGTGAAGTTGTAGGCCTGTCTAGACTGGGGGTTGTGCGGCTTTAAATAGGGGCCAGGCTTTGTCATAAGCTTTACAGAGGGCAATTAATGTGCTGGAATTTCACGGGTTGTGGTCCTTTTTGACCCTAGCTTTAACCTTGGGTGGGGGGCATGGGAGTACCAGACCTTATTGAAAAGTACGTAGGAAGCTGGACAGAGCTGAGATGACATCAGATGCAGAGCAGACAGGACCCCAGTCTGCATGTTTTAGGTCATGGAGTAGAGAGCTGGTGTTTAGTGAATTTAGAGGATGGGTAATGATTTATTATTGGGCTGATTTTGTAAGTTGAATTTTTCTGGTGCAGTATACAGTGGTCACTTAGGGCTGTGTCCAGTACACCAGCAGTGGTAATTCTACGTGGATAGGAAGTGAGGATCCAATCAATTTGGAAGTGGTTTGCTGAGTAAGGATTATAACAGGTGAGCTTATTAATTAATGGGGTGAGGTTAAGAGCCTCTAATTTGGATGTGGTGGTATTGATGAAAGGTGAGAGCCAGTCTAGGTTGTAGTCCCCTAATAGGAGTAGTTCACTGGATGCAGCAATGGGGGAGAGGGAGGACACGCAAGAAATGAGGGAATCCTGGGCAAGGCATGGGGAGACATATATCACCCCGATGAAAACTGGTAGGGTGGAAGGGAGGGAGGGTGATTTGGGTTAGAATCAGTTCATGTGAGCCAGAGCAAGATTCCCTCTTCATGACTGAACAAGAGAATGGTTGTTTTACATAGATTGCCATGCCTCCACACCCTTTGCCGTGGTTCTGCCAGTGGAGGGTGTAATCTAGGATGCATAGGGAGGAGTCAGAGGTTTTGGTGGAAAGCCATGTTTCCATGAGGCAGAAGACAGTAGGGGAGTGCTGAGTCACCCAGCAACTGAGCATGTTTACTTTCAGTAAGAGACTCCTGGTGTCCATATGCATGATATGAAGGCCTTTGTGGGATGTAGTTTGCATTTGTCCTACAGGTGGGCCTGGGTTTAGTTCTATGCCCCCTGCTAGGAGAAGGATAAGAAGGAACATTGAGAAGGTAGCTGGCAGTTTGTGCCATCTTGTAAGTAGAGGGATTTTGGTATGGCATAGGAGCACCATAGAAGGATTAAGCAGGAAGTCATTTGGGGGACTGGTGTAAGAAGATTTTAGTGAAAAAGAGTGTTGCGGCAGTGGATATGTTGTGGGGGAGGGGGCCGGTGTTGGCTGGATAGGGTGGACAAGGGAGGCATTGGGGGTAGGGAGTGGATGGAGTAGTTGCAACTAAGCAGGGAGATGGGGGGGAAGTGTGACAGTAGAATAGAAAAGAATGTTAGGATAATGAGGGGGTTGCATCAGTTATGGTACAAGATATTTGTCTGGACATGAGAGGGGAGTCAAAGAGCAGGGAATTAAGAGACTATCAGAGGAGAGGTGAGGTGTGGGATGAGAAGGGTTGCGATTAGGTTGGGATTTCAGTGGATAAAGATACTAACCTTGAGGTGTGGAGAGAGTAGCAGGGATGAATGGTATGGGTGCTCAGTATGTTCTCTGCAAGAATATTTGATGGCAGTATAGCCTAGAGAGAGGGGAGGCCGTGGGAGGTATTATTGGGTTCCCTGGCAGAACTCTTATTGTCAGTGTAGCCTAGTGGTTAGAGCACCAGGCTGTGAATGAACCAGGTAGCTGCAGTCCAGGGTTTAATTCCCAAAGCATCTACATGTGACCATGTGACTTGTGTCAGGTCATTAAATACTGGGGGTGATGGAAATATCACTTTAAGCTTACAAGGTTTCTAAAAAAAAAAAAACAATGTAGATTAGAGCTTCCCACCTGCAATTTCAGTTAGAAACAGGGACGTCCTGGACTCCCGGTGGGAGGCCACCTGGGGACCAGTGATCACAGAACAGTGTGGTTCAACAAAAGGACAGTGGTGCAAGCAAACCACACAAGAACAAAGGTCCTGGACTGCAAGAGGGCAGATTTTTGTCTCCGAGACAAGCTAGCAGGAGGACATGACCTGGGTGGGTGAAAGAACAGCGTAGTAAGCTAAGGGAAGGCATTGTGAACCTTTTCGAAAGGAAAGTGATCAAAAACAAGAGGAAAAAGAAACCACTGTAGTTCTCAAAAAATGTAGCTGGAAAGGTAAAGACTAGAAGGGTAACATTCAGGAGCTATAAAAAGATGCAGAGGGAAGAGGGCAGGGAGGTGTATCTGGAGAAGCAGAGGAAGGCTGGGAAAGCAGTGAGGAGCCCAAAGGCACAAACTGAGGAAAGAACTGCCCAGGATGCAATGAGAGGGGACAGGGCATTTTTTAGGTACATAACTGAAAACAGGAAGACATGGGAAGGGACTGTACAGAGTGGGATCAGGAAAAAGCAGATATCCTGAATAAATACTTCTGTCCATTCTTCTCAGAGGACGGGGGAAGGGATGGGCCACAAAAAAGCGACAGGAGCACTGAAGGGAGGTAGCCATAAAATATTTTACAGAGGAGAGAATCCTAAAGGGACTCACCAGTCTGAAAATAGACAAACCTATGATTCCAGATGAGGTACACTCAAGGGCACTGAGGAAGCTTAGGGAGGCATTAGCTGCACCTCTGTCAGTTCATTTTAACAACTCACTGAAAACAGGAGTGGTTCTGGAGGACTGGATGAGTGATGATGTAATCCCGCTTCACAAAACTGGTAGCAGGGAGGAGGCAAACAACTATAGGCCAGTCAATCAGATATTGGTGGTGAGGAAGTTAATGGAGTCACTGCTAAACGAAAGGATTGTGGAGTATCTTGAATCCTGCGGGTTACAAGACCCGAAGCAGCACGAATTCATGAGGGGTTAGGTCCTGTCAGACAAATCTGATAGATTTCTTTGACTAGGTGACCAGGGAAATAGATCAGGGTGGGGCAGTAGACATGACCTAGTTAGATTGCAGTAAGGATTTTGACACTGTTCCACATAGGAGACCTATAAGGAAACTGGACAGCTAAGAGGTGGATCTGAAGGTGGTAAACTGGGTAAGAAATCTGGCAGGCAGTGTAGCTCAGTGGTTTATGGTTCTGAGCTGCAAATCTGGAGACCTGGGTTTGAATTTTACAGGACCCACTTGCATACAGTGTGATCCTGAGCAAGTCACTTAACTTCCTTGTGCTCCCAGGTCACACCTGGAAACAAGCTTCAGCTTAGTGTGCCTCTCCTGGTTAAACAATTTTCCCTTAAGGGATAACTGTGGGTAGTAGTAAACAAAGTTCAAAATCTGGGAAAAGGAAGGTGATCGAAGAGGTGCCTCAGGTCTCAGTGCTGGAACCAGTCCTTTTTAATGTCTTTGTAAGTGACATTACAGATGAGCTGGAAGGAAAAGTCTGCCTCTTTGTGGATGACACCAAAATCTGCAATAGGGTGAACACTCCAGAGGGGGTGGCAAAAATGTGCAGTGAATTGAAAAAACTTGAAGAATGGTTAAGGGCATGGCATCGGAGTTCCAATGTAAAAAATTACAAAATCATGCAGTTAGGGCACAGAAATCCAGAGGTGGAGTACAAAATGGGAGAAGAGTGTATTGACGGTCACCAAACAGGAAAGGGACCCTGGAATAATCATATCTGATAAACTCAAGGTGGCCAGGCAGTACACCAAGGGAGTTGGTAGGGCCAGTAGGGTATTGCGGTACATAGGGAGAATTATCACTAGCAGAAGGCGGTAGGGATGTGGTGTTGCCGTGGTATAGATCACTGGTGAGACACCACCTAGAGTAATGTGTCCAGTTCTGGAGATCACGTCTGAGGATGGACAGGGACAGAGTGGAGGCTGTCCATATGATGGAAACTAAAAAGGTGCAGGATCTGCTTCAGAAGCCTTATGAGGAGAGACTAAAGGACCTCAATATGTACACCTTGGTGAGAGGAGAGGGGCATGATAGAGACCTATAAATACTTCACTGAGGCAAATAAAGTACAGGAGGGGAATATTTTGTAGAGGAAAAGATGCATGAGAAGAAGGGTACATGCAATGAAGCTGGAAGGGTAAATTCAAGAGAGATATAAGAAGGTACTTCTTCATTGAGAGTGTGGTGGATGCCTGGAACAGACTTCCAGAAAAGGAGGCAGAGTGAAAACGGTGGTGGGATTCCAAGAGTGCTTGGGATAGGCATAAGGGAATCTTAGTAGAAAGCAAGGAGGGAAGGGAGCTGGAGATCAAGTAGGGTCTGTGGTGACAGTATAGGCAGGGAAAAAATGAGCAGTGTGGGTGGGCCAAGCAGGTATTCTCTGCCATCAGTTTCTATGCCTATGTGCTTCTATTGGCAGTTATTTGCTCAGGCAGGCTAGGAGAGAGGCACATTGGCGCCTCTGCTCAAATGTGTGTAGTGGCTACATGGCGCACATCCCCAGTGCATAGCCACCCCACACCCTTTGCGCACCATGGCAGAACGCACAACACGGGGCTCGCAGCCCCTCCACACCTGATCCTCTACCCTTACGGACTGCAAACCACAGGAGGCAGGCAGGGGGGCATGCCATATCTACTTGCGATGCACAATGGTACATAGTGCTAGATGCAAGGGTGTGGAGGCAGACTTGGGTTATGCCAGGGAGAACCCTGCTGTAAGCCCACTACATGCCCCATGCCTCTGTCCCTCAACAATGGGACACAATAGCAGAGCAGTGACAGGCCACCCAGAGCCACCCACCCCTGCACCCAGCCATGTCCCATACCTCCCCAGTGCATGCCAACCCCCCCCACACACACAGGGGCACCGGCCCCTGGACTGCAGACCCCCCACAACACACTGCCTGCCTCTTGTCCCCTCACCCCACTGATGTGGTGATCCTTTCATCCGAAGGTAATAAAAGAACTCGCTAATGAAATCTACATGCCCCTAACTAATATATTTCAACATTCATTAGACAATGGTGAAGTCCCAAATGATTGGAGAATAGCAACAGTCATACCTTTTCACAAAAAGGACCTACCAACAAGCCAGAAAATTTTAGACCTATAAGTCTTATATCATTGATTGGCAAAATATTTGAACAGTTTGTCAAGGAAATTATTTTGGAACATCTTAATAATAATAAACTTACTGATAAAAATCAACATGGATTTACAAAATCAAGATCATGTTTAACTAACCTCTTGACCTTTTATAATAAAGTTACAGAAGAAATGGATAACGGCAACTCAGTTGATCTAGTGTTTATAGAGTTTGCTAAAGCATTTGACAAAATCCCTCATTTTGAACTTATAAATGTTTTAAAAGAGGTTAAATTAAATCAAAATATAATAAACTGGATAATGATGTGGCTTAGTAATAGGAAGCAGACAGTGGCCATAAATGGAGAATTGTCAGAATGGGCTAGTGTAACTAGTGGTGTCCCCCAGGGATCAGTGTTGGGACCATGTCTATTTAATATTTACATTTCCTTCCTAGAATCAAACATAAATGATATTTGGCTACTCAAATTTGCAGACGATTGCCGTATAGGTTCTATTATTAACAATAGTAAGGAAAACAGTATCCTGCAAAACTTTTTAGATGAAGTTACTAGCTGGGCTCAAGAAAAGAAATTGGTATTAAACAGCGATAAGTGTAAGGTGATGCATTTGGGTAAACATAATCCTAAATTTACATATAAACTGGCGAACCAAACATTACATCAGACCATGGAAGAAAGGGATCTTGGGCTTACCATCACCCCGGATATGAAATTCAAATTACATTGTTCCAAACAAATCAAAAGGGCAAATCAGAATCTAAATTGTATATTTAGACATGTGGCAAGCAGGACTAGAGAGGTTATGCTGCCATTGTATAATGCTCTGGTGAGACCCCACCTTGAGTATTGTGTACAAGTGTGGTCCCCATATACAAAGGAAGAAATTAATAACATTGAAAGAGTCCAGAGACGATTTAATAGGACAATAACAGGAATGAAGGGAAAGGACTATGAAAATAGGCTTAAGGATCTGAAATTGTATTCTTTAAAATATAGAAGGCTTAGGGGAGACTTATGCCTAATATATGGTTTTACTACAAGACTCTATACTCCTAAATGGAACAGGTTTATTCAATTCCAAATTTAGGCAAAGTAACAGTAGACATAATAAACAGCTATTGATTGGGAAATGGAATTCATTAAGGAGGAAAAACTGGTTTAGCATAAGATCAATTTCAATATGGAATAATCTTCCTACAATTGTAGTAGAAAGTACAAACATGGATGCATTCGAAAAAAATTTGAGTTCAGTAATGACAGATGATGACAAATATATCTAATACACCAAAACATTAGGCAAGCATTATGGACTATTGTTCTCTAGCTTGAAAAAACCTATGAAACCTATGAAACACACACCCTCATGCCAATGCCCCTCTGATCCCTGTACCACCCCATCTGTTTGGGAGCAAAGCACAGCCAGTGGCACATCCCACCTCTTACCTCCATGGCTGCTGGCCATGGGGACATCCATGGGAGAGTGCAGCCAATGTGCGCCCCTCTACGTATGTAATCCACTGATTGTTCCAGGATGGGCATCCCATTGGATGCTTGCCCGGGGGCACAGCTCCTCCCACGGGCACCCCGTGCAAACCTGCATGTACCCGCACACTGGGGGGGCAGGACCACAGACAGGTGGACGGCGATCGTGAATGCCGCCGGTGCACACCTGTCCACAGGCAGAATACATGCCTTTTGCACGTATTTCCTGTCCATTGGAGCATAGGCCCCATTGTGAGGGAGCTGGGAGGCTGAGGCAGGATAAATGGTTATTCAAGCACTTGCTTGGAATGTCAAAGGCTTAAGCAGCCCTGTTAAACTTAAAGAGCAGCTGACGCCTTTTGGAAAATTTTGGGAAACATAATATTTAGACAGAATTCAGCTTGTATTTCATACATTCTTTAGACATTTCTCTGCTCCATTATTTATTATTAATGAAACTCCCCAAAAACAAGATCTTTATCCCTTAGAGTTCATCTGCCTCTATTGCTTATTCTCTACTTGAAATTATAATGCTGTCTTGTGACATCACAGTCTGTTGCTATGGAAATAACTGTGATGTCACAAGCAAAGTATTATGACATCAGGTTGGGAAGAAGCAAAAGGGAGCTGATGAACCCTCCAAGAACAGTTGTTCTGTTTTCATGCATGTGACCTCAAATAATGTGGATAAGAAATACAGAGCTAATGAGAAATATAAGCTGCTTTGTGTTCAAATAGCATGTTTTCCAAAGTTCTTCTCAAGGCATCAGTGGCTCTTTAAGTATCTGTTAAACCATATTAAAAAGCTGGAAAGCAATGTTATTTTCCTGCAGGAGACTCATTTACTGGGAGGAGAAGCTGACAAATTGGGGAAATATGGGGAGGGTAGGTTTTTGAAAGTATACATGCTGCAAAGAAGATAGGGTAGTTATTATGAGTGAAAACAACCTAAATTGGATTGTGGAACAAACAAAATGGGACAAAAAAAGGGAGGTGGGTGTTGGTGAAGGGGAAAATGGAGAGGAAGCCCATGATTCTGGGATGCCTGTGTGGACCAAATGAGAATAACACACAATAGTTTTGAGAGAGCTCTCTAGGTCTCACTAACCTCTAAAACTGGTGGGTGCTCACAATCAGAGGAGCAAGACAGCAAATAAAGAAATTGGGGAAGATTTCAAAATTGTTGTAGCACGCCTTAGCAAAACATCACAAGGCAAAAAACACCAAAGAGGCTTACCTTTACCAATCCTTCTTTTTTTCAGTGCATTAATAAATAAGTGTAGGGACAAATAAATACCCAAATATAGTCTGCGTTTGCATTGCACTTTAGCAGCAGGTATTTATTTGTCCCTGCACTTTTTTATTAATGAACTGAATAAAAGAAGGTTTGGTACAGGTAAGCCTCTTTGGTGTTTTTTGCCTTGTGATATTTTGCTACGGCATGCTACAACAATTTTGAAATCTTCCCCGATTTCTTTGTTTGCTGCCTAATGAGAATAACCCAGATTTTTTTCTATGCATTGTTACAAGCAGTCCAAGACCTGGGGGAAGGTGAGATCCTGCTGGGAGAATGCCATTGTCCTGCTGGATCTGCTACTAGACAAGTGAGGATCGGAGGCACTGGAATACCACAAAGGGGCAAAGGCCCTGGAAAGCCTTATTACAGAATGAAGACTGCAGGATGTGTGGTGGCTATGGAACCCAACCTACAGAGACTACAATTACTATTCTCAGGTTCACAGAACCTACAGCAGGCTTGATCTAATCCTGGCAAAAGGGGTTTGGTGAGGAAATCTCCGGGGGTTGTTGTCACAAATGAACTCCAGGGGTCAGGCCCTCTGCTCCCACAGTACCCAACCTTGAAGTGCAATATGTGAACAGGAGACAAACAGGGACACCCCCCTGTCTGTTTTGGGTCTGAGCCACTACCAGTCTCAAGTCCTGGGGTCAAATATGAATCTTTTTTTTACTAGTACGCCCAGGTAACAGGTCCAAATATCACATCCTCTTCGGGGAATGCAGTGCACTACTTAACCCAGCGGGCACACAACCTGATTCACAATCCCCTTTCTGACCCAATTGAGACCTAGATATTTCCTTATCTTAGTGCACATGGTAACACACTATAAGCACTTAACAGTTCTTTCAGAATTATCAACACTGTCCCAGCATTCATACTCAAAATGAGAAAAAGGCTCAGGCAGGATTTCAAGGAAAACAGAGTTTACTAGAATTAAAAATAGTAAATAAAATACAAAACGAAGAACATATAACATTAATGGTACAGTCATAAAAATAAATGGACAAGTATAAACAAACCACCTCATACTGAGTAACTCATCGTACCACAGTTTCAGTTGCTAAATAGTGGTGCTGAAATTACCTAATTTTGTTAGAAGTGCTTCTTAAGAATCCAGAACACAAGTGTCTCTTGAAAGTCCAAACACAAGTATGCCTTGTTCCCTCAGCAACTTGACAATATCATGAAGGGGAAAGGGTCCAACCCAGCTTGTGAGGTCACAGCCCTGTGGTGATGCTGGCTGTGAGGTCACTCTCATTCCTGCGTACTGAATTAGTCACATGCATCTGCACACTGTTACACATTCCACTTAAAAAAATATATTTTTTTTTAATTAGTGAGCAGCATGCTTTATGACAGGTCAGAATTACCCCTTGATCTTCAGAAGAACATCCTGCCAAACACCTCTCTAAGTTGTGAGGATTTTCACAGGTCACTGTCAGAATTTGAGTTCCTCCTGATAGGTCATAAAATTCAGTCTGTTATGGCTAGTTTCCTAGGTTCAAAGCAAGAGTTGTTTCACAACCTTGTGTATAGCTGTTATTACAGGCTTCTGACAGGTAGGTGTGAGAAGGAAGCTCTTAATTAGTTTATCCACTAGACAAGGAAAAAGGAAAGCCACTTTTCTTTCTGTTCAAAATCCCATGTTCCATGAGACTTTGCTGCTTGGCCTTTTTTCTAAGCAGAAGTCTAAACAGATGTTTATATCAGAAATATAATACAGATAATAACAAGCAGACAGCTATCATCACAATCCTCCCTCCTAGACTGAATTTGGGGAAATATATTCCTAGGTATGGGCTGAGTTTCCCAAATTCAATTCACTGCTCTAACTGGCATGATAGATCATCGGTGTTTGTGTTTGCTGATCCAGCCCTGTGAGTGACAGTCATGTTGTAACCCTGCAAGGCAAGGCTCCATCTTAAAAGCCTAGCATTCATTTTATGCATTTGTGCCAGCCAAACCAGAGGGTTGTGATCCATCTGTACCTCATAATGCTGCCCATATAGGTGTGGCACTAATTTCTTTAGTGCCCACACTATTGCAAGGCATTATTTTTCCACTGTAGAATAAGATTGCTCCCTTGGAAGTAATTTCTTCCTGAGGTACACTACTAGGTGATCTTTTCCTTGGTTAAAAGTTTGGCTAAGTGCTGCCCCAATACCCACATCTGAGGCATCTGTCTGGACTACAAATTGTTTACTGTAGTCTGGATTGGCTAATACAAGAGCACCGCACAGTGCCTCCTTTAGCCGTGTAAAGGCTGGTTCACAGGCTGGTTCCCAGTTTACCTTTTTAGGCATTCTTTTCTTTAACAGGCCAGATAGGGGAGCTGCCAGGGTGTGGTAGTTTGATACAAATTTTCTGTAGTATCCTGTGGTCCCTAGAAAACTCTGAACCTGCTTCTGAATTTCAAGTCTGGGCCATGCCTCAATTGCCTCAGTCTTTGCTTGATTAGGATGGAGCTGTCCCCACCCTACTACATGCCCTAGGTATGCTACCTCAGCCATGGCCACCTGGCACATTTCAGCTTTTACAGTGAGCCCAGCCCTCTGTATCCTGCCCAACACTTCCCTAAGGTGGGACAGGTGTTCCTTCCAGCTGGCACTGAAGATGGCAATATTGTCCAGGTACACCATGGCATACTCTTCAATACCATGTAACACCTGGTTCACTAACCTTTGGAAGGTGGCAGAGGCGTTCTTCATTCTGAAAGGCATTATTTTAAACTCAAATAACCCTACCAGAGTGATGAAGGCCGACGTCTCCCTAGCTCTGGTAGTTAACTCTACCTACAAATAACCTTTCATCAGGTCAATAGTGGTAAGGTACGTCGCTCCTCCCAACTTGTCCAGTAGTTCATCTGTCCATTTCATTGGGTGGGCATCTGACTTTGTGACTGCATTGAGTCCACAATAGTCTACACAAAAGTGAGTAGAGCCATCTGGCTTGGGAACGAGGACTGCAGGTGAGTCCCAGGGGATGTGGGATTTCTGGATTACCCCTAAATCTATCATTTCCTCCACTTCCCTCATAATGTCCTTTTGGATGGCCTCTGACACCCGATATGCTGTTTGCCGTATGGGTGCTTGTGTCCCTGTATCTACATTGTGTGTCACTAAGGGGGTTAGTCCAGGCTTGGCATTAAACAGTGGGGCAAAGTCTGCTAAAACCTCCCTTACTTCCTGGATCTGGTCCGGGGTCAACTGGGGTGACATTTTGATTGCCTCCACAGAGGATCCCACTTGCTTTCTTCCAGCAAATCCAGAAGGGGGTCTTCCTCATTTGTCCCCTCCCCAGGACTACACACTGCAAAGACCATGTCAGCCCTATTTGCATATGGCTTCATCATGTTGACATGGTACATCCTTTGGGTATGTCTCCTGTCCAGGAGTTCTACAATGTAATTTACATCTTTCACCTGTCTGACTACTTTGTACGGTCCTGCCCACTCAGCCTGCAGCTTATCTTTCCAGACTGAGATTAGGACCATGACCTCCTGACCCACAGTGTACGAGTGAGCTCTGGCTCTGCAGTCGTACCATATCTTTTGTTTCTGCTGGGTGGCTGTCAGGTTGCTCTAGGCTCTTCCCATAAGCTCCTTCAGCTTTTTCCTAAACTTAAGGACATAATCCACTATGGGAGTTCCCTGGATGGCGTGCTTGCCTTCCCAGTCCTCCCGGATCAAGACTAGGGGCCAACTAAGAGCGTCCATATAAGAGCTCGAAGGAGGAGAACCCTGTCGACTCTTGGGGCACCTCCCTGTATGCGAACAACAGGTGGGGAAGGTATTTCTCCTAGTCTCTCCCATGATGGTCAGAAAACACTTGCAGCATTGATTTAAGGGTACCATTAAATCTTTCCACAAGCCCATTGGCTTGCAGGTGATAAGATGTTGTGCATCTCTGCACCATCCCACACTTCTGCCACAAATGCTTCATCAGGTCTGACATGAAGGAACCCCCTCAATCGGTGATAACCTCCTGTGGGAACCCGACTTGGTAGAAAATCCCTAGCAAGGCATCTGCCACTTTGTCTGTCCTCAGTGAGGATAGGACGACTGCCTCTGTGTAGCAGGTGGCATAATCCACCACTGTTAGGATAAACCTCTTCCCGGAGGAGCTGGGGGTATTCAAAGGCCCCACAATATCCATTCCTACCTTCTGGAATGGCTCCTCCACTATGGGCAAGGGAATTAGGGTGGCTTGGGTTTTATTACCTGCCTTCCCTATTTCTTGGCACTGGTGACAAGACCTACAGTATTCCTTCACCTGCTGAGTGAAGTTGGGCCAATAGAAATTCTGGGCCAATCACTGCATAGTTCATGCAATTTCCAGATGGCCAGACATGGGGATATCATGAGCAATCTTGAGCAACCACTTATGGTACCCCTTGGGAATGACAAGCTGCCTGCCATCACCCCTCCCTCTGTCCTACATCCTGAGTATACAACCGTCCATTCTCCCAGTACACTGTATGTCTCCCATCACCTCCCTGTGTCCCGTCAGATTCTGCACAAGCCCTCAGCCTCTCTAAACTAGGATATTTTTTCTGAGCAGCTGCAAAATCTTTACACATTCCCAAGGCATGGGACCGGCCCCCTTCAGTTCCTAAACTAGGGTCCCTAGCTCTCTGACAATTGGCTATCCCTCCATTCTCAGAGTAATCTTCTGTAGCTGTTCTGTTAACTGCTACCCACCTTTCACTATTCTTCATATGAGGAGACACAGGCTGGGGAACCAGTCTCCCAGTGCTTTCCATGGGGGCTTCTATGGGGTCCAAGGAACTACAATCTGCCTTTGCTGCCTGACTGTGGGTAACTGCACACCCCACCCCCTTTTGGAGATTGTTCCCTATAATCACATCCAAAGCAAGCTTTTCTGCCACTGCAACTGTTTGCATAGTCTCTCCTGTCTCACCCTAGTCCAGGAGAACACTAGCAAGTAGCAGTTTTCTCCTCCCCAGTGAATCCTCGTACTGTAACAAACTGATTGGGTATGAACTGTTCAGGCTCAACCAAATCCTGTTTTACCAAAGTAAGGGATGCCCCATGTCCCTTAACCCATGGGTTTGCACCCTATTCACAGTAACTGAGTGTATGTGTTCCCTCATGTTTACTGGCATGCTTTCAGGGACACAAAAAAAAACACTTATTTCTCAGCACCACTTTGTGCACTCTCTGCCTTTTTAGGACACTGTATTGCAATATGTCCAGGTTGTTTGTAAAACCAACAATCATTTTGAATTACTGGAATTTCCTAAGCCTCAGTCTCTTACTTCTTATTATTGTGTAACTATGTATGATTATGTTGACCTTTGTATGTATGTATACCCCCATTCCTTCGATGTGGAACCTTTGTAAACGAGCAGTTCCTGCTCAAAGGTATTTGTAATCCTAGATTTCAATAAAATAAAAAAATAAATAAAAAAATGTCTTTTATCATGCAAATCCTTTCTTTGTAACCTGGGGCTGCCCAATTTCTGGGGAGACAGTGAGGGTTTTAGCTGCCCTGAAGGTGCACTGCTCCAGGCATAGTGGTCTGAGAGCTCGGCAGCCTCCTGCACTGTTTTTGGATCTCGGTCCTCTAGCTAAGTTTTCAGCTCTGCTGGGCAAGCCCAAAAGAACTGCTCCAAAAGTACAACATCCTCAATTTTCTCTTCAGAGTCTGCTTGTATCCCCACCCACCAAGGTTTCAAAAACTGATGTTGTTTTGTGGCTACTGTAGCTCCTTATAGCTCATGTCAGGGCTTCTCCTGAGCTTACGGAACTTAACTCTGTACGCTTCAACTGTCAAGTCATACTTTTTTAACAAGGCAGCTTTAAGTTTGCCATAATCACTACTGCCCTGATTGTTCATTTGACCCAATGCATCACAAGCTTTACCGATAAGCAGGGGGGGATAGCTGGACGTTCCAGGACTTTCTGGGAATTTTGCTTGAATGCATACCTTTTCAAATGAATTTCAAAATGCATCCATATTTTCCCCCTCTTTAAATTCAGCTATCAATTTAGAATTTAATTTGTAACTCGGTCCTGGATGTCCAGGTTCACCCATGCCACTTACCTGCTCTGGTACTAGTCTTTGGAGATGTAGCTTCTCCAGTTCAAATTTCCTGTGGCACTCTTTCTCATCTCACTTGTCCTCTCACTGAAGCTGTCTCTCTCTTTCCTTACACTCAGCCTGTCGCTGCTCTCACTTCTCATCTCTCTCCACCTCCATCTGGAACTTTCTGTGCTCAAACTCCAGATCCATTCTCCTCAACTCTATCTGCAGCCTAATCCCGTCTGGCTCCAGCATGGTGGTGACTTTCCCCCCTGCTGCGGCTGCTCTTGGTTTACACTGGTCCCACTGTCCTCCTCCCTGGGACTGAACACTGCAGTGGACCCTGGCCCTTCCACATCCAAGGTCTTGCTCCTTTCTGTCACTGACTGTAACTCAAGGTCTTGGGCAGTCTCTCGTGCATTGGCTGCCACAAGAGCCTACAGGAGGTGCTATTTGTTTTGCCCCACACAATGGACTCCTCTCTCCTGGCACAACCTCCGGCTGTCTCAGTCTCACTTTGGATTTAAAAGTGTGAATATCGTCTTTATTTATCCTTAGCTGATGCTTGTACATGCTTTGACCCAACCTGAAGCTCCTGAGACTTACCAGTAATGTCACCCCTGCTCTAATCCAGCTCCAAGACTGTCTCCTCTTTCCCTCCCCATATTTTACCTTCTCTTTGTAAATAACTTCTTGACTACTAGCTCTCTTCCTTCTTGAACCTTGTTGCTGACCATCCACTGTTGTTTTGCCAATTACCACCCCTGACCTTCCTTCTGTCAGTCTTTCTTGTTATGTTTGAACATTCCTCACATTTCTCTCTCTATATAACCTTACTATCTTATTAACCCTTTCACTCCACATGTCGGGTCCATGGTTTCTGCACTTATTATATATCTTACTGCCATTATCTGTATAATGCTTGCCATTATTTGTTATTGTTTCTACCCATTGTATTTTTGTAGCACTGCTGTACTGTTCCTCTATTTGTATTATTGTACCCATGTTGCTGTTGTTCAACTGTTCTCCTTTTGTTGTACTCTCCCGGGTCGTGCCTGAAAATAGTCATTTTATGGCTAGTGCACCTACCCCGGTTAACAAAAACTAAATAAATAAATAAATAAAAAATAAATAAACAGCTGCTTCAGGTATTCGGCAGTGTACTCGCTGTAGGTGGAAGCCATCTTCTTCCCTAATCTATGGCTATACTAGCTTGTACCTGAAGAAAGAAAACAGGTAGGGAACTTAGACTGTCACCACAGTGATATATATATATATTTTTTTTATTCACTGCCTTGTTTTTTTTTTTTTTTTGTAGTATCTATTTACCCCACCTGCTGTCCCACTGGATCCACTCCATTGAGAGTCGCCTATCAAGCCTGTCTCTGCCAATGTCTTACCTGTCAGTCTCAGTCCTTCCATCCTGCCTTGGATACCCCCAGGCGGAATCAGGGTAGAGGTGGACCCCCAAATCTTGCATGTGTCAGGGTCCTGAGGCCACAAGCGGGCACTGGCACATCAAGACCACAGCTCAGTGTTCCATCTTCCCGGCTCCAGTGGGGGTGTTTCCACATTTTCTGTGGGATGTTGGGGGCCCATACATCAAGGCATGAGTGCAGATGTCTGCAACATCCCTCCCCCTTCTTCCACAAAGGAGTAGTCCCTGTGGCTGATTGGTCACTGACCTACGCCCTCAACTAATCAAGCCCCCTGGACCCCAGCTTGCCGTTATGCCCCAAGCCTCTGCCAGGGGTCACCACTTGCCAGGTTAAAAAACCCTCCCTCCTCCAGAGAAGGTGAGCTGTCATCGGACACTCCACCCTGTCTCCCCCCCGGCCAACCCCTGGTGGCCCGAGGTCACTCCAGAACCTGGGTCACCAGTGTGGTGTGATGTGTGGCATCCAGTGCCTCAACCCTCAGCACGCCACCGGGCCTGCCTTGTTTTTCTTTTTTTGTGTGAACTGTTACAGTTTACCAATCTGACACACTGGACTGTTAATGCTCGTATCACCAAATAATTTCACAGTATGCAAACAAACAATTTTGATTGCAGCACTGCAAACCAAATCTTTTAGATCACACAGCTGCCCACCAGATCTGTCAAAACGCACTCCGGGGGTCAGGCCCTCTGCTTCCACAGTGCCCAACCTCAAAGTGCAATATGTGAACAGGAGACAAACAGGGACACCCTCCTGACTGTTTTGGGTCCGAGCTACGACCAGTCTCAAGTCCTGCAGTCAAATATGAATCCTTTTTTACTAGCACACCCAGGTAACAGGTTCAAATATCACACCCTCTTCTGTAATGCAGTGCAATACTTAACCCAGCAGGCACACAACCTGGTTCACAATCCCCTTTCTGACTCAATTGATACCTAGGTATGTCCTTACCATGGTGCATATGGCAACACATTATAAGCACTTAGCAGTTCTGTCAGAATTATCAACACTGTCCCAGCATTCACACTCAAAATGAGAAAAAGGCTCGGGCAGGATTTCAAGGAAAACAGAGTTTACTAAAATTAAAAATAGTAAATAAATTACAAAACAGAGAACATATAACATTAATGGTACAGTCATAAAAATAAATGGACACGTATAAACAAACCACCTTATACTGAATAACTGATCCTACCCTGGTTTCAGCTGTTAAATAGTGGTGCTGAAATTACGTAATTTTGGTAAAAGTGCTTCTTAAGAGTCCAGAACACAAGTGTCTCTTGAAAGTCCAAACACAAGCATGCCTTGTTCCCTCAGCAACTTGACAATATCATGAGGGGGAAAAGGGTCCCACCCAGCTTGTGAGGTCACAGCTCTGTGGTGACGCTGGCTGTGAGGTCATTCTCATTCCTGCATACTGAATTAGTCACATGCATCTGCACACTGTTACACATTCCACTTAAAAAAATATATATATTTTTAGTTAGTGAGCAGCATGTTTTCTGACAGGTCAGAATTATGCCTTTGATCTTCAGAAGAACATCCTGAAAAACACCTCTCTAAGCTGTGAGGATTTTCACAGGTGTCTGTCCAAATTTGCTTTCCTCCTGATAGGTCATAAAATGCAGTCTGTTATGGCCACTTTCCTAGGTTCAAAGCAGTAGTTGTTTTACAACCTTGTGTATAGCTGTCACTGCAGGCTTCTGACAGTTAGAGGAAGGTGAGATCATGCTGGGAGAATGCTATTGTCCTGCCAAAGGGGAGGACACACTTGTCATAGGCCCAGAAAAGTCAACGAGGAGCTCACAAACTATTATATGAACTATTATATGAAGCTTTAATCATAAAATATTCTAGGGTAGAAGAAGGAGCACAAAAATCAGATAGACCAATTCCTGAACAATTCCTTGAACAAACCTAACCTACCATAGGTCAGTACAAAAGGAAAACAATGCCAGACCAACTCATACCAGAAAAAGAAGTGAGAGATACAGCGGCACAGCTGCAAGGGGGAAACACTAGGCCCGGATGGGTTTTCTGTGGAGATATATCTAGAGCAGTAGGGGATATAATATAGACCAATCTCCTCAGGGAGGTACCACAGTGGGTCTGGGAGAGTGGGACACTCCTGAAGACCATGCAGGAAACTAATATATCCATCTTAGCAAAGAAGTGAAAGGACCCACAGAAGTGCATTAGTTACCACCCCATCTCTCTGCTTAACATGGACTATAAAATGCTGACTAAAATTTTGGCAAACAGGCTCAGCCAAATGCTACCACAGCTAATCCACTGTCCACTTGGACCAAATTGTATTTGCAACAGGAAGCGGTGTGGCAGACCACATCAGGAAACTGGTTAGTTTGGTGAGGGTAGCAGAGTCCTTACCAGATTCCTCCACAGCTGTCACACAAGATGTACAGAAGTCATCTGACTGCCAAATTGCCCTACCTGCAGAAGGTCCTGAAAACATTTGTTTGAGGGAGGGGTTTATAAATTGGACCCAGGTCATTTACTCATGCCCCCAGGTAGTGATGCTTATTAATGGAAGATTATCCCAACCCTTTGTTTTGGGAGCGAGCATTCATCAGAGGTGCCCTCTCTCCACAGGCATCTCTGTACTTGCTAGAGAGCCACTGACCCATGCACTGAGGGATGCTGCAGACATGCCAGGTAAAGAAGTGGGAGGACAACAATACATGTCAATGTTGTTCACAGATGACATACTGATAACAGTTACCAAAGTCCAACAAATTCTACCAGCACTCGTAAAAAAAACTCATTGATATCGTAATTACATATGGACTTGGGGGAGAATGGAAGCAATTGCAATAAATAAACAATGTGGGGATAGACTTTACATACCTTAGGGTTATTGCTATCATGGACAAGGAAAGATATCACACACCACAGGATTAACATTTCATCCTAGTGGACAACCTGGGTACAGGGTAATTTGGGCCCACTGATGGCATCCGTGAAAGAAGATATCCAAAGCTGAAAAATTATCAGGTTACACCTACAGTATGTGGTAAAGTTCAGCACTAACTAGGATGGTCCTCCGCAAGGTGTTATACATATTCAGATGCCTCCCTCTCAGAATCCCAAAAAATATATTGGGAACAGCTGAGAAAAAATAGGAGTCAGTTTCTATAGGAAGGAGTTCTGGCTAGGATTTCAGCAATATGCATAGTAGCACCCTTGGTGAAAGAAGGTTTCAAGGGCCTCATTGTCCAAGGGATATTATATAGCCTGTGACCTATAACAGTTGTATAAATTGCTGAAGTAGGTGGTATCTAGCTATTCAATGACTTGGCAACACATTGAGCATTACCTGAAGCATGGGAAGCCCCTATGTGGAATATGCCTGTCCCCAAATAAGGGGTGGAAAACAACCCAATGAATCTTTACTTGTTGGACACCTGGAAGAAATCAAACAGACATCTGAAATGAACACTGCATCTACTGGTCACCTGAAGGTCCCTGTGGAGAAACCCCAAACTACTGTAAACAGAGGAGACCAAGTGGTACACTGGAAGGAATGGCAGCAAGCAGGCATACATACTGTAGGGTCAGGGATGTATGTCATAAAAAACAGGAATCCTGCTTAGCTTGGAACAAATTCAGGTAAAAGTGGGCAACACCTGTCTCCAGTCAAGGAAATATTATCAACTAAGACAACTGCTGCGGACTCTCCTGAGGCACTGTGATAGGGAAGACCTATCTGGTGTAATAGGACTGAGTTTATTTATGTTTTTATTATCCCCCCTCTTTCTCTTCATCTGTTGCAATAGCACTTTACTATACTTGTCTATTTTCTACCTTTTTTTCCCCACTGCTAGGTTGGCCACCTGCAGTACAGTCCCCTTCGATCTATACCACTGTTATTATTTTCAGTTTCTACTTTTTCTTACTCCCATTTTAATGGTCAAGTATATATATAGAATAATGCATGGGTAAGTGTGGTTTATGGGGATTTTATGCACACTTGAGGTGCGTGATGCCCCATAAACCCTGAGGGTGAAGCCCAAGGGGCTTATATGGGCATCACACACCAAGGGCGTGCACAAAATCCTCATTAAAACACACTTACCCATGTTTTATTTTTTTATATTTACTGGTTCTGATTTAATTAAGTTTAAAAAATTGCTTCCTTAGGTACTGTGGAGCCGTTGAGAAGCTTGTACCTCATGCTAAGTGTGTGAAAAAACTAGTGCTTCTGGAAATGTGGTGAGAGGACAGCTTCTCCAGTGGCTTTCTAAGGTGCTGCTTTTGTTTTTGTGTGCTCGTGGTTTACTATGGAGCTTTTGGGCACTCGCTGGCAGTGGTTTATAACCACTAACCAGTAAATATATAGCTGTATCAGCAAAGAAATACAGCATAGCTTTATGATGTGCTATCCAAGACAAATATTATAGTCTGTCATTAGTGTGACTGAACAGAAAGTAAAGCCATCTATACTATCAGTTAGTTGGTATTTATATCTCTTTTTCCCTGATAGTAGTGGGGAAATATGCTTTATAAGAAGGGGCTTACAGTAGTTGCTGTAAAAGGTACTCCCGTAGGAAATAACCAACAACTAGGGTTGAAAAGGATCCTGTATTAAACAGAAAGGATTTTTGAAATGGAAAGGAAAATGCCTGAAACTAATTAAATGTACTTCATGGCTGTACCATGCATTTCATACTGCTGCATGGTCGAGCAGATTTTAAGTAATGTAGTACAACCCTAGCATATCCAGTCCTTATGAAAAATCGTGTTTCTTTTCCCCTGGTTTCAGTTTTAAATGCTACAAAGCCTTAGCAGTAAGTGCACTGTGTGTTGAACATTGTTCTGAATTGAAATTGAAAGTTCAGCCATCGGAACAGCATGGCGGCTCACATGCTCAGATAAAACTGCATGTTGAATAATGTACTTAAAGAAGTCCACCAACTCTCACTTGAGAGCTGTAGCAACATACTTCTTTCTCTCTCTGGTGCCCAAGAAATGAAAAAGACCCCTCTAAAAATATAATAAAATATCAGAAAACCTTGTACACTTGCAGGACGAAAGTTGGGGAGCAACTGCAAAAGAATGTAGAAGACCAAGACCTGGCTGGATGAAAATGCTGGCCCCATTCTGGAGGCAGCAATTCCAGTAGGGTACTTGGTGACACCGCCTGAGATTGAACCGCGGAGGGGGGGTAGCGGTCTATTTCAAGACCGAATTGGGCCTCACTGGAATACCAGTACAGGAGGCTGAATCCTTTGAATGTACTGTGGTAGCTGGTGTGGGCTGCAGGATAGCTCTCGTCTATCGTCCACCCGGGGATGAAAAGCGATTCCTGTAGGAAGTGGCAGATTTCGCCGCTGACATGGCATTGGAGTCACCCAGACTGATAGTTCTGGGCGACTTCAATGCCTGGGTCGATGACAAACTCTCACCTTTTGGTCAGGACTTCCTGCAGTTGATGACATCACTGGGCTTCACACAGACTGTTTCTTCAGCTATCCATAATTATTGTCTTCTCTGGATTTGGTTTTCCTCCTGGGGATTGAGGCCTCTGATTTGGGGGTGGAATCTGTCAGTTGGTGCGATCATTACACCATGAGGTTCAACTTTTGCATCCCCTTTATAGGGCCGCCCCTGTGGAGATGGTCAGTTGCTGCCCTTTACGGGATGTGAGCCCTGAAGACCTGGCGGCGGTGATTGACCTCTCGGAGTTTCCTGATGTCAGCTTGAGTCCGGAGTTATTGCTTCTGGCCTATAATAAGGCCATTTCCTCAGCGCTTGACCTGAGAGTTCTTGTCTGTGTTCATCCCCTCCCACTCCACCCTTGGGCCTTTTGGTTTGATGGGTCTCTGAGGGAGTTGTGGCATGTGGGACGAAGGTTAGAGCATCGCTGGCGGAAACCTGCCCTGGAAGCCAACTGCCTTAGTTTGATGGAGCATTACCAGTTCTACCAATCAGTGATCTCCTGTAAGAAGTCAGAGTTCCTGATTAGAGAGATTGCTGTTGCTGAGAACTGACCAGCTCAACTCTTCCAAACTGTGTACATGTTGTGCAACCCAGCCTGTCTGCAGCTCCATCAAGCTTTTTCACAAAAAGAGTGTGATGAGCTTGCTTCATTCTTTGTGAATAAGGTGGCTGACATCCGGTCAGAGATCCACTTGACTCACTCTATGGGGGACTCAGTTGTTCAGCGCTTGGTCACTATACCTCGTACTTCCTGGAGTACCTTTGACCTGCCGGAGTTCAAGGATATTATGCAGATTGTCCAGGGGATGCACCCTACGTGCTGTAGTTTAGATCCAGGCCCAACTTCCCTGATTTTGGGTTGCTTTGAGACCATTGGCCCATTTCTGGCTCAGGTTGTCCGGTGCTCCTTGGAATCGGGTGAGTTTCCAAGCTCCCTGAAGGAGGCGGTGGTGACACCCCTTCTGAAGAAAGCTTCATTGGACCCGGGCATTTTTGTTAGCTACAAACCTATCTCAAAATTTCCCTTAATAGGAAAGGTTATTGAGAAAGTAATGGCAATCCAGCTGGAGAACCATTTGACCATCCATAATGTCTACAAACCTCTCCAGTCAGGTTTTCATAAGAGGCACAGTACTGAGACTGCTCTGGTTCAGGTGCTCAATGATCTTCTGATGGCTAGAGATCGGAGAGACTGTTCCATTCTGGTACTCCTTGATCTCTCTTCAGCCTTTGACATTGTAGACCATGAGGTGCTGCTCGAGTGCCTGAGGTCCATCTGTGACCTGTCAAGTACAGTGCTCAGATGGTTTACATCTTTCCTAGCTGGTAGAACACAGAGAGTTGTGTCTGGGATTTTTTCTTCTGACCCTTTCTCTCTGTCTTGTGGGGTTCCTTAGGGCTCAATGCTGTCCCCCATGCTGGTTGCAGTGCATATACTACCCCTCGGAGACATTGTAAGATGGTATGGGCTGAAGTTTCACTGCTATGCTGATGATACCCAGCTCTACCTATCTTTTGCCTCCGACCAGGTTAGTGCTGTCTCAGTGTTTAACAACTGCCTTGCTGAAATCCAAGACTGGATGAATTCAAGCTGGTTAAAGTTGAACGCAGGAAAGACTGAGGTTATGATTGTGGACCCAGGTCGCAGGATAGAGGGGTTGAGGACTGATCAACCCTCTGGATTATTTCTGGGGGGGGGTGCTCAGATTCTCACCTCAGAATGAGTGCGCGACTTGGGAGTGGTGCTTGACGACTGGCTGACCCTTCCTTATCTGGTGTCAGCAGTCATTAAGTCAGCCTTTTACCATCTTAGGAACATTGCCAGGGTCAAACACCTTGTTCTGTCTAGCGAACTACCTGTGCTGGTCCACGCCTTTGTGACCTCTCGCCTTGACTATTGCAACGCCCTTTACTTGGGGCTTCCTGGGTTTGATATCCGCTGCTTGCAGCTAGTGCAGAACACTGCCCGATTGCTGACAGGGGTGCCTAGGAGATCTCATATCACCCCTGTGTTGCGCGATCTGCACTGGCTGCCAATTCAGTGGTGGATCACCTTTTAGGTAGGTTTATTGACCTACAAAGCCCTACAGGGACTTGGTCCCGACTACTTGAAAGAACTTCTGATTCCCTACACCCCTGTGCAACAGCTCCGTTCAGCTGACAAGGGGTTGCTGGAGATTCCAAGGGTTACCTGAAATCTTCTGGGGCCTGTGCTTTTATGTTTGTGGCCCATACCCTCTGGAATTCTCTGCCCCATCAGCTCCGGGAATGTACGACTGTGGGGAGCTTTAAACAGGCACTTAAGACTTTCTTGTGGAGTCAAGCCTTTTATGAACTGTCATGATTTTATTAGTGGTCTATTTTTTAACTGTAATATTTTCACTGATTTTGTTTTTAACACTTTAAAGCTCCTTGGCATTTGAAAGGTGCCTAACAAATAAAGTTTATTATTATTATATTATATTATTTATTATTATTATTATTATATTATTATGATAGTGCATTGCCGGCAGCTGCTCGCATCAGGATGACATAAAGAAATCCCTGTCTCTGCACTCGACTTAGCCCCACATTATGCAGACAGTTAAAAAAACTAATCTGAATTCTTTTAAGTAATGAAGAAAGGATGTGAAGAGAAATGAAAGGAGGAGTGCACCTTCTTATTTTTTCTTCTCCAACACCCTATTCAACATTAATTAAAGGATGTATTAAACCTTGAACAAAACAACATGTTCTTTACCAGCCCAATTTTTGCAGCATGTTGGTGTGGTATCCAGCAGGACCATCAACTGCATCCTAGTACTGTAAGGATCTTCTCTAGGGGCTGGCATCCCAGATAGCCAGCTTTTTATACTGTCAACATGTGATGTCACTTGAGTAGGAGGGGCTTATGCCAATCTATGTTATATCTCTGTTTATTAGTAAAGTAAAAGTATATGCTGAAAGTGTTTAGGTATATTTGGAATACTATACCCTGTGTTAAAATGAATATTGTTATATCATGTTAGAAATATCAGCCTGTAAAGGTTTATTTCATAAATAAGAAATATGGGTGGATCACATGACTCTGATGTCACAGGTGGGCAGATATAAAAGTTTATCTCTTGAGATACATGGCAGATGTATAGCTCAGTGGAGAACTGACTGGTGGAGAGGAAGCATTGGAAGTGCATGTGAGTTTTCATGTACCTGAAACCTATTTTGGCTGAAGCTAAGCCTGGAACTTTGTGCTTTTTTTTACAAAACTGAAAGACTAATTATCCATTTCCTTTCTGTAAGTTAGATTTTTTTTTCTGGCCCCTAAGTCTAGCCCAGGAAGGGGTTGTTCTCCTGTCTTCCACGCTATTGCTCAGGCCAGGATAGATGATCTGTAATCCACCTTTGCTTGTTGCCAAAGTTCCTGTGACATCTGCCTGGATAACTTGGTGATATCCCCTAGTAATGCCTCTCTCCCAGCCTTGACATACCAGTATCCCCATGATGACACCAGTGTAAAGGTTAGTGGGTGAGACAGATGCACAAACTAAGGATACAGGTGTAGAATGCACTTTATGATATTTATTCCAAAAATAAAATGACAGGAAATGAATAATTAGTCTTTCAGTTCTGTAAAACAGTGCACAAACTTGCAGGCTTAGCTTCAGCTGAAATTGATTTCAGGTACATGAAAATTTGCATGCACTTCTGATGCTTCCTCACAGGTGAGGATACTCACCACTGTACTAGTGGTTCTGTGTCAAACTGCTGGAAATGGAGAAAGAGGAAGAAGTGGATCAGATGAGACAGGATGAAAAGTGGGCAGACACTCTTAGAGCCATCCAAGCTATGAGCTCTGGACCTTCTGACAATGCCCCAAAGGACATTAAGCTAACAAAACTTACAGAGACCGAAGACAGAGAGGCATACATAACAATATCTGAACATATTGCCAGGACATGTGTATGGCCCAGGGACCTTATATGACTGGGAGGGTCCAGTTGGTCTATAGTCATCTGAGTGGTCGAAATGCTGAAAATCATGATCATGTAAAATAACCATCAAGGGGACCTTGGGGTGATTTACTCAGACAGATGGATGGGGCAATATACACAAGTGGGGGTTCCAGTGGTTGGGAGAACATACAGAATCTTGTTGCAAGGAAGCACACTGGGGTGGAAAAGTTCAAGAGATGTGGGAAAATATCTCAGGCTGTGGGATGTCTCAGGAGGAATGGGAGATCTGCTGGGCCAAGGCATACAGAACTTACAGGGACAGTGCTAGCAGGCTAATGCAACTCTGAACACTACACTTGTGATATAGAACACCAACAGTGTTCAGGAGCATGAATTTGATGCAGACCTCCACATGCAGGAGATGCGGCAGTTGGGGGGGACCTACTGCAGATACTGTGGTTATGCCCCAAAATCATAGCCTGGGTGGGCAAAATAATTTTTGTCATGAAAACCATTATGGGGAAGAGTCTATCTAGGGATACATCTCTGTTTGTGTTAGGAAACATGAGAATGATACCTAACTTTGGGGCACCACAGGCCTGTTGGCTAATGACATAAGCTACAGAAGCTAAAAGCTGTTAAAAAAGTGGAGATCGCCAAATTTCCCCACGCTAAAGAACTGGGAGGATGGCATGTACAGTATAAATTAACAAGCTATTAAGGGCTATCTCTGCTAGCTAACGACAAACTCTACACATTCAGAGAAATATGAGAACAATTCTTGAACAAAACCTCCCTAATATCAGCACCCCCACATCCAGCATCACACCCTATCTCAACCTCTAGAGGGACATCTAAATGAGGAGCTCCCTAATCTTTTTCTCGAGCAAATTGGGGGGGGGCATTAACAGCCAACCATTCACCCCAATCAAACCTCTGAACAGCACATAGGAGGCATGAGAAGGCTCCCTGAGACCATTAGCAGGATTCATCAGAGAGTCTCTAGAACAACCAGTTTGTTTTGTTTCAGTATGTTTTAATTATACTTTTATAGTATATGGTTAGGGTTTATAGTGTATGGAATTCGGTGGCTGTTCCAGTGTTGTTGTACACATTTTAAAAGTTGATGTGCATATTCCAAAAGTTGTGCATGTTCTAAAAGTTATTGTGTACGCTCCTTGATGAATATTCATGAACAGGTCTGCCCTTTGCCACCTTATAAGTCAAAACAGATGTCTTAAAAAAAATATGGCAACACCACTTACCAAGACGGTCTGGACATGGACCACCCTACTAGTCTCCATGTTTCCAGACCGTAACAGTTTTAACAGTTTTTTTGCCAAGTGCTGCCTGAAACTTTGGAGTGTCACTCTAGAATGAGATTGACCTCACAAGGAATGTATTTCCAAGGAGGATGGCAAATTTTAAGGAAGTCAAGTTGTAAGGCCTGCTCAATAATAAAGGATGATGTTACTAAAGAGACAATTTTAGTGTAATTTGGATACATGTGGCTATTGCAGCAAGTTAGGAAGCTTGAGGATCCTTGATGAAGGCAGAAAATAGAATGGGACCCAAGACTGATCCTTGGGGACTCCTAGGGTGGCTGGGAGGGGGTATGAGATAGAGGATCCCACCTTGACTGATAGTGTCCAGTCAGACAGATAGGACTTGAACCAGAGAAGAGTGGAGTCCAATACCTCAGAGAATGATTATTGCAAAAGGAGCAGGGAGTAATTTACTGCATCAAATACTTCAGCCAACTTTATAAATATAGCCCCAGGAACCTGCCTGGAGTCCATATGGGAATGTATATGCTCAGCTATTCTGAGAAGGGGGGTGGAGGTGGAGTGATTAGTACAGAAGGTGGACTGAAGTGAGTAAGCAAACCAGAGGAGTCTTTAGAAGCAGGATAAGTGCCTGTTAACCAGTCTTTCTAGGGATAGGATAGGATAGGATAGGATAGGATAGGATAGGATAGGATAGGATAGGATAGGTGGCAGGGATAAGAGGCAGTTATTACTAGGGCTGTGAGTGGTACCTCCCCCCCCCATAGTGGAGAACCACCATGGCATGTTTCTAACCGGAAGCAAAGAAGCCTATGGCCAAGGAATGACTGAATCTCTGGGTGAGCAGTTTGGCCAAGGCAGGGTCCACTAGAGAGAGAGAGGGAGAGAGACAGAACACCTTAAGGGCATTAACTAGGTGAAAGAGTCTAACATGTTTCAATATAAGAAAAATAGCAATACAAGAGGACACAGCATGAGATTAGAGGGAGGCTGATTAAGGGGTAATGTGAGGAAGTTCTTTTTCACAGAAAGGGTGGTGGAAGCATGGAACTGCCTACCTCAGGAAGTGGTGGCTATGAATACAGTGCAGGGCTTCAAACAGGCATGGGATAGGCAAAAGGGAGCAATACAGATGAGTATGAATAGATAGGCCACTGACAGAGCAAAGGCTGATGGCACATTTATAAGGTAGAAAAATAAATGGACTGACTGGATGGACCTTGAGGTCCTTATCTGAAGTCAGCTTCTATGTTTCTATGTTTCCATTTGAGGGAGATGCCTTCCACTGGAGTGTACATTTAATGTAGACAGTTCTTTCAGGATTTCAAACATGGGGATGGGAGGGGTTCTGAATGTATTAGGACTGAAGTGTGCACTCAGGGGGATAGGGGTGGTTGTGAGGCTTTTATGAGGATACCATGCTCACATTTTGCATCATCAGACAGAACACTGGTTCTCCATTTATAGGCTTCACTGACCTCAAATGATATTTTAATCACACTGATTGTATCACTCTTTCAGTAGCTTTGTATTATCGTCTGCAAATTACTCCCACACTTCAGAGGACATTTGTTTTTTTAGGTACAGGGGACTGGTGGTGGTAGTGGGTAGCAAGGCAACTTCTGGAAGCACTGGTTGCAGATTGTGAGATGATTTCTTTATTCTTCAACTATGAAATGATGTGGCTGGGGATAGCATTAAGTAGGGCAGGCAGGGCAGCAGATACAATATAGGAGATAGAGAATAATGTATGGGCATTTATCGGTAACCGGTTTGTAAACCATCAAGAGGTTGCCATGGCGACTATGTAAACCTCAAGAGCGAAGCTCCAAAGGTTTACGTTGCCATGGTAACCTCGAGATGGTTAGTCAAGCTGACTGCTGATATGTAGCCATACATTTTATTTTATAGTGTATGGTCCCCATAACTAGTGAAAGATTGAAGCATGATCCTTACTATCGTTATTTTAGTCACTGCTGCTCTGCTCCAGGTCAGGCTCTCATCGCTGCTGCTGTTTCAGGAAGGCTGTTGACCTGGGCAGCAAACATGCGCAGAGTGATCCCTGTTGTTATACCATCAATGTGATATACCATTGATGGATTAACAACATAGTGACATCACATTGTTGGTATAACAACAGTATAAAAATATAAATTTTGCCATATAAAAATGTTCTACCATATATTATAAGATAATATAATCAGATATAATATGGTCCTTTAGAAAGTAGGCAAGTGAAATACTGTATTGTGACATTTTTATGTGCCAGTACAGCCCTCTAAAGAAAATGGTCTAACCGTGTGATCCGGAAATTGGACAAGTCACATACAGAATTCATAAGCCACTTCACTCATTCCTTATTTTCACCACAGACAAGGCTACCACCTCTGCTCTTACATAAAATGTTCAACTAGGCCCTTATAATAACATTGAGAAAGAAATTTGAGTGGTTTGATTGGCTAGTACCCATGTATTAGCGATGTTTAATGCACGGGTATAATTTAGTCCAGCCAGTCAGGATGTGGTATCTGTTTGAAATCCTTGTACCAGCCTTAGAACTTTCAAAACTCCAGCAGCCACTTCTTATTTGCCCACTGTAGCTACTGTAAGAGACACAACTGCCATAATTTGCTATTTTTTCAGGTTCCCATGACAAAAAAAAAAGGTTTCATGTGTTAATTTTTTACTTTTTTCACCACTGTGTGGTTCTTTCCTTATTATAATTCTAGCAGCAATTTGTTTCTCGCCCACCTGCTTGTTTGCTTCTGCACTGGTTCACTGATCTGGCCATCTCTTATCTGTATCTTGTGCTCTCACACCCACCCTATCATCAGCAAACCAGGATCCTAATCAAAGAAACAGCTGAAAGGGTTATAGCCTAACCTGTACAAATTTATTCTGTTTTCTGTATATACCAAAATCACTTTCTTTGTTGCAGTCTCTTCGAGCTCGTGCTCAACCTTCCAGCTCCCCTTCCTCCACAGTCCTCAGATGCTGCCCTCTATCCTTACACGAAACAGCTTATGTGAAACATTTTTTTAAAAAGCACTTGCTATTACTGCCAACACTGTTTTATTTCTCAATCACCTTACTTTTGCTTGCACTAGTGCACCCAGTTCCACTCACCAGCCTTGAGTCTTGAAACTCTGTACTCCATGGTATCCACAAAAACATACAGTTTGATGGCAGATAAGGACTGCTTGGCTCAAACAGTCTGCCTATTCTCCCTACCTACTGTAACACTCAGACTTTACTTGATCCCCAGTTCCCCCCTTTCCTTACTACTAAGATTACATTAAGACTATCCCATGCCTTCTTGAATTGCACTACAGTTTTTGGCCCCACCACCTCCACTGGGAGGCTGTTCTAGGCATCCACCTCTCTTTCTGTAAAGAAGTACTTCCTCACATCTCCCCTGATCCAACCCCCAATCAGCTTCATAGCATGACCCCCCTAGTTCTTGAGCATCATTTTCTCTGAAAAAGGCTTCCCTCTTGAACTTTATTTATACCTGTGAAGTATCTGAAACTCTTTAACATATCACCCCTTTTCCTCCTTTCCTCCAGGATATACATATTGATGTCCTTCAAAGATCTCCTCAGAGGGCTTTTGACGCAGACCCTGCACCATTTTAGTTGCCCTCCTCTAGACCACCTCTACTCTGTCAATGTCCTTTTGGACATGTGGAGCATGATTCACAAAGGTCGGCACAAGCTGTGGCAAAGGCAGCTTGCACTGATCGCCAGTGTGCCAGGGACCCTGCACCTGATTCACTATTGAGAAGGGTCTGGGTGACAAAGTCCTGTGACTTGTGGTAACCCTGGTCCTGTGCCAAACAGTGCATCTTCATCGCTGGTATGGCGTTGGAATCGCCCAGACTGATGGTTCTGGGTGACTTCAATGCCTGGGTCGACGATGAATTTTCCGCCTTTGGTCAGCACTTCCTCCAAGTTGATGTCATCACTGGGCCTTACACAGATTGTTTCCTCGGCTACACATAATCACGGCCATTCCTTGGATTTAGTTTTTCTCCTGGGGATTAAGGCCTCTGATGTGGTGGTGGAACCTGTCAGTTGGTCCGATCATTACACCGCGAGCTTCAACTTCTTTGCTTCCCTTCGTAGGTCTGCCCCTGTGGAGATGGTTCGATACAGCCCATTACGGGATGTGTGCCCTGAAGACCTGATGGCGGTGTTGTCCCTCTCAGAGTTTCCGATTGCCAGCATGGGTCCAGAGGCTATGGTCTTGGCTTATAATCAGGCCATTTCCTTGGCCCTGGATGAAATTGCTCCTGTCCGTGTTCATCCCCTCTCTGTTCGCCCTTGGGCCCCATGGTTTGATGGGTCCTTGAGGGAGTTGCGACGTGTGGGTCGACGGTTAGAGCGTCGTTGGAGGAAATCTGCTCTGGATGCTGACTGCCTTAGTTTGGAGGAGCATTATCAGCTCTACCAATCAGAGATCTCCCATAAGAAGGCAGAATTTCTGTCCTGGGAGATCTCTGTCACTCAGAATCGACTGGCTCAGCTCTTCAGAACTGTGGACAGGCTGTGCAACCCAGCCTGTCTCCAGTTCCGTCGAGCTTTTTCACAGAAGGAGTGTGAAGAGATCGCCCAATTCCTTACGAATAAGATTGTCAACATCAGATCCGAGATCCAGCCTACACACTCTTAGGGGGAAGCTTTTGGTCGGCGTTCGGCCATGAAACCTTCTGTCTCCTGGTGTTCCTTTGACCTGCCGACATTCAATGATATTATGTGGATCATCCAGGGGATGTGCCCTACATGCTGTAGTTTAGATCCGGGCCCTATCTCCCTAATTTTGGGTTGTATCGAGATTGTTGGCCCGTTTCTGGTTCAAATAATCTGGTGCTCCCTAGAATTGGGTGAGTTTCCCAGCTCCCTAAAGGAAGCTGTGGTGACTCCCCTTTTGAAGAAGACTTCTTTGGACCCAGATGTTTTTTCCAACTACAGACCAATCTCAAACCTTCCCTTTATCGGGAAGGTTATTGAGAAGGTAGTGGCAAACCAGCTGGATGACCATTTGACCATCCATAGTATCTATGAACCTCTCCAGTCTGGTTTTCGTAAGAGGCATAGTACCGAGACTGCTCTGGTTCGGGTGCTCAATGATCTCCTGATGGCGAGATCAGAGGAACCGTCTCTATCTTGGTCCTCCTTGATCTCTCAGCTTCTTGACACTGTAGACCATGGGGTTTTGCTCAAATGCCTGGAGTCCATCTGTGGCCTGTCTTGTACAGTGCTCAGATGGTTTTCATCTTTCTTATCTGGGAGAATGCAGAGAGTTGTGTGGGATTTTTCTTCTGACCCTTTCCTCTGCATTGTGGTGTTCTCTGGGTTCGCATTTTCCCTATGTTGTTTGCAGTGTATATGCTGCCCCTCGGAGACATTGTAAGAAGGTATGGGCTGAGGTTTCACTGCTATGCCGATGATACCTAGCTCTACCTGTCTTTGCCCCTGACCAGGTTAGTGCTCTCTCAGAATTTAATAGCTGCCTCGCTGAAATCCAGGACTGGATGAATGTGAACTGGTTAAAGTTGAACGCCAGTAAGACTGAGGTTTTGGTTGTGGATCCGGGGCATGGGACAGGTGGGTTGGGGTCTGGTCAGCCCTCTGGTGTATTACTGGGGGGGACCCGATCCTTTCCTCTGAACGGGTGCATAACCTGGGTGTGGTACTTGATGATGGGCTGACCCTTCGTCACCAGGTGTCTTCTGTCATTAAGTCTGCATTTTACCATCTTAGAAATATTGCCAGGGTGAAACACCTCATTCTGTCCAGCGATTTACCCGTGTTGGTCCATGCCTTTGTGACATCTCACCTTGACTACTGCAACTCCCTATACTTGGGGCTTCCTGGGGTTGATATCCACCACTTGCAGCTAGTGCAGAATGCTGCTGCAAGATTAATGATGGGGGTGACTAGAAGGACACATATCACCCCTGTGCTGAGCGATCTGCACTGGCTGCCTATACAGTGGTGGATCACCTTTAAAGTAGGTCTTTTGACCTTCAAAGCCCTGCACAGACTCGGCCCTGATTACTTGAAAGAACTCCTGGTTCCTTACCGCCCTTTGCGACAGCTCTGTTCAGCCGATGAGGGGTTGCTAGAGGTTCCAAGGGTTATATTGAAGTCCTTTGGGGCTAGGGCCTTTGGTTTTGTGGCCCCTACCCTTTGGAACTCTCTGCCTCGCCGGCTTAGAGAATGCACGGCCGTGGAAGTTTTTAAGTGGGACTTTAAGACTTTCTTATGGAAAAAGGCTTTTATTGACTGAAGTTTGTTTTGTTTTGTCGATTTTATTTGTATATTTTGATTTTATGCTCTGTTTGTATAGCGCCTTGGTTTCTGAAAGGGGCTAAATAAATAAAGTTATTATTATTATCTGTAAGGTGTGCCGAAAGCCGCGGGGTGACAGTGCAGCAATAGCACCATGGACAGCAGCCCTTGGTGGCTATTGCGCTGCCCCCCAGCCCCAATCCCTGTTAAAAATAAACCCATCCCTGGTGTTCTAGTGGACCCTCCCACCCCAATCCCCATTAAAATTATGACAAGACCCTGGTGGCTAGTGGTCCTCCCCAGCCCCAATCCCTGTTTATAAAGTAAGAAAAGTCCCTGGTGGTCTAGCAGACCCCTTCACCCCAATCCCCGTGTAAAAATTATGAAAAAATGCTGGTGGTTAGTGGTCCCCCTATCCCAACCTGATCCCCATTTCTGAAGTAATAAAATTCGCTGGTGGTCTAATGGACCTCCCAAAATGGCAGGCAGTGCCCCACTACCCCACTCCCCCCATCCCATTCCAGAGTCAGTGCCCGGCACAGCCTTCCTCTCAATTCTCAGTTCAATTTTATTTGATTAACAAAGATAGAATAAAATGCTGAGGTTATTGCAGAGGATAAAATTAATTTGATATACATACATACATACAACTTTGTTTCCTACTTTAAAATAGAGACTCTTCAAACTTCATTCATTCTAAAGCATGACATCTAAAATAGAGTAAGTGCTTATACAGCACTTTTTTTATAAACTTCATACAGTGTCTGGAATTTCCTAGTGGACTAGCTTATCAAATTCAGTTAATTATCCAAAGGGAGCAGACAGGAATAGATAATTCATTCACACTTATTTAGCTCCATTTGCTGCCAAAACAAGATTCTTCGACTTGATCTTTTGTGCTATTTTTTTTCCGTTTGGCAACTGAGGCAAAAAAGGCTGCTGTCTGATCAGCATCCGAGAGTGCAAAAGGATGTAAGAGTATGAATAAAACATTGTAAGTTGAATTATTATAACATCTTAAGATGTTATTTAGGTATTTGGATCGAAGATCAGAATAAAATGGGACATTTATTGTTAAATGAGCTAAAGATTTGGGAGTAGAGGAATTACATAAACACAAATGTTCTTCAGTTAGTTCATTAGTACTAATTCTCTTGTTAAAGTGGGTATATTTAGAATTGATTAAACCAAATCTTGCCCATGTTACAAATGTTCTTTTGACAGTAAGTGGAAGAAAGAAATAGTCTTCTGTGTTGTGATCAGTTTTATTAACTCTGTACCAAGGGGCACATTTCTGGGATCTGATCGCCTCCACATCCTTTTGTCTTGCAAGGGCAGATAATGTTTTCTTTATTTAATGTTTGTATTGTAAAGAAATAGATATATTCGTTTGAAAATCCAGCCAAAGGTGATTAAGCTTAGTTTTATCAAGAATAATACTATAATTAGTGCCAATAGCCATTTAGAGTTTAGGCTCAGTTGCTGCCATTTTATTTTTTCTTGAAGGCAGGCAAAGGGGAGCATATTATATTTAATATTTTCAACCAATATGATATACAGTGAAATTGAGTGATAATATTGATGGGGATTTTCCCCAACTCTGCCTTAACCATTGCCAAAGAAGATGACAGAGGAACCATTAGTAGTGATTTATGAAAGTGTAATAGAGGGGTCTCAAGTACTGGAAAAATGATCAGTGGCCCAGACTTCAGTGCCACAGGTAAATAATGGATTAAGTTTTGCAACAGCAGCTTGAAGGACTGGAGTTATAGTAAGACCACCATATTTATAATGGAATTTCAATAGAAGAAAAAGAAGAATCTGCATTTATATAGCGCTTTTCATATACAGTGTATCTCAAAGCACTTTACAAGCAATGCTAGACTGGTAGTGAAGTGACTGAATGTGTAGCGGCCGCCATATCGCACATCATCACCCACATACAGCCTGGATAATTGCATGAACCAGTTTATGGGAAGGGGAATGTCGCCAGGACACTGGAAATGTGCCTTGGCATTTTGTTTTGCTTTTATTCGGGTTTTGTCATGTTGCAGCCAATTTGTATTTGCTGTTACTTCAATCTCTAAGTAAATATATTCCCTAACAGTATCTATTTTTTGTTTATCCAGATAAAAATAAATTTTAGTGTTTTCAGAGCCAAAAATCAGTGACTTCGTTTTAACTAAATTTATTTTAAGTTGGAGATTTTTGCATTTTTCATTGATAGTGTCAATTTTTCTTTGTAAACCTTTTCTTGATAGGAAAAATAAAACTATATAATCAGCAAAGGCCATTATGTGACATAATAAACCATTATTTTTTGGGGGGTCATATTGTATATTGTCATTAAACTCCGTTGCAACATGGCAAAAATATAGAACACCCAACCAAGAGATCTAATTGGTTCAAAAGCATCACAAAAGGAACTCTCAACATGGCATTAATTCAGCAATAATGCCATCCTGGAAGTGAAGTACCGATGTGTGCCACAGAGAACAAAATAAGCAATAGTGAAATGTTGGAATTCAAGCTGCCGAAAGGAAGTCCTTGCCTGTTCTACCCACCCACCCGATTGCCTGAGACTATTGCATGGAAGACAATAGTGGAACGAGTAGGAAAAGGTGTCTGGCTCAAACAGGAGTAATAGAATGGGGGAGACTTGAAACTTGTACACTGTTCAGCGGTAAATGATACACCATCCATGGCAGAGGCACATTTCAGCATCAAAGCGACACAGCAAGCAATTTTTATGCAGTTACTTACTGTAACACTCGGACATTAGTGGTGACAATGTGAGGCATGACACCAGATGATTAAGCTCAGCACCCTAAGTACATGAGCACATATGTAAATGATTTGGTACATGTTGTACAGTTCAGATCGCAGCACGAACACATTCAAGAAATATAGAACTCCTAAGTAGTTTAGTAATATAACTGCCATTTGGAATCATAAACCAAGTGTAAAAAAAGGTTAAGTGATATATAGTAGTGGCACATGAGTGTTTTTTTTGGCCACAACATCAGTCATTAAATAGATGTATATAGATAGATCCGAGGAGTTAGAAAAGTGCATTGAACATATTTCCACGTAATAACCTCAATGTTTTCCTGATCTAGTGAGCAATAGACAGAACATCCTTCAAACATTATGTAACTTATGACCATGTTACAAGCACATTAAGTCACTCTGAAGGTGGTATCTAATGGGGGATTAATGCATGGTTAGTGGTTGCACCGGCCCGCGGCCCGTTGCCACAACCCCCCCAACCATGCATTAATTCCACATTAGATGCCACTTTCATCATGGCTTAATGCTCATATAAATCATTCACATTCAGATTAAAGAGTGCAGGTACTAGTAGGCAACCTTGTTTGACCCCTCTAGTGGAGGGGAAGGGATCAGTTGTATTACCCTGGGACTCAGATCTTACTTTTGTAGATGTGTTTGAATATAGTGACTGTATTGGAGTTAAAAGGGATTCATTGGTACCCTCATGCCTTAATTTATCCCATAAAATATTGCGATAAATAGAATTGAATGCTGAGGTGAAGTCTATCAATAAAGAATAACATTTCGTTCTTTTGATTTACATATATTCTTTAAACGTGTGCTAAACAATAAATGTTATCTGTTGTGGAGAAATTTCATCTAACTCCTGCCTGAAAAGGAGAAATAGCATTTGTGTGATTGATCCATGTTGTTAATTTCTTCAGTAATAATTTAGAAAAAAATTTAGACTCTGTATCCAGGAGACTAATAGGCCAGCAATTGGAAGGGTCTAGATGAGAACCTTTTTTTGTTCAAAGAAATAATTATGTTGACTTTCCTTGAAGCTGGTACATAGTTATTTTTAAGACAAGTATTGAAGTATTTCATGAGCAAAGGAGACCAGAAGTCCACATTACACTTGTAGATTTCTGACAGAATAGTGTAGGGCCCTGGTGCTTTATTATTAACCAAATTTAAAATAACTTCTGTTGCTTCAGCTACATCAATATTTAGAGCATGAAATTCTTTATTAGGGTTATATTATAGTTATTACTTTTCAGGAGAATCACTTTTATAGTTAAATAGCCGATGGTAGTGTGATATCCATCTTCCTTAGGGATTAATGCTAGCAGAGCAGATTGAAGCCAGAAGGGAAGGAAGGAAACATATTCAATTCAGTGCTTTAGAGTAACTGGTAATTGCTATTTTTCTTTTAAACTTAGATTGTGGGCTTTTAGTGACACTATACTTTCTTTGTTGTCTTTACTTATAATTGTTTTTGGGCTGTTGAAAATTTAAAACATAGTGGTGGTGTAATTCTGTGCTGTCTTTAATTGCTGCAAATTCTCGCCCCTTCCCCAACTCTTAATTATATGCCCTGTTAAATCTGATTGACAGGAGCTAAACACAGGGTATAGTAAGGGGTGTGAAGAAGGAGGGGCATAAGGGGGAAGAAGCCCACCCTCAGCACGATAAGTGTTTTGACTCATTTATTTATTTATTGGTTTCCTTTTCTTTAAAAAAATAATCTGAGGATCAGTGGAAGGATTTTTAGTACAGTAAATTAATAAAAAGGGAACTAGGAGAGCTTCAGTAGCAGACAAGTAGTAGAATTGCAGTATAATGCGGGGAGTGGTGCAATGCAGTGGCTGGGGCAGACATATTCAGGCAGACCTTCTGGACACTGAGGTGCTGCCTTATCTGCTTGCATCTCTGACTGGGCGGGATGAGGTAGCCAGACTCAGAGCGAAGTAAACTGGGTCAGGAGTACCATCACCCCTATCCAGGGACCACCCAGTCCAATGCAACTGCCTCAAAGGATGCAGAGAACGAGAAGCACTTGGATGACTGGGCTCAGGGAGGGTTACAGCAGTCAGGCAGAGGCACATCCCAGATCCTATTCCACTCAAGAACTCATATGCCACACTGGCAAATGAGGACAACCAAATAGAGGTACCCAGAGAAGTGGAAGGAAAGGATGTGGACGTTAGCCAAGGAGGTGACCTCAGCGGGGAAAACAGTGGACCCCAGAGGAGGAGGAAGCGAATCCTGGTGGGAGACTCCATCATAAGAGGGATCCAGCTAGGAACACAGGAGGGGGAGGACAGAGAGGTGAGGTGCCTACCAGGTGCCATGGCATGGAGGGATGGTAGGAAGATCCTGGGGATCACTGGGAAGGCAAGACGGGAAGGTGAGCTGGATGTCATTATCCACCTAGGTACTAATGACCTGGCAAATGGGGAGCCAAAGGAAGTTCAGGAAGAGTTAGGAAACTGGGAGGGGTCTCAAGCAAGTAGCTACTTCTGTCACTTTCAGAAGTACTACCTGTGAGAGGCAAGGAGAGATAGAGTGCATGCACCAGGAACTTTAACTTATGGTTAAAGAACTGGTGCTGTGAGGAAGGGTTTGGATCATTGGTGACTGGGGACCCACCTGAGGGATGGAGGTTTGTTCAAGCCTGACGGCCTGCATCCATCCTGGAGGGGAATCCAAGACTCAATGATAAGTTTAAATGCTACATTGACAAGCATTTAAACTAGCAAAGGGGGTGGCAGGCCAGCAAGGAGGGTACCTACTTGCTCACCCCCCAGCTAGCAGTGGAACCAGTGAACCAGAGGAGTGGCTATCTCTGCAAAGCAGTGTGCAAAAGATGGAGATTAGTGCCCAAGAGGTGGATAAGCAGAAAAGGGGCAAAATTCAGCAGAAGGGCAGACAGCAAGGAGAACCAGGGATAAATGACAACCAAGGAAGGAGTAGAACAGTGAAACAGTCTAGGGAGGTCAAATCATGGAAAGCCATGTGTGAAAATGCCAGGAGCCTTAGCAACATGATGGAAGATCTGGAGGCTGTCATGGTACAGTCAGACCTGGACATTGTGGCCATCACTGAAACCTGGTGTAATGATAACCATGACTGGGAGATGGCCATACCTGGCTACAACATATTCAGAAGAGACAGAGCAGGCAGGAAGGGAGGAGGAGGGCACTGTATGTGAAAAAATGACATAAGGGCCACAGAGATCCAGGAGGAACAAATGGGGAGAGATACTGTGGGTTGCTGGAAAAGAAAATGGGGACAGCCATCCACACAGGTGTGGTCTATAGACCACCAGCCCAGGAGGAAGAAACAGATAGGAGTTGATGCTAGCCATCCAAAGGATGGCAGACAAGGGTGAGGTAGTACAGGTTGAGACTTAATATTCCAGACGTGGACTGGAGCATCCCAGCAGCAGCATCAACTAGGAGCAGATTTATCCTGGACTCTTCATGGTGCCTTCCTCAAGCAACTGGTCATGGAACCAACTCGGCAGAAGGCAATACTGGACCTTGTGTTCACAAACAGGGACAGTGTGATGAGGGTAACAGTGGGGGAGCACCTGGGAAACAGTGACCACCAGTCATTGTGGTTTGAAATCACAGAAAGAGCAGAACCAAACCACACAAAAACACGTATCCTGAGTTTTAGGGGGGCAGACTTTGGGAAAATGGGGAGATACTTGAAAGAGTCATTAAGGGGAATGATACAGGAATCAGGGGTTGAGGAACAGTGGGCAGTATTTAAAATGGGGATTACAAGAACAACAGAATTATGCATTAAGCAGGTTAGCAAGAGGAAAAGGAAGAGGAGACCATTATGGTTTTCCAAAGAGGTAGCAAAGAAAGTGAAAGCCAAAAAGATTGCATTCAGGCAATACAAAAAGACACAGGCAGAAAGGGATAGGGAGGAGTACCAGGAGAAGCAAAGGGAGGCAGGGAGGTCAGTAAGGGAAGCCAAAGCTCAGACAGAAGAACACATTGCAAAATCAGTGGTAGAGGGACAAACCTTTACAGGTACATAAGTGAAAAAGAAAGACAAAGGAGGGATAATGAGACTGAAGGGGAGGATGGGGCCGCATGGAGGATGACAACAGTAAAGCTGACATATTGAACAGGTATTTCTGCTCTGTCTTTACTGAGAAGAGGAGGGTAATGGGTCTGAAGGGAGTACAAGGGTGAGAATGGTGCAGAAATGGACACAAGTCCCTTTACACGAGAAAGGGTCCTGAAGGAACTGGAAGTAATAAGAGTTGATAAAGCAATGGGGCCAGATGGGGTGCACCACAGGGTCCTTAAAGAACTAAGAGAGGTGGTGGCTGAACCTCTGGCTATCCTGTTTAGCTGATCACTGGAAACAGGGGAGGTACCCAAAGACTGGAGGACAGCAGATGTAGTTCCCTTATACAAAAGTGGGAACAAAGAGGAAGCAGGGAACTACAGACCAGTCAGCCTCACCTCGGTAGTGGGGAGATCATGGAAGCACTACTAAGGAGAGATTGGTGGAACATCTGGTTGTCAATGGACTGCAGGACCCAAGGCAGCATGGTTTCACCAGGGGAGGCCGCGTCAGACCAACCTCATTGAATTTTTGACTGGGTGACTAGGGAGGTGGATCAGGGAGGGCAGTGGACATGGCCTCATCTGGACTTCAGCAAGACCTTGACACTATGCCACATAGAAGACTATTACACAAACTGGGGAATATGGGTGTGGGCAGGACAGTAGTGTGGTTGGTAGGTAACTGGCTGGGTGGCAGGACACAGAGGGTGGTGGTAAATGGCTGTCACTCCACAGAGGGAAGAGTGACCAGTGGGTACCACAGGATCAGTGCTGGGACCGGGTCCTAGTCAACATCTTCATCAGTGACATTAAGCAGGACCTAGAAGGCAGAATTTCACTGTTCACTGATGACACAAAGCTCTGTAACAGAGTAGGCACACCAGAGGGTGTAGACAGAATGAGAAGCGACCTGCAGAAACTTGAAGAATGGTCAGGAGTTTGGCAGTTGAAATTCAATGCAAAGAAGTGCAAGATAATGCATATGGGGCACAAAACCCGGCACAATATATCAGTTGGGGGTGAGGATATAGCATGCACTAAGCAGGAAAGGGATCTTGGGGTTGTCATCTCTGATGACCTCAAGGTAGAAACAGTGTGACAAGGCAGCAGGTAAAGCAAATAGGATGCTGGGATGTATAGGCAGGGCATCACCAGCAGGAAAAGGGAGGTCATAATTCCGCTGTACAAGACACTAGTGAGGCCCCACCTGAGTACAGTGTACAGTTCTGGAGACCATACCCATGTAAGGACATAGACAGGGTAGACAAGGTTCAGAGAGGGCAACAAAGATGGTGCATGGATTGCATCACAGGTCCTATGAAGACAGGTTGAAGGAAGTGAACATGTACTCCCTGGAGGAGAGGAGGGAGAGAGGATATGATAGAGACATACAAGTATCTTACAGGGAGGAACAGGGCAGGAAAACACTATTTTAAGTGAAAAGATGTTCCAGGACAAGAGGGCATGGGATGAAGTTGGAGGGAGGGCGATTCAGAGGAAACATGAGAAGGAATTTCTTCACAGAACGGGTGGTGGACAAGTGGAACACCCTGCCAGAGGAAGTGGTGGGGGCTGAAACAATCATGGGATTTAAGAATGCATGGGATAGACATAAAGGAATTCTGGAGGTCAGGGGTAAGGGGCAATAGACTTCTAGCAAAACAAACTGAACTTACTAGCTCAAATGGGCAGACTGGGTGGGCCATAGACCCTTATCTGCCGACACTGTCTATGTATCTATGTATCTATGAAAGGGTTCAGAGTCCTTGGCTACTATATGCCAAAATGCTTTTGAAACCGTATTCTCTATTATTGGTAACATTTTCCCATTGATTTTCTCTAAATTCAACCTTCTGCATCTTGAAGAAGTCCTTGTATGTTTTCCTTGCCTGACATAGCATTTTTAAATTGTTTTTATTTAGATGTAGTTTTGTTATGTTCACAATGCTTTTTGATTTCTTTTTTGGCTGTTTACATTCAGCATCAAACCAATTGTTCTTAATACTGTAACTTGATTGGTATTATAAAGTGGAATATTTTATTAATTAATTTATGTGAGTTTTGGTGACCAGGTAGGACCACTGAGACAATTGCAATCCCTTTTTCTGGGTCGACCCGGATATAAATATGATTTTTTTTTGTTGTTGTTGTTTAACCAGGAGTAGCACACTAAGCTGAAAGCTTTTTTACAGGAGTGACCTGGGAGCACAGAAAGTTAAGTGACTTGCTCAGGGTCACACAGTATGCAAGTGGAAGCTGTGAGATTCAAACCCATGTCTGGTGCGCTGGATGTCACCAGATTTGCAGCTCACAGCCTTAAACCACTGCACTATACTGCCTCCCTCACTGTGCTATGTTTTCATTAATTTAAAAATTTGTATCACATTTTCCATTTCTATTGGAGAGAATGATTGATATATAGTGTCTATTAAACTTTTTGCTAAATGAGTATGGAAAAGATCATTCATTTTTCCTGATGTTGGCAGATTTATTTTGAATTTTTGTTTCCCCTGAATTATTGGATTTTTTATAGGGTCAATTGTCAGATTAATTGGTTGTTCATCAATGGAGCATGATCACTTGCTGTTCCCAGCTCAATATTCAAACAGTCAACAAGACCATACATTTCAAAGTTGTAAAAATATTGATTACACTCTGGCCATTTAGGCCAAAAAAGGTTAAATTCCCCATTTAATTTCCCCTTGTTCTCCCATTGAATGTTATTAGAGCATCGTCATTAATAAAATGTTTCAAAGCTCTCCCCCTGTCATTGATTACCATATCTTTGGATTCTTTGGTGAGTATGTCCCTCCCTTCCATACTGTAATTGAAGGTATGAAGGGGAGATTGTCATAATTGGCTATTTGAGCATTAAATTCACAACAAATAACTATATTATCTCTCGGAAAAGCAGATGAAGCTGCCTCTACATCTGCTGATATCTCTTTCAATAATTTATTAAAGTTTGGAGCTTTAGGGGGAATATATACATTACCCAGCATTAATATCATGTGGTTCCATTTAATTATTAAGATCATACAATTAAGAGATATTTTGCAAGGTTAAACAACTCTCAAATAGTTGGAGATTTTAATATAAATAGCCAGTCCAACCATGTATATACCATACTGATTGGACTTTTGAGCTGAAGAATGTAACACTTCGTAACCATTAATAAAAATAGGATCCTGGACCCAAGTTTCCTGCATTATTCTATAGAAAATTATGTTACAAAATCAGACCATTCATTGTCCCCTAGTTTCTGTTTCAGACCATCCACATTCCAAGATAAGACGTTTGCATCTCTACTATTAAAACTCTGGGGTTCTGTATTGGTGTCTTTCAGTGGTTGTGGTTTTAGTCAGATGGGGCAGATGGGAGGAGGTTGCATTTAGATGTTCTAAGTTTATAAGGTCTACCACCAATATGTTGTTTAGAGGCATGCAGGAAGCTTTACGCAGGATTCAGCTCTCCACCCATCACCATGGACGGGTACTGACTGAGCTGTCAATGAGCTACTGAGTGCAGTACGCAGCATGCATACTATACTCAGTAGCTCACTGACAGCTCAGTCAATGCCCAGCCATGGTGGTGAGCAGAGGGCTGTGCCAGGTGGCAACTCTGTGATAGACCAGGGACAAGCAAGGTGGTGGGGCACTGCCTTTTGAGGTGGGGTGGTCCACTAGACCACCCGGCACATTTATTACTTCACAAACAGAGATCAGGGCTGAAGTGGGGCGGGGGGACCGCTAGCCACCAGGGTCTTATGGTCCGGTAGCCACCAGGGACTTTTCTTAATTTATAAATGGGGCTTGAGGTTGGGGGGGACCATGGCACAATGCCACAAATGTCAAAACCCTCCCAGAAGAAACATCTGAGTACCCTTAGACCAGCCCTGACTGGCCTAAGGGTAATTATAATTTTGCCCTCAGGGAGGATTTTGTGAATTCCAAATTGGAAGGTATGGCAGCCTGCATCTACCACAAGCCCCCTTGTGCCATGCTGTAGCCCATTTTAAGGCACAAGACTGGTGAAAGCCCCTTTTGGCACATGCAGCCTCTGTTTGATGCAGGCTGCTTTTCTGAATAGCTCCCAGTGCATCATTTGGTGCAAGGCCCACTTGCATCTTTCATGCTTGACACAGGCACCTTGCATCATTCTAGGGTCTTTGTGAATTGGGCCAGTGGTCTCCAGAAATGGATACAGTACTCTAGTTGAGGTCTCACCAGTGCTTTACACAGCAGTATCAACACCTCCCACTTCCTGCTGGTGATATCCCTCCCTATGCACCCTAGCATCCCACTGTCTATCCCCACTGCCTTGTCACACTGCCTGGCCTCCTTTAGGTCATCAGATATGATTACACCCAGGTCTCTTTCTTGTGTGGTGGTAACTAGCACCACTCTCCCCATTTTGTACTCTGCCCCTGGGTTACTGTGCCCCAAGTGCATGATTTTTCATTTCTCCACATTATAACTCAGCTGCCACATTCTTGACCACTCCTCTAGCTTTCTTAGATCCCTATTCATCCCCCCTTGTGTGTCTACCCTATTGTAGATCTTAGTGTCATCTGCAGAAAGGCATACATTCCCTTCTAGCCCCTCTGCAATGTCACTAATAAAGACATTAAAGAGGACTGGTCCCAGTATTTACCCTTGTGGCACTCCTGTATATCCAATAACAAAGAAAAGAAACAGAATTTTTAAATCTGCCAAGTGTCTCACTCTTGCTGGAAACCTGCAGGAAACATACTCTCTCTCTCGTTCTTGCACTCCCTCTCTCCTCTGCCAAAGGAACAGCACTCAGCCATATTGTAACTTCAAAATTTAAAATAAACTACAACTACAAAATCCACATTAGGCCAAAAAATCATAAAGCAAAACAAGGTCAACAGAAAACAGCAAGTGAAAGAACTCCTTTAGGTAAAATTACATTGAAGAGTTTACCTTTTTAATATTTACACCTCACTATTTTAGTTTTTCAATGCATGTAAAACATAGACAGCCATGTTGTAAGCACAATAAGACACTTCAGGTGTGTGTATTGTGCATCTCTAACTGCATCTGCAGGGGTTGAAGGCACTCAGCCCAATATCATGCCCCAGAGAAAGCAGTTAGATCTGCACAATGCATACCCAGTTATGTTTTATTGCTTACAAATAAAACTCTCTTAAATAAAAAATGAATAACTAATTGAATGGTCTTTCCACTCATGATCCCCCTTCTTACTCACATAGACAAATCTGAAAAATCAAGCACTTTTCAGAGTTTTCATTTGTGGTTTCAACCCAATCACCTCCTGGTTAGTTAACAACCACCTGATCCTTAGAGCAACCAAAACTAGGTGTATGGTGTTTAGATCCCAGAACTTGCTAACTTGTTTAGCTGATCCACTTGCAATTGTAACAGTAGATAGCAACACTACTGAACATTTAACACGTTGGGAATGGGATCAGAGAAGTGCAGGAGGAATTTATAGAGTTGGGGAGGGGCTTTAGACAAGTAGCATACACGGTAACCTTCTAGGAGGTGCTGCCTTTCTATGGCATGGGTGAGCCTAAGGTGCTCCACACCATGGGATTCAATCAGTGGTTGAAAAACTGATGCAGAGCTCAGGGATTTTGCTTCATTGGGGACTGGGGGTCCACCTGGAGGGATATAGGCCTATATTGGCACGATGGTCTGTCCAGGAGGGGAACCAGGAAACTAGGTGAGAGGTTTAAATGCTTCTTTGGCAAGCACTTAAACTAGCCAAGAGGGGGCACTGAAAAGGAGCAGGAAAATCCCAGCCCCCCTGTATACAAAACAGGGTAGTTAGCAAGGCAAACACTAAAATAGAGAAGTCAGTAAGGAGAAGGGTAGGGGTAAATGGAGAAAAAGGCAAAGGCAGTAAGAACAGGGATAGGCTAAAAGGGGTAAGGCCATCACAAAATGGAGGGCAATGAGTACCAACACCAGTAATCTGGGTAACAAGCTCCCTGAATTAATGGCCTTGATGGAAGAGGGAAGTCTGGATAGCGTGGCAGTCACAGAAACATAGTACACAGAGAACCATGACTGGGATGTCAACATACCAGAGTACACAATCTACAGGAGGGACAGGGATGATAGAAAAGTAGGAAGAGTAGCTCTCTACATAAAGGAAGGGATCAAAGCAAAGGAACTAAAGGTAAACAGGGAGGAGAGAAGGCAGTGTGGGTCACCCTGGAGACAGGAAATAGCACCAAAATCTGCATGGGGGTTGTATACAGACCCCCATCTCAGGGGGAAGGAATGGACAAGGAAATGATAGATGCAGCTGAGTAGAGCTGCACAGAGGCTCTAAGACCATGCAAGATCACAACAAAGCAGTCTTGGCACACCTGTGAAGGACAAAGAAAAACTCTCCATGCATTAAAAGTAGTATAATTACTTATCTTTACTGGAAATATCAAAAACAGAGACAGCAGACACAAAGTGCAAAATACAAGTGCAGACACAGAAAAATGTCTGCCATCACTGTTTTTGATATTTCCAGCAAAGATAAGTAATTATATTACTTTTAATGCGTGGAGAGTTTTTCTTTGCCCTTCATGGGTGTGCTAAGACTGTTTTGATGCAAAATGATAGATGGCATCCTTAGGATGACAGAAAAGGGGAAATATTGCTGATGGGGGACCTGAATATGCCAGATATTAACTGGAACACCTCTACTGATGCCACATCCAAGAGTAGGATCATTCTTGATGCCCTTCATGGGGTATGCCTCAGATGGCTAGTGTTGGAACCCACTCAGGAGGGAGCAATCTTAGACCTGGTACTCTCAAACGGGGACAGAGAGAGGATCTCAGATTTAGAAGTAGGTAGCCATCTGGGAACAAGTGACCACCACACAGTGTGGTTCCTGATAAACACAGCCATAGAGACAAGCTATACAAAAGTGAGGGTACTGGATTTTAGGAGGGCTGACTTTGGCAAAATGGAAGAGTGCCTCATAGAAGCACCAGCAAACGGGCAAGAAGGAGGGGTGGAGGGACAATGCGGAAATATCAAAACTGCCATCACAGAGGCAACAGGCCTTTGTGTGAAGCAAATAAACAAATCAAAACGAAGTAAAAAAAATCATGATTCTTAAAAGAGATGGTGGGGAAGGTTAGAGAGAAAAAGGTAGCATTCAGGAAGTATAAGGAATCACAGAAGGACCAGAACAGAGAACTGTACCAGTTAAAGCAGAAGGAAGCGGGGAAAGCAGTCATAGTAGCAAAGGCCCAAACCAAGGAAAAGATAGCCAACTCAGTTAAGAAGGGGGACAAACCTTTAATAGGTACATTAGGGAGCAAAGAAATACAAAGGAGGGGATAGTGAGGCTTAATAAAGAAAAGGATGGGTGGGCAGAGGGTGACAGTGAAAAAGCAGGGATACTGAATGAATACTTCTGCTTGGTATTCACAAAAGAAGAGATGGGGATGTTCCTAATCCAATCAATAGAAGAACTCTGGATAGGGGGTCGATACCAGTCCATTCACAGAAGAAAGAGTTCCAAAAGAACTCCTGAAACTGAAGGTGGACAAAGCAATGGGACCTGACAGGATTCACCCCAGAGTTCTAAAAGAACTAAGGGGAGAATTAGTCACACCACTGACTACTCTTTTTAACAAATCATGGGAGGATGGTGTGGTACCTGAGGACTGGAGGACAGTGGACGTGATTCCTCTTCACAAAAGTGGGAGTAAGACAGAGGCAAGAAACTACAGACCTGTTAGCTTGACCTCAGTGGTAGGGAAAATGATGGAATCACTTCTGAAAGTCTTTGGTAACCAGGTAAGGCCCACTAGGCACAAGTGCCTGTTTTCAGGGGCGACCTGGGAACACTGGGTGGTTAAGCTTCAGAGTCACACAGTATGCAAGTGGAGGTTGTGAGAATCAAACCCAATTCTGGTCTTCTGGATGTATCAAGCTCGTTCACGGCTTGTTATTCTAACCTCTAGGCTATACTGCCAGCCCAGAGGCCAGGGGCACAGGACCCAAGGTAGCATGGATTCACAGCGGGAAGGTCATGTCAGACGAATCTAATTGATTTCTTTAACTGGGTGACCAAAGTAGTAGACCAGGAAGGGGCTGTGGACATGGCATACCTAGACTTTAGCAAGGCATTTGACACAGTCCCGCACAAAAGATTAATAAACAAGATAGCCAGCTTGGGAGTGGGTCCCTGGGTGGTAGCCTGGGTAAAAAATTGGCTGGACAACAGGACACAGAGGGTAATAATAAAAGGAGACCACTCTGAAGAAAGGGGGGTTACTGGTGGGGTACCGCAGGGTTCAGTACTGAGACCGGTCCTTTTTAATGTCTTTATAAGTGACATAGCAGAGGGACTAGAAGGAAAAGTATGCCTCTTTGCAGATGACGCAAAGATCTGCAACAAGGATGATAAGGTCAAGGGGGGTCGAGAAGGGACTTGGCAAGGTTGGAGGAATGGTCAGAAGTATGGCAGCTTAGATTCAATGCAAATAAGTGCAAAAGTAATGCATCTGGGAAACAAAACCCAGGGAAGAGTACACAGTAGGTGGGAGGTAGTTACAACAAAAATGGAAAGGGACCTGGGGGTAGTCATATCAGATGACCTAAAGGTAAAAGCAATATGAGAAGGCAGTAAGGAGGGCTGGAGGGATACTGGGATGTACAGGGGGAGACATCACCAGTAGAAAACAGGAAGTTGTTATCCCACTGTACAGAGAGTTGGTGAGACCCATTCTGGAGTACTGCATGCTGTTCTGGAGACCCCATCTCCACAAGGATATAGACAGGATGGAGGCAGTCCAGAGGAGGGCAATTAAAATGGTGCAGGGTCTGCACCAGAAGCCATACGTAGTGAGAACAAAGAAGCTTAATATGCATACCATTGAGGAAAGGGGAGGGACATGATAGAAACTTTCAAGTACCTCAGGGGAATCAACAAAGTCCAAGAGGGTAGCATCTTTCAGAAAACAGATGTGCAAGAACAAGGGGGCACAATTTGAAGATAGAGGGGGGACGGCTCAGGGGCAAGGTGAGGAAGTATTTTTTTACAGACACATGGAATGGCCTTTTTGAGGAGGTCATGGGGTCAAAAACAGTGGGGGAATTCAAGAATGCTTGGGACAGACAGAAGGCATTTCTGGTGGGGGTTAGGAAGAAGTAGGCTGCTGGTTAACTAGTATCTGCAGTTTATCCAATAGGTAGGGAATGGGCAGACTGGGTGGGCCAAGCAGTCCTTAACTGCCATCAAAGTCTATGTTCTTTGTTTCTATGTTTGTAGGAATCTGGCTTGATGTGTCACTTACTGTACATACAGTAAGCACATTGATCACATCAAAAAGGGAGATGTCAACATCCACATGTCTCAAATCTCAGAATCATCCCTGATTAGCATTTTTGCAAAGAGTTAATAATTCTTCACTTACTGGTATTTGTGAAGCTTAAATTTTATCTGGCAGATCCTGCCATCCCACCCCCTGCATTTTGAGTACAGTGCCACTGGTGGTGCATCCTACAATCTCCTGTAGCTGTCCTCAGGATTAACTTCAGAGCTGGGGAACTTCTGTGGGATCATGTACTGTATGGTATATTCCTATAGACAGAGCTATTAATAGCTCCAGTTTATGATTTACAGACACTAGTGCTATACCAAGACCAAGTAAAGACTAACAATTGACTGTATAGACTAACACTCTGGCTCCATATGAGGCCTGTGTGTGCCTGTGTAAGTGTAAGCCAGTGGAATACTACAGAATTTTGAATTCATGCCTTCTATGTTAACACTCCTTGTTGGTGTGTGGATAGGAGCATTCTGCTAGAATACTGCAGGATACTAAATTAATGTATTTCACTGTAAACAAACACACCTTCTATTGAATGGGCAGAAAGACAGATGACAGGGAGAAACCATCTGTGGAGAAACTATTTTACATTTTCTAAACATTTTTATGATATTTTTTATTTGTCTAACCTATTTTCTAATAACAATAAGACTCAGTATGGTGTGGGGTATTGCTGGATACACACACTTCCAGGGGCTGTAAGGCCCACCACCTGTAACATTGGGCCTCATCATGCCCCTAGTCATGCTGGTATCCACCAATATCCCACACTCTGTCAGGGTGTTACTGCTTTCATATGAAATGATAAATGAGAGGATACTATGATCTGATATAGCCTATTTTGATCTGTGAGAAGAAATTATAGTCTGATGTAAGTAATAACACAATAGGGTGTTGGTTATGCTGTGATAAACACATGCCAAGGGGTGTAGTGAGGCTCAGACCACCATCCTACCCCTGGATGCACATTTTTTACAACATAATCAATACCCTAGAGTGTGTTAAATGGTTAGTGTACTGCCTGAAACTAATATTATTTTTTTTTGTTTGTTTGTTTGTTAAAAGCAGTCATCTATTACCTTTTATATCTGAGGTGCTTTTTCATAGAAACATTGAAGTTGATGGCAGATAAGGACCGCAAGGCCCATCCAGTCTGCCCATTTCTTTTTCTACCTTATTAATGTGCCATCAGCCTTTGCTCTGTCATACTCATCTGTATTGCTCCCTTAAGCCTACCCCATGCCTGCTTGAAGCCCTGCACTGTATTCATATCCACCACTTCCTGAGATAGGCCGTTCCATGCATTCACCACCCTTTCTGTGAAAAAGAACTTCCTCACATTACCCCTTAATTGGCCTCTATCTAATCTCATGCTGTGTCCTCTTGTCCTGCTATTTTTCTTATATTAAGACATGTTAGACTCTTTCACTTTGTTAATGCCTTTAAGGTGCTTGAATGTTTTGATCATATCACCTTTCTCCCTCCTTTGCTCTAGGGTATACATATTGCACTCCGCTAAGCTGTCCTCATATATTTTCTGATGCAGTCCCTGCAGCATTTTGGTTGCCCTTCTCTGGACTGCCTCAATATGGTTAATGTCCTCGTGAAGGTGTGGCCTCCAGTACTGCATGCAGTACTCCAGATGGGGCCTAACCAGTGTCTTGTAAAAAGGGATTATTACCTCTCCTCTTACGACTTGTGATACCCCTACTAATACACCCCAACATCCCCTAGCCTTGCTTACTGCTTTAGTGGTCTGCTTGGATAATTTCAGGTCATCTGTGATGATGATGATGATGCCTAAGTCTCTTTCTTCCCTTGTGACTGCCAGCAACTCCCCTTCCAGCCTATAGGTGACTTCAGGGTTTCTCTTCCCTATGTGCATGATCTTGCAATTCTTTGTGTTAAACCCCAGTTGCCACTCCTCTGACCATTTTGCCAGTTTATCCAGATCTCTTCTCATTATGCCCACCCCATCTGGATCATATACTCAGTTGCAGATCTTGGTGCCATCTGCAAACAGACAAACCTTACCCTCCAGTCCATCTGCAATGTCACTGACGAATATACTGAAGAGGGCTGGCCCCAGGACTGATTCCTGAGGTACCCCACTTGTGACTTGCATCTTTTCTGACTGTATACCATTTACCACCACTCTCTGTTTTCTGCCTGTCAACCATTTTGCCACCGAGTTGACCAACTTCTGACCTGCCCTGAGCCTACCCAGCTTATTAATCAATCTTCTATGTGGAACAGTATCAAAAGCTTTGCTGAAATCAAGGTAGGCGATATCAACTGCTCCCCCTTGGCCCACCACTCTGGTTACCCAGTCAAAGAAATCTATGAGATTAGTTTGACAGAACCTTCCTGTTGTAAACCCATGCTGTCTTGGATCCTGTGCTCCTATGGATTTCAGGTGTTGCACTATCCTTTCCTTAAGGAGTGCCTCCATAATCTTGCCCACTACTGAGGTAAGACTGACTGGTCTGTAGTTCCCTGCCTCCTCTCTGCTACCACTCTTGTGGAGTGAGATCATATGAGCCCTTCTCCAGTCTTCTGGGACCTCTCCTGTGCTCAGAGACTCACTAAACAGTTCTGATAATGGCTCTGCTAGTTGGGAGCACGTCAATTCGCTTTCGATAATACATTCCCTGCTAACTCGCTCCCACTCTTTCTCGCTCCATGTCAGTTTACTCCCTCACTCCAGTTAGTCCATTGCAAATGCTGAGCAACAAGTACAAGGCTACGCACTATGATCAGGCAGAGAAATGCTAGGCAATAAACATGCTGTCACTAGGAAAACCAGTTAGTCCATTGCAATGCAGGGATTCATGACAAGGCTTCAAAAGAGGCAAGACAATTAAATGCTATACATTAAGTGTGATTAACAAGCAGGGATTCATTAAATTAATTTTACCTTATCTGTTTGCAGTAGTCATGCATTCACGCATGCCGCCGATCACATGCTGTGACGCTGCAGACGTCGTTGCCATAGTAACCATTATATCCAACCATAGATCCACCAAGATCAGCCAAGATCCACCAAGATAAAGGAAACTTTATTTAAAATTTTAAAAACACAGTCTAATGTCGATGTCGAATCAGTATTCAAAACAGTGTGCAATGCCTCTTAGGAATTCTTTGGTGGTACGTTCCTCAAACTTTTCAAGTATTGTTTCAAGTCGTGTTGCACTATCCTTGTATGCCCTCTTTGCTGTGGTTGGTTGATTGCCAGCAATTAACTGTTCAATCTCTGCATTCCTTTTTTTTTTGAATGCACTTAATGCCATCAATAAACTTCCATAATGTTGGGTGTGACATGCAGAGTATTGCCTTCATCCCTCTATGAAATGCCTTCACAGCATTGTTTGTACGGGCTCGTCTTTCAGTGACAGTCTCATGGTGATTCCACAATTGAATTGCATATTGTGGCTGCCTACGCCCTGTCCCCTGTCTGTTCCTATGCCCCACCCATGTGTCTTCAAAATAGTCAATGATGGGCTCTAATTCAGGGGGGAAATGTTTAGTGTTTCGTCTGTTATTTCTTCGAATCTACTAATAATCTGATTCGGGGGATAGAATGCCAATGCAGGTAAATAACGGCACTTAATGCTGAATTCACTGTCTTGTGCATATCTCTGTACTAGTCCCTCTGCTTGTATTTTTCGGTATACACATTGAGAAAAATGAAAAAAAACACCCAACGTGATTAGCATTTGGGAGCACTAGTCTGAAAGCTTGAATGGTTGCCTTCTCAAAGTCTGTCACGATTACTGCTGGGTCCAGACAGGGGTTAAAAACTTTTAAAGCATTAAGTAGCCTTTTGTATGTTTCCCTGCATTTACCGGGTAGTAATGCAAATACTGCAGGCTGAATTCTTCCTAAGCGTTTCCCCAATATACATATTTAATTGATGAAAAGTGGGGGACCGACACTGAAGGTTCCATCAGCGTACAATGTTTGCATTGCTCCAAAGATATAAGGTTTGATTCTGTGCCAAATACCAGAATTCTGTCAGTGCTTGGGCCGATGTCATACAAAAGAAATTAACTTCACTGCCCTCTGTGCACTTAAAAGTCCTGTACTGCTGTGGTAGCACTATCTCAGTCAGGTCTCGAGGGTTTGGATGTGCACCCTGACAGCGATTGTGCTGTATAGTGCGCTTAAGATTTTTGTCAACAATTTTCCCCGTGCAGCTAAAGACACATTTTCTTTGCAGAAAAGAACAACCTGAGCAGTTGTGTCTTGTGTGCATTCGGCTGTCTCCTTAGCAATTTGACAGCCTGTGCCTCTCAACTGGTGTTGGGTCCGGTGCACGAGTGTGTTTGCTAAAGGTAGCAATTATGCAGGGTACTTTGTAACTCTCTGTATGTACCCTTGCATTACATGTTTTGACCTTCTTTACTGCAAACTCAAACTGCCATATAGACTTTCCATTGTAGCCCCACTTGTGATGAGTGTATACATTGTTGTCAGCATCCACCAATCTCTTTTTGTTGCGCTCAGACATGATGAAGTCAGCAGCCATGGTTGCACTATGAAGAATGAACGCAGGTCACTACAATTGCATCATATTTAATGATTTACTAAATTGCATAGCTATTAATTGTTAAATTGGCAGCACCAGGAGTGAATTACTGCGGAGTGTAATTAGCAGGAGTGAATTTGGGCAGGAGCGAGCGGTCGGGAGCGAATTGACACGGAGCCAATTTACAGGAGTGAATTGACATAGACCCCTGCTAGTTCCACACTTAGCTTCTTTAGTACCCTGGGATGTATGCCATCAGGTCCCATTGCCTTGTCCACCCTGAGCTTATTGAGCTCTTGTAGGACCCTTTCTTTTGTCAAGGGACTAGTGCACACCTCCCTCCCCCCTGTGTCCATGGTGCTGAGCTGTGGGCCCTGCCCTACCTGCTCTTCAGTAAATACTGAGCAGAAGTATCTATTTAGGATAGATGCTTTTACAAGGTCCTCCTCCTCACACACACCCTTATCCTCTTTCATCTTAGGAATACTCCCTCTGGACTTTCTCCTTTCACTAATGTATCTATAGAAAGTCTTGTCACCCTCTTTTACTGTTCGTGCTAGTGTTTCCTCAGTTTGTGCCTTTGCCTGCCTTGCTGCCTTCCCTGCTTCCCATAGGGAAGTTTGGTATGCCTCCCTATCTTCATCTTGCTGTGTTCTCTTATATTTTCTGAAGGCCAGCCTTTTGGCTCTGACCTTTTCTGCTACTGTTTTTGAGAACCAAAGTGGTTTCCTTCTTCTTTTGCACTTCCTTTTCTCTCTAACACAATGGGATGTTGCTTGAAGTATTGCATCCTTAATGCTTGCCACTTTGCCTGTACCCCCTCACCTGTATTTCTTTTTGCCAGGGCTAGCTTAACTCTGTTGGCCATCTTATCAATGTCAGCTCCTCTGAAGTCCCATATTTTTGCCTTGGAATGGGATGATTTAGTTCTAGTGGACAAATTGAACCATACCATGTGATGGTCACTGGCCCCCAGGTGACCTTCTACCTGAGATCTGTGATCCTGTCCCTGTTAGTACTAGATCTAGGATAGCCCTGTCTCTTGTGGGTTGTTGTACCAGTTGTTTGAGACCCTTCCCTAGAAGATAATCTACTATGTGTCTAGTTCTGGCAGATGTTTCTGCTGGTATTGATCAATCTGTATCTGGCACGTTGAAGTCTCCCATTATCAGAACCTCCCCTTTACCTGTCATGTTTTGTATATCTTCTAACAGTAATGTGTCTATGTCCTCCCCCTGGTCCGAAGGCCTGTAGACAACCTTCTAATTTTCCCTTTGGTTAATTAGAAGACTTTTTTTACCTGATATTAGCAGGTGTGATGTGTAGAACAGCACACAGCCTCACAGCCGACTTCTCTAGCTCTGTTACTCCCATTACATGATCAGCACTGTGACCTCATTGAGTGTGACATCACAGCTGCTCAGGAAGAGCCACTCAGTAGCTGCCCAGTCAGTCATCTGTGATGTCACTGTCAGTGAGGTCACAGTGCTGAAGATGTAGTGGGGGGAATAGAACTAAATATATAAGCTACCAGGCAGTATGATAGTCCATACATCCAGCAGAATACTTTCACATGGAAAACTGTCTAATGAGCAAAAGGAAAAAGAAAAATACTTCAGAAAAAAAAAATGTACAACTACTTCTTAACATTTTTATCATTTTCCTGTCTGCTATTTTTGATTCCTCTAGCTATTTAATGCACTTATAAAATAGGTATTTAGTGAGAAATGATGAGATAAGACATGCTTTTAAATTTTTGTGAAGAAAAGAGTTCAATTTATTTCAAAAATTAGTACACAAAGGAAAACAGTTCCAAAATTGAAAGGGGCTGGGCTAAATAATAAAAGGCATTTTTACCAGTTGTTGCAGTATTGTTCTTGAAACAGGAATTTTGATTTTTTCATTTTTGTCAGTAGCCATGCATGAAAAAAAAATTCCACGGGCAGAATTCAAGCAAAAGTCTGACTTTCGCTTCCATGGAAGTTCAGAAATCCATTTCCGAACTTACGCGGAAATTCCACCCGTGATCGCCACCCACCCAGTTGCCACAAAAAAGCCTTGGTGGCTAGTGGTCCCATCCCCCACTTGCCTCACAAGTACATCAACTATCCCTGGTGGCTAGCAGTCCCTCCCCCCACCGGCTCACCTACTGCCAGACCTAATAAAAAAACAAATATCCCACCCTGGTGGTTGCAAATGCAATCCCTCCCCCCACCCCCTCCTGCCCAAAAATGCCCTGGTAGCTAGTGGTCCCCCCACCTCACCCAAAGTGTCCAGTTAGTAGCATTCACCCCCCACATCCCCATCTCCATCGATAAAAAAATGTGCTTGGCAAGTTGGTTCAAAATCGAGAGACAACCCCCCTCCCCATCCCCAAGCCAACCTCAGTCCAGTCCCTAAATAAAATCATTGCCCTGGTGGTCTAGTTGCCCCCACCACCCTACACACCAGCAGGTGTCCCACCACACTGCTCCCACCCCTCATCCCGAACCCCAGCAAGCAGATCGGCACATCCCTCCTCTCTCCACCACAGCCAGCCCATCCACTGAGCTGTCAGTGAATGAGCATGTTTTTGTGTAAGAAAGAACTCATTCATTGACAGCTCAGTGGGTGGACCAGCCATGGTGGAGAGAGGAGGGCTGTGCCGGTCCGTCCGCTGGGGATTGAGATGAGGGGTGGGAATTGTGTGATGGGACACCTGCTGGTATGGGGGAGTGGGGGGCACTAAGCCACCAGGGAAATAATTTTTATTCAGGGACTGGACTGGGGTTGGACTGGGGATGGGGAGCGAGGTTGTCTCTCTTAATTTTGAACCAATTTACACCAAGCAAATTTTTTATGGTTGGAGATGGGGATTAGGGGGTGAGTACAACTAACTGGACACTTTGGATGGGGTGTGGGGCGGGATTGAATTTACAACCACTGGGGCACTTTTTTTTATTTAATTAGGTTTGGTGGTGGGTGATCAGGTGGGTGGAGGGACTGCTAGCCACCAGAGATAGTTGATGCACTTTTGGGGTGGGTGGGAGGAAGAACCACTAGCCATCATGACTTTTATATTGTAAAAGGGCAAAGTATAAAGTAAGCCATAATATTCATGGATGTTTTCCGCTCCACCACAGGTGGAAGTTCGGAAACGTCCACAAAAGTTGCCTAATTTTCACTGATGTTCCACCGCAACGGAAAACCCCACTTTTGCCCACCCCTTTTTGCAAGTTTGAAAGTTGATGAATTCACTAAAGCACCAGTGAATGAGGAGTTGGTGAGGTTTAATGGCTTGGTGGAAGTTTGTAGTCTCAGTTGTTGGCTGTGATGGTCTTGCAGTTTCACTTTGTCCAAATGGTGGCAGCAGTGACAGGTGTTTGGAGCAGCATGGCAGTTATTCTGGTTCTGGGTTGTCAAGTTTGATTAAAGATCATGTGTGTATTGGCGCTGTGGTATTGAGTTATGGGTGATTGCTGGGCATGCTGGCGACCCAGGTTCGTGACCTCACCCCAGGATGTCAGGAATGGTTGATGGTAGGGAGGGGGTTTAGAGTGTCCCCCAGACACTTCCCTCCCAGAGGGTGGGTGGTGCATTGCCACTTGTCTAGCAGTTCCTGGTGGTGGCGTGAAGTGACGTCTTCAGCAGTGTAGGTGACTATGCACTGCCAGACATCCCCTTCTAGGACACACACTATGGTACACTCTGTGTGGGAGGGCAGGAATCAAAAACAGAAAAAAATTATCCATCTAGCCTTGCCAGATGACAGCCATTTGACCACTCCATGCCGCAGTCCCCAGAACGCACATTCTTCATTCCTGCATCTTCTCCGGTAGCATCATTCTAGTCATCTCCTCCCCTCACCCCCAGAGGAGGGACCCTTACAATAGGATTAGTGCCAGACCCCTGGATGCAGATCGTGGGATGTGACCAATGGAGGTAGGCAGCGGAGTGGACTGGTGGGAAAAAAGGGCCCTACGAGAGCCCAAAGGAGTGGCAGGGCTGGGGCCAGGGTGGGAGTATATATAGCATAACAAAAAAAAAGATAATGTGCAACAGTTTTTATATATTTTTAATAAAAGCTTTAAAAAGCTTGAATTCTAGTCCATGTGTCATAATTAGCATTTCCTAAAAATGTCATGTTGTTTGACTTTGTGGTTTTCTTTAAATCAGCATTTGAAAATGTGTCTGCAGTAACAGAAAATAGTAGAGTTGTTTCTGACCTTCTCAGTGAGGCTTGAACAGCGATGACATCATCTTGGAGCTCCTTCAGCAGTATTGCTTGACTGAACAGTTGTTTCACTTCCCAGTCAGAGCAGTCTGTTGAGTTAATGGTTTGCTCTCCAGGTTTTGTACTAACTGCCTTTGGTTTGTTCTCCAGGTTTTGTACTAACTCAGTGTCTGGTTTGTGTTTAGATTATCTTAAAATCTATCATTCCCTTCTTATAAACTGTTGATAAGTTGAGTTTCCATGCTGAATTGAAGTGGTGTGAATCATTGTCTGTGAGAAATCAGCTTGTCTGTATCACAGCTGTCAGTTCTTTCTCATCAAAACTCTGCCTTTTTTCTAGCTATATAACACAGGGTTGTTTAATGGATATAAGATAAATCTAAATTTTGTTTATTCATAGAAGTAGTTTGTCTTTGATGTAGCCTTCATAAATAGGTTCATGTAAAAACATCTTTTTCATATCAGATTGACAAAGAGCTGCCTGTAACACTGTACTGTTTCAGGCACATGTACTGAATCAATTCACAAATTTCAGTTCTTTGGAGGTTTCTGTGTGAAAATACATCATGTATGTGTATAACTAGAAACACTATATGGCATCCTGTGAACTATGTGTCTACCACACAGATGTGGCAGCTGCACTCTGCTGTCCCTGTCCCCTGCCCCACAAGCCCCCTTCCTCTTGCCCCACACTCATGGTTGCTGCACCCTACGGCCCACTGTCTTCTCTCACACAGTCAGTGCTGCTGCACCCTGCTGCCCCCTGCCTGAACAGTTGGGGTTGCTGCTTCCTGCTACCCTCTGTCCCCCACCTCCACAATCAGGGACACTCTACCTGTTGCCCCCTCTTCCTGTCACCATAGTCAGAGCTGCTGTGCTCTGCTCAGCCCTAGAGTCCCAGGTCTCATGCCTCCAAAGTTGGGACTGCTGCACCATGCTGCCCCAGGCCACCAGAGGTGGGGCTTTTGCTGCACCTGCTACCCACTTCCATTGCCCCAAATAGGCAGGGCTGCTGCACCACATGCACCCTGTCTCACAGTCAGGGCTGCTGTACCCTGATGCCCCCCCCCGTGTCCTGCCCAAAGTCAAGGCTTCTACACCATGCTGTCTTCTGTCTCTGCCACCACAGCCAAGGCTGCTGCATCCTGTTCCTGTTTACAAAGTCAAGGCTGTTGTGGCCTGCTGTGTTCTAGAGCCCCATGCCACCACAGTTAAGGCTAGTGTACCGTGCCACCACTTGCCACAACAGTCAGGGCATTTGCTGCCCCCTGTCCCCTGCCTCCACAGTTGGGGAAGTTTCTCCCTGCTGTCCACTGCCACCAGAGTCAGATCCTTTGCTACACCCAGCAAGTCCTCTCAGTACATGGTACACATGCAGTGCTATGCAACTACTGTAACTCTACCTCTAATATATGGTAGACTGGACTACTGTTTAATTCATTGCCATTATCTAAAGGGCATTCTCTGTGATGACAAGGCAAGAAAGCTGCCCATAAATGGCAAAGAAAACTGTCCATGTCTGCAGTCTACCTACATCCCCACAGATGATTTGGAGCTTTTTTCTATCCTTTCATACCTCTGGCTTTCAATAAATGAATAAAGTTGCACAATAAGGCCATTTTTATTAAAAGATAGTTCTGTATTCCTTTTTCCCCCTCACCAAGACAAATCACATAAGCTTCTCCCTTATGCATACACACACACACACACACACACACATATGCAGATAGATAGCCTGTATAGGTTTAAGTAATTTCATAACATGATTTAATTGTTTTATTAGAGTTCATTCACAGATGCAGATGCAAGGAAGTGCCTTGTACATATACAAGATCTAAGTTGCCTCAAATATGGTACAACCAAATGCACTGGGTAAGTGTTGAAAATGGCATGCATAAACTAGTAAAGCAGCTCACCACAGTAAGGAAAACACTCACAAATTCATATCTTCTTCTAGCCTTCATAAAACTTGCTGGCAAATGAAAATAAGATATATGTGCTATTTACTGTTTTTGCAAAGCACTGATTTGAAAATGAATTGAATAAATGCAGTTGATACTGTTCAAACCAATAAACTCTGTACGTAGTCCCTCAACATGGAACCGCTTACACCAGCCTCACAAGCAATCTGTCAGGGCTGCCTGGTCCCATGGGTAAGTACTAAATCACTAGAGAACAGGTAATTCATTTCCTGTGACCTTGCATGTTTGTGGTGTGAAATTACCTGGAAATTCAAGTGCTAACAGCTATCCCCAGTGCATGTTTTAGCCATGTTTATATCCATACAGTGAATTAAATGAGGGAGTGGTTCATCAGGTCAGGCCTTATTATTAATATAAAAAAGACAAAGGTAGTATATTTTAGACCAAAACATAAAGAAAACAAACGAATAAAAATTAATGTGGACAGCAATTCCACTCTGGAGCAGGTGTTGCATTACACTTATTTGGGAGTTACTTTTGGTGAAAGTATGGAATTTGGGGAGCACATAGGTGGAGTAATTGAGAGGGTAAACAAAAGAGTGGGAGCCCTACGTACAACCACATGGTGCCCAACAAAAAACAGCAAGAAAAGGGTTGCTGAAAAGTTGATACTCCCGGTCTTAACTTTTGGGGATCTCCTCTATCGAGCAGCAAATAAAAGGTTATTAAATAAACTTCATTTCATTTTTTTTTTCATTTTTATTTTTATACTGGTAAGTGTGTGGGAGAAGCCCATTTTCACAAATGACCAGAAAGTTGACACGGCTTACAATAGAATTACAAGGTATGTTTTAATTTGTAATTTAAAGACCCATCATTGTGACCTACTGATTTCATTACATTGGTTGCCACTGAACTCAAGCTGTGCCACGACCTGGCAAAAAACAATTTACAAGTATCATAAGGAAAGTCCAGAGCATTGTATAAATACACACTTATTTGGGAAAGGTAACAGTGAAGAGCCTAGATTACAGAGACTTAGCCAAATCAATAAAATGTCTATCCCACTAGTTAAAAATAAGTATGGAGAAAAAAATATTGTGTTACCAGGTTGCAAAATATTTGAACATTTTGCACCCTACAGTATGTACATTTCCATGTTATAGTTTGTTCTACCAGGAGTTAGTGAAAATAAATTCTTTTAACTGTATCTGTTATAAATTATATGTATGAGAGGAATATGTAAAAGTATGCTGATGGGATGTGAAGTGACTTATAATGCTTGTTTGTAATATTAAATACTATTTTGTTAGTCATGTGAGTGGGATTCAATTGAATTATTGTATAAATATTTTGCATTTCTAGATAATATCTGTATATTGTTGGTTATTATGTCCTAAGTATGTAGGTAACTTATAGTGACAGGACTGTCTTGAAAACTAGGTCTGCAGACCTAAAGACATGTTTTCCTGTATAAAAATAAAGTTTTTACTACTACTACAACTACTACTACTACTTAAATTGTATGTATTATATATTGCTTTTCCACACAGTTCATATTGCTTAGCATAGTAAAATACCCATACATAGATTTCCAACACTTGAGAAGTGAAAATAGTAAAACATTTACTTCAAAAGTAAATACAGTATTCTGAAGGATTATATACAGGAAAAAATGAGCACGTTTTATTATGTCGCCTTATTTTAAGTGTGTGAAAAAGCAATGTTTTGCTTTTATTCTAATGTGAGCCATAGAAAAATTCCATAGTATATGAATAAAATATGTGCAGAATTGTCATGCGGGAAACAAGATTTCATGGAATGCATAACATGTAGAAGACAAAAAATGTGCAGGATAAAACATCTGCACAGCTTTAAATTAAATGTCTTCTTGGGTACAAACACTTGTGTTGTGGTTTATGCTGTAAACAGGATTTTAAGTGTAATGCATTAATCTTTTATCATCCTAGAGATAAAGAACTAGAACAGTTGCAGGAAATCCCTTGTTGATGAAATGCTTTTGCTGCATAGAGAAGTGATCAGCGATGGCAGGGTGGCTGGTAAATGATGTTGGCTAAATGGCCTGTACTACTGAACTTCAAAAATTAAAAGAGGGCCATGACAGGGCTCTTTTATTCCATTTAATGTTTTTCTGTTATTTGATGGCCACAATTAGTTTCACATGATTAAAATTAGATCTCATCCAATCCTAAAAATCCAGTAATAGGCTAAAGTAAATCTTTTTTTTTTCTTTAAATACTGGTTTGATATTTACTATTTTAAGGGTATACCATGAGTATAGTGACCAAATATGGATGCCATATCAAAACAGCGACTCAAATTGGGTGCTGTACTCTTGGCCTACTCTGCAAGGGTAGTAACTATAGATGTATGCGAGGGTAGTGGACAGTGACAGGAAGGGAGGAATAGCGAGGGGAAGGGGAAGGACAGGGAAGGGGTTTTGAGGAATGGGTGTACCTGCTGCTGCCGAGCTAGCCATGTGGTGTGGTTGGCTAGCTCTGGTGCAGCAGGTATAGGCTTCGGAATCTGGTGCATAGAATTTTTGCAGCAGCCTGTGGCTTCGGCACTTTATTTTTGTGCAAGATGGGATTTTGTCCCCTCCCCAACATGCACCCCCCCCGGAGTTGATAACCTATAGTCAGAGGGGTGCAGGGGGCAAAGCCCTTTCTAGATGTAGGGTCATCTGGAAGTGTATATCACCAATTTTCTTTTCAGCAATATACACTTGCCTTAATAGTGATTGCTGTTCTGTGATCGCTATTAAGACATGGAATGATTTTAAGGATGGTCTCCAGCTACCAGCAAAAAGCTCACAGCTGAAACACAGGAACTCAATTTTTCATTACAATTAATTTATTTGGAATCATCTAACTGAGATGAAGTATTTATTTTTTTTGGGTGGGGGGCACATCTGTCCTGTTTTGCTTAGGGGCATTATTGTAGCACAGAGAGACAATATGGAGTACATGGCTTTAGTGGAATTTGAACCTGTGTCTTAGGGTTCCCAAACCCTTAGACCACACTGTGATTGAGTTACTATTATAAACTGAGGGAGCACTGTGGATCAATTAGAGCACTCCATTTTCCTGTATATGAGGCCCTCATTCTATATAAGGGTCTCATGTAATGCAGCTGCCCTGGAAACTGGCAAGCTTGGGAAATATTTTTACCTTATTTAATATACTGTTGATTGACCATGATCAATGATATATTCATAGCACTGTTGAGACCACTTTTACAGCTGCTAGAGTGTTCTCCTTTACATTCTAGGGCAACAGAACCAGTCATTCTCATTGCTACTGTCATACTCGAGAATTTTGTGGTATTTTCACTACAAGACCTAAAAATCATACTCCACCATCTTCTCCATTAAAATAACATGATTGAGCCACCCTGCCAGCACAGCGGTAGCACTACCACTTGTGACGCCAATGGCCCAGCTTCAGGAGTAAATTCCAGACTGTTGGTGGATCAGCTGGGGCAGAAGGATCGAGCGTCTGCTCTCTTCCTCCGGGGGGGGGGGTGGACAGAGTCTGCAGCTCGCCTGGCCCCTGGTGGAAGCTGGGGGAAAGGCAGTTGAGTGCCCGAACAGATCACGGGACATGGCAGACATCGGTGCACATTGTGTAGGAGCACGTGGTGTGCACCATGACATCATTGCACATCACATCTCTGGGGCAAAACCAGAGGAAAACACGCCAGTGGCAGGATGACGAGGAGTGCCTGCAGGCCCCACACCTATCCAGTTGGGCACACCTCCAGAACCAGATCGGTTGTGTGGTGCAGCTTATGGGATCCTGCTGACCCCACCAGAGGGCAAACCCTGGGGGAAGATGGTGGCAGGTAAGTCCTGACAGATGTCGGGGTGATGGGCTTTGACACTCTTAGGAAGCAGGGCTGACTGGGCCAGGAGAGAAAAAAAATAAATAGATAACAGGATTGAGTAAATACAAACCTTTTAAAAAAGAAATTAATACTGATCAACAGGTCTGGATCTATTCAATAGCACTATGACATAGGTGCTTATATTTAGTAAAACAGTTAAAGCGGTACTAGTACCCCCTTTGGTCAGCAGAATATCACACAGGTAAATGTAGGGTTCTCCTAACTAAAGGGGGGCACTAGTACAGAACCATTGCCTCAGTTTTCACAGATGAGCAGAAGAGGGTATTCCAGAGAAGGAGAACTGGATGGGGAGTACAGACATGTAGTAACAATGCTAGAACAGGAGGGGGACTGCAGACGTATAGTAACAATGCTCAAGTTGGTACTGGAACACCTAATGAAAAAGTGGAGAAGGCCCCACCAGAACTAAAATATCTGCACTGAGGGAATTGACAAATAAGTTAAAAAACATCACTTGCATGGATGTTTGCAAGCTCTCTGAGAATAAAGGAAGTACCAGAAAGCTGGTCAGGTAATAGTGAGGCAGATAGAAATGATTATTCTCTTTAAGGAAGGGGCAGAGGGAGACTCAGTTGGTTTGGCAGTAGTGTCGTGAAAAAGTAGGGCAAGCATTCTCAGAGACAGAAGCAATATCCTGACACTGTCTCCCACCCTCTACTTCTGGGAGCCCTCTGTCACGCTGGGTTTGCCTCTGGGCCACTGGCTTGGTGCTCCAGCTACCTTTCCTCCCGCTCCCAACGAGTCAAAATTGGTGGGACTCTTTCTGACCCTCGGCCGATCCACTCTGGGGTTCCACAGGGCTCCATCCTGGGGCCCCTTCTCTTCTCGCTTTACCATAACACCCCTGCCCAGTGCTTGCCCTGGGAATATTCTACTATGCACGAGACTATACCTGGCCCTCTTTGCCACTGACTGTAACCCCACCTCCTCCAGGTTTCCTACAAAGGGCCTATGACGGCTGAAGCTTGGCTTAAAGAGCATAGATTGGCTGGCAAATCTTAAAAATCTTAAACCATGCTCTTTCATCCTCAAAATAAATCATCGAACACCCCTCCGTATCCTTTCCGGCTCTAAACTACAACTGGAACAAGTCCAATCCTATAAGTACTTAGGGATCCAATTTGACTCAGCCCTCTCTACCATACCCACATCGATGCACTCGCTTCTGCTACCAATATCCGACTTGGTATCCTGTACCGCCACAAAAACTGTCTCCCCCCCGAAGCACTCCGGCTGGCGGTTACTTCCTCCATACTCTCCCTGGTGGACTATGGGCTACCTATCTATGGGACTGCCAACATGACAGCCCTCAACAAAATCCACCTCCTCCTAAATAAGGCTTGCAGGCTAATCACTGGGGCCTCTAAGCTCACTCATACCTGCCAAATCTATGATCTTGCGGCAATGCTTGACCTCGGCGAGCATGCTGTTATACCAAACGTGCCTCATTTAAAAAAAACCTTACTAGGACTTTCTCTCCCCGGCTGACTTCTCCTCCTCCCAGCACAGCCCCCTGTCAGCACCCGGACCTCCAGCAAAGTCACCTTCCTGGTCCCTCTGCCAGGACTTCACTTGACAGAGATCTTTCTGCCATAGAGCTCCCGCTACAACTCTTCCTCGGCCAGCACTGATACCACCACCATCTCCACCTTCAAAATGCCCTCAAAAGCAAGCTATTCAGCAGGCACTGCTGCTCCTGTGCCTAACGGATGCTCTAACCCCCACTCTTCTCTGACAATGCCTCTGGGCTGCTCTGGCCCCTCGCTCTTATTTCCTATTTAACTTTCTATTCCCATGATTCCATCTCACCGACTGTACCATAACTGACTGGAACAAACCACGCTGCACTCCTATGCTCCTCATACTTATCTTAGTTCTACCCAGCCCTTTCAGTTCATTCCCGCCTTTTGTACTACTTGTTCCAGGCACTACACTTTGTGTAATCAGATATCAAGTCACCTGTGTGACTGCTCTATCGAGTTACCTGTACTGCGACTGTCTCATGCAGTACGTTCCCTGTAATCTGGCACAGTAGACCTGTTTGGCTGTATTCACACCCACATGACATACCGTTATGCTGCTAAACATCTTTTAGTCTTTAATTGTCAATTATACCATATTTTGCTCTGTACCACACTACCAATGTTGCTGTTATCTTGTGCCATTAATGCGTGTCTGTTTTTATTCATCATGCGCTGCTCTGTATGTACCCTCTTTCTGTATTACCTGTATTTTTCTGTCTTATCTATATTATTTTGTATTTCCTACCATTGTTGACGAGGTACCTTTGGAAATGAGCCTCTGGCTCAAAGGTTGTAAACTGATTGCATTATAAATAAATAAATAAATATCCATCCAGTTAATACAAGCTCATATGGTAAAACCAGACTGGGTTTTGTGCTGGAGGTCTCACCAGTCTAACTCTTCTGAGCAAGTGTCTAGGAGGGTGGACAATATAGAAACTGTGTAAGTTATATGTCTGGGTTTTAGTAAAGCCTATATGACAACCTTACACATAATAAATTGGTAAACAGATTAGGAATCATAACATAGCAGGGGAACTGAAATAGGAAACTGGCTAAGCAAGAGTATACAAGATATTAATAAATGGTTGTGTTTCAGATTTGAGGCAGGTGACAATGGAGTGCCCTTGTGATTAATGCTGGGACTTCTTGGATTGGATGTCAGATTTCCATATTTACAGATGGCACAAAAATAGTCAGATCCATCAATAGTGAGGAGGAGGAGGGTGATTGATTACAGAGGGAAACAGGAAAACTAAGGGACTGGATAGGTAAATGCCAGATGCAGTTCAGTGTGGATAAATCCAGAGTTATACACTTGGGTACCAAATGCTGGCACACAGCATACTATAGACAACAAGAAGGATGACACTTATGGCAACAGACAAAAAAAGAGATCAAGGGGGTCTGGTTGAGTTTGCTAAATTCATTTCTATAGTGCCCCTCCGAAGAACAGAGCACTTTACAAAATGGGCAAAACATGTACCACCCCATTGTATGATAAAACAGATGTACAGATTAACAGAACAATGAGCCACACATACAGATTTGTCAATGGGCGCTGACATGACTCTGAAGCAGGTGCAGCATTATACAGCCATGTGGTAACAGGCTGCATAGATGCATCAAGCAGTGAGCTGAAAATAAATCAAGGGAAGTGGTACTTATGTTCTGAAGAATTTTGGATAGATGTCTGTGTGTGGTCATTGTGAAGTATAAGTTCACTGCATGCCAAGCAATACACATGAAATGTGTCTATATTGCCCAGTGATGTGGCTTACCGTTCACTTCTCTTTAGACTCCATAGTAAAGAGTCCACTGATAGAGACATATCTTTGCAAAAAAAATAAATAACTGTTAATTCACCAGTTAGGGTTCAACTTAACACAACAAAAGTATGGAATTGTGGCATTAGGGTTTCCAACCCTAACTCCCAACCCCCACCACCAAGTAGCGAAAGGGAAAACATTAGGGTTTTGAGTCTCCAGACTCTTTACAAATTAGCGATGGGGTCTTCCTTGGGATTGTCAACGCACAAACACTCACCCTCCCCAGCACACAGCCTCCCATCCAAAACACAAGGTATAGCTCCAAAACAGTATCTCAAACTGATACACTCTTCAAAGATAAAGAAGTATGTGTCGACATGTTGCCAACACAGTCTGTTGCTGCTTCATTCACATGGTCCATGAAAAGAGATCATGTCTGACCTTGTTTGCTTAGGGGAGAGGGTGGGCATTAGAATTAACAACCCATAGAAGACCTCACCTCTGATTTGTTAAGACTTTGGAGACCTCAAACCCTAATGCCACATTTCCCTACATTAGCTGTGTTAAGTTGAACCCTAATTGGTGCATTAGCACAGTTTTTGCAAATATATGTATCTATTAGTGGGACCACTACTATATGTCTGCCCTGTTGTTCCTGTCTAGACATACTCAGCCATTACAGAGCTCTCAGAACTCCCAGCTTCCCTTTTGTTTCTATGTACCCCTTGATAATGTACAGTTGGGGTTTGAACCCCAAGATAGTCCTAGCATTAATCATATTTCTGAGTAGATTGTTCCACTGATCCACCACTCTCCCAATGAAAATACTGTATGTTCTGACATCCTTCTTAAAGCCCACCTCCACAAGTTTCATGTTGTGCCACCTAATGGTTGTGTTGTTCCCTAACTAAACTCAGTGGAACCTACCTAATTTTGCCCCTCCATGAATTAGTAGGTTTCTATCATCCACCCTTTCTCTCCTATTTTCTAGTGAGTACATATTAAGATTGTCTACTCTTTTCTGAAAGCTTATCTCCCTCTGCACAGGGTATTGATTGTTAATAGTGTCTAATTCTTTCATGGTACAGGGTATATTATGTTTGCCTTGCATTCTTTTGATCTGAGACAGCAGAAGCATGATTGTAAAGACCAGGGTGTAGGTGTATCAATGATTGTCTTGGCATGTTCACACTCAGGAAGCAGTCAGCAACAGGTTACCAATTGTCTCAGCCCTCCACACCTGTAAGGGCACCTCAGTAGCTGCCACCACTCAGAAGTGATTCTCTTACCTGGGACTTTCTTGATCCGCATCTCACCAGAACCATTGCTCCCACAGTACAGTACTTCTTTGACTAAGGACAATCGGCCTTCCTTATCACGCATTCCTGAGAAAACACTTCACTTCTTGGAAACTATGGGAACTGTAGCTGTCTTCTCCCTCTTCAGAGGTGGATCATGGATTTGTCAATACCAACAGTTAACTATTCCCCCAAAAGATTCAGTCATAGAGGCACGAAGTATATAAAAATAATGTTTTCTACTTCACAATATTTAATATAAAAATAATATTTACTACTTCACAATATTTGCACAATATACAGGATATCACAATATATAAAGACTATGGGAATTACAGGGTTGATATAGACATTAAAAAGCAATGGTTTGCACAGCAGAAGAAACACATATAAAAACCTTCCCATAACTTACTAACTCTTAGCAAAGTAGGATGATTTCTTACCACACAGGATAACTTAGTGCGCTGTAGCCTTAAAAGGTGAAAGTATGAAGCCCCAACATTGACTGACTTGCTAGGGCCTAACCCAACCTAAAACTTCTTCAGCTACCAGCCCTGCAGTATTAAACACGTCACTCAGAAATCATGAATTTGACATGTTTCTCATCCTTTGGGGTTGCCACCTCTCTGGAAAGCTGTTCTAAACCAGATTCTTGGGCTATGTGGAATCACAGACCCCTCTCATTGTTCTGAGCCACATCTCTCCCAGCAAGGTGTGGCTGCATGGCCAGGACAGTTTCCTAGCATGAAAGACCTTGGCCTCTTTGAAGCTCCCATGTTAACTGACCAGGGAGTCATGTCATTACAGGACAAAGGGATTGCAATTACTTCTAAGGGGCAACTGTTTCTGCCTCTGGCAATAATTTTAATCTAATTTCCAGAGCCTAGCCCTGTCCCCTTAGTAGATAAAGTTAAATAAACAAACAGAAAAGGGTAGAAAATTATTGTTACACTTCCCCCGATAAATGAAAAACATCTTCCTTTAGCACCCCTAAAGGGTTTTTTTTTTCATGTGAGCCAGTTAGCTCCACTTTCTTTGCCCTCAGTTCACTAACTGTGTGAAACCTACACTAGTTCCTTACAACACTCTCCCACCCTTCTGTTTTGTTGTTCCAGGTCCTAGTTATTGTCTAGACAACCCATCAGCATTTCTGTGCTGCAACCCAGTGCAGTGCCTAATGTCCAAATTATAGGACTACAGCATTTGCCTCTACCTCAGCAATTTGGGGTTTTGTCTGCTGGTCCTATGCAGCCAAGCAAGGGGATTGTGGTCAGTGACCAGAGTAAACTCCCTCCCATATGGACAACATTGCAGCATCTGCAAAGCTCAGACAATACCTATACACTTCTTTCTGATTGTAGAGTAGGCCAGCTCTCTGGACAGCAGCTTCCTACTCAGGTACATGACTGGGCGTTCTCTCCCGAAAATGTATCCTTACTCATAACTGCACCTAGCCCATGATCAGGTGCATCTACTTGCAAAATGAATCTTAGAGAATAAATAAAATAAAAAAATTAAAAAGTCCACACAGGGAAGGTGGTGCTCTGAATACCAAACAATTGAACAAAAAACTGAAAATTCAGCACTCTCCACCAGTAAATAAAAGTGCTCAGCCACGCATTTTTTGTGCCAAAATACGCACATTCAGATGCCCAGTCACCTGATGTCTTTCAGATCCACTGATCCTTTCTCAAAAGTGATCAATACAACTCACGGAAACTCTTAAATAGGGCATCATATTAATGTTACAACAAACTATAGCTAAATAATTGAATACATAATTTTTCACTTACAAAAGTTAAAGGCATTTTGCAAAACCACACATAGTGAAAAGTGTCAAAAAGGTGCACTGAATAATACATAATAATGATAAGAACCCCTTCCCCATGTTTTTAGTCTTATTAATATGGTTGAAGATGGATTTGTTTTTAAAGTACAAAGATCAAAACATGAAATGGACTTTTTGGACTTCTGGGGCCCGATATTCAAAACTTTGCCCACGCACAAAACTGAGTTTGCCCACATAAACCAGGCTTAGCACAGATTCACAATATTGAAAAGCCCAGTTAGCACAGGCAAACAGGGTTTATACCTGGGCAAATGTCAGAGGCAGGTTCAATGTAAATGAAGGAGCAGGGACCTGAATGTTAGCACAGTCCAATATTCAGAGTATGTGCACGACGCAAGGCCATTTTGCCTGGTCCCCTTGTGTGGCACACATACCGCCCATTAAAACCCCAACTTACTCCTGTACAACCCTAGTGGTTGGTAAAGAAGTGCAGTGCCCTCCCGACCCCCAACACAGTAATCCCTGGTGTCTGCTAGTCCCTTCCCCCCCCACTGATCACCATCCCATTGTACAGTAACACAATTTCCTGGTGGCTTGTGGTCCCTCCCTTCACTAATCACTGGCCTCATGTAAAACAAAAACAGTTCCCTAGTGGTTAGTGGTCCCTCCCCCCACTGATCATCAGCCCATTGATTAAAAAAAGATCTCCCTGGTGGCTAGTGGTCCTCCCCCCCAACAATAGCTGTCCCCATAGTAAAAAAAAATCTCGCTGGTAGCTAGTAGTCCCTCCCATCCCTGATCCACCAGTTTTATTACAATTAGCCATCTCTGGTGACTAGTGGTCCTCCCTCCCTAACCCTGATTCCCTGTATATGTATTAATAACTCCCTGGTAGTCCAGTGGCCCCCCTTACCCTTACCTTCCCATATAATATATGGATCTGTCCCTGGTGATATAGTGGACCTCCCTCACTCTCACGACCTTTCTGTATGCTAAACTGACTGGCCCTGGTGTCTAGTGGACCCCCCACCTAGCAGGTAGTGCATCATCACTGCACTTCCTCTCATCCCATCCCTGAGACAGCTACTGGCACAGCCCTCCATTCTCTACCATGAACAGCCACTGACTGAGCTGTCAATGAGTGTATACTGACAGCTCAGTTGGCAGCCAGCCATGGTGGAAAGCAGAGGGCTGTGCCAGTTACCAGCTCGGGGATGGGATGGGGGAGGGGTGGTGGGGCATTACCTGCTAGGGTGGGTGGTCCACTAGATACCAGGAACAGATTGATTTAGCATACAGGAAGGTTGGGATAGGAAGAGGGGTTCACTATACCACCAGGGACAGATCTATATATTATATAGGTGGATAAGGGTTAGGGAGTAGGGACCACTAGACTACCAGGGAGTTACTAACCCATATACAGGGGATTGGGGTTAAGGAGGGGGGACCACTAGCCACCATGGACATTTAATTATAATAAAATCAGTGGATCATGGATGGTGAGGACCGCTAGCCACCAAGGAGATTTTTTTTTTACCATGGGCCGGTGATTGGTGGGGGGAGGGACCACTAGCCACGAGGGAGATGTTTTTTTTTATCCATTTTATCAACAGGCCATCAATTGGTGGGAGAGGGACCTCTAACCACCAGGGAGCTCTTTTCATTTTACCATGGGGCCGGTGATCAGCAGGGAGAGGGACTACTAGCTATCAGGGAATTATGGTACTGTACATCAGGATGGTAATCAGCTTGGAGAGGACCCCTAGCCACCAGGGAGTTACTAATACATATACAGGGGACTGGGGTTGGGGAAGGGGGAACCACTAGCCACCAGGGACAGTTAATTAACAAGATAGGGCTCCTGACCTCAAAGGCCCTGCATGGAAGGGGACCTGTCTATCCGCAAGATCTCCTTGTCCCCTACCATCTGCCCCGGGCACTTAATTCTGCTGGGAGACCTCCTTCGAGTTCTCAAGGTTAGGTTGCAGCATTCTGGGGACAGGGCATTCTCTGTGCCCATGCCTACCCTGTGGAACTCACTGCCTGGATATTTAAGGGAGGATCCCTCGGTGGAAGTCTTTAAGAAAGGGTTGAAAACATTTCTGTTCCAGCTAGCTTTTATTGATTGATTAATAGTGTACTATTTTAATTTCAATAGATTATTGCTCCCACTATAGTGATTTTATGTTTGTATTTTAATATGATTAATTGTATTGTTTTATTGTACAGTGCCCAGAGTCTAAGGAAACAGGCACTTTAAAAATAAAGTATCTATCTATCTATCTTTTTTATCAATGGGACAGCAATCAGTGGGGGGGGGGAGCACTAGCACCAGGGAAATCTTACTTTGGCACTTTGGGATGGTGATCGGCAAGGGGATGACAACTAGCACCAGGGATTGCTCTCAGGGAACAGGCAACTGGGGGGCGGCGCCGTGTAGTCCAGCCTCACTTCACATGCAAATGAGCCATAATGGACATGCAAATAGCCCCTTAACACTTTGCATGCCCAGTGGGATCATTTGCATAGGTCCACCTGAATATGGGAAATTTATTACATGTGCAAGCCATTGTGCCACCCTATTTTGGGGGCCATGTCTGCCCCCCACTAGGTGGCTTAGTGCTGGGTCTCAATGGGCCTATATTCAGTTGAATAGCACCGATGCACTGTTCCACTGAATATAGCAGTTTTGGACACCTGGGCAACTGAAGGCAGGGCAAAGTTTTGCCCAGATTTGAATATTGGGCCCCTGATATCGGTTATGTATATTCAGTCTCATATGATAATCATGTTCTAACTTTAAATTGTATCCATGATAAAATAAAAGTGCAGCTGGTTATATTTTAAATAGCTTACCTATAATCCCATAACCCCATATATATTGTCTTTTCCCAGGGTGGGTTCTTATCATTATTATGTATTATTTAGTGCACCTTTCTGACACTTTTCACTGTGTGTGGTTTTGTAAAAATGTTTTTAACTTTTGTAAGTGAAATATTATTTATTAACCTATCTAGATACAGTTCCTCGTGACCTAAGTATGCCATCATAAATCTTGAAACCTATTTAAGAGGGTATTTGTCTCATATTGGTCACCTTTGAGAAAAGGTTGGTGGATCCAAAATGTATCAGGTGACCCTGGACATCTGGTTTTGTGTATTATGGCACTAAATAAAAATGTGCAAATGAGCATTTATATTTATTGAGCCTGAGGGCCAATTTTTAATACTGGTGGTGAGTGCCTAATTTTTTTGTTTTGTTTTGTTTAATCTTTGAGAATCGTCCAGGTTGTGGAGCAAAGGTGCATGACACAGTGCCTCCTTCTGCTGATGGAATAAGGTATTGCAGGTTTCCAAACACTGAACCATGTCCGGCATTTTCTTCATGGTGAGATCAGACAGAGATCTGGCATGCTGCTGAAATTCAGCACAAACATATGGTATTACCCTACCATCCCTAGGAAAGCCTGTATCTTTCTCTTAGTCATGGGTGTGGCCCACCCCCGAATTGTCTTTTTGTACACCCTCCTGACCATTGAGTAGGGACCCTCCCAAGTTGTCTGCAAGTTATTGTGCTGGATAGGGATGAGCACCACCACCTGTTGACTAGCTTTTCACTCCCAAGCTCTGGCCCCATTGTCATACCATGTCTTGCATCTCTGTTGTGCAGAGGCTAGGTGCTTCTGAACAAACCCCATGAGCTCCTTAAGCCTAGACCTAAAATTCGGGACATACTCCACAACAAATTCTTCTTGGGGGCAACCTCACCATCCCATTCAACCCTTACAAAATCAAGGGGCTCCTCATCCTATGGCAAAATAGGAGTTCGAAGGGCGAGAACCCTGTGGACTCCTGGGGGACTTTCCTGTATGCAGATAAGAGATGGGGAAAGTACTTGTCCAACTTTTGTGCTTGCTGGTCAGCAAATGCTCTCAACATGGTAATAAGAGACATTAAATTACTTGACTAGACTGTTAGTCTGAGGATGGCATGAAGAGCCCCTGAGCTGCCTCACTCCACACTTCTCCCAAAGACTAGTCATTAAATAACATGTGAAGTTGGTGCCCTGGTTCAACGGAATCTCCTGGGGAAAGTCCACTCAGCTAAATATCCCCAGAGTTTGTCAGGCACTTTCTTAGCTTCAGTGGAGGACAAGGACACTGCCTCTCGGTACCTTTTAATGTAATCTACAACCACCAAGATGTACTGCTTGCAGGTGTGACTTAGGGTGCTAAATGGCCCCACAATGTCCATGGCAACTCACCTAAATGGCTTTTCACTTATAAACAGGGGAATCAAAGCTACCTTAGCGTTGTGCCCAACCTTTCCTACCCTCTAGCACTATGGACAAGTCTATCAGTAGTTTGCCACATCTTTGAAAATACTGGGCTAATAAAACTTGCTAGTTAGTTGCATTTTTGTATGGCTGACCCGTAAGTGTCTAGAAAAGGGTATGTCATGGCTAAGGCTAGAAGCTGCTTTCTATACTCCTTAGGAACCACTATGTGAGGGAGTACTCCTTCCTCCAGTCTTCCCTTAGGAACACACTCATGATAGAGGAGCCCATTCCCCCAGTATACCTCCCTTTATCCTGAATTCAGAGTACCACCTTTTACACTGGTGACTAGCTTCCTTCATCTCTTGAGGGATGCATCAGCTAGCTGATCTCTCCCCAGCTCTGCACCCCTGACCTCCCCTGAAACACTCTCTCCTGTGGTAGAGCTGTCCATGGCTGGACTCCACTCTGTCTGCAGCTATGGCTCAGAACTGTTGCTTCCAACACATCCTTCAGCTACAGCTTCCCTATTACTTTAGATATGGGTGGCTTCCTCTTGCACTGTTCCCTATGCAACCTTAGAAGCCTGTTCCCTTACTTTGCTATGGGGAGTGACACACACACACACTGTTTTGACCTAGCTATCAAAGTCATTCCCCATAATCACATCAATGGGCAGATCTGGTACAACACCCACCTCATTCAAGCTGTGACCATCTTTCCAGCTTAGGAAGATCTGGACCATTGATACCGAGACTTCTGTACCCGTCAACTCTCAAATCCAAGAAAACTGGCCAAACAGGATCTGTTCCTCATAAATCAAATCCTGCTTCAACATAGAAATGGAAGCTACAGTGCCTGTCTATCCCTGAGTACCAATCAGTTCACCCCAACTGGGTACATATGTGCCCTGGAGTTAGAAGCACTGCACTCTGTGTACAGGTCACTATCTGCTGGGAGTCCCTTGAGCAGCCACCTCCAGCTGCACTCATCCTTTTATTAAATTTGTCATACAATCATGTGACAAATGCCTCAGTTTCTAACACATATAACACCTGCGTTCCCATGACTTTTTACCTCTGAAGACACTTGGCTTCCTTTTCTGGTCAGGTATAGGCTGGCTTCCTTTTGGTTGTCCCCCCAAAGTTCCTTTAAAACCATTTGATGTCCCTCCCCCATTAACATTGCTATGAGAAGATGGTCAGCTGGATATGAATTGATCAGCCCTCTCAGCTGCCTCCCTCACAGATTTTAGAATTCTAGTCAACAACCACATTCACAATTCCTCAAATACAGTTTTTAGGAACTATTCCAGAGGAAATAAATCTCATATTTCCTCTACACAGCAAGCTTTTGCACTGTCTATCCAGTGTTATAATAAATTACTTAGCTGCACACACATTTCAGCAGAGCTACAGTATCTGCCAGTGCCTTTCTTAACCCTGTAAAAGTTTTTATATAGGTCTTAGAACTAACTTAAAATGCTTCAGCAGGGCATTTTCACTTTATCATAGTCCATGAAGTTTCTCATTGTCCATTCTGGCAGATGCTTCTAATGCCCTGCCTGTTAGTGGTGGCAATAGATGAGTTGCCTAAGAAGCCTTGCCCAACTCAAATTACCCACAGTTTCTCTCTAAAGATGTTAAAACAAATCAAGACCATCCCCTTCAAGATATCGGGGAAACATTTTAGAGTTGATTTTGACTTCCTGGACCAAACCCATCATGCCATTACTCACAGTTTAAGGTGTTGTCCTGTGGTGCAGAATCTCCAGCTCTGTCTTGTACTCACACTTTTTCTCAAGCTTCTCTCTCAGCTGTGTTTCATGCTGGTTCTGCTTCTCTTGCTCCCACTGCTATTCCTCTTACTCCTTATTTTCTGGTAGTTTGCCAAATGGGTATGCCACAACTGCATCTGGTTTTAGTAGTTCAGACACAGTTACAACAGTTTTTCTGATTCACAGCAGCTTGCACCAAATATTTGTCACAAGCACTGTAAAAAGGGTACCCAGGATTGCCACAAGTTAGACCACAAAAAGTTGTTCTAACTTGCAGCAATTGCCATTTGGGATGTAAAATTCCATTTGATTGCTGCAAGCCCAGTATGCCATATCTTTGCCATGTGTGGGCTTTGAGGCAATCAAGCTGCTTTTAAAATCCAGCCCAATGTCTTCTCTCAACTACTGTTGCTTAAAAAAATATGTAATGTCTTGTTCTGTGACTCAGTAGTAAACTTGGCAATTGACAATCTTTTTCAAATCCACACTGCTGACACCAGTTTGTCACAACCTATCCACACTTAGGATGCAATCTGCAATAGCTTGCCAATTTTCTCAACCCTCCACACTTATAAGAGCACCTCAGTAGCTGCCGCTACTCAGAAGAGATTGTCTTACCTCAGGATTTGCTTGGTCCATATCACACCAGAGCCACTGCTCACACAGTTCAGTGCTGCTTTGACTAAGGGCAAACGGCCTTCCCTTGCCATTCACTCCTGAGAAAACATTTTACTTCTTAGAATATGATAAGTATAGCAATCTTCTCTCTCTCTTCAGAGGTGGATCGTAGATTTGTCAATACCAACCGTTCGCTATTCCCACAAAAGAGTCAGTCACAGAGGCATGAAGTATATAAAAATAAAATTTACTACTGCAAAATATTCACATAATCTATGGAATATCACAAAACACGGAGACTATGTGACTTACAGGGCTGCTACAGAAATTAAATAGAAAGGGTTTGCACACAGCAGACTTAACACATATAGAAAAACATTCCTATAACTTTTTTAGCTCCTAACAAAGTAGAAAGATTTCTTACCAAAGAGGATAACATTGTGAGCTGTGCCAGACTCAAACCTTAGATGGTGAAAATATGAGGCCCCAACATTGACTAAATATTTAGGGTCTAACTAGACATCAAAGCCAACACCCCCATGCAGTATTATCAAATATGTCACTCTAACATCATGGATTTGACACTTTCTTTGTCTCCTGGGGTTGCCACCTCTCTGGAAAGCTGGCCTAAACCAGAATCTTGGGTTGTGTGGAATCACAGATCCAACTCATTGTTCTGAGCCATGTCTGCCCCAGCAAGGCATGGCTGCATAACCAGGAAAGTTTTCTGTCATGAAAGACCTTGGCCTCTTTGAAGCTTCCTAGTTAACTGACATGGGGATCCTTTTTTTACAGGACAAAGGGACTGTGATTACTTCCCAAGGGCAGCTGCTTCTGTCTCTGGAAACAATTTTAATCTCATTTCCTTAGACTACCTCTGTCCCTCCAGCAGATAGTGTTCATTAAAGAGCTAGTGGAACCAAAACAAGCAGACAGAAAAATAATACAATTGTTACTTTTAAGAAGTGGTTAGTTGGAACTTTTTATTTCTGAAGTATTTTTTCTGCTTTCCTCATTAGAGACTCTTCAATGTGATAATATTGTGCCAGATGTGTGGAACAGCTCTCAGCCTGATTGCTGACATATGTGTCTCTACCTCCCCCCCAACACACACATACACACTACATAATCAGCATCACAGGCAACTAACCTGGCATCTACTGAGTGGTTGTTCCTAAGCAGCAGTGATGCCACAGTCAGTAAGGTCACTGTGCTTATGATGTAGTGGGAGACTAGAGATACATATGTCTGATGCCAGGTAGAGTGTTGTCCCACACACCTCATCTACTAGCGTCAGATAAACAATCTTCTAATTAACCAAAGGGAAAATAAAAATATACCTCTGATATAAAAGGTAATGACTGACTGCTTTTAAAAACTAATATTAGCTTTCTGCAGTACACTAGCTCTTTAAAAAAAGAAAAAAAAAGGAAAAAGTACAAAATTATTGTTGCAATGATATATATTGGTGTTCAGCAACACTCCATTTCCAGCACCTGCCTGTGCACAGTGCATGCCATTTTTGAAACTGTGACTGTTTCCAGCCAGATGCAATTTACATCAACATGTGTCCAGATCTGAATCTGAAAATCTTGACCCTGGGGTGTATGGCATGGTAACTCCACTAGAGGTCTGATCATCAACTTTAGTTTCGTCCAATTTGAATAACTTCTTAGAGACTCTCTTAATAGCTTGTTTTATAATACACAAGGGTAGTCAATAACAATCTGTCAGTTGATTAAAGGATTCCCTTTTGAGCAGTTCAATGTTGCAGATGCTGTACATTTGGCTAACAAGATCAGTCACAAGGCTCTTATTCATAAGCATACAGTGTGGTGAGCAGAGTTAAATAGTATATGCTTCCCTGAGGCATTGTCTCTGTCTCTTTCTTTCATACTGTGTAGATATCATTCATGTTAATTATGAAACCTAAATTCCTATGTTGCATATTTAAATTATCTAGTCTCTTTTTGATAAATTGGGTTTCTGACTCAGTAAAATGTCAAGTCAAATTTGTTTAAGTATTAGTTTTACACCCTAGCCTACATAACTCAGAAAGACATACATATAAAAGACTAATTTAAAATGATTTCGGAGACTAAGATACTATATGTTGCCGTTTGAGAGGTTTTCCTTTTTATCAAGTATATAAATGTTACTATATTCCACTTAAGATTCCGTTTGAACAAGAAATATATTCAGATGTCAAGTATTCTATAGAAAGTATGTATATCATTGATGGCGGACAAGGACTTGTGCCACAGGAATGCTGCAACATTCCCAAAGTAGTTATATTCAAAGGCCCCTAAATGCCGCAGGGCTCGCTAGCTGTTAGACCAGCCAGAGGTGGTCAAAAGGCTGATGCACCAAGGCAATTGACAGGTAAGGCAGGCATGTATACAGGGCTGTGGGGACCTGCAGTATGGGAGGTGCAGTGGCGATGGCCCAAAGGAAGGCAGCACAGCAGATTGCCCCCGTGGATGATAGAGCAGCTGACTCACCAATGTATTGGAATCCCCTCCAGGTTGCATGGCAGCCTGGTGCAGTCCTAGCCTCAGTGTCCGCAGACTTCGGGCACTGTACAGGTCATGCCTGTGTGCAGCCCACATACAACAGCTGTATATGTCTATACAGTGGCACAGTCCTAGTCCTCACCAGCTGTAGACTTCGAGTGGGACAGCCTTGGCATATGGTACCAGGCAGCAACAGTATACTTACCCAAACCTGGGTGGTGGGGGAGGATCAGGTGCATGCAAGCAGCCTGTGGTCTCCCAGATGTCTGCTAGCATATAGATTACCATCCTAACCCTGACCCAGTGCTGCAAACTCACATGAGTCCCAGCAGCACATGAGATTGCTTACAGTTCGGGTATCTTCGGGTTGGCATTCCCATCGCTGGCTTAATTAGGACAGTCCTCATGCAGCACCATGACACTGATATTTTGGTGTTGGGAGGGAACACAATGTGATGGTGTCTCCCACTTGGGGGAGGTGGGGATAGGTTCCTCAGGCGTATGTGGTACAGGAGGTATGGTATTGTACAAGTAAATTTGTGAGTGCAACCTCACGGTGCTCTCTGGCACCAGACAGACACAACAGAAGTTGACATGCCAATACAGACCTCATAATAGCTACATACATAGATGCTGTAGTTCACAGCTGTATGACACAACTCAATGGAGCATCGCATAGTGGAAAAATGTGTTCACCAATGCCACAATGGTATATGGATAGCAACAGTGGTTGTCACCTATACCTGTGGGCAGCTGTGCCCTCCAGATACCAACAGTAAGAGGCCCTGAGCCCTGCATCATAGGTCGTGTCACCTCCACTTACTGCAAAATACCCTGAAATGACCAGTCCATCAGCACCTCCATGTTTGTGTTCACACACTTCTGCACCCAGGTCCCTGCCAAACACAGCATGGCACATCAGAGACACACAGGGCAGCAATGTCACAGCATATTACATGAACCTACCAGCCCTATATGCAATGCAGATTTCTGAGCACTAGTTGACTATCTATGCAATTGTCTCAGCATCAAGGGACAAATGTGGGCACTACAGCCATGATTGCATACCATGATGGAACCCCTGATTGTGTAATTGCTGTTTGTATGTTTGCTTAATCTGTCTCTGGCTCTCTACAGACCCTATCTATTTCTGCACAAAACAAAAGGCACTACCTTGGCATAGGCCTTTTCTACCCTAAAAGTTTTGAGGAAAAAATTCTGTATCATCTAGCCTGTGGGTGACAGCAAAAAAAAGTGTAGTAAGTATAGGAAAATTATGTATTTCATAAAAAAATGACATTCCATATCTTTGACACCACACAAGTTCATAGGTTCATAGGTGTAATATGAGTTTGAGGGACATGCCCATTATGAACTTGTTGCCTAGTGGCAATAGTGACATTTCTTCATTCCCATATAATTATCCAATCTTTGTTTGAACTGTGTCAAACTATTACTAGTGACAACTTCTGATGGTAATGAATTCCATATAGGAGGCAGCTGCTGTGTATAAAAATTATTTCTTTTCAAAGTTTTGTTTACTACAGCTTTAAACTTTAAGCTATGTGTCCTAGTATTACAACCTGTTACAGTTTTTTGGAGGCAAATAGCCTCACATAAGGCAGGATCATGAAATGATCTATACGCCAAGCATAGATCACCCCTATATGCTCTATATTCTAGAGAGAATAGGCTAAGAAATTTAAGTCTGGTATTATAACCAATAGCAGACAAACCTCTGATCTTTTTAATGATTCTTCGTTGTACCTTATCCATTGATGCCTTACCTCCCAGAGAGGTGGGAGTGCAAAATGGGGCACAAAAATCAATATATGATCTAACTAAACTTGAAGATAAGGGGATTAAAACATCTGGTTCCCTACTCTTAATATGTTTAAAGATACTGGAATGTATACTATGACATTTCTTAATTATGTTATTATAATAAGTCGTAAAATTTAAGTTGTTTGCAATAGTTATGCTCAAATCCATTTCAGTTATAACAGATTGTAATGTGTAATTATTTATGTTATAGGATGCTAGCATGTTATGTTTGCCCAGGTGCATCATCTTACACTTGGCAGAATTAAAGTTTGTTTTATTTCTTTCTGACCAAATTACTAGATTATCCAGATTAGATTGTAGGGAACTAACTGATTTGGAATCATTAACAATGCAACCAAACTAGCTGTCATCAGTATATTTGTGTATCCAGACATAATTAGAAGTTTGCATACTAGTAATTAGTAAATTAAACAACAGGGGGCCCACAACAGAGCCTTGTAGAACACCACTACTAACTTCTTCCAATTCAGAAATTAGCCCCTTAATGCTAACCCGTTGTTTCCTGTTACTAAGCCAAGAATTCATCCATCTAATAATGTTTGCATGGAATCCATACCCTATCAATTCCTTGATTAAAATTCCATGAGGGATGGAGTCAAAGGCTTTCTCAAAATCTAAAAAGATGACATCAACTGGAAGACCCTGGTCCAGTGCCAAGCTCACTGGCTCAAAAAAAATTTTATGAGATTAAGTTGGTATGATCTACCCTGTACAAAACCGTATTGGATAATGTCCTGAAAGTTTATATTCCATAAATGCTCTAACATTTTTTGTTTTAAAATCCTTTCCATCAGTTTACTCAGACGGGAGGTGAGGCTAATAGGTCTGTAGTTACTGGCTAGATGTTTGTTACCACCCTTGTGTATAGGTACTACAGTAGCTAATGTCCATTCACTTAAGGCATAGCCTTCATGGAGGGATACATTAAACAGTAACGTAAATAGGTTCACTAATTCAGTGGCTAATTCTTTAATAAGTTTGGCTGGAATATCATCAGGGCCAGCTGAAGAATTGACTTTAGTGGTCTGAATAGCTGTTTTAGCCTCCTCAGGGGTGATCAGTGGGTATGACACTTCAGTAGGTAAATTGTCCAGGCAAGCAATATTCTTGGTTTTATATACATGAAGAAAATAGTCATTAAATTCTTTAGCCATATCTAATTCATTAGTCAGCGGCACATTGTCTTTAAGTAATGGACCAGTGGAAGATCCTTCCCTCTTAGTGATCTGATATAATTGTAGAACTGCTTTTTATTGTCTTTAGTTATAGTAGCAAATTTTAATTCCAGATTTTTCTTAGCTGATCTGATTGTCTTTTTACACTGTTTAACTACAGTTATAAACTTTAGCCATTTCCCCACAGTAGGATCTTTTTTATATTTATTATATGTTTTTTTTTCTTTTCAGTCTTTTGATTTTACCATTCAGCAAAGGGGGGACTCTATTATTATTATTATTATTCTTTTTACATTCAGGAACCCAAGTTTTGATACAATAATCAATTTCATTTTGTACAGCCATCCATATCTGCTCACTGTTTTTGTTATTAAGTTCAACAGTTCCAGTTGGCTAAGTGATTTTTGATTGCATCATAATTGGCTTTATAGAAGTTCTTAGTCTTTGTAACACCACGGTTTATGGTAGTGTGATATTTAATACTCCATGGAACCATATTATGGTCACTGTCCCCGAGTGGTTCAATAACTTTGGGTAGATCCCCCATGTAATTTATGTTAGTGAGTGAGAATAAGGTCCAAGATATTCTCTTTCCTAGTTGGTTCAAATACTAATTGATCTAAGTCATGCTGGATAATGAGATCAATAAACCTGTTATCTAATTGAGATTTCCCTGTGAGTGATTGCCAGCAAATAGTTGGTAAATTAAAGTCCCCCATTAATATTAAATCATCAAAATTGTCCAGGTTTTCTATAGTTTGTAAAAATATGTCATTCCTGCTAATATCCAGGTTGGGGGAATGATAATATAATCCAATTGTTAGTTGTCTATTAGTTTGTATTGTAGCACATATGATTTCAGTATCAGTTTCAGGATTTGCATATATTGGGATTTCTGTAATGTCTAGGTGCTTGTTAATATACAATGCAACCCCACCTCCTTCAGAATTTTGTCAGTTCTTGATGAAGACTGACTAACCTGTGATTTCAATACCCCAGCTTCAATCTGTAAACCAAGTTTCCGTAAGTTTTGGCCTGGTGGTACTGAGGGTTGAGGCACTGGATGCCACACCTTGTGCCACGCCAGAGACCCGGGTTCAGGAACGAGCCCGGGCTACCGGCGGTCAGCAGGGAAAAGAGAGGATTGAGCATCCATTGGACTGCTCTCCTCTCCTCTCCTCTCTTGGGGAGGGATCCAGGGGTAGTCTGGTGCAGCAGCAGCCCCTGGTGGAGACTGGCGGCACTGCTATGCACTCAGGCTCATACAGTACAGGGTGACATCGGGCAGCTGCCCTCCTGATGTGGATCAGAGCACCTACATTGAGGGCTGGGTGGCATTGCACGTCCCACATCAGGGGACATAACCAGAACAAAAGGAAAACACCAGTGCCAAGGATCAAACGACAGCACCTGTCCCCCATGCCCTTCACCAGGCTTCCCTGACTGCCCTACAATTTCTGGAGCTCGCTCCTCATCCGATGCCAGAGTCTGCCTTGTTAAGAGCGCCCCAGGTAGGAAAGGGCGACCCACACTGAATAGGGTTAGCAGGGGGTGCTGGCACTGGTGAGGAGGGAAAGAGAAGACACAGCTCAGGGATGCTCAGGAGGGCAGGACAAGGATGGGATGCCTGAGAGAGGACCTCAGGGCCATGATGGGAGTGAAATAAAGTAAAAAAAAAAGTTTCGGTAACACCACATATTTCTATTTTTTCTTTGCTTAAAATGCATTTTAATTCATCTAGTTTATTATTTAAATTTCTGCCATTGAGCAATAAGATATTCAGATCCATGCTGTGAAAATTAGGGGTAGTACTTTTTATTGCACCAGCTGGTTTGGGATTACGAACTCTGGGGACATTGGTTTCTATGTCAGTAAGTGACGTTAAGAGGGCATGTGTATTTCCATCACCCCCCTTAATTAGTTTAAATTAGTAGATATGAAATCATTAATTTTTTCCCAACAGTCTATTGCCAAGTATATTAAAATGTAGTCCATCCCTGAATATTAAATCCAGATTATATGCAAAGTCTTCCCAATGGATAAGACAGTATATATTTTGCTTAAGACACCAACTGCGAAGCCAGTTGTTTAAAGATTTAATTTTATCATTAATATACCTAGTAGCCTTAGGGACAGGAAGAATTTCTGAGAAAGCAATCTGATAGTCTAAGTCTACTAGTAGGCTGTGCATCCCCACAAAGTCTTCTTTGATGCTATGTAGATCTTGATGAAAAACATTGTTTACCCCAGCATGAATTATGACCAATGCCCCCCCCCCCCCAGTTTTCAACTTGTTCCTGGACATTTTTTGTAATATCCAATAATTTAGCCCCTCTAAAACTAGAGACAGTCCTATTTCTTTTGTCCTGGTTACAAATTGCCCTGTCCAAATTTTTACTAATAGAGTCACCCAACAAATATATTTGCCTGGGCTCTACTTCATTCATATCAGTCAGGTCCATAAGATTATCAGAATTGGACTGCTTGTTCACATTACGTGGGACAGACAAATCAGTAACCAATTGCTCACAGCCAGCAGTCTGTATAATAGGAGGAATGCCACTTGGGGTCAAGGGACTAGCTTCATCTAGTAAATCTACTAAAGGATCAAAGTTTTGGGTAGGGATGTAAAATAAATCTGCTTTCCTTCCATTTTTATTCACTTTTTTACTCTGGACCTGATACCATAAGTCCTCACTATCTGTGTGATCCTCATCATCCCTAGCTCGCTTTCTATTTGGAGTACTAATGAAGTTGTTAAAGCTGCTTTTATTTATAGGTGCCCCTTGATCCTGATTGCTGGCTATAAGTAATGAGCTAGCACAAGTACCAAGTGTAGAGGCCTCACTGAGTGGAGTCCTGTTTAAACGTGCAATAGTGTCAACATAGCTTTTTTCCAAGGCAGTTAATCTGTTATTAAACAGGTTAATTTCTTGAGTCAAGTCTTCATTCTGTATGCATTTAAAACATTTAAAACATTTATTTGGCCCTGCATCTGGTTCTATGCTATACATAGCACATACAATACACCTACGCATAACCTTGCCTTCACTGGTAGTACAGTAAGAGTCTCATTCATTGTGCACTATATGGGGCTAATAAGACAGAACAGAAAAGCCTGGATACCTCAGCCTAATATATTACCTGATATTCACTGGGCTGTATGTAGGATCCTTGTCACCCTCCACACCCTCCAAACACACAAAACATGCACAGATGCATGTGTCTTTGCGTGCGTCTTCACGTGCGCCAATGCACGCTCACCCTACCCGGGCTCGCCCTGCTCACTGCAGGCTGAGCTTTTAAATGGTGTAGTGACCTGGAAGTGCTTTTCTCGGGTCATAGTCCAATGCCAGCCCAAATTACTCAGATAAAGTGCAAAAACCATGTTTTGTAAGAGATATACCTCTCACAGGTAACGAAAGTGCCCCAGGGAGACTAAACACATTAACCCCACTGGAATAAGCAATCTGTAGTTCCCGCTAGGCAAACGGGACTACTGCTTCTCTTTCTGCTTCCTGAGTAAGGGTGCAGGGCTCAAAGTGACAGAACACACACGGTTGCTTGAGTAAAATTACACTTTCAATTTAAAATGTTGCATAGAACTAAAATACAGCTCTGTGGGCTCCTCCTATTGCTATCATGAAACTTCTTATCTCTTGCGAACTTACCTCCAAGACAATGCATGCCCAGGTGTGGAGAAGTTTGTCTATCACCATAGTTATTAAGGTGCAAAAACTGGAGTTTAAGATTAAATACCCTGCTCAGCCCTGTCCATTTAAATAACAGATACAGTATGCGATGGCCCTACTGAAAATATCTGTAAAACTATAAATATCCGAGTAAAGTTTATATCAAGGACCGCTGGCCACCATCGTCATCAGGTACAACTTACATTGTGCTCTGCCACTGGTCAGCTGTTTTATGCTGGTGTTAAACGTGAGTGCCAATAACTAGGGATTTTACAGCTTTGCAGACAGCCAACATTGATGCCAAAGTCTTGAGTGTGACAGCCGGTATTTCTAAGCTAATGGCTGAAGCTATCACTGATGAACTGGCATCAGCTGCCGCCGCATCACCCCCTGCAAAGAAAAAGAAGGTGCAATATAAAGTTTATAACCCTGAAGTCCAATTCGAGATCAGACAGTTCTCTTGTGATCACAGGGTCATGAACGCTGTATGTTTCTATGAGGGCAGGTACAAGAGCAAGATTAATGAGAGCTCTGTGTTCACATTTAAGTGGGACTACCTTGCAAAATTGAAACAGACCCCAGATCCAGTGGCCATGCTCAAGTCTCTGCCTATTAAGAACTGAGGCAGACCACCATTACTAATGGTGGATGTAGAAAATGAGCTAAAGTCTATAGTGAAATCAATATTGGCCGAAGGCGCTGTAGTCAATGGGAGAGTGATAACGGCAGTAGCAACTGGTAATGTCAAAAGCTCACACCCTGAAGTGCTGGCTGAAAATGGTGGAAACCTGAGTTTGTCTCACCAATGGTCCTGGCCATTCTTGAACTAGATGGGTTTTTGCAAGAGGAAGGGGACCAAGGCAGCAAGAAAGACCCCTGTAGACTTTGTAGCTCTGAAGCCAAAGGTCCTGAAGCATACTTCAGTTGCACTAAGCTAAGAACTTATACCAGCTGAACATATCATTAATTTAGATGAGATGGGGTGAACCTACTACCTTGCTCCCAGTGGACAGTGCAGACAGTGGGTAAAAAACAAGTTGAGGTATCTGGACTTGGCGATAAATGCCAAGTCACTGTAGTGTTGTCTTGCACCCTATCTGGCCAGTATCTACCTCCTCAGGTAACCTACCAGGGGAAAACAGTGCAGTGCCATCCAAGCTACACCTTCCCCCAAACATGGGACATTACCTATACTGAGAACCACTGGGCCAATTCAGATACCACCATACAGTACACTAACTCAGTGCTGGTGCCCCACATCAATTGGATCAAGCTTGAAAACAACCTGCCTGATTGCCAAAGAAGTATACTCATTTTAGACCTGTTTCATGGGCATACAACAGAAGATGTGAGCAGTAACTTTGAAAAAAAAATCACATCATTCCGATTTTTGTGCCAACTTCATATACTGATCTCCTTCAGCCCCTGGATATCGCTGTAAATAAGGTGTTCAAAGATGTGCTGAAGCAGCAGTTCTGTGATTGGTATGCTGCTTAAAATCTTGGAACAGCTGAAGGGTGGCAGCACAAGCACTGAGATCTCTGTGGACCTATGAACAACAACATTGAAGAACAGACATGCCCAGTGGCTAGTGAGCAGCTTTACTCAATTGTGTGCCTGCACAGAGGATTGCTTGAGAGGCTTTGAGCAAGCCGGTATTATGTGAATGCACACTGAGTGTCTCAATGATAAGCATAAATTCCAGTATTATCAAGTATCCCCCTTTGTTACTGGTTGGCAACTTACTGTATCGCTCTTTTTTAGATGATGCTGCTGTCGACTTGGATGAACAGGCTGGTTAGCCTGCATCGCATACAGTATCTAAATGCACAGACGCCGTGGCAGTGACCAAGTGCAACCGAGCTGGTTTTTTTTGTTTTATTTTATTTTTTCCCCACAAACTCTGAAATAAACACTACCTTCACAAGCAGTATTAAATTGTTTGTGATTTCTTATTTCGAATACAACACCATTTACACAGTGTCATTAGTATCACTGAAAATGCCACCGCCATGTGGTGCAAACAACAAAGAAATGCCGCTGTCAAAGTAATATCGTGCTTTAAAGTTATGGCGCAGTTATAGTGGATATTATTTTACAGCAGCATATTCTAGTTCTATAGTATGTTATTTTCCCCAAGTGCAGTTTGACCTTATGACTTCTTGAGTGGTAGAGTCACTGCTCAAACTGCTCAGGGAGAAAATAACATAGATACTTTCAGTAGGATAAATGCATATTTGATTTATACAACAACCTTTGTGTTTCATAGTTTTGAATGTGCTACTGTGATTGATATATATATATATATATATATATATATATATATATATATCTATATATATGTATGTGTAACATTATCTATGGGTTCAGGGAAGGATGAGGTTACCTGGCACAAGGCACCAAGGTTTGGCTACTCTGCACAGGGGCACCAAGTAAATCCAACTACAGGAAGCAATAACTGTAATGTCCAGAACCAGAATTGGGATTTTTCAGTGTGGCTTTATTTATTAACTAACTGAACATAAACAAAGCATTGCATGGTCCCCCAAAGGGCTACGTTACTGTATGTGCAGATTAAAGGTTAACACAGCGGTCCATTTGAGGAATGAGCACATTACTACAGTTGTCTGCCTTTGGACCCACCAGACACTCAGCCCGGACTTTGCATGTGCATTGGATACATAGCCTGACTGGCCCGGGTCCCCTGCCAGCCACTCGACTGATGGTCCACTAGAAGAATGAACCCAAATTTTACTTGGAAAGACATCCTATTAAATAAGGAGACTCCCAAACTGTGGCTCCCCACACCACTTGAAGTCTGCGACACCTAGAGAGATTTGTTTTCGTACTTCCAGTCGAAACTCCCATCAAACAAGGAGACTCCCATCCAACAAGGAGTAATTTTCCCATCCTGTGGCTCCCCAAACCACTTAGAGTCTGTGACTCCTATAGAGATTTTCAAGTTGTGACCCATGTCTGGGTACCCACCCCATCACTGGCCAAGTGCATGAGGCAAGTAGCAAAAACACAGAAGAAATCTGTAGAGGTGGACCTGGTTACTAAAGATGGGGGGTTTTCCCACCTCCAGCTCCCACAGCCCACACCTGGTCATTTCTCTGGACACACAGAAAACTTTAGACTTTAAAGTGTAGATTGAATGGTGGATGACCTTAAGCACCCCCTCTACAGTGAACTTTAAATCCATTTAAAACTTTAAACTGGTTGACTGCTCTATTTGTTTGTCCTAGTAGACATAGTCCTCCCAAATAGCAGTCCACACTCATTTCCCAACTGAAGAAAACAATTTGTTTGCCCCTTCAAATGGAGCCAAACACTCACCCATTCATTGCAGGTGCCCCACAAGCGAAGTACTGTAACCTTTGCTGTTATACAAGAACAGACAAAAAAAAATCAGGCAGCTTCCTTCCATGGTGGGAGAAGGGGATTGCCCCTGGAACCCACAGAGAACTCCCCTCCCCCGGAGGGAGGGGGCACTAAGACTGGGGGAGCGGTCTCCACCACTTTAAAAAAGAAACTCAGGAACACTTCCTTTTTTCTTAGAGAGAGATCAAACAGCAGACTGATGCTTCCTTCTCGCTTAAGGACAAACGGAAGACTAACTTTGAATTTCCCAAAGTTCTAAACTTCACTCCCTGAGCTGGAGATTCCAAAGTGGCTCATGCAGCTGTGACAGTTCTATAATGATATCATCTCTCAAGTCTCAGCTGTGACTGAGGACAGAGTGAGACAGCGTGAAACCCATTTAACTGGAGTTTCACAAGCTGCCTTCCCTGCCTACCACTAGGTCTTACTGGGATTCTAGTAACCCCGGGTAACAAAGGGGTTACATATGTATATGTGTGTATATATATATATATATATATATATAGATATATCTAATTTACCCTTTTAGGATGGCAAGTGATCGAGCAGTCAGTTTCTTGAACTGAAACACATCACGCTATTGCATGTCCCAGTGCATGAGCACTAGCGAGTCAGTCTTGAGGATATGGCCTCCTGGCAGGAAAAGATGCCAGCTGGAGATGCGCTGCAGTCTGGGGAAGAAGTAGTGTGTGCTGCGTTTAGTTTATGGAAGTGCCAGTCAGTGTTGGGATACACAGAGGAAGAGACACTGAGGGTTGCAGATTATGGTGAAAGCAGTCTGTCTGGCAAGAGAGGGAGAATTAAGCAAAGAGATGTTAAGTGAACTTTATATTTATTGAGAGTGTCAATTAAATGCTCTTTTTATTTTTGGCAGAGACACTTGTTCTAAGTGGTGGCTGGAAGCCAGTTTGCAAATGTGCTGGGGTTTCTAAAAATAGAATCATGCTGCTTGTGCTGCCAGCTCCAGACAATTCTGACTGGATCTATGACAGTCAGTCCACAATTTTGTTGTCCACTGACATTACAGCGACTCCTTTATGTTGACTGCATTTGCGGTCAGCATAAAGTGAGTCACATCAAACTTTGTTTTCTTCGGGGGGGTTTGCCCCCCAACCCCCCATGCAGAGGGATCTTCCCCCCACCCCCACTACTTAAATTATCAACTTCGTTGGAGTTGCTCGGGAGGGGTACACCCCAGCAGTGCTGAATTTACACCGACACTACAGCAACCTGGCGCCAGTCGCTGTAGTGTCGGGTCATGGTAAAGTTGTCAAGGTAGCGTCAGTATACCATTCTGAACTGCAGTGAGAATATTTTTGTCACTATGGGGTTCTAGAGTGAGAATATCATGATATTCTTACTCTAAGCTCCCACACTGGCAAAACTATCACTAATAAGTGCCATTAAATATCCACACAAGTGTTGCATATCTATATATTATACTTCTGCAGTAGCACAAGTATGGTTAGGGTTGAATACAATTGAGTACAGTGTTTAATGTTAAAGGAGACAGGAAAGTAGTGCTAATTGTCAGCAGCTAATAATGATCCTGTTTACAACAATGGAACTTATACCACCAAATGATGCATTTTTAACTGTACTTGTATGAACACTAATATGAAAACCTGTGTTTTAAATTGTTTTTTTTTTATGGACAACATGCTGCACAGTTCTTTTCATGGAACCTGCAGTTTGGAGTTTTTACTATGTTACAGTTTGTGTACAGAATGCTAATTATGAGCTATTGACCTATCAGAACCTTGCTCAGAGTTCTGTACACAAAATGTGACCGTTAAAACTCCAGATCCCAGGTTCTATGAAGAGAACTATAACAGAATATTGCCCATAAAAACAAAATGCTAAATCATTTTTCATGTCACTTTTCATTCAGGTACAGTTAAATGTGAATAAGTTTTAGGAATTAATATTTCTGAAAATAAGAACTTTATAAACAGCTGCAACTTAGGAATGACTTCCTCTCCTCTTTAAAGCCCTAACTTTGGACCCTAATAACTTTGAAGATCTTCTATGAAATTGCCCCACATTTGGCTTGCATTGTCTGGGTGGCAAGTTCGCGAGATGTGGGTGTTGCATTTGGATAAAAAGCTACAGTATTTTCCATTTTTCCTGTTTTGCTCTCACCTATAGCCTAGATGGCATGGAATTTTGTTCCAAAACTTCTTGGGTTGAAGATAATTGTGCCAAGGTTTTGCCTTTCAAAGGTTTCATGAACAAATATTACTTGGTTCCACAGTTATAAGGTTTTGAAATTTTGCTTTGTAAGCATGCTCAGCAGGGTTTTAGGATAACCCTCTGATATGATACCAAAATTATGTTTTTTCAAGCATTTTCTTTTTGCAAAATTTGTGTTTTTCATGTCGTGAGAACAAATTTTCAGGTCGTGATGGCTGCCATCTTTGTTTTAAACAAAAAAAGATGGAACTACATAAAAATGAGGATTTTTCAAAAACAAACACTGAACCTACGTAAGCAGAACCATTTTAGCTAGATTCTGGTGTTTCTTTGTTTTTCTAAATTTGGCCCAGAGATACATTTTCTGGGCATCCCCAAAAATATGAGTTGCTCAGCATATCGAGAGGGCCATTTTCTAAGTCATGAGCCAAGAATTCCCCTTTTGTACACAAAGTGCTGGGACAGGGAATTTTTTGTTCACACCCAAAACATCAGTATTTATGTCCTGTCATGCCTATAGGATGTGTGGTGCAGCATGTTGTTTAATCTATCTTTCCAACTATATGTTGTAGTATGCACCCTCCACCTCCCAGCTCAGCCAGCTCTCTCTCATCCTGCCAGCAGCATGTAAATTGAGTGAGAAAATACAAGCGATTCAATTTGGGTGATGGAATTATGGCGATTTCTAAATGGGAAACTGTAAATTAACAGTGACTGGTACAGATGAGTGACTGTAAATGTATAACCTTCCCCCAGTGTCCAGGTATGGCACGGTGTTGGAATCATAGAGATAGGGGGTCCATGGGAGCAGCCCCCCATGGAGGGTGCAGGGGGCAGAGCCCCCCTGTGTAACATGGGCGCAACTGTAGGTGAGTGGGAACCAGAGTGGGCATACTATTGTGAGCACAATCATGTAACAGACAGACATTGGTGCAAGAAAAGTAGTAGTACGCACTCATACTGAACTCTGTCAGTGGCTGGGCATGGTGGTGAGAGGTGGGCTGTGCCAGTCGCTGGCTGGGGATGGGTGGGGGTGTGCTGGGTGGGCTGGCATGGCTTGGTGGTGGGTGGGTGGGGGCCACTAGACTACCAGGGCATGTCAGGGTAATTGCTGCATTTGCAGCGGGCAACTTAGGGGCAGGGCATGGGTGGGGGGGTTGACTGCACCACCCTGTGGGGCATTTCTATGGGTGTTTTGGGGCCAGTTGGTGTGGCCAGCCCTGAGGGGCACTGAGAGGATGTTTCAGGGGCCAGTTGGTGTGGCCAGACCTGCGGGGCACTTACTGTACAGGGGCTGTACAGTAGGGGGAAGGGGAAGGATCATGGCCCTGAGTCCAGGAATGTTTGTGCGGTGCCCATTGGAGCAATAACAGGGGCAGTGTGGGCATAGGGGGGACACATGGACCGGGTTCTACAGAACCCTCATAAGAGGTATGTAAGTTACACCAGCTAAATGCAGGTGTAACTTAAGATGCCAGTTCTCCTCTGGGGGTTCTTGTAGAATCCCAACATTGGGTTCTTTGTTGCTGCCCTTCTAGAATGGGGTGCAACTGCTGCCATAAACCCCCAGTGCCATTTTGCAGGGGGTTTCTGGTGCAACTGCAGGTGTAACAGCTGTTTGGCGCAAGTGGCCTGCGATATGTCGCAGGCTACTTTGTAGAATAGCGCAAGTCACAACTGTTGGCGTAAGTTGCTACTTGCGCCATTCTACTTGGTGCAAGTGCTGTTATGCCAGGCTTAACTTTACTAGAATCTGGCCCTATGTGTTGGAAATTTTCCATGCCTGTTCATAACTTTGGTATTTCTAAATATTTTTACTCCAAACTTTCAACACAGCCATTTTCATACCACCTTGTGAATGTGACAGGTGCCATTTTTGACATCCTGGATAAATCATGTTTTTGCACTTATGACATGAAATTTACATTTCAGACAGTATTTTATAAATGCCACATGCCATGTCCAAAAGGAGGAGTCATAAAACAGATATGTAAAAATTTGGGGTAAAAATAATTTATTAAGAAATGTTGTGTGCAGTGCTGGACTTTGGCCCAGTGGGTAATGCTTTATGATCCCATGTCAGTTAGCTGAGTTCAGGGGTGAGCTCGGTGAGCCAGGTGTACTGTATGAACCAAGGCTGGGGAGCAGTGCTGTCATGCATCACCATCCCAGCCTGGGAAGGGAAGGTGTGGGCTTGCAATTTGTTGTAAAAAATCTGTGTTACCACCAGTTAGGGTTCAATTTAATGCCACAAAAGTAGGGGAATATGACATTAGGGTTTCCAACCTAACTCTCCACCCTCAAAGCAGCAAATGGACAAGACCACACAACCAACCACAGACATCCTTTGCCAGATAAGACAAACAACATATGTTTCCAAATGTCACAATCTCAGTAGCACTGACGTGCTACCTTCATGGATGTGTATCTGTAGTCAGAACTGTGTGTGTATGTACTGATATTCTGGAGTGGATCTCACAGGCTCAGCAGAGGTGGATGCTAAATCTCCTCCCCCCCAATTAAAATGCATGTGAAAGGAAGAGTAGGGATCCAGTTGTTAATGCCTGAGAGCCTGTTATTAACTATTTGGCAGCACATCACTGTGTGAATGCTTACATCATGTGTGAGAACTAATGACTGCAGAAGCACTATTGCTGTTTGGATATCATGGAGTCCTATACCTAGCTACAGAAGTCTAGGCCCCACAGGGGCCTGCATTTCTGTAGATAGAAGTAGTGTTGCAATTTGGATATCATGGATTTCATGGGGCCTTTGCTTCTGCAGCCAGAAGTGCATGTATGTCTTACAGTATGCATGAGTACCTGTGGCTACACATGTGCTGGCCTTCTAGGAGCCTGCACTTCTGCAGACAAAATAATTCTTGTAATTTGGGTTTTGCAGATTTCTGTCTGTGGCTACAGTGGTCTGTGCTTCAGCAGACAGAAGTTGTGTTGCGATTTGAGTATGGTAGATGAGTAAGCATGTCTTGTAGTGTTGCAGTGCATATGCCACAAATAAAAATCCATGAAGGTAGCACATCAGTTCTACTGCATTTGTGTCATCTGGAAACAGTTGTATGTTGTTTGTCTTACCAGATGATGGCTGTCTGAGGTTGGTTGTGTATTCTCATCCTTTTGCTGCTTGGGTGGGGATAGGGTTGTAAACCCTTACATCACATTTCACTACTTTTGTGGGATTACATTGAACCCTAAATGGTGCATTAACACAGCTTTTTTAATATCTATCTGTCTCTCTGTCTGTCTTTCTGTCTGGCTAGTTATCTATCAATCTGGGATACATGATAGTTGGCTGTAGCATACATGATTTATTTGAATGAGCTGAGAGAGACCTCAGGTAACCTCATGCATGGAGCCACATGTGAGGTCTCGAGGTCACTCTCAGCTTGTTCAAATAAATCATGTACTGTATGCTGTAGTCATCCATCATGTATTCAATTTATGCAGTCAGTCCAGATGGATGGACATGATGTTTTTTGTGTTTTATTATTAGTTCTTTAAAATTGATAGTGTTTTCCGCTGTACTGTTTGTCCTCTTGTCATTGGTGTGCACGGATCTATATGTATGTGTGAATGGGGTGCATGTGTATAATGTAACTGGCTACTTATTGTGAATGGATGATGTATGTATATTCTGATTGGTTACTGTGACCATGGGAAAGTTGTTGTGATTGGCTAAGGGATGTGGCTATGTGTCAATGGATGGGGCATAGTGTAGCTGCACAGTTTGAAATAAGTCATTGTGGAGGAGCTGATTGTGAAGGATACTGCATATGTTGGCCTAGTATTTGTGGCAGTTGAGGCTCACTTGGAACATCAAGGACCTAGAAGGCAGTGTTGGAGGAGCTGGCCACAGCAGGACTGGATTGGGATTGAATGGCTGAAGTGGCAGTGAGGTTGGAGAGGCTTGGTCAGAGAGGTATCATGAAGGACAGGGGAGTCACTGTGCCTTGAAGTGGGGATTGGCTGCTTAGAGTTCAGGAACAGACAGCGGAGTAGTGGCAGTGTTCGGAATGCTTCTTCAGAGCTTTATGGAGTGTTCAGTGCACCACTGGGGATTCTTCTTCAGAGATCCACATATGGATGAATCTTCTCTTGGGTGTATAGATTTCAGGAGCCGGTGTTTCCATGGAGTAGTCAGGTACAGCAGTTAGGATTACTGGGAAGGAATTTATTTTTTCACCATGGAGGACAATCGATCTTTGGGATGACCCATTTTCTTTTCTTTGGTTTGTCATCACTGTCGGATTTATGACTAGAAGAGTCACTTCTTGTGGAGTTACAGTCTTTTTTTTTGGGGGGGGGTACTTTTTGTTATTTTTAGTGCTTTCTTTTTATTTAAGGTTTATTTTTTATTTTACGGAATATTTTACTTTTTTTCCTGTGGCTTTTGGATTATCTTCACTCTGTGTTAGATTACTACTTGAAGTGCAGAGACAAGACAAGATCATGGAAGATTACATTTTTGTTTTTATTCAACCAGTGTAGACAGGGTTACTTTATGTAATACTCTCAAACAGTTGGATTTCTTAAGTATTATTGTTTGCTAGAAAAAAAAGTTGCAATCTGGTATACTTTCTACATATTTTCTTACCCATACATTTCTATTTTAGGAGGTGTGAAGTAAGAACAGTGAAAACATTGGAACAACGTTAGTAGACAGCATTTTATGTTAGGATGGCTTTTCTCTTTACCAGTATTAGAACAGTAAGAAAAAACACACAGGCATAGGGTTTAGAAATACTGTACTGTGTGATATTAAGTATTTTTTTCTTTTCAGGTACAAGAAGAGGTAGAGAGCTGGAAGCACATGTCTGTCAGACTGTGTATCTTAGATTTTTCTCTTACAGGAGGAAGAGGAAGAAGAAACCTTCAGTTTACCCTTAATCACCGTATGATCTTCAGTTAGATAGCTTTCTTTGTTTTATTTGAAACAAGCAGGTCAACAATAATAGTTTCAAATCATACAATATAAGATGGAGACAGTATTTTTTTTGTGCAGGTGCAATGCTCAAAATCATATAGTTCTTATTTGTTGATAACCCTCTTTTGCAACTGATACCCCAAAACTTGTTTCTTAGCTTGCAAAAACTTTCAAAACTTGGGGCTCGATTTTCAAAGAGCTCTTAGAGTGACACAAGTTGCATCGTCCCTAGGCAGCAGCAAATCTCCTGGTGTGCCAGGGACCCTATGCTGGAGTTTAGAAAAATCAGGGTCCGGGCACTAACTCCCTGGGTTTTCCACAAGCTAACAGCTGTGGCAAACAGATGGTGAACCTATGGGAACTGCCACAGAGATCGACCCCACCCCCCATTGCAAAACACACGAGGGGCAGGGATGGTTGGGTGGTGGTGAAACTGCTTATTTGGACAAGGTGGCAGCAAAAGGGGCACTGGAGGTGGCATGGGGGAGTTGGGGAGACAGCTGGTCATGTAAGGTAGTGATGTGGCATCCAGCAGGGTGCATTTGCTTTTGTATTAATTTTGCTAATGTCTATCAAGTCATAGTAGTGTACTACAGCATACTGTATCCATTACTTGTACTGGACATACAGCTCCAAAAATGAACTGTTATCAGGATATTGGTGTTCATTCATAATAATGCTCTCCCATCCTAGCCATATTAGAAGTTAGGAGGTAAAATGCAACTAGGTATTTATTGTTAATTGTACCCAGCATCTGTCCTCCTATAAATTGTTATTGCTAAATACTGTAGGTTGTTTGAGTTTTGTTTTCTTGTACCTTTTTTTCCTACTGTTTGTTGGTTTATTCTGTTTTTAAGTTATGGTACAGTAGTTGTGTGGTTCTTAAACAACAACTGAAATGGAAAACAAAAGATAGGAACACAGATAGTAATACGAGACCCACAGACATGTGCTGGAACAGATTTATTTTCTTGATTGTATTGTCTTGTTATGTCAGTCAGTTATGTCTGAGTGTGTGGTTGTTCCAACTTTATTCAAAAATGATTAAGTAATACAATTTAATTAAAATTATTTTCTTGTTTATATTGTCCTCTGTGTTGGTTATGTCTGCCTGTGTGATTTCAAAAAGATTGACTTCTCGCCTTGTGATGTTGTTTCTGTCTTTTTTTTTTTTGCTTTATTTTGAGGCTTTGTTTCTGCTTCTGTCTCAGGGAACTCTTGCCAGCTTCTTCACTCACCAGTGACTCCATGTCCCATCTGAAGCCTTTGCCTACCAGGTCCACTCCAGCCTGGTGGATCCCCGGCTCTGAACCCCCCTGAGGTGGGGCCACCTTCATCCTAGCACTCTATGTACAATCTAATGCACCAGTCTGGAGTCAGAGGGGGGCCCTAGTGGAGAAATCCCAACTGTGAGAGTGTGGTCGTGGCATTGGAGGAGCCTTCACCTATCCCCGAGATCGGGGATTTTTGCAGTGTGTAGTTTCCCCCTAGGAACGTGGGCATGCAATGATGCCAGCATGGCTATTGCCATAGGTGTCTGCTGCGTTCCTCCCCTTAGCTGCTTCAGGTGCTAGTTGTTCCTCCGGTCTCAACTGGGGGTCCCTACTGCACTGGAGATACCCTGGATCCCTCCCCAGGGAGAGGAGAGCAGTCCGTCAGATGTTCAATCCTCTCCCTCCCCTGCCGACCCCCAGTGCCCGAGCTCATTCCCAAACTTGGGTCACTGGTGTGGCGTGAGGTATGGTGTCCAGTGCCTCAACCCAGAGCACCACTGGACCAGCCTGCTGTTTTCATCTTGTATGCAAATGTATATAATTGCATATATTTGTAAATATGCTGTACATATGTTACTTGTGTCTATATCATTGTTGTATTCATTGATGTGTAACCATGTACTACGTATTGTAGCTATGTATAGTTGATTAAGGGACGTCCTTGCAAATGAGCCCACTCAGTGGAACTCTTCCCTTCAATAAACTTGAACTTGAACTTAATTGTTCCAATTTTATTCAAAAATGATTAATACAATTTAATTAAAAAAAAGAAACAGATCTAATCCAACTAGAGATGAGGTAAAGTAAAACTTTGCCCATGAATTTTGTGCAAAGTACCAAAATTCACGCTCCATAGAGCTTTGCAAAACTTCTCTGAACATGGAGAACTTTGGTTCTGCTGTGAATTGTGTGAATTTTACTGCAATTTGTGCAAATTTTGCTGTGAAGTGTAGAATTCTGCCACAAAGCGTGAAATTCATGGGTGAAATTTTGCACCTTACAGTGAAATTTGTGCAATTCATGCTCCGCAAATTGCAGGAATTTTCACAAATTAATTTTCAGAGTGAATCTTTCAGACTTCGCCCATCTCTAAATCCAACACATCCAAAGAGAGGCAAGTGATATTACCAAATAACATGGCATCATACCGAACTGTAACACAGCAGACCTCACAGCTGTTCAGCAGGGGTCAACAAATCCCATAGCCTGATGTCCCTGGCTACAAGACTTTGCAGTCATACAAGCACAGGTTTAGTTGCTGGTTGTCCATGGACAACCAACTCAGAAGGGATATTTTTTTCATTACTTTGCTGCTCACCTGCTGTCTGTTATCCAACCACTAGATGCCACCTCCTGTTATCCTTTTCTAGCCAGCTGAGGCTCTGTCACATGCGTGCCAATACTGTAGTCATGTAGGTGTAGGTGCAAGTGAGAGAGCTGCCAGCCAAGAGTGAGTAGGCCCACGGTAGCAAGCAAGGACCTTCCCTGTCCCGATCTCAGTCTCCATCCACAGCAGCAGAACAGCTTTGGATCCAGGACTGACAGGTGAGTCAGTGAATTAGATATGAGAGAGAGTACCTGTCAGTCCTGGGAATTGGCTGTGGCAGTGTAGGGGTTGGAGGGACAGAAGTGGGAGTCTGAGACTGTACCCAAGAGTGCCATTTCTTCTGCTCTTGTTGCAGTGGACAGACTGGTGTCATTTTCTTGAGTGCACTAGTCAGCAGTAGTACAATACTCAAGCTACTGGACTTAGGCTATCATCTTTTTTCATGCAGAGAGCGAGCGAGCATCAATATATAATTAAAAAAATCAGACATGGACAAGGATATTAAAATAAAGGGAGACTTTTTGTTCTGCAAGTGCATTGAGACCATTGCAGTTTGGGAGGAGGGGTGGGCCTGGGGTGTCACTTCATCACTTAGAGGTTTGGATAAAGGCTTGGTCATCACAACTGAGTCAAGGAGACTGTACTACAGTTAGAGAGAGGGACACAAAAAAAGTGTTTTAATACGTTTGCCATTTCAGTTGGAATTGGAAACCAGTAAAGTTAAGGGGGAAGGGGAATTATTCTGATCATGATTGTTGTGACTGTACAAGTCAGGCAGTCAGGGGGGCTAAAGGTGGAAGAAAAAACAAAGATGAAGTAAATAAGTCAAGGAGGAGGTCTGTTTTCTTGTCCTTGGTGAACTTAATGAAGCCAAAGTACTGAAGTTGGGGTGAGTTGGAGAACATAGAGAGGGACAAGGCAAGCATAGATTTGAATAAAAAGGGGGCCACTGAACAGGGCAAAGCAGGTTGAAGTATTTGTTTCAGGGCAGTTGGGTGGGTGTTGCTGGAGATCGTGGGATTGTGATTGTGTGTGCTGCCTGTAGCAAAACATAAAGGGTTATAGTATTTGGGTACTGCCTAATGTGCATGGATTTCAGCAACTGCTGAAATCTTGTTGTAGTACAGTTCAAAGGTCAAAAAAGTTGTTGTACTATCGTTCTGACGTCACATCAATAGTACAACAACTTTTTACCCTTGACCTTCCACCTGATTGGCTCAGACGTGGCTCTCTAAAAAAAAAAAACATGGCAGCGCGACGAAGGAAGGCCGAGCAGCCGAAAGCAGCATCGAATTTGAAGTCGGGAGTCAGATACGGAGAGCCACATGGCTCCTTTCTGAACACACTGGGTTTTTTTCCACGATTTTAAAACTGAGCGATGTGCAGAGGAGAAACTGACAAACGCATGGAGGCGGGAACGTAAGCAGCGGAGCACCAGACAGAACAGGAGCAGCTGCAGCGCAAGCAAGTAGCAAAAAAACAATGTAAAACAAAAAAAAAACATATACTATATAAAACAGTGGATGGGTGATCATCCACAACTTCAAGGTCTGTGTCCCATCTCAGGCAGTTGATGACATCAGCTAGACCTCTCGAGCTTCGCTCTCGAGGTCTCTGTGATGTCATCAACTCCCTTGATGGAAACACAGCCTTGTTGTGGATGTTCACCCATCCACTATTCTATATGTTGTGATTAAGCACTGCAGACAATACATTCAAGAAATACATAATTATCCTGGAAAGTCACTGTGGACTTGGTGACAGTGCCAGTACCTATTGCCTACAGAAATGAAAAAAATAATATCAGATCAGGACAGTAGCACTAGCAGCAGTTGAAGGGGGAGAAGAAAAGAAGAGGCTAGCAAGAGCTGGTCTTTGTGAAAAGTTGCTAAACTTGCCAACTGGCAGAAAATAAAGGGCAGAACTTAGTCTAACTAATTAATGCCAAAATAAATAGAAAAGGCATAATAACATGACTAACTAGAAAAAGAAAGGGTGACCACCTTCCCAGTACCCTGTGGCTGGCCCGGCTTGGCTGGCTTGAGAAAGACAAGACATAAAAAAAAATAAAGAAGCTATTAAACAAAAACAACAACAAAAAAAAGATTTGAGAGAACATAAAATTAGAGAAGCCTTTTGTATGGGCTTTGTTGGGGTAGAGGTGTTGTGTGGAAATGGATGACCTGCCCAGTGTTCTGTGGCTGGCTGACTGGCTTGTGAAAGACACATAAAGAAGTAAGAAAGAAGCTATTAAACCAAAAAAAAAAAAGATTTGACAGAACATAAAATTAGAGAAGCCTAACTAACTGTATGTGGGCTATGAGTATGTTGGGATGGGGAGGTGTCATGTGGAAAGGGGTGACCTGCCTATTGCCCAAGTGCACAGTGTCCTGTGGCTGGCTGGCTTGTGACAGGACAAGACAACAAAGTAAGCACTAAGCCCATCTTCTTGAAGTTGTAACAGGGTGTGCTTTGAAACAACTGAGAGCTGCATGGGAGATACCATATTGGACTAGGAATCTGCAACAAATCTCACTCTTGCTTAAATCTGAGGGAGGGGTTCCTTACTTTACATTCTTACATTGGTATTGCTTTGTGTTTAATTATTTTAGTTTTTTAAATCAGGAAGGGGGTTTGCAAAACTGCTTATCTTGTGAGTAACTTCAGAAGAGTTGAAATAACTGCATATTTGATTTTCCCTTGTGGGTAACTGGACTGTCTACTAGTATTGTGTGACAGTTTGCATCAAAATATTTTTAAATAATTTACTGGTGGTGGTGGCCGATTACTTCTAATAGCAAGGGCTGCAGTTTGTTATTTGAATCCAGACAGAGCCTCAGGTGGGGGAAACTGTCTTCACAAAGTGTTGCACTGAGTCAGGGAGGCCTGCATCATAGCCAATTGTTCTGGGTGGAATCTTCCAGAATTGATCAGATTGCTATAAACTACTGGTGTGTTACAGTTTCAGAAATAAGCCCATCTTCTTGAATTTGTAACAGGGTGTGCTTTGAAACAACTGACAGCTGCATGGGATATATTATATTGGACTTGAAATCTGCAACAAATCTCACTCTTGCTTAAATCTGAGGGAGGTGTTCCTTACTTTACATTCTTACATTGGTATTGCTTTGTGTTTAATTATTTTAGTTTTTAAATAAGGAAAGGGAGTTGCAAAACTGCTTATCTTGTGAGTAACTTCAGAAGGGTTGAGATAACTGCATATTTGATTTTCCCTTGTGGGTAACTGGACTGTCTACTAGTATTCTGTGACAGTTTGCATCAAATTATTTTTAAATAATTGTTTACTGTGTCTTTCCTTGTGCACAGCTGACTTGTTTTAGGGCTGATTGCTTTCAGAGCATAAATCACTGGGCTAGGGAGGTTTACCTGTGTTTGACTCAACTGTTATTCGTTATTTTTTTTTCTGTTTGTTAAGCAGGGTATTTTCTCTGTTAAATTGTTGTGTAGGTCATCTTGCTCACAGGAAGGTCAACACTCATCATAGTGGTGAGTCAGATCTTTTAGCTGTTTGTTTTGAGAGGGCACAGTTTGGGTCCAAGCCCCCCTTCCCCTCATCCCACCTACCCCGGTACCATTTCCTTTATACCAGGGGTTCTGACATCATTCCTTAAGAGGGCAAGGTGCATACCACTGTCATATCCTTTCCAGCATACTGCACTGACAATATAAGCGTACACATTATATTTTATAAATATATATATATATATATATATATATATATATATATGTAACAAAACAATAACTGGATAAAAAAACAGGATAAACAGGAAGGTAGACAGACATGTGGGGAGTAGTGCATGTACTGGCTGTGGGCCAGCAGTCTTCTGGGAGTCATTCTGGAGGCTGAGATGCTGCCCTATTTGCAGGCAACTCTTAGCCCTGAGGGAGGAGGTTGCCCATCTGCAGACCACACTGGACAGTAGTAAGGGAACCTCCCCCACCCAGGGATCACCAGGGCCACCACCACTACCTCAGAGATTGCCAAGAAAGTGCAGCAGTTGGACCACAGTGGGCTCAGGGAGGGTGAGAGTGGTGGAACAGAGGCATACTCAGTCAGTTGTACCACTCCACAATCCATACACCATTCTGATGGAGCAAAGTTCCCCTATGGATGCACTCGCAGAGGAGATTAAGGAGGTTGCAGACAACTGTCACAAGGGAGCCCCACAGGAAGGAGGCAGAGGACACCACAGAAAAAGGAAGCAGCTCCTGGTGGGGGACTCAATTATTAGAGGGATAGAATGGGGGGATCAGGGAAAATTGAAGTAAGGTGCCTGTCTGGCACCATGGCTTGGAAGGACAGGAAGTGCATCCTCAGGATCATGAAAACAGCTGCACAGGAGACTGAGCTGGACGTCATTGTCCACCTAGAAATGAATGATTTGGCTCAACATGAGATTAGAGCAGTGCAGGAAGAATTTGTGGAGTTGAGGAGGGGCCTAAGGCAAGTACCACACACGGTATCCTTCTCACAGGTGATGCCTGTCTATGGCAAGGGTGAGGAGAGGGTACTTCACACCATGCGATTCAATGAATGGTTGAAAAAATGGTGCAGAGCACAGGGGTTTGGCTTCACTGGAGACTGGGGTTCCACCTTGTGGGATACCAGTCTATACTGGCAGGATGGTCTGCATCTGTCCAGGAAGGGAACAAGTCTTCTGGGCAATCGGTTTAAATGCTTCATTGGCAAGCTTTTAAACTAGTCAAGGGGGGGGGCACTGATAAGCAGCAGGGAATTCCCAGTCTTCCCTACAAAACTGTGTACTACATGAGGTAAAGACCAAGGTAGAAAGGTCAGTAGGAAGCAGGACAGGGAGAAATGAAGAAAGCAAAGTCAATGAGGACAGGGATGGTGCTACAAGAGGTAAAGCCATCAGAAAATGGAGAGCAATGAGTACCAAAGTCTGGGTAACAAACTTCCTGAATTAGTGGCCTTGATGGAGGAGGAACATCTGGATATTGTGGCAGTCACAGAAACATGGTACACACAGAACCATGACTGGGATGTAAACATACCAGGATATACTATCAACAGGAGGGACAGGGAGGGTAAAAGAGAAGGAGGAGTAGCTCTCTAATTAAGAGAAGGAAGCAAAGCAACAGAGTAAAAGGGTAAACAGGGAGGAGAGGAAGCACTCTGGGTCAATTTGGAGACAGGCAATGGCACCACAATCTGCACAGGGGTTGTATATAGACCCCATCTCAGGGGGAGGAAATGGACAAGGAAATGATAGAAGGTATCCTTAGAATGGCAGAAAAAGGAGAGATATTGCTAATGGGGGATCTGAACATGCCAGGTGTTAACTTAGGTGCATTTGCAGCAGCCACTTCTAAGAGTGGAGTCATTCTAGATGCCCTACAGGGGGCATGTCTTAGACAACTAGTATCGGAACCCACTCAAGAGGGGGCAGTCCTAGACCTGGTACTCTCAAATGAAGATGGCAAGAGGTTCACAGATTTAGAAGTGGGTAGCGATCTGGGAACTAGTGAGCATCGAACAGTATGGTTCACAATTAACACAGCAGTAGAGTCAAGCCATACAAAGGCAAAGGTACTGGACTTCAGGAGGGATGACTTTGCCAAAGTGGGTGAGTGCCTAAGGAATGCACTAGCAAATGGGCAGGAAGGAGGGGTGGAAGAACAATGGGGAATAATCAAAACTGCCATCACATAGGCAACAAGCCTTTGTGTGAAGCAAATAAACAAAACAAAATGACGTAAGAAACCACTATGGTTCTCAAAAGAGGTGGCAGGGAAGGTTAGGGAGAAAAAGAGAGCATTCAGGAAGTACAAGAAATCAGTAAAGGAGCAAGACAGAGAATTGTATCAGTTAAAGCAACAGGAAGCAGGAAAGGCAGTCAGAACAGCAAAGCCCCAAACTGAGGAAAAGATAGCCAACTCAGTTAAGAAGGGGATAAAACCTTTTATAAGTACATTAGTGAGTGAAGGAAGACCAAGGGAGGGATAGTGAGGCTTAATAAAGAGAGGGAGGGTGGGCAGAGGGTGACTATAAAAAAGCAGAGATACTAAACAAATATTTTTGCTCAGTATTCACAAATGAAGAGGGGGAGGTACCTAAACCAAACAATAGAAACACGCTGGATACGTGGGTTGATACCAGCCCTTTCACAGAAGAAAGGGTTCTGAAGGAACTCTAAAAACTGAAGGTGGACAAAGCAGTGGGGCCTGATGGGATTCATCCCAGAATTCTAAGAACTAAGGGTAGAACTAGTGACATCACTGACTACCCTCTTTAATAAATCATGGGAGGATGGGATGGTACCTGAGGACTGGAGGAGGGCAGATGTTATTTCACTTCACAAAAGTGGGAGCAGGGCAGAAGCAGGAAACTATAGACTTGTTAGTTTAAGCTCAGTGATTGGGAAAATGATGGAATCAGTTCTGAAGGAAAGAATTGTTGAGCACCTAGAGGTCAGAAGGGCACAGGACCCAAGGCAGCATGGATTCACAACGGGAAGGTCATGTCAGATGAATCTAATAGATTTCTTTGACTGGGTGACCAAAGTAGTAGATCAGGGAGGGGCTATGGGCATGGCCTACTTAGACTTTAGCAAGGCATTTGACACAGTCCCACACAAAAGATTAATATACAAGTTGGCCAGCCTGGGAGTGGGTCCCAATATGGTAGCCTGGGTAAAGAATTGGCTGGAGAACAGGACACAGAGGGTAATAGTAAGCAGAGTCCACTCTGAAGAAAGGGGGGTAACTAGTAGGCTACTGCAGGGTTCTGTACTAGGAACGGTCCTCTTTAATGTCTTTATAAGTGACATTGCAGAGGGACTAGAAGGAAAAGTATGTCTTTTTGCAGACAACACAAAGATCTGCAACAGAGTTGATACACAAAGTGAGGTGGAAAGGATGAGAAGGGACTTGACAAGGTTGGAGGAATGGTCAAATGCCTGGCAGTTTAGATTCAATGCTAAGAAGTGCAAAGTAGTGCACCTGGGAAACAAAAACCCAGGGGAAGAGTACACAATGGGGGTGAGATACTAACAACAACAAATGAAAAGGGACCTGGGGGTTGTCACATCAGATGACCTAAAGGTGAGCAAGCAATGTGAGATGGCAGTAAGGAGGGCTTGGGGGATACTGGGATGCATAGGGAGAGGCATCACCAGTAGAAAACAAGAAGTTGTTATCCCTCTGTACAGACAGCTGGTCAGACCCCATCTGGAGTTCTGCATGCAGTTCTGGAGACCAATCTCAGCAAAGACATAGACAGGATGGAGGCCGTCCAGAGGAGGGCCACTAAAATGGTGCAGGGTCTGCACCAGAAGACATATCAAGAGAGACTTAAGGAGCTTAATATGTATAGCCTCGAGGAGAGGAGGGAGAGGGGAACATGATAGAAACTTTCAAGTACCTCAAGGGAATCAATAAAGTCCAAGAGGGTATCATCTTTCTGAAAAAGAGGTGTGCAAGAACAAGGGGCACAATTTGAAGATAGAGGGGGGACAGCTCAGAGGTAATGTGAGGAAGTCTTTTTTCACAGAGAGGGTTGTGGATGCATGGAACAGCCTTCCTGAGTAGGTTGTGGAGTCAAAAACAGTGGTGGAACTCAAGACTGCATGGGACAGGCATAATGCAATTCTAGGGGGTGGAGATAGGAAGAAGTAGGCTGTTGGTTAGTTAGGATCTGCAGCTTATCCATTAGGTAGGCAAATGGGCAGACTGGGTGGGCCAAGCGGTCCTTATCTGCCATCAAATTCTATGTTTCTATGTTTCTATGTAAGCATCAAAGCAAGCAACTGCAACAACAGTGTACAAGAACACCATTGTTCTGGTCCTAATAGTATAGTTGCTGCTATTTCCTTTTCCTCCCACTCTTCCACCTGACTGACTGCTTCCCTCCTGTAGTTTAAGTTTATGCTGCTTCGTTTATGCTGCAGCCTGTAAATAAAAGTTAAGCAATAGACTTTAGTGTCTGTCTGTCTGCTCTCCCTCCCATTGTCTACCTGTCTACCACCACCAGTAAAAAAAGACACGCACCACAGTGACTCTAATAGAGTAACATTTTATCATCATCGCAGAACAAAAAACATAAGCAGAAAACACTAAAGCAGAGCAGAGCCAGACATTGAGACATTCAATATGCAGAAGAGCAAGCAATGAACTTTATTATCCCTCTGGTCAGCAGCAGCGTCCTCATGTTCATAGGTTCATAGGGAGTTTCAAGTCTTGTAGCTGTAAAGCCATGAAATGACTTACCACTAACAGTGGATATATGCTACATTTTTTCTCCTCCATGCTTATGTCTAACTGAAACTTGAAGGCATTAACATTGGATGCTGATACTACCCAAACAGGTAAAGTGTTCCATAAGTCCACCACTCTTTGACTAAACCATTTCCCTCTTTTTGAAGTTCTGTATATTTCCCCTTTTAACTGATAAGGGTGTCTACGTAAACTTCTAATACACAAACTACTTTTTCCGCAGAATCAGGTGAAAGTAATAAAGTCTGCAGCAAGTGCATCTGCATCTGTGGTACTTGATAGAACAGCTGATTTAAGCAGTGAGACATTAGCTGAGCCTGTAGCCCCTGTGACACTTCCAAAGAAACACAGTTTAGTGCCTGTTCCTGATGAGGTGGTGGTACAAGAGAAAAGAAGTAAAGACAAGAAATATGACTAAGAAAAGAGGGTCAGGCTGTTTCAACCTCATTGGCTGACCACTTATAAATGTTTGAGATACGATGAAAAAAAGGGATTGATGTATTGCACGGTGTGTGAAAAGTATCGCACTACTGCAACACCAGCCTTTAAAAAAAATGTTTGCTACAGGCTCTAACAATTTTAGAACTGAGTCACTACATGCACATGAGAAGTCCAATCCGCATGTGCTATGCCAGAACCAACATATTCTGGAAAGTGGCCAGCAGGCAGTTCAGTTTGATATCACTGAGTCACCACTTTATCAAGCCTTTGCACAATTGGAAGAAGCCACAAAGGTGAGGATGAGATGCCTGTTTAACACAGCGTACTCCACAGCAAAAAATCTGTGCCCATTTTCTGACATAGATTGGCTATGTGAATTACAAAAGAAAAATGGGATTCAGCTTGATGTGAATTATACCAATGATAAACGAGCTAGGGACTTTTCCAGAGGTATATCTGCTGTTCTCTTCAAGCCCCTGATACAGACCCTTAAAAATGCAAAATATGCTGCAGTTCTTGCTGATGGCAGCACTGATAATAGAATTGGAAAATGTCTTCCTGCATTTTGTAAATCATAACACAAAAGATGTATGTACATATCTGATCCAGGCTGTGCCCTTGGAATCCTCACATGCTGAAGGTGTCTTTAATGCAATAAGAACTGCATTAGAGTCACTACATCTTCCTCTTACTGACCTGTTGAATGTGAGCACTCCAGGGCCACTTCTGATTTCTACCAGTTTTGATGGGGCAAGTGTAATGCTGGGTGAAAGGGGTGGAACCATCGCAAAGTTATCGGAGCACTGTCCTCACATCATTACCATGCACTGTGTTGCACATAAATTGGAGCTGGCAGTTATTGATATGATAAAAACAAACCCCTTCATATCAAAGCTTGAAAATACTCTAAAGGGCATTTTTAAATTCTACTGCTATAGTCCCACAAAATGAGAGAGCTTCAAGAAATTGCACGTGATAGATACTGATCTTGCACACTTTAGTGCAATTAAACAGGTGAAATGGCTTGCCAGCAGATCATGTTTAATACAAGCAGTTCAGGTAAACCTACCTACAGTTGCTCAGCACTTGGAACAAAGTGCAGCTGGTGCTGATGGGTCAAAAGCAAAGGTGCTGTTAAGAGAGGTACAGTCTGTACACTTCGTCTAATCTCTTTATATCCTGCAGGGTTTTTTGCCCATACTTAAAAATATGTCGCTGCAGTTTCAAAGAGATGACTTAATAATTCTTGAAGTATCACATCTCATAGAGACCTGCCTCCTCCAGCTGATGGAACTGAAATCAAAGCCAGGGAAATACATGCCGGCTTTCCTAGATCATTACAAACCTCAGGACAGTTGCACGGACTTTGTAATTTCTAAGAAGGGAGTTGAGAAGACTGTTCTCTTTATATTTAGAGGCAACTGCCCTGAAATAAATTTTGGGACAGATACACAACTGCAAACTTTAGTAGATGCAGCAGTATCTTACATCAATGTAAGATTTCAAAATTTCTCAGAGGAGCCTCTGAAATGGTTCAGCTGCTGTCTTGATTTGAAGCAAGTTGATCTACCAAGAGAACAACCTGCAGAGTTTCGGACCAAGAAAGTGGCTAATTTAGCAGCATACTTAAATTTTTTCACAGAAGAGCAGCAGGAAAATATTAGATCACAATATGCTGCATTTAAGGCACTGCTGAAATCTGCAGTTGACAAACCCTATCTGCAGGTGTATACAAGATTTCTGAAAGAAAATCCACCCCAGATTGCTCACATTCTGCAGTTAGCGGAAATACTCCTGGCAATGAGTGTGTCAACTGCAAAGTATGAATGAATGTTCTCCACTCAAAACTTGATAAAGACAAAAATAAGGATGAGTCTGGCAGATGACACACTACAGTTGCTTCTTCAAATAGCAGTAGAGGGTCCCGAACTATGTGACTTCAATCCAGATCCAGCAATAAACCACTGGCTGCTGTCTGGTCCAGGCACTCGACATGTTTATGGGCATGCTGCTGCTTGTACAGTTGATGCTGTATCTCATGCTAGTACTGCTGCTGCTACTCCATCCTCCTGTCCTAGCACTAGCACTACTACCACCAGTTCACTTGATGATGGTGACGGTTCAGAATCAGAGTTCTCATTATCCTTAATCATTCTCTGCTTCATTCAGGTATGTGTGGGACTGGACTGAAGATGAGTCTGGCACCCTTGACTCAGACTTCAAATCACTAAACCTGTATTTAATAGGAAAAATTTAAAAAATACTTTGTCATTTATAGTTTTTTTATAGCCTCTATACAATGTACATCTATTTGTTAATAATACAATGCCATATACCACAACCATTTACTTTGTTGCTACATAATTTTTTATAAGTTTTCCTTAAAATACAACCTTCCAACCATGAGGCTACCATTTTTGGGTGGTCAGTTGTCCTGGACTACCATGTAGATTTGAAATGTGTTGATCCCTGCTGTTCAGTTATACAAACCATAACAATCATCCTCTATATACCTACAGTATTATTGGGGGTGCCATATGATTGTTATGGTCTGTATAACTGAACAGTTGTGAGGTCTGCTGTGTTATGGTTCAATATGATGCAGTGTTATTTGGTAATATCACTTGCCCCTCTTAGGATGTGTTGGATTAGATCTGTTTCTTTTTTCTTTATATATAAACATTTATTATATGTTGAAGATCGTGTCAGTTACATAGGAAAAACAATGCAATCAGAGACAAATAAACACAGTATAGAATCAAAACGAGGACCAAACAGTGTACAAATGAAAGACCTTGAGAAATAATCTCATAAAAGACATGATGTAATGATGCAGTAAAAACAGATCTACTTATATCAAACAATCCATGAACACAATAGCATTAAGAATGAAGAGGTGGTAACCCCCAAAACTTTAAAATATAAGGGGAGCAGTATAAAATGTCAATGAATCCATATCTTATCTACACTCTGACTTTTCAAAAAAGATAAATTCCTAACAAACTCAGGTAATTAAAACCAGCCATCAATGGTTGTCAATAAAATAAAAATAATGTTTCTTATACACTCACCTCCATAGAAGTTAACCATACCTGCCAGGATAGATAAAATTTAGACAACACTTTCTTCCTCCAAAACAACATCAGATGGTAAGAGGCTGCTTTTGACACCACCTGTAACCAACATGTGTATGATATAAGACTGGGAATCCTCCACTGCCCTAAAAGTAGTCTTTTAGCCTCTAAAGAAGCTGCATAGAGGACTGACTTAAACTTAAAGGCCTGTAAAGACAAAAGTGTAGGATCACCTAAAATCCAAAAAAATAGGGGCTATGAAAGACTCATACCCAAAGTCTGTTCCAAAGTCTCAATAATATCACTCCACCTGTCCGGTACCCTAGCGCAGCCCTACAAAATATGGTAGTGGGTACCTGGGTCTAAATTACAACACCAAAAAGTACTGGATGAAGAGAGGCTCATATGTACTAATTTAACTGGGGTCCAGTAGCATCTACTTAATATCTTTTTTTGAAGAAGTTGAACTTTCGGGTAAGGAGAGGCTCAGTGAGCTTCTCGCAAACATCTATTCCAATTCAGTATATCCAAGGATTCCTGCAACTTCTCTACCCATTTCAGTCAGGGGGACTCCCAATCCAGGGTATAAGCTGTTTGGAGGAGTTTATATGTTACACTTGTATGCCCATTACGCAATGAAAACCAAATGCGTAGGGGTTTGGTAAGATCAGTTTGTAACAACTTATCATCTCTCATAACCCATGATAAAAACTATATCTTTATTGGAGATATCTCCACAAGTTATGGTCAGGTAGACCAAAAACTTCTTGCATGGGGAGAATGATCTGAGACATCCAAACCTAGAGTCGAACAAATCACCTACCAACAAAATGCCCTTAGAAGCCCATGAGGCTGAATAAATCTTAGTACCTTCAATCTGTATTATGGGGTTGTTCCACAAAAGTTCAAAGGAGACAAAGTACTTGTGGTTCCAGCCCAATATGTGGGACACTTTTTTCTAAACTTTTCTAATAAAACTAGTGGGGAGAGTTATGTGGCATGGCTCAGGAAAAGGGTCCCTTAAAACCACAGCAAAAGGCACATTTCCTACTATGGCTTTTTCAATATCCACCTACAGAGGAACTTGGGATTGATCAGGATGAACCCAGAACAAACATTGTTGGAAACCATTGGCTACGTGATAGTCCCAAAAGAGGTCTTAATGGGCACCCCTGTCTCATTCCTTGAAACAGGAGAAAGGATCTGAGAGAATGCCATTTACCAATACTTTCGCTTTGGGGGAGGAATACAAGCAGCGAACCTAATTTTGAAAGGCAGGCCCAATCCCTATCTTAGCTAATGTATGAAATAGATATTCCCATTCTATAGAATCAAATGCCTTTCTGGCATTTATTGCTACCAAAGCAGTGGAATCTGAACTCCTGATAGTCACTTGTATTAAATTTAATACAGCACGAATATTGCCACTGCCTTGCCGTCCCTTCATAAAACCTGCTTGAGATTTATGAATAACAAAAGGCAATACTTTCTCCAGGTGACAAGCAGGAATTATGGCCAAAATCTTTCAGTCAGCATTAAGTAATGAAACTGGCTTGAAGTTAGGACAAATAGTTGGTTCTTTATTGGGTTTCAGCAGGACTGTAATGGTTGCTTCTTGCATAGATAGAGGCATAGATCCATATACCTGGATAGCTCAGAATAACCTCAATAGCCAAGGAGATAGGATGGGTTCAAAGGCTTGGAAGAAATCTGAGCCCAGACCATCCAGTCCTGTGGCTCTACCTGCCACCAAAGCACGGATTGATGTGTGTACCTCAGATATCATTATCTCCTCTTTCAAAGATTGAGCTAGCTCAAAAGGTAAAAGGGGCAACTTATTTTTTTCCAAAAAGGAGTCATACTCCTCCCCCACTCAATGAAACCAAAGTACTTTAAAGGGACAAATAGTAGTCTCAGAATAGACTAGCCATTTGTCCTGGGTCAGTAATAATGTTAGTATCTCCAGATTTTAGGAATGGGATAAGTGTTTCCATTGATTGACGTTTTAACGTATAAGTAAGGAGTTTCCCTGCCTTGTCACCAGATTCACAGTAACACTGCTGCCACAGGAAAAAGAGGGCTCTGGATGCCTGCTGAGTATAGATAGTATTTACTTTATATTTAAGAGTCAACAGCTATTAAATTTGATGCTCTTGAGCCACAGAGGACATATATATGTCTTCCTCTAGTGACTGAATTTTCTGGGTAAGATCTATTACATCCTGTTTCTGCTTTTTGTTCTCCCTTGAGGCATAGAAAATGACACCACCCCTAGTGAAGGCCTTAAATACCTCCCAGAGAGGGAACATAGACATCTCAGGGGAGGTATTAGTTTTAAAATAAACAAGCATTTGTCAATGCCAAATATTTGCTTGCTGCTATTGGCATTGGTAGTGCAGGAGTTAGAGAGATACATAATAGGAATGGCAGTGAAGTACTGAACTGACGCCAACCCCCACCCCCATCCTGCAGAGACTGTTAGGCATTGGGGTATGCCTTTAGGTCATCGGGCATAACGCTCATGCCATTCCACCTCATACCACCCTGCAGACTATGATAGGTGTTGTAGTGTGCTCTGGGGTCTTCGGCCCTTACGCTCACCCCATTCCATAAGGAAATAAGCTGAGATGGGTGCAGTATATGAGAATAGGCTGAACATTAGGGCTGGAGACCCCAAGTCACACCTCAATGCCTGTCTCTGGCTGCAGGGTGGGAGTGGGAGTGGGGGTGGAATGGCATGAGCATTATGGACGATGACCCTAAGTCACACCCCAACGCCTGTCAGTCTCTACGGGGTTGGGCATTATGGATAAAAACCTTAATGCCCAGGGCATTTGTTGGTATTTTCACTCCAAATTTTCCACATGGGCTTTTTGGGACCCAACCTCATGAACAGAGGCACTGTCATTTTGTTACTCAATCTTGAAAGGTGATTTCACACAGCTACTGCACCATTCGGTGCCACAGGTGTGAAAACACATTTTGGGTTAGATGTGAAAAATGACAGCTGTACTGTTCTTGAGGAGGTGTGAAAATGGCAATATTGAACATCTGGAGTGAAGATATGAGGAATTGGCAAAGTTACAAGCGTGCATAGAAACTTTGCAACGCACACCCATAATACAATCATTTTTTTGAATTTTTTCACTAAGTTTTCAACATGGACTTTTTGGGACCCCACCTCATGAACAGTGACACTATCATTTTGGTACTCCATCCCAAAAGTTGGTTTTGCACAGTGACTGTGCCATTCTGCACCACAGGTGTGAAAACATGTTTCGGGCAGGATATGAAAAATGACAGCTATACTGTTCATGAGGAGGTGTGAAAAAATCGCAATGTTGAAAATCTGAGTGAAAATATAAAAAATTGGAAAAGTTATAAGTGTGCGTAGAAACTGCGCAACACATAGGCTGTCTCCTTAGCCCTACATAATTTCTATTCCCCAAACTGCACATGTCCATAGCACTCTCCCTCATCTCCCCTCCTATTTGCTCATCTCCCTCTGTCTTACCTAATCTTCTCTCCTCTGCTTTACATCTCCAAAATTTCCCTACGCACCTCCTAGGCCCCTAGCCTTGTCCCTCTCTGAGCATGCCCCTCCCATCCCTGTCTCTCTGACCTGTGTCGGAGTCCCCTTGCAGGGTTTTCTACATCCTGAAGGGGTGCAATCCTGTCCCCTCTCTCCTCCCCCATTCCCTTCTCTCTCCTGAATTTTGTTCCATTGTAGGGTTCAATGCATCCTGAAGGGGCCTAGATTCAGCTAGCTAGTTTCTTCTCTCCACCATCCCATCCTCCCACCACTTTCCAAACCTCTGTCTGCTCCCTCCTCCTCTTCCTCTTCCCCTCCTCCCTCCCTCCCTCCCTTCTCTTACCTCCCAAACTTCCTCCCCTTCCTTTTTCGCTGCCTGGTCCTGTTTTTTCCTTGCAGGGTTCTCAGCACCCTGAAGGGGTCTTTGCTCTAGGTTGCCCCTTTTCCTCTTCCTTCACCCCATCCTAATACCTAGCCCTCCCTATTTTTTTTTCCTAATGCGCCCATTCCTACACCAAGGGCCTACTCAAGCACTTCTCACCTCATGCTGTCTGCTCCCACAGCATTTAATCTGTGTCTCCTTCTCTAATCCTATACCATGTTTGGTCATTTTTCCCTGTTCCTTTCTATGTAAGTTTTGTTCTCCTGCAGGATGGCCTGGTCATTTTGCTCCCCTCTGGTACTACTCTGTTAAGATGTGTTACTGTATACTTGCTCTGCAGTATTGTATTGTATTGCTCTTTATTTATGTTTGTTTTGTTCTCCCAACATTGTAGCCTCCCCAGACACTTCTGGAAACAAGTTGTTTACAACTCATGTTGCCTTTCCTGATGAAACATTTTCCAAATAAAATAAATAAATAAACACAGTCCTTTTTGGAATGTTTTCACCAAATTTGCAACATGGGCTTTTTGGGACCCTACCTCATGAACAGTGGCACTGTTATTTTGTTAATCAGTCCCTAAAGGTAATTCAGCACAGTGACTGCAAAAATCACCTTTCAGGAACAAGAAATGAGATTACAGTCAAGTGTTGATGAAGTGGGGTCCCAAGAACCCTATGTTGAAAATTTGGAGCCAAAATTCATAAAAATGGCTAAGATATCCACCTAAGTTGACCCCCCCCCCCGAGTCCCATTACACGGCTTCTCTCAGTTCCTCAGTTCGGAGTTTGGCTTTGAAGAGTGCAGACGTGTCCAGGTCCAGAGAAAATCACAGCGCCAGACCCCAGAGGTAAGTATGGGGTGAGGGGGTGCAAGAGGTGGGGTGCAGAGGGTGGGTGGGGATGGGGAGGGGAGCCTGGGGAGATGACGAGGGACTGTTTTTTTTTTTTTACAGGTAAACAACAAAAAAAAAAAGATGTTGGGGACAGTTTCCTTTATTTACAGGTAAATATTTATTTTTAGGCACACTCTGGTGGGCTCCCAGTGTGCCAAACTAATGTGTGTGTGGGTGGGGGGGTATAAGCCGACTTGAGGATTGGGCACCCCGATGTCAGCTTAGAAAGAACGGGCATGGGGAAGGTCCCCAACACTGTGAAGGGTGGCATCCAGGTGTCAGAAAGATTTAAGAATTATTATCGCACACTGGGGTGGGCTCCCATTGTGCCACATGAGTTGGGGAGGGGTGGGCATAAATGATGCCGAGAGGGGGATTGGGCACCCCCATCTGTAATGAAAGATGGGGGGCAGGCATCTAACACTGGGAGTGGGCATCCCGGTGTCAGAAAGTAAAACAAAAAACACATTTATTTGGGCACACTGGGGTGGGCTCTCAGTGTGCCACAACAGTGGTGTAAGGGGCATACCAACCCAGGGATTGGCCACCCCGATGTCAGCTTTTGGGAGACTGTGTGGTGGGTGGCAGGAGTTGCCAATCTGCAAAGCCACAGCACAGCTCAGTTATTAAGTTTAATTAACTTTATTTATTGATATGCTTCACCATGAAAGGCACACTGAGCAAATGGGTTGCTCGTAGCTCTAGCCATGCGCCTTACTGTGCACTGTAATGCACATGGCTGTAGTCTTCTCTGCCACTGTGTGCCAGGTTGAAGGGGGGAGCTGCTGCTGCAATCAGGGATCATGAAACTGTCCCTGATTGAAGCAGCAGATTTCTTTCAAGTCCGGTGCTCGCTCTGAAACTGCCATCATCTGCAGCTTCCCTGTTAATTGGTGGCTGAGGAACGTGCCCCTAAAAGCGTTTGTTGGATTGGCCAAACACTGCAACACCTCTGCAATGCTCTCCTAATCTCAATATATTTCTTGTGTGCTGCATGCACAAGCAAACATAAAAAGGATTTCCTCATGTATCCAACACTTAAACTCCTTGGAGCACAAAAGCACAGGGTTAAGGTGCCATTTAGGAGACAACTACACTGACTTTTGGCACCCAGACCGCACTATCAGGGGCATAGTCTGAAATAGTAATGGGTAGAATAGCTGCCTCTTCCAAATCACCTAAAATAACAGAGCTACATAAAAAGTAATCTAATTGGCTGTGGGATGGAAATCTATGTGACCTGAAAGCAAATTTACAGGCCTCTGGGTTAAACACTGTCCAGCAATCTTGTATCCTGAACTCTGAGCTTAGCTGATTTACTACATTTCTTGAATGGTGATGAGAGGGGGTACCCTTTTCACGTTGTTTTCTGCCAACAATGGGGTCAAGTACAAGATTAAAATTCCACCCCAATATAATCACTACAGAATCATTAACCAACTCCAAGATTATCTGTGCCAGTTGAGAGAAGAACTCTGGAAAATCAGTATTTGGGGTGTAAATATTAACTAAGAAGAATGAACCTCCATATAGTTGCCCTAATAAAATAGTCCAACTCCCCTCCTTGTCCAAAATTGACCTAATCACCTGAAAAGGGCATCCTCTGAAATAAAATCAAAACACCACATTTCTTAGTTTTAAAGGAACTAGAACTGGATTTGCCCACCCAACCTTTTGACAGGAGCCCCGTCTCCTTTTTAAGGAAGTGAGTTGTTTCTTTTTCTTTAAAAGTTGGAACAATCACACAGTCATTTAGTTTATTTATTTATAAAGCGCACTTTTTCAATTGCGATTCAATGTGCTATATACATGAGCAAGTTCATTAAAACAGGCTAAAACACAAGCAACATGCATAATACAACAGCAGTTCAGGTTAATTAATTTGAGGGAAATGCTTCCCTAAAGAGAAATGTCTTCAGCTCCGTTTTGAAAGCATTTACTGATGGGGCCTCATGAGAGAGCAGGGAAGTGAATTCCATAGGGCTGATGCCATGAATGAAAATGCTCAAGCAGCAGAAGATTTTGAACATACCCTAGGAATCACCAGAAGGCCCTTATCAGCTGACCGGAGGGGATGGAGTGGGCAGTAAGGCTGTAGAAGGTCTTGCATGTATCCGGGCTGCAGTCCATGCTGGGCTTTATAGGTCAGGAAGTCGACCTTGAAGGTGATCCACCACCTGACAGGCAGCTAGTGCAGAGAGCAGAGCACAGCTGTAATGTGACAGGACCTCGAAAGGCCAGTCAACAACCTCGCTGCAGCATTCTGTACCAGCTGCAGGTGGCGCAGCTCAACCCCCAATAGCCCAGGTAAAGGGCATTGCAGTAGTCAAGCCGAGATGTCACAAAAGCATGGACGAATGATGGCAGATCATCCGGGGGGGGGGGTCAGGTGTTTAATCCTGGCAATGATGCAAAGATGGTAAAATGGGTTCTATGTGATATTGGCGAGCACCAAATGGCAACGCGCATTATCATGATGTCGGGGTGGCGAAAACGATTTTGCCACCCTGACAACCTCGGCACATGGAAAAACAGCGCCGGGAACTGAAAATACTTCCCAACCCCTGATGCCATGCTGCAGCTTGGCAGCCAACTGCAGTGCCACCCCCTACATCCCATCTGCCCCTTCCCAGGCCATGCTCACTGTGCTTGCTCCCCCCCACGTGCGTGTACACGTAGCAACATCCTGTCGCTAGGGTCGCCCACCCCACCACATCTGGTCGCCCTCCCTGCCCCTCGCCTTTCAGGCTTTCGCCCATATCGCGTCACCGTTTTGGACAGTGCCGTGATTCAGGTGCCCACCTCACGTGGTACTGTAAAATGCACTCTGTACTACTGCCAAACCTGAAACTTAAGCATCAAACCACAGTTCAGCACCATGCCAAGATTCCTCACCTTGATCGAGGTGGGCAATTGGGAGTCCCAGAGCCTAAGCCTGGAGAGTCGACCAGATTGCACACCAGCCGTTAGGTGACCAGATTACACCACTAGTACCTCCATCTTGTCTGGATTTAACCTCAACCAGGTGACTCTCATCCAGTCTTGGATCTCAGCAGGGTGCTGACTGAACCTTGAGACAGCATCCTGCCATTCGGATGCAAAAAGCAAGCATAGCTGAGTATTAGCAGCATAGCAGTGAAAACTCAACCCATACCACTTTATAATGTCCCCTAGTGGTAGCAAATGCACAGCAAACAACATAGGTGTCAGGATGGAACCCTGCAGGACCCAACACGGCAGGGAAAGTGGTGGAGAGGAAAAGGTTCCTACTACCACCTTTTGAATCCTGCCTGTGTGGAAAGAGTGGAACCAGTTGAGAACTGCACTAGTCAGCCCACAACAGACCCACAAGCATTCCAACAGCACCCCATGGTCCACGGTGTCAAATGCAGCCAAGAGATTGAAGAATATTAGAATGAAACACTTTCCTCGATACCTCACCATGAGATCATTAAGCACCCGAACCAGGGCAGTCTAAGTGTCATACCTTTTCCTAAAACCTGACTGGAGAGGGCGTAGATGTCATGAGTTGACAAATAGCCCTCCAGTTGAAGAGCCACCACCTTCTCCAAAATTTTTGCCACAAAGGGAAGGTTAGAGATGAGTCTGTAGTTGGCTGGGCAGTCCGGGTCTAAGGATGATTTCTATAAGAGGAGACACACCACTGCCTCCTTCAGAGGCTCAGGAAAGAACCCTCTCTCCAAAGAACATCAGACTATCCCAGCCAGGACCAGGCTGATGGAATCAGCACACCCTACAAGAAGGTATGTTTAGCCCAGGTCTAAACTACAGTAGGTGGGCCTCAACTCCCAGATGACCTTCATGACATCTTCATCCATCAACTGGTCAAAGTCAGACCAAACAGGTGAAGTGCCCATGACCTCTGGCTCACCGCTGCATAGAGGGTGTCGACTGGATTGAGGCAATTTTATCAGCAAAAAGAGCAAGCACATCACACTTTAATTGTGAAAATCTTCCACAGACTGAAGACAGGCCATATTACCCTGCCTATTGACAGCCAGAAGAGCTGAGCTGGTCTGTTTGTTGATGCAGCAATCTCCCTTGACAGGACCTCTGCCTTCTTACAGGAGATTGCTGATTGCTAGTCTCTACTGTATAGTCAGACATAACTGACAGACAGTAGTAAGATAATACAAACAAGAAAAGAAATCTGTTTCAGCATGTCTATGGGTCTCTTATTACTATATGTGTTCCTTTCTTTTGTTTTTCATTTCAGTTATTGTTTAAGAACCACACAACTACCATAACTTACAAACAGAGTAAATCGATAGACAGTTGAAAAAAGGGTACAAGGAAACAAAAACCAAATAACCTATTTAACAGTAACAATTTACAGTGGGGCAGAAGCTGGACATGATTAACAATGAGTATTTAGTCGCATTTTACCCCCTAACTTCTAACACGGCCCGGTTGGGCAGTCATAATCATGAATGAACACTAATATCCTGACAATGATTAATTTTCAGAGCTGTATGTACAGTATAAGTAATGGGCACAATACTTGGTAGTACACCACTACAACTTGAGGAAGTGGTAAGTGCCAGGATAATGGAGGGATTTAAGAGGGCCTGAGAGAAAACACAGAGGGTTGTCAAGGGGAGGAAGAGGGGAATATTGGGGGAGGAGTGACAGATAGAGGGAGGGAATGGGCAGACTTAATGGGCCAGGAAGGCCCTTTTCTGCCATCACATGTCTATAAATCTATGAATTAGCAAAATTAATACCAAAACAAATGCACCCTGCCGAGTGCCACATTGCTACCTTACATACCCAGCTGTTTCCTTGACTCCCCCTATACCACTTCCAGTGCTCCTTCTGCCCCTGGACCCTACTTTTAGCTCCCCCCCCCAATTCACCACAGTGTGTGCCACTGGTACAAGGCGCTTATACCACCTTATGCCTGGTCTAAGTCAAGCCCCTTCTGCACCCACAGTGGGGCTTCCACAATATAAAAAAGGTAATGGTGCAGCCCTGCCGTGGTGCAAGCCCCATTGCAAATTGACACACCCTACAGTATGTCACAAGAATTGCACAATGCCACTTTGGCACAGCATTCAAAAATTGGAAATGCCGCATATTTTGACGCAAGGTACCACTTGCATCATTTAAGTTTGATGCTGGCACCTTTCATCATTCCTCAGGTTTGAAAATTGAGCCCTTGAAGTCAGTTCGTACTGTGACGTGTTAGAAGCCATTCTTTATTTTTTGTGTGTTGAACTACATCATGTTCAGCTGATCATTCAGTGGGGCTCAATTCTGCTCCAGGGCTTTGTGAGCTGGGGCTGTGGGTTTAGTACCATCTTCTTTTGAGAGGGGGGATTTTACACTTTTTTGGGGGGGACCAATTAAAGTTATTTTCATTTTCATGACATTGCTAATTCAGAATGCCATGAAAATAAAAAGTGAGTGCATGGATTTTAACTGTTGGCAGCAGTCAAAGTATTCATTCAAGTCACCGGGACATTGGCCAGTGTGTGGCAAATGTAAGGAGGGATTGCCTTGTGATTTTGGTATTTTTTCTGTCCCAGATTGTGGGAATTTCATGCTGTTTCACACTCACATGTCTTGGGTATTTTTTGTTGTAGAGTATTCTAGGTGGGAATTTTATTGGGGATTCAGTTTACATGTTCTTTCTACAGAGTGGCATATTTGAGTAGTTTGGGGCCAATCAATGTTTTAATCCTAGAGCTATCCATGTTTACTTTGACTGCTGTTTGTTGTAAAATGAATTCATTTTTCTGGGTTTAATTATACTTTGTCTTCTATGCAACCATTTTTTTTCTGTACTGGGAAGCATTTATTTAGTCTCATTGTTCTTTGATTCATTCTTTATTTTGTAACTGGGTGAGGAGGTGCAACTGGGAGTACTAGGGAAGTTTACTGTCTTGATCACAGTCACATAGCATGCAAGTGGAGATTGTTGGAATCAAACCCATGTCTGCTGGATGCTCCAAATTCATTTATAGCTTCTTCCATTAATATCTATGCTATACTGTAATCTCTGATATGTGGAATTGTTGGGGTGTTGGGGGCCACCTTCTGGTCTTGGTTCTGTGCTTTGAATACTGGGGATGGGTGTGGGTGTAGGTGCTGGATATTGTATTTTGGGTAATACTACTTGTACTTACCTGTTCTAGTCTGATTCAGTGACTGGGTCAATGATCTGTGGCCTTCTTTTTTAGGCTGTTATAGTTGTTTCCTGTTGTTCTTGGATAGAATAAAAGAGGACAAAATGTTTAGGTTGTGTTCCTTTTTTAACTGCTTCTGCTGCTGTGATGTTGTTCTGTTGCTGGTGCTTGGCTGCTCAGGAGTGTTAGAATATGCAGCCGTTTTTCTTTATTTAGTTTTGCATAGTCATTTAAACTTTGCACCTGCTTATGCCCCAGCTCTTGAACTATTTATGTGGGTGCCACTCACTGTCATTTAGTTTTTGTATCAAATGTTTTCTGATGGAATGGTTGGTTATTTTCTTGTCTGTCTCAATCACAGCTTTTCAATTATTGTTACCATCAGTGTGGCAAGTTTGTTTATGCTAACAGGCTGGTTTTGAAACCATGGCGAGCTGTAATGTGGCTTGTAGTTCTTGTTAATGGCTAGAAAGAACAGTGAGTTCTGTGTCAGGAACTTCTTGGGCCTGTGTGCCATATAAGATAAATAAGCTGCCACGGAACACTGGTCTGTATTGCTTGGTGTTGCATAGGCCCTAGGTTTTAATTTTCAAGAGTCTCTTGGGTCTGATTCAGACCTTGTTTTTGTCTGTGGCTAAATTGTATAAATTGTACTTTGTTCTCATCTTGTTCAAGTTCTATGTCACCCCACTTTATATTTCTTGTTTTCGTGTTGCCTTGGACTCTGAAGTACATGGTCATTATTAGCCACATGCTGTTCAGAAGTGACTCTAGCATGTGTGGTTCCTAGTTTCTGCACAGCATATAGTTTGTCTATAAGGTTATCTGTAAGCTCATCTGCAGCATTGGTTCTATTCCCTTTCCTTCACATTTTAAGGCCTTTTCCTTTGACTGTAGGACTAGTCTGAATCTTTGGAAGTGTAGGGATACATTTTGAGCTTTAGGAGGCACTCTAGGGTTTGAAAAGTTGACATCAGTGTCAGACACTAGAGGTCTGTCAATTCTGCTCGAATGTGCAGCTACATCCTTATTTGCAGCTGCCCTCCCTCCTCCCACTCTTCCCTCCATTGACACTCCCCTGCCCTGTTCCAGCCTGTTTTGAAGCAGTCCACTGTTCTACTGGATACCACTTCTGCTGGTAACGCATTCCACCCAGCTACCACCCTCTCTGTAAAAAAGTGTCTCCTCATCTCCCTCCTGAACCATTCTCCCTCCAGCCTTATATCATGGCCCCAGGTGTTCCTCCCCTTCCTTACTTTGAACAGCCCCATTGTACCTGTCTTGTTTATTCCTTTCATGTACTTAAAATTTTCAGTCATGTTCCCCCTGTCCCTCCTCTCCTCTAGCGAGCACATATTCAGCTCCCTGAGCCTTCTCTCATATGGCAAGTCCCCCAGCCCCTTGATCATCTTTGTTGCCCTGCACTGCACCCCCTCCAGTAACTTAATGTTCCTCTTCAGATACGGGCACCAGTACTGCATGTAGTACTCCTGATGCAGTCTTACTAATGACCTATACAGTAGCAGAATCACCTCCCTCCTCCTCAAGGAGATACCGCTTGCAATGCAGCCCAGCATTTTGTTGACCTTTGCAGCTGCCTTCCTACATTGTGCAGAGTTGTTCATTGACCCTGTAATGAGCACCCCCAGATCGTTCTCCTCTTCTGTCTTGGCTAGCTACACTCCTCCCAGCTGGTAATTCCTCCTTGGGTTTTCCACCCCAAAATGCAGCACCTTGCACTTTTTGGCATTAAACCCCAGTTGCCAGGTGTCTGACCATGTTTCCAGCTTTTCCAGATCATCCTGCAACCCCTGCCATCCCCCTAGGTCATCCACCACCAATCTCATCTAGGTGTCGTCAGCAAACAGACTGATCTTGCTCTTGATGTCCAATGATATGTCTGCAATGAATATCCCAAACAACACTAGTACCAACACCAAGCCCTTGTGGAACACCGCTCATCACTACCCCTTGGGATGAGAAAGCCCCGCCCACCACCACCCTCTGATGCCTTCCCCGAAGCCAGTTTCCTACCCATCTCACCAGCTTTGCACCTGCCCCCGTGCCTTCTAGCTTACTTCCCAGCCTTCCATGTGGCACCGAGTCGAATGCCTTACTGAAGTCTAGATAAAGTACATCCGCTGCATAGCCCCTGTCCAGTTGCCTAGTTACCCAGTCATATAACTCCACCAGGTTGGTTTGGCAGGATCTGCCATGTATAAAGCCATGCTGTCTGCTGTCCTGTAGTCCTTTGACCTCTAGGAGGGCCACCAGCCTCTCCTTCAGGATAGTCTCCATCAGCTTACCCATGATGGATGTGAGGCTCACTGGTTTGCGTTACCCTGTTCATCCTTGGGGCCACTGTTGTGGAGGGCCACCACATGAGCCATCCTCCAATCCTGAGGTACACACCCTGAGTGTAGTGAGGCATTAAATAGGTCTGTCAAAGGTCCTGCAAGGACCTCTCCTAGCTCCTTCAGTACCATGGGGTGGATGCCATCTGGGCCTGGTGCCTTGTCCACCCTCAGTGCCCTCAAGCCCTCCAGAATGCTCCAGAACTAAGCCTAAATTTTTGTTTCATATGAAACTCATCTTGTTTCGTATGGCCCTCTTCTTGTTTAAAGAGGCCATACAAAACATGAAAATCATGAAATAAGATCTTTAAAATGTTTTAAAATCACATTTCTGGGTCCTCTTTCAAAAACTAACTGCTGAATCCATCTAAAGAGGCCCCACTCAGCAATTCACATGTTTTGGAGTTTCTGCAGGATATAATTTTTATGGTTGTTCAACTTTAAAAATGGAAGCAAGATGGTCACCATATAAAAGAAGAATTTTTTCTCATAAAATAGGATTACCCCTCATATAAAACAGAATTACCACCTCACAAAACAGAATCCTATTTCATGAGACCAAATTCTTGTTTCAAATGAAACAGATATCCAAAAGACCATACAGAGCATTTTCAGAACCAAAATTTCAAATCCTTATAACTCTAGAACAGATTAATATTTTTTCACCAATCCAACAACAGGCATCATTCTGGGGCAAGCCCTTTTTTTTATTTTTTTTTAAATTTCAGCCCCAAATTCCAAACTGTCTGGTTGCAAGGTGATGACAAAAAAAACAGCAAACTCCTATGATTTTTTTCATTTTTTGCACTGTCTGGATCTTGAAGCCCCACATCTGACTGGAACAAAACTAAAGTAAGTGATTTAAAAATGATGATGGCTGTGGAAAATAAAATAAAAAATGTGGGATACATTTACATGCAGAGTTTACCAAATGAGGTAACTGAAAGGCGCCATTTGTTTATGTATAGAAAGAATACAAAGAAATCAGCAGTGTGAACAGGTACATACTGTATATCAAATAACAGAAGTAAAACATAGTACGTGTTTAATAATGGGATAGAGAGTAAAAATGCAAATTAGATATTTAAATTTTTGCTTTCAACAGTGAATACTAATGAAAACTGAAACAAGTTCACATGTAAGCTATGAATGAGGATTTAGTTAGCTTTGTACAATATTGAAAGAATCGTCTTTGAATTAATGGAACATAAGCATGACAAACAAGATACCACATAAGAACAAATTAATTTTATGAACTATTTTGTAACAGATACCATAAAGTGATGGAGAAGGGCCAGAGATTTATCTGGTGAGAACATAATAATGTATAATGCATATCCATATAATTATGATGAAAGCAGGAGGGGATTTGAAGTAAGTTTACATTTTATTTTTAGAAAATGAAAGTGCTCTGAAACATATGAATTAGGACACTGTATTGGAATATATTAAAACAAAAGAGATAAAAACAATAAATATATTTTGAACAAGCATTTTTCAATGCCGAACGTTCACTTGCAGGTATTTGCAGTGGTGTTTGGCACGTATGGTGCTTTACCCTAATGCCCTGTGTGATTGCTGGTATTTGCACAATAAATTTTCAGCATGACCTTTTTGTTACCTCCATTGTGCGCTACATAGGCAGAAACACGTTTTGGGCAGGATGTGGAAAATGACAGCTGTACTGCTCATAAGGAAGTGAGGTAAAATGGCAATGTTGAAAATCTGGAGTGGAAATATTGAAAATTGCGAAACCTACGAGCGTAGGTGGAACTGTGCAACGCACACGTAAAACAGTCATTGTTAGGAATTTTTCAGCAAATTGTCAACATTGGCATTTTAAAACCTCTGCTAATGAACAGTGTCACTGTGATTTTCTTACTGTGTCCCATACATTGATTTTGCAACCGACTGCACCATTGTAGCTACATATGGGCGGAAACATGTTTTGGGCAGGATGTGAAAAATTACAGCTGTACTGCTCATAAGGAGGTGTGGTAAAATGGCAATGTTGAAAATCGAGGAAAATATTGAAAATTCACAAACTTATGAGTGTGCGAGGAACTGCACAATGCATGCTCAGAAAACAGTTATTTTTAGGAATTTGTTCACCAAATTTTCAACATAGCCATTTAAGATCTCTCTCATGAACAGTAACACTGTGATTTTCTTAATGTGTCCCATACACTGAGTTCGCACACCGACTGTGCCATTGTGCGCTACATGGGCGGAAACACGTTTTGGGCAAGATGTGAAAAATGACAGCTGAACTGCTCATAAGGAGGTGTGGTAAAATGGAAATGTTGAAAATCTGGAGTGAAAATATTGAAAATTTGCAAACTTATGAGCGTGCATAGGAACTGCGCAATGAGCACTCGTAAAACAGTCATTTTTAGGAATTTTTTCACCAAATTTTCAACACAGCTATTTTAGGACCTCTGCTCATGAACAGTGTCACTGTGATTTTCTTAATGTGTCCCATACATTGATTTCGCACACCGACTGTGCCATTGTACGCTACATGGGCGGAAACACATTTTGGGCAGGATGTAAAAAATGACAGCTGTACTGCTGATAAGAAGGTGTGGTAAAATGGCAATGTTGAAAATCTAGAGTGAAAATATTGAAAATTTGCGAATTTACTTAACCATGAGGAACTGGGCAACAGCGTTGTTGAAAAGTCATTTGAGTTTTCTGATTTGCATCATTGGAGTTTTTGTACCCTCGATAGTCATTGTCATGGCTTATCTGGCAGGATTTACACAGTGACTGTGAAATCACCCTTCAGGCCCCATAACACCATGACAGTGACATTATTCACGAGAAGGGGTCCCAAAACCCCATGTTGAAAATTGGTGTAAAAATTCCAAAATGCCTGAGATATGCAATAAAGTTGAAACCCCTATCTAGCCCATTATACAGCTTACCGGCATTTCCTCAGTTCACGGTCGGTTTGAAGAGTGCAGACGTGTTCCCGTCCACCAAGATCATTGTGCCAAGCTCCGGAGGTAAGTATGGGGTGAGGAGTGTGGGGAGGCTGGGCGCGAGTGGGCAGGTGGTAGGTTGTGGGAGGGGACTGGGAGAAGCGCCGTGGGACCGCTTTTTGGTTTACAGGTGAAAAAGACTACGTGGACGCTTACACGCTGGGTGGGCTCCCAGCGTGGCAGAAGGATGGCTTGGGGGCATGGAGCCGATGAGGAATTGGGCACCCTGTCGCAAACAACGCTGGACGCTTGCCACACCAGGTTGGCTCCCAGCTGCGGCACCAAAGATTTGGGTGGGAGCGGCGTGATCGCGGTGCTCTGTATGACAGCGGTGGTTTTCTTTGACGCCAAGACCACCGCTGTCACAATACAGCCCCTACATCCATTGGTGCAGGATCAGCCATGCCTGCTCAATGGAGCAGTGGATTGAAAGGGAGAGGCACACCTCCAAAGTGTGCTACTCTCCCAAAACGTTCCTTGCGGATGCGCGCAAGCTAACGTAAAAATAGAAATAACTGGGTTAGTGGGCTCATTTCATACCAATCTGATTTTGTGTTACTCTGCCTTGACTGATATGGTGCTACTCCCTGAATCAAACTTTTTGTTTATACCAAGGTTGGCTGCCCTGGAAACACTCTAGGAGTAGTTAATAAGTACCCATACTTAGGTTTGACATATACAAATAATGCCTACTGGACATCTCACTTTGAAGCAATACTTGCTAAAGTCAATTTGTCGGCATGTGCACTAGCTAGATTTAATCACCCGTATTGCAAACTTTCTGTAAGACCTCTTATTAGTGCAATAGAAGAAAAAACAACACACAGACACTTTACGGAGCAGAACTTTGGGAACCCCTATTATATGGATAGAGTACAGAAACCCATTATGCAACTTTTGAGATCTACATTAGGCTGTCAAAAATCAACTCCAGCCTACTTTATTTGTTCAGAACCTGGCATCTCTAGCATACAGGCCCTTGTAGATACTAGAATAATCAAATACTGGATCAGATTAACCAGATTGTCTGATGACAGATTAATCCAACACTGTTTTGAAGAAAATCCAAAGTGGGAAAGATTGGGCTGTAAGGAATCATTGTGGTATATTGTATGCATCTTAAAACAACACTCAATAAACGTACACTGGATTGTCTTCCACAGTATCTAATCAGAAATATTACCTTAAGCAATCAGTACAAGCCCTACATTAAAAAGAAAATCATAACATATTACAAAGAACAAGACTTGGCTTTAGTTCGGGCATCAAAATACGCTATATGGTATAGTGAAAACAACCCATAGCACAGGTATAGATTTTATCTGGATGTACTTGAAGACCCTAACACTTGTAAAACTTTCACACATTTTAAAATGGAATTATTTGAGGCAAACTCCAGATCCGCACAATACAATACATCTAATGATCCAAAAGATTCTGTGTGCTTATGTACTGGAAATGACAAGGAGAACTTGATGCATGTTATCTTGAAATGTACTCGGCATAATAAAGCAATATATAAATGGATTCAGCCAATCCTCAGCACTTTAATGCAAACTGATGACAATACCATAACAACAGTCCTCATAACTACAGAAGACCCATATATAATAGAAAGGGTTGTTAAGTACGTTATACTTACAGTACCTGGAAAATTAGAAACATGATATTGAAAAACATAACACCTGCTTTAGGTCTTTACTAATTTGTGAGACATGCTTTCAGATTATGACTTTTCATCCTTTTTACTTTTTAATGAATAATGTTCTATTGTTGTAATGATCAGTTTTAATGATTGATCAGATAAAATATCAGTATCAAAGTCTGACTAAAATTAATTTCCAACTGCAGATGTCACTTTTATTTTTAATTTTACAATCATTCAATATAATGTCAAATATACTAAATTTAAAATAATTGCTGTAAAACCAGCCCAGTCAAATATGTAATATCCCCCAAAAGGAAAAAACTCTTACCTTTTTACTTTGCCAATTTAAATGCATTTTGCATATAGTTGCAATATGTGTGCAATAATAATTGTATTCTGTATTCCTTTGAAGTGTAAGTGCAATGCTTTTAATTCATATTAAAAACTATTGATGCCAGAAACAGTGATCACATTTACAATTCAATTACTGGGTACATTAATACATGTGTTTCATTTTACGTATTCACCTATCCAACTTAGCCAAGTGAAGTCAGGCACCAACAGAGTCAGACCAAAAATAATAAATCTCAAGTTTCTCCTGTCCTTATACTAATAAAATATCGGGCGTTGTCATTACTGTGGTAACTCTCCTTTTGCCTAGCCTGCTCACTTTAATCTCCTACAGAGGTTGCAATGGATGGCAGCAGCTATAATTTGTCTGGGGTCATCCTCCCCTGGCCCAGGAAGGAGGAGGGAGGGGGAAGATAGATGTGGTCCTAAGGGGTCTAGGTAGAGTCCAGGAATTGGACATGGGACCAACAAGGCCTCCCATAAGGGAAGGGGTTACATCCTGCGGGGGGAAGGAGAAGGAGGTATTTCTTGGTCTGTAGCCAGCAGACCCCCTCTTTCTCCTTTCACCCTGCAGAGATCACATCCACAAGTCTAGCTAGCCAGGTCATCCAGGTAAGGACCTAGTAGGCCGAAGAGTTTTATTCATGCCTCGGGCCTGGGCAGGAAGAGCCAGAGGGGAGGGAGGTAGGTAGACAGGTAGAGTGCTGAGTTGCTAGTGAGCTTGGTGCAGCCAGCAGACCTGGGTTGAGTACCACAACTGCCACTGGCATAATGACAAAAAATTATTTTTTTTAAATAAACAAAATTGTCAAGTTTACTGGCTTATGGGGAGCTGCTCTGGTGGCGTGGTGGGCTGGCAGTGGTTGAACGGGGTCAAACAGCAGTGCCCCCCCAAAAGAAGTTTGGGCTTACCTGAGGTGATGCAATTGGAAGTCCCGGTTGTCCCTTCTGCTTCAGTCCTAGGCATCCCTTCTGCTTCCAGCCTTGAGGCTGCAGTTCCTTGCTCTCTGGAGGCTTGTTTTCTTTAGTTCCTCTCCCAGTGGAGAAGCCTTAGGCCTGTGATGACCAGGGGTTCACTTCAGGCATTGTGGTCCAGTTTCTGGGTGGTCAAGGCAGTGGACTGTCAGTGTGTCAGATCCAGGCAGGCTGACCAGGGTCCCTGTCCAGGGTGGGGGAGCCCAATCCTATGTGGTGGCGATTTGGGTGCCGCTCCCTTGCGGGGGCTCAAGAAGGGTAATTGAGTCATACTGTGGTGGTCATGGCAGTGGCAGGGTTAGAATCCTCCAGTGGGGCATGGAGAGCCTCGGGGCTGGCAGGGCATTGGATCATGGCTAAGGCAACTAGATTGAATCTCATGGGTCTCGGAGGAGGGGCTCGTGAGAGGGACGACGTGAGGGTTGGCTGCCGAGGTCTCACGAGGCTCTTTGTGGCCATCTTGAGGATGGCAAAATGTGGCAGGCCATCCTGTCAGTTCATGAACCCAGTGGTCCCCATTGCAGGAGACAGTTTGGTTGTGGTTGGGGGGATAGGTCCTGTAGGCTAAGGGAGACTTCAGATCACACACACACACACACACACACACACACATATAAAAAAAAATTCAATAAATAAACACATCCACAAAGTTAAGAGAGGCATTGTAGGTGCTCCAGCACTGGCCTTGAAGGTAATAAGAAGCCAGTTGGTATACAGCAGAGGTACATTAGAGGGTCATTTGGCCCCATTCTTTCAAGTATAATTCTGACGCCCTTTGGCTGTTCTTCACAATAAAATGTGTCGCTGTCACGTTTAAAAAAAAAAAAAAGTACATTTTACAATTCCCCTCCTCAGTTTACGTCACCCTTTCCCAGGCTTCTTCTTTAATCTGAGAAGTCGGTTGCCAAGGGTCCCACATTATTATTACAAATAGACAAATAAATGGCAAAATATGCATGCACACATATATACATATATATATATGTATATATATACAGTATATATACAGTATATACATATATATATATAATACTGAATCACTATTGGGGAAGGGGAGGAACTCAGTATCCCCCCCAGTGACTCCAACATCCTCTGGCAGGGGGGAGGACTTGACGAGAACACTACTAATGTATCTTTGGGGCTGGGGGGTTTTCAGTGTCTTACGGGACAAGATGGCAGTACGATAGAGAAAACCTTCATCAGAGGCCACTGAGGGCCTGGAGGCACAGCTGTGGGAGATGTACAAAGGAAAGGGAGCTACGTGGCTCAAAGCCTGCTTAGAGGGGCTGGGGAGTGCATCTACAGTGCATCTACCCACCACCACCCTCTGATGCCTTCCCTGAAGCCAGTTTCCTACCCATCTCACCAGCTTTGCACCTGCCCCTGTGCCTTCTAGCTTACTTTCCAGCCTTCCATGTGGCACCGAGTCGAATGCCTTACTGAAGTCTAGATAAAGTACATCCATTGCATAGCCCCTGTCCAATTGCCTAGTTACCCAGTCATATAACTCCAGGTTGGTTTGGCAGGATCTGCCATGTATAAAGCCATGCTGTCTGCTGTCCTGTAGTCCTTTGACCTCTAGGAGGGCCACCAGCCTCTCCTTCAGGATAGTCTCCATCAGCTTACCCATGATGGATGTGAGGCTCACTGGTTTGTAGTTACCCTGTTCATCCTTGGGGCCACTGTTGTGGAGGGCCACCACATGAGCCATCCTCCAATCCTGAGGTACACACCCTGAGTGTAGTGAGGCATTAAATAGGTCTGTCAAAGGTCCTGCAAGGACCTCTCCTAGCTCCTTCAGTACCATGGGGTGGATGCCATCTGGGCCTGGTGCCTTGTCCACCCTCTGTGCCCTCAAGCCCTCCAGAATGCTCCAGAACTAAGCCTAAATTTTTGTTTCATATGAAACTCATCTTGTTTCAGATGGCCCTCTTCTTGTTTAAAGAGGCCATACAAAACATGAAAATCATGAAACAAGATCTTTAAAATGTTTTAAAATCACATTTCTGGGTCTTCTTTCCAAAAACTAACTGCTGAATCCATCTAAAGAGGCCCCACTCAGCAATTCACATGTTTTGGTGTTTCTGCAGGATATAATTTTTATGGTTGTTCAACTTTAAAAATGGAAGCAAGATGGTCACCATATAAAAGAAGAATTTTTTCTCATAAAATAGGATTACCCCCTCACATAAAACAGAATTACCACCTCACAAAACAGAATCCTATTTCATGAGACCAAATTCTTGTTTCAAATGAAACAGATATCCAAAAGACCATACAGAGCATTTTCAGAACCAAAATTTCAAATCCTTATAACTCTGGAACAGATTAATATTTTTTCACCAATCCAACAACAGGCATCATTCTGGGGCAAGCCCTTTTTTTTAATTTTTTTTAAATTTCAGCCCCAAATTCCAAACTGTCTGGTTGCAAGGTGATGACAAAAAAAAAAACAGCAAACCCCTCTGATTTTTTCATTTTTTGCACTGTCTGGATCTTGAAGCCCCACATCTGACTGGAACAAAACTAAAGTAAGTGATTTAAAAATGACGATGGCTGTGGAAAATAAAATAAAAAATGTGGGATACATTTATATGCAGAGTTTACCAAATGAGGTAACTGAAAGGTGACATTTGTTTATGTATAGAATGAATACAAAGAAATCAGCAGCGTGAACAGGTACATACTGTATATCAGATAACAGAAGTAAAACATAGTACGTGTTTAATAATTGGATAGAGAGTAAAAATGCAAATTAGATATTTAAATTTTTGTTTTCAACAGTGAATACTAATGAAAACTGAAACAAGTTCACATGTAAGCTATGAATGAGGATTTAGTTAGCTTTGTACAATATTGAAAGAATCGTCTTTGAATTAATGGAACATAAGCATGACAAACAAGATACCACATAAGAACAAATTAATTTTATAAACTATTTTGTAACAGATACCATAAAGTGATGGAGAAGGGCCAGAGATTTATCTGGTGAGAACATAATAGTGTATAATGCATGTCCATATAATTATAATGAAAGCAGGAGGGGAATTTAAGTAAGTTTACATTTTATTTTTAGAAAATGAAAGTGTTCTGAAACATATGAATTAGGACACTGTATTGAAATATATTAAAACAAAAGAGATAAAAACAATAAATATATTTTGAACAAGCATTTTTCAATGCCAAACGTTCACTTGCAGGTATTTGAAATGGTGTTTGGCACGTATGGTGCTTTACCCTAATGCCCTGTGCGATTGCTGGTATTTGCACAATAAATTTTCAGCATGACCTTTTTGTTACCCCCATTGTGCGCTACATAGGCGGAAACACGTTTTGGGCAGGATGTGAAAAATGAAGGCTGTACTGCTCATAAGGAAGTTTGGTAAAATGGCAATGTTGAAAATCTGGAGTGGAAATATTGAAAATTCGCAAACCTATGAGCGTGCGTGGGAACTGTGCAATGCACACTCATAAAACCGTCATTGTTAGGAATTTTTTCAGCAAATTGTCAACATTGGCATTTTAAAACCTCTGCTCATGAACAGTTTCACTGTGATTTTCTTAATGTGTCCCATACATTGAGTTCGCACACCGACTGCGCCATTGTGCGCTACATGGGCGGAAACATGTTTTGGGCAGGATGTGAAAAATGACAGCTGTACTGCTCATGAGGAGGTGTGGTAAAATGGCAATGTTGAAAATCGAGGAAAATATTGAAAATTCACAAACTTATGAGTGTCATGGAACTGCACAATGCATGACTCGAAAAACAGTTATTTTTAGGATTTTTCACCAAATTTTCAACATAGCCATTTTAAGACCTCTGCTAATGATCAGTGACACTGTGATTTTCTTAATGTGTCCCATACACTGAGTTCGGCACACCGACTGGCCATTGTCGCTACATGGGCTGAAACACGCTTTGGGCAAGATGTGAAAATGACAGCTGAACTGCTCATAAGGAGGTGTGGTAAAATGGCAATGTTGAAAATCTGGAGTGAAAATATTGAAAATTTGCAAACTTATGAGCGTGCATAGGAACTGTGCAATGCACACTCGTAAAACAGTCATTTTTAGGAATTTTTTCACCAAATTTTCAACATAGCCATTTTAAGACCTCTGCTAATGAACAGTGTCACTGTGATTTTCTTAATGTGTCCCATACATTGATTTAAGCACACCGACTGTGCCATTGTGCGCTACATGGGCGGAAACACATTTGGGCAGGATGTAAAAATGACAGCTGTACTGCTGATAAGAAGGTGTGGTAAAATGGCAATGTTGAAAATGTGGAGTGGAAATATTGAAAATTCCCAAACCTACGAGCGTGCGTAGGAACTGCGCAACGCACGCTCGTAAAACAGTCATTTTTAGGAATTTTTTCACCAAATTTTCAGCATAGCCATTTTAAGACCTCTGCTAATTAACAGTGTCACTATGATTTTCTTAATGCATCCCATACATTGATTTTGCACACCGACTGTGCCATTGTGCGCTACATGGGCGGAAACACGTTTTGGGCAGGATGTAAAAAATGAAAGCTATACTGCTGATAAGGAGGTGTGGTAAAATGGCAATGTTGAAAATCTAGAGTGAAAATATTGAAAATTCACGAACTTACGAGCTCGCGAAGAACTGTGCAATGCATCGCCAGAACAGTCATTTTTTGATTTTGCATAATCAACATGGGTTAGACCCTTTTCATGAATGATGTCACGTCATGGTGTTATTCAGGCCTGAAGGTGATTTTGCAGTACTGTGCTGTGACTGCGAAATCACCCTTTGGGCCCCAATAACACCATGACAGTGACATCATTCATGAGAAGGGGTCCCAAAAACTCCATGTTGAAAATTTGGTGTAAAAATTCCAAAAAATGCCTGAGATATGCAATAAAGTTGAATACCCCCTATCTAGCCCATTATACAGCTTACCGGCATTTCCTTAGTTCACGGTTGGCTTTGAAGAGTGCAGACGTGTTCCCGGTCCACCAAAGATCGTTGCGCCGAGCTCCGGAGGTAAGTATGGGGTGAGGGAGGGGTGTGGGGAGGCTGGGTGCACAGTGGGTGGGTGTAGGTTGTGGGAGGGGACTGGGAGAAGCGCCGTGGGACCGCTTTTTGGTTTACAGGTGAAAAAGACTACGTGGACGCTTACACGCTGGGTGGGCTCCCAGCGTGGCAGAAGGATGGCTTGGGGGCCATGGAGCCGATGAGGAATTGGGCACCCTGTCGGCAAACAACGCTGGACGCTTGCCACACCAGGTTGGCTCCAGCTGCAGCACCAAAGATTTGGGTGGGAGCGGGCGTGATGCTGCTTGTATGACAGCGGTGTGGTTTTCTTTGACGCCAAGACCACCGCTGTCACATACAGCCCTACACCCATTGGTGCAGGATGCCATGCCTGCTCAATGGAGCAGTGGATTGAAAGGAGAGGCACACTCCAAAGTGTGCTACTTCCAAACGTTCCTTGCGCATGCGCGCAAGCGAACGTAAAAATAGAAATAACTGGGTTAGTGGGCTCATTTCATACCAATCTGATTTTGTGTTACTGTGCCTTGACTGATATGATGCTACTCCCTGAATCAAACTTTTTGTTTATACCAAGGTTGGCTGCCCTGGAAACACTCTAGGAGTAGTTAATAAGTACCCATACTTAGGTTTGACATATACAAATAATGCCTACTGGACATCTCACTTTGAAGCAATACTTGCTAAAGTCAATTTGTCGGCATGTGCACTAGCTAGATTTAATCACCCGTATTGCAAACTTTCTGTTAGACCTCTTATTAGTGCAATAGAAGAAAAAAAAACACACAGACACTTTACGGAGCAGAACTTTGGGAACCCCTATTATATGGATAGAGTACAGAAACCCATTATTCTACTTTTGAGATCTACATTAGGCTGTCAAAAATCAACTCCAGCCTACTTTATTTGCTCAGAACCTGGCATCTCTAGCATACAGGCCCTTGTAGATACTAGAATAATCAAATACTGGATCAGATTAACCAGATTGTCTGATGACAGATTAATCCAACACTGTTTTGAAGAAAATCCAAAGTGGGAAAGATTGGGCTGTAAGGAATCATTGTGGTATACTGTATGCATCTTAAAACAACACTCAATAAATGTACACTGGATTGTCTTCCACAGTATCTAATCAGAAATATTACCTTAAGCAATCAGTACAAGCCCTACATTAAAAAGAAAATCATAACATATTACAAAGAACAAGACTTGGCTTTAGTTCGGCATCAAAATACACTATGTGGTATAGTGAAAACAACCCATAGCACAGGTATAGATTTTATCTGGATGTACTTGAAGACCCTAACACTTGTAAAACTTTCACCCATTTTAAAATGGAATTATTTGAGGCAAACTCCAGATCCGCACAATACAATACATCTAATGATTCTAAAAATTCTGTGTGCTTATGTACTGGGGAATGACAAGGAGAACTTGATGCATGTTATCTTGAAATGTACTTGGCATAATAAAGCAATATATAAATGGATTCAGCCAATCCTCAGCACTTTAATGCAAACTGATGACAATACCATAACAACAGTCCTCATAACTACAGAAGACCCATATGTTATAGAAAGGGTTGTTAAGTACCTTATACTTACAGTACCTGGAAAATTAGAAACAGGATATTGAAAAACATAACACCTGCTTTAGGCCTTTACTAACTTGTGAGACATGCTTTCAGATTATGACTTTTCATCCTTTTTATTTTTTTAATGAATAATTTTCTATTGTTGTAATGATCAGTTTTAATGATTGATCAGATAAAATATCAGTATCAAAGTCTGACTAAAATTAATTTCCAACTGCAGATGTCACTTTTATTTTTCATTTTACAATCATTCAATATAATGTCAAATATACTAAATTCAAAATAATTGCTGTAAAACCAGCCTCCAGTCAAATATGTAATATCCCCCCAAAAGGAAAAAAAAACTCTTACCTTTTTTACTTTGCCAATTTAAATGCATTTTGCATATAGTTGCAATATGTGTGCAATAATAATTGTATTCTGTATTCCTTTGAAGTGTACGTGCAATGCTTTTAATTCATATTAAAAACTGTTAGTGCCAGAAACAGTGATCACATTTACAATTCAATTACTGGGTACATTAATATATGTGTTTCATTTTACGTATTCACCTATCCAACTTAGCCAAGTGAAGTCAGGCACCAACAGAGTCAGACCAAAAATAATAAATCTCAAGTTTCTCCTGTCCTTATACTAATAAAATATTGGGCATTGTCATTACTGTGGTAACTCTCCTTTTGCCTAGCCTGCTCACTTTAATCTCCTACAGAGGTTGCAATGGATGGCAGCAGCTGTAATTTGTCTGGGGTCATCCTCCCCTGGCCCGTGAAGGAGGAGGGAGGGGGAAGATAGATGTGGTCCTAAGGGGTCTAGGTAGAGTCCAGGAATTTGACATGGGACCAACAAGGTCTCCCATTAGGGAGGGGGTCACATCCTGCGGGGGGAAGGAGAAGGAGGTATTTCTTGGTCTGTAGCCAGCAGACCCCCTCTTTCTCCTTTCACCCTGCCGAGATCACATCCACAAGTCTAGCTAGCCAGGTCACCCAGGTAAGGACCTAGTAGGCCAGAGAGTTTTATTCATGCCTGGGGCCTGGGCAGGAAGGGCCAGAGGGGAGGGAGGGAGGTAGGTAGACAGGTAGAGTGCTGAGTTGCTAGTGAGCTTGGTGCAGCCAGCAGACCTGGGTTGAGTCCCACAACTGCCACTGGCATAATGACAAAAAATTATTTTTTTTAAATAAACAAAATTGTCAAGTTTACTGGCTTATGGGGAGCTGCTCTGGTGGCATGGTGGGCTGGCAGTGGTTGAACGGGCTCAAACAGCAGTGCCCCCCCCAAAAGAAGTTTGGGCTTACCTGAGGTGATGCAATCGGGAGTCCCGGTTGTCCCTTCTGCTTCAGTCCTAGGCATCCCTTCTGCTTCCAGCCTTGAGGCTGCAGTTCCTTGCTCTCTGGAGGCTTGTTTTCTTCAGCTCCTCTCCCAGTGGAGGAGCCTTGGGCCTGTGATGACCAGGGGTTTACCTCAGGCATTGTGGTCCAGTTCCTGGGTGGTCAAGGCAGTGGACTGTCAGTGTGTCAGATCCAGGCAGGCTGACCAGGGTCCCTGTCCAGGGTGGGGGAGCCCAATCCTATGTGGTGGTGATTTGGGTGCCGCTCCTTCGCGCGGGCTCAAGAAGGGTAATTGAGTCATACTGTGGTGGTCATGGCAGTGGCAGGGTTAGAATCCTCCAGTGGGGCATGGAGAGCCTCGGGGCTGGCAGGGCATTGGATCATGGCTACGGCAACTAGATTGAATCTCATGGGTCGGAGGAGGGCTCGTGAGAGGGAGCGATGAGGGGTTGGCTGCCGAGGTCTCATGAGACTCTTTGTGCCATCTTGAGGATGGCAAATGTGGCAGGCCATCCTGTCAGTTCATGAACCCGGTGGTCCCCATTGCAGGAGACAGTTTGGTTGTGGTTGGGGGATAGGTCCTGTAGGCTAAGGAGACTTCAGATCAACACACACACACACACACACACACATATAAAAAAAAAATACAATAAATAAACACATCCACGAAGTTAAGAGAGGCATTGTAGGTGCTCCAGCACTGGCCTTGAAGGTAATAAGAAGCCAGTTGGTATACAGCAGAGGTACATTAGAGGGTCATTTGGCCCCATTCTTTCAAGTATAATTCTGACGCCCTTTGGCTGTTCTTCACAATAAAATGTGTCGCTGTCACGTTTAAAAAAAAAAAAAAGTACATTTTACAATTCCCCTCCTCAGTTTACGTCACCCTTTCCAAGGCTTCTTCTTTAATCTGAGAAGTCAGTTGCCAGGGGTTCCACATTATTATTACAAATAGACAAATAAATGGCAAAATATGCACGCACATATATATGTATATATGTATATAATATATATATATATATATATATATATATATATATATATATATAACAGTGAATCACTATTGGGGAAGGGGAGGAACTCAGTATCCCCCCCAGTGACTCCAACATCCTCTGGCAGGGGGGAGGACTTGACGAGAACACTACTAATGTATCTTTGGGGCTGGGAGGGTTCTCAGTGTCTTACAGGACAAGATGACAGTACAATAGAGAAAACCTTCATCAGAGGCCACTGAGGGCCTGGAGACACAGCTGTGGGAGATGTACAAAGGAAAGGGAGCCACGTGGCTCAAAGCCTGCTTAGAGGGGCTGGAGAGTGCATCTACAGTAATGACTTGGGGGGGGGGTACCACCAAAAAAGTGGCCGGCAAAGGGCCAGGGTGCAGTGCTTGTGAAGATTCCCAGGACACCAGGGAGAGGTAAGCAGCGAGCTGAGGTAAGATGTTTGAACAATAGTGAGTTGTTACAGGTACTCAATGTGGCATTAGGGGATATGTGGCAGGAACAGGATAGGCCAGACAGCCCCAGGGGGAGGTTGAGGTTGCTTCATCACCCTGGCAGCAGGGAGCCACAGAGGCAGGGAGGACCAGAGAACCCCTCTAGCTGATGGGCTGGGGGGGAACAGGAACTGAAGCTAAATTAGACAAACTACTGAACCTCATGCCAGCAATAGTCGAGAAAGCAGGAGGGAAGGGGGTGACTGCAGGGACAGCTGTTCCCCTGGCTCAGACCACCCCTGCAGCCCATCCCCCTCCATCGAGCTCATATGCTGGCCTGGATAAGCAGACAGGATCCCACCTCAAGGTTAAGCAGCAAATAAGGAATAGGAAATATGTGGATATGTTTGCCCTATTAAATAGACCAGTTGAGTGGGATGACAAAAAGCAGGAGAAGGGGGAGGAGGCCAGAAAGAAGCCGCCGAAGGTGCCCTGCACTTTTGAGAACTGGACTGTGGCCTTCCCCATCTATGCAGGTACCCTCTTGCTGGTGGACAAGGAGCAGGGGCTGGGGTTGTACACATACCTGAAAAGGATTACGCTAATGCACTGCAGGAAGGGAGGAGCAGCATGGCTCAAATACGATGAGGAGTTTTGGCGGCGGAGGCAGAAGGACAGCACCCTAAGGTGGGGGACTGTGGATATGACTCTCTTAGTAGACGTTATGCATGGGGGGATGGTGCACACCAACAGTGGCTTGCTATTGAGGATGGCACTGCCGCAGAAAGCAGAAGGAGGTAACACCATGTTGCAGGCCTGTTATGCCTACTATTAGGCAAAGTGTTTGAGGGCAGTGTGTTGCTTTTGGCATGTCTGCATGGTCTGCAGGCAGCAACACCACTTCCTCCAGTGTGAGTCACCACACACCCCAAAAGGGGTTTTCAGGGGAGCCGGAAGGAAGTTGGATAATCTACAGGGCAACAAACCTGCCTACCCCAGCAAGGGTGGACAGGAGTAGCCTGGGATTGGCCCAGTAGTGGACAGGGAGGCTGCGTATCTGCTGGGAAAGGGTCACAGCAGGGTTCAGGGTCCGTATGATGGCCCCATGGAGGGGCTCGAAGCAGAGCACCTGAGAGCCACCAGGGACCATCCGCAGGTGGTCCGGCAGCAACTGGCGGGGAAGACAGGCCACTTCAGGCAGACAACAAAGGGTGGTACATGGGGTTAATTGGCATGTGGGCCACAGGGCCCAATGGGCAGACTTGGGGTGCAGTGGGTATTACGTGATTGTATTGAACAGCTCAGTTAAGGCCTTGGACATACCAGGGGTTGTCAATGGAAATTGCTGAAGCTTTGTCTCATTCACAATGGTGACGAAGGTGAGAGCTGGCTCCAGCAGTGGAGCAGCAGCCACGGACGGTGCCTTCCCTCTCATGGAGGGTAGCAACAGCTTGACCTGGAAATGCATAGGTAATGCCATTGCACCAAGAACAACGGAAGTATATAGGAGTGGGGTGGAACACTACTTAGGGGTGCGAACACAGCAGGGCTGGCCGGAGGACTGGCCGGTTCCGGTGGACAAGCTCTGCCAGTACATCATGGTTGTGAGACACCTCACTGGCTTGTCTTGGGTCTACAGGGCTTTGGGGGTCACCAACAGCACTAAAACCTTCAAGGTGAGGAAGTTGGTAGAAGGGTGGGGGAAGTCACTCACTTCCCACCAGGACACGAAGCATCCCATCACTCCAGTTATCTTGGAGAGCATCTGTGGGGTGTTTCCAAGGGTCTGCTGGACCCCATTCGAGGTGCTTCTGTTTGATACTATGTTCTTGGTGGCTTTCTGTGAGGCTTTTAGGGTGTTACAGCTAATACAGCCCAACAGGAGCATAGGATTGGTGCTAGGAGATGTTCTTGTGATGAAACAGGGGGCCTGAGTGAGGCTGAGGAAGAGAAAAATGGACCAAGAGGGCAAGAGATTTTGGTGCCTGGTAGAAGCACCACTGGAGGTGTCCTGGAGGGTCCAGGACAAAGTGTGGGCATATATGGCTGCTAATCCCAGAAGAGAGGGGGATTTTTCCAATATGTAGACCGGGGGCCCATCACGGCTTACCAGTTTAGAGCAGTTTTGTACAAAGCAGCGCAGGCAGTGGGATTAAACCCGAAGGAGTATGAGACTTGATCTTTCAAGATCGGGGCAGCCATGAATGCTAGGAGATTGGGCTGGGCAGATGGCCAGATTCAAGCACTGGAGCACTGAGGTCGCAAGTGTTTTTGAAATACTTGCACTCACATTTACAATAACAGCTTTTGTTTCTTCCAGGGTCCCCAGAGGGCATGGGTTCGATCTGGATCTGTGGTCAAGCCTTTGTACAGCAAGTGGCAGCATGTGTGGTAGCCAAAGCAGGGAGGCAGCACCGAAAGAAGGGTCATCTGAGGGTCCACATCTGATGGCTGAGGTCATAGAACATGTGCTGGGAGGAGTTGCACCACTGGTTGAGAGAGGAGGGGCACTTCCAGTGCATCCCAAAGATGTTTGTGGTACATCTGGGAGGGGATGGCTTGGGAAGTTGGAAGATGGTGGAATTGTTGTTGGCCATGAAAAAAGACTTCCAGACCATCAGAGAGTGGTGGCCACATGTGGTCCTCATCTGTCCCAGCTGATCTAGAGGTCTAGCTTGCCGAATGGGGAGGGGGTGGCTTCTCTCTACAGGGCCTGCATTCAGATCAATAGGGAGATGAGGAAGATCATCCAGGCATTAGTGGGGGCTGTGATGAAACATAGTCAGATTCAGGCTTCTGGTCAAATGATGGTAGCCAAGATGGGATGGTTGACTGAGAGGGGATTAGAACTGTGGCTAGGAGAACTGGAGTGAATCTTGAAGGAAGTGGTGGAGCAGTCAGCTTGCAGGGTCAGATGCTGTCCATGCTGTGGCATCTTGGGAGGATCACTATGACTTGGAATGGTGGTAAGGGGGCAGTGATGAGCCGAGTTCTTCGGAAGGGCTCGTGACCCCCCCCGGTCCACGTGGAGGCAGAAACTGAGTACCCTGACCCAGGGGAAGGGTCGTGGCCCACCTCCTACAGATACAACTTTACTGCAAGGCTAACAGCACCTGATGGGGACAGCCGAGCAACCTTGGCAATTACGACTGGGGCAATTGATCCTCCCAGGTATGCACGCTGCTCTCAAACTTGATTTAATCAACAAATGCATGGCTGCGGCCATTTCCTCCAAGACTGATGTCTGTGTTTTCTTTTTGGGCAAAGGGGGGTATGGAGGTATACCAGATAAATATCTGGCTCCACTGTATATGATGGTATCTTGCTTCTCACCCTAACTTACTCCCAGTGCAGTATATAATTTCTATACTATTACTTCCATGAAGTCTCCTAAATAAATAGTAATAACTGACTGGCTGACAGGTGGCCAATCAGGTATTACTATAAGAGGCTGTTTTATTTCATGCATTGTTGGGACTGTAGACAAGTGAGCTGCTCTGTCTTCTTAAACTATGGCCCAACCTCATATCGCATTGCAACTTTTGAAGGATATGACAGGGAGGGGTGCCAGTTGATGTGTTGGATAGGGTATTATAATATTAAACTGAGGTTTGGAGTCGAGACCTTTAACAGGCTGGGTTAAGGTGTGAGGCTCCTGATCTGTCCAGGTTGGAGGGGTTGTTATTATAAGATGACTGTGTTGTTCTACTAACAAATAATACATAGTTGCACTTGGGAGAGGAGGGAAGTGAGGACTAATGGGTGTGTTTGTTGCAGTTCAGAAAATATTTAAGATTGCAACAGTTCTTGTTATTGAAAAAATAAACAGCCTCAGAAGGAATAACTGTATAGAAACAAAACTGCAATTGCCAAATGTGATAAGTTTCACACTGACAGATTTATAGCATTTTCCACACACTAGTGTAAAGATTGCTTCATAAACACTGTTTTTTATGAATAAGAAACTTTAGATTATGTGTCAATCTAACTAAATATTATTACGTGTTTTAATCAGAAAGAACTAGTAGCACAAAAAATGACAGACGGCTTCTCCTTTTATTTACAGTACAAAATAAATTAGAAACATGCAGAAGCAAACTTTGTATCTAATCTTAGATAGTATCTAAGTAAATGAATGAAATACATCACATCCAGCACTTGTGTAAGTAAAAAAATGGCCACTAAAGAGTTAAAGTATGCCACTGACTGTTGAAGTAAAATGGGTACATGAGGGAGGCAGGCGGTACCAGTATCAGGTTATCAAATGTGCTGTTAGCACACCAGCCCTTAGTCTGCTGCCATCACATTGTATATTTGGCAATCTTTTGATGAAATTCTATGGGAGCTGATATTTTGGCACATTTACCACATATTTTTGAGCTTCTTTGATATTTGTTTTTTCATCATTTTAATCTGTATCCACTGCACAACTATAAAATGTATTGATTCACTATGCAAACTCCAACAAAGATGCCTCAACATACAGTATCTGAGCATAAAATGGCAAAACATGCAGATGTGTACTGTAACTCCCATTCCACATCAGTAGACCTTCTTATCATACAAAGGTTCTTTGATCTGTTACACTAGATACACAGTGTAAGCTTGGCATGGTGACAGCAGAGAGATTCAAGGCATGCTTCCCACTCCCCAGCACGATTTGCTTGAACGGTGTGCCTGCAAGAAATTATTGCTATCTGTGGAAAGGAGTTTGAATCTGTCATCTTACACAAGGTCATAACTTCCTCAAGAAGAAATGGATCACTTCCATCAGCACATACCTCATATTTTCATGCTGCGTGCATTTTATGGGCATCATTTCAGACCACATATTTCACCCTTTCTGTTCAGTATTGTGTATAAAATATTTCATTGAGACATGACATCACTCCTTATACTACATTATTCAGCTGGATTTACTGTGTCTGTTCTCTAAATTCATCTGATGCATGAGGTGAAGTACTGCTGTAACAATGTCAACAATGCTGGCATTTATAGCATGCTTAGGCATGAAAACACATTGGTTACAAAATTCACTATCATCAGATTAGTTATGTTATCACTTCCCAGCTGAAAAGTAATCATAACATCTGCTGGTGCTTTATAATTGTTTGTTTGTTTGTTGAATAAAACCAGTTACTGCAGCACAGATCAGGCAATGCAACTGCGTCCAGCATTTCCTTATTTTTTGCCTTTTAACAGATAATCTCTTGATGCCAATGTTTTCTTGTTTATTATGGATGTTTTCTTCTTAATTATTATGCATTACTAGTTTGGAGCATCTTGTATGCATTGTTGATAAAGGATTGGACAGGATGTGGGCAGGTTGGTGTGGGGTGGAATGTGGTATGCATGACTTTTTACCTAGATGGGAGGACATAACTTTGTAAAGCAAAACTATCCCACATTAACTTTAATGTTTTTGCAAATTGTGGTGTTGCACTGATACATTTGTATAAGCACATTTCTGTGAAAAGAGTATGTGTATAAACACAAAATCCAGCCAAACTAGCATTCTGCAAATGTTTAGGTGGAGAATGGCAACCTTAAAGAATGTGAGTAGCTCATCTTTGCCTTTCTAAGATGTAAGGTTTTCCTTTTTTGCACTTTGTGAACACCACCACACAACATATTATTTTATTGCCTTTCTCCAAACTGATCTAAGCCTCTGTTAAATGTAGTTTAGGAAAGAGGGAAACTAGTGGACAGACTCTCTGCTGCAAAGGAGATGAACAGACAATTTTACAATCTGTAGAAGATAAGAACAGTGAGAGTGAAATGTTTTGTTTAAATGCATGATCAATAGAATGAGAATACATAAAAAAACAAGCTCGGGCAGAGCCACTATGACTGTGAATGCACTAACTAGATAAGGGTTTTTCATGGGCTTAAACATAAACATTTATTTATTTAAAAAATATCAGATTTACACACCTTTGAGTCAAAGACTCATTTACAAAGGCACCTCATTGAAACTAATACAAAGACAGCACAGTTAACAAGTCCAAAAACAATGGCTCAGAGAGCAGATAGTTATAACAATCATTCACTGGAGATGCATGGGTAGCAGTAGATAAACAGATGACATAGTTTAGGCACACAGGCACCACATCAGGAAGACCAAAGTAGTTGAAACAATATACAACAGCTAAAGCAAATAGATGTCAGGAGTCAAAGAGAAGCCCAGAGTGTTCACATGAAGGCTGTTGCATACACTAACTGAATCAAAGTATAGTACATTGAGAAAGGGCATATTTAAGTAATAAGGCATGACAAGGTATGTGTTATCATGTAATAACATCACTCCTGGGGTGGTTGAAGCACGAGGTGAAGCCAAGTATTTATTTACACGTATTTATTTGATCCACTGGATCAGCAATATTTGCACAAGTTGTGCCCAGTACAGATTTTACAGCACTGGGTCTGGTCTGGTGATCTGGGTTTTACCCATACCACACTGCATATGGCTTAGTGATATACTGTACAGATGGCTACAGAGTCTAACCCATTGAAGGTTGAAGTTTCAGAAAACCATTATGCTACAAATATCAAGACTCACTCCCTCCCTCACCCCCAGTCACAATTAATCCTCCACCAAAGTCATGCTTAAATACCGGTGCCTCTACATCCATGTCACTAAGCTTTTAATGCCAACATGCTTCTTCTGCTGTTGTGAGTTAAACTCTTTATTTAAAGACATTTTGTTGAGAAATTTTTCTTTTAGTATATCCATGGTCAGGAAAAAGGGATTTGTAAAAGAAACCAACATCCCCATTTATCAGTTCATTGAATCACAATATAGCATGTTATGAATTTTTTAGATTCTTTGTTGAAATCTAGATTTAGTATTTGCCGTATTGATCCTTGTAAGAAAAGATTCAGAAGCAAATGATTTGATACCTTTTAATGGGCCAACATACATGTAACAACAAGAACAAAGTGCTCTAGCTTTCGGACCAACCAGTCCTTCTTCAGAAGCCTAATGGCCATTGTTTAGAAAAAACAATACTTTTAACAGCTAGATCATGCAGAAAAAACAGAAAAAATCCCCATTGGTTTAAAATACTCATTTAAAAAATACAGATGATGATGTCAGAAAAGTTTAACAGTACCATATTATCTTCAGCCAGGAGGTTCCCAGGGTCAAAGGTGCTTGGTGCAAAACACATACAAAGAATTCTACTGCATATAAATTTAATTGACATAAGATAACACTGCTGGAGCAGATAACTCTTAAATCAAGCTATGAGTGTTACAGTGTGTATAAGGATGTGATTACTTAAAAGCAACCCCCACCCAGACTAAATACATACTAAGAATGTCTTAGGACTCCAAGAAGTTTCAATGCATGCATTATAGACAAGAAATTACCAGTAAAGTTGTCTTAAAAGCATCAGTGCATGCTGTATGATGTGTAAAACTTAGCTGGATCTATTGCCCAGCTGTACTCTCCAGCTAGATATCATGCCCCATAATTTCAAAAACCTCTAGTATAGTGGCAGGGCTTTATAAATGATCATTTTAATATAAATTGACAGTATTAGTGTCAAACAAAAAACTCTAGTTGAGGGTCACTGAGGAATTAAGACCATGTAGCCTGATATGTACTGATGTCAATATATACTGATAATTTAACAACTTGGTGTACCAGAAGTGTTTAAAGAATCTGAAAAAGTGCTAAAAATGTAATTTCTCTCCTCCTCTTCACACAAACAATACACTCTACCCCACCCCATATCCCCATAATCCCCATTGACTAACATGAAAGCGTATTTATTTGAGGGTGGAAAACATTTCTTGGAGGAGGGTAAGGCGGAGGAGACTATTTACACCTTCAGTCAGTTCCACGGACAGAAAATATGACATCACTCCTTTTGTACATACAATACTCCTGTAGGCTCTGCCCACAGTCGTGAAAAGACAAGGAGCTGGGTTCGTGCATTAAGAATTGTGACCCTCAGCTCTGCTGTCTTTATTTGCCCTACTTTTTTTTTTAATCCTTTCATTTTATGTCAGTGTTCAGATAATTTGAATGCCATTATTTCTCCCTCTTTATACTGTTCGTCAGTGCTGATAACAGGAGCTATCCTGACAGTCACACTCTCAGCTGAATTTCTTCAATGCGTGTTGTCTGCACTTTATTTAATATCATATTTATTTTAGTGTCATTGTGATTTAAACTTACTCTGCCAAAACCAAAACTGTGTAGAGAAGTGCCCGACATGCCAGATGTGCTATTAGAAAAAAAAAAAATCACTGCAGCACAGTAATAATTGAATGCTAAGGACATATCTTATGGATTTCTTTTTTTTTTTTAAGTCTGTGCCGAGTGGTGTTTTTTTTTTTAAATAAATGTATCCACCTTCTTACTGTATTTCCTTGCTGTTTTACTTGCATTCAGCAGTTGTATATCTGCAATTTGCATGGAACATATCTGCATTGGTAGTTTCAGATTTCTGAAGTTGGACCAATTGAAGAATATCTTTAGGGTGCATAGCCAAAAGCATATTTAGATTTGTAATACAATATTGTATCCAATGACAGTCATCATCAATTGCTCTTTTAAAGCTTTTGAACATGTTTTTTTTTTTAAGTGGGGAATTGAGATGGGTGAAGTGGCCCCAATTCACTCCACGAAGTGAATCACGAAGCAAAAGCAAATTCGCGGAGTACTTCGCATTATAATGGGTAAAGCGAAGTCCATTGAAAACAATGACTTCACATTACTCCGCCTTCCCAAACCATTACTCCAGCAGTTCTTAAGGTGAAGTACATTGAAAACAGTGTACGTCGCCTCACTTTGCCTTGTTTTTAAGCTCCAAAGGTGAATTTTGCAGTGATTCATGGGATTTCAGGTCACATGGGCTCTAGATTGTTCTGCACAGCCTCAGTTTGGGGTGATGTGTGTAGGAAGCTGTAGGAGACAGTCGCTCTGAGACTTCTCTGTGAGTAGTGGTTGGCGAAGTGGCCCCAATTCGCTCCGAGAAGTGATTCATGGAGTAATGTGGAGTACTCCCACAATGTGAAGCAATGTACATTACTTCATAATGAGGAATGTGAAGTCCATTGAAACCAATGACTTTGTGTCATTCTGCCTTCCCCAAACCACTTCTCCACCAATTTTAAGGTGAAGTACATTGAAATCAATATAATTTGCCTCACTTTGCCTTGTAATTAAGCTCCAAATGAAATTCTGCAGTGGTTCATGGGATTGCAGGTCACTTGGGCTCTAGATTGTTCTGCACAGCCTCAGTTCTGGCCTGGGTAGTGTGTGTGTAGTGGTAGCTGGAGACAGTTTGTTCTTGGAGCTCTGCGATTCAAAACCTCTAAAAGCTGTTTAAAACGCCTTTTTGTGTCATTTTTTTGCTCAAAATTTAGTACATGGATTGTAGGAAACCCTTCTGTGCTCATATCATCGAGTGTTTATTGTTGTGTGTGGATTTTGAATGTTAATTTAGAACAGTCAGTCTGTGTACTGTGAAGTGTGCTTTGGGGGAGGGGCCTATTTGTGGTGTAGGTACATTAACTGGTAGAAAAAGGCAGTCTTTCTGTTTTGGTTATACTGTTCTTGTATAATTATGTTAATGTACACACAGTAATATTTTCAGTAATTCTTGACATTTTTTGCTGATTGTTGTGGTGCAGCAGTGTACAAATTGTATGTTTAAAACATTTGGTTATATTACTAAAGGTTTTCAATTTGTTACGCATTACTTGTAGTGTGTGTGTGTGTGTGTGTGTGTGTGTGAGTGTGTGTGTGCTATGCATGCCATTAAATCAGACACCTTTTATTGTGCCACAGAGTAATTGCAGCAGTGTGAACCTACTATCCACCACACCTGCATGAATTTCTATGTTTGCTTGCACGCAAGTGCAAGAAACATAGTGCCATCATCCGAGTTTTCGGAGGTGTGGCAGCCCTCTTCCAATTCAGTCAGTGTGTTTGCAGGCACGGCCGCAGTTCTCCAATGCCTGCTGGAGCTGTCTATGACAGCCCAAAATGCAGTGGCGTACAGTTGAAAGGGGGAGCTATGCTTCAGTGAGCAGTGATAAGATATCGCCTGCTCATGCACGCTCCCACACACACACACACACACACACACACACACACACGCATGCACTCATGCATACTGCGTGCTCACCCCCCACGCACACACTGTGTAGCCAACGGGGGTGTGAATCTACTTAGTGTTAAAGTGGCCTATGTGTTCCTTCATTTTCCTTTTTTTTCCCCAGTCCTTTTCTCCATGAAAGTCAGCCCTCTGTTTATGTCCCATTTGTTTGTTAGGCTAACACTTCCAGCCAATTGTATTCATCAAACATTGCTAAAGATGTAAAAACCCACAGAAGTAAATGTATTGCTGTAAAATATCACCAGTACCACTGCATGAACCTTTGCTATTCTTTCGTTCTATCGGGATCAGCTTCTCTGCCTTTGCCCTCCTGCTGTAAGAGCAGTAATGAATGCAGTGCACACGACGGTGTCTGTGTGGAAATTCATTCTAACCACCCCCAACCCCCACTCCACCTTCATGAGATTCACTAGTTTCAGAACAGAAGCAGTAGCTGTTCTGTACTGGGGCAATGAAACATTATCCATGCACGGTCTGTGTCTCTGGCGGATAATAAAAGCTGTCTGGGCAAACCAGAAGCAATGACAGTGTGCTGTTTTCTTTGGTCACACCTTCTTAGCATGAGGTTATTTGAGAAGGGCATAAAACATCACCCAGGACTGCAGATGGTTTAGTTTAGCACTGATCTCCAGCCAAACTGCTCGTGGAATACAACCACTTGGGCACCCTCCCTCCTCGTCCAGTATATGACTATTTGTTAGACCAGGCTTCTGAGTTGGCACTCCTTGCTCTCCTTCGGACCCACAATGCGCAGCCCTACCCCTGGGAATCGGTGGTGGAAGAACCAGGATAAAGTATCTGGACCAGAACTTAACAACTAAGCATAAAGTAAAAATGTTGACCAAAGCAAAAGTAGAGCTGCTCTTTTTATACATTGCATTACAGCTGTGCTTAACTTTCCCCACTCATTCTGCAATGGAAGGTAAGAGAAGTTGAATCACCTGCTGTGGGGTTAGGCGACCGAAATGCTAGTCTTCTCCATACAGCTGGATCCTGCCCCTGGTTGGTCCAGAATGGCGCATCTATGCTACTCTCCTTTGAGATCCTGGTTTAGTATTTCCAGTTATTGCCACTGTCAGTTAGATGTACGCATGTATGCATGCATGTATGTATGTATGTATGTATTTATGGTATTTTACTTTACCGAGGAAAACAACACACAGGAAATAACCACTTTTAGTTTTACTCAAATTCCCTGCTCTGGGATGGACAGCAGCAGTCGCGATACATAAAAACAGGAAGGAAATATACAGGATACAGAAGAGTTACCACCTGTCCTGATTTTCACGAGACAGTCTTGATTTCGGTAACTGTATCCTGAAAAAAATGAAAAATACTAAAAACAAAAATCACTATTTTTGAAACCTATCATATATAACAGAGGGAGCCCTTAAGGAAATGTTCACCACAACTGTCTCTTTAACTTATCCACAAGGTGTGAGAGACCCAACTAACAAATAGCTATTGGAGACTGGGGAGTCATCATCGCTGCTTACTCTACTCTTCCCTATCCATCCTCCCTCTTCCCTTCAGTCGCCTGCACCACTGTGTTTCTTTCATCTCTCTAAATAGTCCTTTGAGGAACTGCTCTCATGCTTATCCATACTCATCTCTCCCATTCCATCTGCCTCATACCCCTTTGTCCCAGGGATCCCTGTACTGTCTATCTCCCCCACCCTCGCTCTTCTGCTGGGCAGTCCGCATTCTCCTATTATCTCCCTTCCCTCTGGAACCCTTCCCTTCTGTGCTTAGTCTTTCACCCTCCCCAACCATCCCTTAAGCACCAGCTTAAACTCCTTCCACCTCCCTCCTGTACCTGTCAGCTCCCCTCCTGAACTGCTTTCCCTCCTCAATTCATGCCCCTTCTCTTGCCTCAGCTGTATGCCTCCCTTCTCTCTGCACTGTGATCTTCCACCAAATGATTGATTCTGTCTGAGGTTGCAGAGTGCCATCATTTTTGTACTTTTGCAATTTGCACTACTGTTGTTTTGCACCTTATTGTGATCGTAATCATCTTTACTGCTTACTGTTTTTCCCCTTCTCTCTCCCCTGTGTCACACCTGGAAATGAGCCTTGGCTCAGTGTGACTTTCCCAGATACCAATTTTTAATTCTCCTGACACTAGCCAGAAAGTGTATGATGAAAAGTGGCTCTTGCAGGAGACACCTGCAGCTGAAGAATGGGTGAATTTGGTTAATGGTACTTGTGACTTAGATACTATATGCTGTCAGAGACAAGGCTGACAAAATGTAGAAACGTGGGAGAAGTGACTGTTGTTTGCCATGGCAAGGGGAACCCTACATTTGTACCTTAAAATAAAATGTGAAGCTGAGAGTTTGGAGTCACAGAAGGGACGGCTAAACACTGCTGTGGTATACAGGCTGATACCCAATTGGATTGAGGTACCCTTCTTAACCATAACTGGTCTGCACATTGCGATAGTTGTACTTGCAAGCTGTACTACTGTCCTCATTTGTGGGGGCAGTAGAACTAGTGGCACCACTGACTACTGTCCTTAACAAATCATAGGAGGATGGGGTGGTACCTGAGGACTGGAGGAGGGTGGATGTGATTCTACTTCATAAAAGTGTGAGCAAGGCAGAGGCAGGAAACTACAGACCTGTTAGTTTGACTTCAGTGGTAGGGAAAATGATGCAATCACTTCTGAAGGAAAGAATTGTTGAGTACCTAGAGGCCAACGGGGCACAGGACCCAAGGCAGCATGGATTCACTGCGGGAAGGTCATGTCAGACAAATCTAATAGATTTCTTTGACTGGATGACCAAAGTAGTAGACCAGGGAGGGGCAGTGGATATGGCCTACCTAGACTTTAGCAAGGCATTTGACACAGTCCCACACAACAGATTAATGTATAAGTTAGCCAGCCTTGAAGTGGGTCCCAAGGTAGTAGCCTGGGTAAAAAACTGGCTGGACAACAGGATGTAGAGGGTAATAGTAAATGAAGTCCACGCTGAAGAAAGGGGAGTTACTAGTGGGGTACCACAGGGTTCAGTACTGGGTCCAGTTTTTAATGTCTTTATAAGTGATATTGTGGAGGGACTGGAAGGAAAAGTATGTCTCTTTGCAGATAACACAAAGATCTGCAACAGGGTTGATACATAAGGTGGGTGGAAAGGATGAGAAAGGACTTGGCAAGGTTGGAGGAATGGTCAAATGTATAGCAGCTTAGACTAAATGCAAAGAAATACAAAGTAATGCACTTGGGAAACAAAAACCCAGGGGAAAAGTACACAATGGGGGGTGAGATACTATCAACAACAAAAATGGAAAGGGACCTAGGGCTAGTCATATCAGATGACCTAAAGGTGGACAAGCAATGTGAGAAGGTAGTAAGGAGGGCTGGGAGGATACTGGGATGCACAGGGAGAGGCATCACCAGTAGAAAACAAGAGTTGTTATCCCTCTATACAGACAGTTGGTGAGACCCCATCTGGAGTACTGCATGCAGTTCTGGAGACTCCATCTCCACAAGGACATAGACAGTATGGAGGCTGTGCAGAGAAGGGTAACTAAAATGGTGCAGGATCTACACTAGAAGACATATGGAGAGAGATTAAAGGAGCTTAATATGTATACCCTTGAAGAAAGGAGGGAGAGGGGGGACATGTTAGAAATGTTCAAGTACCTCAAGGGAATCAACAAAGTCCAAGAGGGTAGCATCTTTCAGAAGAAGAGATGTGCAAGAACAAGGGGGCACAATTTGAAGATAGAGGGGGGATGGCTCAGAGGTAATGTGAGGAAGTATTCTTTCATGGAGAGGGTTGTGGATGCATGGAATGGCCTTCCTGAGGAGGTTGTGTAGTCATAAACAGTGAGGGAATTCAAGACGCATGGGACAGACATAAGGCAATTCTAGTTGGGGGTAGGAGGAAGTAGGCTGTTGGTTAACTAGGATCTGCAGCTTATCCATTAAGTAATTAAATGGGCAGACTGGGTGGGCCAAGCAGTCCTTATCTGCCACCAAATTCTATGTTTCTATGTTGTGTTTGTCTCTGTACACGTGGAAAAATCTTCAATAAATTATTATTATAAACATAGACTTTGATGGCAGATAAGGACCGCTTGGCTCACCCAGTCTGCCCATTTAAATAAAAAAGAAATGTACAGTATATTAACATTTTATTTTTTTTAATTTTTTTTATTTTGTCAGGGAAAGGCAGACCAACCGAAGCTCATTTGTAGATGTGGCCCAAGCACATGGGGAGGTTAATGGAGGTTATTAAATGGGTTGGGAGAATTGAGCTTCCTGATTGGTGGAGAAGGTTTCAAAGCAGTGCAATTCATGAATAGTCACCGCAGTGCTAAGTGCATCTTATTTATTTATTTATTTTATTGTAGAGCCATTTTATAAGTGCAGTAAGACACTCCAGGGTGTGGGTTACTGTTCCTGAACCACACTTCCAGGTGGTTGATGGCACTGGGGGCAAGTGCCTCCTACCTCACAACGTACCTGGGAGTGCGGTGCAGGAATAATAACCCATATCCTGTCATGTCTTCTTGCTTACTGAACAGACATGCTTAGAGTCACACAGTATGCAAGTGGTGGTTGTGGGATTCAAACTCAGGGCTGATGGGTCTCCAGGCTCACAGACTGGTGTTGTACCCTGCAGACTATACTGCCTCTCAGTTCCAGTCACATAATCAAAGGCTGTTACATTCCATAGGTAGTCAGCTATATAAAACAGGATATACTGGAATCATGCAATCCCTGAACTGAAGGTAAAATAATAATATATTTTATATGGGTGTAGAAAGAGACAAACCAGCCTACTTCTTAAGGATAGGGGGGAGGAGCAACTGTAGAAGTATAGATAAATGTAATGACATTTTGCAGGAGTGTGTGTACGTATGTGTTTTGTTAAAAGTTTTAGAACTAGGCGGCGGTCGTGCGACGGTGGGGTTTCGCTATGACGCGGTGACCCGGTTCGAACGGTTCCGGGTCGCCGGAGGGTTGTCGCCGGGGAGAGATTGAGCGCTCGCTGGGCAGCTCTCCTCTCCGGGTGAGGGTGGGCAGCACTGCGCGCTTGGGGACCCTGGCGGAGGCCGAGTTCCCACGCAGCCGACGCTTCAAGAATTCCTTGGAGGCGGGGCGGATGGTGACGGCGGTGCGCCCGCCCACAGAAAAGTGGAAACGGAGCAGTTCGTCGCCATGAATGAAGCTCGGGCCAAGCTTCCGATATGCCCCCAGGCCAAGCCCCACCAGACTACAGTGCCTGGCATCTGCCTCCTCTATGTCGTGGGCCCCCACTGGGGTGTAAGCCACGGGAATCGGGAGGGGGGGTGATTTGGGACAGAAGTCGCAGCCGCGGACCGAGCTGAGGATAGGGCGGCAGGCAGCTCAGGGGGAGTAAAGAGCATAATGGAAAAAAAAAAAGTTTTAGAACTAACATGCTTGGCTAACATTAAAACTTGTTGAAAATATCACACAACTTTGCTATATACCACACCACTAAGAAATATTCAGTGCATATGTGCAAATAAGCATTTTGCTTACACAACAAATGTTGTTGAGAAGCAACTAACACTTCTGCAAAACTTTGAAAATGAAGGGAGCCGATTTTTTTTCTTATATCATCTTCTCTTATATCTTCTCATTCTTTGTTAAGAGCAACGGCTGAAAAATCTCCACATTTTCCTGCAAGTTTGTCTATACCTGAAGTCATGGACTTCTGCTTCTGACATCACAATCATTCCCACATTCAGCAGCATATTCTAATATCACATGGAGAGGACTGGATAATGACTTGGAATGTAGATAAGCAGTGAGGAGCCAATTAAAAAGGGGCAGATATCCAGCTGTGTGCAAACTTCTTCAGTACAAAGAAAGGAAAAGTGAAATGCAGAAACCACATGTAATGTGTAAGCTGAATTGCTTCAGAATAATCACATTTTCAGTGAGGTGCCAGCAGCTTCTTCAAGGTAAATCATTAAAGACTGCAGCTATTACACTGATAATAGATGTCATGCAGTATTCTGTTTAATACTGATGCAATATCTAATACATAGTGATTAGCATGTATTACCCATGTTGCATTGCATTCGTAGGTAGGTATAATTGTTTGCTTCTTTAAAACTTGGCTTTACTGCCAACACACAGGTGCAATTCTTGCATTAGTGCTTGTGTCTTTCAAGCATTCAATAAGATATGTTTCAAAGTGCAGGTCCCTCTGGTTTTATAGTTGCATTGCAGAGGTATGGTCATTGCTGATCCTTAAAGTGACAGAGGTATTTTTGACCCAATATTATAAATCACTTTATAACATGGGTTGACAGAAACATGCAACCCTATTGGTTGAGTTGCTTTGTGGAGATGTTTTTATATGTTTGCTTGCACACATGTGCAAGAAACACAGTGCCACCATATGAAGTTTCATAGGAGTGCCACCTCGCTTCCAATGCCCTGCTCCTTGTCACAGGCACGGCCTCACCACACCAATAAATGTCCGAGCTGTCTATGACAGCAGTTCAGATGCAGTGGCATACAGTTCCAAGCAAAACACCACTATAATCAGCGGTGGTAACATGTAGGCAATTTGCATACTGCTGTTGGCAGTATGCAAAGTGCCTACACTCAGCACTGCACTGGAACAGCTGTCATAGACAGCTCCGTCCCCTCCTGTAACAAACACCTAAGTAGCATGCCGGGAGCCCACCCCAGTGGGCTCATTCGCTCCCCCCAACACACACTGTGTGGCTGACAGGGGTGCCCAATCCCTCGTCGGCTCCTCTGCCCCCCAACAGACTTCCAGGTGCCACACTGCGAGTCCACCCCAGTGTGGCAACAGTCCGTATGGCCGATGGGGTTGCTCAATCCCTCGTCGGCTCCACTGCCCCTCCAAACTACCTTCCAGCTGCCATGCTGGGAGCCCACCCCAGCGTGGCAAAAGTACTGCATCGTCTTTCAACAAACAAAAAAATCACCTGTAAGAAAAAACAGTCCCTCGCTGACTGTCTTGCCCCCCAACCCACGCCCACCCTCTGCATACCCCATCTCCCTACACACCCAACTCAGCCCATACTTACCTCTGGAGTCCGGCGCGATGATCTTCGGTGGACCGGGAACACGTCTGCATTCTTCAAAGCCGACCAGGAACTGAAGAAATGCCGGTAAGCTGAATAATGGCATAAATAGGATTTTTTTTTCAACTTTGGTGCATATCTTGGGCATTTAAGGGAATTTGTTCCCCAAGTTTTCAACATGCGGTTTTTGAGACCCCACCTCATGAACTCAGTCACAGTCATTTTGTTATTTGGTCCTGAAAGGTGATTTCTCAGTCACTGCATGGAACCACCTTTCAGGACCAGCTTATGAAATGACAGAGTCACAGCTCATGAGGTAGGCCCCCAAAAACCCTATGTTGAAAATTTGGTGAAAAAATTCCCAAAAATGACTTTTACGAGAGTGCGTTTCGCAGTTCCTACGCATGCTTGTAACTTTGAGAATTTGTAATATTTTCACTCCAGATTTTCAACATTGCCATTTTACCATACCTCCTTATGAACAGTACAGCTGTCATTTTTCACATCTCCCTCAAAATGTGTTTTCGCACATGTAGTGCACATTGGCGCAGTCGGTTTGCTAAATCAATGTTCGGGACATAGTAAGAAAATCACAGTGACACTGTTCATGAGCAGAGGTGTTAAAATGGCTATGTTGAAAATTTGGTGACAGAAGTTCATAAAATGACTGTGTTATGTGCGTGCATTGCGCAATTACTACGCACCCTCGTAAGTTCACGAATTTGTAATATTTTCAGTCCAGATTTTCAACATTGACATTTTTCCACACCTCCTTACGAACAGTACAGCTGTCATTTTTCACACCCTGGCCGAAATGTGTTTTTGCACTTGCAGCGCAGAATAGCACGGTCACTGTGGGAAATTAGTGTTCGGGATAGATTAAGAAAATTACAGGGACACTGTTCATGAGCGCAGGTCCCAAAATGCCTATGTTGAAAATCTGCTGTAAAAAATCCTCAAATTAATTACATAACGGGTGTACATTGCACAGTTTCTACGCATGCTCGGGACTTCACCAGTTTTTTTTTTATATTTTCACTCCAGATTTTCAACAATGCCATTTTTTACACCTCCTCATGAATAGTACACCTGGCACTTTTCACATCCTGTTCGAAATGTGTTTTCGAACCTGTGGCACCAAATGGCGCAGTCGCTGTGCAAAATCACCTTTCGCCTAACGAACTGATAGTGTCACTGTTCATGCGGTGGGGTCACAAAAAGCCCATGTGGAAAACTTGTAGTAAAAATACCAGGAAACGCCCAGGGTGTTAGGGTTTGCTACCATAATGCCCTACCCTGTAGGGTCTGACAGGTGTCAGGGGTGTGACTTGGGACTGTTGACAGTAATGCTCATGCTACTGCACCCCCCGCCCCTACCCGCCAGCCAGTGACAGGCATCGAGGTACACCTTGGACCCTTTGCCCCCAGAGTTCACCCCATTCTCCTATACTGCACCCATTTCAGCATATTTCCTTATGGAATGAGGTGAATGTAAAGCCCAAACACCCCAAGACACACCTCGACACTTGTCAGTGTCTGAAGGTTAGGGTGAGGTGAAATGTCATGACCGTCATGTGTGACAACCCAAAGGCACACCTTAATGCCTGTCCATCTCTGCAGAGTGAGGGTGGAGTTGGTGTCAGTTCAATACTTCAATACCATTCCTGTACTGCATCTGTCTAACTCCTGCACTTCCACTGCTAATGCCAGCAAGCAAACATTCGGCATTGACAAATGCTTGTTTATACTGCTTTTTGGTATCTTTACTGGTAGTGGATTGTTACTGTTGTACACTAATCCCCAACTGGCAAAATGTATTCCTTTCCAGATTTGGATTTGTGACTTGTGAGCACTGGTTAGGTGTTATGCCTTTTCGTATGCATCCCTTGAGTGTGCAGCACAATCTTAATCTGTCTGTGTGTTTGCAGTGTACCATTAATTCTGGGAGACTGCATTTCTTGTTACACTCTCATTTCACTTCATCAGCACTGGGGAATTTTCTGGACACAAGACAGTAGCATTTCATCAGCACTGGGGAATTTTCTGGACAGTAGCATTTTGGGGATGCACATTAATTCTGATGATTGGTCTCCAGGTCCTGGTCTCTGATCCCTAACGGCATGTTTCCTGCGCCTCCTTTTTTGCCGGTCGAGGATATAGACTCATTATAGCCGAGAAGAGGAGCTTTTTTTTTACTGGAATTTGGTTATTTATTTACTTGAGTCATTTGTTTGCTCGAGTTGCGGTGCCCTTTCGTTGGTGTTCGGCCAGGGGATCAGCTGTTTCTTTTTAGGGGCGGCTTGGTATAATTAGTACCTCTTGTTAGTTTGGAAGTCAGCCTATGGCCTGGAAGTGGAGGGTGGACTTGTTTTCTCAAGGTTATTGATCCCCCATTCTGAGGGATCAATTTTTCTATGGTGACTGCCTTTTTTTTTTTTGATGAACTTGGCCCTGACTCAATGACATTTTCAATTTCTGAGCTATTGAATTAAAGGCGCTATGTTTAGTGCTTATGGTTGTGACTATTGGATCTATTAGTCTCTACTTCGATCAAATGGATATACCTTCCTTTGATGGACAAAGAAGGATTGGCCTGCTATTGCTGTATGCTGAATCAACGCTGAAGTTGGCAGAAGGGATTGCCTGTGATGACTTGGAGTATTGTGAGTGGTAGGCCTGGTTCATCTATCAGAGCCCCTCTTTTCTTTGCATTTCTACAGGGCTCAAATAAGTGGTTTGTTTGTGTGGTGTCTCAGTCCCCCCCCCCTTAGTTCTGCCTGGGTAATCTTGGGTGCCAACTGGGACCGACTGGGAACTGTCTTACTTCTTCCCAGGGAGCTGGGATTTAGTAGGGGGGTTCCTAATTTATCCCCGGGTCAGTCCTTTTGGTGCAGTCTAGGGGTATTTTTAGCTGCAGGTCCTGGAGGGCAAAATTGGACCTGATAAGGTGGAGCAGAGCCCCCATTCTCCACTGGTTTAGTTTGCACCTGTTTTTTGGCTTTCTCTGAAGATTTTTTGGCTCACTTTGAAGACTTACTGTGACTGTGGATCCTGTATACTGGAAAAGCACCTACCTGAAATTGACAGAATTATTGATGCTCTAGGTTGTTGACTAAATATTTGGTTTCACCTCCGATGGATTATGTTGGATTATTTCGGCTCCTCCTACCATTTGATGACTTTTTTCCCTGATTTTATTTTGTTTGGTTTCCCGGTTGTGAAAGAACCAGGGTGCCTATATTTTTATTTTATTTTTTGATTTTTGTTGATCCTGTGAGAGGGGATTGTTCTATTATTTGTTTGTTATTTTCCCCTCCTGGGCTGTGAGAGGACTGTGGGAGAGGGAGAATTTTCTTTGTGTGTTTTTTCCTTCCCATGAGAGGGCATTGTTTGTATTATTTTGTTGTTAATTTTTTTTTTTTTGAGGTTAAAGTCATCTTATAGTGGGAGGGGGTAGTTTATATGTTTTATTGGGGTAAGGACTGTTGCTTAAATTATTTTAGGCTTTAGGAGCAATAATTTATTTAGATTGTTTAAGACTTTTTTGGGGGGGGGAGTTTGTCTGAAGGGAAATGGACAATTTGTTTTATTTTGTGTTAGAAATGGGAAGTGGGGCTGCTGTCTAAAATAAATAAGCTTGCAGTATTGATAGTATTGATCAAATTTGTTGATCAATTAATATTTGTTTTTTAAATATTTAGCAGCATGTGCTGGGATCGGGTCTCCGTGGTCAAGCGCTGTTTCCCCTCTAGGCTGAGGGACCTGCGTCCCTTCGATATTCCTCTGTTGCAACCTGAGGTATATAGGCGTTGTCGTGCCCTGGGGATTGCATGGCAGAGGCGGAGGGGGGTTTCTCTGCTGTGAGGGGAGGAGCGGAGTGGCTGGATAAGGGTCGTGGGGTCTAGGAGATGCCCTGGGGTGAAATGGGTCCAGGATAGGGGAGTGCAATACCCGATTCCCATACCCAAGGGTTCCATTGAGAGTGGGCAAGTGGCCCGCTCCTCCGGGGCCTTTCATCCAACCTGGACGGTGTTATGCAATGCCAGGTCTATAAAAAACAAGACAGCAATTATTGCTGGTCTTGTTGAGTCATCTGACCTGACCTGCATTACCGAGACCTGGCTGGATGAAAATGTTGATCCCATATTGGAATCAGCTGTTCCAGCTGGGTACTCTGTAATACATCGCCCAAAGTTGGATCAAAGGGGTGGGGGGGTCGCTGTTTTTTTAAATCGAAGTTGGGTCTTGTGGAGGTTCCAGTGGTGGCCCCTAGATCCTTCGAGTGTATCATGGAAGCAGATGTGGGAAGCAGAATCTTACTTGTCTACCATCCACCCGGTGATGAGAAAGTTTTTCTACAGGAAGTTGTAGACTTCATTGTCGACCTGGTGTTGGAGCCCTCCAGGTGGTTGGTCCTGGGGGACTTCAATGCATGGGTCGACGATGAACTCTCGCATTTTGGTCAAAACTTCCTCTAACTAATGATTTTGTTGGGCTTCACACAGGTTGTTACTGCTGCTACATATATTCAGGATCACTCTCTGGATCTGGTGTTCACCCTGGGGATAGAGATCACGGAACTGGTGGTGGAACCAGTTGTGTGGTCTGACCATCACTCTATAAGATTCAATTTTGTGACCCCCCCTTGTGAGATCTACCCCTTTGGAGATGGTCCGGTACCGCCCTTTGAGGGGAGTTACCCCTGAGGGTCTGATGGCGGTGCTGGACCTATCGAATTGGCCTATGGAGTGCATGGAACCAGATGCCTTAGAGGTGCACTATAATAATATGGTGCTGAGAGCACTGGATTCTATTGCACCTGTCCGTGTTCTCCTCCTCTCCCTTCTCCCATGGTCCCCCTGGTTTGATGGGATATTGAGGGAGTTGAGGAGAAAGGGGCGAAGACTGGAGCGCTTTTGGCAGAAATCTGGCCTGGAAGGTGACAGGCTTAGATTGATGGCCCATTATGTGGATTAACAATCAGAAATCTCCCGTAAGAAGGCAGAGTTCCTGTCCCGGGAGATAGCTGCTTCAAGAAATCGACCAGCTCAGCTCTTCCAGACCTTGGACAGACTGTGCAATCCAGCCTGTCTGTGGGGTCGGAGAGCCTTTTCACAAACAAAATGTGATGAGTTTGCTTAGTTCTTCAAGGATAAGGTGTCATCGATCAGGTCGGAGATCTGTGGTATGTGTTCTAATGAGCGTGGCAGTGATCGATGTGGGGTTGCAGGCCCTTGGTCTGTCTGGACAGATTTTGACCAGCCAGTGATCATGGATATCATGAAGATTGTCCATGGCTTGCGTCCGACTTGCTGTAGTTTGGATCCTGGTCCTACATGCCTCCTTGTGGGGTGCATGGATGTGATCAGACCAGTCCATGCCGAGATAGTCTAGTGCTCTTTGGATCAAGGGGTGTTTCCGGAGTCTTTGAAAGAGGCTATCATGACACCCCTGTTAAAGAAGCCTTCCCTTGACCTAGACTGTCTCACTAACTACAGACTGATCTCTAACCTGCCCTTTTTGGGCAAGGTTATTGAGAAAGTAGTCACGTTGCAGCTCGATTATTTTCTTACCACCCATGAGGTCTATGATCCTCTCCAGTCCGGTTTCAGGAAGAGGCATAGTACCGAGACAGTGCTGGTTCGGGTACTTGATCTCCTAATAACAAGAGATCGGAGGAGCTGTTCAATCTTGGTCCTCCTTGATCTCTCTGCAGCATTTGACACTGTGGACCATGGGATGTTGCTGGGTCACCTGTGGCTGTGCTGCTGACTGTCAGGGACAGACCTTAGATGGTTTTACTCTTTCCTCACAGGCAGAAGTCAGAGGGTAGTCTCAGGAATTTTTTCCTCTGCGCCCTTTGCTCTGTCCTGTGGGGCGCCACAGGGTTCTGTGCTTTCCTCCATGTTGTTCACAGTGTATATGCTGCCATTGGGAGACATTATAAGGTGTTATGGGATGAGTTTTCACTGCTATGCAGATGACACTCAGCTCTATTTGTCCTTTGTACCTGAACAGAATGACACCTTATCGGTCTTTAATAACTGCCTCACTGAGATTCAGGACTGGATGAGTGCGAACTGGTTGAAATTAAATCCGGATAAGACTGAGGTGTTGGCTGTGGACCTGGGCCATCGTGTAGAGAAGTTGGAACCTGGTCCCCCTCTGGCCTTGTGTTAGGAGGTAACCAGTTAAGACCTTCCGAACAGGTGCGGAATCTGGGTGTAATTCTTGACAGCGAGTTAACGTTGAAGGTACAGGTATCTACCGCAGTCAAGTTTTTCTTTTACCATCTGAGGAATGTCACCCAGATAAAACACCTTGTTCCACATGATAACCTTCCTGTGTTGGTCCATGCCTTTGTTTCCTCACGTCTTGATTACTGTAATGCTCTATATCTAGGGTTACCGGGGGTGGATCTTTGTCGCCTGCAGCTGGTGTAGAATGCTGCAGCCAAGTTGTTGACTGGACTACCAAGAACTTGCCATATCACTCCTGTGCCGCGCAAACTGCACTGGCTGCCGGTGTGGTGGAGGATCACCTTCAAGGTTGCATTGTTGACCTATAAGACCCTAAATGGTCAGGGACCAGGCTACTTGGAAGATCTCCTTCAACCTTACTGCCCTCTTTGCCCATTCCGCTCTGCTGATGAGGGATTGTTAGAGATTCCCAGGGTTTGTCTTCAGTCATCTGGGGCCAGAGCTTTTTCTTTTATGGCCCCAACCCTGTGGAATTCTCTACCTCGTCAGATTAGAGAGTGCCTGTCCACTGAATCATTTAAGGTGTCCCTGAAGAGTTACTTATTTGAATTAGCTTTTGGATAGGTTTATTGCTGCTTTTTATTGTTTTTATGTCATTATTTATTATGTAAGATGTTGTTTTGTACTTGCGCTTTGATATGCTGAAAAGTGCATTATAAATGAAATTTGATTGATTGATTGACTTTGTGTGTGACCACTGTGTGCATGACTGAGGGCGCCATTAATTCTGGGAGACTTTGCATTTCTTGTTACGCTCTCATTTCACTTCATCAGCACTGGGGAGTTTTCTGGACACAAGACATTAGCACTTTTGGGATGTACATCAATTCTGGTGACTGTGTGGGTGGGGTGCTGCCAGTATTGTTGTCACTCCTCCTTACTTCTTGTTTAAGGCAGAATGACAACATGAAGTAATAATAACAAGGTGAAGTGTGCCTTTTCTATGGCGAAGTCTGCGTAGCGAAGTGCCAACATGAAGTTACCACTTCGCATTCACTTTGCCGGCAGATTTTAATTTCGCTGCATCTCTAGTGGGGAGTAAACTAAAAGTAAAAAAAAAAAAAAAAAAGTAAAATATGTGGTAGTGCTCATAGTCCTTTATAAGGATCTAAAAGGTGCTGAGTGCAAGATAGCAGGGTTAATTAATTGAGGGGGGGCGTGATTCTGCAAAGCAGTGTGTTCTACCTGCACACCAAAATATGGCTCAAACTCCTTGCGTTTCCAAATAATTTTTTTAATTTTCACATGCAGTTTGTATATGCTCTGTTTCCCACAAAATGAGTGGTTCAGATGTTCATTTTGAGGTAAATCTTACGTGTCCCAGAGCAAAGTCCTTGGTCCAGCTCTTGTGATTATTCCTGGCTCAATTGACTAATCCTTGGATGCCTTTGCTGTTATATTATTTTGCTGCATTATTTTTAGAAAATGAAAAATGAAAACGTTTCATTGGCGGCCATTCACTACATAGTTCCCTACTCAGAGAGAATCTTCTTGTGACTGCCACACCAACCTCACCTGTCCTCAGGTGTGCTTCTCAAAAACATGCTGACGTTTTGGATTCATCATAAACCCATACTCAGAGCTGGCATTACTGAGGCAGCTTCTTTCATATTATTCTTTGTGGTTCCCATGCAGACTACGCACTTTATCTTATGTTCACCTTAGGCCCTATTCTCTACGGTGCAAAGAGTCTGTGTGCCGTATAACTGGGGTGCATAGACCCACAGCAGCCACTGTGCCCCCCTGTGCCCTATTCCCCAAGGAGGTGTGGGGTTGATACAAGCTGGATCCCCAACTCGCCAGTGATCCCCACATGAGGGCAGTCCTGGAGGCAGTGCAGGGGGCATGCCCATGTTCCACACTATTCTTGAAAGTGCAGAGTGCCGGGTGAAGGGGGAGCAATGATTACACATTCCAAGGGCAGACTTAGCCAGTACATGACCCCCCCAGGATGCTGCCACTGACCATGGTGGGAATGTAGTCACACAGATAGTCACCCCAGCATGTTGTCCCAGCCCATGAGCTCCACATGGAGGGCTGGGGGCTGCCAATCAGACACCTGCCAGCCCTGATGCCATGGCTGCAGTGTATCCACCTGGCTACCATGGTGCCCCACAGGCATAAGAGATCTAATGTTGGACGGAGTCTGGGCATCCCATTGGATGCTCACCCATGTTCGTGGCAGTGGCTCCACCACCTGCAAATTGGGTGGGCAGGATCGTGGATGCGGGTCACAGGTGTGGGGCTCTGCAGGCAGGATACGAACCTCCAGTGCGTTATTCCTGCCCCTTGGAGAATCCCCTTGATATGCATGTTAAAAAACCTTTTATATAGATGACAATGGATGAGAACCAGTTAATAAAATAATTGTGTTCTCATCAAGAGGTCATCATGCCAACATACTAAACCTTGAGAGCAAAGCTTGAGAGGTTTACAGTTGGCATGATGACCTTGAGATGTTAACTGGTGCCCATACATTGTCTTTTATAGTGTATGGGCATCAGTTAAAACAAATTTGTCCTTACTTTTCTTTTTTTTTTTCATAGTGCCACTCTCCATCTGGGCCAGCTCTCAGCTCCGCGACCATTAATCTGAAACCCCATGTTCAAGAGACACGCATGCACAGTGCTGTTCATGTTGTTATGGTATCGATGTGATGTACTCAAGAGGATGTAACAACCTCTTGATGTCACAATAATACCATAACAAGGATAGGAATTCATTGAACTCTTTCCTTAACAACACCCTCCCATATGTTATAGAAAAATTATTTCAACCTCTTTGTTTCAAATAGTATATTCTGAACATGCAGGTTCATATCTCTGACTCAATAATCTCTTTAACAGACAACATTTTGGGTTTGGAACATACATAAGTATCTTCATTCAATCCAAACTATTATTCTGTTTCTATCTATGTTACATCTACTATTTTTATTCTATAAAGAAGATTCATTTAATCATTATATCTAATGAACCCCAGTTTATTGTGAAGTCTCATTTGTTACAAATATCTAATATTCTAATTATATCTGTATGAAATATTACAATAACTGATAAAATAATAAACTATACATTTATTTTCTAGAGTACATTTTTTACAAAACAGTAAATAATAACATGCTAAAATACTAAAAATCCAGCAGATTAGGTCCAATGGTCTATCAAGTCTGCTCATGGACCAGTGCCTCTCTTGGCACTATTTTAGCCCCCACATCCCCACAAGGTCCTTCCCCCGGTGAGGCTCTGGGCCGCACCCTCCCGCTGTACCTATCCCAGCCTCTTTTGAACCCCTCCACAGTTCCAACAGCCACCAGATCTGCAGGCAGCACATTCCAGGGCTCCACAAGCCTCACTGTGAAGTAGTGCCTCCTTGTCCCCCCCCTTAGTCTCCCACTGACCAGCCTCATTGAGTGCCTCCTGGTGGCCCCTACCTCCCTCAGCTACAGCACCCCCTCAAGGCTGACGCTATTTATTCCCTTGAGATACCTGAAGATCTCTATCATATCCCCCTCTGTTTCTCCTCTCCTCCAGCGAGAACAAGTTGAGCTCCTCTAGCCGCTCCTCATAGTGCCTTTCCCCCAGACCCTGTATCACCCTGGTCACCCTCCTCAGGAATCTCTCCAGAAGAGCAATATCCCTTTTCAAGTAAGGATGCCAGAACTGCACAAAGTATTCAAGGTGCTGCCTAACCAGGCTATTATACAATAGAAGGAGCACCTCTTGGCTCCTTGAGGATATCATCGTGGCAGTGCACCCCAGCATTTTTTTAGCTTGGGCTGCAACCCTTCTACAATGTTCCAAGTTGTTCATTTTGGCATCCACCACCACTCTGAGGTCCTTTTGTCCCCTAGAAGCTTGTAGTGCCCCCCCCCAAGGTGTACACATGCGCTGGGTTTTTGGCTCCCAGGGGGAGCATCCTGCATTTCCCAGTGTTAAACTTTAGTTTCCAGGTGCAGGACCACCTCCCCAGGGTCTCCAGGTCCTCCTGGACAGTCAACTTCCTCTCCTCCTCTTCCACCACCAACCACAGTTTCGAGTCATCGGCAAATAGGCTCATCCCACTCCTGATATCTCTTCTGGTGTCTGAGATATAGCCATTAAACAAGAATGGGCCTAGCACCGAGCCCTATGGGACACCGCTAATGACTCTGCTGGGAGATAAGACCTCCCCCCACCATCACCTTTTGTACCCTTCCCACTAGCCAGTTCCCTATCCACCATACCAACTGCCTCCCCACCCCCATATCCCCCAGCTTCACTAACAACCCAGGATGCAGCACTGAGTCAAATGTCCTGCTGAAGTTTAGAAAGAGAACATCCACTGGCCTGCTGTGGTCCAGCTATCTTGTCACCCTCATAGAACTCCACCAGGTTGGTCTGACATGATCTGCCCTTAACAAAACCATGGTGGTGATCATCTAGGTGACTCTGTGCCTTCAGAAACCCTTTCAGCCTCTCCTTCAAGATGACCTCCATCACTTTGCCCACTACTGATGTCAGGCTTACCAGCCTGTAATTACCCAGCTCCTCTCTCAAGCCTCCATTATGGATAGGCATGATATGGGCCATACTCCAGTCTTGCGGCACCCTCCCCGTCTGAAGGGAGGAGTTAAAGATGCCTGCCAGAGGTGCAGCCAGGGTTTCAGCCAGCTCCTTAAGCAGCCTGGGATGGATCCCATCTGGGCCTGGTGCTTGTTCACTCTTAGGGCCTTGAGTGCTTCCCACACCCTCCCAATGGGGATTTCCTCATCCATTGCCCCTCCTGCATCTGCTTGGCCCCCCTACCCCCTTCCCTTGCAGCGCCACCTCCCCCATCCTCCTTGGTGAAGACTGAGGCAAGAAAACCATTTACTACCTCTGCCTGCTCCCCTGCCTCTTCCACCCACCCACTCCCCGACCCAAGTCTATAATTTACCCCTTCCCTTTTCTTCTTTCTCTGATATACTGTACCTAAAGAACCCTTCCCCCCCTTCTAATCCCCTGTGCTAATCTCAGATCCGCCTCCACCTTGGTTGACCTCACAATCCTGGCTACCCTCTTGGCTGTCCTATCATACTCTCCCTTGAATCTATCCCCTTGAGAATGTTTGTATCAGCTATAAGCCGCCTATTTCTCCCTCACTGCCTCCTGGACCTCCCTTGTCCACCAGCTCGGCTTCTTAGCTCTGCCCCACTTGTGCCTCTCCTTTTGCAGGCCTTAGTGGTCTCCAGGAGCTCTTTTTTATAACTTCCCATCTAGCCTCAGTGCCCATACCTGGCCTGATCTCATCCAGGTGGCTCCTGAGGATCCTCTCCATCCCCCCGATGTCTGCCCCTCTGAAATCTACCACCAACATTTTTATGTGGTCTACCCCCCCAGGTCCATGGAAAACAAGACAGTTGCGAGATCACTTCCCGCCAGTGGGTCCCCAACCACTAGGCCCCTGATGAGCTCACCATCTGCCAGGACCACATCCAGGACACTACCCCCGTGTTGGATCTATCACCAGCTGGGCAAGAAATGCATCCTGAAGATATCCAGCAGGTGCTGTTCCTTGCTCGATGAGGACGTCATAGTCCCTCAGTCTGCTCCTGGCATATTAAAATACCTCAGTACCACTGTTCTGCCCTCCCCTCCCAGATTTGTCCTTAAGGTTTGCCACCAAGCCCTCCTCTTGTTCCTCACCCTGCCCAGGTGGTCTATATACCACCCCCATCTTCACCCGCTTTCCCCCTGGAGCCTATAGGGTGACCCATAAGGTCTTCACCTATTCCCACACCTCCTCAACCTTGATTATCCCTAATCCTTCCTTAATGATTAATGCTACCCCCCTTCCCTCCACCCTGTCCTGTCTGCACGTGGTGAATCCTGGTAGGTTTGTGTCCCAGTCATGTTTGGAAGTGGCCATGTCTCAATGACAGCTCCCACATCCACCCCACCCTCCAACAACAGCACCTGTAGCGCTGGTATCTTGTTCCCTATGCTCTTGGCATTAATCAGGACCACCCATCAATGTGCCCACGTACCCCCCTTTCCCTGCCCTGAGGGCTCCCGGGCCCCTGTGTACAAGGTCCTCCTCCTGCACAATTGAGTGTACCTAATCTGTGCTCCCTCCCCCCTCTTGTGGGAGAGGTCCTGGTCCCTCCAGGCTTGGCCTGTCAGGGAGCCCCCACCCTCCCCCCTTCACAAGCTTAAACCCCACCTGGAGTGGATGAACCATGCCAGTTTAAGCTTCAGGATCTCCTTCCCCTCTGACCTAAGGTGGAGCCTGTGCCTAGCGTACAGTTCCTTGTCCTTCCAGGTTCCCCCCCAAGTCCCCCAACCACTCATACCCCTGCCCTTGCACCATTCCCTGAGCCATACATTCACCTCTCTTATTTTCTGCTTATTCTCCACACTGGCCCTAGGCACCAGTAGGATCTTCGAGAAAGAGAGACAGCACCCCACATCCTGACAGACCCTGGCTATCTCTATGAATCTAGCCTGTATCTCCAGTTCACTGTTCCCCTCAATATAGTTTGTTCCCAGGTGCACTAAGATGCCAGAGGTCCCATGACACTCCCTCACCAGAGCAAAGATCAGGTGCTTTGCCTTATGCACCATCAAGCTAGGTATACTCCTGGTCTTGACATCACAAGAGGTCGCCATCTCCCCCCTTCCTTCCACCCGATTTCCCTAATCATGGAGTCACCCAAGAGTAGCACTCTTACCACCTCCTTTTTCCTAGGCCTACTTACAACCCTGGTTGCCCCCTCCTACCTCATTTTTTTTAATGTCCTCTTCCCTCCCCCTTATGCCAAATTCTGTCCCATACCCACCTTTCCAGCCCCAATTCCTCTCTGACCTGTCTCCCCTGGCCACTTCCATTTATGTAATGGTATGTAGGCCTATTCCCATATTTCCCCCAGAAGTGAAGGCCCCCCTGCCCCCAGCTCTTTCTCCTTACAGCCCCTACCCCGTCCCCCACCTCTCAGTCCGCTACTGTACCCGAGTCCATCCCCTTATCTCCCCCAGGGACAAGGGTCCCCCCACCCCACCTCTTGTTCCTCACAGAACCTTCTTCCTCGACCACTAGCAGACTTCCCCTGCCCCTGAGTTCATCACCATGTTCCCCCCAAGGTCAAGGAACACCCCCTTGCCCCTCTGGTCCCAGGGTTCCTATTGGCCTCATCTCCCTTTCTCCATATATACCCCTTCCCTGCCTCCTGCAAAACCCAACCCTCGCAAAACGCCCCTGTCCCCTAATAACTCCTCCACCTCCACCCATCCCGTCCATTCCCACAGCATTCTGTCTTCCATCCCTCATCTCCCTCCTACCAGATCCTCCCCTCCCAGAGACTCTATGCCATGAAGTATCTCCTCCTCCTCCTCCTCCTCCTCCCCGTCTGCTGAGCCTGTTTTCATCCCACTCCCATCTGCCTCTGTTGAGCCTATTGCCATCCTGCTCTCATCTACTTCTTCCAGAGTGCCCTTGCTTCCAGGTAATTCCCCCTCCCCATCCTTAGTCCGTGCCAGGGGTGTGAATCTGTTGTTATTCTGAATGCTAAATGCCCCATCCCCCCTCCTGGCTCCCTCTCCCTTCGACCATAACCCTGCTCTGTCCTCCTAAGCTCCTTCCTGGTTCCCCAGGCCTTATTTCTCCTAACCTCATGCCAGGGCCCCTGATCCCTATTCCTTTCAGGCCCCCCATTCCACCTCCCTGGTGCATCCCTTCCTTCTTCTAGGGTCCCCCATCAACCCCCCTCTAAGGTAGCAAGGTCCCATGAGCTTGTGCCAGCCTTCTCCTGTCTGCATCCTCCCCTACTGGATGCTTCCCCTGATCCTACCTCTCTTCTACCACAATTCCCTCCACTGCCCTCTCCCTAACGCACCCCCACCTGACAGCCCATTTCATTTTCTACCCCCCCCACCCAACACCGAAGTTTGTCTCCTAATCTCCTCCTCAAGATGTGCCAACCATTGGCACACCATACAACCCCCCCATCCTCCATGTCATGGCTAGTACCATGGCCACCCCACACCCTGCACACCCCATTACCCTTCCAAAGATTCCAGCCTTCATGATCTGTGATCCCTGCCCCATTTCCCTCCAAGTCGGCTGCCCCATCCCTAATTGATCTGGCAATACCAGAGCCCGCAGGCCCCCCCAATGCCCGTTAAGACTGCCCTTTTCAAGTGTCTTAAAGACCATGCATACACTTCAAGCCACAAAAAATGTCCTTACAAGACAATTAGAAAATTCATTATCCAGAGGCTGGAGAAGGTGCCCAGCTACCACCCGGATGGCCCCCCTCCAGCAGTGAGCTTAAGACCAGAAGCTCATTCCTCCTCCAAGTCCTACTCCATCCAGTTTTGGGGGTAAAGTGCATAGCTCCTTCCTGCTTGTTTGCTGTCTGCCAATGGGATCCTTCCTGATGCTCTTGCTCCACTCTCCTCGGGCATTTAATAGAGGTCAGAGCCAGGGTATGTGGTGCAGTACAAAATCCCCCTAGACCTCCACCTTTCTGACTGCACCCTGGCCCACTTCATGTGACCAGAAAGGCTCCCGCGATCTGCTGCAGTCCTCCAGTGCCCTGGCCCACTCTGTGCAACTGGGAAGGCTCCTCTGATCTGCCACTGTCCTCCGGTGCCCCAATCTGGTGCATTTCTCCAGTGCCCTGGACCTCTCCATGCGGCTGGGAAAAACAGCTCCTGTGGGGATACAGCCAAGCAGCTTTTTAAAGCCTGCTCAGGCTTACATATCTCCCACCACAGCTTCTGATAGGCTGCATTCCTCTGCACCCAACTGACGCACTTCCACCTGGCTCCCCACGGCTGGATTGGCCACTGTGAAAATCTCTCTGGTCCTCCACCTTGCTGGCTGCACCCAGGCACACTCCTTGTGACTGGAAAGGCTACCCCAATCTGCCGCAGTCCTCCAGTGCCCTAGCTCACTCCATGCAGCCAGGAAGGCTCCCCCAATCTACCGCTGTCCTCCGGTGCCCTGGCCTGTTCCGTGTGGCCAGGAAAAACAATAATAAACATATTTTCCTTGAGTACATAGTATATCACTGAAGGGTGCAGTTGACAGCTATTTTACAAATAACTAGTATATTCATGGTCTTCACTGAGGCCTTTTGGCCTCATGGGCTGTAGTTCATGAATCCAGAAAGCCTTTCTCTTTAACATCAGTTCTTTGATGTCCCCCCTCTTTCTGGGAGTTTCACCTTTTCTATACCCAGATGTGTTAATGATGCTACTGACACATGTCCTACTTCATCATAATGTTTTGCCATAGTATATTTTAGATTCTTTGTCCTTAAGGCAGATTTGTTTTCCCCTATTCTGACTTTTAGGGGTCTCTTTGTCTGGCCGATGTATCTCATTCCACAAGGACAGTTAAGCATATAAATAACATGTTCTGTTGTGCAATTTATAAAGCCTCTTACTTTATATTTCTTTCTGATGCCAATGCTGAGCGACGGGGGAGGCCGAGGTGCCATCCCTGGCTGTTCAGACCATGCTTTTCTGCCCAGATGCTGCACCACACCAACATCCTACAGCAGTACCAGGTCGACCGCGGCATGCTACAGTACAACTGTGGTCTGGTGGAGGATGTGATCCGACCAGCCGCCAAGCACCCCATGGCCATGTCCGTGGAGACAAAGGTGTTGTGTGCCATGCAGTACTATGCCACAGGCACATTCCAATGGGTGATGAGCAACGTGACAGTAGTGAGTCAGTCATCTGTGTCACAGGCTCTGCAGCAGGTGACCGATGCCCTGGTGAGGCACCAAGAGGCACATCATGTTTCCCACAGATGATGCAGGACTCAAGGCTGTCAAGGGTGCTTTCCTGGATATGTATGGCATGCCAAACATGGTAGGTGCGATCAACTGAACGCATGTGCCCATCCTCACCCCGCCTGTCAATGAGGATGCCTACAGAAACCATAAGGGATTCCACAGCATCAACTATCAGGTAATCTGCAATGCCATGGGCATCCTGACCAACATCCTGACATGGTACCCGGGGTTGTGCCATGACTCATACATGTATGACAACAGTGCCCTGAGATGCCATATGAACCAGCAGCTGGAGTGCTATAGCTGGCTGTTGGGTGAGCCTCCATAACCTATTGTGGATACGCTGGCTGCACGTGTGCCCCAGAATCACTAACCATTCTGTTCCACTCCACTCCTACAGGTGACAGTGAGTACCCCCTGAGAATGACACTCCTGACACCATACCTGGCTCCATGGCACCCAGCTGAAGAGGCATACAATGCAGTGCACACACAGGTGTGCAGCATCACGGAATGCACAATAGGGTTGCTGAAGATACCTGACCCACATGGGTGGTACGATGATGCTTGCGCCGAGTATGACATGCAGAGTGTTCATCAACTATGCCATGCTGCACAACATCTGCATGCGCTGCATGGTGCTGGAGCCCCCAGACATACACCCAGAGGAGGACAGTGAGGAACCACTGCAGCAACTCCATGGACCAGCACCACCCGAGAAGGGCACCAGGGAACTGCCTTGGGGCAAATGTGCACCAGGATGCATGGCAGAGCAGGCCGTGTGTCATTGCATGGCCCATGGTACATTTGGCAGGTAAGGGGTGCTCATGCTGGTGATGATGAATGTGCCAGACTGAGCCAGCATGTGTGTGGAGTGCATGCCATGGTGTTGCTGTGGACATGGTGTGCCACTGGCATGCATGCTGCACATGCAGTCTGCCATGTGCAGCACATATGGGTAGTGTGCATGGGCCACACCGAGGGCACATTGCCGCAGGCAGTGCAGTCCACTGAGTGCATGCTGCATAGTGGGTGTGTGTGCCAAGGGGGTGCGTGGCATGGCACGGTGGCATCAAAGCATGACACTCTCCCCAGACAGTGCTGGTCCATGGGCTGTTATTACAGACTGTGGTGGGGGGATGGCGGTGCTGGTGGGGGTTGGGGTTTTGTGTCCGAGGCAGTCAAGTGCATGTCATCCTCACCACCTCACTGTATCGCAGGCCTCTGTTGTTGCCCACTGGGGCTACACAGCTTTCCACCCACTGACATGTGAATGCTGAGTCTGCTGCCTGTGCACCACCCTGTGTCACCTGTACATGGCACGATCACCGGGTCACCGTGCTTCTTCCTGGATCCTGCTTGGCACCACTCGCTATGGGTTGGGGTGCTGTCTGGCACTGTTCTGCCTCTCCTGTGGTTCCACTGGCACAGGGTCGGGTGCACTGGCTGGTGCCATGGGTGCAGGCACAGCAGGCATGGCTGGGAATCCCTGTTGGAAAGCAAGGTGGGCTGCTATGGCCAAGAAGGCATCAGCTGTCAGCTTCTGTGTCCATGCCCCCATGGCCACCTTGTCCACCAAGTGTTCCTGGGCATGTACACCTAAGGCCACTTCCTCTGCCATCTGCTCCTGCACTCTCACACACATGGCCATGCCTTCTGCCAGCATCTCCTGCACCCACACAGACCCTGCCTTGACCTCCTTGAGACAGTGCATGGCCTCTGTGCACTTTCTGGTCACCTGCAGGTGGTCCCACTCTAGTCCACAGAGGTAACAGTAGTAGCTGGCTTGAAGGGAGCCACTGGTGCCCTGTCTGTGGTGCCTTGCGAGGAGGGCCCTCAGAGGCACCCATCTCCAGCTCCTATGTGTCAGGTGGTGTAGCAGGTGATGATGTGCCAATGGTTGTGGTGCAGCTGTCCTCTGGAGGGGCAAAGACATCCTCGCTGCTGCGGTCTGGTCTGGATGATGGCTGTTCTGCACCAGTGCTGCTCTCATGCAACCCCCATTGACTGTCATCAGTTTGTGTTGGCCCGTGCCAGGGCAGCTCTCCTCCTGTGGCTGCCACTCCAGGGTCCATCCCCTGTCCCCATCATGGTAGTTCTTGGGCATGGCAGATTGCTGGGTGTCCCCCTCCTGCATGGCAGCTGTTCCATGCTGCTGTGTCCTTGTGTGTAGGATGGGGGAGACATTGGTTAGTGTGCCTGCATGTCCATTATAGCCAGCGACATGCTCCATGTTACTGGCAATACCCACCTTTGTCCCCTGCACTTGGTGGACCACCTCCACCTCTTCCTCCTCCAATGCCAGATGGTCCCTCTCCAGCCCTGTCATCATCCTGCACTGTGGGGTGGAGCATGACAGGTGGTTAGTAACTGTTGCTGTACAACAGTACTGTGGTTGTGCCCTGTGCACCCTCACATCATGCTTAACTGGCATGCTGTCCAGCCCATCCAGCTTGCCATCCATAAGGACATCACTAATTGTGTCTTCCACCTGCTGCTATATGGGAATCAGTGGTAGGTCAGGTGGTGGCAGTCCACCACCTGTGGTGCCTTGCAACTGACATGCCCTGCTCAGTCCCTCTTCACCTGGGACTGAAGCTCATGCCACTTGTGCTTGATGGCCACCACTGTGCATGCCTCTGGTCCAGTGGCATTGATTGCTGCCTGCAAGGCAAGCCAAATTTGAGCTTTGGTCTCAGCTGGGGTGCCTAGTGACCACTGCCCAAACAGCATGTTGTAGTGCTGGCAGATCTTGGTGATGAGGATGGCCACCTGTGCCCCCATGAAGTTCAGGGACCGCTGCCTCCTCCCACCACCACCCCCACATGTGCTGCATCCACAGTGGTGATGGTTGGGCACATGGTGGATGTCCCCACATGCTCTTCTTGCTCACGGTTGCTGCTAACATTTTCTATGGACATCTCTCTTCTGCACTGTATGTATCGCTGGCATGTAGCGGTTCCACATCTCCTTATATGGTGGGGGTCAAGTGACATTCTCATGATATTGCACTGGCTCCGTCAAGTCCCTGTGTGCAGCTGTGTGCCTCCTCTGTCACTGCCTCAGACTCCTGGGGACATGTTGGGCTGTGTCGTGCATGCCACATATTTTGATTTCACTGTACGGTGCACAGCTGCGCCTGCATTTAGAACAATTTCACCCACAGTGCTTGCCCTTCATGAATAGGGCCTATGGTGAACATAAGATAAAGTGTACAGTCTCCATGGGAACCGCAAAGAATAAAAAGAAAGAGAGGCCTCAAAACTAGTCAGAGCAGACAAGGCTTCCAGGGAGCTGAGGCTGGCAGGTAAGCAATAAGACACTCTGGGGTGTGCATTACGGTGTGATAACCGCACTCCTAGGGGTAGTTAGTATGTGTCAAGGCCGAAAAGTTGGTCATCCCTAGGAGTGCGGTTATCACACTGTAATGCACAACCCCGGAGTGTCTTATTGCACTTATAAAATAGCTAAATAAAAAAAAAGTCATAAGATAACAGTTTATAATGTTTAAACATATAGGTTATTTAAAGCATGGAAGAAAAATAGTCCCAAAAATTGGGTTTTGGTTACACAAAACAACGCTAGACTGAATGTTGCATTTAACCTACACAGAATAAATAGATCAACACTTGCTAATAATTTTTAAAAACACACGTGAGTTGACTAATTATTTCCTGGAAAAAAAAAACACAAATGTTTGGCTGATAAGAAGTTCACTGAATTTGGTTCTTGACACGGAGATGTCTCATGTTACATTGTGACGTTATTTCCCTGTGGAGACATAAAGCTGAAACAAGGAAGGAGACATTACATTACTTTTTTTCTTACTTATGATGAACAGTATAACTGGCCATCTCAAATACAGTACTACACTAACTGTGACCTCTAATCATGTAAACTCCTATACCCCATCCCATTTTGGATATTAACATACATCAAATTCTGTTAGAAACAATGTCTTACCATTCACTCAGTTACTTGCTGTATTTTATGAAATTCGCGGATGTATTAAATATACAGTTTGGTAGGTTGAAGGGTCCCAGTTGACTCTGACTGTGCAGATCACTTGTGGCTTGTGGAGCTGTATTGGTATCTTTGTGCTGCATTGGTGATCTGGGCTTTGACTGTTCTCCACCAGACAAGCCATCACTCCATTTTTTACGATCATCCATGCTTGCTGACCAATAGCTCCATAAGCTAGCTTCATTATGATGCCCTGTTACTGCCATTATCTCACCACTGTCCAAACCAGCATATGAAAGGAGTTGCACTGCGGTGGCCCTGAGTGAATGGTTGGTGTATTGTTGGGACAGCCCAGCCTCTTTGCTGAGTCTTGTCATCAGTGTAGACAAGTAGTTTACTCCAAGTGGTTCCTTTGTGTACCATGTTGGTTCAGTATCGAGGAAGTGCTGTGGCATGCATCTTGGGTGCATATAGAGAGCAGGTGACTCAGGATCTAGCTTGCTCACGTACTTTTTGAAACTTGCATCAGGGCATACTGGGTCACCAGGTCAGGGCCATATGAAGCCCCTGTAATTGCCTTTACCCTGCTCAGCGGGGTCCCCATGATTTTTTGTGTGCTCATTGAATGAAAGTGAGACATATTCCTGTCCATTTTCATCTTGCAGGATTTTAAAACTGAATGGTTTTAACTGACGTAGACCCTCTCTGCCACACCTGGTCATCATAAGCTATATGCCTGCCCACACTTTGCGCAACAGACCAGGAGCTGTGTTGAGGTTCAAGGTTGGAGAATTTCTAAGCTTAATTAAATCTGCTTTGGATAGTGCTGAGTGGTGTATTGCTGTGTCATTCTGCTGCATTATATACCTTTTTAAAACAGATATAAATATATTTCTAGAGCCCTTATATGCAGGGTCTGTTATGATATTGACTTTTCTACTAATTGGGGCTGATGTCAAAAAGCGACTCATGCCTGCTGTTATGCTGCAGAGGCTGTTGACTGTATCTTCTTTACCTGAGCTGTTCCTCACACTTGCATAGAATTCTCTTAAAAGACTATTTAACTCAGTATCTGTGATAGATTTAAAATCAGGCTGTACCCCTTTAAGTCTGCACCAGTCAGTCAGCACATTGACAGCCCAGGAGGTGGTCTGTAGTGTGTTTTTCTCATGACACTCCTCCTCTATTTGTGCCACTTCCTCCTCAGTTAGTAAAGCATGTCTGCTGTTTACATTTATTGTGCTGCTTGTGCTGGGTTCCCCTGGCTCACTAATTTGAACACTGGCTCCCACTTCATACTCTGGATTTTCAGCTGCCATCTAAGGAGTCTCATCTATGATGGTGGGTGATACTTGTTCAGGCTTACCTTTATTTGAAACTTCCACCCCTGTTGCCTCATCTGCATTTGTGTCCTCATTTTGCTGGTTAATGAAATCTACAATTTCTTGAGTTTTGGGTATGTCAAAGTTTATTTCCATCTTTACCTTATTTTTATCATTATCTGTGGTAATGCTGCTGCTATAAAATGGCTGCCGCTGAAAACATCAAGATTCTAGCTTGTTTAGTTATGTTTAATGCTCCAAACTGATAATTTTTCCGCCTATGGAAGCTGCAGTGAGAAAAAAAAATGTTCACTCTCAGAGACGTGAGTGTGTGCTGAGCCACATGTCTGTCTAAATGCTGAACCTTTTAAGTTTGGGGTAATGACAGCAAGGAATTTGTAAATTATGCTGCTGGACCGAGGATCTGTTTTTGAAACATGAAAATGTGTGGTTAGTGCTGTGTTGCATTATTACATTGGATTCAATCACTGAGCTAAAGCATTTAGTGTGTGCATTGCTTTTAACGTGACTTTACTGCTGTTTATCCAGGTGCGTCGATCAGTGCATTCTTAAGATTTTTTATTGGGATGAAGAGGTGTGACAGGGGATGCAGTTTCCTATTGTAATTGCATTTTTTGACCACAGGATTTACTATGGGACAATACTAATACGGAACTCCATTTTCTGCTCAGAGCTCACAAGAAATGTTACTTATGTTTGCAAATGCTGCTTTGCTTTCTTTTCAATACTGACTGCCTTCGTTTGAACTTCTGCCATGATATTTTATGCTTCCATATGCTTTTTTGCCGGGGGAGTTGATGCTGAAGGCCTCAGTTGCAGCTCAGAGGTTGCAGTGAGATATGCCCAGTAGAGCGATTCCATCTGCAGTTCGCAATTTACACAGAACTCGCTGCTGTGAGTAATCCCAGTGTCAAACTATACGGTGCCCTGTTCAATGATGATGGGCCAGTGTTCAATAGTGTGTCTGTTTTAATTTATGTCTGAATTCAATCTTATTTGCAGTGCTGCATTTGTAAGCTTACTTTTTTGAACTTTATGCTGCTTCCGAGTGAGGGTTGATGTGGTGGCCCACAACGGAATGGAGGAAAAAAATGGCGATATCTATATTTTTTAAAATTCTAACCAGAATGCCAACAGGGAGAACAGTGAGCCTGTCAACTCTGTGCTGAGGTTTTTTTACTGGTTCTAGTTATTTACAGTGCAACATTGCCCCATGTTGCACTGTGAATAACCAATCGGATTTCTTTATTTATGATAGCTATTTTATAAAGGGTGTTAAAAATGGAGAAAAGGATTTCTTCAGATACTTAAGGGAAAGAAGGAACAACAAGGACCAAATAATGAGGATAAAAAAGGACAGGGGGTTGGGGGGATCAGGCAGAGGCATTAAATGAATACTTCTGTTCTGTATTCATGCAAGAGAAAGCAGGGCATGTACCACAGGAGAGGGGTGGGGTAGGTGGGGGAGTAACATATGAGAGGATTACTGAGGACAGGGTACTAGAAGGACTGAGGGCAGTGAGGGTAGACAAGGCACCTGGCCAGACGGTATTCGCCCTAGGGTACTCAAGGAGCTGGCTGAGGTTCTGGCAGTGCCACTAGCTGACCTGTTCAATACCTCCCTGGACACGGGATGCATACCACAGGACTGGAGGATGGACCATGTGGTGACAATCAACAAAGGTGGCCCAAAGGACGAACTGGGAAACTACAGATCATGGGGAAGCTCATGGAGACAATCCTGAAAGAAAGGCTGATGACCTTTTTGGAGGACAATAAACTCCAGGATGGGCATCAGCATGGGTTTGTCTCAGGCAGATCCTGTCGGACCAACCTCATTGAGTACTACGATTGAGTGACAAGGGAACTAGACGAGGGCCATGCAGTGGATGTCCTGTATTTGGATTTCAGCAAGGCCTTTGACTCTGTGCCACATGGGAGGCTGGGGGGGAAAGTTGGAAGCTGTGGGGGCGGGAGTGAAGATGGCAAAATAGATAACAAATTGGCTAAGGGCTAGGCAGCAGAGCATGGTAGTGGGAGGGGAACTCTCAGCACCGAGGGCAGTAATAAGCGGGATGCCACAGGATCGGTGCTGGGGCTGGTGTTGTTCGGGTTATTCATAGCTGATATCTCACATGGGATTTGAAGTAAGATCAGTCTGTTTGCAACTAAAACTGTACGTCTCATGATAGCTAATCAATTAATCCTTCCAATTGTTGATTATGGAAATCACATTTATAGACACTCAAGTCAGTAGCAGTTGGGAAAACTGGATTACCTCTACAATAGACTGGCGAGATTTGTTTTGAGGTGTAGTCATAATATTCACCATTGTATTATGTACAAAAAGCTGGGTTGGCAATCACTTTAGTAAAAGCTTAGAAATATCTGGGTAAATCTTGTCTGGAATATGTTTAGAAATAAATCACTTCAATACCTAGTAGTGAAAATGCAAAGAACTAAACACTGTCTAAATTTAGGGAAAAACAGTGCTAGGGATTTGATACAGCCTAGGATCTTCAATAAATACGGTAAAATGACCTTTGAATTTAGTGTAGCCAGTACTTGGAATACATTGCCACCAGATTTAAGAAATTTGGATCTTTTCAAATCTAGTTTTAAAAGAAAGGCTAGACAGCATTTTAGTTTTACATGTAAGTGTAATTTATAGTGCAATAGTATTAAAATGTTATTCGTGGTTTGTTGTAGTTTAAGTGTAGTTTTGTTGATTATTTGTTGTAACAATGTATTAACATTTTGTTAGGTGTTATGTGTTTCAACTATTGATTGTATAACAAAATATGTAATGTCAGTTCTATTGTTATGTGTGGAAATTTGTATTTACTGTATATGTCTACTGCACAGCTACACCTTGCAAATAGGGTGTAAATTGCCCTAATGGTGATATACTGTATAAATAAATGTTACTACTACTACTAGATGACACCAACATGGGGGCAGTGGTTGATGACATTGAGGGATGGAACAGGCTACAGGACAACCTAACTAAACTGCAGGAATGGTCAGAAATATGGCTGCTGGAGTTCAATGCCAAGAAGGGCAAGGTAATGCACTTCAGAACAACGAACCAGGGGAGGGACTGTTAGCTGGGAGGGGTGCAGTTGGGTAGCACCATGGAGGAAAAGGACCTAGGGGTACTTGTAACAGGGAGCGTGAACAACTCTGCTCAGTGTAGGAAGGCAGCAGTGAAGGCCAACAAGATGCTGGGGTGCATAGCAAGGGGAATCTCCTCCAGAAGTAGGGCGGTAGTCCTCCCCCTGTACAGGTCACTGGTCAGGCCACATCTGGAGTACTGCGTGCAGTTCTGTGCCCATACCTGAAGAAGGATGTCAGATTGTTGGAGGAGGTGCAGTGCAGAGTGACAAAGATGATCCAGGAATTGGAGTACAAGCCCTACGAGGAAAGGCTGAGCGAGCTAGATATGTATTCCTTGGAGGAAAGGAGGGATGGGGGGGACATGATTGAGGCCTTTAAGTACTTGAAATGGATAAACAAGACTCAAACACGGGATCTTCCAGTTAAGAATAGGAAGGGACATGAAAGGGCACAGTCTCAGACTGGAGGGGGAAGATTCAGGAGGAAGGTAAGGAGACAGTTCTTCACGGAAAGGGTGGTGGGCAAGTGGAACACTCTACCACAGGAGGTGGTGGCCTGTAAAATGGTGGGCAGTTTCGAGAGGAGATGGGACTGGGTAAGGGGAAGGGTAAATCTAAAGAGGGGAGGAGTGGGGGGGCAGCGTGAGATGAGGGGCTAGCTGCACAATCGAGCAGACTCGACAGAACATGAGGCTTATTTCTGCTGCCATTTTCATATGTTCATAAAGGCTCTGCCTCAGTATGCCAGCTCTGAGGATGTATTCATGAGGAATCCAAAATGTCAGCACGTTTTTGTGCAACACACCTGAGGACAGGTGAAGTTCTAGCAGCAGTCACAAACAGACTCCCTCTGAGTAGAGAACTGCGTAGTGAATGGCCACCAACACAAAGTTTTCATTTTTCATTTTCTAAAAATAATGCGACAAAATAATGCAACAGCAGAGGCATCCAAGGATTAGACAGTTGTGCCAAGAATAAACACAGGAGCCAGACCAAGGACTTTGCTCTGGGCACATAAGAGTTATCTCAAAATGAAAGCATGAAAAACTTGTTTTGTGAGAAATAGAATGTATACAAACTGCATGTAAAAATGAAAAAAAATTTGAAAATGCATGGAGATTGAGCCATATTTTAGTGTGTATGTAGAACAGAGTCCCCACGGAAAGTAAACTACTTCATCACTGGTATTGCCAGGGACAGTTTTAGCTGTTCTACACTGAAGAAAGCTATAACTGTGCGGACAATTATGTTTTTTGGAACCATAAGGGAAAGGATCCATTAACTGGATAGGCACCATGTACTGCATTCACTTGTCAGTCCTTTAAGGTTTTATTACTTACTTCTGCTTTCCAATACTGAAGTAGGAGGGGAGCTAATATCATATTATTCCTCCTTTAATAAGCATTACATATCCCCTCTTTATTGTGTATCATTTAAACGTGTATATTTATTTTTAAAACCTGCCTAAAATGGGAAATTATTTTTCTACTGTACGCATCATAAAGGTTGTCTTCACAACAAAAACACTGTACATTTGGTAACTGGTAGTCTGTTTTATGGTGCATATGCATATAATGTAAATTTGATCATAAAAATGCAGCTCTTTGATCAAATACGTAAAAGAATATTAACTCCTTATATATACAAATTACTAAATTATAAAACTAATATTGAGCCCTGCAGAATGGCACATAACAATCCATTCAACACATTCACACACACACGCACACACACGTTGGGGTTTAATAACCTACTCAACCCCAACTGTAGGGATACTACCACACCTCTAGAATGTATATGTATGTATGTACTTTGTGTGTGTGTGTGTGTGCGTGCGCGCATGTGTGTGTGTGTGTGTGTGTATAACAGATAATTCACTATGTACAATCATGCTCTGATATACACATGCCTCAGTGTGCATTGTGAAGTGTGAGGCCACAGGCCAAGTGCATTCTGCCACCCAAGGTGTGTGTATATATCACAGCATGATCACATGTAGTGGCTTATCTGTCTTCTAAAAATGGAAAAATTGTGTTTGAAGGGGATGAAAACTAGAATGAAGTGCAGGACTGCCTCATTGTGGGGTAATGCAGTCATGTGGTGTGTTTTGTCCAATGAGAAGAGAGCACCTTTATTGATTTTTTTTTCTCATCCATTTTATAAATATATATAATAGTGGTATGGTAGTGCCTGTATATTATGAGGTTTCAGTATAAATCCTTGTTTTCCAATGTTTATGACTTGACCACTTTTAGACCTCAGAACTGCACAATTTAGCATTCACCATCTCAATTCTTTGTTTTTTTTTTTTAATCACTATGAGTTGTCTTTGACTAAAACTGAAAATGGTCACTTAGGAGTCCTTAATTTTTTATGTAAATTCTATATACAGCTTGAATATTGTAAACCATTTTTTAAATATTTATGCTGCATGGTATTTTTTGCTCTTTGCAATGAATTTTAAAAAATCTTCATTAATGCTATCAGGGCCAGTGACACGTTACGTTGTGCTGTTCACCATGGGGTATCAAATTCCTGAATATAAATTTTCCCACATTTATGTTGTTATAGAATTGCAGTCACAGCCCTCCCCTGTTTGTGGCCCTCATTGTTTATTCACAGTTTTCAATGGCAGTGTATCTAATGTCCTTGCTACTTACCACACTGTGACCTTCATAAATAAATGGCCAAGTTACAATATGCGCACTGTTGAGATTGTTGTTTTTCACTCTGTGACCTTTGTTGCAAAATATGTAAAGAAATGGCTGTGTTACTGTATGTACACTTTAGTAACTGCTGTTTGGCGCACTAGGTCCATGGTTTGTTTACATTGCTCATGGAGTACAACAGAGAAAAGCACACTTTTCCTGCTCAGAGGTATAACCTCCAAGTGTACTTGCTCCCAAATGGGTATCAAGCCTACAAAGAAGCAGGAAATCTTCTCTACTCCTCCTGCAGTGGGGCCAGCACCAAGTTGGTTACAGACTATATATAGCTCTGAGGCTAGGGTCCCAATATTATACCTCTCTATATAGCTCTGAGGCTAGGGTCCTGATATTATACCTCTCTATATAGCTCTGAGGCCAGGGTCCCGATATTATACCTCTCTATATAGCTCTGAGGCTAGAGTCCCGATATTATACCTCTCTATATAGCTCTGAGGCTAGGGTCCCGATATTATACCTCTCTATATAGCTCTGAGGCTAGGGTCCCGATATTATACCTCTCTATATAGCTCTGAGGCTAGGGTCCCGATATTATACCTCTCTATATAGCTCTGAGGCTAGGATCCCGATATTATACCTCTCTATATAGCTTTGAGGCTAGAGTCCCGACAGTATACCTCTCCATATAGTGCACTGGAAAATGCTGTTTGACTGAACGTGTCACAAAGCTAAAATGTTTCAGAAGAACAATAGATCCAGATGTTACCCAGTTATGTGGATGTGGCAAAAAACAAGAAGCAAGTGTTGGCTGGAAAGTCAGTAAAATCATAAATCCTTCTCCATGTACTGACTTCAAGTAGTTCTGTATGTGACTGGCAGCAGTGTGGTAGAGTTCTAAACTGACTATATATTTCAAAAGTTACCCTGAAACTTATTTCTACAGCATTATCTAGTACGTTTAATATTTTTAACTTCTCTACCATTGCATTTGATTGGGATGCACATGCCTTTGAGATTGTAATTACATAAAAGAGGCTTTCATGTAAAAGAGTTGCTGTGCTTATTAATGAATGAATAACTGTAACTGTTAATTGACCCTAATATTTTTTCTGAATTTTCTAAAACAAAATACCTGGTTTTGGCAACTTTATTTACTGAACTTCAGTATCCAGTATATATGTAAGACCTTTGTCCATACTGAAACATGTTGTTTATATATACACCCTGAATGAACATTTACTTCTCTGTGCTGACCCTTTTATCTGTGAGCTGATATTGTTTGCTGGATGGTAGACATGTTTGAAGCTTGCATTTTTGTGCCAGTTTAAATTACTGTAGTTTCTGTAACCAGTTTGGTGCTAGCCCCACTGCAGGAGGGGTGAGGGAGATTTCCTGTTTCTTTGTAGTATTGCTCATGCAGTGCCTAAGGCCTCCAAAGAGCAGTGAATATGGACCCCCTCAAAAAAAAATTTCCAATGGTGTTTAAACCTGGGCATGTAGCAGTCTTCAGAGGAGCTTTCTGGGATCCTGCACCTGGGGAAAATATTTAAAGATATATCTGAGTAATGTACACTGCAGTGATTAATTTTTACACTGTGCATTTTATTGCAAAATAAATGGCATTCTGCAGTTTGCCAGACAGCAGTCACCTGCTTCCCTCATAAACAACCTTCCCCTTTTGCTTTAAATTTGAGCATTTCGTGGTCTTTAGAGGACCTTTCTCAGATCCTGTATCTGGGATTTGGAGAAATATATAAAGAAATGGCTAAGTTATGTGCATTTTGGCAATTCTGTTTATCACACTGTGCTCCTTGTTTCAAAGAAAATGGCATTCACCCATTCACCCAAGGAACCAAATCAAAAAAAAAAAAAAGAGTCTGATAACAATGCTACCAGTTTCAAACTAAATTTGTATCTAATCTTCCTGCTTATTCCCTGAATTTCTCAAGATGAGTTGGCTTAGCATTCTGGGGAGATGGTCCACTGCACGCTAGCAGGTTGTGGAAAAGCCTGCAGAGCAGAAGCTGGTGTAAAGCGAGTTTTTTATCCAGGAAAGGTATGCCACCTGAGTATTGCTTATTACCTGCCTGAGGAACAGCTTTTTACCAGGCCGTTTTGTGTGGCCATCTCTGGGTTTTCCACCTGTTGCTGTCTTTTCTTTCCTTTGCAGGCCTCGAGTGCCGAAGGTGGAGTGAGCAGAACCTGGCAAAAGTTTTAGAAGAAAGTGTCAAGGGGCACTGGCTGGAATAGAAAGAGAACAGAGGAAGAAAGCAGAATTTTGAACACAGAAAGTCAGAAAGCCAGAAAGGCAGAAAACAGGAAAATTGGAGAAACGGGAGAGTATTCTTGGTTTTAAAAAGGAAGTACTGAAGTGTTGAGCAAAATTTTTATGGAGTGGCAAATGTTTTGGTTTACACAGCTAAATGTTTTAAGTGTCAGTTAGTATATGTAGTAGCTAGACACAGTTAACAATTCAACTTGAATAATTTTTTGGACTTTTGTTTGTTATCTGGCTAGATATTCAATTTCAGATAGATACTCTGTTTTCCTCTTTTAAGTTTGAGCGCATAGGTCAGGTGGCTTGGCTATTTAATATGTATGTGTGGCGTTTTGCTACTCAGAAGCTCCATTGCAGAGGAATCCTTGAGCTATGAGTTGCGAGCTGTGAATTACGAGTAGTGAGGACAGAAAACCACTCTAATTTTTTTTTGTAGCGTGTTGCTGAAGGAAAAGTATTTTGTGTTGGTATAAGCTGTTAAGCTGACATGGGGACGTTAAGAACCTTTACGTCTAAGCAAGCAAAGTAAAGTGGGAGATAACATGAAGCTTGAGTAAGCACTTCTATATTACTAATTTGACATAGCTGTCTCTTATTTGTTTTTAATGACATACTCATGCCAAATTTATATTACAGGGATTTATTTAACTCCAAAAATTGATTAGTGTTTTGCTCATAAAACTGCTAAAACATTGTGAAAATGCATAGCACTTACCTCACTGTGTTTAACTAACATAACACTTCTAGAAAACCTATATAAATACTTTCTGTACAGTTAGCATTGTCCCAAGAAAAAAACTGCTAATCAATTATTTAAAACCCTGTATTACATTACTGCTGTCTTAATATTGCTGGGATATAGTTAATTTGATAAATTTGGGGTTGGGAGTAACATGGTTAGACTGGTACACAAATACTAGTCACTTCGCTTTCAAATCTATTTAACCTAAATACAGAGCGGAATTAACAGAGTAGAATATTCACTGAGTATTGTTGATTCACTGAGTATTGTTGATTCACTGAGTATTGTTGATTACTACTGATCACCATTCCTTATCTCATTTAAGATCTGCTCCTGGGGAAAGCTCCACCAAATTAAATAAAACAAGAGCACCTGTGATAGGAAGGAAAATACTTCCCAAGGGATTGTGTGGTCGATTCAAAGTGCAAAAACTGTGCTTGATTTAAACAAGGGGAGAAGTGTGAATAAACTCGTATGCAATACGCACTAAAGAACTGAAAAGGAAGAAGATGTAAAGAACTTTTAGAAGAAATGTAATCTAAATGCTTAAATGCTTCTTAATCTTGCCAATAACTTATAGGGGATATTGTGGAACAAGTGGAATAAGTGTGGACTGAGTGAATATCTGGGTGGAAGATCTTGGCTTTTTTGAACTGCTGCCCTTGTTGTCTCTAAATTTTAAGTAATAGTCGAGTATTTGTCTTGTTAATGTTGGATCTTTTAACTGGTGTATCTAACTCTTATTTGTTACAACTTGAACCACTTTTGTGGTTCATAAGTGCTTGTTAAGCATCTGCTAAGTGTTATAACAAGGTTGGTGGAAAATGGTGAAAACTAGAAAACAAAAGATGCAGGATACACAAAGTATTTCCTTTAATAAATTAATAATGGAAGAGCCTGTCCAGAGACAAAGAAGCTATAAACAATCCAAAATAACACAGCATGCAGACAGAGTAAAATACAAGTTAAATTCCAGTGTGAGTAAGTCTTCAACCCCATATGCCAGAAGTACAAAATTAGACTTAACAGATAGAGAGGAGGCACATGCAAATAAAGGAATTTTTGAACACAGAGAACATGGAGGAAAAGTAGGAGCTTTAGATCAAGTGCATATGGAATTGGACACAGATTGTCTGATTATAGAAAACTATGGTGAGACTTTTAATTATTATGAGAGCTGGAATGAAGATTCCTTATCAATGGGCCTAAGTGATGAGATACAGTCAGAAAATGGGAGTAATTCCAATTATTTTGTGAAAAGTAAAATGGCAGTAAAAGAAGTATCTCGGGATCTGAGAGGTATTATTACAGGACTAAAACAGATCAATCATGAATCTCATGATCAAAAAGAGGTTCAAGAACTTATTGAGGATCTAACAGTGGGGAGTAATAAGGAATATCAAACTAGCTTTCTAAGTGAAAAATTGGTAAACCTACTAGCAAAGCAGCATACAGCCAACAACCTAATAATGGAACAACTGCTTATGAATGGGGACATGTTAGATATTATGAAGCATAATATAGACAAACAGGGCTCAATTTTGACTTAACTTATGGAGAACCAGAAGCCTCATATAATGGAAGGAGGGACATATAATGACAAGTTAGAGATTTCTTGAGAAGAAAAGCTCAGACCAGACTTTAGTAGCATGGAGTTCCCAGAGATCTCAAAGGAGGGGAAGGGAAAAATAAAGAAAGAAACAAGGAAAGTAGGAAGGAGTCCAATTAACCAAAGGCAAAATCAATTAAAGGTTAGGACACTGAACAGAGTAAATGGAAGAAATGGGAAAGGAAACCATAAGAAGAAAGAAAAGAAGGGGGAAAAAAGGTTGAAAAAGGAAATTGTCATGGTCTAGATCCAAATGTTAAAGAAACTCACGGAAAAATACAGAGTGAAAACAATATGATAAACAAGGAAAAAGAAATACAAATTGATAATGTATGTCTAGACAACCATTTGAAGCTTCTGGAGAAGGAGATATTGAACTTAAACAATCAAATTAAAAGTAGAGTAAGACACTGGGTATCCCATCACAAAATAGCATGGTAACAGATGCTCAAAAAGAAGAAAGTGAAATGGATGGGAAGGTCAACTACGAGGAGACAATTACATCAAAAGGAAAAGTTAAATCTAACTGTTTCCTAAACAGTAGTGAAAATAGTAGTGAAAGGAAAAGAATGAGTGTGCCAATGATAAGGATTGTGAGCCCCCAAGAATGGATATCGAAAGAAAGTGTAAATGTACCACAGTTAGTAGTAGAAAGATTAAACAGAGAACTAGATATAGGAATTAGTGATCAAGATATTCTTGAGATTAGAAATACGCAGGTTGACCTGGCAATTATATTGGATATATACTTTAATTCTCCTAGAACTGCCAATTATGTATGGTTAAACGCAGCACAAATGAAATGTAAAGAAGTTACTATAATGTTCCCAAACAGATAGCAATTTACATAGATGGATGAAGGGAACTGTGTTTTAGTTGAAAAGAAAGTTGAATTAGCTCTATTTGGGATGAAACAACTATATAGAAAAAAAATGCTAAATTAACAAGGGAAATATATATTCTGTTAAGAAATTTCTTGGACATCCAATTAAGATGGAATGAAATAGAAGTAGTGGAACGAATTGGGAAAGGACAGGACACACAGATTAATATTGTGGTGAAAAATAGAACAGTGGCCAATCGAATTTTGGAAAAAATGATGGTCCAAGTTGTGATGGGACTAAATTTGGTGGACTTAGAGAAAATAACTGGAACTAGAAAATCAAAAGGTTCCTATGATGCAAATGATGAAGGAAGTCAAATTCTGCTTAGAAATAAATTCCAGTTATTGGCTGATTCCGATGATGAATGACAGCTAGAAATTATAGAGGTAAGCAAGCAATAATGCCCAACAGGGTGGGTGGTATAGGGCAATACCAGACTGTCCAGGGGCGTAATGAAGCCCGACGCCACAGGCGGAGGGCCTTATAGCGCCTGGAAGGTCCGGTATTGCCCATACCGCCCACCCTGGAGGGCATTATTGCGCTTAAAAAATGGGCGCTGTGTCAATTTTATGTTGGATTCAAAAACATATAAAAAAATAGTTGACAAATGTATTAATTATAATGTTGAAATGTTTGTGTGATAAAGTAGTCCCTGTCTTTGTGAGGTTGCATGTTTCTGGATTTGTTGTTCTCCCCCCCCCCAAAACACACACACAGGGATTCTCTTGTTCTTAACCCCAAACACCACTCTCCAGATGAAAAGACTGAGCTTTTCCTGTGATACTGTGAAAAAAAAACTGCCAGACTGTACCTGCACAGGGTCTTGGAGGAAAGGTACAGCAGTAGTTTGCGATCTGCACAGTGATTTACGGTGCTTCCCATCATTTGTCGCTCGCTGTACTGTGAAATGGATGTCATGATTCAGGTGTCAGATGAGGAGCACAACTGCATGTTATGAAAATGAAATAACAAAATAAATAGATTTCTCAATCGGTTACGTCACGGCGGTTTACGTGTTCCAGTGATGTCACACCCGGAAGTAAACTAGAAACAGAAGAAAGGTAGAGAGATTCTTTTTTTTGGGGGGGAGGAAGTATGGTGTTTGCTTTGAGCATTATAGGCAGTGCTGAGAGGTTCATCAGCAGGGACATCTACAAGTATTTCAGGAGCTGTGCAGGCAGTTTCATTTCGGGAGTGAGTGGCACATTCGGGGCTCATATCTCGCTAAGCAATAGAATAAAATGGAGGGGATTTAAAATGCAATTGGGTTGTTTTGTCCAATAGGCAAGCAAGCAGGAAACAAGGATAAGGTGTGTGAGTGAATGGTCACTGGGGCCGGTGCTTTTTATTTCCTGGGCATCTATTGAAAGTTAATGTACTCCCCTGGCAAGGGTACTAGCCAGTCAGATGCCAGGAAATAAGTCCATTTTCTAAGCCCTAATAGTGTATTAAGTGCTGTTGAAATCCCAGATGGAGCTGGCTCTAAATGTAGTTTTAAATGTAAGGAGACACAAATTGTCCCTTGGAACGTTGAGGGATTAAGAAAAAAACAAACTGATGATGAATGGATGAAATAATATATCAAGTTTTGATGTAATATGCTTGCAAGAGACGTGGCATGGTGTAAAAGATTTTATTGAAATTAATGGGTATGAGTGCTTTCATCAGATAGGTAGAAAGGATAAAATTAAGGGAAGAAAATTTGGTGGAGCTGTGATTTTTATTAGAATAGATAGTTTTGCACAGGTATCATTAATTAAGAAAATAGAGAATGTATCCTTGTCTCAATTAAAAATGAAGATCAGTGTTTTATAGTGACAAATGGATATATTCCCCCAGCGCCATTCACATATCGGGACTGTGTAGTACAGTATGGTCTGCACACCCATTGGCCCACGTGGTGGACCAATAGGCATACAGCCGTCCTGTACACTGTCAGTCAGTGGGCGGCCAGGTGGCTTGCGGCAAGGAACTGCCACCTGCCGCTGACCGGGGGGATGCAGGGTGGTGGGGCTCAGTGGGCTGGTGGGGAGGAGGGGTACTGCTGGACCACCAGGGCTGTTATGTACATTTGCCCACAATCAGGCAGGGGATCGGGTCCACTGGACTGCCAGGGTTCTCATCTACATATGCCCACGATCAGGCAGGAGATTGGGTCCACTGGACCACCAGGGTAATCTATATACAATGCCTGCAATCGGGCGATGGGGTAGGGTCCACTGGACCACCAGGAATATTAGTCTTCACATATGCCTGCTATTGGGCAGGGGATCAGGTTCACTGGACCACCAGGAATGTATTTGACATATGCCAGCAATCGAGCGATGAGGCGCATTACCCACCGAGGGGCAGGGGGCATTGGTCCCTGACAGCTGCAGCCTGGCAGGGCACCAGGCGCAAGCTACTGTGGATCGGCACACCACATGCAAATGGCTCTGTTTGCACCTTGCATACATAATGGCCTCATTTGCATGGTCACAGCAGAATATCACTCTTGCTGCGCCTAGCGCAACCACACTTGCGCTGGAGCAGTCCTCAGCTCCCCTGCTGCCACTTGCGCTAGCACAGTGTATGCACCCTCAGTGCCATATTCAATGGTGCTGTGCATGGCACAGCACTGTTAAATATCGCCCGGACCACGCCTTGGCTCATCCCAGTTGTGCTGTGCCCAGGCTTGCGCCCTTGCCTGGCGCAGTCTGAATATCCCACCCAATATGTACTATGTTGAAATACGGACAAAAGAGAAAAAGACAAGGAAAGTTTTACATAGCCCATATAAATTTATAATAGCAAAGACATTTTCATAGTGTGTGTTTAAACATGAGAGAGTGTATTTCCAATATGTGGTTTTTTTTTTGTAAATATGACGTAGAGTATATTATTATTGCACAGTATACCCCTGTGTGTGTTTTTCCTTGTTTTTTTTTTTCTTCAAAAAATAAAGTGTCAAGTTATTTAAAATGTCAAGGTTCTCTGAATTAAACAAGAGATCCAAAATATATCTTGTAGGCATATGCAAAGAACCTATAAACATCTCAAAAAGTTGTATATGGGCCTGACTATACCAAGAGCATTTTAAAAACAACATGGTTTAGAGGCTCCAATTCTTGTAAGGGATAATAACAATTGTTTTGCCTTGTTTTTATCTTTGTTGTATCTTGCATCTATAACATTGCTTGGAAATGTTTCAGATCTTTACTGTGTTATTATTGTTTTGTAGTCTGGGTTTTGTACAATATCCAGGTATAGTTTTATAGAGTATTCTCTTGTGTTATTAACTAGCCAGGTTGCAATATTTGATTTTTTTTATATTCCTTAGGTCAGATTCCCTGGATTTATTCATTATTATTTTTGTGATATATCTGGTATATGTCTAGCACAATTCAAAGAACTTGAAATCCAAATAAAAAAATGCTTGAAATCAAACTTATAATCCCAAACTAGGAAAATACAAAGCGACTACCACCAGTGCCAACACTGGCATGACCCATGCAGGGCCAGATTAATGGAAGGGCAAATGGAGCAATTGCCCCAGGCCCTGAGTTTTGGGGGACCCTGAAGGGGTCTAGTCATCCTCCCCTTCTCCCCCAGGGTACAGAATGTTATTGGTCCCCAACCACTGGGTGCTTTGCTGGGGTTTATTTTTAGCCCCTGCCTTAGTAATTGCTGCAGTTTCTGCCAGCCAATGGACATCGCCGAAGTGAGTTCAGAGCTCCAAATGCTGAAATTGCCAACCCAAAGACACCCTCACTGCCAAGACACGAAATGGTGGTTGTGAGAGTGGCAAGCAGGGAGGTTCAGAAGAGCTGAACATGCTCATTTAAAGCACTGAGCAGGCATGAGCATGATGTGAGTTTGCCTTCCTAACCCAGCTTGTTCTCATCATAAGGAGTGGACATGATGGAGGGAAACACCTCGAATCTTCCACAGCTACTGGCCACCATTACAGGAGAGCATGAGTGTCAGTTCCCACTGGTTCAGCTTCAGCTGGATAGATAGACTTGGGTAGCCGCAGCAGTAGTCAGAAGCACTGCAGATCGACAGCGAGAGAGAAGATCAATGACACCATCTATTCTGACATCTCCCCTTGGCTGTAAAATAAAGAAAAACAGAAGGCACTGTCTGGCAGGGTTCAGGCTGCTGCTAAGACCAACAGTATGTCTGCAATAATGGATGTTTAGGGCTGCCAATAAGGTTGGGCAGGCTGGGTGTAAGGGTCATGGGGGGGGGGATAAAATTATTCAGTATGTATTATATGAAACCTATGACTGAATACACAGGCTTTGATTAATGAAACTGCATAGGCTGCTAGGCAATTGTTACACTTTTTGAATTTCTTTAATTAAATTTAAAATGTGAACAGTTCATTCAGTACATAAAGAATGAGTCTATGTTACAAGGAATAGTATTATATTATCAAATGTCTCATCAGGATATATCACTCAGTGTTAGTGGAGGATTCCAGACCCAATTATGCTCTTTTGACAACTTCATTATGCAATACGCCACATTGCCATGTCAGCTGTTACTGTTGTCAGCTTGTGCCTTCAACCAGCTCATGGTTTCAGCTAGCAGTCTCACCCTAGTCAACAAACATACAATACCTTCCCAGAGGGAAGAAGGTATGGGGTGCCCCATTACAAATGCACAATAATTAGTTCTATGTGTTCATGGAGGGGAGGGTTATACCCTCCCAAACCCCTCTCCCCTCCGGGAAGGTATTGCGTGATTGTTGGCTGGGGTGAGACTGCTAGCTAAAATCACGAGCTGTCTGAAGGCATGAGCTGGCAATGGTAGTGCTCAGTGAGGTATCACTCATCACTCAGTTACACAAGTAGTGGCAGGGTAGTATATTTTTGTACGCTTATTCCATGGATGTACCACTGTGCTACTTGTGTGGGTTCCAAGTCCTCCACCAATGCCTATCACACAGCTTCCAAAGTTTTTTTTTGGGGGGGGGGCTTTAGCTTGAAAATGCCCAAGGGCTTTTTCAGTCTTATTCTGGCCCTGGATCCATGGATGCAGCAGTTCAGTCAAGGCAGGGAACAGCACACAGCAGCAGGTCAGGCAGCAATCAGAAACAGGTCCCAGTGGCCTGGGGATGAAACCTTTGGACTCTTTTGGATGTTCTGCAGCAGCACACCTTTCTGGCTCACACCTCTCAGGATACAGCCCATTTGGCTCAACTCTCAGTCACAGGAACACTATGCAAGCAGCTTCCTGGTTCCCAATCAGCTCAGACCCCAGAAGCGATCCCCACGGTCTGACTCCAGCCTGAACTGAGAGTATCCACATACATAGGGCATGTGCCCCATAGCTCCCTTTTCCCTAATCCACCCCACTAGATAAGGGCTAGCAGGCCCATTACCTGGCTGTGGAGCAGCCTGAGCAGGATGCAGGACTCTCTCTCCAATTGGTACAGCTCAGCAGCTTTAGTATGCAGCAATGGCCCATGGGCTCACACTCTCTGCAATTTCTTCTCACAGATGCTCATTTGGTACAGTCTCAGAGCTTACTAAATGAACCCTGGTGAATGCTTGAAGGCTGGTTGGACTGGCTAGGCCTGTCACTTGGTCTCATCAGCAGAATGTATGAACAACTTAGTGTCCTCCACAGACTGCTACCAGCTCCTTGAGAGTCCAGAATCCTCTTTCCCCTCCATTCCATTTCTCATTGGACAGGCAGGGCTGTCAATCTGACCTTCTGCCCTGTCATACTCTCTGAGTGACCCTCATAGCCCCCTAGCATGTGAGAAGATCCAATTGCATCATCTTCCCCACAACCCTCTGCTTCTGTGTCTGGGCTTCCTACATAGAAACATAGACTTTGACGGCAGATAAGGACCGCTAGGCCCATCTAGTCTGCCCATTTCCCTACCTACAGGATAGGCCACAGATCCTAGTTAACCAACAGCCTATATCTTCCTGCCCCCCACAAGAATTGCCTTATGTCTGTCCCATGCATTCTTGAATTCTACCACAGTTTTAGACCCCACAACTTCCTCAGGAAGGCTGTTCCATGCATCCACTACCCTCTCTGTGAAATAATACTTCCTCACATTGCCCCTGAACCGCCCTCCTTCTATCTTTAAATTGTGTCCCTTGTTCTTGCAAGTCTCTTTTTCTGAAAGATGCTACCCTCTTGGACTTTGTTGATTCCCTTGAGGTACTTGAAAGTTTCTATCATGTCCCCCCTCTCCCTTCTTTCCTCAAGGGTATACATATTAAGCTCCTTTAGTCTCTCCTCATACGGCTTCTCTTGCAGACCCTGCACCATTTTAGTTGCCCTCCTCTGGACTGCCTCTATCCTGTCTATGTCCTTGCGGAGATGGGGTCTCCAGAACTGGACACAGTATTCCAGATGGAGTCTCACCAACTGTCTGTACAGAGGGATAACAACTTCCTGTTTTCTGCTGCTGATGCCTCTCCCTATACATCCCAGTATACCCCCGGCCCTCCCTACTGCCTTCTCACATTGCTTGCTAACCTTAAGGTCATCTGATATGATTATCCCCAGGTCCCTTTCCTGTTTTGTTGTTGTTACTACCTCCCACCCATTGTGTATTCTTCCCTGGGTTCTTGTTTCCCAGGTGCATTATTTTGCACTCTTTGCATTGAATCCTAGCTGCCATACGTCTGACCATTCCTCCAACCTTGCCAAGTCCCTTTTCATCCTTTCCATGCCTCCTTGTGTATCAACCCTGTTGCAGATCTTTGTGTCATCTGCAAAAAGGCATACTTTTCCTTCCAGTCCCTCTGCAATGTCACTGATGAAGACATTAAAAAGGACTGGACTCAATACTGAACCCTGCGGTACCCCACTAGTAACCGCCCTTTCTTCAGAGTGGTCTCCATTTACAATTACCTTCTGTGTCCTGTTGTCCAGCCAATGTTTTACCCAGGCTACCACCCTGGGACCCACTCCCAGGCTGGTTAATTTGACTAATAATCTTTTGTGTGGGACTGTGTCAATGCCTTGTTAAAGTCTAGGTAGGCCATGTCCACAGCCCCTCCTGGTCTACTACTTTGGTCACCCAGTCAAAGAAATCTATTAGATCTCGTCTGACATGACCTTTCCCACTGTGAACCCATGCTGCCTTGGATCCTGTGCTCCACTGACCTCTAGGTACTCAACTATTCTTTCCTTCAGAAGTGACTCCATCACTTTCCCTACCACAGAGGTCAGACTGACAGGTCTGTGGTTTCCTGCCTCTGTCTTGGTCCCACTTTTGTGAAGGGAATCACATCCCCTTCCTCCAGTCCTCAGGTACCACACCATCCTCCCATGATTTATTAAAAAGAGTAGCCAGTGGTTTCACTAGTTCCTTCCTTAATTCTTTTAGAATTCTGGGGTGAATTCCATCAGGACCCATTGCTTTGTCCACCTTCAGTTTTAGGAGTTCTTGCAGAACCCTTTCTTCTGTGAAAGGACTGGGATCGACCCCCCTATCAAGAGTACTTCTGTTAATTGGATTAGGCACTTCCCCCTCCTCTTTTGTGAATACTGAGCAGAAATATTCGTTCAGTATTCCTGCTTTTTCACTGTCCCCCTCTGCCCACCCCTCGTTCATTCTATTCAGCCTCATTATCCCTCCCTTTGTCTTTCTACGCTCGCTGATGTACCTATAAAAGTTTTTATCCTTCTTAACTGAGTTGGCTATCTTTTCCTCAGTTTGGGCCTTGCTATTCTGACTTCCCTCCCTGCTTCTTTCTGCCTTAACTGGTACAGCTCTCTGTCCTGCTCCTTCTGTGTTTCCTTATACTTCGGAATGCTATATTTTCTTCCTGACTTTCACAGCCACCTCTCTTGAGAACCATAGTGGCTATGTCTTCGTTTGATTTGTTTATTTGCTTCACACAAAGGCTTGTTGCCTCTGTGATGGCAGTTTTGATAATTCCCCATTGTTGCTCCACACCTCCTTCTAGCCTGTTTGCTAGTGCTTTTCTGAGGCACTCTCCCATCTTGCCAAAGTCAGCCCTCCTAAAGTCCAGTACCCTCACTTTTGTATGGCTTGACTCTGTAGCTGAGTTTAATGTGAACCACACTGTTTGATGGTCACTTGTCCCCAGATGGCAACCCACTTCTAGATCTGAAATCCTCTCACTGCCCCTGTTTGAGAGTACGAGGTCTAAGATTGCTCCCTCACGAGTGGGTTTCAAAACTAGCTGTCTAATGCCTGCCACCTGTAGGGCGTCAAGAATGGCCCTGCTCTTGGATGTGGCTGCAGCAAATGTGCTCCAGTCAACATCTGGCATATTCAGGTCTCCCATCAACAGTATCTCCCCTTTCTCTGCCATTCTAAGAATGCCTTCCATCATATCCTTGTCCATTCCTTCCCCTGACATGGGGGTCTGTATACAACCCCTGTGCAGATTGTGGTGCCCTTTCCAGTCTCCAAGGTGACCCACAGTGCCTCCTCTCCTCCCTGTTTACTCTTTTGTTCAGTTGCTTTTATCCCTTCCTTTACATAGAGAGCTACTCCTCCCCCTCTTCTCCCTGCCTGTCTCTCCTGTAGGTTATGTACCCTGGTATGTTAACATCCCAGTCATGGTTCTCTGTGTACCATGTTTCTGTGACTGCTACGATATCCAGGCATCCTTCTTCCATTAAGGCCACCAGCTCAGGGAGCTTGTTGCCCAGACTACGGGCATTGGTACTCATTACCCTCCATTTCCTGATGGCCTTACCCCCTTTTGCCCCATCCCTGTCCTTCTTGCCTTTGTCACTTTCTCCATTTACCACTGCCCTTCTCCTATCGACACCTCCATGTTGGTGTTTGCCACACTTACTACTGTGATTGTTTGGGGGGGGCTAGGATTTTCCTGCTCCTTTCCAGTGCCTCCCCCCTTGGCTAGTTTAAAAGCTTGCCAATGAAGCATTTAAACCTATCACCTAGGATCCTGGTTCCCCTCCCGGACAGATGCAGCCCATCATGCCAGTATAGGCTTGCATCACTCCAGGTGGATCCCAGTCTCCAATGAAGCCAAATCCCTGAGCTCCACACCAGTTTTTCAACCACTGATTGAATCCCATGGTACGGAACACCCTAGCCTCTCCTATGCCATAGATGGGTAGCACCTCCGAGAAGGTTACCGTGCGTGCTACTTGACTAAGGCCCCTCCCCAATTCCACAAACTCTTCCTGCACTTCTCTAATCCCTTTCTTAGCCAGGTCATTTGTCCCTAGGTGGACAATGACATCCAGCTCCCTCCCCTGTGCAGCTGCTCCGGCAATCCTGAGGATTCGCTCCCTGTCCCTCCAAGCCATGGCGCCAGGCAGGCACCTTACCTCCCTCTCCCCTTCCTTGCCCAGTTCTACCTTCCTAACAATGGAGTCCCCCACCAGGAGTTGTTTCCTTCCCCTGCAGGGTCCCCTGCCACTCTCCTGTGGGTCTCCTTTGTGGAGGTTCCCAGCATCCTCCTTGGTCTCCACTGTAGGTGCCTCCATAGAGGAACCACACTTTGCCAGAATGGCATAGGAATTGTGGAGAGGTACAACTGGAGGGATGTGCCTCTGATCCACCACCCTCACCCTCCCCGAGCCCACTGTGGTCCAACCACCTCTTTCTTGGCAACCTCTGAGGCAACGGCAGTGGCACTGGTGGTTCCTGGATGGAAGAGGAGTCCCACAAATCCTGGCCAACTCAGCCTGGAGATGAGCAATCTCCTCCTTCAGCCCAGAGAGGTACCTGCAGATGGGACAACACCACATCCTCCAGAACATCTCCCGGAAGACTGCTGCTCCACAGCCACTGCACTGCACCACTCCAATCATGTCTTATTTCTGGCCCCTTAACTGTTTGCAATCCTTACTCTTTCCTCTGTTTTTTTTCTCTCTCTCCTTACTTTCTGCCTGTGTTCCCTTTAAGCTCCTGATTGTCCTGTTCTGAGACAAGAATATCCTATATTTCTCAGTAGACCACTTACTTGTTCAGAGGCAGACCTCCAGCAGCTAGAGGGGGCCGGAGAGCTACTCTTGCCCTTCTAGGATGGTGGGTCCTTGGTGGTTCTGTGATCACTCACTTCCTGCCCTAAACAGGAAGTTCCTGTTGTCAGTCAAATCCTGTGCCTATAAAAATAGAACTAGCTTTGGGTGAGGGGTGGACGGGAGGAAGGAGGGCAATATAGTCCCAGTGAGAAGTTCAGTCACACAGCAGTCCTTTCTCCTGGTGTCTTCTGCCAAGCTATTAGCAGAATCTTTCTAAGGCAGTCTTTAAATGTAGCTTCCTTCTAGCTGCCACTCCCCTACTTACCAGATCTTTCTAGAAGTCATCAAACCTCACAGCAGTTAAGTCCTTTCAGTCACCTGAGATTTACACCTAGATGACTTTTCAGTTACCCATTCAGTTCAGTTAACCCAAACACACACTTCTTTTTTTGTTTTGTATGTTAGTTTTTTTACCCTAAATTAAAGGGCCAAATACAAAAGTTCTTCTACTTTAGTCCCAGCAGAGAAGTTCAGTCACACAGCAGTCCTTTCTCCTGGTGTTTTCTGCCAAGCTATAGCCCTCTGATTGGTTGTCTGGTGGGGTCAAGAGTTGCCAACATGGCTGCAGTCATTTGCTGAAGGAGCCTTGTGCTCCAAAATTCTTCATTTTGTTTATTTTTCCTTCCCCCTTTCATGTACTGGCCTCAGACTGTTTGCAACAGCCCTCCCAGGCTATCATATGATTGGTCTGCAGTGGCTGTGGCTGTGACTGTGGTAGGTTTGCAGTCAGCATGCTGGCAGGGACGGTGGAGCTGGGAGTGCTGTGAAGGAGCCCCTGTGGCATGTGCTCCAGCTTGAAATGGCACCTAGGCTTTTTGGCACTGAGTAGCCAAAGATGTCATGTCCTGGAAGTCTCTGATCCTTCTGCCAAAATTGGGGACTGGAGCAGAAAAGATTGTGGCCACAGTTACAAATGCAAAGTGCATGGGAGGCCCCAAAGATGATGGTCCTGGCTGCCCACTTTCTCTCTCTCCCACCACCACACACACTGTCAAGCAGGAGGGAGCTGACAGTAGCAGCAGCTGTCCGGGACCTCAGAAGAGCAGCAAGAAGAAAGTCAGGTAAACCCCCTCCTGAGGAAGGGGTTGGATAACATTAGTTTTGTGGTTTATAAACAAAAACTTGGGAGATCACATGATGCAGTATTCTTGGTAGCAGCATTGAAGTGGGGCTCCTGCACCTTCCTCTCTCTGTATTAAATTTTGGGGAATATTAACACCCTACGACAGGACACGCGGTCACCTGTTTTTTCTGGAAGACTAGGGTCATGATATTGGCGCAATTTAACTCCACAACTGTTAGTGCTGAAAGGATGGAGTCAGATATGAAGCTGGCCTTACCCAGGCACACTCCACCGACCTCTCCAGAGAAGTTACCGAAGAAACAGCGAGCTCAAGGGGCTAATACAGGGAAAGTGACGCACTCATCTCCATCTACTTCCCCCCTAACTGAAGATCGTTTTCTGCAAGAAATGCTTACATTCCACGAAACTCTCTCAGATATTGCTTCAGAACTAAAATCTCTGCGCAATGATTTTACGGGGCTAGCCAGAAGGATGGGAGACACCGAGGCTCGCACGACATCAATATAGAAATGGAGAGAGAAAACGGAACCTGACTTAGTACAACTGCACCAACAAATTCACAAGCTGCAGCTTAAGTGTGAAGACTTAGAGGGCAGGAGTAGACGGAAGAATATTGTGATTCTCGGTTTGCCAGAATCAGAGGAGGGGCCGAATATGGGTGCCTTTTTGCAGAGGTTTTTGCTGAAAGTTGTGGGCCCTTCTCCAATAAATGCCAACTACCAAGTGGAAAGAGCTCATCACTCCCTTAGACCACAACCTCCTCCAGATGCCCCGCCAAGGCCAATAATAGTGAGATTTCTGAGTTTTATAGAAAAGCAGCACATGATTGATAAGGCAAGAGAACTGCAAAGTATCAAATGGGAGAAGGTTACCCTAAGGATCTCCCAGGATCTACCTCGAGAGACTCGTCTGAAGCGGGCCGCTTACCATAGCATAGTCAAAAAGCTCATTGCTGCAGGCATCCCTTTCCGCATGCAATATCCTGCTAAACTTCGCGTTTCTGTGCAAGGGACCTGGTTTTCTTACGACACACTGGAGCAAGCTTCCTCGGATCTCTTTGCAAAATTACCTAATCTGTTCAAGGATGGCTGAACTTTTACCTGCCCTTAATAATATGTATGTTATTCAGTTTAATTGAGATGTCGGTTACCTACTTTTTTTGGAGTTGATGGGTGCACTGGTGGGGGCGTCTGGTGGTGTCCCTGGGTCTAGCCGCTTGTTCAGGGGGTGGAGCTCAATCAAATGCAGTCCAGTAAAGCTCCTGGCCACAAGTGGGCATAGGAACTTTTGTTAACAGGCTTTGCTCCCCTACAGGTTCAGATTCCAAGACCACGAGGTGCACCTTTCTTAAGCTTCCCCCAGTTAACCTGTTGGTGGAGCGTCCTCTGGCCCAGGTTTGTTTATTTTGCCCTTTCTTTAAGGTTGAGAGCTGCTTTCACTTCACTCCTGTACCTGTGCTAGAGTTCCCGATTAGTAAGCTCTTATTAAGCCCATAACAGTGATTAATACCAGCCAGTTGGCTGCCATTTGAGCCGGAGCTCAGGGCCGCTATCAAACCTTGCAGCTCCGGGATAAGTGTTGCCTTATGGTTATTCACTGGACTAAGTTCGGCCAGGAGGCTGTGGAGACAAGGGGGCTACATGTAGGTAGCGCTGTAGGGAGGTTGCCCTGTTTCTTGAAGCCAGTATTGCTGGGATAGGGCCTCTTGTTTAGATAGTCCATTTATCCCTGCAGTGCATCTCAGGCCTGGGGGAGGGAGGGAGTGTGAGGGGCTCCGATAATGTGCTCAGGGAGACTGCTCGACGTTCTAGATTGGGGGGGATGTCGTTTGGCTTTTCCTTCACATATGTCTCATTTTATTATATATAGTCATGGCCATCGGGGTTGGACCATCCACTTATGAGGGGATAGGACAGCTAGTGGTTGTTATCTGGATGGATGGGCCTAGTGTAAATAGTTATTGTTGGTTGTTGGGGATAGAAAGGGGGGGAACTTTAGGGGCTTTAAAGGTTTGGTTTACTGGGTCCCGCCCGTCACCGAACATGGACCCTTTTGTTCAAAGTATTTATGCGATGACCGGGGGTGAGTTTTACTTCAACAACTTGGTTGGGATCCTAAGCCTTAAATTTATGGAGGTTTCGGGGTGGGTTCTGGTTGTGGGGCTTAATGGGGTATTTTATAAATGTCGGGTTGATACTAAAACAATGGTTTATGTTTTACTCACTGTACGGGATAGCTTTTGGTGGGGGTGGACCAGAGTGTGCTGTAGGGTTGTTGGGGATACATTTAGCTTTGTTAGATTACTGTCTGTTTCAGATTTCATTTATGGCTAGTTTTCCCATTAAAATTATTACTTGGAATGTTAGAGGAGCAAGGGACGTCTTGAAACGGATATAATTACTCAAACATTGTGTTTTTCTACATGCTGATATTATCCTACTCCAGGAAATGCATTTGACCAATTCGGAAGCACTATCTTTACATAGAAAAGGGGTTTCTCAGGTTTTTGCGGTGGGCTGTTCATCCTCCAGCCAGGGGGTGGCGATCTTAGTTAGAAAGTCAGTTGCTCTGGTAGTGGATACAACACTTGCAGATCCCGAAGGGAGATACATATTAATTAAAGGTTCCTTGGATAATACAATGGTAGCCATTGGTTCAGTTTACGGCCCGGTGGGTGGGGACCCAGGTTTCCTGATGGAACTGGCCAACAAGGTGGCAATGTTCCTGCCTGCCCCTGTGCTCTTAGGGGGAGACTGGAATATCCCTCCAACTCAAGATCTAGACAGAACCTACAGGCCTCTCAAGCCTCCCTCATCCTCTCAGACTGCTCTGCTCGATTTCATGACTATGCTGGGATTGGCAGATCCATGGTGCCTTCTAAATCCCGTGCAGCGGTTATTCACATACTATTCAAGTATTCACCAGACCATGTCCAGACTAGACTACTTTTTAATTAGTAACTCCCTTGTCCAGGGCATTTGTCAAGCAGGTATAGAACCTATAATGCTATCTGACCATGCGGTGGCCTGGGTATCCCTATCGGTAAACTCCCACATTCAGAGAGGAGCAATCTGGAGATTGAATACCCAACTGCTTCGAGAGAAGTCCTTGATCTCTCATATCAAAGAGCTCATAGCTGATTTTATGGAGTGCAATAGTGACTCAGTTCAAAGGTATGACATCCTGTGGTACTCGTTGAAGTGTTACCTGAGGGGGGGAATTTATCATAGCCGCCTCCAGGAGGAAGAAGCTACAGGACTCTAAGGCTTTAGCCTTATTATCCCAGATCAAGGAGAGAGAAATGTCTCTATCCCCGGAGACTTCCAGGGATACCACGGCGGAGTTGCAGGGTCTGCGTAATGACTATGCTGAGTTACTAAGGGAAAAAGCAGAATATGCTCTCATAAAAACCAAGGCTAAGTATATAGACCAGGGGGAAAAAGCCAGGCGACTGTAGGCTCTACGTTTACGACAATTAGAAAGTTCCCATCTAATCCCATCTATAAGGGTTCCTGATGGCTTGACCAAAACAGGGCCCGGGGATATAGTGAGGGTTTCTGAGAGTTTTTACCAGTCGTTGTATGGGAAGTGTCATACGGGCTCAAACTCTCAGGACATTAGTGATTTTCTAGACTCCTTGAATCTTCCAGTGTTGGAAGATTCATGTCAAGCCTCTCTAACTTTACCGATTTCCACGACAGAGATAGAGTCGGCGATAAACAGTCTCAGCCCTGATAAAGCACCAGGCCCAGACGGCTTCCCTTCTAATTTCTATAAAACTTTCTCGAAAGAATTAACCCCTTTGTTGCTTAAACTATACAATTATATGCTGGAGGCTGATAAGATAGACCCGTCGCTTATGGATGCCACGATCATTCTCCTCAAGCCTGACAAACCTCACCTGGAGCCAGCTAGCTACAGGCCAATTTCATTGTTAAATTGTGACATTAAAATTCTAGCAAAACTGCTCTCACTTCGAATAAAGACATCTTGGTCCTGTTTATTAAGCCCAGGACAGGTGGGGTTTGTGACAGGACGTTCCCAAGCAGACCACCTCAGAACACTTTCTCATGTCTTTCAGGTGGCCCAATCCTCCCAGCTTCCAATGGCGCTAGTCTCGTTAGATGCTGAAAAGGCATTTGACAGAGTTAGCTGGGAAATCTTATGGCTAACCTTGCAAAAAATGGGATTTCCCCCACAATTTATTGGAATGATACAGTCCCTCTACGTCTCCCCCTTGGCCAAAATTTTCTGCAATGGGGTGTTCTCAGAGAGATTTCTATTATATACAGGTACCAGACAAGGCTGCCCTCTCTCACCCTTTCTATTTAATCTGTACTTAGAGCCCTTACTTAGACATATCAAGTAGTCCCCTCTAATTGTGGGCATCCCAGTTTACACCCAGATCCTCAAGCTTTCCGTATATGCAGATGACATCCTCTTATATCTGTCCCATCCAGCCGCCTCATTAGAGCGGGTTCTGAGGGCGGTGGAGCAATTTGGTCAGCTTTCCAGTTATAAACTAAATATTGCTAAATCAGAGGGTTTCCCTTTGAACAACTTGGTTTCAAAATCCAAGGTTACACACTTAGGGATTAAGTGGTCCTCGCGGGCCCTTAAGTACCTAGGTATCTATTTGGCTAGTGACATGGCCTTGGTGCAAAAACTTAACCTTGATGACTTGATTAAGGTAATTCAGCAGGATCTGACGAGGTGGCAAGGTCTACCTCTTTCTTTATGGGCCTGGATAAGTATTATTAAAATGAATATTCTCCCACACCTGTTTTACCCCTTGAATCTACTAAATCTATGGCTCCCGATATCTTTTTTTAAAGGCGTGTAAGCTATGATTTCCAATTTTATCTGGTCAGGTAAACATCCCCATCGTGCTTTCCGAAAGCTTAGTGCTCCCAGACCATTGGGCGGGCTTCGCCTTCCAAACTTTCTTTTGTATTATTGGGTGAGTCAGCTAACCAAACTAGGGAGATGGGTACCTCAGGGAGTCACGGAGTACACACCGATTTGGCTCCAGATTGAAAGGGATCTTTTGAGTGCCAGTAAAATTAACCCCCTCTTGGTCTATTATCTAAAACAAGGTTTACTCCCAAAGGAGCTATGGGACTCGGTGGAAGGTACCCCCTGAAGGTTCTTTCTAAATGTTGTTCATACTTTAGAATACCCCTTAAAAACGATGTTGGTCAGCTGTTTTTTTTAAACCCTAATATTAAGGTCGGGGGGAGGCATCTTCTGCCTCAATGGCTCCCACAGTTAAGGAATACACTAGTGGAGGAGTTATTCACCCAGAATAATCTCCTGTCCTCGCCCGATATCCTCTGTAAATACGGTATCCCAAACACGAAGATCTTTAATGTGTACCAGTTGAGGCACACTATATCCACTTTGTTCGGGCCCAGTTGCCAGTCTTTCTTAGTTAAGTCTATGCTGACACAAGTCAGTGAATGCTCTGGGAAGCCGCATGCCATAGCTGCAGTATATGCCTTACTTCTGACTTTCATTCACACAGACCCACTGAAGGGCTCTTTGACCTGGGAGGTTCTGCTTCCTGAGATCAAATTGGATTGGGCTAGGATCTGGACAGATCTATATATTTATCTCACCCAAGACAGACTCAGGTTGACACAATATCATATATTAAACAACATGTATTATACCCCCTTGAGGCTGGCTAGATTAGGGGGAAACTCAGACACGACTTGTGTGAGGTGTGCTAAGGAAGAAGGGAATATGGTACACATATTCTGGCATTGCGAGAAGATAGCTCCACTTTGGAGGGAGATTAAGGCTAATTTAGACCCCTGTTTAGGATTAGAAGATTTGTTCATGATAGAAGTTTGTGTTTTGGGTTGCTATCAGGATATTAAATTTAAGGAGCGTAAACACCATATGGCTCTGATAGCCATTATTGTTAAAAAGCTGGTGCTGAAACATTGGAAGGATCAACTGGTAATATCCTACAATGACTGGTTAAGAGATATGTCAAACTTCTTCAGAGCCGAGTGTTTAATAGCTGGTTTTAGGAATAATTTGACAGGCTTTGACAGGAAATGGGGGAAACTCTATGAGGTTTATTTACAATAACTACACATTGACTCTTTAAGATTTCAGTCCTCTATATCAGGAGTTGACCCTTCTCCTCACAAATATAATAATTCGCACACTCGGGAGGGTAGGGGTTGGGGGAGGGTGGGCAGATGATACTTAATTAGTTGAACTTTGTATAGTTTAAGTTAGTCCTTAATTTTGTGTACAATGGCATTGTAGATGATTGGTTCGTACATGCTTGGATGTGTTAAAATTAATAAACTTTGAATTAAAAAAAAATAAATAAATAAACAAAAACTTTCCGATGCCATCTCTGGCGGTGCATTGACCAGCTTTCCTTCTCATTACTGTCAGTCTGAAAGACACACTTGCAAATGATTTGATTTAGTATGCAAAACTATCACAGCATTCACATGTTCTGTTCTGTAAGGCTCTAAATACTAGGTGGCCAAGTCTATAATATGTGCTGATTAATCACAAATGACTTCCTCAATACCATAATCAAACAACTGTTACATTATTAACTGATAACTTTTTTAAAATTTCCAGCATCAGTGTCAAGATAAAGACTTTCATTAAAAACAGTTTCTCAGGCCGGCTCCATGGTGTAGAGTGATAGGATTTGCTCAGAATGCTGGCAACCTGGGTTCGGACCCCAAGCCCGGGTACCAGGAGAAGAGACTGACAGGGAGGTGATTCTCAAGTGTCAAATGGAAACTTCCCTCGGGGAGGGCGAGCCTGGGCTCCTGGAGGTGGATTGGGGATGAGTTTGGAGGACAGAAAGCCTCAACACACCCTCCCGTATGTCCCCACCCCAGGAAGCCATCCTTACTCATGCTACTGTGTGGGACAGGCCAAGAAAAAAACATGATATGGGCCCCTTACTGACCGGATGATGAGTGCTTGGCCCATACTGACAGAAAGCCCCAGACAGCCCAGACCAACCTGGTGGTGGCCCCCGGGGATACGTAGTTGCACCTGTTGGTGCTTCCCCCTCAAAAGAAAGAGATCCTCCTGGCATAGGGAAATGTTGGATTACCCCAGTAGGCCATGAGACAGGGTTGGGATATGGTGATGCATTTCAGGGTGGTGGTGTGGATGGGCCTTGGCACTTTGAAGGAGTGGCCAGCTGGGGTGCCAGCGGGGAGGTGCATAAATAGATAAAACAAAAAAAAAGTTTCTTAACATTTTGGGTTACCACTTTCCCCAGCATACCTAAAATAACAGGTTACATTTAATAAACATTTCAGCTTAACCTGTTTCAGTTACAATTGGTTTACATCCACCACCCCTCCCCCCCGAACCAGGCTGAAAATATGCAGTATTGCCTAGCCTTCCTTTCCAGTCAACAAAAACTAAAAAAAAAAATCAAATCCCAGAGCCAGACTTTTATGAAAAAAAGCTATTTTTCAACAGTTTGGGTTTACCTGCAACCCCAGGTCAGTTGAAAAGCAACATATCACATTAAGCTGACATTTCAGATAATAGACCTCTCCACCACACAAATTCTCAAAACAAGATGTTGCAAGGCAGTTTTCAAACTTAACTTACAATTGCAGGGGTTTTCAAACTGTTTCCTTCTTGTTGCCTCAGGCCCTCTTCCATGTGAAACAGAAAAATGTCCTACATTATAAAAGAAACGTGCTGCACATATTTTCAGACTCAGTAATGAGAAGCAGTTATGCAGTGGTTAGAGCATCAGTTTGAGAATTAAGATCACACAAGTTCAAACCCTGCTTATGACATTGGGCAAGTCACTTAACCTCTCAGTGCTTCAGTGCACTCAGCTATGGAAACTAAGTTCTCACTAAACGTCAGTCATGTGCTGTAGTGAAACAGAAACATTGCCTATCACACTGAAATTTTAAAAATGGCATCACCCATTTTACACAACAAAACAATTGTGTGTATGTTAAACAACAACAAACTAAAACACAGCACTTTAAAGCTGAAATAAAACAACAAAACCAAGTCCAGAAATTGTGAAGTGAAAAACAGTCACAAAACACAAAAGCTGGCATTAGCCGTTTTCCACCTCCTCCCAATAATACAATCTGAAAGTCATATACCAATCTGACTAATGCACCTGACTCACTGCCAGATGCAACCATTAAACTAATGTATCTGATATGCCCAAACTTAAGGAATTAACTCCTGCACTGCTGGAACCTTTGTAAAATCTCTAAAAACGTAAAACCATTTTTGTTTTATAAACAGAATGCATTTTATAAAACAAACTTTAGAAAAGTGCTCTATATGTATGATTAAAGCCATCTCAGTGGTCTAAAGAGGTCATTATCTATTTTTATGTTGGCTCGTGCATACGCAGCCAACATATTGTGGTAGTAGTAGATTTGGAGGTGCGGTCACTGTTGGGGCGTATGCAGGGCATGCATCAGTAGGTGCGTCCCTCATTCCCCAATCAGGCAACATGTAGGCACCATATCAGCAATTTGGAATGTGGCCACCAGATCTAACAAAAGGTCCACTGCAATGAGAGCAGAGCTCTCACGCAGTGTGACCACAACACGCCTCCCAACATGCACGCAATACTGCTGCCAACTCCTGTCAGAATGCCAACAGGGGAGCCTACTCCCCATCGGCATATTAACCCTATCCCATTTACAATATATGCCAAGGGGGTGCCCAATCCCCCTCGGCATCATGTGCACCCCCCAACAGTTTTGTCCTTGCCGACAGGGGCTCCAATCCCTGTCGGCTTCAGTGCCCGAGTGGTGCTGCTGATGGGGAGCCCACTCCCTATCGACATTATATAACTCCCCCTGCTTTTGTTGTGTGCTGATGGGGGTGCCCAATCCCCGTCGCCATAATGTGACCCCCCCTTTTGTTGTGTGCTGACGGAGGTGCCCAATCCACTGTTGGTTACAGTTGCCCCCCAAAAAGAGTCCGTTGACAAGTTGAGAGCCCACCCCAGTGTGCCTCATGCCTCTGTTAAAAAACAAAATGGTGCCGCAATGTTTTTTTTTTTACCCTGTCAAAAAAAGAAAATGGTTCCTCATGGTCTCCCTGTCCCCTCCCACAACCTGTGCTCACCCACTGCGCACTGTGCCTCCCCACACACACCCTCACCCCATACTTAAATCTGCAGTCCGCCGTGATGATCTTCGGTGGACCGGGAACACGTCTGCACTTCTCAAAGCTGACCACGAACAGAGGAAATGCCGGTAAGTTGTATAATGAAATAAATAGTTTTTTTTCAACTTTGATGCATATCTCAGACATTTTTTGGAATTTTGGCACCACATTTTCAACATGGGGTTTTTGGGACCCCTCCTCATAAATTCTGGCACTGTCATGGCGTTGATCGGCCCCAAAAGGTGATTTTGCGGTCACTGCGTGGAATCACCTTTTGGGACTGATTAACAAAACAACCATGCCAGTGTTCATGAGGTGAGCTCTCAAAAAGCCTATGTCGCAAATTTGGTGGAAAAAATTCCCAAAATGACTGTTTTACCAGTGTGTGCTGCACAGTTTCCTCTCACGCTTGTAACTTCGTGAATTTGTAATATTTTCACTCCAGATTTTCAAAATTGGCATTTTTCCACACCTCTTTATGAACAGTATAGCTGTCATTTTACATATCCTGGCAGAAATGTGTTTTTGCACATCTAGCACAGAATAGCATGGTTGCTGTGCAAAATCAGTTTTCGGGACAGTTTCAGGCAATGACGGAGACACTGTTCATGAGCAGATGTCCTAAAATGCCTATGTTGAAAATTTGGTGACAAAATTCCATAAAATTACTGTGTAACAAATGTGCGTTGCACAGTTTCCATGCACCCTTGTAACTTCACAAATCTGCATTATTTTCATGCCAGATTTTCAACACTGGCATTTTTTTACACATCCTTATGAACAGTACAGCTGTCATGTTTCACATCCTGCCCTAAATGTGTTTTTGCAACTGTGGTGCACAATGGCGTGGTCACTGAGCGAAATCAACGTTTCGGACACATTAACAGAATCACACTGCCACTGTTCATGAGGGGATGTCCCAAAATGCCTATGTTAAAGATGTGGTTAAAAAAATCCCAAAAATAATTGGGTTACTGATGTGTGTTGCAGAGTTTCTATGCATGCTCATACCTTCACCAATTTTTCATATTTTCACTCCAGGTTTTCAGTGTTGCCATTATTTTACATCTCTTCGTGAACAATACAGTTGTCATTTTCCACATCCTGCTCAAAATGCATTTACGTCCCTGTGTCGCCAAATGGCATAGCCACTTTGCAAAACCACCTTTCAGCTAACAAACTGATTGTGCAGCTTTTCATGAGGTGTGCTCACAAAAAGCCTATGTTGAAAATTTGAAGTGAAAATGCCAACATACGCCTTTGGTGTTAGGGTTTCCAGCTATAGCAACCCACCCTGTAGAGACTGACAGGCATCAGGGGTGTGACTTGGGATCATTGGCTGTAATACTCACGCCATTCCACCCCCACCCCCACCCTGCAGCCAGTGACAGGCATCATGGTGTGCCTTGCACTGTTCGGCCACAAAGTTTACCTCATGTCCAAAGACCCCACAGCACACCACGACACTTGTCAGTGTCTACAGGGAAGAGTGAGGCACAATGGCATGAGCATCATAGCTGATGACCCAAAGGCACACCCCAATGTCTGTCAGTCTCTACAGGGTGGCGGTGGGGTTGGCATCATTTTAATACTTCACTGCCATTCCTATTATGCATCTCTAACTCTGGCACTACCAATGCCAATGCCAGCGAAACAACATTTGGCATTGACAAATGCTTGTTCTTTCAAGCTCAGGGTTTGCAACCTCTTTAGACCCCCTTTCTGGTAGTATTTCTTTGTACACTACACTTTTCTAGCAAAGCAACCAGAATAGCTTTGTGGTAAGAGCACATGACTGAGAGCCAGAAGATCTGGGTTTGAACTTCAACAAAGTTATAAAATTTATAGGAGCACAAAAAACTAAGTTAGGGAGCATTAGAGTGAAGCTGTAGAGCTTCCTGGTTCAGCTCCAGGCTTGGCACAGCAGTACTTCTACCTTTCAAGGGGCTGAGAAAATATCATCACACTGCTGACTGTGTCATTCATTTCAATACTCTAAATCAAATGAAATTGCATTCAAATCATAGAACAAAACTGAATTGCCAGTTGACTAGCCTTTTTTAGAGGAAATTCAGAAAGAAAGACATGAAGTATTTCTGCAATATGGGGGATGAGTCACGTGATGGCATTCATCTGAGCAGCAGCTGATATCCTGAGCTCCCCCTTCTGGCCGCCTATTTTCTTATTTAAAGTGCCTTTTGATCGGGCTTTTCGAGGAAATTGCCCAAAAATCTAATCTAACAACGTCTGCTGATCGATTAAGTAACTCAATTTGAGATCTTTCAGCCCTTGCTGGATCGCGATGGAAGTGGATCCGAAGCAGGCCTTAACTAAACATACCACTCCTGCATCTCCTGAGAAGGCTGCAAAGAAGCAGAGGAACCAGGCCCCAACTAGGCCGGACCGTAGCAGTGAGAAAATGGGGCAGCCTGCACCTCTAACAGAAGACAGATTTCTTCAAGAGCTTGGCTCCGTGAAGGATCTCCTGATGGGTCTGACAGGCGAAATTAAATCCCTACGTGGTGATCTCTCTGATGTTGCCAGGAAGGTCTCGGATGTTGAAGCTAGGGTCGCCTCCGTAGAGAACTGGAGAACTAGGGCCAAGGAGGAAATAGCTGGGCTTAAGCAACATGTGAAGAGGCTTCAAGCTAAATCTGAGGACCTTGAAGGGCGCAGTCGCCGTAATAATTTGTTAATAATGGGCCTCCAAGCTAGAGGAAGGCCCAGACCTCATGGCTTTTCTGCAAAGGTTCTTGTTGAAGGTGGTGGGCCCATCACCTCATCGGAGCCTCCTATCACCTTGAAAGGGCCCACCGCCGACCTCGTCCCACAGCTGGATCCCCCCCTGATTATTATAAAATTTTGAGTTATTTGAACAGGCAACATGTTCTTCAGAAATCTCGAGACCTTAAGGAGATTTTGGGGCGTTTAAAGATCCGGATCACTCAGGACCTTCCCAAAGAGATTCGCAAAGAGGGCAGCCTACTACCATATCGCAGAAAACTTATCGTAGCTGCAATACCTTTTAGAATGGTTTACCCTGCCACCCTCAAAGTAACTGTTGGGAATATGGCCACGAGCTTTGACACTCCTGAAGCGGCTCGCATGGATCTGACTGACAGACTGCCTGAGCTTTTTAAGGGTTCTGGCTGAATAATTACTGTGGACCCTTTGAATTTTATTTACTGTCTGCTTAGTGTGTCCTCTTTGTGGCTTGTATGGTCGTTCTGCCCTGTTGGTGATGAGATTGCTGTCTCCCCCCGTCTCCCCCGTCCCTCTGTTTCTGTCCTGTGCCCTCCCGCCCCTCCTGTTGTTTACCTTGGATGATGTGGTCTGGCTGTCCTCCCGCTGTCTGGTCTGGTGCTCCGACGTCTCCGGGGATCCTTTGAAGGGGGTCGGCGTCGAAATACACGATGTGGGGTGGTTTTGAGCTAGGCCCTGGTCAGAGCGTGGATTTTGGGCCTTCCCTTGCTGCTGGGCCTGCCTCTGAGTTGGGAACTCCGGTTAGGGTCACGGTTTCCGGGGGGAACTTCCGGGAGTGTTGCGCTCGGCGGATCCAGCCGCTTTTAAGGTCCCCGTGAAACAGCAACCATACTGAGGCTTCCGGTGTCTCCTCCTTTGCTCCTGGGCTGGCCGTTAGTGGTGGTTTGATCCCCTGAACTGGAAATATGCCATCGTGGGTAAGTGGACTAATCAATCACGTACAGCGGGAAGATTCGTGGGGGGGATTGGACTGGATTAGATGGTTTCTCTGGGAGGGCCACCGGGGCTGAAGAGGCGGTGTAGGCCTACTTGCAGGGACTACCCCTTTTTCTTTTCTGGATTTTGGTTTCTTTCCTTCCTATGTGATGTCTTTATTTGGGTCTTTGCTTCTGTGGAGTCACGTGGGAATGGGCTCTGGGGGCGGCTGGGGGGGATTGACTGGTGGCAGGCTGGATGTGGGATTGCATTTCTTGGTTGGGGTGGCTAACTTCGCCCTGGGCCCAGCGAGATGTTGGATTTATGGCCCATGCACATTGGGTTTTGGCCCTGGGAGTGGTGGGATTCGCGATGGGGACCCGAGGGTCTCGTGAACCGGTATGAGGACTGGATAAGGGCTTGTGGATTTTGGGGCCTCTCTTTGTATATAGTTTTTGGGGATTGGGGTTGGGATTTGAGGAGGATTGGTGTCTCTCCCTCTGACTACAGATGTTGGGCTCGTCACTTTCGGTTCGTGGGGGGTTCTTGCCTGGTTGTTGCGGAACTTTGGTGTGGTGGGTGGGGGGTGGGCACTGGGGGTCCTGGTTTGTTGTTTCCTGTCAGCTATGTAGAAGTTGGGGGGTTTTTTGTACGTGGGGAGGGAGTATTAGATTGGGGTGTGGGATTAGGGATTGGGGAGGTGCACCCTGCTACTAGTGGTTGGATCTATGTTATCTGGGTACCAGGCTATTGTAAGTTCTATTTGAAATGGCTATGAATACAGTTTGTATAGCATCCTGGAATGTGAGAGGGCTCAGGGATCGTGGTAAAAGGCTGCAGATTTTTAATCACTGCTCCTTACTAGGTATAGATATCCTTTTCTTGCAAGAAACTCACTTGGGCCGGGAGGAAGCAAATCTCCTCTCTCGTTCTGGATTCTCTCAAGTCTATCTTGCTGGGAATTCTCACTTTAGTAGAGGGGTGGCTATCTTAATTAAAAGACATGTTTTGTTCATTAAGGACTCGACCTGCTCAGACCCGGAAGGGAGATTCATCTTAGTAAAGGGTAACTTAAATGGAGAACATGTGGTACTGGGTTCGGTGTATGGACCGGTGGGTGGTGATCCAGACTTTTTTATGAGGTTGACAGACAAGCTGGCTGCCTTTTTGCTGACTCAATATGTGCTGGGCGGGGACTGGAACGTACCTTTCCCTCCGCTTTGGACAGGGATCCCAAGATAGAAGAGCCCTTCCTCAGCGAGAAAGCCCTCTGTGAGTTAGTCTCTTTGTTAGGTCTCGGTGACCCGTGCGGTTGCTAACCCTTCTTTATGGCCTTTTCCTTTCAATCGCAGTCACATGGCACTAAATCTAGACTGGATATGATTTTAGTGAGTGTCTCCTCTCTCCCGATGGTCTCTCTCTCCGGTATAGAGCCGATAGTTGTGTCAGACCATGCTTTGGTTTGGATACGTTTGTCTATCAGACATGATTTTGCCCGAGACTCTATGTGGAGATTAAATACCCAACTATTGAAGGATCGACATTATGTTTCGGAGATTAGTTCGAAAATATCTCAGTTTCTGGCAGACAATCTGGACTCTACCCCTAGGGTGGACATGGTATGGGGGGCGTTAAAGTGTTATCTTAGGGGGGTCTTTATTCAGATGGCTTCCCTACGGAAGAAGGCACAGTCAGCCAAGGCACTAGAATTAGTGGGTAAGATTAGAGATCTGGAAGGTAAGTACTCACTATCCTCTTCGGTGTCAGATCTTAAGGAACTGCTTTCAGTCAAAAATGAGTATTCAGATCTTTTGAAAGATAAGATTGAATATTATCTGGTCAAAACCCAGGCGTAATATTTAGATCTCGGTGAGAAATCTGGGAAACTTCTGGCTTTACGTCTCAGAGCATTGGAGAGTTCGAGGATTATCCCCTCTCTGGTTTCCTCATCTGGATCGAGGGTTTCCTCACCCAGAGAGATTGCTTGGGCTTTTCGGGAATATTATTCCAATCTTTATAGTCCCCCCACATCTCACTCTGTAGGTAGCCTTAAAGGTTACTTAAGTAGAGTGGCGCTTCCTAACATACCGGAATCCCAACAGACACATCTAGTGGCGCCCATTTCAGTTGAGGAGATCCAGAGCGCTATTGCTTCCCTTACCCCAGACAAATCACCGGGTCCAGGTGGTTTTCCTGTGAATTTCTACAAAGTTTTCTCTAAGGACTTGACCCCTATTCTGCTTAAATTATATAATTACTTTCAGGTAGCTTCAGAGCTCGATCCGACCTTGTTTGAGGCCACCATAGTTCTAATTCCTAAACCAGACAAAGAGCCCTCAGACCCAGCTAGCTACAGCCCTATCTCCTTACAGAATTACGATATTAAAATACTGGCTAAAATTCTTGCCGAAAGGATTAGAAGGATCTGGGTGGACCTCCTGAGCCCTGAACAAGCAGGTTTTGTTTCTGGGAGATCTGCTGCAGATCATCTAAGGACACTGTCCCATATTTCACAGTACACCCGGTCAGCTTCAGAACCACTTGTTCTGGTCTCTTTAGATGCTGAAAAAGCAGTTGACCGGGTCGACTGGTCCTTTCTATGGGCTGTTCTGGAAGAAATGGGCTTCCCATCTCCTTTCCTAAACATGATCCAGGTACTATATAAGTGTCCCTCTGCGAAAATCTATTGCAACGAAGTTCTACCCCCTTCTTTTAATCTCTTCGTGGGCACGAGACAGGGCTGCCTCCTCTCTCCTTTGTTGTTTAATTTGTATTTGGAGCCTTTGTTGATTCAGCTCAAATCCTTGCCTCGGGTGAACGGGGTTAAGATCTTAGGAGGGAGTTAGTTCTTTTCTATGATGCAGATGATGTTCTGTTACATTTGTCTGATCCGGTCGCATCGTTAGATGCAGCTCTAGATATTATTCGACATTTTAGTTCCTTTTCTGGCTACAAATTAAACACATCAAAGTGCAGATTTTCCTTTAAATAATTATGTTTTCAAGAGCTACTTCTACCTTTGAATGAGATGGACTTCCAGTCTCCTTAAATACCTTGGGATCCACTTTTCCACTGACCCATCTCTGCTCAAGAAATTAAACCTAATTAAGATTAGAGACTCGGTTAGTCAGGATCTGCAACGCTGGGCATCTCTTCCTATTTCCTTGATGGGCAGAATCAATATTATTAAAATGAACGTTCTTCCCCGGATTTTTTACCCATTGAACCTCACCAATCTCTGGCTTCCTCTTTCCTTTTTTCAACGGCTCCATAGTATGTTTTCTACCTTCATCTGGAAAGGGAAAGGGGTACGCTGCTCTTATGGTTTCATTTCGCTCCCTAAAGACAAGGGAGGTCTAAGACTTCCCAACTTTCAGCTCTATTATTGGGCGGCTCATCTATCCAAGTTGGGACAGTGGTTTGCGGCAAGACCTGAAAATCCCTCCCCGGTATGGCTTCATTTAGAATCGACCTTTCTTTCTGAACTTAAATTTGACATAGCTACCTTACCCTACCTTATTCCGAGTGCATTTTCACGCTTGATTTCTAATAATACGGTGGTGGTCTCTCTTAAAGTGTGGGCCTAATGTCTTAAGTTCTTCCGGATCTCTAATCAAACGGATTTAGGGCAACCAGTTATCTCCAATCTTAATCTTGTTATTGGTAATTCGAAGGTAGGAGTAACTTGGTTGTCACAACTCAAAGACTCCAGGGTAGAACAGTTGTATAACTCAACCTCTCTTCTCACATCAGGCGATATCCTCGCCAAATTTGGTATATCAAGTGCGGAGACTTTTAAAGTGTTCCAACTCCGTCATTTGGTCTGTAACAAGTTTGGTTTGGTATTTAAACCGTCTATGGTACACCCCCTTTTCTCTAATATCATTAGACTGGCAACTCAACCCCATTCCATCTCCCAGATCTATTCTTATCTACTGACTTTCAATCTGAAGGAGGAGGTAGCTGGTCCCTTGCTTTGGACGCGTCTTCTTCCTGAGGAGGTGCCATCCTGGAGAACCCTACGGCCTAACTTGCACAAATACCACACTCAGGATAGGTTTCAGTTAGTGCAGTATAATATTGTCAATAACTTATACTACACTCCAGTCAAGCTATTTCAGCGTAAGATGATCTCTTCCTCATGGTGTTTTCGTTGTCTTCGGGACGAGGGTAACCTGATTCATATTTTCTGGGAGTGCCCTAAAGTGGCCCCGTTGAGGTCCGCTATTATTGATAGCCTAGATCCCCTTCTGGGTCTGAGCGGGTTTTTCTCTCCAGGTATCTGTGTACTGGGGGATTTTTCGCATATAGACTCTGTGGAGCGCAGGTACCATATGGCTTTGATTTCGATGGCAGTCAAAAAATTGGTGTTAAGACACTGGAAAGACCAATTAGTACTATCCTTTATGGACTGGTTTAAAGAATTGATGTCGTACCTCCAGTCCGAAAGTTTGATTGCCAGCTATAAGCAGCGTAGGGATCTATTCTACAAAAGATGGGGTAAGCTTCAGTCCTTTTACCTATCAGGAGATTAAGTTTGTGATCTGATCCCTGGACCCTCACTTTATGTTTATATAATGAATGTCATCCTAATGTATGAGTTGAAAGTGATATAACCCAGTCTCTCTCACTGTATTGTTGACCTATTAACATAGCCAGCTAAGATGGTAGCCTAAAATGTGATATCCAGACTCTGAAAGTTGCTAGCTATGCTTTGTGCGGGTGCACCTGGGGGTGGGGGAGTGGGATTTGGTCCTTTTTGGGGTTCCGGCTTATGGATAATCATGTTTTACGTTATCGTTTTGAAACTATTAGGTTTGTTATTTGCCTATGTATAGCTGACTGGGGGGGGGTGATTTGTTGTCTTGTTTACTGACTGGTTTCCTAATACCATGGTATGGTGTATTTTTTTTTCTTTCTTTCTTTTGTGGAAAATAATAAACTTAACTTTCAAAAAAAATTTCTGCAATATGGGTGATGGATTGAAGAAACAGTCTACCCAGTGATTTGATCACTGCAGGGACTATCTCAGGTTTTAAAACTCAATGGGACATATTTAAATGGATTATTAGAAACAAACTAAAGGCAGGGGCAGATGGTGCTCTGAAAGGGCACAGTAAATCAATGTACTGTAGTAACATCAGTGCAGACTCAATGGACTCCATCATTTCTGTCTGTTTGCCATCCACAGTATGTATCTATGTATTCATTCTATACTATAAAATGGGTAGGGGAAACACACACTGCATCCTGATCTGACTGGTTGGCAGCTTTGCACTGTGAGATTGTCACCACTAGTTAAAGAAAGTACTGGCAACGAGGACACAGCACACTAACATATCAGTGACTCTTGTAACAAGATCTGGCAGAGCCACTACAACTGTGAATGCATTAACTAGATAAGGGTGTTTCATGGGCTTAAACATAAACATGAATTGCTGTTGTACACACCATCTGAATCAAAGTATGGTACTGTACATTGAGAAAGGACAGATTTAAAAATAATGCCACCGTCTGTATTACAGTTACCTATATGTTTCACATTTTATTCTATGCACTGTTATAGCAATCAACTCAACAGAACCAGGCCATCATATACATGAAGGTACTGTACCTTAACTGAAGACACTGCTGAGACAATTATATGTTGTGACAAGGTAGAAGGTAAACACAATGTTGAGACATGTTTTTGAAGACATTTGATGTGTTTGATTGATTTTTTTAGAGATTGCTATACAGTTCACACACATAATTCATATAATATAAAAGTGCATACACCCAAATGTCAGTGTAAATCTTACACATTTCACTACAAGCTGTTCTCTTGAAGGAAGATCTTACTGTACAAGGCCTAAAAATGGGCGTTAGGTAAAAGTAAACGGGGGTAGGTGTGTTATTGAGGGTATTGCCTAACTTATCTTTTATTGCTGCTCCACCCCAGGCACATGCAATATGAAAATCAACAACCCCTTGATATGAAGCAACAGGAATTAGTTAGTGCAAGGACAGAAACAAGCAGGAGACTAAGTAAGTGGGTAGACAAGCATGAGTATGGTAAGTCAAATAACATGTCAAAAAGTCTATTATAATTAATTTTTTACAAATGCATCTGCACAGTTGACAATTTTTGTAAAAACAATAACAATGGGAGTTATTCCACATGTGTCCAAAGGTGCCTCATGTGCAGGTGGAGGAAGTTGAGGCCTGGATGCACCAGTCTGTCCTGCTCCTCAGTCAGGAGATCATGGCGGAGAGGCAGAGGTACAGGGGGTTCCATCAATAGCTGTTGAAGCAGAGGGAACCAAATCTGATGAGGCCAAAGAGGGGATATTAGAATCATATGAGCCCCTTCTGCCTGTAGCTTCAGGAGAACCCTCTGAAGCACTGGGAAGGCAGGAAAGGCATACAAGAACATTCTTGTCCAGCACAGAGACAGTGCATCTCACCAGAAAACACCATGTCCAGGAACAAGCCAGCAACAATTGGGTAGTTTTGCGTTGAATGGGGAGATGAAGAGGTCTATCTCCGGCCAACCCACAGGTTGAATAAGCTTTCAACCACCTCTTGATGCAGCTCCCACTCATGAGCCCTGACAGTGGTGTGGCTGAGACTGTCTGCAAGGATGTTGCTGATGCCCAGCACATGGACAGCAGCCAGGCAGAGGTCATGCTGGACTACCCAATACCACACTCTCATCACCCAGCATAGAGGGTACAAGCGAGTGCCTCCCTGTTTTTTTCAGGTACCAGACCACAGACATATTTTTGGTCTGAATCAGGAATGTCCCTGGACATAAAGGAAGGTGGAAGGCCTGGAGGGCATACAGTACAGCCCTCATATCTAACACATTGGTGTGTAGAGATGCTGCTTCCAGCTGAGACCATCTTCTCTGAGTCTGATTGTCTCCTAGGTGGGCTCCCCAGCCTTGACATGAAGCATCCATTGTAATGGTCAGGGTAGGAGCAGGGGTTTGAAATAGGAATCCCTGTGGAGAGATTGGACAACTCCTGCCACCAAAGAAGATCCTTCTTCATGTACCCAGACACTAGGATTCTGTGATCCAGGTTGTCCAGCCATGGATCCCATTGGACATGAAGAGTCCCTTGGGTCACCCTCATATGCAGTCTGGCTAGAGGAACTGTTGGGATCACAGCTGCCATCATCCTGAGAAGATGGAGGATAGAGCAGGCTGTGGTCTAGCTTGAGCTGGCCTCTAGTCTGGCATGTTCCTGCAGAGTCCTCACTCTGTCCAATGGGAGGAAGACCCTGCCCTGGACCATATCCAGCACCACCCCAAATGAACTGTAGGCACTAGGAGGGGAGAGGTGGGACCTGAGATAGTTGACTGTTATTCCAAGTCTGGAAAAGAGGTCCTAGGTGAAGGAGGGTGACTCCCTAACATTACTCTGTGATGGGGCTAATAGAAGCCAATCATCGAGATACAGGCACCATTTGATCCCTCTGAGGCATAGGGCTGCAGCCACCACTGCTAGACACTTAGTAAAAACCTGAGGTGCTGAGGATAGGCCAAAAGAGAGAGCCATGAACTGGTAATATTCCCCCTGGAAGGCAAACTGTAGAATGTGGTGGTGGGCCTGGAAGACAGGAATGTGCATGTAAGCATCCTGCATGTCCAGCACACAAAGCCAATAGCTCTTGTTGAGCAGGGGGTAGAAATCCCTGGATGGTGAGCATGCAGAACCTCTTTTACTCAACATACAGGTTAAGCATGCTGAGGTCCAAGATGGGTCTTTGGTCACCCTTCTTTTTGAGCACTAGGCACTAGGAAGAAATGAAAGTAGTATCCTTCCTATCTGTACCTGAGCCATGAGCTCTATGGCTGACTTTTGCAGAAGGACCTGGATCTCATCCCCTATCAGAGACAGGTGCCTTGGAAAATAATGGGAGAGGCCTGGGGGATTGTCTGGAGACCTGTCCAGGAACTCTATGGTGTGACCTCTTGCTATTAACTGAAGAATTCAAGAGTCCATGTTTATGTCCTTTGACCCCAGAAGGTGGAGGGCAAATCTTCTCCCCCCACTGGTTCCCCTAGAGGATCTATGGAAGGAAGGGGCATCCCCCACAAGTCAGGAGGCTGAGGTGAGGGAGTCAGCAGCTCCTCCAGGGGCTTCTGGGACTTGGCAGGGGGAGTAGGGGTTGTTGATGCTGGATACCAGTATTTGGCCTGGCCTTTGGCAGGAGCATCTTTGGTCTGGCATCCCTATTGCTAATGAAAAGACTGTTTGCCTTAGTAACTCTCTTGGTACATGAAGTGGACATCACAGATGGATTTACCTCAGTCCCATATATCAGAGATAATATCCTTCCTTAGCGTCACCTCTGAGTAACACAGATCCTCTAAAAGGGGCATCCAGGATGAAATTCTGGATGTATTGAGCCAGGTTAGCAATTATGAGCCATGAATGTCACCTAACGCAGACAGCAGTGGCTGTGGTGTGAGCAACTGAATCTACTGTGTCATAAGTGGCCCAAAGGGCATGATGATAGAAAATTTTAGCCATTCCCATGGTCTTGGCAATCTCAGCCTTAAGCTCCTGGTCCTGGATAGCTTCCTTCTTTGACTCGAGTGAGGCCAGGGAAGATTTCTGATAGGAACCCATATAAGCCACATAATTAAGGGACCTGAGGGTGCAAGGAGAGAAGGAATGGATCTTGTGACTGAAATTGTACAGCTGCTTATACTCCTTATCAGGAGGAGACATGCTCAAATGTTAGGCTTAGAGGACTGGTCATGGGCAGATGCAATAACAACTGAGTCTGAATTATGAAGTCAGTAATGTGTGTGACCCCATCCGGGGGGTGGTACATCCTGTCTGCATTTTTTGAGACAACTGGAATGGGGGAAGGTTGTTGCCAGATAGTGGACATCCAGTCTTCATGGGGCTTAGTCCAAGGCAGTATGAGCATATGAGCTGTGTCATGTCTAGATGCTCTGCAAACCTTTTCTGTTTTGGATCCTGTTCCTGGATAGCCCAGCCACAGGCAGTTTGCATAGTTATGAGGAATTCTTCAAAGAAAGGGTCCTTTGGAAGGGACTTCATGGAATCCTTAGGCTGAGGCTCTATAGGTGTATGCTTATCAGTGCTGGAGGACAAGTCAGAGTCCAAAGAGTGCCTGCTGGGAGTCTGAACCCTTTTTAGAGGAGTGCAAGATGGTGGAACCTGGTTGTCCAAGGGGGCTTGTGCTGAGGAGGTCCCAATGCAAGGTCCCTGGAGGAATTAAAAACAGGCCCAGTGGGTGAATCAGGAAGAGACTGACCTGGCAAAGATGGGAGAACCTTCAGATTAGTGCCCACCTCAGGCAGGCATGCCCATAGGTACTGGTTGTGTCATTGGGAGTGAGGAACCCTCAAAAGACTGTTGCATGTCCAGCAGCTGGCTCAGCTTGATGTGGAGATACACTGTGACCCCTGTGGAAGAGCCCCAACTGTGCAGTCCCCAGAGGAACCAGTGAGCAACTTATCAGCTGAGGCAGTGCAGATGTCAGAAGAGCTAATGTCCAACATATTGGCCTGGGTAATGCAGACAACAGTGGAGTTGGAGTCCAGTTTACTGGCTGTGACCATGCACTCCTCCGTGGGGCTGGTGAGTGACTTATTAACCTGGCTGCTGGTGATAGACCCTGAAGAAGCTATGGGCCTAAGGAGGACAATAGGGGGTTCCATCATCCAAGAAGAGGCCCGACTGCACCCTGAGTAAAGCAGGCAGGGAGACCCTGGTCTGATCCACCAGAGCAGCAGGAGACTGGCAATAGGGGTACTTACTGAAGTGGAGGCCCCTCTGGTGTCAGTGGTGCTGGATAGTCATGCCAAGTGGACCTATCCCAGTGTCAGTGCCCCTCCTTATCCTTTTTATTTCTTTTTGGGTTCTGGTGTTGGAGAAGAAGATTTTTCCTGCATATTCTGTAACTCCTTTTCTATCAAAGCTAGGCATTGCTCCAGCAAGTGGGCATCACACTTTTTCTGGTGCCTAATCCATGTGGCCTGGTTGAAGGATTGGCAAGGTGCACAATCCTTGGCCCAGTGTTTGGGGCCGTGGCAGATCACACAGTGGGAATGCTAGTCAGCATGCAGGATCTGGGTACTGCAGGACTTGCACATCTTCTTTTCAACCCATCACCTAACTGTTCATGTTCCTGTACTGTACCTCCAACTATATCCCATGCTGTAAATTTGTCACTATTATTTATTTGCTTCCCCTTTCTTCTGTATATCCCTCAAGATCTCTGTATAAGACCTGTTTATACTGTATTTTACTACTGTATGTAATTGTTTGATCTGGTGTTCTGTTCTCTTTTAATGCTAAACTGGATATTTGTGTAAATGGCCATGTTTGCTCATATACCTTTCAGTATAAAATAAAGACTGATTGATTAAAAATTGGACTGACAGATCTGAACCACAGCTGTTCTGTAAAAATCCAAACTGGTCATACAGGGTACAACTTGTACAAATACTACTGATCTAGTCATTCTGGCTGCACTGTTCAGTCTAACTTTTACATATCTGGTCCACTCCTGGAAGTCTATTTTTCAACCCTTCCTTGGCATGGTTAAAAACAGAACCGTCAGGACCAGATCAGATAGGTAAAAGTCAGACCAGATAATCTGGAGTGAGTGGATCAGCAATATTTGCACAAGCTGTGCCCAGTCCAGATTTTACAGCTGTAGTCTGGTTCTGGTGATCTGGGTTTTACCAATACCCCACTGCATGTGGCTTAGTGATATGCTGTACTGATGGATGCAGAGTCTAACCCATTGAAGGTTGAAGTTTCAGAAAACCATCATACTAAAAATAACAAGACTCTCTCCCTCACTCCCCAGTCACAATTAATCCTCTACCAAAGTCATGCTTAAATACTGGTGCCTCTACATCCACACCACTAAGCTTTTAATGCCAACATGCCTCTTCTGCTGCTATGAACTCCCCATCCATGAAGTTCCATTCTGCTTGTGGCACCCCAGCCAGGTGTTTTTCCAGGGAGCAGCTCTTTACACCATATCAACTAAATTACAGCTAAACGCCTTCTTTTTAAACAGCATTGTTGAGAAATTGTTTTTTTAGTATATCCATGGCCAGGAAAAATGAATTTGTAAAAGAAATCAAAACCCCCATTTATCAGGTCATTGAATCACAATACAGCATGTTATGAACTTATCAGATTCTATGAGTAACCTGTAGTAAGTCAAACAAAAATTAGACACACAAATGCCTACCTATTTGCAAGTGAAGCAAATGTGGTTACTATTATTCAGTTGTAAAAACCTATAGTCACAAATTGCAGGTTAAGAACATGCAGTAGAATATAAAAAGTAGCCCAGAACTGCCTGCCTGAGAATGAAATTGGTGTATTATTTGGAAAAAAAACAATGGAGGCTGGATTTTCAAAGCCCCGATGCAAGCTGCGACAATGACAACTTGCGTTGAGTGCGGTACACCCGGGAGCCTGCACCCGAATTTCAGTTCTACAGGGTCCCAGTGCCAAAGTCCAGTGGCTTACAGCAAAGGGGGTGCTGCACCAAATGTATGGCACACCCACCCGGAATGCTGCAATGGCAGAGGGGAGTCCACAGCACCCACAGAACAGGGGCTGCCAACCGGACACAGCCCCCCAACACCACCGCACCACCGGCACCTGTGCCAAACCACACACCGGTACCCTGGTGGGCTACTGCCCCCCTGGTAGTAGCCATCTCAGCACTCCCACTCCCCCCTCACACCCCGAGCCAGTGACTGGCACAGTCCTCCACGTGCCACCTCAGCCAGCCACCAAATGAGCTGTCAGTACACGTACTGTATACTGTATACTGTACACGCAATGACGGCTCATTTGGCAGCCAGCTGCGGTGGAGTGTGGAGGGCTGTGCTGGTCACCAGATCAGGGTATGGGAGAGGGGTGGGAGTGCTGAGATGGGTACTACCTGGGGGGATAGCAATATGCATGGCTGTGGGTGTCAGGGATCGTAACAGGAAGTGAGGGTGGACCACTGGACCACCAGGGATCACCCATCAGGGAAGGATCGGGGCAGCCACACAGTAGCACATAGTGGATGACCCCCCAGGAGCTGTCTAAGTACTGCTAGACCAGCCCCTCGCTGGTCTAAGGGTACTTGGCACTTTGTTTCTGGGGGGGGTCTTTGAAAATCCAGATCTGAGGGCTGCAGCAGTCTGGGTCTGCTGCAAACCCCCTAGTGCCATGCTGCAGCCACTTTAATAGCACAAGGCTGGTGCTAGCACACTTTGGTGCAGACAGCCATTTGGGTGATGCAGGCTGCCTTTGAAAATCACACTTCAATCAATCAATCAAATCTTTATTTATTCAGGCGATCATCATTGAGCAAGGCTCATTTACAAGATGGACCTGATAAGGTCAAGGATCGAGTTGATGCAGCCCAGAACTGCCTGCCTGAGAATGAAGTTGGTGTATTATTTGGAAAAAACAATGGAGGCTGGATTTTCAAAACCCCGATGCAAGCTAGACAATGACAACTTCATGCTTGAGTGCGGGAGACACACTCCAGACCCTGCACCAAATTTCAGTTCTACAGGGTCCCAGTGCCAAAGTCCAGTGGCTTACAGCAAAGGGGGTGCTGCACCGAATGTATGGCACACCCACCCAGAATGCTCAGCCCTTGGCCCTTGGGTCAGACCTGTTCGATGTAGGCACCTTGCATCAATCTAAGGCCTTTGAAATTCTGGCCCTGGGACTCTTGCTATGCAATGTCCTGCAAAGTAGCACACTGACTGCTCTTAGGATGGTGGTGTCAAATGGCTTAATGAGGTGCAGTGTTCATAGGGACCTAGGGGAACTTGTTATGCAGAAAGTTCCAGGAAGTGTTTAACCCATTCTACTTCCAATAGTTTTCTACGATGTCTGTATTATTCATTTGGTAATCTGACACAGAATGACTGCTAGAAAATAATGAGTTAACTTTCTGTGGGCTCAATTAACTCCTCAAGCCAGAGGAAAAAATAGTGCTCTAAAGCTTCCTATATACACACACAGGCAGCGTAGTAATGAGGCTTCAGTGGAGGAATCTATTGTTAACACTCTATCATGCTTTTTGGTGGCAAAGATGACATCATCCCTTTTCTGAATGCAATACTCCTGCTGGGCTATGCCCACAGTCGTAAAAATTCCTGACTGCTATTACAAACATAGCTGCCACCTTTACCTTACTAAAACCATCAGTTAGGCCCTCAAAAATGAACCTCCCTCAACATTTAAAACAAATTAACTAAATGTTCTTTCCCTTTTTTGTCCTCTTTGTACTCACATACACTAATTTAAAAAATGAAATACTATTGAACTTTCTTTAGCTTCACCACCCCTTTCTACTCTTACATCTCTACCAAGGAAATCTTTGTTACTTCCCTTGCTCAGATAAAATGTAATATTTGGCTTTACCGAGGCCTTCTGTGGTGTGTGTTTGTGTGGCAAGAGGTGAACATTCTGCCAGTAGACCTGCGGAAGTTTAAATTCCTGCATTGTCTTATAGGTCACAACTCCCTCTTTCCCTGAACAAATAAGACAAACAATGTGCTTGGAGGAAATGGCACACACATGTATTTATTGACAGCCATTTAGAATTGGTGAAAATTGCAACATATCAATCAATCAGGCATGATGTGCGCTGCAAGGAAGTCATAGCAGATTATTTTTACAACCATATCAATGCATATTTATGACTGGCCCTGCCCTTCCCTTCAGTGTGGATTTGCACACTGGTAAGACCTCATGAGGGACTCCAACCTCTGAGGTATGACGGGTGACTGTACACAGGCCAGTCACCATGGCACCCTCCCTCATCAGAGGGTGCCACCAACTGTGGGCCAGAGTCCAAGGGTTATCCTTCTGACTACATACTGGGTCTCTTATAAGTAACCAGCTGCCAAGGCCTCACCTCTCTCCAGTCTCAGGATGGCATCCCTGCCTCCCTTATCAAATGCAGTAAGCTTGGCCCATTTAAAAGTGGGCTCTGCTCCTACCTAGCCCATGAATATGTTTGTTGTTGCCCCATATAGACTCCGACTACCCTAGTTTAACACTTGAGCTCACTCCATTTCTCCAGTGTATTTTCACATCCCACCCCCCCTTCAAACCATTCACTACCCCCCAACCCCATCCCTACTACTCCCCCCACCCACTCAGTTCTATGTCTCTCTGCTGAACCTTGAACAAATCCTCCTCTGGCTGCAAATATATCAACGCTATGTACTTAGGTAACCCGGGAGTCTTCAGATATTAAGTTGTATACTGTACCTGCTAAAATACTGTACTGCACTCCTGGAGTGCTGTTGTTTTCTCCCAAGCACTTCTGTGACTGAAATTGCTGTGCAACCTTTTCTGTATTTGCTGTCTTTTCTGCTTGCAACTATCTGTGACCAATGTATTGTCCTGTATTTTTTATTTTTTTTGACTTGGAACCTTTGTAAAGGAGCCCCTCGGCTCAAATGTATTTAATCCTAAACTGAAAATAAATAAATTAATAATCTGCCTGCTAAGCTGTGAGATTCCCTGTTCCCCATCTGCATTACCCTGCAAGACTACCATGCTGCCACATGATGAGCGTCACTCTGCTACTAGGCCACCGGATCAGCACCCTCTGATGCACATTCACTACCAAGCACATCATGCCAGCGTTTCCTTCAGAACATGTCATAGGTTCACTAGAAACCTGTCAGTCCCTCAGTCAGATAAATGCACTTCGTCTTCAGAATAAAACTGGAGAATGTTTGCCATTATTCATCATGTTGCAGCACACAGTCTGCAAATGGAGTCCATAAATCCTCTCATGGCCATATTAGTCAGTCTGCATGCTCTCTCAGTTGTGCTGCAGTTGCAAACTTGGCACACATTTTTATTTTTATTTATTTTTATTTTATTAGAATCTAGGATTACAACCTTCAAACTAGAAGCTCATTTACAAAGGTTCCACATCGATTTAATACAAGCAATGAACAAAAAGAACAAACACAACATTAGAAGTACATCATTGGGATACAACATCAGAATTACAGTAAGTACAATAATATGAGATTAGGAGGGGGATAACTGTGAGTTGAGCATATACAGAAGAGGCATTAACTAGACTTTAAGTATTGAGAATGAGGAGGAAAAGTAAGAAGGTTCTAAGCTGGAAACTGAGACTCCATGATACCGTTTGTCAGGGGGTAAGTGGGCTAAGGTGGGGGTAGGAGACCTAAGAAGTAGTTGATAAGGGGAGGGGTAGGGAGGAAGAAGATAGTAGAGGAGGGGGAGGGGGAGTGTGGTGAAGAGGGTGTGTGGAGGGGAGGAGGTGGAGAAGGGAGGGTAGAGGCAGGGGGAGGGTAGGGGACATGGGAGATGGTGGAAGAAGAACAGAGGAGGAGTGAGAGGCAGAGGGTGAGAGGGTGGGGGCAGGTTGGGGAGAATTAAGTGTAAGGAAGATCTCAAGAACAGGCCAAGGAGGTCTGAGCACAAGCACTGCCATTACATAGAAATACAGACTTTTATGGCAGAGAAGGACAGCTTGGCTCACCCAGTCTGCTCATATCCCTACCTACTGGATAGGCTGCAGATCCTAGTTAACCAACCGCCTACTTCCTCCTACCCCCCCCCCCCCACTAGAATTGCCATATGTTTGTCACATGCATTCTTAAATTCCCCCACTGTTTTTGACCTAATGACCTCCTCAGGAAGACCGTTCCCTGCATCCACCCCCTTGAAGAAAAAATACTTCCTCATGTTGCCCCAGAGCCATCCCCCCATCTTCAAATTGTGCCCCCTTGTTCTTGCACATCTCTTTTTCTTAATGATGCAACCTTCTTGAACTTTGTTGATTCCCTGGAGGTACTTGAAAGTTTCTATCATGCCCCCCCCCCTTTCCTTGAGGGTATGCATATTAAGCTCTTTTTTTTCTCTCTTCATATCGCTTCTGATGTAGACCCTGTACTATTTTAGTTGCTCTCCTCTGGACTGCCTTCATTCTGTCTATGTCCTTGCAGAGATGGGGTCTCTAGAACTGCATGCAATACTCCAGATGGGGTCTCACCAACTGTCTGTACAGAGAGAGATAACAACTACTTGTTTTCTACTCGTGATGCTTCTCTCTGTGCATCCCAGTATCCCCTCCAGCCCGCCTTACTGCCTTCTCACATTGCTTGCCTAAATTTAGGTAATCTGATATGACTACTCCAGGTCCACTTCCATTTTTGTTGTTGTTAATACCCTCCCCCCCCCACACACACACACACCACCACCATCGTGTACTCTTTCCCTGGGTTTTTGTTTCCCAGGTGCATTACTTTGCACTTCTTTGCATTGAATCTAAGCTGCCATACTTTTGACCATTCCTCCAACCTTGCCAAGTCCCTTCTCATCCTTTCCATGACCCCCTTGTGTAACAACCTTGTTGCACATCTTTGTGTTGTCTGCAAACAGGCATACTTTTCCTTCCAGTCCCTCCGCAATGTCACCTACAATATATAGAAAGAAGCAGACTTTTCCTTCCAGTCCCTCTGCAATGTCACTAAATCATGTGCAACCACAGTCTGCATGCTCAGCCATTCCCAGTGCAAAAATATCAAGTACTCTTCCATCAGTTGCAATGGTTCCAGCAATTTGACCACACCCAAATCATTGCCTCCCAGGTGGATGATCAGGGTATGTAGAGGGTCATGGCACAGAGCTTCGGACATGATGCATGGAAGCAAATTTCCCCACTTTGTCCCCCACCAGCCCTTCTATCAAACTTGTGCACACAGTGGATCCATTAAGAGATTCTCACCCTATCAGAATTGCTTTTCCCTCACTGCCACCCAGTGCATGAATGAAAGGCCACAGATCCACACTTGTTTTCTGGGGAGTCATGATCTGTCAAAGCAAAACAGAAGGTTAAAGTAATTGTGGTCACACATAACTCCCAAAAACTTGGTACCTCAGTGCTCCAGTGACTGGATTTGTGCATCTTTCCAGCCGTCAGCCTTAGCATGTGAGGCAGCAATCTGTATGAAAGGAGTGGTTATTGTACTCCTGCATGTTGACCCCCAGTGCCAACAAAGCCTCATCCACACATGGCAAAATTGAAAATCCGTCAGGAAGACCCATCCTTATGATGAAAAAAGGCCTGCCCATGTTCCCCAATTACTGGAGTTAGTGGAAAACCCACCCCAAATGTCCCATTGAACTCCAAATGGAGACTGCAGGATGCACTAGCAACCTTGCACCACCATGTCTGTCTTGCTTCAGTGCAATTAAATGAAAACCCTAATGGGGGTCACTGCCACAGCATCTTCTGCCAGTATCACTGGTCTGTGGAAGATTTGCATGACTGGATAGCCCCCTGAAAGCCCTGCAAAAAGCCACCAAAAATGCTATTTGAAACAAACATGCCTCTTAAGTGGATGAACAAACCCTGTGTAAGACATCCACCATTTTAACAAAGAGAGCCGGGCCAATCGGATGCCATGTGCACAGTTATCTCAGATCCCCATGGGCCCAACCTTCTAGCATCTTAACACACACAAAAGGCTTGTGTGGTGTTCCTCGCACTTGTAGCCTTGGAGAACCATGAAATACCCACCTGCTTATCCCTAATTTGTTCTCCACAGATAGTCAGTGCCACCATGACTGAGAAAAAGTCTAGGAGTGTGACCTGTCACAGAAAGCCCTCATCCTCCCAGGACTGCAGCCAACACCCTGCACGACAGCCCCCCCCAAATAAGCCCAAAAGCCACAGCCCGCTGAGGCATCAGTGAAGTGCTCTAGCTGTTGGCTTGTAACCACTGCTGGCCAAATGGCCACCCCATTGAATCAGAATAGAAACTCCAACCAAACCCCAAGGTCCTTCAGTATGGACTCGGTATCCCAGATCCTGTGGTGTGCTTGGTGTAACCTGAATCACACTTTGCTAATCCGTAAAAGAAAGTTCAACCCATTGAGATGACTTTGCATGCAGTGTTCAAATGCCCTTGAACCTGTTGCAGCTCCAACAGGGTGATTCTGTGTGCCTGGAACATGCTATGCAGTAGACCCCACAGAGCACTGACTTTCTCTTGGGGTCATACCTCTCAACTGTCCCTGATTTTCAGGTTGACAAATGAATGGTACAGTCGTTGTGTGGTCCTTGTAAGAACAGATCCAGAAGCAAATTATTTGATACCTTTTATTGGACCAACATAGATGTTACACAAAAATGAACAACGTGGTCTAGCTTTTAGACCAACCAGGTCCTTCTTCAGAAGCTTTATGACCATAAAGCTTCTGAAGAAGGACCTGGTTGGTCCAAAAGCTAGAGCTCTTTGTTCTTTTTTGTGTAACATCTAGGTTGGTCTAATAAAAGGTATCAAATCATTTGCTTCTGGACCAGGATTTTCAGGGATGTCCCTTATTTTACTTCAAAATTTTACTCTGTCCCTCCTAAAATGTGTTTCCTTTGCTAAACAGTGGGGATTGTAAGCACAAAATAATGTCAAACATTAAAGTTACAGACTTGTTCTTTTTTTACAAAATGCATTTTGCACTAATCCCCATAGTCTACCAGCTTTCTGGGTGTATATCTCTAATTTTGAATATGTGTCCCTGATTTTGGTCCTTTGTCCCTGATTTTTATAAGCCTTGTCCCTGATTTATGAGGCAGAAGGTTAAGAGATGTGCTTGGGGTAACCAGAACTTGATGGTGACCATGTTAATTTCAATGCCCAGAAACAACTAAGTGCATGGTCCTTCCATTTTGTCTTGGGCCTGGGGAACTCCTAAGTCTTCATACGAGAAAAGCCCCCATCATCTGGGCACAGTGTGCTGTGCCCACCTTGTCCACAAACAGGAGTTCATCCAAGCAGTGGCCCACTTCAGACCTGCCCACCAGCCACAAGGTGGCTCAGTGTAAAAAGGTATTGAATTGCTCAAAGACTGCTCACACCACAGCACAGCTCATGAGAATGCAGTTGTCAACATAGTTCTGTCCCTCGAGCCTCATACCCAATAGGTCCCTGTCAAGGAGTGTACAGGTAGCAAGCAGAATGCATATTGGATGCCTACCTTGCACAACAAAGCCCCATCACCCTTCTCACCCCTTTGATGATTGCATCAAAGAGTGCATATGATGCTGCCATGTCAGCTTGGTCGATGAGATTGACGAACTCCACCTCTGGGTTTGAAAGGTGATTGATCATCTAAAATTCACATGGAGCCTTCTTTGGTACCAATCTGATAGGAGATACCCAGAGGTTGGGATATGAAGGTGATATGATAGGGCCACTAACCCTGCCTGCCACTATCGCCTTAGCTAACTTCACCCTGACTACATCTGGGTGGTCCCTGGAAGATTTGAGGTTCTCTGCCTCACATACCTTCCTGGGACCCTTGTAAGGGACCCAGAAACCTTGCCTAAAACCCTCTGCAAGTGACCATGCAGGCTGCCTATCCAGATGCCCCACCAACCGCAGTTCAATGTGCTCTGCCTTTATGGGGGTTGGGAGGCTTATCCTGCCCCTTCTGAAAGGGCTGAGGGCTGTTCTCTTTTGTGCACTGAGAGAATGGGTGGGGCCATCTGTAGGCAAAGCACTCGTGTCTGTACTGACATGGATCCATTTTGCATGAACCTTGTTTAAAGTAATAACACAGACCCCCATTCCCTCTTTCCCACTGTTCCCTGCTGCATACCCTTTTGAGGGGCAGGGGCTGTTGCATGGGAAAACCACTGCCAGAGTGTTGAATGCCCCCAACAGCTTTGATAGACCGTAACACTGAAAGGCCCAAACTACCCAATGCCCTGCTGGGGTCATTCTGCTTTCTCCTACAAAACTCCTCATCAAATTATAACCAGCCCCAGTCCCCTTTGTTGGCATGTATCACCATGATTCTGCAGTAATAGTTCCAAAGGCCCTGTGCATTTTGTGGATACAGCTTTATTAATAGACCAGGGTAACAGCAGCAGTTAAAAGCCTGGGACACCTCAGAGAGATAGCAGTTCCACATTCTATCCATGTAAGAACATAAGAACATAAGAAAAATGTCGGCAGATGGAGATCGCGTGATCCATCTAGTCTATCCAAAAAAACTCCCTCCCACCACCACGTTGCCTGCAATCTAACCTGTCTGCAATGCCTATCCCATGCAAGTTTGAAATCTGTATCATTTTTGATGCTACCAACTCCTAGGGCAGGCTGTTCCATGGTTCCACCACTCTCTCCATGAAGAAGCCCTTCCTGAGGTTGCTTTTGAACCTGCCTCCCACCAACCTCTAATTATGGCCCCATGTATGTGCTGTTGTGTTGCGCTGAAATAGATTACCTGCCCGAGTTGTGTTTAACCCCTTGACATACTTAAATGTTTTGATCATGTCACCTCTGTTTCTTGTTTGCTCGAGGGAGTATAAATTTAATTTCCCGAGTCACACCTCGTAGGTTTTGTGGTGTAGATCCTGCACCATTTTTGTAGATCTTCTTTGCACCATCTCCAAATGATCATTGTCCTTTCTGAGGTGAAGTCTCCAGAACAGGCCATAGTAATCCAAGTGTGGCCTTACCAAGGACCTGTAGAGAGGCATGATAACCTCCTGCTTCCTACTAGTAATGCCCCTACTAATACAGCCAAGGATGCCATTTGCTTTCTGTGCTGCCTTCTCACTCTGTTTTCCTACCTTTATGTTGTCAGTGATCACTATGCTGATATCTCACTCTATCTGTGTTTCTTTGAGTTGATGTCCTCCCAGTGCATATTTATTTCTTGTGTTACTCCTACCCAGGTGCATTACCTTACATTTTTTGGCACTACATTTTAACTGCCAAACCCTGGACCATTCCTTCAACTTTCTAAGGTAAGCTTTCATGTTGTCTGCACCTTCCTGTGAGTCCACTCTGTTGCAAAGCTTAGTATCGTCTGTGAAAAGGCAAACCTTCCCTTTCAAATTATCTGTGAGGTCTCTGTTAAAGATGTTGAAGAGGATAGGTCCCAGTACTGACCCCTGCGGGACACCACTGATTACACTACTTTAGTTATTTATTCATTCATTCATTCATTCTTGGATTACAAGTACCTTTGAGCACAGGACGGCTCATTTACAAAGGTTCCATGTCAAAGAGTGGAACGGGTAGACACAGACAGACAGAGGATAGCATAATAAATTGTTACATATGTCAGTACAGCATCAACTATACAACATATATAAGCATTCTCAGTTACAAATTTTTAAATACAATTCAGGTGGTATAAACTAAGTGGAGAAGAGTGTGGATAGAAATTGGAGAGGGTCATAGATTGTGAGGGAAGTGTAGCAGCTGGGAGGATTTTTCAAGAGAGAGAAGAGGTAGACAGAAATAGGAGTGAGTTAAGAGAGTGGGGGGTAGCATAAGGGTAGGGTGAGAAACAGGGCATAAGGAAATAGAGGGAGAAAAGAGGGAGGAGGCAGAAACTACAAGGAAAGAGAGAGTGCCAGGGTGGTCATGAGGGCCCTGGATCCAGACAAGTACTTTAAGGTGAATTGTAGGTAACAGAAGCAAAAAACTGGAGATGGAGTGAAGGACTTAAGGCATTGTAGGCCATAGTGAGGAGGGGTAGCTTCCCAGGAGAGCAGAGCTATAATTAAGTAAGGCAATCACAGGTGCTCCCATTCAGGTTTGTGCTGGTGCAGGAGGCTTTTAAACGTGGTCAAATATGGTAAGCCAGTGAGTTCAGAGCCTAGGCCATTAAGCCAATTAGGGGCTCTGTAGAGGAAGGACCGCTGGTACTGTGAGGTCCAGAACTGGGGTAAGAGTAGGAGGTCAGTATCTGATGCCTGGGTATGGGAGACCTTGAGGGATCTGGGCAGAAGGGAGAAGATTCCAGTCAGTAGGACTCCATCGAGTGCTTTTTTAGCTAGTAAATATGATTGATACTTGATCCTTCCTTAGAGATTTAGCAAGCCAGCTTGTACATAAAGATCACATGTATGAGTGAGGCGATCTGAGTCCGTGATGAACCTACAGGCATTGTTCAGTGTTAAGTTTAGCCTTTTTAATGATGTAGTAGAGGCAGCTCCATAGATTACCAGGCCGTAGTCAATTGTGGATAGTACCAAACTGAAGACAGCAAGTTTAAGTGCCTCGACTGTCAGGTACCTTCTATGCCTAAATTGCAAGCCTAATTTAGCATTTGCAGACTTGGCAATGTTCTCAATGTGAGGTACATAGGTGAAATAGCTGTCCAGGGTTACACTGAGGTATCTGAATTGTTGAACTTGTTCAAGGGGCGCTCCAAGGTTGCTTTTTACTGTCATGACATGAGACCTATACTTGTGGTGGGGTGAGGGGAGAACAACAGGAGCTCAGGTATTTTTGTAGTTCAGCACAAGTTTGTGCATTTGAAACCACTTTTCTACTTCAAGGAAACCAAGCTGGAGATTGTTTTCGAGCAAGCGGGATCAGAGTTGTTTGTATAGATGACAGCATCATCCGCGTATAGGAGCGTTCTTAGTTGACAGGAATGAGGTAGGTTGTTTAAAAAGATACTAAACAGGAGAGGACCAAGGATGGACTCTTGTGGGACACCAGATCGGATGATTTGAAGTTCAGAGATGACGCTAGATATCTTCACCCACTGTGATCTGTCAGCAAGGTAGCTCCTAAACCATTTCAGTGTATTTGGTGGGATACCGACTGAGGCAAGTTGATTGAGGAGAAGATTATGATTCACTATGTGTCAAACACTTTTGTAAGGTCGATAAAAATGCGGCACCAACAAGTTTGTCATTGTCAAAGGACTGATGGATGAAGCTGGTAAATTCCAACAAGTCAGTGGTAGTGCTGTGCGTTTTCTTGATGCCATGTTGCTGAGGACATTGTCAGGTATATTTTTTGAGGCAGTCTGTCAACCGGCTGGAAACTATCCATTCGAGGACTTTCGATAAAGGGGGGATTGTTGATATCGGTCTGTAGTTAGAGAGCTGTGAATGATCACCGGATTTATGCACAGGGGGTGACCATCACGGATTTCCATATTTCAGGGAATTGTGAAAGAGAGAAAGACAGATTTAGAGTCTCAGTGATTGGTAGGAGAACTTCATCAAGTGTAAGTGCAAGGAGTTTGAGGTCAAGCGAGTCTCCACTGTGTCTAGATTTGCCCAGGACTTTTGTTAGAAGCTTTCGGACTTGGGTTGGGGAAATCTGTTTGAAATAGAAAGGTGGGTGTTTGGAACTATTCATATCTGTGTTCTTTAGCTGATGGGGCAGGAGCATCATCAAAGAAGCCTTTTTAGAAAGACACCAGACAGATTAGTGAAGGCCGTGTTAAAAGGTGTTTGCAATTTGGAGAGGGTCAGTGATGGGTTTGCCATCCTCCATTAGTACTGTTGACGAGGTCTTGTGTTCTTTTCCTGTGATGTCTTTTATATTCGACCAAAATTTCCCACTGTCACCCCAGGAGTTAGAAAGTAGCTCTCTGTGTAGCCTACTTTTTTCCTGTCGAATTTCCCTGGCACAGGCATTTCTGGCAGCTCTATAAGCCTGCAAATCCTGTTGCTTCAGAGAAGATTTAGCCAGTTGCCAAAGCTGGTCCTGTAGTTTCATTCTGTTTACTATATCTGGTGTGATCCAGGAGTTTACTGTTCCCCGAACCTTCAGTTTCCTAAATGGGGCATGAATATCACAGGCTGCATTGAAGACACTGACAAAGTGTTCAAATGTCATGTTAATATCATCAGCCGTGTCCAGGAAGGACCATTCCTATAAGCGGAATTGTTTTTTTTAGGAGATCCAGATGTCCTCGACCTTCCCTCTACAGAGATCCATTTACTAGCACTCTCTGTGTCCTATTGTTTAGCCAGTTGCTGATCCAATTAACTACCTTTTATCTGACTCCTGTATGTTCCAGCTTGTTTGTTAGCCTTCTGTGAGGGACAGTTTCAAAGGCCTTGCTGAAATCCAGGAATACAATGTCCACTGCCCCTCCCTGATCCACTATTCTGGTGACCCAGTCGAAGAAGTCAATCATGTTGGTTTGACAAGATCATCCCACTGTGAAGCCATGTTGCCTTGGGTCCATTTTTCTGGTATCTTTCAGGTAGGCCACTATCCTCTACTTTAGCAATGACTCCATAATTTTCCCTATGACTGAGTTCAGACTGACAGGGCTGTAATTACCTGCCTCTTCTTTGGTCCCACTCTTGTGCAAGGGCACCACTGTTGCCCTTTTCCAATCTTGAGGAATTTACACGCTGTCTAGTGACTTGTTGAAGAGCTCAGCCAGTGGTGTAGCTAGTTCCTCTCAAAGTTCTTTTAAAACCTTAGGGTGTATGCCATCAGGTTCCATGACCTTGTCCATCTTGAGTCTACTCAGCTCTTCTAGGACCCTTTCCTTAGTGAAGGGGCTAGTGTCCACTCCCTAACCATTGTGCCAGCCATTATTCACTCTAGGCAGCACCCTGCTCTTGGCAGCGCCCTGCAGACCAGCAGGTCAGAAATCTGCAGTGACTTTCTGTGAACGTTTTCTGTGAAACAACAATACTTGAGGTCATCAGCCAGCTGAGGGAGTTCAGCAGTGAACCAAGCAGCTGAGTACGTCATCAGGGGTGGGTCAGAAGCAGTTAAAAGCCCAGGATATCTTGCGGCACTTGCGCAAGCGGCACTCATGTGAGTGGCTCTTGCAGGAGTCGCGAGAGTCCTTGTTGTGAGTCACAGGTGGGAGTACTGGTGGGAGGCTGTTATTTTTTTTTTTTGTTACTTTAGCAAAATTTGGTTTATAGATATAGTTTTATTATTAGTATCAAAGCTTCAATATGAAAATAAAGGCAAATCTGAAAACTGAGGACCATTATTGTTTACTGTGTTTGTTTAGTTTGTTAACAATTTTAAACTGTTTAACTGCTAAAGGGGCCAACACAATTTGGGAGCTTTCAACATCATTTGAAGAGACTTCAAAAAATATGATAGGCGATATGAGTGGCTACTTAGTAAGCAGAGGCTATCATGAAATTAAAGCTGCTGCTTTAAGTGATAAAGGATTCACCCAAACTAATTAGCTGTAGTTTCGTATCTCACAAAGGAGCAAGGGGCAGCAGGAGATATATTATATATAAAAAGGATTTGAGAACCTTTCTTCTGCTATTTTTTGTTGCTTCTGCGGGGTGATTTAGAAAGAAATCCTGGACCTATTGAATAGTCTAGAGCTCACAATTGTAAGGGTCTGAAACTTTGCCACTTAAATGTTAGGACCATTTTGGCACATTTTGATGAAGTCCAAACATGGGTTAAGATGGGAGAATTATAATATTGTGGCCTCCAGTGAATCTTTGCTAAAAACTAACATTTTAAATGAACATATAAGGTTGTATGGGTACCACATTTATGGATCTAATAGAGTTAAGAGAAAGGTGATGGTGTTATAATTTATATAAAGGATTATTTTAGTTGTGAGTTAATTGAATCAAGGAATTTTAATGGTACTACTGATTTCCTAACCCTGAAAGTGATGCTTGGGGGATTATTGGGAGCTTCATTCTTTGTTTCCCATGTGTATTTGCAACCTAAAAGTACTAAAGATGAACTAGCTGTATTGAAAAGATTGTTGGTGGTCACAAGGGAAACATGGAGCATATTATCCTGGAAGATTTTAATTTAGATTGGTTGGTTTTAGAACACAAAAACAAGATCCAGTCAGTCAATGGAAATGTACTGTATACTGTGTGTGCTCCTGTGCAGTTCAGTTGGTGGCTGGCCATGGTGGTGTGGGTGGGCTGTGCCAGTCACCAGCTCTGGTTAGGTCGGGGGGTGGTGGGTCACTGCTCAATGGGTGAGGGAGTGGGGGGGCCACTTGACTACCATGAACAGGGGAGATTACAATGATTATATGGATCAGGGCTCAGGGAGGGGGGATCCACTAGACTACCAGGGACAATGCAGCAGGGTGATTATTTTTATTATATATGTGATTGTGGATGGGGAGGGGGGACCACTATACTACCAGGAACAATGGGAGCAGGTGATTATATTTATTATATATATATGATAGGGGCTGGGGAGGGAGTAACCCCTAGACTACCTGGGACAAAGGGGATTGGGAATTGTTTTATTTTTTCTGTGATTGGGGCTGAGGAGGGACTACTGTACCACCAGGGTTCCCTGCCCTTACTAGTGGGCAGTCGGGTATGAGCAATAGTTAGGGCAGAGTTTCAGAACAAAAATCTGCACTGCTGCTGGGGGCCAATTTGCATTTCTGAAAGGTTTCAATATTGTGCTGTGCCACATATGCATGGGAGCCCCTCATTTGCAGCACAATACTGTGCACATCGGTGCCATCAGGGGTGTGCATGCATCTGTGCCCTTTGAATATGGGCATGCCCCTGACAGCTGGTACATTTCCAAACATTTTGAAAATCAGCCCCAAAAGAATAAATCAGATTCCACTTTTAAGGAATATGGCTATTATTGTAATATAGTTAAGAAAGCTATTAAAAAGGCAAAACAGGAGTATTATAAAAAGAACCAACTTGAAAATGCAGAAAATACAACGTTATTCTGGAAATCCTTTCAAGGTGTTTATAAACCAAAAATGAAGGATAATATTGTTAACATAGTAGCAGGGTTTATGAAATGTTATGAAGAAAAAGATTTTGCAAGAGAGCTAAATTAATTTTTTTACTGACGTGTCTAATTGCTAAGATAAAATAAATGTGCTTTCACAAAGATTTAGTAAAATTAATGTAGAAGTTAGTGAATTAGTGCCTACATTTAATTTCTTAAGGTAAACAATGGGGTTGACCTCTTAAAAAACATAAATGGCAATAAAGGAACTGGGATCGATGGACTCCACCATAAATGATTGAAATTGGGGACACATTATCTAGTTAAACCTATAACATTCTTGATAAACACATCACTGTGCCAAAGTAGGGTCTCCTTATGCTGGAAAACTGCAAAAATGACCCCCATTTTTAAATCTGGGGATAAAACCGTAATGACAAACTATAGGCCTATATCAGTTCTCCCAACCTTACCAAAGATCTCGGAAAAGGTCATATTTGGTCAGTTATCAGATTTTCTTGAAACAAACAAGCTATTAATTCCAGATCAGTATGGGTTTAGGAGTCAATATAGCACAGTGACGGCCTTGGTCAGAATGACGGAGGATGCTCACAGCAATATGGAACAAGGATTGCTAATGGGCTATCTTTGTCGACCTGGCCAATGCCTTAAACCTCGCAGATTATACTGTACTAGTAAAAAAAATTAAAATACATAAAGTAAGCAATTATATCACTTGTTGGTTTCAGGATTACCTATCTAACAGGGCACAAATAACAAAAATAGGTAAATGCATATATAAGACCCCCAAAATTAGTCTGGGTGTTCCTCGGGGCTCCATTCTGCATCCACTCCTGTTTTCCATGAACAAAAATGATCTCCCAATATGCGAGGGAATGTCCATGACAATGTATGCAGATGACACAACACTGTATTGCGCTGGCAAAACAGGAGCTACCCTAAAGGAGTGCCTGCAGGATACCTACGATATGATAAGTTACAAAACTGGTTCTGTAGAAACAGATTATTGTTGCATAAAAAGAAAACAATAAGTTACAAAACTGGCTCTGTAGAAACAGAGTATTGTTACATGAAAAGAAAACAAGGGTGATGACTTTCAGAATGAGGCAAAGATTAAATGCACTTGGACAAGAATTGCATAATATAGGATCTGAAAATGAACCATTAAGTCTCATGGAAAATTTCAACCATTTAGGCGTTGTTCTTGATCAAACACTATCTATGCAAGATCATGCAAGCAAAGTAGCAGTAATAGTAAATAGTAAGCTAGATTATCTTTATAGAAATCAAAATAACTTAACAAAGGAAGCTAAAGAAGCAGTTGCAAAGCAGGTGTTGCTTCCTGCCCTAGACTATAATTCAAGTTTGCTATATCAAGCTCCTGAAAGTGTTGTCTAAATATGTTGTTACATTTAATAACATATGTAGATGTGTAACAAAATCTCCCAAGCAGACTCATCATTGTGAATGATATACATATGAAAAAGTTTTGGCACCGTGGGATACTATTTTCAGAAAGTTGCAAGTTTTGCACAGAAAGTACTTTAAACAAATGTACTTGACATTTTAAGAGAAAAAGTAGTCCCAGTCACAAAATGTATGCCTTTATGAAATACTTCAACCAAATGGATTAAAGAAAAGCATATAAAAACAAAGTTAGCTGAAAGACTGTTTTCATTAAATGGACCTACGCTGTTAAATTAGTGCAACAGGATATTGATTTGTTTGTAAAGTATCTTGTATTCAAACAAAATTTGTACAATAGATTGTGAGTATCTACTACATGTGATGGTACAAATGTTGTTTAAATTATAATACTGTGGGCATCGTTTATATGAATTTGTACAAATGTTGCATGAAATGGTACAAATGTTGTGTAAAGTTGAACATGTGTTGCATGAAACTGTGTAAATATTATTTAGCTAGCTCTCTGCATAATATTTTTAAAATGTAACATTTTTATATTTTTGTATTTGATCTTATGTAACATTTGTAGCTCCTGTGTTGTACCCTTATCCCCAGGGGTGGCTGAAAATGGATCTTTCTAAGCTAGCCCACCTTCCAGGTTAAAATGGAAATGAATAAATAAAATAAATATAGAAACCTGCCACCCAATTTTCATATGTACATCTTTTGACCACCTTCCTTCGACACTTGACACCATGATCATTATCCTTATCCCTGTCCTTGACTTTCTCTAGCTCTGGCTTCTTGGGCCTATTGAGTAGTGTAAAGACACAAATAAGCACACCACTCACAATTTGTTGGCACGTCTTCTCTGAGAGGTGGGGAAACAACAGGCTGACAGGTACAGTAGTAACATATGATCCCTTGCTTTACTGTGCTGGCCCCCCTGCCAGCAGCTGTTGCCCACCTGGCCCGTGCCACCCAGAGGTGCCTCAGATGGCTTCTTCTCATGCACTGCCAGCAAGGCCAGTACCTTATCCAACTTCTTCTCTAGTGATGGAGGCTTAGCAGGAGGACCCACCAACTGAGGAAGTGGCACCAACTCCTCTGGCTGGGGGGATTGCTGGGTTGCATCATGGGAGTGTTGGTGGAGGTGGCAGGTGGCCCACTGGCTGCAATACTGGCAGTGCTGCAGTCAGAGCTTGGGGTGATGGGGAATGCTGCTAATGTGCACAGCAGAATCTGCACTAGGAATGGCACCAAAAAGGGAACCATCTGCAGGCATGACAGTGGTGTGAGCGGTACTGGTGGTGGAAGTGGAGGTGCTGGTAGCACAGCCAATGGAACTGGGACAAGAACTGGTATGGCAGGGGAACCAGACTCAGGGACATAGCCAGCATCGACTGAGATACCCCTACCAGGGCCTGCCAATGTCCCCTTGCATGACTTCCACCACTACTTGAGTTGTGGCACACTTGGTGTGGACCTCAAAGTGTTCTCCTCAGCAATTCACTCAGTTCATCATCTGACATGTTACCAAATTCCAGCATACCTGGCTGAGGAGGTACAGGCATCAGAGGATCCTGTTGGGGCTTCTATGTCCTCCCTCATTTGCCCATAGTCACAGGGGCCAGTTTCTGTGAGGCCAGTGGCTGTGGTATCACTGGCTCAGGCTGTAGTAGTGGTGCTCCAGCTCAGCCTGCTGTATCTGGTTCCCCTACATTGCTAAGGACTGTTTCCCACCATGCCTTTCTTTCACCCATAACAGGGCCACAAACTGCTACTCAAATTCTACCCTTGTACTAAGTCTGGAGTCAGTCATCCTTGCTGTTCAATCTGAAAAGAGATAAAGCACAACCAACCCACAAAACAACACTGTCAGCAGCCTTACCCCCCTCCTCATAACTATACAACATGGTATACTGTGGGAAGGTAGGAATTACTGCTATCCACCATGCCATATCTTTTATGCACCCCATTCTTTTGTTTTGTGTGTATGTCTCATGTAAGAAGTCAAGCACAGTCTAAAGTTCACTGCAGTTGAATAACTTGTTTCTTCAAGGAAAATACCAATAATATTTAATGTTGTAGAAAGAGGAATCAAAAACATATACAGTTTATAGTGAAAGAGGTTTTATGATGTGGAATCAGTACTGAAGGTGGTAACCTAATTCACCTTACAGTGCACCCATGCTTGTGAAAATCAGAATCCCAATGTGTTGCAGCCTGCCGTGCCACTGTTTACCAATCTTAGCCCCCATTTTCCCCTTTTATACATTAATGATTTAAATAACATTGTAAACTAAAATTGTAAGTATCTTGGGGGATAGACCCACTATGTGCAGTGCTTATAACCAGAACCCAGAATTGAGAATGAACTGAAAACAGTGAATTAGGCCACCTGGTCAATTGCTCCCACCAAGACTGCTGGAGGTGGTTCACCAGCCATGACTAGGTTCCCTCCTACTTATTTAAAAGAGATGCAGCCTTTACATCCCCTTATGATATGGTAGTCACCAACTACGGAGTGCCCCCTGACACTATGAAATATTTAAAAAGATGCAGCCTTTATGTCCCCTTATGATACTAAGTTCCCGTGATAGACGGGCACTTGGAAATATGATTGAAATTAAATTCTATCAGGAAGGGGTGGGAAGAAAGTTGAAGAATGTTGCACAGCTCATATTTATCTTTCATACATGTTAAAATGTGCACATTTTATAGGGGATGAGACATTATATACTAAAAAATGTATTATACATTTGTGATTTCTAGATATTCAATGGTATGCATAAACAAATCACAGTAGTACTAGTGAAACACAATCTTTTTGCTGAAACCTGTGGAAGTGGGAAGGGGACAGGGAGCCACCAACCAGGTCAGCAACATCCACTACGTGGCCCAACATGAGGTACTAGTCCCCCACACTCTGAAACTACAGCAGCAACACCTGTTCATGCCAACAACCAAGGCAACCGAATGATGCAGCAAACAGCCTGAGACATAGTCTGATGCTATCAAGATGGGAAGGTAGAAATGAGCCTGAGACCTACTAAGATCTCAGTTAAAATAAATGAACACTTAAAATAAAGAAAACTGGCTAATGCACCCACCATTTAACAGGCTGTTTTTTACATACTATTTTTTGTGAACTTTCTTACACAACATGCTTATGTTAACAGGATCTGACTATCAGGGGTGCATTCTGCTATTAATTTAGAGTACACCTGAAAGCAACACCATCATTTCTCTAAATAACCTAACAAATAAGAGGTTATAAATATTCAAATAGCAGATCCTGAAGTTATCAAGCAAGTTAGTTAAGAAACATTTTGCTGAACATAAGCATCGCTTCTTCTAATCAACAAGGTAGAACACATGGATGATGCCAAAACCACACAGTCACACCCACCTCCCTGCAAGGATGTGGGCCATGACACTGGAAGGTGAGATCAGTCAGATACCTGCTTCTTTGATATCAGTGGTAACAGACACTCCGAAACAGAAACTCACCTTTTTTTCTAGTATGTTTGCCCTTACACTGTTGTAATCCACCAAGCATGGGGCACGCCACAACCACATGACCTGCTTACTCAGGTTTCTTTGGGATCTGACTAACCCAGTGGCATCCATTATGTGGCTGTCTCAGTGTGCTGCTGATTCCTGCACCCCCAGGCTTGCCTAAATGAGTGCCACCCATCCTACTACTGAAGTTTTAGCCTGTATTGCCTCTGATCTCTGTGCTTAGTCCTATAGTTAAAACAGCTGTCCCTGCTGAAGGGGTGGGAGAGGGCCCCGCTGCTTGCAAGCCTGGGCCAACTGCCCACATGGTGCTTGATATCCTACTAGATGCCAACTCACCATCTCAGCTCCTGGTCCACTACTAGTCATGAAACCAGTCTGGAGCCCCAGCCCCAGCACCCTAGAAAATGTAATCTCTGAGTACCCTGCTCCAAAAGCCAAATGAGGTTTTCAGATGTGTGTGAGCTAGTTAAAACAGAACCTGTCCCCTTCATAAAACAAAAACTAGCATACCAGACAAAACCAACACTAAATACATTAACAGTCTGGATGCTAAGCCCTACTTCATGAAACATAGAAACATAGACTTTGACGGCAGATAAGGACCGCTAGGCCCATCTAGTCTGCCCATTTCCCTACCTACAGGATAGGCCGCAGATCCTATTTAACCAACAGCCTATATCTTCCTGCCCCCCACAAAAATTGCCTTATGTCTGTCCCATGCATTCTTGAATTCTCCCACAGTTTTAGACTCCACAACTTCCTCAGGAAGGCTGTTCCATGATCCACTACCCTCTCTGTGAAATAATACTTCCTCACATTGCCCCCTGAACCGCCTCCTTCTATCTTTTAAATTGTGTCCCATTGTTCTTGCAAGTCTTTTTTCTGAAAGATGCTACCCTCTTGGACTTTGTTGATTCCCTTGAGGTACTTGAAAGTTTCTATCATGTCCCCCTCTCCTTCTTTCCTCAAGGGTATACATATTAAGCTCCTTTAGTCTCTCCTTATCGGCTTCTCTTGCAGACCCTGCACCATTTTAGTTGCCCTCCTCTGGACTGCCTCTATCCTGTCTATGTCCTTGCGGAGATGGGGTCTCCAGAACTGGACACAGTATTCCAGATGGGGTCTCACCAACTGTCTGTACAGAGGGATAACAACTTCCTGTTTTCTGCTGCTGATGCCTCTCCTATACATCCCAGTATACCCCGCCCTCCCTACTGCCTTCTCACATTGCTTGCTAACCTTAAGGTCATCTGATATGATTACCCCCAGGTCCCTTTCCTGTTTTGTCATTGTTACTACTCTCACCACCCATTGTGTATTCTTCCCTGGGTTCTTGTTTCCCAGGTGCATTATTTTGCACTTTTTGCATTGAATCCTAGCTGCCATACGTCAGACCATTCCTCCAACCTTGCCAAGTCCCTTTCATCCTTTCCACGCCTCCTTGTATCAACCCTGTTGCAGATCTTTGTGTCATCTGCAAAAGGCATACTTTTCCTTCCAGTCCCTCTGCAATGCCACTGATGAAGACATTAAAAAGGACTGGACCCAATACTGAACCTCGCGGTACCCCACTAGTAACCCGCTTCCTTTCTTCAGAGTGGACTCCATTTACAATTACCTTCTGTGTCCTGTTGTCCAGCCAATGTTTTACCCAGGCTACCACCCTGGGACCCACTCCCAGGCTGGTTAATTTGACTAATAATCTTTTGTGTGGGACTGTGTCAAATGCCTTGCTAAAGTCTAGGTAGGCCATGTCCACAGCCCCTCCCTGGTCTACTACTTTGGTCACCCAGCCAAATAAATCTATTAGATTCGTCTGACATGACCTTCCCGGTGTGAACCCATGCTGCCTTGGATCCTGTGCTCCACTGACCTCTAGGTACTCAACTATTCTTTCCTTCAGAAGTGACTCCATCACTTTCCCTACCACAGAGGTCAGACTGACAGGTCTGTAGTTTCCTGCCTCTGCCTTGGTCCCACTTTTGTGAAGAGGAATCACATCCTCTTCCTCCAGTCCTCGGGTACCACACCATCCTCCCATGATTTATTAAAAGAGTAGCCAGTGGTTTCACTAGTTCCTTCCTTAATTCTTTTTAGAATTCTGGGGTGAATTCCATCAGGACCCATTGCTTTGTCCACCTTCAGTTTTAGGAGTTCTTGCAGAACCCTTTCTTCTGTGAAAGGACTGGGATCGACCCCCTATCAAGAGTGCTTCTGTTAATTGGATTAGGCACTTCCTCCTCTTTTGTGAATACTGAGCAGAAATATTCATTTAGTATTCCTGCTTTTCACTGTCCCCTCTGCCCACCCACCGTTTATTCTATTCAGCCTCACTATCCCTCCCTTTGTCTTTCTCATTCGCTGATGTACCTATAAAGGTTTTATCCTTCTTAACTGAGTTGGCTATCTTTTCCTCAGTTTGGGCCTTTGCTATTCTGACTTCCCTCCTGCTTCTTTCTGCCTTAACTGGTACAGCCTCTGTCCTGCTCCTTCTGTGTTTCCTTATACTTCTGGAATGCTATCTTTTCTTCCTGACTTTCACAGCCACCTCTCTTGAGAACCATAGTGGCTTTTTCTTTCGTTTTGATTTGTTTATTTGCTTCACACAAAGGCTTGTTGCCTCTGTGATGGCAGTTTTGATAATTCCTCATTGTTGCTCCACACCTCCTTCTAGCCTGTTTGCTAGTGCTTTTCTGAGGCACTCTCCCATCTTGCCAAAGTCAGCCCTCCTAAAGTCCAGTACCCTCACTTTTGTATGGCTTGACTGTAGCTGAGTTTAACGTGAACCACACTGTTTGATGGTCACTTGTCCCCAGATGGCAACCCACTTCTAGATCTGAGATCCTCTCACTGCCCCGTTTGAGATATGAGGGTCTAAGATTGTTCCCTCACAAGTGGGTTCTGAAACTAGCTGTCTAATGCCTGCCACCTGTAGGGCATCAAGAATGGCCCTGCTCTTGGATGTTGCTGCAGCAAATGTGCTCCAGTTAACATCTGGCATATTCAGGTCTCCCATCAACAGTATCTCCCCTTTCTCTGCCATTCTAAGAATGCCTTCCATCATATCCTTGTCCATTCCTTCCCCTGACATGGGGGTCTGTACACAACCCCTGTGCGGATTGTGGTGCCCTTTCCAGTCTCCAGGGTGACCCACAGTGCCTCCTCTCCTCCCTGTTTAATCTTTTGTTCAGTTGCTTTTATCCCTTCCTTTACATGGAGAGCTACTCCTCCCCCTCTTCTCCCCTGCCTGTCTCTCCTGTAGGTTATGTACCCTGGTATGTTAACATCCCAGTCATGGTTCTCTGTGTACCATGTTTCTGTGACTGCTACGATATCCAGGCATCCCTCTTCCATTAAGGCCACCAGCTCAGGAGCTTGTTGCCCAGACTATGGGCATTGGTACTCATTACCTCCATTTCCTGATGGCCTTTCCCCCTTTTGCCCCATCCCTGTCCTTCTTGCCTTTGTCACTTTCTCCATTTACCCTGCCCTTCTCCCTATCGACACCTCCATGTTGGTGTTTGCCACACTTACTACCGTGATTGTTTGAGGGGCTAGGATTTTCCTGTTACTTTCAGTGCCTCCCTTGGCTAGTTTAAAGCTTTCCAATGAAGCATTTAAACCTATCACCTAGGATCCTGGTTCCCCTCCCGGACAGATGCAGCCCATCATGCCAGTATAGGCTTGCATCACTCCAAGTGGACCCCCAGTCCCCAATGAAGCCAAATCCCTGAGCTCCACACCAGTTTTTCAACCACTGATTGAATCCCATGGTATGGAACACCCTAGCCTCTCCTATGCCATAGATGGGTAGCACCTCCGAGAATACTGGAATACTGCACACTGTTCCTTAGCCCCACAAAAGGATTCTAGCTTAAAATGGAATCAAAGCATTATGCATACATTAAAATAAATATTTTCCCATCCCTCATTTCTCACAACTTACCCTGAGCAATAAACGAATGGCTGAAGATCCCGTCAGCCTGTCAGAACTGCTATGCTGGAGCTGGGAGGAAGTTATCTGCTGGAAGAGAAAAGCTGACAGAGGGCAAAGCCCCAAACACACAGCCTTAAAGGGAAACAGGCAGCTTCCCAGGAAGAAGAATGCAAGACCAATAGGTCTCGCTGAGCTAAAACACACAGTAATGATATTTTGTTAGTAACTTACAGTGCTGTAATTTTAATGCTTATCTGCTTGATCCTGTGACCCTCCACCCGCCATTATTTTCCCACAGTCCCCTGTGGCCAGTCTTCTGAAGATGCACCTGACAGGCTATGCCATTGGGGACTCCTATGTGCCACTATAGTGCTTGAAAAAATTAACACTTATACAGCTAATGTTTGCACTTCTTTTTTTTTTTTATTTACATTCTATACTCCCTGCACACTGTGGTGGAGCTCTGCCCCGAACCACCTGTCTGCAAGCCCAACCACCGCCAACCAACCCCTAGACCCCCCATGGCTTGCCCCCCATGGCAGGGCTGGGAAGGGAGCTTCCACCCTCCCTGGAGCACAATCCAACTCGGGGGAAGTGGCGGTGGCAGACCAGCATGGTCGAGGCTTCATGAAGCCCCTGGCTTCCATTTTCCCTTTTCTGGTGACCCCCTCCTGACACATGAATGTGCATGTGTGGGGGCACATGCACGCCATGATCACCGGCTGCATGCCATCCCAGCCTGTGCCACCCCTCCATCCCCCAACAGAGGGCGACTGACAACTAGAGCAACAATCCCTCCCTCCCTGAGTGAGGAGAGCAGCCCTCTGGATTCTCAATCCTCTCTTGCTCCTGCTGACCCCAATAGCCCAGGCTTGTTCCCAAATCTGGGTCACTGGTGTATCGCAAGGTGTGGCATCCAGTGCCTCAACCTCCAGCGCCACCGGGCCAACCCAAATGTTTGCATTTTGTTGGTAATTAATCAACTGAGGAAAGTGCTTTCCTCGGTCGATTGATACCCGTATTCAAAGTGCAAACATACTCTGCATAAGTTGTAATCTTTTCAGACATTATAGTGGCATCCAGAAGTCCCCTGCAGCATAGCCTGTCAGGCGCATCATCAGAGGGCTGGCCACAGGGGACTGTGGGAAAATAATGGTAGGCAGTGGGTCACAGGATGGACCAGATAAACATTAACATTGCAGCCCTGTAAGTTACTAAGAATGTCACTACAGTGTGTTTTAGCTCAGCGGGACTTATAGATCCTATGTTATTCTTCCTGGGAAGCTAACAGTTCTTTTAAATAACCCAGGCTCCTCCCTTCCAGAATGTAACATCTGCCCCCTGGAAACCCTGCCTACCTGCCTGACCCAACCCCTGGTGAATGGATGCTAACCCCTTGCCTGTTCAGGTGTCATTTGGGGGTGCACCCTTAGACAAATCTCACTTGCTACAGTCCTTTGCAGGCTCTTTCTCTCCATGGTAAATAGACTCACCTTCAGTTTGTGGTATTCATACCCTAAGAATGCATGTGAGACCACTCTTACATCCATAAGACTGTTCTCCATGGACATATTAACATACAGATGATAGACTGGTGGAAATGGACAACTATTTACAAGTCATATTTAATCAAAGAAAAAAAATGCCTGTTTTTTATATAAAAATTTTGCCATTTTTGTGACATATTGAGCCAGTGTAGGACAGACTTATACACGGTGTGTCAGTTCAGTGGCTATCTTTATTCTACCCAGAGATAGTGGTCTTGCATCACTGGACATACACAAAGGAAAGCTTACTGTGCATGACAGGAACTTACATATATAATGGACTACAATACCCATATGTATAAACTACAACTCTAATCCACTTCCTACTATATATATATCCAGGTATATACTACCATACATATCAATACATATACTACATTCCTCCCCCTTAGACAGAGACTTGTCTAAAATACTCAACAGTAACATTTCTAACTTCCGGGCCGAAGTAGACTGGTACCCAAAAACAAGTTCAGGGGATTATTCTGCCCCTTGGGTAGAACTTGCCACTAACTAAGTAATAGTACAAGTAAGAGTTCAGTAACACAGAGGTACAAGTTCATTACATGACTTTAAAGGTCAAGTCTTTGTGGTGGTCTTCGGTGCCTCAGAGGATATCTGCAGGCTGGAATAACCGCTGCTAGTGGAACAGGTGTTTCATTGTTATTTGGCTCCAGTGGAACTTCACAGGGAGGAGCAAAGTCCTCTGTGTCACTGTCCTCAGCTGTAGTGCCATCTTCTGCTGCATTTGCTGGAACCTTGGAATGCAATAGGTGATCCACATGTACGTGAACAAGTCAATGTCCCACACAAACTGCGTAAGTCAAAGGTTCACATGTTTCAATCATCACCGCAAGAATCCAAGAAATTTTAGGATGTCTACAGTCTCGAACCATCACCTCTCCCAGTAGAAAAATCTGTACTGGCTTTGTTGACTTGTCATGACCCTTTTGCTGTTGTAGTTAATGATTTGCGACAGGGTCGGCCAAGTCCGGCTTGAGCAATGACAAACGGGTACAAGGTTGATGTTTTAGGAACAGTTCAGCAGGTGTTCACTCTATGACCATATGAGGAGTGTTTCTGTAAGCAAACAGAAAACGAGCCAACCTTTGAGCTGTAGGTATGTGCCATCTCTCTGCAGTCCTCGAGATGTGAAAAATGGAATACTATCACATCGGCTTCCTTCATAGTAAAATCATTGCATGGCAGTCTCATCAATGCATCTGCATTTGCGTGCTTTTGAGAATGTCTGTATTCGATGTCATAGTCATATGCCAACAAAATCAGGGCCCATTGCTGCATTCAGAGTGCTGCAATAGTTGGTATCACAGCCTTTGGCCACAGAATTGCCAGTAGAGGCTTGTGATCTGTTAGCAGAACGAATTTACATCTGTACAAGTACTTATGGAACTTCTTAACACCAAACATTATGCTCTAGGCTTTTTTCTCAATCTGAGCATAGTTTCTTTTGCTTGGGGACAAGGTCCAGGAAGTAAAAGTGATCAGGTGTTCCTCTCCAGAAGGTAACACATGAGAGATGACAGCCCCCACTCCATATGGTGATGCATCACATGCCAGCCTCAGAGGTTTGACTGGGTCACAGTGCGCTAACCATTTGCTGCCTAGAAGATGTTTCTTACAAGCCTTGAATGCTTCTTCACACTGTGGTGACCAATTCCATTGAGCCTGTTTCTGTAGCAAGTCATGGAGTGGTTGCAACAATGTAGAAAGATGGGCTAGGAATCGTCCATAGTAGTTCAAGAGGCCTAAGAATGATCTTAACTCTGTCACATTTGTTAGTGCAAGTGCCTTGACTACAGCATCCACCTTGCTGTCTGTTCGGCATAGGCCTTTGGTGTCAATCTGGTGACCTAGGTACTCAGCAGAATTTTGCAGAAATTGGTATTTTGCTAGCTTTACTCTCAGCCCATACCATTGCAGTCTGGCCAGAACTTGGTCCAGGAGTGTCAGATGCTCTTCCACTGTGTGTGCTGTTACCAAGATATTGTCCATAAAGCATACTACATGATCCAGTCCATGCGTTATCTGGTCCATTGTGTTCTGGAAAATTGCTGGTGCTGTGGAAACTCCATATGCCAAGCAATGATACCGATAAAGTTCCTTGTGGGTGCTGATGGTTAGATTCGGTTCCAACTCTGGTTCCAGTTCCAGTTGCAGCAAGTCCAACTTGTTAAAGAACCTGCCCCCTGAGAGTGTAGCAAACAAGTCCTCTGCATTGGGTAATGGGTATTGATCTTGCTGTATACAATGGTTCACTGCAACCTTGTAGTCACCACACAACCTCACTGCTTTGTCTCGTTTCAGTACCACAAAGATAGGGGCAGCCCAGTCACTCCTCTCTACTCCTGAGATGATATCATGGCTTTTGAGATGGTCCAGTTCATTCTCTACTGCTTCCCTTAAATCATATGGTACTGGCCAAGGCTTGTGGAAAATTGGAATTGCCCCCATTTTCACTCAAATCTTTGTCTTGAAATCCAGGATTGTGCCGTAACCATCCTGGAAAATAGGACCACGTTTGTCCAATACTTTCCTTAGTGCATCTTGAGGTGCTTTGATCACCATATTTGAACTGAAGATCTTTTACCAGTTCAATTTGATCTGCATGAGCCAGTCTCTGCCTAGTAATGCAAATCTTTCTCCTTGTACCACCACCAGAGGCAAGGTCCATGTTCCTCCCTCATATGTGACTGGCACTTGGATTTCCCCTAGTACGGGGGTTTGCTCTCCCATGTAAGCCAGGAGCTGAATAGATGATGGTTGCAATGGGCACTGCTGAAGTTTCTCAGTAGATGTTCTTTGGCACAAGAGATACTGAGTCTCTGGTTTCTAGCTTCATGCTCACTGGGTTGCCTGCTAGCTCAAGCTGGAGGTAAATTTTCTGCTGCTTGTGCCCATGTTGCATAAACCACATGAACAGGTGCAGTGCCTCATCTTCTGTTTCAGTGTTTGCAGTGCCATCTGTGACACACTGTGCAGCAGCAGTCCGTGATGTACTTTTGCACACCCTTTGTTTGTGACCCACTTTTCTGCAGCTGCGGCATTTCTTGTGTTGAAATCGGCATGTGCTTTGATGGTGGTTACCTCCACATCGGTAACATGGGTTTGACTTTGTGGAAGGGCCCTGTGGTGCTGGCTTCCAAAATGTTTGGGGTTGCTGACAAACGGGTGATGGACCACTGCCTGGTGTAGAATGTCCCTTTTGTTCTAGGGTATGGATAACCTTGTGAACTCCACTTCCTTGGGGTTCAGAATGTCCTGCCAGTGCTTGGGAGCCTTTCTGAGCAAGCTCCATAGCAACTGCAATGTCACAAGCTGTCGCAAAGTCTAGTTTCTTTTCTTGCAAAAGCTTTTTTCTGTAAGCTTCCCCTCTCAGACTGCAGACAAAGTGATCCCGGAGGGCACCATCCAGGGACTTGCCAAATGCACAAGTGCATGCTAGACCCTTTAATGCAATGATGTAGCCAGCAACAAGTTTCACTTACTCTTGGTTGTGATGATAGAAGATGTACCATTCAGCAATGAGAAGGGGCTGGGGTTTGAAATGCTTTGCAAGTGCCTCAGTGACTTGCGCATATGTTAGAGTCATATTTTAGAGTCAGGAGTCAAAGACTGTTGAGTACCTAGAGGCCAGTGAGGCACAGGACCCAAGGCAGCATGGATTCACAATGGGAAGGTCGTGTCAGATGAATCTAATAGATTTCTTTGACTGGGTGACCAAAGTAGTAGACCAGGGAGGGGCTGTGGACATGGCTTACCTAGATTTTAGCAAGGCATTTGATACAGTCCCACACAAAAGATTAATACACAAGTTAGCCAGCCTTGGAGTGGGTCCCAAGGTGGTAGCCTGGATAAAAAATTGGCTAGACAACAGGACGCAAAGGGTAGTAGTAAATGGAGTCCACAGTGAAGAAAGGAGGGTTACTAGCGGGGTACCGCAGGGTTCAGTACTGGGACTGGTCCTTTTTAATGTCTTTATAAGTCACATTGCAGAGGAACTGGAAGGAAAAGTATGTCTCTTTGCAGATGACACAAAAATCTGCAACAGGGTTGATACACCAGATGGAGTGGAAAGGATGAGAAGGGACTTGGCAAGGTTGGAGGAATGGTCAAATGTATGGCAGCTCAGATTCAATTTAAAGAAGTGCAAGGTAATGCACCTGGGAAACAAAAACCCAGGGCAAGAGTACACAATGGGGGGTGAGATACTGACAACAGTAAAAATGGAAAGGGACCTGGGGGTAATTATATCAGATGACCTAAAGGTGGGCAAGCAATGTGAGAAGGCAGTAAGGAAGGCTGGGGGATACTGGGATGCATAGGGAGAGGCATCAATAGTAGAAAACAGGAAGTTGTTATCCCTCTGTACAGACAGTTGGTGAGACCCCATCTGGAGTACTGTGTGCAGTTCTGGAGACCCCATCTCTGCAAAGACATAGACAGAGTGGAGGCTGTCCAGAAGAGGGCAACCAAAATGGTGCAGGGTCTGCACCAGAAGACATACGAAGAAAGACTAAAGGAGCTTAATATGTATACCCTTGAGGAAAGGAGGGAGAGAGGGGTCAAGATAGAAACTTTCAAGTACCTCAAGGAATCAACAAAGTCCAAGAGGGTGGCATCTTTCAGAAAAAGAGATGTGCAAGAACAAGGGGGCACAATTTGAAGATAGAGGGGGGACGGCTCAGAGGTAATGTGAGGAAGTATTTTTTCACAGAGAGGGTTGTGGATGCATGGAACAGCCTCCCTGAGGAGGTCGTGGAGACAAGAACAGTGGGGGAGTTCAAGAATGCATGGGACAGACATAAGGCAGTCCTAGTGGGAGGTAGGAGGAAGTAAGCTGTTGGTTAATTAGGATCTGCAGCTTATCTGTTGGGTAGGAAAATGGGCAGACTAGGTGGGCCAAGCGGTCCTTATCTGCCGTCAAATTCTATGTTTCTGTGTTTCTATGTTAGGGTGTTAGCAGGGGCTGCTAAATTCTGTAGACAGGCATAAATCTGTGGTGACAAAACTGCTAAAAACACATCTACTTGTTCAGTTTCTGCTATTTCCTTTGCCTACAGCCAACATTGGAAACGCTCTAGATATAAATCAAATGTTTCCTTGGATTCATCAAATTCAGGTACTCTGCCAATTGCAGTCATGATGGCTTGGGCAAGGTATTGTGTAGCTGCAGTACACACACACACACACACACACACACACTGTTGTTTTCTGGCTTTTTTTCTCTTAGTGTGTAATGCAATTGCTCTGGTGTGCCACAAGAGGCTGATGAGCTGCTTTTACTGCCATGGTCACTTTGACTAAGTATAGCAGCCAAGAGGGTCAAAATAAATTTTAGGTTTCAGTTTGCAGCCATATAATTTAGGTGCCTCAATGAGCCCTGCTGGCAGCTGTATTCTCTCTCTTTTTTCAAGGCATCAAAATAGCCAAACAGTGCACAGTTGCTTGTTTGTTTCTGTTTTATCTTTCTTTAGATAAAGCTGCACCCAGAGTGGTGCACCTAAGCAATCTAAGATGTTTTAAGTAATCAGGCAGAGATGGACAGATAAGGAAGCCCAGTCAAACTGAATATAGATGCAAGGTAGCTGGAAAGATTTACACAGCAGTTTAAATAATAAAAAAAAAACATCCATTAGTTTACATGACCCTTCAGTTGCAGTTGTAGAAGTTATTTTATGTGTATTCTCATCACTAATGTGATATATTGAGCCAGTGCAGGAGAAGCCTATACATGGTGTGTCAGTTCAGTGGCCATCTTTATTCTACCCAGAGATAGTGGTCTTGCATCACTGGACATACACATGCACAGCTTACTGTGCATGACAGGAACTTACATATATAATGGACAACAATACCCATATGTATCAACTACAACTCTGACTCCCTTCCATATATATCCATATATATGCTACCATACATATCCATGCATATACTACAGTTGTTTTTTTTTTTCATTTTTTTTAAGATTTCTTAGTTTTGACATTTTATAAGTGCAGTACGACATATCAGGGTGTGGGTATTTATCTGATAACCACACTTTCAGGTAATGAAGGCACTCAGTATAAATGCTTCATGCCTCACAATGCACCTGGGTGTGTCTTTATTACATAAAAAACCCATATCCGTTTGTATCTTATTGATTACTTATAGGGGCGCAGTAATACCCCTTTATTAGGATTGAGTAGGCAGTTTGATGTTACAGTTCAAAGAAATGGAGCCCTAGATCCTATACTGCAATAAACCACCTAGAAGATGTGGCTTGTTCAGTGCAACAGTTATTTTTTTTAAACACACATATATAAAAATATAACAACATACATAGCAGCATAGGTTTAGCAACTCAATGGTTTGCACATATAATGTGCATTGTCTAGCAGTCCAAAAACAAGTTCCATAGTAACTACTTTTATATTACATCCATTGAGAACTCATGCAAAGAATCAGACAGGTGCAAATTCAATTAGTGCAAACAATCAAAGATTCACCTTTCATCAAATGTTAACCTAGCAATGAGAAATATGAGTCGAATAACGTATTTTCTATTTAGAACAGTCACAACAATAGGAACATTAAAACAGATAGAACAAATTTAAAGCATACCAGCATAGGTAAAAGACTTATTTTAAGCCCATAAATTTCAACTATTTAAAAAGTTCATTATAGCACAAAAAGGTGCCTAAATTTCTATATGACTTCATTTGATTCAATCAGGCCATGCATTTCAGTAATACTACTATAGGTTTTTCAGTCCTGCTTCAAAGCAAAATAGGTGATAGCATACCTCTTAACCTTTTGTCCTCCAAATGTGGAACATTGTATCTCAAAATGTGGAACAAATGAGCAAAATGTGGAACACTTAATCTAATCTTTACCCAAGAATCTCAGAACAGTTAACATGTTTGCATTTATGTTCCGAAAGTCTGTTATTAATTGAATAATATATTTGTTGCATCATTTACTAAAGATTTTTGCTTTCAAATGTTGACACTGAATGTGGGACAAGTCCTCACAATGTGGAACAGGGAGCTTTTGTGAAGTAAAATGAGGAACGTTCCTCGCAATGAGGTACAGTTGAGAGGTATGGGTGATAGAGTAGTGACTGTGCCTAAATACAAGGATAATAGAGAAATGTTAGTACTACAGCATCATATAGAACACAGACTACAGTGGCGCTTTATATTATCACAAATAAATCTCAGTACAGCGATGCCTGTATAAACAGATTATTAATGAGCATTTATATTTACTGTGGCACTTGTGTGAGTTATGCTTAATGATTTTATTACAACTGGGTAGTTCTAATTCATTTTTACAAACCAGTTCTCCAAGCATTAAAATGCTCACTAGTAATTTTAAAAGTCTCATTGCCCTGGAAATCTGATCTATGACAATGGTGACTGTCCTTTGCAGTCTTGCAAAATGTCTAAGCTCTTTTAGCAGATGTATTGTTTTAACTAGGCTTACTTTTTTTCCTTATAGATAATTCCTGAAGGTTTCTCGATCAAAACCTCAGGTCTAACTGTATGCCCTGTTTTTTAGTATCCATTGAAGAAACCACCTTTGTTCTGTTGCTCACCATCACACTGATTATGGGGTCCCATTTGTGGTTCATGGTAAGGCAGAATTGCTGCAGTTTAGCAATTACATTAATGTAATTATTTTAAAAAATGTGTGAAACAGCCAGGCAGCAGTTGTTTAACCTTCAGTCATCCTTGCAAGCCTCTACCCTCCCTCATTGTTCAAAAGAAGATTGATGGAAAAATATCACATGGCCAGGGCCCACAGATTTTGATTTTAAAATGCATTTCTGACATTCTCATTCAGTTAAACTATTTACAGATGATTGTCTTTTACAAGGTAATGCATGAAACTTATCAGCTCAATGTGTATATAATGCCACCTTGTGGTTACTGTAAGCAAGTGCATATAGAATGTATAAAAAGTGAATGCTGCTTTTTCACTTTTTTTTACCAGGAAAGCTCCATTGAGCAAAGCTGATTTGCAAGGAGGCCCTGGTTAGGACAGAACAGAGTAGTATAGGAAAAAATCAACAGTGTGACAAGTAATATGAGGAAATAGTGTAAGTTATAATAGTATATATTCAGATAGGTAAAAATGAAAGATACGGGAATAGAACTGAAGCAAGAAGCATGTACAGCATCAGTAGCAGTAACAATTGCCAGAGCATATTAGGAGCATGTATAGTACAGTTGTCAGAACAGTAGGGGTGAATCATCATTCTAATTTCTAAGCGCTGTCAGACACACTGATTCTTATTATGGCATCAGCTTTTCGCACTCTAACCCACATAATGAAAATTCATAGTTGCTCAGTGAGAGCTGTGCAGGTCTGTCTGGAAAGGTTTTTGATAGAATGTAAATAGGAGTATGAGGAATATACTGTACAGCATGAAAATTCTGGGAGATGTGGTACTTTCAGTGGACTTTAACCACTGTTCTCAACTGTCCCACATTTTGAGGATGTCTCTCATTTTACCCTTCAGAATGGCACTGTCCGACATCTGTCACACATAGGAAAGGTGCTTTCCACACAGAGAAGCTGCTGCATATGCAGACACTAAACAACAACTCATATTATGTATGGTGCTAAATAAAAAAATATTTACAGACATATTCACTACAGTTTACTCAGTGTTCTTAGTTTTTCACGGCTGTGGGCAAAGCCTACATTTGTTTTGCTCCGGCTCCTAAAATGGCTGATTGTGGCACACTTCCATTGGACTTTTGGAAGTATCCTTCTGAAAGTCCAACAGAGTGTGGAGCACTCTGCCGCAATCAACCGCTATGAAGTAACAGCTGAAAGAGCTGCACTATTTCAGCTGTTACTTCTGCATTCCACAACAGGAACTGCACATGCATGCCTCGTGTGCATGCGCAGTTCTGCTGGCACTGGCATTTTGGGAATGACAGAATGCCATTCACTGCAAATACATATGCGAGTTTGCCATGCATGCTTAGTTACGTCACCTCCACCATTTGGTGGCGCTCAGTCTCAACTTCCAAAGCTCTCCACAGCCATATTGGCGCTGGCTAGAGTTTGTCTGTCTATGTTTGATGATGTGTCCCACATTTTGATGACCAGTGTCCCACATTTTCCAACATTTCAGTGACAAAACGTTAAGAAGTACAGTATGAGTTTGTTTTTTTAATTTATTTTTTGGTAACCGGTAAGGCCACTAGGCACAAGGCCTGTTTTCAGAGGTGACCTGGGAGCAATGGGGAGGTTAAATGACTTGCTCAGGGTTACACATTACGCAAGCACAGGTTTTGGGAATAAAATCCAGGTCTGCAGGATGTAACAAGCTGATTCATAGCTTTTTTTTTTGTGATTATTTATACTCCTGCCCCCACAGCCCTTGCAATTTGGGGGAGTCTTAGCCTCATCACCCTGGCATCCACCAGCCAGCACAGCAGTGGCCCCAGGGCTTACCCCCCCAAGTGGGGTCAGAGGGGGGCCCCTCCCCGAGACTGGATCAAGTGTTCCTGTGCCGTGGCTGGCCAGATGCAAGGCCTGCGAGCTCACCCTTCATCTTCTGTGGTGCAAATTTTTCCTGGTGTTCCTTGTTGCCAGGGCAGTACATGCAATGACACCTGCAACGGTGCCATGCATGCTCCCACGTGTGCTGCAGTCAAGCATCTGTGCTGCTCCCAGACCCCCATCTTGAGGCATTGGTGCACCAGTCCCCAGCTACCACTGGGGCCAGACTAGCACTGACTGCCAAAATCCCCCGGCCCAGAGGAGAAGAAGAGCTGTCCTCTGGACGCTCAACCCTTCTCCTCCCTGCTGACCCCTGGCAGCCTGTGCTCATTCCCAAACGTGGGTTGTTCGCATGGAGGGAGGTGTGGCATCCAGCACCTCACTCCTCAGTGCCACCAGGTCAGCTGATTCATAGCTTGTTACTCTAACCTCCAGGCTAGTTATTTTGTGTTCAGTGCTATTTTGCTATAATCCAAACAGCACACTAGGAGCTCTCATACACTCTTCGTTGCTCTAGAAACTCAATCCATAGTACAATAATTTTGCAATTACATTTTTTCCAGGAAAGACACACTAACCCAAGGCTTATTTCTATGTGTGTCTTGGGAGTACAGGGAAGTTAAGTGATTTACTCAAGGTCACACAGTAGGCAAGTGGTGGCTGTGGGACTTAAACTCCGTTTTCCAAGATTGCAGTTCAGTGCTCTTAACTACTACACAATATTATCTCCTCTAGTGCCCATCTGATCAGACAGACTACCATACTTTAGCTATCGAAGTAGTAAGGTAGTATCATTCAAAAAATCAATCAGTTAACGTTATTGTTTGGCCATTTGGCCATTACATGTAATAACAGAGTGGTGCAACACCATCATAAAAAGAACATTTTACATTTAAAACATATTTAGCAGAGTGTGAATTTAACATTAAATAACTTTGTAGATTTACAATAAAAAATAGCATAACTGGAATTTCCATATTTCAAAAAGTTTATTTAACAGTTCTTCCACATACCCCAATAAACTTTTTAGAAAAGTGAAAGGATCATATCAGTAGGGAAGGATAGGAAAATAATCCAGAGTACATTTAGTAGAAAGACATAGTGGCTTATCAGAAGCATGCATAGAACAAGTGGGCAATGTGTCCAAAAGATTTAGCTAACTCATCCAAGAATAGAGATACTATTCATTTTGAGTTTAAACAGGTCATTGTAAGGTTCAGGTCTGGCTACCTACAATCCTTAAATGCTGTTACCTGCAATCCCTGTTCTATATTAAGAGATTGAGAAGTCCTTGTCAGACTTAAAAAAAGATTCGGTCACATTGATCACTTCTTTTATATCAAGATATAACGTGTATAGTCATACAATGTTAAAACACCTAAACATGTCTTCTAACTTTTTTTTACTTCTAAGGGAAAGATTACAAGTTTCTCCAAGTTGTCCTTGTTTTCTGCATTAGAAAAGCAAATCCAATACAAATCTGACCCACACATACAATGTTCCTATTATTAGTTTACCCAAAAATTTATTTCAGATTTAGTTGTACCAAGGGCAGAGGAAGACAACATGTAATAAGTCCTTAGTTTCCAATAAGCCACAGTTACAGTTTGATGCTATAACATCTTCCATCCTATATCTAAGATTAATGACATTGCTTGGAAATGCCTCAGATCTGAACAGAGTCAGTACGTCTCTGTACTTTGGATTCTGCACTGAATTCAGATATTATTTTAAGAAGTGCCCCTTGGTATTGTTTACTAATCATTTTGAGACTTTTAATTTAGTAACTGAGTTCAAATCATCTTCTTTGGCCTTTTGTTGTATTAGTTTACTGATAGATTTCATATAAGAGAATTACTTTGTATTACTTGGTACTTTAAGACAAGAGAAGGCCAAAGGCCCATTTGTTTGTCTCCCACTTTTAGTGGGTGTCAGTACATCTTTTGTTTTCATTTAAATATGTATCTAGCCTAGCTACGAATACATCAAAGGATCCAGAATCCTTTATGTCTCTCGGCAGTTTATTCCATGCTGATGCTGCCCTGATACTAAAAAGTTGTTTCTTTTATTTTATTTATTTATTTATTTTGTGGGTTCCGGGCAAAGTTGTTTCTTTTATTCGAATTGGCCCTCATAGTTGTTTATTGTGTGAACTGAGGCTTTGAGTTCTAGTACTGTACTGAAAACCACACATGGTTGCTATTTCCGAGTCTTGCAGTATTTTGTATAACTGTAACAAGTCCCCACATGCTTGTCTAGCTTCTAATTTGATTAGGCCATTTTTTTCCAGCCTGTCTTCGTATGGTAGTGTTTTTAGTTGGGGTATTAATTTTGTAGTCCTGCGTTGGACTCTTTCTACCATCAATATCTTTCCTCAGGTGAGGGCACCAAAATGGAGATGTGTAGTCCAAACGAGGGCGAATATAACCCCAGTAAATAGGCAACATAAATTGTTCACTACAGGAAAGGGAAGCTATTTAGATACCTCTTAGGATTCTACTTGCATTTTGGGGTTACTTTATAGCAATGGTCCCTTGGCATAAGTCTGTTGTTGATTATAACTCCCAAATCTCTTTCCCTTTCCACAACTTGAAGTTGTTTTTCTTGCAACATGTAATGATAGCATGGCTGGATTGTTTTTTCCAAAATGAATGACCATGCATTTTTCTTTGTTGAGTGTCATTTTGTACTTTGTTGCCCACTTATCAATTCTATTTAAATCCTCTACCAATGTCAGATATTTAGACAGAGGCCCAGATATTCAAAAGAGTTGAGCCATGCGCAAGTCTGAAAATGCGCCATTCTGCAATATTCAGCAGGAGGCAGTTGCACCCCCCAAATCACGCTGAGCAACAGTGCAATGATAATGGATGCATGCGCAACTGAAGGGGGAGGAACCATGCATAAATGGCGCAGTGCGATATTCAACAACATGCACCATGCGCAATAGGGGAGCAAGCGGAATTTGCGCCATAGCGGAAATGAGCCAAAATAAAAGGGAGCAAGGGAGAGGTGCAAGAATGCTACAGGGAAGCCACATGAGAGCCAAAGATAGCAGAGAAAACTGGGCAGCAGGGACACACAGGGCCAGGCAGGAAAGGGCACCTGGAAGCAACAGGCACAGGGGAAGGTGTGGGGAGACAATGCAGAAGGGGGAAGTACACCACACAGCAGTGAGGCCAACACAGGCAGGTGTTCCCGGTGCAGGGGAAGTCGCAGTGAGAACAGCGGGGGGAATACAGAAACAGCTGCGGGGGTGAACACAAGCCAGGGACATGGCCAGTGCCACCTTCCAGATGGAGGCCATAATGAGGGGGGTGAGAAGGCGGGCAGCAGAGGGGCATGGCCGTGGAAGGGCCCGTCAGCGGTATGCCCCCAACAGGCAGTACCGTGCCCACACCAGCTTCGAGCTGTACAGTGATACTGAGAATGTGGGCCAGTACCACCTGAATCGGGCAATTCTGAGGTGGCTCTGTGAGCTGTGCAGTGATGTGATGCAGGCACCCACACGACGGAGCCATGCCCTGTCAGTGGAGATGAAAGTGACAGCTTGCATGTCCTTGCTCACCACGGGTACCTTCCAGAGACCAACTGGGGACACCACAGGCATAACCCTGTCAGCCACATCACGCCACCTCACCCAATTCCTCAGCGCACAGCTGCCACGTGCTGCAGAGTACATTCATTTCCCCAGCACACCAGCAGAGCGCACAGCAAACATACAGGAGTTCCACAGGGTAGCACGTATGCCTGGCATGCTAGGGGCAATAGACTGCACCCATGTGGCCATCCGCACACCACCTGGCCCCGAGGGGGCCACATACATAAATCGCAAGGGCTATGCCAGCATCAACTGCCAGGTGGTGTGCGATGCCAGGGGATGCATAATCAATGTCTGTGCCATGCACCCTGGGGGAGCACATGATGCCTTCATCTGGCACCAGTCAGCACTGTGCCACAGATTCAAGAGTGAAGATATCCCCACTGGCCACCTAGTGGGTGAGTATGCAAACCACATGGACAATCATAGGGCCTGGGGGGGCATGGTCAGAGGTGACATGGGTAGTGGCCTACATGGCTCGAGCAGAGCGATGCTGATCACCAAACTAACCTCCACCCTCTACACACAGGTGACAGTGGATACCCACCGCCCCTGGCTGCTCACATTCCCATCGGGCGGTCAGCGACCCCATCACAGCAACGCTACAATGAGGCACACGCCATCACACGTAATGTCATCAAGCAGGTGTTCGGGATGCTGAAGGCACATTTCCGTTGCCTGGACACCTCCGGCGGTGCCCTACAGTACAGCCCCTCCAAGGCCTGTGGGCTATTCCTGGCCGGTTGCATCCTGCACAACATGGCCAATGAATGTGGGATAGCCATACAGGTCGAAGAGGGGGACAGTGATGGGGACAATGAGGTCACCGGTGACAGTGGTGATGGGCAGCCCCCCCTTGGGTGATGGGACCCCCTACTGCTCCAGCTGGCACAGCTGCACTGGGACACCATCACAGAGGAGCACTTCAGCCAGCCCAGGTAAGTCATGGGGCTATGTGCAACCAACAGTGGCTAGGGCACAACCCACAAACAGGCATGGACACACACCAGGGGTGCATTCCATCAAGGGAAGTGGCCAGGCATGGAACCACACACACAACCAGGGATGGGTGAGGTCTAACATGCCACACGGACAGACACACACACACGCACACACACATAACGCACCAGACATGCACAAAGGATAGGAGGCACACCAACCTAGAACGACACCCCTAGCCACACACAAGTCCACAGACCACCACGCCCACTGCCTGTCCATGTGCGTGTGTCAGATGCTGAGCACCATTGCACATTGGTGTACAGCACAATGCAGGCATCATCATGCACACGCAACTGTGGACAGCAGCCGGGAGGGTGTGCAGATGGACTGTGTGTCCACGTGCAGGGCCGGGTACCCACCCGTACAATGCCCACTGAAAGACACAATGCACACAGGGCAGCACCAGACAGTAGCCGCGTTGGGAGACAGGTCAGTCATGCGACACAGTGGCCCGGCTGCCATGGATGCGTGGACGGACCCACTGAGACCTGCTAGCACTGACAACCCAACCACTGGCCTCACTGGGGTGGCAACGATGGTCCCCAGGGGTTCAACTGCGTGAACGCGACCATGCTGGTGCAGGGGTCTGCAGCACGCAAACATGCCTGCGCCAGGTGTGCTCAGGATGCCCACAGCTGAACCCAGTGTCGACAGGAGGGTGTTGCACGGCGCCGGGAATGGGGTGGACAGTGCACTGCATGGTGTCTGCGGCATGGGCACATGACTGTGTGCCCATTGTGTACATGACAGCAGTGAATGCCTGTGTCTGCCTGTCGGTATGATGGTCACATCCTCCGCAGCGTGATCCATCCCTGCCAGGATCAGAGTGGTGTCTCTGCTGCGACGATTCTCTGCCCACTCCAGAGCCACATGCAGTGCATCCACCGGCGTCACAAGCTGCAGTATGCAGGTGTGCTCATCCAAGAGGTCATCTGCCTCCTCGGCATCCTGTCCCTCAGGGTGTGCATGGCCCTGATGCTCAGCACCCCTTGAGGGTGGGCGCTGCACACCAGGACCTGGTCTGGGCATGTCCACAGGCGGTGCACAGATGCCGCCCCTTGACCCTGTACCCCCAAGCCCATTGGCCAACTGCTGAGGCTGCCCCTCTGGCTGATGCTCCCCAGGGCTCATTGGTGCTGCCACAGTGGCTGCAACAGTCCCACTGTCCTGTACACACACCAGTGCTGCCCCACTGGTGCTGACAGGCACAGGCTGGGACTGTGATGACACGCAGGCCTCCATGGCAGCACCACCCACAGCCACAGCCGTTATGTTACCTGCTGTGTGGCCATCCCGTGGCACACACGTGTCACTGCCCATGCCGTTAGCAACATCATCATCAGTGACGGACCCGGCACCAGCCCGAGTCACAGCATGCTGGCATCCGTGGATGCTGGCACACTAGGACATGGGCAGGGCCTCCTCCACACCTGTTCCAACAACATCAGTGTGGACAGCCAGGTGGGCCCACTGTCGCACTAAGCCACGTATTCCTGTGGAGGTGGATGGGCTCTCCTCCATCTCCATCTGACTGTCCTCAGTGGACAGGCTCACCACCGCTGACCCATGCAGATGCTCAGGATCTGTAAGGAAAAACAAAGTCGCGTTACTGCACTTGACCTACCCTGCCCCCCTCCATAGACAGACCATGACCCACCATGCAGTGATGGGCTACCACCTATCTGGAAGTCAACACCCAGAACACCCTCAATGGCACAATGCTGCATGCTTCCAGCAACCCTCTCCTCCTGTGGGGTCAGGTGTACCACCTCCGGCTGTCCCCCACCTGTCGCAGCTCATGCTGCCCTGATGGCAGCCACCTTCTCCTTTATCCTCCTCCTGTCTGTGCCCATCTTCTTCTTGCACTCCTGCACGGAGCGCTGGTGGCTTCCATGCAGGTTCATTGCACATGCCACCTCCTCCCATGCAGCAGCATGGGTCTGAAGGGCATTGGTCTAGGCCTTGGTGAAATTAGGCCTCCTCCTCCTCCCACCACTGTGTTCCTCCTCTCCCACAACTCACTTGGTCATTATTTAGCCTGTAAGAATGACAGTTGTTACCTGTGACTGTGCAGTCCCATGCATGTCCCAAAATCCACAGTCCACACTCCCAAACAGCATGCAACTCAGCAATAGACTGCAGTAACTGACTATGGCTAGTGCAGCCTAATGTTGCACTTTTATAGCGCAACCCATGCAAATGAGGCGAGGCACAACTTTAAGTGGATGCAAATTGCATTGCTGTGCCATTGAATGGCTGATTAGCTGTTTTGCATATGACAACTGAATATCGCACTGTTGCGCTTTGCCCAATTGTATTGAACATGCTGAGCCAAGGGCGCAGTTCTGTGACATGCGCAGTACACACCTCACTGTGCATGCCCGGGTTGCTGACGCAGGTGTCTGCTGCGCTGCTGATGTGCTGTGCATGGGAAGCAATGCAGGGCACGGCCACCATTGTGCCAGTGGCGCTACAGCGATGTTCACCTATATGGCGCTGTGGCAGTGGGCCATCATAGGTGCACTGGGGCAACAGCGTGGTAGGCCGCTACTGGAGGTAGCACACAGGCATCCAATCGTGCTACACACATTGGGTTCCAATGGTGCTGTGCCTGTCCGTGCGCCAGAGCCCCTTGACCCTGTGCCCAACTTTTGCCCCCTAGGCACCATGCGTCAGGCATGGGTGCACCACTATCGCGTTGTTCGGTGACAGTGCGATAGGGAATGGCAGCGCTGTACCGCACAGCATCTGCACGTGGTGGAGCCATGCTGCAAAGTGCCATTTTGGCCGATTGAGCTAGGAGAATGGTGCAGAGGAGGGCTGCATAGTGGAGCCAAGTAGAACTGGCCAACCTAGTGGCCATAGTAGAGCCACTCCATGGACCACTGTTTGGGGAGGCACCCCTGGACAGGTCCAGGAGCCAGGTGTGGGAGGAGGTGGCCACTGCACTGGAGGAGGCCACAGGAAGGGGGCGGACAGCGGAGCAGTGCCACCACAGGTATGGCGACCTGCGGAGGAGGGAACCAGACCTGCTTGCCCGCCTACGGGCACGTGCCAGGAGGGGCACGGTGCCACAGCCAGGAAGGAGTTACATGCACACACTTTTATCTTCCATATGGGTATCATGGTTGTATGTGTCCAGCACATGGGGAGGGACCGTCCGGTGTTGGCTGTGGTGGTGTTATCAGGGTGTGGGGTGGGTGGGTCTGGCTGGGTGGGAGGGACACACCTGGGGCAGGGGGACTTTGCTACAGGATTGTACTGATGTTCCTCTCTCCATGTTTGCACCACAGGGCTGGAGGAGCGGCGTCTATCCCATGAGATGCGGTGCCACCAGGAGGCCAGGGACGTGAGCAGGGGCAACGGTCCACAGCGCCCGAGGGACCAGCCCGATGATGGTGAGTGCCATACCTCCATGATCACTATTGCATGCTGTGTAACGGTATGGGCAGCGGGGCATGGCCACCATCCATTGACACCACTGCCATGCATGCAACTTATTACAGTCAGCACTGTCCAGTGGCACTGCATGTCTGGAAGTGCATCGATGGTGGTCCATGCATGCACTGGGCACATGGCTGTGCCACTGCCTTCGTACCTCATAGTCATGTCACTAAACGGCCATGGTGGTGCTGTGCATGACTTGGCTGGTGGGTGTGTACAGCATTCCGCATGGCTGTATGCACTTGGGTGGGCAGATCTTGTGGATGTGATCACTGTGGGTGGTCACACATCATCACAGAGGCATGTCCCACGGCCGCATGCCATGCACAGTGGGTGGGCTGTATGGGGCTGTGCATTCACACCTATTGACTGTGCCCCCTTGTCCTAGGTGTCTGCCAGCTGATAGAGATCCAGGAGGCGTTGAGGGAGATCTTGAATATGGCAAAGGCGTCGTTGGAGATCCTACAACGGATCGACCAGCTTGGGGGTCCGCAGGAGGCACTGGAGGCGGAGCAGCCAGAGTGGGGAGTGGGGCTCCCATTAACAGTCCCTCTGCCCCTGATATCCCTTACCCCCCTGGACCCACCCTCACACCCCTCCTTTCCTGTCCTATTTGTTCACCCCTGCCCCTTACCCACCCCCACCTTGTTTGTGGCCCTCCCCCCAACTTTGTATATAGTATTGTATATAGTTCATTTTTATATTGTTTTGGAATACAGATCTTTTTATATGAATACTGTGGTGGTCTCTGATTTGCAGCGGGCTATAGGTGCTCAGCTGCAGTGGTGTGCATGGCGTCAGGGGTGGTGCAGTCATGGGTACGTGTGTGTGTCCGTGGGGAGGTGACTATGGTGTGGGGGTAGCTACCAGTCAGTGTCTGTGGTGTGTGTGTTGTGCCCTGTGCACTGGATGACTGTGTTCAGTGGTCCATGGTGCATGCTCTGTGTCCATGGTGCCCCCTGTCAGCCCGTCCATGGCCTGTGCAGCTGACACCCATGCATGTCTGTGACCTGCACGGTCTGCTGACATGTCAGTGGTGACTGTCCATGCAGGGCAGCTACTGTACCCATCACAATGCTGGGTTGCCTCCTGTCACTGGTGTGGTGCATGTCTGCCTCGGGTGACACTGTGGCCTCCACAGTTGTTGACCCACCTCCATGCTGTGGCTTGTGTGTTTTGCAGGGGATGTGCACCACTGTCTGTGACTTGTGCTCCGGGCAATGATGGTGGCGTACAGGTCCACAGTGCCTGTGCAGGGTGGCTGCCACTCCTGTGCCATGGAGAACTGCAGGTTGTGTGTACACAGTTTACATGGGCCCATGTTGGGGGCTTGGTTGCCCCGCTACTGCGTCCCTGTGTTGTTGTGCCCTTGGGTATGGGTGGGTGTCTGTCCATGCACTGTGTGGCATCCGGTGTGGTGCATGCTTCTGTGCACCACTGTGGGTGTCTGCGCTGGCTGTTGTGGCCAGTGCTGGGTCGGGGTGTGTCCTTGGGAGAGTGTGCAGGGTACTGTACCACTGGTGGTGGTGTCCAGGGCATGCCCTGTCCCATGTGGGGTACCTCGTGTGCCGACGCATGATCAGTCTCTCAGCTATACCTCGGGGGGGTTGTGCGTGGTGGCACTGTGTATGCTGTTGTTGCATCGCTGTGTGCTGCCACCCACTGATGGGTGCTCGTGGTGGGCTGCCTTGCATGGTTCTGTGGTGTACAGGGTTGCATTGTCACAGTGGGGGTGGTGGCACGCATGGGGTTTCCTGCAGTGGTGGACGCTGCTCCTGGGAAGGGTGTCTGGGGGGTCACAGTGCAGGGTGTGATCTGCATTGGGGGGATGGTGTGGCATGGGGTGGTCAGCCCTCCTTGTGTGCCAGTCACAGCTTGCCAGGGGGTGTGATGGGGCACCATGGCCCGGCTGTGGGTTGGTTGTTTGTGTCCATGGGCCAGTGGTTATTCCAGCCCTCCCCCAGTTGTGCAGTGCATGGGGTGTGGGGGGGACGATGTCTATTCTGCTGTGTGTTCCTCTGCCCATCTGTGGCATGGGTGGTGGACCCCTACCTCCCTGGTTGTGCAGTTGCATTGCTACCCTGCTGCTGGGGGGCATCCCTGGTTGCACTATGGCACCTCTGGACTGCTCAGCTGAACATCCCTTTTTGCGCTATGGTATATCAGATCTGTTCAGCTTCCCCTCCCTAGTTGCGCTATGGCGCAGGTGGTGCGATATTCAGTCGTCGGCTGTAGGTGCAGGTTGGCCGGCTCAGTTTTTGAGTATTGCGCCTCTTGCGCATGGGTGCAATGGACTTGCGCTTGCTCCTGCTATTGTGCACTTTTTGGGCACAGTTTGAATATCTGGGCCAGAGTATTTACCTCTCCCCCTAGCTTGGTATCATCAGCAAATTTTGACACATGATTTTGGATACCTTCTTGTATGTTGTCGATAAAGAGGGTAAAAAGGGCCAGGCCCAAAACTGAGCCCTGTGACACCCCACTACTGATAGGACCCTCCCCTGAAAGTTGGCCATTCACTCGCACCTGTTGTACTCTTCCACCTATCCAAGAGTTGATTTATTTGATCAAGTTATAATCAAGCCCCATATTTAATAGTTTAATTAGTAGTTTATAATGAGGGACTAGGTGGAAAGCTTTTTTGTAGTCTAAAAGGATCACGTTAGCTGGTATGTTACTGTCAAGGCTTAAGCTGATATTATTATATAGAGAATAATGGATAGGCAAGTGTGTGTTATGGATTTCTTTTGCACACCCGAGGTGAGTGATGACCCATAAACCTCGAGAGCAAAGTTTGAGAGGTTTATGTAGTCATTGCACACTGAGGGTGTGCAAAAAAATCCATAAATACACAATTGCCTATTCTTTATTTTTTATAATTGCTGGTGCCTGGATTTGTGGTTTTACTTGCCTGTACTTTTCCCCCTGATGCCTGTAACATGACTGAGCAGTGGCTGGGGTTGTAAACAATAATGCTGAATTTATTCAAAAACACCAGTGCCGAGTGTACAAAAACATGTCAGTGTTAGTGGCTTACTTTCCTTTTCTGAGTTTTCGAGAGAGAAAAAGCTGCCGCTTGTAGAGACAACACAGTGAGTCACTCGGCGGCTTGTGAAGACTCGAGACAAGCATTAGCAAGTGTTGCTATGGTTACACTCACTAATGCTTTCATTGAAGCTGCCAAGTGACTCGATCTGCTGTCTCTACAAGTGGTGGCTTCTTCTGTCTTGAAAAACTCAGAAAAGTGAAGTAAGCCACTCGGACACACTCTGTCACACTACAGACATCGGGGGAAAGTGAAAGTACTTTGGAATGCCGTAATAACCTGATCTGGGGATATTACAGCTTCTTGGAGTGCAATAACCTGAAATCTGGGTATTACAGCATTTGATCAGTACTGTAATCCGGTTGATATTTGGGGTCAATAGATTTGTTGTACAGGACCTTCCTTTCTTGAACCCATGCTGGTCCATGTCAGTCCAGCCTTTTTCTTTTATATCCATTTAGTTCATGTTTTATTATTCTTTCCAATAGCTTACTACAAACATACATAAGGCTTACACTCCTATAGTTGGACTCCTGCCCCTTATTCCCCTTTTTAAATATGGGGACCACTATTGTTTTTTTCCAATCTAGTGGAACTATTCCCATATCAATTAGTTTGTTGAACACAATACTTAATGGGGTCGAGACAGATTGTGCCATTTCTTTAAAGAAACTTTGATTGAATATTGTCGGGACCTGCAGCTGAATGTTCCTTAATTTGATTTATTTCATCATATACATATTTAGGGGAAATGTTCAATTTAGTATTTATTAATTATATTAAAGTATCCTGTAACTCTTGTTTTGCACCAAAGATTGAACAAAAATAGGTATTAAAATTATTAGCTGCCATCTTATCATCATGTATTACATTACCATTTTGTAGTAGTTGACCTACAGTATTTTGGGATTGCTTTCAGTTGTTTATGTAGGCAAAGAGAATTTTTTGGATATCTTTTGTATGTGCTATACTAAATTCCCTTTAATACATTCAGTTCCAGGGAATATTTGTTCCTGACTTTGTTAGTTTGTTCCTTTTTTAGCTTTATGAAAGCCTATTCCTTATGTTTGAATTGGGTGTTTGTTGCTTTTCTGTACCATGGGTATTTTCCTTTTTTTGTTATTTTTTTTAATTGGGAACAAATTTGCTTTCTAAGTCACGTACAATGTTTCTGAACTTTGTCCAACTTTCTTCCACTGTTATGTTCAGCACATCCTGTTTCCAATTAATTGATTCAAGGCCATTCTGTATGCCTTTGAAGTCTGCCCTTCTATACTCTTTGAATATATGTTCACTAGTCTGCCTAGATTTAGCTGTCATAAGGCAGCAAGTAACAATGTTATAGTTGATGTTACCAAGGGGGCTTGTGATGTTCACCTCTGACAACTCATGGTCAATATTTGTTATAATTAAGTCTAGGATGCTGTTCCCTCGAGTAGGTTGTTTCACAAGTTGTTCGAGATCATTTCCTACTACAGATTCTATGAGTAGCCTTTCCAACTCACTTGTTATACTGAGAGTCTCCCAGTTTATACCTGGGTAGTTGAAATCTCTCAAGACAATAGTATCCCTCATGAGCGTTGCTGATTCTATTTCTTTGGTAATATTCTCGGAACACTCCCTGGTGGCACTGGGGGGCCTGTAACTAATTCCCACCACTAGTTCAGCTCAATATCTGAATTGCATATATTGCCATATATATTCTAGAGTACTGTTTTCATCTATAGTTATCTGTTGACACTTAGTTGTGTCTTTGATGTAGAGACATACTCCCCCACCTTTCTTGCCTACTCTGTTATTTTTAAACAGGTGATACCTTGTATGTTGGATATCTTTTGGCTAGATTCATCCCACCATGTTTCAGTGACCCCCATGAAGTCAATCTTATCTCTGTACATGAGAGTTTCTAGTTTTAATTTTTTAAGTAGATTTAAGCTTTGTACAGATATTAACATTATCTTATAGTGACTTTCTACCAGATTATAAGGGTTCTTAGTATTATATATATATATATATTTCATTTTACCCCCCCCCAACCCCTTAGTTGTTAGTTTAAATCATTGGAGATGATTTTTTTCTATTTTTTTGTCAAAGACCATATTGTCCCTTTTATTTAAGTACAGACCAACTCCACTGAACATACTGTAATTATTTACAAAGGATTCCCAATGGGTAATGCAGGCAATACCATTTTGCAATGTTCATTTGCACAACCATTCGTTGTTGGTCTTTATTTGCTTTTGTTTGCTATAGCTTGCCTACTGAACTGGCAGTATTTCTGAAAAAATTATTTCAGTTTTTTTCTTGTGGTTTGTTCCTTATGTTAATGTATTCCTGTTTGATTTGTTCAGTACTTTGTTTGTGAATATTGTACCAGCATGTATTATAACTAATGGGTTTCCCCCTAAATCTGCCAATATATTGTCCAGCATTGATGTAAGGTCTGATATTAGAGTCAGCTGAAGCTGCTACACATCCTATTCGACTTATCTGGGTTACATATTTGTCTATCTATGTATTTAGTCATGGAATCCCCAAGACAGAGACATGTCTTGCTGATGAGGTCCTAAGTGCACTACCTGGGTCGAGTTGGGTTGGAACTGGGTAGTGAGGGTTTTCTATGTCCATGTTTTCATTCCTGTTTGCTGTATCCATTGGGGGGAGGGAGTTGGGGCTATTTCATGTTCAGGTTATCTTAAAGTTATATCATTTTTGGGTGATATATTTTATAATGTTTCCTCAGATGTCTTTTCTACTACCATTTCTAGTGGGGGCATGAATTTTTATGTTTGCTTGCACGCATGTGCAAGAAACATAGTGCCTTCATCGGAGATTTCGGAGGTGTGTCACCTCCTCCTCCAATTCAGTCAGTGGGCTGGCAGGCACGGCCCCTGTAAGCCAATGCATTTTGGAGCTGTCTATGACACGCTCCAAAATGCAGTAACACTCTGATTGAAAGGGGAGCTACGGCTTGAATGAGCACCGATAAGATATCGGCTGCTCACGCATACTCCCCACCCGAACAGGCGTCGCGCCCCCATACTGTGTAGTCGGCGGTGCCCAATCCCCGTCGGCTGAGCCTCATCCCCACCCCCAGTTGTGGGTGCCCGCTGGGGCCCACCCAGCGTGGCAAGCGCTACTAGTCCTTTGGCGGTGAGGTGCCCAATCCCCATCGGCTGAGCCGCCCCCAAGTCCTTGTGCCGCGCTGGGAGCTCCCACCCCAGCATGGCAAATGTCCCATAGCGTCTTTTTTTGTTTAAACCTGTAAAATAAAAACTGTCCCTGGCGTCTCCCAACCCCTCCACAACTCGCACCCAGCCTCCCCACCCCCACCCCATACTTACCTCCGGACTCTGGCGCCATGATCTTCGGTGGACCGGGAACACGTCTGCACTCTTCAAAGCCGACCGCGAACTGAGGAAATGCCGGTAAGCTGTATAATGGGTTACATAGGGGGGTTTCAACTTTATTGCATATCTCGGGCATTTTGGGGAATTTTTGCGCCAAATTTTCAACATGGGGTTTTTGGGACCCCTTCTCATGAATTATGTCACTGTTATGGTGTTATTTGGGCCCAAAGGGTGATTTCACGCAGTGACTATGCAGTGACTGCGAAATCACCCTTGGGCCTGAATACCACCATGACAGTGACATCATTCATGAGAAGGGGTCCCAAAAACCCCATGTTGAAAATTTGGTGCCAAAATTCCAAAAAATGACTGTTTTACGAGGGTGCGTTGCGCAGTTCCTACGCAGGCTCGTAAGTTCACAAAATTTCAATATTTTCACTCCAGATTTTCAACATTGCCATTTTACCACACCTTCTTATGAGTAGTATAGCTGTCATTTTTCACATCTCACCCAAAATTTGTTTCCACCCATGTAGCGCAGAATGGCGTAGTCGGTGTGCGAAATCAATGTACGGGACAAATTAAGAAAATCACAGTGACACTGTTCATGAGCAGAGGTCTTAAAATGGCTATGTTGAAAATTTGGTGAAAAAATTCCTAAAAATGACTGTTTTACGAGCGTGCATTGCGCAGTTCCTACGCACACTCGTAAGTTTGCGAATTTTCAATATTTTCACTCCAGATTTTCAACATTGCCATTTTACCACACCTCCTTATGAGCAGTATAGCTGTCATTTTTCACATCTTGCCCAAAATGTGTTTCCACCCATGTAGTGCACAATGGCGCAATATGTGCAGAATCAATGTATGGGACACATTAAGAAAATCACAGTGAAACTGTTCATGAGCAGAGGTCTTAAAATGGCTATGTTGAAAATTTGGTGAAAAAATTCCTAAAAATGACTGTTTTACGAGCTTGCATTGCGCAGTTCCTATGCATGCTCATAAGTTTGCAAATTTAATATTTTCACTCCAGATTTTCAACATTGCCATTTTATTACACTTCCTTATGAACAGTACAGCTGCCATTTTCATATGTCACCCAGTAATGTTTCCAGACATGTAGCGCACAATGGTGCTGTTGGTGTGCGAAAGCAATGTTTAGGACAGATTAAGAAAATCACAGTTACACTGTTCATGAGCAGAGGTCTTAAAATGGCTATGTTAAAAATTTGGTGACAAAAGTCCATAAAATGACTGTGTTATGAGTGAGCAATGCACAGTTTCCACGCACCCTCGTAAAGTCATGACTTTGTAATATTTTCAGTCCAGATTTTCACCAGGGGCATTTTTTCACTCTTCCTTATGAACAGTACAGCTGTCATTTTTCACAACATGGCTGAAGTGTGGTTTCACACGTTTAGCGCTGAGATGCATGGTCTCTGTGGGAAATCATTGTTCGGCACAGATAAAGAAAATCACAGTGACACTGTTCATGATCGGAGGCACCAAAATGCCTGAGTTGACAATCTGCTGTAAAATATCCCCAACCTAATTATATTACAGGTGTGCATTGCACAGTTTCTATGTACGCTCATGACTTCACCATTTTTTTAAATATTTTTACTGCAGATTTACAACATTGCCATTTTTTACACCTCCCCATGAACAGTACAGCTGTCATTTTTACATCCTGTTGAATGTTTTGCATCTGTGGTGCTAAATGCATTACTCGCTGTGCATAAGCAGCTTCGGCTAACAAACTGATATTCCCCCTGTTCATGAGGTGGGGTCACAAAAAAAACATGTTGAAAATTTGGAGTGAAAATACCAACGAATGCCTGAGGTATTAGGGTTTCCAACCATAACGCCCAACCCTGTAGAGAATGACAGGCATCAGGGGTGTGACTTGGGATTCTTGCCTGTAATGCTCATACCATTCCACACCCTGCAGCCAGTGAGAGGCATCGAGGTATGCCTTGGACTCTTCAGCCCCAAAGTTCACCCCATTCTCCTATATCGCACCCATCTCACGCATTTCCTAATGAAATGGGGTGCGCATAAGGGCCAAAGACCCCAAGGAACACCGTGACACTTGTCAGTGTCTGCAGGGTGGGGTGTGTTGAAATAGCGAGGCCGTCTTGCCTGATGACCCAAATGCACACCCCAATGCCTGTCACTCTCTGCAGGGTGGTGGTGGGGTTGGCTTCAGTTCAGTACTTCACTGCCATTCCTATTACGCAGCTCTGTAACTTCTACATTATCACTGCCAATGCCAGCAAGCAAACATTCGGCATTGACAAATGCTTGTTCTGTTTGATTTAACTGTTGTAACTCTCCTGTATCCTGTTCTTTGTTTTCCAGAGGTGCATATCTGTTTTGTACTGGTGTCTCAAATTCCATGGCCCTCCTACCCTTTTTATGTTTTATTTTATTAGCAACAACTGTACATTTTCCTTCATCATCTGTTCCTTCCTCATCCTGTTCTCTGCCCCTTTTCTGAACTTTTGCCTCTATATTGTTAGGCCCCAGAAGGTTGTGCATATTTAGCAATGTATTTTTATTTGCTATGTCTTTTTGGCTCTGTTCAAGAAATATTAATTTAGAGCTTAATGCATTAATGGCTAACAGGAGCTCAGTGTTGCTTTTACATTTGACGCATGTAAGTTCAGCCCCTTCAAAATGGTCAGTAATTACTTTATATGTTTGGCAGCCTGTATATTTGATACAAGTCACTCCCTGTGATGTTAGTATGGTATCCATATTTGGTTTCTGATCCTCAGTCAAAGTTGAAATATGTTTGTATGCCTTTTGTGTTTTTTTTTATTTTTCTGTTTCCTTGTTTCCCCTCTCTATACATCAGCTTGCTATGTATAGCAAACACTTTAAGTGGGTTCTAACATTTATTTCTTGTTGAGCGGAAGGTGGTTATACCATGTTACCCCAAAGAATGCACCTTTTCCCTAACGAGTGTAAATGAGTTATTACAGGACCTGGAGCCTACACTCACCTGCCTCGTGGGTATATATGATTTGTCTGGTTTAGCTGGAACTGCTTACACTCACTACTTCCAGGTCTCCTAGTTAATTCTTGGCCATCCCTCAGATGCACATTTAACTTTTCTGAATGTACCCCCGGTTCTTGACATGTATAACAACTGGAGATAGGTCAGTGCTCTCTTCCCTGGCTTCCCTGGCTGACGATGGCAGACAGCGCTTGTCTCTACTCGCTTCACCTCCTCTGCATGCTCACTGAAGCTTATGAGCAAGCCGACTTTGCAGCCTGGAAAGCAGAAGCTGATCACCTCACCACTTCCAGTGTGGTGGAAGCACAGCTATGAGTAAAATCTTAAAATATATAATCAGAAACACAATAAAAAAGTATATGTCCCATCTACGAGACAGCCTGGTGCCCAGTGTGCTATATGCCACTCAAAACCCCTGTCAAAATGACACCAAGCTGGTTTCCAATGGACCCAGTAGTGGTTGCCTAGCAACTAACCACTAACTGGTGTCCCAATCCCTGAAACAGGCACCCCCTGCTCCAAATAATCTTCCTTACTAGTGAATCTCTGAAAGTAGCTGGAACTACCCCACAGTCCTTCATCTGTGCACACCTGTACAGAAATTGCCTCGCCCACAAGCGAGCCCAGCTTTGTAGCCTGGAAAGTGGAAGCTGGTCACCTCACCACTTCTGATGCTGCGGGAGTACAGCTATGAGTAAAATCTTAAAATATATAATCAGAAACACAATAAAAAAGTATATGTCCCATCTATGAGTCAGAGCCTGGTACCCGGTGTGCTATATGCCACTCGCAACCCCTGTCAAAATGACATCAAGCTAATTTCCAATGGACCCAGTAGTGGTTGCCTAGCAACCAACCACTAACTGGTGTCCCTTTCCCTGGAACAGGCACCTGCTACTCTGAACAATTGTTCTCACTAGGGGGTCTCTGAAAGTAGCTGGAACTGCCGCACAGTCATTCACCTGTGCCAACCTGCATCTTTATACCATGACCTGCCAAACTTTTAAGATGTATAATATTATGTGCAGATAATAGCTTGTAGATGTTAGTTAGCCATAGTTCTGCATATTTTCTTTGAATTTATTTTTTTTTTCCTTAATACAGTCTAATAGTATTGACTCCAAGGGCTGTGAGACTATTTGTATCCAAAAATGTATCAGTCTGGTTTATCCTATATCTCTAATTTTTATCTGTCCTAGTTGAGTCCTAATCAATGTTTAATGTTCCTATAGGTAACTTTAACATTTGTTTATACAATTAGTATGGAATCCAATGAATTGACATCATTGTTTCCCGATACTTCAACAGCACAGAGTCCCTGATTTATGAGTTTTGCCTTAATAGCTTTTAACATTGGTGTCACTGACATACCACCAAACATTCTATTGAATCCCTTCAGTGATCCACATTTTTAAACCAACATATTTGACATGTCTGTTCCATTTCATTTTGTGACTGAAGGTCATACCCACATATGGAAATTCCTGGACAAATTCCAATGGTTTGTTTGCTATGTATATATTTTTTTTAATTTATTTGTACTACCAAAGACAATAACTTTAGTTTTAGAGTGTTAGTTATAAGATTTAGTTTAGAACACAGCATGTCAAGTTTACAAGAGTTTGCTGTACTCCTAGTCTGATGGTAGAGATAATTACCAGATCATCTACATGTGCAAGAGCAGCTAGATGGCATTGTAAGAGTTTGGTACAGTATATGGTATTAAGACTTGTTTAATTCACATAAAATTTCATTTATATAAATATTAAACAAAGTTGGTGTTAGGGCAAGATTGTACTCATGTGTCATTGTTTTTTTTTCAGTGCATACCTTTGGCATTTCATTTGTGCAGTTGTTTCATTCATATCCAGTTCAACTTTGTTCTAGGTTATTTGTATTTTACCACTGCTGTTTGTCTTTCTTTTGTGTGCTGTATTGGAGCTGTGGATAGGACCAGGTTTAATCCAGATGGGAAGATAAAATACTGTAGAAGGTGGTGTCAGGCAAACTTAAATAATTTTGTAAGTTGAGTTCTAAGGCAGTGGACAAACTGTACCTCAACTTTAGTAAAGCCTTCAATGCTGTCCCACATGGAGGGTTTGTTATGAGAATGCAGACCTCAGAATAGGGCACAAAATTACTAGATGGGTGGGAAATAGTTTAAAAGGGTTAGAAACTGGTTGACAGTTAGGTAACATAGAGTGGAGGTTAATGGCACTCACTCTAATGATGGGACAGTGACCAGCAGAGTGCTGCAGGGTTCAGTACTGGGGCTGGTCCTCTTCAATGTCTTCATAAGTAACATTGCAGATGAACTAGAAGTAAAGGGTATGCCTTTTTGCAGATTATACCAAAATCTGTACTAGAGTGGACAATGAGAAAAGGGTGGACAGAATGAGTAGGTATCTTAGGAAACTCGAGGAGTGGTCAAGAGCATCGCAGTTGGGGTTCAATACCAAAAAGTGCTCAGTCATGCACCTAAGTCACAGAAACCCAAGAACTGAGTATAGGATGGATGGAGGTACTGTCAGTCATTAAGTAGGAAAGAGACCTTGTGGTTAGTATGTCTGATGACCTCAAAGTGGCAGAACAGTGTGACCAAGCAGTGGGATACTGGGATATGTAGGGAGAGGTATCTCCAGCGGGGGTGTTTTCACCATATCGCTCACTGAAGAGACCCCTACCTAGAGTATTGTGTCCAGTTCTCAAGACTACACCTCAGAAAGGACATAGACAGGGTGGAGGCAGTTCAGAGGAGGGCAACTAAAATGGTGCAGGGATGGCACCAAAAGCCCTATGAAGAGAGACTGAGGGATTGTAACATGTACACCCTGGAAGACAGGTGCGTGAGAGGGGATATGGCAGAGACCTATAAGTACCTTATGGGGATGAACAGGGTACAGGAGGGGAGTCTCTTTCAAATGAGGAAGAGCACCAGAATCAGAGAGCATGCAGTGAAGCTGGGGGGGGGGGGTTAGGAGGGATGTGAGGAAGTTCTGCTTCACTGAAAGGGTGATGGATGCCTGGAATAGACTGCCAGCAGAAGTGGTGGAGGTGAAAACAGTAGGTGGGGCTTCATGCATGCATGAGACATAGGGGAATATTAGGAAAAGGGGAGGGAGGAGGGAGGGTCACCACAGACCATTTAGAGTCTTCAAAAACAGACTAGGCAAGGACCATCTGGACAGACTGGATGGGCCAAGCAACCCTTTTCTGCCAACACATTTGGTCTTTCTATGTTTCTAAGTGGCAGGACTCAGAGGGTGCCAATAATTGGGGACTACTCGGAGGCCAGGGGGACACTAACAGGGCCAAAGAAATAGGTCTTGAGATTGGTGCTCTTCAACATTGTTATCTGTGACATAGAGATGGGGATTCGTGGTGATATACTGCAATCTTTGTCACGGATGATACCAAGATCTGCAGCTGTGTAGATACTTTGTAAGGAGGGGGTCAACATCATGATGGAGGAAGGATTTGGGTAGATATAAAAGGTGGTCAAAGGTATGGCTGTTACAAATGAATGCCCAAAAATGAAGGTGATGCACAGAAGGGTAAAACATTCTAACATTAGATACTGGATAGGGAGGTAGTATTGGAAAGCACTAGAGAGGGAGAGGGAGAGGAAAAGGACTTGGGATCAGTAATATCAGACAGCCTGAAGGCATCAGCAGACTGCAGTAGGGAGGTGGGCAGGATAAATAGGATTCTAGGGTACAGAGGAAGAGGAATCTTCAGCAGAAAGAGGGTGCTGCTGCTGTCACTGTATAGAGCACCAGTTCTACCTCACCAGGAGTACTGTGTGCAGTTTTGGAGTCTGCATCTGAAGAAGGACAGGAATGAGGTGAAGGCAGTGCAGAGGAGGGTATCCAAGATGATCCAGGGACAGCAAGAAAGGACTTTCAAGAAGAGCAGATCTGAACATACACTTGAGGTGACAAGGGAAAAGTAGCAAATACCTCCACAGGCTAAATAAAGTAGATGGCAGGGAATTGTTCAGACTAAGTAGTGCTACAGGTATCTGCTGAGACATTCAGTGGCCCTTATATAGTTTATACTTACTGCACAACTTGACAAATGTTATTGCTTCCTAGCTTCTGTTGCCAAGATTATTTTCATAATTAGAATGCTATGTTTAGTGTGGAGGGGGATTAGTCATATACATCTCAAATAAAACTACAAGTCATGAACATAACATCCAAAATAAGTGACACTTCATCAAAAACTGAGACATTATGGATCAAAATAATTAATAGAACAACTTGCAGCCATTTAGACTATACTATTTGGCATATTTCAGAGAAGAAAGTGCACAAGAACAAGGGGACATAACATGAGGCTGGAGGGAGAGAGGCTTGGGGGAATGCTAGAATGAAATAGGCACTCAGTGTTGGCATCGCAGGTGGTACTGGAGGTGTCAGAGTTCAGTGGAAGGGGGGAGTAGAAGGCTAGTGAAGGCCCAGGAGCCAGGAGTCAAGCTGGTAAGGAAAGAAGGGGAGAGGGGAAGGGAAGGGAAGGGCAGGGTAGAGGTAGAGGGAGAGACGGAAATGGGGGAGTTGTAGGGGTCACAAATGGTGTAGATAGAGGTAATAAGGGGCAAGGCAGTGTGGACACTGGAAATGTGGACAAGAAAAACAAGAGGAGGGGGTATGGGACAAAAAGAAGGGGGTACTAGTGCTGGGGGTTCTATACTGAAAGGAGTCAGATGGGGCACAAGGGGAGAAAGGCACAGTCGTATCTGGGTCAAGGCTATTCCCGGATTGATTGCAGGAAGGGTGGGGCAGTCACTTCTGAAGTGCACATGGAAGGGGAGGAAGAAACCTCACATAGTGATGCACGTGGGTACAAATGACTTGGCAGGGGAGACTGTAGAGGTGGTAAAGGGGAGGTTTGAGGATTTGGGTAGACAGTGTGAGGAGGTGAGGGGGTCAGTGGCATTCTCTGAGGTACTCCTGGTAACATGTGTGAGTACAGTGAGGACAAAAAGGACAGAGGAGCTCAACAAGTGGCTGAGGGAATAGTGCCACACCAGGGAGTATGGATTAGTGTCAGACTGGGGCAGGACCTGGGGCAATAGTGATCTATATGCAGGGGACAGGTTACATTTGAACAAGGAGGGGAAGGGAGTACTGAAAAGTGGAATAGAGGGGTATATATCAACAAAGGTGGATTTAAACTAGGAGAGGGTGGTGGTGAGGGAACTGCTGATAGGAAAAGCATCCAGAAAGGGAAGCCTAGTGAGCTCACTCCTCCAGTTATGAGTAAAGGCAGTGATGAAGCGGCACAGGGAGGAAGCATGCAAGAACAACAGGTTAGAGTGCAAAATGCGCTGCCCCCCGTGATAATGTTGAGGGTAAGGGGAGGGGAACACTGAGAGAAGGGGGCAGACTAAGGAGCCGAGGGGGGGAGGACAGATGGAAACCAGTGGAAGGTGGTCTCCCTTAATGCAAGGAGCATGGGTAATAAAACAGCAGAGCTTCAGGTGCTACTTTCAGAGGGGAGTGTGGACGTTACTGCAGTGACTGAGAACTGGGCCACCCAGTACCATAATTGGGATCTGGCAATCCTGGGGTATAAAATTTACAGGAAAAACTGGGGGGTTGGGAGAGGGGGTGGGGAAGCACTCTATGTGAAGGAAGGGATCAGATATGTGAGGGACAAGGGGAGAAAGGTGGGACAGAGGCACTATGTATGCAGCTTCTGGACTCCAGGGGTAGAAAGCCGAGGCTGGGGTGGTGTACAGACCACCAGCCCAATCAGCGGAGCAAATAAGGAGGGTGTGTAGAAAGGGGAGTGTGGTGATTGTGGTGGATTTCAATCTTCCGGGGGTAGGTGGAGCACCCTGCCACCTCCAGTGCCAGGGAGCAGGTGCTCCTGGACGTGATCCAGGATGGTCTCCTGACACAGCTGGTCAGTGGGCCAACATGGCTAGGTAACATGCTGGACTTGGTGCTGTCAAATGGGAAGACAGTGAGGGAAATAAGGGTGGAAGACCCACTAGCTAGTAGTGACCACCAAACAGTATGGTTCACTCTCAAGTTGGGCAGGGAATCTGAAGGCAGAATAACAAAGGTGGTGGATTTTAGGAGGGCGGACTTCAGGAGGATGAAAGAAATACTGCAAGGCAGACTTCAGAATATTAGGCCAGAGATGGATGCACAGCAAAAGTGGGAAATTATTAAAACTGGGCTAACAGAGGCTACAGAAGCTTGCACAAGGACTAGGAGCAAGACGTGCAGAGCCAGGAAACCATGCTGGCTGAACAAAGAAGTGTTGGAGGGGGTGAGGACGAAGAGAGCTGCATACCAGAAGTTCAGGAGAATGAGGAAGGAAGAGAACAGGGAGGCTTATGTGAGTTGGTCCAAGAAGGTGACCAAGAGAGTGAGAGTAGCCAAGGCCTCCAGGCAGCTAAGGTTAGCACAAGGCATCAAGGGAGGTAAGAAGGGCTTTTTTAGATATGTCAGGGAAAAGTGGAAGTGCAGAGACCACATAGTGAAGATAAAGGGGAAGGGGTGGGTGGAAAAGGGTGAGGAAAAAGCAGAAGTACTAAATGAATACTTTTCCTCCATTTTCATGAAGGTGAAGGATGATCCACTACTAGAGATGCAACAAATTTTGCCAGCAAAGTGCTCGCGAAGTGGACACTTTGCATTGCCATTCCGCTACACAGAGTGACCAATATGAAATGCTCACTTTGCCTTGTAATTATTACTTCACATTGTCATTCCACCTTAACGCGCAGTAAGGCAACGTGACAACAATATTGGCAGCCCCCCCACACAGTCACCAGAATTAATGTGCATCACCAAAATGCTACTGTCTTGTGTCCAGAAAATTCCCCAGTGCTGATGAAGTGAAATGAGAGCACAACAAGAAATGCAAAGTCTCCCAGAATTAATGGCACACTCAGTCATGCGTGCATTGGTCACACACAGTCACCAGAATGAATGTGCATCCCCAAAATGCTACTATCGTTTGTCCAGAAAATTCCCCAGTGCTGATGAAGTGAAATGAGAGCACAACAAGAAATGCAAAGTCTCCCAGAATTAATGGTGCACTCAGTCATGTGTGCAGTGGTCACACAGTAGTCACCAGAATTAATGTGCATCCCCAAAATGCTACTGTCTTGTGTCCAGAAAATTCCTCAGTGCAGATGAAGTGAAATGAGAGCATAACAAGAAATGCAAAGTCTCCCAGAATTAATGGTGCACTGCAAGCACACAGACAGATTAAGATTATGCTGCTCACTCAAGAGATGCAGAGGCAAAGGCAGAACACGTGACCAGTGCTCACAAGTAACAAATCCAAATCTGGAAAAGAATAACTTTTGCCGGTTGGGGAGGTAGTGCAAGGCAGGTGCAGTGGATAGCAGGTTCACACTGCTGCAATTACTCTGTGGCATAATAAAAGGTGTCTGATTTGATGGCACGCATCGCACAAACTCACACACATACTACAAGTAATGCAAAGCAAATTAAAAACCTTCAGTAATATAACCAAATGTTTTAAACAAACTGAAATTATACACTGCTGCACCACAACAATCAGCAAAAAAAGTCAAGAATTACTGAAAATGATCTGCTCCCATTATTTTTTTACTCCTTCCCAAGTTTTTAAAAATAAATACCCTATAAAATGGTACAAAACCAAATTTAAATACTTGGGAATCTTTATTCCCAGAGATTTAGATAATTTGGAGCTGTTAAACTTTGAACCCTTATCAATCCAGATCCAAACTGATTTGTCCTGCTGGTCCAGGTTGCCTCTTGAACTTTTTCCAAAGAATTGAGACTATTCACATGATAGTTCTCCCAAAATTATTATATTTATTTCAAAATATCCCCACCTTCCCCTCCAGCTTTCAATTCAAGTCTTGGGATAAACTCATATTGAACTTTATTTGAATGGGCAGAGGCCGAGACTCAGAATGTCTCTCTCGAACTTCTGTTTTCCTGGGGCTAATCTCCCAAACTTGAAATTTTATGCTTTAGCAGCCTTTTTAAAATATTGTCATTGTAGCTATCTCCAACATATGAGGCACCTTGGAAAGATCTGGAGTGTGCCATAAATGACCTATATGATATCACTAAGGTAACTCTGGCTTCAGCAGCTAGACTGCCTCCCCTGTGGGACTTTACTCCTTTTACAGCTCAAATTTTAAAATTATGGTATAAGCTAAAAAAACATAAGGGCTTCAGAAAACTCTTTTTCTTTCATACACACATTTCGAAGGATGAACGATTTCTTCCGGCAACCCTTGACCATACCTTTTCTAAAATGGAGAAGGCTCGGGCTCCAATTTTTCAAACAATTCCTTTCCTCATTGGGTATTATCCCATTTGAAACCCTAAAAACTAATTATGGCCTAACCGACAATGACCAATTTAGATATATTCAGGTCAGAAACTATCTCCTACGACAAAGAGATGTAACCTTTAAATTACCGGACTCTATACCAATGGCCTGGAAATACCTGGAGGATAGTATTAATGGTCAGCTGTGGCCCCACCAAGTGGGCTACCTTTATAAAATTCTAAGAGAGGGGATGGGCGACTCATCAGTCTTGATTCTGAATAGTTGGTGCAGGGACTTAGAATTAGATATCTCAGAACAGGAGTGGCTCTGTGCATCCCCCCAGGCATGTAGAGTTACACATGCTACCAAATGGCATGAATTTGGTGGAAATGCCACTGTTGCTTTTTTTATTCCCTGGCTATTTTAACTAAATACCTCCCGCCCTCGTTTGGGAATTGCTGGTGGGGATGCTCATGCGACCTCACCGATCATAGCCATGTTTTTTGGTCATGTCCCCAGTTAATGCCATATTGGTGCACCCTACAACAAGAAATCTCTGATTGCCTAGGAGAGGATACCTAACACACAGTTGAGATTATATTGTTGTCTATATTCCCTTCTCATAGCCCACCTTGGCACCGAACCCTTTTACCTATTTATATTTTGGCAGTCAAAACGGCAATAACAAGATAATGGAGATTTTCCATCATTCCCACTGTTAAAGATTGGTGGGGGTTGGTATCTGAGATTTATTATATGGAGTCTCTTATGGTTATGCTTCATAACAGACAACCCACGTTTGAGTTGTTATGGAGGCCATGGGTGATGTATCTTTTTGGGCATGTTCCGGATTTTATCCCTTGAGCCTCTCCTCATCATAATCTCCAAGGTCCTTGGGGGAGACGAGGTCCTGTATGGTCAGCGGATGCAGCCTTCACTGCTGTTGGAACAATCCATTGTCTTGGGGAAATTTCACCTCTAATGAATCTCTGGGTGTTGTATGTCTGTACAGTTAAATCTCAGTCATTCTGTAAAAAAAAAGTACCTGTTTGGAAGGAAAAAAAAAAAAAAAGATCTATCAGTGTCAATGAAACCCGGCAAGAAGCACTTGTATATGATTTATGAATCTTTTATTATATGAAAATTACTGTATTAATTTCTGTCAGTCACCTCTAATTAATAAAAAGCAATAAAAAAAAGAATTACTGAAAATATTACTGTGTACATTAACACAGTTATACAAGAAAAATTTTATCAAAACAGAAAGATTGCTTTTTTCTCCCAGTTAATCTACCTACACCACAGATATGCCCCTCCCCCAAAGCACACTTCACAGTACACAGACTGAATGTTATAAATTAGCATTCAAAATCCACACACAAACAATAAACACTCGATGATATGAGCACAGGAGGGTTTCCTACTATCGATGTTCTAAATTTTGAGAAAAAATACAGACTCAAAAAGGCTTTTTTAACAGCTTTCAGAGGTTTTGAATAGCAGAGCTCTGAGAGCAAACTGTCTCCAGCTACCACTACACACACACTACCCAGAACTGAGGCTGTGCAGAGCAATCTAGAGTTCATGTGACCAGCAATCCAATGAATCACTGTAGAATTTGCCTTGGAGCTCAATTACAAGGCGTAGTGATGCAAAGTACGTTGAAATCAATGGTGGAGAAGTGGTTTGGGGAAGACAGAATAATGTGAAATTGTTGTTTTCAATGGACTTTGCATTCCTCATTATGACGCAAAGTATTCCGCTTCATGTTGCCAATTACTTTGCTGATTCCGCATTACTCCATGAATCACTTCATGGAGCAAATTTTAACCACTTACGCCCACCACTATCCACTACCATCATGGACTGGGTGGGTGGGGGTGGGGGAGCAGATGACAAATGGAATGATCGAGGGGAGTAAAGGACTAGAGTCTGAGGGCATTATGGGTGGACAAGGCACCAGGTCCTGATGGCCTCCACCCCAGGATGCTGAGGAAGATGGCGGAAGTGTTGGCCGAGCCGCTGGTGGACCTGTTCAGCACCTCGCTGGACACGGGATGGGTGCCTCAGGACTGGAGGGTGTCCCATGTGGTGCCCATACACAAGAGTGCCCCTAGGAACGAGCCAGGAAATTATCGGCTTGTCAGTCTCACTTCCATAGTGGGTAAACTTATGGAGACGATACTGAAGGAGAGGTTGGTGACATTCCTTGAGGGTAATGACCTCCAGGATGGGCAGCAGCACGGGTTCATCTTGAGGAGGTCTTGTCAGACCAGTGTAATAGAATATTATGACTGCGTAACAAGAGAGCTGGATATGGGTCATGCTGTAGATGTCCTGTATTTGGACTTCAGCAAGGCCTTCGATTTAGTGCCTCTTAGGAAGCTGGGGGAAGCTGACTGCTGCGAGGGGGGACAAAGCTGACAAACTGGATAAGAACTAGTTGCTGGGGAGGCTGCAATGGGTGGTAGTGGAGGGGGAACTCGTGACACCTAGACCAGTGATGAGCAGTGTGTCGCAGGGCTCGGTGCTGGGCCCGGTGCTATTTGGGCTCTTTATCACAGATATTGCACATGGAGTTGGGAGCAGGGTGGTCTGTTCGCAGATGATATCAAAATGGGGGCAGTGGTGGATGAAGAGGATGGATGGAAACAACTACAAGGGGACCTAACCAAACTGGAGATATGGCCAGAGAAGTGGCAGCTGGGATTTAATGCAAAAAAGTGCAAGGTTATACACTTCGGGGCAAAGAACCCAAGCAGAGACTATTGGTTGGGAGGGGTGAGGCTGGGGAAGACTGAGGAAGAGAACGACCTAGGGGTGTTGGTAACAGGGAGCATGAACAACTCTGCCTGATGCAGGAAAGCAGCAGCTAAGGCAAACAGGATGCTGGGCTGTATCACAAGGGGTTTCTCGTCCAGGTATAGGGAGGTGATCTTGCCCCGTACAGATCCTTGGTCAGACTGCACTTGGAGTACAGTGTGCAGTACTGATGGCTGTATCTGAAGAGGGATATTAATTTACTGGAAGGTGTGCAACAGAGGGCAACAAAAATGTTACAGGGAATGGAGTGCAAGGCCTACAAAGACAGTCTAAATGAGCTGAATATGTACATGCTGGAGGAGAGATGGGATAGGGGGATAAGACTGAAATGTTCAAGTGTTTGAGGGGGATAAACAAAGCTAGCACTGAAGGGGTGTTTAAACTGAGGAGGGGTAGGGACACGAGGGGGCATGGACTAAGATTGGAGGGCAGAAGATTTAGGAGGGAAATGAGGAGGCACTACATGGAGACGGTGGTGTCTAAATGGAACGCTCTACCAGAGAGTTGTATCATGTAAGACAGTAGGAAGTTTTAAGAGGGAGTGGGACAGAGCATGAGGGAGGGTCTGTGTGGAGGGGGCTGGGGCCATCATGGGAATGAAGATAGGGAGGGGGTTGGGGCAGCTGCACACTCGGGCAGACATTAATAGACTGGGTGGTCTGTTTCTACAGGCAGGTTTGTGTGTTCATATGTAAGTTTTTTTTCACAGAGAGGGTGGTGGATCCATGGAAGAGCCTACCAGTGGAAGTGGTGGAAGCAAAGACAGTACGGGGGTTCAAAAGTGCAGGGGATAAGCATAAAGGCACCCAGCTATACAGCAGAGCGGGGGAAAGGCAGTCCAGATAAGAGTAGGGATTGCCAAATCAAGTAAGGAAATGGGCAGACTAGGTGGACGGGTTGGTCCTCATCTGCTGTCAAATTCCATGTTTCTATGTTACTACAGACTGTCAGACTCCGAGAACAAACAGATACAGAAATATTTCAAGAGTTTGAAAAAAACAACTGTCTTGGTGACCCAGTAATCACTGAAGACTTTAACTACTCTAATATCAATTGGGATTCACACACCGCACCCAGTAAATGGGAGACTTTGCATACTCCTGTAGACAACTTACTTTAAAACAAATTGTAAGACAACCCAATGGGGGGGAATATATTAGATACAATACTAACATCAGAAAATATTCAAGTTACAGAATGCAGTATTTATTTTATGCTTCTTTTTATTCAGAGAGAAATAGTACATTAATGAGAGATACAAAAATAATACAGAGCCCATCTCGAAATAACATATAATACAAAAGAAAAAGCAAAAAAGGATAATAGAAACATTTTGGGGGAAATAATAAGAAAATTCAGTCATTATTTTCAATTATGCTAAGAGCAACTGTTAAGTATAACACAATATTAATACTGTTTCCCCATCTCCAAGCCATTACTTCCCTTTAAAAGAATTGTTAATCAAAACATACATCTGGCAAAGAATAAAAAAAAAACTAGAGATAATGGAGTAAGATAGAATAGGGGAAAATAAAGTACATCATTCAAGCAGAAGAATTATAGAGAACACATTCATGTGGTTACTGGAATATACTTGCTACTGTCGACCTGATCTTCTTCCTCAGATATTTCAGAGTCCCTTTCAGTGGGCAAAGCAATATTCTCAACATAAAAAGCCATAGCAGCATCCACATCCCCCAAAACATAGTCCGAATTTTGAAATGAGATTTTTAACCTCACAGGAGCCTGCAATACTGCAGTACTCCTTGACTGTCGGAATTCTGACTGTAAGTTCAAAAAGCGCTTCCTTCGCCTCTGTGTTTCCAATCAAAAGTCAGGGTACAAGTGGATCTTTTGACCCTCATAGATAAATCCCTTCTTGATCCTAGCAGCTTGCAGCATCTTATTCCACTGATCCAAAGACGAAAAGGTACAAATAGTGTATCTTGGTAAAGACTCCGCCATACCCTGTTTCGATCTTGACTGGGCCTGAATACAGAGTCCAATACAACCCCTTGATCAGGAGAGAAAGCCAGCATTAGAATTTGTTAACCTCTGTTTTTAATTCAGAAGAAGGAATATCTGCTGCTAGTCCAATTAATATAAAATTCTTTATTAGTATGGTATTTTCCATTTTTTCCAACTTAGGCGTAGTGTTTATTTGTTCATGAAGTGAAGCATTTATAGCCCCCTCCAGTGTTAAAACCCTCGTAGCCAGTTGCTCTGCTGTTTTTTCGACTATCTCCACTCATTCTTCAACTTTATCCATCTTTTGTTCAATGCTACCGCAATGTTGGGATATTTCGTGAAGTGACGTTTGTACCTTACTAAATGATTCTTTAATATCCCCTTGTAACTCCACTAAGAAAGCTTGCAAAGAAGCCAAAGTCGGCTTCTGAGGATTTTTTGCCTTTGCGTCTTCCGGACGCAGCATGGCTGGTGAAGACATCTCCCCGATTGAAAGCTGCACACATACTGCTCCCTGAGGTTGAGTGGCCTTCCCAGTATTCATTTTGGGAGAGATGAATTTCTCCATGAGTGTCAAGCTTCACTACCTCCTTCGACTCCAACAGCTTTATATAACCTTCAAGTAAAGTCGGTAAGCCAAAAATTCGATAAATTCGATAAAGGCAACGATTAAAGCAGTTTTTAGTGTTGTATATAGTGGAGCAAACGAGAAACGTTAAGCATCATCTAGCTCTCTCTAGCACCAGTATTGATGCACGCTCAGCTGATAGTGATCATTATATCATTAACTTCTCTATAAATACATCAGCTTTGCATACAACAGGAATTATGAAATTCACCTACTGTATGTCATACTGCCAATATGAATCAAACAAAGGCTACTATTGAAAAAAAATTGATTGGGAAGCTAATTTAAAAGATATGATTAAGGAAGAATCATTGCATAATGTTGAGAAACACCTTACAACTATATGTGACAATTATATTACCAAAGTGAAAAAGTATAACCACAAAAGTCAAAAGTCAAAATGGTTAAACAAATCAGTAAAGAGCATGATAATAGAAAAAAACAGACTATCTTGATGGGGCAATACTGGACCTGGTACTCACTAATAGGGACTTTGTTGCAGGCGTCAAGGTGGGAGGTCACTTAGGGACCAGTGATCACCATATGGTGTGGTTCAATACAAGGACAGCTATGGAACTGAACTACTCAAGAGTGAGGGTCGTGGACTTCAGGATGGCAGATTTTAAAAAGGTGGGTGAATGCCTAAGGGATGACCTAGCAGGGAGATAACCTGGGTGGGATGGAGGAACAGGGGGGTGAACATAAAAGGGAATATAGTAAAGGCAACAAATTTCTGCATCAAACAAGTGAGCAAAAGCAAGAGGAGAAAAGACCACTATGCTTCTCACAAGAGGTGGCTGAAAAGATAACAGCTTAAAGGACAGCATGCAGAAGGTATAAGGAGATGCAGATGGAGGAGGATAGGGAGGTGTACCGGGGGAAGCAGAGGGAAGCAGGGAAAGCAGTAAGGAGTGCAAAGGTGCAAACTGAAGAGAGAATAGCCCAGGAGATAATGAAAGGGGACAAGACATTTTTAGGTATGTACATGAAAAGAGGAAGAGCAGGAATGGGATTGTAATGTTAAAAGGGGAAAGGGGACTATACAGAGGGGGACCAGGAAAAGGCAGACATCCTGAACAAATGCTTTTGTTCAGTGTTCATGGAGGAAGGAGAAGGAGAGGGGCAACAAAAAAGGAACAAAAGCTTTGGAGGGAGGAAGGTGGACACTAGTCTTTTTTTTTTTTGGAGGCAAGAGTCCTGAAGGGACTTGCTAATCTGAAGGCGTACAAAGCAATGAGACCAGACTGGGTGCATCCAAGAATATTAATGGAGCTCAGAGAAATACTGGCTGCACCTCTAACAGTTCTATTTAATAGCTCACTGGAATCAGGAGTGGTTCCAGAGGACTAGAGGAAGGCGGATGTAGTCTCACTACACAAAAGTGGTAGCAGAGAGGATGCTGGCAATTATAGGCCAGTCAACCTGACAACAGTGGTGGGAAAGTTAAAGGAATCACAGCTGAAGGAAAGGATTGTAGAATATTTTGAATCCAGTGGGTTACAAGACCAAAGGCAGCATGATTTCACAGAGGGGAGGTCATGTCAAATGAATCTGATTGATTTTTTTGACTGGGTGACCAAGGAACTAGACCAGGGTGGAGAGGTGGATGTAGGGTTACCACCTTTGGATGAGGTAAAAACTGGATGCTAAACCTCACCCCAAACTCTGCCTCTGGCTCCACACCCTTTTTATGACTGGTGAGTATATCTCTCCTTCTACAAAGCCATTTGTAATGTCGTAACAGACATTACTAGTGATAGGAAATCATTTTTATACTGTTATTTATTTTATTTATTTATTCAGTCATTTATTTTTATTCTTTGGCAACCAGGTTAACTCCCATAGGCCAATAGCCCATTTTACAGGAGTAACCCAGGAGCACAGGAAGGTTAAGTGACTTGCTCAGGGTCACACAGTATGTAAGTGGAGGTTGTTGGAATTAAATGGAGGCAGTATAGCGCAGTGGTTTAATGCTCTCAGCTGCAAACCTGGAGACCTGGATTTGAATTCCACAGCCCCCACTTGCATACTGTGTGACCCTGAGCAAGTCACTTAACTTCCTTGTGCTCCCAGGTCGCACCTGTAGACAAGCTTTCAGCTTAGTGTGTCTCTCCTGGTTAAACAAAAAAAAACCTCAGGTCTGCTGGATGTGCCAAGCTCATCCACAGCTTATTGATCAGCCCTCTGTTAAACACGCTCCCGTTTTCCTTTCCATGTCAGTCATGTATTCATGTATGCTTTGATCAATTTTTGATAACTGAATTATCGATGCTTGTGCGGTACCCTTAGTACTGCACTGTATTCCCCTTTACCTCAACAGCTACTACTGTTTCTTTTCATATTTCTAAGACATTCCACAATTTCAGACACACATTCCATGCTATTTATCTGAATGACCTGTAAAAGTGTAGCTAATATCATGGAACATTCAGGTAATACAAAAAATGGGAACAGATGTGGCGATAAAGGCAATAAAAGTTAGATTATTAATTTAATAAAAATGGGTCAAAAACATACCAGAATATAGGACAAACAAAAAGAAACACATGACAGCACATAAAGGTGTAAAAGCTGTTTCCTGTCATATCAGTAAAAGACCATACTGAAAACGCAGAGTGGAAAAGATTAGGTTCATTTACTACTAATGATCTTAATGGCCATACTTTACACCTCCCAGACAGTCTGGTTTTACAAACAAAGGCAGGTTTGAATGACTGTGACATCAGAACTTCTTTGTAGACACACAGATGCATAGACAGTGTCGGCAGATAAGGGTCTACGGCCCACCCAGTCTGCCCATTTGAGCTTGTAAGTTTACTTTATGTTTTCCTAGAAGTCTGTCGCTTCTTAACCCTGACCTCCAGAATTCCCTTTATGTCTATCCCATGCATTCTTAAATCTTGTGATTGTTTCAGCCCCCACCACTTCCTCTGGCAGGGTGTTCTACTTGTCCACCATCCGTTCTGTGAAGAAATTCTTCCTCACGTTTCCTCTGAATCATCCTCCCTCCAACTTCATCCCATGCCCTCTAGTCCTGGAACATCTTTTTCTCTTAAAAATAGTTCATTCCTGCACCCTGTTCCACCCTGTAAGATACTTGTATGTCTCTATTATATCCCCTCTCTCCCTCCTCTCCTCCAGGGAGTACATATTCAATTCCTTCAACCTGTCCTCATAGGACTTGTGATGCAATCCATGTACCATCTTTGTTGCCCTCCTCTGAACCTTCTCTGCCCTGTCTATGTCCTTACATAAGTAAGATCTACAGAACTGTACACTGTACTCTGGGTGGGGCCTCACTAGTGTCTTGTATTGTGGAATTATGACCTCCCTTTTCCTGCTGGTGATGCCCTTACCTATGTATCCCAGTATCCTATTTGCTTTACCTGCTGCCTTGTCACACTGTTTCCCTACCTTGAGGTCATCAGAGATGATAACCCCAAGATCCCTTTCCTGCTTGGTGCATGCTATATCCTCACCCCCCAACTGATATGTTGTGCCAGGGTTTTTGTGCTCCATATGCATTATCTTGCACTTCTTTGCATTGAATTTCAACTGCCAAACCCCTGACCATTCTTCAAGTTTCTGCAGGTCTCTTCTCATTCTGTCTACACCCTCTGGTGTGTCTACTCTGTTACAGAGCTTTGTGTCATCAGCAAACAGAGAAATTCTGCCTTCTAGGTCCTGCGCAATGTCACTGATGAAGATGTTGAATAGGACCGGTCCCAGCACTGATCCCTGTGGCACCCCACTAATCACTCTTCCCTCTGTGGAGTGACAGCCATTTACCACCACCCTCTGTGTCCTGCCACCCAGCCAGTTACCTACCCACTGCACTACTGTCCTGCCCACACCCATATTCCCCAGTTTGGGTAATAGTCTTCTATGTGGCATAGTGTCAAAGGCTTTGCTGAAGTCCAGATAGGCCATGTCCACTGCCCTTCCCTGATCCACCTCCCTAGTCACCCAGTCAAAAAATTAAACAAGGTTGGTCTGACATGACCTCCCCCTGGTGAAACCATGCTGCCTTGGGTCCTGTAGTCCATTGATAACCAGTAGTGCGTCCATGATCTTCCCCACTACTGAGGTGAGGCTGACTGGTCTGTAGTTCCCCGCTTCCTCTTTGTTCCCACTTTTGTATAAGGGACTACATCTGCTGTCCTCCAGTCTTTTGGTACCTCCCCTGTTTCCAGTGATCAGCTTAACAGGATAGCCAGAGGTTCAGCCACCACCTCTCTTAGTTCTTTAAGGACCCTGGGGTGCACCCATCTGGCCCCATTGCTTTATCAACTCTTATTACTTCCAGTTCCTTCAGGATCCTTTCTCGTGTAAAGGGACATGTGTCCATTTCTGCACCATTTCCATCCCTTGTACTCCCTTCAGACCCATTACCCTCCTCTTCCTCAGTAAAGACTGAGCGAAATACCTGTTCAGTATGTCAGCTTTACTGTTGTCATCCTCCACGCAGCCCCCATCCTCCCCCTTCAGTCTCACTATCCCTCCCTTTGCCTTTCTTTTTTCACTTGTGTACCTGTAAAAGGTTTTGTCCCCTCTACCCACTGATTTTGCAATGTGCTCTTCTGTCTGAGCTTTGGCTTCCCTTACTGACCTCCCTGCCTCCCTTTGCTTCTCCTGGTACTTCTCCCTATCCCCTTCTGCCTGTGTCTTTTTGTATTGCCTGAATGCAATCTTTTTGGCCTTCACTTTCTCCGCTACCTCCTTGGAAAACCATAATGGCCTCCTCTTCCTTTTCCCCTTGCTAACCTGCTTAATGCATAATTCTGTTGTTCTTGTAATCTCCAATGTAACCTGGACATGCAATGCAGCCAAAACAGTGGATGATTCGGTGCATCAGTTTCAAGAGTATATGAGCATACAAAATGGCCCAAAAACTGGACTGTATTTAATCAAAACCGGATGACTGGATAAGGATCCTAAAAAATGGATTATCCTGTCAAAAACCAGATAGGTGGCAACCCTAGGTGGATGTGGTCTACCTAGATTTCAGTAAGGCATTCAACACCATTCCACACAGGAGACTAGTAAGCAATCTGGGTAGCTTATGAGTGGGTCCAAAGGTGGTAAACTGGACAAGAAATTGGTTAGGGGGCAGGTGACAGAGGGTGGTGATAAATGGAGTTTACTCCAAGCAAGGGAGAGTGACCAGTAGGGTGCCTTAGGGATCAGTGATCGGACCAGTCCTTTTTAATGTCTTTATATGTGACATTGCAGAGAATCTGCCTCTTTGTGGATGACACCAAAACCTGCAATAAGATGGACACTCCAGGGATGGTGGAAAGGATGAGCAGAGACCTGAGAAAACCCAGGGGCAGAGTACAGAATGGCTGGAGTGGATGACATAAAGGTGGTCAGGAAATGTGACAAGGCAGTAATGAGAGCAAGTGGGATGCTAGGGTGCATATAGAGGAGCATCACCAGTAGAAAGAGGGAGGTGGTGTTGCCTTTGTATAGATCGCTGGTAAGATCACACCTAGAATATTTTGTCCAGTTCTGGAGACCACATCTCTGGAAGGACGTAGGCAGAGTAGAAGCAGTCCAGAGCTGGGCAACTAAAATGGTCCAGGGTCTTCATCAAAAGTTATTTGAAGAGAGAGACTAAAGGACCTCAATATGTACACCCTGAAACAGAGGAGGGAGAGGGAGGGCTACAATAGAGACCTTTAAATACCTCATAGGGTAAATAAGGTACAGGAGGGGAGCATTTTTTAGAAAACAAGGTACTCAAGAACAAGGGAACATGTTATGAAGCTGGTGGGGATAGATTCAAGGGAGATGTGAGGAAGTACTTCTTCACAGAAAGAGTGGTGGATTCCTGGAACATACTTCCAGCAAAGGTGGTAGGGGCAAAAAACAGTGGTAGGGTTCAAGAATGCATGGGATAAGCACAAGGGAATCATAGTTGAAAGGAAGGAGGGAGGGAGAAGGCTGTAACTTGGGCACAGTCTGTGGTAATAGTGTAGGTAGGGAGAAATGGGCAAACTGGATGTGCCAAGCAGTCCTTATCTAATGTCAAATTATATGTTTCCTTGTTTACTTGAAAACCAAATCAAGTGTTGAATGGGTAAAAGATAAAGTCCTTAGGCAACGTAAGAGTAAAATTAAGACATTCAAAAAAACAGATAAAATTGTATCTAGCAAGAAATGCAAATAAGCACAACTCCAAACAATTTTACATAGTTACATCAATTTGTTAAAAAAGAATGACACCAAAATAGATCCAATTACTAAGAACAGAGAAACTATCACTTGCCCTAGAAAAGTAGCTAATTAATTTAAAAATTATTTTTGCTTATTTTCTAAATGTCATGGCCATATTTTTAACATCAGAACAAACACTGAATGAAAAACAGTGCAGAGATTGTGATATTGCAGGGAAAAAAAAGCACTAAGAGATTATATCTCTCTGGGCCCTGACAAAATATTATCCAAAATGTTAAATCTTATGGCCAATATAATCCTTAGTCCACTAACCTTGCTTTACAATAAAGCAATATCAACATGTAAAATTCAGAAAGACTGGCGGTCACCCCAATTTTTCAAAAGGGATTAAAAAGTGACACCAAAAATTACTGCCCAATCAGCTTAACTTCTGTTCCAAGGAAAATTTTGGAATCAATTCTGGTAGACTCTGGTTATGAGGCAGTATAGTGCAGTGGTTTAAGACTCTGTGCTGGATACCTGGGTTTGAATCCCACAGCCCCCACTTGCATACTGTGTGACCCTGAGCAAGTCACTTAACTTCCTTGTGCTCCCAGGTTGCACCTGTAAACAAGCATCCAGCTTACTGTGTCTCTCCTGGTAAAAAAATTAAAAAAAAATCAAACAGCATATTAATAATACAAACAACAATGATTAGCAGCAACACAGATTTACCCCCGCTATGCCATACGTTACGAACCTCTTATGCTTCTACAAAAAAAGTAAGCAGAACACTAGACAGCCAAAAACCTGTTGATATCATATTCATCAACTTTTGTAAAGCCTTTGATAGCATACCCCATTGGACCATTGCAGAAAATGGTAATATTACAAATCAATCCGTATATAATAAACTGTTAAAAATTGGCTTCACAATAGAACCCAAGTTGTATTAATAAAATGATCAACATTCATGCAAGGGTACTGTCACTGATGGTGTGCCACAAAGGTCCATTCTGGTTCCTATTATATTTTCTTTATTTATCACATATATAAACATAGATGTATGTAATTGAACATCAAAATATGCAGCAAGCTGGGATAGCCGTGTAGTAATAAAGAAGAAATAAGCACTATACAGTCAGACTTCCCGCCCTCCCACAGAATAGGCTTTCCATCTCTGAACGGGCACCCAGTTCCAAGTGAGACTTCCTTCTACAGCCGCTGCTGCCCATCCTCCCACAGAATAGGCTTTCCAGCCCTAAACAGGCACCCAGCTTCAATTGGAGCTTCCTTCTACAGCCGCTGCTACCTGCCCTCCCATGGAATAGGCTTTCAAGCCCTGAACAGGCACCCAGCTCCAAGTATGGCTTCCTTCTACAGATGTTGCTGCCCTCCCTCACACAGAATATCTCTTGTGCCCTTGAACGGGTGCTCCCTTGCCTGCAGCATGGCTGAACTCCCTGCTGCCTGCCGCACCTTACTGCCACCTCAGGACTTCCCTCAGCCAGGTATGGATTCAGTGAAGAGCCAGTATTTTTCATCATTTGGTGCTCTCCAGCCACAGCTCTCCAATTGGCTGCCTTCTCAGCCAGGAGCTCCCTGATTGGTGCACCCCACAAGTCCTGGACTCTGTTGGTTTTCTCAGCTCCTTGCTGTCTTATTTTATATTTTACTGTCTAATTTTCTCCTGCCCACCCTCCCTGGCCCTGTCCTCTATTAAATATGCTACGTTCCACCCTGTACAACTACCCCCCCATGGCCACCACTAGATCTCAGTCAGTCTCACAGCTATTTAACCCACTCTCTGTCTTACTCCAATCCCCTTAGCTCTTCTCATACTACTAAGCATTAAAGATCACATCTGCTGGGTCTGCACTCCCAGCATAGCTGCACATTTGCTCTAAATCAGGAAACATGATCTCTTTCTGTATCTCTCCCCTGCACCTCTTCCTCATACTTTTCACCATGCTCTCTCTTCCGTCCCTTCAATTGCTAAACACTTCCACTCCCCACCACACTTCCCTTGCAAACTATACTACCCTGCTAACCTCCTGCTTCAACCAAGTGGCAGCTCCAACACCTTTTTATCATACCTGGACCTGCTTCTCTACATGGCCTTCTGCCCCACTCATGTCTTTACCTTACTCCTACACTTTATTGTGCATCCTTAAATTTCAGCTCTCCACTTTCAAGTTATTCACCTCATTCCCCTAAACCATCTAACAAACCTTGGTTCAAGAGTACCAAGCTACATTTCATCATTATCTCTCTCACTCCTCTCTGCAGGAGACATAAATCCCAACCCAGATCTAACACTCAGTAAAGCCCCTACCCCATCCACTCGCCCCTCCCCAGCCTCTGCTCCAACCCCAGTTTCACCCCCCCATTGCCTAAAATTCCTCCACCTTAAAATTCACAGTCTCTTCCCTAAACTTGGTCTGCTACTCCCACTTTTAGGATCCCTCAAGCCAAACATCCTCATTGCATCAGAGACCTGGCTATTTATTTATTTATTTATTCAAGTCTCAGATTATAACCTTTGAGCTCAGAGCTCATTTACAGAGGTTCCACGTCAAATTAGGACAAATACAAAATACATAAAGCAAATACGCAAAGTGAATATACAGAAAACATATACAGGATTATCTGGGTATACATTGGTCAGGTTAATGCCTGATTCAGGTAAATACTTGATGTAGGCAGAAACTTTAGTAGACAGTAAAGTCTTGTAAAATAGGATGATATAAAAGGACTGATAGAACACAGGATATGGGAGATTAACATGGGGCTGGGCTGTGAGTAAGGGTGAAAGAAGCCAGGAACAGATAGGGTCAGTGCCTATTGTCATAGTTAATGGGAAGTAGGGAAAGTAACATATAGGGAAGGATTACCTTGGTAGGGGGAGTGGAGGGATTTTAGGGGAGATAAAGGCACGGGGGTAGAAGGGTACAAGTGAGAGAGTAAGGTAAGAGGTTTAAGTGCAATGAACAGTTGGAGGAATTGTAGTCATCAGAGGGTTTCTACTGGGGACAAGAGCACACTGTAAGATTGGAAAGGTGGGAGCGAAGCTAATTTTTAAAGGGTCCTATTCTTGTTACAGTAAGTAGGTCTCTAGGTAGGGAGTTAAGCAGGTTAGGGGCACAGTAGCTAAAAGACCACTGGCCATGTGTGGTGTGATGGAATGGCAGCTTAAAGGGATGGTTAATTGTTTCCCGGGTCAGCCTTGTTGGCACTGAGGGTGTAAGAATGGGCTGGACCAGGGCAGAGGTCATGCCAAGGGTGGCTTTTCTGGACAGAAGGCAAATCTGGTAATTAATCCTGTTATTGAGGTCAAACCAACCAGTATGGGTATATAGCTCACAGGTGTGGGTGAGTTGAGGAACTCCCAGGAGAAGCCTGCAGGCTATATTGAGGGTCATTGCAACTCTTTTTAGGGCTGTGTTGCACACCGCACTATAGACAACAAGCCCATAGTCAATGACAGAGAATATTAAGCTTGTTATGGTGGGTTTGAGCACATCATCAGTAAGGCACTGCCTATGCCTATTCAGTTGTCCTAACTTCTTGTCTGCAGCCTTAGAGATGAGGTTGATATGTTGAGAGTATGAGAGGGAGCTATCTAGTGTAACCCCTAGGTATTTGACGCTGTCGACCATGTCTAGTGGTTCATTTTGCTTGTTACGGATAGTCAATTTTGCTGATTTGAACCTGCTATGAGTTGAGGAAAACAACACAGTTTTGATTTTCTTGTAGTTGAGCAGCAGGTGTGAGTTGATAAACCAGTCATCAACAAGTGAGAAGTTGGCTTGCAAACTTTGCTACACAGTAACGATATCCAGTTGACTGGTGAAAAATATGGCATCATCCGCATAAAGGAGGATGCAGTTTTGGCATATTAGTGGGGGATGGTTAAGAAAGAGATTGAATAAGAGGGGGCCCAGGACTGACCCCTGAGGGACACCCGTGCTGATACCTTGTCTATCAGAAAGGGTGTTTCTGACTTTTACTTGTTGGTCATGACTGGGGAGGTAGCTTCTGAACCAACACAGTGATGTTGAGGAAACAGAAGCTGCGCCTAGTTGGGCAAGTAGGAGTTCATAATTCACTGTATCAAAGGCCTTAGTGAGGTCAATAAAGATGGCCCCCACTAAATGCCCACGATCAAGCAAGTCATGTATGAACCCTGTAAACTCGACTAAGGCAGTGGTGGTGCTGTGCAGCTTTCTGAAACCATGTTGCTACTTGCACTGCAGATTGTATTTGTTGAGGTGATCAATTAATTGATCATTGACAATTCTTTCAAGTGCCTTGGAAATTGGGGGAAGAATGGAAATTGGTTTAAAATTTGAGTGGATTGTCTCATCCCCATTTTCAAAAACAGGAGTAACAATCGCTGATTTCCAGATTTTGGGGTATTGATAGGTGATAAGGGAGAGGCTGCGTATACTTGTAAGAGGAGACAGGATAGCGTCGATGGTTAGGGTAATTAGATTTAGGTCTAGGCCATCACTGCTGTCCCTGGAATTACCTAGAGCTTTAATCGGTTATTTTTTTTTGCCTCTGATTTTGAAATTATGCAAAGGTAAAAAGGGGGGCATTGTTTGAAGGGGAAGGGCTAGATGTGCAACTTTGGTCAGGGCTGAGGGGATCAAAATAGTTGGTGGGGAGAACCCTGCTGAGGTCCGTAAAGGCCTTATTAAATGTATTTGATATGAGTTTTGGGTCCTGGATTATTTCACCATGGAGATTAAGCATGGTTAGTGGTGATTTATCTGAGTCCCATGTGAGGGTCTTGATATTAACTCAAAATTTGTGACTGTCGCTCCTGGAATGTTCTAGTTTGGATCAAAAGAATTGTCTTTTTGCTAGGTGTATGGCCTGGGTATAGTTGTTTCATGCTGTTTTATAGTTTTGGACATCAAGTGGGGAGCCTGTACATTTTGCTATCTGCCAAACATGATCCAAAGCTTGGAGTTGGGCAAGGAGTGAGGAGGTAATCCATGATTTATGGGTACCTTTTACCTACTTTTTGGTGATTGGGGCGAAGATGTCGCAAGCTGCATTGAACAACTTTATGAAGGAGTCACGGGCAGTATCAACGTCAGCTGCTGAATGGATAGTGGACCAGTTCAGTTGTTTTAGATGGTCTCATTGTGGGCCCAGTTGCCCCTTTTTTAGAATTTGTGCTGTCACCACTTTCGCAGGGTATTTAGGTGACTTGCTGGACCAGGTGCAGAGTACGGGGGAGTGATCACTTATAACATCAGGGAGGACTTTTTCTACTGGTGATCCATTCAGGTTGGTTCATTAACAACCAGTCCAGTAGGGCACTGGTCACAGAATGATAGTTTGTGGGGGGAATCGACTAGTTGGGTAACATTTATTGAGGTAATAGCATCTTTGTAGGGGGCAGCATCATTGGACTGCCAATTAATGCTGAAGTCTCTAACCACTAATGTTTCAGTGTTATGGCGATGATCAGAGAGGTAGTCATGCAGTGCTGCAAACCCCTCAGCCTGCTCTTTGGGAGGGATATAGACAGAGATGATAGTAATGCCCTTACTGTGTTTCCTGAGGATGACCTCAATAGGTAGTTTTTGTATGTTTTTGCCAGATTTGACAGGTGGGAGGAGATGACCCTGAAGATGGTTCCTGGTATAGATTACACAACCACCCCCTCTCTTCCCTGTGTAATCCAGTCTAAACAATGTATAGCCATCGAGCTGGATTTCAGCATTGGTGGTCCTGGGTGTGGGCAAGCTCTTGACAATGGATAGCACATCTGGCTTATGTTGTGCTACCCACACCTGTAGCAAGTCAAGTTTAGCTAGTAGGCTGCAGATGTTAATTGAAGCTATAGAGACAGAGAGTTGTGCTTCACAGGTAGGTTAGCAACCTTAGTTGTAGGACCAGAGTTTGGGTGAATATTACCTGATAGGAGTAGTAGGGGCCAAACCAGTCTGGTTACCTGTAATCTGAGGTGTTTTACTGACTGGGATTGGGTCATTCTGAAAGAGCATTGCTTGATGCATTTCCTAGCAAATACAAGTATGTTTGTGTTGGGTGGAGGGAGGGGGTAGGTAACGTTAGACAATAATAACATTATGTTTAGTAGGTAGTGACAATCTAGGGAATTAGAATGAGTAGGGGTGGATGTAGAGTTGGGGATATTGGTGCTTAGAGACAGTGCAGGGATGTTGCCGGTCTGCTTGACTGAGAAGCAAAATGAAGTAGGCAGCATTAGGATAAGTATCAGGAGGGAGCACATTAATGACTTTTTCTTATCAATTATTGGGACAGGGAGCTATCTACGAGAAGTAGGTTGTGAATAAGTAGGAGCACTTCAGCAGAACAGCAGGACAGGTACACTGCCTTGTATGTCCCTTTGAGAACAAATGAACTGTCCTGTTATATAATATCTCTTTAAGAAGGGTGGTATTTTTGCAAAGGAACAAACAAATCAGAGGTAGTGGAGGGGGGGGGATTACACTGAGGAGAGTGGATTTAAAGAGTGTTGGGGTAGGGGAGGGTGGGCAGGAGAAAATTCAAGAGACAGAGCAGGAGGTAGAAATTCTAAGCAAGAAACAGTCTGTGCAGTGCAGTCTGATGCAGCATAGCTCTGAAGCAGTGCAGGAGGGCCAATCAGGAACAAGCAGCTGGAGGTGCTAGATTTGAAGAAAGTAAATTACCTGAACTGGAGCAGCGGGTGCGCAGCAGCAAGCAGCACCGTGAGGGGATGTCCCAGTCAGGGCAGGCAGGAATCTAGGGGAGAAAGCAATAAGGCACGAATTAATTTAACTGAGGGAAACAGGGGGAAGGTTGCTTAGGGGAGTGGCAGAGAGACAAAAGAGCTGGGAATCTGTGGTAGGGATTTGCTGCAAACGGGGAGTGAGTGAGAGATAGTGTTAAAATTCAGAGGGGTGGGGGGAGGTGAGGGAGCTCAGCAGAGGGTCCTAGACAGAGGTAAAGGGGGAAAGCCAGGGAAAGCCTGAGGAACAGAAAATAGAGAGAGAAATCAAGTTGGGCATGACAGGGAGGCTAAGTCAAGGGCAGAGATTAGGAGCAAAAAATACAGCAATAACAGCTAGTTTTATAGTAATTAAAATGGCAGGGCAAATATCAAACACAGCAGAATTCTTCACACAGGGAAATAATCAGAAACAGCAGTAATTAATTCTTAAACAGCAGTATTTCCCTTAAAATAAAATTAGAGCAAAAATTCAAGAGACAGAGTAGGAGGTAGAAATGCTAAGCAAGAAACAGTCCATGCAGTGGAGTCTGATGCCGAGTAGATCCGGAGCAGTGTAGGAGTGCCAATCAGGAGCAAGCAGCTGGAGGCACTGGATTTAAAGAAAGTAAATTACCTGAACTGGAGAAGCAGGTTGTGGTGGCTGTAGCAACCAGTGCCGGGGGTGGGGGCCTGATCAGGGTAGGCAGGAATCTGAGCTGGAGCAGCAGCTGCAGCAAGCAGCACCTTGGGAGCCCAGTCATGCAGGAATCTGAGCTGGAGCAGCCGGTTGTGTTGGCCGCAGCAAGCAGCAGCATGGGGGTGGGGGCATGGTCAAGGCAGGCAGGCAGGAATCTGAGGTGGAGCAGTGGGTTGCAGTGGCCGCAGCAAGCAGTGCTGTGGGGGTGGGGGCCCAGTCAGGGCAGGCAGGAATCGGAGCTGGAGCAGTGGAATGCGGCAGCCGCAGGAAGCAGTGCTGCGGGGGTGGGGGCCTTGTCAGGGCAGGCAGAAATCTAGCTAACAAACAAAAGCCCTCATGCTTCTATCACAATTTCTGGATATGCTGTTACCGACCAGAACTGCACTGGTAGGGGTGGGGGTGTAGCTGTCTACTCCTCCTCCTCCTCTCTCCAAACCACTACAGTTCTATCGACCACTGACCTCAATGCCTAGGAAGCCCTTGTCATTAGCCTATCTCTACTATTTTCAGTACCAATATTTCGTGCAGGAGCTTACTGCCATCCTGGTCTACACCACTCTGTAGCCACTGATCTAATCACCACTATTGGGTCCCTTACCTCCTTGAGTGAGGTCTACCTGTTAAAGGATCTAAACCTGAACTGGTTGTCACCCCGGTGGTGGCACTTTCTGAAAAACGTTGTACCCATGCTCGTCTGCAGATTTTTGAAATGACCCCTTTCCTTGTTTTTGCTGGCCAAAAAATGGACCCCTTTAATACAAAAATAAGGAGTCAGTTATGGCCTCCACCCCCCCCCCCTTTTCACTTGAAGTGAGGAACGTGATTATCGGTTTGCATCAGATGCACACATAATGCTGTTAAACAGTAATCAACTGTATGTAAAAGCTTGTTTACATGTTTTGAATGCATGCTTTCTTAAATATGTCTACAGTGCCTTGTGGTAATTTAAATAAGCCTGGTTATCAGTCCTGTAGTAGACAATATACCCAGGTTAATACTTTCTATTTAGGGGTCCATGCCCAGGGTCCATGCCAGATGCATTCCTGAATGCATTACTCCTGGCATTACTACTTGCAAATGAGTCCCCCGCAGGTCCCCACACAATGTCATCAGCAGTAGGAACCTCAGTGAATACCCCCTGGGTGGAACCTTTAGGCAGCACCCCATGACAGCACACAATACTATAGGCAGCAAGCAGAAATATGTACTATAATCTCAGCCCACAACTTTGTGTATGACATCTGAACTCTAAGAATTCTCTTGTTCTTATGTATTTTTAATAACATTTAGCAAGATACTTATATATCTTTTGAAATTATTATAACCTGTTTTACTTTATTGTGGTTTTCTTTCTATAAACTATTGTGGAAAGTTTGATTTATTATCATCCAGCTCCTGTAGAAATCAAAGTAAGCACAGAACTGTGTGACACATCAAAAAGTAGAAGATAAATGACAGAAAGGCAAGTGTGGAATTGGTGGTGTGCGCCTCTGAAGCTAATATACAATGCTGCTAAATATAAGTACTGGTTATTTATGAGCAGTTGATAGCAGGGTTAAACAGGCTCAATTACATAATCGAGACTATGATCCTGGACTATAATATGTGTTTCACAAATACAGGGTACAGTTATAATGTCACCTCCCCAGTCACTTCTGACTTCCACTCCTGAAAAATATATAATAGCATTTAAATTGGAGTTTAAGCAAAAGTTCATGCAACTTTTACTTTGCCTGTGAATCCTGTTGTGAAATGACAATAAAATAATTAGAATCAAGAGTACCAAATACCCCAGGGAATACACCCGTATTCCTTTACAAATGGGCTTCTAATTTGAATCGGGTATCAAAGTATTTTGTAGGCTGTCCACACTCCCAGCTTTTGACCGGACACTGGTGGTGATGTTCTGCCCCCCCGGTGATCTGCCCCAGGGGTTAGGAGCAGTGCTGGGGGGGGGGGTCTTGAACCGAACTCCAGTGTGGTGGTCTCTGTGTGGAGGAGCGGCATCCCGGGAGCAGCACTAGTACCAGGACTTGTACTTGAGGTGGACTTCCCTGTGGACTTCAGAGGTGAGGGTCTTTCTCTGTGGGCGGGGGGGGGGAGCTTTTAACTGGACATTAGGGATGAGGAGGGGGTGAGGATCTCCTTGTGCGGGGTGGGAGGGAGCAGCACTTTGGGACAGGCTTCGGGCAGTGCTTGGACCCCAGCTTGGACTCGGCAGAAGACAGAACCAAATAAAAGCTGTTCCAGACTGTCCAGACAGAGTAGCCAGAGCAGCAGTGTTCCCACAAATAGAGCCTAGTATGACTGTCCAGTTGAACCAGCCAGCCCAGATTTTACTGATCTGGTGGTCGCAGTTAGACTGTTCAGTTTTCACCCATACCCCTCGGACTTTAAGGCAAAGAGCCTTAACATTCTAGGATACTGAATATAATTTATTAAACTTTTCAAGTAAAGTCACTAGTTTCCATTAGTGTTTAGAAACTATACTTCCATATTTAATTTTCTGTCCCGCTGTATGTATGAAGATTATTTTTTAGTTAAGGAATGACTGGAGGAATGACAGAGACATGTATAGGTGTGACTACACAATGCATACGATTCGGTACGGTAACTACTATATTCTAGTAAAATAAACATAAACTTGCTCGAGTCAGATCTAAAATGCAGACACAAAAATGCTGCTGACACTTTTCTATAATAACCCCGTATAATAACTAAGGAGACTTTCCGTGAAATGTCTCAGACCCGGGTCTCGGACAATCGGCAAAATACAAGAAAATTGTGCACAGCAGTTATACAAGGTCCTGTACAAGGTTTAGCTTTTTGTATGTGTTGACAAACTCAGAACAGTTGCTGTAACCCGGTGCTGTAAGAGCATGACAAACTTTCAATAATCCCGGGCCTTAATCGCTGCTGTTCTAATAGATCTTGAGGGCTGCTCCCGGTGGGCACTTCTTATCCATAGTAAGGGGCAAAAGTAAATCCCGGGGGTAAATCGGGGTCACACTCCAACCAGGCACTCAAAGCTGGATAAAGACATTTAATCCCGGCATTTAATTTCAAAATTTATTTTGCACCCGATTTTGCAACACAAGCCCGAGACCCAAAAAACAAGTTAAATTAAAAAAAGAGAGATGTACTGTCACTTTTTGAAGGCTCTGTGCCACGGCTGCTTAGGGGACTGGGTATGGGGAGTCGGGTCAGGTGTCACTCAGGCACCTGCTTGCACACCGGGCACACACACACACACACTCGAAGAATAAAACTCCCTTTATTTCATTCATTTGTTCTTGTTTTATCACAAGCCTTATAATAGCATATTGTTTTTCTTGACTTTGACTCATTTTTTTGACGGATTTTGATTGGTTAATTATCTTTTGAATTCATGCCTGTACTCTGTATTGGTTTGCTATTTTGTTAAGATTTACACTGTTATGTCTATTTTAAATTGCACTGAAGCTCAGAGACAAGTTTGAAGTGCTTTTCACCATTAATCAGCTGTTAGTGTACATAATGATCAATGGCAAAACTATAATTTATCACTTTATTCATTCTAAGGACATCCTGTATAAAAAGTGATTAAACAAATATGTGAGTGTGAATTTTATTTATTTTACCTGTAACATGTCTTCATCAGTCCTATTTAACAATGGCTATCCCCACATATCAGATTTGCATATTTTATTTTTTTAAAGCTCAATGACAAATATTAAAATAATGATCTAATGTGTAATACTTTTATTACTGCCTGTATATTAAAATCTCTAGTCCGAACTTAAATATACATGTCTCCTTTCATTTGTACTATGAAAATGTTAAGTTTATGCCCCCACATTTTTACCTAAAAGAAGTCAGTCATACTTCTCAAAGATGGCCACACTGTTTTACTCAGCATATTGTGTTATTCACAAAGTTACCTGTTATGCAGACATCATTCCAACAAGGAAAGCACAAATTTTATAAGGAGATATGCAACTAGAGTTTTCTTGTTGCTTTTCAGACACCTGCAATTTTCAATATCCTGCCCACCACTCGGTTTAAAGTTATACTGCATAGGTTGTTGCTACGGCTGTTAAGTTTGTTTTATTCCTGGCTTCCAAGTGTAGAAAAATCCCATACTGCTTGATTTTGATACTCAGTATCAGGGCATAAGTGGACTGCCAACAATCTCTGTTGCCCGTTTGACAACCTAATAATATCAAGCAAAATTATTATCTATACCTGAATGCGTGCTTAGTGCTGTGTAACTCTGATGGCAAGTCATGTTGCCTGTCATAACTTCAGTCTATGTTTTCAAAGCACAGGGGTCAAGTGAGGATAGAAAATGTGGCTCAAAATAAATTTTCTGAAACTGTCTCAAACAACAGAATCCATTCATTGAGATACATTTCTTGCTACTGCTCACCATAGGTAATTGCAGGCTGCAAGACAGTGTTGACTGCAGGTGGTTCATGTCCCAGGAATATCAATGTTTTAATATCAGACTGTTAGAGATCGTTGGCAGTCACCTCATGCCCTGATATTGGTAAGTCCCAGAAAATGATTTCAGCGATATAGTCTGAACTGCGATGCTATACCACATTCCCTTATAACCAAACTCAACGTGACTTTGTAACATCCAAGTGTTGGGACATGAGAGAACAGCAGACTAATATTATATTCCTGGGACAAGAATCACCTGCAAGAAGCACTGTCTAGCACCTTGCAATTGCCTGTGATGAGCAGTAATGAAAATTGTGTCTTGCCCAAATGGATACTGTTGTTTGGGACAGCTTCTGAATATTCATTTCAAGCCATACTGTCTATCTTCACTTGACCCCTGCACTGAGAAACTATAGTCTGAAATCATGAGGAGCAACATGGTTTGCCATCACTGTTACAGAGCCTATTTTTTAATCTTTTACCAACACAAATAATATCATAAAGCACCGGACATGAGAAACATGGTGGGGGGATGCTGTTTATTTTTACCACCCTGATGGATATAATCTAGCAAAAATTATGTGATAAGTTAGGAGAGAGTGACATTTTCTTTTTTTTCCAACATGACCCTTTTATTCTTACAACTTTGATTGCCGTTGATCAAGGCACAGTAGATCGATTTACCTCACAGAAGCACTGCAGCTCCACCAGAGCAAATCAGTAGCCCCATTTACTTCCCTCCTCCCCTGGAAACTTTTAAGTACCTAAAAAGAAATACAAATGTTCTATGGGGACAGACTGGGGGTAGGGTGTGTGGAGAGGTGTGGGCGGACGAGTGAAACGGTGTAATGAGCATCTGCCTACACTTGTAACTATTACTTAGGTGGGTTCAAGGCATATTGTAAACAATGGCACAGGGTTTTTTGTATGTTTGTGCTTGCTGGTTTTGACGTAACCATTAACAGATAATGCCAATCAGAGGCATGATTCTGGGCTAAAGACAAAATCTCAATTTAAAAACCCCAAGTATTGATCAGGTTAGATTCCTCAGTAACGGGGTAATAATAGGACTGAGAATTTATTAAATAAGCACAGCAAAATTAGGACAGGAGACATAATGGAATGAAGAAATAGTTGTATTAACCAATTTGAGATTATTCATGTAAATAAAAAGGTCAAAAACATTTCATGTCCCCTTTAATGTTTAATTTACTGTATAGCACTCCCGGGAGCACTTTCATAGCACATAAGTGGTGCCGGCACCCTGCAGTGAATATCAAAGGGATGAGCCAGGGAGAGGAGAACAGCAAACACAACATATCCAGAATTATCACTTGTCCTCTCAGCTTGTCCTCCACTCCCGGCTCTTCCCAGTCTGCCCAAATAATTTGAAATTGAGAAGCCACATTGCAGGAAATGTAAAAAACAGGACCCTATTAAAGAAATACATGAAGGCAAGCATCCGTGTTTGCAATTTTAAAAACACTCCTTTTCTACGATTTTTGCGATGTGGATGTGTACATCAGTGTGGAGAGAGTGCCACCACTGGGGTTGTCACCCACCCTAGACAAGACTTACTGACATAGCTGCCCTTAACCTGTCCCAATTAATCATGGAACCTACTCACCTAAACAACAAATCCCATAACCTCACTCTCATAGACTGGGCCCTCACCTCCCATCCTCACAAGGTAATCCAGTCGGGCCTACTGCCAGATGCTCTTAAGGATCCTCATATGATCTGCCTAGTTAGGAAAGTACACAGACCTAAGGCACCCCACAAACTACTAATGATCCACTCTTGCAAAACATTAGACCTTGCTCCTCTACATCATTACTTAACACACATTGACTGTGCCCCGATATCCACAGCCAAAATTATTGATTATGCCCTGGCATATTTCAAAGATAATTTCATCAATGTCTGGAACAAACAAGCTCCACTGAAGCAAGTTAGAGTGCGTGGTGGGTAACCCCTGAACTCCTGGCCTGTCAACAAGCATGTGATAAAGCATGGAAAACCCACAAATCCTCCAAACTCCCTCATGATTATGCTAGCTACTGAACACTCCGAAATGCCTGTACCCAAGCCATCTGCCAGGCCAAAATGGAATATTTCCGATCCACCTTTAATACTAACATAAACAACCTGTCAAAGTTTTGGAAAGTAGTTCACTCACTTTTCTCTCCCCAAACTAAACTCACATCCCCGTTGTTCAAAATAAACAACCAACTCACTGCCAACCATCCTACAGTAGTGGCGGAATTCAATTCCTACTTTACTTCCTGTGCCTCCATCCTGTTAGCCTCCCTCCCACCTCACCCTACTATCTCCTCCCTGGCTCCCGATTCCTCCCAACACCACCAATTATCAGAGAGTTTTGCCTTATCACCCATCTCTCCCAAAGACACCTTAAAGGTGCTACTCTCTGTTAATCCAACTAATGGCAGCTCTCCCAATGGCCTTGACCCTAAGCTGCTGTTCCTCTCTGCTCCTGCTATTTCCCTCCCTCTTGCTGATCTCCTCAACCTGTTTTTCCACACTGTATCCCTGAAGTCTGGAAACATGCTACAGTTGTCCTCCTACCAAAGGAAGGTGATCTCTCATATCCTGGGAATTACCACCCCATCTCACTTCTAACTACCCTGGCTAAACTTCAAGAACACCTTGTTCTCTACCTACTCTCTTCCTTTCTTGATGACTCCTCCTTCTTCACTCTCTTTTCTAATCTGGTTTTCAGAAGAATCACTCTACAAACATTTCCCTACTTAGATTCATTGATTCTATCCATTCAGCCATGGATAGAAGTCAGATCATGTCTGTTATCTTTGTTGACCTTGCTAAGGCTTTCAACACAGTCTCCCACTCCTTCCTTTTCAGATTCTCTCATCAGTTGGCTTGTCTCTGTCTGCCTGCAACTGGTTCAGAGCCTACCTGGTAGGTAGAACTCAATCTGTGAAAACAGCTGACTCTACATCCCCTCCACTACCCATCTCTACTGGTGTGCCTCAAGGCTCTGTACTTGGCCCATTCTTGTTCTTAATTTTTCTAAATGACTTACTGTCAGTATGCTCCTCAATACTGATAACACGGTCTTGTTCACCTCTGGCCAATCTTCCTCCAATGTAACTTCCAGACTACAGCTTGACTTCAGTAATGTTCAACACTGGCTAAGCTCGCATCAACTCTTCCTCAATGCCAAGAAGACAGTCTCCATGACCTTTTGCACTAGACAGAGACTCTCTAGGCTGCCCTCCCTTCACTTCTTCCACACCCTTGACAGGACAACACTAGAGGACACCACATCTTTTAAATACCTGGGTGTCTGGCTTGACCAACACCTTAACTCTTCTGTACATATTGACGCCATCCTGAAAAAAAACAGCACTCCAAGCTCGGCGCCCTTTACAAGAACCATAGTTCCTTACAACTACCAGTTCGGCATGATCTTGTTCAGAAAATGATACTCCCTATTTTTGACTATTATGACATCATCTACAGTGCTGCTCCTAAGTCTTCCCTTACCAGATTGGATACTCTCTTCAATGCTTTCTGTCACTTTGCTCTTGACTCCCCCTCCTGCACACATCACTGTACCTTATACCATTCTCTAGCTTCCCCCTCCCTTGAGTGCAGGCATCTCTCTCACTGCACCAAGTTCACTTCTAAATTCTGGTTTAGGACTCCTGCCTCTCCTCTTCACTGTCTGCTCTGCCTTTTTTCTCCCACCCTCTCAGATCCACTGACTCACACACTCTAGCTATTCCTCATCGCTCTACCTCCATAGGCCAGGAAGCTTTCTCCTACCACTTCCCAAAGCTTTGGAACTCGATGCCACCTCCTATTGGACTTTCCTTTTCCCCATCTTCAATCTCCTTAGCCCTTCACAATTTCTATTCTCATAACTGCACTTGTTTTTGCCCCCCCACTTCAACCCTCCCCACCCTGGTGCATTATCCTTTAGCCCTACTTTACTTCTATTCTCCTAAGAGTACTTGTTCCTAGCCCCTCTTCACAACCCTCCTCACCCTTGTGCACTATCCCCTATTCCTCTATCCCTGACTTACCTCCTGTCTCCTAACTGAACCCTTCCTCTGATTACTACCTCACATGCTACCACCTATTATACTCTCCTCCTCCCACCCCACTACCACAACCTAATGTGCTATTTTGACACTCTACTACTGTCCTTCCCCCCACTACCCCCCTCTTCCCCCCACTGATGCCCTCCATTTTTCCATTTCTAGTTAACCCCTATTTTCTCCAGTCTCCCTATTCCTTATCCCTCTCCTCCCTCCAGTCACCCACCACACTCCACTCCTCCTCTCTTCCCCCCTTTCTCTCCACTCTTTTTCTGCCTGGTCCTGTCCCACTTGCAGGGTTCTCTCTCATCCTAAAGGGGTATAGATCTTGGCTCTCTCTCTTCTACCCCACTTTCTTTCCTCCCACTTTCTAATCCTGACCCTCTTGCAGGGTTCTTTGCCTCCTGACAGGGTATAGATTGGCTCTCTCTTTTTCCCCCTCTCCCTTTCCACCCACTTTAAATCCATCACCCGCCCACCACCCTACTTCCTTATCCCCTTCCTCCCCATCTGTTCTCCCACCTCCTCTGTTCTCTACCTCCCCAACCCCTTTCTCATCCCTTCCTTTCTGCCTGGTCCTGTCCCCCTTGCAGGGTTCTCAGCATCCTGAAGGAGTATAGATCTTAGCTGTCCCTCTCTCTTCCTCTTCCATTCCCCCACCCTCTACCCCTCGGCCGTCCACTTCTCCACTTGTCTTATAACTGCAATCCCATCGGTATACAATAGCAGTTTGAATCTTGTGCTCAGTCTACTACCTCTAGCACTTCAAATGTGTTATCCATCCTCTAAATTTTACCCTGCTGCATCACCTGCTCTTGGTTTGTTGCAATGTATGTTATATCCAAATATAGTTTTGTTTACCCTGGCCAATTGGTCTGGGTTATTCCTGCTCTGTAATTGTACTACACTGTTTGTTTTGAGTAATTGTACTTGCTTTGCTCTGTTATTGCTATGTGTTTGCCTGTTTTCCCATCTCTTGTAACCCCTCCCCCCTGGGACGCTTCTGGAAACAAGCTGTTTATAGCTCATGTTGTCTTTCCTGGTGAAACATTTTCCAAATAAATAAAAATAAATAAATAAATAAAGACTTAGATAAAGATGGGCATACAGATGGGGTGCGAGCTTTAACATGGATAAATGTCACGTAGTGCATCTAGGGGTCAACAAAACTCAACAACAGTAGATATTAGGTAGCACAACCTTAAAATTAGTTTCTGATGAAAGGGATCTAACTCACTGAAATTTGACAACCAATACACATCAGTTGTGTCAAAGACAAATAAAATACTGTGATCCATTAAGAAACACATGAAAAAAGCAAGGAACCAGTGGTCTTTCTTTCAATTTGTAGATCACACTTATGACCACATCTAGTTCATGCAAATTAAGTATAGAGCCTATTCACCAACAAATATATATTAAAGCTAGACAAAATTCAAAGGAGGGCCACTAAATCAATCAGAGAGTTATACCAACAGTCATATGAGTCAGGCCTGAACACACTAAATTTGATGTCTCTACAAACCAGGCGACTAAGGATAGATCTCATGCTACTTTGACAGTAGAGTTCCCCTGTGGATTGCTTCCCATGGCCAGGCAAGGAAGAGTAGGTCCTTCCTATTTTTTTTTTAAATCAAGCTTTTTCTGCTCTTGGGAGTCAGCACTCAGCTCTGCCCCAGCCCATTCCCCAGCTGACACCAGCCCATCCAGGTCTTACCTGGCAGCACAGTTCCACCATAGATTGCTACCCGTAGTAGGCCATGGGAGGGTAGGTTCTTCCTACCCCTACCCAGAGACCATATTCTGACACTGCAGTGCCTGGGAGGTGATGCAGGCTGAGGAGTGAGCCAGGAGTCACATGTTGGCCCCTCTGTTTCCATTTTACCTATAGGCCGGTGACATGCTATAGTGCAGTTATGTGTGCCTGTAGAATCACATATGTTCCATGCATCTGATGCCAGCCATCCCCAGCTAAGCTGCACACACTGTTCTGCTACCATGTCTCCAAAAGGTGGCAGTCTAGGAGGAGCATGGCATCCCTCCCAGGAGAATAAAGCAGTACCTGGGAGGTTCAATCATCTCCCTCTGGCTGACTCATGGCAGTCTGTGTTTGCTCAGGAAACTAGGTTGCTGGCATAGTGAGAGGTGTGGCGTTCAGCAGGCAGCCATAGATTAGTTAATTTATCAGTTAAAATCTACAAAAATGTACAAGACTGACAATTAGCAATTAGGAAAATAGTTTGCACGCTAAAGAAAAATAAAATAACAAGACTGTAAATGATGGAAAATGCAAAAACAGAAAATGACTAAATTTAACTGAATCCTAAATTATTACCACACAGGTCTTTGAAAGGAACTATGCACACAGCTTTTTTCTCAAAGATTCTCCACACAAAAATTAAGTTAGGCCCCTTTTACTTGCATGAATAGGCTATTATCACATTATTTAGTCTTTCTCTCTATGCTATGCTTGAATCTGTTGAAGGATCAAATAGTGATCACATAGCAGTGTTCTGATTCTGGGCCTAACTAACATCCAAGTGACTAAGCATGTCAGGATAAGGACTTTACTATTCCAGAATTCCAGAGGGTCTGCCCATCCCCTCTTTACACTAGAGGTCAAGTGGTCTGACCTGAAAGGCTGCTCCTTCCCCTGTCTGGGGCTGTTCAAGAAGGTAGCCCAAGCTGTTTGAACTTTAGACCTCCAAAAGCAATGGACTTTCAGATCATTCAAAACAATCAAGCTATGCTTCTCACAGTATACACACAGATGCAAAGAGGTAATACAAGTAAGATGAAAAATAATTATATATACTTCTGAAGGTAAGGATATATCTCAAATGTTATAATTTCAATGGACCATTGGGCTACTTATGTCATAATGCTGTGGCAACATAGAAGATGATAGGTGATAAGTTTTAGTATGAAAGAAATGATGAGGGAATCTAACGACTGGTAGTGGAGTGGTACAGTAGGCACTAAGGTAGGCTGAAAGATAGGCAGTTGATAAGTTGCTTGTGCAACTAAATGCAACTTGGCTGTCTGCTCCTAAATGCAATTGGTTGTCTGCTCTCTCTGTCCCTTGTATAGGAACTCCCACAAGGGACAGAAGACACAGGAGCCCTCTTGAGGTTAGTTCCACTTTTAGAGGTGCCACATGGACTAGGTACCTTCAGGCCAGTTATCACAGGGAAGAATGCCTAAAAGAACAAATGTTTGAAACAGGTGGCTCTGCCTTCCCATAAGGAGAAGAGAGACATAGCCTGGTAGGAAATATGAATATGAAAAAGGAGACATTGTTACAAATGTCAGACCATCTTCGATCTCAAACTTTCGGTGAAAATATTAATAGGAATTATTTGTTAACACTATGGCCTTTGGCACAGAGGAGAGAAAAAAACACATCCTTGTGATGGAAACCTCTGGGGAACCAAGGCCTAGGTCCTTCCTCCAGGCAATTCTTTATTACATCAGGAAATGACCCCAGATATGCTGCTAAATTGACAGGATGAAGAGTTTTTCCTTCAGTCCAAAGATTTCACCCCCCTGAAGGTGTTGCAGCATTGGCTATGCAACCAAGGGAATTCTTACAAAGATGGACTCCACACCTAGGGAAGTGCTGAAGGCCAAAGTCAATGCTGAGGAAATGACAGGATTACTAAAGGAACCTCAAGGAGAAGGAAAAAAAAAACAAACAGCTACAGCAGGCTTAGTGTCATTGGTTGAGGACTATGGACCACCATAACTAGCATAGTGAAGCATAGTCATACACTATGCTACTTGCACTACTTAAGGTTAGCTGGTATGGTTGTGATTTTTTTATCAGTTCATTGGTGTTACCCTAGAGTGGTAAAGCCTGAGAAGCAACAATGAAGCAAGTGTAGGCTGTGTGAATCAAATGCAGGTCTGCTGGATGTACCAAGCTCATTCACAGCTCATTACTCTAACCACTAAACTATATTGCCAGACCCATGTATGACCTGTGTGTTAGTTCCTAAAGGGGTTTGTTCTGGTAGATACTGTATATATCATATTATACAATGCTGTTGTCTTGCGTAGTTGTGGCATGGGGGCATAGGCATGAGTCTACGATGCTGCATGTCTGCTTGGCTCTTATTCTATGACATAGCTGTGTGTAAGTGTAGAGGAATGCATGTACCACATGTCTGATGCTGCCCATCCCCAGCAAAGCTGCACACACTGCCTATCTACCACAACTCCAAAAGGCGGCAGTTTAGGAGTGGCATGGCATTTCCCTCCTCCTCCAGAGAAAACAAAGCAGTACCTTAGATGCTCAGTCCTCTCTCTCTCCTGGCAATCTGAGTTGCTCACAAACCCAGGTTACCAGTGTGGTGAGAGGTTGCATCCAGTGGGCAGTCACAGATGAGTTAATTTAACAGTTAAAATCTACAAAATGTACAAGATATACAAGTAAAAATTGGAAAAATAGACTAAACAAAAAGAAAAATAACAGGAATGTAAATGATGGAAATGCAAAAACAGAAAAAGACTAAACATAACTGTATTCTAAATTCTTACCACACAGGCCTTTGAAAGGAACTTTGCACACAACCTTTTTTTTTCTCAAAGAATTCTCCAAATAGAAATTTAGATAATTCCCTTTAAGTTGCAGGAATAGACTCTTATCACATTTCTCTGTTCTTCTCTCTACTCTAGGCTTGACCCTGCTGAAGGATCAAATAAAGATCACATAGCAGTCTTCTGCTTTTGGGCCTACCTGACTTTCAAGTGACTAAGCATATCAGGATAAGGACTTTTCTATTCCAGAATTCCACATGGTCTGCCAATCCCATCATTACACTAGCAGTCAAGTGGTCTGAGCTAACAAGCTGTTCCCCTTCCCTGTCTGGGGCTGTTCAAGAAGGTAGTCCAAGATGTTGGAACTTTAGACTCTAAAAGCAATGGATCTTTAGATCACTCAAAACAATTAAGCTATGCTTTTCACAGTATACACACAGATGCAAATAGCTAACAAGTAAGATAAATAATAATTTTATATACCTCTGAGGGTAAGAATATGTAACACATGTTATAATTTCAATGGACCATCTGGTTACTTATGTCATAATGATTGGTAGGGTTTAGTATGAAAGAAATGATGAGGGAAACTAATGACTGATAGTGGAGTGGTACAGTAGGCACTGAGGTAGGATGAAAGACAGGCAGTTGATAATGAATGTGCAACTAAATGCAACTTGGTTATCTGCTCTCTTTGTTCCTGGTATAGGAACCCCCACCCTCCCTTTTGAGGTGTCATGAAGACACAGGAACCTTCTTGAGGTGGGTTCCACTCCTAGAGGTGCGACAGGGACTAGGTCCCCTTAAACCAATGTTATCTTTGATAAGAATGTCCAAAACAACAAATGTATGAAACAGAAGTGGCACTATCATCCCATAAGGAGAAGAGAGATGTAGCCTGGAAGGAGATACCAATAGGAGAAATTAGGCACTATTAAAAAAACACTGGAGCACCATCCATCTCAAACTCTTGGTGAAGAAATTACTACTTTGTTACTGTTGCTGTTACTACTATGGTCATTGGCACAGTGCAGAGAAAAAAACACTTGTGATAGAATCCTCTGGGGAGCCAAGGCCTAGGTTCTTCCTCCAGGCAGTGGATTATTTATTACGTCATGAAAGACCCCAGATATGCTGCTGAATTAACAGAAGAAGAGACTCCCCTTCAGTCCAAAGACTTTCACCCTTCTGAACGCGTTGCAGGGCTGGCTATGCAACCAAAGGTATTCCTACAGAGAAGGACTCCACACCTGTGGGAGTGCTGAAGGCTGCAGTCATGCCAAGGAAATTACATGATTCCTAAGGGACCCCAGGGAGTAAGAAAACAACAAACAGCTTCAGCAGGCTTAGTGGTATTGGTAGAGGACTACAGACCACCATAACTAGCACAGTGAAGCATAGTCATACACTATGTTACTTGCACTACTTAAGATTAGGTGGTATGGTTGTGATTTGTTTTACCAGTTCATTGGAGTTACCCTACAAGGGTAAATCCTGAGAAGCAACATTGAAGCCAAGCCCTGAAGGGCCATGTTCAGTAGATGGCCCTTGAGGGGGCATGATGGTTGAACCCTAGAGGAGCAGGTATTGAACAGGGACTAATATGATGATGGGGGCCTAGAAGAAGGACAAAGCCTGGAATGAATGATGATAGTGAGGGTGCATGCCCTTAGTAGATGTTTGCTGAGCATGACAATGAGCACAATGAGGGTAAGTGCCCAGTGAGTAACATGATAAGGAGGGCATTACCCACACAGTGTAAGTATTAAGCCTTGAGGTGAGGGTATAGAAGACCACTGGGCAACTGGTAGACGCAAAGCAGAGGAGAAGGAAATCCAGCGGCTCATCCAGTAAATTGTTGGCCTAGAGGGGCAAAGTTGAACAGCATATGATGACTAAATAGGATTTGTTGATTAAGCTGAATGTCCCAGATAGAAAGTATGACTAGCATGATGATATGGACAAATGTCCAGGGGTAGTTTGTTAGGGAGAATGAAGATTGTATAGCATGAATTGAGTTTCAAGGAAAGGGTCCAGAAACTGAGGCTGAGCTGGAATGAAAGCAATGGCTTCAGACTGCTAGGCCCAAGCAATACATGGACATGGAAGAAAAGACCCAATGCACCCGCCAGGTACAGCACAGACAGCACTGGTGGAGCAGAGGCTGTAGCCATGTGGGAGACCAGGAGAAACAATAAGAGGCCAGAGAACAAGGAAGGAGCACCAAAAGCCAGCAGAGGGCAGCAACAGGTGAAATCAGGTCCCATCACAGGGGATAGCCAGGAACAGGAGCAGCAGGGACAGGAAACAACCAAGAAGTGGGTCCAACAGAATAGAAGGGGCACGAAGGAGCTGTGCCAAACAGGAGGTTGGAGCAGGCAGCAAAATGGAGCCACTAGCAAACAACAGAAAATCAAGGAAGAGAGAAGCGAGCATGCAGCAGTAAAAGCAGGAGAGGGACACGGCCCCATGATCAAGCAGAACCTACAGACATCAAAAAAACACAAACAAAATCTTCACTCCAGCACAAACCTACCATATTAAAGACCACTAGAGACAAGTATGAGCAAAATAAATATGACTTTAATTCATAAGTATGTGTGTAGTCCTCCAAACATGTTCAAAACATGAGACTTGAAAAATGCCAGCAGGGCCCCACTAACGCCTACCGGTTTTGCCTCAGTGTCATCAGGGAGTATGGCATTTAAACAATGGAGTATCACTCAGGTGGGGACACTCCCTGAAGACGCTGAGGTGAAACTGGTAGGAGTTGCTGGGCCCTTCTGGTGTTTTTCCAGTTTCATGTTTTGAACATGGTTGGAGGACTGGTGGTCTTTAATATGGAGGGTTTGTGCTGGAGTGGAGATTTTGTTTACTGTTTATCTCAAGAGCACAACTGACCATGGGGTGGGCTTGGCTGTTTGCAACAATCAAGAAAACACAGCAAGTTGAACCAGGTAGAGCCAGTAAGAGAAGTGGGGCCAGCTAGAGAACTGCCATCCCTGCAGCTGCACCACCAGAAATGAGCATCCAGAAAAGTACCACTTAGTTGAGGCATGGCATGTACTGTATTTCCCACTGGCCAATCAAACTATGGGCAATAAAAATACAATTATTCCTGCAGGCTAGCACAACTGAGATGCAAAATTACAATTCTCCAGCTGGAAGGCTTGCAATACAAGATGGTATCATGGCTTGCAGAAGATCATATAGTAAGTCTCTGACCATAGTGGGATTTGACCGTAGTATGTTCTTGTTCAGTAATCTGTGTTCAAGCCAATGGATGACGGTGCCTTTCAAGGGAAGTGGCGTGGTATGGGTATTGCAGTAAGTATCCCTACTCACATTTTTTATCATCTCTATTATCATTTATCATTTTTTATCATCTCTATTATTATTTTATGTTTTTTCTCCTTTTCATACCTGTGATAGCCCTGACCCCTTTGATGACTCCAGGTTATGCTGTAGTACCTGTCCTCAGGTGCCTGTGGCAGACTTCTGAAAGACCCCACCATGTCTCATTCATCAGTCAAACTGACCTAGGTGATTAAGTGCAGTACTGTATGACTCTCTTGCCAAAAAGTAAGAATCTGAGTTCTGTGACTAGTGTACCAGCCCTCTGTTAGCCAAGAGGCTTAGTGTGATGTTGACCTCCAAACCCAAAGTGCAACCGAGTAACTTTAATACCCACGTTAAATAAAAGAAAGATCCTTTTAGTTAACAGACGTATATCCAAAGCCCTCAAACAAGCTGGTAAACCATTTCTTATGCACAACTGAACTGAAAAATAAAACACTGCTATAAATCACATTTGAAATAATTTATAGCACAACATGATTCCAAATGGACCAATGCCATCTTTGGGGTAAGCCTTCAGACATAATGACATATGATGTTTAATGCAGATATTGCCATAAATATGTGATTTATCCCTTGGAATAATGCACTCAATGTTGAGAAAATAAAGCTGGCACCAGCATTAATAGGACAGCAGCAGTTTTTATCAGCTGCAGTTCACTAACTGGAAAGCCAGACAACAAACAACTAGAGTTATTCCATCTGTCTTTCACACAAACACATGCAAAACAAATCTTGCTTAATATGATCCTTGCTACTTGCATAAAAGCAAAAATATATGCAACGAAGACAGCAGTGTGGCAGCTGCAGTGGTGATTATCAGAAATTGCTTGTATGTTCTTTATTATTGCAGTATTGAATTTGCATATTTATTGGTTATCTACTGAAGCTTTTATAGTAAACCATCCTTATGAAAAATAAGGGTAGGTTAGGTTTCCTGTAAGAGAGGGTATGAATACTCTCCAGAAAAGTGTTTTGCACAGTCCACACCAGACTGACAAGACAAATCTCCAGACTCCAGGCCCAATAAAGAAGTCGCCTACATGTCTATTACTACAGTGGAGCCCACTTATAAGAACATTGGTTAGTGGAACATCCCGTTTATAAGAACATGCCTCTAATGTCCCAGTTTTTCCCTATGTATTCCAATAGACTGAAAGCCAGTTTATAGTAACATAAAGCCCACTTAAAAGAACATGTTTTTCAGCTACTGTACTATCAGCTGTTAGTAACTGAAATTCACTGACTCATTCACTGCCTGAGTAGCTCTCAAACTGTCACACCTCTGTTCCTGTGATTAATGCTAGTAACGCCTTCCATGGTATGTGGCTAGGTGTGAATGGGAGCTGATTATGCGCCTGGGCTAACAGTGGAGGAGTTTGTTAACTGTGTTGGGTGCGATGATGAGGTTGAAAAACTGGTACGTCTACAGAGAAAGAAATCACAAGGGACATCCTAACACTGAAGGAAGAGCCACCGGAGGATGAGGAATTGGCTGATGCAAGCACCACTGAAACAGCAACACCTACTGTGACCGAAGTTAAGAGCTGCAAGACAAAAATATGACACTACATTCTAAATAAGCCTTCAGCTGATCTGACAGCTTTTTACACTATGGATGTTTATTTAGATGAGCTATCATTAAAGAATAAGAGCAGCAAAAAAGTACTGACTTTTTTTAGCAACTAAGCTGCCCACAAGGGTACTTTTTACATTATCGACTTTGAGGCAGTTTATGCAGTGCCTTTTTTAATTTTAATTAGTTGTTGCCTCAATGTTTTATGTACTGTATGTGACAGTACTGTACATGAGTAAAATGAAATGCAGAACTGCAGTTTATTATTTTACATCACTTTTTTATACTGTATTAAGATGCACTTTTCGGCATCCGAGTCCCGAGAACATGTTTTCATAGTGCGCGTGCACCACCTTGTGGTCTCAATATGTAATTCCACTCGCAACTTTCATTTAAACAGGCAGCCCATATATAAGAACAGCCCACTTATAAGAACAATTATTTGTGGCAAATAGGGTGTTCTTATAATCGGGCTCCACTGTATATCATTCATGATGCACTTACTTCAGGAGTTCTTCACAAGGCTATCACAAAGCATGGTACAAGCGTGGCACAGTGTTCATAATGATGCAGCTACTTTGTGGATGCCCCACAGCAGCACTAGAACAAGATTTGTAGCAATGAATCTGCTTTGCCAATGTTCCAGTTGGCTATTTCAGTGTCATGCCACAAATCTAATCAATCTGGGTGATGGTGCAGTTTCTTCATTATTGCTACAGCTTTTCTGTGACACACATTGCTCCTAAATGGAAGCATGTGACTTGCTAACCAACTGCAGTATGAAAAAGATTTCCCAGGCCTATACTCAGCAGCTTTGGGTCTCTCAACATACAAGTGCAGTGTTCTTCATTGCTTGTGACTGTATTCCTCATAGTATATCCAGTACTGTAGGTATGATGCTAATAAAACATGGCTTGTGATTGGTCATTTCATTCAGTGGGGGTCACATGGGTTGTGGATTGGGGGCAAAGATAGGTTGAAAAAACTAACACTGCATTTGCTGTCTTCTGTTGCATTGCCAGTAAACTGCCAGTACACATAAATGATGCATAAATGTTTTAATTGTATAATCATATATTTTCATGAGTACCTCCAAGCCCCTTTGCTCATCAGTAATGTAGCCATGAGTGTGTAATTAGTTTTTATGTGCAAGTGAAAATGAATCTGATTACACAAGCATGGTATGTGTAATAATGTTTTTTATACAACACAAAGACATTTTAATATATATAACCCCCTACTCTTGACTGGAAAAGATAGGCGATGACATGGAAATAAACATTTAGTTTTATGGGTAGGCATGACAATAATGTTTATTTTTATGTATGTCTTCCTGCAGGTCTTTAAAATAGAATGTGTTTGCCTCTGCTTATGGTCAACCCAATTATACAAATAGGGGATATTCCACTGGACACCTAGGAATAAGCATTTATTCACTCTGACATGCTGCCAACAGTGCCACCTATTAAAAAGTGGCTGAGCAAAGTGACATCTCGAGAGCTATGGTAGCAATGTATAGTAGGTAGCATTTCAGTGTGTATAAAAACCTTATTCTTCTGTGTCAATGGGATATCCTATTTTATACCACTGGACTCAGGAATTTAGCATTTAGAATTTAGTTGTGTTCTATGAGTGAGAAAATGTGTGTTTTTTTAATTATATTTGACTCATTTTGCAATGTATAAACATACAATTTTGTACATATGAAGAGTATTGTAATGTATATGGTAAACTTGTTCTGTCCTGTATTTCATCAGTCCTTAAGTGTTAAGTGTTCATGTTGTCCAGTGCATCCATCCAAATCTGCCTGCCACCAAGTGCATCATAAATTCACTCTTTCTTCCTCACTACAGTGTGTGATTACATTTCTTAGCAGTGGTTGATACTGAACCAAAACCATTTAATTGTCAGTTTGATTATTCCTAGTTGCAGAATATGCAATACCGGAGAAAGGAAATGTGATTGGGCCCCATGTAGTTATGCTATGCTGTTTTGAATTTATCCACTGTATCCACAGCCACAACCTATTCCAGCAACCTGTTCCATGGTTCTACAACCCTCACTGAGAAGTAATGCCCCTTTACATCACCACAAAATCTACCCCCTTCTATTTTATTATTCCCGATTATTCCTAGTTGCAGAATATGCAATACCGGAAAAAGGAAACGTGATTGGGAACCCCAAGTCCATCCATGAAAGCCTGTAGCCCTGTGGTTAGAACACCAAGATGGTATTCTGGGGCCTATATTCAATTCCCAGTAGGTCACATTATTTATTTCTCACTACAATTTGTGGTTTGATTAGTACAGTGAAAGTTTAATTCATGGACTAATCACAGATTTTTCACATGTTGATCCCACAAGTTTATCTCATGGTCTTTTTCTTAAATTAGCTCTGCATAAAACATCATTAGGACGAAGATTTTTTTTTTATTTTCGGAGTTATTGAGTCCTTGAACAATCTCCCCAGTTCTTTTCAAAACATAGCTTCATCTAATGTATTCAAAAGGTGTTAAAAGTATTGTCTTAGCACCTCAGTTTGTAAAAGTTTTTCATAACTTAAGCATGGATTCTGTTTGTATTTTTACTTCTTGCTTGTACAGCACACTATTGTTTATTTTGTCTGTTCGTTCAGGACCACAGTAATAATGGGCATCTGATGCCTTTTGGGGTTAAATGTTTAGCAAATTAAAACAAAATAAATACTGTACATTTGCTTAGAGATTAGCTTTGTGATACAATCAGGGCATTTCCCAAAAATGCAGTAAATCCCTAACATTATTATGAGAAGTGAATAAGTAACAGGAAGTTTGCCAATGAGAAGCTCATATGATTTTGGATTGGACTCTTAGATAAAGTTCAGGGAGGTAGCTGAATGTATTATTACACCTCTTCTTCATTTACTCCTGCTCTGTCTGTATGGACAATGTAGTTTGGGAGAGCTGTGCCAGCTGAATCTGTTCTGGCTGATAGTCACATCACAGCAAGTATTAAAATGTCGGGATTATTTTGACATACCGAGAACCAAATTAGATCACTCTGGGGAGGAGACTATGGATCACAGAATCCCGCTAGCAGAAAAAGACCACCTGGCCCATCTAGTCTGCCCGAAAAACAGCCCACCCCTTACCCCATACCTTCCACCGCTCTGCCCTTCCTCTCCCCCTCTGTTTAACCCCATGTAGTTGTGCGATGCTCTTTTGAATTTATCCACTGTATCCACACTCACAACCTGTTCCAGCAACCTGTTCTATGGTTCTACAACCCTCACTGAGAAGTAATGCCCCCTTACGTCGCCACAAAATCTACCCCCTTCTAGCTTGAATGCATGGCCTCTGGTGGTTTTGTTTTCACTCAGTCTTATGAGGCTGCCTCCCCTTACTTTATTTATTCCCTTCAGGTATTTGAAGGTTTCCACCATATCTTCCCTTTACCTTCTCACCTCCAGTGTATACAGTCCAAGTTCCTCCTGCCTCTCCCTGTCTGGCCTCTCTTGCATCCCCTGGATCATCTTGGTTGCCCTTCTCTGGACCCTCTCCAGCCTATCCTAGTCACCCTGCAAGTGTAGCCTCCAGAACTGCACTCCATACTCCAGTTATGGTCTGACCAGTGTTTTATAGAATGCCATGATCACCTCTCACTTCATACTACTTCCTGTTACTTATGAAGCCCCTCCCTATGCACACCAACATTCTTGTTACCTTGCCTGCCACTCAGTTGCACTGATACCTAACCTTTAAGGTATCAGAAATCCAAATTTCCAGGTCCTTTTCTTGCTCCACGACCTGCAGTGCCTCACCCCCCACCCAAGCCAGTATGTTGCCTGGTGTTATTATGGCCTATATGCATTGTTTTATACTTTTTTGCATTTAATTAAAGTTGCCACCTTTCTGCCCATTCCTCCTGCTTGACTAGATCCTGTCCCATTTCCTCCACCCTCCCTGGAGTGTCCTCTCTGTTCTAGACCTTCGTGTCATCCGCAAACAGACATACTTTCTCTTTTAGACCCTCTGCTAAGTCCCCACGTATACGTTAAACAATATGGGTCCCAACACTAATCTCAGTGGAACCCCACCCATCACCTCTCATCCCCTGGAATGTTTTCCGTTCCTACAGCAATTAAGGATTTATTTCCCCCTAAGTGCCAATGTATTTACCAAGTTTCAACATTTATGATTTTTATTTTCATTAGTGAGATACTGTAAATTATTGTCTTTGGATATTATATTCTATGTTGCATGACTTTAATATGTAACTGCATTTAAAATGTTCATGTCCATTGTTTTGTGCTCTGCGTTATTTTATGTGGAACTTATAATGTAGCCTTAGATTTACAAAGCACTGTCTTGTAAACTGGACTATATAAATCCAAATGACATGTTCGCCTGTATAAAAATAACATTTTTACATACTTACTTACATTAACCACTACTCTCTGAGTCCTCCCCTCCCCCAGTCAATCTTCTACCCAATTTGTAAGCTTGGATCCCACTCTTAAATTGCTTAACTTGCTTACCAACCTCCTGTGGGGGACAGAGTCAAACTACTTCCTGAAATCCAGGTAGGCCACATCTACTGCTCCCCCTCAATCATACACCTCCATTATACCCTTGAAGAATTCAATCAAGCTGGTCTGACGTGACCTACCACTTGTGAACCCATGCTCACTGTCATCAATTAGTCCTTCTTCCTTGCTTGTGACTCGTCACCTTATGCTGGTGCTGCGGTGAGCCAGCACACCCCTCCTGCCACATCTAGTCCTGCACCCAGTCCCTTCCAACTGCGCGAGATACCTTATAAAGAAGTAGAAGATTCTCTTCTTAACTTAGACACCAAAAAAAGCGCAGGGGACGATGACTTGGAACCCTTTTTCCTAAGGTCAGGCTATGCCCATCTCACTGCCCCAATTCTCCACATCTTCAATCTTCCATTACATCTGCTGCTGTGCCGTCCTGCTGGAAATCAGCATATCCTCCCTCTATTTAAATCTGTGACCCATGCGATGTAAACAACTATAGGCCTATCTCCATATTGCCTATCCTTTCTAAAGTTCTCGAAAACTGATCCATATTCAGTTAAATCTCACTTGGAAACCTCTCTCTCATTAACCCAGCTCAATCTGCTTCCGGGCTAATCATAGCACAATCACTGCACTAGCAAAAGTAACCAATGATTGGATCTCTGCTATAGATGCTAAGAAGGTAACTGGTGCAGTCTTTTTGGACCTCAGCAAAGCTTTTGATACTGTTGATCACAAACTATTAGTAAATTGCCTTGCAAAGTTGGGTGCCACATACCATACCACCCAGTGGTTCTCTAGCTACCTAACTGGAAGATTCCAAAAAGTAAAGGCGGAAGGCTTTTTTTCTGCTGCCTTGCCAGTTGCAAGAGGAGTCCCCCGAGGATCCATCTTAGGCCCTATCTTGTTTTCTGTACATCAATGACTTAGATGCTAACATATCTACGCTCAATCTGCACTTTTGCAGATGATACTGTGTTGTATACTCTGGCTCATCGTTATTGAAGTCAAGGGATTGCTTCTGCCGGACTTCACACAACTTGAGCATAATCTAATAAAGGCAAAGCTTCTGCTCAATGCTAAGAAGACTAAAGCAATGATATTCTCCGCAGTGCTGTCTCAGGCCCCCCCAATGCTCTTGCCCAAGACTTCATTGTCACCACGCTAAACAAGCCTCTGGAAGTTGTAACCAAATTTAAATATCTAGGTATCTGGATCGACAATAAATTATCTTTCAGTGACCACATCAAGATGTCTGTAGAAGGTTAAAGCAAAGGTTAGGTTTCTTTTTGAAATGAGCCACCTTTTCCCCTTGAAACTCGAAACAAGCTTGTACAGGCCTTTTCTCCCCTACTCGACTATGGTGATATAATCTATTCCTCCACCACTCTTGCCAAATCTAAGTAAACTGGACATCCTTTATCACCATGCAGTGCGGTTCATTACCAACTCCTTACTATTCGCACCACTGTGACTTATATATGCAGCTGTTGGTTGGACATCCCTTACTACTAGGCATGCCTGCTCCATGCTGGGCTATGGACTCTTAAACTGCTCCTGCAGAAATTGCCAAACTATTTCTCTTCCCTTATTAGTATCTCACATAGTGCATACTCATTAAGAAAATCTGACTTTATTATGCTTGACATACCAAGGAAGCGGACATCCTTTGGTAAACGTGCTATTGCATATGCCCTTCCCTCCATTTGGAACCAATTACAAACCGTATTGAAACTAACTAGCACAGTTTCAATAAACTTCTACAAATCACTAAGTTCAGCCAAAATAAAAGACACCTGTAACTGTCATTAAGTCTCTTCTTTCCCCATGTGTGCCATATTTATCCACTGGTAAGGTATAATTGATTTGTCATATTAACTGCTTTCCCTTCCCCTTCTACTCCTGGCTTTATCTTTGCTTACGCTCCACTGCTACTCTATCAAATCTCTCCTCCCCCCCATATCAGTTGTAGACTGTTGTTTGTTCTAGCTGCCAAAATACTGTATATGTATTGCACACACCAGTCATCATGTTTCATTTATCAGTATGCGACCTGTAAGTCGCTTCCCTGTCTCATATCAGTGTTTACCACCTGCGGTCACCCTATGTGGTACCCTTGTATGTATATCCAGCCTGTATCATGTAACGTGTATTTCATGTATATACTGTTATTACCTATCTGTGTTTGTACTTTAAGTGTTTATGTCACAGGACCTCCTTGTGAATGAGCTTGCTCAATGGAGTTTTCCTGCAATAAACTTGAACTTGAACTTGAACCAGTCTTTCTTTTATGAAACCTTCAATCAATTTGACTACCACAAAGGTGAGACTAACAGGGCAGTAGTTGCCTGGCTCATCTTTACACCTCCCCCCATACAGTGGCACCAGCTCTGCCTGCTTCCAGTCCCCCAGGACCCTCCCCACTTCAAGAGATAGATTAAACAACTTAGTAAGAGGCACCACCAGTTCCTCCCTTAATTCCCTAAGTACCCTGGGATGGACTTGATCTGGGCCCATAGCTTTGTCAGTTTTTATTTTTCCCAGCTCCTCCAACACCCTAGCCACCGTGAAGGAGCTTGTGTCCATCTCCTTACCCACCCTCCTCCTTCAGCTCAATACAGGCCCTCTTCCTTCTTTCTCAACTGTGAATTCTGACGCAAAGTATTTATTGAGTAGATTCGCCTTTTCCTCATCCCCTTCAACTAGTGCACCCCCTTCCTCTTAAATCTTAGAATCCTTGCCTGCTTCTCCTCCTGTCACTCACATACCAAAATAATTTTTTGTCCCCCCTTTTTGCCTCCCTAGCTATTTTCTCTTCCATTAATGCCATTAATGCTTTTGCCCTTTTAATTGTTTTGTCCACTTTCTTGAGCTTTTCCTTATAGACCGCTCTTTCCCCTAACCCCTGTGAATTTTTGTAGGCTTTGAACACCTTCTTTTTCTCCCTAACTGCCTTCCTAATCTCTGATGTGAACCACAGAGGTTTCTTCCTGTTTTCCGTTTGCTTATTCTGTGGATGTATTGCACCATGACCTTCAGTATACCTCCCTTTATTGCCCCCCCAAAGCTCCCCTACCCCCTCTAGATTTTGCTTCCCTTCAAGCTCCTTCCGCAAAATTTTCTTAACCCTCCTAAAATTTGCCCTCCTGAAGTCCATTACCTTGGTGGTTGACCCACCCATTTCTGACCCTGCCCGGAAGGAGAACCTGACCATCCAGTGGTTACTGTCTCATAAATTTCCCCCACCTCTACCTCCTCCATGCTGTCCCCATTAGTCCAAATTACTTTCAGTGTTGCCTCTCCCCAGGTTGGTTCTCTTACTAGATGGTGAAAGAATGCATCCTGTATGAATTCTAACAAGCCCCTGCTTTTTTCAGATGTGCCTGATGGGATTTGCCAGTCCACATCGGGTAGGTTACCTTTGATCTCTTCCCTCCTGCTGTCTCTTTTCACACACATTGGGGGAGTGCGAGCTAGGTTAGTTCTGCTAGGCCAAGATTCCCCTCCTACCCTAGAGTCACACTCTCCCCTGTCTAGTTTAAATTTAAGTCAACCCTCAGTCTCTCATCTATGTACTCCTGCAGTTTTGCTCTCAATAATCTAGCCTCTGCATTGATTATGTGCACCCTGTCCCTTGCGTATAGGTGCTCATTTACCCATGTATCCCCCCAGCCTCCCAAACATATGAAGCCCTCCACCCTGCATCACTGTCTCAACCAGAGGTTGAATTACTTTATCCTGAGTTGCCTGGCCATGCTAGCACAATACACTGGCAGGACCTCCAAGAAGGCCAGGAAACTGACAAGCCCTTTACATCCCTTTGCTAGCTCTCTGAACCTCCTTTGAACCCCCTCCACCTCTTCCTCAGCCAAGTCATTTGTTCCTAGATACAATTCTAGGAATGGCTTATCTCCCACTAACTTAATGCAGTCCTTTATCCTAGGGAGCACCCTTCTGGCCTCCATTCCTGGGTTGCAAAAAGCTGACCTACCCTTAAAAGCTACTTTCTTCTTTAGCCAATGAATCCCCTTTATGATCAAATCCCCATACGCTATAACTGCGTTTGCATTTTCTATCCCCGAGATTGCCTCACCTCTGCTGTCTGGGTCTCTTGCACTCTTTCCACCCAGTAGTATCATCCCCATCTACTTCCTTTCCTCTCCAATTTGCCCTCCCTCAGCTCCCTCTTTTCCCCCCACTTCTCTCTGCTGCTAACAATCCTCTCTATCCCCTTCTGACCTTCCTCCCTCTTCTGGGCCCCAGTACTGGATCCCAGATCCTGTATCCCCCTTAGCTCCACCCTATCTTCTTCCAAGCCCAACCTCTGCTCTTCCCTCTTGTTGCATATCCTTCTTAACCCTCCCTGTTCATTCCCCCTATTTGTGCTTCTCCACCCTTGTGCTCTCCCTATGTGCCCTTCCCCTGCACTGTCCTCCTTCCCTTTTCTATGGCTCGGCCCTCTGTCAACATCGCCCTCTCTCCCCCTCATTGCCTCCTTTTCTATAAACCCAGCCAGGGGCCAGTATCTGTCTGACTTTACTGTATAACTCCTGTTGAGTACACTTTCTCCACTGCTTTCCTGTCCATGAGCCCTTCATCCTTTGTCCATTCTGATCCCCCTCTCCTCTTCTGACCATCTTGCTCCCTCATCCATCCTCCCATTTTTCATACCAGTCTCTCCTCTAGCCTTCTATCTGTGCTCCTTCCTTTCTCTTCTTTCAAACTCTCTCTTTAACCATGTCAATTCGGCCTCCATCCACCTTAGTTTTTGACAAATAGGGCACTCACCTAACTTCCAAAGAGTGATCATGAACACTGCAGTTCCACAAGTATTATATTCTATTATCCTCCCTCCTCCAGGTTGTCTGTTGCCCTTCATTCTCTGATGATTTCCCCCCTCCCCCACCAATAAAGCTCTATCTGCTGCCCCCTGATCCCCTGCAAGCCTCACCTACCATAAGTTTCCCCTCTGGGCCAAGCTGGTTCCTCCCTTGCCCTCCACATTTGTGCCCCTTGCCCTCTCACTAGTAATCAAATTGCAATGGTAGCAATTCAGCATGAGAATCAGTTTGGGGCTGCCTTATCACCCTTTGTGACTAATCGAGCCCCTTAAGCAGCAGCCAGAAAACTCCTCAGTACTAGTAGTTAAATTAGCTAAAGAGTTAGCTTCAACCCTCCTTGTCACCCCCCACACAAGAAATCCAACTAATTTAACAAACAAAGACAGTCTAGTGCTAGTAACAGAGACCGTTTGGGCCCCCTTTATCCCCTCTCAGGTAATAATTAGCAATAGTAACAGATATGTAAAGAAAGGAAAGGAAAAGAAATAATGAAAGATGCAGAAATATTTTGGTAGATTAATAAGCTCAGAGCCTGCAGTCAGGGGTGTGGGGGTTGGGGCCTGGGTTTATTGATATCCCTCTTAACAAAACAGTGGAGGCAAAATAGGCAGACAGGAAAATAATACAAATTTTAAGAAGTAGTCAATTGTAACTTTTTTATTTCTAAAGTATTTTTTTTTTAATTTTTCTTATTAGAAAGTCTTCTATGTCATAATATTGAGATGGATGTGTGGAACATCTCTTAGCCTGGCAGCTGACATATATATCTCTGTCTGTCCCCCTACATCATCAGATCTGTGATCTCACTGACAGTGACATCACAGGTGATTGCCCTGGCAGCCACTGTGGCTGTTTCTAAGCAGCAGTGATGTCACAGTCAGTGATGTTAAAATGCTGATTATATAGTGGGTGTGGGGAATAGAGATAGGTATGTCAACTGCCAGGCAGAGTGCTATCCCACACGTAATTATCTCAGATATAAAAGATAATGTCTGACTGCTTGTAATATAACTAATATTACTTTTAAGCAGTGCACTAGCTCTTTAAGAAAGAATAACATTATAACCAGGTTCCTGAAAATTAAAATGAAGCCTGTGGGCACAGGACTACTGAGGCCTCATTTGCAGGGTGCTAGAAAGAGGACAGATTGTATGGATTCCAGAAAGACTCAGAAGGTAGCCAGTCATACTGCAGTAGACCAGTATGAATTGTGCATTTGTGAAAGCCCACATCAACAGAATGGATGATGGTGAGATTTTAATTTGGGAAGCTAGAAATAGAGGTATAAAAGTGTACAGTGGTAGTAAACTAGCATAGCTCAGTGCAGCAACAACATACTGGTGGAAAGTGAGATTGTCAGCCAGAGAGAGTGTACGGGTCAGCAGACAATGAACGAGAGTGCTCAAGTACTTGTGTAATTGTGGCTTATTTGACTGTAACCTCGCACAGCAGGATTTTCAAAGGGATCCCTTAATGTGTGCTGACTACTGTATTTGAAGCATGTTTTTTGTGCAATAGCATCAAAATGTTAGACCACATAAAACATGATCTAACTTTAAGGCTCTGTTGCCACAATTCATGCACCATAAATGACGCATGCATCAACAAAATGATGCATGTGTAATTTTTTTTTTGTCAGCTGAGGAGACATCACAAATTCAGTGGTCATTAATTTTTGAAAATAGCATCCAAACATTTTAATGCATTTAGCATGATGTAGGCTGTATCTGAAATTGGGAACTGTGTCTGCATCATGCCATTTGACAAGCCCCTCTCAGAGTTTTGTGACTGAAACTTTCCATACTTATGGAGAGTTGCCACAGGGACTTGAGCCACCTGGTTAAAGGAAACAGAGGAGGTGTGAAGAGTCACCAGTTCCCCTAACAGAGAGAGATAGTTGCTGGAGGAGTAGGGAATAAAGGAGGTGCACACAAATTCTGCTGGTGCTGTACTCTTCTTCTGAGCATCTTTTATGATACCTGGAAAGGCTGGCAGGGTGGAATGCCCTGTGCCCCCTAAACTCCAGCCATAGTCAGGAAGTTCAGTGGATCAGTGGGCAATACATGACAGTGTTTGAGTGATTATGTAAATGTGCTTAATGTGGCCATAATCTCTCAGATTCTCATAACAAAGACTTTCCACACACTAGACTGGTACAAGAGAGAGGAGGTCCACCTGGTTAAAGGAAATAGGTGAAGTTCACAGGATCGCTACCCTAAACAATAATGGGAAACGTCATGGCCATGCAGCATTTAATTACAGTTTCTGTATTCAATATTAACTGTTATAGTCCAACTAGTTAATATGCAGTATCCATCCCTTTTGATTCCAAATATCAGATTTCAGTTCTTGGTGTGTGATATCTTCAGTAGCAGAACTCGAAAAGCCATCAATGATTCCTTTCATTTACAGCTTCAGCACACGTCATGAATAAGGCATGATATTCACCACTGCAATCACCAAAAAACTTCACTAACTCCAACAAATTCAAAATATTGCATTCTATTGCAGTTATACATATATATATATATATATATATATATATATATACACACACTTGTTATTATTGTTACAAATAACAAGTGATTATTAAAGTTACTGTATTTGTATCTCCTAGTATGTTACAGACAGCAAAATAAAAATTTATTTGCATAAATTCTGGAAACCTCACAATATCAGGAGCTCATTATTTTTGAGCTCTTAAATCTTCCTAATGCAGTCACTAAAATGTTCTTAATATAGTCACTAAAAATATATACATAGGGCTGGATATTCAAAAGGGTTGTGCCATGTGCAATAGGGTTGTGCCTGCGCAAGTCTGAAATTGAGCCATTCTGCCATATTCAGCAGGAGGCAGTTGCGCCCCCCAAGGCAAGCTGAGCAACAGCGCAATGCAAATGAATGCATGCTGAACTGGAGGAGGAACCATGCATAAACTGCACAGCCCGCTATTCAGCGGGCTGTGCAGAGTTGTGTAGGCGCAACTCCCAACCTGCGCCTGCAGAACTTTGAGCCAAAAAAAAAAAGGAGTAAACCGAGGGCCACCCACAGGTGAGCTGCCGCATTGCAGAGGCGCAACACAGCAGTTGCCACCTGTGGCTGGCCCTCAACCTACTCCCTGAGCCCCTGCAGCCGATCGCGGGCATATGTTTAAAACACCCCCTCCCCCGACTGGCCCGATCGCGGGCAAAAGTGATAAATAACACCCACCCCAACCAGCCTGATCATGGGCATAAGTTTCCAGCCCCCAAAGACCAAATCTCTGGTGGTCCAGTGGACCACTAAGCGATAAGTGGGCAGCAAAGTGATAAGCTCCCCAAGACCAAATCCCTGGTGGTCCAGTGGACCGCTAAGCCCAATCACGGGCAGCAAAGTGATGAAAGCTTCCCCAAGACCAATCCCTGGTGATCTAGTGTCCCACCCACCCACCCATGAAGCCCCACCACCCGCTCCCATCAATTCATTCATTCACATATCTGGACTGCCTTATACGGTATAGGCTGCATGCCCATTGGCTCTTGCTCTGCACCAGTGGGTGTGCAGCCCCACCAGACAGTCAGTCAGTGGGCAGCAGAGCGCAGCGGGGAATGCTGCCGCCTGCCGGGGAGAGGGGTGGTGGGGCCGTGAGTGAGTGGGGGGGACACTAGATCACCAGGGATATGGTCTTGGGGAGAAGCTTCATCACTTGCTACCTGCGATTGGCTTGGCAATCCACTGGACCACCAGGGATTTGGTCTTGGGGGCTTTATCACTTGCTGCCCGCGATCAGGCTTAGCGGTCCACTGGACCACCAGGGATTATGTTCTGGGAACTCTGTGCTGCCTGTGATCAGGCTGGTGGGGGGACATTTAACAATTATGCCTTGATGCGGGCTCGTGGGGGTTTATTTAACCTAATGCCCGTGATCAGGCCAATCAGGGGGAGGGGGATTTTCACACTTTTGCCCGCGATCGGGCTGCAGGGGGCATCAGTCCCCGATGGCTGCTGCCTGGCAGGGTGCCAGGCACAAGTCCTTGGGGATCGGCGCACCTGCATGCTAATGGCATGCAAATGGGGCCATAAATAGATGCAAATGGCCCCCCTGTGCCTTGCATGAATTATGGCCCCATTTGTATGTCAACTTTTGAATATGGGAAATTTGCACATGGCGCAATGGTACTTGCGCCACCACAACTTGAATGCTCCACTCTGACTACTTGCGGTGGCGCAAGTTCCACTGCTCCATGCACAGTGGCTATGGCTGGGGGGTGATATTCAAAGGCGTTGCTCAATAGTGCAACTCCTTTGAATATCGCCCCGGCCACACCTCTGTGCAACTATTTTGGGCAGCGCAAGGGCTTGCGCCACAAAATAGCGCAGTTTGAATATCCAGCCCAAAGTATATACCAAGACACAAGGATATCTTTATAGAAAAGACCTAACAGCAAGAACTATGATTACTAGAACCAATACAGAGAAAGTGGGGGTGGGGGGAATTTTTACAACAAATGTGCTGTTTCCACCAAGTTATTAAGACCAGGTGGATAACATGACTATGTTCTGAAAATCCATTTGGTTTCATTCTCACTAACAATTTTTTCTCAGCCTCCTCCACTTGGATTTCTGTTCACAATTTGTATTCCAAAAAAGCTGATATTGTGTGCCTTTTTGTCTTTACCTGCAACATGTCTTCCAATTGCATAGTTCTCATTATGCTCTTTCCAAACCCTAACATGTTTGCCTATCCTAATTTTAAAATTTCAGATGGTTCTTCCAATGTAGAATGTCTGGCATTCACATTTAAGAATATAAATTACCCCCTCTGAATCACAACTAACAAAAGCATTACAAGTGATGTATTTCTTTCCCTTCGGATGCAGTGTTTAACTGCCCTGTTATTACATAATTGCAGTACATACACCTTCCACATTTTTTATTTCTTTGTGGTATTTTCCAGGTATATTTTTTTCTATCTGCAGATGATACCTAGTAGAAACAATTGCATTACCGGTTTTCTTAGCTCATCTAAATACAAAGTTCGTTTTTTGTTAGACAATATGTGTAAGCCTGTGGTCACTAGACAAGATAGACTACCAGCTAGTCACCATTTTTCTAAGCTTCTGTGCTGCCAAAGTTAACATAGTAATAAACCTCAGATTATCTAAATCTTTCCCTTTATTTTCTTTCACTCTAGTGGAGAGTAAAACTGACCGATCAATGCTTTGAACTTCTCCAACTACCATGTAATTTTTTTCTTTACTATAGCCTCTCTGTACAAATCTTTGTATTTGTTGCTCTTCTCTTTCTTTGTATATTTCTGCATGTGTGTAGTTATGTTTGACTCAAATAAGTTGTCCCTTAGGGAGGCCTTGATGGTATGTTTGGTGTAAAAGCTACCTGCCTGAAGTAATGTGTTTCTATCAGTAGAATTTGAAAAAAGGTCAGGTGGTATAGTTCCCTGCTCTTCTCAATACAGTGTAACATCTAAAACATGAATTTGATGCCCTGTAGTTAGTTGAAATCTGAGTGCTACATCATTATTGTTTAAAACAAATTCACAAAGGGCATTATCATCTCCTTTCCAAATAATTAGTACATTGTCAACAAAGCACCTTCACAAATCCAAATAATGTAAAAATGGATTTGTGGAGGTGCTCCTGATCCAATTAATAGAAGCACTCTGGATAGAGGGGGTCGGTCCCAGTCCTTTCACAGTAGAAAGGGTTCTGAAAGAACTCCTACAACTGAAGGTAGACAAAGCAATGGGCCCTGACGGGATTCACCCCAGAATTCTAAAAGAATTAAGGGGAGAACTAGTGACACCACTGACTACCCTTTTTAACAAATCATGGGAGGATGGTGTGGTACCTGAGAACTGGAGGAGGGTGGATGTGATTCCCCGTCATAAAAGTGGGAGCAAGACAGAGGCAGGAAACTACAGACCTGTCAGTTTGACCTCTGTGGTAGGGAAAATGATGGAATCACTTCTGAAGGAAAGAACTGTTGAGTACCTAGAGGCCAGTGGGGCACAGGACCCAAGGCAGCACAGATTCACAGTGGGAAGGTCATGTCAGATGAATCTAATAGATTTCTTTGACTGGGTGACCAAAGTAGTAGACCAGGGAGGGGCTGTGGACATGGCCTACCTAGGCTTTAGCAAGGCATTTGACACAGTCCTGCAAAAAAGATTAATAAACAAATTAGCCAGCCTGGGAGTGGGTCCCAGGGTGGTAGCCTGGGTAAAACATTGACTGGATAACAGGACACAGAAGGTAATAATAGACAGAGTCCTCTCTGAAGAAAGGGGAGTTACTAGTGGGGTACCACAGGGTTCAGTACTGGGTCCAGTCCTTTTTAATGTCTTTATAAGTGACATTGCAGTTGAACTGCAAGGAAAAGTATGCCTCTTTGTAGATGACACAAAGATCTGCAACAGGGTTGATACACAAGGGGACGTGGAAAGGATGAGAAGGGACTTGGCAAGGTTTGAGCAAGGGTTAGAAGTATGGCAGCTTAGATTCAATGCAAATAAGTGCAAAATAATGCACATGGGAAACAAAAACCCAGGGGAAGAGTACACAATGGGGGGGTAGTAACAACAACAAAAATGGAAAGGGATCTGGGGGTAATCATATCAGATGACCTTAACGTTGGCAAGCAATGTGAGAAGGCAGTAGGGAGGGCTGGAAGGATACTGGGATGTATAGGGAGAGGCATCACCAGCAGGAAACAGGAAGTTGTTATCCCTCTGTACAGACAGCTGGTAAGACCCCATCTTGAGTACTGTATCCAGTTCTGGAGACCCCATCTTTGCAAGGACATAGACAGGATGGAGGCAGTCCAGAGGAGGGCAACTAAAATGGTGCAGGGTCTGCAAGAGAAGCCATATTAGGAGAGACTAAAGGAGCTTAATACGTATACCCTTGAAAAAAGGAGGGAGAGGGGGGACATGATAGAAACTTTTAAGTACTTCAGTGGAATCAGCAGTGTCCATGAGGGTAGCATCTTTCAGAAAACGAGATGTGCAAGAACAAGGGGACACAATTTTAAGATGGGGGATGGCTCAGAGGCAATGTGAGGAAGTATTTTTTCACAGAGAGGGTGGTGGATGCATGGAATTGCCTTGATGAGAAGGTTGTGGGGTCTAAAACTGTGGGAGAATTCAAGAATGCACGGGACAGACATCAGGCAATTCTTGTTGGGGTAGGAATAAATAGGCTGTTGGTTAACTAGGATCTGCAGCTTATCCAGTATCCAGTAGGTAGGGAAATGAATAGACTACGTAGGCCAAGCGGTCCTTATCTGCTGTCAAAGTGTGTGTTTCTATGTTTCTAATGACATCCAACTCACACTTGGCCAGAAACAAATTAGCATAACTGGGTGCAAATATTGTGCCCATTGCTGTTCCCCTGATTTGTAAATAGAATTTGTTTTTGAAAATAAACATGTTAAATTTCAAAACCATTATTGATAAATCCAGTAAAAGTTTAGTGGGTGGTTCATTAATCTCCCTTTCATGCAAAAAGAACTTGAGAACTTCTAATCCTTCGTTGTGTGGGATATATCTCTGTAAAGATTATACATCTGATGCAAAGTGTGATTCATAATCCTTATGCACAGTATTCCGTATAGCAGTTGTAAACTTAATATAAGAGGGGACCTTTTGAACAACTGGTTTCAAAAACACATCAACAAATTTTGATAATGGCTCAGTAATCCACCTGATCTACAAAATAATTGGGCAACAGGGCGGGTTCATCAGATTTTTATGAATTTTAGGCAGAGTGTAGATAGTAGGGACAACAGTTTTTTTTTACCATAAGAAATCCTTTCTTCCTTATCAATCCACCCTTCATTCTCTGCCTATGCCAAATATTTGTCAATGTGTTGTTTGAAAACTTTAGTTAAAATTCCCAGTAAATCTCCGATAGAAGGAAGCATTACTCAATTGTGTCATTATTTCCTTCTCGTAGTCTGATCTATTCATAACAACCACCGCCACCCCCCTTGTCTGCTGGTTTCACAACATAAAAACAAACAAATCTGCCAGCAGAAACAGGCCTCATGGTCTGTCAGGTCTACTCAGATGTGCAGCTAGCTCCCTACATTGCAGCTGCCCTCCCTTCCCTCACCCCTCGCATTTATCCCCCAACACTGTCCCATCCCCTTTTGAAACTGCCCACCATCCTACAGGGTACCACCTTCTCAGGCAGAGTGTTCCACTTAGCCACAACCCTCTCTGTGAAACAAGTCTCCTGATCTCTCTCCTGTATCTTACCCCTCCAATCTGAGACCATTCCCTCTCATGTCCCTCCCCCTCCTCAAGCTAAATACCCATTCTGTACCTGTGTTGTTTATCCCCATCATGTATTTAAAGGTCTTAATCATAACCCTCTGATCCCTTCTTTCCTCCAGTGAGTGCATATTCAACTCCCTCAGCTTTTCCTCATAGGGTCTGCCCTACAAACCCTGAATCATCTTTGTTGCCCTGCGCTATACCTCCTCTAATAGTCTGACATCCTTCTTCAGAAATGGGTGCCAGAACTGTACACAGTACTCCAGGTGCGATCTGTCCAGTGACCAATAGATCTATCTTCTTTTAATGTTTTCAAAGCATTTCTATCCAAATAAGTAAGATTGTAGGGTACTTCCCCTATGGTGCTTGAGTTCAGATCCCATCTCGTTAAATCTTGTTCACATATCTTAAGGAATGTAGACACTGCTGCTCAGTGTGGTGGAAAAAAAGTACATTTAGCTCTGAAGTTATCCTCCAGTTCTGCATTGGAATCTGCACATCCACTTTGAACTGTAGGAGATTGTTCTTTCTGGGAAATAGCCTTCAAAGTTAACTTTCTAGTAAACACATTAAGGTCAATGAGGACCTGGCTCATATCAAACTGTTTTATTGGAACAAACATAAGTCCTTTATTAAGCACTGAAAACTCTGTATCAGTCAAAGTTCTTGATGAACTGTTGAAAACATTATCCAGTGCAGTTCCCTAGTTGTGCTTTCTCCACACATTACTTACCAACCTCATACACCTCCCTCCTTGTCCTCTGCTGTATTTCTGGGGAAATTTGATCCTAGTTTGCAGGTGCTCCGATGTGGCTCCTGGTTCATTGAGCTCTGAAGATTGCTGTGTGTGGGGTGAGGGAGTTGGTTGGTTCTGATAATTCAGATCTCGTTCATCCGGACACCTAGGTAAAAAATACAAGCTATTGCTCGAAGTGTCAGAGTCTGGCCCTGATGTATAATCTAATGGTGTTAATTCAATGTTAGGACTAGTTTTCATTAGACTAGACCATAAATTGTTAGGATATTTCTTCTTACTCCAGTCAAAAATGATACCATTGTTGTAATCGTTGGCATCATGTTTTAATGTTTTCTTTTACTTGTTTTATTCTAGCATCCTACTTAATCACATCAAGTTCTTTCTGTAACTTGCTTAATTGGCTGGCTGTTGTTTTACTTGCCAATGATCATTCTAATTGCTCAATCTGTTCAGATATTTGCAGTCTGATTGGTGCTGCATTGTTCAATTTTAATTCCATCTACTTAAGTGATGCATCATTACCAATAGTTCTCCATTTGTCCAGAAAATCTGCCTGATTCATTCCAAATGCAGGTAATTGAGTTATCCTAAGTCCCCATGGAACTTGTTTGAGGGATAAAGAGGCTTCTAATGAGATCTTATGTCAATACATTCTCCTGCCTTTTTTGACCAGTTTCTCCAATTGAAGATAGGAAGTTCGAATATCACCCCTTTTGTATTGAATTGCTGAGTCACGTTTAGTAGTGGGTTACTGGAGGCACTGTCATTAGATACTTGCTGTGCATAATGGTTCTGCCCTTGATTTTCATTACCCTTTGAGTTGCTGGCCCCATTTATGTTAGTAGTATCCAAGGTCATAGTGTACTGTACAATTTACATGGCTTTAATTACTTTGCCAGCTTAAACTGATAACACTTTTGCAACTCATATATTTTTATTCACAAAGCTGTTAGTCATGCTGAAAACCAAACTGTGTATTCTGTAAATTACTTTTACACATTAAATGCCTATGAGAGCAAGTAACAGTACAGATAATCAAAACAAAGCATAAAGGCACTCCAAAGGTTATCTCTATGCTAGTGGTGCTCACATAAAATAACTGAAAATACTAATAGAAGACATGGAGCACCCACTACAGATATTAAATTAAATTATGCACTGTAGTGTGTTTATATGGCTAATATAAAACTACACTGAATCAATCCATGTAAGAAAAATTGTACTTCCCATTGTATTAGAGTAAAAAAAAAATAGTGTGAAAAAGTGCATAAAACAGCATGACTACATTATAGCATATCAGAAGGAGAGCAGGTCCAACAGCATCAGCATCACCCTAGGGTGAAAAAAGCCTCATCTTTCACTCTGTCTAGGCAGAGCTTCATCAGAGGTTAAAGTTCATACATTATACAAACCTTATTTATAGTGTAATCAATTAAAAGTGCTTGTGCTTATTTAAAGTGCAAGAATGAACTGGAAAGTACAAGAAATGTGATTTAAGACTGGTAAACAGATACCCACTTACATGTAATAAAGAAATCAGTTTTGTAAAAGTAACAACATCACACAAAGATATATATTCATGTCTTTTATGCAGTTAATTCAAACAATATTAACTGTTCAAGTCCAATTAGTTAATATGCAGTATCCATCTCTTTTGATTCCAAGTATCGGGTTTCAGTTCTCGGTATGTGATATCTTCAGCAGCGGAACTTGAAAAGCCATCAGTAATTCTCATTTATAGCTTCAGCATGCATCATGAATAAGGTATGATATCCAACACTGGAATCACCAAAAATCTTCATTAAGTACAGCAAATTAAAAATATTGCATTCCATTGCAGATATGAATACAAACTTTTGATTAGTACTGTTTCAAAGGATAACTGATTATTAAGGTGACTGTATTGGAATCACATAATATTTTACAAACAGCAAAATAAAAATTAAATTGCATAAATTCTGGAGACCCCCTTATATTAGGAGCTCATTATTTCTGAGCATTTAAACATTCCTAATGCAGTCACTAAAATGTGCTTAGTACAGTCACTGAAAATATACATACAATAAATCCCAAGACAGAAGAATATCTTTATAGAAAGGACCTAATAGCAAGAACTATGATTACTAGAACCTATACGGGGGGGGGGGGGATTTATTTTTTACAACAAATGTGCTATCTCCACTGAGTCATTAGGACCTGGTGGATAACATGGGCATGTTCTGAAAATCCATTTGGTTTCATTCTCACTAACAATTTTTTTCCCAGTCTCCTCCCCTTGGATTTCTATTCACTTTTTTTATTCCAAAAAAGCTGATATTGTGTGCCTTTTTGTCTTTACCTGCAACATGTCTTCCAATTGCATATTTCTCATTACACTCCGTCCAAGCCCTAACATGTTCACCTATCCTAATCTTAAAATTTTAGATGGTTCTTCCAATGTAAAATGCCACATTTAAGAATATAAATCACCCCCTCTAAATCACAATTAACAAAAGCATTACAAGTAATGTATTTCTTTCCCCTCAGATGTGATGTTTAATGCCAAACAGCTCATTTACGAAGGTTCCACATCAGTGTGTGTGGTGGGGTGGTTACAAACAGATATAGAAGAACTAACAAATGTGTTATAAATAACCAGTGCAAGTAATAATACACCATAAATAGACATCAATATAAAAGTGTTATGAGGACCAAGTAGCTCTTTTACAAAGGATTCCACATAAGTCTTCATAAAATAGACATCAGTATTAAAGTGATTATGGGTGCCAAGCAGCTCAATTACAATGGATTCCACATCAGTGGTGAGGATTACAAACAGACTTAGGAGAACTAACACATTGAGTTACTAATGATGCAATGCAATCAATTGTACATCATAACTAGACATCACTATTAAAGGAGAGAATGAGCATAGAGTTGTCATGAGGAAAGGAGGGTAGAAGAGCTTAAGACCGGGGAGAAAATTGATAGCAGCCAGAGGCATTGTCATAGTAATGATTGGGGGAGGAAGGAAGTGGCAGGGAAAGGAAAGCAGAGGAATGGCAGGGAAGAAAAAGGAAAAGAGTCATTAAATAATTGCAGTACCTTCCACATTATTTATTTATATCTGGTATTTTCAGGGTATATTCTTTTCTATCTGTGGATGAAATGTAGTAGAAACAACAGCATTACACATGTTCTTAGCTCTTCTAAATACAAAGTTTATTTTTTGTTGGACAATATGTGTAAGCTGTTGGTCACTAGACAAGATAGACCATCGGCTAGTCCCTATTTCCCTAAACTTCTGTGCTGCCAAAGTGAATGTAATAATAAACCTCGGACTGTCTAAATCTTTTCCTTTATTTTCTTTCACTCTAGTAAAGAGTAAAACTGAGCAATCAATTTCTGAACTTCTCCAACTGCCATGCAAATTATTTCTTTACTATTGCCTCTCTGTACAAATCTCAGTATTTGTTACTCTTCACTTTCTTTGTATATGTCTACACGTGTGCAGTTATGTTTAACTTAAATAAGTTGTCTCTTGGATATGGCCTTGATGGTATGTTTGGGGTGAAAGCTACCTGCCTGAAGTAGAGTGTTTCTATCAGTAGTTTTTGAGAAAAGGTCAGATAGTATATCTCCTTGCTCGTCTCGATACAGTGCAATATCTAAAAAATTAATTCGATGTCCTCCTGTAGTTAGTTGAAATTTGAGAGCTGGATCACTGTTGTTTAAAAAAAAACAAATTCAAAAAAATCATTATCATCTCCTTTCAGATTAGTATAACTGGGTGCAAACATTGCACCCATTGCTGTTCCCCTGATTTGTATATAGAATTTGATTCTGAAAAGGAATATGCTAAATTTCAAAACCATTTCTGATAAATCCAGGAAAAGTTCAGTGGGTGGTTCATTAACCTCCCATTCATCCAAAAAGAACCTGAGAGCTTCTAAGCCTTTATTGTGTGGGATACATGTGCATAAAGATTGTACATCTAATGCTGCAAATTGTGATTCATAATCAGTATCTGTCTCATGCACTGTCCTCAGTATAGCAGTTGTATCCCTGATATGAGGGGACCTGTTGAACAATTGGTTTCAAAAACACATCTACAAATTTTGATAATGGCTCAGTAATCCACCCAAGTCCCCGAAATAATTGTGCAACTGGTTGGGTTCATCAGATTTTTATGAATTTTCTGCAGAGTATAAATAGTAGGGACAACTGTTTTTTTACCATAAGAAATCCTCTTTCTTTCTTATCAATCTAACCTGCATTCTCTGCCAATGCCAAATACTCATCAATATGTTGTTTGAAAATTTTAGTTAAATTCCCAGTCAATCTACAATAGAAGAAAGCATCATACAATTGTGTCAATATTTCCTTCTCATAGTCTGAACTATTCATAACAACCACCGCCCCTCCCCTCCCCCGGCTGGTTTCACAACAATCGATCTATCTTCTTTTAATATTTTCAAAGTATTTCTTTCCAAATAAGTAAGACTGTACAGTACTTCCCTCCTGGTGGTTCAGTTCAGATCCCATCTCATTAAATCTAGTTCACACATCTTAAGGAATATAAATACTGCTGATCTATGTGGTGGACAAAAAGTAGATTTAGCTCTGAAATAGACCTGTTCTGCAGTAGAAGCTGCACGTCCACTTTGGACTGTAGGAGATTGTTCTTTCTGGAAAATTGCCTTTAAAATTAACTTTGTAGCAAACAAATTATGGTCAATGAGGGCCTGGCTCATATCAAACTGTTTTTTTGGAACAAACATAAGTTCTTTGTTTAGCACTGAAACTCTACATCAGTCAAAGTTCTTGATGAAATGTTGAAAATATTATCTAGTGCAGTACCCTGGTTGTGCTTTCTCCATACATTACTTACAAACTCTTCCACCTCCCCCACCTGTCCTCTGCTGTATTTCTGGGAAAATTTGATCTCGGTTTGTGGGGTGCTTGATGTGGCTCAGGTTCATCAAACTCTGAAGATTGCTTTGTGTGGGGGCGGGGGTTGGTTCTGATAATTCAGTCCTCATTCGTCCAAAATGCCTCGGTAAAAAGTATGAGCTATTACTCGAATGTCAGAGTCTGGCCCAGATGTATAATCTAATGGTGTTAACTAGTTTTCTTTAGACAAGACTGTAAACTGTAAGGATCTTTCTTCTTACTGCAATCAAAAATGGCACCATTCTTGTAATCATTGGCATCATGTTTTAACTTTTTTCTTTTGCTTTTTTTAACCTAGCATCATACTTAATCTCATCAAGTTCTTTCTGTAACTCGCTAAAGTGGCTGGCTGCTGTTTTACTTGCCAATGATCATTCTAATTGCACAGTCTGTTCAGATATTTGTAGTCTAATTGGTGCTGCATTGCTCAATATTAATTCCATACACGTAAGTGATGCATCATGACCAATAGTTCTCCATTTGTCCAGAAAATCTGCCTGATCTTTTCCAAATGCAGGTAATTGAGTTAACCCAAGCCCCCGTGGAACTTCTTTGAGGGTTAGAGAGGCCTCCAATAAGGTATTATGCCAGTACATTCTCCTGTTTTTTTTTTTTTACCAGTTTCTCCAATTGAAAATAGATAACTTGAATATCACCCTCGCCATCTGTATTAAATTGCTGATTCTCATTTAGTAGTGGGTTACTGGAACCAGTGTGATTAAATACTTGCTGTGCATAATGGTTCTGCCCTTGATTTACACTACCCTTTGAGTGGCTGGCCCCATTTATGGTAGTATTATCTGATGCCATTGTATATGGTTTATATGTCTTTAAATACTTTGCCAATTTAATCAAACTGATAACACTTTTGCAACTCATATATTTTTATTCACAACACTGTTAGTCATGCTGAAAACTAAACTGTGTATTCTGTAAATTACTTTGACACATGAAATGCCAATGAGAGCACTTAGCAGTAAAGATAATCAAAACAAAGCATAAAGGCATTCCATAGGTTAATTGTTTGCTAGTGGTGCTCACAATAAAATGACTGAAAAGTCAAATGGAAAGCACCCACTACAGATATTAAATTAAATTACGCACTGTAATGTGTTTATATGGCTAATATAAAACCACGCTGAATCAATTCATTTAAGAAAAATTGTACTTACTTTTTATCAGAGTGCAAAAAACATAGTGCAAAAAGTACATTAAAATAGCATGACTATATTACAGCATATCAGAGGGATAGCAGTTCCAACATCATCAGCATCATCCTAGGGTGAAAAAAAACTTATATTTTGCTCCATCTAGGCAGAGCTTCATCAGAGGTTTAAGTTCACACATTATACAAGCCTTATTTATAGTGCAATCAATTTAAAGTGCTCGTGTTTCTTTAAAGTCCAAGTAATGAAATTTAAGGTGCAAGAAATGTGATTTAAAATTGGTAAACAGATACCCACTTACATGTAATAAAGAAATCAGTTTTGTAAACATAACTTCTGCACATGCAATATATACTGTGGCCTGGATATTCAGACTGTGCCAGGCTGTGGCGCAAGCCTGGGCACAGCGCAACTTGGCTGTGCAGAGCATTGACGGGACGATTTTCAACGGAGCTGTGCCATGGCACAGCATCATTGAATATCGCACCCTTGCCACCCGCAGTGCACATGACGCAGTGGCACTGCACCAGCACAAGTGGCCAGAGTGCAGCGGGGGATGCGCTAGTGCAAGTTCCCTTGCACTATGCACAACAATCATGATGGACTGTGTAGTATGGTATGGTATGGGCTGCATGCCCATTGGCTCACACTGTGGACCAATGGGCTTGCAGCCCTACCTGCAGTGTCATTCAGTGGGTGGCAGGGTGGCAGGCAGGTGGGGTACTGCTGCCCATCGCTGACTGGGGGGAAGCGGGGTGGTGGGGCTCAGTGGGCAGGTCGGGAGGGGGTACCACTGGACCACCAGAGATATTGGACTTTATTTTTTTAATACAAATGCTCGCAATTGGGTTGTGAGTGGTCCACTGGACCACCAAGGATATAGGACGTGAATTTATTTATACTTAAGCCTGCGATCGGGCTGACAGCAGTCCACTGGATGACCAGGGATATAGGACGTGAATTTATTTATGCTTAAGCCCGCGATCGGGCTGTGAGCAGTCCACTGGACCACCAGGGATATAGGACGTTATTTATTTACACAGATGCCCACAATCGGGCATGGGGGTGCTGTCACAGAGGTGCTTCCAGAGCTCGGGTGGCCACCCAAAGGTGGCAGCTGCCGTGTTGCACCCTGCAATATGGCAGCTCACCTGTGGGTAACCAGCCGTTGTTCTTTTTTTTTTTTTGGCTCACCTGTGTGCAGCGCAAGTAGAGGTTGAACATGCATGGACTCAGCACATCCTGGGCTGAATATCGGGATGTGTGGAGTATGCATGGGCATGCCCCCACCTCGCGCGCATACATTACTGATGCACTCCGGTGCATCAGGATTTATGCCAGGCACAATCCCGTTTGAATATCGCGCGGGAGAACATGGTTAAGCATGCGAACATTGTTGCGCCATGTGCAACCCTTTTGAGTATCCAGGCCTGTATACACATGTATTTTATGCAGTAAATACAATCAATAATAACTGTTAAAGTCCAAGTAGTTAATATGCATTATCCATCCCTTTTGATTCCAAATATTAGCTTTCAGTTCTTGGTGTGTGTTATCTTCAACAATGGAACTTGAAAAGCCATCAATAATTCCTCTCATTTACAGCTTCAGCACACATCATGAATAAGGCATGATATTCACCATTGCAATCACCAAGAGAACTTCACGAAGTACAACAGATATTGTATTCTATAGCAGTTATATACAAACATGTGATTTTTATTATTATTACAAAGGATAACTGATTATTAAAGTTACTGTATTTGTATCGCCTAAAATTTTACACCTAGCAAAATAACAATTAAATTGCATAGATTCTGCAAACCCCACAATATTAGGAACTCATTATTTTTGAGCACTTAAACATTCCTAATGCAGTCACTAAAAATGTTCTTCATACAGTCACTGAAAATATATATTTGTAACAATAATAATCCCAATTTTGTATATATAACTGCAATAGAATGCAATATTTTGAATTTAACTGTTAACAGTTACTATTGTTTATATTTATTGCATGAAATACATTTAAAGGGAGGCTTAATGGATTTTTGAGCTACAAACACTGATGCCAAAAGGCTTAAATGAAGACCATGGTTATGGAAGTTGTTTACGAAAAGTGAATGATGAATAAGTGACTTTAGTATTGAAAAAATAAGCAAAAGACTGTACAATCAAAAGAGAGTTTAAAAAAGATATGGACAGGTCTCTGTGGCGTCTGACATTTAAAAAATTCCCATATATTCATGTATTTTAATGTTTTATAGAAATGAGAAATTCTTTTTAGAAAAAATGCTCTTATTTATTTGTGTATAGAGTTTTGCACTGAAATCAAGCACAGGCAAATAGTATTTGCATATTTTGTGTATAAGGGTCATATTGTAAAATGAACAAATAGATAAGAGCGTTAGCACTTTATTTAAATGGTTACCATACTAACATGCACAATATATATTTATTTTTTATTTATTTATTTAGTTTTTGTTAACCGGGTAAGTGCGCTAGTCAGCAAGTGACTGTTTTCAGGCACGACCCAGGAGGTAAAATTAGAACACACAAAGAGTACAGCCAGATTATTAAGACAACGAGTACAAAAAATGCAGAGAGAAATACATATGGCAATGTAACATACATTAGTAAACAAAAATATACTTTAGCACTTAATCATGGAACATACTCAAAAATGTGAATAGTAGAAGGCAGAAAATAAGAGAGGATAGGCATCAGTAGAAAAGACACAAGGAAGGGAAAACTGGCAAAAGGATGGGAGGAAGAGATTAAGTGGAAAGGAGGTGCCGTCAGATATGGCAACAGCGGGGTGAGGTACCAACCTGCGGCCAGGCCTATGGAGCCGAAAGACGGCAGGCGAAGAGAGGGTGGTAGGGGGGAGTGGCAGTAGATGGCAACAGTGGTAGGAAAATACAGCTGGGCTGGTGGAACCGATAGACGGCAGGGCGAGAGTGAGGATGCCGGTGAGAGGGGTATAGAGGCGGAGGAGTTACGGCAATAGCGGCAAAAGTGTCAAAGTCAAGCCGAGCTAGTGGAACCAAGAGACGGCAGGGCAGGAAGGGGGGTCGGTAGACAGTGGGAGTAGGTGGTAGTAGGTGGAGAGGTGACTAAGGACAGCCAGGAGGGTGGGGACTAAGGAGGGGCATGGATGAGTAGGAACAGGTAAAGGTGAGTTTGGTGGGGAGTGGCAAAAGGGGGAAGAGGATATAACAGAAGAAGGGGGAGAAGAGCAGCAGTGGGGTTAAGTGAGGAGGGCTGTGAAGTGAAGATAAGAATGTCATGAGTAGAATAGCGACTTACAATTGTTAACAGCTAACATTAGGCTTATAAAGAAACAGGTTAAGGCAACATTAATTACAAGGCACAAAATAAAACATTAATTACAAGGCACAGTATAGAACACCCATTTGGACAGGCAAAAGTGCTAGCAATGAGGAAACAGTACAAATGCAGCGGATCAGGTAGGGTCAAAGCAAACACATTTGTCCATAGTAGTGAGGAAAGTCCTGAGTTTGCTCTTAAAAGTCACATGAGTGGAGACATCTCTTAGATCCTGAGGTAGTAGGTTCCATAGGTGGGGGGCAGCATGATGGAAGGAGCCCATGCCCTTTTTAGTCCGACAAAAGGGGATGGATAGTAAGGTCTGATCAGCCGATCTAAGATTCCTTGTGGGAATGGCTGGCCTGAGGAGATCAGACAGGATAGCAGGCTTGGACGTCCTTAGGATGGAATCAACTAAATTGTACAAGTAGTACTGCCTGGTAGAGGAAGGAGAGAGCCAACCAAGGTCCTGATATAAGAGACAATGATGCTGCAGCCGAGGTGCTTTGGTTGCATACCTGCACACATTATTGAAGGTAGTATCCATAGTTGCAGTGAAGATTTGGTGGCCAAGGACAGGATGGGACACCCATATGTAAGGGTTGGCAATAGAATGCCTCTGGCTATCGCCAATTTAGCAGCAGGGGTGAGCAGGTATTTGTTCTCATAGGCAGCCCCCAATTGCAGTTAATTGACTTGCAGGTTTCCTGTATATGTGCTTTCAGGTCCAAGGTTTGATCCATGTGGATGCCAAGGTAACGAAAGGAAGTGACAGTTTCTATAGGGTCCCCATCGATATCAGAGACAGAGATGGTCAGAGGACAGGATCTAAGCTTGTGATTGGAGCCAAACATCATAACTTTTGTTTTATTTGTATTTAAAACCAGGCATTGAGAGTTCAACCAGTGTTGTACAGCACGAAAATCTGCAGTGAGGCAGCATTTAGATCCAGGACCTTATCAGAGTGATAATAAATTACAGGTCATCCACATAAAGAAGTGAGTGACCTGTGGTGACCAACTCAGGAAGTTTATTGACGAATAATGAGAATAGAAGAGGGCCAAGTATAGACCCTGAGGGACCCCAATGTTGATAACAGCACTGTCTGACATGGATGAATTAAACTTAACAGCTTGTGTTCTGTTGGAGAGGTAGCTTTGAACCAGGTAGTGACTGGGGAGAGAAGCCCAAGGTACTGAGGGCGGATAGTAGCAGAGAATGGTCAACCAGATCGAAAGCTTTGGTTAAGTCAATGAAGACTGCCCCTATTAACTTTCCTCTATCCATATTGTAACGATATCTGAAGTGAATTTGCAAGTGCTGTCATGGTGCTGTGATGCTTTCTAAAACCATGTTGTGCTGAGCTTAGTAAATTGAATTTCTCAAGGTACTCAGTGATTTGCATGGATACTACTTTTTCCAGGATTTTATTCAGAACAGACAAAATAGCAATAGGGCGGTAATTTGATATGTCATTTTACTGCCTTTCTTAAATACAGGAGTGACTCTGGCTGCCTTCCAGACTTCAGGGACAATGCCATTGGAGAGAGATAGGGTGAAGATGTGTGCCAGGGGCCAGAGATGTAGTAAGAAGCCATTTTAGTAGTCTTGGTTCTAGGCCATCTGAGCCAGTACTGGTGTTTTCAGAGAGTGACCTGAGCAGCTTTAGGACCTGATGCCTAGACACTTCCCTGAAATAGAAGGGGTTGGTTAAGTTTGGGGTCCTTCAGATGCTGTGGGGTTAAACTGTGGAGCAGAGGATTGTGATGGGAGGGAAGCTGTAGGCAGATAAGTCAGAAAATTGTTGGTTAAAAGCATTTGCAATGGTAGTAGAATCATTACAGTGTACACCATGTAGGACCATATCTGAGGGAGTGACATCTTTAGCAGAACCTAAGAAGGACTTAATGTGACCCCAAAACTTCGAGGTCATTGGAAGAATTAATCAGCAGGTTTTGACAGTATTTACTTTTGGCCTGCCTGATGCATCTTTACAGTCATTTCTGTATTGTTTATACAGAATGAGATCTGACTGCAGTCCAGTTTGTTTGTACTTTTTCCATTGATTGTCTCTAACTTTTAACTTTTGAAGCAGGTCTTTTTCAGCCACCTCAAATGCTGCCCTTACCCTCCTTTTGACTGTAGGGAGGTGCTTCTTTGGATGTTGCCAAATTCAGTCAGAAATGAATTGAGGGCAGTATCAACATTGGTTACAGTATAAATGTTAGACCAGTCAACACAAGAGAGGTCAAATAGGAAGGCTTGTTTGTCCAGGGCAACATAGTTTGAAAACCTAATCAGGCGTGGTGGAGGAGGAGGAGGTGGACAGGATCGCCATCGACTAAGTGTGGGGGAATGATCAGTGATTGAGTCAGCAAGCACTGTGGCATCCAGTACATGATCAGGTCTGGTGGTGAGGATCCAATCAAGTAGGGACCCTGAGTGCGGAGTAGTAGTTCTGGTAAAGCCTGTGATAGTTTGGTGTAGATTGTGCTTCTGTATTAGAGATTCAAGGATGCTGTGCTGTGGACCCAGCCAGTTAAGGTTCAGGTCCCCAAGGAGTAGAGCCTCATTTGATTTTACATTCTGGGAGACATATTGTAGCAAATTCTGGAGACCACTCATCCCGCTTGTAGGTGGATTGTAGACACAAATGATGTGCAGCAGTTTTGGACCCAGTGCCAGGGTAGCGTGCAGAGTTTCACAAGGTGTTAGGGAATCAGTGCAGGTAGGATGTTCAGGGATAGATGATTTTTGTACATAATCACACCTCTTGACCCAATACGGTCTTTCCTTAGAATGCTATAACCAGGCACAAGACAAGTGGCATCAGGCACCCAAGGCTTCAGCCAAGTCTCTGATAGGCATAAAATGTCAGGGTTAATCAGTTTAGCCCAGGCTTGAGCCCAGCCAGGTGACTCGTGAGACTCCGGATATTCATGTGGGCTATAACCAGACCCTTTTTGTTGCAGCCGTTGCAGGGGTGGCACAAACCATAGGGCCCGGATTGGGTTCAATATCTCCGGCAAGCATAAGGAGCCGACGGGCAAGGTGAGAAAGTAGGTTGGCAGAGAGAGTGCCTAGCTGGCGTTTGGGTCTACGATAGTTCAAGAGATAGGAGTGAGAAAGTAGGTTGGCAGAGAGAGTGCCTAGCTGGCGTTTGGATCTACGATAGTTCAAGAGATAGGAGTGGATAGACAGATAGATACAGCCCTTTTTGATGAGGATAGAGTGAGCAGGGGTAGAATTCGAGTAATAGTACAGCAGGATGTTAGAAAACCTGAAGTCACTATCATTGTTAGCGCAGGGATAAGTAGCAAGAGATGTACAAGTTGTTAGCCAGTTTAGACATAACAGGAGAGACAGGAGTATATACCTGGTGGTTAAGTCACAAGCCAAAATGAACATGCCCATAAAGGCCAGCTCTGAGGATGGGGTCACATGACCCCAAAATGCCAGCATGCACGTCTGTTCGATGATGAGGTTCTGAATGGAAGCAGGCACAGAGAAAGAATCATGTCCATTCCAAAAAGTAATTTAAAGTAAGGAATAAGGAGCTTCCCTGGTAAAAATGTACGTGAGCTTCTTGGACCCACACACCGAATCATGCACTCGATGTCTTGGACGCCCATAAAATTTGTTTTTGCAAAACAGAGGCGGAGACTGGATTAGGCAATTGAGCTGTGAGGAGAGATGCAGGCAAGCAATGAAGGGTAACATAATGATTAAAATACCCTCATACAAGGCTAAAGGCTCTCATTATGTGTTGAATTGTTTTTAAACATTTTGAACATTTTCTAGATAATTGCGAGAATCTTTGGAAGCAAACTGAAACTGGAACTATTTAATTAAAACTGTGGCTTCCAGTATAAACTTGCTGGTTATTAGATTGGAAAGAAAGTGGCAGAGGATAGACATTTGCAGTTTTTGTACTATTAATTGAGCATTTGATTTATGCACTTTCTATATGTCCACCTTACTTGAATTACAGACCACTACACTGTAAATGGCAAATGGCTAAATTAAATGGACAGAGACCAGATCAATTAACTGTGCTGATGGTGTGTGTTGTTTACTGGCATTGTTGGCTAAACATGTGTGTGTGTGTGTGTGTGTGTGTGTGTATATATATATATATATATATATATATATATATAGAAGAGAGAGAGAGGAGAAATATATATATATATATATATATATATATATATTTATATATATATATACACAGTATGTGTGTGCTGTAGTTACATTTATAAAACTGATTTCTTTATTATGTGTAAGTGGGTATCTGTTTGCCAATCTTAAATCACATTTCTTGCACTTTAAATTTAATTACTTGCACTTTAAATAAGCACAAGCACTTTTAATTGATTGCACTATAAATAAGGACTGTATAATGTATAAACTTTAACCTCTGATGAAGCTCTGCATAGACAGGGCAAAACATTTTTTTTTTGCCCTAGGGCAATGCTGATGCTGTTGGAACTGCTCTCCCTCTGATATGCTGTAATATAGTCATGCTGGGCTGTATTCACATAAGGCAACTCGGGACGTAAGGCAACTTGCGTTGGCAAAAATGGTGCAAGTAGCACTTGCTTCCTGAGTTGCATCGTGGTGGGATTCACAAAGGCAGCCTGTGACATGCTGCAGGCTACCTGTGCCCGACTGCATCAATGTGCCTGAAACCCCCTTGCAACAGGGTGTAAGGGGGTTATAAGGCAGCAGTTGCACCCTATTCACAAAGGGTGGCTGCTATATTCCACCTCAGGATTCAGGAACAATCCCCGGTGGACATCTGTCAAAGACCACTTAGGCCATCTATGAGATGGTGTAAGTGGTCTTTGCCATCCACAGAGGGTTGCCACTGTGTCCCAGTGATACAGCCCCTGTGGGCTACAGCCCCCCCAACAGCCCCAGTTCCCAGGTATAGCACCCATGGTGCCTAGATGGGTGTCTGGAACACCCCCATATGCCCACTGCCCCCCACATACCCTGAAGCAAGATCCCCCCTCATGTCAGGTCAGTATGGTCCTGGTACCTGTATCCACCCCCTTTCCAGCAGTGCCAGCACACTGCCCTCCCACCCACCCGGTGGCAACTGGCACAGCCCACCTCTCACCACCATGACCAGTCACCGACTGGGCTTTGCTGGGGATCACGTACAGTAAGCATCGTGCTATGTGAATGACAGCCACTGTCATTTACAGAGCATGTATGATTACTGTCGTGCTCACTGCAAAGCTCAGTCAACAGCTGGGCCATGGTGGAGAGGATGGGCTGTGCCAGTCATCGATTCTCCGCTGTGTGTATGTATATGTGTGTGTGTGTGTGTGTGTGTCAGGGGACTGGCACTGCTGAGGGGGGTGGGGGATCACTGGACCACCAGGGCAGATAAGGGTATTTTTTATTGGGGGGATATTCATGCCAAGGGAGCGTGGGGCTGGGGCCCACACCTTATGGGGATTGGAGGTGGGCATGGGGGTACCACAGCTCCCCTCAGCTGCCGCATCTGCCACCTACCTTGTCCTGTGACTTGTGGCATACCTGGGAGCTGCACCCTACCTTGCACAGCTACTGCAAGTCACGGGACGCAAGCTCCTGGACCCTGCTTATTTTTACATCAGGTGCAGGGGCCAGGATGCAGGGGCCAGTGCCGAAAGCTGCCATTGTTGCAACTTGCAGCACGTGTTTGTGAATCCGGCTCTTTTTCACACCATGTTTTTTGTACTCTAATAAATTGTAAGTACAATTTTTCTTACATGGATTAATTCAATGTGGTTTCATATTAGCCATATAAACACACTTCAGTGCATAATTTAATTTAATATCTATAGTGGGTGCCACATGTTTTCCATTAGTCTTAACAATTTAGTTGAGCAGCTAGAGCTAATAAAAGCCATCAGGAAAAGGTAACTTTCCATTTTTTTCTCAAACAATGTTACAGATCTGGCAGTGTACATCTTCTCGGGCAATGAATTTCATAGTGTAGGGGCTGCAAAGAAAAAAAGCCCAGTCACCAATAGGATTAAACTGAGAAGAAGAGACAGCCAACAAACCCCGTCCACTAGAACTTAAATCCCTGGATAGAAGATAGGGAATGAGGAGATCACTGAGGTAGGGGGACCCAGATCATTCCAGGCTTTAAGCATCATTAACTATATTCAGAAATCAAAGCAAAACCTAACAGACAGCCCAGAACCTGCTGCAACAGAGAATAATAATCTGATCTCCAAGCTGAGAACAGAACTCTCACAGCAGCATTCTGAACTAAGTGCAGGTAATGCAATTGACCCCTGGGTAAGCCATTATAAAGCACACAACAGTAGTCAGAACAGGAGAAAATGAGGGCATTGACTACAGTAGCTAAAATGGAAGAATCAAGCAGTGGTCACAGTCTAGCAACAATCTTTTTTTTGTGTGAACTTAGTTTATCCTCCAGACTCTAGCCACCGGAGGCATCTCTTAGATGTGGTCTCTCTCATTCTCACCTCTGCTGTCTGCCTAAACCCTGGACCCAACCGAGGAATCAAGTGCTAGGCTCCCCCCTTCCGCTGCCACTACAGGAGAAGCATGAACCAAGGAGAGTCCAATTGGCCAGGGCCAGCACTGACTGTGTGGGCTTGAGCCCCAGAACCCCGTTGTCTCCTCCCTCCTGTAGCCGAGGGTTTTCCACCATATGTTGCCCCAATAGAGCATGGACATGCAATGGCATTTCCATACAGAAGTGCTGACGCCCACCGCCGCTCCACCCCTGACCTTTGTAGTGCCCCTGATCTCCTCCAGGGACTAACACAAAGTGAGGCAAGTCCTGCAACTCACCCTGAGAGAGGAGAGCAGTCCTCCAGATGCTCAATCCTCTCCCTACCTTAGTGCCAACCCCTGACATCCCGAGTTTGATCCCGAACCTGGGTCACCGGTGTGGCGTGAGGTGTGGTGTCTAGTGCCTCAGTGCCACCGGATCACATCTGGCAACATTCTTAAGATGGAAAAAGCAGTTCCTGACCAAAGAAGATACCAGTGAGACAAATGTCAACTGTACATCAAGAACAACTCCCAGGCAACGAACCTCCTCTGCCAACTAAAGATGCCCCATCCCCACCCTGTGGAGGGAAGAATCAGAGAATCAGTCCACTACCCATGGCTGATATCTGCTTCTCTGTACCCACCACCAATAACTTGGGCTTGATTGGGTTCTAAGCCAGCCAATTGAAAGCTATCTAAACATCGATTTCCACCAACCATTGTTCTAATCTCTGCATAGAAGACAGACCATCAGGAACAAAAGATACATATAGCTGCATGTCATCTATACAGTATTGAAATTAGGGCTGTACAAACAGATTTTCTTTTAATACTTGGATGAATATTCAATATTTGGTGCCAAAATATTTGGTATTCTTGTGTCTAGTGGTCCCACCCCCCTGGCCAATTGCTGCCCCAATATGAAGATTCCCCCAACTGAGATTCATACCCTCTCCCCCCATCCACTAATTTACAAAATTAAAAATCCTGCCTTGGGCGGTGTATCACAGATAACCTGGCCAGAATAGCTGACTCCAAGATGGGGCCAGAATTTTCATCCAGCCAGGTCTCAGTGATGCAAGTCATGTCTGCTGATCCAACAATATTGGCAACAATAGCCATCTTGTTCTTCATGGACCTGGCATTGCACAAAACCGCTTGAGTAGGATGAAACACTGAGAGACACTGAGGCAGGCTGAGCCACCGGCCAGCTAAACATGGAGCCCTTGGGTATAGGTACCAGACGAGGGGGACCTCGATCTGGGATTCATTTCACCCCAGGACATTTCCTAGTCCCCACTACCTCAATCCAACCACCCAGCTCCCCTCCTCCTCCAGGTCACAGCCCCCTCCTTCACCTCCTACCCATTATCACCAAAGCCCTGCAGTGTCTGTAGAAAGCTACAGGCAATGGAGGACGATTAAAGGGGTGGAGGCCCCAGAGAACAGAGGAGGAGTAACGCCTGACTGTGAGTGCCCACTGCTGACACATTCTGGCTATAGCCAGAGCAACAACATCCCAAAAAAAAGTAAAAACAAACTATAAACACAATCAACACAGAACCATTACATAAACTAAAATAAATAACAAATAACCCTCCTAATTTAATCCCAAAAAAATCCCCAGCAAAATTAGAACTATTCCCAGATCGTGAAGTGAGTGTAAAAGTCAGTTACTATCAACCAAAACAGATAATATATGCTGACACTTAGCTGAGGCTCTCACCCCCAACCAGCTACAATTTTTATAAGGTCCAAGACAGCTGGACTCTCACTCCAGCAGTCCACAATTTATATGAGTAATAACAGATGATTTTGGAGGGTCTCTCACCCCCTCCAATCAAACTTATATGTAGCAAGTTCTTAACCAGTGAATCAATCTTTTTACCACTAAACCAGTAAGGGAGCAGTTCTTCACACAAACCATCCAGGTTAAGAACATAACTTTCATGCCATCCTTCAGCTCACTGATGGATCCACTCCCAATGACTACAACAAGGACAGGTGACCCCACAGGATACAAGGGCTCTGGGGAGGGTACCCTCTAGCTCCCACCCCGAGTCCCAAGGGCACCTGCAGGCCTGTTTGTCTCCAGCCGCAGACCTCCAGCTCTCCTCCCAGAGGTCAAACCAACCCCCACAGCAGCCACTAGGAAAATCCAGCAGGCTACACCACTGGGCAACAGCTCAACAGTCCAAGATGACCACCACAATGTCCGCAGTCACTGTGACAGACCATGTTCTTGAACCCTGTCACCATTTCCACCCCCAGAACCTCCACTGGTAAGCTGTTCCATGCATTCACCACTCTCTCCATGAAGAAGTACTTCCTCACACTTCCTCTGAGCCTCCCCCCTTCCAACTTCTCAGCATGACCCCTTGTCCCTGAGTATCTTTGTACCTGCCACCAACCTAACGGTTTACACTCTGCCTGTTTACTGGATGATCACCTATAACTCTACTTAACTATTCATACTTACTTTCAGGTCTGTGTGGGTGGCTGTGTGTGTTGTTATGCTATTTTTATGCTTTACTTACAGGTCTGCGTGGTGACTGTGTGTGTCGCTATGCTATTGTTATGCTTTACTTACTTACAGGTCTGTGTGGGTGGCTATGTGTGATTATGTCAGTAGCTTAGTTTTTATGGATTTTAATGTTTTTCTGCTTGGAGAAACTACACCATTCTTGCACATATGTGAAATTCTCTGGACTGAATTTCTGCAAAATGTCACCACCAGGTATCAGCCTTTTCACCATAAATTAACTTTTTTTGGAAGCCATCCCTAGCAAAACAAAGTTCAGCAACTAAGCCTGAGAAGCTCTGAGATGCTCTATCCTTCATTGAATCTACATTTTCATCTAACCTGCTCCTAAAGAAACTGTACTTGTGTCTGAGGTCTATTCACAATCATTTTGAAGAACAAAGGGAAGATACTGACAAAGGACTTTCACATCCTGAAGTTCCTATCCATACTGAAATATAAATAGAACAACTATGGGTCCAATTAAATCCTTCATGGGAGAAACAAATTACTGTATGAGTTTGCTATAAGCCCCCTCATTAAATAGTGCCATTTCACTAGAAATCATCATGTATATTGAACAGCAGGACCCAGGTAAGAGGCTCTTAATTATGGGTGACTTCAATTTCCCAGGAGTTAATTGGGAACTATGGTCTGATTCTAGTTCAGTCGAGGCAACATTTATCAATGAACTTGATAAATTAAACTTGAAAAATCACATTAAGAGACACACAAGGGGGAATCACACACTAGGCCTAGTCCTAAGTAAACTAGGGGAAGTACTGGATAATTGTTTTGCTAGGGAACCTCTATCAAATAGTGAACATAAAATGGTTGAATTCCATATTAAAATTGGCAAGGAAATCCAAATAGGTACCAATAAAGTTAAGAGACATGCTGTTGCTGATTATGGTAAATTAAGGGAATTGTTCAAAACTTGGAATTGGGAAATTAAAATAATGGGATTAGAAGTGCAGCAAATGTGGCAGCCACTGAAACTCTTTTTATAAGATTTGGTGGATAAATATACACCTGCTAAAATCAAATATACTCGTAATGGGAAAATCCCAGCATAGTTTACCCATAAGATCCAAAAACTAATTGCGCAAAAGAAATACTTTATCACAGGGCTAAAACTGACAGGACAACAAAATACAAAATATGCACAGAATAAAAGTGAGGGAAGTCAAAAGAGAAATCAAAAAGGCCTAGAAATTAATGGAATTTAGGTTAGTAAGTAAAGTTAGAAATAATAGGAAGCCCTTTTTTAATTATGTAGGGAATCTTAAAAACAACAATAACAACATTGATCCAATTATTATAGAATGTCAACTAATAAATAATTGCCAAACCATGGCAATGGAGTTTAATTGATATTTCCACAGTGTATACTAGCCAAAAGAAGATCTTGAAATATTTAACAATGATAAAATGGATAGTAAAATTGAGATTACTGCACTCATGATTAAAAAAAAGGTTGGAGAAGTTGGATTGTACTAAATCTGCAGGACCCGACAACCTACACCCTGGGTTACTTAAGGAATTAGCAACAGTAGTTTGTGAACCCTTACAAATCATATTTCAGAGATCACTAGATACAGGAGAAATCCCAGATGATTGGATAACTACTAACATAGTACCCAGCCAGAAAAAAGGACCTAAAACAACATGTTATAACTATAGATCTATTAGCCTTACTAGTATTGTGGGATAAGTACTTGAAGGATTTATAAAGGAACACATTGAGCAACATATTCAGGACAAGGGACTAAGGGACATAAAACAGCATTGTTTCCAAAGGGGTAGGTCATGTTTGACAAACTTAATACAATTTTTTGAACCTGCTTGTGAGGCACTAGATATTGACATCCCAGTGGAAGTATTGTATGTCAACTTTGAAAAGACATCTGACAGTGTCTCACACTCTGAATTGAAAAAAAAAACATTAGGAGAAATCAAACTAGATGACTACACTATCACATGGATAGCAACCTGGCTGACAAATAGAAGGCAGACAGTATCAATTAAAGGATATATATCTAGTTGTGACACAGTTACGAGTGGGGTCCCTCAGGTATCTGTGTTGGGACTAACATTGTTCAATATCCTGATATCCACCCTAACAATAAACAATAGAACATGGAGCAAAAAAATTGCATATGACATCAGGCTGGGAGCCCTAGTAACCATTATGTAAGATGCAGTTTCTTTCCAGGAAAACATAAATTAATTGGTTCAGACTGCAGATAAAAATATCTCAGACTCAACCTTAATAAATGCAAGATTATGCACCTAGAGAAAAATAATTTGAGATTTCCCTATTACATCAATGGAACCAAATTACAAATTGAAGATTCAGAAAGAGATCTGGGGGTACAGATTTTTTGTACATTTAACTTTTCTGAACTCTGTGCTAAGGTGGCTAAAAAGGGATATGAAATTCTTCCTTGTATCAGGAAAAATATTAGAAATAGGACTAAAGAGGTGGTGCTCCCGTTGTATGTATCACTGGTTCATCATCACTTGGAGTACTGTGGACAGTTCTTCTCGCCACATTTGAAGGGGGATTTGAGGAGACTGGAGGGGGTGTAGAGGTGGGGCATTCATATGGTGGATGGGATGCTTGGTAAAACATATGATGAAAGACTAACAGCACTGGGGATTTACTCACTATAGTACTGTTGACATAGAGGAGACATGTGCCTGGTCTGTAGGGCCTTTCAAGAGCCTGACCCGTGGGAATGCTTGGGACTTCAAAAAAGAATTGCAACAACAAACAATAGAGGACACCGGTATCAATCAAAGGGGAATCCCTTTAAAAATAGACAGAGAGAATGCACTGCCATCTGATATAGTGTCCTGCAGTAACATGAGACAGTTTAAAGATACATTAGATAAACATTATGTGCTTTATGTTATCAGTTTGTAGTATGAATAGGTACTGGTCAGACAAGGCTAACACTAATTAACCAGATATTGATCATATGAATCCTATGAATCCTGCATATATGGAACTTACAGTACTCTTCCAGCCTCCTGTGCATATCTTGTCTTGTCTCTCCTCATGGGTACCAGACTGAAACCTGACTCTTTTTTTTTCCAATTATTAAACCAGGAGTGGCAGGCTAAGCTGAAAGCTTGTTTACAGGTGTGACCTGGGAGCACATGGAAGTTAGGTGACTTGCTCAGGATCACATGGTATAGGCAAGTGGGGGCTGTAGGATTCAAACCCTAGTCTCCAGATTTGCAGCTCAGAGCCTTCAACCACTGTGCTACAGTATACTGGCTCTATCAGATTTCCAACTTTTCCGACAGGACCATGGCAAGCATTGTGGCAGATTAGTTTTTTATGTACACCAAAACCTAACCTGTACAATCATTCTTGATGAATCAGTCCCATCCCCTCATGAATTCCTACTTTATTTTTATTCAGTTATTTATTTAGTTTTTGTTAACCGGGTAGGTGCTCTAATCATAGCAATGACTATTTTCAGGCATGACCTGAGAGTTTACAGGAGTGGCAGTACAGCAAGGAAGATAAAGGCAGCGCAACAAAAATAGTCGAAGTACACATACAGCAAGGAAGGAAAACAAAGTTCAAAAACAGTCAAAGAGAGTATAACATAGCATAGCATACAGTCATCAAAAATCATACAAATTTTTAGGTAAGTGCCTGGGGTAAATAGCTACCAGTATAAGAGCTGACAGAGCAAACATAAGATACTTGGTAAGGGTAGCAGGAAAGGAGGGAGGAGAGAAGATAAAGGCTTAGGTGAGAACTAGATAAGGCAGGTTAGGAGCCAGAGGCTTAGGTTAATGTGAGGCCAAGGGGACTAGGCAGAAGGAAAGAGGGCAAGTAGGCTAAGGTGGGTTAAAACACAAGCATGTTCCAAGTTTAAATAGTTGTGAATGAAGCTCTTTTTATGTTTGCTTGCACGCATGTGCAAGAAACATAGTGCCTTCATCGGAGATTTCGGAGGTGTGTCACCTCCTCCTCCAATTCAGTCAGTGGGCTGGCAGACGCGGCCCCTCTAAGCAATGCATTTTGAGCTGTCTGTGACACGTTCCAAAATGCAGTGGCATCTGATTGAAAAGAGAGCTACGCTTGAGTGAGCACCGATAAGATATTGGCTGCTCACGCACAGCTCCCCCATGCACTGAGACAGATGTGCGCGCCCGTACTGTATAAGCCGACGGGGTGCTCAATCCCATCGGCTGACTGCGTCCCCACCCCCAGTTGTAGGTGCCATGCTGGGAGCCCACCCCAGCGTGGCAATGCAATCCTTTTGGCCGGGCGAGTGCCCAATCCTACCGGCTGAACGCCCCCCAAGTCCATGTGCCACTGGGAGCCCACCCAGCATGGCAAACGGTGCCAATTTTTGTTTTATTTTGCCGACAGGGGTGCCCAATCCCCGTCGGCTGAATTCCCCAAGTCCTTGTGCCACACTGGAGCCCACCCCAGCGTAAGACGTCTCACGATGTCTTTTTTGTTTTAACCTGTAAAATAAAAACTGTCCTGTGCGTCTCCCAACCCCTCCCACAACCGCACTCACCCACTGGCACCCAGCCTCCCACCACCCCAACCCCATACTTACCTCCGGACTCTGGCGTGGCGATCTTGGTGGACCGGGAACACGTCTGCACTCTTCAAAGCCGACCGCGAACTGAGGAAATGCTGGTAAGCTGTATAATGGGTTACATAGGGGGTTCAACTGTATTGCATATCTAGGGCATTTTTGGAATTTTGCCAAATTTTCAACATGGGGTTTTGGGACCCCTTCTCATGGTGTGTCACTGTCATGTGGCGTTATTAAGGCCTGAAGGGTGATTTCGTGCAGTGACTGCGAAATCACCCTTCAGGCGGAATATCGCCATGACAGTGACATCATTCATGAGAAGAGTCCCAAAAACCCCATGTTGGCATTAATTATAATCAATAAATATTGTTCTGATGCGTTGTGCAGTTCCTAGCAGGCTCGTGGTTCGCTGGAATTTCAATATTTCACTCCAGATTTTCAACATTGCCATTTTACCACACCTTCTTATGAGTGGTACAGCTGTCATTTTCACATCTCACCAAAATGTGTTTCCACCCATGTAGCGCACAATGGCACAGTCGGTGTCGGAAATCAATGTACGGGACAAATTAAGAAAATCACAGTGACACTGTTCATGAGCAGAGGTCTTAAAATGGCTATGTTGAAAATTTGGTGAAAAAATTCCTAAAAATGACTGTTTTATGAGGGTGCATTGAGCAGTTCCTACGCACACTCGTAAGTTCGCGAATTTTCAATATTTTCACTCCAGATTTTCAACATTGCCATTTTACCACACTCATTATGAGCAGTATAGCTGTCATTGTTCACATCTCACCCAAAATGTGCTTCCACCCATGTAGCGCATAATGGCACAGTCGGTGTGTGAAATCAATGTATGGGACAATTAAGAAAATCACAGTGACACTGTTCATGAGCTCAGGTGTTAAAATGGCTATGTTGAAAATTTGGTGAAAAAATTCCTAAAAATGACTGTTTTACGAGCGTGCATTGCACAGCTCCTATGCACGCTCGTAAGTTCACAAATTTTCATTATTTTCACTCCAGATTTCCAACATTGCCATTTTACCACACTTTCTTATGAGTAGTGTAGCTGTCATTTTTCACATCTCACCCAAAACGTGTTTCCGCCCATGTAGCGCACAATGGCACAGTCGGTGTGCGAAATCAATGTATGGGACAAATTAAGAAAGTCACATTGACACTGTTCATGAGCAAAGGTCTTAAAATGGCTATGTTGAAAATTTGGTGAAAAAATTCCTAAAAATGACTGTTTTATCGAGGGTGCATTGCGCAGTTCCTACGCACACTCGTAAGTTCACAAATTTTCAATATTTTCACTCCAGATTTTCAACATTGCCATTTTACCACACCTCCTTATGAGCAGTATAGCTGTCATTTTTCACATCTTGCCCAAAATGTGTTTCCACCATGTAGTGCACAATGGCGCAGTATGTGCAAAATCAATGTATGGGACACATTAAGAAAATCACAGTGACACTGTTCATGAGCAGAGGTCTTAAAATGGCTATGTTGAAAATTTGGTGAAAAAATTCCTAAAAATGACTGTTTTACGGCGTCGTTACGCAGTTCTATGCATGCTAAATAAGTTTGAAATTTAATATTTTCACTCCAGATTTTCAACATTGCCATTTATTACACTCCTTATGAACAGTACAGCTGCCATTTTTCATATAGTTGCCCAAAATGTGTTTCGCATATGCTAGCTTAATAATGGTGCTGTTGGTGTGCTAAACAATGTTTAGGACAGATTAAGAAAATCACAGTTACACTGTTCATGAGCAGAGGTCTTAAAATGGCTATGTTGAAAATTTGGTGACAAAAGTCCATAAAATGACTGTGTTACGAGTGAGCAATGCGCAGTTTCCACGCACCCTCGTAAGTTCATGACTTTGTAATATTTTCAGTCCAGATTTTCACCAGTGGCATTTTTCACACTTCCTTATGAACAGTACAGCTGTCATTTTTCACAACATGGCTGAAGTGTGTTTCACACTTTCAGTGCTGAGATGCATATTAGTGGGGAAATCATTGTTCGCACAGATAAAAGAAAATCACAGTGACACTGTTCATGATCGGAGGCACCAAAATGCCTGAGTTGACAATCTGCTGTAAAATATCCCAACCTAATTATATTACGGTTGCGTTGCACAGTTTCTATGTCAAGCTCATGACTTCACCATTTTTAAAATATTTTTACTGCAGATTTGCAACATTGCCATTTTACACCTCCCCATGAACAGTACAGCTGTCATTTTTACATCCTGTTCAGAATGTTTTTGCACCTGTGGTGCTAAATGCCGTACTTGCTGTGCATAAGCAGCTTTTGGCTAAAACTGATATTCCCCTGTTCATGAGGTGGGGTCACAAAAAAACATGTTGAAAATTTGGGTGAAAATACCAACGAATGCCTGAGGTATTAGGGTTTCCAACCATAACGCCCAACCCTGTGAGAAATGACAGGCATCAGGGTGTGACTTGGGATTCTTGCCTGTAATGCTCATACCATTCCACACCCTGCAGCCAGTTAGAGGCATCGAGGTATGCCTTGGACTCTTCAGCCCCAAAGTTCACCCCATTCTCCTATATCGCACCCATCTCACCGCATTTCCTAATGAAATGGGGTGCGCATAAGGGCTAAAGACCCAAAGGAACACCGTGACACTTGTCAGTGTCTGCAGGGTGGGGTGTGGTGAAATGGTGAGGCCGTTATGCCTGATGACCCAAATGCACACCCCAATGCCTGTCACTCTCTGCAGGGTGGTGGTGGGGTTGGCTTCAGTTCAGTACTTCACTGCCATTCCTATTACGCAGCTCTGTAACTTCTACATTACCACTGCCAATGCCAGCAAGCAAACATTCGGCATTGACAAATGCTTGTTTAAAGCAGGCACGACTTGGAGCAAGATGGACAGCTAGGGGAAGTGAGTTCCAAAATTTAGGGGCAGCACTAGAGAAGGCACAAGTGCCCTTGGACATTTTACATCTAGGGATATGCAGTAGATATTGATCTCCAGACCGGAGGCCATAGGAGGAGGTTTGGGGGAGTAGAAGGGAGGCAAGTGATACTGGGGTGTTTGTTCTAATAATATTATCCAAAAGGGAGCCAAAGAAGAGAAGCCGACGGTTGGAAGGGGAAGGCCAGTTTCGGCCAGCATAGAGCTGACAGTGATGTTTCAGTCACAGTGATGCTGAGGGTGATTTCAATCTAAATTGGCTTTGCCCTACCTCCAAACACACACTTTAAAAGACTGAGACCCTAAACCTCACCCTATTAATTTCTGAACTTATCTGTCTCAACCCTCACTCCTCCAGTCACTCCCTCCTGGACTGGGCACTAGCCTCCCACCCACATCACATCATAACAGCAGGTACACTGCTGGATGTGTTCAGTGGTCATAGCATGACTTACTGTATAAGGAAAGTGAGATTTACCCACTCCTCCCAAAATGCATATGGTCCAGATCTCTCAGATCTTTCAACACTCATGCCCTGCTGCAAGACCTTACTTCTTCTGCCTGGTCACTGACATATCAAGCCCCTGACATTGATACTGCCTTATCCCGCTTCATAGCCATTTTCATTCACATGTGGAACTTCCATGCCCCCCTAAGAAAATCAAGGGTCAAATATGTCCATCATCCATGGATCATCCCTCACCTTATTGCCTTTTGCAAATCACATGATCAGGCATGGACCTGTTTCAAAGCATCCCACTCCCCATCCAACCTCCTATATTATAGGTTGCTCAGAAACTCATGCACTAAGGCCATCCATGCTGCAAAGGCCCTGTATTTCAAAAATAACCTCCAGTCCAGCCTAAAATCCCCTGAAAAATTCTGGAAAATTTTCCACTCCATTTTTGACCCCCCTGACTAATCCTCTCCCCCATCCTTGTGATGAATGGTTCAACAGTCTCTGACCCTTCCTCTGTTGCACTGCTCATTTCAATTATTTCTTCACCACTTGTGCCCTGCTCTCCTTCTCAAGACCCCTCCTTGGTCCCCTTCCTAGCCCCCCTCTGCCAAGGCTTCTCCATCAAGACCCATCATAGGTTATCTCCTATGAAGTTTTCCTCACCCTAACTTCACTCAACCCTTCTAAGTCTAGCCCTGACAGGTTGGACCCTAAGCTTCTACGTATCTTGGATCCAGCCATTGCCTACCCCCTAGATCATTTCCTGAACCTCTCTTTCTCCCTATGCACTGTCCCCCAGGCCAGAAAAGTTGTGAAGGTACTCCTCCTACATGAAAGAGGAAACCCCTTCTCCCCTGATAACTACTGATCCATCTCTTTCCTCTCCCCCTTCCAGTCTGGCTTTAGGATGCACCATTCTACCATATACTCCCTGCTGTGGGTCACTGACTCTATCCTCACCAGGGTGGATCAGGGCCACATCACCTCAGCTATATCCATAGATGTGGCCAAAGCCTTTGACTCGGTATACCACTCCCCCCTCAACAAACTGTGCTTTGCTGGCCTATCAGCTGATGCTGTCACTTGGTTCTGCTCACACATCTTGGGTAATCAACAGTCTGTACAGGTAGGAGGAGTCCTGTTCCCACCTCTTCCCATCCTAGCCAGAGTCCTGCAGGGCTCCATCCTAGATCCCATACTTTTCTTTGTTTTTAACAACCTCCCCTCTGCATGTGTCTCATCAAACATTCATATGTATGCTAACAACACGGTTATCTAGACTTCAGGCCCTACAACTGCTGCTGCCATGACTAGGCTGCTTCAGCAGGATTTCCGTATTGTCCTATGCTGGCTCCATGAAAACCAGCTTAAGATCAATACAAAATAACAGTGACAATGAACTTAGGCACCAGCCAGAAACTAACCAGGATCTCGTCCCCACCTGTATTCATCATTCTAGATAGCACCCCTCTGGAAGTGGACCCTGCATCCAAGTACCTAGGAGTTTATCTGAACAGTAAGCTTGATTTCTTCATCCACATAGAAGCCATTCATGCCAAACTCCTTATTCACAACAAAAACTGCCTCTCCCTCCATGTCCATAAGGAACTTGTAACAAAATGGTTCTCCCAGTCTTTGATTATGTAGATATAGTATATGGCATCACCCCCTCCTCCCCTTGCCAGACTAGATAACCTGTTCAGTGCCTTCGACCGGTTCAGCACCAATTTATCCCTCCATAGCCATTACTTTTCCCCTCTACTATTCCCTCTCAATCCTCCCCCTGTTGTTTTGCCACCAGACCCACTTCACTGACTTCATTGCCAAATACTGGTTTGGGTCCCTGCCCTCCTATCTATCTTTCTTGATATCCCCAGTGCCCTGCTCTTCCTACTCACTTTGCTCCAGTGACTGCCACACCTTCTCCATTCCCCACCCTCACTTCTCTGCTGGCCAATCAACCTTCTATCACCTCCCCTCCCTATGGAATCTGTGCACCTCCACCCCTCTGCCTCACCCCTTCTCTCCTGGGTTTCCATCTCCACCTAAGGCAATTTCCCACACCCATCTGTTCCTGCTTACCCCATCAACCCAAATCTCCCCCCTTTGAACTTTACCTGCTCTGTTCCCTGGTTTCTACCCTTCTTCTTAATATCCCTACCCCAATGTGCACTACGCACTTTGCCTTCAACTTGATTGTTTACTGCTTGCTGCTTTATACAATGTTGTATTTATGTTATGCCATTTTATGATACCACTGCCTCTTTATACACCTTTTATTCCTGTAGTTTCTATGCTGCCTCTGAATTGTATTTGTAACTGGTCTTCCTACAGCCCCTTACAGTTTGTACCTAGAAATGAGGCTTGGCTCAATGTGCCTTTTTCAGTTATCAACTTTTAAACAAATTAAATAAATAAGTTTAATGCTGATTGTGCAATAGGTCAGACCAGAAGAAGTGAGTGTTTTGTTTTTAAAACTTTTAATGTAATCAAACTAGACACAACCATTTAAAAAGTACACAAATCACCTGAGGTCACAAATGCTACAATGACTGATGACTCTAGCTGTTTCCTTATGGAGTAGCACACTCAATTATCCCTCAGGCATTTGGCATCTGTAAATGTAGCCTTCACTAGAACTCCTTGGACAAGAAGAGTTGCTTAAAAACACGGCCATACTACTGTAAACTTGACAAAATAAAAGCTCCTGTTGAATAAATGGTCCTGGATGTATCAGTGTCACATGGGACAAAAGGCATTGTAGGAACAACAAGGGCACTAAAAATGCAAATATGGACATCTAATGACAACAAACACCAGCATCGCCAAGTAAAAGTGCAAAAGTAGGCTTTTATTGTAACTGCAAACACAAACATTGTAGCTCAGGCAGATCCTCTACCAGTTTTGTAGATAGACTATGTCATCAGGAGGTTCCTGCATAATAACTTGTATTCCCTTAATACAGATTTCTCTTAAAGTGACAGTATCTTTAAAAAAGGGTTATACAGTATAATACCAATAAATATCTAACAGTAATAATAACTCTCCAACATCAAGTATTAATTACATAACATTTGTTTCAAAAGAAACTAAATAAATACATATATCAGTAGGCATTTAATTTGATAACACTGTTTTATCCTTGATTGGGTATCCAGTTCTTGGGATCCAATATGCCCTATTAAAGGAAAACAAAAAGTAGTTAGTAAAAGTGCCAAGTTGCTACTCATCAGCAGAGGACTGCCCACTTCCTCCGTAACAGTTTGAACATTTTACTTCAGATATTCATTGGGAACTGCAGCTTTATTCATTCACTGAACTGTGGGGTCAGGAAAGCTTTGTCACTGGGTGCTCCAGTTTGGGGGTGGAACGCATGGACATTTAAAAGCATGAGCCACCTGGGTGACAATACAAACGGCAGTTCCAGCAGTGTTTACAATGAGCGTACTGGCCACAGAAGAGAGCTGCAGAAAGCTGGGAATAATTTTGTCTGCCAAGTTGCCACTCACTGACAGAGGACTGCCCACTTCCCCAGTAACAGTTTGAACATTTTACTCCAGATATTCATTGGAAAGTGCAGCTTTATTCATTCACTGAACTGTGGGGGTCAGGGGAACCTTGTCATTGTGTGCTTCAGTTTGTGTGTGGGACGCATGGACATTTAGAAGCACAAGCCACCATACAGCATGAGCGTGAGTGGTGCAAGCACCACTCAGTACTGAAAAACACAAGGAAGGACAGAGGAAAAATACCTCTGGGATTTTTGAAATAAGGTCTACTGTTCTAAGTAAAAGTGATTTGAAGAGTTTACCTTTTAATATTTGTTTTAATCAAGCTTGTATTGGTAGAAAGATCCCATGGCCACTTGCCTTACAGTTTCCCTAAATATATTAGTAGTTATAGTGGGGGCCATAGGAAAACTGGCTATTAGTGATATCAAACTAGCAGTACAGGGGATAACTGAATTTTAAGACTTTGACTAGAATCGTGAGTCAAAATGAACATCACAATACTTTTATGGGGGTTTATCCTTACTTGGACACATTGGATCTCTTTCAAGTTTGGAAGTTAGAACTAATGAAGCAAATAAAAACATAAGGTATTTTTCTGTAAGTAGTTCTTTAAGGATATGGGGGGGGAGACCAATGTGGAAAGGAGAAATGCCTTCTCCAATGAATGGAGACATTTTAAGAATTGGAATAAACCTGTAAGGAATATTATTTGTGGGAATGGAATGGAAAAGAGTTATTTTTGAGTGCTATTAATTGTTCAGTGTGGGGATGTAGAAATAAATCCAGGCCCTGGGCCATTAGAGGATTTAATAATAATCCACAAAAATACACTGGCCCAGTGGCGCTGAGGGTTGAGGCGCTGGACACCACACCTCACACTACGCCAGCAACCCAGGTTCGGGAACAAGCTCGGGTTGCCGGGGTTGGCAAGGGAGGACTGGGATTGAGCATTGGGAGACAGCTCTCCTAGTCATGGCATGGGATTGGAACTTTACACTGCACTGCGGTGACCCCTGGGGAAGCCTGGAGGTACTGCAGGCAGCAGTGTAATGGGGGGGACCATGGCAGACATCTGCATGTACGTGCATGGACATCATTACACATCTATGGTCCCAATGGGGAAAAGAACAAGGGAAAAATCACAGCATGTGTCCGAGGCAGCTTGATAGCCGCAGCTCCACTGGCCGATGATGCCTGGAAGCATGTGCCAGTACTGGTTCCTCACCAGGCATGGGTGGCTATGGAGGGCCGTCTTTCTCAGGTGTAGTTGCGTCTGCCAGCTGGGCATGCAACTTAGGGGTCGGTGGCAGAGAGGAGTGGTAGCTGGATGTACAAAGCAGGACCATGGCTGCAGTAGGAGAAAATGTTAAATGATAAAAAAAAAAAATAATAATCCACAGCAATGTTTGTAGTATAGTACATAAAATTGATGAGCTTAGAACATGGGTAGCAATAGAAACACCAGATATGCTAGCTATATCAGAGTCCTGGTTAAAAAGTGATGTAAAAGATATAGAGGTTCAAATAAAGGGATATGAAATAGTGAGAACAGATAGAACAAAATGGGGAGAAGGGGTGATGATGTATATCAGGAATAATCTGGGCCCAATTCACCTAACTTGGTCTGAGGACACAGAAGGGATGGATCGTTTGTTAGCTAAATTAAACCAATCAGGTTGAAAGTAGGAGTGATTTATATTCCACCAAGGGCAAAAATAAAGTCATATGAAATCTTGACAAATAAATTAAAATAAATGATAGCAAAGTGATATTGACAGGTGATTTTAATGTGGATTGGCTGCAGAGTAGAGGTGAAAAATTAAATAATTATTTTGAAGTCCTGGGGTTAAAACAAATAGTACAAATTCCTACTAGAAGAACTAGTAACACACAAAATGGAATGATTTTGGACTTGCCGTTTGTTTCACCAGATCTGGAAAGAAGAAACGTGGAAATGTTGCCCTTAAATCTGGGTGACCATAATCCAGTCAAATGTAAACTAAGTATAAATAATCAGAATAATCAAGTGTGTATGACCTATTGGGTGAGGGATCTTAAAAACTTAATTTAGAATAATTTAGAACAAGTTTAAAACATATTAGATAGGACCAATTGATTCAGATCCCAGATTTGAATTTGGTGAGTCAGGAATTCACTGGAGAATTAAAAGCTATTATTGATTTGCATGCCCCGGAAAAACAGATGAGAACAAGCGATAGAGACGTGCCATGGATAACAGAAAAACTTAAGACTCTGATAAGAATTAGAAATCATTTTTGGAAAAAAGCTAGACACATCAAAGAAGATGAGGACTGGAATAAGTTTAAAAGTTGGAGGTCAAAATACACAAAAGCAGTAAAGTTAGCAAAACAAGGGTACCATCAGAACAAAATAAATCAAGTAACTGATTCCAAGACATTTTGGGGTACAGTTGGGAAACTGCAAAATCCAGTTAGAGCAAAGACATTAATTACTTTAATGGACAACAACATACCTATAAAAGATCAACCAGAAATTGCAGAGACTTTTAATGAATATTGTAATGAATTACCAGAGTTACATCTACGGGACCCTGTAACAAAAACATCTCAAATAAATTTACAGCAATTAGTAAAATATGCTTGGAAGGGTAAAGCAGGATTGGTTGAAGAACCATTAAGAACTGGATTTAGGTTTAAAAAGATATTAGTTGGAGATGTTGAAAGATACCTAAAAAAATGAAAATTCTTAAAGCCGGTGGACTAGATGGACTAAAGGCCAGATTTCTAAAATTAGGGCTTATATTTTGGCACCATTCATTGATTATATTTTTAACTGGAGTATAACTAGTGCAACATTTCCAGATTGTTGGAAGGTGGGGAAAATAGTTCCTATCTTCAAAGGGGGAAGGGGTGGATACATTTTCAAATTATAGGCCAATTGCACTGCTCCCTATTTTTTCTAGAATTATGGAAAAACAGATACACAGACAATTATATAATTATCTGGAGCAACATAAACTGTTGAGTGATGTCCAAAATGGCTTTAGGGAAGGGCGGTCCAACAACATTGCCCTAGTGGATTTTAATAACCTAGTAACATCTATGAATGTGGGTAGAACCACTGGGGCAATGTTCATGGACCTCAGAAAAGCATTTTGATCTTGTAGATCATAAGTTGCTGTTACAAAGATGATATACATGTGGGGTTTCAAGAAGAACCATTAGCTTGGTTTCACTCCTACCTTTCAAATAGGCAACAATGTGTTTCTTGTTGGGGCTCAGTGTCTGGTCTTGGGGAGGTTAGGAGAGGGGTTCCCCAGGGCTCAATACTGGGACCCCTAATATTCAATGTGTATGTTAATGATCTGGCAAAAAAACATTATTCATGGTAGCATACGTCTATATGCAGATGATACAGTAATTGTGGCTTCAGCAGAGAATCGAGATTCCTTGGAAAAAATGCTCCAAGAAAACATGTTCACTATAGAAAACTGGTTTAAGGATTTATATGTATTGATGAATGCAAACAAGACACAATGTATATTGTTCTCTTTAGATCCCCGGTGTGGTCATATCCCAGGGTTAGAAATTTGTCTTACGAATAGGACTGGTATAACCAATGTAAAATTGTATAAATATCTAGGGGTACAAATTGATTATCGACTTATTTTTTTCCGAACACATAAATATACAGATTAAAAAAGTGAATCAAAAACTAGGGGCCTTAAGGAGAGTTTCAGAGTACTTATCCACTGAAGTTAGGGGAAAATTAGTTGAGCAACAATTAATACCAATATTAGAGCATGGCTCATGTTTATACATGAATTCACTGGTGGGAGTATTAAACAAAATTAATCAGATAAATTATAGGTTGTCCAGATTTGCTACTAAGAGCAAATTTGGGGTACATCATTGTAAAACGTACGAGTTGTTGAACTGGTTACAGCCAGCACAGAAAAAGCAGCTAATATGGCTATTTTGTGCCATAAATTAGTTAAGTTTCTGGACAAGCATCCCCTAGGTAACTTAGTAACACTAAAATTAGGAAATATGTCAAAATACAACTTAAGGCATAGCAACCTGAATATTCATACAGTAAAAGTTTTTAATAAGATGGGAGAGGCAATCCTAGAGATGAATCTGGCTAGGTCTTGGAATTTGTTAGCAGATAACTTGAGGTCTATACAGTCAATTGCTATTTTTAAAACAGAGTTGAACAAATTCTTGGACCAACAGTGCACCTGTTTTTAGAGACAGAATATGCATGTTATTGTATCCAATGTAACAGTGTTTATCCTCTGTATAGTTTATGTATTTTATGTTTGTATTGGTACAAAATCTTATTGAATGTAATCTTTCATTGTATGAATCACAAACAGGACATTGTTGAAAATAGGAGTAAAATCCTAATTAATTTATCCTGTATAAAAATAAAATGTTGTCAAGCAACTTTGCAATATGTATTATCAATCATTTAAATTCACTGAAAGCACAGCTACCAGCATTTTTTAATTTCATTTTTCGATTTCATTTCTTTATTTCTTGCTTTTCTTTTTTAAGTGTGATATAATGTCAGTTTTCTCATTTAGGCCTGGTGCCATAAGCAGCCCCCCCAAGCGTAAATCCCAAATGCCTCTCTTTCAAGCAGTCTGTCAACTAAATTCCCACCTTGTGTATCCAGTTTAACCACTTCTATTCCATTAATTTTAAACTCATGGTTTATTTTATCTCCCCCATGTCTTGTGGTGTGTGTTGCCAGTGCATTATTCCTAACCCCCAAAGCGACACTCTTTTGATGTTCCCCTATTCTTAACTTGAAGGGTCTGGTGGTTTTCCCAATGTAAAAAGAACCACATTTGCAAATTGCCAAATAAACCAGCCCTTCAGTGACACAACTGATAAACTGTTGTGTGTCATATATTTTGGGTACATTGACAGTTGTAAATGTACCACCCGTAAGAATAGAGGGGCAAGATTTGCAGTTACCACATGGGAAGGTACCACGAGGTTTGGGTGGCAACCATGTGTTATAATGGGATGTGGTGGTATGTGTTCTTTGGAGGCTGTATACCAATTTGTCACCCAAATTCACCCCCCTCTTATATACCATACATGTTGGTGGTATAGTAGCTTCTCATAGTAAGGTGTCTGATCTGAGGATGTACCCGTTCTTTCTTAGTATCGCTTCAATTTCCCTGAAATGCCTGCTGAATATAAGCACAAAACTGAATCTGTCTGTGCTCTTATTTCTAACCTTAGTCTCTAAGAGGTCCTCCCTCCTTGTGTTCAATGCATTGTCAAAAACCATGCTAATGCTTGTATTTTTTTGTATGATCTTTTTTCCCCTCCTTACTCACTGGGACCTGCCCCTCCTTCAGGCCACCTAGTACCACCAGTGATTCCCCCCCTTGCAACTCCCTCCCAGAGCCTCCTACCTCATATTGCAGCCTCCTAAGGGTTAGCCCGGTGTATCTCTCCACCGGGTGGGTCCCCCTCCTCTGAGGGGGAGGGCACTGGTTGGGGCAAGCCAGCACACTCTTACTCTGTTGCTCTGGCACTGTTGAGATGGACGTTGCTCTGTCTGGAGTGCTTGAGATCATTGTCTTGGTTGGCCACCATCATCTGGCCAATCCCAATGCAGTTTCCACTTTTTCTGGTGTTTCCCTCATCAGTGTTCCTCTGCAGTGCTTCCGGTCTCCACTGGTGGCCACTGCAGTGCGACATGCTACCCTAACCCCCCCAGGAGAGGAGAGGAGAGGAGAGCAGTTCAACAGGTGCTCAATCATCTCCTCTCCTTTCCCTGCTGACCCCCGATGTCCCTGGTCCGTTCCCGAACCTGGGTTGCCAGTGTGGTTTGAGGTAAGGCGCCAATGCTAGTATTGGAGTAACCTATGTTAGCAAATCTCTTACACAGTTCCTGGCTATGTGTCACAAAATCAACGTCACTGCTGCAGTTCCTCTTCAGTCTAAGAAATTGAGCCTTTTTAATGTTATCTGTCATGTGTTTGGGGTGGCAACTCAATGTGAGCAAGAAGGAATTATGATCTGATTTTTTATAGTATAGTGAGGTTGACAAACAATTTTCAGAGTCTCTCTTGATTTGTATATCTAAGAAATTACCCATGCCAATATCAGATTGTACTTAAAAATTTTTAATTGGTATTACTGAAACAAGGTCCCCAAGCTCCTCACAAGTGCCCTTCCAGATAATCAAGATGTTGTCTATAAAATGATGCCACATATCAATCCTATGGCAGAAAAGACTGACCTGGTCATCATAGACAGTCATGTTCTCCCAATGGTCCAAATCAAGGTTGGCATAATTTGGGGCAAATGTGGCACCCATTGCCATCCCCTTGGTTTGAAGAAAATATTTACTCTAAAATAAAAATGAATTCATTGTAAGTACAATCTCAGAACAATCCAACAAAAAATTGTTTTCTTGCTGTGTCTAAATTTACATCCTGCCCAAGCCAGTATGCAAGTGCCGCTAGACCATCTGCTTGCAGTATATTCGTGTAGAGGGACATGATGTCCATGGACACTAAAAACCAATTTGGTTCCATCTGGATATCCCCAAGGATGCCCAATATGTCTGCTGAGTCCCTCACATAAGAGCGTAATGATGCCACATAATCTTTAATGTGAGCACCCACAAAGCGTGAAAGTGATTTGGTTAGGGACCCAGTGGCAGCCAGAACTGAGCAGCCAGGGGGTTCCACAAATCTTTTTTTTTTTGTACTTTACTTTATTTAGTACTAAGGTTAGAGTACTTAAAAGTACAAATACATAGTAATGTAATATCATTATATTCAGAGTTTCCGCTGTGAACAGATACAAGTTGTCTGGAGACTCCCCCTACACAGCTAGAGTTCTTGGGGGACACTGCCGGAGTTGTTTTTTATACTAACAATTTCTATACTCCCATCAGAAAATCATGTTCCAGATGAAAACTCATCATAACTCAGAGCTTAACAGCTGATAAATCTAAACCATAAATAAAAATATGGAACAATTTAACATATTACAAAAAAAAAAAAAAAGAACTAGTCTATTTCTGTACCATGGGTCTAATGTGCAAAAGTCACATATTAAGTATAAAAAGATGATACTCTCTATCTCATTGCTGTGTCTCTATTAAGGGACTAGCAGCAAATCAATTTGGAACAATACATTTTATTCAACTACTTAACATCAAGTAGAAACTGGTTGTAGATTTACCCCTACACTCTCAATGGGTTCCTCAATAGTCTGGAGCCCCCATCTAGTCCATCTATTTGTATATTGTGAAGACCTTAATGCAATTGAAAAGGTTATTCTTTCTAAGGTTTGAATAGAATTAACGACCTCTTTCCAGCCTTGAATAGAGAGGGGGAAGGGGACAACCATTGTTTAGTGATGGCCTTACAAGCAGCAGCAACCAGAATATTCCAGAGATACTGGGCTTCCCGTCCCCTTAGGTCCATTGGGAATAGGCCTAAAATCAGGCATTTAGGACCTGGAGGGGTAGCGAGGGCAAAAATAATTTGTAAATGTTATTGTATACCCTTCCAGTATTTAGTTAGTACAGAACATTGCCAAGAAATATATGCCTGTGAGGCCTTTAGGGAGATCACATCTCTGCCAGCAGTCAGGAGGCACCCTAGGGTTCCATTTGGCCATTTGTTCTGGAACTCTGAGGTATCTACTTCTTAGTTTCAATTCAAAATCACGCCATCCCAGGGATGAAGAGGTATGACAAGTGTTTTTCCATATTTGCAGCCAGCTCACATCATCTATTCCTATCCCTAAATCTGACTTCCATTTCTCTTTAATATATTTAGTAGAGTATTGCTAGTTCATGAGGTAGTTTCTATAAAGGAGAGAGATAGCCTTTTCCCCTAGTCCCATACTCCATATTGATTCAAACACCATTGGTTGAGAGGCTTCTCTTATTACAAGTGAGGCTGCTCTTTGTTGTTTATTAATATAGTCCCTTATCTGAAACTAGAATAAAATATCCCTTGGGGGTCCATGAAAATTTCCCCTAAGCCCCTTCAAAAGGAATAACCCACTATCCACTCAGTAATTACCAAATGGCCCTGCAACCCTAGACTTCCTGATGCCTATACCAGGGATCAGTATAGACCTTGGTATGTTTGGAACTCAGGGACCACCCTTGGTATTTCCACAAAAAGACTTGTGTAGGTCCTCTACTACATCCCCTTCTGCAACCTTCCAATGCAGCTGCTGTTCCAGTGTAAAGAGGGGTAGAGTCATATCTGAAAGGATAAGGTGCACAAATTTGACTTGTCAAAGTGGTGGTCCTAGGGGTGGCTAAATCCATGGCTTTCCAGTGAGTCTGATGTTCTGAGTGTTTGAGTAAAGAGCTACTTGCATCTGAGATGCTATCCAGTATCCAGTGATACAAGGCAACCAGTAGCCCCCCTCTGCTTTAGGTAAAATGAGTGTTTGTCTCCTAATTCTTGGAAGCTTCCCTGACCAGACATATTTTAGAATAAGGTTTTGCCATGCGTCTAGCTTTACCATAGGAACAATATATGGGACACATTGAAACAAAAAAAGAAATCTGGGGAGTATGTTCATTTTCACAGTATGAATTCCAGAATGTGGAGGAAAGGGAAGTAAAGACCACCTACAAATATCTAAATGGATCTGTTTTAATAGAGGTAGATAATTCAACTGAAACAGGTGTGAATTACTGGGGGATAGTGTGACTACTAAGTATGTTATAGAGGTAAGGTCCCATTTCAGAGCAAACCCATCTCTAAGAGTGGCGGACGGTTGGTAGTTAAAAGTTAAGACTTCTGTCTTATTCATGTTCAGGGTATACCCAGACATCTCTGAGAATTTCTGCAGATGCCTAAACAAGTTAGGAACTGATTTTTCAGATTCAGAAAGGTAGAGCAGACTATCGTTTGCATATAGGTCAAGCTTCTGCTCCATATTACCTAACTGTGTTTCTTTTATACCCATATTTTCTGTTACCTTGGGCTAAGGGTTCCAGATAAAGGGCAAAAAGAATAGGTGACATGGGGCAGCTCTGTCAGGTACCTCTGCTAAGGGGGAAAGAGATGGAGGTATGCCCGTTTGCCTTAATGAAGCCCTTAGGTGTCTTATAAATTTTAAATATAATTTTAATGAATTGTGCTAGAAAACCAAATTTAGTAAGAACTGCCTGTAAAAAAGGGCATGAGACCTTTTCAAAGGCCTTTTCAGCATCCACTTAGTAAGGCAGAGAGGGTATGGGTAAAATTTATATGATCAATTATATGGATAGAACGACGCAAATTATCTTGTGCTTGTCGTCCCAGGATAAATCTGGTTTGGTCTAGACAGATTAGTTGAGGCACTATCTGTTGAAGCCGACAGGATAATATTGACATGAAAACCTTATAGTCACTGTTTAGGTTGGAAATGGGTCGATATGAAGGGCAAAGGTGGGAGTTTTCCCTGGTTTTGGGAGAACTGAAATGATAGCCTCTTCCCAGGATATTGGGGGAGCCTCCATCTCGCATAGCCTCATTGAACACTGTGAGCAGAGTGGGGCATAATTTTCCTCTAAACTGCTTATAGAACTCTCCAGGGAGTCCATCCATGCCAGGACATTTGGCATTTTTCAAATTTGAGAGTTATTTTTGTAGCTCTGAATTAGAGATAGGGGAAATTAATTTAGCACAAACTTGAGGGGAAAGAACTGGCAAGGAGAACCTCTTTAGTTATTCCATTAAGCGGCTAACTAGTGGGGTAGGATTTTGTGCTATATATAAATTAGAACAAAAAGTTCTAAAGGCATCCACTATATCTGGGGTCTTCAGAAGTTTCTGCCTAGTAATAGGGTGCAACAGTGAGGAAATTATTGCCCTCAATCTCTGAGACCACAGACGTGCTGCCAGCAAGCAGAGAGATCTTGGGCCACCTTCAAAGTATCTTTGCTTAAGGAAGAGAACTCTTTGCTCCACTTGATAGTCCAGGATCTTATTAGGTTCCTTTTTAATTTGACAGAGCTTCTTATAAGTGGAGGCTTCGTATTTATTCTTAAGTTGACATTCTAAGGTGTCTATTTCTGCCTTCAGTTTTAAATTCCTCTCCTCCTTCTGTCTTTTTTTGTAAGCTGAAATAGAGATAAACTTCTCTCAGAGTATAGCTTTCACTGTATCCCACACTAGGGCTGAAGGGGTCTCTGGAGAGGTGTTATCAGCCAGCGCCTCTTCAAAAGTAGTTTCAGTAGTCTCCTTGACCTCTGGGTCTTAAATGAGAGAGACGGTAAGTCTCCAGAAAGTTAATTTATAAAAATCCCTGAGATAAAGCTGAAAGAATATAGGCACATGGTCCAACAACGCCATATCCCCAACTCAGCTGTTCTTAACCCACTCTGGAATTCCTTAGGGAGCAAAAAGTAGTCTGACCAGGAGTGAGACTGTTGGGGGGCAGAGAAAAAAGTATAATTTTTTTGATTACTGTGGGAGGCCCTCCAGACATCTACATAAGGTAATTCAGCTAGAAATTTAACTGTCTTCTTATTTAGCACCTGATCATACCTAGGAACCATGGAGGGGGAGTCCAGCACTGAATTTAGGGTCAAATTGAGATCTCCACCAAGGATTACCTCGCCCTCTGCCCACACCTGGAGTTTTAAAAATATAGTACAGAGGTTTGGAAATAAGACCCAAGTGGCATGTAAATCAAGGCTAAAGTCAAAGTCCTCCCCTGGAATAGGCACTTGAAAAAAGCAAAATGCCCCTCCTTGTCGATCAACTCAGCAGTCCGTTCAAAGGGAGTTTTAGTCGGCACAAGGACAGCTGCTCCCCACCTATGGCCTTTTCCATAGGAGGCACATGCCACTGCTCTGAACCCAAACCTCCCCAATTTTTGATGCTCTTGCAAAGAAAGGTGCATCTTTTGTAACAAGATGAAGTCTGCACCTGTCTTTCTGAGAAAGTTCAGAATTTTGCTGCACTTAACTGGATTAGCTAAGCCATTTACATTGTGGGAGCAAATTGTAACATAGAAACATAGAAACATAGAATTTGACGGCAGATAAGGACCGCTTGGCCCACCCAGTCTGCCCATTTCCCTACCTACTGGATAAGCTGCAGATCCTAGTTAACCAGCAGCCTACTTCTTTCTACCCTCACCCCCCAGAATTGCTTTATGACTATCCCCATGCATGCTTGAATTCCACCACTGATTTTGACTCCACAACCTCCTCCGGAAGGCCATTCCATGCATCCACAACCCTCTCTGTGAAAAATACTTCCTTAAATTACCTCTGAGCCGCCCCCCATCTTCAAATTGTGCCCTCTTGTTCTTGCACACCTTTTTTTTGAAAGATGCTACCCTCTTGGACTTTGTTGATTCCCTTGAGGTACTTGAAAGTTTCTATCATGTCCCCCCTCTCCCTCCTTTCCTCGAGGCTATACATATTAAGCTCCTTAAGTCTCTCTTCATATGTCTTCCGGTGCAGACCCTGCACCATTTTAGTTGCCCTCCTCTGGACAGCTTCCATCCTGTCTATGTCTTTGCGGAGATTGGTCTCCAGAACTGCACACAGTACTCCAGATGGGGTCTCACCAGCTGTCTGTACAGAGGGATAATAACTTCCTGTTTTCTACTGGTGATGCCTCTCCCTATGCATCCCAGTATCCCCCCAAGCCCTCCTAGCTGCCTTCTCACATTGCTTGCCCACCTTTAGGTCATCTGATATGACTACCCCCAGGTCCCTTTCCATTTTTGTTGTTGTTAGTATCTCACCCCCCATTGTGTACTCTTCCCCTGGGTTTTTGTTTCCCAGGTGCATTACCTTGCACTTCTTAGCATTGAATCTAAGCTGCCATACATTTGACCATTCCTCTAACCTTGCCAAGTCCCTTCTCATCCTTTCCACCCCACCCTGTGCATCAACTCTGTTGCAGATCTTAGTGTCATCTGCAAAGAGACATACTTTTCCTTCCAGTCCTTCTGCAATGTCACTTATAAAGACATTGAAGAGGACTGTTCCTAATACTGAACCCTCATGTGCCCCCGCCAGTAACCTCCTTTCTTTCTGAGTGGACTCCATTTACTATTACTCTCTGTGTCCTATTCTCCAGCCAATTTTTTACCCAGGCTGTCATCTTGGGACCCACTCCCAGGCTGGCTAACTTATATATTAATTTTTTGGGACTGTGTCAAATGCCTTGCTAAAGTTCAGGTGAGCTATGTCCACAGCCCCTCCCTGATTCACTACTTTGGTCACCCAGTCAAAGAAATCTATCAGATTCTGTCTGGCATGACCTTCCCCGCTGTGAATCCATGCTGCCTAGGGTCTTGTGCCCTCTGGCCTCTAGATACTCGACAATTCTTTCCTTTAGAAGTGATTCCATCATTTTCCCTATCACTGAGGTTAAACTAACAGGTCTATAGTTTCCTACTTCTGCCTTGCTCCCACTTTTGTGAAGGGGAATCACATCTGCCCTCCTCCAGTCCTCGGGTACCACCCCATCCTCCCATGATTTGTTAAAGAGGGTAGTCAGGTAGTAGAGGGTTGTAGGGGGTTTAGCTGCCATTTTTTGGTAGTAAGACCATCTTCCAGTACACTGTCCCTTTAAATATATTTGTGAGAGTAATGAACCACCTTTCGTAGTAATACCAATATAGACCCATTAACATGAACAAGAATGTATAAAGTAACAAAAAATTAAACTTCAAAAACCTGGCTAACATAACTCTTAAGCTAGTAGGGCTTAACAATGTAATGAAAAAATGCTTCCAAGGTAGGAGATCCAAAACTAAGGAACCCTAGCCCTTCCCATTTTATGATAACTATCTAAAAAAGGGGGTGGGAGTAGAAAAGATGTATGCCCCAAGATATCAGAGCCTCTTCCTCAAAAGTCTCCACAAGGAGAGATTTGTTGAGAATAGGTGGAGCAAAAAACTGCCACAGAGGATGTAGTGATGCTAACCTACTATACTAAACATAGAACAATCACTACCACTCCACTACAAGGCTACATAAACTGACTAAAAGATCTTTAACATAACTGGTCATTTCCTCATCTAAATCCTGACCAATAGAGAGGCCAAGGAGTTAGAAGGGCTCTATAGGTGGAGGCCAGTTAGCACTTTCATCCAATCGCATTTCAGAGGCACTTCTGTACATCAACACCAGCAATTCAACAAACTAGTAAGCAGGGAACATTAAGTTGAGACAAAAAGATTAATGGACAAAAATAAGGCTGGATAAATAACAAATAGAATGTTCATTTTATGATGCAGTTCATGTCCCAGTTCAGTTGGTATGTTGTAATTACCTGCGTGAATTGTAAAACAACAAAGTCAGATAAAGCCTAGTTTTCGAGCAATTCAGGTGAATTTAAATATCAGTCCTACCTCTAGAGATGGCAGCAATCCAGATAAATGCTGTGTTTGAGATGAAAAAACCTTGCTAGGTTGTAGTATCTTCAGCTCCCCGAAGATTGCGAGCTGTCAGTCAGCAGTGCTTGTTTCGGATTATGAAGATGCTCCAGGGCTTTCCGTGCCTGTCTCAAGGGGGAAGTACCTCTGCAATGCTGTGTTACTGGAATCCAAATCAAAGGAGGGCTTTGTTGCTTAAGGATTCATTCCGCTTCTGTGGGGGGGCACAATGATTCCACTTTTTTGCACATCCTTGATAGCTTTTCTGGGGTTGAAATACAATTGTGGACCATCCTCCCAGTGCACTCACAATTTAGCTGGAAATGGGGTTTGGTATTTGATACCTTTTGTCCAAAGTGCTTTCAGAATGGGGGCATACATTTGCCGAGTTTGCTGCACTTCTGGTGAGTAGTCATGATCTAGATTAAGTCTAGAGGTGAGGAACATTAGATCTTTTTTTGCCCAAGCCCTTCTTAGCAAATCTTTAACTTTAAAACTATTAAGCTTGAAGATTATAGAATGGGGCCGGGCGTCTGGACCAGAAGGCTTAGGGCCTAAAGAACGATGGTCCCTTTCGATAGAGAAGGTATAATTTGGTGGCAAGTCCAAAACATCTTTCAGCATATTCTCTAAAAAGGCTGTCATAGGGGTCTCCTCTGCGCCTTCGGCTAAACCACATAGTTGGAGATTGCTTCACTTTGAACAACCTTCTAGGTCTACACATTTTGCTTGCAGGGCGAAGGAATGTTGTAGCTGGGCCTCCACCGCTTTGTTGAGGTACATGGTATTCTCTTCTATGTCCGCGAGTCTGTCCTCCGTCTCATGTACCTGGGTGTCAATTTTAGTAAGTTGCTGCATTCAAGATTGAAATTCCTTCTTGGTGTCTGCCCAAGAATCTCTAATCTCTTTGAGGATTGTCTCAAATCTGGTTCAGGATAGTAAGTCGGCTTCGGCCTCTGTATCATATCCTGAGCCGTGAGTGCTGCTCTGTGAGCAGCTCCTAAAGTGCCCAGGACGGATGGTTGGTAATCTATCTCCATCTCATTGTTTAGTCATCATTCTGAGTGTGGAGAATGAACCCCTATCTTGTTTGTGACCTTCTTTAGACATTTAAGTATTTTTGCAAAGAAGATGAGGAAACTTAAATGCCCTGAGGGAGCGGAGGTCTGGTCTTAGGCTGCTATATGCTCCATGGCAGAACCAGAAGTCTCCACAAATCTTTATGTATCTTTGGTAATGGGTAAACATTGGCCTGAACAGAATGAGGCACTCTCAGATAGGATAATTCATTCATAGTGATTATTCTGTCTACTGCTACTTCATCCAAAACTCTATCAATCTTTTTCTTATATACATTTGTGGGATCACCCCTCAATTATTTTTATTAAAACTGACATATTGGAGTTGGTTTTCTAACTCTAGAATATATTTTGGGGTGGACATAATCACAATTACCCCACCCTTGTTGACGGGTTTTATTGTTGTTGCCTTGTTGTTTTCAAGTTCACAAGGAGCTTTAGTTTCTTCTTTTTAAATGTTGACAAATTTAGGTTGATCATACTGCTTCAATAGGGATGTAATGGCTGACTCACATGTTCTTTTGAACACTAGCACAGTCTCATTGTAAGGTGGGTTAAAAATAGATGGTGGATGAAAAGTTCTCACATTGCTAGTCCCCAAGGAAGAGTTGACTTATTGCCCACTAATAGATTGCGTATGATCTTGAACACCATCTCCATTTGTTACTCGGCACATTTTAATATTTTCAAAGAATACTTTTAAGTTAAGGTTGCATGTAAAATGATGCAAATTAACATATAACTCAAATTGTTGTGATTCTCTGCTTGGAACAAAGGAAAGTCCTTTCTAAAGGACCCCAGTGCATGTTTCAGTGAGGGGACAGTCTGAAATATTAATAATGGTGCATTGATTCAGCTCATTCTGTACATTTATTTGCCCTTCACCATACCCTGCCACCTGCTGATGTTTCTTCCCCCTCTCTGCGTCGTCATCTTCCTCACTGAGTTGGTCAAGAGGTGGTTATCCATGATATCCTGTTCAGGTTGTATTCCTGTTCCTTGAACTGTACTTGATGACTAATCCTCCTCAGTGATGGTGGAGCATGTTCTTCATGTTACTCCTCTAAAAAAGCATCATCTTCAGTGCCTGAGTGAGAGGATGTGTAATAGCCATGAGAGTTGGTTCCTGATTTAAGAATTGATTTTGGGGTCACTTGTGCTTCCAGTTGGTCCTGTGCTTGTTGAGATCCGTGTTCTTGATTCTGGTTGCTGCTATGATTGTGGCTGCGGTTGCAGCTCTGTCACTGCCCACTCCCCTTGTTCCACATAAAGACTCTATCCAAGAGATAATCTTGGCAATCACTCTCACATTTTTTTTAGCTTTCATTGTTTAATCTTGTGATCCTCCCTTGCATTAGTATCTTTCAGTTTCTTTTCAAGGTTCTAAAATTCAGGATCATTTTAAATTTTAAGATTCTGTCTTCTTTTGTTTTAATTTCTTTTTCAACTTTGGATTGCTGTCACAGCTAGTCCTTAATGACAACTCTCATGTGATAGTCCATCCCTGTTTGGAGTGCTTCCATCCAGCTGGTCATAAACTCACCCCAGTCCAAACCATAACCTGGAGTCTGAGTTACTCTTAATACCCTGGGTGAGTGATTTACTTTTAAGTAGAATTCAATTGTTATCTGCCCCCAGTAGTGACATCTTCCTCACAAGACAGCCTGTTCAAGTTGTATAAATGCCACAAACATATCTAGTGGCTCTGTCTCCTCTGAGGGTAAATTCTCTCCATGATAGTCAGTAATATCAGTAGTTGTGTGCAATTCAGTGAAAAAATCAGCTTCACCCACTGACACAAATGTATTTGAAGAAAACAATCCCAAGGCATCCCCCAAATGTTTATTCAAGAGAGGTGTTTGTGACATACAGTATTTTAAGTCAGGGGATTACCATGTCCATATTTTCTATGGGATGAAAGCAATCAAGCTAGCTGGCTAAAATACTGTCTCTGGTATTAATAAATCCCAAAGTGTCATCCCAGGGACATGCTGCAAGAACAGCTGTTTGAGTGCCTATAAGCCTGCACCATACTGCAGAGAGGAAGGAAAAACAAATATGAACCATACAGCAATGATCAGAAAAACCACCAGGCCCTTCAAGTTAAGAATAGGGGAAAATCTCAGGAGTGTCACTTTGGGGGATATAAATAATGATTTGATTTGTTTATTATTCTGGTTAGTCCAGTGGCCAAAGACCCATTTTCATGGTCAACCAGAGTGCAAATGTATAATAAAATATGGCACATAACAGATAATACATACTGTGTGCACATATGTATATATATAAAACATAAAACATAGGGTATAGGTCCATTCATACACAGCATTCCAGTCAAGAACCTGTAATCAACATTCAAACTTTAAATTACACAGCACATCTGCATTAACATTCCTTTAACAAGAAATTTCTCTGAAGAAATCTGTATCTACTAGTTGTAGTTCCAAGACAATCCAGCTTGGTCATAGTTAAGTTAAAGAACACTTGTGGTCTATACAGTGAGTTCTCTGTCCAAATGCAGTTTTCATCTTCGGTATAAAAAGTAGCCATGTGCAGATGTTCAAGTAGGAAATGAATTAGTATATTTTTTAAATAAGGAGTGGAAATTAGCAGGTACACTATTCATGGTTATCTTCGTAGCTAACGGGCCTATTTGAGATTTAAATCTTTACTCCAGAGGAAGTATCCCAGCTTGTTTAAGAAGAACACAATGATGTGTTCAGGTTGGTAGTTGGGTAGTAAATCAAGCTATCTGATTTAGAAGTGTTCTAATCCTAGCGAGAAGCCCATCACTAGTATTACAATAAAATATTAAGCCACAATCTATTGTAGAGAGCAAAAATTTTGCAATAGCAATACTCTAGTTGTAGGGATTAGTACCGAATTGATTTGATAAAGCACTTCAAGCCACTAGTGTACAATTGTTATCAAATTAGTAATATGATTTTCATACAGTAGGTCAATCCTGAGTCAACTGATAGACCCAGGTATTTAAAACAACTGACCTGCTCTATTTCAGCCGCAGTAACAGAGTGCAGCGATAGAATAGGTTCTAAGTCAAGTTTTTTTCCTATCATTATAAAATACCATAGTTTTTATTTATTTTTTTTATCTAAGACCAATCTATGGTCACAAAGCCAAGTCTGAATTTCTAGTCAAGTTGGTTTGTATGTGTTCAAAACTAGAACCACTTGTGAGAATCACCACATCTTCTGCATACAAAAAAATCTATGATTTAAAAGAAACTGAAGGAAGTGCATTTAAAAATAAACTAAACAAAAGGGATCCTAAAACAGAACCTTGGGGTACACCCTTTGTGATCAAAGCAGGAAAAGAAAAACAACTGTTGATTTTATTGCATTGATTGTGCTCAGTTAAATAACTTGCTCACCACCCAGCTACTTCATAGGACACCCCCAGTTGGACAAAAGCTGAAATTAATAGGCCACGATCAACTAGGTTGAAGGCCTTGGTGAGGTCCATGAACACTGCCACAGCAAAATGCCCTTTATCAAGAACCTCATGTACTGCACTTATGAACCCCACCAAGATTGTCGCAGTACTATGATCTGGATGAAACCCATGTTGTGCTGGTGTCAAGATTTCAGATTCTAACAGGAGTTCCATCAGCTGATCAAAGAGCATTCATTCTAAGATTTTTGGAAGGGGTGTCAAAAGTGAAATAAGTCTGTAATTCTGTACATTTGATAGATCACCAGTTTTTGGTATTGGAACAATGGCTGTGTTTTTCCATAAAGTGGCAAACACAGAAAAACATAAAAACAAATACAAAATAATAGTTAGTGGATAACAAAATGTCCGCAGTGATCCTCACTAGCCTAAAGTCAATTTTGTCCTTGCCTACTGCAGGGCATAGATTATACTTTAGTAGATACTTAAGTACCTCCTCTGGAATTAGATGTTTAAAACAAAATTTGAGATAGCCCATTTCCAAATTACCATAACTTTGTTTAATTAAACTACCAACTTTATTAAAAATATCACCAGGGATATAGTTAGTAAGATCTGTAAAAAATTATTAAATTCTTAAGCTATCTCAAATGGGTCTACCAGTACTCCTGCAGTAGTATCTAAACACTGTGGCCCAGATATTCAAAAGGGTTGCTCCATGCGCAACAGGGTTGCGCATGCGCAAGTCCTACATTGCGCCATTCTGCGATATTCAGCAGGAGGCAGTTGCGCCACTGAAAACAGGCTGAGCAACAGCGCAATGCAAATGAATGCATGCTCAACATGAGGGGGAGGAACCATGCATAAACTGCACAACCCGATATTCAGTCGGGCTGTGCAGAGTTATCTGGCGCAACCCCAGCTGCGCCTGCACAACTTTGAGCCAAAAAAAAAAAGGATCAAGTTGAGGGCCACCACAGGTGAAACTGCTGTATTGCGAGGCATAACACAGCAGCGCTGCCACCCGTGGCTGGCCCCAACTCAGTCCCTGTGCCCTCCCCACCAGCCCGATCATGGGCAGTATGTATCCAGACACCCCCAAACAGCTCCGATGCCCGATCGCGGGCAGTAGGTGTATGCAGACATCTCCCCCAACAGCTCTCAATGCCCGATCAAGGCAGTATGTATGCAGACACCTCCCCAAACAGCTCCCGATGCCCGATCGCGGGCAGTATGTATCAAGACACCCCAGTGCGATCATGGGCAGGCGTGAATCAACCCCCCGTGCCCGATCACGGGCAGAACGTGAATCAACCCCCAGTGCCCGATCGGGGCAGAACGTGAATCAACCCCCAGTGCCCGATCACGGGCAGAACGTGAATCAACCCCAGTGCCCGATCGCGGGCAGAACGTGAATCAACCCCAGTGCCCGATCGCGGGCAGAGCGTGAATCAACCCCCAGTGCCCGATCACGGGCAGAGCGTGAATCAACCCCCAGTGCCCGACCGCGGGCAGAACGTGAATTAACCCCAGTGCCCGATCGCGGGCAGAACATGAATCAACCCCCAGTGCCCGATCGCGGGCAGAATGTAAAAGCCCCAACCCAAATATCTCCCTGGTGGTCCAGTGGACGTAATGCCCGATCGCGGGCAGAATGTCCAGTGACAACCCCCAAACATCTCCCTGGTGTCTAGTGTCCCCACCCCACCCACCCGGCCCCTCCACCCCGCTCCCCGGCGGCGGCGGCGGCAGCATCCACCACCTGCCGCCCGCGCCCGCCCGACTGACTGTCTGGTAGGGGTGCCTGCGCCCATTGGTGCAGAGCTAGAGCCAATGGGCATGCAGCCCATACCGTACATGACAGTCCAGATTTGTGAAATGATGTTCATTCACAAATCTGAACTTCAATATCTGACTATGGGCTGCATGCCCATTGGCTCTAGCTCTGCACCAATGGGTGTGCAGCTCTACCAGACAGTCAGGTGGCGGTGAAGGCAGGTGGATGCTGCTGCCCGCTGGCTGCCAGGGAGGGAGCGGTGGAGGGGCTTCGTGGGTGGGTGGGGTGAGGGGACACTAGACACCAGGGAGATGTTTGGGGGTTGTCACTGGACATTCTGCCCGCGATCGGGCATTACGTCCACTGGACCACCAGGGAGATATTCGGTTGGGGGCTTTACATTCTGCCCGCGATTGGGCACGGGGTTGATTCACGCTCTGCCCGCGATCGGGCACTGGAGGGGAGGTGTCTGCATACATACTGCCCGCAATCAGGCATCGGGAGATGTTTGGGGGGGCTGTTGTCTGCATAAATACTGCCCGCGATTGGGCTGCAGGGTGCTTCGGTCCCCGATGGCTGCTGCCTGGCAGGGCGGCCAGGCGCAAGTCCTCGGGGATCGGCGCACCTACATGCTAATGGCATGCAAATGGGGCCATAATCAGATGCAAATGGCCCCCCTGCACCTTGCATGAATTATGGCCCCATTTGCATGTCACCTTTTGAATATCGGAGATTTGCGCATGGCGCAATGGTACTTGCGCCACCGCAAGTTTAATGCTCAACTCTGACAACTTGCGGTGGTGCAAGTTCCACTGCGCCATGCACAGTGGCTGTGGCTGGGGGGTGATATTCAAAGGAGTTGCTCAATAGCGCAACTCCTTTGAATATCGCCCCAGCCACACCCTTGCACAACTATTTTGAGCAGCACAAGGGCTTGTGCCTCAGAATAGCGCAGTTTGAATATCCGGGCCAGTATCTTAGAAGAACACTTTTTTTCTAATAATTCATTCTCTAAGCCCCAAGTAGCTATTGTATCCCTTCCCTTAAAATGCTTTTGTTTTTCAATATAATAATTTCTTTTAAGTTTTCACACCATCATTTTTCATTTGTTCCTAGACATTTTATACACAATTTTGTATTCTGTATTTGGGGTCTTTCTCAAAGTTTTCCATTTGTTGTCTTTTTCTCTCATCTGTTCTAATAATTCTGGTGTAACACACTGGTGCTTATTCCCATGAATTTGCAGCTTCATAATTGGGGTATGTATATTGCTTATATTTTGAAAAATAGTGCAAAATCTCTCTAGTGCTCTGCTTACATCAGTTGCCTGTTCCAGATCAATCCAGTCTGCAGTTAACACAGCCATTCAAAAAAACTTGTCCAGATCCAATTTTTTGAGGTTTCTCATAGCTGTATATGTTTGGGGAACCTGTTTTATTCTGACACTAAAGCAACAAGAGACTGGACTATGGTCATTGGCACTGGTAACACTCACCATGAGACATGGGGGAGATAATATGAACCATGAGTTTAAATTTAATGGAATAGAAGTGGTTAAACTGTGTAAACGAGGTGGGAATTTTGATGACAGATTGCACGAAGAAAGGCATTTGGGATTTATACACGGTGGGTGGGGGGGCTTATGGCACCAGGCCTAAATGATAAAATTTACATTATACTACTCATAAAAGAACAACAAGAAATAGAGAAATGAAATAGAAAAATAAAATAAAAAAAATGCTGGTAGTTGTGCTTTCAGTGAATTTAAATTATTGATAATACATAATGCTAAATTTAACTAACTACTTTTTATTTTCCTTTTATAGGGCATGTTGGATCCCAGGAAGTGGATACCAATGCAAGGATAAAATAGTATTATCAAATGAAATGCCTACTGATATATTTATGTATTTATTTAGCTTCTATTGAAACAAATGTGATGTGATTAATAATTGGTGTTGGATACTTGTAATTACTGTTAGATATTTGTTGAGATTATACTGTATAACCCTTTTTTAAAGCTACTGTCATTTTAAGAGAAATCTGTTTTAAGGGAATGCAAGTTACTATGCAGGAACCTCCTGATGACATAGTCTACCTACAAAACCAGTAGAGGATCTGCCTGAGCTGCGGTGTTTGTGTTTGTTTCTCACATTTGAAGTTACAATAAAAGCCTACTTTTGCACTTTAGTTGGTGGTGCTTACTTACTGGGGTGAGGGGGGAGAGAAACTGATAAACGGGGAGGGTGACAGGTCAGGATTGGAGAAAGAAGGAATCCAGTGGGACTGGGCAGATAGTGGTGGCCTGGGTGGCTACCTGGGGGGGGAAGGCAAAAGGCAGGCAGTGTGGCAGTGTGACTGTGTACATGAATAAAGGAAGGCTGGCAAAATATTTGACTTGTGCCATTGCAGATCATTCAGAGGACAGTGGGAGACTACTGAAGGCCCAATAGAAATTTTACAGTTACAGAAATTCCCAAATTAATTTTTTTTTTCTTGTCCTCAGACAGTGTGGCTGTGTGTGTGTGTGTGTGTGTGTGTGTGTGTGTAAGGGCAGGCTGGCAAAATCTTTGACTTGTGCCATTCCAGATCCAGAGGAGAGAGGGAGAGATGACTGGGTGTCCAAGAGGAGTTTTACAGTTACCGAAAATTCCAAATGAAAGTTTTTTTTTCTTTTCTTGACCTCAGACAGTGTAACTGTCTGTGTACATGAACAAGGGCAGGCTGGCAAAATATTTGACTTGTGCTATTGCAGATCCAGAGGAGAGAGGGAAGAACTACTGGAGGCCCAAGTTATGAAAATCCCAAATATTTTTTTTTCCTGGCTTCAGTTTTGCTGTGTGTACAGGGCAATGGCAGCAGGCTGGCAAAATAAATATTTGATTTGTGCCATCCAGAGAGGAGAGAGAGAGATACTGTGGGGGGGGGCACAAGAAATGTAACAGTCCCAGAAATCCCAGATAAATTTGTTGTTTCCTGGCTTTAGTGTGGATGTGTGCACAGGGCAAGGACAGCAGGCTGGCAAAATAAATATTTGACTTGTGTTGTCCAGAGTGAGAGAGAGACTGCAGTGGGGCCCACGAGAAAGTTAGTCCCAGAAATCCAAAATGTTTTTTTTTTCATGGCTTCAGTGTGGCTGTGTGTATAGGGCAAAGGCAGCAGGCTGTCAAAATAAATCTTTGACTTGTACCATCCAGAGGGGAGAGAGAGAGAGGCTGCAGGGAGGCACATGAGAAATTTAACATTCCCAGAAATCCCAAATATTTTTTTTTCCTGGCTTCAGCAGTGTGGCTATGTGTACAGGGCAAGGGCAGCAGACCGTTTGACTTGTGCCATTCAATCATGAATCACAATCATTTGTTAATTAAGCAATAATGCCCGACAGGGTGTGTGTCATGCTGGGATAACGTCACGTCTCAGGTGGTTGGACATGAGGCCGCAGGCTGAGTGCGTCCAATAACTGAGGCGTGACATTATCCCAAATGACACACACTCTGGAAGGCATTATTGCTATTCTACAATGGCTCATTGTTATACAGAATAAAAAAAATCATTTTAAAGATGTTTTTGTGTGGAAAAATATTTTTGTTTTTTAAAAGAAGGTGAAACAATGAAGCACATCATCAAGCACATCAAGCAGCACATAATCAAGCAAAAGTTCATCTGCAGGTTCACAGTGAGGCTGAGACTAGACCTGTGATGTTGTGCTGGGATAACATCATGGGTCCAGCCCCAGACTGACCAATCAGAGTCCAGAATTTTTTCTTGCCATTGCATAATGTTCATTCAGGATTTCATGTATAAAAAATACTGTTTGGACAAACAACATACACGTTGATGTGCCTGTGCTGCTGTCTGTGGGTGGTCCAGGGAATAATCTGACTTTGTGAGTCATAGCAGGCTGTTTACACTAGAGCAGAAGTAAAGTACAACTACTGTACACACAAGTGTCATCATCATCACTCATTCCCCATTATTCCTCCTTATTATTATTAATAGTTTTATAGTATATTGCATTACATAATATATAAGCATTAACCATCCACCAGTGTGGGACTGTGCTGCATGTGGCTATGCACCAGATGTGTCTGCATCTCCAATTCAAACTCTGATGAGGCACACTAAACAGTTGCTGAATTTGGTCACTTAACAGTAACTAACTGTACTGTAGGAGTCAGTCAGGTAATCTTGGAAGGAAGTGGTGGTGAACTGCTGTGCTGTCACTGTGCTGTGTACAGTCACAAGTCACAACAGTAAATTTGTCCCTTGCCTGTGGGTTGGAGTCATCGGAAGGACATTATAGAAGTTAGAGGGATTTGGTTTTTTACAGGTTAGAACACTAATAAAAAAGGATCAAAGTGTTGATGAGGCACATTCTATTTAAAAGGTAGGCAGTGGTACTTCAAAAGATAGCAATCAGCCTGAAAAATGAAAACAAAATTTAACTCAAAAAGTGATTTTTTCATGTCTAAGGTTTCATCTTCCAAGCGAATCCTAGAATCCAAAAAAAGGTGAATGTTTCAGTTCATCATCAGTCCCAAGTAAAAAAAAGGTCATGTACTTAAAAGAACTAAAGGCTTTCTGGGTACCACCCACAGAGGCATCCAACACTATGGAACAATTGCATACTATGCTACTGCCAGTCCCTCACCCTCATCTGATATTTCTGAGTTTGAAACCAACAAGGGTAATAATAAAGGTGAAGAGAATGATCAGGCAGCACAAGGTTTACTGGAAGGGATGGAAATTGCAGATGAGAAAGAAACAGGAAGAAATATTTTGGTTGTGGAGGGGGGCAGTGGGAATAAACCACAAGAAGAACAGGCCCAAGAAAAATTGGGGGAGGGGGAGACCCTGAAAAGTTGACTGAGGTGCTATGCCTTCCTGGGAAAAAAACTAAAAAAATATAATCTTTTGTTTGGTCATTCTTCTCCATTAGTGCTTCCAATAAGCTGGTAGGAACATGCACTATTTGTAAATGGCCAATCAACAGGGGTAAAAAGAAAGGAGCATTGGGAACTTCAGCACTGAAAAAGCACCTAGACAGATGTTATAGCATTACTGAGAACTCCAGTTGTGAGTCTCAAAGAGAAAGTGACAGGGATAGGTCATTATATTCAGGGGTAACTCCTATAGATGAAAGCAGTGGCAGCCCCCGCTGCACTTCTGAAACACCTCCACCACCACCTCCTCCCATTCAAAAGACTCCTCGTACTGTCATTGAAAGTGACCATGTGTTTAAAAGCCCTCCTCCTTCAAGGAGACAGCTTACTAGCTCAGACACATATGAGCGTGAAGCCAGATATGCCTCAACTCATCCTGTTGCTGTTACAATAACCCAAAAAATTTCAGGAATGATAGCTGTAGATTTGCTACCATATAATGTGGTTGAACATATAGGATTCAGGAGGCTGCTTGAGTACCTCAAACCTTGATATAGTATACCATCACAGAAATACTTCTCGACAACAGGGATTTCAGAACTTTACGATGTTGTATGCAAAAAATTAAAATGTGCCTTGTGCAGTGCTGTTGGGAGGGTGGAGCATATCTCAACAGGTATCTGGACAAGCTGCCAGCCTGAACCCTTCATGTCTGTCATGGCACATTGGGCAAGTTTTGATAATTCACATGGAAGTGGGGACAGTGAAGCATTGCAGTTTGCTGTTCTAAGAATGTTTTATTTTCCATCTGAACATACCTCATACAACATCAGTGAATAAACCAATACAGTAATGGTTCACTTCACAGGGACTGTCAGTTGGCTTTATAGTTGCAAATCATGGATCTAATATAAGGAAGGCCTTGAACAAGGGGGCCTTTGTTCACATCCGCTGCTTTGCACATTGCTTAAATTTAACAGTTAACGTTTTTTTCAATGACGACTGGGAAATTAAGGCTCTCTTTAGCACTGCCAAAAGAATATGCACTCATTTCAGTCACTCAAGCAAAGTCTGTCACTTGTTTGAAAACTATGGCAGGAGCACAGTTTACCTTTGCACAGACTGATCTAAGACAGTTCTACATGATAGAATTCAACCTTTTATATGTTCCAAAGGCTGCTGGAACAAAAGAAAGCTGTCAGGCAATACACCTTGGAAAATAAAATTGGTGATGCAGACATCTATATTACTCCACCACAGTGGGCCATGCTGGAGATTCTAATTGTCCTGGTCCAGCCATTTGAGGATATGACCAGGGAGATTAGTGCAAACACAGCAACTCTGAGCTAGGTGATACCCCCAATAAAATTTTTTTAATTCAGATTGAAACTGATTAGGGAAACGTTAAAGAGGAAAGACAGTTCCATGATCACACAGGCTGTCAGTGGTACTGCTGATGTATGCAGGTTGCCCACCCCAGAATAAAACAAGATCTAATGAGACGTATGATCAAAAATGTTGAAGAAGATGACAAACTATATAGAATGTTTCACTCTGAGTACTACATTAAAGCAACAATCTTGGACCCACGATACAAAACAAAGCAATTATTCAGTGATGATGATGCCACTTGTTTTGAGATAAACAAACAAGAAATAATTGATGAGGCGTGTGCTGCCATGGAACAGAGTACAACAGCAACTCCACATTCAGAAGCTTCTTCACAACACAGCACAGCATCAGGTGGCCCATCCTCTACTATTGCAGCATTTTCTCCCTCTCCCTCTTCCTCCTCAGCCACTGCAGCCAAACCTTCTTCTTCACCACCAGGCAAGCATAGCACTGTCCCACAGTCACTTGGTTCAGCTTCATGTCTCTGGAGTCACTTAGAAGATGCAATTGTAACATCTTCTTCATCTGCCTCTTGTAACACAGCTTCAGCACAGAGCATTGTTAAAATGTGCCTTGTAGAGCCCAATATCAGCTGGAATGCTGGTCGTTTGTAATACTGGAAATCCCAACAAAATATGGAGCCTACTTTAGTAAACATTGCAATGAAGGGTTTTACTATAGCTCTGTGACAGCGCTCACACTGACATCCTCCACAGCGACAGACACAATGCCGAGTGTTGGCATTGTGCCATTGGGGATGCCAGTGTGTTTCTAATGGGGAGCTATGCCCCCCACACCCCCTGGTCTCCAGATATCTAATTCCAAGTTGAAGTTGGACCTAGAGGGGGGTGCAACACCGGGAGCTGCACCACCAGTGTCTGCCTTGCACCAGCACAGCAACTCGCCACAGACAGGCAGGCAAAATCTGTTGCTGTGCTGGTGTTCGAGGTGGAGGAGTCAACCTTGAGTTGGCATACTGCAATGGTGTACATGAATTGCCTTCCAACTAGCATTTGTTCAGAATGATTGTTTAGTTCAGCTGGTAACGTCATTACTGACACATGATGCTGTTTGACACCAGAAAATGCTGAGAGCCTAACATTTCTCAAAGTCATCATTCCTCACTTTAATTTCAAATATGATAACTGAATAAAACATACACTGACTGCTCTGAGCAGGCCTATCCACAAAACACTTTCAAGAGTTTGTGCCTGTAGTGAAAATCTTTTGTGAATAAGGTCAACTACATGAGGTAGCAATTAATTGCAACAAGTCAGGTCAGTACAGACTAGGCCAGGCCAATACTACTTGAATGATCACATGAGCAGCACAGAATAGAAAAAAGAAATAACAACATCAGTGGGTTCAGAATCCAAACATAGCAAGCAACTGCATTTCATGTCACAAACTTATTTGGTGGTACCTGGTACCACTATTTGATCTGGACGGTAGGCTACTGCTGTCTACTGCTACTACTACTGCTATCACTTTTTGTCCTCATGAGTCATGACTACTAATCACATTTTGTCCTTACTCCAGTCCCTTCTACTACCAGTTGTCACTCTTTTTGCCCTCAGCAACTGATCTTGACTGTACTGTTTTAATTTTCAGAGTACATGGCTTAGCAGATGCCTGAAACCCAGAAAATAAATACTCTATATTTATCATGTCCCCCATATTTCACTGCGATTACTTCACAGAAACAAAAGCTACTAAATTGAGAATTCCTATGATTTCTGCATTGTGTGTGGTATGCTAGTTACATCTCATTTAGAGTAACTGGGCTGGCATTATTATAATACTATATTTTATTTTGAATATTTAAATTACTTGGCAGTGGCTGGCAGAAAGTGTGGAACTAGGAAGGATGTAATTGTGTTGTGTGTCATCAGGTCTTCAGATGGCAGTAGCAAACTTTTTTAAGACTGCACTGCACTTGACCGATGCGATGTGTGACTGGCTGCCTGCCTGGGTGGTGGTGATCACTGTGTCTTTTGTTTTTCTTCTATAAGGATTCAGCATGTTGATGAGATTCAGTTGAAGTAGTCATAGTACTAGAAAACATTACCACCTCTTGGACCAGTTAGCATACCATACACCACAGTACACTGTTGCATGTGAAGCAGTTGCATCATTCACATGGGTAGGGTGGGTGGGCTCTCTTAGTGCTGCTCATTTGATCATTCATATCCATTTCTTTGGCCTGCTCAGTTCTGACTGGAACATCCTTCAAAATAATACCCACTCGGTACCATTAATAAAAAAAATAATTCTTAACTGCTTGGCAGTGCCTGCAGTGCTAGTGGTGCTATGATATAGGTATTTGCATCTGTCTGTCACTCTCTCTCTCTCTCTCTCTCTCTGTCTGTCTCTGTCTCTCTCTCTCTCTGTCTCTTCCAGCACACTCATGTCACAGACTCGAGCAGGACATGACACCATTATAGGCCAGCCATGGAGGGGCTAGTAATGACAGATTGCTTTTTATTTAACAGTTTTACATTAACTTTTATACAAATAATCCATTAAATTATTTCCTTTGTACCTCTGTGTCAAATGTGACTGACTTTGGCCACTTTTATGCATTTTTTCACATTTTTTCAAATATTTATCAATAAATCAGAACTAATCAGAACAAATCAGAATGTCACCTTCTTCCAGTTCTTATTTAATAAGGGTCAGAACTTCACCGAGTTCTCCCAACCCTAATTTTTAGACTATGGACAGTTTGAGGCCTAAAGGGGTTGACAATACCTCTTTAAAATATGTTGTTGTGACCTGGTGGTGGGGTAATCAGTATGGCATGCTTAAGCTAGAGGAATTGGGATTGTTATGGCACTGGACACATGGCAGGTTACAATACATTGTGTGGTGGAAGCAACCCTGATGCAGTAGGTCACATCTTTTGGGATGTCCCTTAAAGTCTGTTTTATTACACAGTACAAATTTAAATGCTTTGTTTATGTCAGGTTTTGCCTCATAGGGATCTGTTGAAGTTTCTACTTTTAACTTCTCAATAGTAGCACTTCAATTCGTCAGTAATGAAGTGTTACAATTCAATGTTTGAAGGCTTGTGATGAGGGTTAGTATGCCCTGTACACCAGTTACACCAAGGTTTCTCAGCAGTGTTTGGCACTGTGTTAAATAATTTTTTGAGGTTCTCCCTAAATCGATAATAAATACCTTAGCTATGGCCATGGCTGGTAACTATTGGAACAAATATGGATACAGTTATATTTGATTTTGTTTCCTCTGTATCCTCATTTATAAGAATGTATGGCTATATATTCAGAATGTCACCATTACCCATGTACGGTAATATAATAATTTGATTACCGGTACTTCTGACATATTGCATGCTTAATATGCGGATGTATTTCATTCTAATGTTTTTCTCAAAACAATGAAATATAATTGAAAAAATATACAGTACTTCTTGTCTGTGCCTTTGGAATATTATGGAATTCACATTTACATAGAACTTTTCATATACTGTATTCCATATTAGAAAATGGTCTTTTTATTTGGAGGCATCTGATTGGCTGGTACCCATTTCACAGGGGTACATTAACTTTCAATAGATGCTCACCAAATAAAAAGTCCCAGCCCTAACCTTTTTATTTTTTATTTATTTTAGCTGTTTAACCAGGAGTAGCACACTAAGTTTAATGCTTTTTTACAGGTGCGACCTGGGAGCACAGGGAAGTTAAGTGGACTTGCTCTGGGTCACACAGTATGCAAGTGGGAGCTGTGGGATTCAAACACAGGTCTGGTCTGCTGGATGTCACCAGATTTGCAGCTCGGAGCCTTAAACCACTGCGCTATACTGCCTTCCAACCTAACCTGCCTCATGCCTAGCCAAGTATCCTTGTGCCCAGCATGCTTCATCATTGGCTGAAGCACTGGGCAAACAATTTGAAGCTACCACCATTTTTTATCGCTTAGCGAGAGAGTGAGTGAGACCCTTCCCACATACAGACTTACTCCATAGCCCAGACACCACCTAGTAACTGCCCAAAACAAATCTATTTTCCCTGTAACAAACCATTCTTTCATTTTTGTACTGTACCCTCTTGTGTGTTGCCCCGACATTGCCCACAGCGTGACTCTAGCATAGCCGACCATGGTCTTGCTCCTCCTTGTTTCAGCCCGCTGCCCACTACCTTAAGGAAACAGCTTCTCTTCTGAACCACTTCCCAAAATGGAAATGCAAGTCAGTCAAAACCTGACATTAAATTGAAATACTTCAGCTTTCCTCTTCACTCAGTCCCTCACTGCACTTGTAAATAGCAAAAAAAAAAAAAGGAAAATACATTCAACAACTGCTCCTGCTTTCCACACAGTCAGTTTATCATTGCCCCCCACCTCCTCTGTAACTCCATCTGCCTGCTGACTCACCAGTGGCAAAATACATTTCTCCCTCAGCTCTCGATACCCACGATCATCAAACACCCACTCCGTCAGCAGAACAACATTTGCAGGCACAGTAGGAATCAATGCATTTAAGTGCAACACCATGGAGTAAAAGCTAAACATTTAGTCCGCTGCCCTGCCAAATGGAAGTTCTCACTTTACACTTCCAGCTTGTGCCTGGCAGGGTAGCGCAACATCACAACTTCCAAGTAAAAAAAAAAAAGACTCCTGCAGAAAAGAGAAAACAGTTTGTCTTTTTTTTAAGATTCAATAGATCTGCACAAAAAAATGTAATGTCTTGTTCTGAACGTGGTGGTGCATGTGAGGGGGGCTAGTAGAAGAGAATGACCTTGTTGGGGGGCAACAGGGCATATAACAGCACAAATGGACTACTTTACAACACAAACATGTTAACTCCTTTTTTGCTCTATTATTTTTTTTTATTTCTTTTTAATTAAATCCAATATACAAAATGCCACAGGTAGCCTATTTTCTTTCTTTTTTTTTCCCAAATCAGACCAGAACATATTTTCCATTTAGACAGATAGTAATTTTAGGAAATAGTTGCTCGTCATCATTTTTCAGAAAAAAAAAGAGGGGGGTAGTGCTAGGGAGCTTCAAGCACAATATCCTCCTCATGAATATTTATTAACTGTATTTAATATACAGATATGAATGGGCCTCTAGATAGACACACAGAAGGGTGTTCAGGACATGACATGGGTTAGTTGAGGTTCCCAAATCTTTATAAATCTTGCCAAGTTAAGTTCCTGAGAGTAAAAGATTCTCTCTAAGTTTCTGCAATCCATAACTAAGTTTGGCCAATTTACAATGGTTGAGGAGCTTTAAGTTTCCAATTTTGCAAGATTGTTTTTTGCATCTATTAAAAAGATATCCAGTACTCTACTTTTATTTTCCTCCTCATCCCTGCTATTCCCTAATTGCAGGAAGTATCTGCTCCCAAATATGATTATTCCAGAATCAAAAGTCACATCAAGGCCTAATACCTTTGGGGCACATACCATTATCTCTTCCCAAAATTTGAAGATTTGGGACAAATTATGAAGATATGGAGAAGTGACCCTATCTGATTCTGACATCTTGGGTACATATCCATGACTTGCATATTAAATTTACATAATCTTTTTGGAGTTAAGAATTCCTTGTGGAAAACATTATATTGAATTTAAGTCTGCTATTCTTGGAAACCTGGGGTACATTGGAAATTATCCTTTGCCACTTTTCTTTTGTGAGGCTAGGCACAATATCCTTATTCCAATTCAGGAATAATTTCTCCAGGAATTGTAGATTTTTTTCCTAGCATGCTCTATAAATTTGCCCAATTAATTTTTTTAACCAGATTAGAGCCAAGGATCTGTTCAATAGGTGAGCTGTTTGATTGCTCCAGGGATCCTCTCTTTGCCCTTATCAAGTGCCTGACTTGTAGGTACATAAGGAAGTAGCCCACTTCCATGTTAAATTTCTTTTTAAATATAGGGAAGTCCAAAAATTTCCCTTGTTGAAAGAAATGACTAATTTGCTGTACTTTTTTAACCTCTAAATCATGAAAAAGTTTATTTTTTTTTAAACTTGGTATGAATTTTAGGTAGGTATATGGGGATAATGTTCCCTTCCACCCTATGACTTTGTGGATTTCCTTCCAGATTTTTGTTGAAAGTTTGGTGGTTTGCAACATTGACACTTAATTCACTTTATTTACCAATCCAGCGAGCAGCCCCATTAGAACCTTACACCCCATTTTAAACTCTTCCATCAAGAGCCAACTTGGTTTCTCAGAATGAGAAAAGTAGAGTTTAGTCTGGGCTAATTAAGCAGCCAAGAAGTACCATCTAAAATTCAGCAGGTCTAATTCTTTTTTATCAACTGGAGCATATAGCTTATTCACCTCTATTCTAGGGGTTTTATTTTGACAAACAAAATTTCTTACTTCTTTTTCCAGTTTTTTGAATATGTTGTTTGGTATCCAGATAGGGCAATGCTTGAAAGAAAAAAGCTACCTGGGGAGTAAATTCATTTTCACAACATTCACTCTTCCAATTTTGGTCAAAGGTAGCAAAGTCCATCTTTATAAATCATTGGAGGCTTTTTTTAAATAAGTGGATTATAATTTGTACTAAATAAATCTTCTTGCTTCTGTATAATCCATACTCACAAATATTTACATTTTTTTGTGATGTCTAGGTTTGTTTGCATTTCAGTTTTGTAATAGGAAAATCTAATCTATATGGAAGGACCTCAGTTTTATTACTATTGATTTTAAAACCAGATAGTGCAGAAAAATTATCAATTAACTGCATTGCATAAGGGAATGAATGTAATGCCTTGTCCAAATGCAAAACAATATCATCTGCATAGAGTGACATTATCTGTTTTTGTCCAGTTATATTTATACCTTGAATTATATTATCTTGCCTAACAATTTGTGCAAATGGCTAAATATATAAGTCAAATAACAATGGGGAGCATGGACATCCCTGTCTTGTACCTCTATTTAACTGCCCAGGAGATGAAATCTAATTATTTGTTTTGATATATGCCATAGGATTTTTATATATTCATTTAATTACAGTACATTAATGAATCACTGCCCACATTCAAAGTTTTGTAATGCAAAATAAAGGTATTCCCATCCCACCCTATCAAAAGCCTTCTCGGCATCCAGTATTACGAATTCAGCACTGTCTGTGTCTGAGATTTCTATTATATTTAAAGTGTGGCAACATTGTCCATTAATTTTCTCTTCAGTATGAAACCCATCTGATCTGGAGGAATAATTTTGTTAATAACTTTTGCTAATATTCGTGTAAATAATTTATAATCACTGTTCAAAAGTGATATGGCCCTATATGATCCACATTTCTAGGGGAGCTTGTCTTGTTTTAGTATAAGAGTATTATAGTCTTGTGAAAAGGATAGGGGGTGGGCTATTCCCAACCATTATGCTGTTGAATACTAGGAGCATTATATGGGATAGTGATTCTTAAATTGTTTGTAAAATTCATTGCCAAAGCTATCTGGGCCTGGAGATTTATTGTTTGATAGTTCAGAGATAGCTTCATAAATCTATTGAATAGTAATCTGGGTTTCCAGATACCGCTGATCTTGCTTTGTTATTATTTTAAGATGTAAGATTGAGAAAAAGTCCTCAAACTTACGTCTGTTTACCTTATTTTCTTGTGTTTATAGTTTAGTAAATAATTGGCAAATGTTTCATATAACTTTAAGGGGTCTGTAATTTCCTGCCCCATCTCATTCTCCACTGAATCTATAGTATTTTGTGACCTTTCTGTTTGAAGTTGAAAGGCTAGTAGTCTATCTGGCTATCCCCCCAGTAAATAATATTTTGCCCTTGCTCTATTTTCAAATATACTTTTTACTTGATCTCTTAGAAGAAGAACTCTGTGGATACCCATGCCAGCTGAAATAAGATGGGCTTCTGCTTCCACAAGTTCTCTTTCTAACGAATCTAAGAGATGTTAATCAGCTTTATTCTTAAAGGATGCATATGAAATATGTGTACCTCTTAAGTATACCTTTAATGCATCCCAAACAACCCCTATATCAACTTCAGTTGTGCTATTCTCTTTAATAAAGTTATTAATTTCTACTTTAATCAATGAAATGAAAGTGCCTTCATTAAGAAGCTTGAAGTCAAATCTCCATTGTTTTTGTGCAGGTTTATACCCTTGCTGTTTAATAAAGAGCTGGACTGGGGCATGATCTGAAATATTAATTGTACCTTATTTTACATTGTCAAATTACCTTAATTGTCTAGAAATCATAAATAAATCTATTCTGGAGTGTGAGTTGTGTTAAACAGAATGAAAAGAAAACATTTCCTTTTCTGGATATAGAATTCTTAATGGGTCTACTAATCCCAGCCCTTCCATATAGTTTTTAATTAGTGATATCAACCTACATTTTCTTTCTTTGGTTCCTGGACTCCTATCTAGATGACTTACCAATATATTAAAGTCTCCTGTGACTATATAGGGTTTTGGAAATGTTGATATTTCACAGAACAATTGGTTAAAGAAATTTGGGTCTTCTTCATTTGGAGCATACATTGATACTAAAGTAAAGTAAAGCTGATTTTTTAAATACCCAGTATTGTATATATATACCCTGCTGATACCTATGCTGCGAGATAATAGAAAAGCCTTTTTTTTAGAAATGAAAATTGCTGTTCCTCTTAATCTGTTATTATAATAAGAAAAAGCAGTAACTGCTTTAAAAAGATTCTTAAAGTAAACAAAATCTTTATTTTCAAAGTGGGTTTCTTGTAATAAAAGGATCTCAAATTTTTTTTCTTCTACACTGGTTAATAATTGTTTTTTCTTTTTTTTTTCCAGTCCCTTGCACCCTCACATTTCATGTTACTATATTAATAGATCCATATTATGTTTAGAGATATCCACTCCCTTAAATCAAGACAATATTCATGAGGGCTTATACTAAAAACTCCCTGTAACATAATGCTTTCTAACTCCCTTTTTGTGGCTATTTCAAGAAACTTAGATTTACTCCACTTTATAAGATAGATAGCAACTCTTAAAACATCAGTTCTCTTCCTTTTTCTATAGGGTCTGAAATAAGTAAAAAAGCCATACTATTGTTTATCCCAGCCTACCCCTTCCCTTATCCTACCCCCTTCCCCTTCCTATCTAGACCACAAGGGGTAGGGAAATTCCAGATTGTTAACTCTGGGGTGGTTCTTAGCCAAATTCCCAGAATAGTATACACTATTTGTACTGCCTTAAATATTTGATCCTTCCCTTTATCCCTTGTCAAGGTCCCCCCCCCCAATGCAGGATAGCTGGAAAACATCTAGTGTACTGTCTGACACCAGAAGTACCACTGCTGGAATGTCCTGAGGCATCACCATCATGCTATAGGAGGAGAGTCTAATAAACTGAAACCTCTCTCTATTCTTAACTAATATAGTGGCAGCATCAGGGCTAAACCTTTTTTCTTCTTCCCCAATCACATGGCTTAGCTATATGTATCAGAGTAGAACACCCCCGTCTTTATTTCAGGAAGTATATTCATCCCTAATAGGGTGTAGGGCATGGAGGGACCTCCAAATAATAAGTAAAGTATAATAAATATATGCATAAGCACATTTTTTTTCTTTTTTTTTTTGTATATTATTCAGATATTTTCTTTGATTTCCTTTCCTCAATGAACCAATTTCAAATTTGCTCTTATCTTTATCTCCCATCAGTCATTCTTTTATAGTCCTTTCAGCTTCTGTGGGTGATAGAAAAATATGCCCTCTGCCTTGGTACCACACTTTTAGTTTCGCTGGTGGAATCATTAAGGATCTAATGTTCCTTTTTGTTAATGTGCTTTTAGCATTTGCAAATGCTTTTCATTTGTTCAGAATTTCATACGGCAAATCAGGGAAGACCTGTGCATGCACACCAGCGATTTTGATGTCATTCTCCATCCTGGCCTTCTTTAAAATTGCTTCTTTGTCTTGATAGTGGTGAGGCCTAAGGAAAATGAACCGAGGTTGAGATCCCAAGTAATTTGGATTCTTTGCATCCCTATGCTCCCTGTCCAATTCCACTTTTTTTCTGGGTAGGGCCTATTAAGGGCTTCAGTCAGAGCTTTTTCAAAAAATTCCACTGGGTTCTCCTTTCCAAACCTTCTGAACTCCCCAATATCAGATTGCATCTTCTATTTCTTGTTTCCAGCTCTTCAATCTTTAAACGTAATTTTTCTAGTTCTTCAGAGTGTAAGTCTTTTTTTTTGAATTTGGACTATTGTGTCCTCGATCGTACTGACTCTTTCTTCCAGCTCTGAGGTCCTGGTAGTTAAAGAACTCATCTTCTGTGCCAGCTCTGAGACCAAGCCTGTCAGCTCAGTGATTCAGTTTTTCAAGCTGCTAAAACTCTCTCTAATCTCCTTCAGTAATAGGCTGGAGTCTTCATTTTGTACCTGTGCCATTACACCCTGCTGTTTATTCCCCTCTTCCTGCAACTGTGAACCGGCTACTGTTTCTCCTTCTTCTATTACAGCTTCAACCTTATCGTGTAACAGGGGAGATTTGTCTGTCTGATGATTCAAAGAACCAGACTGGTCAAAAAGTGCAGGGAATCCCCCACAAGGCATGGATTTAGTATCTGCTGTTCCCGTAGTGAGACTAGACATTCCCAAAGCTGTAGGTAAGGAAACAGAGGCTGAAGAATCTACCTTTTCAACTAGTTTCAGGGTCAGGTTTGGATTTGGAGATTTAAAAAAAAATTAAACAAATTCTCCAAAGCTCTTTTATGTTCCACCAGAACTTTTGTGTCATTCAATTCTTTAGCAGGCCTCCCACGCTTTCTCTGCCACGCCTTTTCTGCTGGGCTATGAGTTTCTTTTTGAGTGTGTGCATGCCAAGGTCTGTGAGACATCTCCCTCCCCATGTCATTTATTGTGGCTTAGCTAGCAAAAATACTCCCACAGCAACAACAATTTTTCAAGTTACTGAGAGTCTTTGTAGGAGGGAAATTACACTGGGCATACTCACAGATCCCTACAATGTACCTCGGAGGGCCCGATTGCCAGAATAGGCCACCCTAAAACTTTTAAACTCTTCTTTCTTCCTTTTCCACAAATCATAAAGTTAGATAAAGCTGAAATAAGAAATCAGAGTACTCATCTATCTTTGTTCTCCATTTTCTCAGCTCTTTAGGTCCAGGTTCCTTTCAATGCAAGCCTCCTCTCTTCTTTTCAGCAGCAGCATGTCTGCTCAGCCGAACAGCATTTCCACCATCCTGTCACCTCCACAGAACTCAGGTAGCCTATTTTCTAAGTGCAGTAATACCCTCCTGGGTGGGTGTTATTGGGAAATACTGGACCATCCAGGGACTATGAGGCCTCCGCCTGTGGCATTGAGCCTCATTACACCCCTGGGCAGTCTGGTATTTCCCAGTAACACCCACCCTGTCGGGTATTATTGCTTATGTGATTTACATGCTATTTGTTTACACAGGATAGCCTAGCTGGGATACCACACCTAATTTCCTGTGGGATACTGCTTCTACTTAGGGCAGCATGCTGCCACTTACCTGTAGTACCACTGGGATTTTGATAAATTATTGTTTTAACTTAAAATCAGAAGTGCTGACCTGGTGGCACTGAGGATTGAGGCACTGGATGCCACACCTTGTGCCATGCTGGCAACCCATGTTCTGGAATGAGCTTGGGCCACTGGAGTTGGCATAGGGAGGGCTGGTAGAGGATTGTAGCAGCTGCTGTGCTGCTCTTCTCTCCCAGATCAGGGAGGCTAGTCACCTCACTCTCGACTGACACCCAGTGAAAGTTGGATGTGAGGTCAAGAGAGGTCCAAGGGACTGATGTATGTTGGGCAGGGTGAAAGGAGCACGTGATTTCTGGAGAGAGAGAGATGGGAGAAAAAACACAAAAAATCCTATGTCTCCCAATGGCTGTAAGTGATGGTCCCTGTTGCCCTGGAACCCTGCTCCTTGTGGATCCCCTGTGGGGGAGAGGATGATGGAGTTGGGAGCTGAAGGGGACCAGCGAAAGGCACAGGTGGCCATGGGGGATAAACAGCTATATTAAAAAAAAGTCAGGAGAGAAACTCAAATATTTCATACATGCTGTTACTCAGTAAAGCTAGTTTTAGGCCATTTGGACCCGATTTTGACACACTTTAACAGTTCCCTTGTTCGATACACAGTAGCTGCTTTAACCACATGTCATGGATTGGAATACTTTACATGTCATGTAGAGCAGGAAAGCCTGTCATATGCGATTACACCATGTTCATGTTATCCTATACTGCAGTTCTAACACACCCAGGCTACTCCTCCTGACCTTGCCCGGCCCACTGATGGTCATCATCTCCATCCAGAAGAGCCATCATGAATTTCTAACATAATAGATAAGACAGCATAGCTAACTGCATCATTATGAACTTAGTTGTACGCTGAAGAATACATTGAAACTAACTCTTTCAAGACATGAGCAAAGCAACTCAAACTAATGCATGGGTCCCTCATCCTCTGGCAGTATTCCAAGTGCTTTTCAAGCATATTCCCATACATGTAATCCCACCAGTGTGATTTGATCTTGGTGTCCTTGTCCCCACAGGTGCTGTCATGTTCTAATCAGGCTGGTCTGTACAAGCACGAAGAAACACAGGAACAGAATCTGCTGTCAGAAAAAAGCCTATTGGCCATCATGTCTGCCCATTTCTACCTAACCAATGTTGAATTAAAGAGCTCTGGAGGCTCCTTACTCCCCTACCCCTCTCTCTTTCTGGTGCAGTCTTTACCAAGCCCTTGTATCTATCCCACCCTTGTTTGAATCCCCCCACTTGTTTTGCACAGACTACCTCCACTGGCAGCTTATTCCACCCCTTCACCACCCTCTCCATGAAAGAGAACTTCCTGATATCTCATAAAATTTCCCCCACCACTTTAAGCTTCATGGAGTTTACCCTGGTATGTGTGTTTCCACACAGTCTGAACAATTCCCAGCTATCCACTTTATTTACCTTGTGCAGGTATTTGTATGTTTTAGTCATGTCCCCCCTCTCACTTCCCTTCTCAAGTGTGTACATGTTCAGATCTGCCAACCCCTTCTCATACATCCTTTTCTGCTGTCCCTGAGTAACCCCTTCCCTGGCACTGTGGTCTGGAAAGAGAAGAAGAGCTACTATCCCTGCCTTGTCAGCTCAGACCAGCTCAAACAAGGTTGAGGGGCCTGGGTTCAGATTCTGATGGAAAGAAGGGGGTTCTTTCCCAAAGGTTAGGTAAATTATGCGGTGCCTCCACCCAGAATAAATATAAAGTGGGTCAGATGTTGTTTTTAGCAGTACAGCCCTCCAGGATGCTTTACCTACCCACCTCCCCTTACAGTCATCCCAAACACATGACATACCTGAAGCCAAAAATCAATATTCCATAAAATTTGCAATTAAAGGCTCCAGCTAATAATATGCTCACATGTCAGATATTGTTCCAAAACAATAAAGCACACTTATTTACATGGGAGAGGGCTAGGAAAAGTAAATTGGAATGAAGTTAACAACATTGAGATTCATTTTTTGCATGTTTGAAAACATTCACCTTTCAGGTAACACATTGTTAGTGCTCACCTCCCACCAGCATTTCTCTTCAATCATCACAGGTGTTAACCATATTACCCACTCCTAAACTTGTACCAGTATAACCCTGAGTCCTATCTGGGTATCCAGGTTCAAGTTTTAGGCCTGTATGATGCAGCTGGTTGGCCTGCAGTTGGTGCACTTTAAAATCAGAATAACAACCCCATAACCCCAAAGGCCATGCAGTTGCTTAAATGGCACATTAACTGTTATTTCTTTAAAACTTTCCATGCCGTGTGGCGTAACTTGAAATTAAACTATGTACAATTCCCCAATGGGAAGGACAATCCCTACATTTACTCACAATGCTGCAGACAAACTCTGGTAGCATTGAATCTGTAGCTCTGGGTTGGATGGAACTTGCAAAATATCCGAAGACTTGGAATACTTGAGACATGACACAGGCATCTTGCAGCTTGGAACACTGAGGCATGATGAAGCAAGCATATTGCAGCTTGGGTTGCATGAGATGAAGGATGCTGGTCTTCACCTGTCAAACCTTTTCAAACTTCACCGTGACGGCCTTTGTAAACAGTGTTCACTTGACTGGCCTGTATCTTCTCTCTGATGGTACCCAGGATGGGAGGGGTGACAGGTAGCTTTAGTCACCCTGCAGGTTTCACTCAATACTGCAGTCTCTCATAGCTTTACAGTTAATTGTTACTTCAGTTTAAAAGTAATCTGCCGTCACCTCATGTGACTGGAAAGGCAATTTCGACCACCTAACAGCATGGCAGCTGTGGCCCTTTCCTTTCAGCACACAGTCTCGGAGTTCAATTCTATAGTCCCCTTATGTGACTGGAAAGGCAATTTTGACCACCTAACAGCGTGGCAGCTGCGGCCCTTTGCTTTCAAGACACACAGTCTCTGACTAACAGAAAACACATGTTTCTCTTTCATTTTTTCTCACCGTGCAGGTGCTGATGAACAAGAAGAACAACTCACCAATCAGGTGCCGCATCAGTTGCAGTTTCCATCACACTGGAAATTCAGGCAGGCTCATTTGGGCATTCAGTGGCTGTGCAGGCACCCAAAAGACCTTCACACTTTAACAGACCTCACAGGCATCTGGGCAATTCCTCTTCCTTCAGTAAGCCCAGCCAATGACCTAGATTCTGCTTCAGATATGCCTTTGTGCTGGAAAACACTTTCTTTCCCATTAGTGGGAGACATGAAAAAATTACTCACCTTAGTAATTGTGTTTCTTCTAATGGAGTCTTGCTGTATTCTGACTATTGCAGTTAGCCCCAGCATTCAAACTGCCCTGGAGAGTAGAGGGTTAATTTCTATGCAGAGCATAGAACGTTGAGCTCGAGCTCGGTTCAAACTTCTGTCTGCTGCACTTTGAAGCATAACTGTCAGATTCTTATGAGCTAATACTAACTACTATGTGGAAATTGTAACATTTTTACTAGCCAAATGGCAACCAAATATTTTGGATCCCCAAAAGACTCAAGTCAAGACATCAAAAATCAAAAACCAGGTAGTGAGCAACTTAAGACTGTTAAATTAATAATATAATCCATTCCCCCTCTCTAAAAGGAGGGAGTACCTAAATGCACCTCTGGGGTGCAACACTGCACCCGCCAGCCCACTTCCCAAAAATAGATTCTGAAAGGGGAGGTAGGGAAGGAGGTCAGAATACAGCAAGACTCCATTAGAAGAAACATAATTACTAAGATGAGTAATTTTTTCTTCAAACAACATGAAGTCTTGCTGTATTCTGACTATTGCAGACTACCAAGCAGTACCTCCATGAAGGAGGGAATCGAACCTACCTTTGGAATAGGCTCTGCAGTACTGCTGTACCAAACCAAGCATCAATACTAGCCTGGATGTCCAGGCAGTAATGCTTGGTAAATGTATGGACTGTTTTCCAAGTGGCTGCTTTACATATCTCTAGCAAAGGAATATCCCTGGCTGCAGCCAGGGAAGCAGCTGTACCTCTAGTTGAATGAGCCTTCAGGCCTGAGGGAGGTATTTTGCCTAGCTTCCTATAACAGAATTGAATACAAGAGACAATCCACCTGGCAATAATTCTCTTAGTGGCAGGTTTGCCCTTACCCACTTCCCCATAAGTGAGAAACAACTGAAGGGAGTCAAACCTGTGAGCCTTAGTATGCTCAATGTAGTAACTAAGAGCTCTTTTAACATCTAAACTGTGTAAACTTCTTTCTCCTGAAGAAGAATGATCAGTGAAGAACACAGGAAGAGACATAGATTGGTTCAGATGAAAATCTGAAACCACTTTAGGTAAAAGCCTCCTATTAGCTCTAAGGACCACCTTATCTCTATGGAATGAGATAAAATCAGGCTCCACTGATAGAGCTTGCAATTCACTGATATGCCTGGCAGAGGTAATAGCTACCAGGAACACAGTTTTCCAAGTCAAGTACTTAAGCTCTGCTGAAGACAAAGGCTCAAAAGGGGGTTGTAGAAGCTGAGCAATGCAAACATTAAGATCCCAAGCAGGGGTAGGATCCCTAAAGGGGGGATTGGTATGAAGCAATCCCTTGAAAAATTTACAGAATACAGGGTGAGATGACAGTAAGGGAGGCTTTCCCACTGACAGAAAAGCAGAAACAGCTGACAAATGTACTTTGAGAGTAGCTGGTCTGAGGCCTAGGCCATTAAGATGAACCATATAATCCAGAACTGTAGACAATTCAGCAGTGTCTGGGGATATCTGCTTCTTGGAACACCAAATGCTGAATCTTTTCCATTTGGAGTTGTAAGTTTTTCTGGTGGCAGGCTTTCAATAGGCTTTGAGAATATCCAGACCCCTTGGGACAGATGCAAATCTACATACTCTAACTCTTCAAGAGCCATGCCTTGAGATTCAGAGACCGAAGACTGGGGTACCAAATCCTCCCCTGAAAGGAGGTTAACAGGTTGTAATTCCTGGGAAGAGACAGGGGAAGATGGACTGCTAGGGACAGCAACAGAGGGTACCAAGGCTGCCTGGCCCAGTCTGGAGCAATCAGAATCACTTTGCAAGGTTGTAACCTTACCTTGACCAGAACCTTGAACAGTACAGGAAAGGGAGGAAAGGCATTTAGAAATGTCCCTTCCCAGTTCAAAATCAGAGCATCCAGAGGGACTGAGCCCAAGACTGGGGGTCTGCAACAAAACAGAGGAAGTTGGTGGTTGTCTGGGGCTGCAAAGAGATCTATCTCTGGAGTGCCCCAACTTGAAAAAATCACTTTCAACACCAAAGGGTCCAGGGACCATTCATGATGGCCCTGGGAGATCCTGCTCAATGCATCTGCTAGCACATTGTCCTTCCCTGAAAGGTGGACTGCTATCAGAGAGATCTGCAGAGAATAAGCTAGGGAACACAATTTCATGGCTTCCATGCACAAGACCATGGACCGAGTGCCTCCCTGCTTGTTGATATACCACATGGTGGTGGTGTTGTCTGTCCTGACCTCAACCACCTTGTTCTGCACTGACTGAGAGAAAGCTTGCAGGGCCAGAAAGACCACCCTGAGTTCCAAGAGATTGATATGAAGAAGGGATTGCTGTGGGGACCACAGTCTCTGGGCTGTGAGAGCCCCCAGATGGGCTCCCCGCCCCAATAGAGAAGCATCCATGGTTAGGACCACAGAGTGAGACTGAGTGACAAATGGGACTCCTTGCCTGAGGTTGCCCTGATCCTGCCACCATTGGAGAGCCTGGATCAGAGTCTGGGTCACTGGAACTAGTTTGGTTAGAGAATCTTTTTTCTGAGACCAAAATGCCCTCAGGTGAAACTGAATGTCCCTCATCTGAAATCTGGCCCCTTGGACCACTGCTGTAGAAGCTGCCATGTGGCCCAGCAGTTGAAGGAAGTGCCTTGCTGGCTGAGAGACCAGAAGGTGGAATGAAGAGGCCAGCTCTACAATAGCTCCTTGCCCTTTCCAGGGGAAGAAAAGCTCTTGCTTTGACTGTATCAAACTCTGCCCCATGAATGTGAGGAGCTGTACAGGCTCGAGAACTGACTTGGGAAGATTGCAAAGGAATCCTAGGGAAGTGAGCACTTGCCGAGTCACTTGAAGGTCTGACTTGACTTGGTCTGGGGACTGACCCATAATGAGCCAGTCATCCAGGTATGGAAATATGGAAATATTTTTCCTTCTTAAAAAGGCCACTGCTACTGCTAGGCATTTTGTGAATACCACTGGAGCTGATGTCAGGCCGAAGGGCATAGCTTTGAACTGATAATGGCCTGAAGGCAATTCGAACCTGACGTACTTTCTGTGGGAGCACCTGATGGGAATGTGAAAGTAGGCATCTTTTAAGTCCAGGGAGGCTAGCCAGTCCCCTGACCTCAGAGAGGGAAGGCTTATTCCCAGAGTCACCATTTTGAATTTTGGTTTTAAAAGATGTTTGCTCAGGTATCTTAAGTCTAGGATGGGTCGCCACTCCCCTGTCTTTTTTGGGGTAAGGAAGTACCTGGACTACAGATCTTTGCCCCTGTGCAATGTAGGAACTCTCTCTACAGCCTTTAGAGCCAGTAGAGATGAAACCTCTGCCTCTAGGGCAGTGGTTTCGGAGATGCTTGCAGGTGGAAAAGATCTGGCCCTCAGCTTTGGAAATTTCTTGAAGCTGAGAACCAGCCCCTGGCTTACCACCTCCAGGACTCACTTGTCTGAGGTAACAGACATCCAGTCCTGGATGAAGAAAGCCAGCCTGACTCCTATAGGAATGGAGGAGTCAACCCGGGCTGACACATCAGGGTGTCTGACTGGCAGGAGCCTCAGGTTGAGGGATGGATGCAGCCCTGCTCTTCCCCCTTCTGCCTCTCCCTCTGAAGAACCCCCTCTGAGGAAAGGGAGAAGAGGCCTGTGCTTGGTAGAAAGGCCTATGAAAAGGCTTGCACCTGCCCCTAGCCTGCTGTCTTTGAGGAGTTGTCTGCCTTTCCTTGGCCTGTGCACTCCTATAGTGGTCCTGTACTCATCCATCTTTTTCATGTAATTCTCTGTCTGCTCCCCAAACAGAGAATTACCCACCACAGGGAAATCCATGGTCCTAGCCTGGGTGTCCTGTGAGAGACTAGTACATCTGAGCCAAGCCATTCTCCAAAGAGCCACAGATGTAGACATGACTCTAGATAACACATCATTGGAGTCCACAGCAGTATGGAACTGTACCTTAGATGCCTTAATCCTATCAGCAGCCACCCCCTCCAGCTCCGAGGCTAGCTGAGGGGAGGTCTATTTAATCAGTGGCAGGACAGTGTCCCACCTGGACTTCTGGTACCTGGCTGAATAGGCCATATAATTAGCCTGCCTGAGTCCCAAGATGGATGCCATGTACTGTTTCTTTGCCATGGCATCCAGCTTCCTAGAGTCTTTATCTGGGGGTGTGTGTGAAGCCAAGGGCATATTAGCCTTATCACAGGCTGCAGCCTGCACAACCCCAACATGGCTGCATTGTTGATACAAGTACTCTGTACCTGAACCTAATAAAGTGTACCTTTTGTCCATCCTTCTGTTGACAGGAGGTACAGAATTTGGAGTTTTTTAAATCTTTTGTGTCTGTTTCCCAAAAGACTTATGAAGGGGAATAGACAGTCTCATGGACTCTGGGATGTCCATCATCTCCACATAATCAGGTTCCTCTTGTTCCTCTACAGCTTCTTCCACAGGGGACTGGAGGGTTTCTGCCACTTTCCCGTAAAACATGTAGTGGGAAGGGGACTCAGAGAGCCTAGGAGGGGAAATACCAGAAGGCCTGTCTGGGGAGATGTCCGGTTCAATGGGCTCAACCAGACCTCCCACACCATAATCATCATCATAATCTTCATCCCCTTCAAATCTGGTTCATAGAAGTCTTCGGGGCATAATCTTGAACCGGAGGAACCGACCAATCCAAATGCCTGCCAGAAGGCACCGGATCAGATGGAACTGGAAGAAGCAATTCTACAATCCTTATCGCATTGGCGATCTCTTTGGCGGTCGGAAAATGGGTCTCTGGATCCGAACCAGCAGATTTTTCTTTTCTTTTTCTTTTTGTAGGAACTGATCCCTCAGGATCGGCTCTCCTCTTGCCTGAAGAAGTATCTCCCTGGTCAGAGGGCACTACCTCAGGTTCGGTCGGAACCGAACCAGGCTGGCCATCCGGGTCAGCGGACTTCACGGCCTCCTTATCCCTGAGCCTACCTAATCTTTTTTCCAGAGTAGACTTAGAGAAATTTTTACAGATTTGGCAGTCTGAATTGAGGTGATCAAACCCCAGACAATAAATACAGGTGGTTTGGGGATCAGCCTTAGCAAAGACCTCCCCACTCACACTGCAGTGTTGAAACCCAGTGGGCCCGGTTTTTCTTTTGGGTTTCTCAGACATAGCCATCCTAACCACAAACTTACCCTTTTTATGGCAAACAACCAGGCAAGACACCCTTATCGGTTTCTAATCATGTCACGGGTATTGGAAAAAAACACAATAAAATGCAGTTTTTTTAAAACCGATAAGGACCAGTAACCACACTCTAAGTTTAATAACAAAGACAGAATATATAAATCACTAAACGTCCGGTTCAGCCGAACCGGTCAAAAAATACATTTTTACAATTTCCACAAGTTTACTATGTCTAGTTCACTAACTATTACTTACTGTACGACAGACAGAGCTCTGAACCGAAACGTGCAAAAAATAATTGGTAAAACCGAGGACTTTAACCGACTTTTGAACCATGAGCAAAGGAAAAATCTCTGGAGCGGCCGTTCAGTTAGGTGGAGTAAAGAATCTGACAGTTGCGCTTCAAAGTGCAGCAGACAGAGGTTTGAACCGAGCTCGAGCTCAACGTTCAATGCACTGCATAGAAATTAACCCTCTACTCTCTGGGGCAGTTTGAATGCTGGGGCTAACTGCAATAGTCAGAATACAGCAAGACTTCATGTTGTTTGAAGCAGGCACTTCCTGGGCTTTGTGGGCTGTGCAAACCCCAGGCAGTCCCTTTATTTCACTCAAGAGAATATCACAACTGTCAAGCAACTTCTCTGTCTCAGACAATTACATTTCTTTCTTTGAACTAGAGCACCTTCCAAGCATTGGTACTCATACTCCACTGCAATTCTTAGGCATTTCTATTTCTTTTTCCCTTACAGGATCAGAGAGTGGGGGCAGGAGCCCTCCTCCCTCAGGAGGGGGCTCCAGTCAACACACACTGACTGAATTCAAACTCTCATGTCAACTAACTGAATAGAAGTGAGCTGATTGTCTCACATCATAAGCTTCACAAAAAAAAACACAATATCTGATTGGTTGAACAGAACAATGGGGGAAGCCTGGCATCTGCTTAATGGTGATGCCATCTGTCAGTCCCAGCAAAGGCAGTTAATGGGCTTCCTTGATGCCCTATTGACTGGCAATCTTGGTGGCAAAAGCTGGCACCAACTTCTTTTTCCAGGAGCCTTCACAACAGCTCCTTGGGATCCTGGTGTTCTGATTAGTGGTTAGCGGTCACAAGACTGGCAAAACATGTCTGCCAGTTAAGCATTTTATGCAGTGCCCTAGATTTGGGGGAATTGTTTTGGGGCTGTTGAAACTTTAAAACCTAGTTTGGTGTGCTTTTAGTGGTGGTGTGTTCCTTTACTGTCTTTACTTGGAATTGTTTTGAGGCTGCTGAAAATGTAAAATCTAGTTTGGTGTGCTTTTAGCAATGCTGTTTTCCTTTGCTGTCTTTACCTGTAATTGTTTTGATGCTGTTGAAAATTTAAAACCTAGTTTGGTGTGCTTTTAGTGGTGCTGTTTCATAGTTATATAGTTGTTTACAAGTTCAGGAGGCAGGGCCTATTATTGAACTTGCCACCCAAAGGAGGTTTTAGTTATCTACATATTCAAATGTACTATTACCCATGTGTTTGTCTAATGCATTTTTTAAAGATATCCATAGTTTTACTCTCAACTATAGAGACTGGTAGTGTCTTCCATAAATTAACTATTCTCTGGGAGAACCATCAAAGTCTTTTCTTTGTTTGGCAGTTTGCTCCTTTTAGTTTCATATTGTGTGATCTTGTATGTGATATGCTAAATTTTCTTTCTATACCTAGGGTTTCTATTAATCCTGGTTCTTGAAGTGCTTTGAAAATCATACATAGGTCACTTCTAAGATGCCTATATTGGACTGAATACAGGCCAAGTATTTTCAATCTTTCTCCATAGTTTTTATCAGACATGCCATTAAGTTTTTTGGTCGTTTTCCTTTGAACTCCTTCTAGTTGTTTATTTCCATGTATTGTGGTTGGTGCACAAAAAGGGGCACAGTAATCCAGATGAGATCTCACTAGACTAGTATATAATGGCAGAATTACCTGTGATTGTCTACTTTTAATATTTTTCCATATATAACCCATTATACATTGACATTTTTTTACTTTGAGTATTGTATTGTTTTCAAAGGTTAGCTTACTGTCTATGTTTATTCCGAGGTCCTTCTCATTATCTGTTATTTGGAGTTTTTCATTATTTAGTAGGTACTCTTTTTTCAGATTGTTATGACCAAAATGCATTACTTTATACTTCATCTCATTAAATTTCATTTTGTTATTTCTCGCCCAAATTTCTAAAGCATCTAATTCTTTTTACAAGGTATCTGTTGCTTCAGTATTAACAATACTTCCAATTTTACAGTCATTGGCATATTTAGATAGCCATATATAATCTGATGGCTGCATTGATGTTAATAGGATATTGAAAAGAACAGGGCCTAATACTGAACCCTGGGGAACTCCGCTTGTGATTTCAACACATGATGATAAGGCTCCCTTAACTGAAGTACGTTGTTTACGATTGGATAACCACGAATCAATCCAGTTAATTAAGATATATGGGAAATTTTGTTTAACCAGATGTTCCAAAAGAATTTTATGCGATACTCTATCAAATGCCTTAGCTAGGTCCAGGAATACAACATCCACCGAAAGTCCCTTATCTAATGCAGCACTCACATTCTCGAAAAAGTTTAATTGGTTTGTTAAACATGACCTTCCTTTTCTAAAGCCATGCTGTGTTATATCATATAAATTATAGTGATTGATGTGTTCTTCAAGTCTATGTAATATTAGTCTTCCAAAGGTTTTCTCTGTAACAGAAGTCAAACTTATAGGCCGATAATTAGAAACTTCAGATTTATTTCCACTTTTATATATAGGCACAACTATTGCTTCCTTCCAATCTAATACACTTTCTCCTGCCTCAAGTGATAGATTAAATAATTTACACAATGGGCCAGATAAACAAGAGGAGGTTTATTTTAGGAAGAATGGATGTATCCCATCAGGTCTAGTTGATGATGAAACTTTTAATTTTTGTAGTTCTTCTATAGTTTCATCTACTGTAATTGGTTCAACCATTATATAGTTATAATTTGCATTTGGATTATTGTTAAACTGTTCTTTGTTTGAGAAGATCTTATGAAAGTACTTAATGAATTCCTCTGCTATTTTTATTTCATTACTTATTGTTTCTGAATTTGTAAATAAAGGACCTATTGTTGCTTTGGAGCCTCTCAGTGAGCCAATATAGTTACAGATTTTTTTTTTATTATCCATTGTATCATTGGCTAGTTTATTTTCCATGTTCCTTTTAGCATTTTTAATTTCTAGCTTCAGTTTATTGCCATCATTTTTGTACTGTTCCCATTTTTCTTTTGATGGTTGAGCTTTATATTTCTTATAAGTTTTTTGGTTTTTAGTGATCAATTTTTTATGTTATAATTCCACCACGCAGGATTCCGATATCCCTTGTATTTTTTCCTATTTGGAACCCATTTATCTATACAGTATTTAAGTTTGGTTAGTAGACTATTCCAGGCTTGATGTACCGTAAGTTCAGTCCACTCAGAGTTCCAATCCCATGTGTTCAAGTGTTGAATAATTTTTGTATAATCTGCTCTAGTAAAATCTTTAGTTATGGTGTTCCCTTTTGTATCTATGACTTTGACTGGATGTGAAACATAATCATGTTGTGATCGCTGTTTTCTAGTGGCTCTAGTATTTTGATGCTGTTTACTAAAGTCCCCATATTAGTTAGAACAATATCAATGTTATTGTTATTTTTAGTGCCTTCCTGTATGATTTGATCCAGATTTTGATTAACTGTAATATCTACGAATTCTTTCTCAATATTTCCCTTCCCGTTATGTGTTTTCCAGTCGATATTGGGGAAGTTAAAGTCACCCATTAGAATGTAATTAGTTTTTGGCTTGAAATGATTAATTAGGTTTAGTAATTCTATGTTCTGGTCTTTATTTAGATTTGGAGATCTATAGGCTAGTCCAATACATACGTTTAGTGATGATAAACTAATCTCTGTCCTTATTATTTCACTTTCATAATTTGTTTGTATGGTATCTTGATATGTGTACTCTTCAGAGATGTATAATATGATTCCTCCTCCTTGTTTATCCTTCCTATTTTTAGTTATTTTATTGAATCCTGATATATCATTATTCCAACTATCGTCATTGAACCAAGCTTCAGTGACCCCACAGATAGAGATTTTTCTTTGTGCAAAATATATCTTAATTCATCCATTTTATTTGACAAACTTCTTGCATTTAATAGTAACACTTTTATATCCCTTTTTTGTTGTTGGTGAGTAAAGTTTTTAGTTGTTACTATATTGTATTGTGACTCAGTAGTTGTAGTTCTGGTCTGTATTTATACACTCACATTTTCTGTTGGGATCCCCCCCAGTCTAGTTCAAATGTTTGTCCAACGAACAAATAAAATGCTGACTAAGTAAGTCACTTCCTTTTTTGTTTAAATGTAGTCCGTCAAACTAAAGGAATTCATCTCTTAAGTAGAAATCTTCCCAATGAGTCAAACCCTGGATCCTTTGTTTAAGAGTCCAAGTTCTCAACCAGTTATTAAATTTATGGATTTTTTGGTTGATTCTAGGGGATGCTTTTGGTATAGGAAGAACTTCAGAAATTATGATTTCACAACCGAGATTAGTTAATCTATTAGTTAATGCCACCATGTCCAGTTTTATTTCTTCAAGGGAGTCTTTGTACATGGTGTTAGTACCGGCTTGTGTGAGGACAAGGGGGTTGTGACCTAGTCCATTTACCATTGCTTTGCACATCCTGGTTAAGTCAGCAATTTTTGGCCCACTGAAAGCTGATAAGGTCCTGTTTGATTTGTGTGGGTTACATATATTCCTGTCTAGTCTTTTGATCATAGAGTCCCCTATTACCAAGGGGTTCCTATGGTTAAGCTGTGTAATATTATCTGCTTCCATGTTAACACGGTTGTTATAGTTGTGGTTTTCCTCAGTAGTTTGGATAATCGATCTATTAATTCCATTAGTGTCTGCTGTAGTAAGGAGTTCTGCAGTCCCTTGTATTAAGGTGGTATTTTTTGGGGTATTTTCAAAGTTGGTTTCTAGTCTTTCAAGTATTGAATATCTATTTGTTAAGGGAATTTCGAATGTTGTAGCATGCCTTCCGTTTTTTTTTGCAGGTTTAGTGTATTGGATGTTGTACCACTCTTCGTCCCCATCTGGTGTCACTTCCTCCTCTCTAGTTCTTTTATTATTTTTCTTATTGTTTGAATCTAACTCTTCTGTCCCTATTGAACAAGGGTCTGAATATTCAGGGGTTGTATTAGTAATGATCGGATTAGGCATGGGTGTCAACATAGAAAGGGTAGGGGAGGTGTCCTTGTGCCCAGTATTAAGTAATGTACCAAGTCTTTGTGACATATTTTGTTGACTAGATTCTAGTTGTAGTAATCTGCCCATAAATGAGTTTAATTTGTTTATTAGATCATCATTTTGTATGCATTTTATACATTTGAACATATCTATTGGGATTTGCTTTGTTAAAAGGTACATTAGGCAGATAGTACATTGTATGAGACTTTCATCTTCTTTCACTGTTAGTACATTGGCCATTTTGTATATATGATGTCCCTTAATCACTATCTGAAGTTATTAAATTACTGTAGTTAACTGTCCAGTGTTTAATTATATATTCCAGTAGTCAAACTCTAATAAACGTTGCCAGAGTATTATTATCACTGAGAGTTACCTTCCTTCATATGTTTGTCACACTGATGTGTTATGTAGATGTCTCTTTAAACCCTCAAAACATGCCTAACACGTGCAGATACGCGTGTCTTTGCACGTGTCTTTGCTTGCAGCGACACGCGGTTGCCCTACTCAGGCTTGCCCTGCTCGATGCTGGGCTGTGTTTATATTCCCTAGATGACCCTGGAAGTGTTCCTTGGGACACCAACAGCACAGGAGCAATGAGTGATAAAAATCACTTTTTTGTTGTTAAAATCACGCAATCAGGCTCTACAGCCCTTAGTAACCCAAGTATTAATAATTATGTCAGTTACAATTTTTACAGTGGGTGGACAATGAGGGTCGACCCCTCTTCCTGTTTAGCCTGTCAGTGTGGTAACAGGGCTCCAAAGGCTCGCGTTATAGTGAGAGTCACAAATGCAATGTACACACAATTTAAAAGGTGTATATATAAAATCAGATTCATTCAGCAACTGGTAGCTCTATGAAATAGCAATCTAGTGATTTCCTCACCACTAGCCAAAGTTTTTATTCCCTAGATGACCCCAGAAGTGTTTCCTGGGGTCACCGAGTGCACAGGAGCAACGAGTGATAAAAAACACTTTTTTGTTGTTAACATCATGCAATCAGGCTGCACAGCCCTTAGTAACCCAAGTACAGTTCAAATAATTATATCAGTTACAATTTTTACAGCAGGCAGACAATGAGGGTCAACACCTCTTCCTGTTTAGCCTGTTGGCATGGTAACAGGGCTCCAAAGGCTCTCGTTATAGTGAGAGTCACAAATGCAATGTACACGCAATTTAAAAGGTATATATATAAAATCAGATTCTTTCAGCAAGTGGAAGCACTATGAAATAGCAATCTAGCAATTTCCTCACCACTAGCCTGAGTTTTTATTCCCTAGATGACCCGGGAAGTGTTCCTTAGGTTCATCAAGTGCACAGCAGCAACGAGTGATAAAAATCACTTTTTTGTTGTTAAAATCATGCAGTCAGGTTCTACAGCCCTTAGTAACCCAAGTACAGTTCTAATAATTATGTCAGTTACAATTTTTACAGCGGGTGGACAACGAGGGTCAACCCCTCTTCCTGTTTAGCCTGTTGGCATGGTAACAGGGCTCCAAAGGCTCGCGTTATAGAGAGAGTCACAAATGCAATGTACACACAATTTAAAAGGTATATATGTAAAATCAGATTCTTTCAGGAAGTCGGAGCGCTATGAAATAGCAATCTTGCAATTTCCTCACCACTAGCCTGAGTTTTTATTCCCTAGATGACCCCAGAAGTGTTCCTTTGGGATCACCGAGTGCACAGGAGCAACGAGTGATAAAAATCACTTTTTTGTTGTTAAAATCATGCAATCAGGCTCTACAGCCCTTAGTAACCCAAGTACAGTTCTAATAATTATGTCAGTTACAATTTTAACAGCGGGTGGACAACGAGGGTCAAGCCCACTACCTGTTTAGCCTGTTGGCATGGTAACAGGGCTCCAAAGGCTCGCGTTATAGTGAGAGTCACAAATGCAATGTACACACAATTTAAAAGGTATATATATAAAATCAGATTCTTTCAGCAAGTGGGAGCGCTATGAAATAGCAATCTAGCGATTTCCTCACCACTAGCCTGAGTTTTTATTCCCTAGATGACCCCAGAAGTGTTCCTTGGGATCACCGAGTGCACAGGAGCAATGAGTGATAAAAATCACTTTTTTGTTGTTAAAATCATGCAATCAGGCTCTACAGCCCTTAGTAACCCAAGTACAGTTCTAATAATTATGTCAGTTATAATTTTTACAGTGAGTGGACAACGAGGGTCAATCCCTCTTCCTGTTTAGCCTGTTGGTGTGGTAACAGGGGTCCAAAGGCTCGCATTGTAGTGAGAGTCACAAATGCAATGTACACACAATTTAAAAGGTACTGTATATATATAAAATCTGATTCATTCAGCAAGTGGGAACGCTATGAAATACCAATCTGCCTTTTTTCCTTTGTTGTCTTTACTTGCTGCAAATGTTGCCTTATTTTTATTTATTTATTTATTTATTTAAAATTTGGTGACGGGGTAGGCCCACTGAGCCTCGAAGGTACCTTTTTCAGGGGCGACCTGGGATAACAATTCATATTTCCATACAGAGAAAGACTTGGGTTACAGATTAGTTTCAGGTGTGTGAGCAGGTTACAGCCATGGTTATCATCATGCAACAGTCCTTACAAATATGTTGACAGTAGAATTAACAAAAGGTGCAGAAGAAATGTAATTTTACATGGTAAGCTCATTGTTTAGTACTGGCATGGTTCAGTGGAAAGTTAGCTGTGGTACTATGCCTAGAGGGAAGCACTGTGGAACCTGATAAGGTGCTTGGAGGATCTGGATATTAGGAGGATAGAAGCAAGTGGAGGGAGTCATGAGACGTGGCAATGACAAGTGCTAGTATCTGACATATAGGCTTTGAGTATTGTGCAGAAGTTCATCAGTGAGGAGGCTTCCTGCACTAGGGGTGGGAATTTGTTCCACAAGTAGGGGGCTGAGTCGGAGAATGACCTGCCGCCAGTGTTAGTCCTGACTCTGGGAACTTCAGGCAGTGTACGTCCAGATGTCCGTAGGCTCCTGGGGTTATGTTTGAGTGCAATAGTTCCAGTGATGTTTGGTGGAGCTGAAGGGCTGAATAGCTTGAAGGTCAAGCAGAGCAGGGGGTAGTGGAGATGAGAAGTCAGTGAGGGCCAGCGTGGCTGGGCAAGTGTGTCACAATGGTGCTTTCGGGAGTGGTCCTGGGTAGCAAACTGGGCTACCTTGTTATACAGGATTTGCAACTTAGTGACCTCCTTCTTGACCATGCCCTGTAAGATCAGGGCAGTATAAGTCAGGGTGGGGAGGAGGACACTTGTGGCAATTGAGGTCCTGGCCTCAGGGATGAGCTGGTCTTTTAGCCAGTACAGAGCACCAAGTTTGTGGTGTACAGTGTTGGTGACCTGATCCACGTGGTACTTGAAGGTAAGGCAATGGTCCAATGTTAGATCTAAGTATTTTAAGGAGGGCACAATCTCAATGTAATTTCCTGAGAGAGCAGTGAGTTGCAGAGATTTAGACCTGTCATGTCCAAGGACGTTGTGTCTGAATAGCATCGCTTTAATTTTACCTGCATTTAGGACCATTCTATTTGCTCTCAGCCAGACCTCGAGAGATGCTAGATCGGCTTGAAGTAGGGGACCTAGAGCTGCAATGTTATCCAGAGATTGGTAGATGACGGTGACATCCACGTACTGAACGACCGAGCTTCCCACAGTGGAAGCTTAGGTCATTAATAAATATGGTGAAAAGGAGTGGGCCAAAGATCGAGCCCTGTGGTACTCCCTCTGTAAGCGGCACCCATCCAGATGACCCTCTGGGATTGGCCCGATAGGTAACTCCCAAATCATTTGTGGGCGAGGGGGTCTAGGCCAATTATATCCAGTTTTAGTAGCAGGAGTTTGTGATCCACAAGGTCGAAAGCCTTGGACAGGTCTATAAAGATGGCGCCAGTGGGTGTCCCATTATCCATTGCTCTGAGCAAGTCATTCGAGAGATAGATGAGTGCTGTGTCAATCCCATGGTTAGTTCTAAAACCATGCTGTGAACGTGCAATTAGCTGATGGGACTCCAGGTAGTCACGGAGTTGGCCATAGACTAACCTTTCCTGTAGCTTTGCAAGTGTACTGAGCAGGGAACTAGGCCTGTAATTGCGTATGTTTTCCCTGGAGCCACCCTTGTGAATAGGGACCATGTTGGCCTGTTTCCACTGGTCCGGAACAGTCCCTTCAAGTAGAGATCTGTTTATGAGCCAGGTCAGGGGTCTGGTGAGGGATGGGGTGCCAGCCTTAAGTAGCCAAGGGTTTACCCCATCAGGACCTCCTGAGCCATTGTCTTTCAGAGCCCTTAGGAGGGATTGGACCTCTTTTGTCTTCACCAGTCTTAGATGGAAGGAGGGACGGTCAAGGCAAGTATGCTCGATAACATTAGGAGCTGAAGTTGGTGAGGCAGGCCGACCTTGTAGGCATCGAGGTTACCAAAGTGATTGTTGAGGGCAGTAGCAATTTCGAGGGAGTCACTCACTGGCTGACCATTGACCTCATTGGGGCCAGGTTCAGTCTTAGTGTTACCCTGATCAGGTTGTTGACATGATACCAGAATTGTTTAGGGTTGTCCAAATTGTTTTTTTGTAGGTGAGTGACATACTCCCTTTTTGCAAGTTTGATGGCTCTTTTACATTTGTTTCTTAAGACCTTGTATGATACGAGGTTGTCAGGAAGGGAAAAGAGCTTGAACTTCTTCCAGGCCTTGTCTCGACTGACCATAAGGGTTTTTAAGGATGGAGAGATCCACTTGGAGCAGCTACCCTTTGTTCTACGTTTTTTCAAGGGGGCGAAGAGGTTAGCTGCTGGTCATACTGTGCTATGGAAATGCTCCAGAGCCTCAGCCAAGATGGGGAGGAGATTAATTGGGCTCCTGTCCAGACTGTATAGGTAGTCATTAAACTGCACTACTGAGAAGTTTATGTAGTCACAAGCAGTGAGTATTTTGGGTTGAATCTTGGGTGCTCTGTTCTTCCAGATGCAGAATATGGGGAAGTGGTCACTTAAGGAGTCCGCCATTATGCCGTCTTTCTGGATGTTGGCAGGATTGGACACCAGAGACCAATCAAGTGTGGTGTGGTTCCCCAATTTGTGGTTAAGTCTGGTTGGTTCTAAGATGACCTGTACCAGGTTTGCTTCTTGGGTCAGTGCCATAAGGGAATTGTTAGGGTCCTGGGCCCAGTTTAGGTTGAAGTCACCCAGAATAAGGAGCTCAGAAGAAACAACTTGGGCCATAATTTTTTGTTATTGCTTCTAGGGATTGAAGAGCTGATTTGGGTGGGTAGTAAATGTAGCCAATAGCAAGTTGCTTGTTGTGCCCTAGGGTGACTTGGATGAATATAGATTCACCATCAGGGGAGGTGTGTTGCTGCAAGGTGAGTAGCAATACGGTTAGGGCTACATTGGTGTAAATGAGTACACTGCCCCCTCTTTTGGTCAACCTGTCCTTATGGTACATACTATAACCTTGGGCCAGTATCTCATGATCAGGGATGTGTGTCTTAAGCCATGTCTCTGAGATGGCAAGGATATCAGGTTTGTAGAGATCAAGCCAGGCTTGTACCTCTTGCATTTTTGATCTTAGGCTGCATACGTTCATATGCGCTATCTTTAGCCCCTTTGTGGACTCCCAGTGGGGATCATGAGGGGATGTTATTGAGAAGTTGGTGGTGTTAGAGCCAGGGTTAGGTTGCATGTTACCTGCCAGGAGTAGTAACACAGCTAGAAGGCAGAGTAATTTTGGGCTGGCTGATGGGATTCGGTTGCCTCGGCACATCCTGCTCACAAAGTGGAAGATATCTTTGCACATTCCCTTTCTTATGAGCTCATGGGCTGAGGAGCGGGCAAGTAAGCTGGAGCGGGGCATTCCATTGTAGAGGCTGACAGGAGGGGTGTCATTGTATCTTTGTCCCCTTATTTCTGGATGCCCTAGGCCTATGAACCTGTCTGCCCAGAGAAGGGACAGCATATAGACTGTCATCAGTAGTACCCCCCATTGGAGAGAGGGTCCCAAGGGTTGTGTGTCCCACATAGCACGTGATTGTGGGTAAACTTCTGGAGAGGCATGCTATGCTAGCAGAGGTGCCAGTAGCAAGCTCTTTTGTCCTGTCTTAGGCAGTTATTCAGACATAGGATGGGTACCCTGTCTATGGAGGAAAGTCAGGTGAAAAACACTAAATCCTCTGTAATAATCAGTCTTAGGGCCAATTATCAGGTGTGAACTGGTATCTTGTTTCTGCTGGGATTTTAGATGATACAATATACCAGTATGGATTTTCTAAGGAATTGGTAGTCAGTAGGAGAATAATCCTGTCCCGCTAGGGTGGGGGGAGCAGGAAAATAAAATCCCCCTTGTAAGCATGCCGTAGTGATCGGAGCAGTTTCTGTCCCTTATATTTTCCAGAAGCAGGACTTAGGCAGCAAACACAGTATACTGCAGGTTCTAGGACTGCCCGCAGTTATATGCCATGCCCCTTTATCACCAGAGGCCAGTCAGATAGGGTATAGGATGGAGCAAAGGCGTATTTAATAGATGGAGGAGGTGGGGTGGGCAAAAAATTTCAGCTTGAAGGAGCACAGCTAACACCAGGTAAATGCAAGCAGCTCCCTCTGAATAGCAATGAAATTTAATTGGGCAACTGCACCACAAAAAGTGGCAAGTTCAAATGTTTCGGTGCACACAGTGCACTCAGGGCTCCTCCTTGTCCGTACCTGTGAGGCAAATTCCGGCAGTGAGATGTCCTAGGTTGGGCTGGGGAGGGCTGCAGAAGCAAGCCCTCAAATCCTGGAAAGGAAAGGAGACTGAGGGGTTAGCCTTTTAAAATAGGGAAGGAAAATCAAAGATTAGACAGAAACAAAGAGAGAAAGTAGGGGCTTAAATGGGGGAGGAGTTGCACTACCAAGCTGTCTGTCTGCCTGTAGTTTGGGGGAGGGGTGCTAATTGTCTGACTTCTGACCTCCGTTATGTTATAACTGGAGGTGGGGCTAAGTCAGACTTGAGGTAACAGGTTGAGATTTGGTTTCTCAGAAAAGGCCAGAAGGGGAAGGATTCAGATTCATTACAGTGCAGTGTGGTAACTGCTCATGGCTGTTTTGGTTTTAAACCTAGATTTGTGTGCTTTTAGTGGTGCCATTTTCCTTTGGAGTCTTTACTTGTAATTGCTTTGGGGCTGTTGAAAATGTAAAACCTAGTTTGGTGTGCTTTTAGTGGTGCTGTTTTCCTTTGCTGTCTTTACTTGGAATTGTTCCAGGGCTGTTACAAATTTAAAACCTAGTTTGTTGTGCTTTTAGTGGTGTTGTTTTTATTTGCTGCCTTTACCTGGAATTGTTTCAGGGCTGTTACAAATTTAAAACATAGTTTGGTGTGCATTCAGTGGAGCTGTTTTCCTTTGCTGTATTTACTTGGAATTATTTTGGGGATGTTGAAAATTTAAAACCTAGTTTGGTGTGATTCTAGTGGTGCTGTTTTCCTTTGCTGTCTTTACTGGGAATTGTTTTGGGGCTGTTGAAAATTTAAAACCTTGTTTGGTGTGCTTTTAGTGGTGTTGTTTTCCTTTGCTGTCTTTACTTGCTGCAAATCTTGTCTTATCTTGTCTGTCTTGCCCTGTAGTTTAGGGGAAGGGTGCTCATTGTGTGATCTCTGACCTCAGCTAAGTGATAACTAGAGGTGGGGCTAATTCAGATCTGAGGTAGCAGATTGAGATTTTGTTTCTCAGAAGAGGTCAGAAAAGGAAGGATCCAGATTCATTTCAGTGTAGTGCAGTAACTGCCCATCGCTGTTTTAGTTTTAAACCTCGATTTATGTGCTTTTTGTGGTGCTGATTTCCTTTGCTGTCTTTACTTGGAATTGTTTTGCAGCTGTTGAAAATTTAAAACCTAGTTTGGTGTGCTTTTAGTGGTGCTGATTTCCTTTGCTGTCTTTACCTGGAATTGTTTTGTGGCTGTTGAAAATTTAAAACCTAGTTTGGTGTACTTTTAGTGGTGCTGTTTTCCTTTGCTGTCTTTACTTGGAATTGTGTTGGGGTGTTGAAAATGTAAAACCTAGTTTGGTGTGCTTTTAGTGGTTCTGTTTTCCTTTGCTGTCTTTACTTGGAATAGTTTTTGGCTGTTGAAAATGTGAAACTAAGTTTATTGTGCTTTTAGTCATGCTGTTTTCCTTTGCTGTCTTTACTTGGAATTGTTTTGGGGATGTTGAAACTTTAAAGCCTAGTTTGGTGTGCTTTTAGTGGTTTTATTTTCCTTTGCTGTCTTTACTTGTAGTTGTTTTAGGGCTGTTGAAAATGCAAAACATAGTTTGGTGTGCTTTTAGTGGTGCTGTTTTCCTTTGCTGTCTTTACTTGGAATTCTTTTGGGGTGTTGAAAATGTAAAACCTAGTTTGATGTGCTTTTTGTGGTGCTGTTTTCCTTTGCTGTCTTTGCTTGCTGCAAATTGTCACCCGCCCTCCCTCTCCTGCCCCCACTCTTGATTATATACCCTGTTTAATCTGATTGACAGGAGCCAAGCACAGGGAATAGCAGTGGTTGTGGAGTGAGACGGGCCTAAGAGGTGGACGCCCGTCCATGGCACAAGTGTTTTGACTGATTTTTTGTTGTTGTATCCTTCTTTAAAAAAAAGTATCTTAGGATTGGTGGCAGGATTTTCAGGACTATAAATTAATAAAGAGGGAACTACAAGGAGACTTTCAGTAATAGACTACTACTGGAATAGCAGTATAAGTGCAGTATAATGTTGGGAGTGCTGCAAAGCAGTGGATGCATGGCAGCCATATTCAGGCAGACTTTCTGGATGTAGAGGTGCTGCCCTATCTACAGGCATCTCTCTGGACTGCAGGATAAGGTAGCTAGACTCAGAGCTGAAGTAAACTGGGTCAGGAGTACCTTCACCCCTATCCAGAGACCCCCCCCAGTCCAATGCCGCTGCCTCAATGGATGCCAAGAATGAGGAGCACTTGGATGACGGTGGGCTCTGGGATGGTTACAGTGGCTGGGCAGAGGCACATCCCAAATCCTCTTCCACTCCAGAACTCATATGCTGCATTGGAAAATGGGGACAACCAAACAGAGGTACCCAGTGAAGTGGAAGGGAAAGATGTGGAGGTCAACTGAGGAGGTGACCTCAGTGTGGAGAGCATTGTACCCCAGAGGAGGAGGAAGCAAATCCTGGTGGGGGACTCTATCATTAGAGGAATCAAGCTAGGAACACATGAGGGGGAGGACAGGGAGGTGAGGTGAGGTGAGGTGCCTACCATGGTACCACAGCATGGAGGGATGGGAGGAAGATTCTGAGGATCACCAGGAAAGCAAGATGGGTGGGTGAGCTGGATGTCATTATTCACCTAGGTACTAATGACTTGGCAAATTGGGAGCCTAAGGAAGTTCAGAAGGAGTTTAGGCAATTGGGGAGGGGTCTCAAGCAAGTAGCTACATCTGTCACCTTCTTGGAAGTACTGCCTGTGAGAGGCATGGGAGAGCGTAGAGGCACATGCATCAAGAACTTTAACACATGGTTGAAGAACTGGTACTGCAAGGAGGGGTTTGGATCCATTGGTGACTGGGGGATCCACCTGGAGGGATGGGGACTTGTTCAAGCCTGATGGCCTGCATCCATCCTAGAGGGGAATCCAAGCACTCAGTGATAAGTTTAAATGCTACATAGACAAGCATTTAAACTAGCCAAGGGGGTGGCAGACCAGCAAGGAAGGTACCTAATTGCCCACCCCCTACAGCTAGCAGTGGAACCAGTAAACAGGAGGAGGGGATATCTCTACAAAGCAGTGTACAAAAGATGGAGATAAGCACCCAAGGGGATAGGCAGAAAGGGGGCAAAATTCAACAGAAGGGCTGACAGCAGGGAGAACCAGGGATAAAGGACAACCAAGGGGGAGGCTGGAGTAGAACAACTAAACAGTTCACATCATGGAAAGCTATGTGTGCTAATGCCAGGAGCCTTAGCAACAAGATGGAGAATCTGGAGGCTGCCATGGTGCAGTCGGACCTGGACATTATGGCCATCACAGAGACCTGGTGTAATGATAACCATGACTGGGAGATGGCCATACCAGGCTACAACATATTCAGAAGAGACAGGGCAGGCAAGAAGGGAGGAGGAGTGGTACCTTCTGTAAAAGATGGAATAAAGGCCAGAGATCCAGAAGGAACAAAATGGTGGAGAGATGCTGTGGGTTAAGCTGGAAAGGGATATGGAGGCAGCCATCCACACAGGGGTGGTCTACAGACCACCAGTCCAGGAGGAAGAAACAGATAGGAAGTTGATGCTAGCCATCCAAAGGATGGCAGACAAGGAGGAGGAGGTGGTGCTGGTGGGAGACTTCAATATTTCAGATGTGGACTGGAGCCTTCCAGCAGCAGCATCAACCAGGAGCAGATTTATCCTGGACTCCCTTCAAGGTGCCTTCCCTAAGCAACTGGTCATGGAAGCAACTCAGCAGAAGGCAATACTGGACCTCATGCTCACAAACTGGGACAGTGTGATAGGGGTAACAATGGGGGAGCACCTGAGGAACAGTGACCACCAGTCACTGTGGTTTGAAAACACAGAAGGAACAGAACCAAAATGCACAGAAACACATATCCCGGGCCCCGTCTTTTCTGTGATTCTGTGGTTGTAGCAGTGGCTGCAGAAATCAGGTCTGACTGCAGAAATCAGTGCTTGCCACAGAAATCAGGAAAACCAGTCAATCTGTCGCAGAAATGCTAGCTATGCTATGCAATCAAACAAGGCAAGAGCATAGCTACTGATGTGTTAAGTATGCCATTGCATACATGCTCATTAGAAGGGGCAGCAAACTGATGCTGTTCACTACAAAGCTGAAAAGCTAGTGGCTGCAAGGCACCCTTTGCAAACTGTGTGAGAGGCCTTTCGGCACCATACAATTCTGCTTAAAGTTGGACCAGCATAACATTCTGTGGTGATTTGCATATGCAGCCCATGATGCTTTGCATTGTGGGGGCATGTGTGATTTTGTATTTTCTTAAAACTTGGCTTCCCAGCCAAATGCCCTTTGGGGTAACCCTTGCCTCAGTGTTTGAGCACAGAGGTTCTTTGTCTTTAAATAGTTTTTTATTTTAATGGGTTCACCACAATATATCCAAGCACACTGCCTTAAGGGTAGCTGGTCCATTCCACTGGGGTGTCAAACAGATGAGGCATACTGATGAGTCCTGGTAGGACAAAACATGTGTCTATGTCTTCTGTTAGCACCCTTGCAAACTGTGTGTGAGAGGCCTTTCGCACCATGCAATTCTGCTAAAGTTGGACCAGCATAACATCTCTGTGGTGATTTGCATATGCAGCCCATGATGCTTTGCATTGTGGGGGCATGTGTGATTTTGTATTTTCTTGAAACTTGGCTTCCCAGCCAAATGTCCTTTGGGGTAACCCTTGCCTCAGTGTTTGAGCACAGAGGTTCTTTGTCTTTTAAATAGTTTTTTATTTTAATGGGTTCACCACAATATATTCAAGGCACACTGCCTTAAGGGTAGCTGGTCTAGTCCACTGAGGTGTCAAACAGACGAGGCATACTGATGAGTCCTGGTAGGACCCTTTGCAAACTGTGTGAGAGGCCTTTCGGCACCAAGCAATTCTGCTTAAAGTTGGACCAGCATAACATTCTGTGGTGATTTGCATATGCAGCCCATGATGCTTTGCATTGTGGGGGCATGTGTGATTTTGTATTTTCTTGAAACTTGGCTTCCCAGCCAAATGCCCTTTGGGTAACCCTTGCCTCAGTGTTTGAGCACAGAGGTTCTTGTCTTTAAATAGTTTTTTATTTTAATGGGTTCACTACAATATATCCAAGGCACACTGCCTTAAGGGTAGCTGGTCCATTGCACTGGGGTGTCAAACAGACGAGGCATACTGATGAGTCCTGGTAGGATGAAACAAGTGTCATGTCTTCTGTTAGCATCTTGCAAACTGTGTGAGAGCCTTCGGCACCATACAATTCTGCTTAAAGTTGGACCAGCATAACATTCTGTAGTGATTTGCATATGCAGCCCATGATGCTTTGCATTGTGGGGGCATGTGTGATTTTGTATTTTCTTAAACTTGGCTTCCAGCCAAATGCCCTTTGGGTAACCCTTGCCTCAGTGTTTGAGCACAGAGGTTCTTTGTCTTTAAATAGTTTTTATTTTAATGGGTTCACCAAATATATCCAAGGCACACTGCCTTAAGGGTAGCTGGTCCATTCCACTGGGGTGTCAAACAGATGAGGCATACTGATGAGTCCTGGTAGGATGAAACAAGTGTCTATGTCTTCTGTTAGCACCTTTGCAAACTGTGTGAGAGGCCTTCGGCACCATGCAATTCTGCCAAAGTTGGACCAGCATAACATTCTGTGGTGATTTGCATATGCAGCCCATGATGCTTTGCATTGTGGGGCATGTGTGATTTTGTATTTTCTTGAAACCTGGCTTCCCAGCCAAATGCCCTTTGGGGTAACCCTTGCCTCAGTGTTTGAGCACAGAGGTTCTTTGTCTTTTAAATAGTTTTTTATTTTAATGGGTTCACCACAATATATCCAAGGCACACTGCCTTAAGGGTAGCTGGTCCATTCCACTGGGGTGTCAAACAGATGAGGCATACTGATGAGTCCTGGTAGGATGAAACACGTATCTATGTCTTCTGGTAACACCCTTTGCAAACTGTGTGAGAGGCCTTTCGGCACCATGCAATTCTGCTTAAAGTTGGACCAGCATAACATTCTGTGGTGATTTGCATATGCAGCCCATGATGCTTTGCATTGTGGCGGCATGTGTGATTTTGTATTATCTTGACTCATGCTGGCTCTTGTTACTTAACTCCTTCTAGCCAGTATTGTGTGTGTGTTTGGGGGGGGGGGCGACTGACACAATAGTAGCAGAGCTTGATTAGGGCCATGGCAGTTGTGATTTGCTGCTGTGTAGGTGTGGGTAGCTCAGCCTTTTTCATTTTTCATTATGAGGCTACTCATGGTGCATGCTGAATCCTTGGAAGATGAATTTGGAAGGAAGAACTGGAAGGCAAACTGTAGTGTTGAAGAAGTGAGAAGATTCAGTGGTGCCCATGGAGGTGGAACTGATCTCAGTGTGGTGACAGGTTTCGGAGGAGGAGCTGATTGCAGAAACATAGGGCTGGCAGCAGACTGAGCAGAGGACTCGGTCCCCACTGGTGGACATCTATCACAGTTTTGATTTGTGAGCTGCAGTTCTGTAGCTGCAAGTGTGAGAGTAATTTCTTGGCAAATCTGAACCTGCAGCCTAAGTGGTAGCATCAAGCTCAATTCTTAAGGAGGGTCAAGTTGCCCAGCTGCAGCAGAGTTGGGGACCAGGGTATACTAGAACTGGAGCAAACAGGTGTGGAAAAAAATTGAATGGAGAGTTTGATTGCTGCTATACATAAGTGAAATGAGAGTCACTGACTGAAGAACACCAACACCCCCTGAGTTGTGAGGAGAAGAGAACATGCTAACCAAGGTTACTCTAGCTTAATAAGAATGACTTGCTTGCATTTTTTAGTGTTTCCCCAAAAGAAAAATCAGGAGTCAACAAATTCTTCAGACACTGCAAGTTATACCCTCCTTCACTATTGTAGGAAGACAATTCCCACCCACCCCCAAAACACAGATTTGTACACTGCACTCAACATGTTTGTTGCAATGCAGTTAGAGTATTCCTAGTTTACAAAAATAATAATTTAAAAGAACATTGATCAAAATCAGAAAAAAAAATGACCTTCTAGTTGGAGTCTCTCTTTATATCTGCTAACTGTAAATATAAACCAGAAGAAATCCAAGCAGGTTTTGCCTTCCGTGTAGTTTTACCTAAGTGTGTATGTCTTCCTCTGATTATAACCTAGGAGAACAGCAAAGGCCAGCAATTTCCAGAAGAACAGATGAGCCTTCAAATTCGGGGTGGGAGGGGAAATTCATTAAAAGAGAACACTGATGCCCATGGCTGTGCCAGGTTTGGGTTACTGCTGTTTAGTATTTGTGATAAGAAGGCTACATACTGTTAAATGACCTACTCTTCCACTTTCAGTGTAGCAGAGTGGTTGCACAAAGGCAGTCAAAGGGTTAACTAAGACTTAATCCCTTTGAAGGTATGCTGTTTAGCCACAATTTATCTGCTGCAGAATAGCTGTAGAATCAGCAGTTGTTCTGCTGCAGAAAGTATGAGGTCCTGACACAGAATATAGGTCCACTTTGCCGCAGTAAACACGGGGCCCTGCACATAACCTGGATTTTAAGAGGGCAGACCTTGGGGAAAATGGGGACATGCTTGAAAGAGGCATTAATGGGACTAGGGAGGGAATCAGGTATGGAGGAACAGTAAGTAATATTTAAAACAGGGATTACAAGAGCAACAGAATTATGCATTAAGCAGGTTAGCAAGGGGAAAAGGAAGACAAAGCCATTATGGTTTTCCAAGGAGGTAGCGGAGAAAGTGAAAGCCAAAAATATCAGATTCCGGCAATGCAAAAAGACACAGGCAGAAGGGGCTAAGGAGAAGTACCAGGAGAAGCAAAGGAAGGCAGGGAGGTCAGTAAAGAAAGCCAAAGCTCAGACAGAAGAACGCATCACAAAATCAGTGGGTAGAGGGGACAAAACCTTTTGCAGGTACATAAGGGAAAAAAGAAGGGCAAATGGAGGGATAGTAAGACTGAAGAGGGAGAATGGGGGTTGCATGGAGGATGACAACAGTAAAGCTGACATACTGAACTGATACTTTTGCTCAGTCTTTACTGAGGAAGAGGAGGGCAATGGGCCTAAAGGGAGTACAAGGGGTGGGAGTGGTGCAGAAATGGACACAAGTCCCTTTACACAGGAAAGGGTCCTAAAGGAACTGGAAGGAAAAAGAGTTGATAAAGCAATGGAGCCAGATGGAGTGCACCCCAGAGTCCTAAATGAACTAAGAGAGGTGGTGGCTGAACCTCTGGAAATCCTGTTTAGCCTATCACTGGAAACAGGGGAGGTACCCAAAGACTGGAGGACAGCAGATGTAGTCCCCTTATACAAAAGTGGGAACAAAAAGGAAGCAAGGAACTATAGACCAGTCAGCCTGACCTCAGTAATGGGGAAGATCATGGAAGCACTACTGAAAGAGAGATTGGTGGAACATCTGGTTGCCACTGGACTACAGGACCCAAGGCAGCATGGTTTCACTGGAGGGAGGTCATGCCAGACTAGCCTCATTGAATTTTTCGACTGGATGACTAGGGAGGTGGATCAGGGGAGGGCAGTGGATGTGGCCCATCTGGACTTCAGCAAGGCCTTTGACACTGTGCCACATAGAAGGCCATTAAACAAACTGGGGACTATGGGAGTGGGCATGACAGTAGTGCGGTGGGTGGGAATTGGCTGGGTGGCAGGACACAGAGAGTGGTGATAAATAGCTGTCACTCCACAGAGGGAAGAGTGACCAGTGGAATACCACAGGGATCAGTGCTGGGACCGGTCCTATTCAACGTCTTCATCAGTGACATTGTGCAGGACCTAGAAGGCAGAATTTCCCTGTTTGCTGATGACACGAAGCTCTGTAATGGAGTGGACACACCAGAGGGTGTAGACAGCATGAGGAGGGACCTGCAGAAGCTTGAAGAATGGTTAAGGGCTTGGCAGTTGAAATTCAATGCAAAGAAGTGCAAGATAATGCATATGGGACACAAAAACCCTGGAACAAAATATCAGTTGGGGGGTGAGGATATAGCATGCACCAAGCAGGAAAGAGACCTTGGGGTTATCATCTCTGATGACCTCAGTGTAGGGAAACAGTGTGACAAGGCAGCAGGTAAAGCAAATAGGATGCTGGGATGCATAGGCAGGGGCATCACCAGCAGGAAAAGGGAGATCATAATTCCACTATACAAGACACTAGTGAGTCCCCACCTAGAATACAGTGTACAGTTCTGGAGACCTTACCTACGTAAGGACATAGACAGGGTAGAGAAGGTTTAGAGAAGGGCAACAATGATCGTACAGGGATTGCATCGCAAGTCCTATGAGGACAGATTGAAGGACTGGAATATTTACTCCCTGGAGGAGAGGAGAGGAGGGAGAGAGGGGATATGATAGAGACCTACAAGTACTGTACCTTACAGGGAGGAATAAGGTGCAGGAAGACACTATTTTCCAGTGAAAAAGATGTTCCAGGACTAGAAGGCATGGGATGAAGATGGAGGGAGGGTGATTCAGAGGAAACATGAGGAAGAATTTCTTCACAGACTGGGTGGTGGACAAGTGGAACACCCTGCCAGAGGAAGTGGTTAGGGCTGAAACAATCACGGGATTTAAAAATGCATGGGATAGACATAAGAGAACTCTGGAGGTCAGGAGTAAGGGGCAACAGAGTTCCAGAAAAACATAAAGGGAACTTACAAGCTCAAATGGGCAGACAGGGTGGGCCATAGGCCCTTATCTGCCAACAGTGTCTATGTATCTATGTTTTACATAGCAAACAGTGAAGCTGTACATTTATTTAATAACATGCAGCTGTAGCTGCCTTTGTGCCCTTCTAAGCGACTGCTGAAACTATTTTGACAGGGGCATCATGTACCCATCGCTACCTCCATAGCGCTATTCCCCCAAGTCAGCTTATATTTATTTATGAGCAGCCTCTGCTGTTCCTTAAAGCTACAGGCACCTTTTAATTCAATAGTGTTCAAGAGCATTTTAAAACATTTAATTTATTTGCTCCCTAAGTGCCTCCAGATCCCCTTTTTTCATTTACTATTCCCTCAGGGCCAGGGCACACACCAACAGGCTGCTCCTTGCATGTGCATGGAGTGGCTCTTGCTTACAAGTGCTCCAGTGCTCTTTCAGTGTGCGAGAGGAAGAGAGGGAGGAGCCAATTGCAGCAGCTCACACAGGAGCTGTGTGGCGATTGGCAACCCAACACATCTTTCAGCTTTACTTTTCTTTTTTTCTGCTATGCCAGTCCTCTTTAGCAAAACCAGGGACAATGGGACTGGCAGGAGCACTCAAGGACCCTCTGGATTCCAGGGAGCAAGGTGGCACACAATGGAGGCGGCAGCTGGTATGCCCCCAACCGTGGAGTGGGGTTACACCTGGATCTTCTTGGTTGCCCTTCTCTGCACTACTTCCACTCTGTCCCTGTCCTTCTTTAGATGAAGATTCCAGAACTGTACAAAGTACTTTAGGTGAGGAGGAACAAGTGACCTATACAGTGGCAGCAGCATCTCCATTTTCCTGCTGGTGATCCCAATCCATATGCAACTGAGCATCCTATTTTCTCTACCCATCACCCTACTGCACTGTGCTGATGTCTTCAGGCTGCCTGAACTTCCTCTGTAGTGATTTCCAATACTACCTCCCCCATCCAGTATTCAGTGCTAGGATGTTTTGCCCCTGTGTGCATTGCTTTGCATTTTGGGGCAGTAAATTTTAGCTGCCTTCTTTTGACCACCTTTCCAATCCACCCAGGTTCTCCTTCATAATTTTGACACCGTCATTACCATCCACCTGACCACAGATCTTAATATCATCTGTAAATAATAATTTTTTTTTCCCTGAATCCCTACTCCTATGTCACAGATAAAGATGTTGAAGAGGACGGGTCACACCACCAATCCCTGTGGCACTCCAGTAGTGACCCTCTTGACTCCTAAGCACTCCCTATTTATTATGACTCCCTGGGTCCTGTCACTTAACCAATTTCCCACTCACCTAGTAATTTTGTACCCTACCCCAAGCTTCTACATATTCTTAACCAACTGTTTATAGTATGTGGGGCAGAGTTCAAGGTGTTACTAAAGTCAAGGTATATTATGTCCACCACATGTCTTATGTTGAGTGCCTTTGTCACCCACTTAATGAAATCAGTCAAGTGTATCTGACACAATTTACCCCCATGAATCCATACAGTCCCCCCATTCTGTCCTGTTGCCCATTTTTCTCCAGGAAACTTAAAATCCTTTCCCTTACTATGGGCTTTAGCAACTTACCCACAATAGACATTAAGCTGACAGGTCTGTCGTTTCCTGGATCATCGCTGCCTTCAGTCTTGTGCAGGAGACCTAGATTTGCCATCCTCCAATCACTGGCTACTATACATTTCCCCAGTGAGCTACTAAATACCTCAGCTAGCAGTTCAGCCAGAATCTGACCATCACTTTAAGTACATAGGGATATAGCCCATCAGGGCCCATGGACGTAACCATTTTTAGTGTGTTTCAGCCATCCAGTTCCCATTTAACAGGAATGGGATCCTCACTAACCACTCTCCTGCTGCCCTGATGGCACAGTCAAGCACAGCCCTAAATCTCCACATAAAACCCTGCATATACAGACCTATAAATCCCTAGACTTGGAACCTCTACTGGATAGCCTTGCCCTCTCAGACTGGCCCCTCTAGCAAGCACCTCCTCGGTTGATAAATCCCTAATCTAGTTTAAAGACATCTTCCTAGCAAATTGGAATGACTTCGCACACCTAAAACAAACAAGGGTTAGAGGTCATCACCTCCCCTTGATTACCCCTGAATTATTAGCCTGCCATAGAGCCAGAGATCGGGCCTGGAAACGGCAAAAAGTCTCCCAGCTTCCAAATGACCTTCTTATTTACTAAAAACTCCATAATGCCTGCACCCGGGCTACCAGGCTAGCCAAAACAGAGTACTTCAAATATAGCTTCACATCAAATATCATCTCCCCCTCCAAGTTCTGGAGAGCGGTCCAAGCCCTCTTTAACCCCCCATCCTGTCCACCCAACCCTATACTTAAGATAAACGCCACTCTCGTTGCCGATCCAGTTGCAGTAGCTACTGAATTTAATTCCTATTACACCACTTGTGCTCATGAGCTACTCCAATCCTTCCCAAACTATGCCCTTCCCCCCTTCCTATTGCCTATGAACAACCCTCCCGATTCCCCCTTCTCCTTTGCTACTGTCTCCCCAAATGACGCCCTAAATGCCCTACGAGTGATCAACACTTCAAAAGGCTCCTCCCCAGAGGAGTCTGATCCTAAACTACTATCCCTTTCAGCCCCAGCCATCACCTACCCGCTCTCTATTATCCTAAACCTCTCTTTCTCAACCACCTCAGTACCTTCCCCATGGAAACACGCAGTAGTCCCTCCCCTCCCCAAAGGTGGAGACCCCACCTCCTCTGGTAACTACATCCCATCTCTTTTCTCCCTACCCTTGCCAAACTTCAGGAACACCTAGCCCTCTCCCAGCTCACCGCTTACCTCAATGACTCCTCCTCCTTCTTTTTCACCCCTTATCAGTCTGGCTTTAGGAAAAATCACTCCACCACCACCTCCCTTCTTCAGCTCACTGATTCTATCCTCACGGGAATGAACAATGGCCAAATCACCTCAGCTATTTTTGCTGATCTAGCCAAAGCCTTCAACACAGTCTCCCACTCCCTTCTCCTTGACATCCTATCAACAGCTGGGCTATCCCCCTTAGCCACAGACTGATTCAAGGCATATCTCACTGGCAGAACCCAATCAGTCAAGATCTCTGACGCAATTTCCCCACCCCTCCTGTTAAGAACTGGCATCCTTCAGGGATCAGTGTTAGGCCCCATACTACTTTCTATTTTTCTAAGCGATGTCCCATCTACCTGCTCTCCCTTCTCCTCCATTCACATGTACGCTGATGACAGTCTTGTATGCATCTGGCTCCTGCTCCATCGAGGTTGCATCCAACTTGCAGCATGACTTTGACAAAGTTCAGTGTTGGTTTGCAAACCACCAACTATCTCTCAAAGCCAAAAAAACAGTCTCCATGACCTTTAGCACCAGGCAGAAACTTACTAGATTTCCCACTCTACCCTCCTTCCACACCCCTGATGGAACTTTACTCAAGGACACATCCTCCTTCAGGTATTTAGGTGCCTGGCTGGACCAACACCTGAACTTCTCTGGTCATATTGGTGCCATTCAGAAAAAATTACTTCCCAAGCTTGGCACCTTATTCAGAAACCGTACCTGCATCCCACCCACGGCTAGGCGTGAGATTGTCCAGAAGATTATCCTACCTATCTTTGACTACTGTGATGTAGTCTACGGTGCTGCCTTTAAGTTCTCCCTGGCCAGACTAGATATCCTCTACAACTTTTTTGCCATTTTGCCCTTGACACCCTCCTCCGCACTCATCATTGTAATCCCTACCATGCCCTATCCTTCCCTTCCCTGATCAACCGACGTCTTACTCACTGCGCATAAGTCACCTCCAAGCACTGGCTGGGTGAACTTCCCTCCTATCTCTCCCCTACCTTTACAATCACCCCCCATCCTTCCCACTCCCTAAGATCTACCGACTCATGAATCCTGCTGGTCCCATGCTGCTCCCCCCTTATTGGCCAATCAGGTTTTTCATATCACCTCCCAAAAATCTGGAATTCACGTCCCCCTCAAATTCACCACTCATCCTCTTGCTACTTTTTTTTTTTTTTTTAATTTATTTATCGGAGATTTGGATGTACCTTTGAGTTAAGGACTCCTTTACAAAGGTTACACATCACAAGTATTACATATGAGAAGAGAGGTTACATAGCAGTACAACAGTTCATAGTCAGGTATTTACATTAATCATTAACTCTGCCCTCAAGAACTTCCTTGCCCCTTCCTGTGCCTGCCATGACCCTCCCTAATCCCCCCACCATCTCCGCTAAGCCTATATTACCATACGCCTACTCCCCACCACTCCTATTTCCCTTCAATTGTGCTCCTTCTAGTCCCCTCATCTCCCTCCTCCTCCTCCTAAAGTGTTCCTCCCTCTTCTTTCTCTACTCTTATTCTATCGCCCTCCTTTAAGCTTGATCACTGCCTTGTGCAGGCAGGATTCATAGTGCATGGTGGGCAACAACTTTACCCCCTTTCACCTATTTCTCCTTTTGCTGCACCCCACTCAGTCACTGTAGATCATTTGCCTTGCACAGGCAGGGGTCACCTAGCAGCTACTGGTGTACCACCCCTCCACTATAGTTGACTTGCTACCCCCTTCCACAACAGCCCTCTACCAATACCTCCCTCTCTCGCATCACTATATATAAATAACTCTCATCACCTATAACCTGTGTCCTACCAGTAGGGCTGTCCACTGCCCAACCCAGATGGGATAACAGGACACTGTTGAATTTCAATTCCCCCCTTCCACCCTTAAATATCCCCCTACCTACAATCTCTCTCTCTAATCACCCTGCCACACTCTTTCTCTTCTCTCCTCTCCTCCTACTACCCTTCCGGTTAACATAGCCTAACACTGGCCTACCCCTACACTCAATTAAGCACTTAGGTGTCAGTGTGGCTCAGTTGGTAGCACATCTGCCTCTGGACCAGAAGGTTGTGGGTTCTCATCCCACACTGGGATTGGACTTGCACCTACAAATCACTGGCATCCGTGTGCAGTGTTGGGGGGTACTGTACTGCTGGGGTGTGCCGTCCTTCGGATGAGACATTAAACCGAAGTCCCTTCTGCCCATCCTGGTGTCCAGGTGGAAGTAAAAGAACCCAGGGCACTCTTCACAAAGAGTAGGGAACATTCTCAGTGTCCTGGACAACATTCCGCTTCCCATAAACCAGTTCGTGCAATTATCCAGGCTGTGTGTGGGTGATAATGTGTGATATGGCCGCCACCACACATTCAGTCACTTCACTACCAGTCTAGCATTGCTTGTAAAGCACTTTGGGATAGGCTGTGTATGAAAAGCGCTATATAAATGCTGATTCTTCTTCTTCTTCTTCTTCTTATAACCTACCCCTATACTCCTCTTATATGCACTTTACTCCACCCTGTCATCTCTGTTTGCCTCAAAAATCGTGTTCTGTCTGCATCTCTCCATAAATTTCCTTTCCCTTCTTCCATTCTGCCCTCCGAAATTTTTTGTTCCCTCTTTCCATTCTTCTTCTCTTTACTCCAATCACTGTAAATCTTGAATATCTATGTTACACTAATGGCTACCAATTACTATTCAGTCACCTTACCATCTAGTGCTACATACTGTTGCCAAGTTATTATATGTGTTCCAGTGTTACCAACTGTCACCAACTGTTGCCAATTTGCTATATGTGTCTTCATATCTATTATACTTAAGTGTTGCATTGTTAGCCAATGTGATCCACCTGTAATCCCTCCTGCTGTCATTGTATGCAAGTAAGCAAATTGTATTTCAGCATTATAACATTTCTCTGTATTCTATCCTGTGTTCCTCCCCGGTCGCACTGAAACGAACAACTTGTTGCTCAGCGTGTCTTCCTGGTGAAACATTTCAATAAATAAATAAAACTGGCTCTCAGTCCTCCTCTGTGAACAAAGAGCAGAAACATTTGTTCACTATGTCTGTCTTGCCTTGTTCTTCCTGTACACAGTTCTCTCCTTCTTTCAGTCTGATTATTCCTTCCCTCGTCTTCCTCTTCTCCTTAATGTAACAAAATAAGGTCTTATCTCTCCTTCTTCTTACCCTTTGCAATTCTCAATTCTGTGTCAGCCTTAGCCTTCCTTTTTATTCTGTTGGATGCTTTTATCCTGCTATGAAACTCCATCCTGTCCCCCTCTGCTTGCCTTGTTCTGTATTTTTAAATGCTCTTTTCTTAGCCCTCATGGCCTCCCCTACTTCCTTTGTGAAACATAATGTTTTTTAACCCTCTTCATGCTGATTACCCTTACACAGAGACCTGTGACTCTTGTTATCCCCCGTTTATCTGCTCCCATTTAACTTCTACCCCTCTATCACTGTTACATTGTCTAGTTTCCCCTACAGCAGCTCCCCAATTCTTCCAAAATAAGCCAAGACTTTAATCTGGGACTTATTTACATCTGCCTCAAGTTTGATGCTTAACCAAGCCACCTGATGGTCATTGGCTCCCAGTGGGTCCAGCACCATCACCTCCCCCACACTGTACCTATTGGTAAATACAATGTCTAGATTGGCTGCCTCTATAATAGGCTCCTCTACCCTCATTACTAGGAATAAGTCCTTAAAGTCTTCTACCCACTGTTAGCTTCTTGCACATGCTGCTGCTGGTATGCCTCAGTCCATTTCTGGCATGTTGAAGTTCCACAGTGGAAGTACCTCCCCTAGGCTTACTGCCCTTTTCACCTCCTCCTCCTATAATTCCTCATCCACTTCCTCATTGTGAGATGGTAGTCTATATACCATTCCTATTCTAATATTTCTTTCCCCCATTACTACTTGCACCCATATCATTTCTGTGTGCTTGATCTGCCCCATATCCTCAATCTCACCAGTTTTTGTACTCCTCCATAGCTATAATGCCACTCCTCCCACCTCTTTTCCTTTATTTATTTATTTGCTTTTTGGTAAATGGGTAAGTGCACTAGGCATAGCAATGCCTATTTTCTGGCACGACCTGGGAGGATACAGGGTACAGAGATAACAAAACAGTTTGTGGAGAACAACATAGTGGATGGAAGAACAATGGCTACAGATTGGTACAGTATCAAGCAAGCTTGAGGTACTTTTGAGTCAACAAATAGATAATATTAAGTAAAACATAAACAGTAAACATCATAACAAGTGCAGGTTAGCCCATCTAGGGATACAGACTGGGAGAGATAGCTCCGCTGGGCACAGATGTGAAGTCAACACACAGAATAGACAATCGGCTTTAATTGAGGGTGAGTGCTTTTTTTTTTTGAAGCAAGGAAGGAAAGAGCAGGGGAATGGGGGACTTAAAGAAAAAGGGGAGGTGGGTGGGAGAGAGAGTATGGGAGACATTGGGTAGGGTGGAAAAGGAGAGATGGGAAGAGAAAGTGGAGAAAGTAAAATGTGTAGGTGGAGCAGAAAAAAATAAAATTTGGAGGCGAAGCAGCAAGGGAGGAGGATAGAGGTTCTATCCTTCTTTCACTCCTGAACACAGTTTACCCCAGCATGGCCACATCCCTGTTGTGGTACTGAGTAGTCCATGTTTCCTTCATTGCTACAAGGTCCAGGTTGATCTATTTTCCAAAGTTCCTGTTATTCGTGCACATAGCCCTCCAGATCACCTGTTTCCCTCTACTGGTCACAACCCATTTTCCTTCCCCCCGATCTTCTAGCTGGTCTTGCTCCTGCTCCTTCCACCATCTCCCATCTGGTTTTCTTCTGGCTTCTTTTCCATAACATTTTCCAGCTTTCCTTATTTCCCATCCATTTGTTATCTGTTTCTCCTTCCTTGTTCTCTGGCACAGGAGTAAGGTCATGTAGAACTCTCTCAGTTGAGTAAGTAGTTGTCCACTTCTGTTCTGATCTACCCCCTTCCCCCACACTAGTTAAAGGGCCCTCACTGTGCTGTTTGAACCTGTACTCTAGTCTTGTGATGCCTTCCTTTGAGGGGTGAAAGCCATCCTGCTTGAATAGCCTGTTATCCCTCCAAGAGTGGCTCCAGTGCCCCAGGTACATCCTCCTGCCTCCCTGCACCACTCCTTCAGGCATGTGTTGAAGCAAGTCATCAGAACACTTCTCCTCTATCCCCTGTCCCAATCTGACAGGACCTCAGAAAAGGTCAATGAGGCTGCTGCCAGCCTGAATCTCCCCCTAGCTTTCTGCAGCTATCTGTAACCACCCCTAGGGGTCTGCAAGTTAAGTAATTTATGGCCAGATGAACAATGATATCGAGATGACTCTGCCATTCCCACAACCCTGATTATCCTCTCTACCTTGCCAGCATCACTCCCAACACCTTACTATTTTGTCCCCCTGCCCCCTGTCCCCACTACCTCCTCTGTTAACCATATCCATACAGTGGAGTCACCTGTCACAAGTACCATCCTGAACTTCTAGTTTCCCTTGGACTCCAGTCATATTTCAGGTGTCTTCTTCTCAACAGACCTGGTGCCATTTGAGGCTACAAGTTCTGGACTCCAAACTGGAGATATCTGAGTGACCAAATCATACAGTGGTATGAATATGTTCACTGTTGTTACCTCAGGTTTCCCACCTGCCTGGAACATCCTCTCCCTTGGCCATGCACATACAGACCACTCCTCAACCCAGACCTTAGGTGTTAATTTGGAAATAGGAGTAGTGGTTGCCTGAAGCAATGTCCATTGGGGCCTGCTTTGATGGAAGTTCAATTCAGCTGTCACTGTAGCCAGCTTTTCAGTGAGCATCGCAAACCTGTTGCACACTGGGCAACATTGTGGAGATAAGTATTGTACTGCTGTTTTTTTTTTTCTTTGTTTTGTTTTTTGTTTTGTTTTCACAGGTGACACAACTGGACATGGACTATGAGAGCCTGATTCTCAAAGACCTCAGAGGGATGCAAGGTGCCTGTGTCAAAGTGTTCTGACACAACTGGCACCTTGCATCAAAAGATGCATCAGGAGCTATTCTGGAAAGCAGCCTGCATCAAACGCAGTTTGCATGCACTGAAGGGGGCTTGCACCAGCCTTGTGCAAAAAAGGGGCTGCAACATGGCACTAGAGGGCTTGCAGCAGATGCAAGCTGTCACATTCCCTAAATTAATCTTCTAACTAAATATAAATCTAAAAAAACTCCCCCTGAGGACAACTGTCTAAGTACCATTAGACCAGCCAGGGGCTGGTCTAAGTGTACTTAGTTGTCCTCTGGGGGCTGCAACAATGTGCCACTGTTCTGATCCCAGTGTATTAAATGCCCACCCCCCAGCCCCTATCCCCAATTACGCATAAACATTTTCCCTGGTAGGGCACCCTCCCCAGCCCCAATCCCCAATCATGCATAAATATATTCCCGGGTAGTTTATAGCACCCCCAGCCCCAATCCCTGATCATGTATAAAATATTTCCTGGTCCTCCAGGGCACCCCCCAGCCTGATCCCTGATCCCCATGTAAAATGAATAAATTTCCTTGGTAGTCTAGTGGCCCCACCCCCCAGCTCCGATCCCCATAAAGCAATGGAAGAACTTTTGTAGCGGACTCAGACCTTTGACCTCAGGTTCCATGCCCTCTTGGAGAAAGTAGATTGTTTATAGTGTGATGCCAAATTAAACAGAAAAATGGATCAAAATGGTGTTGAAAAACATTGAGGAGCACAGGAAAGAAATAGAGAAAACAGCAGATAAAATATTGAGGGTTGAAGCTACTTAGCAAACCTCATTCATGACAGTTATGGCCTGTCATGGAAAAAAGAACTTTTAGAGAACCAACAGTGTTACAAGAATCTTAGCGTGGTCATATTTTCTCTGTCCTTTTATGCAGATTTCCTAATATTTTATTTATTGAAATTCTCGGATTAAACCTTTGAGAACAAGCTGATTACATAGGTTCTACATCAGAGGTATAGACGCACAAGTTAAAAACAACACAAAGTTACAGTTATTGCATACAATAAAGGAGAACAACAAAGGACAAGGCAATATACAAACTAGTTTTGGGGCAATAACACTGAATTAAACCATGGATGTAATACATCAGCCAATAAATTGGCCTCATCAGTGGAGGTGTGGAGTACATAGCGGTGCCAAGTGTTGGGGAGGAAGATCTAACTAAGTAGCAGGTAAAAGGTCAGGTGTGATTTGTTAAGGGAGAAGGACTGTAGGAAGAAGGGAGAGATGGGAGGTAAGGGGAGAGAAAGTAGAGAGGGGAAACAATACAGGATGGGCGGGAAGGGAGAGATGGAGGAAGAAATAGTAGGCGGAACTCTGAACTGGGCAACAACAGGAGTGATCAGAAGGCACCAAAGGATGCAGTCACAACTGGCACTGGCAACCAGATGTTTCCTGAGCTCACATTTAAAGGGGTCTAGCATTGATTTAGAAGAGATACTAGGAGGAACATTGTTTGTCCATTTAGGCATCCGGTGTGCAAAAGCTCTTTGTCCTAAAGAGGTGCAACATCTAGGATTCTTAAAAAACATGTTCTCAGAACTTCTGGAGGGAAGAGTGCTTTCATAAGGGGTGAGGAGCTTCCGCACACCCATGGGCAGCATGCCCAGACTCACTTTTTTAGCCAGCAAGTAAGTCTGGAACTTGAGTCGGCCCTCTAACTGAAACCAGCAGGCCCGAGCATAGAAGACACAAGTGTGTGTAAGTCGCTCGGAACCAGTGGTGAGATGACATGCCTTATTTAAGGTGACTTTAATGTGATGGCAAGATGTGTCAGTTGCAGACCCATAGATCACAATGCCATACTCAACCAGGGAGACCACCGAGCTACGGATGGCCAGGTTGAGAGCTTCATAAGTAAAACTATGTTTATGCCTGTGTAAAAGGCTGATGCGTATATTGAGGGCCTTTATAATATTGTCAATATGGTAGACAAAGGACAAGGAGCTGTCGACTGTTGTTCCCAGGTATTTAAATTGATGTACCAGATCCAGAGGAGCAATAGCTACATTTGTTATGGTGAGGGAGTTCATATGGTGCCTGTTCTGAGGGCTAGAAAACATCATAGCCTTAGTTTTTTTATAATTCATAACAAGCTTATGGTCCCTGAACCATCTTTCTACTTCAGTGAAACTATCCTGAAGTGTGTGTTCCAGGGCAATAGGATCAGTGCCAGTGGAGGACTTGGTGAGAGCTTGTCTCTGTTTTTTTTCCCTAAATCTTAATACCCATGGGGGTGAGTGCCTGTATCCCTAAAGACCTTTAGTCAAAGCCGCTCTGATGAGAGTAGATCCACTTCTGAACTTGTGTTCCTGGAGGGGCTCCCTGATATCTGAAATCTTTCCTTGAATGATTGTGCAGTATTAAAATCTAAGGAACACTGGTGGTGTGAGAACCTAAATTCTTGCTGCACCCTGATATAGTTACCAGCCCTGACGGGCTTGGATTTTTGGACTGGGCAATTAACTTTTATTTACTCTGAACATTCTGCTTTTGTTTTTTCTGAATTTGCTGCAGCACATGCTCATTGCTTGTATTCTCCCCTGTTGTCTCCTAACAATTTATTTATCTTTGTGATAGGGTGGGGTGGATTACTTTGTTGGGATTGAGGTTTTAGTTTAGGTTGTGTGGATGGATGTTTGATTGGTTAGGGTTGTTTTGCTGTATTAGTGGTGTGGCTGGTTTTGAGTGATTGAGTTAGTTAGTGGTTTTGGAACCACTGGTGGGACACCATGTGTCTGGGGAGACTGGGGTGCCTGGGGTGGGTTTGGATGATGTATGGGCATCCCTGCTACTCGATCTGTGGCCTTTTACTGACCTCCCTGTGTCTACTACTACAGCATGTCACTGTCATTAGGTCGGGATAAATAGGAGCTATATGGATTGTTTGTGGCAGGGTGCCCCCTTCACCAAAGGGGGGGCAGGATTGAGGTAGTCAGGTGTAGAAGGTGCCCTGGATGTCAACAGGACCTTGAGAGAGGTGAGATGTGTCTGGTCCCCATCCCCAGGGATTTCACCAGACCGAGTGGGCAGGTAGCCAGAGGGGTTACTCTCTCTGCCAGTCTTCTGAGGGCAGTGCTATGCAGTGCCAGATCGAGTAGGAACAAGACCGCTATTATTGCGGACTTGATTTCTTCAGTTGATCTGACTTACATTACTGAGAACTGGGTGGGTGGTGATGATGCTGCCCAGTTTTAGAGTCAGCCGTCCCCCCCTGGGTAAATGGTAGTGCACTGCCCCAGAGTGGAACACAAAGGTGGGGGAGTGGTCATCTGTTTTACATCTAAGCTTGGCTTCTCCATGCACCCAGAGGGAAAACCAGGTTCATTTGAATGTGTGGCCATACAGTATGTGGAGGTCTGGGCACAGGCTGTAAGAATTCTCTGATATACGCCCCAGGGGCGGCAGGTAATTCCTATAGGGGTCTTACGATTCATCATCAGTGAGGCGTTGGAGTCCCCGAGTGCTTGATCAGGGGACTTCAACGCCTGAACAACGATGAATCATCTAGGCTAGGCTACAACTTCCCCCAAACAATGTCATCTCTGGGCCTGACTGAGGAAGTTTCCTCTGTGACCCATCAAGGCGGCCATATGTTGGACCTGGTTTTCTCATTGGGGCTTGAGGTTAATAACCTCAAGACTGATCTGGTCGCTTGGTCCAATCACTGCACCATGGGGTTCTCATTCAGGGCCCTTCCTGAGAGCTCTCCCCCTGCAGAGATGGTCAGCTACTGCCCTTTGAGGGGTTTGACCCCGGGGGGATTTCTGGCAGCAGCAGACCTATCCAGTGTGGTTAGTGCATGCGTTGGGGGTCTGGATATGGCTGTTGCCACCTATAATGGGGTGTTGGAAGCTACTCTGGACTCCCTCACACCAACCCGTGTATGACCCAGATCCTCTCACTTGCAGTCCCCTTGGTTTGACAGGGACCTCAAGAGGATGAAGATCATGGGTGAAAGGTTGGAACGCAGCTGGCTGAAGGTCAGGCCGGAGATGGACAGACTGACCCTGCACTCACATTATACTGAGTATCAGGGGGCAATCACTCATAAGAAGGCAGAGTTCCTCTTCAGAAAGATTGTTGCTGGTAAGAATCAACCAACTGCGCTTTTTTGGACTGTGGACAGGCTCTTAAATACAGCCTATCTTCAGCTGAAAAAGGCCTTTTCTGATGCTCTTTGTGAGGAGTTTGCTCGATTCTTCTCTGAGGGGGTGTCCGCCATCCAGCTCGGTGTTCCACCAGTGAGCCTTTCTGTGGCCTACAGTGATCATCTGGGTCACCTGCTGAGCACTCCACCAAGTTGGGGGGGAGTTTAAAGCAGTGGAAATGTTGGAGGTCATCAGGGTGGTCTCCAAGTTAAAGCACACATACTGCGAACTGGACAAGGTGCTGACTCATTTCTTGATGAGATGTGTCGACACTGTTGGCCTGGCATTCACCTTGATTGACCAGTGTGCCTTGTCAGAAGGGATTGTTCCAGATGCCTTGAAGGAGGCACTGGTTCGTCCCTCTTGAAGAAGTCTTCTTTGAACCCTGATGTCAATGCGAATTACAGTCCCATCTTCAACCTCCCATTTTTAGGTAAAGTTGTCCAGAAGGTTGTGGTGCAGCAACTTGAGGAACACCTTGTAGCTTTCAATCTCTATGAGCCTTTCCATTCTGGTTTTCGCATGAGGCATAGTATGGAAACCGCACTAGTTTGGGTGCAAAATGACCTCCTGAGGGCTAGAGATCGGGGGAGGGGACAATTCTTGTCCTCCTAGATCTCTCTTCAGCCTTTGACATGGTAGACCATTGTGTGTTACTCGACCACCTGAGGGAATTTTGTGGACTCACCAGCTCTGGTCTTTGCTGGTTTGAGTCCTACCTCACGAATAGGAGGCAATGGGTTGTGATCAGTAATTTCTCCTCCTCCCCAGCCTACTGTCATGTGGAGTACCTCAGGGTTCGGTCTTGTTGCCAATGTAGTTAGCCATATATATGCTGCCCCTGGGTCAGCTCATTAGGAAATATGGCTTGGGTTTTCATTGCTATGCTGGTGATACCTAGCTGTATTTTTCCTTTGCCCCAGAACATCCAGTGTGGTGAAAAAACTTAATAACTGCCTCGTGGAGATCAATGATTGGATGGCCTCCAGCTGGTTGTGACTGAACCCCGATAAGATGGAGGTACTGGTGTTGGATTCGAACAGAGGATGGAACAGGGTGACCTCTGGTGCTGAAACTGGTTTATTCCTGGGATCTGTACCATTGAAGGCCTCCTCTAGGCTGCGAAACCTTGGCATGACCTTTGACAGTGGTTTGACGCTTGAATCTCAGGTGTCATCCATTGTCCAGACCAGCTTTTACCATCTTAGGAATATCACCAGGGTCATGCCCCTAGTTCTGTCCATGGACCTTCCCACCTTAGTACATGCCTTTGTGACATCCAGACTTGAAGTCTCAGGGGTGACCTCCGCCGGCTGCAGCTGGTGCAGTATGCAGCTGCCAGGTTGTTGATAGGTCAGTCAAAATTCTGCCACATAACCCCGGTGCTAGGTGCACTGCACTCACTGCCAGTGCAGTGGAGGATAATCTTCAAGGTGGGCTTGCTCACCTATTCAGACCTCCTTACACCTCCTGTCTCAGTCCGCTCCCTCCAGTCCTCTCTAGGGGCCTTCTGGCGATTCCCAGGATGAGGCTGAAAACTGGCAGTGACAGGGCATTCAGTGTCACTGGCCTTGTCCTGTGGAATTCGCTTCCTCCATCTGTTCTGGAGGCCCATTCAGTTGAAGTTTTTAAGACCCACCTCAAGGCCCTTTTGTTTAATCAAGCTTTTCCAGACCAGACATACTGGTTATTTTGGGAGTCCCTCCTTTTGTTCTCATCTCTAACTATTTATTTTGTGTCCCAAACAATATATTTATTGTATGCTGTTTTAAAATGTTTTTTCTTTTATTATTATTAATTCTATTTGATATTACTTCCTATTGATAGAATGTTTTATTGTACGGCAACCAGAGTCCCTGGAAAAATAAAATTTGCCTTGCTTTGCCTTGCCATTAGTGAAAAGGACAGCATCATCTGCATAAAGCAGAATTTTGCAGTGACAGGCAAGTGGGAGTTGATTTAGAAATATGCTAAACATTAGAGGGCCCAGAATGAAGCCCTGTGGAATGCCAGAGTGAACTGTCTGCTGTCTGATAAGACACTATCAATGCTAACTTGTTGAGATCAGTTCATGAGGTAGCTCTTGAACCATCTGACTGTGTCCTTTTAGAGTCCAACAACTATAAGTTGCTCAGTTAGAAGCATACCTCTCAAGTGTCCCAGATTCTCCTGGACATCCTGTTTTTGGCCCCTCTATCCCAACATCCTGTTCATCCAGTGTAAAATCCCGAAGAACCGTGGCACTTACTGTTTACACTGGCTGCGCTGTGGTCTGGAACAGTTTTGTTTTTCAATTTCCTCTGCATCACAGCACGGCATGAGATTGCCTGTGGCTGGCATACAGAGCTCCTGGGTACAGATGCAAGAGATGCTCTGACATCATCATGCAGAGCATCGGGTGTTCTTGTCTGTACTCAGGGAGCTCAAGTCAGATTCGCAGAGCTCATACAGTGCAGAACATGGGCACTTTAAAGGTTGCTGTCGAAATGGCCTGAGTCAGCTGCAGGTACTGACAGCAGAGCTCCTGTTTCCCACCTGCGCCAATGGAGAAATTTATTACCTGTGCCTTTCCTCCCCATCCCCCTCAGGTCTGGCTCATCTCCAGGGCAGCCATCAGATAAAGTCAAAGCCCCTATGTCTCTGCACCCATCAGTGCCAGTCTATGTGCAGCTCATCCCTCTGAATCAGCAGGGAGCCTTGAGACATCCCTGACACTTCAAGGGCAGGCTGAAAAATAGGCACATTCCAGAAGAACAGACTGGACTAGCTAGCCTGAACACAGCAGCACAGGGTGTGCATGGACTAGAAGAGAGGATAGACTAGACTGAATAACACAAACAGCACTAATAATTACTATATATATATATATATATATATATATATATATATATATATATATATATGCTGTGTGTGTGTGTTATATATATATATATATATATATATACATACAGTATATGTATTTATGCAATGGGGTGGAGATAAACAGAGTGTAATAAATTAGTTTATCTGAGTACCTGTGTACATAAATTTCATGTATGTATACAGTGCTATGTCATCAGCCATTTATCCACACAGTGCTTATGTCATCAGCCATTTATCTATACAGTGCTTATGTCATTTAGAATGTTCATCCTCAGTAGCAGTATTAACCATATTCAAATGTGAATAACTTTAAAACGAAAAATGATAGCACGGTACTGTGAGCACGAAAGTTGTTCAGCATGGAAATATCTACAAATGAGTGGTGTTTCATTCATAGATACTTTTTAGTTTTTTCAGAATTTGTGAAAAACAGCATTTAATCAACACAGAATCCAATTAATGCAAGTATACTCCAACGCGTTGAATGTTATTACTATTATACGAGTTGGAGTGTGCTCAGAAAACAAAGTTTTACTGACGGGAAAACTGCTGGTACAAAAGCAGTTTACACTGTTTGGTTTTGTGCTGTGTGTGGAGGGGTGATTAAATGATGGTGGGGGATGATTAAATGACTGTGGGCAGTGTAGGGGGTGATTAAACCACTCTGGGCCATTGTTGAGAAGTTTGTGGGGAAATAACTGATGAGAGTTCTGAATGCTGATTGGCCTAGTACAGATGCTTCTCGTATAATTTAAGATAATATCAGACGGGACAGGCTGAGCCCAGACACTCCTGAAAAGGATCAAGTCAGAGAGACAAGAGGACCGTTCCCCCTTGACCAAAGAAATAACTAAGGTAAGCTGCTTTTTCAAAACTTTTTTTATTATTATAGACTAGTAGTTAGCTAGTGACAATCTGGCATTAATAGAAACAATAGAGACAGCCTAGAGTCCACTAGGTTAGATGAGCCAAATATGAGATAAGTAGGGTCTGGGTGGGAGAATGAATAAGAGTAAGCCATAAAGGAATAAACAACTGATTAATTACTGATGAAAATGTAAAGAATACCTGCCATATAACTAGCTACTGATATGTATTGCAATGAGACTGTGATCATAGATCCTAGAAGACAGTATGTATTTTTTAATTGCTCTAATTTAATATCACAGGCAGTGTATTATGCAGCAGTCAAATAAGTACCCCCCCCCCACCGGCTATGGGGGCAAATGTGGGGGCCGGGGACTACTCGGGGATGTCAGCATCATAGGTCAGCATCTTCCCTGCACCAGATGCTGTTTCACAAACCCACACACCCCTCAGGCATTTTTCCTTGGGGCATTGTGGTTGTGGATTTTAGAGAGGATTCAAACCAAGGCTTGTCCATTCCCCACAGGGTGGACATTTAGAGTAGTTTGGGTCGGGACCTGGGGCCAGTTGTTTTTGAATCCCTCACTATTCCCTAAGGTGGGGTGGAGTGGGGGGATGGGTGTTTGCTTTGACTGCTGCAGCTGCATACCTCTCTGGTATTCCTGAAGGGGCTTAACTTTTTACTGCACTCTCTTGAAGTACAATTATACAGAAACTGTACTCCATTTTGCTGTGGTGCTGAAAACACTAAAAAATTGTGATTCAGTTATATTTCATGATGGAGTCCGACAGGAGTGGAGGCTCTCTGTATAATTTTTGTTCTGCGTAGTCTGTGTAGTAGTTTTAAATACAATTCTTTTTTTTTAAAACGAGCTGTTGTAGGCATAGCTCATCACACAAACTCTCATAAAGAAACAATAACTATTAGCTTGGCTATGTTGTGCCTTTTTGCTTTGTGTGTTTGTGGGTTCAGCTTGTGTGCTTCACTGTGTTCCCTTACTTTTATTTAGCATTTTGAATTTGTTTAGGGCTATGACTATACTAATTACAGTATTTGTTAGTATCATTTGATTACTTTGTTTCAGTTATGGGTCTCTCATTGATATGCACCCCTCTTCGCCCCATGATTGTTTGTTTTTTAGCACAGAGGGGGTTGGGGGCAAAGTGACAAGTTCCCCAACTGAAATAACTTGATAATAGTATGACTATGCCAACTAACCCCATTCCTAAGCAGCTTAAGTAGCATTGTGTGTACTGGTGTGATTCTAATACTATTTTGTTCAAGGTGTAGGCAGTATAATGCAGTGGGTTAAGGCTCTGAGCTGCAGATCTGGAGACTTGGGTTTGAATCCCACAGCTGCCTAGGTGCATACTGTGTGATCCTGAGCAAGTCACTTAACTTCCTTGTGGTTCCAGGTCACATCTGGAAACAAGCTTCGGCTTAGTGTGCTACTCCTGGTTAAATAATGTTCCCTTTCCCTATTTAGTTCAAGGTGTGCTGACCTGATGAATATAGGGCTTGTTGTACAGTAGTACTGTAGCCTGCATGGCCATGGCTGTTTTTGTCACTGCCATTTTTATGTTGTCTTGCACACGCACAAGCAACATCTTCTGCTAGTAGGAGAAATGCAGAGGTGTGTTAGTGTTGGCGAATGTAGGGCCCACTTTAGTAGGTGAATCCTTCATTCTGCAATTAGCCAGCATGCTAGCGCTGACGCAAGTATTATGCAAAGTGCCACCAACTTGAGAGAAATGTGCCACTGCAATCAGAGACAAGCTCGTCATGCAGTGGCACAGATGACATGCCTCCCATACATGTCTTTCCTGGTGAAACATTTCAGTAAACACAGTGGAGGCTCCTGCTGTCCACCACACAATCCCAAAAGAAAGCTGACATCGGGGGTGCAATCCCTGTGTTGGCATGTCTACCCAACCCCACATTATGTGTGGCACACTGGGAGCCCACCCTAGTGTGCATCCACTCACAAAAAGCTGACCACGTTGGCATGTTCTTCCCCCCTCCTCACCCCAATTGTGTGTCACACTGGGAGCCCACCCCAGTGTGGCCAACATACCCCAACCAAGTCATGGAGCACACTGAGAGCCCATCCCAGTGTGTCCATTTGTTGTATTTCACCTGTAAAGAAAGAAAACTGTCCCGCCATTCAGTGTCCATTTTATTTTCTGTACCTGAAAAATTAAAACATTCTGTTGTCCGCGGCACCCCCTCCTCAAAATACACATACCCTCTCTGCACCCCACCTACCCACACCCCTCTCACCCCATACTTACCTCCAGAGGTCCAGTGCTGCAATCTTCAGTGGAGTGGGAACACGACTGGACTCTTCAGAGCCGAACTGCAAAATGAAGAAATGCCGGTAAGCTGTATAATGGCATTCATGGGGATGGGTCAACTTAGGCAGATATCTCAGCCATTTTTCTGAATTATTTTGGCTCAAAATTTTCAACATGGGGTTCTTGGGATCCCATCTCATGAACACATGCACTGTCATCTTGCTATTTGGTCCCAAAAAGTGATTTCACCGTCACTGCACGGAATCACCTTTCAGGATTGAGTAACAAAATGACAGTGCCACTGTTCATAAGATGGGTTCCCAGAAAGCCTAAGTTGCAAATTTGGTGAAAAAATTCCAAAAAATGATTGTGTTACGAGCGTGCATTTCTTAGTTTCTATGCACACTCTTAACTTTGACAATTTTTAATATTTTCACTCCAGATTTTCACCATTGCCATTTTTTCACACCTCTATAGTATAGCTGTCATTTTTCACATCCTGCCCAAAATCTGTTTTTGCACATCTGGCGCACAATGGCATGGTTGCTGTGGGAAATCAACTTTCGGGACAGACTAACAAAATCACAGTGCTGCTGTTCATGATTAGAGGTCCCAAAAAGCATATGTTTAAAATCTGATTTAAAAAAATCCCAAAATAATTACATTACAGGCATGCATTGTGCAGCTTCTTCTCACTCTCGTGACTTCACCAATGTTTCATATTTTCTCTCCAGATTTTCAACATTGCCATCTTTTTACACCTTCTCATGAACAGTACAGCTGTCATTTTTCACACCCTTCCCAAAATGTGTTTTCGCACCTATGGCCCCAAATGACACAGTTGTTGTGCAAAATCACCTTTCGGCTAACAAACTGATAGTAGCACTGTTCATGAGGTGGGGCTACAAAAAGCCCATGCTGAAAATTTGTAATGAAAATAAAACAAATGCCCAAGGCATTAGGGTTTCCAACCATAACCCCCCACCCTGTAGAGACTGACAGGCATCAGGGGTGTGACTTGGGATTTTCAGCTGTAATGCTCATGCCATTCCACCCCCACCCCCTCCCTGCAGCCAGTGACAGGCAATGAGGTGTGTCTTGGACTCTTCAGCCCCAATGTTCACCCCTTCTCCTATACTGTACCCATTTCAGCGTATTTCCTTATGGAATGGGGTGAGCATAAGGTCAAAAGACCCCAAGGCACACCGTGACACTTGCCGGTGTCTGCAGGGTAGGATGAAGTGAAATGGGCGTGATCATTATGGCTGATGACCCAAAGGCACACCCAAATGCCTGTCAGTCTCTGCAGGGTGGGGTTGACGTCAGTTCGATACTTCACTGCCATTCCTATTATGCATCTCTCTAACTCTAGCACTACCAATGCCAATGCCAGCAAGACAACATTCAGCATTGACAAATGCTTGTTAAAGTCGCAGATGCAGCTGCAGATGTGTTTTGGGCCATTTAAAGCTGTATTTCCATTATGTGTGTGGGGGGAGGTAGTCCAGTGGTAGAATATGAAACTTGGATTTGCATGTTTGCTATTTAAATAATTTACATACCTGAGTTTCATACACTGCCACTAGACTAAAATACCCTCCCCCCCAAATGGTAAAACGGCTGTAAATGCCTCACAGCCCACCTGGTCACACAGATTTACAGATCTAAGATTCTGCTTCACACAATGGAATAAATGGCTATTTTTGTGTGGTAAAACATTGCTCACCTGTATCATGCTAAGTGCAAATGTTATTCCTTTGTTTGTAATGGGGGGGGGTTAGTCAGTTGTGTGAAATGCTGATATGTAATTTTTTTGAGAGGAATTACAATTCTGCTGTATATATTTAGCAATAGCAGCATTTGAAGCTACTATGTGTGTGGTGCTGTGGCCTACAGGACACAAACTTTCAGTCTAGGCCCTGTGGATGGATTGGGGAGAGTTGGTGAAAAGCAGTGCTGCTATGTCAAAGCCCTCCCTGATGGGCACTGTTTAAAATAAAACTGTTAACATACAGTGTGAGAATGGTAGGTTTCCTTGTGCATAGGAGGAGAGGGGTACATTTTTTGATGCTGCAGATATCAAACACTACAGCGACATTTTTCCTATCATCACTGATGCACTGTATAGCTTTAGGATGACCTCAGTGATTCACAGAATCAGAGAATTTATCAGCGGAAAAGGACTGGTTGGCACACCCAGTCCACTTAGGTCAATATTCCCCTGACTAATCTGTTTCTAATTCCTGGCACCATTAAACTGAGCCAATCTGTCATAATAGGTGCTCAGTGGCACCTACTTAAGAGAATAATAACAACCTGAAATAACTTCTGTGTATTTTTCTCAAATTCTTCCTATAATAGGAGATGGAGGATTGTGGAAATATATTTCCTGAAGAAGAAGTCTGCAGAGATATCAACACAACTCCAAGCAAGAAAACCAAGATGAATTCAATAAATTTCAGAGGTCATGGAAGACTTCCTTTGAGTGGGTAGCAGCAAGCAGGAAAGGATCCCTCTATGCCTTTTGCAAAACATGTGCTGCTGACATCCGTGTGAGCCATGGTGGAAGGCATGATGTACAGTGTCATGATGCTTCACAAAAGCCCCAGATGAGTATGAAGCATGCTGCAGGGAAGAAACTGACACAGTTTTGCCAAGAACAGAGTACATCAAAAGTTGTTGATGCTGAGGTGGCCTTTGTGAACCTTTTAGCAGAGCACAACTTGCCAATTTCTAGTGCTGACCACATTTTAAAATTTATTAGAAAGCACTGCATAGATCAAGAGGTGGTGAAGAAGATGAGCTGTGGCCCAACAAAATCAGCATGCACTGCACATGAGGTCATTGAGCCAAAATAGCAAGAGGATGCAGCTGCTCAGTGTTGTCAGTTGCCATTTTGCTTGTACACTGATCAGAACACTGATATGAGTGATGAAAAACTGATGGTTATCCTGATTGGTTTCTATGACATGCAGATGGGAATGAATGTTATCTGCTTTCTGGCTATGCCAGCTTGTGTATCTGGGACTGGGCAGTCAATGTTTGAGATTGTAATGAAGACACTGGAACAGTTTAGTATCCCACTACAAAACCTTGCTGCTTTTTCCTCGGACAATGCTTCTGCAATGATAGGAATACACAGCTCTGTGTTTTCACAACTAAAACAGGTCAACATGAACTTTGTAAACATGGGATGTCTTTGTCACCTAGCACACATTTGTTCCAAATCAGGGATCAAAGCACTATCGTCACCTGTGGGGGAGCTAATTTCAGAAATGTATTTTCACTTCTCATCAAGCTCACAGTGGTAGCAACAGTTGAAAGAGTTTGCCATTTTTGTGGACACTGACCCCTTAAAAATAATCAAACATGCACCAACAAGATGGTTCAGTTTGAGCAAAGTTGTTCAGCAAATGCTAGACATGTGGCCAGCTCTACTTTCCTATTTTGTGTCCTTTGAGCCCAGAGGTGCCAAACTGCAACTGATTGCTGAGCTTCTGAGCAGCCATGTTTGTCACATATGCAATCGAACCACTTTGCCAGTTTAACAGAAAGCTACAAAGCAGAGAGAGACAGCTGATGAATCTTCATGGGGACATCTGCAAAAATCATTCAGCTGTATTCAGGTAGACTCCTCCAACCTGAGGTGGCAGTCAGCTTGTTTCCTGAAAGTAATGCTGACTTTCTGTTGAATACTGACAATTTCATTCCCCTTCAGGAAACCCATATTGGACCAGAAGTACACGATTACATCAAGGAAAATGAAGACAGTGTTGTCTGTACATCTGCTGAACTCAATATCTACAGGAAGGTGAGGGCCTTCTACTCCACTGTCCTTAAAAAGATGCTGACAAAGTTTCCTCTAAAGAATAAGTTATTAAAAAATGTGGCCACACTTCTAAACCCATGCTTGAGGCTGAAAATCACTGAGACAGCAGTAGTAGACTTAGGAAGGGAGCTTGGCATTTGCAATTCATCTGCTGAGTGTGACCAACTGCTGGATGAATTTGGGACATAAATGTTTGCAGAGACATTACCTGAATGACACCAGCCAACATTTGCCTCCAGTTCTTCTGTTCTTCAGTACTGGGAAAGGTACTTTGCCAGCTGAGTGGAATGTGGTGTGAGCAAAATGTACCACTGTTCAGACTACTCATGGAGACAGTCCTATACCTTCCACACTCAAATGCTGAGGCAGAGCATGCATTCTGCATGGTAAGGAAGGTCAACACTGAACTTAGGCAATCCATGCACACAAAGACCTTGACTTCCTTAATTGCCATTAAGATGAATGAAGACAGGGAATGTTTTGAGGTACAGCACACCATGGATGTCCTGGAAGCAGCAAAGAAGGCAACACATTTGTGCAACAGAGACCATCCCACCTCAAAATAAAGACTGCATTTAAATTAATAAAGACAAACAGCATACATCTTTTTAACATTTATTGCAAATAAAATAACAGAAAGACTGCATTTACAGTAATAAAAACAGAAGCATACATCTTTTTAACATTCATTGCAAATAAAATAATAGAAAGATTGCATCTACATTAATAAGGACATAAAGCATACATCTTTTTAAACTTTATCGCAAATAAAATAACAGAAAGATGCCAAACATTGTATTTTCTTGGTTTGCTTTTTGGCAACAAGTCACCCAATGGTGCGGCATGGTGATGTGACACTGCCAGGCTGCGTAAAATGTGGTGTCCCTGATTTTGGTCATTTGTCTCTGATTTTTGGGGAGCGTGTCCCTGATTTTGGTCCTAGCAGGTTTAGAGGTATGGTTAGAAGATCATGATTAACCATGTTGAACGCTTTTGACAGGTCAATAAATGTTGCACCAACCAGCTCTCTGAGCACCAGAGAAATGTGAATAAAGCCTATAAACTCAAGCAGAGCAGTAGTGGTGCCATGACATTTGCAGAACCTGTGTTGCTGCAGACATTGAATGTTATACTTTTGAAGATATTCAACTAATTGATCTACAACAATTTTTTTCCAGTGCCTTTGATAGAGGAAGGAGGATCAAGATGGGTCTATAGCTAGCAAATGAGGTGCAATCTCCACTTTTGATGTGTCAGGAGTTACTAAGGCCATTTTCCACAGCTGTGAAAACTGTGAGAATCTAAGTGAGGCATTGATAATGTGAGTTAGAGGCAGCATATGTCATCCAGGGTGAGGGCTATAAAGTTGAGGTCAAGGGAGTCGCCGCTGTGTCGAGACTTCCCAGGACTTTTTGAAAGTATTTTCTGGCTTCTTTGATGGTGATGGTTCTGAAAAGAAATGAAAGATAAGAGAGGGGCTGGTAAAAAGTATTAGATTTGACAATATAGTTTGCATGGAGGAAGAAGCCTGGGGGTAGTACTCCAGAGAGATCTGAGAATGCATTATTTTTGTTGTTAAACAATTTTTATTATTATTGTACCTGGAGCACACAAGCAATGTACAGACACCCTCAGGTACACTGCAACATTCGGGATATGAGGAAAGCCTCACAAGGACGAGGCTTGTACAGTAGCAAACAATAAGCAGTTTCAAATATGAGTAGAATACTATTGTAGTGCGAGAGGAGCACACCTCATAATTCACTGTGTTTCAGTCACCTGACCACAATCAGGTAGGTAGCTCCCCTCTCCAGACCCTCCCTTTTTGACCGGTATACCTCCCTTCATCTCCCTCCCTTTAGGTGGGGTGAGGGTGAGGGGAGGATTGGGGGGGGGCTTGGCCCCATCCCTCTCTCCAATGGAGACAACCTTGGCCTCCTATCTGGCCAGATAAGGAATTAATATCACAGTATGTGAGAACACTCTAATCAGTAACTAACTCAAAACATGTATCAAAACTATAAACATTTGGCAATCCTCTTAATCATTGGATCTGGAATCTTTTCTTATTGGGGAGGTTCAGGGCTCTTTTGGGGGGGAGGGAGTGCTGTCGTCAGCTTCCTCCTGGGTCCATGCTCTGCTTCTGACAAAACCTTGAGTCCAAAAAGGGGGCCCACCCTGCTGTGTAGTTGGCCATGAAACCAACTCCTAAGTTGGAAAGTTTTTCAAAGGTGGCTACCCAGGCCAGGGAGAGGAGAAGTTCAATGAAGGTGGGACAAGCTCCAGTGCACCATCTCATGAGTATCAGTCTCTTGGCTGTGCTACCACCCCTGTGACCCATCTAGCTCCCAAATCATTCTTGGGGAGCCCTGACTTTTCGCAGCCGATCACTAACAAGGCTGGATCAGAGGGTACCCATGGATATACCTCCCTGCACATAGTCATCACCTTAATCCAGAAAGGTTGGAGATGTGAGCAGTCCCATAGAATATGGTATATGTGGGCACGGTGATTTCCACACCTCCAGCATTTGTCCATGAGGCCTAGTAAGTTTGGCTGGGGTGTAGTACCACTTCAGCATGGTCTTATTCATCATCAGGTGTGTACGCCTATCTCTACAGGCCTTGTGTGCTATCTCCCAGCTGTGCCCCCATTGTTGATCTGAAATGGAGGAGCCCAGTTTTCTCTCCCACTGGGACTGGTCAGATTGGGTTGGATCTGGTGGGACATCCCTTATTGCAGTATATGTCCTATTGGCCCTGTTTTTTTGCAAGGTCATCCACATCCCCAGGGGATGGGGAGTGGGGGTTGACCCAGTGGTGGTGAGGGCTTCCAGGAGGTGAGTGATGGCATCCCGTATTTGGAGTTATCTCCAGAAATGTCCTGAGGGGAGATGGAACTGAATCCTGAGTTTGTTGCAGGATTCCAGATTATTGGATCCCAGGATCAGGAGGTCATGCACTAACGTGATCCCTTGGTTTTCCCATACCTGCCAGTGAATGGGTTCTTTTCACACCAACAGGGCTGGGTTTCTCCTGAGCAGCATATACTTCCCGGGGGTAGGGGACTGCTTAAGTAGGGTGTGGATCTTCTCCCAGTACCTAGCCGATCGCAAGACTGGGGGAGGAAGCAGGTGAGAGCTGTGTTTCTTGCTATATATCACCATTGCTGGGGACGGGGACACCAATATTGCAACTTCCAGAGGGAGCCAAGTTGGGGAGGTATGGACCATTGGCACAAACCATTGCACCATCTGCACTGTGGTAAAGGCCATGTGGTATCCTTGGAACCATGGGAGCCCCAACTCTCCCCTGCTTCAGTGCTGTCTGAGCTTCAACCTGTTAAATCTCGGTGGGCATCCTTCCCAGAGAAATTTCCTTATCAGAGAGTCTATCTTATGGAACCATTTGGGTGGGATCTGTACTGGGAGGTGAGCAAGTACATATAGGATACATGGAGCTGCTATCAGCTTTATGGAATCTATCTTCCCAGCCAAGGACAGCTTTAGTGCCCTCCACCTGTCCATGTGCCACCTCAGGGATTCCAGCTGGTCATGGAAATTAATTTATATAATTTTGGACAGATTGGGGTGCATGGTGATATTCATGTATTTGATCCCACCAGGTGACCACTTGAGTCCCTTTGATGTGAAGGGGTGCTCCAAGCTCAGCGAGTTCAACAGGAGTTCCTCTGTCTTAGTCTGGTTTACCCTTAGCCCCAAGAGCTTGAAGAATTCTGACAGTGTATCTGAAACTACCTGTATCACCTGCAGTGTGTAAGTAGTGGTTATGAGCAGGTCATCTGTGTACAGGAAGGTTTTAATAGTATGCCCTCCAATGTGAATACCTGGGATGCTTTGGGATTCTCTGATTGCTATGGCCAGATGCTCTATGGCCAGCATAAATAGCAGTGGGGGAAGGGGGTAGCCCTGCCTAGTGCCCCTCTGCAGCCCAAAGGTGGGGGACAACATCTGATTGGCTAATACCGAGGCCATGGGTGAGGTATATAAGAGTTTAAAGTTAAAAAGGTGTTGTGGTCCTCAACCCAGAAAAAAGAACTAGCATTTAAATCCTTCATTCCATAGTTTTTTATTCATATACTTCCATCTTCCTTTTGTATTCTTTTATCATGCTCTTTTAATTTTTTTAAATCAATGTTACATTTCAGGACCCTCTCATCCCTTCATCAGACAAAAATGAGCTGCTCCTTATTCCTGTGTGTTTCTACAACAACATAAACATAAAATTATGAAACATTTGTCTTGAACTAATTCACTTTTCTATCCAAAATCTACATGAAATTCATGTATCTAATGGTGGGAACAAGCCTGTTTCTGTTTTAAATTTAGTACATCATTTTTACTTCTTTTGTAACTTTGGAGCCATGCTTTTCTCTGAATCTGTGGAAAAATGTACGACTCAGATTTTTATTCTTATTATTTTTACTTCTAATTACTACTTTCATCCCAATAAAGTTTTTTTTTTTTTTTTTTTATGTTTCATGTATACCTGTCCTGGTGTTTCTTTTTTCTTTCACCTTTTTTTTCTTTAAAAGTTAAACCACCAAGAATCTCTGTCCCTCTTATTCCCCTTCAGGATCGATCTGGGGAAACATAAGATATATTTGAATCACTAGTTGGTTTCAAGTTTGCATCAAAAACTTTCCCAATGCTTATGCATTCATATCTCAATAGTCTCATTTTACTTACTTTTATTCTGTTAAACCTTCCTGATAAAAAGCAAGGCTTCCACTTTCACAAAACATTACATAATGCTACCCATGCCATTGCTCAAGATGCCAAAGGTGTTCTACACTGTAAACCTTCTTCCTGAAGGTGTAAAGGGGGCTGGGCTCCTAGGTGAACACAGTGGAGGAGAAAAGCATGGCTCCAAAGTTACAAGAGAAGTAACAAACTCTGGCCAGAGCCAATAGGGCTGCAGTTGAGGAATTTGTGGAAACAATATTGTAAATTTGTTCCTTAATATTTTTACACCACATTTTCAACATAGCCTTGTTGTGACCCTGCCTCATGAAGACGGGCAGAGAAAATGTTCAAGTCCTGGCTTAAAGGGGACTTTGCGCTAAAGACACTAAAATACTTTTTTGGGCAGGAGATTAAAAATGACAGCTGTTACATTCATGAGGTGCTGTAAATAAATGGCTACTTTGAAAATCTGGAGTAAATACAGGGTTTTAAATAATTGATTATCAGTTTTTTTTTCTTGGGACAATACTAACAGTTCAGAAAGTATTTATATAGATTTTCTAGAAGTGCTATGTTTGTTAAACACAGTGAGGCAGGTGTTATGCATTTTCACAATGTTTGAGCACTTTTATGAGCAAAATGCTAATCAATTTTTAGAGTTAAATAAAACCCTGAAGTATATTGAATATTACCAAATGTACGAGCCTCCATTCACAAAATTTAATATAGGCTCATAACTTTGTTGAGTTATGATATTTTTGTACCAAATTTCCAACATAGCCTTCTTCTCACCCTCACTTCATGAAAAAGGGCAGAGATGTTTTTCAACTCCGGCCTAAAAGGTGATTTTGTGCAGGGACTATGAAATAACCTTTCGGGTGTAAAAAAAAGTTTTGACCATGTTATGAAAAATGAGAGCTGCCACATTCATGAGGTGCTAGTAGGCTATGGCTATGATGTAAATTTGGGGTAATAATATTGAAAATTACCAAAGTTACAAGGCTGGGTACTCAAAATTCAATGTAGGTTCATAACTTTGCTGTTTTGTAATATTTTTACACCAAATTTTTAACATAGCCTTCTTATGGCCTCACATCGTGAACAGGTACAGAGAAAAATTTCAGCTCCTGCCCAAAAGGTGATTTTCTGCAGGGACTGCAAAATCACCTTTTGGGACAAATTTGCCTAACAGTGACATTGTTCATGAGGAGAGGTCCTATAGAAGGCATGCTGAAAATTTGGGCCAAAAATATGCAACAATGCCCATGTTATGACTCTAAGTTCAAACCCCCATTGAAATACATTGAATGGCATACCTATTTCTTCAGTTCATGGTCTGGCTTTGGAAAGTAAAGACATGTCTGTGGTTCAGAGAGGATTACGGTGTAGGAACCCTGATGGGTAAGTAAGGGCATTGGGAGGTGGGGTGGTGGGTGCTGAGTGGGAGGATTGGGTGGAGGAGGCAGAAATGGCACAAAAGACATTGATGAACAGTTTTCTCATTACAGGTAAAAGGAAGGAAACAAAATAAAAAAGAGGACCAAAATGCTGATCACGACACTGGGGGATTGGTCCCCCCAGTGTCACTGTTATGTTTCCAGGGGGGAGTTCTGAGAGGGAGGGTCAGCTGGGGGAGGAAAGAAAAAAGTAATAATAAAAATAACCATGTATGCATGGTAGCAGTGGGGAGAACAGGAGAACTCCTGCACTGGGGATTGGGCACCACCCAGTGCCACTGTTCCTTTTTTTTGGGGGGGGGTGCGGTAATGGGTGCTGAGTGAGAGGGTCAGGTGGGTGGTTAGTAAAGGTGCAAAAGACATCAATGGATGGAACGTAATGGCAAAAAGGGAGATTCAACAATATGTAAAACCATACGGGATTGTAAGATATCTTGCAGAAGTATTCTGAAACTAGCAGGAATGAAGAACATATTTCAATAGACATTCTGTTTTTTCAAGGTGTACATTACAAATGAAGTATGCATCAGTGTATCTGCTTTCAGTTCCTTTCGCTAACTTAGGACATACCCAGCAGCTTTGATTTTTTTTTTTTTGAATGGCTGTTATGGGAGTAAGTCACCAATTTAGAAACGTTCTGTATATTGACTTTGTTTACACATTTGTGTATAAAATTCCTGGGGGTGCTGTTGATGGTGGGGTCCACTGGAGTATCCCCAGTCAGTACCACATTTCCACTTTTTATTTTTTTGCACTTTTATGCTTCTGGGGTGGGTGGGGGTATTTGACATAGAAATAGCCCTTAACCACTTTCTGTGATATTCTTTCAGTGCAAAGAAGAAACTGTGCTTTGCCTAATCTAATATTGTTCTTATAAGTAAGTACTAAAATAAAAGGCTTTATTTATTTGCTTTTGTTGACTGGGTGAGGTACACTAGGCATGCATATACCTATTTTCAGGAACGACCCAGTAGATTACATAACATTACAGAGATAGGATCAATGATGATAATTTTACAGAAAACATGTAGCATGTAGCCTATCAAGCATTGTATAACAATGGTATGGACTAAAATGGGGAAAAATATATGACTAGGAGCATTTGAGGTTGATGTATAGCAGTATATAGTAATGGTAGAGATTTATAGACGGTTATATGGTTTATACAACCATATAAACAACAATTATACTTAACTTTATGCTCTTGGTTTATGTTTTCTCCTGTTATTGGTCTACTAAATATTTCAGACAATGCAGTTATTGTCTCACTGTGTCTTTCAAAAAGATGGACCAGCAACTAACCTCACAATTGTTGTTTGTGTCACCAGAGTATGTGGTCATAATAAGCACTATGATGTCAGAAACGAAGGCCTATGAGGTCAACTGGGAACAGGCAACTGCTTCTTATACACACCACTTAGATATGCTACCAAGATATGTTTTAAACCCTGGAAAGGAAAACTGAAAACTAAAAAATACATATTCTGTAGTGAGTTGTAATAGCTTAAACATTATGATAATTAAAGGGAAATGTCCATCTAGAATTACATTTATCAATATTGTTACCAAAGAAAATCTGCTTTACATAAGCTCTTGACCGAACCCATAACACTGTTAGGGCCAGAATTATAACCCATTTACTTTCCCATCCCTTTACAGCTGCATGCATCCATTTTTTAAATCACAGGTGCAGAAAATTACATCACATCAGGGGAAAACACAAGTGGCCAATAAATTGTTTAACCAGGAAAGGCACACTAAGATGAAACTTGATTCTAGGTGTGACCTGAGAGCACAAGAAAGTTAAGAGACTTGCTTTGGGTCACATAATAATGCAAGTGGGGATGGTGGGATTCAAACCCAGGTCTCCAGGCATGCAGCTCAAAGCCTTAAACCACTGCACTATACTGCCTCCTTGAAGCTTAGTGAAATGTTTTGTGCCTGTGTGATTTGCAGAATATTCTGCTACTGTGGTAATGCTGCAAATCACTTTTATTCCTGTACCTATTAAGTTCCAGTATTTGTTAACACTGAAGTAGTTGTGTCTTAATTTATTTTGTTGGCATCATGTTCTGTCATTGGTAGGAGTGTGATCCAGTGGCAAAAGCACAAGCTTGGAGCCCAGGAGATGAGAGGTTCAAACCTCAGTAAAGTTAAATACCAATTGTGTGACCTTGAGTAAGTCACATAACCTCCCAGTGCTCCTGTCCACCTAGAAGCAGAAATGAATAGCAGCAGAACCCCACTGGAAATGAGGTGCCACAACGTAGCTGGACTATCCTGGGTAAATAAGTTGCAAAAAAATAATTGTTTTGTGTTGGTGTATGATAGAATAGATGACTATCAGTAGAGAACCCTTATAAACATAGGTACCGGAACCTATAGGTGTGTATGGGGTGGATGGATACCCCACATTTTGCCCATGAGCATTCAAAGTTCCCCTTTAATGAATGCAGTGTCAGAAGGAAAGCAATCATGGTCTCCTATTACTACAGTGCCCCTTCCCCACATACATACATACACACTCACTTTCCCCATGTTCTGACACTACTCCATCTGAAGGCTGGCATATAAATCTTTATTTGAATGCCATCCAGAAATAGGGGCTCTCTCACCAAAGTAAAAGAAAAAAACACAGCAGATTTGTTTTTCCCATTTCATTATTCCAACTGTTTCACTGTCTTTCCAGCAAGAAATCTCCAGTAGCCCCCTTCTTTTTGAGATGAAATATCTTCACTTCCCTGATGCTCCCAGATGCAATCACTAAATTATTAAGTGGCTGGTTGTGACAGCTCATCAAGAGGCCCAACCCCTTCAGGATCAGAGACAAGTTCAGATGCCTAGGGTCTGTTTTTTTCTTTTCCTCTTACCTTCAAGAATGCAGAATAGCGCAGTCGTTAAAGGCTGTGCGCTGCAAATGCGGAGACTTGGGCTTGAATCCCACAGTCCCCACTTGTATTATTGTGTGATGCTGAGCAAGTTACTTAACTTTCTTGTGCTCTAAGGTCACACCTGTAATTGAGCTTCATCTTAGTGTGCCTTTCCTGGTTAAACAATTTATCGGCTACGTGTGTTTTCCGGATGTGATGTAATTTCTTGTACCTGTGATTTAGAAAATGGATGCCTCTAGCTGTAAAGGTAGAGGCAACAAAATGGGTTACAATTCTGGCCATAACAGTGTTATGGGTTCAAGTCAAGAGTTTATGTAAAGCAGATTTCCATTGGTAACAATATTGATAAATTTAGTCCTACATGGACGTTTCCCTTTAAGGAGCATGCTAACATGCAAGTTGCTTTTCACACATACTGTGTTGAAGAACTATTTTGTTTTGCTGGTTGCTGATTTATATAGCATATTCTCAGCTAATCAATGCACTGTATTCTTTGTCTTTGAGAAAGCAGTCATGTGACCCCATTGAATAAAGATACTCCGAATTTCTGCCAGATCTTACCAGCTGAGGTCCACATCCACAGAAAGTCATAGCTTTGTTTCCCACTTGCATTCCAGTACCATGTATAGTAGCAGTGGTATTTTAGATGAGGGGAGTTTCTTTTTGTTGAATAGTTTAGCCAACAGGCATGGAATTCAAAATCACACATGCCCCACAATGCAAAGCATCATGGGCTGCATATGCAAATCACCACAGAATATTATGCTGGTTCAAATTTGTACTGTATTTGACTTGAGAAAATAGATAATGTGACAAACCAAATGTGAACCTATGTAAGGAAGAAAGAAAGGACACGCTAGTTTTATGATCAGCTAGTTTTATACTTGAGCTGGTAAGAGTACTTTGTTGTAATTTCAAACTATTCTTTGAAAGTGATAGATTCAAGGAAAATATCAAGAACTGCTTAACAGAATAAATGGTGGACACTTGGAACAAGCTGACAGAACAAGTGATATCATTGGGCAAGGTTTCTACTTTCAAGCTCAAACTAGGTGTGTAAGTACATTGACGAAAAAGGTGTGACAGGTTATTTCCACTGAGTCAGTGAGGAAGAACTTGTAGGGCCACTTCTCATCTTTCCTAAATTTTTATGTTCACATGTGCCCTATAATTCCTCCACACCCTTGATGTGGGAAGCAGTAGTACCAGTGAGAAAGAAGTGGCCATTGGGGATCAGAAGTCAGCCAGCTGACGTGGAAGCCAAACAGAAACCCAGCCCTGCCATCCATTGGACAAATTCAGTCAGATCAAGAACACTTGTATGTTGTCGGGACAGAGTGGCAATTTTAAAGGAGAATTGCATGTGATCCAAAAACAACATTTCCTGTAAAGTGTGTCTGTAAGATACTGGTTCACATTCTGTTGTCCTCACTCATGGTCATAGTACCATGTTAGGTTACTGCAGGCTTGCAATTGTAACATGCATAGACAGTTCATGAATACAATAGCAACCTACTGGTGAGTCTTACATGGGGCAGTACTTCACATGCATTTTGGAACATTGAGATTTTTTTACAACATGCAGCACAACATCATCCAGACAAATCAATAATTTTTCCCAAATGAACCTGATCTGACATCTCAAGATTGTAAGGTATTTAATTAATCAGGAAGTATGTTCAAAGGACTAGCATATTGTATAAGATTTTATTCATTTTATTTGTGCTTCCTATGCTCACTAAATAGAGCTGGAATGTAACATCAGATTAAATCAACAGACATCTCATTGAAAAAATAAATAATTTAATAAACAAGCAAACAAATATATAAATATGATAAAATTAAGAATAACAGATACTGTATTATGATAGTCATCTGGTCTCCACTCAGATTTTTTATTTTTTTACCATGTACAAAATGCGAATTACCTATCAGATAAGTATTGTGCAGATGGGAAGTACAGATGCCATTTTCTCTGTACTACTTCAGTGGCCAAAACACCCATCATAGAACATGGGTTTCTAAAAACTAGCAGTTAGATAGGGTCTGTGAACAGAACTTACAGCAAGTGGGTGTATTCTTCCTTATGCATTTATTGTTACTTATTTTATCTTTGTAGGCAACAAAACAGTGGCTAATAGCAACAGATGCATCCTTATCAGTGTTGACTCAGCATCAGTGTGTTGGACTGGTGATGTACCAAAAGCTGTGGCGTATGATAGTGGAGGTTGTGAGGGGGTCAGTATTTTGTCTGCCTGCAGGATGAATCAAGCTGTATCGTTGCTCCTTACTCCAATTAATATGTAGTACAGCACATGTAGTTTTCTACACCATAATGATAAGCAACATTTCTCAGTGATCACGCTGCTGAGATACTTGCACATCAGGGCAATCTGAATTAAAAAAACATCTGGCAGTCGGATGGATGGATGGATGGCTCCTTTGTAACTATGTCTTCAAGAAATGACCTACTGCAATTGAATATGATAGGCTCTTTTTCAAAACACAAAAATGAATGTCTGATATCACCATAAATGCATACATTATGGGGCATGAGTGCTTCCCTGATTAAATTATGTTTTTCCTTTATTGTGGAGTGGATGGGTGGAGTGGTAAGGTGTGCAGCTAGCCATCATTGAGAAATAATCAAAAAACCATACTACAATTGCATGAACTGACAGGGAAAAAAAATCCAAAAAGAGTGGTTAGTTTGATCCAGCACCAGTTTCTACTATCAGTATACCATCCTTGTAAATTTGATATCCCAGTAATCATGGAACTTTGTATTGTGTCCCACGTAAAAGAAAGGGTGTGTATTCAAAATGCTAAAACCATGCAAAAGGTAATCAAACAGCTGACCATCAATTTCTGATGGTGTGCACTGTCTGACTAGTAATAACTAGTAGTAGAGTACATGAACAGACACAACCATATAATTATTTACTCTCTTTGTTTTTTTATTAGAATTATCATTTGTGTACTATTTTGACTGCAGTCGACCATGTGAATGTTACAGCATATATGTTGAAACTATCAATTTGTCATTAGGCAACTAGACAGTCATATAGGTTAAAATAAGCAACAGCAAAAAAAAAAAAACTGACCTCAATCAGTGCTGGAATGTTTAATTTAGAGCATCTCCAGCAGCCACACTAATGAATGACACTGGTGGGGAATGTATGGCACCAGAATGTAAGTAAGCTAACTTTTCAATACGGAAGCAGGTGGGGGGGGGGGGCAACAGTATTGGCATAACCATTACTAGTTGACAGTCGATCTGGGGCATGGTTCATTTTTACAGGCAAATGGAAGTCATAGTTGACAGATAAAATTCAACCACTACCCCATGCCCTATAGAGACATATTGCTGCATAAAAAAGGTGACACAAGGATCTTGAGCAAAATGACACCTAATAACCTGATACTAGCAATACCCATTCAGACAATGAAGACAGCAATTAGTGCCATTTCACCATAAAGTAACATTGCCATCCTTTTAAAAAAAAGTTTATTCCATTATACGCTCAAACCAAACATGTGATTCAGCAAGACAGTCTGACAATCAAACATCATTACAAAACAAAAGTAAAGCTGAGATAAACATCATTGGTCACCCTTGATTCAATATAATTAAGATGGCAGGCTTCAGAGCTTGCATAGGTATTATACAAAGAGCACATAAAGTCTGGTATCACAGATTACCAACAGGACTCTGACCTGATACGATAGGTACAGTTTAAAGAATATTTATTCATTGTAAAACATTAAAAATGGTATAGCACACATTCTGTGGAGAGGGTGCTACTGTATCATTTTAAATGTTTTGTGCTTAATAAATGTTCTTTTAACAGTACCTGTCATATTGGGTCTGAGTCCTGTCAGTAATCCGTGATGACAGACTTTGTGTGCACTTTGTAGTCTCTCTTACATTGGGTCCAGTTAGATTTAAGCAATGACATCATTTTGAGTCTTTGTGGACCAGTACCTCTTGCATTTGCCAGGCTGAGTATGTGTGATTCAGGATTACCCATGTCAATTAAAACAGGTAAGTGGAGTTATTTGGTTGACGGGGAGGAACAAGATGCGATTGAAGGCAGGGACACTTGTGGCATCATGAGGGTTGTTAGAGAAGAGGTTGTTAAAATGACAGTATTAAGTGAGACTATAATATGTAATGTATTATAGGCTGCAAGCAACATTTAAAAGTTGCCAAGATTAGGTCACTGCATACATTTGGAGGACAGAAACAGTTATGAAGATGTTTGTCATGTATTGCCCAACAAATGGGCAGACTAGTTGGGCCAAGAGGTCCTTATCTGCTGTCAAATTCTATGTTTCTATGTTCTGTGTTTCCATGTTTCTATTCTTCTATCCATGTCTGTGATATGTAGGACATTGAGGTCCACCGTGCACAACTGTCTATTTGCTGTTCTGTATTTGAAAAAAAAAAAACCAGTAAAGAGAAAAAAACAACAGAAGAGCGTTGTTATGTAGATATGCAACTAGTGTTTGCACCTGATTTTGAATGCTTGCCTCTGCCTCAAATGCAGTAAGTGCTACTATCGAAAATAAAATGCAACATTTGAATATGAGGGAGGTGGAGACTTGATGGACTTTTTTCTTGTCATCAGTGTCTATGTCTCAGTGACTGTTGGACAGATTTGAACACATGCATGTGGACTGGGGCATTACATCAGTCTCTGCCCTTTTGAAAATCTGGTTTCCTACATTTTGTGTATTGCTCTGCTGTTGGTAGTTGGCCAGTTTACATGAACACTGGGCATTTGTCCACAGAATTCACCTGCAGCTACTATTTATTCTCGAATGGAAGTCATAATTTTGTCATCACAGTCATTTCCATGTCAACTGATTGCATGACCACACAATATCTATGCACTTGCAATTTGTTAAAAGCACAGTGTGTGTGTGTGTGGGGGAGGGGTGATCTCTCCGGTTCAGCAATTTAAATATTTAGGCAAGTGGAGGTGTGGGACTACCATGCTAAACACATTATAATTTAGTAAATGCAAGTCAGGAGAGATTGGTTCCATGGTGAAGCATCTTGTGCCCTTCTTTGGACTAAGAGATATAAATGAATGATGAAGTCCTCTTATAGTAACACCTGATTGGCTAACAGCAGCCAATCAGGTGGTACTACAGGAAGAGCTTGTCATTCATTCATTCATTCATTCATTTCATTCATTTGTTTCATTCATTCATTCCCTCATTCCACCTAGCCCAAAAAAGAGCCAAGTAGCTCCACCAGGACCAATCTCTGATGACTTGCATTGACTAAATTATTTTGGTGCTATGGGGTTGGGAGGCAATGTGGGAGCTAGTGGGTGTGTTGGTTGGGGGTATTGAATTAAATGGGCAGTTGATTTGTGCAACAGAGGTGCAGATGGGGACGTCATCCAGAATAAGTGCATTGTGTGTGGGGGGGATCTCTCTGTACTCTGCATTTACTGAATTATTTTGGTGCATGGGGAGGAGTGGAGACTACTGGATGTGTTGAGCAGGGGGATCACTATTAAAAAAGACAAGATTAAATGCCTTTTCATTCTGTCTTGATGTAGGCAATGGGAGGAATGCTCATCACGTCCGGTTCACCAATTTGCAGCAAGTACCTAAAGCATGCATGTGCTGTAGAAACAGGCAACATATTTCATTGAAGTATGCCAAAGTTATTAAGGTGCAACATTTCGAATTCAACAGTGAAGTGCTTTACCTGTCATACCTTTACCTGGAGATGCTACATGATGAACTCACCTTGATGCAAGAAGTACTTGGGGACCCTTTATGGATACTTTCTTTTTGTTTTGTTTTTTTAATCCCTTTCATTAAAATGATTATGTTACAAGCGTGTGTTGCGTAGTGTCCACACACAGTTATAACTTCGAGAATTTGTAATATTTTCACTCCAGATTTTTAACATTGTCATTTTTGGACACCTTCTTATGAACAGTACAACTGTCATTTGTCACATTCTGCCTGAAATGTGGCTTCACACATCTGGCACACAATCGCACTGTTGCTGTGGGAAATCAACGAGGGGGGCAGATTAAGATAATCGTACTGCCACTGTTCATGAGCAGAGGTCCCAAAATGGCTATGTTAAAAATTTGGTGAAATAATTCATCTAAATGACAGTGTTACAAGTGTGTAATGCGCAGTTTTCACACACGCTTGTAACTTCAAGAATGTTTAATATTTTCACTCCAGATTTTCAGCACTGTCATCTCTTCACACCTACTTATCAATGGTTCAGCTGACATGTGGTGTGGAATGGTGTGGTCACTGTGGTAAATCAATGTTCAAGACAGATTAACAAAATCACAGGGACACTGTTCATGAGCAGAGGTCCCAAATGCTTTCACGAGGTGAGGTCACAAAAAGGCCATGTTTTAAAATTTGGAGTGCAAATACCAACAAATGCCCAGGGCATTAGGGTTTCTAACCATTACATTCCACCCTGTACAGACTAACAGGCATCAGGGGTGTGTCTTTGAATTGTCTGCTGTAGTGCTCATGCCATTGATCCTCCACCCCAATCCTGCAGCCACTGACAGGCATCAAGGTGTGCCTTGGACTCTTCTGCCCCAATGTTCAACCCATTCTCCTATGCTGCACCCATCTCAACATACTTTCTTATGAAATGGGGTAAGCATAAGGTCCAATGACCCCTAGGCACAATGTGGCGCTTGTCAGACTCTGCAGGGTACGGTGAGGTGAAATGGCATGAGCGTTATGGCCTGCGACCTAAACACACACCCCAATGCCTGCCACTCTTTGCAGGGTGCAGTGTGGTTGACGTTAGTTCTATAGTTCACTGCTATTCCTAGTTTGTGTCTCTCTAACTCCTGCACTACCAATGCCAACACCAGCAAGACAACATTTGGCATTGACAAATGCTTGTTAGTATTTTATTTTTGGAAAACTACAATATCCACAGATCCAATTGCTCACATTTTAAGGTATATGGCTTCCTGACTCCTATACCAAATACATAAGCAGAAAAAATACAAAGTGCCTCATGCTGTTAATTTTGTTAAGGTTGCTATGGCAATAGCCAGTTCAGTAAAAAAAATGGGAAGGAAAAAAAAAACTACTCTCCAAAAACCTTTTAATGCCACACAGTCTTGTAGAGCACATTCCAACCACCATTCCACTAACAACCCTCCAGAGAAAACAGTCTCTGTTTTCATGTTGTCAGCAAACATAGCTCCGGACTAAGATGTCTCTGCCATATCATGGGGTGGGCTACTCCCAGTAGCCCCACTAAACAAATTTTGCCACAAAAGCTCCTTCCTACTTATAAGCTTGTTACTATATTAAATGGTTCTTGTTTTTTTTAAGCACAGTACAGTATCTCATGGTTATCTTCGTGCATGAAAAGATGGTGGTTGTGTGTGGAGGAGGGACTACTCTCAGAAGTCCCGCCAACCCACTTTATGCTACAACAAAACTCCTTCCTTATTCTGTGCTTATTGCTATGTTACATAGTTATTATTTTTTAGTATTTTATTTTTGAAAAGCCACAATATCCATGGATCCGGTTGCTCACATTCTAAGGTACATGGCTTCCTGACTCCAATACTAAATACATGAACAGGACAAATACAAAGTGCTTCATGCTGCTAATGGTGTTATGGCTGCTATAGAAATAGCCAGTTCAATAAAAACTTCAAATAATCTGACCATACACTTATCTGAGCAATGCGTTTGTCTCCACAAAGTCAGTTATGTTGAAGGAATGTAAAATCCAATAAAGTTGTTCCTTGCTCTGCTCCAAACAGCAGCTCAGTCAAATCAATCCAAAGAAAATTTCTGGTTAACCACGAAATGTATATGTAGCAGTGGAAGTGTGCTAAAAACTAAGGAAGCCGCCCCCTCCCCATTGACTCCCTGACCTTGCAGTGCTTGAAGAGATGCAAATGTTCCATTCAGCTCCACAGCATCCCAGCCCGTGAATAGGTTTAAAATAACATTGCAGCAAGGGAGGGGTCAGATCAGACACCATGGGGAAAAAAAGTATCTGAAAGATAAGTGAAGTAAAGCCCTAAGGCTCTTCCCTACTTGCTTGCCTTCCTTCCCAGTTTATTGTTTTCCTGGCTGTGTCTGCTCTTTTGTTGTACATTGGGGTGGTGTGATAAGGCACTCAATCACACTTACAGCGGCATCCTGTCCTTTGAATAAGGTCCTTTATTGAAGGGACAGGATGCCGCTGATTGAATGTCTGAGTGCCTCATGGTGCCTCCCCAATACACAAGTTAACAAAAGACCAAAGGATGGGATGCCAATGCCTGTGTGCCTCCGTGATGTTGGGGGGATCTGTAGTCAGAGTCAAGAGTGCACAGTAATTAATGTGACAAATGTGCCACCACTGTGAGGGGAAGGGGTGTATATATGCTCAGCAATGAATGCATGAAAGAATGAATGCATCAAAGAATGAATGTGTGGACCAATGAATATACACTTGGAATAGTCTCTGGACAAAAAAGGTAAATGATTCTCACAATAAATCAAAAATTGACTGTACAATCTCAGGTATACAAATTGCTAACGGCAAGCTTCTTCACCTTTTTGTTTCATTTACTTCATGAAATGCTGCTTGATAATCTCTATTAAATGAATCAAGGAACAAAATCCCAAATCTTTTAACTTGCTTCTTTCCATATAAAAAATTTATTTTAAACATGCTTTGTATAATGCAGTTCGGTGAACTCAGCAGTTCCTGCCCTTACTCTGAGGAGTTGCATATTGCAGGTATAATCAAATGGGTTTCCTTTTGTGGAGATCTTTTGACATTGCAGGTGTGTGTTTGTGTGTGTAGGATTGTTATAGATTTTACCAAAAGAATGTCATTAGTTTATTTTAGTTTCAATTATTTAGTCATGTACTGCTCAAAATGAGCTTGCTGCTCTGTAGACTGGAATGCACTCCCAAGAGCAAAGGGATTTGAAAAAAAAAGTAGTTTGAATGGTAGGCAGCCACTCTGTGTGGGAGCTCACAAATAAAAGTGTAATGCTGACTGCTCACTCTCTCTGCAGGCTTGAAAGCCCTAAACCAAGCAGCCAGCTGAACCTAGAAATTGGGATTCTGCACAGCAGTGATATGAGACAGGAGAGAGATGAGTGGGAAAGCCGCAATGAAGAATAGTGTGTCAGGTTGTGGTCTCTCTTTTTCTCTCTTCTTCAGTATGCGGGGTGTGCTGGAATCGGGGAAATGGGCTCTCCTCTGATTTACGCTCCCAATATAAGTTATTCATTTGGGAGCAGAGATACCAGAGCTTTATCTATGGCTTGTTTTGCTGCTAATCACCAATGCAATTTTTGTTAATGTATCCACTGTGTGCCACTGGATCCTAGCGCTTTCTCTCTCTTCTCTCTCTCTCTCCTCCATCTTTGTGTTTGTCTGGTGTGGGTGGGGAGGAGGGTCATAGCCGGACAGGGCAAGGATGTCTGTCTCTGTCTGGTGTGGGTGGGGGGGGACAGGTATCATAAAGTCTAAGTTTTTAAAGAGTTCCTTTTCTAAAAGAAGTGAAGATTTTTACTCATGCACACTAACTATTAGTGTGAGTGGGGCAAAATTAAAAAAAAATTACTCAGATATACCAATTGTTAGTGCGAGTGCAGCAAAAAAAAAAAAAAAAAAAAAAAAAGATAGTGCAAGTGTAGTGTTTCTGGTTCTCAGGCTCGGAGACCACTATTGACACCATATCAAGTTGTCAGTCACAAGGATGACGTAGTCATTTTCTCAATGCAATAGGTCTGCAGGGCTATGCCCACTTTTCTTTGCCTTAAAAATGATGTACTAGCCAGTTTGGTGGCACTGAGGGTTGAGGCACTGGACGACACAGCTCGCACTGCGCCAGTGACCTGGGTTCAGGAGTGGACTCAGGTCACTGGGGGTCAGAGGGGGGGGAGGAGGAGGAGGATTGAGCATCCCAACAGATGCTCTCCTCCTCCTTGGGTGGGTTCCCGGGGTGCTCTGAGCACTAATGCACTAATGTCAGTGGAAGCACAGGCATCAGGGCATTAGGTGGCTCTCCAGAGTTGGGGTGGGGAGGACGTTGTGGGCATTTGACAACAGCATGTGTCAACATGCCCTCTGTCTGGACATCAGTCCTCTGTGCTGACGCCCTCAGGGAAGGAAGTATCAAGGGGAAGTAAAGAGGGAAAAAAACCCTCTCGGGCCAGGATGATGACTGATCCTAGCCCCGATCACCTACCCATGGGCAGACCCCACTGTGCAGGCACTCCAGAGGAAGGAGGAGCAAGGTAGGGAGACAACGGAGCTAGCCTGACACTCTAAGGGGCAGATGCCGTGGAAGGGATCAATGGGGATTGATCGGTCCGAAGGAGTGGACCGAGAAGGTAGTAAGGAGGGGATAAAAGAAAAGTTTAAAAAAAAATGATGTAATAAATTTAAAATACAAACAGGTTTGTTCCCACCATTAGATAAATGAATTTCATGAAGATTTTGAATAGAAAGTGAATTAGTTCAAGACAAATGTTTCATAATTTTATGTTTATGTTGCTATAGAAACTCACAAGAATAAGGAGCAGCTCATGTTTGTCTGATGAAGGCATGAGAGGGTCCTGAAATGTAACATTGATTTAAAAAAATTAAAAGAGCACTTTAAAAAAATACAAAAGGAAGATAGAAGTATATAAACAAAAAGTTATGGAACAAAGGATTTAAATTCTGGTTCTTTTTTTCTGGGTTGAGGACCACACCACCTTTGTAGCTTTATTTCAGAGACATCTAACAGTGGTATACTCTCCGTATTTACGTTTCTTTACAGTAATAAGGGAACTGAGGGAAACATTCAACAAATCCAGATGTAAGAGTTTAACCCATGATGTGAAGGCTGGGCCTATGCCCATTCTGGACAGGGTTTGTAGCAGAAAAGGCCACTCGACAGAGTCAAAGGCCTTTTCGAAGTCAACTGCCAAGGCAGCAGATGGGAGTTTTAGGGCCTTGGCTTCATGCATGAGAAGAAGAAGAAGAAGAGGAATCAGCATTTATATAGCGCTTTTCATACACAGTATACCAAAGCACTTTACAAGCAATGCTAGACTGGTAGTGAAGTGACTGAATATGTGGTGGCAGCCATATCGCACATCATCACCCACACACAGCCTGGATAATTGCATGAACCAATTTATGGGAAGGAGACTGTTGGGCAGGACACCAGAAATGTTCCCTGCTCTTCGCAAAGAGTGCCCTGGGTTCTTTTACTTCCACCTGGACAACACCAGGATGGGCAGAAGGGACCTCAGTTTAACATCTCATCCAAAGGACGGCTCACCCCAGCAGTACAGCACCTCTAATACTGCACTCAGATGCCAACGATTTTTAGGTGCAAGTCCAATCCCTGTGTGGGATGAGAACCCATGACCTTCTGGTCCAGAGGCAGATGTGCTACCAATTGAGCCATGCTGACACCTGAGGGTGATGTGAGTTCTGTGGTGATCTGATTCGAGCTGGCCTTTAACAAAGCCCACCTGTGCCAGGTGTATTAGGTCTGGCAGGAGCTGTTCCAAGTGACTGTCCAGCACCTTTGTCAAAATTTTGGTGTCAGCATTTATAAGGGAAATGGGGCAGTAGCTCCCTGGGGAGAGTGGGTTTTTATCCTTTTTCAGAAGGACAGCAATGGTCACCTCTCTCATCATTGGTGGGAGAGTGCTCCTGTTCAGGGAGTCCATAAAGGCCCTAATTCGATATTTGGCTAGGTATGCCCCCTTGACCCTATAGAGGTCAACTGGGAGGCCCTCTTTCCCTGGGACTTTGTATGGGTTCATGGTCCTGATGGCCCCCTCTACCTCCTGTATTGTGAGTGGAGCCTCTAGCGGTTGTGCAGCCTTTTCCTCAACCCTGGGAATAGGGAGTTTGGCTAGGTAAGTGTTTACGTTGTGTGTGTTTGGGAAGGGTAGAGCATGAGTATAGTTTCTCATAAAATTGGGTCAAGATGGTGTTTATCTCTTTTTGGGAGTGACTGTTATTGTCTTCTCCTTACATGAGAGAATAGATGGTCATGGCCACCTGTCAACATGCGAGTCTTTATGCCAGTAATTTGCTGGCCTTTCCCCCTCCCTCCCAAAAGGCATGGCACAGTTGTGTCAGGTTCAGCTCTGCCTGCTTTGTCAGGTGTGCATTCAGCTGAATTCTTGTGTTGATCATTTGTGCAATCAGTTCTCTTGGTGGGGGGGAGGGGGGTTCCCGTGCTAGATTTTTTGTATTGGGCCTCCAGCCTGGCCAATTGTTTTTCTAGGGCTTTTTGTTCGGCCTCTCTTCTCCACTTTCTTGCTGTAGTAAAGGCAATTATCCTGCCCCTAATGGTGGCTTTGAAGGCCTCCCACAATGTGGAGTCGGACACCTCCCCATTATCATTGTTTCACCAGTACTATTCAATCTCAGGGCCCAGCCAGTCTTGGAACTGCTTATCCCCCATTAGGAGAGTATCTAACTGCCAGGTCCCTGGTTGTGGCTGCTCAATCCCTCTCATCAAGTCTAGCTCTGAGGACACATGGTCTGAAATGACTATGGGGTGTGTCCTTGCTTTAGAGACTTCCTTGTAGGACCCGCTCAACATCAGCCACAGGTCTATTCTGTTGAAGGAGCCATGCATTGGGGAAAAGCAAGTATAGTCCCACACCCCAGGGATCTTTGTTCTCCAGGCGTCTAGGAGACTGTTCTCCTCCATGAGCCGAAATGTTGCCTTAGCTGCTTTTGCGGCTCCGGGTTACCACTACTTCTGTCTAAATATGCATCTAGGATGAGGTTAAAATTTCCCCTCCACTATCACTGGGGCTTCGTCCTGGTTAAAATCTGTGAGCAGTTGGTTTAGCTCATGGTAGAAATGTGGACAGTCTTGGTTAGAGGCATATATATTAACCTGGGTCAGTGGCCCTTCAGGAATTATGACTTCTGCTAAGATCCACCTGCCCTCCTTATCTGCTTTCTGGCAGGTTATTTTCCACCTCAGTTTTTTGTGGTGCAATATCGATATCCCTCTTTTCTGAGAGGGAGCAGAGCTGTGTATCTTCTCACCCACCCCTGGCACAGTTTCTTGGCTTCCCCGTGGAGAATTTTATTTCTTGAAGGAATGCTATCTGAGGGCTCAGCTTTTTCAGATGTAATATTTTTTTTTTCTTTTGATTGGCGAGTTGAGCCCTCTGACATTCCAAGATATCAGTTTAGGCTCCATGGGGGGAAGGGTATCTGATTAGAACCTGTGTCCAGTGAGGTGAGGGTGTCCACTCTGTTGTTCTCAAGAATTTGGGGGGCTGACACCCTGAGCCCTGCCTCCCCTCTTTCTCCTCCTCACATCTGTTTCCTGAGCATTGCCCATAACAACCAAATCTTCCTATCTATCAACTCTTGACATCCATATTTTTATAACTAGTCCCAACTGGGGACATAACATATGAGTCTGTTGGGCTGGTTCAGTCCCATTGCAATCTTGCACTGACTTCCTACTTCCAACAAGCCCATTTCCAGAAAATATGGACTGAAAGCGACCCCCAGTATGTGGGACCAGAGCAGCAATAATGATATCCTGCAATATCTCCCCTTCCCCCATTTCTCCTGTTGCCCAGTCTTTGGACCAGTGTCTTCTTCCATTATCGGCTGACTCACAGCTCAGATAACTGTGCGGGTCACTGGAGGTGCACTTCCCAAGTGCAGCATGAAAGCTTAGTCTACTGACTGTCTACTTTCCCACGCTGATGTGCCATTACCCATTCTGCAGCTTCACCTGCCTAGATCTATATGCAACCCTGTCTCCCTTCGCCTGGACTGCACCTCAGAGGGAGTTCTTCCAGTTACCCATCTTTAATTGGGGGCATCTGCTTCAACATGTAAACATGTGCAAAAAGGGTGTGGAGGGTGTGGAGTGTTCTCTGCCAGCCCCCACTCCATGCTCTTCTTAGCAGAGCCCTCTGCTAGTACCCATTGGGCCCTCCTCCTAGCCTTCTCAGTAGGCCTGACCAGGTTTTACTGTCAACCCATTAGAGACTGGTAGTTTTTAAGGTGCCCATTCTTCTGTCCCTTTAGGGCAGATGTCCCAGACCTGTGCTAATTTCCTTGGTAGCCCTGGACCCAGCAGACGGCCTCAGTAAGCACCACCCTGTGTCACCTCCCCTTGCAATGGGGGCCCTGCTCTTGGGCTGTGTTGTCTAGTCCATTGTGATTTGTGGAGCCTTTTTGCTAGACTCTGAGCTCAATTTGTTCTGGTCTCAGTCAGGCTCTCATGTCCCTAAGTTCAGGGGTAGGTACCTATGCAGGTACCTACGGGGTCCCCTTTAGCTCAAACTGCTGCTGGGTACCTATGCCACCCCCTTCCCCACCTCATGGGCCTTGCGGTGGCAATCTTCAAATAGATTGTCTGCTCTCAGGGAAATTTGTGCTCCCATTCTGGATCTGGGCCCTAACCCGGGCCATCAGTCTCCTTACAGGTGCTCTGCGGCCAAAAGCTGACACAGAAAGGGAAAACATCAAATACAGTAATCTGCAGCCTCTCCGAGTCACGGACCATCCCGGTCCCCCTCCCCTAAAATTGGGGGGATGGGGGTGCTCCGGGACCAAGGCTTCTGTCCTATGGGGGCCTCTGGAGATGAATCACCTCCTGCCCTTATAGTCACCACCAGAGTGCAAATTTGAACACTGTGAAGCCCAGTGGGGTCTCGCTATTGTGGGGGGCATGGTTCATTCTGCCACGCTCCCAAGTCATCTGCCGACTCGGAGGTTATAGGAATGGGCCTCCTAAGGCCCTACAGTACAGCCAGATCGCAATGATCACCTTCCAGCCTCTAGTCCACTGGCTCATTGCCAAAATTACATTGCCCCTCTCCATGATGGCCTTTGCAGCCCCCTCTCCCCTATACCCGGTGGGGGGGAGGGTTGAAAGCTACCAGTCCCGGCCATCAACCCGAGAGATCTAGTTCCCTCTTCCCCACAATTACACTTTAATTCTGATAGACATACACACTGTTTTGTATGTGCAGGAGGATGAAATCCGGGAGGTAGCACAGACTTGTGGAGCCAAGGGAACAGCCTGAGGGGACAAAGGAAAGGACAGAGACAGAAGTACATTTTAGGCCCTTGTGATTACTTCCTGTATCAGCCCTCCTGCACACTGTTGGGAAGAGGAAGTAGGATGGCCCCTCTCCACGTCTGAGGCACATCCTGGTCAGCAGCATGACTCAGGCCCTGTGGTGCAGTGTCTTCCACCTCATTGGCCCAACTACATGCCCATTCCATCAGAGCCTCTTCCAGCTTAACTGCACAGCATCTGGGAGGCAGAGGCAGGCGGTGCAATGGCTCCTCTACAGGTATGTTCATGAGGGCCATGAATCTGTTATTCACCATGTGCGGCCTAGGTGACCCCGCAGAGGAATCAGAGAGGGGGCTCATGCTGCGGCTCTTGGATCTGAGCCGGGGAGTTTGTCTTCATGTGCCCCTTACACTCTCTGCCTGTGCCTGTTTCTCCTCTTACCTTTCCGGGGTTCAGGGGAGATGTCCTGTTGAGGCAGCCGCTAGATGGGGAGCATTGCTCGTGCTGGGGTCTCCTGCCTCCGGATATCCTCAGTCTGCATACAGTCCATTAGAGTTAAACTAAGTCTGGATCCTGGTGGCATGCCCACTCCTCTTAGTTGCTCCCAATTAAGACTGGAAGCATAGCCTGTGAGAAAATGTTCAGTGGTGTCCAGGGTGTTGAATAGCTTAGAGGACATATTCACCAGGACCCGAAGAATGGCTGGGTATCGCAAACAGTATTACAGTCCACTTTCTGCATATGCTCTCCTAGCCACTATGAAGGCCCTTCTCCAGTTGGACACCTCCTGGGAGAAGTCTGAAAATATTTGAATTCTGTTCCCCTTCCAGATCAGGTCTTTCCTTTGCCTGGCTAGTTGAGTGATTGTTTTCTGGTCCTGGAACCTTAGAAACCTGGCCAGAATAGCACAAGACCAGGCCCCTGGAATGGACCTCAGTGCTAGAGCTCTATGCACCCTGTTGATCTCTGGAGGGCCTCCCTTGTGCTACTCCAGAAGCGCTGGCAGCTCCCTTTGCAAAAACAAGGCTGTGTCTTTCACCTTGCACCCTTCCTGAAAATCCACAAAACGAAGGTTGTTCAGGTGACTGCTTTTCTCCAGGTCTTCCAACCTGAACCACAGCAAGTGAATCAATTGATCTTGGCTGTGAGCCTTGCTTCGGGTCTGTTGTGGTAATCTTTCATCTCAGCCAATCTGTGTTCTGAGACCCTGGACCTTTGCACAAAATCTAGGATGTCCGCTGAGTTCTTTTTAGTACTTATAGCCATTTTATAGACTTACTTAGGATTTCTGTGAACATCAGCCATATCTCTTGGAGATTTGACTTCGGTGGTGCAGGAGCCCTGGAATCCAGCTCGGAGATTCCCTCGTGAAGGCAGGCCTGTTAGAGAAGGAAGCAGAGACTCAGATATATCTTCAAAGCAATAGCAGCCCTGAGCTTGTGGCAGAGGTTGATCAGCAGGTAAATTGAATAGCTACTTCAGAATGTCTTTTTTATTTTAGTAGCTGCAGAATAGCTGGGATTAGTGCCGGATTACATACAGGATACCGGGAGCTGATGATTCAAGTGGCCATTCACCACAACAGATGGCCACACCCTGAGAACACATTAATAAATGTGTTTGCGATAATAACTGGGTCAGTTGGGGTAGACCATCAATGCTGAGTATTGTGGAGACTGCCTTACTATCTTTTCCAGTGACTTCCTTTAGGTTGGCCCAGAATTTTCTACCGTCACTCCAAGAGAGGGCGAGTGCTTCCTTGTAGTACTGTTTTTTGTTTTTATTTTTTTTGCTGCCCGTACTGCCCTTGTGCATTCACTACAGGCTTTTTTGTAGATGTGAATGTTGGCCTGCTTGCCAGTTACATAGGCTCTATTCCACAGGTGGTCTCCTTCTTTTAAGCTCTTAAGAAGCTCAGGTGAGAGCCAAGGGTTGCTACTGCCTTTTATTTGTCACTTTTTTTTATTGGGGCATGCTTATCACACACCATATTGAATATCTGGATAAAACACTGTATGGCTGTGTCAACAGTATGGGATGAATAGACAGCAGACCAGTCCTGCTGACGCAGTTCAGCTGTAAGCTGATCAAGGTGACCATGACCATCATACAAGATATATGATGAAATATAGGTTTGTAAAAACATTTGAACTGCCTGAGGATAACCTTCCATTCATCATAAGAGCATGTAGGACTCCTACAAACTCATAAACTGGATTATATAAACCTCCTTTTCATTCTGATCAGCATCATGTGGATTTGACTAAGAAATCTACAGTAATGTTAACTTTGCATTTGAATCTGATCAGGACTTAATTGTGTGCCTGTCCACGTTGAAAGCCCCACTAACTTATAAATTACAGAAATGTTCCATCTTTCCAGATTACGCCTATGCAACTCAGCTGAGAGGATGTCTTTTGATTTTTAGACAGGAGTTTCTCAAGATGGGGGCAGAATTTCAGTTACTGGCCCCAGCAAAGCTTTGTGTCAAGTACAAGGGTGTTCAATACATCTTTCTTGATGTGGACCTAGTGACAAATTTTATCAGAGCCCAATATGAACAGGAAGACTCAAACAGAGAGGAGGAGACTGAATGAATCTCCCACTCACTCAGAGGAGGAAATGATTATTATAGCACCACAATGAAATTTTAGCATAAGCCCATCCTCCAATATCTGACTTGCTTTCTACCTCCTGGCCCTGACATAAATGAGCTATTGGTTTAAATAATTTGTGTTCCTGACTCACAGAGTTTAAATTAGAATATAAACATTCAAAGTAGTGTTGGATGCTGAAAAAGGTTACAATTTTATACAGCAAAATTAGTTTTGGTACTTTTTGGTATTAGAGTGCAAAATTTGATATAAGAAGACTTTCTCAAGCAAAATTGTTTTGAAAACTGGCGCAGCAGTTTGAATTTGTGATGTGACTGAGGTAACATACACAGTCTTTATCTTTTTGTAATCATTAAGCAGCAAGATCTGTAACAAACCATGGTCCCTATTCACAAAGGTTGCCACATCCGTCAAGCCCTGTGTCAAACCCATTTTTTTGTGCAGCTGCACCAAGCACATTGCCACAGTTTGCACCTGATTCAAGCAGTTTGGGCGCATTTGTGACACTTTTCCCTCTTTACAGCAGCTTGTGCCAAATACTTGATGCAAGACCCATAAAAAGGGGACTGGCACAAGTTAGGCCAGCAAAAAGCAGGTCTAACTGTTGACAATTGTCACAAAGGATTGACAATCCCAATTGCCAGCTGGGGAATACCGCAAGCCTCATGCACCATATGTCTGGCGCAGCCGGGGCTTACTGCATTTCCAACACATTTGTGAATTGGGCCCCATATCTTGTTTTTATAATTTTCCACCTCCCCAGAGGACATGGACTAAAAATCTTTAACACATCTGATTGGGAGCTATCTCTCTCTATGGTTTTGTTTGGAGTGTTAAATTGCCACTCTGTATGTGTGTATAATGTTCAACAACTAATAAAATATAATCAGGGCCCCTAGTGTTCTGCGGCAGAATTTTCTGATTTCTGTGCAGGGCTCCTTGACTTCTGCTGCAGCATTTTCTGATTTCTGTGGCATGATTTATTCATTTCTCTGGCAGAATTCAGTCCTGTCATTGGCTAAATATGATGTGATGTCATCGATTACATCATATGCTGGGCATAGAGGAGGGGCTTCAGGATAAACAAGGTGGGAAAGAAAGCCTGACACTATGGAAAAACAGTGTATTTATATGAAAATTCACCAAAAACAATGAATTCTGCGGCACTATATATATTCTGTGGCATGATGCAAATTCTGCGGCAAATTCCGCAACTGCAGAACAGCAGAATTCCAAGGGCCTTGAATATAATTAAAAAAAGAATGTATTTTCTCCTACTGTTGGATAGACAAAGTAACCATAGTAATGATTTTCATAAAAATGAACTGTTCCTTGACTGTTTTACAGTACTAGGAACACTGAAAAGCCCTCCTCACACAAACATGGTAAAGAATAATCACACAACAAATTGGGTGTTTACTCACCTGATAAAGGTGATTGTGTTGGTTGACATCCATGGCACTCCAGACATCACCTCATGGGTTTTAGCCCACCTGATAGGCTAGGTGATGCACATGACTCTAGGATCAAATTTCTAGTATATTCAGGTCCCAGAAACCCCTGCTTTCCAGTTTGAATCTTCCAAAGCTGAAAGTAAGGTTAGTAACACAGCCACTACTAGCAAAAAAACAGTAACCATACTGTATAAATAATGCAGAGTGAGGCGACATGTAGCAATGGGCCGGTGGCCCTCATTTTATTTTCTTATTAGTACAATCTAAAACTCGACCCGTAAGTGGTCGATGGTCGACATCCTGGATGTCCATTTGGCAAGTGGAATCAGTTATTTCAGATAATTCCTATTCTGTAACCTGATCACTTCTAGAGCACTGTGTCAGGAGGGTCTTGGAGTTCCATGGATGTCAACCAATGCAATCACTTTTACAAGGTGAGTAAACACCCATTGTAATTGGTTGACCATCCATGGCACTCCAGACATTACCTCATGGGTAGATAAGAAGCAGTACTGTACCCAAGGGAGGGAGACAGAGTGGTCTAGGAGTGAGAGAAAGAGCTGACAGCTAAGAGGACCTGTGTTGCAAAGGTTGGCTATAGCCTGTACAGGTGCTGTAGTCTGTAATGCCTGGCAAACGTATGGATGGAGGTTCAAGTTGCCGCTTTTCAGATGTCTTCTGCAGACATGTTGACCCTTTCTGCCCAGGAAGTAGCTACTGCCCTAGTGGAATGAGCCTTTATACCCTGGGGGGGGGGGCATCATTTGTTTTGTTTTGTAAGCCTTCTGAATGGTTCTCTTGAGCCAGCCAGCAATGGTGGTCTTGGATGCTGCCTTCCCTTGTCTTTGTCCACTTGAGACAATGAACAACCTCTCAGTCTTGCATAGGAGTTGAGTTCTGGATATGTTGAAGGATAGGGTAATCCCTATGTCTAGGTGGTGTGGGATAGGCTTGTCTCCAGATTGAGTGTTTCCAGTAAATGTAGGTAACTCAATGGGCTGTTCCCTGTGAAAGGTGGAGGAGACTTTTGGTTGGAAAGCGGGGACAGTACTGAGGCGGACACCTTCAGGGGTGAACACCATGTAGGGTTCTCTGCAGGACAGCGCCCCAGTTCCCTGATCCTCTGTGCTGAGCATATCACAACGAGGAAGCAGGTCTTCAGACTGACCCAGAACAGGTCTACCTCCTGTAGCGGTTCGAAGGGGGTAGTACTGAGGGAATCTAGTACCAGGGGGAGGTCCCATGGAGCGACGGATGGTCTGACTCTGGATCTCAGTATCTCGACTGCTTTTAGGAAATGCAACGCATCTGGGTGAGCCCCTGGGTTGTGTCCCCCTATGGGACCAGTGGCTGCTCTGATGGCTGAGAGCTGTACTCTAAGGGATGAGTGGGCCAGTCCTTTCTCTACTCCTTGTTGAAGGAACAGGAGAATGGTGGACATGTCTGCTAGCTCAGGATCTTTGCCCTGATCTTGACACCACCTCATGAACACTGACCATTGTCTGCTGTAGGTAAAGTGGAAATGACTGAGTCGTGATACCCTGCGTTCATCAGTCTCTTCCTCTCAGGAGCCAGGCTATGAGCTTTAGTGTCCATGGGGCCGGGTGCAGTACCGGTCCCTGGGTCAACATGTCGGGTAGGTAAGGTAACCTGAAACTGGACATTGACATTGCTGACACTGTTGCAAACCATGCTCTCCATGGCCAGTAAGATGCCACTAGAATGATGGTCCGTCATGAAGATTGGATCTTGGCTATTACTTGGGGTAACATGGGAATGGGTGGGAAAACATATGCCTCTTCCTGGAACCAGGGTTGTGACAGGGCATCGGTCCCCTGGGACAGATGTTCCCTGTATCTTGAGTAATATTTCTTGACCTGTGCATTTTCTGCTGTGGCCATGAGGTCCATGGATATCGGTCCCTAAGTCTCCTGGATCAGATGGAAGAGGCTTGGGTGAAGATGCCACTCCCCTGGGTGGACCTGTTGTCGACTGAGCCAATCTGTGCGAATGTTGAACTTGCCGGCAAGGTGAACAGTGCCAAGATGGGAGAGGTGGGTCTGTGCCCAGTTGAGGACCACTGACGCCTCTCTCAGCTTAGCTCTGCTTCTGGTGCCCCCTTGCTTGGTGATGTACGCCACAGTGACTTGGTTGTCGGAACGTATCAGGACCGACTGACCGGCAATGGAGGTCTTGAAAGCTCTGAGAGCATGGTATACTGCCCGCATTTCTAGGACGTTGATCAATAACTGGGCCTCTGATGTTGTCCATCAGCACTGTGCTGTCCTGTCACCTAGGCAGGCACCCCATCCCAGAAGGCTCACGTCCATCTCTATGGAGGCCTGGTAAGATGCCTCCAGTAGAACCCCCTGGGTCAGATTGGTGCGCACTGTCCACCATGTCAGTGATTGTCTCTCTGATGGTGGTAATGAGACTGTGACCTGTAAGTTGTATTCTTTCGGTGACCCCCCCATGTGAGGACGTAGGTCTGTAGGGGTTGCATGTGCCACCTGATCCAAGGGACCAGGTCGATACAAGATGCCATGTAACCTAGTAGCTGGGCTAGGCGTCCCATGGTGGACTGATGGCATTAGCGCAGTCAGCATGACAACCTGATGAGGTTGTTCACCCTTGTCTGGGATGGTTTTGCCCAGCCCTGCAGAGTGTTGATGTGTGCCCCCCAGTTGTTCTGTCTGTTGCGTGGGCACCAGATGACTCTTGGTTTGGTTTACCACCCATCCGTGCTCCTCGAGAGCCCTCAGGGTGAGCTCAGTGTGTTGGAGGGAGTGCTCTCTGGATCGTGCCCAGATCTGCCAGCCGTCCAGATAGGGGATGATGTCGAGACCTTGTTCTCGGAGTCTGAACGCTAGCGCTACTGACACCTTGGTGAATACTCTTGGTGCTGAGGTAAGGCCGAAGGGAAGGGCCTGATATTGGAAGTGCTGGCCTAGGATGTGGAATCTGAGGTATTGTCTGTGTTTTAATCTGATGGAGATATGGAGGTATGCGTCCTTTAGATCTATGGACATCAGAAAATCTCCTACGCGGATACTGCATAGGGTGGACTTTAGAGTGTCCATTTTGAACCTCAGGGGAATCACATGTTTGTTAAGGTGCTTGAGATCCAAGATGGGGCGTAGTTCGCCTAATTTTCTTTGGGACGAGGAAGAAGACGGAGTATACTCCTAGCTTCTGTTCATGGGGAGGGATGGGCTATATAGCTCTGTTCTGGATCAGGTCCCACAGGATTTGTTGTACCTGATGGGCTGTAGCCTTCCTTTTGGCAATGGGAGAGGTGATGAACCTGTGTGTGATGGGGGAATCTGATAACTCTATCAAGTATCCTCTGAAGACCACCTCTTGAACCCATTTGTCTGTGGTCATGTGGAACCACTGGTGGCTGAAAAGCGACAGCCGTTGTCCCACGGGTGGGCACCGATCCTGCCCCGAGGAGATCTGACCAAGTAGTCATTGTTTTCCTCTTTGTCCTCTATCTCTTTCTTGGAACCGTGATCCACGGGATCTGAAGGAGGAGGGCTGGTAGGAGTGGGTAAAGGGGGTACAGTGTGTGGTGTGGGTACCTCTGCTGCGAAATGTACTGGTTGGGTATGAGGTATCTTTTCATGTGAGATAAGACTTGTTTCCCCCCTGAAACCTCCACCTAGCAGAGGGTAGGTAGGAGTGTCTTCTTTTGTTTTTGAGGAGTTCTTTCCCTTCCTCTTTCTGTTTGAGGAAATCCTGCAGGCCCTCCCCAAATGCATGTTTCCCCTTCATGGGCAAATTTTGTAATAGTGTCTTGGATTCATTGTCGGCCTCCCATAGTTTAAGCCACAAAGCCCTTCTGGCCTGGTTAGTGATGGCTGTGGCCCTTGCGTTACGTCTGAGTGAGTCCACTGCCATATCGGCTAGGTAATTTGCAGCAACGAGAGTGCATTCCAGCAGTTATGCCTCTCTAGATTTGGGGTTGGACTGCTCAAGAAGCTCTTCTAGCCAGCATATCTGGGCCCGTGCTGTGTAAATGGCAGTAGTGGATGCTTGTGCTGCCATTCCTTCAGTCTCAAAAGCCTTCTTCAGCATGTCTTCTACCTACTTGTCTGTGGAGTCCTTCAGTGATATGGTCCCACATGGCAGGATGGTCCTCCTATTGAGTGCCGCCACCTGAGGATCAATGGTTGGGGCTGTGCACCAGTTACTGGCCCTGTCCTCTTGGACTGGGTACATGAGGTCCAAGTTCCTCTTGTTCGACATCCTGCTAGGCTCCACGGATTGTCACTCCTTATTGACAATGTCCTTGATCGCTGGACATACCGGGAATGTGTCCTTAATGGTTGCCTTCTGATGAATCATGGGGTCTAGTTTCGACTCCGGTTTGCTTTCGTCAACGTCGAACCCCATAGTGGCCATTACCATTTTCATGAGGCCTGGAACCATGTCGAAAGAGCATAGCTTGGATGTGAGGGATGGAACGGATTGTGGCTCCATGTCCTCATCATTGCTGTCAGCCCCGTCCTCCTGGCCTGGCATGTCCTTGTCCTCTCCTGAGTCTGACCTGTGGTTATCTGGTACTGGCTCCGCATGATCCAGATGGTCCTCATTGCCCCCCCCCCACAATGTCTGGCTCTGGAGGTGGTGCAGTCAGTGTTCTGTGCTGAGTGAGGGATTCTAACTTCTCCATCACTTTCAGCATGAAATTCTGTTGGCTCTCCATCATCGCAACGGTGGCCTGTTGGTTCTGGAGTAGGAATGCACCCAGATCCATCCATGTGAAACCACTGGAATCTGGATTATTGGGACCCATGCCAGCAGATTGTTCCAGCGATATGTCATCGTCAGGTAGGCAGGAGGCGCATAGTGGCCCGGGACATGGGGCAGGAGGTTAGCACTGCAGGCAGTGCATTTCTTGGCCTTGACCATCTAGTAAGAAAAAGACAAAAAGAGAGATGCGTTTTTGTTAGGCTTGCGTAACAATGGGCCTCCAACATATGGGTGCCCCATATCTCATGCAGTGATGTGGGCTATGCCCCGCATGGGGGTCGCTGTAGAGAAGGACCCACATGGGGACAAGCAGAGTGGAGGTTGCTATGGAGAGGGACCACCAGTACATAAGAATATGAGGTCATTGACATATGGGTTGCTACAGGGAGGAATTCATATGGACCAGACTGGGGTTACCTCAGGGTATAAGGTCGCTTGTGTGAGGGACCCTATAGGGAGGTAAGGTGCTAGGCTGCAGATTGTTAATGTGGCCCCTTAGATACCATCCTGCAAGCTGCCTGGCATGGTATGTAGAGATATAACATAGGGCTGTATCCCTGACATGGTAGCCCATCTGATACCTCGGATACATTCGCCAAGTATCCTGTAGGGCTAGGGTTGTTGTGCAATCAAAGAAAAAGGCTTTTTTATTGCGTGATCCAGGGCGTGGATTCCTAATAGTGTAGGAATGTCACAGGGCCCTTGTATCACGATACCCAGCATGTGCGCGGTCATCTGAGAACCCCCCAACCCCCCTTCCGCTTCACATAATGCTAGACTTTGGGCCTACAAGGTGAGGGGGGATATGAGGATAGGCCAGAAGTGTAGGCAATGTGCCCCTGAACGCCTGGAGGACTTTTGGGTCCTGAGTTGGCTTTCCCCCGTGTTAGCGCTGGACTGGAGGGAGATGTGACCTGCAGGTGGCTAGTCTGACTGCCCATGCTGCCGGGGGAAGGGAGAAGCGCCCAGCTGTGCTCTGGCAGCAGGCCCAAGGTTGCGAAATGGTGCCATGCTGTAGCGCCAAAGAAAAAATGTATTTTCTTATGCTTAGGCCCACGATCTAGCTTCTGGTGCCCTGAGCACACCACAAGGCATGGTGGTAGCTTCCCAGTCACTCACGAATGCAAGCGATGTGACGGGTAAGCACCAAGCTGGTAGGCCATAGGCCTAACGTGTCCTGGCATGCTGCCCCACATGGAGTGGATGCAACAGAAGGCTGTAGGAGCAGTGAGGCTCACCGGGAGAAGGCGAGTGAAAGAAGGGAGCGGGTCTCCCAAAGCGGGCTCAGCGATGACGTTTGGCCTTCCAGCATGCTTACAGGGAGCCAAAGGAGCACTGTGAAGTGCATGAATCTGTAGTTCCGCCTCTATGAAGGCGTTGGAAGCTAGTAGGCCTTCTAAGAGCCGATTTTTGCACAGCAAGAAGCTTAAGGCAGAGAACTAAATCAACATTTGAAGAAAATTCATACTTGCTTAAATACAATAGCGCTAAATGTCAGTCATGCGAGTTAACAACAAGCAATAAAAAGGCTGGATAGTCAGAACAGCAATATTTTAAGAAAATGAATCCTTTTTTTAAAAATACAATTAGCGCTGTATTTTTTTGGTAAGGGAGCACAATGCTAGCAAACAAACATAGCAAACTGAGCTTTAAGTAGGAAGGGGGCACAGGAGTAAATGTCCCTTGCTCCAGAGCTAAATCTTTTTTCCCTGATCTCAGGTTTAGCTTAAATACAGTAAAATGAAGGCAGTATATTAAGCAAGTGTCTTGCAGATAAAAACTGCAGTCACAATTTGAGCAATATTATTTTACCAACAACTGCAGAGAGTGGTAGGGTGCATTATCTTAATCAAGTTGAGCAATTAGCTGAATATGAAGAGGCCTACCTTTGTAAAATAGAAGCAGCAGGGAATCCTGGTGTGCTTGTACCCTGATCAGATGCACGATTTGAACTGGAGAGCAGGGGTTTCTGGGACCTGGATATACTAGAAATTTGATCCTAGAGTCATGTGCATCACCTAGCCTATCAGGTGGGCTACAACCCAAGAGGTAATGTCTGGAGTGCCCTGGATGGTCAACCAATCACAATAACCTTTACTCACATCATTGCATATTGTCAAACAGTGACTTTCATTTTTAGATGTTATATGGAATTCATTGTATGATGTTCACTCCTTCTTTGTAGTATCACACAATTCTGAATTGTATTACTCTACTGAGATATCCATTCTCAATACTAAGCATAAGTAACCTGAAATGGAATTTAAGAGTGCTCAGAATCAATGACTTAGAATCAGATTCCTCGGATTCCGAGCATTTTGTTAGAATTCAGGATTTCAGTATTCAGGTCCAAAGAATCAGAATTCCAAAACCCCTTAATGGATGTGGAATCAGAACTGGAATCGGATTCCAGTTCCATATCCTAAACCTCTCTTGATCCAGTACAGCTAAAAAGTCCTCTCCCATCCTTTCTCTTAAAGAACAGCTAACACCTTCTGGAGAACTTCAACAAAACATAATATTTAGACACAGTCCAGCTTGTATTTCACATTAGTTCTGTGTTCCACATCCCCATTATTTATTACTGGTGTAATCTGCCTGAAAACAGGATCTGTGTTTCTGAAGAGTTCATCTATTCCTGTTGCTTTCTCCCTACCTGAAGTCACAATGCACTCCTTGTAACATCACAGTTACTTCCATGGTAGCAGATTTTGATGTCCTAACGCAGGATTATGACATGAAGTAGGGAGTAAACAAAACAGTCAGATAATCTCTAAAGTATAAAGACCATTTATTCATGCAAATTTCCTCATTAATAAATAATGGGGAGGAGAAATCTATAGAATATATATGGAATGCAAGCTGAATAGTACCTGAGTATTATCTTTTTCAAAGCTTTCTTTGCGGCATCACAGCTCATTACTGCTGCAGGTGCAGGCAGCTGTGGTCACATTGAGAAAGTTGGCACAGCACTTGATCCAGACATTCATCATACTGTTTGTCCATTTGTCCCTCTCTTAACTGCCTTCTCAAATTGGCCACTCACTACCCCCCCAGTCCATACCATGGCTAAATCTCATAAGATTAGCCCCAGACCCCCAACTCCAAGTAGTAGAAGTAGTACCTACAGCAAACTTGATTAGTTCCTCTAGCGTCTTGCTGACTCCCATCCCATCCCAATGAGTCCCTGACCCCCAATCCATCATAGTATGCACTACATTTGTGTGCAAGTTTAACAACAATTGCACTTAACCTGGTAAAACATACACTGACCCTGTTAGAAACCCTTTCCTATCTGTGTCTCTCCCTGCTGGGCTCCAGCCCAAACCACCATCCAGAATCCCCTAGTTGTGCCTGAGTGAGCTGAGAGATGGCCAATGAAAGCAAAGCCCTGGGGTTTAGTAGCCACTACCAGACACCATACTGGTCTGGTAGTGGCTGCTAATGCAGGGCATTGTCATTATCAGACACCTCCCTGGTCACTTAGGCACAACCGGGAGCTTCTGGGAAGTTGTACTGGCCAGGCAGGGAGAAGAGGTACTTTCATAAGCAGTGTCCATTTAGATATTGTTAAATGCCTAAACATAGTCTGGCCCAGTGGCGGTGAGGGTTGAGGTGCTGGATGCCACATCTTGCACCACACCAGTGACCCGAGTTCAGGAATGAACTTGGGCACTGGGGATTGGCTGGGGAGGGAGAGGATCAAGCATCTGATAGACTGCTCTCCTCTCCCTGGGGTGGGATCCAGGTTGTCTCCAGTGTAGTAGGGACCCCCAGTGGAGAACGAGGGTACAACTAGCATGGAGCTGCTAAGGAGATGAGTGCAGCGGATGTCTATGGCTCAGCCATGCTGATGTCATTGCATGCCCATGCTCCTGGGGGAAATAAGCCAAACTCCCATACCTGGATAGGTGACGGCTTTCCACCAGACCACATTACTACAAGCCCAATTCTGAGCCGTTGTCTCCATCCCCCTCTGTCTTTCCACCACCTTGGCCAGCACACTAGATTCATAGATAGAGGTTGGAGTGGAAGCAGCCCTATCTCATGGGGGCTCAGAGCTGGGGGATCTGCCGGCAGGAGGTTGGTGGAGGGCAGCTACCTCTGAGGAGGCAGGGCATCATGTGGACAGAGAGTGATAGTCATGGCCCCAAGTTTTCCGCGATTCCACGGCCGCGATCATCCGTGGAATTAACCACGGAATTTGTGTCCGCCCGCGGAATTAGTGGCCACCCGTGGAATTTGTGGTCAATTGCAGAATTTTCAGTTTCAGACCACGGCACTTACAATCCATTGCAGTGCATCTCCCAGCACTTCACTGCCCCCATTTGATTAATTCACAGTGCCCTCTCAGCACGGCCCCAACCCTCCACATAGCCATACCAGTAACAGCCGTGTGCAATATTGCTGTTAATTTGTTCTCTGTGATCCCGCTTGCATTCCGGTGTGTGCATGTCGAAAGCAGGGCAGGTTAGGGTGCTGCAGTGAGGTAGTGGTAGGAGTTTGTTTAGTTTTACTTTGTTATTTTTAGTCGGGGACCTGTTTTTTCACTGTCTGCAGCTGGTAGTGGCCAAGAGAGGGGACTACTGTGCCAGGAAATGATTGTGTTGTACAAGCACCTAGGAAGTGATTAAGCGATGGCAGGGATCAACAAATCCCATAGCCCGATGTCCCCGGGCTACAATTTTATACAGCCGGACAAGCAATTTCAGAGCACTAGGTTGTCCTATGGACAACCAAATTAGTGCTGCTTTTCTTTTTGTTTTGTACTGCTCTTTGCTGTTTCTGCCGCTAGGTGTCCCTTGTTCAGCTATGGGACAGCAGCGGAGCACCGTTCACATGATCGTGAGTCCATCTGGCTTGGTTCACGTAATTGTTTGCTGTGTGGCAATAGATAGGAGCACCACCGCTGAAGCAGGAGCCAAAAGGGAGCACCAATGGGATTGTGAGCGTGCCCGCGGTAATGGGAAACGCCGCCCGACCCGCTCACCCAGACATCCAGTCATCAGCACCAAGTGACATCCACAGGACTGACAGGTGAGTCGATGATTTGTGTGTTTTAGACATGCCTGTCAGTCCTGGCACAATTGGGGGGGTTTGGGACGGGCTGAGGAGAACGTTGCTGCACTGAGACAAAACATTGAAGCTACCGCTTGAGAGAGGTATAGATGCAGTCTGTTTGGAGCCAGAGTTACTGCAACTTACTTCAGTGGAGGCTGCCTTGGTATGTCTTCCAGTGCAGGGCTTAGTAATGTGAGTTAGTCCTGACTTCTACTGTGCAGCATTTTCGGGAGCTGCTCAAAAAAAAAACATTTGGGACAAAAAACATTGAAGACTGAGATTGGGAGGGGAGGAGGTGGGAGGCTTAGGCCAGTTGGGTTGACATTCGGTCTGCCCTGGGTACTCAGGACTATTCAGAGGGGGGAAAAATGCTCTACAGTACACTGTCACTGACTGACAAAATTGGAAGCCTCAGAGTCACATTGACCCAACAACCAGGCACCAGAAAGATAGTAAAACTGGCTGCTTGTAATTTAACCAAAACAAAGAGAGAGAAACAAAAAAGGGAATACTGAATAGAATAAAAGTACTACTAGTGTAGCTGTAGTGTACATACAGTTCAGCGGGAAGAGGGATTTGGTGTTGGTGTGTGTAGTGTGGGGCAGTTGACTGAGCAGTCTGGGGTGACAGGAGTGCTATATGTGAAAGTATATAAACAGCACAGTGACCAAGGGTGTGGGACTGGGTCAGGAAGGGGACCAATTGTCAGGTCTTGGTGTGTCTGTGGGGCACTTGGGCAGTTGTAGTGTTGAAAGGAGTGCTGTATAAGTACATGGAGGATAAGTGTACCACAACACAGCAGTGTGACAGTTAGGCAAAAGGGTGCATTGGGACTGGACTTGCCTTGTGTGTATGGGTCTTCTGTTGGACACTCAGGAAGTTTGGAGTGAGGAGGAGGAGACGAAAGTTGTACAGACTAGAGAAGAAAGAGAAAAAAAAGGAAATTGTCTGTACTGAACTAAAGTGCAAGTGTGTGCAACTATCCCCAGTCAAAATGTACAAAAAAATAAATCGGCCACGCTGCCTTGTACTCTACCCTGACTGACAGACCAACACCCAGGTGGTCGTACCAACACAACAGTGAAGGTTCAGCAAAAAGGGTGTGTGTGACAGGACTTGTCTTGTGTTGTGTGGATCTGTGAACACTTTGGCAGTTTTAGGAGTGTTGTACAGACTAACAGAAGGATTCCCTTTCTGCTGCTTCCCTGTCACCAACCTGACCCTGGATAGCGGCTGCTGCCTGCAGTCACTAAAGCTTTGAGCACAAAGCTTCAACGAATTTTTGTACTAGTGTTGTTTGACCACTGTCTCTCAACCCCATCCCCAATTAATTCCCCATCACGTCCTCCCCAGTCTCCCTTCCAGACAAGGACATGCACACAGTGAGATATTGCAAAATAAATGTTATTTTCATATAAAAAGTGTGTGATTTTTTTCCTGTTGTTCCAATAGCCTACATCTACGTAGCATTAACAATACAACCCCCAACACTATTTACTTTGTTGCTACGTAATTCAAAAAAAAGTTTCCTTAAAATATAGCCTTCACGACCCTGGACTACCACTGTAACACTGGGACTACCATTTTGGCTAGGCCAGTTGTCCTGACTACCACATAAATTTGAAATTTGTTGATCCTGCGATGAGGCTAATGCCTGAGAACCAAGGACCCGTGGAAGTCTTAGGAAACTTGGCAATAGTGAAGCGATAGTCCGCGGCATTTAAGGCACTGAAATTTTACTGTCATTTACTGTCATCCATTGCTCCCAGTCCCTACTGCTAACTCAGGGACCAGAACTGAATGGTACAACTGTAGCTGAAACAAAAGAGTGCAGGAGGTACTGAAGGTTTCCCTCTGCCCATGCTCTTTCTCTGTGTTTACAAGCTACACACACTCAGTCCAACAGGAGACAGCAGGCAGCAGTTTCAAAAGCAGCAAGTCAATGTGGGAGCCCAGGAAGGGTGGTGATTTGTTGTATTTGTGGGGAGAACTGCAACTGTCTGCCTGCTTCTCTATGGAGAATTTCTAGTAAACAGGTGGAATATTAAAAAAAAAATACCCTACACATTCCTCCCCAGAAACTACCTCCCTTCCTTGCTGATAACATCCCTGATGTGGACATCTTTAATTACAGTAGTTTGATTATTCCATAAATAACAATATTGTGCTCCTGGGCAGAGACCTGCTCCCAGCTGGAATGATTGCCTCCACTCCACGTAAACTCTGCAGGTCAGGCTATTTGCGACAAAACAAAAGAAATATGCAATGACAAGAAAAAAAATTAAGTACAGTTGCTTGCTGCAGTGATGCTAAGTTTACCATCAGAAGCATGTGGTAACATCAGCCTAATATATCCACATTATAAATCTAGCATGTACATTCAACAGGTAACCTCAGTGGAACTGATTTTTAAAATTGCAAGTGGCAGCCATCTTTAATGAGCTGAGTCATTAATTACTAAATTAGCTACAGCTATAAAAGCTGTTCTAAAATATCTTCAAAACTAAAATACACTGTGCATGAATTTAAGTGTATGTCAGAAATACATTTTTGCTAAAGAAACTGACTTTTTTGCTGACTAACAAATACTGCTGCTTATTATGTATCACAGAAAATTAATGCAGGATGGAGACACTCTTTTTAACATTACCATGGGGAGGGTGGCTCTTCAGTGCTCAGTCCCACTATTGAAAGAAAACAAAAAGGATTTAAATTTTAACTGAGGCCTCCGTGGTGCTGTGGAGCCCAAACATGGTCCTAGCTGGCACCCTTACTGCAGGGGACTTCTTTACATAGTCCAAAGTACAAAGAATTAAGACACCAGGAGAGCTTTGTATAGACCTGGAGCTTGTAAATAGAGTTTATTAGAGCAAATCTCATGTCCCCAGCAGGGATGATGTCAGGTAGGAAGGGACTAGATGTTTTAGTTTTTATTTTCAGCCTATAGTGGGTTGGACCCCAGAGAGCCACGGAGGCTTCATTTAAAATGTAAATCCCAGCTCTAAAATATAAGAAAATGATTATGTTTAGGGTGTGTGCATGAATCCTGAATTCCAGCAAAAAATATTCCATGTTGTTGCTGCACAAGGCCAGGCTGGTATTCCAGGCAATGCAGTAGTAATATGTGACATACATGACTTGTCATAACTTACAAGAGATCTGTGAAGGTGGTGTACAGTGAACTGACATCTTTAATTTCACAATAAAAATATAACAAAGAAGACACAAACTCAGTTGTGAAAAAGATTTATTAGCAGTTGAATACATTTCTTGTGTGTGATCAAACTACAGTTTCCCTCCTCTAATGTCCTTCTCAATTTCTACAATAAGAGCATATCACAAGTAGGTTGTCTGATATAGGGTTAATTTTCATCCCAAACACATTTTATTGTTTTCCTGAAATGTAGGAAGTAAAATCATAGACACCAACTTAAAGAAAGTGATATAACAACATATGTATAACCACACATATGAGTATATACATACGAAAAAAAACAAAACAGACTAAAAATAAAGGAAATAGCATCATAGCTATTTGCCGCAGAATTGCCGATGAAATAACCATCCTTCACCGCAGAAGTTCTGCGGCAAATGGGAACCCTGCCACAGAACTTTGCTCCAAAGTGCCGTAGAAAAATCGGGGCCCTGGTGATAGTCAGTAAGCAGAGGCAGCCCAAGAAAGTTCCAGGATATGGAACCATAAAACAGAGTCTACAAAAGATAAATACCTTAACATAGTGATTGCACAGTAAGAGATACTGTAATTAAATCAGCAATAAATGGGAGATTGCCAGAAAAAGAACTCTTTATCTTCATGTGGAAATCATGGTCTTTGCACATTTTATTAAGACATTTTAGTAGAAAGATTTTTTTATGAACATAAAATAATCTCTGTAGAAATCCCACCCATCAATGCTTCAGATCTTGCTTGACCAGCAATGCAGAAGATCAGTTACAATACAGATACATGCTGATGTGATCGACTGTGAAACAGTAGTGACCATCTGTGCTACATGAAAAAGTGGTCCAGTGTGAAAAAAGTCCAAGTCACTTTTTTGCATACTGAGCATGTGTGGGTTTTTGGCACCCTTTACATGTTGCTATATCAACAGCACCCCAATTTATGTAATTCAGAGTAGGCAGCCAGTACTCCTCTAACATGGCTACACTGCTAGCAAAGGTAAGCAGAGTGGTCTGCTTTGAGGAAGTTTTTATGCTTTCAAAAGCTTTAAAATGTGAAATGTGATAATTAAATAAAAAAAAATTGAGCTAGTATGATTCTTTTTTACGTTCGCTTGCACGCATGTGCAAGGAACATTTTGGGAGAGTAGCACACTTTGGAGGTATGCCTCTCCCTTTCAATCCACTGCTCCATTGAGCAGTCATGGCAGTCCTGCACCAATGGGTGCAGGAGCTGTGTATGACAGCGGAGGTCTTTGCTTCAAAGAAAACCACCGCTGTCATACAGAGCACCGCGTCATGCCCCCCCCCGTGTCATGCCACCCCTGCATCATGCCACCCCCCCAAATCTTTGCTGCCATGCTGAAGCCCACCCCAGCATGGCAAATGTCCCACGTTGTCTGCCGGCAGGGGTGTCCAATCCCGTTGGCTCCACGGCCCCCCAAGCCATCCTTCTGCCATGCTGGGAGCCCACCCCAGCATGGCAAACATCCCGGGTTGTCTGCCTACAGGGGTGCCCAATCCCCCGTCAGCTCCTCAGCCCTCCCAGCCATCCTTCTGCCATGCTGGGAGACCACCCCAGCATGGCAAACATCCCATGTAGTCTTGTTTTTTTTTCACCTGTAAAGCAAAAATGGTCCCACGGCGCTTCTCCCAGTCCCCCCTCCCACAACCTGCACCCACCCACTGCGCAACCAACCTCCCCACACCCCCCTCACCCCATACTTACCTCCGGACTCCGGTGCGATGATCTTCAGTGGACTGGGAACCGTCTGCACTCTTCAAAGCCGACCCTTGAACTGAGGAAATGCCGGTAAGCTGTATAATGGGCTAGATAGGGTGTTTTCAACTTTATTGCATATCTCAGGCATTTTTGGGAATTTTTGCACCAAATTTTCAACATGGGGTTTTTGGTACCCATTCTCATGAATGATGTTACTGTCATGGCATTATTCGGGCCCGAAGGGTGATTTCGCAGTCACTGCACAGTCACTGTGTGAAATCACCCTTTGGGCCTGAATAACGCCATGACAGTGACATAATTCATGAGAAGGGAATCAACCTGTGTTGAAAATTTGTGCAAAATTCTAAAATGACACTGTTTTCATGAGCGTGCGTTAGCAGTTCTCCATGCGCTACGTAAGTTTAAATTTCAATATTTTCACTCCATGTTTTAACATTGCCATTTTACCACACCTCCTTTTCGAGCAGTGCAGCTGTCATTTTCACATCTTGCCCAAAACGTGTTTCCGCCCATGTAGCGCACAATGGCACAGTCGGTGTGCGAACTCAGTGTATGGGACACATTAAGAAAATCACAGTGTCACTGTTCATGAGCAGAGATCTTAAAATGGCTATGTTGAAAATTTGGTGAACAAATTCCTAAAATTAACTGTTTTACGGGCGTGCATTGTGCCGTTCCTATGCACGCTCATAAGTTCGCAAATTTTCAATATTTTCACTCCAGATTTTCAACATTGCCATTTTACCACACCTCCTTATGAGCAGTACAGCTGTCATTTTTCACATCCTGCCCAAAATGTGTTTCCGCCCATGTAGTGCACAATGGTGCAGTCGGTGTGCGAAATCAATGTATGGGACGCATTAAGAAAATCACAGTGACACTGTTCATTAGCAGAGGTTTTAAAATGCCAGTGTTGAAAATTTGGTGAAAAAATTCCTAATAATGACTGTTTTACGACCGTGCGTTGCACAGTTCCCACGGACACTCGTAGGTTTGCAAATTTTCAATATTTCCACTCCAGATTTTCAACATTGCCATTTTACCACATTTCCTTATGAGCAGTACAGCTGTCATTTTTCACATCCTGCCCAAAACATGTTTCTGCCTATGTAGCACACAATGGGGGTAACAAAAAGGTCATGCTGAAAATTTATTGTGCAAATACCAGCAATCGCACAGGGCATTAGGGTAAAGCACCATACGTGCCAAACACCACTGCAAATACAGGCAAGCGAATGTTCGGCATTGACAAATGCTTGTTTCTTTTGTGGCATTACAACTGTGTCCAGAGTGGGGATCTCAATTTGAAAAAAAACAATGTGTTTGTAAGTGAACATATCAAATACACTTTGGGTGTTTATGGTTTGCATTACATTAAATCTAACATAGCCATACAAAGTTGGGGATTCATATACACAATTTTTAAACAGACTGATGTTTGTGACTGCTGTTACATAGTGCATCTATTGTTCTTCTGCAGGCTGAATGAAATAGATACTGGACATTAATAATCCTCAGCATTATTCTGCCAAGCTTTATTAGGCACAGGTATCTGTTTACTACAAATTATTCAAAGAAACTATTTAGGATTTAAATATCTGAAATATATTTTTTTGATTTCATTTAACACAGAACAGCAAAGCAAAAAGGCAATTTGTGGTACATACAAGTCCCAATTATCAAAGCAATCTCCAACACACAATCCTATTGTTGTTTCAATTGTTCTATTTATTTACTCAGTTTGATTTAGATGGTGAGCTGTTGTTAGCATACTGTATGTTTGCACCCACATTTCTTACTGACATTTCAAAGAGTCTGCTGACAAATTACATTCCCCTGTCTGATTTGACATATTTGGGGGTACCATGCCTGGCAAATACCTCTTCCACAAATACAGAAGCAGGGATGTGTGCTGTACTAGATCTGACAGCAAATATTTCAACACATTTGGTGAAAAAGTCTATGAATATTAGTAGATAGACATTGCTTCTCTGTGTTTTTGGGAGGGTAAAACAAAGTCAACCCTGCATATTCCCAGGGATACTGCAGAGATATGACGATCATACATCCTGGTGTTTTTTGTTGACTAAGTTTGAATGTTTGGGAACTGAACATGACTTTATACACAGGATATTATAATATGCATTGTAATTCCTGGTCAGAATACAATTTGTAATCTCTAGTGTGTTTTGGTGGCTCCAAATGACTTGCTAAGGGGTGATTATGAAAGTGTCACAGAAGTGTGCCTCTCAAAGATGTTGACACATATAGTTTGAATCGTCAGTCAGGACAAATATGACACAATGATCCTCGGCCATTGAAGTAGATTATACCATCCTTCAGACAGCAACAGTGGAGACCAGTATGAAGATTTATTTTTTCCTCAAGAATGTTTATAATCAGCCAGCCCAGTGGTGCTGAGGTGCTGGAAACCTTATCTCACGCTATGCTGTTGACCCATATTCAGGAACGAGCCACTAGGGGTCAGCAGGGGATGAGAGGGATCGAGCATCCAAAGGACTGCTCTCCCTCTCAGGGGAAGGTGGCTCCAGTGGTCAGCGCACTTCTGGCCCCTAGAGGAGGCTGGGGAATAGTGCACCGATGTTGTTTTGGGGGCTGAGATGGGGCAGGCACCAGGAGGAGCACATGCGGACATGTGCATGCTCCCTCCACTAGCACCACTGCATGCCCCTCTCACGTAAGGGAGCAAAGTGGAAAAAATGGTCTCACCAGTCATGCAGAGTGAAGTGGCCATCCACCACAGGCCCTGACCCTGAATGGCACTCCCTGAACTGGATCTGATTTGAGGTGAGTGAGCCTAGAGGGACTCCTCGCTGCCCCACCATGGGGGGTAAGCCATGGGGGAAGAAGGGATGCTGCCTGATCTTGAAGTGTGGGCCTGGATGGGTGGCTGCCGATGAGGGCTGACCAGAGGACCTGGGGCAGAAACAGATTAAAAAAAAAAAGAATGATTTTAATCACTGAATCTTCTGAAGGCAATTTTCTCAGTTGGTCTGTATCATCATGAATAACAATGTCCTGGTTTCTCAGATTTAGATTGTTATTACTGTACACAAATAACGTAAGGACAATTCATCAGGACTGCTTGGAATAAGATTTCTGGGGAGAACATTAAGAAACACATTTAAGCTGCCTGGTTTATGCACAATTTGAAAATCAATGTCTTGGGAGTCTCAGACTCTGATGGTTCCAAATGATTTATCACCCATTTCAGAGATTATTAGTAAACACTGTGAAACTGGTACATTTGATATCAAGGCAGAAATGTTCCAATTCCCACATTGCTCCAAGTCTTTCTTTCTCTGTAGTATAATATGCTCTTTCTCAATTTTGAAGGGTGTGACTTGCATATCAGATAACACAGTCTAATTCTTTGTTATTTTTCTGCATCAGAATCACACCATGACCACTGTCATAGACATCCTTATGTATGGCAAATGGTTTTCTGAAATCTGGTAGGGTCAGAATAGGTACAGAGATCAGATGAGTTCCATTTATAGCTTGTCATCACCCATATCCATTAATTCCATGGCTAGTCATATATTTATCTAGATTCAGTTTGAAGGAGTCCACAAATTCACATTATAAAATATGTGATGGCAACTTATTCCAAAAATTGACAACTTTCTGGGTGAAATAATTACATCTTTTCTTGGTATTAGTTAGGTAATCCTCCAACTGTAGCTTGTGGCTTCTATTATTGAGGGTGCTTTCCTTGAATTTTAAGTGTAACATTTCTAATGAAACTGGATTATTTATAGTTTTTAAAATTAAATCCCATATGAGCCATTTTCTCTCAAAAGTAAAAAGATTTAATTATATGATGCATTGTTTGTATGTTAGCTCCTCAACTCTTCTGATTATCCTTGTCATCCTTCTCTGCACTCTTTGCATTCCTACTGTATCCTTCCTCAGATGAGGTGATCAGTACTGAACACCATATTCCATGTTTGGTCTCACCAGTGAGTTGTAAAGCAGCTTTAACACTGTTCTGTTTCTGCTATCGAAGCCCCTTTTAATAACTCAGATTATTCTGAGCCCACTTACCTAATCCATCTAACAGTGCGCACTATTTCTGAGGTCTTCTATTATGATGTCATGATCTTTTTCTTGTTTTGAGGTTTTCAGCATTAACCCTTTAAGTGTATAATAAAACCCCTGTTCTTTTTAACTAAATTAAATACTACACATTTTTTTCTAGACTGAATTTCATTTGAGTTTCATTAGCTCATTTACTCTTGATCTGCAAATCTCTTTGAAGAGATTTATGGTCCTCTGAGTTGGTTACAATACTAACTATTTTAGATCACCTGCAAATTTGGATGACCATGTAATTACATCTTTATTGATTTTACCTATGAATATGTTGAATAATAGTGGGCCCAGCATCGAACCCTGTGAAACCTCGCTCGTGACCGGTCCCCAAGATGATTCTTAGTCATTCAGCACCACCCTCTGTCTTCCTCTGTGAGCCATCTGCTAACCCATGTAATTATATTTGAATTAAACCCTAGTTTGTCAAACAGGAATACCAACTCTAAATCAACATATTGTACTGAATGCATTGGAGGAGTTGCGGTAGATCACCTATACAGGTTTATTATTGTCCAAAGCCTTGCTGATAGGGTCATAGAAACATTACATTAGTAGTGCATGATCTTGACTTTTGGAAACCATGCTGTGATTTATCTTTTAGACCATGTGCTTTCATGAAGTTCTCTATCTCATCCTTGCTGTCTCTGTTAGTTTACAAATAATGGAAGTGAGGCTAACAGATCTGTAGTTACTTGTAGTGCATTTGTTAAACTTTTTAAAAACTGGTGTGACTTCAGCCCCTCTCCAGGCCATTGAGACCATCTCTTTAGTTATGGAGTGGACAATTATGTCAGGGCCAGTTTTTTTTTTTAATTCAGTATACTTTATTGAGGTTTCATCTTAAACAGTAGTAAAACATTCAAAGAGATGAAACTGTGGCACAATCAACAAAACCCACATCAACCACACTATATCCAACACTACTCCTGTCCCACCCAAAAACCAAAACCCTCCAGCCCCCTCCCATCCCTATACAAGATTAGTTAGTCTTTAGCACACTCTGTAAGCACTCCAGGGTGCAGTTCATCTGGACAAGGTGCTTTATTTATATCCAGCTCAACTTTCTGTTTATGCACTGTAGCCACTGTGAGGTGACTTGGTGTTGAACCCCCAGCTATCATGGACTGTATGGCTATATTCTTTTTGACACTGAGAACCTTGCAGAAACACCTGTTCAGAGATTCAGCCATATCCGATTCCTTTATGATTCATCTGTCTCCTTCCTTTAAGGACCCAAGCATTTTTCCAAGTTCCATGTTTATACACCTTTGGGATTTTTCCCACAATTTACTTTTACACTCATTTCTAGATTATGTTTTTGATTCCTTCTTATACTATGGCACTTTCAGGTAATGTCTATATAGTTGTTTTTTTTTATTAAGTTCACTGGGCCCCTTTTGAACTTTTTATAGAGCCTTATGTTGTTGCTGACACATCTGAGACTATAACTTTACTTTCAAAATGAGTTTGAGATGTAGCAATGTAAATTATACATTCTTGTTCTCTGAAGTCTGTGTTGGCCACGTCAGCTAAGTCGTTTGTGTCTTCGCCTCCTCTGTGGTTAGATTCTTCTCTCCTGCAGTCTGGATATGTGGATCAGGTCCCACCTGGAGTACTGGTAGAGGCACTAAGTGATTGTTACCAAGGAAATTAACTCTGTTTTCATGTATGTTCAATGTTATTCCAGCTCTTTTTTTTTTTTAACAAAGCCATTCCCAAAATAACCAGAAAGGAAAGGTGAACAATCTTAAAAAAATCTTTGGTAAAATTATTTCTCTGCACACCCGATTGCTCCCCAAATTATTCCTTGTATTTCATGCTTGATGGAATTTGTTAATTCCAGGGTTTGTTTCTGTTCTGGTTTGATTTTTGTTTTCAGTAATGTTGTACATTTTGTGAACATCTGGATGGACTGCACACAGAAGTTCCTGTATCTATGCTACACTGGAAATCTGTTCATTTGATTTTCATGGTTGTTCTCAGTCGTGTATAAGCTGTCTCAATATCTTGATCCACAACTCATCGTATGGAATCATCAGTCTGTAGCTGATCCGTGGTAATTACAATTAGAGGTGAAACACACTGTAGGAAAGATGGGCATGTCTCATTAAAATAATTTCCCCCCACTTATTTCCCTGGTGACTTGTTCTGTACCAGTGTTACATGGGCATCTGTTTTGGTAGTTTAAGATATCTCTGCGAGATGTGAATTTTCTTCTTCAGGCCTTAACAGAGAAGTGTAAGGGCACCTTTAGAGCTGCTGCCCCCTCTCAATTAGCTTGAAGGGCCAGGTGCTTACTCTGCCATCGAACTGTCACAGATGTTTGTGGTATCTATCTGCTAGCTTTTTTTTTCACTCAGCAGTGAGGAGGATTCATAATCAAAGAAAAAAAAATAGAAATGTGTGATGCCTCCACTCAGAGAAAGATTTAAGTGTGCCAGATGATGTGTCAGTACAACCCCCTGGTATGCTGTACTTGTTCACTTCTTCACTGTCGTCACTCCTCCCGCTGATCCCACACAAATGCCACAGTCCCCCCCAAATAGGCAGGCACAGAATTATTATCATCAATAATGCTAACAGATTTAAACAACAAAAAAGCAGAACTTTATTTAGCATCACAGGCCCTACAACAGAAAATAGTGCAGGCAACAACAGTAAAGGGCCCCACTAAGGATCCTTCTGAGAGGGGCTGAGCTACCACTCTCAGGCCGCAGATAGTTAAAGCAAGTCAAGGTAGAAGGCACAGCAAAAATGTCCTTATCCTCACTGCCACTAACAAGGTCCAGCAAGGTGCAAACACACTGACCAGTGCCCAGACCACAATATAATAGAAGTTCTGCAATGGCTGTTCTGTATTGGAGACAACAATCCTCTTTCACCTGGGACTTGGCAAGGTTGGAGGAATGGTCACAAGTATGGCAGCTTGGATTCAATGCAAAGAAGTGCAAAGTAATGCTCCTGGGAAGCAAAAACCCAGGGGAAGATTACACAATGGGGGGAAGGTAATAACAACAACAAAAATGGAAAGAAACCTGTGGGGTAATCATATCAGATGACCTTAAGGTTAGCAAGCAGTGTGAGGAGGCAGTAGGGAGGGCTGGGGGTATACTGGGATGTATAGGGAGAGGCATCACCAGCAGAAAACAGGAAGTTGTTATCCCTCTGTACAGACAGTTGGTGAGACCCCATCTGGAGTACTGTGTCCAGTTCTGGAAACTCCATCTCTGCAAGGACATAGACAGGATAGAGGTAGTCCACAGGAGGGCAAGTAAAATGGTGCAGGGTCTGCAAGAGAAGCCATACGAGGAGAGACTAAAGGAGCTTAATATGTATACCCTTGAGGAAAGAGGGTGGGGGGGCATGATAGAAACTTTTAAGTACCTCAGTGGAATCAACAAAGTCCAAAAGGGTAGCATCTTTCAGAGAAAGAGATATGCAAGAACAAGGGGACACAATTTAAAGATAGAAGGGGAGCAGTTCAGGGGCAATGTGAGGAAGTATTTTTTCACAGAGAGGGTGGTGGACGCATGGAACAGCCTTCCTGAGGAGGTTGTGGGGTCTAAAACTGTGGGAGAATTCAAGAATACATGGGACAGACATAAGGCAATTCTTGTGGGGGGTTAGAAGAAATAGGCTGTTGGTTAACTAGTATCTGCAGCTTATCCTGTAGGTAGGGAAATGAGCAGACTAGGTGGGCCAAGCGGTCCTTATCGGCCATCAAGTCTTTGTTTCTATGTTACCAGGATTATTTCCCTTAAATACTTATGGGCACTCCATTAACACAGTTCCTGTGTACCCGAGTTGAATTGTGGCAGGCCCATAGATATAATATGGTTACCCTGCTACGTTTATATCACCTGGATTCTTTCAACTGCCAAACTGAGATAATGCATTATTCCCTGTTCCCTGGATCAGGAAGGAAGGAAGGAAGGAAGGAAGGAAGGAAGGAAGGAAGGAAGGAAGGAAGGAAGGAAGGAAGGAAGGAAGAAATGTTGTTGTGAATTGGCTAGAATTGGTGCACTTTGAACCTGAAAGAGCACTGTGCTCAAAATTACATATGCTTCATGGCTTAAACACAGACATCAAATGTGAGATATCTGCAATCCAGCCCAACAGCAAACTTGTAGACAGAACCATAGAAACAGTGGGGCTTCCCTTCAAGCAAGGCTGCCATGCACATACTTATTGTTCCCCTGGATGGATGGTTCTTCCTGTCATTGCAGTCCTTTGGGTCTCTGAATCAGCGGTGCTCCCTCTTCAGAATTCACTCCATTCTGATTTCTGGGCTGGCATTCAGGCTTCCACTTGGTCATTCACCTGTGTTTGTGTGTGTGTGTGTCTCTCGCTCTCTCTCTAACTGTCTCTTCCTCGATTGCTGAGGTCCCTGGCCAACCTAAAAGTCCCAGCTTCCAAACCCTCAGGGCAGCAGCAGTCCAATGCCTGACTGTAGTGTCTGTTGTGCAATCTACACAAGCAGATCTGGCTTCTTTTTATGTGCTCCACACTGTCTCTTTACTCATGTTGGGTGGCACACAAATGTTGCTTCTTTCCTCACAAGGGCTCAGTGACTTCCTTTACAGTTCATCTCCCAGATGCGTAGTCTGCAATGGTGCAGCACTAACTTTCTGTAGACAGCAGGTCCAGTTCCACCAATGGTTCTCCCAGATCTGCCAGCCTCTAACATAATCTCTTACTTGCATCATCAGTCTGTGGGCAGCTTCTACTGGTACAGTTGGCTGTCACTCAGACTCCACAATACCTTTTAGGTCCAAAAGGTGTGCCAAATTGAGTGGCCTTGCTTCTTCCAGAGGTCTCTAGGAGCAAGCTTCAGACTCATATTACACTGATTCACTGTGCCAGGGGTCAAGGGTTAACAAGATGTGATGGCCTTGAATCCCTGAGGCATTCGCCACACTGAAGTGTTTTAGATGACGCCAGTCCTCATTCAGCAGTCCAATCCCCAGGTTCTTGTGGTGGTGGAGGGAAGGGGCAATGGTCTCCAGTGATGGCAGAGCAATGGCTAAAGGTTCACTCCATCTGCAGTGACTACTCACCTTCGATCAGGAACTGTAGCAAAGTTTAAAAAGCAAAACTCCATGGCGCAGTTGTCACAGATAAACTGAAGCTCCTGCCAGGTCCTGCCATCTCCACCTGGTACACCAACCATGAAATCCAAGTCCTAGGGCTAGAAGTGTCAAACTACTGTGGCAGTTTGTTGAGTCCATGTCAGAGTCCCCCAGGTAAGCTCCAATCATGGAGGGTGGTTACTGAAGCATTATAGCCTGCTTCTAGTAAAAGTACAGTATATTACTGCTGCTGTCAGTGTTAGAATTATCATTACTCCAACTTAGTGCAGAACTTCTGCTAAAAGTTTCAGTATTTTCATAGCTACCTCTCAGACTAAAGTGTCCACTTCATCCTCCATGAAATGTATGGAAATTACCTTATCTGCATCCATTCAGGCACGTATTCACTGTGAAACACAGATTGTAGCAAATATAACAGTAACAATCAATGTTTCACTGTGACTGTCCCAACAGTAGTGTCTGTCCATGGATTCAGGTTGTATGTGGAGTAGATGTTGATGGGTCTAATGCTGTATGAAGCGTGTGTGTCTGAAGCAGTAGATCCGTGACGGTGTAGATGTGAGTCACACTTAAGGCAAGTTTATAATTTTCATGAGCGTGCTGCTGAATACTTTCAGCTTGTTCCATCTCTGGTGGTAGATGGCATAATCTTTTTAACTCATTCACCATACTGGTGGCAAAGGTAGGTAATGGTTCATTGCTCACTTGGTGGCATTCCAATAGCTATGAAGGTGCTGAAAGCACTTGTTATAAGAATGCTCTCTCTCTCTTGTTCGTCTACAGCTAAAATACTGGGTGGTAGACAATTTGGAATTGTTCCCAGGACTGCACATGGGGTAATACAACCTGGAACTATTCTCTGGCCCCTTTTTCCAGTAATTGTATTTCTCTGAGTATCTGTGTATCTGTCAAATTCGAGAAAGATTTATAGAAACTAGCTGAGGTCATCTAGTCACCTGTCGAGGGATTATGAAAGTTTACAAATATGTGTGGCCCCAGTTTGTACTGGTGCAAAGGCACTGAAGTCCAAGACTTGCAGAAGCACAAGATTTATCTTCTGAGGTTGACATTTGTGGTTACTTTTGAATGGGGTAGGAGTTTGTAATGGATAAGGATGGTTACTGCTTGGAGCTGAAGTAACAATACAGTTCCTTGTCTTCTCACCAAAATTTCTGTCAGGAAATGCAACTGGCATATTATAGCAGTTGAACAACCAATCGGTCATTGAATGCACCCTTTAAGTAAGATGACACCTCCCTGTAGTACCTTGACTCTGTCTATTTTGGTAGGCAGAGCATCATTCCGCATAGGGATGAGTGTTTAGTCAACCAAGGTGTGGCTTCATCACATTCATTATCTTCTTCGCTCCTCTCTGAGGTGAACTCAAATACATTTCCCATTTTACTTTCTTCTAAATGTTGTTTTTCTGATTGCTTAAATTCTAAGATTGAGCTGGTAAAATAAATCAGTCATTGATCTGTGCTGCTACTAGACTATGTGTTAGTGATATGTGTATGTTTAGTGTAGTAGGTACATATAAAAAATATATACCCCGTAATACTATATGTATAGAACGCCAGAGAGTATGCTGGTTCAACTTTAGCAGAGATGGCTGGCACACACACAGTTCGCAACGCACAGACACGCACAGCTGTTCTCATTAGATCATCAGTGTTCTTCAGTGTGACACTTGCGGAATGAACTGTTACTTCCTAAGATATTCATCCAAGCAGTGTTGGGTCCAACATAACCCAGCTAGACCATCTTAGGGTAGCTGGTTCATTCCACTGGGGTGTCACACTGACGAGGCACACTGATGAGTCCTGGTAGGATGAAACACATGTACGTGTCTTCTGTTGGCACCCTTTGCAGACTGTGTGAGAGATCTTTTGGTACCATGCATTTCTGCTTAAAGTTGAACCAGCATAACATTCTGTGGTGATTTGCATATACAGCCCATGGTGCTTTGTATTATGGGGGTATGTGTGATTTTGTATTTCTTTAAAACTTGGCTTCCCGGCCAGTGCCCTTTGGGGTAAACATTGCCTCAGTGCTTGCGAGCTGAGGTTCTCTGTCTTATAAAAAACATACTTGTCTTTAATGCTCATTGCACATTTTAGTCCTTGGATGTTGTAATCTGGAAAGCGTATAGGTCTGGAGCCCTCACTGTGTTTATATCTGATCACTTGGACTGTATGCCTAAAATATGAATAAAACAAGATCTGCATCAAAAGCTGCTATCCACCACAGCACTTTATTCAGGAGACCTTTTATTTTCCAGAACTTCTTCTTAGAATTATTTCTCTATGAATTTGTTTGAACTGGCCAGTAGATGGCTCTGTTTCACACCCATACACTGTGGAAACCGAACTGCTTAGCAAAATAGACAAATTCCTGTTTTATTTTATTTTTTTCTGCTTACCAGGTACAGCCTAGAAAATTTCAGTGTGACAGCAAACATTTCCTGCCTGCAGTTTCACTCTTTTCCATTTATCATTGTGTTGTTTTTAGACCAGCACCCATGCCTGTCTATCAGTGTTCATCTTTGGATCTGTGTCTTTGTGTTCTTCCATTGTTGTTGCTCTGTGTTTAGTTTGCCATTGCAAGATGAGTGAGTGGGGATGCAGTTGTGATAAATTTTATTTTTGGACCACACAGAGAAAACACTAAGGCACGAAGAACGTGGCAGAGTTGAAGGTACGAGCTATAAGGATAAGTTGTCAAAGAAGTGAGCATAGTATTTTTTACTTAAATTTACCAGCCTTTCAGAGGTACTGTTGTTGCTGCTTGTCTTTATCTCTTTTTTAGGAATTAATAAAGTGATACTGGGAAATCACATCCTAAGTGGTCAAGTGTAAGTATCATATTCTTCAGGCTTGATTAAACTTACCAGTGTAGGGTTCAGTGAGACTTATTGTGCAAAGTGTATTATTTAGTTATGTACACTATAATAGTTTCTTTTTATTTTACAAAATAATATATGGTACTACTAATTTACTGGTGTAGGGTTTGGTGAGACTTGTTATACTAAGTGGATTATGTAATTATGGGCACTGCGATAGTTTCTCTTTATTTTACAAAGAATATACCACTAATTTACCAGTGTAGGGTTCAGTGAGACTTGTGTTGAGCTGATTATGTAAGTATGAGCACTGCGAAAGTATTTCATTTATTTACAAAAGAATGTACTATTTGAGAAAATCAGATGCAAAAACAAGATGGCGGCACCTGTTTTTTTTTTTTTAGTTGTTTCAAACAGGTTACTGATTAGCTATTGGGGACTGAGTACTTAAGAAGACATTTGTTACTTTTAGGTGTCAGTCACTCTAATTCACCTAAGTGCAAAAGAAATGTGTTCTGACATATCCAAATAAATTATGAACCATTTTTTATATGGGTACCTATCACCAAATATAACCCATTTATATGGGACAAACTAGTTCAACTTAGCTTGAATAAATAGGGATGATATAATGGGTTGCATGGAATAACACATTTATCTGCACTAGTGAGTGGCAAGACCACTAACTCAATGAGTGCCAAAACCAAGAGGCAGTTGGAAGGTTTTGCTTACCACTCATGTGTGAAGGTAAGTGTTATTCCACTGCAACCCTTAATATAGTTGATATATGCCACGTTATTTTTAGTGTTTTTATTACTGTGTTACCTTGTTTTAGCTTAAAACTGCTTTCCCCTCTATTGTAAACTTTGTATCTGGCCCATTGTTCTGTGTTCTATTTCCGGATTGTTAATGGAAATAACATGTTCTAAGTAGAAAATAATGTGTTCTAAGTGAAAATAAATATTTATCTCAAAATAACATACTCAGTGTATTCACCCTTGGTGTGGTATACATACAGCTGGGTGCTCCTATTTCTGCTCACACAGTTGATAGGGCACTTCTCCAGTGCTGCCCACAACATGAGCAGATCTGACTGTACCGCAGTTGGCCAATGATGCATCTGAGTTGTGAGTACTCACAAAGTGGATTGCATGTTCAATATTGGACCACTTGTATTCTTGGTTGCAGAATAAAGCACAACAAACAAGACATGTTTTTTTAAATTTATTTAAAACTACATGAAAAGCAAAGATTGGCATCTTCTTTCCAGTGTTATGATGGTAGGCCGCTATCGTATGGTGTTTCATATGTAGCTTCACACTTGTTACAAAACAAGTCGAAGCAGAAATTTTTATCGTACTAACATAAACATTTTTTCAAAATTAGCATTTGAGAGTTGCATTCAAGATTAATTTAAAACTGCTTTATCTTCTTTCATTTTTGCCTAAACGAACACAGCTGCTACATTTCATTTGTCTTTTCAGTTGTATATTTGGCATGCAAAATGACATAATTAAGATTTCTCAGTGGAAACTAAAAGTTGTAAGGATGTCTATGAGGAAGAAAAACAAGGGACAGATCTGGAGAGATTAGTCTCAAAGGAAAACAAATCACATAAAACAAGGATCCTGCCATTAAACATTTTAAGGTATTCTTTCATATTCTCATGCAAAACATATGGCAGATGTCTCCACAACAATTATAAGTGTACTACTGGAAAACAGAAATTTGTAATTGCCAGAGAGCACAGCAGCTTGCAAATGAAATACATTTTGTTCTTTTTGTGAGGAAAAAAAACAGGTGATAGTATAATGCCTGCCAGTTTTAACTATGTGTTTATTTCTGATCTCCTCGGGTTAAAAATACTTAGTTAATCATGTTTTAAAAGACTCAGGTGTATGTTGAAAGGCTGATATGGCTTTTGATGCAAAGAATGAAGGATCAGTAATGACCATTTTACAAAACAGTGGATTCTGGTGTAACTGGTTTACACACCACAAGTGGACTGCCTTCGACACCTGGGCATGTGGTAAACTCTTCACAACCCTTGCCCCAGTGTCATAATGCTTATATAAAATGGGCTTGTATAAAAATGTAATACATTTAAAAAAATAAAATACTTATCTAAAATGATCTTTACTAGATACAGGATATGTAAAATAGTCCCTCTGTCTATTGGTTACTAAGGGTACTGATCCTGCACTTCTGATTTTCATAAAATCATAAATAAATGTGTTAACTAAACTAGTTTTAGGTGTAACATCACTGTCTGCCAATATGTCATTGCGATTTGCATGATGTAACACAGCCCCATCACCTACATCCCTTGAGTGACTTCCCTTACTGGCGTGTCATGGTAACACTGGTATTTTCTTTATTACATCCCCACAGATGGAGACGTGCTGCTGGGACAAGTTTGCGCTTAGCACTGGTCATGATTACATGTCCTGATAATCTGTATTCCAAACACTTAAAATTGAGCCTTCCCTTTGTATTTTAACAGTGGTCTGTGGTGCTGTGCATGGAGTGGATTGACTGCTAAATGGCTAGCACTGGAGCCAATGAAGCAACAATAGTCTCGAAGCAGCAAGGAGCTAAGCTACACAGTCACCGATCTGAAGAAACACGTGCCGTTTTCAATGATAACAACGGTTTTATTCAAAAACTCACAATAAAACCAGCAGCAGTCAAAGATACTAGACACACAGTGTGTGCAGCCTGCCAAATGTTTTTACCCATCTCTCAGGCTTTGTCAAGGCTGAATTACTAACAAGTGAACACTCCTTGGTCTGTGGGGTTGTAATGGCCAATTAACAACTTGTTTACGTGTGGCATTTTGAATTGAAACTGCAGTGTTACACTTCCCTTACCAAGCTTCACTGAACGGGGCATGACTTGTACAGGATTTACTGGAAGGCTGGGGAGAAAGTAAGCAGATGGCTGGGGAGAGAGTTAGTGAGCAGGTGAATGGGGAGATCAAGTGCAGTTTTGGTAGTAGGGTAGAGCAGCATGGGATCAGAGAAAATGTGGGCAGAATTTTGTTTAAAAAATAAATAAAATTGTATGTTTACTGGCCTTGAAAGACAGAGAGCAATGGAGATGGCGTGTGAGCGGGAGAAGCTGGCAGGCAGGTGAGCAAGTGATCAGCAATTAAGTGTAAGAATAAAAAAAAACTTTATAAGTGATAGAGACAGTCTGGGGGCAAGGAGGAGAAAGATGCAATACTGGAGGTATGGCCAGTACTGTATATTGAACTGTCTGGGATTACTGTGTGGAAATAAAAAATGTTGATGTTTAAAATATGAAAATTCCGTACCATTGATATGTAATGTGCCACATCCTGGTTGGTAGGCACTTGTTTGTAGTCATAGTTTGTGCTAAGTTTGTGCCATGACTAGAACCAAGTCTTAGCTAATCAGGATACAGGAATATCCTTGCCCATTTTCTTTTTTTTTTTTTTTTCATCTTTATCCTCCTCCTTCCTACCTCTGGTGCCCCCTCCTTCCGTCCGCTCATGTCCCCCAGTACCTACCTTAGGGATCTGCCCCTAGAGTGCCCATCCTCCTCTCCTCACACAGTGGGGTCTGTCCTGTAGGTGGACCGGGTGGACTTAGAGCGGCCCTCATCTAGGGCTGCCGGAGGGGAATTTTTTCCATTTTCTCTCCTTACGTCCCCACTCCCCTAGGACACCTTGCGCTTTGGGACGCACGTCGAGTGGTATCGCAGGCTTATGCACGCAGATCCTCATGCACCGCGACGCCTTCCTCCCTGCTCCGGCTGCTTAAGCCGCCTATCCTTCCCCTCTGCCGGTGCTTCCACCGCTACGGAAGGAATGCAGAGTGCAATGCGCCTGGTAATTCTGCTCCCTGAGGGAGGAGAGAGCATCCATTGGGATGCTCGATCCTCCCTCTCCCCGCCGACCCCCGGCCACCCGAGTCTGTCCCCGAACCCAGGTCGCCGGCGCAGCGAGGTGTGGCATCCAGCACCTCAGCGCCACCGGGCCGGCTCCTTGCCCATTTTCAATAGCTACTCACCCTCTTGCTCCTGATGCTGAGGCTTCTCTGCTTCCTTCCTTCTGGAGGCATTACATTTTTTATACATAACTCAAACAACCAGTGGATCCTGGCCTCTGTGCACTGATAGGGCCTGGGTATGTATGGGAGGTATGTACCTGGCCTGCACAGCTCTGCACCTGTGGACATGCATGTGGTGGCTGGCATTTACTATTTTCAGCTGCCTGTCCATGGCCCTGCCCCCCCAGTGCACAGCTGCATGGGGGAAGGGTAGATTGAGGGACACAAGCAGGCATCCAATGAGATGCCCGTTCTGGGTCCCGAAGTGAATCTCCTGCTGCACATGAGCAGGGGATCCTGGAAAAGTGTGGGACCCTTTTTTTTGTAAACTATGAGTGTGTGCCCAAATGACTGCTCCAAGCCCTTCCTGCTGGTCCCATGGGCTGGGACAGCAGGATGGAGGTAGAGTCCATCCAGTCATTGCTGGCGGTGTCCTTTGGGTGGGGCACGTACAAGGTATGACAGGGTCCCCCATGCCGTATCATACATCCCCCATGCCTGGCACTGCGTGCCTTAGTGGTTGGCATAGAGTGTGGGCACCCCCCCTTATATGCCCATGGATTGCCTGTGGCATGTAGCTTCAGGATCGGCCAGGGGAGTGTGCATGCAAGGGGCTCACACCCCTGCAATAATTGCCTCCAGAGGTCCACTAGACCCCCACTGCATGGCATTCTGTCTTTGGGTTGCCTAAACACCTCAGATATGTGGTGCATAGGCAATCCACCCATTAGTGCATTGAGCCCCCTATCTTCAATTCTAGCTCACAGCAGGGCAAACTTTCTTGAACATCCTTGAGCACTAGAAGCATACTGTCAGGTAGAACTCAGCACACATGTGTGACCACAACAACCAAATGGACTTGATGGCTGCAGTTGGAGAATTTCACTTTGACTCCCCTCAGCTCAGTTTTACATTCCTATAGGACACCTCTCTCACCCTCCATAGAACCTGGAGGAGACCCACAAAGGCCTCGTAAGGCTCCCTTGAGGGGAATCCTCATATCTCCAGTTTCTTCATCTACTGGGTATCTGGGACAGTAACAGCCATGTAGATCTGTCTTCCCCATATTCTGGCCACCATTTCCCACTGGGGAGTACAACTCTTCCTGCCCTGAAGGACTGGGACAGTCCAGGTGCTCCCCTGACTCTGCCTTCTCTAGAACATAGACAAAAACTCTGCCTCCTGTGCCATTTCTCTATAGGCAGAGGAGTGACAGGCAGCATTTACACTAGTTAGCTCTCATTAGCATCTACTCAGACACATGACCTGTGAATCAAATAACTTAGCAGTCTGACTATAGATATGCTGTGTTCTGGAACCTTCCAAACTCAGATTCTCTTTCTGAAACTCCCTTAACTTTTTAATTACTTGACTTGAACCTGCTCAGGAGGTGAAAGGCTGGTTACACTGACTTGACCCCTTTTGAATATGTCATGGTATTCTCATAATTAAGCATACATGTAAGCTCTTGTTGCAGGGTGGCTTTGCATTTGAAAGCAAAAATGTATTTATTTAAAAGTTCTCACTAGGAAAACATGTTGAGCATGGAACAGCTCATTTTCTGATATATCCAGGGGTGGGTGGGGGGACATGGGAAATACACTACAAAATTGTAACTGCCCCCTCCCAGATGTCAAGTAGTATAGGGTACATCACTGGTGTGCCCACGGGGCACACATGGGGATGGGGCATCTGCAGGAGGTTAGTTAACATCAACAGAATAATTCATTGCTCATACATAGGCATCCTCAGTTAAGCAGTACGGGGCTTTTTTAATTTAGCTGGAGGCACACACTGAGACCCTGTCCTCATTCTTGCTTCAAGACACATAAGGAGTGCTCAATTGAATGCAAAGAAATTTAATTTCAGTGTGCCACAGTTTTTCAGTTGGACTCAATCATATGGATTCCAGCATATCTTTGCAATCCACTAGAATTAGCTTCATAAATAGCACACCAACAAGAATTGCCCTGGAACAAACCTAATGGATTCCACTTGGGACAGACCGAGACATGGGGTCTGACACTCAGTTAAGGGTCTCTCATAGTTGCTTCCACCATCTACCCATACTGCTGCCCTCCTTCAGTGTCTCTTGCTTTGGGACCCTCAAGGGGGAGCCCATTCCTTCTCCCAGTACCATAATTTCCTGATGATTCTTCTACTCTGCTCCACCCAGCACTGGACACCATTCTTTCTCTGCTTACCATAGATGCTACTAGAGGGTATACCCAGCTGGGTGATCCACTGTATAACCCAAAGCTTTGCCTGAGGTTCAGAGGGGCAGCAGATAATACATTCCATGCCACCCCCCCAATATGGTTAAAACCTCATATGTCCAAGCGTCTCTTGGATGCTCGGAATTGTTTGTGTTCTGCCTCATGACTGCTCCTTGCCCTCCTGCCTATTCCGGTACCTCACAGCCATGTGGCTGCCTCTGGGTGTCCCTGCTGCCTCTCGTTTACTTGTTGTGCAGTTGTTCAGCCACTCCTGCCTGCCTCTGATTGTCCTTTGGGCTCTTTGCTCTGGGAGGTTTGCAGAGCTCCCCAGACCTTTTCTGTGAGCATTCCCACTCTGGGGTCCAGTCCTTCTTGTGTTGAGTTCCATTTGGCCTAGTGGTCTGCATAGTATAATTTCAGTCTCCCAGCTTTGTTTCCCAGTTACTACTGGGTGCAATTCTGTCTGGGCAGAAAACAGCTTGAACAGGCCACTGCTGCTGCCATTTTAGGTCTTCACCTCCATTACAGTACTGCCTTCCTACAGCAGTTCTGACTTAAACAACATTGGCAGGGCAAAGAACAAATCCACCTGCTGGGTCCTAAAGCCTGCCAAAATATTAATAACACTGGCTGTATAGCACTCTGTCCCTGCCTCTGCCTATTACTCTCTGCTTGTTCAGCATGACTTGGCCACTGTATCCTGTCCACTCTGCTGTTCAGTATTCAGTAGTTTAGCCTTAACAGCTTGTAAGCTACCTGTTGTTTGGCATGCATCTGCCATATGTGTGTGATCCTTATCATTCATTCTCAGTCTTATGTTTCATTTGACATATCATGCTTTCCTGGCAGGGGGTGTTGTTTCATTTTTTCTGCATGGGTGCAGTTTGAGGGCAGTCAGATAGGTTGCCTGCTCAGGGGATTGTAGAAGTTGGGACCTCATTTTAACAGCAATCTTCCATATATTCAGCACCTTGTAAGGTAATCATCATGAGGGTGTGGGGGCTGTGTCTCCCGAAGCTATGGAGGGTGACACTGGTAGGGAGGGGGGTGATCAGGAAGCTGCCCATGCGAAGGAAGAAGCACAAGAAGGAACAATACAGGGTGTCCAGGATGAAGGGTACTGACAGCAAGGTAGGAAAACTACACTTTTTAGGTGGTGGGACCCCCAGATGACAAATAGCCACACAACCAGCTTAGGGGTTATGGCCCAGATGATTGTGGTAGTGATCTGGTCTAGTATTGTGGCCAAGACTAGGGTTCCAGTAGCTGGGCTAGGAACCTGGGTTCTCATAAGGGCAGAGCTGGTTGGAGGTCAGTGTAATGTGGAGAGCTGTTGGTCTGTTAGACATATAGAATTACTGTTCTGACATGTTTTCATAGCCCGACATGCAAAAAGGAATGTGAAAGGAAGAGAAGGATCTTTACAATCAGTAAATGATTTGAAAATATGAGAGGCAGTCCAGTTCCCTGTGAGAAGAAAGGACATGAACCATGGGATGCTGTGTGCAATAGGGTGAACATGCACTCAAGGACCTAAGAAGCAGAGGGTTCACCTCAGGGGAAACCACAAGCCTGGTGTCAGGGGGAAGAGGAATGTGAGAATTGCCTAGCCCCAACTCAGGACCTAAATGGTCTTAGACATTAATTTAAACAGTTAAACTGAAGTAAACTCACACAGTGTGTGCTCTATATCATTCTCATGTGATTCTTATTGTTTGGAAGTTCAGAGTCATGTCTCTGAATCAGGTGGGAACACAGAGGTACCATCGAACACAGACAAATATAAATGGTCATTGTAGGGGTCCATCTGATTGAGTTGTGCCAATTCCTAGACAGGGAAAGTCCCTGGGCTATGCCCTGCACCTAGGAGGAACCCTAAGGGAGTGCAGGTTACATGTATAATAGGAAAAGGCCTAATCTTGTTCCCTCCTCTCCACACTAAAGGGTCCCTGCATGTCTAGTCTGTTGTTCTATGGCAGTAGTTCCCACCCCTTTACAATTCTGGTTGATCTTCTCTGCACCCTCTCAACTCTTGTTACATCTCTCCTCCAAATAAAGGTGCCCAGAATTGTGTACAGTAGTTCAGATGGGGATAATAAAGGTACGGTAAAAGGGAAAGGGATTAAAACATCTGCTGACTTATTTATGAAATTGTGTTTTATACGTCCCAAAACTCAATCAGCTTTTGTAGCCACTTGATTGTACTGCCATGTTTAATCAAGTTCTGTTATTAAGACCCCTCAGTTCTCTCTCTTCTGTAACTTTCCCCAGTCTTTGGCCATTTATAATTAATATGTTTCCCATTGTTATGTTACCTAAGTGCAGAGCAGAGCATGTATTAACGTTTAAACTTATTCCCCAACAGTTGGCCCATTTTGATATCATATTCAGATCACTGTGACTACTTTGGGCCTGGATTCTTATTTTAAATGGGCCATTCAACATGGAATCATCAATGTACGTAACCATACAGTTCTTCACCTCATCATTTATTTCAGATGTGTATGCAGAATACAGTACTGGTTGCAGGGCTTCAGGAATTCCATCTCATACCTCTGTTCACAATTAGCACAACACCTCCTCTATTCCCACTATATTAAGTGCAGCCATCAGATAAACAAAAAGAAAAAAATACTCACTGTAGTAGTGCTGTTTCTTCCAAGGGAACCCTCACTATGCTTAACAACTCCTATCATTCCCCTGGAACAAGCTGCACTGAGGCCAAGAATGTTATGCTAATTATGGGATCTTAAAATGAAATCAAAACTCTGCTGTGTGGTCATGCTCATCTCTGCCCACTAATGTCAGATTTATTTCTAAAGCTAGGGTGAGCAATGGCCACTAAACTAGCTAAACAGCTATCACACAAATTATTCAGAAAAAGAGAGTCTTAGGAGGCTCTTAATGGCACTTATAGTAAATGAGTTGGTGGATCCACTTACTAAAGTTTTCAATGCCTCGCTAAGGTCAGGAGTGTTCCCTGACAAGTGAAAGAAGGCACTTGTCATCCCCGTCTTCAAAGCAGGGAATGCCGCCAATCTGTCTAACTACAGGTCTATCTCCATTCTCCCTCTCCTGTTTAAAGCCATCGAACAAATTGTCTCCGACCAGCTCATGGATTACCTATTGAAATACAATATTCTCTGTGCCCAGCAACACGGGTTCTGTAAAGAGCATTCCACGATCACTGCCCTGGTTGACTTTACCACCAAAATTTACAATGCCTGTGATAATGGTTTGGCAGTGGGGTCTATTTTTATAGACCTCACAAAGGCATTTGATATCATCAACCATCAGCTCCTCCTGCAATACCTACTCTCAATAGGCCCGTCCATAGACACGGTTACACGGTTCAAGAGCTACCTCTCGGACAGGACTCAATGCATCAAAATCAAAGGCACTCTATCTGAGCCAAGAGACGTGAGTCTTGGAGTCCCACAAGGCTTAATACTGGGGCTGCTCCTTTTCAGCCTCTTCATGAACCCCCTGCCCTCAGTTTGCCCAGCGCACATTGTGCTATATGCTGATGATGTAGTTGTCTCAGTAAGTGGAAAAAATCTACCCTCTATCACCTATGAACTGGAAGCAAATTTTCACATGCTTGAGATGTGGTTCTCTAATAATAAATTGCTGCTCAACTATAAAAAAACTAAGAGCATGCTTTTTACACTTCCTCAGAACTGAAAGAAATTTGGGAAATTGTAGGTACAGAGTAGCAAAGGAGATATGCTGGAGTAGGTTTACACCTTTAAATATCTCAGGGTACACATGGATAATGCCCTCTCATTATCCATGTGTACCCATTGACTCATCAATGTATTATAATGCCTAATAATGTTTGTACATCTACCGTCCAATTAGTTATATAATGTTGTGTTTGCTGTATTACTGTCCTGTCTGTATTTATGTCATCCGATGAGGAGCCTTTGGAAATGAGTCTATGACTCAAAGGATTGTAATTCCAATATTCTAATAAATAAATAAATTAACAACTCATGTAGACCATGTAGTCAAAACTGCCAATGCAAAACTAGGAATTCTCTACATGCCTCCTGAGGCCCTAAAGCTGGTCACAAGCAGCACAACTCTATCTAACGTAGACTACAGCCTTATAATCTACGGCACTGAAACTGACACAGCCCTCAAAAGGGTAAAAATCCTTGTTAATAAAGCATGTTGGCTGGTCCCAGGAGCAGATTGCTGGACACACACTTGTGATCTCTATAAAGCAACTGGAAGGCTACCCCTTCACCTCAGGGCTATATACCAGGCTTGCCTTTTGGCAAAGAAAGCTATGCTCGAGCTAGCTCCTGAATCCACCTCTTGCCTATTCAAATTAGATCAACCACCTGTCAGTACACGAAGTTCATCGAAGGGGGGGCTGGTGGTACCTTTTAAGCATAACTCAATAACCCAAAGATCTCTCTCCTTTAGAGGACCCAAGTGGGTAAATGATCTCCCCCTGACCTTACTGAATGTAGCAAGGTCAGCAAATTCAAAGCTGGTCTCCAAGCACTCTTGGTTCTCGCTTGTGTATGTGAGTGCCCCAACACAACCTAACCCCTATACTAACAACTAAGAGTCCCCGAATGCTCTGAATCAAGCACTTGGAATGTCACTAAACATCCCCTCCAACCTCCCACTGCAACATTACTATAGATTTATACTCCCTCCCACCCTCGTCCACACCTCTGCCCCAGTCCCATCCTCTGCTTCATCCTCCACCCCTACCCCACACACATTACTGTCCTCATCTTATCCACCCCACCTGTACTCACCCCTCCCCTTCACTGCCAACCCCTCGACCTCCCCCTTCCTATTTCTCCCCATTCCCTATCCCTCACCACTGACCCTCCACCTCCAATGACAAAGTCCTCTCAGGCTGCCACTCAAGCACATCTTCAACAAAACTTACTTTCTAGTGGCCCTACCCTACCCAGGCATAAATTCCTGAAATACTTCTCCTGAACTGTGCACTCAGCATAAGGCAGCTTACTTCTGGGAACAGACTTGAACTGCCTCTCTATATATGTAGGACTGATGGTGAAATCTCATTGTAAATTTCAAGACAATCTGTAACCAAAGTATAACTTGACAATCAAGCACAATTGTTTTTTATGTAACCTATGTAAGCTTGAAATCAAGTTATCTTTTGTATGCCAATTCATTTCTGTGTAGATCCTGTTGCTGCTGTTTATTCTTATCTATACTATATATGTTTGACTTGGAACGTTTGTAAACAAGCCATTGGCTCAAAGGTGTTAATCCAAAATTGAAATAAAAAAATAAAAAATATGGCAGAACAGATTTAAAAAAGATTAGATCACTGAGTATCAATTGTAAAGTACTTTAACAAGTAATGCTCAAGCAAACTGAAAGAATTGATTCTTGTGAGAATCTTTCTAGGTTTTGGAAGGGGAGGTACGGATGGGATTGTTAAGCACAGTGAGGAATCCCTTGGAAGAAACAACAGTGGTACATAGAAACATAGAAACATAGATTTTGACGGCAGATAAGGACCGCTTGGCCCACCCAGTCTGCCCATTTCCCTACCTAATGGATAAGCTGCAGATCCTAGTTAACCAGCAGCCTACTTCTTCCTACCCCCACCCCCTAGAATTGCCTTATGACTGTCCCATGCATGCTTGAATTCCACCACTGTTTTTGACTCCACAACCTCCTCCAGAAGGCGTTCCATGCATCCACAACCCTCTCTGTGAAAAAATACTTCTTAAATTACCTCTGAGCCACCCCCATCTTCAAATTGTGCCCCTTGTTCTTGCACACTCTTTTTTGAAAGATGCTACCCTCTTGGACTTTGTTAATTCCCTTGAGGTACTTGAAAGTTTTTATCATGTCCCCCCTCACCCTCCTTTCCTCGAGGCTATACATATTAAGCTCCTTAAGTCTCTCTTCATATGTCTTCCGGTGCAGACCTTGTACCATTTTAGTTGCCCTCCTCTGGACAGCTTCCATCTAGTCTATGTCTTTGCAGAGATTGGGTCTCCAAAACTGCACGCAGTACTCCAGATGGGGTCTCACCAACTGTCTGTACAGAGGGATAATAACTTCCTGTTTTCTACTGGTGATGCCTCTTCCTATGCATCCCTGTATCCCCCCAGCCCTCCTTGCTGCCCTCTCACATTGCTTGCCCACCTTTAGGTCATCTGATATGACTACCCTAGGTCCCTTTACATTTTTGTTGTTGTTAGTACCTCACACCCCATTGTGTACTCTCCCCCTGGGTTTTTGTTTCCCAGGTGCATTACCTTGCACTTCTTAGCATTGAATCTAAGCTGCCATACATTTGACCATTCCTCTAACCTTGCCAAGTCCCTTCTCATCCTTTCCACCCCACCTTGTGCATCAACTCTGTTGCAGATCTTTGTGTCATCTGCAAAGAGACATACTTTTCCTTCCAGTCCCCTCTGCAATGTCGCTTATAAAGACATTGAAGAGGACAGTGAGTAATTTTTTCTTCAAGCCCCAAGAATCACTCACTATGCTTAACAACTGCAGACTGCAAACTGTAAAGCAGTACCTTGGGAGGCCTGGTACAGAATCTATTTAGGAAAAGTTTCTGCAAGACAACAGTGCCAAAACTTCCATCCCTTCTGGACTGTATGGCCAGACAGTAGTGCTTTTTGAAAGGTGTACTGTTTTCTAGGTAGCTGATTTACAGATTTCCTGTAAGAAAATACCTCTTGATGCAGCCACTGAGCAGAGATGCCACACATGGAGTGTGCCCTGAGGCTCTGATGTGGTAGCTTGCCAGTTTTGCCATAATAGAACTGTATGCAGGAGACTATCCAATGAGAAATTGTTCTCTTACATGCTGCTTTACCTTTACCCACTTCACCATAGGTGACAAACAATTGAGTATTAGTGGACCTTGCCTCCTTTGTGTGGCCAAAATAGTAGCTCAGTGCTCTCTTAACATCCAAACTGTCAAACTTTTGCTCTCCTGAACTGGATTTTTTTTGTAAAGAACACTGGAACTGTAATTGACTGGTTCAGATGAAATTCAGACACCACTTTGGGGAGGAATTTTCTGTTAGTTCTTAAGACTACCTTGACCCTTTGGAAAATTAAATAATTAAGGTCTGTGCAGAGGGGGCTCATAGCTCACTCACCCTTCTGACAGATGTGATAGCCACCAGGAAAACTGCTTTTCAGGTGACATACTTCAAATCAGCAGTAGCCATGGGTTGGAAAGGAGGATCCTTGGGCTGGGCAATGCACAGATTCAGGTCCCATGGTGGGACTGAATCCCTGACTGGAGGGTACAGGTGAATAAGGGCATTAAAGACTGAGCTGTGAGGCCTCTGACCTGTCCTTTCTAGCCATACCTCTCAACTGTCCCACATTATGAGGAACAGCTCCTAATTTTGCATCACAAAACCTCCGTATTCCACATTGAGAGGATGTGTCCCACAATGAATGTTACAATTTTAAAGCAAAAATCTATAATACATACTGTGAAAAAAATATATTATTCAAGTAACAACAAACTTTCTGAACAACAAGGCACACATTTTAAAAGTGTTCTAAGCTTCTCACTTAAAGATTTAAGTGTCCCGCATTTTGAGAGGCAATGTTCCACAACTGAGGGATGAAAGGGTGAGAGGAATGTTAGCAGCTGAAGTATGGGCTGGCACTGCTGCCAAATGCACCTTCAGAGTTGAAGGTTTGAGACACAGGGACTGAAGGTAGACCAAATAGTCCAAGACCATAGGAAGGTCTGCTTAAAGTGGGCTAAACTGCTTATCGGAGCACCACAATGAAAATCTTTTCCACTTCAAGCCTTTAGTTTTCCTTGTTACTGATTTTCTGGAATTCATAAGCACTTCAAAAACCTTTTTCAGAAAGGTTTAGGCCAGAGAACTCTTCAAGCACTATGCCCTAAGACAAATGGTTCTTGGGTCTGGAAACGTCATCTTGCCCTGGAACAAGGCCAGTACATTGTACCTCAGGGAAAGCTGATAGGATGCTTGATGGAAAGGGACAGGAGCAGTGAGTACCAAGTCTGCCTGGCCCAATCTGTAGTTGTTAGGATCATGGTTGCAGACTCTCCCCTCAGTTTTAGCAGCATCCCCAATAAGAGTGAGAATGGAGGGACGGCATAGAGAAACTTCACTGCCCAACTGAAGATTAGGGCAACGACTGAAACTGTCCCTACCAAGGGGGTCTGCAACAGAACAGGAGGAGCTGGTAGTTTTCCCAGGATGCGAACAGATCTCTCTCTCTGGTGCACACCACCTTCTGAAAACTGCAGCCAACACCTGCTTTTTCAGCGTCCATTCATTATGTCCCTGGCAGATTCTGCTCAGAGACTCTGCCAAGACATTGTCTTTCCCTGGCGGATGTACTGCTGATAGTTGTACATTTAGGGAATAGGCTAGATTCCAAATCTTCATTGCTTCTGTGCACAGCTTTGAAGATCTTGTTCCTCCCTGTTTGTTGATATAATACACGGGGATAGTGGTGTTGTCTGTACTGACCTGGACGGACTGATCTCTGATCTCTGATATGGGAGGAGAAAGCCTGCCCTGCCCTCCTTTCTTTTAAAGTGTATGGTTTGCTGTGTATCGGCTAGAAATGTTTTGTATTTGCTTCACCATTGTCCTGTACTCTCCCGGGTCGTGCCTGAAAATAGTCATGTTGTTGGCTAGTGCACCTACCCAGTAAACAAAAACTAAACAAAATAAATAAACACTGCCCTGAGCACCAGAAGGTTTATGTGCTCCTGAGTTTCCAGTAGGCTCCACACCCCATTTAGGGTGAAATCCTTCAGATGGGCACCCCAGCCCAGGAGGGAGGCATCTGTAGTGAGCACAACCGTGGGTGATTGCTGGAAGAGGGGAACTCCCTCTCTGAGGTTGTTTTCTTCCTTCCACCACTCCAGTGTCTTTAATAGCCACTTTGACACCGGTACTAATTTTGACAGTGGGTCTTGCCTTTGGGATCAATGGGTGCCCAAGTGGTACTGGATATCCCTCCATTTACAGTCTGACACCTGGAAATACTGCTGTAGATGAAGCCATGTGCTGCAGCAGCTGGAGGAATTCTCTTGCTGGTCTGGGTTGCCCTGCCTTGAAAGACCTTGCAAGCTCTATTAGGTTTTCCACTTTTTCTCAAGGGAGGAATACCTTCCCTTGGTGGGCCTCCAGTTCTACACCTATTAACTCTAGAATCTGCACAGGTTCTGTCTGGGACTTTTGGGGATTTATTAGGAAGCCCAGGCCCTCCAGGGTGTGCTGGGTGAGAAGGAAGGAGGACTTGGCTTCCTTTTCTTTTAAAATTCAGTAAACTTTATTGAACCATTTAACAATAAAGACAACAATACTCACTACAACAGAACTAGCAAAATAACAGGAGTCAACCCCCCCTCCCCACTGCAATACTTTGGAAAGGAGAAAAGGAAACCAGTACATGGGTGTATACCAGGCATAGTCCAATAACCATTGCAGGAGTTTACTATGACATGCAATAGGGATAGACATCGGTAGCTACCTGAACTCTTCAAGATAAATGCAGTATTTGTGTAACATTAGAAGAACATGTAGATTTTCTCATTTATTCAAGGTACTCATTGGGAAGGTTAGACATACTGGCAATCATTCTTTCAGCAGTTAAAGCAAATAGGATCTTCTTGTGCCATTCTTTAAAACTAGGAGCCTCTGTGTCCAACCAGTGTCTAAGAATGATTTTTTTGACACATGCCACTATCAGTGCCATATGATATTTCTGAAGTTTGACTAAACTATTTTTATACTCCCCAATAACAAATAGTTTGGGTGTAAAAGCTTGAGCCAACCCTAATAATGGGTCAAGCTTGTCTCGTATGGTCTTCCGAAAAGGAACTACTTTGTTGCATTCCCACATTATATGATACAAAGTCCTGACCTGTGTATGACAGCTAGAGCAGAAGTTGGAGTTGAGCTTTTGCATCACACATAGTTTCTGAGGAGTGTAGTACATATCATTTGGTAATGTAAATTGCATGAAGAGACACCTATCAAATTTAACATGTTTATAAAGGTCTCTCCAAATGCATTCCCAGTTGCAGGGATGTGCCTGGTTAGCAAATTCTTTAACCCAGTATAGGGCTGATCCATTCAGTTTATCTAAGGTCAGATCATGTATTTGGTTGTACAAATGTGTAATGGAATGTGGGGCCTGTGCCCAAGGCCCTAAAAGAGTCAAGATGCCTCCATATTGTTTGGACTAAGATTGTAGCCTGAAGTGTTTAGTTAGGATGTGTTTTATTTGCCAGAATTTAAAACACATTCCATTCTGAGACCCAAAATGAAGTTTAAAGACATGAAATGAGATCATTGTGCCTCTGTGTGTCAATTGTTCCACTGAGGAAAGGTGGTTAGCCTAATTGAAGTTTCCATAGTGGTGTCCCTCAGGGTCCTAGGAAGTTTTCAGGCTGGGTGAAATATAAAGAAGGATTTTAATGTCTGTTCTGTTCAGATTTGGGCTGGCAGTATAGCCTAGAGGTTCGAGGAATGAGGTGTGAACGAGCTTGGTACATCCAGCAGACCAGACATGAGTTTGATTCTCACAACCTCCACTTGCATACTGTGTGACTCTGAGCAAGTCACTTAACCACCCAGTGCTCCCAGGTCGCCCCTGAAAACAGGCACCTGTGCCTAGTGGGCCTTACCCGGTTACCAAAGACTAAAATAAAAAAAAAAAAAGATTTGCATAGGGTTCATTCTATTTCCAACCACTGGAAAAGATAAGGTGTTGGTGTTTGCTGGAGAGGATCGTCCAACCAGAGGAGGTATTTTTGTTGCAAATAGTAGAGCCAGAAGATAGGTAAGCAGAGGCCTCCTGCATCTTTTGGGGTAGCCAACTTATTATATGCTCTCCAGGCTGGTTTCCCTGCCCAGAGGAACTGACTTAATTTACGTTGTAGTCCTATGAACAACTTCTTGGGGATATATAGGTTTGTCATGAGCAATGACTATAAAAGCCTAGGCAGAACATTCATTGTAATGATGTTTATACGCCCCCATAGGTTAAGGATAAAGCTGCCCAGCAAGCTAGATATTGTTGAATGTGAGTCAAGCGCTTATCTAAGTTCTAGGGCTTGGCTTCCTGGTGTGACTTTCCTGAGACTGACCAATCATCTATGTAGGGAAAGACCACAATCCTTTGCCTCCTCAAATGTGCTGCCACTATGGCTAGGCACTTTGTGAACACTCTGAGAACTGAGAATAAGCTGAATGGTAGGGCTGTAAATTGGTAGTGACAACACCCTACGCTAACTCTAAGATATTTTCTGTGAGTGGGCCTGACTGGAATGTGAAAATAGGTGTCTTTCAGGTCCAGTGACCCCAACCAGTCTTCTTGTTGCAGAGATGGGATTATTGATTCAAGTGTTACCATCTTGAACTTTTCCTTTTTTAGATGTTTGTTCGGGTATCTCAGGTCTAAAATGGGTTACCACTTGCTATTTGTTTTGTGGGTCAGGAAGTATCTTAAGTAAAGCCACTTTCCCCACTGTGAGGTGGGGACTTCCTCCACTGTGTTTGCTTGTATCAACTTTTTTATCTCTAACTCCAACTGGAGTTTTTCTGCTTGAGTAGAAAATGTGAAGTTTTGGTGAGCCTGCAGTTTTGGGAATTTTTTGGACTGCAGAGTCAGACCCTGTCTCAGTATTTCCAGAACCCATCTGTCTGTGGTCATTTTTTTCCATGCCTAGAAATAATGAATCAGCCTTCTATCCCCGGCAATGGTTAGGTGACCTGTGCAAATGTAACCTCTCCCTTTGGGAGTGTACAGTATTTTGTGCACTTTAGGTTCCTTTGGGCAGGAAATCAAATGATTAACCTCTCTGCCACACGGTGGGGCCTTCTGCAAGTCGGAGGTCTTCACTGATGTGCAGGTTATAAAGGGGGCTTTTGGCGTGTGCAGAGGGAGAGTCTGCATGGGAAGAAGGGAAGTCTGGAGAGAGAACTGTGAGAGACCAGGGCCAATTGCCTTCTCTCAGGGAACTAGAGCCTTTTTAGTGGTTGGATGTTTGAATAGTCCAACTGGTGGACTTGGTGGTAGCCTTCAGCCTGGTTCATGATGTGGATCTTCCAATATGCCACCGCAGCAGAGTAGAGAGACATCCATGGGCCAGGGAGAAAGACAGCGGAGAGAGGAGATGTTGGGAGCTCAGCAAGAATGGCTCAGCCTGATTGCCCTGCCATGGAGAGAAAGAGAGGGGGAAACTGGAGGGGAGTTGCCATAGTGGACCTGTGGGGTACAACCGTGCCCAAGTGTCCATGGGGGAGATCCTGGAGTCAGTGAGGAAGTGGGATCCAGTGGAAGCCAGGGTTTGCAGCTACAACCTGGGAGTCCAAAATGCCCAACCCAGATGTGACAGTCTAGGTGGGAAGTTCGTTTGTTCATTCATCCAGGGTGAAGTCACCCGCTAAGGCCCAAGTTTTTGCAAGAAGTCTTGAGAGGGAGCGGTAGCCTTGACTTGAAATGGCTTGCTGCTTCAGTGCCAAGAGCTGGATTAGAACAAGTCAAGGGATGTGAGAGGAAGAACAGTTTCCGCTGCCTGCATTTATGGAGGCCATCTCGGCCCTGAGTAAAGCTGCCTGTGTTCAAAATGGCTACCCAGCCCAAATAAAAGCTGCCCATAGTTAGTGGGGCCATATCGGCCAAATGGACACTAACAAATTCTGTAACCCCCTATGGTCAGGACTGAACATTAATTGTTTTGTGAACTGGCATGCTTCTTGGAGTGTTTTGTTCAATAATTAAATGGGATCCCCCTGGTTATTTTACTTCCATGTGGTCTTCAGTTATTTGCTATGAACTATTTGTGGCTACTAACCGCAAGTGTTTTTACAGCCCAGCACCTGAAGATGCCTGTGCCCCTGCACAAATTAACTCTATCAATGCCAGCCATCCTGGTAAGGTATTCTGCAATTTCTGCTGTGAATGCCCCCCTCCCCACAGACATTCCACCTGGCATACCCCTAGACACTGGGGAGGGGGGCTCACAATGTGGGGGCTCATTTGGGATCTGTTTGTGGGGGTGATCGGATGATTTCAAAGAAGAACAATGGCTGCTGGGCAAAGTGGACACTGTGGACTTCATTAATGGCCAGGTTTGGAACTGTAAAATATGGCACAGCAGTGAGGAATTTTGGGCCTTGGGAGAGGAATTTGTGGCACCAGTGAGTTTAGAATTTGGTGCACAGAACAAGAACATGTGAAAGCTATGTTAATGCCCTGGGCCAACCTGTTTCATTGGACAGGAGAGAAGTGGGGGGGGGGGTGGAGTGTAACAATCTCTGAGCAAGTTTACACCATGTGAGGGAGAGAGATCAAAAAGATGTTAGGACAGTGAGCAGCTTCTGAGCAATCATTAGAAAGCAATGTCAGCAATGGCTAAAGTCCCAGAGACTTTGGAAGTGACAGTCCCCTTCGCTATGTTACAGTGGATATGGGAGGTGGTAGAGTCATTTACAGCCACCAAGTGTGCCCTGTGCCAGTTTGAGGGGCCAAGAGTGACTCTAATATCTATATGTATGGTGTGCCAGTAAAAAGTTCCATTGGATATTGGACACCTGCTCTTCCCTAGGCCCAGAGGATCCATTACATCCATGGAGTTGGCCCTCGAGAGCTGGAAGGAAATGAGTACCAGCTAAGTGTGGTACCAGCTCCACAAATTGTGGAGGCCAGCCCCCAGGAATCTTCAGTCCCCCACAGAGCAGTTCAGTCAGAGATACCAGTGGCCCATGGATGGGGCCAGGGTCGTGAACTGCAAACAAAGTTTTTGATCCCCGGAGATTTTCAAGTGCCACATAAGCCAGCTGGCAATGCACCAGTGGAGTTGGTGAGTTCAGCTGTTGCTGAGCCACCCAAGTCACCTGAGGATCAACTGCCAAGTAGTTGCTTGCAAGGAGAGCCAGAGAGTGACTTGAGAGGAATGGGAGCTACTCTCCCAGCCATGGAAGAAGCGGCAGAGATAAGTGACGATGACCTGGAGAGGGATATCCCATCCTGCTATGAATCCATCTGTTTGAACTTCTGGAAAGATTGGCCTGGCCTACTTGCAAAGAGTCTCAAGAGGAGAGAAATGTATGAAGGTGTCCAGAATGGTGGTCCACAGGTATGACAATACAGAACGGGTGTGTGACTCCCAGATGGACAGGCCCCAAGGTCCTCTGTCTGTAGCTTGCCTGAGTGTTCTCAAGCTGAAAGAATAGTGAGGTGAAAGATCCAACAGGAGTATCCGCAATATGTGTACCCCTACCTGCCAGAAATACTTTAGGACATTATCAAGGAGAACAGGCAGGATTGGGTGTATTGAGGCATCCTGGATAAACTTTATAAGAAACATAAGTTGGGTCCAGCAAGCTCCCCCATGGCTGTTTAGGAGATCCAGTGCATTGCAAAGGGGATCTGTTTCTGCCACGCATATGAGGGACTGACACTCTTCAAGACTTTCGCCCCAGTGCAGGACTTGAATGGGAGGTGTACCAAACACTATGTGAAAAGGACTGATTAGTTTGGCCAGGAGACAACCAGACCAAATCCCCAGTACTACTTCTCATGACAGTAAAGTGATTGCTGGTGACCTGTGAACTTTTCTGATTATGCTGCCCCCGAGTTAGCAGTCGCCACCCCAGAGGTTAGGCCCAATGTTTGAACAGAAACATTGAATTGGACAGACTGTCTGCATAAGTGGGTGAGATCAACTCTTTTCTCTCTGTTACATTTTATTTAAAGTACTTGAAAAGACTTGGGCCTATAGGACTTTCTCATTTTGAACTGCATAATATGCACTGTGGCTTTGGGGAAAGTGGGCTCCTAAATGTTTTGTGTTGCTGTTTCTGGTTAACTTATTGTACTTTTGATGTTCCTATTGTTGCACCGTGTTATTCCGTATTGCATAGAATTTATGTGGGTAAGGCTGGGCAACTTGGCAGCATTATAGGTGGCATAGGCAGCAAATGGTTTAATAGATAGCATCTGGTAGGGCTGGGACATCACCTCTGTTTGGCCAGGCAATCCTTCCAAGGCACCACAAGTGGTTGGATCACCAGGATATGAGTTTCATTAGTATAAATGGGATTGAGGGTGAGTACACCATCTTAGCGGTGTGGTCAGTATAGCCAAACTGCACTGTCCAGGGAGGGAGTGTGCATACCTCTCCGTTATGATGTGGTGGGTAGCTGGTCTTAAATACTCACCGAGGACGGTGAGTGTTTAAAGCAGGGGAAGAATGTAACCCCTCCATTGGGAGTGTACAGTATTTTGTGTACTTTAGGTTCTTTTAGGGCAGGGAGTCAAATGATTAACCCATCTGCCACACGGTGGGGCCTTCTGCTGGTCAGGAGGTCACCACAGGTGCGTAGGGGTATATAGGGGGCTTTTGGCAGGTGCAGAGGGAGAGCCCATGTGGGAAGAAGGTATGTCCAAGGGAAGAACTGCGAGAGATCAGGGCCGATTGCCCACTCTTAGGAAACTAGAGCGTTTTTCGTGGTTGGGTGTTTGAACAGTCCGACGGGTGGATGTGGCAGTGGCTGCCATCCCAGTCTGCAGTGTGGGTCCTCCAATATGCCACCCCGGCAGAGTAAAGAGAAATCCGTGTGCCAGGAAGAAGGAGAGAGGAGATGTTGGGACCTCAGCAAGAATGGCTCAGCTCGATTGCTATGCTGTGAGAGAGAGAGAGAGAGAGAGACTGGAGGGAAGTCACCAAAGTGGACCTGTGGGTTACAGCTGTGCCCAAGTGCCCATGGGGAAGATCCTGGAGTCAGTGAGGAAGACGGGTTCAATGGAAGCTGGGGTTGGCAGCTGCAGCCCTGGAGTCCAAAATGCCCAACCCTTATGTAACAGTGGGAAAGGACTTGGTAGGGCAGGGAGGGTCTTGAAACAGAAACTGGAGGAATACTTAGCAAAAAAAATGAGAATTTAAACTAGTAGTGTGGGGTAGCAAGTGGGTAGGAGTCTGGCAGGATCCTAAGGCAGGGAAGCCGAATGAGCTTAACCACCATGCTGGCAGCAGGGGACTTAGGGAGAGGTCAGGAGAAGGTGCTAAAGAGGGAGAGCAGGTAGGGAGAGGGGGAAGGAAGTGGGGTGGAGGGTGGTAACCCTGAACACTTAGAGTCTAGAGGACAAAACAGCAGAGTTCAGGCTCTCTTGGTGGTTCGGAAGGTGGATATGGCAGCCATAACTGAAACGTGGCCCAGCCATTACCATGACTGGGACCTGGCAGTACCAGGATATAGGATATTTCAGAGGGATAGGGTAAAAGGGAAAGGAGATGGGGTGGCTCTTTATGTGAGGGAAGGTCTGAAGCATGTCAGGGAGGAAGGGGAGGAAGGCAACACAGAGTCACTATGGGTGCAGCTCCAGGACTCCAAAAATAGGACCCTCAGTATGGGAGTGGTGTACAGGCCACCCTCTCAGACAGAGGAGTCAGATAGGGTTCTAGTGGGACAGATCAGAAGGACCTGCAGGAAGGGCAGTACTATGATTGTGGGGGACTTCAATCTGCCAGGAGTAGATTAGGGTACCCCAGCCACCACAAATAGAAGGGAGCAGGTACTTCTGGATGCCTTCTAGGACAGCTTCCTATTACAGATGGTCAACGAGCCTACCAGGTTAGGAAACACCCTTGACCTTGTGTTGGTGAATGGTGAGTTTGTGAGGGAGCTGAGGGTAGAGGAACCACTGGCGAGAAGTGACCACCACTCGGTGTGGTTCAAGATAGACATGGGGAAAGAGGAAGTAGGATCAGGCACAAGGGTGATAGATTTCAGAAGGGCTGACTTCAGGAGGATGAGGGAAATAATACAGGGGTATCTCACTAAAATCAGTCCAGATATGGACACTAATCAGAGGTGGGAGGTCCTTAAATGGGGTATAGAGGAGGCAATTGCAACATGTGCAAGGTTCCAGAGTAAGAGTGCTAGGGACAAGAAGCCTACCTGGGTGGGCAGAGAGGTTGTGGAAAAAGTAAGAAAGTAAACAGTCGCCTTTAGAAGGTACAAAAGAACAGGGAGGGAAGGTGGACAGGGAGGAATACCTGAAGGAGTCAAGGGAGGTGACAAGGGCAGTCAGGGCAGCCAAGGCTGTCACAGAGCATTAAAGTTTGAGAAGGACTTCTTCAGGTACATCAGGGAGAAAAGGAGCTGCAAAGATCAAACAGTGAGGATTAAAAGGGAGGGGGGTGGGTGGATACTAGGGCAGAACAGGCAGAAGCATTAAACAAGTACTTCTGCTCAGTATTTACTGAAGAGAAATTGGGAGCAGTACCCAGGGGGGCTGGGGGTGTTGGCAGAGGCAGAGAAGAGGTGGCAGACAGGTAAATCCCAGTGGGCAGGGTACTGGAGGGATTGAGGGCACTGAATGTGGACAAGGCGCCAGGGCCAGATGGCATACACCCCAGGATCCTAAGGGAGATAGCAGAAGTCCTGGCAGAACCCCTGGCAGACCTGTTCAATGCCTTCCTGTACTCAGGGAGTGTACTGCAGGACTGGAGGATGGTGCACATGGTGCCTCTCCACAAGAGCGGCCCCAAGAATGAGTCAGGGAACAACAGACTAGTGAGCCTCATGTCAATCATGGGAAAACTGATGGAGACAATTCCAAAGGAGAGGCTGGTTTCCCCTCCTAGAAGCTAATGGGCTGCAGGACAGCAGGCAACATGGGGTTGTCTCAGGCAGATCCTGTCAGACCAACCTGGTGGAGTACTATGATTGGGTAACCAGGCAATTAGACATGGGCTATGCAATGGATGTCCTGTACCTGGACTTCAGTAAGGCATTTGATTTGGTGTCGCATAGGAAGCTAAGTAGTAAGCTGGAAGGCACAGGGGCCGGGGCGAAGATGGTGGGATGGGTACTGAACTGGCTGCAAGGGAGACAGCAGAGGGTGGTGGTGGGAGGGGAGCTCTCGTCATCCAGGGCAGTAACAAGTGGGGTGCCACAGAGCTCTGTACTGGGGCTGGTGTTGTTTGGGATCTTCATAGCAGACATCTCAATAGGCATCAAGAGCAAGATCAGTTTGCAGATGACATCAAGATGGGAGCAGTAATGGATGACTTAGAGGGGTGGCAGGGATTACAGGATGATCTGGCAAAATTGGAGGCCTGGTCAGACACTTGGCAGCTGGGGTTCAATGCCAAGAAATACAAGGTGTTACATTTTGGAGCAAAAAAAAACCAAGGAGGAGCTACCAGCTAGGGGGGAGTTCAGCTAGCCAAGACGGAGTAGGAGTAGGATCTGGGGCTGATCATAACAGGAGCAATGAACAACTCTGCACAGTGTAGAAAGGCAGCTGCAAGGGCTAATATGATGCTGGGTTGTATTGCCAGAGGCATATCCTCCAGGAGGGGGGAGGTGATCCTGCCGCTGTATAGGTCACTGGTTAGAGCACACCTGGAGTACTGCGTGCAGTTCTGGCAGCCATACCTGAAAAAGGACGTTAGGTAACTGAAGGCGGTGCAGCGCAAGGCAACAAAAATGATCCAGGGCCAAGAGGACTTGCCCTATGAGAGTAGGCTGAGGGAGTTGAACCTGTAAACCCTGGAGGAGAGGAGGGAAAGGGGGAACATGATTGAAACCTTCAACTACAGGAAGGGAATAAATAAGATGGACACAGAGGAGGCTTTCCAGTTAAGGAGAGGGAGGAACACCCAAGGGCATAAGCTGAGATTGGAGGGGGGAAGTTCAGGATGGAAATGAGGAGACACTTTTTTATGGAGAGGGTGGTGTGAGGGTGGAATGAATTACCAGAGGAAGTGGTAGCCTATAATACAGTGGACTGCTTCAAAAGAGGATGGCACAGGGTAAGGGGGAGGTCATTGAAAGGGGGGAGGGGCAGCTGAAGTATAAAGGCTGCTAGCTGCACAATCGAGCAGACTCGATAGACCCAAAGGCCTTTATCTGCTGGCAAGTTCATATGTTCGTAGCGTAGGTGGGGATGTTCACCCATATGTCCAGGGTGAAGTTGCCCGCTAAGGCCCAAGTTTTTGCAAGAAGTCTTGAGAGGGAGCAGTAGCCCTGACATTTGTTTTTGAAATTCAACATACTTTATTATTTTATTGACTTACGTACAGACAACATGGCCTGTACATAGGCTCAGGGATGATGCAATACATCATTACATACAAAACAACAATCACAACCCCCTTCCCCCTCCCTATCCATGGTATCAGCCATTTAAGGTACTGTGGATGCGCTTCTCAGTAAAAGTTTGGACATCTATACGGAGTACAATGTGTATAGCTTACTCCAGTACCTCTCAAATTTAAACAGACAACTGTGTACAGTAGCAATTGTCCTCATAGATACATAGATACATAAACAGTGTCGGCAGATAAGGGCCTATGGCCTACCCAGTCTACCCATTTGAGCTTGTAAGTTCAGTTTATGTTTTCCTAGAAGTCTGTTGCCCCTTACCCCTGACCTCCAGAATTCCTTTATGTCTATCCCATGCATTCTTAAATCCCGTGATTGTTTCAGCCCCCACCATTTCCTCTGGCAGGGTGTCCCACTTGTCCACCACCCGTTCTGTGAAGAAATTCCTTCCTCACGCTTCCTCTGAATCGTCCTCCCTCCAACTTCATCCCATGCCCTCTAGTCCTGGAACATCTTTTTCACTTAAAAATAGTGTATTCCTGCACCCTGTTCCTCCTTGTAAGATACTTGTATGTCTCTATCATATCCCCTCTCTCCCTCCTCTCCTCCAGGGAGTACATGTTCAGTTCCTTCAACCTGTCCTCATAGGACTTGTGATGCAATCCATGCACCATCTTTGTTGCCCTCCTCTGAACCTTCTCTACCCTGTCTATGTCCATACGTAGGTAAGGTCTCCAGAACTGTACACTGTACTCCAGGTGGGGCCTCACTAGTGTCTTGTATAGTGGAATTATGACCTCCCTTTTCCTGCTGGTGATGCCCCTGCCTATGCATCCCAGCATCCTATTTGTTTTACCTGCTGCCCTGTCACACTGTTTCCCTACCTTGAGGTCATCAGAGATGATAACCCCAAGATCCCTTTCCTGCTTGGTGCATGCTATATCCTCACCCCCCCAACTGATATATTGTGCCAGGGTTTTTGTGCCCCATATGCATTATCTTGCACTTCTTTGCATTGAATTTCAACTGCCAAACCCTGACCATTCTTCAAGTTTCTGCAGGTACCTTCTCATTCTGTCTACACCCTCTGGTGTGTCTACTCTGTTACAGAGCTTTGTGTTCATCCACGAACAGTGAAATTCTGCCTTCTAAGTCCCGCTGAATGTCACTGATGAAGATGTTGAATAGGACCGGTCCAAGCACTGATCCCTGTGGTACTCCCACTGGTCACTCTTCCTCTGTGGAGTGACAGCCATTACCACCACCACCCTCTGTGTCCTGCCACCCAGCCAGTTACCTACCCACCACACTACTGTCCTGCCCACACCCATATTCCTCAGTTTGTGTAATAGTCTTCTATGTGGCACAGTGTCAAAGGCCTTGCTGAAGTTCAGATAGGCCATGTCCACTGCCCTCCCCTGATCCACCTCCCTAGTCACCCAGTCAAAAAATTCAACGAGGTTGGTCTGACATGACCTCCCCCTGGCGAAACCATGCTGCCTTAGGGTCCTGTAGTCCATTGACAACCAGATGTTCCACCAGTCTCTCCTTCAGTAGTGCTTCCATGGTCTTCCCCACTACCAAGGTGAGGCTGACTGGTCTGTAGCGCCCCGCTTCCTCTTTGTTCCCACTTTTGTATAAGGGGACTACATTTGCTGTTCTCCAGTCTTTGGGTACCTCTCCTGTTTCCAGTGATCGGCTAAACAAGATAGCCAGAGGTTCAGCCACCACCTCTCTTAGTTCTTTAAGGACCCTGTGGTGCACCCCATCTGGCCCCATTGCTTTATCAACTCTTATTGCTTCCACTTCCTTCAGGACCCTTTCTCGTGTAAAGGGACTTGTGTCCATTCTGCACCATTCTCACCCTTGTACTCCTTCAGACCCATTACCCTCCTCTTCCTCAGTAAAGACTGAGCAGAAATACCTGTTCAATATGTTAGCTTTTGTTGTCATCCTCCACGTGGCCCCCATCCTCCCCCTTCAGTCTCACTATCCCTCCTTTGCCTTTCTTTTTCCTTATGTACCTGTAAAGGTTTTGTCCCTTTACCACTGATTTTGCAGTGTGTTCTTCTGTCTGAGCTTTGGCTTCCTACTGACCTCCCTGCCTCCCTTTGCTTCTCCTGGTACTTCTCCCTATCCCTTCTGCCTGTTTTTTTGTATTGCCTGAATGCAATCTTTTGGCTTTCACTTTCTTTGCTACCTCTTTGGAAAACCATAATGGTCTCTTCTTCCTTTTCCTCTTGCTAACCTGCTCAATGCATAATTATGTTGCTCTTGTAATCCCCATTTTAAATACTGCCCACTGTTCCTCAACCCCTGATTCCTGCCCCATTCCCCTTAATGCCTCTTTCAAGTATCTCCCATTTCCCAAAGTCTGCCCCCTAAAATCCAAGATCGTGTTTTTGTGTGGTTTGGTTCTGCTCTTTCTGTGATTTCAAACCACAATGACTAGTGGTCACTGTTCCCCAGGTGCTCCCCCACTGTTACCCCCATCACACTGTCCCTGTTTGTGAGCACAAGTTCCAGTATTGCCTTCTGCTGAGTTGGTTCCATGACCAATTGCTTGAGGAAGGCACCCTGAAGGGAGTCCAGGATAAATCTGCTCCTAGTTGATGCTGCTGCTGGAATGCTCCAGTCCACATCTGAAATATTGAAGTCTCCAACAAGTACTACCTCACCCTTGTCTGCCATCCTTTGGATGGCTAGCATCAGCTCCCTATCTGTTTCTTCCTCCTGGGCTGGTGGTCTATAGATCACACCTGTGCGGATGGCTGGCCCCATTTTCCTTTCCAGCTAACCCACAGTGTCTCTCCCCATTTGTTCCTCCTGGATCTCTGTGGCCCTTATGTCATTTTTTCACATACAGCGCCACTCCTCCTCCTTCCTGCCTGCCCTGTCTCTTCTGAATATGTTGTAGCCAGGTATGGCCATCTCCCAGTCGTGGTTATCATTACACCAGGTTTCAGTATTGCCCACAATGTCAGGTCTGACTGCACCATGACAGCCTCAGATCTTCCATCTTGTTGCTAAGGCTCCTGGCATTTGCACACATGGCTTCCATGAATTGACCTCCCTAGACTGTTTCACTGTTCTACTCCAGCCCCTTCCTTGGTTTTCTTTATCCCTAGTTCTCCTTGCTGTCTGCCCTTTTGCTGAATTTTGCCCCTTTTCTGCCTATCCAACTCTTGGTAGCTAATCTCCATCTTTTTGCACTGCTTTGTAGAGATAGCCACTCCTCTGGTTCACTGGTTCCACTGCAGCTGTGGGGATGAGCAAGTAGTTACCCTCCTTGCGGCCTGCCACCCTTTGCTAGTTTAAATGCTTGTCAATGTAGCATTTAAACTTATTATTGAGTGCTTGGATTCCCCTCCAGGATGGATGCAGTCCATCAGGCCTGAACAAACCTCCATCCCTCCAGGTGGATCCCCAGTCACCAATGAATCCAAACCCTTCCTCACAGCACCAGGTCTTCAACCATGAGTTAAAGTTCCTGGTGCATGCACCCCTATGCTTTCCCTTGCCTCTCACAGGTAGTACTTCTGAGAAAGTGACAGAAGTAGCTACTTGCTTGAGACCTCGTCCCAATTTCCTAAACTCTTCTTGAACTTCCTTTGGCTCCCCATTTGCCAGGTCATTAGTACCTAGGTGGATAATGACATCCTGCTCACCCTCCCGTCTTGCCTTGCCAGTGATCCCCAGGATCTTCCTTCCATCCCTCCATGCCATGGCACCTGGTAGGCACCTCACCTCCCTGTCCTCCTCCTCCTGTGTTCCTAGCTGGATCCCTCTTATGATGCAGTCCCCACCAGGATTTGCTTCCTCCTCCTCTGGGGTCCACTGCTTTCCCGCTGAGGTCACCTCCTTGGCTAACCTCCACATCCCTTTCCTTCCACTTCTCTGGGGTACCACTATTTGGTTGTCCCCATTTGCCAGTGTGGCATAGGTTCTTAGTGGAATAGGATCTGGGATGTGCCTCTGCCTGACCGCTCTAACCCTCCCTGGGCCCACTGTCATCCAACTGCTCCTCGTTCTCAGCATCCTTTGAGGGCAGTTGCATTGAACTGGGTGGTCTCTGGATAAGGAGTGATGGTACTCCTGACCAGTTGCTTCCACTCTGGATCGGCTACCTCATCCCACAGTCAGAGATGCATGCAGATGAGGCAGCACCTCAGTGTCCAGGGGTCTGCCTGAATGCCTCCCACAGCACTGCATTGCCTACTCCCCATTATATTACAATTATACTGCTATTCCACTACTTGTCTGCTACTGAAGCACTCTAGTTCCCTTTTATGTTTGCTTTGCATGTGCAAAAACATAGTGCCATCATCGGTTTTGGAGTGTGGCAGCCTCTTCAATTCAGTCAGTGTGTTTGCAGGGCGCCCAGTTCTCAATGCCTGCTGGAGCTGTCTATGACTGTCCAAAATGCAGTGGCATACAGTTGAAAGGGAGCTATGCTTCAGTGAGCAGCGATAAGATATACCGCATCCTGCTCAGCAGCTCCCCCTACATACCACCTTTGCGCATGCCGCCGCGCGTACTGCGTGCTTCCCGCACTGTATAGCTGGACGGGTGCCCAATCCCGTCGGCTGTGCTCGCCCCCTGCCAAACAGAGTTTTACATGCCACGCTGGGTGCCCATCCCAGCATGGCTACCATGTATATAGCCAACAGGGGTGGCCAATCCCCCGTCGGCTCCACTGTCTCCACCCCAGAGTACAGGGTGCCATGCTGGGAGCCCACCCCAGCGTGGCAACAGATGCTGTCACCAACGGGGGTGCCCAATCCCCCATCGGCTCCATGCCCCCCCACAAGCCATCCTTGTGCCACACTGAGAGCCCACCACAGCATGGCAAACGTCCCGCGTTGTCTCCTCCTTTGTAAAAAAACAAACCTGCAACACAAAAACAGTCCCTCGCTGTCTTTGCCCCAACCCGCACTCCACCCACTGCACACCCTGCCTCCCCACCCCCACCCTGTACTACCTCGGACCTGGCGTGACAATCTTGGTGGACGGGAACACTTCTGCACTCTTCAAAGCCGACCATGAACTGAGGAAATGCTGGTAAGCTATATAATGTAATGAATAGGGTTTTCAACTTTGCTGCATATCTCAGGCATTTTTTGGAATTTTGGCACCAAATTTTCAACATGGGGTTTTTGGGGCCCCTCCTCATGAATTCTGTTACTGTCATGGTGTTAATCGGGCCCTAAGGGTAATTTTGCAGTCACTGCGTGAAATCACCTTTTGGGACCGATTAATGAAATGACAGTGCTAGTGTTCATAAGGTGGGCTCTCAAAAAGCCTACGTTTAAAATGTGGTGAAAAAATTCCTTAAAATGACTGTTTTACGAGCGTGCATTGAGCTGTTCCTACGCACGCTCATAAGTTTGCGAATTTTCAATATTTTCACTCTGGATTTTCAATATTGCCATTTGACCACACTTCCTTATGAGTAGTATAGCTGTCATTTTTCACATCTCACCCAAAATGTGTTTCCGCACATGTAGCGCACAATGGCACAGTCGGTGTGCAAAATCAATGTTCGGGACACTAGTAAGAAAATTACAGTGACACTGTTCATGAGCAGAGGTGTTAAAATGGCTATTTTAAAAATTTGGTGAAAAAATTTCTAAAAATGACTGTGTTACGAGTGAGCATTGTGCAGTTTCCACGTACCCTCATAAGTTCATGAATTTGTAATATTTTCAGTCCAGATTTTCACCAGTGGCATTTTTCCACACTTCTTTATGAACAGTACAGCTGTCATTTTTCACAATATGGCTGAAATATGTTTTCACACTTTCAGCACAGAAATGCGTGGTCACCGTGGGAAATCATTGTTCAGGACAGATAAAGAAAATCACAGTGACACTGTTCATGACAGGAGGTCCCAAAATGTCTGTGTTGACAATCTGCTGTAAACAATTCCCAAACTAATGACATTACGGGTGCACGTTGCACAGTTTCTACGCACGCTCCAGACTTCACCAGTTTTTTTAATATTTTCACTGCAGATTTTCAACACTGCCATTTTTACACCTCCCCATGAACAGTACAGCTGTCATTTTCACATCCTGTTCAGAATGTGTTTTGCACCTGTGGTGACAAATGCGTAGTCGCTGTGCAAAAGCAGCTTTCGCTAACAAACTGATATTGCCACTGTTCATGAGGTGGGGGTTACAAAAAAACCATGTTGAAAATTTGGAGTGAAAATACCAATGAATGCCTGAGGCGTTAGGGTTTCCGACCATAACACCCCACCCTGTAGAGAATGACAGGCATCAGGGCTGTGACTTGGGATTGTCACCTGCAATGCTCATACCATTCCACCCCCACCCACACCCTGCAGCCACTGAGAGGCATGGAGGTGTGCATTGGACTCTTTGGCCCCAAAGTTCACCCCATTCTTCTATACCGCACCCATCTCACAATATTTCCTGATGGAATGGGGTGCGCATAAGGGCCAAAGACCCCAAGGCACACCGTGACACTTGTCGGTGTCTGCGCGGTAGGGTGTGGTGAAATGGCATGGCCGTTATGCCTGATGACCCAAAGGAACACCCCAATGCCTGTCACTATCTGCAGGGTGGTGATGGGGTTGGCTTCAGTTCAATACTTCACTGCTATTCCTATTATGCAGCTTTGTAACTCCTACACTACCAATGCCAATGCCAGCAAGCAAACATTCAGCATTGACAAATGCTTGTTATTAATTTACTGTCCTAAAAATCCTGCCACTGATCCTCAGATACTTTTCTTTTTAAAAAAAGAAAATAAACCAATAAATAAATGAGTCAAAACACCTGTCATGCTGAGGGTGGGCTTCTTCCTCCTTATGCCCCTCCTACTCCACACCCCTTACTATACCCTGTGTTTAGCTCCTGTCAATCAGATTTAACAGGGCATATAATTAAGAGTTGGGGGAAGGGGGGGGTGAAAATTTGCAGCAATTAAAGACAGAACAGAAATACACCACCACTACATTTTAAATTTTCAACTGCCCTAAAACAATTCTAAGTAAAGACAACAAAGAAAGTACAGTGTCACTAAAAGCCCACAATCTAAGTTGAAAAGAAAAATAGCAAATACCAGTTACTGTAAAGCACTGAACTGAATATGTTTCCTTCCCCTTCTGGCTTCTTCTGAGAAAATAAAACTCACTTGCTGCCTCAACTCTGACTAAGTAGCCCTGACTTGAAATTGCTTGCCACTTTGGGGCTAAGAGCCAGATCAGAACAAGTCAAGGGATGTGAGGGGAAGAACAGTTTCCACTGCCTGCATTTATGGAGGCCATCTCGGCCCTGAGTAAAGGTGTCTGTATTCAAAATGGCTATCCCAGCCCAAATTAAAGCTTTTCATAGTTAGTGGGGCCATATCGGCCAAATGGAGACTAGCAAATTCTGTGAACCCCACGGTCAGGACTGAACATTAATTGTTTAGTGAATCAGTCTGCTCCTTGGACTGTTTCATTCAGTAATGAAATGGGATCCCCCTGATTATTTTACTTTATGTGGTCTTCAGTTATTTGCTATGAATGGTTTGTGGCTACTAACCACAAGTATTTCACAGCCCAGCACCTGAAGATGCCTGTGCCTTGCACAAATTACCTCTATCAGCACCAGCCATCTTGGTAAGGTATTCTGCAATTTCTGCTGTGGTGCCCCCCCTCCTCACGTATATTCCACCTGGCATACCCTTTGACACCAGGAAGGGGAGCTTACACAAACTTGTTAGGGGTTCTGTTTCTCCTGGCCCTTCAGTGCTGGAGTTGTATGCACATGCCTGGGACCCCTTCTGCCTCTGCCTCTGAATAAGCCCTTCTGTTGGGAGTAGGCAAAGGTAAAAAAGGATGGGGAAATTATCCTCTATCACTAACCTTCATTCCTGAAGGCCTGCTGTAAGTGGAGGCCTTTTCCTTCTTAGTCTTGCTTTTGTAGGGGGCTTTGAATTCATCCACCTTTTTCATATAAGGCTCTGTTTTGTCACCAAAGAGGGATGTAGCCCTGCCCTCTGTGGGGTGTGTACATGTCCAGTGCAGTTTAGGGCTTTAAAGTATTAGTAGGCCCTGTAATTAAATGGTTAATTCCCCTCCATCAAACTGGCAGGAGCTTCTGCAGGACAGAGGTCACCATTGGTGCATGGGGGTATAAGTGTGTTTTTTTTTGGCACCAGAGGAGAGGGTCCAACCAGAAAGAAGGCGTCCAATGGGAGAGCTGAGTAGAGTGGGCCGACTGCTCGGCCTCAGGGGATCTGGAGGTTTTCCGTGGGTTGACTATCCATATAGTTCGGCGAGTGATATGGCAGTGGCCATCAGCCTGATCCATGGTGTGGTTCCTGCAAAATTCCCCCTGACGGTACAGAAAGAGATCTGTGGTGTGAGACAGGGAGGTTTTGGGAGCAGAAATTTGTGAACACTGAAAGAATGGTGGAGCCTGCGTGTCACACTGTTGTAAGAGTGTGAGACCAGAGGGGAGTCCTCTATGCAGATCAGAGGGCTACATCCGGGCCTGTATGTCTGTGGGGAGAACCACTTGGAATCAGAAAGAAAGAGGGAGAGCAATAGCCCCTGAGTCTAGGATGCCAGCCCAGATGTGGCATCTCCGGTGGTATTTTTGCCTGTGAGTTTGAGGGCAAAATCACTCACCAGGGCCTAAGCTCTGTGAGAGGAAGTATGTAGAGAGAGAGAGAGAGAGAGAGAGAAAGAGAGACAGCACTGAAGTTAAAGATGCCAACCCAGTTATGGCAACTACAGTGGTGATATCTGCCCTGATGCCAAGAGTGGAGTCACCTGTCATGGCTTAAATTTTGAACTGAAGTTTGGGGGAGGAGTGGTAACCTGTTTTAAAGGGCTTGACACTGTTATTCAAAGGAGCCTGGATAGAGAATGAAGCCAAAAGAGAGACAATCAAATTCTGCCTGCTGCCTTCAGTTTTAAAGGCCATCTTGGCCCTATGTAAGCTGCCTGTATTTAATGTGGCTACCCTGCCCATGTAAAAGCTACTCGAAGTTAGTGGTGCCATAGTGGCAACAATGGACACTAGCAACCTTCATGACCCCTGCGGTCAGGACTGAAAATCAATTGTTGAAGTGAGTTACCTCCACGGAGTGCTTTGTTATAAATTGAATGGGACCCCTGCTGTTTTACTTCTTTGTGGACATCAGTCATTTGTTTTGAATTGTTTGTGGCTACTAACCAAAGTTTATTGCAGCCCAGCTTTAGAAACATGTGCTCTTGCATCAATGATCTCTGATCAATGCCAGCCATACCAGTATGGAATTTCTGTGGTTTCTGCTGTGAGTTCCCCCTCCCCACGAACTTTACCACCTGACATACCCCAAGATGGAGGGATAGGGAGCTTACAATGAGGGGGCTCAACTGGGATGGTGTTTAGGGGGTGCAAGGACATTCGTAGTGGACTGTAATGGGTGCTGGGCACAAGTGAACACTATGGATTTTGTTTCTGGACTGGACCTGTAAAATGTGGTGCAGTAGTGAGGAATTTCACACCTTTGGAAGCAGAGCTCATGGTGCCAGTGGGTCTGGACTGTGGTGCAAGAACTAGGAACATGTGAGAAATATGCTAATGTCCTTGCCAGCCTGTTGATTGGTCAGAAGAGACTTGTGGGTGGCGGAGTTCAGCCATCTCTGGGCGAGGCTGGTGCCAGAGAGGAAAGAGCTCGAGAAGCAGTTGGGAAAGAGCAGCATGAATGACCATTGTTAGTGAGCAGAAAAAACCAAAACAAAAAGAAAAAAACAGTGTCAGCCATGGTGAAAGCCCCGGAGACTGCTGAAGTAATGGTCCCCTCTGCTATGTTCAGGTAGATGTGGGAAGTGGTAGAGAAGTCTACAGCCACCAAGTGTGCCCTGTGCCAGTTTGAGGGGCCTGGCATGTCTGTGCTGCCAGTGTGTGCGTTGAGTTAGTGAAAATCCCCATCAGAGACTGGACACCTGTTTTTCTGCAGGCCCAGTGGGTCTGTTGCATCTGTAGACTCGGCTCTAGAGAGTTGGGAAGAAATGAGCACCCAGTTAAGTGTGGTATCAGTGTCAAATACTGAGAATCCCAGCCCCCATGAATCTTTAATCTCCCTTGAAGTAGCCCAACTCGAGATACCAGCAGCCCAAGGACAAGGCCAGGGTTGTGGAGTGCAAATAAAGATGTTGAGCTCTATAAGAAGCACAAGTTGGGTCCAGAAAGCTCCACCATGGCTCTACAAGAGATTCAGCAAATTGTCAAGGGAACCTGTGCTCTCCACGTCTGTGAGGGACTGAGCCTCTTTAAGACTTTCACCCTGGTGCAGGATCTAAATAGGAGATGTACCAAGCACTAAGTGACGGGTCTGGACTCATTTGGCCAGGAGACCACCAAACTGAATCCCCTGTACTACTTTTCACATCAGTGAGGTGACTGCTGGTGGCCTGTGGACTGTTTTGGTTTTGTTGCCTTGAGGTAACCTGCTTCCTCCTCCAGAGGTGATCCCCACTGTTAAAAGAGACTCTGGACTAGTATAAGAGCCAGCAGGATCAGGTGAGATCAACCCGTTTTTTGTTAAAAATTACCTGGAAATGTTTTGGGGACTTTGGGCATTCAGGACACTTTGCTTGGACTCAGTAGTTGCACCATGGTGTCTAGGAGCTGGGATAAATTGTATATCCACCGGCCATGATTATGTGTTGGGTTACTGTTTACTGGGTTTCCTTCCAATACTGTATAATTACAATATGATTGTAGTGGGTTAAGGGTTAAAGTGCTGTTTCAAAGTACATATTAAAAATCTGCTTTTGCACTGTTTACATGCTTAGTTGTAGACCTTATTGGTTAAGGCCTTGGCAACTTGGGGGCACGTAGGTAGAATAGGCAGTGGTTTAGGTAGAGTTAGTTATGGGTAGGACTGGGGTGCCTCCCCTGTTTTAGCGAGGCAATCTGACCAGGGGGGTACATGTGGTTTTGTTGCCAGTGTGTCCCTTTAGCAGTAGTTACAGATTTCTGGGATTCGGATTTTGTTGGGGAGTATTATACACCATTGCAGTGGTGTGACAGCTTAGCTTGTCTGTGCTAAGAAGGGGATGGGAGTGCCCATACCGTCCTGGTTGATGCAGAGGGTAACTGGTGTAAATACTTACTGAGGACGGCGAGTGTTTAAGTCAGGGGAGGAATATAACACCCCCGCAGGGTGTGTACATGTTCTGTGCACTTTAGGGCTCTAGCTTATTAATAGGGCCCTGTAATTAAATGGCTAATTCCCCTCCATCACACTGATGAGAACTTCTGCAGGTTGAAGGTCACCATTGGTACATGGGAGTACAAGTGTGTGTTTTTTTGGTGTCAGAGGAGAGGGCCCAGGTAGTAAAAAAGAGCCCAGTAAGAGAGTTGAGTAAAGCGGGGCCAACTGCCTGCTTTCAAGGGATCATAGCCTCTCATAGACAAAATAGAGCTCCAAGGGGCCTTTTGGTACTGAGCTGTGTGAGCCATGTATGCTGCCTGTCCTAAAAGCAAGGAAGCTGAAGTATAAACTTTGTTTGCCCATACTGTCCAGTTTCTTGGAGTCTTTTTCTGGAAGCTGGGAGGAAAGGGGGACTTTGGCCTTGTCACAAGCAGCAGCCTGGACCACTGCCTCATGATCATGGTGAGAGTACAGATACTCAGCACCCTGCTTGTCCACTTGCTATCTCTTTTCTATTTTCTTGTCAGTGCCAGTAGCTGAAGTGGATGCTACCAGCGTTTTATAAGTGGCTTTTTGGAGGGGTTTGTGGATGGGCAAAACCAACCTCTTAGTGAGGGTTTGAACACATCAAGTCCAGAAACTCCACCTCACTCTCATCCTCAGCAGTCTCCTTTAGTGAGAGATTGAGGGTATTGACCATTTGTCTCACAAAGGAATAGTTTGACAGAAAACCATCTGATGCATGAGGAGGGGAATCAAACTCCTGCTGAGGACAACCATCAGGCTGTATAGGTTCTCCTTCCTCCTTTATTATTCCTATACAATATAAACTAATAGAACTAATAATGCTACTGCATAGATATCAAATCTTCTAAACACTGCACAAGGCAAAATAAATACCAAGTAATACAGCTTAAAAAAATAATCAGACACAGTGTACAGTCTTAGTAAACATCTGAAAATATCAAGGTAAACACACACATATACTTTTACTTTGCATACCCATATATAGTTTTATGTCATAATGACAAATTTGGCATGCTGAATGCCCTTATGGCAATGCCACATTGCCAAAATTGAATTTTGGCAATATGGGATTCCAGCGACAATAAATGCTATGCAAAAAAAAGGTTTTTGTTGTTTTATGCGGGGCTGTGCCCCCCGTACCCACCTAAATTAGGATTCTCAACTCCATGGGGGTGCATGTTGGGGTGCATGTCATAAAAAAAACACACTGTCTCAGGCTGGGTACAACAAAAAGCTACTGGCGCTCGGTCCTGAACCCTGTATCCCCGCCACCCCAAGCCGGCATCTAGCCCACGATGCCACCTCGCCGGAACCCTGCAGCACCAACCCTCACATACCCTCTCACTCCACATTCATCGGGCTCACTCCCACCCCCCCACATGCGTATACGTTCATGACATCCTGTCACCTTTTCTCGACATGCCCTATCCAGTCACCGACCCCACACCCCCGCCGTCTGGGCACTAGCCGAAAGTGGGTTGCCATTTTGGCAGGTGCCCACTTGCTAGTGCCCTATATCACAGAATACCCCCATATAAGTCACATATATGCTAGAAGATTTCCCTCATGTAACCATCCCTTTCTTAAGCTACATCTGGTGATGACATCACTGGGCTTCACACAGGTTGTTTGCTCAGTTACTCACAAAGGTGGTCACTCTCTTGATTTGGTCTTCCTCCTGGGGATCGAGGCCTCCGACTTGGTGGTGTAACCTGTCGGTTGGTCCGATCACTATGCCGTTAGGTTCAATTTTTCAGCCCCTCTGGGTAGGTCAGCCCCTGTGGAGATGGTCAGTTACCACCCTTTGCGGGATGTGGTCCCTGAAGATCTGATGGCAGTGATTGACCTCTCGTCGATTGGTGAGTTCAGCACAGATCCTGAGCTATTAGTCTGGGCCTATAATAGGTCCATTTCTTCAGCTCTCAATCTGATTGCTCCTGTTCATGTTCGCCCCCTTCCACTTCACTCCAGGCCCCCATGGTTTGATGGGGCTCTGAGGGAGCTGCAGAGGCAGAGGTGTAGGTTAGAGCGTTGCTGGCGGAGGACAGCCTCTGGCGCAGACCGCCTTATTTTGTTAGAGCATTATGAACTCTATCAAACAGAAATTTCCCATAAGAAGGTAGAATTCCTGTCCAGGGAAATCGCTGTTGCGCAGAATCGACTGGCTCAACTCTTACGAACTGTCGCCAGGCTGTGCAACCCAGCCTGTCAGCAGTTCAATCGAGTTTTTTCACAAAATGAGTGTGATGAGATCACTCGTTTCTTTGCGAATAAGGTGGCTGACATCAGGCAGGAGTGCCGTCAGTTTCACTCTATAGGGGAAACTGTTGGTCAGCGCTCGGTCACAGAGTCCCGAGTTTCCTGCAGTACCTTTGATCTGTTGGAGTTCGTGGACATTATGAGGCTTGTCCATGGGATGCATCCCACTTGCTGTAGCTGAGACCTGGGCCCTACTTCCCTGATTTTGGGTCATAGTAATATCATTGGCCCGGTCTTAGCTTGGATTGTCCAGTGCTCTTTGGATTCAGGTGAGTTTCCCAGCACCCTGAAGGAGGCGGTGGTGACACCCCTCCTGAAGAAAGCTTCTTTAGACCCAGAGAACCTAGCAAACTACAGGCATATCTCTAACCTTCCTTTCGTGGGAAAGGTTATTGAGAAAGTTGTGGCAGCTCAACTGTAAAACCATTTAACCACCCATAATTTTATACAAACCTCTCCAATCGGGTTTTCGTAAGAGGCATAGTACTGAGACTGCTTTGGTTCAGGTGCTCAATGATCACTTGATGGCAAGAGATCAGAGAAACCATTCCATCCTGGTACTCCTTGATTTGTCATCAGCTTTTGACACTGTGGATCATGGGGTTCTGCTTGAGCGTTTGAGATTCATCTGTGGGCTGTCGGGGACAGTTCTCAGATGATTTACATATTTCCTTGCCGGTAGATCTCAGAGAGTTGTCTCGGGAATATTTTCTTCCGAGTCTTTCTCTCTGCCTTGCAGGGTACCTCAGGGCTCGGTGCTGTTGCCCATGTTATTTGCAGTGTATATGCTGCCCCTCGGAGACACTGTAAGACAGTATGGGCTGAGGTTTCACTGCTGTGCTGATGATACCCAGCTCAACCTGTCTTTTGGCCCCGACCAGGTTAGTGCTATCTCAGTATTGAACAGCTGCCTTGCAGAAATCCAAGACTGGATGAGTTCCAGTGGTTTAAAGTTGAACCCAGGAAAGACTGAGGTTTTGGTTTTGGACCCAGGTCATAGGACAGAGGGGTTGAGGACTGATCTCCCCTCGGATTTAGTCCTGGGGGGGGGCTCAAATTCTTACCTCTGAGCAGGTGCGTGACCTGGGAGTGGTGCATGACGATGGTCTGACCCTTCAACATCAGGTGTCGGCAGTTGTCAAGCTGGCCTTTTACCATCTTAGGAACACTGCTAGGATTAAGCACCTTGTTCCATCCAGCGATCTGCCTGTTTTGGTCCACGCCTTTGAGACATCGCACCTTGACTACTGCAACTCCCTTTACCTAGGGCTTCCTGGGGTTGATATCTGCCACTTGCAGCTAGTGCAGAATGCAGCGGCATGTTTATTGACTGGGGTATCAAGGAGAACCCATATTACCCCAGTGCTGCGCGATCTGCACTAGCTGCCTGTTCAGTGGCGGATCACCTTTAAGTTAGGTTTATTAACTTACAAAGTCCAACACGGACAGGGTCCTAACTATCTGAAAGAGCTCCTGGTTCCTTTCACCCCTTTACGACAGCTCTGCTCAGCTGATGAGGGGTTGCTGGAGATTCTGAGGGTTTGTTTAAAGTCATCTGGTGCTCGCGCCTTTGGGTTTGCTGCCCCTACCCTCTGGAATTCTCTGCCCCATCAGTTACATGAGTGCAGGACAGTGGGGTGCTTTAAGCAGGCACTGAAGACCTTTCTGTGGGGTAAAGCTTACCAAGAACATCTGTGATTTTATCTATATTTATTGTATTTTGTTTTTATGTGACTGTGAAAGGTGTTATATTAAATAAAATGTATTATTATTATTACACTAAAATATATATTTAAATATGAAGGTAAAACAAAAATGGTTATATTAAATGCATACTGAAAATAGAAAATGGAGTTAAAAATCTACGTTTGGACCTTAGGTGTTCTTCAGGAAATTTCCGAAGAATACCTAAGGTCAAAACATAGATTTTTAACTCCATTTTCTATTTTCAGTGTGCATTTAATATAACCATTTTTGTTTTGCTTTCTGTCCACATGCTGACGCAGCACCTTGTCTTTGTTTTTACATTTTGTGTAAATATGAAAGTGATACTGAGACACTTGGAGTTTGTACAAAATGTGGAGTTTTCCTCATAATGGAAAAATAATGGAGAATCATCTTCTCTGCTGTTGACATCACACTGATGCTGCTGACTATTGGTTGAAGTGCAGCTTCTCTTCACACACTGGAATGACAAACCTCTCGCACACTCAGGGACATGACTCTATTTCTTGTTGTTAGGGATTTTCAGCTTGCAGACAGCAATCTTAAACAGATGTGGACTTGGATAGCAGCTGGTTTAAAGGAGTTCTAATTAAATTTCACTGTCTCTATTATTTATAAGCTAGCCACATTTCCATGATTATGACATCACATATTCTGTTTTACCAACTATGATTGGATCTTGCAAATGAGGAGGGAATGGCAAATTTCTGTTCTTGGCACCACCCTCTCTGGCACAGTTCCGATTTGAAAAGAAATTTAACATCAAAGTTATTTTTCACTCTAATATCAGAAGGCTACTAGATACATTTGTCAGCACACAACTTTGAATTCAGCACATCATTTTGTACACTCTGATGTAGATCCCATGTCTCTAAAGTTCAAAGTTCACAAGACAGTCCATAAATATTGTTTCTAAGCAAATATCTTCATAAAATTTTTTACTGCTTAATCCTCACTTCTCGTACTTTAAAATGAGGTATTTGTACTTCAAATAAACCTTTAGGAAATAAGGTAAAAGACATAAAATCTCTCCTGAGTAAAATTCTCTTTGTTTGAAACTGTTCAGGCATGGCCGGCCACAAATCTCAGAGCTATCGTGGAACGTTTAAGCAACTGAAGCAGAACTTTTAAACCATAAAACTTGTTTCTGCAACCACTCAGATACATAAAAGACATATATTTCAATGTTTCATGATGCGAGCATTAAAAAGAAACTAAACATGAGTATTCAATCTTTTAAACTGTTAGCACAGGACATTTCGGCAAATAACTCCTGTTGTATCAAAAGGTTTCTTCTAAACATTGAGTTTTCATCAGATAGAAACATGTTCTATCAGACTGTGCTATTTTCACACTTGTAGCATGGAATAAACTAAAACATATGTGCAGTATTAAAGAACATTCAGTCTTTGTTTTCCAAACATCAGGTCCATAGCTGGCCTGTAACAAAATTTTATCAGTTCTTTAGCAGGGTACCATAGAAATATCTTCACTTCTTTGGTAAAATTCACACCTTTGACCTTTGTATCAGTCTGTAATCAGCTCACACTGAAATCTACAAAGGCCCTTTTCTGCTGAGAGGACATTTCTGTAACACTTAAAAACTCAGCTTTGTTTTCATTCCTTGACTTATTGAGTCCATTCAAATAAATAAAACTATTTGGAGTTTTAAACAAACCACCAATGTCTCAGTATCACATGACACCCAAATAACCATATTCTATAACCACATATCACAAAATATTTTTATATTTAACAGTTTGCTATGACAGTGATATTCAATGGAGAATGGTCTGAGATAGTAATTGGATTATATCTTTTATCTACTATCGTATACAAAAATTGCATTTAAAGCAGGCAGAAATCAATACTAGCATGAGAGCTATGTGGGGCTGAATAAAAGGAATATGTTTCTATTTTGGGATAAAAATGTCTAAATGGGTCTATTAAGTTAAAGCCTTGCATACAGTTGCGGATGGTTTTAACTGCTGCTTGCTTCCTTTCTGTAGAACCTGGGTTCCTAAGCAAGTGAGTAAAAGTCAAGTTGAAATCACCAGCAATCATGTAAGGGGGTAGAAATTGGGCTAAATCCAGAAAAAAAATGTGTAAAGAAGTTAGTATCATCCTCATTAGGCCTATGAACGTGACCTACATCATGAATGTTATCAGGCTATGTTTCAGATTTATAGTGACATGCCTTCCATCTTTATCAGTGAAAAACATTGTTATAATAAAGTTAGGTAAATTCTTTATGAATATTGCAGTGCCTCTAGCTTTTGGAGAGAATTATAGGTGAGTCCCTTTCACCCAAAACAGATTTTTAAAATAATGAAAATCTTTTGTTAAAAAATGGGTCTCCAACAGTAGAAGAATATCAATAGATTTCCTTCTACATTGACTTATAATTTTCTTAATTTTAATTCAATCTTTGGCTCCTTTAACATGCCATAATAATATTTTTATTTGTTCCATCTATTATGACCACTAATATTTAGAATTACAGGACAGACAGTGCCCTGCTTGTATTTGTTTTCCTGCATTAGCTGTGTCTACAGCACTAAACTAGATGAGTTTCTGATTACCATTTACCCTTATGGTTTATGTACTGGCCATTAACCCCAACCCCCCCCCACATCTTTTTCCCTTTTAATACCCTTTTTAATTTCTGCATCTTATGGGATGTTCCTTAACCTCATCCCCCTGCCCCTTTTCAGTCCCCTGAAGTCCTAAAGGGCTACAATAATGTAATAAAACAGTTTCATGTAACCTATCTGGAGATTAAAAGATAACCTTCTTTGACCCTCCCTCCCCCTGTTATTTGTTCAAGATGTAGCCTTGACACCTGGTACCTTGAAACATAGAAACATAGACTTTGATGGCAGATAAGGACTGATTGGTCCACCCAGTCTGCCCATTTCCCTACCTATTGGATAAGCTGCAGATCCTAGTTAAGCAACAGTCTACTTCCTCCTACCTCCCACCAGAATTACCTTATGTCTGTCCCATGCATTCTTGAATTCCCCCACTGTTTTTGACCCAACGGCCTCCTCAGGAAGGTCATTCCATGTGCTCACCACCCTCTCTGTGAAAAAATACTTCCTCACGTTGCCCCTCAGCTGTCCCCCCTCTATCTTCAAATTGTGCCCCCTTGTTCTTGCATGTCTCTTTTTCTGAAATATGCTACTCTCTTGGACATTGTTGATTCCCTTAAGGTACTTGAAAGTTTCTATCATGTCCCTCCTCTCCCTCTTTTCCTCGAGGGTATACATATTAAGCTCCTTTAGTCTCTCTACATATGGCTTCTGGTGCAGACTCTGCACCATTTTACTAGCCCTTCTCTGGACTGCCTCCATCCTGTCTATGTCCTTGCTCAAATGAGGTTTCCCGAACTACACGCAGTACTCCAGATGGGGTCTCACCAACTGTCTGTACAGAGGGATAACATTTTCTTGTTTTCTACTGGTGATGCCTCTCCCCATGCATCCCAGTATCCCCCCAGCCCTCCTCTGCCTTCTCACATTGCTTGCCTACCTTTCAGTCATCTAATATGACTACCCCAGGTTCCTTTCCATTTGTGTTGTTGTTAGTACCTCCCCCCTGCCCCCCATTGTGTACTCTTCCCTTGGGTTTTTGTTTCCCAGGTGCATTACTTTGCATTTCTCTGCATTTAATCTAAGCTGCCATACTTTTGACCATTCCTCCAACCTTGCCAAGTCCCTTCTCATCCTTTCCAACCCCCCCCCTGTGTATCAACCCTGTTGCAGATCTTTGTGTCATCTGCAAAGAGGCATACTTTCTTTCCAGTCCCTCTGCAATGTCACTTATAAAGACATTTAAGAGGACTTGTCAACCAGTGAACTCTAGATTCCCCACAAATAATTCCCCTTTCTTCAGAGTGGACTCTGTTTACTATTACCCTCTGGTCCTGTTGTCCAGCCAATGTTTTACCCAGGCTACCACCTTGGGACCCACTCCCAGGCTGGCTAACTTGTTTATTAATCTTTTGTGTGGGATTGTGTCAAATGCCTTGCTAAAGTCTAGGTAGGCCATGTCCACAGCCCCTCCCTGGTCTACTACTTTGGTCACCCAGTCAAATAAATCTATGAGATTCATCTGACATGACCTTCCTGCTGTGAATCCATGCTGCCTTAGGTCCTGTGCCCCGGTAACCTCTAGCTACTCATCAATTCTTTCTTTCAGAAGTGATTCCATCATTTTCCCTACCACTGTGGTCAAACTAACAGGTCTGTAGTTTCCTGCCTCTGCCTTGCTCCCACTTTTGTGCAGAGGAATCACATCCGCCCTCCTCCAGTCCTCAGGTACTACATCACCCCCCATGATTTGTTAAAAAGGGTTGTCAGTGGTGTCATTAGTTCTCCTCTTAGTTCTTTTAGAATTCTGGGGTGAATCCTGTCATGCTACTTTGCCTTGTCCACTTTAGGTTTTAGGAGTTCTTTCAGGACCCTTTCTAAAACTGGCACACAGTATCTAAGCCAAAAGGAAACAAGATTTAGAGAGCTCCCAGGCTTAGGGAGGGTTATAATACTATTTCATACTGAAGTGCTAAGGCTACTCAAATCTTATATTTTCCTCTTTTCCCTTTATCACTGCAGGGTATATTATTACCCTGAGAGAAGGTCCTTCTTTGCAGACTCCCCTTGCCAAGGGTCTAAGGTATCAGTAGTCACTGTTGTGTTAGAGTATTGGTGTTCAGAAAATTAGGAATTTCTCTCTGAGATGGTGCTGAAGTTGGAGCAGGACCTCCAGAGTCATTAAGCAGAATGGCTGTTATCCCTTTCTCTTCTTCGACTGGAGACATAAAGATCCTTAATTAATCTTGTAGATACACTGTAAGTTTCATGGGTGGGATCATGCTAAATCTAATACCATGTTAAGTCAAAAGAGTATTTTCCACTGAAAATGCTTTTCCTCTTCCAAGTACTTGTGGGGGGAAGTCAGGATATACTTGTATTAAGATACCAGCAGTGTGTAGCCCCTTTTCTAGTCGGGCTTTCCTGAGCAGTGCCTCTTTATCCTGAAAGTGACAGGGCTTTTTTTTTTTTTCTCTTTTTGGGTCTGCTCCCCCTTTTGTCCTCTGACCCATTCATCCGCCATCCCCATGACCAGGCTTACTTCCCTGGGTGGGGCTGCCTAGGGGGCTTCCCACTCCCAAAGGACACCATGGGCAAACCCCTGATGTCCCCCACCCCGGGTCGGGGCCATGAGAGTGGAACTCCCCTGGCAGGCTTTGGAGGCAGTGAGAGGCAGAGCAGAATGGGCCAGTATGCTGGGGGGCTGGCATTTTGTGCTGCTTTGTTGCCCCAGGGGCAGGGATGTGCAATGACATCCAGAATCCACCCCACCCCCTAACGTACTGGTGCCAGTTGTCGTGGTGCCCCCAGCCTCTGTCAGGGTTCCGTCAAGCACCGGACACTCCACCCCTCCCTTCCCCTGGAGGAGGAGAGCAGTCACCAGGATGCTCAATCCTTCTTTCCCCAGCCAGCCCTCCAACTCCTGGGTCCATTCCCAAACTCGGGTCATTGGCATACCAAGTGGAAATTTAACCACTGCACCGGCGGGCCAGAGAAAGTAATGGGGCTTAATGTAAACAAACCTGGGTTGCTTCCAATAGTAATTTGGGTTAGTGGTCCCTCTCTGTGCTCTGTCAAGTTTCACTTTCTTATCAGGATATTCTCTACCCAGTGATTTAGTCACCAACTTCTCATAGAATTCCAGTGGGTTGGACACTTTCATTCCTTCAGGAATTCCAGCTAGTTTCAAATTACCTCTACGTGAGTGAGTTTCTAACTCTTTAGCTGTTTGTTTTAATAGCTCAAGCTGCTGAGCTTGGGACTTAATGGGATTCTGTGGGGTATTTTATCCTCAGCAAGACTGACTATGGTTTCAAGCTCTGTAGTTGTTAGTGTAAGGTTGTTAATCTTCTTTGCCAGGTCTGAAACATATTTGTTAATACAGCTATAGATGAATTTATATTAGCAAATCCTTGCCTCACCTCATGGATAATAGCTTCATTTATTTTATTTATTTATTTATTTAGATTTTGGTAACTGGGTGGGCTCACTGAGACCAGAGGTCCCTTTTTCAGGAGCGATCAGGGATTAGTTACAGACAGAGATACATACATTGATGGCTACAATCAGTGGTAACATACGTAGGCATAGGTATATAGCACTTACAGAGTATAACAGCACTCTCACAGTAAGTTAGATAGGTACATAGTACATGTGACAACATTACATAAGAGATTTGCAGTTGAAATAGTAACAGCGGTAGAGTTACAGGGTATTACATTCAGTCATATTCTAGATACAGATAGATCTGTACACAGGCGGGGAGCTAACGATTACAGCCACAGAGGCTAGGTTCCAGCAAGTACATTTTTAAGCCAGACTTAAATCCTTGGAGAGTGGGTCTGTCAGCCAGACTTACAGGGAGTGTATTCCATAAGAGAGGAGCAGCATACCGAAAGGATCGCTTGCCTTGGTTAGTGCAAACCCAGAGGATGTCAAGGGGACGGCCTGTGGAGGATCTCAGGTCATTTACATGTTTGGTGCTGTCTCTCCTAGGTGAGAGTTGAGTTTTCTGTGGCAGCATTGTAGTAACAGTTTTGTTTTTCCCCTGTTCAGTATCAGTATTCTACAGATTAAGAAGGTTTTCTCCCAGTGAACGTCTAGGCTTAATACCCAGTGCATGGGGGACCTGTTCTTCAGGTATTTCTCCTACAGTACCAGCTGCTTGTAGATTCGGAGATTCCTTTGGTGCTGGGATGTTCACAGTTTTGATTTATTTTTATGATCTGAAAGACTTAGGTCCAGTTTTACTGACTCTAATGAAAGAAATTTAGTTATTTTGAGTCATCTGGTGTCATCCTTTGATAAGACATAGTCCTGAGGATCCCGTTTCCCCTGGATGGCTATTAAATCTTATGCTGGGAGATAGGAGTCAGAGTGAAGTGGGGTTTTCATTATCCACCATAGAAGTAGGGGGAGTTTCTAGAAAAGCTTTGATTGTTTTGTCCTTTGCCAAATCTAAATTTTACATCTATTTGACGGACTTCACCAGATTAGCAGGTGTGGCAGAAACTACAAATACTTAAGCTGGCCCAAGTTTGCTTGTGAGTTTCTGTCTTGCACCTTTATTTGGACCTAGCTCCAGGATTTTAGTTTGTTTCATAGCCATTCCAGATCCTGATTTCTTTGCTAATTTCATCAACTGTGTCTGGGCTTTCGTACAAGCTTCAGATCCTGTCTCTCCTATTTGTTCAGTTTCACCCTCCTCAAACTCCAAAGCCTCCGTCTCTTGTAGTAAGATGTTTACTAAGTTTAACTTTTCTAGTTTTTGTCAGGGAATTATGCCTACTTTCCCTACAGGCAGTGAAAGTGATGATTTCAGAGGTACTGGTGGTTTCAGAAGAAGTTGAAAACAGTTCTGCGTTGTGACTGGTTGTCAGTTTCTGCGATACTGGGTAATCTTGGTGCTTATATTTTTTAAGTCAGCTTTAGCCAATTTAAATATGGACTTCACCTCTTGATTCCAATGATATTTTTTCAACATTACCGACATGAATAAACAGTTATGTTGAGTGGCTGCAAACAGAGGGAGAGCGTGCTGGAATGAAAGCGCACAGCAAGGAAGGCATAAACATACAGACAGAAGGGAAAAGAATTTGTAGCTCAAAACGTACCCGTTAAAGTCTATGAGGGATTCATTTCTTACCAAAAGATCAGATATCCCTTCCATTCCTCTTGGTCATCCAAGCAATTCCCATAAGTTAAAGGGGATTTTCCTGCTTTTTGGTTCTTGAATCTTCCCTGCCTTAAAACATCTCTTCTCAGCCAATCAGCTATCTTGCCCCCTGTTGGCATTAATGTGGCCCACAGACATCAAGATAATGGTCAAGACACACACCCAGTTTTGTAAATGAAGAAACTTAACAGTTGGGAGATATCATGGGTCATAAAGACCAGGAGAAAACTGGGTTTTGACAAGCTACTACCTGCTGCCAAATGTCATGAGACCATTTTCTTGGCATTTAGAAGAAAGCTAATTAGCACAGACTGAGGGTTGGACATTGTTGATGTCATGCAGGGGCTTCACCTCTATCAGTTCAGGGGCTGAGGGACTGCAGGCAAAAACCATGGTGTCATCCATGTACATGTGAATGTACAAGGAGGCACAGGTCTTCAGTAGGCCATTCAAGAAAATCAAAACCATGGTGCCAAGGACAGAGGCTTGGGAACCACCTGATGCAACCGGGCGCATAAAGGGAGTCACCTATGGTGGCTGCTTGGCGCCTACTCAGCAAGCAGTAACAGAACCATCTTAGTGTGCAGTTGTTTTGTCCAGCCACAGTGAGCTTGCCCAGTAGGAAGAAGAGTACGACATTGGTGAAGGCGTTTGCCAGGTCAGCAAAGACTGCAGAGGTCATTAGATCTTGAGCCATCCCTTTCAGAATGGTGTCAGTGAGCCTGAGTAAGGATAACACGCTGGAGTGAGACTTTGTGAAACCAGACTGGAAGACATTTGGGAAATGAGAGAAGTCACAGAAGGCAGAGATTTTTGAGAGTAGCACGTTCTTAAAGATAAGCCACAGCAGGTGTTAGAGAGAGATAGTGTGGAGGCTAGCTGGAGTAAATGGATCACTACCTTTGTGAAGTAGATAATTAAGCCCATTTACATTACATGCATCAGGAACTATAGGAAGAAGCCAGAGTGGGAGCAGACAGATAGAGGAGTTTGGGGCTGACTCCACTGAGGCTATTGCAGTTTGAGGGGTTCAGTGTCAACAGAACTAAGAGGTTAGCCACAGGTGAGGTAGGAGAGTAGGAGAAGGTATAGGAATGGAGAAGGATGGGTGGAATGAGACGAGTTAGAAAATGGGCAAAAAAATCCTTGGGTTCTTATTGGCTGATAGGCTTGCCAAGGTAGTCGTCTATCAGACAACAGAGCCTGGCTTTTAAAAGTGCCATTGAAATAGACCGCATCACCAATATTGTTGGGCACAAGCAATTTTCAAGTGCCACAGCCACCATTTTTTCCCCCAGTAACAGAGATCAACACATAAGGTCTAATAAAAAGTCCCCCAACCCCACCCCAGAAACCCAAAATAATCTGTTTAACAGAAAAAGAGGCATGTTATAAAAAAACTAGCCTATAAACTGGCACCAGATGTAGAAACTTCTCTGACAGCCCAGTTTGTTTCACACAATATAAAGTTGGCTGCTAAATTGTGAAGTGCAAGCCAGCAGCATGCATCTGTCAATTGGCAAGAGAACCAAGAGAGTCCCATAGGGTGCTCTACAGCCGATTGACAGTAAACAATGCCCCAGACATTTTAGTACAAACTGTCCTGCACCGTACCCCAGAAACAAATGGAAAAGTCACCAATGAGCAAACAATAATCAACAGCAGGCTACTTTTTATTCATAAAGCATTCCCTGGTGGCATGCATCAGTAGGACTGTCCCATACCTGCTCTGTAGCTCAACAGTGCGGCTGTCCGCATGTCACCAGCACTCATCTTCCTTCAGGCACATCCAATGCACATGTAGTTCTGCATATTTAATATGATTTCTAGGGTCACAAGTCTTAGTAAAAAAGAAGAAAAAAATCAGTACATCCAGTTACACTGCCCAATAGCAGCAATCCTCTTGCACATGTTATCCATAAGGAAGCAATGCAAATGTACCTTTTTGTGCATTTAAAGCATTTCCTTCTTTCCTCTACACTCTCTAGCAATCTCAATCACAAAGCCTAGATTCACATCATAAAAAAAATGAACAAGTGTTAGCATGTAACAGCGCGAGCATGCCCATGGGTAAGTCAGTCTGAATTTGAACTTTTACGTGTACCGTGCATCTCCTCTCTTCCTGTACACCCCCGCCCTGCTAAAAATGCTTACTTACAGCTGATTTATCATATAGATATTACAAAAAAGCAGGGAAATGCACCTTGTTTGTTTTAGGCACACATTTATTTTTCCTTCCACTTCTTGTCAAGTTCCTCAGCAACTCCAGCCACCCACCAGCAACCTTTTCAGCTCAAACCGAAAAGCTACAATACTACATAGTAAAACTAAAGCCTTGAATGAATAAGTCATTTTATTAAAGTGTGTAAACAATTTTAACTTTGTGTGTGTGACCATGGCAACCACCTCCAAAAATGCAGGCAGAGGAACTATTTTATTACAAAACTTACTTTAAATGAAATTTTACATTAATTTTTTTCTTGTTAAATTTATGTTTTTTTACAGTGCCCATTTTCAATAATACTCTCCAGGGTGGGCCGTATTGTGCTATACCATACCTTCCAGGGGCTATAAGGCTTTCTGCCTGTAGTGTTGGGCCTCATTATGCCCCTGGGCAGTCTGGAATTGCACAATACCACCCACCCTGTCGGGTATTATTGCTTATGTAACATGGAAAAAGGAGGGGGATTGGAGCAGTGAGAAAGCACAGGTAGAGAGAATGTTGCTGAAGGAGAAAGCATCCTCTGTTGGGTTAGAAATGGAGGAATTGCATTGTTTGAAAGGCCACGAGAAAGGCATTGAGTATGCCTCATTACCCTAATACTAGTTACAGTGGATGCTTCTAAAACACAAAACAGTTGTAAGTACAATAATTATATTTTACATTTATAATTTAATTTATGCTATGTATAATTTTTAATTTACTTTTAGAGTCCATTTAATTCATTCCTTCCTGGCGTCATTAAAAACATACCTCTTTTTCCTGATGACGCCATATGGCGTCCTAAATCATGTGCTGTAATGCCTGATGATGCCAATTGGCGTCCATATCTTTCTCTTGGTGCAGCTCAAGCATTTGTTTACATTTGATGAATTGAGTTGTACCAGCTAATAGAGGACATTGTACCCTTACTGATTTTACCTAATATAATATGTGTTCCCATTGGCTATTTTTGAGAAAATAATCCTTAATACATAAATAAATTTACTATTTTTTGCATGTGCTGTGAAAAATGTATTATGTTCATTCTGCCATTAGTTTGTATTGTAACAACAAATCATCTTGTTTTAGTGTAACATATTAAGCTGAGCAGATTGACACTATAATTAATTTCATAACTTATATTTTTTTTTATTCGAGCAATCCGATTGGCCGTCACCACTTTGGTGTATTTTTTTGTCTTTTAGGGTATTTTTCTACAAAACATGTTGTCACCGATATCATGATTGTTATAATTATTAGTCTATTTATACCATTACAAATATTAGTCCATTTATACCACTAAGTGAGCTGAATATTTCTGTATTTAAAAATCGAGCTCTGTGATTGGTCAGATTTTCTGACATCATCAATTCTGAATTTAATTGGTATAAAGGGATTGTCTTAGATGCAGGCACAATCCCCCAATGAAGCCTTACTTGTTGAAGCATCAGGGAACCTGCACATAGATCTTTTGTTGTGCCTTCCACTATTCTATTCAATGTGTGTGCCTGAAACATTAGACTAAATCCTTATTTAGCATTCAAACAAGGACTCGTATTTTTCTTACAAATGTCACTGGAGGGAAAGTGGCTCTCTGGGCTCTGGAGTGTACAGTGATTTTTTTTTTTTTTTTATGTTTCAGTTAGGGGTCGCAGCCCTCACCTGCACCTGCCCTAGCTCTGTAGTGCGACACCATTTGGTCATATTGATCCTCACTGTTGCCATGCTTGCTCTATGCTTATTGTACACGTCACTATTTCCATTTACCAGTCAGAGCACACAATGGTGCAGGAAGAGCATGGTAACTGGAAACTTAGTTTCAAGATGGAGGTGCTGCTCTTATCCTAAAATACTCACTTCATTTCGGTGCCAAAACCTCAATTTGTAATCTGTGTTTACTTTATTTGTTTTTAATTTTATTTATGATAAAAGTTTTCATAGTTGTTACTTTGTTCATTTTGAGATAATTTCTGGTCATCCTGTGTGATCACATCTTATGGATCCGACTGGCATTCCTGATGGGAGAGTGTGTTTCTTGTGTATGTACTAGATGAGGTCACATGAATTCAGCACCTTTTGTTACTTTTTAAAGAGTTTATGTTCGGAGTATGACTATGTTAAAATCTATGTGGCATGTTGCTCCCTGGGTTATGGATGATAAGTGGGTTAGGGTCAGTAGCATATTTGTCTCCTGCTCTGCACTTGAGTTTTCTCCCTAATACGCAGTTGCTGATTGTTTAAAATGAAAAAATAATGGTGTTGCCTTCAACTTATCTGGCATAATCAGCCAGTCTCTGATGCATTGAAAGGCCAAATCAGTTTAATTCCTCAAGTCACAGTGTTGTCCATCGACTTGTAGTGTCAGTCACATTCAACATGATGCAAAAGTATTCTTCATTAATCCCTCCAGACATACAAGAACTAATACTTACCAGCATCCAAAGACCAACTGTTGAACAATGAAAATGCATTTCAGGTTCAGATCCCTCCTCAGCTGGACGGTGTTGTCCATCGACTACCATGCATCAGTCCAGACCAATCCCATAATGCACTGTGAAGTGCATTTCATGTTCAAAACCCTCCACATCCACTGGTGTAGTCCATCAATTCATATGACATCAGTTCAGCCCCAATCTGTGATGCACTGTAAAGTATTCTTCAGGTTCAAATCCCTCCACAGCCACTTGTATGATCTGTCTCCTTATCATGTGTCAGTCGAGCCCCAAACTGTAGTGAACAGTGAAGTGCATTTCAGGTTCAGATCCCTCTACAGCTGACAGTGTTGTCCATCGACTTACTATGTATCAGTCCAGACCAATCCCATAATGCACTGTGAAGTGCATTTGATGTTCAAAACCCTCCACATCCACTGGTGTAGAACATCAGTTCATATGACATAAGTTCAGCCCCAATCTCTGATGCACTGTAAAGTATTCTTCAGGCTCAAATCCTTCCACAGCCACTTGTAAAATCTCAGGCTCAAATCCCTCCACAGCCACTTGTAAAATCTATCTCCTTATTATGCATCCATCGAGCTCCAAACTGTAGTGAACAGTGAAGTGCATTTCAGGTTCAAATCCCTCCACAGCCAATGGTGTTGTCCATTGACTGATCTGGTGTCAGTCCAGCCCCAACCTCTGCTGCACTGTAAAGTGCTGTTCAGGTTCAAATCCCACCAGAGTCACTGATTTAGTCTATCTGTTCATCAGTCTTCAGTCCAACCTTTATCTCTGATACTCTGTGATGTGCATTACTGATATGGATCCCTCCTCAGTCACCATGGTGTAGTCCATTGTGCACATCAAGATTTATTCCAACACTACCCTCAGATGCACTGTAATGTTCTATTCAAGTTCGAATCACTCTGCAACCACTTTAGTCCTTTGTGCTCATAATGCTTCAGACCATCCCTTACCTCTGATGCACTGTGATGTGATCAGTGCCAGTGTATGACTTATACAGTCCATTCAGATGAAACATAGCACACAGTACACAAGTGCACCAAAGAGCATCACTCCATGGTGCAGGCATACCCACACTCCTTCCCACCCACACAGTGTGCCACACTAAATGTTGCAACATATCACATGTGTATGCAGGCAAACCATGTGACACAGCACAGTACACAATCTTTACAGGTGCCCATGTCATCACCCTGTATGTGTAACCACAATGTTTCTGCATGGCATACAGAACACCATTACAGGTGCAGAGTGGCTCCCACCTGCTTCTCTACAACTAGTATACCCAAGGAAATGGGTGCCAATGCATGACACAGAATAACTGCAGTGCCTATGAGCATCATTCCTTGGTACAGGCACACCCACCCCCTTCCCCATGACACAGTATACCCCAAATTACCAGTGCCTTTTCAGCAATTTCATCATCCTATACGTATATACCCATAATGTATCTACAGCATCTGTTAGCACCATTATTACATGCATACAGCCCCTCTCATTTCCCCAGAACATATGAAGTGCATCTGAGCCTGTATTATGAATGCAGACCCCCCACCACTAACATACAGTGCTTCATCATACAGTCATTCCCTCACTTTAAACCATCCCATAATACAACCCCCAAAAAATAAACTATGCCAGGAAATTAAATAATACACAGATTTATGTAACATGATATTTACTGAAAGACTGTGAACCTTTACATGAATAATGTCATGCTTCATTTACAGTATGATAAAGCAAACAGCACAAATAAAATACAGTTTCCTATACTTATTATGGGATTTTATTACAAAAAATAAAATAAAATAGTTTATTTCAATGAAATTACACATTTTAACTACAGCACATATGTAATTAATCATAGAGAGACCTCCAGCACTAACAAATGTATCCATTTCCTGTGTCAGCTCACTGACCTACACTGGAAGTGTTCTTTCTATTTACATCACTTGACCTCACAAAGCACTTCCTTCCTGCATCACTTCCTGATATGTACTTCTAAGGTAATGTGTAAATATGTTCTTACTAAGCTAGGGGAAAAACAAAAAAAATGATAATCAGATTCATAAATTAAAATCAGTGGGTAAGAAGAATTAAAGACTGCAAAAAGTTCAACCAGTGGAATGGAACAAAAAACTCAAACTGTAATAACAAGAGATTGAGATATTGATTTCTGACTAAAAAAATGGTAAAAAAACTTGCAAAATTTATATTTAGACAATGACAGATATTTATTGTATATTTTTAACAATTGTAATCAACAGTTTTACAGAAATTTAATATTTTTGCATGACTAAGTAAACAGAGCATAATTATATTTAGATAACATCATCAGAATTTATTAAAATATGAAAACAACCTTACACAACATTAAATTCAGTTAAACAGACATTACCAAACCTCACTCAATTTCAAAAACCTTTTGTCCTGAAAAACTTTTCTTTTTACAGTTTTCAAATTGGATGTATGGTTTTAAGATATGTACGTTTAAGCACTGTGTGTTTGTATGAATGCTGCAGATCTAAAACCCCTTCAGGCACACAGGTGTTCTAGCAGCAGGCAGAGGGTACCTGAACATTCTAAGTGACAACAGGATAGAATGAGTTAAATTACTATTTAGTGCAGAGCAAAGGTTTGGAAGGGGGTTGTAGCAGATCCCTATTTAGAGTCAGCTCACGTCTGTCCTGATTTATTTATTTATATCACCCATTGTAGCTGATTATAGAACATTTCATTGTAAATCACATTTTTCAGAGCTTAATTTAGATTGCTAATTAGTATGGAGTAAAGGTGGTAGGGGATTACAGCTGAAGCCTCTCTAAGGTTACTCAGTTTATTCAGTTCAGGAAGACAATAGAAGGCTGCTAATCCTTCAGGTCTGTCTCCCACTTCTAGCCGGTACATTATTTTACTCTAGATGAGAATATTAACAACCTAACAAGTTCTCTCTGGAATTTTCTGAAATATGTTATATTGACCAAATATTGTGGAAGCATGTTCCAGATTCAAGATGCCCTAATAGTAAAATTATTATTCCTTTTCTTACAGTAGTATAAGCTCTTGATAACATGAGTCGTTAATTATGTGATCTCAGATTGAATGATCTTTCACAAAAGGTAATACCACACTGGGACATGAGTTCAGGATTCTGGAATATAATAAAAAGCAACAATATGTCACCCCTCAGTCTTCTATCCTCCAAGCTGAAGAAACCAATTTCCCTCAATCTTTCCTTGTATGTTATATTTTTGAGTCTTGGGATCAATTTACTTATACATCTTTGGACACCCTCAACTAGCTTTATGTCAACTTTCAGAAATGGAGGCCAGAAGTGAGAAACGAAATCCAAGTGGGGTCTAATGTATTTTCTGTAGTGAGATAATATACATTGTTCACCCCTGGAAATGAAAGATTTTTTAATAGTTCTTAACAGACCATCCACGATTTGTGTGACCTGCTTGCACTGATTTGATGATGAAAATGTGTCATTTACAACAACCCCCAAATCACACTCATTTATAACAGATTTTAATGGGATGTTGTTTAGAGTATACATATTTAAAGGGTTGTTCTTCCCCCAAATATAAAACTGTACATTTAACATGATTAAATTTCATTTTGTTTATGTTTGCCCACATTTCAATCTGCTGCAGGTCATGCACTAGTGATTGATCTTGGGTGACATCACTATTTGCCATTTTACTTAGTATCATCAGCGAATCTGATTATATTTTTTTGATATTAAGGTGCATGTCACCAATAAACAACCCAAATAGTGTTGTTCCAAGCACTGAACCCTGCAGAATGCTACTAGCCACTAATCCTTCCTCCGAATAATGGCCGCTAATCCTCACATGCTGTTTTTTATCAGATAGTCAATTTCTAACCCATCTTACCAGATATATTCTAATTCCCATATTAACAAGTTTTTCTATAGAATAATGTTTCTCTGTATTCTATTTTATGTTTAGGCTGACAGATGCCTGGAAGTAACCCCAGTCCCCTAAGGACCTCTGATACCCCCAGTTGGAGCACTGAAGCCTTGACTCTCCATACACCAAGCCTGTCATAAAGTTGTCATACTGGTGAGTGTGTTTTTCCATATTTTAAATGTTGAAATTGCAAGATGTCGGGTTGTAAGTGTAACCAACAACCTTCACTTGTTATGTTTCCCATTCTGTTTCTCCTGTTTTTTTCTGTAAACTGGAAAAGTAATAAACAACTTAACTGTAAAAAAAAAATGCATTTTTCCACTGGTTCTTTGTAGGGGACCATATTGAATGCCTTGCTGAACTCCAGGAGAATAACATCTACTGGGATACCAGAATCAAGGCTCCTACTAACTTTTTCATAGAAAGTAACTAAGTTAGTTGTGCATGAATGACCTTTTGTGAAGCCATACTATGTCCAGACATCCCATATAGTGAGTTTCTGCCCCAAAATGGGTTTTAATTAGTCTTTCTAATATTTTGCTGACTAAAGATATAAAACTAATAGATTGATAATTAGCCACACTACTTCTGTTACCCTTTTGTAAAGTGGAACAACCACAGCATTCCTCCAATCACAAGGGGAATCACTGATCTTCAGAGATTTGCTAAAAAGGGTAGTATAGGGGTGACACAAAATGCTGTGGGGGTCCTTAAGAAGCCTAGGATGTATATCATTAGGACTGGGAGAGGTATTGGTTTTAACTAAACTCAGTACATTCTCAACCTTATATAATGAAAGATACATTGTTTCACCAAAAAGTTAATTATTATCCAAGTCACATTTCCCCTTTTGACCAAAAACTGGACAAAAATATACATTAAATAAGTTAGCTAATTCCACAGGATCTTCTTTAGTAATCCCATTTTCCATCGATGAACTTATTGCCCTAGAGTAGTTTATTTTTTTTTGCTGTTTATGTAATTATAAAATGACTTGGATTGTATTTTGAATGTACAGTCCTGAACTCTGCCTTTTTCTTTTCTCTCTTTATCATAGACTTCACCACCAGTTCATATCTGTATTTTTGTCTCTTAATGTTGGATAGATCTTTCTTAAAGTATGCATATGCCTTTTTCTCACTCATGATTTGTTTCTTAATAGCAGAGGTATGCCAGACTGGCATTTCCCATTGTTATTATACTTTTTCTTGAGGGGGACATGTGTTATTTCCTTCTGGATCATGTCCCTTAAGAGTAACCAACTATCTTCCACAGACAACATTGACATATAATTCCCAGTCAAAGGAGTTTAGGTGGTCATGATTGTCATTGAAGTTGGCTTTTAAAAAATCCCTGAATGTGGTATTACCTACATATCTTATTGTACAACCCAGAAAGAAGACTGATATTGTATTATGGTCACTATTGCCAAGGGGTTCCAGCACTGATGTCTTTGTTATATCCAAATCAAAGTTAGTAATTACAAGGTCCAGAATGTTGATACCTGTTTTGAGTATATTGACTAATTGATTAATCCCATTGTCCAACAATACATTGCTGAACTCATTCTCAAGTGTAGAAGAATCAATTAGAGAGTTCCAGTTAATCCCAGGTAAATTAAAGTTCCAATTAATAGTTATGTCACCCAGGCAAGATGCTGCTTTTATTTCTCTCATTTGGTTATCATTATATCCTATATAACTCTTTGGAGGCCTATAGCAGTTCCTTATAATCAGTTTCAACTTGCTTTTGAGTTGTAATTGGATCTAAATACTCTCGATTGAAACTGAGGTGTTTACAATTTGTATTTGTTTATAGTAAAGATAATTTTTGACATAAAAACAAACTCCTCCCCCTTTCTTATCATCTCTGTTTTTATAAAAAAGATAGAACCCAGGTATTTCACACATCCAACAACGTGACAAGTCCTACCATGTTTCTGATGTTGACACAATATCAAAATTATCTCTGTGAAGAATTAGCTCACATTTGTCCTGGTTTAGTTATTTAAATTACCAGTTGTAGCTAGTTATAGATCAGTTCTATTTAATTCACATGTTTAGAGTTTATCTGAATTTCAGATTAGTACAGCATAAATGGTTGGATGGGGATCACAGCTGATTCCTGTCTAGGGTCAGCTAATGACTGTATTGAGCATCAGTGGAACAGGAGGAGGAGGAGGAAGGTGAGACAGGGGCATTTGGGGATTATTGTAGATAGTCCTAATTAGGTTAAGTACAAAGATATTTACCTAGCAGTTAGGTGAAGCTATGACTAGGAGTATGCAGGGAAATGGGAACATGTATAGGTATTGGGATGGGGGAGCAGGGTGGTTGGCTGTAATAATTTTGGAGTAACAGTCTTTCTGGGGACAATGTGGAGTACAGGTGGATGTCCAGTGTGTAGAAGCCTGGATAAGCTAAGGGTAAAAAACAAGTCAGCTCAGATGGGAGCTGGGAGTGATGCAGTGGAGAGTCAGAGAAGCAGATAAACGGAGAGAAGGGCACAAGAGATTTATATAGAGGAAAAATGGTCTCTGACAGGAAAATGGTGCTTGTAGGATCACCCAGTATTGGGGACACCTCTTCCTCAGAAGGCCAGGGAGCCATGGGATGGTGAATGGCAAGTGGTAGGGGAAAGAATAGGACTGCATGGGTGGTATCAGGAGTGGGAACTTTTGATGGGGTGTATTTCATGAATAGATCTGAAGCACTATCTGGAAAAGGGGAGGGACAATAGGATGTGGGGTAAAAGAGCAAGTTAAAACAATGAGATCAGGGATTGAAAGACATGAGAAGGAGGGTGAGACTATGCAAGGTACAGAAGGTGGGTTGGGAATAAGACTCAGACAAAGAGGAGAAGAGAGTAAGGGGGGAGAGGCTAGAGTAGGTGGAAGTGAGAGTAAAATGGAGGCATGCATACTTAATCAGAAAGGGAAAGGCATACAGGGGAATAGAGACATAATAAGAGGAATGGGTAGAGGCAGTGGTGGGACATTATCCAGGGAATAGGGGAAACAATTAGGTGTGTGAACAACTAGTAGCGGAATCAAGGAGGGAAGAAAGGGAGACATGAATGGAGGGGAAGGGAAGGTAGTAATCCTAGGGGACTCTATAATTAAGGGAATTCAATGGGGATTGAAGGGGTACTAGAATGCAAGAATGATGGTGATCTGCATGCCTGGGATGATATCAAGGAAAGTGAGTCCAAAAACAGGAGAAATGATAAGAGGGTGGGGGGAGCCATTCATAGTTATACACCGAGGTACCAATGATCTAGCTGAGGAGGAGGTAGAAGTAGTAAAAGGTAGATTCAGGGCACTAGGGAGCACCTTCAGAGAGATAGCTAGATGACTGGCATTCTCATAAGTGTTACCAGTGTCAAGGGCCAGTGTGGTCTGGAAGAAAAGGGTAGAGGATTTCAATGTCTGGCTAAGAGAATGGTGCAAGGAGGAAGGGTTCATATGTATTGGAGTCTGGTGGAATACCTGGTCAGATAAAGCACTTTATGCACCAGACAGATTATACCTCAGCAGAGAGGGCTTGAGGGTACTCAGGGATAAGCTGCGGGGGGGGGGAAGGTATATAAGAAAAAATTACTCACCTTAGTAATGTTGTTTCTTCTAATGGAGTCTTGCTATATTATGACAATTGCAATTTGTCCCAGCCTTAGAACTGCTTCGAGGTGAAAGAGTTAACTTCCATGCCATGCATGGAACTTGAGCAGAAACTAGTTAGAAAAGCTCTGTCTGGATAATTTCAAACTGAAACTGTCAGATCTTTGAGCAAAACTCACTAAGGTTCTGTGTGAAGCTGTAACCTACACTAGCCAACTGGCTACTTAAATATTAACACATTTTCCTGGTCCCAACACCAAGACTCAAGTCAGGGGACCAGAAAATAAGATAAGATAAAATAAAACACAACACCCAAACACCCCAAAAGGAAGGGGTGGAAAACACAAGATGGGCATCAATAAGTGCCAACACTGGACTGCCCACCCCATCCCTAAAGTAGAAGTTCTGAGAGGGGCAGGCTGGGAGGGGTCATAATATAGCAAGACTCCATTAGAAGAAACAACATTACTAAGGTGAGTAATTTTTTCTTCAAACAACATGAAGTCTTGCTATATTATGACAATTGCAGACTACACAGCAGTACCTCCATGGAGGAGGGACAGAACCTACTTAGGAAATAGGCTCTGAAGCACAGCTGTGCTAAATCGAGCATCCCTCCTGGCCTGAATGTCCAAGGAGTAATGCTTAGTGAAAGTATGTACTGTTTTCCAAGTAGCTGCTTGACATATCTCTAAGATAGGGATGTCCCTGGCCGCAGCTAGGGACGCAGCTGTACCTCTGGTAGAGTGAGCCCTCAGGCCTGAAGGGGGAACCTTACCCAGTTTTTGATAGCAAAATTGGATGCAAGAGACAATCCACCTAGCAATGGATCTCTTAGTGGCAGGTTTCCCTTTCCCAACCTCACCATAAGTGAGAAAGAGTTGGAGAGAGTCAAATCTGTGACCCTTGGTACACTCTATGTAGTAACTAAGGGCCCTCTTAACATCTAAGCTGTGCAGCCTCCTCTCACCAGAGGAAGAATGGTCAGTGAAGAACACTGGAAGAGAAATAGATTGATTAAGGTGGAAATCTGAAACCACCTTAGGCAAAAACTTCCTGTTAGTCCTGAGGACTACCTTATCCCTGAGAAGGAAATAAAGTCAGTCTCCACTGACAAAGCTTGCAACTCACTTATGCACCTGGCAGAAGTGATGGCTACTAGAAACACAGTTTTCCAAGTCAGTACTTAAGCTCTGCGAAGACAGAGGTTCAAAGGTTGCATCAGCTGAGCAATGCAAACATTAAGATCCCAGGCAGAGGCAGGGTCCCTGAATGGTGGATTGGTATGAAGCAATCCCTGAAAAACTTGGAAAATACAGGGTGAGCAGAGAGAGAAGAGGGCTTCCTGTTGAAATAAGAGCAGAGACAGCTGCCAAATGCACTTTCAGGTAGCTGGTCTCAGTCCAAAGAATTAAGATGGACCATATAGTCCAAAACAGTTGGCAAATCAGCAGATTCTGGGGAAATATGCTTCCCAGAGCACCATATGGAAAACCTTTTCCATTTAGAGTTATAAGTAGCCCTAGTGGAAGGCTTCCTAGAAGCTTTCAAAATTTCGAGAACACCTTGAGGAAGGTGTAGGTCAGCAAACTCTAACTCCTCAAGAGCCAGGCCTTGAGGTTGAGGGATTTGAGATTCGGATACCAAACTCTCCCCTGGGCACAGGTTAACAAATTGTGGTTCCTGGGGAGACACAGGGGAAGATGGACTGCTAAGGACAGAAGGAGTGAGTACCAGGGCTGTCTGGCCCAATCTGGAGCAATCAGAATCATCTTGCAGGGCTGAGATCTGATTTTGACTAGCACCTTGAACAGGAGAGGGAAGGGGGGAAGGCATAGAGAAACTACCCTTCCCAATCGAGGAGGAAGGCATCCAGGGGGACTGAGCCCAACACTGGGGCCTGCAACAAAAAAGTGGAAGTTGATGATTGTCTGGGGCTGCAAAAAGATCTATCTGAGGGGTGCCCCACCTGGCAAAAACTATCCCCAGTACTCGGGGATCCAGTGACCATTCGTGATGGCCCTGGGAAATCCTGCTGAGAGCATCTGCCAGGACATTGTCCTTGCCTGGGAGGTGAACTGCTATGAGGGAGGTGTTCAGGGAATAAGCCAGAGACCACAACTTCATTGCCTTGGTGCACAAGGCCGAAGACCGAGTGCCCCCTTGTTTGTTGATGTACCACATTGTAGTGGTGTTGTCTGTTCTGACCTGTACCACTTTGTTCTGAACAGATGCATAAAAACCTGAAGTGCTAGAAAAACAGCTCTGAGTTTCAACAGATTGATGTGGAGCAGAGATTCCTGAGGGGACCACAATCCCTGGGTGGAGAGGTCGCCCATGTGAGCTCCCCATCCCAAAAGGGACGCATCTGTAGAAAGGGTCAAGGAGTGAGATAGAGGGATGAAAGGAACCCCTTGTCTCAGATTGCTCTGATCCTGCCACCACTGAAGGGCCTGGATCAGGGTTCGAGTTACTGGGATCAACTTGGATAGGGGATCTCTTCTTTAAGACCAAAAGGCTCTCAAATAGAACTGAATGTCCCTCATCTGAAATCTTGCTCCTTGCACTATGGCTGTGGAAGCAGCCATGTGTTCTAGGAGCTGTAGAAAATGCCTTGCTGGTCGAGAGACCTGCAGGGTGAAGGAGGAGGCCAGGGCCACCAGGGTCCTTACCCTTTCTAAGGGAAGGAAGGCCTGTTTGCTTTGTGTCCAGTTCTGCACCTATGAAGGTGAGTACTGGACAGGTTCTAAACTGACTTTGGAAGATTGAGAAGAAAGCCTGGAGGTAAGCAGCTGCTGGGTAACCTGCAGGTGTGATTTGACCTGGTCTGGAGACTGACCCACAATGAGCCAGTCGTCTAGGTAGGGAAAGATGGCAATATTTTGCCTTCTTAAATGAGCAACTGCTACATGGGCATTTTGTGAATACCCTTGGGGCAGAGGTGAGCTGAAGGGCATTGCTCTGAACTGATAATGGCCTGAGGCGAGTTCGAATCTGAGGTACTTTCGTGGAGCTCTGATAAGAACATGAAGTAGGCATCCTTGAGGTCCAGGAAGCTAGCCAGTCCCCTGTCCTTAGGGAGGTAAAATCATTCCCAGAGTCACCATTTTGAATTTTGGTTTTAAAGAGGTGCTTGTTCAGATATCTTAGGTCCAGGATGGGCCGCCATTCTCCTGTCTTTTTTGGGGTAAGGAAGTACCTGGAGTACAGTCCCTTGCCCTGGTGTAGGGGAGAAACCCTTTCTACAGCTCTGAAAGCCAGGAAAGTTGAGACTTCTGTTTCCAAAGCAAGAGTCTCTAGAGGATTTGCAGGTGGAAAAGATCTGATTCTCATCTTTGGAAATTTTTTGAAGCTGAGAACCAGACCCTGGCTTACTACTTCCAGGACCCACTTTTCTGAAGTTAAAGACTCCCAGTCCTGGACGAAGTAAGCCAGCCTGCCCCCTACAGGTAATGGAGAATCAGCCCTGGGCATCCCATCAGGGTGCCTGTTTGGCAGGGGCTTTAGGCTGAGGGGTGGGAGCAGGCCTGATCATACCCCATCTGCCTCTCCCTCTGAAGAACCCCCTCTGAACGTAAGCTGAAGAGGAGGCCTGGGTTTGGTAAAAAGGTCTGTGAAAAGGCCTGCCTCTACCCCTGGGGGGCTGCCTCTGAGGAGTGGCTTGCCGTTCCTTGGCTTGTGCACTCCTATAAGTGGTTCTATGTTCATCCATTTTCTTCATATAATTCTCTGTCTGCTCCCCAAACAGAGAATTTCCCACCACAGGAAAATCCATGGCCTTAGCCTGGGTATCCTGTGACAGACTAGTACACCTGAGCCAAGCCAATCTACGAAAAGCCACAGATGTAGCCATGACTCTAGAGGATACATCATTAGAATCCACTGCAGCATGGAATTGCACCTTAGATGCCTCAATACCATCAGCAGCCACCTGTTCCAGCTCCTTGGTAAGCTGGCCAGGGGCCTGTTTGGCTAAAGCCATGACAATATCCCATCTAGATTTCTGGTATCTTGCAACATAGGCCATATAATTTGCCTGTCTGAGTCCCAAGGACGCTGCCATGTATTGTTTTTTAGCCATGGCATCAATCTTCCTGGAGTCCTTGTCAGGAGGATGTGAAGCCAGGGGAATATTAGCCTTATCACAGGCTGCAGCCTGAACTACCCCAACATGGCTGCATTGCTGTGAAAGAAATTCTGTATCAGGACCTGACAAGGTGTACCTCCTGTCCATCTTTTTATCCACAGGAGGCACAGAATTAGGAGCTTTTAAAATTTTTATTGTTTGTTTCCTGAAGGATTTATGTAAAGGAATAGACAATCTCCTGGACTCTGGGATATCCATCATCTCCACAAAGTCAGGCTCCTCTTGCTCATCCACAGCTTCCTCCAAAGGGAGCTGGAGGGTTTCAGCAACTTTTTTATAAAACAGAAAATGAGAAGGGGACTCAGAAAGCCTAGGGGGAGACTCTCCTAAAGGTCTGTCTGGGGAGATGTCCGGTTCAATGGGCACATCCAGACTTTCAAAATCACATTCACACTGTTCATAATCATCCTCCCCCTCCTCTGGTTCATAAAACTCCTCTATATCATATTCTTGAACTGGTGGAACTGGCCGAACCAACCTTTTGCCAGATAGTGGCGGTTCAGACGGAACCGGGGAAAGCGACCGGACAATTTGGATTGCTTTGGCTATCTCTGCAGCAGTTGGAGAAGGAATTTTGGACTCCACACCTGCTGATTTTCTAGTTCTCTTTGCTGGAACTGGCTCCTCTGAGTCAACACCGTTTGCCGAGGAAGTCTCGCCCTGGTCAGAGGGCACTCCTCAGTTCGGTTGGCACCGAACCCGGGCTGCCATCGGTCAGCGGACTTTTAGCCTCTTGTTCCTGAGCTACAACTCTCTTATCTAGGGTAGCTGCAGGAAATTCTTGCAAATCTGGCAGTCTGCATTGGGTGGTCAACCCCAGACAATAAACACATGTGGTGTGTGGGTCAGCCTTGGCAAAGGCTTCCCCACAGAACACTACAGTGTTAAACCCAGTGGGCCAGTTTTCTTTTGGGTTTCTCAGACATAATGCCAGCCTAACCAAAACTGCCCTTTTCCAGCAAATGCCAGGCAAGACACCCTTATCGGTTCCCAACCGTGTCACGGGTCATGGAAATCGTAATGAAATCCATTTTTTTTTAGAACCGATAAAAACCGGGAACCGCACTCTAAATAGCTTTAAATGAATTTAGAAAAAAGTTTTAAAATAACCTGATCGGTTCAAACCGAACCGATAAACATTTACAAGTTCCACACAGAAATAAACCTGTCTATTACTTACAATACCACAGACAGAGCTTGAACTGATCGGTTTGCGGTTAAAATAATTATAATCGCGGTTGAATTTAACCGAGAAAAAACACATTTAAACGAAATGAACCGAGCAGTAGGAGGAATCTCCGGGCGACTGTTCAGTGAGGCAGAGTAAAGAATCTGACAGTTTCAGTTTGAAATTATCCAGACAGAGCTTTTCTAACCGAACTCGAGCTCTAAGTTCCATGCATGGCATGGAAGTTAACTCTTTCACCTCCAGAGCAGTTCTAAGGCTGGGACAAACTGCAATTGTCATAATATAGCAAGACTTCATGTTGTTTGAACACATAAACTAAATTTAAACTTCTTGGGGTGCAGGTGGGCATCAGGCCCAAAGACTCCAGGAGGAGGAGGACAACAGTTCTACCCCCTCATAATAGCAGAAGGGGTGTGGAGGGTGGAGTGGGAGCAAAGCATTCAGAAATGGGAGGGAGAAGTGAATGCACAAAGGGGAGTATAGTGAAAGGAAGTAGTAGGGTAAAGGAAGGGGGTTCAGCTTCCAGGTTGAATCTGGTTGAATTCTCTAACTGGGTGATCAAAACAGTGGATGGGGTCAAGCAGTGGACATCCTCTACCAAGATTTTAGTAAAACCTTTGATTCTGTACCCCACAAAAGGCTGATTAGGAAATTGGCAGATTTAGGGGATGGAGAGATGATGATAAAATGGGTGAAAAATTGGCTGGGGAGCAGAACACAGAAGGTATCAGTGGGGGTAAATTATTTAACACTAGAATAGTCATGAGTGGGGTTCCACGGGGCTTGGTGCTAGGGTGGATGTTGTTCAATGTCTTTACTGATGATGTTGGGATGGCATTAAGGGCAAAATGTGCCTTTTCATGGATGACACCAAGCTCTGTGGGAGGGTGGAGCTGGCTGAAGAGATACAGGACTTAAAAAAGGATCTGAAAAAGCTTGAGAGGTGGTCAGGAATTCAGCAACTTAGATTCAATGCCAAAAAATGCAAGGTTATGCATTTGAGAGCCAAGAATTCCAGGACGGAGTACTGCCTGGGAGGAATATGGTTATCTGTAACAGAAGAGGATAAGGATCTAGGTGTGATAACTAGTGACCAAAAGTACACTGGGCAGTGCAGGAGAACAACAGCCAAGGTGAGCAAGATGTTGGGGTGCATTGCTAGGGGAATTAGCAGTAGGTGAAAGAAGGTCATACTGCCCTTGTATATGTCACTGGTGAGGCCACATATAGAGTACAGACTACAGTTCTGGCACCCTTACCTTAAAAAAGACATTATCCTGCTGGAAAAAGTACAGAGGAGGGCAACAAAGATGATTGTGGGTCAGCAAAGAAAAAGCCTATGAGGAGAGGTTGGGAGACCTGAACATGAACTCACTGGAGGAGAGGAGGGAGAGAGTGGACATGATAGAGACTTTTAAATATTTAAAATGAATAAATAGGGTGGATAAGGAGGCTCTCTTTAGGCTAAGTGGCAACCATAATACAAGAGGACACTGTCTTAAATTGGATGGTGGAAAGTTAGAAGGAAACCTAGAAGGCACCTCACTAAGAGGGTGGCGGACAGTTTGAATGCATTGCCGGAAGAGGTGGTCTCATTGACAATGGTGGGCAGCTTCAAAAAAGGGGTGGGATAGACATAAGAGGAAAGTAAAGGTCATGAGAGGGGTGGATGAAAAGGTTGGGAGGACTGGGGAGCAGGGCAGGGTCAGTAGCTCAAGCTATGGATCCTACAATTATTAGCATACTAGATAGACCTACTGGCCTTTTTCTGCTGGCTAATTCATGTTTGTATATGAAATTTAGCCCCCTTCTACAGCTCTTGTGGGATGTTGTTGGGGACATATTCAAGGAAATCATAGTTAGAAAATCCCATGGGAGACAGAGTAAAAGTATGCAAAACCCTTCCTGTAAGGAGACGTCACCGCTAAAAAACCTAAAGCCTCATTTCCCTGCTTTTGTCACTGTGGCATTCACCCTAACTGATGCATTAATGAAGTTGTTTGCTAAGAATTTCCTTTCTTTTTCAGATAGTAGAATTGTATCCTCATTTTACTGTGGGAGCGCAGGGTCTGAAGCCCTCCATCCAGATAGTATAACAGTATCCATATGTCACAGGGGATGCACAGGGTCCTTTGGACCCATTGCTCCCATCCCTCCATCCAGACAGTACAACAGTGTCCATATGCGCTCCCATCCCTCCATCCAGATAGTACAACAGTGTCCATATGTCACGGTGGGTGTGCAGGGTCCTTTGGATCCTGCACTCCCATCCCTCCATTGAGATAGTATAACAGTGTCCATATGTCACAGTGGGAGTGCAGGGTCTGATGTACATATGTATGTAGTTGTGGATACACAGGGGTCTCTGGCCCCTGCACTTCCACATATTAAATTATGAGCAGGCATAGCGAAATTGCAACAAATAGACATAACTGTGCCATCTTAAATAATTGTCAACCCAACTGTTTAACATAACCTTCCTATCACCTCACCATATGTACCCAATACAGAAGACTGTCATATACCTATTGAAATGTAATTCCGTACAACCGTAACGTTGTTTTTTCACTACAGGTGCAGAAAAACATTTTGGACAGGATTTGAAAAATGACAGCTGTACTATTCATGAGGTGGTGTGTAAAAATGGTAATGTTAAAAATCTGGAGTGAAAATATAACAAAATGGCGAAGTTACAACCATGCGTAGAAACTGCACAAAGCATACTCATAACAAGGTCATTTGGGGGAATTTTTTCACCAAATTTTCTACATTGGCTGTTTGGGACCTTCCCTCATGAACAGTGATTTTGTTAATCAGTCCCAAAAGTTGATTTCGCACAGCGACCACACCATTTATTTTATTTTATTTATTTATTTATTGCAATTGTGTCATCAGGAAAGGCACACTAGCAACAACATGCTCGTCTCCCAGTGTGACCGGGTACACATGGATATGATAACATGCAGATTATCAAGTGAACAGTTAACAGAAGCAAATAAAAGCAGCATAAGGATACACAATTACATGAATATTCAAGCAGCGCACATTGAATGCTTAGGATGTTATAGTATCAAATAATTTTTGTGACAAGAAGCAGCAGACAAGGTAAATTAGCACAGTAGTAACAGCTGTAAACAACAGAGGATATATATCACGGTTATACGCAGTACATAGGGCAAAATAGGCCCAGGTCATAAGTGCAAGGTTATGGTTATGTGCCAGCTTCTATAGCAAGGCTAAGGCCGCTGGTCAGGCATTGGGGAGGGGATAGTGGGGCATGGCAGGTTCAGGGACAGGAGCAATTTGTAGTAAGGAAGTTTGCTAGGGTGGTAGACAGAGAGTAGGAAGAGGAGGAGTGCCGAATTTGTGGTGGGAGGGCATTCCAGAGCTTGGGTAGCCAGTGTGAGAAGGCAGCTTGACTGGCAGAGGTCTTCTGCCAAGGGACTGAAAGTTGGCAGGGGTCACTGGATCTAAGATGATAGGAGGGGGGTGGGGCATCTGTGAGCATGGTGGCAAGGTAGGAGGGGATGGATCTGAGCCATAGGTTAGAGACAAATTTAGCACAGTGAGAGACGCAGCAGTTTTCGAGGGACGGTAGTGCTAAGGCTCGGTAGAGGTCGCAGTGGTGGGTGAGGGGAGAGGCATCGATAGCAAAGCAACAGAAGGCATTATAAAGTGTGTCCAGTTTAGATAGCGTGGACTTAGGGGCTGCACTGTATACAATGTTGCAGAAGTCGATGGAGGGCAATATCATCTTCAGGCCAGTTCATGTCAGACTCAGGGAAGGAAGCTGCTAAGATTCCTATACAGTGCACTGAGCATGGGGCATAGTTTTTTTGAGATAGCATCGATGTGGTCAGAGAAGGAGAGATGGCTGTCAAGCCAGACCCCCAAGTAACAGAACAAGGAGACATCTTCAAGTTTTTGGCCATCCAGAGTGGCGAAGTAGGGAAGGGAGGGGAGTCTGGCCAGGTGTTGTCGTGTGTCGAAGGTCATAGTGACAGTTTTTTTTTTGCATTTAAGGAGAGCTGGTGCGAGCTAAGCCATTGCTGTACCTTGTTGAAGTCAGCTTGGAGGTTTGATTGTACCACATTGGGGCGGAACCTGAGTGGTAGAGTACAGTATCATCTGCATACATGTGGACTGAGGAAGTAGAGCTGATGAGTGGCAGGTCATTTAGGAATATAGAGAACAGAATGGGACCAAGAACTGACCCCTGTGGGACGCCGGTAGTTAAGGGAAGGGGGGGTGGAGATCACATTTGAGACTCTAACGGACTGTGTTCTATCAGAGAGGTATGATCTGAACCAGTTTGTGGCTGCAACAGAGTGGCCTGATTCAGTGAGACTCAAGAGCAATATGGGGTGGGAGACAGTGTCGAAGGCTTTTGCAAGGTCGACAAAAATGGCTGAGGTGATTAGTCCACTGTCCATGCCTGTCAGAATAGTGTGTGTAAGCCTTATCAGGGAGGAGGTGGTGGAGTGTCCCTTCCTGAAGCCAGACTGGAATGGCGTGAAGAATTTGGAGTCAGTGAGGAAGGAAGTAAGCTGGGTGAGCACAAGGTGCTCTTGTAGTTTTGCTAAGGCTGGGAGGAGTGAGATAGGGCGGTAGTTAGAGGGGAAGGCAGGGGCACCTCCTTTTGTCAGAGGGATGACAATGGTGTGCTTCCATGCATGGGGATGGCAGTGGCAACAAAGGATTGGTTTAGGAGTTTGGCAAGTGGAGTTGCTATAGTGGGGGCTGAGAGGTATAGATGTTTGGGGTCTAATCCATCTGGGGATTTGCCTTTTGAAGGGTTGAGAGAAAGTAATGCATCTAGAGCCTCAGTTGCAGAGATGTCTTTGAAGAAAAAGGAGCGAGGCCTAGTCTGGGTCTTTATGTCTGTAGGCGGTACGAGAGGTATAGTGTTGGGCAGGGAAGAGAGGAGGGTGGCAGCCATTCTTCCCCACAGGTGCAAAAACACATTCTGGGCAGGATGTGCAAAATGACAGCTGTACTGTTCATAAGGAGGTGTGAAAAAATGGCAATACAGGAAATCTGAAGTGAAAATAATAAAAATTGTCACAGTGTGAGGTCACGTAGAAACTGCACAACGCATGTAGCAATGTGCCATCATTTTGGGAATTTTTCACCAGATTTGCAACATGGCTATTTAGGACCTCACCTCATGAACAGTGGCACTCATTTCATCATTGGTCCCAAAAGGTGATTCTGAGCAGCGACTGCAAAATCACCTTTTGGGACCAAGCAATAAAATGACAGTGACTTTGTTCACAAGGTGGGGTCCCAAGAACCCCATGTTGAAAATTTGGTGCAAAAGTTTAAAATTGGCTGAGATATCAACATAAGTTGACCCCCACCACCACCACCACCACCACCACTACCACCACTGACTCCCATTATACAACTTACCTTAGATTCTTCAGTTTGCAGTTGGGCTTTAAAGAGTGCAGACATGTTCCTGGTCCAAAGAAGATGACAGCGCTGACCTTCGGAGGTAAGCATATGGTAATGGGAGGTGCAATGAGGTTGGTGCCCAGAGGAGGGGTGGGGATGGGGAGGGGGAGGGGGACTGGGACTGGGGAGTCAATAGGGACCATTTTATTTATTACAGATTAAAACACATTGAGAAGGTTTTCTTTATTCACAGGCAAAAAAAAATAATATGGGCACACTGGAACAGCTGAGCCACATAAGTTGGGGATTATGATGCTGACAGGGATTGGGCACCCTTTCAGCAATAAAAGTGGGCTGTGTTATTTGACACCAGGATTGGGCATCCCGTGTCAAAACAATAAAAAAGAAAGTATATCTCGGCCCACTGGGGTTGGCTCCCAGTGTGCTACAATATTGGAGGGGGGGGATACACACCAACACAGGGATTGGGCACCCCGATGTCAGTGCGAAACAGGAATTTGGATTAGGGGCAGACTAGTTTAATGCAGGATCCTGCACTGAAAAGATCGCAAATTTCGATGCAGGATTGTGCATCGACGCAAAGACATTGGAGATGGTTTTCTTTTTTTCACAGGCTTTTAAATAATGAAGAGCACACTGGGGTGGGCTCTCAGTGTGCCAAATAAGTGTGTATGTCTGCAGGGGATACATATCGACATAGGGATTGGGTACCCTGTGTCAGTGTGAACAAAGCGGGTCTTCCTTGACTCTACAGTTGGCAGCACGAGTTCCAGCTACGGGTGCAGAAGTCAAGAAAATACAGCTTTTCTCATTCAGAGAACAGCATACAAGCCGTTCTCTGTATAAGCTTGTACCCAACAAAAAACTTGCTTGGGTCCAGCCGAAAACAGAAAAAAACATCAAAATACACCTCTTTAGCTGCGTTCTGATGTTTTTTTTTTTTTTTTTTAATTTCAAAACGTTCGGTACTTCAGCATCCTCGTTAAGCGGCAAACAAGATGGTGGACACAACACAGTTCAATTGATCGAACCTCTGTGAACTGTGCACACAATACCAGCCTTCTTTGTGAAAAGTACTCATATTGTGCACACAATACTAGCCTTCTTTGCAAAAAAGAAACTGGTATTTTTTAAACACAGTACTGTACTGTGCGAAACATAGTATCTTTCATGCCTGACATATAAATTATCCCATAGGAGTGTATATGTATGTATGTGTGTATATGTGTATATATATATATATATATATATATATATATATATATAAAATAGGGGTGAGCATGTAACCTTGACAATAAAAACATGTATTCTCACTGCAGTGGAATAACTGTGATGACATAGACACTGTGGCCCAGATATTCAAAAGCGTTGAGCATGGCGCAACTGTGTTGCACCATGCACAACCCACTGATGCGCCCCAGTGCAATGTTTAAAAGGGAAAAGTGTGCTCCACAAATCCTGATGCACCGGGGCGCATCAGTAATGTATGTAGGCACAGGTGGGGGGGGCGTGCCCATCCATAACCTGGACAGCCTGATATTCAGCTAGGGCTGTGCAGAGTTATGCATGTGCAACCCCTACCTGTGCCTGCACAAAGTTACACCCCCCAAAAAAGGAACAAGTGATGGCCACCCACAGGTGAGCTGCCGCATTGCAGGGTGCAACGCAGCAGCTGCCACCTGTGGGTGGCCATCACTTGTTCCTGCCGCACCTTGTGGTGCCCCCATGCCCCGATCACGGGCATCACTGTATCTCTTAAGTTCACGAGCGTCTTGGTGGTCCAGGTGATTGCTGAGCCCGACCGGCATCATCATCTCCTGTTCACGAGTCTCAGGCCCAGTGGACGGAGCCGATCGCGGGCACACCATCACTCTGCCCCGGCGGTCTAGTGACCCCTCACCCCACTCTGCTCACGCCTCACCCGCCCATTGCCGGCGCTGGCAGCACCCCCACCAGCCGCCTCGGCCGACGCGTTAGTAGGGCTGCGCCTTCTGGTTCAGAGCATGGCCAATGGGCATGCAGCCCATACTGAACTAGTCCATATATCTGGACTGACTAGACGGTATGGGTTGCATGCCCATTGGCTCATGCTCTGAACCAATGGGCGGCAGCCCTATCGAGCTGTCAGTCGGGCGGTGGCGGGTGGCAGGTGGATGGGCTGCCGCCCACCAACTGACGGGGCAGCGGGTGGTAGGGCTCAGTGAGTGGGTGGGTGGGGTGGGGGTCCACTAGATCACCAGGGATATCAGACTTGGGGGTGATGAATGCTGCCCCCGATCGGGCTCCATGTGGTCCACTGGACCACCAGGGATATTGGACTTGGGGGGGGACTACAGTGATGCCCGCGATCGGGCTCATCATAGTCCACTGGACCACCAGGGATCTTGGACTTTGTTTTTCACTTACAGGACTTCCCATGATTGGGCTGCAGGGGGCGTTGGTCCCCGATGGCTGCTCGCCAGACGTCAGTCATCAGGGATCGGCACACCTGCATGCTAATGGCATGCAAATGGGGCCATAATCAGATGCAAATGGCTCCCTGTGCGCCTTGCATAAATTATGGCCCCATTTGCTTGTCCCCCTTTGAATATTGCAGGTGCTATGCATACGCAATGGCACTTACGCCACCACATCTCAATGCTCCACTATGACCACTTGCGCTGGTGCAGTGCCACTGTGCCATGCACAGTGGGGGTGGCCAGGGTGCGATAGCAGTTGTGCCATAGTGCAGCTCCGATGAATATCGCCCTGGCCACACCCATACACAACAAAGTTGAGCTGCGCCCAGGCTTGCACTACAGCTTGGTGCAGTTTGAATATCTGGGCCTGTGAGTTTATTTCCTGATAAACCCACAGTGTCTACATCATCAGCAAATATACTCACAATGGTGATGTCACCAGAGTCAGACTATCTACACTGCAGCCTGCATGTAATAGCTTTACAGTTTCTCTTTCTCACTGAATCCTGCAACTAACTCAATTAGCATTGTAAAAGACAATCATCTGTGTCCCATAGTTATTCTAACAATCCTAGCACATTACTGTGCTGCTCTAATCTTCAAACCAGCCTACATCACAAACCAGTTTCTCTTTCTGAGTGCTGACTGCAACAGTTTCTCTGTCTCAGTGAAGCCTGCAACTTACTGAATAAACAGTCTGTTTCTCACTCCTGGCTGCAGGTAACACAATTACCATTGCAAATCACATGCACCTGTTCCCCATACTATCCCAGCCTATTCAGATACACTTACACACACACTCAGACCACACAAAAACAGTGCTGTCAGTATAGCCTAGAGGTTAGAGTAACAAGCAATGAACCAACTTCCTACATCCAGCAGCCCAGACCAGTGTTTAATTCTCACAACTTCCATTTCAATACTGTGTGACTCTGAACAAATCACTTAACTGCTCAGTGCTCTGAGGTCCCCCCCCCCACCTAAAAACTTACCTAATTACCAAAATAAAGTAAACAGAGAGAGAGAACACAGAAAAAAATGTTCCTAAAATGTACTAGTCCTATTGTATAAATTGCACACATGATGTGCGACTTGTGGAATATGGCAAACATTTGCACTCGTGCAGAGTGAACTGCAATAATATCACTCGTGCCTTCGGCACTCATGATATTATCACAGTTCACTCTGCACTCATGCAAATATTTGCCATATTCCACAGTCGCCTATCATGTATCCCCTATATATATATATATATATATATATATATATATATACACGGTTTTATTTAACTGTAAAATTGATTAGTGTTTTGCTCATAAAAGTGCTAAACTTTGTGAAAATGAATAGCTCTTGCCTCACTGTGTTTAACAAACACAGCACTTCTAGAAAATCTATATAAATACTTTCTGTACAGTTAGTATCATCCCAAGAAAAAAACTGCTAATCAATTATTTAAAACCCTGATATATATATATATATATATATATATATATGTTGTGCCATGATCCCAGGAGAAATATAGGCAATATTTTTCACAAGTGCTGTTTGACCTTATGACATCACAAGTAGCGGAGCCATCGACGATATTTTGGGTGATGCATGGTGCACATGATGCTTTTGTATGCATCATTGTGGCAGTGCATTAGAAGTATTGACTTCGGGTGTGGGGAAAGTAGCCAGCATGTAATGTGAGTGGCTGGAGGCTTTTGAATAGCCATAAAGAGCAGCCTGCAGGTCGGCATCTGGAGGAGGAATGTTTAAGTGTGAGTGTGGAGCAGGTCTGAGCAGCAGTCGGTATTGACTGTAGGTACAAAAAGCCACTGACTGTGGCTGCTATGGGAGCCAGAGAAACAAGAATAAATGAATAATTGAGACAGGCTGTGTATCAGGTTTATTGTTTGGGTAAGTATTTTTATTTATAAAAGCAAAAAAAAAAGAATTCGTAGTAGGGAAGAAAATGAAAGTATTGTTAGGGAGTTGCAGATGAAGTATGCCACTTGGTGGGAACCAGCATGCAAATGAACTTTTGAGTTCTAAAATTAGAACTGGTCTGCTCCTGTTGCTGGCTTCCATCAATCAGGGTCTATGGTAAGGATATTTTTTTTTCTCATGGAGACCTTAAGTGAGAATATTTCAATATTCTCACACTAGATGGGGAGAAAGGAAAGTATCACTGATAAGGGCCACTAAATATCCTCACAGGCATTGGACAAATATATTATACTGGCATGGTAGCAGCAGCATAGTTAGGGTTGACTGAGAGGTTCTATGTTAAACCCCTAACTTTGCACCTTAATAGTTGTGGCAGTGTTTGACGAAATTAGCTGAAAATTCTGCATGCATTGTCTATTAGGCAAGGTCTAAACATATGGAAAGTTTTGTGTTGGCAGCTACTGTGGTTTCTGAGCTTCACATATATCATTTTTCTGTAGATGTCTAATTTTTTCTTATGCTTAACATGGGTTTTTGATTTTGCTTTTATGTACAGCCTACATGGAATGGAGTTTGTTTCTAAAACTTTCAGGGTAGAAGCATGCTGTTCCAAGGTAGCGCCTTTGGTAGATTTCATGAAAAAATCTTAAAAGGTTCCTGCGTTATCAGGATTTAAAATTATGTGTTTTTTTTTTCCTGTTCTGAGCATGCTCAGTAGGGTTTTTTGGATAACGTTCTGATAAGACATGAAAAATTCCATGTTGCAGACTGTTTTTGTTTTCTCATCACTTGCTTCTCACAGCACATAAAAATATTTTTCATGTTGCAATGGCTGCCATCTTGCTCTTTCTCTAAACTAAAAACATGGAAAATAAATACAAAATCTGTAATTTTTAAAAACGAACACCTGAACCAAGGGGAGCCATTTAGCTACATTCTGGTGCTTGTTTTTTTTTTTTTTTTTTTTTAAATGACCAGAAATACTTTTTCTGAGCACACTACTATCCAGGTTGCACAGCTTAGTGAGAGGAGCCATTTATGAGAACAGCATGACTTTCTTGAATGCTGAAGCCACAGCTGGAGTCGTGCTACCAACTTCAGTTGAAGCAGTGAGCCAGCGATCGCCAGTTCTCCTGTCTCTGTTTTTCTGTGTGCCAGTCTGTCTGTCTCTCTCTCTCTCTCTCTCCCTCTCTCTGTCTATCTAGCTATCTATATATATAATTAAGATTTTTCTTAAGTGGCCTGGGGTGCCTGCATCTGGTACCATTTCTTTCTTCCACCTACCCTCCAGGTCACCCGCTCCCCCTTCTCAGTGTTTATGCATTTAATATATAATATAAGCAGACCAGGATGCCCACCTCTTGCACCACTTCTCTTGATGCCCTTCCCCTCCAGGTCACCCACCCCTCCATTCCCATTATGTACATGATGGCACCAGGGTGCCCAGGCCTGTACCACCAAACACTAGCTCTACACTAGGGTGCCCAATCCCTAGTGTCAAGTCCCCTGAAATAAAGAAAACTGTCCCACATTTTTTTCTGTTTGTTTATAACCTGAAAAAAAAAGTCCCTCGCCACCCATCCCACCCTGACCTCCCTCTCAGCACACATACATACACCCCCCATACACACTTTGACTCACCTGAACATGTCCCATGATGTAGAGCCACTCTTCGATTGAAGATACGTCTTGCTGTTGTAACCAGTAACTGTGATAGGAGAAAATAAGGTAAGTCCAGTTTAAAGTATTTCAATGGATCTGACCCGAAAGACGATTTGCAAAATCACCATTCTGGTGTAATTTGAACATTTTCTATGTAAAACATTTGGAGCCAAAATATGTAAAAATGAGAAAGTTATGAGTGTACCTTACAAATTTTCTACGCTCACTCATAACTTCAGTAATTTTAACTATTTTGACCCCACATTTTCAGCATAATCATTTTTCACACCACCTCATGAACTTAACACCTGCAAGTTTTCAAAGCCTGGCCAAAATGTGTTTTTGCACCTGTGACATGGAGTGACATTTCAATGGAGATTTAAACATTTTCACCTACTAGGTTCATGAAGTAGGGTAAAAAGAAATCTATGCTAAAAATGTGGTGTATAAATACAGTAAAATGCCCAGGTTATAAGTGAACATTGCAATATTTCAATGTTCACTCATAACTTCACTAATTCTCAATATTTTAACTCCAAACTTTCAACATAGCCATTTTCTACACCACTTCATAAATGTGACAGATGTCATTTTTTAAATCCTGGACGAGATGTGCTTTTGCGCTTGTGGAGCAGAATGATGTTTTGGACATTATACTATAAATGTCACATGTTATGTTTATAAGGGGAGTCATAAAACTACCTTGAAAATTTGGGGTCAAAATAAAAAAAAAAAATGACAGTTATTAAGACATTTTTTGTGATGTCAGTCTTGATCTGAGTAGTTAAGCTTTGTGATCTCATGCCAGTGAGTTGAGTTCAGGGGCAAGCTCAGTGACCCAGCTACATGGGGTGAGAGTGGTGGGATGGTGCTGTTATGCAACACTCCCAAGCCAGGAAATGAAAGCAGCAGAGTTGCCCACATGGGCCCGGGTACTATATAGTGGAGACAACTATTTTCTTGGCATAGAACCCTGAACCTCTGCATCAATGGGTGGCAAAGGATCCTGTGTACTGGCTGACAGATGGAATATTTGTCCTGTGTGTCTCTATCTGCAGCCTCATGGAAGCACACCAGACAGACCCATGAATTCTTGACATCCAATGCTGCATGGAAGTACAGGACCACAAGGGCCCTACACTTCTGTAGGTATACAGAGTCTTCCCTTGGTGCAGGGCCCAAAGGGCCCTGTGCATCTGCATCTGTTCACACAGATCCCAAAGGGAATTGCATGAATGAGAATATGATTCCACTATCTTACAAAGAAAGGAAATTCTTTGCCAAAAAAACTTTGTTAATACACTAGTTAGGGTTCAGGTTAACACCACAAAAGTAGGGAAATGTGACAGTAGAATGTCCAACCTTAACTCCTTCTCCTATCACCCACCCCAAAACAGCAAAAGGAAAATACATTAGGGTTTTGGGTCTCCTGAGTCTTGGTGAATCAGTGGTGGGATCTTCCTTGGGTTATCAACCCTAATACCCACCTTGTTCCCTGAATAAAAATTGTTAGATGTGATCTCCTTTCTTGTGTGAAGAAAGCTATACCACATTGTGCTGGCAACATCTAGTGAGACATACTTCTCTAATGTTGAAGAGTGTATCACTATGAGGTCCTGACTTGGAGCTGTACATTGTGTTCTGGACAGGAGGCTACTGGCTGTTGGGGAGGGTTGAGCATTATGGTTGACATCCCCAAGGAAGACCCCACTACTGATTCACCAAGACTCTGGAGATTCAAAACCATAATGTTTTTTTTTTCCCTTTTGCTGCTTGGGAAGAGGGAGGGCTGAGGAGTTAGGGTTTAAAACCCTAATGCCACATTTCCTTATATTTGTGACATTAACTTGAACTCTAACTAGTGCATTAACAAAGTTTTTGCACAAAAGCCATTACATAAATACTGACATTTGAGCTACTGTGAACATAAATTTTGTTTTTGTAGACAGTAGACTCATCATCAGCATTTACATACACAGCAGACATGACATTATGCATTTATTTGCATAGTAGGCATGTCACTGTATGGGCCTGCCCACCACTTGCTTGCCAGCCTACTGGTACTACTTCCTAGCATTTCATTGTTTGGTATATGCAGTTAGCCATCAAACTAAAGCACCAACTCACTCAGGTTTTTTTTTTTTTAATAACATCCAGCTCACTAGCCCATAAACATTAAGGAACTCCCTCTAAAAGAACACCCATTCTTTTTGTTCTTACCTTGTTTTTTTTTTTTTTTGGCTCAAGCTCAAATCACAAGCTACTTATACCCTCCCCTCACTCAGTCACTCGCTCACCGACCCACACCCTTCACCTCACCGGTGCCGCTCAAAGCCCTTCACATTCTGCACTCCCACTGTAAGTGCTAAAAATGTCAGTATCTCTAAAACCAAACAGTATTGCTATCTCTTGCTACACTAATCATTCCTCTTTGAAGCATCTCTTCAACACCCACTTGACTCCCTCTCTCCTGGGTCAGCAGAAGGTGAGATTCAAGAAACTACAGTATTTTAAAATTAACAAAAAAAAAAAGAAACCAGAACTCTCTGATGCCAGCTCCCTGACAAAGGCAGCTGACACCAGCACTCCTCAGCTACCTACTGCTCATTTAAACCCATCACCATCTTGCCCTGAATTTTTCTAACTTTGCCTAAATTAACCAATCCTGATGACAAAGAAGAAGAATCTGCATTTATTTAGTGCTTTTCATACACATTGTGTCCCAAAGCACTTTACAAGCAATGCTAGACTGCAAGTGAAGTGACTGAAGTGCCCTGAAAGACATTAGAACATCAATATGGCATCCTGATGCCTTCTCCTTGGTAAGGACCCTAATAACTGGCACAACTCAAAGCGCAACAGCTCTATGTCCCAAAATAAACTTGGAAATTTTTCGTATTTAAAAAAGAAATAAAAAGAAAAATGAAAAAAGTGATCCCAAAACACAAGGTCCTTGTCTCTTGCATAAATGAAATATGGAGTGAGGACCTTGTGGAATAAATCATTTATTTACACTCCAGCTGTTTGACCTCGGGCACATTACTCATGACTTCTGCTACTCATGAGGTTTCCCAAAGTCAAACAGCTCTTTTGCAAATAAATGATTTATCCTACTGGTCTCCATTGCATATCCTTTTTATACTGCTTGGTTAGGCCTTCATCCCCATAGAACATACCATTATATATTTCCCCATATATGATGGTAGACAATTAGCATATCATAATGCCAATTAGCTAATTACACTTCATTAATGTGTTATTAACACATTAATAACACATGAATACCTATATATGTACCACTACTATATTAATGTGTTATTTACACCTTAATAATACATTACTACTCAACACACTACAAACCACCCTAATAACTCATGTGACAAGCCACTTAATAACACAAGTAACAAGTCCCTTAATAACACAAGTAAAAAGGCCCTTAATAGCACATGTAACAGGCCCCTTAACAATGCATGTAACAGTTACTCTACCCCCCTTAAAAAATATGATAAAACATAGGACAATATGCATTATATAAAATAAAAGTTGGCAAAGTCTGTCATACTCATGAAGTAATACCATCTCATGGTCAAACAAGCTCATAAAGGGCACATGCACTTTAGGTTTGTGGCTTTATGGCTTGTTTGACCCCTTGATGGTGCTATTTCCTTGTATACTACATTTTGACATAATTTATGCTCTCCTTCTCTGTATATTTACATACAAATAGGGGAAGTACAATAGGCTGACTCAAAATATGCAGTTTATTTTCACGTGTGAGGGGCAGGAGCATAACTCATGAGTGGCACAGCCACAAGTGAGTTATAAAAGTCCTGATCCCTCACAAGTGATTACAAACTGTGTATTTTGAGACAGACCATTGTATATTTGATTTATACAACAACAGTTTACTAGTTATACCTTTTAAATCTTCTGTTTGTATGAAGAATTAATGCTTTCTGTTTGATTTCGACTGCTGGCTCCAGTGCTGCACATGGCTACTGTGATGTCATCAGTCTTACAAAAAAGGTTCCCTTATTGGTTCAGTATGCATTAAGACGTGACCTATTTTTCAAAGAGAGTATTATCTTGCTGTGCTCAGTTAAGATAACACTTTTTATGTTGTTATGTATCAGTACACATATGTTGTATAAATAGGGGGAATGCAACAGGCTGACTCAAAATATGCAATTTATCTTCACACACGAGGGAGCAGGACTATAACTATGGCATGCAGTTAGGGACACAATTCATAATCTCTGGCTGTATACTAAAACACATACACTACATAATGAAATACATATATCATGTAGTGAAATATATACATCATATAGTGAATGCATACACAATGTAGTGAACCACATACATTATCTACTGAAATATATACATCATATAGTGAAATACATATACTGTATACTGAAATACATATATTATATAGTGAAACACATACGCTATATAGTGAAATGCTTACATTGTATAGTGAAATACATTCACTATCTACTGAAATCCACATACTGAATACTGAAAATCCACATACATTATACAGTATACTGAAACAAATGTACTATGTACTGAAACATATACACTACCTATTGAGATACATATACTACAGACTGAAACATCCACATAAACTATCTACTGAAACAAATACTCTATACATTGTAACACACACTATATATTGAAAAAAATCTGCATACACTATATACTGAAACAAATACACTATATATTGAAATACATACACTATCTATTGAAGTGCATATACTACATACTGAAAAAAGCACATACACTTTCTACTGAAACAAATACACTATATACTGAAATATCTACACTTTATATTGAAATACATACACTATATATTGAAACAAATACACTGTATAGTAAAAACATTTACCCTCTCTAGCGAAACATTTTGCATACTCTCTATATTGAGAGAAATATATTGCATACTGAAATACATACACAGTATATTTAAAAAACACATACATTATATACTGAAACAAATACACTACATGGTGAAACACATACACTATGTATTGAAATACATACACTGTAGACTGAAAAATTCACATACACTATATACTGAAACAAATAAACTATCTAATGAAATGGACTACATTCTGAAATGACCCCTCTCCACCCCTTGAATGGCCTGGCTCTGCACTCATTTCCTGTTGCATTCAGGGAGCTGCTGGCATGATGAGAGGATGTCTGCTGCAGAGCAGAAAGTAAACAAAACAGGGCTACCTCTCATTTTACTTCTTTCTGGGGTGTTACATCTTGTTTTGCTTGCACATCTTTAATCAAATTTCAGAACATTGTGATGTGACAAGAAACCTTTAGAACTAATTTAAAATGCTGTAGTTTATTCTTTCAAATAGAGTGCTGCCTTCGTTTACTGTTAGACACATTTATAAAGGAAGCTAATGCTGGATATTTGTAACATATACATAGGGGGCTGCATGTGTTTTTCCAAGTTAAATGTTTGATCAGATTTATGTGTAATTAATTACTGTGTTAGTCCAGCAACTTATCTGAGCTGAATGCTTGGAAAGCACTTCATCTGTGATAGTGTATGACAAAAGCTTTGCTAGTTTGTACTCTATGGACTATGTTTTGATTTCGTTTTAGTTTTTATTTTAATGTTTTGTTTGACAAGTTTCTTGGTTAAGAAACAAAAATATATATTTTTGCTGCAACCCCTCAGTGTCCAGTTCTCAACAGGAGTTTAGCTGGCATATGCATATAATTTGCATTGTTTCTATACTAAATAACATTACTGTGATGCCTCACTGGAGGCATTGACAGTCTGTTTTGGTGTTTGAGCTTCTCAGACTATGTTTTACTTCTTTTTTTTTTTTTGCCTATAGAGTTTATCTCCTTAGTCACCCTGCAACCCCTTTGCCCATTGACATCTCCAGCTCAATCACCCACCACCCCCAGGATGTACTTGCTCTGAGATCCCCCCCACACACACACATATCCCCTTGTTGGGGCCAGAAGGGGGAGGACCATTGACAATGAGACACATATTCAGACAGGAGCAGAGCCTGGATAGTAGTGCAGATTGGTTGCCACTGGAGGGTTTCTACCTTTGGTTTCATCCCCTGGGCAGCCAAGCATGCAATGATGCAATTCATATAAAGGCACATGCTTGCTTTGTGCCTGCCTGAGCCCTCCCTCTTATGCAACTCCACTGCCCTGCCAGCCCTCCTCAGCTATGTGGATGTTGAAGAGCAGGGTGGTCAGACTTCCTCTCACTAAGAGGAGAGCATTCCCTGAGATGCTCAATCATATCTCCCCCCAGCTATCCCCTGTGCAACCCAGGTCCACCCCCAAAACTGGGCCACTGGCACTGGAGGCAGTACAATCACCACCAAGCTGCTAAACCATCCCAACCAAGACTGTTAATAACTGATGAAAGATTAAGAAATGATTTAGTCAAGAGGATGGGAGAAGCCTTCAGTTAGTATTCATGTTTACGATCTGCACACACCCCCATGGTCTGGTCTGTCTGTTCCGCACAATCTCAAATCTGCAACAAAGATAGTGAAATAAACCTTCTCCCAACAGCTCTCTTCAGATCTGACCGTCTATCCAGGGGCGGTGGGTAGCCATCATGTCAAAGCAAATATTTCTGCATCTCCTCACTCTATATCACCACAGGAATTTGTACTGTCAATTAAATCCAACCCTTCCCACTCACATCATCCTTCAACTGATTGGTCTATAGGCCCTCTGCAGGCCTCAAACTCCTATCCCACTTAGGATCTATACTTAATCTGGGCCCTGAAGACACCATCATCTTAGGAGACATGAACTTAAATTGGCTGACTAATGCATCTGCACCCCTGTAACCTTCTGTGACACCTTGGATTCTCTCAATTAATCAAAGAACCAACAAGGATCAACCCAAAGAATACTCTCAATAGCACCTCCTGGATATTATATTGGAAATAAACCTCATCATTATCCCTATGCAGGAGTACTATTCAGTGACATAAGTGACCACTGTCCCATAGCTGCCATTAGATCAACAATCAAGCCACCCAATCCTGCAAAATTCCTCCCACGAAGGTCAAAAGAACTTTAATATTACAGGATATCTCCATGATCTGTGCCACACCACACGTTGGCAAGAATTCTATCTCACAGCCTCAATAGAGACAGCTCTTCAAATCTAAATGATATAATCATAAGTGCCCTCAATTCACATACCCCTCACCAGTGTCAGAACAAAACTCAAATCCTGTCATTGGTTCTCTGCCCGACCTCAAATCCGCTTTGCTTGCCAGAGACAAACTCTGGAAAGGGCAAAAAGACAAAGGACCCAAATGACTGGCTCAATTCAGAAAGCCAGAAACTCCTGCACAAAACAAGTAAGAAAAGCCAAGGCAACCTTCTACACAGCTGAACTAGATGCCTCCTATAACAACCCTTCCAGGTTCTGGGGTACCATAAAAGGGCATCCTAGGTCAGACCTCTACCCCTGTCTTACCATCCAAAAATTCAATTAAATAATATTGAAATCACCGACAAGCAAAATATCTTGAATGCCTTCAATGATCATTTCTATCACAGCTGGCCTGGCTTTCGACTCCTCTCCTGCAAACCTTTTAAGATCATCTCTAAACCTACAATCTACTGAGAGTCAAAGGTTGCTTCCACATTCTCATTCAAACCAATATTGTTCAAAAGTAGAAGACCTCCTACTCCAACTAGATACCACCAAAAGTGCAGGTGCAGACTCCTGGATCCCTACTTTCAAAGTAGCACTGTAATGTTAACCTCCCCTCACCCACCTCTTCAATCTATCACTTGCCACTGGTTATATCCTCAATATGGAAAAACAGCTCAAGTGTTTCCATTACTAATAGCAGGTGATCCCATGGACCTCAATAATTATAGGCCCATCTCCATCTTACCAATACTATCCAAGATGCTTGAGAAGCTGGTAAACTCTCAGTTAACTGCTACCTTGATACCAACAATCTCCTAAATCCAGCTCAATCTGGGTTTAGATCATGCATAGCACCATCTCTGCACTAGCAAAGTCACAAATGACTGGCAAACTGCCTAGACAAAAAGATAATACCTGTGCTGTGTTTCTGGATCTAAGCAAAGCCTTTGACACTGTGGATCATGATCTTCTAATCACCCCTCACTGAACTCAATAGGTCTTGACTCACCTCTCTTAAATGGTTCAGATGCCTCTCTCTGGAAGACTACAATTGGTAAAGAATGATGGTGATCTATCTACCTCTAAGCCACTCCTAAGAGGTGTGCAAGAGCATACCATCCTGGTCCCATCCTTTTGCCATTTCACAATCAATATTGACTCCAATCTCTCTTTCTAATATCCACCTTTTTGCTGATGACACTGTACTTTTGTGAGTGATCCTCACCATCAAAAGCCTGTGAGCTCCTACAGTCTCAATTCTCCCTCCTCCAGCATAACCTATTAAGAAAGAAATTATTACTAAATGCTAAGAAAACCAAAGCTATGTTCTTTGCCACCAAGTACTGTTCTTCCACTATCCCATCATTCACCCTCCACAACCTCTACCATCCTTGGTGAAAATCTGGAATATGTTGACAAATTCAAATACCTAGGAGTATGGATAGACAATAAACTAGACCTATACTACCCACGTTGAAGAGCTCCTGAAAAAGCTAAGGCAAAGACTTGGTCTATTCTTTAGGATCAAACACTACCTGACCAAAGATTCCAAACAAAGATTAATCCTTGCATCATTCATGTCCCTCATTGATTATACTGACTTCCTCTATGGTCATTGCTCCCTCTCCCATCTAAACAAACTAGACACCCTGTATCCTTAGAGCTATTAGATTCATTACTGACCTTCCTCTAGCACCCATCATTGCTCTCTCTACAATGCAGTCAGCTGGACATCCCTGCAACATAGAAGAAGAAAAATGCTGCTACCTGGATCTACAAAGCTCTGACAAACAAACTCCTTCCTACATCTCAGACTGCTTCAACCAGATCACATCCAGGCCCTACACCTTGAGGATCAACAAACTGATCCTGCTGAAGATTCCTATCACCTGCACCCGGTATGGAAGAGCTGCAATCAGTTATTCCCTGGCACTTATCTGGAATTCTATCCAAAAGACATTGAAAATGGAAACACTGATTCCCCTTACATCCTTCAAAAGCTGTACACCAGCCTAATCCCAGATTATTGCAATTGCTTCCACAAGGCCTAGTCCTCCACACCCCACCCCACCCTCCCACACCCCTCTCCCCCACACCCCTCTTTAAAGCTCCTCCTATTCTTCTATCATTCCTCTGGTCCTTTCCATCAAACCTCAAACATATATGCCCACCCATGTACCATTATCCAAGTCTTATCCCTACTAGACTGTTTGTTTCTCTCCTTTATTAGGTTTTTGGTTTACTGTCCTTGCCTTGTATATATGTAAATATTTGTACATCTATCTCACTCATAAATGATTGTATTTGTGCTTATTCAATATCATGTTTTTGTATACACTCTGTAACCTTTTTTTGTTATGACCACTCAGGTCCATCTTGTAAATGAGCTATGCTCAATGATGTTCGCCTGAATAAATAAAGATTTTGATTGATTGATTGATTGATTGACATGGATGATCAAAGATTTTTGATGAGAGAAGTAAGAAAAAATAGAAAAAAGCCAGCCCAGTGGTGAGGAGGGTTGTGGCACTGGATGCCACACCTCGTGCTATGCTGGTGACCCATGTTCGTGAATGAGCTCAGGTCATTGGGGGTTGGCAGGGGAAGGATAGAATCGAGCATCCATAAGACTGCTCTTCTATCCCTGGGGAGGTGATGGGACTTCACCGTGCTGTAGCTGCCCCTGGTGATGACCAGGGGGCACTATCAGCACTGGTGTACATGGGAGGAGTACGGCAGACATCAGCATGTTATGCCCAGACATCATTGCACGTCCACACTCCAGTGGGTAATGGAGGAAAAAAGGCTGGGCGTGAACGAGCAGCATGATGGCCACACTTAACCCGCTTGGAGGTCTCTTGTGGAATCACACTGGGGGGTCAGTCTTGGCCCAGCTGGGTGGGCATAGGGAGCCTCCCAGCAGGTCGGGAAGAGCTGTACCAACTCCCAGTTGGCTGAATGAGCCTGCTGCCCTCCGGGCGGGACAAGTCGGTGGCTGGATGCCTCCGCCGCTTGCTCCACAGCAAGGTGGAAAAAAACATTCAATGATAAAAAGGAAAAAGTGTAAAAGGTTCTGTCTGACACTGGCAATGACAAGGCATCAACAGGAAAAGGGAAAGACAAGGTTAAAGGACTGTTTTTGGCAGAGGAAACTGGATTGTAAAAAATGGACATGAAAACTGGATTTGAACCCAGGTTTTAAGAAGCTGACAAGAGAGTCTCTTCTTTCTGGAGTCGACTAACACCTGCATGGTGAGAAAAGGGACTTTCTTGATGTATTTCTGAAAAAGAGTTGCTGAATGTGTGTGTGAGCCAGAGCACAGGAGTGGCCACAGTGTTGGAACTGAAAGACTGTTGGGGCAAGGGGATGAGTGAGTGCTGTCTGGGTGGGTACCTGCAGTCTGCTCCTGAGACGCAGCAAGACAGAAGACTGTTGTGTTAAATCCCTGGATTTTCAGACTCTGCACAGTCCCCCCCCCTCCGAGCCTGATGTTTAAGACAGTAGCTGAGACTGCTTGACTACACACTGTAGCAGGTAATTGAGGAAAGACTGGAAATTATCTGAAGAATCCATTCTAAATGTGCCAGGTGGGGAGCTCACTGACCCCCTTCAAGTGGGGCTGCTGGTGGCAAGGGATTGTGAGTTTGCACCCAGGTGCTGGAGTGCTCTGACCTGTAGGGGAGCCAGATCATGGGGACACTCCCATGTCTGTATCCCTTGTGGTTGGTGGGTCTTGCGTGATGCCCTGCAGTGGGCCAGGGGGGCAGGCTGCAAGACCTTAGGTTACACTGAAGATCTAAACTGCAACTTCTACTCCTTCAAGTGTTAAGCATCAGGCCTGGTTCTGTGTTTGCTGATCCATCTACCCCAGGACTTCAGTCATGTGTGCCATCCTAGGACTAATACAGCAGAGCTGTGATAGAGGGCAAGAATTACCCTACACCTGGGGAATATATATACTGTATGTAGTTATCTGTGTTCAAGTTCACTGGCGCTGAAAGCCAGTTCAAGATTTAAAGCAATCAAGGGGAACATGTGGGGGGTTGTTTGGTTCAGGTGGGTGTGCAAGCGCCGGCCAATCGGCTGCACCTCAGGCCTGCAGCTTGGCATTTAGGTACCCAGGGACAAAATTCAGGGCATCTTTCTGAACTGATACCAGTGGATTTGGATTTGGTCATACTTGCAGCAGTTAGATAGTCAGGTAGTTTGGTGGCTACATTATCAAAAGATGATTTGGGTTAAAATCAAAAGGGGAAATGCTGTTTGGGAAATTTTTTTTTTCATTTTTTACCAACTCTTTTTCCTCTGATCACGGAAGATGTGGCCTCTCTCAGGTGTCATTCCCAGTTCTCTCCAACCCAACCTGCCACCCCTCCTACTCTGGGTCCCTTACTGAGGCTCTGCTAATGCTTACCTCTGCCTGGTGAGAGACCTCCCTGGCTTACCCATAGGGCAGGGATGCCACTCCTTCTGGCACCCAAGACATCCAGTATCATCCAGGTAGAAGAGGCATGCAGAGGACTGGGACCCAGGTGGGTGGGGTCTGGCAGTAGGCATGGGGCTGAGGTGCATCGTCACCAACCACAACTCTAGGGTGTTTCCTTGTTCATTTAACAGTTACAATGGTTTTAAAAAGCTCTAAGGCAAAATATTCAAGCTTTTTTGTGAGTGTTAGGTTATCAACTTGCTAATCCAAATTTGCACCTCTAAAACAGGATAGTACTGCACAGGGTCATATGATTGCTTGGTTATCAAGTCACTAGCCCATTTGTAAGTGGCGCTAATCCATCCTTGTGCACCTATGTAAAGCAGCTGACAGCACCTTGCACATAGGCACAACGGCATGCTGGGAGGTTTGAAGCAATATAGCTTGAAGCGATATATAGTGTATCCATTAGTGCAACACTAGTAACTGGTTCCCTAAACCAGGTGTTATAGACTATGCATTCCTATACTCCCAACACCTGGCCGTGTCAGGCTACCACTAGCTCTGGTCCCTCCACTTGTATATGGAATAACTGTCCAGGTGTCCAGTGCCACCCCCCCCAAATTGCATGCCTGTGTAATAAAACATCTGTCCCATGTGTCCAGCAGAGAGCAGACCCCCCCACTGATCAACTGGACCCCAATCAAACACTTGATAAGATCAGTAATTCCTTGGTACCATTTGCCTGATATCCAGACCAGGATTCCCCACATGCCTCAATTAGCAGTCTGACAAGAGCTGTAATTCTTCCATACCACATCTTTGGTGTTGAGTGATTCCCCTGCCCCATAAGTATAATATCTACCCCCCCAACCAGCCCACCCAGTATCACTACAACTGCCCCAATTGTCCCCAACCTATGGTGTACAGTGACCAACACAGACCCTCCACTCACATCCATAGCAGCCACCAACTGAATGACAGTTCACAGTCAGATGCCTACTGTAATAAAAGCTGTTTCTATAGTAGGTGCGCAATCATAAACATATGTGACCCCCTTGTTCCCACTGGTTACTAGAATCCCACTTAGAACCAGTGGCAGGCAGGGAAAGGCAGCTTGTGAGATGCCAGTTAAATGGGTTTCACACTCTCCCACTCTGTTTTCTGTTTCAGCTGAGCTGGAGTGATGATGTCACCTTAGAATTCTCGCAGCAGCATAAGCCAAAATGGAATGCTAACTGCAGGGGTTAGCAGTAGAATGTTGGGAGATTGAAGTCAGTTTTTCAAGTGAGACTCAGGAGTGTGAGGAGTGCTGCAGTGTGCAGCTCCTCAGAGCCTAGCTCTGATATAGAGCTACCTTAGAAAAAGGGGTTGTGTGTTCTCACCCTAGAGTGGAACACAGAAGAGCAGTTGTGTGAAGTGGTAGAGACCATACCAAGAACTTGTTCCAGTGCCCCATCCCCAGAGGGATGGGGAGAAATTCCAGGAATTCAGGGGCAATCCTCTGGTCCAGCATGGAGAGGAAGAATCTGCCTGAAAGTGGTCTTGTTTGTGAGTACCTGAGACAATTTTGTGGGAAGAAGCCCTGGGGCACCTGCATACCCTGGTGAGTCTGCTCTGAAAAAGAGACTATGTTCACAGAGATGGAGTTTGAAGTAAAAGTGTCTGCCTACTGTGGGGTCAAAGAGAGACTTGCCAAGTACAGAATGTTTAGTCTGTGTATGACTTAGAATCATCTGCAACAGTGGGGGTCTAGGGTAAAGACATAGCCACTTACAGTACTTTTAAAGTCAGGACACCTCCAGACAGATGTAGAATGTTAAATGTGCTAAACATTTCAAGAGAGCATCTACACACAGTGTTTCATAGAAAAGTTTTGTAACCAAATGAATAGCAGAGTATAGATTTGGGAGCAAGAGGTGGGAGACCCCCCCCCCCAATCTGAAGTAACCAGGTTTACCTCTCCAGGTTCAGTTTGGGCACCTATGGTTTTCTCTCAGGCACTTGGCCAGTGTATGAAGAAATCACCCAGATGTGGGATTTTGGATTTTCCTTTAGACTAGAAATGTGCTCATGGGAGGTTTAGGGAGCCACCATCAACCTCCATGCTATATGGAAAAGTGTCCTAGTAATGGCTGGGGTGCCATGTCAAGGAATAGAAGAGAAGTGTACCGGTTTGGGCTGTGAGTGCCCGTATCCATTCAGAACCTAAAGGTTTGATGTGAGGAAGTGTGCTCTGTACCTCTGTAATCTGCATTACCAGTGAGACTAGCCCTGTGGGGGTCCATCTTTGCTTTGTTATTCTCTGTGTTATGTGAATAAAAGCCACACTCTAGAATCCCATCCTGGTTTGGACATTTTAGTTATTGCTTCCAGTGTCCGGATTTACTTGGGTACCACTGTCAAGAAGTACAAACTTAGCATTATGCTGAGCAAACGTTTTCTCCCAGGGACCCAGGTTGATGGCCATGCTAAATGGTCCCCCCAGGTGTGAGCCAGGTAGTTGCCACACTTGGTTTGCCTGTCTGAAGGTTGGCAGACTCAGAAGTAAAAGTAATGGGTCCACAGAGTCTGTGAGATATTTGTAGTGACTACCCCACCCCTCTCGGTGGTGCCTAGATATGAAAGAAGCAGCCCTGCTGACAGAGAAAAAAGGGGAGCCGGTGGGGGATGAGTTACAAAATGGAGGCACCACTGAGGATTTGTTTGGGAAATGGGAGAAAACAAGAAAGGTTTGTTCAGGTTGTGGCTAGTGTTTTGTCTGTCTGGCAGTAGGTAGCCCAAAAAGTCGGAAGCATTGCGCATAAGGGATTTGCCAAAGAAGTGGTATCCATATGTGCCGCTCTGTGCTGCTGTTCATGTGCTGCTGTAATTGTGCCACCAGTTTACCAAGGAGCTGTAAAGTCAGATTGTGTGTGCTCCTTATCCTGCATCAAAAAATAACACTTGCCATTTAAATTTCAAGTTGTGACAAGAAAAAGTATGGAAAACTGTGGGAAACAGAGAGAGATTTGTGCCCTAGAAGTTTAAAGTGCTTGTTGTGTGGACTGGGGGAGTCGCTAAGGAAAACGCCATGAAAAATGGCTAAAATGGTGCTCCCGCTGAGGAGTCACAGTTGGAAAGAAAAAAAGTTGCTTTGCAGTTTAAATTTTGCCTGCTCGACGATCGCCGTGGAGAAGAAGAGCACAAGAAGAGAGAGAGATGCTCATTTACATGGCGTCAAGTGATTGGTGAGACTGCAGTCAGTTCCGCCCCCAAGCCAGCTTCAGAAGGCTGCCCAGTGTTCGAGAGGGAGAGAGCGAGTGGTGTGCAAGCTGGCTTGTCAGGAGGAGCGTTGCGGTGACTGCAAACATTGTAAAACTGAGAATATCAGACTTTTCTGTTTAAAATCGGGCTCAACCCATATTTCGATCAACTGGGGAGAAAGCGTGGTGTTTGCAAGGACAATCAGCAGGACTGCCATCCTGCTTCAATCCAGAGGCCACCAGGATCGGCTGTAGGCTGAAATTTCCATTGTAAATGCCAGCTACTGATTTAATGAGTACCATCTAGAGAAGTAGCTCAAACTGTGTGTGATTTTTTTCTAAAGCCAGCTGAATCTGTGTGTAAACAGTGTGATTGTTTTTGCAAAGAAGGACTGTGTAAAGTGAATCAACCTAGCAAGAATTTTGAGCATTAGACTGTAAGCATAAGTATGGGTTTAGCAACAGTGTGATTTTCTAAGCAAAGTGAGAGACTGTGGGTTGTATGAGAGATGGAACAAAAACAGGCAAGCTTCTGCATGAAATACTATGGCTTTAGAGACTTTAAGCAAGAACAAGTGATTTAAAGTGAATGAAAAGTCCTGTAAAAGTAATATAGATGTGCTGAGGGAGCAAAACAGTGCAGTCTGTGCAGTTTGAGTGAACTTTATCAGTAAGAATGTAAATTGGATGCGCAGTGGCTTGAGTCAGAAACAGAGTGTTAATGAGCCAGAAGTGCTGCCGACGCCATGATAGGGTGGGGTAGTAAAGTAAACACAGCAGCAGGGGAGCCATATTATGAGACTTTTCCAGCCAAAGTGAGATCTAAGATAACAGTGAACTTTTGTTTTTCTCTGCAGTCATGGCATCGGGATCATCCCAGCATCGAGATCATCCCGCTACCCGGATCATGCCCAGGCTATGATAGTGGAAGAAGTTAACAAGTTGAAAGAAATAGAGAGATGTTACTATGGGGGACGTTTGCCTCCTCATGTGGCGATTCCTGGATATCCAGTTGGAGTATGCAGATGTCTTCATGATTCCTCACTGTTCTGGGTGTCTAGAGAAACAGGTCCTAACAAATGCACCCAAGATTCGGTTGGCTTCCACGTGGACGAAGCTTCAAGATTATGCAAGTGGCAGCACATAGCACCAGGTGGATCCTGTTTGGTGAAGCCCAGCAGAGTGTGGCACAAGAGAAGAGGGTGTGGATGTACAGGCAGAGCAGACTAGTGCTGATGTCTCTGAATTCAGCTCACAGAGAGACTGTGGGGAGAGAGCATCAGCAGATCCATGGAGAGAGGGACCAAGCCCTAGTCTCATAGGAGAAGATGAGATGCGGGAGACCTTAGAATGGGAGGTGTTGACCTCCACACCCTGTGAAGAGTGGAAAGTCTCAGGAGTGAGGACAACTGCTCACTCCTGGACTCAGATCCTCAGCGAGGAAGAGGAGGGGGGCAGCTATGTGGCCTTATGATGAAGGTGCTCATCCACAGCCTTGGGCTCTTGCCTTGGAGGAGCAAAAAGAAGAGATTGGTGACTCTACAGCCCTGTCCCCACAAGGAGGAGCCGTAGATCCATTTTACGTAGCATTGAGCACGAGTCACTGGCAGAACCAGGACTGGCTGCCCCCAAGCCAGGCCAGAGCTCTTAAGTTGACCAAGTGTAGTAAAGAGGATAGACTGGTTCATAGCAAGGCAAATGAGATCTACGGGATATCCTTTCCTACCTTTCCTCGGACAGTCTGGGAGGAGATTGAGAGAAACAGGAAAGCCTGGATAGTGGAAGAGGCAACTAAAGACCTGCATCCAGGTGCAACTCGATTTGTCAGAGATAAAGTGACCAATGAAAAATTCAAGTATTGGAAAGCGGGCAGGACACTGTTCAGAGACACTGTATGGACTGTGGATGGAGAGGACCATGAGACCTTCTACAATGTGAATTATGAGCGCCCAGATGGGGTAATAATTCTCGCACCTGACCCATTGTGGTACTACCCTCAATGCAACCAACTTCCTGCGACTGTGCCCATGCCTACCAAGTGGAAAGCAGAGCAGTGGTAGCCATTGCTGCCATCCTGCCATTGCCGTACCCATGTTGTTCCACCAGTCTGGTGTTGCAGGATCTAGGTGCCTCCAGATTCGTTAGCCTTGCAGTGTGCCTTCCAGTTCCATCGCCTGGCCTTCCAGATTACATCATCCAGAGAGGACATCAGCCCAGCTGTTCCCTGATTCATCGCCTGGGATTTCGGATGACTTCAGACCAGCTGTTCCTTTCTTGTTCCAAGGTTCCATCTCCAAGATGATGTCAGTCAGAGATGACATCATCCGAGCAGTTTCCAGATGTGCCATCCTGTCATTTCCGGAAGATTTCTTCCCAGCTGTATCTGAAAAATGCTGCCAGGGAGAGTCTTCGGCTGGAGATCCAGGTGCCATACCATTTTCATTCTTCAAGGGACTGGTAAGTCCAAACTTTTCTTACCTTATTGACATTGCAATACACATCCTACACTTGGCAGACTACAGACTGTTTGAACCGTCCACAAAGATGCTCCCCTTCAGGACTGCAGTTCTACAAGAACTGTGCTTCACTGGGATCCTGCCCAGGAGAGACTCTTTCTTGGACTTGCTTTCGGGCACTGTTGTCACTAGTTGGGACATTTAGGGCATTTCATCCCCCAAAATGTGTATTGTATATAATGTTGATGTTTTTCTACTGTTTTCTACTGTTTTGTACTTTTCTAAAAAAACATTGGGGGGGATTCTCCAGTGTTTTGATGGTAAGGGTTATGATAGTGTACTGTGTTTGCAGATTAGGGGTATGTTTTTGTCTTTTCTCTTTCAGGTGGTTCCTGATGAAGACAGAAGAGAAGACAGGAAGAGGAGTGGAGGGACTCATCGGAGTTCCTCATGTGCTTTAAAGTGTTGTGTTTAAAGTACAGTGTTGTTGTTAACATGTGTTAACTTTTCCTTCCACAGGTGAAGTTGTGGGGAAGTGTGGGAGTAACATAGAAACATAGAATTTGACGGCAGATAAGGACCGCTTGGCCCACCTAGTCTGCCCATTTTCCAACCTAACAGATAAGCTGCAGATCCTGGTTAACCAACAGTTTACTTCCTCCTACCCCCCACTAGGACTGTCTTATGTCTGTACCATGCATTCTTGAATTCCCCCACTGTTCTTGACTCCATGACCTCCTCAGGGAGGCTGTTCCATGCACCCACAACCCTTTCAGTGAAAAAATACTTCCTCACATTACCTCTGAGCTGTCCCCTCTCTGTCTTCAAATTGTGCCCCTTGTTGTTGCACATCTCTTTTTCTGAAAGATGCTACCCTCTTGGACTTTGTTGATTCCCTTGAGGTACTTGAAAGTTTCTATCATGTCCCCCCTCTCTCCCTTCTTTCCTCAAGGGTATACATATTAAGCTGCTTTAGTCTTTCTTTGTATGTCTTCTGGTGCAGACCCTGCACCATTTTGGTTGCCCTCTTCTGGACAGCCTCCACTCTGTCTATGTCTTTGCGGAGATGGGATCTCCAGAACTGCACACAGTACTCCCGATGGGGTCTCACCAACTGTCTTTACAGAGGGATAACAACTTCCTGTTTTCCACTATTGATACCTCTTCCTATGCATCCCAGTATCACCCCAGCCTTCCTTACTGCCTTCTCACATTGCTTGCCCACTTTTAGGTCATCTGATATAATTACCCCCAGGTCCCTTTCCATTTTTACTGTTGTCAGTATCTCACCCCCCATTGTGTATACTTCCCCTGGGTTTTTGTGTAATACCTAGGTGTAGTGTTAGCTCCTTGTTTTGGTTGCAGGTATCCAGGGATGAGAATTCATTCACATATCTGGACTGAGTAGTGCAGTATGGGCTGCACGCCCATTGGCTCATGCTGTGAACCAATGGGCATGCAGCCCTACCGAGCTGTCAGTCGGTGGGCGGCGGGCAGCAGGTGGGTGGGTGCTGCCACCCACCAGCTGATGGGGGGGGGGCAGTGGGGCTCAGTGGGCGGGTGTGGAGGGGGGTACACTAGACCACCAGGGTGATAGGAGTATGTTGTGATTTACAGATGCCCACGATCAGGCAGTGATCGGTCCACTGGACCACCACGGATATTGGAGGGGGGGTTACTTTACCGATGCCCGCGATCGGGCACATAGCGGTCCACTGGACCACCAGGAATATAGGATGTGGGTGGGTGTTACTATAGCAATGCCCGTGATCGAGCACATAGTGGTCCACTGGACCACCAGGGATATAGGAGGGGAGATTTAGCTGCACGGATGCCTGCGATGGGGCATGGGGGGGTGCTGCCAGGTGTGGCAGGAACTCGGGTGGCCACCCACAGGTGGAAGCTGCCATGTTGCACCCTGCAATGCAGCAGCTCACCTGTGAGTGGCCATCACTTGTTCTTTGTTTTTTGGCTTAACTTTGTGCAGGCACAGGTAGGGGTTGCGATGTGACTCTGCATCCTGGGATGAATATCGGGCTGTGCAGGTTATGCATGGGCATCCCCTACCTGTGCCTGCACCTACTGATGCACTCCCGGTGCATCGGGATCTGTGCGGTGCACTTTTCCCTTTTGAATATCGCACCGGGGCGCAGCAGTGGATTGTGCATGGTGCAACACTGTTGCGCCATGCGCAACCCTTTTGAATATCTGGGCCCATCTGTCTTCCCACTGCTTCCCCCTCTGCCTATGAACTTGTTAATAAAACTGTCCTTTCCCTGCACCTTTTGTAAGTGGGCTCTACTGCTGCCCAGCCTCTCTTCCTTCTCACCCTCCTCTATCACAGACCTTATCTCAACTCTCTTCACTCACTCCTGAAATGGTGAACTCTACATGCTTGGTGATTTCAACATCAACTGGCTGCCCAGCACCCAATCCAAAAACTGTAACCACATCTCTTCCTTGAATCTAAAACAACTAATCTCTGAACCTACCCATTTAAACCACAAGACAGGTAACCATACTCTGCTTGACTTGGTTCTGGCATCACACCCCCACCAGGTAGTTACTTTAGGAATCTTGCCGGATGCACTCAGTGATCACCCCATGGTTCACTGTGTGCATAAAATCCATCGCCCCAAAGCTCTGCCAAATATCCTTTATCTCTGTTCCTTTAGATCCCTTGACTTGTTCACCCTTCAAGAGGAGCTTGTTGGTACTGACTGGTCTCCCATTGCCAATGCTTCCTCCATTGATTCAGCTCTGAGTTACTTCAAAACCCAGTTCCTAAATGCTTGGGACCAGCATGCTCCTTTTAGGAAGACCAGGGTCCGAGGCTCTCACATACCCTGGGAATCAGCTGAGCTGCTGGCCTGCCAGTGTACTCATGACCTAGCATGGTTGGCTTGCAAAGCCTCAGGTGTTCTTGAAGATTTGTTTAGATATTGCTCTCTCCACAATGCCTGCACCAGGACTATCCACCTTCCCAATGCGTAATACTTCACTTACACTTTCTAAGAAAACCTTAACAGTCCTTCCAAATTCTCCCCCTCTTCCACTAAAGTCCATACCCCAGTGCTAATGGTAGGTGACAACACCACCTCTGACCCCCCCGAAGTTGCTACTGAATTCAATATCCTCTTCATCACCTGTGCTTCCACCCTCCAAGCATCTCTTTTCCCCTCAGCTCCTCCTCTGACAACTTCTTCCTCTCTTACTTCCTCTTCACCCTGCTTTTCTTTATTACCAGCCTCCCCTGTTGATACCCTGCAAGCTCTTCTTTTCTTTAATCCAACTCAGCACAAGCTATAGCTCTCCATCTCTCCACTCTTTTGAATCTTCCTTTCACACTTGCCACTGTCCCTGATGCCTGGAAGCTTGCCACTGGTGTTCCCCTTCACAATGGAAGTGATTCCTCTATCCATTGTAACTTCTGCCCTATATCTCTGTTCCCAGTCCTTGCTAAACTCCAAGAGCAATTGGCTGTGTCTCAACTTTATCCTTTCCTTGATTCTGCCTTCTTCTTCACCCCTTTCCAGTCTGGCTTCCACAAGGCCCACTCTACCATGTTCTCCCTTCTACAGCTCACTGACTTCATTCTCTATCATGAATCAGGGATGCATCACCTCTGCCATCTTTTTCGACCTGGCCAAAGTCTTCAACACTGTTGCTCACTCCCTTCTCCTCAACAAGCTTGCAGTTGTTATGCGAGGTCCTTACACTCCAATTGTCATCCTATATGCACACCTTAGACAAACTATACTATGCATATATTTATACTAACATGTAGGGCATAGCCACTTACCATACAAGAGTAAGTGCCAGGATAACATTATGATTTGTATTTTACTTTACTTTCTCATTGCCTGGAAACTGCACATAGCAGACCAAGACACCTGTGTCTTTGTATGATTATTTAGTAATCTTTGCTGCCATCTTTTGGACTTATGTATAACTACACTACATCCTGTGTTTTCCATGTAGCATCTATGCCTTCTTTGTTCTGTGATGTAGCTAACTTAGCACTTATTGTATAGGATTAGATAACACTGTGCAGCCACCTAATATTTGGACAATAGGGCTTATTTTATGTATCTAGCATGGTTTCTTATGAATGGTAACCGTAGTAATTATCTGCAGTATATAATGTAATGTATTGTGTATTCCCCCTGGAGACCTTTTTCACTCCTTGGGGTATACTGGGGAACACTAGGCTCAGCTCCCAGTGTCTTATGGTAAGATCTGCATAGGGCAACTGTGACTTCTTTTTTGTGTAATAAACAAAATTTATTACCAATATGCAACTTGTCTGTGACTCATTTGCATCTTTGTAACCGCAAAAACTCTGATCAGGGCTAATTACACTAACAAATTGGTGACTACAGGCAGGCAGTTTAGATGGTGCAAAGTTTCACTTGTTGCTTAAAATTTCCCTTTTCTGCAGGTATAGTTGGTGTGCACTCCCTCATCACTTCATGTGTTATTTTTGACTCCATAGCACCTTGCAAGATCTGGCTGCTCACTGGACTCAGTCAATGCTGACTCACCGAGTCCAATGGCAGTTTTGAATTGCTGGACTACAAGAGTACAGTAGTCCACCCATCTGCTGGTTTTGCCTGTTGTGGACCAATATGTAGCATGGCAGCCTCTTACAGGTTACTGATTTTGAGTTTCCCCCAATAACTTTTACTGGTACCATGATGTCCACTACATCAAATATATACTCAGACTTGAGACTCTACATCTCTAACTTCCTTACCTCCCATGTAGGCTAGAGCAACTTCATGCTGGATGCAAGTTAATCCAAAAACCCCATGCTGGGGATTTCAACCCAATACTCCGAGGTGAGACAAACAGCCAAAAAGCATGAGGCTAAAGGGCTGTTGGTCGTGGCTCTGTCTGCTGCTTTAGAAGCCTCTGAATTGAGGTTTCGTTCCCTTGAACTGCAACTCTCATCCCTTAAGAAAGAGATGGGATTGCAGGCATCTGAAAGTTTGAAAAAGAAGCAACAGCTAGAAGCTAAACTTCAGTCGTTGAGATATGAGAATGTTGAGAGAGGAATGTGAAAATTTGAACAGGATAAGAAGAAGGTATTGCAAATGAATGATTTATTGAGAGACACGAATGAACAATTGCATGAAAAGATGGATGAGTTATGAGATGACCTGAAATGGGTAAGTGATGAGTTGGATAGGGAGCTTAGGGACAACCGTGAATTGAGTGCCGCATATAAGGTGTTACAGAAAGATGTTGCGAAAGGTGTGAAACAGAGTGTTGCAAAAGTTAGTCACAGATTGTAGAATAGAGATGATTAAACTGAGCCATCAGCGAGAGATGTTGGCTGGTCACGTCAAGGCAATGGGTGGGTTTCACTACATACCCATTGACCTCACGTCATCCGGAGATGATGACACTGATGACAACATCTTCCAACATGGCACCCAGTCATGCACTTACTGTGATCCAGTATTCCTCCACTACCCGCAAGCTGGCAGATCACCTTGCAATGACAGCACTACCCTACATCATCAGCAGAATGACGATTATCATGTGCAACGCCAAGATGGTGACCCCTGTGATAGAGGGAAGGTCTAGGCCTACCAACGGCCTCTCTGAGTGCCACCTAGACAAGGGTCAACAGGCAGGAGATAAATAGAATGATCAAGACCACCCCTGACAATTCAGAATTGTCTGAGAGAAGCAAGCAGGCATTCAACTCGCATATGAAACAGATGATGAAAGATGCTGCTTTACAAGATTCTGTTGTCCATAACATGGCTGGAGCCACAGCAGAGGCCACTCTTAGCAGCACGAGACACCCTTTCCCCGAATGTGTCCCCAGTAATCCCCTCCAGATGGCCCACACTGTACAGCAGATCGCTGACAGCATAGGCTGTGTGGGCCCCACCGACAATTTCAGCTGCCATTTGGAGAATGTACTCTCCAAATGTGAGATGCTCAGCCTAGCAGAGGATTACCAGGTTTAGATTCTCTGACAGACCATTGATCCCAGCTTATGGGAAAAACTCCCATATGTAGCCTACAGAGACACCAGGGTGACTTTTGATCAGATCGTAGCGGAACTCATCTCCACGCACAACCAAGGTGTGGTTGGAGTGATGTTGGCCCACCCTGTAAAACAGAATGCCAAAGAAAGCCCTGTGAGGAACTGCCCTACTAGCTGTGGGTAATCCTGGAATCCTTGCAATCTGAATTTCTCCACCAGGTTCATGATACTCCAACTGGTGGACACCAGGGAGTTGAAAATACACTACAGAGATTCAAAACTGTGACATTCCTTCAAAGGTTGTAGATGGCCTATCATGCTAGCAAACATCTTGTGGGCAAAGCCGCAGATGCTGATCTAATTGAGTACAAAAATGTATTCCTCCGGAACATGCCTCTGGCTATCTATGAAAAAGTGGAACCAACAATTTTTTCCCACAATGGACACATTTGAAAACATTCTTTGGAAAACAGAGCACATTTGCCTGCTCTACCTCCGAGACCTTGGATCCGGTTCCAAAAAAGGTGGCAGCGGTACAGTCTACCAGTGAGTCCACAAGGCAAGGCCCAAGACAAAAAGCCTACATCTTCATGCAACTGACAGCACTCCCAGTCCAGAGGTGGAAACTGGAACCACAACAAGAATAAATGCAATTGGAATTCCGATTCCAATCGGGGCAATCAAAACAATCAAATAGTCCCTTCCTACCAGGAGATTTTGGAGGTGAATTAAAACCTCCAGAACCTTCTCATTCAAGTCCAGTCAGTAGCAGATGAGGCTTCATCATGTGTCATCATAGCTCTAGCTCTGGGACAACAGACATCACTAGGCTGTGGGAACTCTGGAACCGTAGGGAACCAGGCCACAGCAGGCCTAAACTCCAACACTAAACCCTTCATTGCAGCTGTCCAGAACCAGGAGGAGGCCCAACAAGAACAGGCCCAAACACTCTTCCTGGAACTTCCTGGTATGGGCAACGTGGATTGACAATTACAGGCCCCAGTCCATATTGTGAACAAGCTCACTTTGGACACAAACAAAAAGCCTTGTACAAAGGCCATGGTCAGGGGCAACCAGCTAACTGTGCTACTTGATACAGGTGTGGCTGTGTCAGCATTACATGATGATGACCCAGCAAACTCTCCTTGGTCAACAGGATGGAAGACTAACACACCAGGCGTAGATGGCATAAAGCTATCTATGTACCAATCTATTGTGCTTTCAGTGGCTATAGGCAACTTACATTCACACCATATCTTCAACCTAATGGTGTTATGTGATCATCCCAGCATCTTGGGAATTGATTTTCTCACTCCACATGGCTGTGTGGTGAATCTGGCCAATATGCTCCTGATCCAAATCAGAGGACAATATCATACTGTCATGATTTCTAATTTGCAAGTGGTTGCAGCTATTACCACCAATGACAAGGAATATAGCATCACTGCTCTATTCCAAGACCATGAGTTTTTCAAGAGACTCCTACCCATCCAGCAGAAGCATCTGGATGCTTTTGCCACACACAAGCATGATTGTGGGAGAATGTAGACTGTCATCAAAATCCCAGGCCCACCACATGACAGGCAAAGGCAATACTCATTTCCTGCCGAGGCCTTACCATCACTCAGAGAAACCTTTCAGTCACTCTTCAAGCAAGGTGTGATCAGGCCTTGTGTCTCAGCTGCCAATTCACTTTTTGACCATTGAAAAGTCCACGGGATCTTGGAGACTTAATTGATTATAGAAGGCTTAATCAAGTCACTCCTAGCTGTTCACCTACGGTAGCATCAGCACCTGATGTGCTCAAACTGCTGACACCAGATCACCAGTGGTTCAGCGCCTTTGACATCTCCAATGGGTTTTGGTCACTGCTCCTGGCTCAAAAGCCAGTACAAATTTGCTTTCACCTTTGAAGGTCAACAGTACACATGGACCTGCTTACCTCAGGGGTTTCACAATAGCCCCTCCATCTTCCATCTACACATGATGGACACCCTGGAAGGTTTGTCTACCCCACAATGTATTCTGCAGTATGTGGATGACTTATTGTTGGCAACTGCCACCAAAGAACAACACTTTGACTTCTTGGATGAACTACTGACCCTTTTACAGGGGGCAGGCCTCAAATACAACCCTGCAAAGGCACAACTTTGCCAGGAAGAGGTCATCTTTCTTGGCCTGTGTATAACAGAACAAGGGTGAAGCCCAGCTTGGAAGAAAATCCAAGTCCTACAAGATTTGTCTCTACCCACCAGTGTGGCAACACTCAGATGTTTCCTGGGAATGGTCAACTACTCCAGGGACTTTATTTGTGACTTTGCACAGAAGGCCACACCTCTGTATGAGCTTCTGTAAAAGGATATCCCTTGGACTTGGGGTACCATCCACATTCAGGGTGTGACACTGCTGAAGCAGGCCTTGGCCTCTGATCCAGCCTTGGTGAACCCCAATCCAGCATTACCTTTCCACCTGGAATCAGCCACCTCAGACATTGCCATGTCTGTAGTCCTTGCTCAGAAAGTAAATGATACTCTGAGACCTATTGCTTATGAATCCAAAATGTTGTCACCAGTGGAACAGAAGTACAGTCTTTGTAAAGAAACCTTCTGTCTACCTACTGGGTTGTCAAACATTTTCTGTATATCATTGGGTACTCGCCTATCATTATTAACACCAACCACACCCTCACCACTTTCCTGCTATCAGACAGAGTAAAGGATGGATCAGTATCCAACACCAGACTGACTTACTGGTCTCTTCTTCTCCAGGACTGAGATATTCAGGTCCAAACTGCCAAAATGCCCTCATTCCTAGCCCATGGATTCCTATACCAAGGAGCACCACACAATTGTGCACTATAGCCCCCTGATTTTCCTGAACCAGGCCCTTTTCTTCCTGCTACTCCAAAGCTCCTTGCAGATATTTCTCTGTGTCATGTCTTCACCAATGGCTCAGCCTCATACTACCAAGGAGAACAGGTAGCTGGATTTGGAGTACTTATCATGTACCCTAATGGCAACACTGTCTGGATCTCCAAGCATTGCAGTGTTGCATCATCACAGTATGCAGAATTGGTGGCTGTGGCCTGTGCCCTTGAGCTTATACAATATGGTACTGAGGATATCATCATCTTTACAGACTTCAATTGGGCCTGTTGCTCCTTCACTGAATTTTTACACTTCTGGCAGAAAAACTCCTTTGCCTCTTCTGATGGCACCCCCATGAAATATAAAGCACTTGTGGTTTATATTCATGAACTTGCCCAGCACTTTAAACACAAACTGTTCATCCACAAGGTTAAGGCCCACTTTAAATCTGACCCTTATCATTCTTTCAATGAATGAGCAGATAATCTTGCAAAAGAGGGTGCTCAAGGGGTGGAGACATAGACGGTGGATCACCCCAATGCTCTAGCAGCTGTGCAAATAGCTGCTGTCAAGAAGAAACCAGAACCTTTTGTGTCACTGGACTTGTCCACTGCACAACATTCAGACCTCCAACTAAAAGATGTGTTCCAGTTCCTTGACAAAGGAATTGAACAAGGACTACCAACTCACAGTCCCTACAAGAGACATGTGAGTAGGTTACATTTGTCACAAGATGACAAACTGATTTGGTATCAACCCAGAGGAACTGCCCTACTAGCTGTGGGCAGTCCCAGAATCCTTGCAATCTGAATTTCTCCACCAGGCTCATGATACTCCAACTGGTGGACACCAGGGAGTTTAAAATACACTACAGAGATTCAAAACTGTTGGTTGGTAGCTTGGCATTACCAATGATATCAGACACTACATTGGCAACCATCTAATCTGTGCTCAGAATAATCCATTACCAACCAAATGAAATGCCAAACTACTGCAACAAAGACATTCTGGTCCTTAGCATGCCATACAGATTGACTTTATTGGTCCCTTAACCAATACCAGCAGGAACAACAAGTATGCGCTGGTAGTTACTGACCTATTTTCTAAGTGGGTTGAAGCTTTCCACACTAAGAACTTTACAGCCAAATTAACTGCAAAAGTCCTGGTAGAACAAATATTCTCCAGGCGGGGCCTACCTCTGAAGGTAGACTCTGAGAAAGGAACTAGTTTTACAGGTGAGTTAATGCAAGAAACACTTGAACTTCTAGGGGTACACCAGAAGTTCCATATACCTTACCACCCTTAATCTTCAGGTCAAATAGAGAGAGCCAATAGATGGATTAAGCAAATGCTTTCCAAATTCATTGAGGACAATCCCAAGGACTGGGATTCCCTGTTGCCTTTACTCCTTATGGCAATTAGGGGTACTCCTTCAACCACCACCCAGCTGACACCCTTCGAGGTGATGACTGGTAGAAATATGAGATTACCTGAACACCTGTTGTTTGACCTGAACACCCCTACTGCAGACAGAGTGTATGTAGACAAGTATGTGACCAAACTCAAAGATGATACTGTAAAAACCCATCTGTATGCTGCACATCGCATGGGCAAGGCCCAGCAGCAGTCCAAAATCCACTTTGACAAGCACACACAAGAAGTGGACTGGCAAGTCAGAGATCAAGTAATGGTACTCAGATTTGTTCATCCCACACATGCCTTCTATGATAAGTGGGAAGGACCATACCCAGTTGTCAACAAGCTCAATCTGTCAGTTTATCAAGTTAGACTTCTCCAGAACAAGAAAGTTACTGAGAAATGGTTGCATGCTAACCAGCTAAAACTTTACAAAGGAGTATAATTACTTTTCCTAACCCCATTGGGTGGAATTGTACCTACTGACTTTTTCTTTTTCCTTATAGGCAATCCTGCAAGATGGCTATCTTGCACCTGATTCTCCTCCTCTCGGGAGCTTTCTCCTGCATCCAAGGCATGGTGGGCCACATCCTTCCTCATCTTGATCATCCTTCTACTACTATTCCAGAAGAAGTTAGTATTACTGTCCCAAACAAATTGATTACTGTCCAGGAAGGCAAGGACACCTACCTCACTGCCTCAGTTGTAGCCCCTGACAAATCTTCCCTGCAAATTGAATGGCAAACTGATTTATATGGACAAACTCTCCCTGTGGCCCACCTATCCAAAGGAACATTTCATAGTTGGCTTAATACCAAAATTGCCCATAACTGTACTTTGTCCATTCTTCAAGCTAATCACAGTTTATAGCTTGTCCTGCCCTGTGTATTTTATATTTTTATTTGTTCTCCTTTTCAGTGTGTGATTATACCAATTCTAAAAGAACTGCTGTCATTTTAAGCTCCTCATCTAACCAACACACATATTTAGAACACACTGCTTACAATATTTTCTCCTCATATACATGTTTTCTTTTAGATATGCGCTCATGCTGATTCAGAATAAATATACTGTAAGCAATGCTATACTCTCCATTTGCTTAGGTGGAAATATACACAAAGCATCTAATGTCTGATATTAATCTCTCCAACACATCTGCCAATTGAATTCCTCATTCAGACCCCATTTTTCATGACTAAGACCCATCTCATACATCAAATACATTTCCCTTTTCTCCCAGAGATCATTATAATTGCCACCTCTGGCAGTTTCCATTACTTGTTCAAGCCCCCAAAATCTAATCCGTATAAGGGTGTGCCCTCTCTCATTAACATGTCTTGCCTGGGGTAAATTTTCATCCTTGCTACAAATCCTACTTTTATGTTCTGAGATACAGGTCCTTAATTCTCTAAGCATTTTACCAACATATAGTCGGTCACAGGGACATTGAATGAGACATATAACTCCCTCAGTAGCACAGGTAATATGTGATCTAATTTTATACTCTTTCCCAGTATGGGGATGTTTGTAAACTGTTTTTTGAGTGGCATTACCACATGCAGCACATTTACCACAGGGGTACATTCCATTTTTTAATGGACCCAATAATAGCTGAGTCCCTTTCGGTGTTTCTACCCAAGGTTGTGTGTGAACAAGCCTGTCTTTAATTGTGGGTGCCTTTTTAGACACCACATATGGTTTGTATTGAAAAACCCCAGATGAAGTCTGATTTCTCTGCTATTTCCTCCAATTACTCAATATTATTCTTTTAAGTTTTGGTATCATAGGGTTTTTTTCAGTACTAAAGACTATACAATTTTTTTTCTCCTGTCTCTACTCCAATAGACCTAGTAGGTGACAGCAGCTCCTGTCTAGAAATTGTTTCCACCTTTGCTTGCTCAAGATTTTTCCTATCATACTGCCTTTTTTCTAAATCTCTCCTCAGTGTTCTTCTGCTCTTGTTGATAATCTTTATCTACACTGCAGTTTTGTCACGCTCTTAAAAATTGTGAGTATGGAATACTCTCTATAAGTTGATTTGGATGGAAACATCTCCTTTGTAATGTTGTGTTTCTGTCAGGTTTTTTTCTAAATAGTTTGGTTTCTAATCTATTCTCATGCTTATAGATAGTGATGTCAAGAAAATCTATTTGATTCTTGTTTGAGGTAAAAGTAAATTTGAATCTCTAGTTTTTAAATATTCCTGAAATACTGATAATGTCTAAACATTTCCTGTCCAAATTAATAATATATCATCAATAAACCTCTTCCAAAATAGAATGTTATCTTTGAAAGCCTGCCCTCCTCCTGTGGTTCCAAAAACAAAGGTTGTTTCAAAGTTATGCATAAATCATTGGCATAAATGGGGACCATGGTGCTTCCCATGGCTGTACCCCTGACCTGTCCATAAAACTGGTTTTCAAATTTGAAATAATTATGTTGCAGTACTGTCTCCGCTAGGTTTTCTAAGATTTGTGTTTTAGGTTTCTGATCATGCAATCTACTCTCCAACAGTTTCCCCATGCTCTCTATACCTTTCTCATGGGGTATAGATGTATACAAGTCCTTAACATCTATTGTAATGGGTATGCTGTCATCCGGAATGCCTTCTTCATTGAGATCCTGAATCAACTGCAGCACTTAAGTGGTGTCTTTGATATACGTAGGAATTTTTTCCACAAGCGGTTGTAAATGATAATTAATGAATTTAGACAAAGGTTCTAAAACTGAGCCAATACCAGAAACAATAGGCCTGCCCAGAGGTTTTTCTAAGGTTTTATGAATTTTAGGGAGGACTTAGAACAGTGGTACCCTTGGAAGCCTATTTTCCATGGTTTCTACTTCCCATTTTCTCAGCCAACCCATAGTTTCCATCTCAAAGATTGTACCTTTAATCAGAGCCTTTATAGCATTCATAGGGTCACTGTCCAATTTTACATAGTTCTCTTGAACTTCTAAAAGGTCTATACACACTTGTCTATAATCTTCCTTATCCCGAATAACTATGGCTCCACCCTTATCCACTGGTTTAATAATTATAGTTGTATCACTCTCTAACACTGTTAAAGCTTCTTTTTCCCTCCTAGACAGATTAGACTGTTGATTTGTTTTATTAAATTTCAAAATATTTTGTACTTCCTTATTCACAGTTTAAATGTAATTCTCAACCACATGATGCTGTCCTATGCCTGGCATATATTTGGATTTAATGCCCATGGCTCTTTTTAGCTTAGTTTGTTCTGGATTCATATCCACCTTATTGCTAAATTGAGAATGCAGCCTTAGCTTATGATAAAATTTCTGCATATCCACTTCTATTTGAAATGTGTCTACCTCTTTACTGATAGAACATAGAAACATAAAAAACATAGACTTTGATGGCAGATAAGGACCACTTGGCCCACCCAGTCTGCCCATTTCCCTACCTACTGGATAAGCTGCAGATTCTAGTTAACCAACAGCCTACTTCCTGCCACCCCCACTACAATTGCCTTATGTCTGTCCCGTGCATGTTTGAATTTCCCCACTGTTTTAGACCCAATAACCTCCCCAGGAAGGCAGTTCCATGCATCCACCACTCTCTCCATGAAAAAAAATTTCCTCACATTACCCCTGAGCCACCCCCCCGCTATCTTTAAATTGTGCCCCCTTGTTCTTACACATCTCTTTTTCTGAAAGATGCTACCCTCCTGGACTTTGTTGATTCCCTTGAGGTATTTGAACATTTCTATCATGTCCCTCCTGTCCCTTCTTTCATTAAGGGTATACATATTCAGCTCTCTCAGTCTCTCTTCATATGGTTTCTGATGCAGACCCTGCACCATATTAGTTGCCCTCCTCTGGACCGCTCCCATCCTGTCTATGTCCCTGCTTAGATGAGGTCTCCAAAACTGCACACAGTACTCCAGATGGGGTCTCACCAACTGTCTGTACAGAGGGATAACCACTTCCCTTTTTCTACTTGTGATGCCCCTTCCTATGCATCCCAGTATCTCCTGCTCTCCTTACTGACTTCTCACATTGCTTACCAAACTTTAGGTCATCTGATATGACTACCCCCAGGTCCCTTTCCATTTTTGTTGTTATTAGTACCTCCCCTGCTATTGTGTACTCTTCTCCTGGGTTTTTGTTTCCCAGGTGCATTACTTTGCACTTCTTTGCATTGAATCTAAGTTGCCATATGTCTGACCATTCTTCCAACCTTGCCAAGTCCCTTCTCATCCTTTCTACCCCCCTTGTGTATCAACTCTGTTACAGATCTTTGTGTCATCTGTAAAGAGGCATGCATTTCCCTCCAGACCCTCTGCAATGTCACCTATAAAGATGTTAAAGAGGACTGGACCCAATACTGAGCCCTGAGGTACTCCACAAGTGACCCCCCTTTCTTCGGAATGTGTTCCATTTACCATATGATATGATAGACCATATAATATGATAGACCTAAGGCTAGAACTCTCATTTCCTCTGCTGTTAGTGGTCTCTGACTCAAACAAAACACTACAGTCTCCCCCCTCTTTGATTTCTTCGGGGTCCCTCGCCTCTTCCTCCTCCACTTTGCTCTTCTATTTCTCTAGCCTTTATACACTGTTCTTTCTGTCTGAGGTCATACCTGTCTGATGTCCCTTGTCCCGGGTCTTGGCTGTGTGCCACTTCATGTGTTTGTTTTCATGTGGTCTATAATTGTGTTGTGTCTCTCTCTAAAAGGGGGCCCTTTTGTTTTTGTGTTTCTGGTTTGTTACCACTATGTGTATAGTTACCAGAGCTATCTGAGCTTGAATCCTTTATATAGGAAAACTTTTTATAGGCCTTTTTATAAGTATAAACCCTATTATTTTTATAGTTAGCTGTATCCCTATAAAATCTTTGAATCGTTGTTTCTCTTAAGGTTATCTCATATTCCTTCAATTTACTATTAATATCCTCTAACCACTCATTTAATTCATCTGTTTTAATTTGTGTCTGTAAGGTATTCTGGTATTCCTGAAAATCCTCTGCTTGTTTACTATGTGCTGTCAAGACAGCATTAATCAATACATACATAAAATCGACACTGCAACGTGTCCTAATCCCATTGTATTTGTTTGCCAATATCTCATCATTAATACCTAAATTTGGTTCTATCATGACTCTCAAACCTCTTGGGATATGTTTAAATTCTAGGTACTTGGCTAATGTTAAGCCATGCAGATCCAATCTTAGATCTTTATTCTTAAGGTTTTCTATCCTATTTTTCAGGGTCTTGGAACTGTCTACATCCATTTGAGCCAGATCTCTATCACGTTACATCTGATTAAAAAGTGACTCTCGCTCACTATCAATAAAGGTGCAGAAGGAGAAGTTCCCTTCTGCATTACCTCCTGCTAAATTAAGTGCTTCCATTGTGGAACGCTATGTCACCACATAGAGGGAAAAAGGGTAACAAAAACAAATTCAAAAGTATAAAGCACCTAGATATATTAAAAGTTATTGAAAATTATTCACTTAATACTAAATGGTTCCAGTACTGTACAATAGAATGATTAGCATATCAGTCCATGAGAAACGTCTTCTTTAAAGTTTTACCATGGGCAAATGCCCTCTGTCCTCCTTTTATGGGCAAACATCCTTGGGGCACTAGCTGACCACCGAAAAGGTCAGAACAATTCCTATTATCTGCAGTATATAATGTAATGTATTGTGTATTCCCCCTGGAGACCTTTTTCACTCCTTGGGGTATTGAGGAACACTAGGCTTGGCTCCCAGTGTCTTATGGTAAGAACTGTTTAGGGCAACTGTGATTTCCTTTTTGGGTGATAAACAAGATTTATTACAGATATGCAACTTGTCTGTGACTCATTTGCATCTCTATAACTGCAAAGAATCTGATCAGGGCTAATTACCCCTAACACTCTCCCGCTCCATTCCTATCTAATGGGTAGATCTTAATCAGTCAGGACTGGCAGCTTCCTCTCCCCCCTCCCCATAAACACAGGGGTCCCTCAAGGTTTGGTTCCCTGATCAATACTCTTCTCAATGTTTCTAAATGATCTTCCTGCTGCCTGCTCATCTGCAAGTATCCACATGTATGAGAATGATACTGTTTTGTACTCCTCTGGTACTTCCACTCTGTTGTGGCAACCAGCCTCCAACTTGATTTCAAAAATGTCCATTGCTGATTTTGTGCTAATCAGCTGTCATTAAATGCCAAAAAGATGGTCTCTATAACCTTTGACCCCAGGCAAAAGCTTGCCGGGCTTACTGCCACCCCTACTTTCCATACACTCAATGGTTCCTTACTTGAAGATGTCTCATCCTTCAAATACCTCAGGATCTGGCTTGACAGGATCCTTGAATTTTCTGGTCATGTGGACACTATCCAAAAAAAGTTACTTCCCAAACTAGGTGTTCTGTATAGCTGCTGTAGCTGCCTTCCCCTGCTGGCCCACCATGAGATCGTCTAGAAGATGATTCTCCCAGTCTTTGACTTTGCAGATGTAGTCTATAGTATTGCCCCCAAATCCACCCTTTCCAGGCTGGACACTCTTTTCAACTCCTTCTGTCACTTTGCTCTTGCCTGTCCTCCACGTACTCACCACTGTGACCTCTACACAGCTCTCTCCTTCCCCTCTCTTGGGGACAGATGCCTTGCCAATAATGCCTCATTAATTGGAAAGTTCTGACTTGGCTCCCTGCCACCCTGCCTCCACTCCCTCCTTTCCATCCCTCCTACCACCCCCACTCCCTCCGCAACTCCCCCTTAGGACCCTTGCCCTCCCTTCCCTGCTTTCCCTTCATGGAGAGCAGCTTTCTCTTATCACTTTCCTAATATTTGGAAATCCCTCCCCATAGATATCCACTCTGCCCTGTCCACTTATTCTTTATCCCTTCTTCTTCAGCACTACATTTCCCTCTCCTGCAATGGCTACTGACCAGCCTCCCCTTCTTTACTCCTTTCCTTGCTTTCCCTCTTTACTCCTGTTTGCTCCTCTTCTAGTTCATCTTCCTACTGCTCAACTTCCTCTTACCCCTCCCTAGGCATGCTCCTTGCCTACAGCACCAGCTGGGTTTACACTGAGTAGTCTTCATACCCCTGGGTTCCATTCCTAGGTAAAGATAGCCTCCCCTCACCTCCTCACTTCTCTTAATTCTTCTGTTTCATTATTTCCTATCTCCACCCTCCCCCTTCTTGATTCCAATTACCCTATCTCTCTTTCCTCAACTTATTCACACCTACCTCTCTGTCAGTTTCCTGTTACTCACCCCCTCATCTATCTGCCAGAATCCAGTCCCTATATTCATCCCTTTTTGCTCCCCTCTGCCAGTCCCTTAGAAGGTTTTTATCCCAGAGGGGTATAGGCCTAATCCCTGTTTTGCTTTCCCCTGCCAATCCCCTTGCAGGGTTTTCATCCTGTAGGGGTGTAGACCCAATCTTTCCCTTCCTACTCCCCCCTGCTAATCTCCTTGCTGGGTTTATATCCTGGAGGGGTGCAGACCCATCTGGCTATCCTCCATCTCCCCATCCCCCTATTCTGTGAAAGTCCTCCTCCTATCACCAATAGTTTAAAGAATAATTTATATGTGTTAAATGTCTGTTATGAGTATGTTTATGATTTTGTCCATGTGTACTAAATCAGTGCATGTGCAAATGATAACTAAAAGGGTATATATATTCAGTCTATATATGATGACAAGTACTGCCTGCCTATCGCACATGTCTGTTTGGTATTTGCCTTAATGTTTTATGTACGGGCTTATCTCTATGTATATTTAAATTTTTATTTTGATTCTTTATTCAGTATTGTATCCCCTCTTCCCTTTCCCACAGGATGCACCTGGAAACAAGCCGTAGTTGCTCAGTATGCCTTTCCTGGTGAAACTTTTAAAAATAAATAAATAAATAAAAGGGGTACTGGCAGTAGAAGAAAAGGGATATTACTACCTCTTTAAATTTCATTGGTGAGGTGACACCTGGAGCACTGTGCCCAGTTTCAGAGTTATCACTTCAGGAAAGATAAGGACAGGCTAGAGGAGGTGCAATGAAAGGTGACTGGGCCAGCTGGCCAGATCTTATGAGAATCAGCTCAAGGCACTAAACATATAGTCGTTGGAGACCAGACAAGAGAGGGGTGATATGATGCAGACCTTCAAGTTCCTGAAAGGAACAAACAAGGTGAACTGTGAGAAACTATTTAGCATGAGTAACAGTTCAAGGACACAAGCAAAAGTGTAATCTGGTGGGAGAGAGGTTCAAGAGTGATATGAGAAAATGTTACTTTACAGAAAGGGTGGTGGAACTGTGGCTCAGTCTTCCTGTAGAAGTGGTGGTTGCCAAAATCATAATTTATTTTAAGCATGCCTTGGACAGAATGAAGGGTATAGTGGTTACTCAGGGCATTAGTAGTAGGGAGGGGAATGGGGGTGGTAAATAGTGAGGGCTAGTACACTGTTTGGAAAATAGATCTTGGGGGTTGATAAAGAGCTATGGGCAGACTGTACAGGCCATTGGTCTTTTTCTGTCATCATTGTCAATGTTTCTATGTTTCTAATGGGATTGGGTGGGTGTCATGTCAGAAGAGTGTCAGAGATGTGAGAGGTTCAGGGATATGAGTAATGAAAGTGTGGAAGTCACAACAGAGAGGGTCAGAAATGTAAGAGGATCTGGGATATAAAAAATCTGATAGTGTTGTCACAGTGAAGAGGTATCAGATGTGAGATGGTCAATGATATCAGCAATTGGACTGGGTGGTGTCTCAGAAGATGGGATGAGAGATATGAGTAATGTGACAGGGTGTCACAACAAACAGGGTGATGGTAAGAAAACATAATCATAACATAAGTAATGTTGTTTCTTCCAAGGGATCCCTCTCTTTGTTTAACTACTGCAAATCAGCCTGCTGTGGTGATCTGCCCTGGAGAGCAGAATTTTATGCAAATTAGAGAATCTTGGAATGAAATTAAAATATCCACTGTGTGGTCAAGTTCCACTCTGCCCTCTAATGTCAGATTTATTTTTGTAGCTAGGGGAGTAGTGACCACTAAACTAGCTAAACCTAGACAAGAACAGAAGGCCCCCAAATGTTGATCCCCTGCAGGGACATAACATGGCAGAACAAAAATGTTTCAACAAGATCACCAAAAATTGATTGTAAGCAATGAACAAGTGATGATCAAGTGAAATAAGGAAAGAAAACTGATTCTTGGAGAACCTTTTCCAGGTTCTGGAAGGGGAGGTAAGGTGGGTTTTGTTAAGCATAGTGGGGGATCCCTTGGAAGAAACAACATTACCATGGTGAGTAATTTGTTCTTCAAACCCCAGGATTCCCTCACTATGCTTAACTATTGTAGACCACAAAGCAGTACTTTAGGAAACTGGATACCCAACCTATGTAAGTAAACAGTTCTACAAGACAGCAGTGCCAAATCTGGCATCTCTTCTAGACTGTAAAAAAGAAAATGGTCTTGTGTAGCCTCCCCAGTCATCCATCCCCCACCCTCTGTGCACCCATCTCCTCGCACCACTCCATCACCCATACTTACCCTCCGTGGGTCAGGAGCAGCAATCTTCTTTGGACCGAGAACACGTCTGTATTCTTCAGTGCTGACCAGCAAACTGCATAGTTGACGGTAAGCCTTATAATGGAATCAATGTGGGGGGTTAATTTAGGCTGATATCTCAGCCATTTTTTGTAATTTATGCCCCAAATTTTCAACATGGGGTTCTTGAGTCCCCACCTTGTGAACATTGTCACTGTTATTTCATTTCTCAGTCCAGAAAGGTAATTTTGTGGTCGCTGTGTGGACTCACCTTTCCGGGGATGATTCATGAAATGACATTGCCACTGTTCATGAGGTGGGATCCCAAAATAGCCATGTTTCAAATCTGGTGACAAAATTCACAAAAATGACTGTGTTATGAGTGTGTGTTGCACAGTGTCTACGCACGCTCATTATTTTGCCAGTTTATAATATTTTCACTTTAGACTTTCAAGATTGCAATTTTTTTACACATCTTTATGAACAATGCAGCTGTCCTTCTGCAAGTCTTGCCCGGAACATGTTTTTGCACCTGTTGTGTCATGCTTCTTAATTTGTTTGTCATTGATGGTCGGTCGTAGGACAGGCTAGTGGCTACATGAATACCAGTCCATCAGGTCCATGCCATGCTCCTTCAGTCTGTTGTTGATGGTCATTGGTGGGACAGGTCTGGCCAACTGGTACACATGAATAAAAAAAATTGTTCTGGCCTTAGGTGATGGTGGGCAGAGGGGCAGACGGGCAATCCGATAGGTACTAATTTTTTTCTACATGGATGATACCTGTCTGCCAGGTCTCTGCCAAGCTGCTTTGGTCTTTCATTGATGGTCAGTGGTGGGATGGGATTGACAGACAGGTATATTATGAATGATAAAATAAATTGTCATGGCCTCAGGTGATGGTGGGCAGATAAGGGGTAGGCTGGCACAGAACAATTTTTTTCTTCATGAATGCCGGTCTGCCCTACCCATGCCATGCTGCTTTGGTCATCTGTGCTTGGGTCTGTCACTGATGGTCAGTGGTGGGACGGATCTAGCAGACTGGTAGGCATGCTGAAAAAAAATTGTCCTGGCATCAGGTGATGGTGGCCAGAGGGGCAGGATGTCACAGAACAGTTTTTTCCTAAAAGGATGCCAGTCCATCAGATCTGTGCCATGCTGTTTAGGTCTTTCACTAATGATCAGAGATGGGACGGGCCTGGCAGAATGGTAGGCATACTAAAAAAATTGTCCTAGCATCAGGTGATGGTGGGCAGAGGAGCAGGATGTCACAGAACAGTTTTTTCTACATGGATGCCAGTCTGTCAGGTCCATGCCATGATGCTTGGGTCTGTTGCTGATGGTCAGTGGTGGGATGGGCCTTGCAGACTGGCATACATGCTGAAACATTTGTCCTGGCATCAGGTGATGGTGGTCAGAGGGGCAGGATGTCACTGAACAGTTTTTTTTCTACATGGATGCCAGTCTATCAGGCCCATGCCATGATGCTTGGGTCAGCTGCTGATGGTCATGGTGGGATGGGTCTGACAGACCAGTAGGCATGCTGAACAAAATTGTCCTGGCATCATCTCATGGTGGCCAGAGGGGCAGGATGTCACAGAACAGTTTTTTTCTATATGGATGCCAGTCTGCCTGGTCTGTGCCATGATGTTTGGATCTGTTGCTGATGGTCAGAGGTGGGATAGGCCTGGTAGACTGGTATGCATGCTGAAACATGTTGTCCTGGCATCATGTGATGGTGGCCAGAGGGGCAGAATGTCACAGAACAGTTTTTTTCTACATGGATGCCAATCTGCCTGGTCCATGCCATGCTGCTTGGGTCTGTCACTGATGGTCGGTGGTGGGATGGGCCTGGCAGACTGGTAAACATGCTGAAAAAAATTGTCCTGGCATCAGGTGATGGTGGGCAGAGAGGCAAGGTGTCACAGAACATTTTTTTTCTACATGGATGTCAGTCTGTCAGGTTCATGCCATGATGCTTGGGTCTGCACTGATAGTCGGTGGTGGGATGGGTCTGGCAGATTGGTAGGCATGCTTAAAAAATTGTCTTGGCATCATGTCATGGTGGCCAGAGGGGTAGGATGTCAGAAAACAGTTTTTTTTACATGGATTCCAGTCTGACTGGTTCATGCCATGATGCTTAGGTCTGTCGCTGATGGTCAGAGGTGGGATGGGCCTGGCAGACTGGTATGCAGGCTGAAAAAAAATGTCCTGGCATTATGTGATGGTGGGCAGAGGGGCAGGATGACACAGAACAGTTTTTTTCTACATGGATGCCAGTCCACCTGGTCTGTTCCATGCTGCTTGGTTCTGCCGCTGATGGTCAGAGGTGGGATGGGCTTGGCAGACTGGTATGTATGCTGAAAAATATTGTCTTGTCATCAGGTGATGGTAGGCAGATAAGGGGCAGGCAGGCACAGAATAATTTTTTTCTTCATGAATACTGGTCCTCCCTGCCTGTGCAATGCTGCTTTGGTCATCTATGCTTGGGTCTGTTGCTGATGGTCAGTGGTGGGATGGATGGGGCAGACTGGTATGCATGCTGAAAAAACTTGTCCTGGCATCAGATGATGGTGGCCAGAGGGGCAGGATGACACAGAACAGTTTTTTCTACAGGGATGTCAGTCCACCTGGTCTGTGCCATGCTGCTTGGGTCTGTCACTGATGATCGGAGGTGGGACAGGCCTGGCAGATTGGTAGGTATGCTGAAAAAATTGACCTGGCATTATGGGATGGTGGCCAGAGGTGCAGGATGTCACAGAACAGTTTTTTTCTGCATGGATGCCAGTCCGCCGGACATGTGCCATGCTGCTTGGGTCTGTCACTGATGGTTACAGGTGGGATGGACCTGGCAGACTGGTAGGCATGCTGAAAAAATTGTCATAGCCTTCCAGTTTGGGTGAGTGGGATGTCACCTGAGGGAGGTGATGGAGGGTGTTGAGAGAGGCTGAATGAAGTGTGTGTCATGGTGATCTGGTACCAGTGTATTCTGATATCTTACCGCTAGCTTTTTCCAGGCTATGATAGGTTATGACATGAAGTGATGCTGAGGTGAAGATGCCATGTGTCCCGACTACTACTGAATCTTGGCTGGGGTGGGTGGTGGCTGTGTCTGTATGGCTATGGTTGGTTGTGGCTGTGTGTGTGACAGGTTGTGTATGTGTGTGCGGCCGTGGTGGTTGGGGTGTGTGTGTGTGTGTGTGGCTGCAGTTGGTGATGCATGCAAATGTGTATAAGGCTGGGCTTGTATATTCTTTTTCTCGCCTGTCAGTCTGCGGCATCTCTCAGGTGGGCTCGCTCGGCTTCTACCCCTTACTGCCCTCCTGAACCACTCCTCCGACTGAAACATTGGTACCAGGATCCCCTCCTCTCCCACCAGACCCACACAGGAGGAGTCTAAGGATCCCCAGGGGGTAGGGTTGGGATCGTGGGTGGTGGGTTGTCACCACCCCCTGTACTCCTGCACTCACTGGGTAGAGGTCCGGTGAGTTGCATAGGCGGGAAAGGATGGGGAAGGGGCCTGTCCTTGTCTACTAATATATTTAACCAATTTACAAAGCCAAAGTTGCATATCTGCAGATGTTAACGGAACTATATGTAGTAATGATGCATCTGATGGTCTTGTCGAAAGTTATGAATTTGTAAATTATTGTGTAATGTTCTACTCTACTTTATGCTGTAAATAATTTTGTAACCGTACATGTTAAATTTTATTGTAACTGACTTTTGTAACTACAGGATTGCCATGAATTACCTGTATAAATAAAGTGTTTTACTACTATTACTACTACTGCTACAGTGTGGGTGGGTGGAAGGGTCTGAGCTTGTACCACAGTGTGCATTCATGCCTCCACACGCACGCAAGGCTGTGTGCCCTACCAGGGCCTCAGGTGGGTGAGGAAGAAGACACCTACAAAAATACAATAAAATGTATATAGAAAAACATGTGGAGGGACTATTATATAATATTTTCTTATACATTTTTGTGGATTTGAAAAAAATTTAGAGCATCCTCTGTCTCAATTGGTCAAGCTGCATAAATTGGGACAAGCAGGATCCAGTGCCTGCTTTTCAGTGGCACTGTTAATCTCGGCAACAAAGGCAGCAACAGTACTGGATGTTTTCGGGGAGGGTGATGCTGACTGTCTAATATTGGAGGGTAAAGATATATTTGACCATGGGGGGGTGCACGGTGTCTGATCCGCTGTGATGGGGTGCACAGTGTCGGGTCCACTAGCGAGTGGTAGAGGCACAGAACCCTAGCACTGTGGCCCCAAGAGAATAACATTGGTTCATATTCCCAATATAATTTAGATGCATGAAAGAAACCAGTCGTGCAGAACTGACCACTGCTAAGATTTTGAAACACCTTAGTAAGGGTCAGTCAGTCCTGCACTACTGTTTTTTTTTTCATCTTTATTCTTAAGCAATATAGAACGATGGGGTTAGCATTCATGTTCTAGTTACTCATCCACTTGTGGTGTGGTGTGATGTGACATGAGGCACAGTCGAGTGTTATATTGGTCCCAGGTGGTGATTATATTGAACATTAATGTACGCCCCCCAGAATTGAATCGTTATTGCTACTATAATTTGGTCTTGAGGTAATGATGCTGGCTTTTTGTTATGTTCTGCCTTGAGCCATGAAAGAACATTATTTCATTATGGTTTCTTGAGTGTTTGATAGGAGAAAAGAAATGAATTATATATAGGATAAAGTATGGGGTGCAGTGTGTTACGAGAATTTACACACTCCCGAGTTGTTGGATGGCACAGAAACCCCGAGGCGAAGCCTGAGGGGTTTATTAGCTATCCAACAATGAGGGAGTGTGCTAAATTCAAGTAAAACACACTGCACCCCATATTTTGTTATTTATAATTGAAGGGTGACATTTTTTTTCTTGAAGAGGTTTGGTTTAAAAGTTTAATCTCGGTCCCCATTGGTAGCACTGAAGAGCCGCATCGCGCCTGCCAAATTCCTTTTTACTCCCTCCCACTGCGAGAATACTTCCCTCCTCCTGACCCGCTGAAGAAGCAGCCCGAGTTTTTCTGGTTAGTAGTGTGTGAAGAGAAACAAATAGACATTTTTAAGCTTGAGTTGTGTTTGTGTAGTGTCTCGAGCGCATTCGAACGGGAAGAGAGCACTTGAATGCCGTAACACCTACTCAGGTGTTATGGTTTTTAACACACGGAATTTTACATTAAAAAAAAAAACAGAAGCCATTAATTATAATGTTATTGCTTGTTAAATAAATCATAAGTATGAAACAATACCCTCTGGGCTGGATATTCAAACTGCGCCCAAAAAGTGCGCAATAGCAGGAGCAAGCACAAGTCCATTGAGCCCATGCGCAATAGACGCGATATTCAAAAAAGGAGCAAGCCAAATTGCGTAACAGCCAACATCTGAATATCGCTAACTTGCGCCATAAGCGCAACTAGGAAGGAAAGCTGAGCAGAATCTGATGCGCTATGGTGCAACAAGGGCTGCCCAGCTGAGCAGCCCAAGGCGCATAGCACAAGCAGGGAGCCCCCCAGCAGCAGAGCAATGTAACTGCACAACCAGGGAGGTAGGTAGGGGCCCACCACCCATGCCACAGATGGGCACAGGAACACACTGCAGAACTGACAATGCACTCCCACACCCCAAGCACAGCACAACTGGGAGAGGGCTGGAATATCCACCAGCCCATGGGAACAAGCAAACAAAGCACAGCTGGGCCATGGTGCCCCATCACACCCAATGACAAGCTGAGACTGCCACACAAGGAGGGCGGACCACCCCATAGCACAGCAGCCCCCCTCTGTGCACAGCACACCCTGCACCATGACCCCAAGACACCCCCCATAAGCAGTGACCACCACTGCAGGAATCCCCATGCATACCACCACTCCCACTGCCACACTGCAACCTTGTGTACCACAGAACCATACAAGCCAGACCCGCCATGAGCACCCAGCAGTGGGTGGCAGCACATGGCAATGCAACAATGGCAGACACAGTGCCAACACACACAATCCCCCTGAGGCACATCTGAGAGACCAAACATGTGTCGGCACAAGAGGTACTCCACACGGGAAAGGGCGTGCCCCTGACACCACCGCCATTGATACAGCACCCTGCACAGTAGACAAGTGTCACAGCCCGACCCACCATGAGCCACAGCAGCCAGCACAGACACCCACAGTGGTGTGTGGAAGCATGCAGCGCACCGGATACAACACAGTGCAGGGGAAAACACACACCCATACCCACGGGGACACTAACACAGGGATGCAGTAGTGTGGCAACCAAGTCCTCAGTGTGGGCCCATGAAAACTGTTCACACACTGCCTGCAGTCCTCCATGGCACAGGGGTGACACCCACCCTGTGCATGAACTGTGGCCCTGTACACCACCAGCATATGCCTGGAGCACAAGTCACAGACAGTGGTGCACAGCCCCTGCAACATACACAAGCCACAGCATGGAGGTGGGACAGCAACTGTGGAGGCCACAGTGTCACCTGAGGCAAACATGCACCACACCATTGACAGGCGGCAACCCAGCATTGTGACGGTCACAGTGGATGACCAGCAGGGACAGCCACCACTGACAAGACAGCAGACCTCGCAGGCCACAGACATGCAAGGGTGTCAGCTGCACAGGCCAAGGATGGGTTGACAGGGGCACAATGGACACAGAGCAGGCACCATGGACCACTGCATACAGTAATGCAATGCACAGGGAACAACACACACACCACAGATACCGACTGATAGCCACTCCCACACCTGAGACACTTCCCCATGCACACACACACATACCCATGACAGAACCACCCCAGAAGCCATGCACACCACTGCAACTGAGCACATCTAGCCAGCTGCAAATCAGAGACCACCACAGTATTCATATCAAAATGTCTGTATTCAAAAACATAACAACAACAACTATATACAATGATGTACAAACATGGGGTGGAGGGACAGAAACAAGGTGGGGGTGGATAAGGGGCAGGGCTGAATATATGGGAGAGGAAAGGCGGGGTGTGAGGGTTGGTCAAAGGGGGGACGTTGTATGCAGGTCTTGCAGTCATTAGCAGCCAGCCTGGTCCTCTACTGCCTGGGGCTGTTGCCTGGGCCGCCTCCTCCTCCTCACCCCATGCTGCTGAAGATCCCTTAGGATGGTGAGGGACTCTTGCGCCACCCGCAGAAGATCTTGGATGGCCTGCTGTATTCGCAGGAGTATCCGCACACTCAGGACAAGGGATCAGAGTCAATGGGTGTGACTGTCCATCCCCCTGCAGCCCACCCATTATGCATGGCATACAGCCATGTGCCACGCTCCTGTGATGGTGTGCACCCACCCACAGTGACCGTGTCCACAAGACATGCCCAACCAGGCAGCAACAGCCATGTGTACCACTGCACACACCCATCGCCCATGTCCAGCACAGCACAACCAAGGCCGTACAGTAACGTGGCTATGCGGTGGGCAGGCAGTGCCACAGCCATGTGCTCAGTGCACACATGAACCACCACTGAAGCACTCCCAGACATGCAGTGCCACTGGACAGTGCTGACTGTCACATGTCACGTGCATGGCAGTGGTGTCCATGGACAGTGGCCATGCCCTGCTTCCCACCCTGTCACACAGCATGTAATAGCAATCATGGTGTCATGGCACTTACCCTCATCGGGATGTTGATGGCGTTGGGGTTGGTCCCCGACATGCCCCTGTGCAGCGTCCTCCACCCTCTGCTGCTGCTCCAACATCCTCCTCCGCTTGGCCATGCCTGTGGGAGACAAAAGGAGAGAAACACATCAGTACAAACCCAAAGCATATTCCCCCTTCCCCAATGTGTGTGCCCACCCACCCAGCCAGACTCACCCACCCCATACTCTGTAAACACCACCACAGCCAACCCTAGACTATCCCTCTCCTATGTGCTGGACACATAAGACAGTGTTACCCATATGGACCATACAAGTGTGTAGACGTATCACCCACCTAGACAAGGCACCACGCCCCTCCTGACACGCGACCGCAGACGTGCAAGTAGCTCCGGCTCCCTCTGTCTAAGGTCCCCATACCGGTGCCTGCACTGTTTGGCTATTCTCTTGTGGCCAGTGGCCACCTCCAGGTTAATGGCCACCTCTTGCCAGACCCGGGTCCTGGCCCTGTCCAGTGGCTCCTCACCAAACAGTGGGCAATAGTGTGGCTCCACAATGGCTACAAGGTTGGCCAGCTCAAGGGCACTCCACTGAGGGGCTCTTCTGCATGCCATCTCTAATGCTATAGTAGGCAATATGGTGCTCTGCAGCGCGGCAACCCTACGTGGAAGTGCTGCACGGTACATCGCCACCATTCCCTATCGCGCTGTCGGTACAGCGCTGCCATTCACTATCGCGCTGTCACCGAACAGTGCGATAGAGGTGCAGCCATGCCAGATGTATAGCGCCAGGGGGGCAAAAGTCAGGCACAGGGTCATGGGTCTCTGGCGCAAGGCCACACACAGTGCCATTGGATGTCTATGCGACTAGCATGATTGGTTGCCTGTGTGCCATCGCCACAGCGAACTATTGCACAGTTGTGCCACAGAGACATGTAATGACCCTTGCCATAGCGCCACTGGCACAATGGTGGCCCGTGCCCTGAATTGTCTACCTCATACAGCACATCATCAGCGTGGCAGATGCCTGCGTAAGCTACCTGGGCATGTGCAGTGTGATGTACTATGCAGGCCACAGAACTGCACCATTGGCTCAGCACGTTCAACACAATTGCGCAAAGTGCAAAAGCACGATATTCAGCCGTCATATGCAAATCATCTGATCAGCCATGCAATGGCGCAGCAGGGGTGATTTGCATCTCATTAAAGTTGCTCCACATCTAATTTGCATGGATTGCACTATAAAAATGCGACACTGTTCTGCAGTGGCCATATTTAGTTACTGCAGTTTATTGGTGAGTTGCATGCTGTGTGGTGTTCTGGACTGTGGTATCAGGGACTTGCTTTGTACTGCACAGTCACAGGTAACCACTGTCACCCATACAGGCTGAATAATGACCGAGCGAGGACTGGGTGAGGAGGACAATGATGGTGGGTGGAAGAGGAGGCCCAATTTCACCAAGGCCAAGACGGAGGCACTCTTCGAGGCCTACATTGATCAGAAGCCACTGCTCAGTGGATGGCGGGGCACCCCTCAGGTCCATGCTGCTGTATGGGAGGGGGTGGCATGTGCCGTCAACCTGCATGGCAGCCACCAGCGCTCTGTGCAGGAGTGTAAGAAGAAGATGGGTACTGATAGGAGGAGGATGAAGGAGAAGGTCGCTGCCATCAGGGCGGCATGTGCTGCAACAGGTGGGGGCCAGCCGGAGTTGGTGCAGCTGACTCCGGCAGAGGACAGGCTCGCTGCAAGCATGCAGCGCAGTGCCATTGAGGGCATTCCAGGAGGTGGCTTCCAGACAGGTGGTAGCCTATCACTGCATGGTACGTCATAGTCTGTCAGGGGGGAGGGTAGATCACATGCACTAACATGTCCTTACATTCTGTTATAGATCTTGCACATCTGCAGGGGTCAGCGGTGGAGGGCCTGTCCACTGCAGATAGTCATCTGGAGTTGGAGGAGGGACCATCCACCTCTGCAGGTAGCCGGCGAGCATTGCAACAGTGGGTCTGCCTGGCTGTCAACACTGATGTCGTTGAGACAGGTGTGGGGGAGGCCCTTCCAGTGTCTCAGCGGTCTGGCGTCCAAGGATGCCAGCATGCTGTGGCTGTGGCTGTGGCACAGACCTGCACCATTGATGATGCATTGACCATTATGGGCAGTGACATGTGTGTGTCATGGAATGAACTCACAGCAGGCCAGCTCACGCCCATGGACCTGGCTGGTTCCGACGTATGTGCCAGCATGTCAGCACAGTCCCAGGCTGTGTCTGTCAGCACCGGTGGGGCAGCACCGGTGGCTGGTCAGGTCAGTGGCACTATTGCGGCCACGGCAATGGAACAACCAATCTCTTGGGCACAGCAGGTGGAGGGGCAGCAGCAGCAGTCACCCACAGGGACTGGGGGTTCAGGATTCAGCGGTGGCATCAGTGCACCACCTGTGGACTTGCCCATACCTGGTCCTGGTGAGCAGTGCCCACCCTCAAGGGGCGCTGAACATCAGGCCCTTCCATACCCTGAGGGACAGGTTGCCGAGGTGGCAGACGACCTCTTTGATGAGCACACCTGCCTACTGCAGGCATCAGTACAGCAGCAGATGCGGCTTGCAATATCGGTGAAGGCACTGTGTGTGGCTCTGGAGTGTGTCGAGGAGCAATACAGCAGGGACACCGATAGGATTTTGTCACAGATTGTCCAGTTGCGGGAGGATGTGACCGCTGCCATTGACAGGCAAACACAGGCGTTGGTCGCTGTCAAGGCCACAATGGGCACACAATCAGGTGCCCATGTGTCACTCACACCACGCAGTTCGCTATCCACTCCCCTTTCCCGGCGTCGTGCGACATCCACCTTGTGGACGCCGGGTTCAGCTGTGGGCATCCCGAGCACTCCTGGTGCAGGTATGTTTGGTGTGCTGCAGACCCCTGTGTGGGCACGGTCACGCAGTGGAACCCCTGGTGGACCATCAGTGCCACCCCATGAGGCCTGTGGTCAGCCTGCCAGTGCTGCTGGGTCTCGGTGGGGCCGCCCATGCATCCGAGACAGATGTGGCACTGTGCCGCAAGACTGACCTGTCTCCCAGTGCGGGCACTGTCTGGTGCTGCCCTGTGTGCATTGTCTGTTTTGGTGGGCAGTGCACTGGTGGGTGCCCAGCCCTACACGCAGACACACGGTCCACCTGCACACCCTCCCGACTGCTGTGCACAGGTACGTGTGCATGATGATGCCTGCATTGCACTGTACACCAAAGTGTGATGGTGCCCAGCATCTGACACATGCACATATACAGTCAGTGGATGTGGTGGCCTGTGGACATGTGTGTTGCTAGCGTTTGTGTTCCGGCTCTGTTTTGCACCTGACCCCTGTGCACTTTGTGCCTACTGTGTGTGCATGTGTGTGTGTGTCCGTCCACATGGCATGTTACTGTTCACCCCTTCCTGGTTGTATGTGTGTGCTTCTGTGCCCTGCCACATCCCTTGCCAGCATGCCTCCCTAGTATGCTTCCATGTGTGTATGTGGGTTGTGCCCTAGCCGCTGGTGGTTGCACATGGCCCCATGACTTACCTGTGTTGGCTGAAGTGCTCCTCTGTGATGGTGTCCCAGTGCAGCTGGGCCAGCCAGATCAGTCGGGGGTCCCGTCGGCCAAGGGGGGGCTGCCCATCCCCATCATCACCGGCGTCACCGGCGTCCCCATCGCTGTCCCCCTCTTCGACCTGTACGGCTGTCCCACAGTCTTTGGCCATGTTGTGCAGGATACAACAGGCCAGGAATATCCCACAGGCCTTTGAGGGGCTATACTGTAGGGCACTACCAGAGATGTCCAGGCAACGGAAATGCGCCTTCAGCATCCCAAACACCCGCTCAATGATGTTGCGTGTGGTAGCATGTGCCTCATTGAAGCGTTGCAGCGATGGGGTCATGGGCCACCGGTAGGGTGTCAGCAGCCAGGGACAGAGTGAGTATCCACTGCCACCTGTGTGGATATAGTGGAGGTTAGTGTCTTGTTCAGGCTCAGACTGCCCCAAACCCTGTGTGCCACACCCATGGCACCTCTGGCTTACCCCCCTGCCCACGATTTGTCAGTTCTACATGCATACTCACCCACTAGAAGACCTGTGGGGATGTCCCCACTCTCTAATTGATGGCACAGTGCTGACTGGTACCAGATGAAGGAATCATGTGCTCCCCCAGGATGCGTGGCACATACATTGATGATGCACCCACTGGCATCACACACCACCTGGCAGTTGACACTGGCATATCCCTTCTGATTCATATAGGTGGCCCCATCGGGGCCAGGTGGTATGCCAATGGCCACATGGGTGCAGTCTATTGCCCCTAGCACACCAGGCATATGTGCTACCCTGTGGAACTCTTGTATGTTTGCTGTGTGCTCCGCTGCGGTGCTGGGGAAATGGATGTACTCCGCAGCATGTGGCAGCAGTGCGCTGAGAAATTGGGTGAGGATGCGTGATGTGGCCGACTGTGTTATGCCTGTGGTGTCCCCTGTTGGTCTCTGGAAGGTACCTGTGGCGAGCAAGCACATGCAGGCTGTTACCTTTGTCTCCACTGACAGAGCATGACTCCGTCGTGTGGGTGCCTGCATCACATCACTGCACAGCTCACAGAGCCGCCTCAGTATTGCCCTGTTCAGGTGGTACCACCCACAATCTCGACATCTGTGTACATCTCAAAGCTGGTGCGGGCTCGGTACTGCCTGTTGGGGGCATACCGCCGACAGGCCCTTCCACGGCCATGTCCCCCTGTAGCATGCCTTCTCACCCCCCTCATTACGGCTTCCATGTGGAAAGTGGCACTGTCCATGTCCCTGGCTTGTGTTCCCCCCAGCTGTTGTTGCTTTGTTCCCCCCGCTGTCCTGACTGCTATCTCCACTGCACCGGATACACCTACTGGCCTCTGCACTCTGTGGCCCCACACACCTTCCCTTGCCCCATTCTGTGTTTTTGTTTCCCTGGCCTGCCCTCTTTCTCCCTATTTCTCTGTCTCTCTCGCTGCCTCATGTGGCTTCCCTGTAGCGTTCTTGTGCCTCTTCCTTGCTCCTTTTTATTTTGGCTCATTTCCGCTATCGCGCAACTTCCCCCTGCTCCACTGTTGCGCATTGCGCAAGTCTTTGAACATCGCACTGCACACTTTATGTATGGTTCCACCCCCTTTGTTTGTGCATACCTTCATTATCATTGCACTGTTGCTCAGCATGTTTTCAGTGGCGCAACTGCCTCCTGCTGAATATCGCAGAATGGTGCATTTTCTGACTTGCGCTGGCGCAACCCTATTGCGCATTGCGCAACCCTTTTGAATATCCGTCCCTCTGTTTGTGTATCTTATGTGTAGGGTGGGTTGGTGGGTTGCTTGTGTGGGGAGGTGTGTGTGGGGGGGTGGTATGGGAGTGTGTGTGTGTGTGTGTGTGCGTGCATGCATGTGTGTCTGTGTGTGTCTTGGGGTGTTGGTTTGTGTGTGTAGTGGTGTGCATTTCTGTGGATGGGGGTTCATGTGTTGTGTGTATTCGTGGATGTGGAGGGGTGGTTGACTGTCTTTCTGTCAGTGTGTGGGTGTACAATTCTTTTCTACATGGATGCCAGCCCATCAGGTCAGTGCCAAGCTGCTTTGGTTGTCATTGATGATTGGTGGTGGGATGGGATTAGTAGACTGGTATGGGTCTGACAAACTGCTAGACATGCTTAAAAAATAGTTCTGGCCTTCGGTGGTGGTGGTGGATAAAGAAGTGGGTTTGAAGGGCAGCACAGAACAATTTTTTTCTATGTGGATATCTGTATGCTTGGTCCGTGCCAAGATGCTTTGGTCTGTTGTTGATGGTTGGTGGTGAGATGGGATTGGTAGACTGGTAGACATGAAGGAAAAAATTGTTATGGCCTCAGCTGATGGTGGTCAGACGAGGGGCAGGCTGGCACAGAACAATTTTTTCTTCATGATTACTGATCCACTATACCCATGCCATGCTGCTTGAGTCTGTTGCAGTTCCACTTTTTAGCAACCACTATGATACTTGTGTGGAGAAGCATGACATGAGTGCGGTGATGTATATTTGTATGTTGCAACTGCCCGTTTTGTCATCAAGTGTACGACTACTTGATCTGTATCCTGCGCAAAGTTTAAGGCCCTATAGTATGTGTGATGTTTGAGGATTTGGGCACTGTGTAACATCTGAGAACCCTGAGGGTGATGGATGAATTTAATATTCGACCACAGAAGATGGTGGATGTGAGGACGGTGGATGGTTGTAAACATGCCTATGAACCACCAAATGTGAAAAATCATGCCCTTCTATTTAGTGAGGGACCATCCCCCCCCCATAGAGAGTGAAAGGAGATAAAAAATTAATTATGATGTTCTTACTTGTAAAATAAATTATAAGTATGAACCAATACCCTCTTTTGGTATATTTTTTTTATGTGTATGGTGTGTAGGCATGTTTTTGTGGGGGTGGTGCATCTGGGATGGGAGGTGGTATGTGTGTGTCTTGGGGTATGTGTGATGGATTTTCCTTTCTGTGGGGATATGTGTGTGTGTGCCTTTCTGTGGAGGTGTTGGGTGCGTGCCTGTCCAGCGGGGGTTTGTTAGGGTGAGGAGTGTACATTAATCAGGATGAGGCCTGGCGCCCTCCTTTATGTTATATGCATGCATACCACAAATCTGGCATCCTAACATGACTGCCCACCGATATCATTTATGCCACACCCCCATCTTGTGTGAGTGGTGCTGGTATACTGTGATCAAAACATGCCTGATTGGGAGTGGCATGAGTGGTTCCTATCATTAGGGATTCCATAATGTGGAGTCTCGCCCTTCACCTATCACTTTCTGCCACACCCAAATGTGAAAATCCCATATCCTTCTAGTGTAAGGTTCATCTATCCTCAATGTCCAGTTGGACCACCCACTCCAATACCAATCTGTGACTGCACAAATCTCCACACACCACTGTGGGTGCCTACTATGACATCATTTTGTGCATACTGTATACAGCATATCTCCTTGACTGAGATTGGTTAAGGAGACGTACTGTGCACAGTACACACTTCATCAAGGTTCAGCTGGTGACCAGTCAGTGTTTTGTGGAGATCTGTGTTAGTCACTGATTTGGATGGATGGGTGTTGGTCAAATTAGACTGTGTTGGGGGGATGAGCCCACGTACAATAAAATGGCATGTGATTTTTGCTATGAGAGGAGGGAGACTGAGAGTTAAAGAAGACACTGCGCAGCCTAAATTCCTAATTCTTGAGGAATGTGTGGTACTAACATAGAATGTTCTCACGTACAGCATGACTCCCTCCATGCTCCAGCTTGTGACACTGTAACAGTACTGGAAGTCTGTGGGAGGTTGGGTAAACCAGACATTATTGTACACTTCGCAAACCACCAGTTGGACATCCTGACATCACCAGTCATGCATGCTGTAAGTACCAATGTGTTGTGTGTCTTAATGATAGCATTTCATCTAGCCATACCAGTACACTGTCACCACTCATGCATATCACCATTTTGGCATCCTGACACAGTGGTCTGCCAGCACCGCTCATGGCTCTCACCTCAAGCAGTTATGTGTTAGCAGTGCCAGTATATGTCACGTTGATGTTGGCATGCCTGATTCTGGGGTGAGGGCCATAAGTGTTGGTGCTATACTGTCATGTCAGGATGTCTGATTTGTGGTGTTCATGATTAGTGTCAGTCTTGTACCAGGAGGACATATGAATATACTGTCAACATTCACGCACAACATAGATTGGGAGTATATGCATTAATGGTGATGTCTGGATACCTGATTGATGGTGTGCATGAGTCTTTAAAGTGTACCCTGATGTCTGAATGCTCTGACACCAGTGACTATTACCACTGTGCTGGTCTCTACCAGTTTACCAGAGAACACTTACTCCTCATATTTGAGATCAGGCTCTTATTGAGGCCAGTGTGTGTGTGTGTGTATATGTTGCTATGAAGAACTGTGAATTCATGTATTCCATGTTACCATTCTATGTGTGTTATTGTGGTGGGTGGCATTCTGTCACTGTAAAAATAATGTACGGCGTTGACTTCTGAAAGTACAGTTATGTAAGAACTCACCATAACAGTAGATCTTCGAGAGGAACTCTTGCAGCAGGCCAGTAGTGTGGCAAATTCCCAAAGGGCCTGGGTGCAAGTTGATGTTACAGGGCCCCTCCCCAGTTTTGAATAAACATCAAAATTATGATTTGGGCCTCTCAAACCTCGTGGGCCCGTGTGCCACTGCACTCCCTGCACGCTTATATCTACGCCCGTGCAGCAGGCAGTAACCATAAGGACTAACGAGCCAGGACTCACGAAAATCTTCAAGCTAGCAGTCTTCAGCAGGGACTGCCCCCTGACATCAGCCTGCCCTGATGTCAGCCAATGGTATAAAGGGGGGCAGTCACAGCCCCACCTCAGTTCTCTAGTCTGAGACCTGGAGTCTAGAAGGCAGATTCTTGCCCAAAAAAGAAAAAGACAAAAAGAATACCAGAGGAGAGTTGGAGGAAATGTCAACGGTGGGTAAAGAACTGAGGTGGGGCTGGGATGGCCCCAATTTATACCATTGGCTGTCTTCTGGTTGGGCTGACATCATGGGGCAGTCCCCGCTGAAAACTGCTAGCTAGAATGTTTCCGTGGAGTACTGGCAACTAGCAGCTTAGTAGTCCTTATGATTATTGCCTGTTGCTAGAGCGTCCACTTGAAGTAAGATCTTTGTCTTCTTCATTTCCATGGTGAACAATCACACCATGCATTGACTGAGAAGAAAAGCCAGATGACTAACAGGTTGGGAACCATTTGTGGAGGGACTAATAATCGGCGTTTACCTGACTTGTGGTGTGCATGACTGTTTAAACTGTTCAAAGTGTACCATGATGTATGGATTTGCTGGCAACAGTCATGGTTACCACTAGTCGGGCATCAACTGTACCAGCTGGACAAGCTGCATAATGAAAGCAGGCCACAATTGATATTAAGATACTAGTTTCTCATCTCTGTTATCCTGAGAGAGTTGTAACCTTAAGAGAGTAAATCAATAAGAACACACGACACACGACAATAAAATCTTTACTAAAACACTTTAATGTAAATCAGTTGTGTCTTGTTAAGAACTGTAGTATTTTAATAAGGCCCAATGTATAAATCTGCTAGGCTTCAGTCATCAGTCTGCCTTAAGGCGTTTTTAGTATTGTTTTCTCACTGCGATCATAAATGTGTAATGGGCGCAATGTCCAATTTCCACATCTGGGGAGATGGCCACAGCGTTCTGAACGTGGTGTTGTGCATATGCTGGCACCCAGCTACCACTGGCTATCAGGCAAGCAGCACTTAAACCATGCATGCTTCACTCTTCTCGGTGAAGAAGTACTTTCTCATATCTCCAACAGATGAACCAAACATCCTCTTCTGTCGACCCTCACCTGCCGTATTTTATACTGTAGTCGTACATCCTGTCACATGCAGTACAAGTTTGCATTGCTACTGCAGTCACATACTTCAAACGTCAACTGTTCTTCTTGATGGAAAACACAAGGGGGGGGAGGGCAATGAAGATGCATCTGGCAACAGGTGTGTATCCTGCAGCATATATCGATAACTCTTGGCTACATTTCCTAATGATGCCATTGAGTTCAGCTTTGTGACTCATTTTAATTTCTCTTAGGAAAAATTCTATATTTGGAAATTAACCTTGGCTTGCTTCACAGTTGTCTGTACATCACAATCAATATCATCGACTGTGTGTTTCCTGAATCTGCAGCTCCAAACATTTGTAAGTATTTCTGATGTTTAAATTGTGTTACTAAACCAGAAAATTTAATTTAGTATGACATAGAACCAGTTAGAATATGGTGGTGGCCGGGGGGGGGGCATCGTGTTAGAACAAGTAGCCTGCGCATCATGAATGAGCCATTCGTAGCACCTTGTGATGTCAGTGAGTTAAGCACAGCCTGATCGTCACTGACATCACAAGGTTCTAAGAATGGCTCTAATATAGAGGGGGGATAAAGGAGGGGCTGACCAGAAGCCCTCTCCTCCAGATAGAGGAGTAGCCTTCAAACCCAAGGGGAGGGGAACAGACTGGGGAGGAGGTTTCAGGAGGAGCAGAGAGAGATGGAAGTATAAGGAACCTGGCTGGGGTTCGACAAAGGGGATCAGGGATAAGGGGTTGGGGGTGGTGTTAGTATATGCCAGGAGCTTGGGAAACAAGTTGCCAGAGTTCCAGACCATGCTGTTTGAGGGGGGGTGGATGTCACGGCGGTCACGGAAACATGGGCCAGCAAAAACTATGACTGGGACATAACCTGCATGGGTACACTATGCTTAGGAGGGATAGAAAGGAGGGCAGAGGGGGTGGAGTGGCTATGTTCATTGTGAGATGACATAGAAATTGCTAGGGTAGAAGAGGCAGAGGGAAATGGAGGCCTTATGGGTCACCTATGAACCCCAGCAGGAGGTAAAGTCAAGCTGGGTGTAGTATATAGGCCCCCCGGGATGGGTGATGTTCTGGAGGATGGTTTGCTGGACAACATCATTGCCCAGTGTGGACCAAAAGGGAAGGAGTGGTGTTGATGGGAGACCTTAATATGCCAGTTACAAACTGAGGAACCATGTCCTCTAAGGTGGCCAAGGAGCAGAGGCTGCTGGATGGCTTCCAGGATGTGTTCTTAACACAGCATGTGATGGAGCCCACAAGGGGGGGACACGTCCTGGACATGGTTCTGGCAGATGGAGATCTGGTACAGGACCTGGTTGTAGAGGATCCCCAGACTGGGAGCAACAACAATACTGTCTGGTTTCAAATAAGCATGGGGGGAGTTGGAGAGAGATCTAGAACACTGGCAGTGGACTTCAGGGGGGAAGACTTTGTGGGCATAAGTAATATTCTCAAGGATCACTTGAAGGGGATTACATCAATGACAAATGTGGAAAAGAGATGGGAGGTCATAAAACGGGGACTTCATGAGGCAGTCAGGACCTGCACTAAGGTGAAATATAAGGGAGCAAGGTCACATAAACCATTCTGGTGGTCCAGTGAGCTTCAGGTAGCGGTCAGAGAAAAGAAGGCGGCCTACAAAAAATATAAAACAACAAGAGGGGACAGGGAAAAGGAAATGTACCATCTTGCATTTAGAAAAGTCACCCGGATGGTGAGGCAGGTAAAGTCCAGTAAAAAGCAGCGGCTGGCGTAGTGGATACTTGGAGATGAAAGGGGGTTCCTCCAGTACATTGAGGAGTGAAGAAAAACTAAGGGCCATCTCAGCAGATTGAGATCAGAAGGAGGGTGGGGAGCTCTCGAACCCTAGAGAGGTCGGTAGTGGGGTACCGCAGGGCTCGGTCCTGGGTCTGATCCTGTTTAATGCATACATATTGGACATCAGGGAGGGTATAGGGTGTGAAATGAGTCTCTTCGCTGATGACTCCAAGATGGGAGCAGTAGTTGAGGGGGAAGAGGGGAGGTTGACCCTGCAATGGGTCCTGGACACCCTGGAAAGTTGGACTCACACATGGAAATTAAATTTCAATATCACCAAGTACACGGTGTTACATCTTGGGCAGGGAAACCCTAAACACAGGTACACCCTGGGAGGGGAGGTGCTGGAGACCTCAACAGGGGAAAAAGACCTAGGGGTAATGGTGGATGCATGTATGAATAACTCTGAACAGTGCAGGAGAGCAGCTAGCAAGGCAAACAGGATGTTGGGATGCATCATAAGAGGGATCACCTCTAGGAGCAGGGAAATGATTCTGCCGCTGTACAATGGACTGGTTAGACCACACCTTGAGTACTGTTTACAGTAGTGGAGACCACACTTAAAGAGGGACATACAGCTCCTGGAGAGGGTACAGAGGAGGGCAACTAAGATAATACGAGGACTAGGGGATTTGACGTATGAGGACAGACTTGAGGAGCTCTGTGTGTTTTCATTGGAGGAGAGGAGAGACGGGGGGACATGACTGAGGTCTTCAAGTACCTCAAGGGAATAAATAGGGTAAACACAGAGGGGATCTTTAGACTAAAGCAGGGAGGTATCACCAGAGGGCATGGTTTGAAGTTGGAAGGTGGAAGGGTGAGGGGGAAAGAGGAGGAGATTTTTCACTGAGAGGGTGGTTGACCCTTGGAATGCACTGCCTGGCGAGCTGGTTCAGAGATCCACAGTGGAGGACTTCAAGAGGGGGTGGGACAGACACAGAAAGTGGATGTATCAGATGATGGCCTAGGCTAGGGGGGGTGGGGATGGATGATAGGAGTTTCTGGAATACAAGGGGGGCGGAGGGCCTCGGCACCCAACTGGGGATCTGAGGTTCGAGCAGACTCGATAGACCATAAGGCCTAATCTGCTGGCAATTAGTATGTTAGTATATTGCACAGACTCTGCTTCCAGCTACAGGTGTGCCCAATACAATACCTCATTTAAACAAACTTTTCATGGGCTTTCAAACTTTGTCTGCCACTGTACATGAATGTAACCCTTTAGTAAATGACAGTAGGGTGGGTTTTCATTTGCAGGGCATGCATTGCTGCAAGCTACAATCCATGACAGGACTCCATATGCCTTATTGCACACTCTGGGATATTGAAAGGCAGACAGCAAAGCCAAGTGTCCTCTCAATCACCAGGGAGTTTCGTTAAAGATCCAGTGCATGGTGTGCTCCCCCAAAACAAATAATCCTTACCTCAGTGACAGTTGATTGTATTTTGCAATTTAATTATGGCATCATTAGTAATGAACAGATGTGATAAAGCTCCATGGAGAAGGTTTCTATATATGCTGCTACTACAGACTTTGAAGCCATGCACCTGTGCGGGCAGATTTCCTGATGTTTGTAAAAAAAAAAAGCGCGTGGGTCTATTTCACAGAGTAGAATGGGTGTGTTCTTCACTGCTGTTTCAATACTTTAAAGATTTAATTGTGAGAAATCTGGTATCATTCAAAACAACTTGAGGTCTTTGTTTGTGTATTGGTGTATTCGAGGTCTCACAATTAAAACTTTAAAGTGTTACCGAAAGCATGTTAGGGTAACGCACACATTCATCTCTGGAGAGCACTCCCCATGACGATCTTTACTTACAATAATTACATAATGAAATATGTCAGCATGGGTGCGTGGCTTCAAAGCCAGTATTAGGAAAGTCTGGGTAGCATGCTCCACAAATATAACATCTGTTTTACTACAAAATCATGCCACAATCAAACTGAAACTTTCACACACACAACTAGCATCAAACGAATGCCACAATCAGACTGAAACTTTCACACACACAACTAGCATCAACGAATGCCACAATCAAACTGAAACTTTCACACACGCAACTAGCATCAAACGAATGCCACAATCAAACTGAAACTTTCACACATGCAACTAGCATCAACGAATGCCACAATCAAACTGAAACTTTCACACATGCAACTAGCATCAAACGAATGCCACAATCAAACTGAAACTTTCACACATGCAACTAGCATCAACGAATGCCACAATCAAACTGAAACTTTCACACACGCAACTAGCATCAAACGAATGCCACAATCAAACTGAAACTTTCATACACGCAACTAGCATCAATGAATGCCAGAGTCAAACTGAAACTTTCACACATGCAACTAGCATCAAATGAATGCCACAATCAAACTGAAACTTTCACACACTGTCTCTGCTGGACTTCCATGTTTGTTTTCCTGCTTCTGGTTTGTATCTTTCCTCTGGCTGTGTGCTTCCCTGTGTTTTGTGTTTCTTGTTTTTGGGCCTTTCCCTGTTTTCTGTTTTGCTGTGGTTTGGTTTTGTCTTTTTTGGGGGGCTTTGTCTCTAACCTCCTAGCATACTGCTACTCAGAGCTCATGCTACTGCTTTCAGTTACCTACAGCTGCAGCCACTGCTGCTGTTTGCTTTAAATTTCTATTGTTCCCAGTGCTCATGTTTTTACACTGTGTTCACCACGCTCAAACTACTGAAATCATTATCTGTGTGTTTCAGCTCAGCCATAGCTGCTCCATGTTGCATACTCAATTCTTTTCACCTGACACAGTTTACTCTAACCCTAGCTGTGCTGATTATTCCTGCTCTCACTCTACATGCAGCTTCATTGCACTGCCTGGCTACGCCTGCTTTCAAAGCATTTGTCTCCATGTTTCATTGAAGTTACAACTCTGAGGTCAGCCAACTAAGCTCCTGCTGAGGCTACTAATATATAGCTTGTTATTAAATCTTGCCTCACCGCTGAAAATCCTCGGAGTGTTTGTCACCTTGCTTTGGCTATTCATGTCTGGCTAGCTTGCCCCAATTCAGTGCTGTTTAATTGCTACACAGTATGTTATGCAGGTCCACCTATCACTACTACTGCTTATTTACCTACGTGCAGGTCCAAACTTGCTTACGCAACCATTGCTCCTTGCTTATGCAAACCATTGCTTCATGCCTACTGCCTTCCCCTCGGCTTCAGCCTCTGGGATTCTGCTGCACTCAATCTGCATTTGACCTTGCAAGGTCTCAGCTCTCAATGCTTATTACGATCTCAGCATGCCGTGCTCATCAGCTCACCATCTTTTCAGCTGTCATTCAATTTCTGGGGCATGCCAGCCATTCTAATCTGGCATAGGGTTTCTGCACCCGATGGTCCCACTCTGCATTTAGTCCGCATCTCAAGTGTGTCCGACTTGGGGCAGGATCCTTTTCACCTGGCCCAAAACTGGGAATGTTCTTGCCCCGGGCTTGGCTTTGGCTGCCTGCTACGTGACAGCAGCTCCTCTTGTAGAATTTAAGACTAGCGGTGAAGGGTGGAAAAAGTTACCTCCTTTGGCTCTAGTGTTCCACTATAATGGTTAGCCATTGACTTTAGTGGTTTCCCTAGTTAGGCACCTTCACCACATTCTCCCTATTACTGCTTCTGGTTCACCTGGTTTGAGTTAGGGTGGGTAGACCAGTGAGTGCCTCAGCAGTTGTTGCTCTCCTCCTGTGCCTTGGATGCACATGTTATTGCAGAGTTTTCTCACAACCTTCCACGGCATTCCCGGTAGAGGGTTTGAGTGACAGCCTTCCTCCAAATTGGAATATTTTCCACCTCCCTTTAATTGGGTTTTCCAAATTGCAGCTGCAGAGCCATCACTAACTAAACTATCCCAAGCCTGGAGGGAAGGCGACCCAGGCCTTGGATCCCCAGAGATTTCCTCCTTATAGGGTTTTTTTTTCTCTCCTCCATCGCCTCAGGTCATAACACTTAGTTAGCATAGTTGTGTCCCCTTGTTTCTTTAGGTAGGTGTGCTGTTGGATGGAGGTGGACGATGTCCTGCTGTTCCCTCTTTCCTTGGGGGATCCTCTAATCTCAATGCAATCCATCAGTATCATGCTACACAAGCTTAGGTATTCATTACATTATCCAACTGAGCACCTCATTGCATTATCAAACTGCCTATGCTTCTCCACTGCTACGTTACAGTTACTGCTCCTATGTTGCAGTTACTGCTTGCTCATATGCTTCATGTTGCCTCCTTTTTTGGGGATGATACTACATTTCTTTTGGGGATTCCTAAGGTTCCTTTAGCAACTGGTATCATCCCGTGGCACCTCTAGGGGTGGAACCCTCTCCCAGAGTTCCTTGCCTTCGTAACCCTACAGGGTGGCAATTCCTCTGGAATAGAATGCCAACAGCCAAAACCAAATTAACACAGTTGCACAAGCATAATACTATACTGGCTGTGTAGGTCAGTGAATTGGTAAGGCTTTGCCCCGAGTTCAGTGGCCAAGCAGCCAGCCACTCCCACTTCCTGAGCTATACAAGCAGTTCCTCTCAGCCTCACTGTGAAGCATTTTTTTTTTTGCCCCTCCTCCTCCAGCAGCAGCATTCTCTCCTTGGGGGGATTCCTATGGTACCTTTAGCCATTGGTATCATCCTGTGGCACCTCTAGGGGTGGAACCCTCTCCAAGAGTTCCTTGCCTTCGTGCCCCTACAGGGTGGTAATTCCTCTAGAATAGAGAGTGGGAACGGCCAAAACCAAACTAACACAGTTGCACAAGCATAACACTATACTGGCTGCATAGGTCAGTGAATGTGTATGAGTAAGAATACACAACAATGCTGTTGTGGAATCGAGAGGTTTCTGTGGTAACCTATGACTTTGACAGCATACCTCGAGAAGTCTGTTACCACAGAAACCTCGAGATTCCAAAATAGACTTGTTTGTGTTTGATTACCCATACACAATCTTAGTGTATGGGTAGTCACAGGATGCCTTTGATGTCCCTCAGAAAGCAGAAAACAAACTTACTGAGGCACGGTTCTGAAGGTGTCGTTCACTTCTCATGTGCGACTACATTCAACATTGTAATGCTGCACTGGTGATGTACTGGTGATGTGAGGATGTACAATGGAGGGGTGGCAGTTTATATCAGGGAGGGAATAACTTGCATGAGGGAGGAGTCTGAAGAAGGGGAGGTGGAAGATTAAGGGTTCAGTTAAGGTTCAATAGAGGGAGAAAGGTGAGGTTGGAGGTGGGTTATAGACCACACAGTCAGGATGAGGAGAGGTACAGGAAACTGAGTTCACAAATATCAGAAGCTGTGGGGAAAGGAGAGATGGTAATTGTGGGGGACTTCAACCTGCCCAAGTTGGACTGGAGCATGCCATCCACAACATGTACTAGGAGTCAGGAGATCCTGGAAGGACTGCAGAGTGGGTTTCTGACTCAGGGCATCACTGAACCAACAAGAGCTGAAGCAATTCTTGATCTGGTGCTCACAAATGGGGAGCATGTACAGGAAATAATGCTCAGAGAGCCACTGGAAGGAAGTGACCATTGCACAGTGTGGTTCCAGTTGGATATGGGCAGGGAAAGCATCCTGACTAGGACCAAAATCTTGGATTTCAGTAGGGCAGACTTCAGGAAAAAGGGTGACGTGCTAAGGAGCCATCTGGTGGGCATCAGAGCAGATATGGGGGTGTACCAAAGGTGGTCCATCATTATGGAAGGAATACTGGTTGCTACAGATGAGTGCGTTAGGCAGAGGGGGACAAACACAAGGGTCAAAGTGCCCAGCTGGTTGATAAGGAGAGTCTCTTTACGCTGAGTGCGAACCATAACACGAGGGGGCACAGTCCTAAGCTGGAGGGTGAGAGGCTTAGGAGGAAGGTCAGGAAGCACTTCTTCACAGAGAGGGTGGTGGACACTTGAAATGCACTGCCAGAAGAGGTAATCTCATTGAAGATGGTGGTCCACTTTAAGAGAGGCTGGGACAGTATAGGGGGAAGGTAAGGGTCATGGGTAGGGAGGGTGGCAGTAGTGGGGAGAGGAGGCAGGGACAATAGCTCAAGCTGTGGACCCTGCAACACAAGCAGACTTGAATAGACCAACTGGCCTTCTTCTGCTGGCTTCTTCATATGTTCGTATGTACTCAGTGTAGCATAACAACATTGTGATGTAGTCAAGGCAGCACAAAAACACTGTTCTGAGTATGGATTTCCATGCTCAACAGCATTCCACCATACACTATATGCTCTTTAATTGACGATGCATGTCAATGCCATGTTGAGGGTCACTGCACTTATAAAATGGGTAACTCACGTTTGAGGTTTTAAAAACTGTTGTCTTTATTATTTGTTTTGTCTGCATCCATTCATGTCACAGCATGTCACCACTCACTAGCCAGTCTTTCTCGCTTCCTTCCAGTGTGAGTTCTCCCTGTCTCTCTCATTGCCACATTGTCTTATTTGTTTTGTCTGCATCCATTCGTGTTGCAGCATGTTGTCACTCTGTACCTGACCTTGCGCATGTCATCTGGTGAGGATTCTCTTTCTTTTTCTCATCGTTGCCACATTGTCTTGGTTATTTGTTTTGTCCGCATTCATTCATGTCGCAGCATATCCCCACTCAGTAGCCAGTCTTGCGCAGTCCATTCTGGTGTGTTTCTCTCTCTCTCTCTCTCTCTCAATTGCCACATTGTCATTATTATTTATTTTCGTCCACATGGAGATTGAGCAGCTGCGTAGAATACACTGTCCATTACCATTTGGATTGAGGTAAGATTCACCAGGGTTCTACCCGCTGAGGATAACTTCTTTCTTCTGTTGGTCATATATTATTGCAACTTTACTGTTTAGGTTTTGCTGGAGTCCCACGTTGTCTTGGTTATTTGTTTTGTCTGCATCCATTCATGTTGCAGCATGTCACCACTCACTAGCCAGTCTTTCTCATTTCCTTCCGGTGTGGGTTCTCTCTGTCTCTCTTATTGCCGTGTTGTCTTATTTGTTTTGTCTGCATCCATTCATGTCACAGCATGTTGTCACTCAGTACCCGACCTTGCACACATCATCTGGTGTGGATTTTCTCTCTTTCTCATCATTGCTGCGTTGTCTTGATTATTGGTTTCTTTTGCATCCATTCATTTCACAGCATATCCACATTCAGTAGCCAGTTTTGCACAATTCATTCTGGTGTGTTCTCTCTCTCTCTCTCTCTCTCTCTCATTGTCACATTGTCTTTATTATTTATTTTCGTCCACATGGAGATTGAGCAGCAGTATAGAATACACTGTCCATTACCATTTGGACTGAGGTAAGATTCACCTGGGTTCTAATTAGAGATGGAAGAAGAGGCCTCAATTTGCTCTGCGGAGTGATTCATGGAGTGAAGATGAATTCTCAGAGTGCTCCAAAATGTGAAGCGGAGTACTTCATGTTATAAATGGGTAATGCAAAGCCCATTGAAACCAATGGCTTTGCATTATTCTGCCTTCCCAAACCACTACTTCACACATTTTTAAGTGAAGTACATTGAAAACAATGTACTTTACCTCACTTTGCCTTGTTTTAAGCTCCAAAGGTGAATTTTGCAGTGATTCATGGGATTTCAGGTCACATGGGTTCTAGACTGTTCTGCACAGCCTCAGTTCAGGGTAGTGTGTGCAGGAAGCTGTAGGAAACAGCCTGCTCTGAGAGCTATCTGTGATTCAAACCTTCTAAAAGCTGTTAAAAAAAGTCTTTTTTTGTCATTTTTTTTGCTGAAACTTCAGTTCATCGATTGTAGGAAACCCTCCTGTGCTCTTTTCATCGAGTGTTTATTGTTTGTGTGTGGATTTTGAATGTTAATGTACAACATTCAGTCTGCGTACTGAGAGTGGAAGTGTGCTTTGGGGGAGGGATGTATCTGGTGTAGGTAGATATAAGTTGGAGAAATAGGGAGTTCTTTGTTTTTTGGTTATATTTTTTTTGTATAACTGACTGTGTTATTGTACACACAATAATATTTTCAGTACTTGTTGACATTTTTTTGCTGATTGTGTGTGCTGTGGTCTGGAGGGACCTGGTACAGCATTGAGGTTGTTTAAATAAACCTTGTGTAGTACTGAAGTTTTAAATTTGGTACGCATTACTTGTAGACAACATATGTGTGTGTGTGTGTGTATGTGTGAGTGTGTATGCAGTGTGTGACATGACGTGACATCAAATAATACACCTTTTATAGTGTCACAGTGTAATTGCAGGTGCAGCAGTGTGAACCTGCTATCCACTGCAGCTGTGTGATTTTGTGCTGCCATTGTGGTATCTTTTCTTGGTTTTGCACTGCAGTAATCTGCAGTCAGTGCTCCCTCCCACCACCGGCAAAAAGTATTCCTTTCCAGATTGGATTGTTTGTGACTTGAGAACATCAGTGGTTAGTCAAGGTGTTGTTGAATGTATTGTGACTTTGCGTCTGTATCTGTCGTTGAAGCCACAGTTGTTTTTTTGGCTTCACATCCAGCATCACCCCCCACCCCCCAGCTCTCACCCAGAGTGAACGTTCCAAAATCTGAATTTGTTTAGAATATTCCTGTTGATCCTCCAAAATGCCAGGAAAGAAACATGCAAGTAAAGCTGTTTCTTGCCATGGCACTGCTGCCAGTAGTAAGATTGTCTGTGGGCATGGTAGCAGTATGCAGTTGCAGAAGTTCATTGCTGATGTGAGGAAAGGTATTTCTCCTTCAGTGTTTTTCACAGCACAATCAGTAGCTTCACTCATAGTTGGAGGAGATGATGTTGTTCCAGCTAGTGGTGTTAGTGCAGTTGCTGGTGGTGGTATGAGTATTGCTGCCTCAAGTTCCAGTTCTGTGAAGCAGTGGCAGTGAGTGACAATGTAGATGATGTCATACTCCCCACTAACATCCCAGTAACTGAACATGCAGATTCTGATCATCATGTCAACGATAGAACACAAAGTGACTTTTCTTCCACCGTGGTTCAGGTCATACATTTGCCATGCAGTGATTCACAGTGTGGTGAAAACATTTTGGTGATGGTGGTGCTGATGATGATGATGTTGTTGCTGTGGTTGCAACATGCAGTCCATATGTCAGCATCCTAGCAGAAGATGTGGATGATGTTGATGAATATGATGATAATGTCAGTGACCCCTGTTGGTAACCGGAGAAAAAGAAGCTCAAGGTGGCTATTCCTGGGTCTGTTTGCCTTCCCCCTCTGTAAAAAGTTGTGATTTACCAGTTTCAGTTGATGATGATGACCCATTAATAATGCTAGGTAGTCGTGGTAGTCAGTTGCAGTCCAAGTGTGTCCTGCCTGAAAAATCATGTAGCACACCCCCCACTTCATGGCTTAAAAAAAAACGGAGTCCAATAAGCAGCATCGGGGGGACATGTTAAAACCAGAGCATCAAAATACCTTGTTTGGGATTTTGTTTGTGGAAGATGCAAATGATGAGTCAGTTGCAATCTGCCAGGTTTCCCAGGTACATGTGAGTTGAGGTGAAAAGGGGAGCCATCTGGGCACAGGGGGACATCATACACATCTTAAGAATAGGCACATGGCACTGTGGACTCAGCACAAGATGGCAGTTAATAACTGTACCACAGTGGAGCATTCACCCTCGTCATCAACTATAATGCGCATGTTATCCCCTTCCATGACTGTAGCATCAAGTAGAAAATTAAATGTGTGCAGTAGTGATGAAATAACAGCAGAGGATTACTACAGGCATGATGAGGTGGAAGTGCAGAATGATTTTGAAGTCTTGTCCAGTGGTGGTGAGTGTAGCAGTGTTGGTGGTGGTGGTGGTGGTCAATGCAGTATGTCTAGTGCAAGTGATACATCAACCCCTGTTGCTAAATCTGAGAAAATAACTGCATTTCTGAGTTTGTCATCACCTGTGCAACTGTTTTCATCACATGTCCACACTCCACTCCCTGCCATTCACAGAGCATAACCATTTGCCATCACACCCCGTGTAAAACGTTTAAGTCAGCCCACATTACAGAGTGTTTTTGTGCATAAGCTGAAGTACCCACCCAATCATACAGTGTCACATGAACTTAATGCTGCTGTAGCTGAAATGCTGGCAATTGATCTTTTGCCCTTCTCCTTTTGTGGAGAATTCTGGGTTCCTGCAGCTGGAAGTTGTCACCTGGTAGAACTCCACTTTATACATGGCAGAGAGGTTGTATGAACAGTACAAAGCCATCTCAGAATATATTGTCATGCACACTAGCCATGACAATTCCGGGTCCTCCATGTCTATGATGCTTGAACAGTGGAGCCTCATAGACTCTGTAATAAGAATCTTGAGGCCTTTTGAACATGCCACACAGGCAGTGAGTGGAGAGTCTGCCTCCATTAGCCAATCAGTTCCATTGCTGCGGGTGCTGAGGCAGACACTGGTGAATGTACAGCATAGCCTTGATGTTGCCGGAGACAGTGCTAGCAGTGTGTTGCTGAAACACATGCTGACAGTATTCGACCAGAATCATCACATCTTGTGCATTCAGCATAGTGATAACTTTGGAATAGCAACAATGCTGGACCCACAATATAAACATGGAATTGCCTCAGTACTGGAGGGAGGGCCTGAACAGGTAAAAAATGTCACTGGGCAACTGGTGTGCTTGGGTCATGGGGCACTGAAGTCATGTGCCAAGGTCAGGAAACCTGAGCAGCATAATCAGGCTGAAGGTGAACCTGGAGGAGTAGTATCAAGCATATCCTGTAAAGGGAAGGGAACTGCAGTTCCAGGTGGTCTGTCATCAAAAGCAGCTGGTGTTAACCCACTTTGGGAGGCTTTGTCTCAAGTGGGGATTTGTGACATAAATGATTTCAGAGAACAGGATGATGCATCAACCACTGGACTTAGAGCAGCACAGCAAATGGTTGAGTCATATGTGTCTGAAAACAGGCATCTGTCAATCACTGATGATCCCCTTTTATACTGGAGTGGAAAGGTCAGTGAATGGCCAGAGCTGACTACTGTGGCACTGAAGTACCTGACATGCCCACCCTCCAGTGTGAGTGTGGAGATGGTATTCAGCTCAGCAGGTGCAATAGCTCAAGATCGTTGTACAAACCTCTCTCCTGCAAATGTCAGTTTTCTGATATTCATAACAAGCATTTGTCAATGCCGAATGTTTGCTTGCTGGCATTGGCAGTGGTAGTGTAGAAGTTACAGAGCTGTGTAATAGGAATGGCAGTGAAGTATTGAACTGAAGCCAACCCCACCACCACCCTGCAGAGAGTGACAGGCATTGGGGTGTGCGTTTGGGTCGTCAGGCATAACGGCCACACCATTTCACCACACCCCACTCTGCAGAGACTGACAAGTATCACCGTGTTCCTTGGGGTCTTTGGCCCTTATGCACACCCCATTTCATTAGGAAATACGGTGAGATGGGTGCGATATAGAAGAATGGGGTGAAGTTTGGGGCCGAAGAGTCCAAGGCACACCTCGATGACTCTCAGTGACTGCAGGGTGTGGAATGGTATGAGCATCACAGGCAAGAATCCCAAGTCACACCCCTGATTCCTGTCATTCTCTATAGGTTGGGTGATTTAGTTGAAAAGCCTAATACCTCAGGCATTCGTTGGTATGTTAATTCCAAATTTTCAACATGTTTGTTTTGTGACCCCACCTCATGAACAGGGGGAATATCAGTTTGGTAGCCAAAAGCTGCTTATGCACAGTGACTATGGCATTTAGCACCACAGGTGCAAAAATATTCCGAACAGGATGTAAAAAATGACAGCTGTACTCTTTCATGGGGAGGTGTAAAAATGGCTATGTTGCAAATGTGTAGTAAAAATATTTAAAAAAATGGTGAAGTCACGAGCGTACATAGAAACTATGCAACGCACACCATTATGTAATTAGGTTGGGGATTTTTTATAGCAGATTGTCAACTCAGGCATTTTGGTGCCTCCGATCATGAACAGTGTCACTGTGATTTTCTTTATCTGTGCCAAACAATGATTTCCCACAGTGACCACGCATCTCTGCACTGAAAGTGTGAAAACACACTTTAGCCATGTTGTGAAAAATGGCAGCTGTACTGTTCATAAGGAAGTGTTGAAAATGCCACTAGTGAAAATCTGGACTGAAAATATTACAAAGTCATGAACTAGCGAGGATGCGTGGAAACTGCACACTACTTCTCGTAACACCAGTCATTTATGGACTTTTGTCACCAAATTTCCAACATAGCCATTTTAAGACCTCTGCTCATGAACAGTGTAACTGTGATTTTCTTACTCTGTCCTAAACATTGCTTGCACACCAACAGCACCATTGATGCGCTACATGAGTGAAACACATTTGGCGACATATGAAAAATGACAGCTGTACTGTTCATAAGAAGTGTATAAAATGGCAATGTTGGAAATCTGGAGTGAAATATTGAAATTCACAAACCTATGAGCGTGCGTGGAAACTGCACAACGCACACTCGTAAAACAGTCATTTTAGGAATTTCTGTCACCAAAATTTTCAACATTGCCATTTTGAATCTCTGCTCATGAACAGTGACACTGTGATTTTCTTAATGTGTCCCATACACTGAGTTAGCACAACTGACTAGTGCCATTTAATAGCATGGGCGGAAACATGTTTTGGATGAGATGTGAAAAATGACAGCTGTACTACTCATAAGAAGGTGTGGAAAAATGGCAATGTTGAAAATCTGGAGTGGAAATATTGAAAATTCGCAAACCTATGAGCGTGCGTAGGAACTGCGCAATGCACACTCATTAAACAGTCATTTTTAGGATTTTTCACCAAATTTTCAACATAGCCATTTCAAGACCTCTGCTCATGAACAGTGTCACTGTGATTTTCTTAATTTGTCCCGTACATTGATTCCGCACACTGACTGCACCATTCTGCGCTACATGGGTGGAAGCATATTTTGAGTGAGATGTGAAAAATGAAAGCTGTACTACTCATAAGAAGGTTTGGTGAAATGGCAATGTTGAAAATCTGGAGTGAAAATATTGAAATTTTGCAATCTTACGAGCCTGCGTAGGAACTGCGCAACGCACGCTCGTTAAACAGTCATTTTTTGGAATTTTGGCACCAATTTTTCCAACATGGGTTTAGGGCCCCTTCTCATGAATGATGTCACTGTCATGGTGGTATTCAGGCCGAAGGGTGATTTACATGATCACTGCTTGGAAAACACCGCCGGGCCTGAGCTCTTACCATGACATATTCACATTCATGAAAAGGAATCAAACCCATATTGAGCCTAATAAATTACAAAAATAACTGAGATATACTAATAAGTTAAAACCCCTATCTAGCCCATTATACAACTTACGGCATTTCCTCAGTTCGCGGTCGGCTTTGAAGAGTGCAGGCGTGTTCCAGGTCCACGAAGATCGTCGCGCGAGTCCGGGTAAGTATGGGGTGAGGTGTGTGGGGAGGCTAGGTGCGCGTGGGTGGGTGCGGGTTGTGGGAGGGTTGGGAGGCGCACCGCTGGACCGTTTTTCTTACAGGTAAAATAAAAAGACATTGTGGGACCATTTGCCACGCTGGTGTAGGCTCCCAGCGTGGCACAAGAAGGACTTTGAGGGGCACGTTCAGCCGACGGGGATTGGGCACACCCGCCGGCAACATGACTGATTGCCACGCTGGGGTGGGCTCCCAGCGTGGCATCAACTACTGGGGGGGGAGGAGATAGATGCAGCTCAGCCAATGGGGATTGGGCACCCCGTCGGCTATACACTGCATGCAGGGGGCGCGCATGGCTGGGGGGGAGCTGCGCGTAAGCAGCTTCTTATCGCTGCTCACTCAAGCGTAGCTCCCCCTTTCAACTGTATGCCACTGCATTTTGGAGCGTGTCATAGATAGCTCCAAAATGCATTGGCTTACAGGGGCCGTGCCTGCCAGCACACTGTCTGAATTGGAGGAGGAGGTGACACACCTCCGAAATCTCCGATGATGGTACTATGTTTCTTGCACATGCGTGCAAGCAAACATAAAAATGAATGAGAGGCACATACCAGCTCAGACTGCAACCTCAGTATTCGTACCCTGGCATACTCATGGTCTGAATTCAGACACAGAAGACTGCAAGGCAGCTTTCTTTCTGAGGATGATGATAAATGGTGATGAGGTTAATGTTGGCAGGTTTTAATTTAAGTGGTTAAAAGGCTGTCACATCTTATATGATACATGTTCTCTTTTTCATAAAGTTAAATCACTGTCCCACTCATACTGATTCAAATTCCATATGTCATGTCATCACATTTATAACACAGAGCACAGTATGTCCTGGCCCCCAAACTACCACCACCATAAGGAATGTGACCATATGTTCCCCAGACTACCACCACCATAAGACCGCTGTTCTCCACTGCCACCATAGGGAATGTGACCGTGTTTCCCCCCCGACTACCACCATCATAAGACCGCTGTTCGCCGCTGCCTCCACCACCAGATGCAGGAAGTTGTGAGAGGGAATGTCATCATGTGCTGCAGCTCTGAACTACAGCACCCACTGCCAGTGTCATTGTGACAATGTTTTTCCATTACATTGCCCATGCCAAGGCAGAGGGAGTCGAACAGGAGACCACATCCATCAGCCACAGGCACAAGGCTTCTTACTATTAAAACTATAAAGTGAGTATGTGTACTAATGTTTTTTATGCTATTCAACTTCCTTTAGCTGTGTGTTTTGTTTTGTGTTGCTTTTCTGAGCTGCAGTCGACAAACACATATGGTCAACTTATTTTGTTTTTTACAGGTTAACAACAAACGACTGTCCTTTGCTGAAGGTCTGTATCAATGGTACAGCAGAAGTATTGTCTACAGGAACCTATGGAATATCCATTTCCAATTCATACTGGTAAGTGTATCAATTTTATTTCATCTGATCCTTCTGTTTTTCATAAGAGTGCAACAAATCCAACTGAGGATTCGTAAACTAAGTGACATGTGTACATCACAAAAAATATTTCTGCAACATATTATGCACTGTATTCCAAATTTGCAGCTGTGCAGCCATGACTGTGTTGAAAAGTTGGACCCAGGTCATGTTACTTGACAAGATGTGGTTTTGAAATGCAACTTGATTTGAGATACAGGGACACTGACACAGTATGTTTGTTACACAGCCTGGTACTAAATTAAGTTGTGATCTGATGATTGCAGTGGGACAGCTTGCTATCTGTGTTAATCCAGATACCCGTGGAACAGCCACGGCTTAAACATAATGTCTTACTGCTGCAATAAAGTTGTAATAAGTCCTTCATTTCTTTTTTTAGGAAACTTCCAGATGCTTTGTTGTGTCATAGTTGGCTTATCCAAAGAACTTCTTCAACACCAGCCCCCCCCCAGGCTGGGGCAGACATGCAACATGAAGAAGTAATTTCAGTCAATGACCATGACCATCACTACCAGACTGGAGAAGGATGCAGTTGAAATCTGTGAAGACGTAACCAAATAATAAACCATTAATGAGACCTACTTGCAAATATGCTTCCCCCCCAAAAAAAATACCTACCTTCATTGGCTTGAGAGTATTCTATTTCCAATTTTAACACCAAAATTACTCATCAAACACTTGAATGTGCACACCAACAGTATGTGTGACCTGTGATACAAAACAGTACAATGAATACCTGTCTATATATATGTCAACCCCCACCTAGAAAATGCATATATATATTTCTATATACAGTGTGTGTGTATATATATATATATATATCAACTCACCAAGGCTACTATTAGTCTACACACAAAGGGCACCCTTCCATCAGGTTGAGGTGATCACATCGCATTTGTGGGAATCACAGCACACTTTGGGCCAGCAACAGTTCTCTCACGGTCATCATTTCTGATGGAACACTGAATGGATTCATGTCATGTTATCCCTTCTTCACACGGTTTGGCAAGACACTGTGCATCATGAGTACATCATCATCACAGAGTATGTCAACTTTCTGGACACAAGACAGATGCATTTTGGGGATGCAGAACAATTCTGGGGACTCTGTGTGACCACTGCATGCATGAGTGACTGTGCAATGACTGAACTCATATAATGTTTAGAGATTACTAATATGACTTTTAAACTTGTAATACCTAAATGTGTAAGTGGATTATTATAGTCTATACTTAAATGGTTTAGTCTATGTGGTAATGAATAGTGATGAATGCTATAACCTTAGATATTATAAAGTTTGTGTGTAACAGTGTGATGATAGTTTATCTATGTGTATGTATTTATTTGGTAACTTAAGAACAGGTCTGTCTTGTAAACTGGGTAATCGACCCAAATGACATGTATCCTGTATACAAATAAAAGCTTTTACTTACTACTTGCAAAACATTCTGGGGGACTTTGCATGTGGTGTAATGCTCCCATTTCACTTCCTCAGCACTTGGGAATTTTCTGGACACAAGACAGTTGCATTTTGTGTGTTGTGATTGTGAGCACATAATGTCATATTTAAATTATAAATTAAAGCAGCATTGCAACAATGTGGTAAAAATTTGGACCTTAATTTTTTTATGCTATTTTACATTGCCAGCCACTAGTTACCTCCTGATGTGTATGATACCCTTCTTTTCACAGTTTGTGTTTGCTTTACTACTTTTCTTATGTCTAAAAAAAAGAGCACACCTTTTAATATGGCTGTGACCAGGTTTTCATCACTATTTGCAAGCTGTTTTTGAATAAATATTGTTCTCTGAGGTCATAAAACACTGCCTGCTGCATAATTGTTAATTTTACAACAGACGTAATACTGTATATAACAACTGATGGAGAAAAACAGTGGAAAATACTGACGAAGACCTGGTCTGCACCGTATTAAAAGGAGTGCTCCTTTTATTATTTCAGACATGAAAAAAGTACTAAAGCAGACTCAAATACTGGAAAGAATGGTATCACACACAAGACAGGAGGTAAGTAAAGTGGCAATGTAAAATAGCACAAAAAAGTATAGGTCAAAATTTTCACCAGATTATTGCACTGCTGCTTTAATGTCTGTTTAAAAAACAATATTTCTGGAGCCTCAGTAATGTTTACTTTGTGTTGGGACTCGTGATTTGAAGTGTTTCACAAAAATCATGACTGAGCAGTGCAAGTATGTTGTGCTAAGCTGCATGTGTGCCATCAGAGTTCTTTCCTGCGTGTGCAGACATTGTCTAGCTTTGTGCAAACATATATATGATGTGACTTGTTGCCGTATCTCAAAAATAAAGATAAGAAAGAATATATGACATGTATTTTATTTGCACCATCAGCACCAGCGGAGTAAGTGATATGATATGATATTTTTTCAGTGGTATCAGGTCATTGTGCACCTCAGTCACTCACAGTGCACACATGACTTTGCAGAGATCATAGCACAAAAAACACATGCTCTCCTAAAAGCCATGTATGCAGTATATGACTAAGGTGCACTCTGGCCAGACACCTCTGAAAAAATATTGTATCACTTATTCCACTGATGATTATGGTGACAATAAAATATATGTTATTCTTATTGCTGTTCTTTATACCATAAACACTGCAACAAGTCAGCAATATATGTTTGCAAGAAGCTGCACAATGTCTGATGTCACACACACACACACACAGGAAACAACACTGACTGCACACATGCAGTTTAACACATCATACTTGCACTACTCACACCAACAAAACTTATAAAACAAAGAAATTGGTCACCAAAAAGAACTGACAAAACAGTACAAAAAAAACCTAAAGAATTAGTTTTTAAAAAAGATTTTGGGTTTTTGGAATTTGCTCAAGAATGAAACTAATAATGAACTCTCCTCTCCTACACAAAATGCGTCCTCCTTCTACCGCTGCAAAGGAGAAAGTGAAAGTATCTTCTTGTATAACTCACTTCCTTCCTGCCTGGCTAAAGCATGTGACTTACAGTACTGTAAGCCATGTGATGTGTGAAGGGGCTGCCTAAAGTGCCTATATTGTTGCCATTCCACCTTACTTTGCATTAAGGTGGCATAACAACTTGAAGTCATAATAACAAAGTGAAGTGAGTACTTTTCAATGCCCACTTCACGTAGCATTATGATAACGTGAAGTGGTCACTTCGCATTCACTTCACAGGCGGAATTTAATTTTGATGCATCTGTAGTTCTACCCACCGAGGGTAACTTCTTTCTTCTGTTGGTTGTATATTATTGCAACTTTACTGTTTAGGTTTTGCTGGAGTCCCACGTTGTCTTGGTTATTTGGTTCATCCGCATCCATTCATGTCGCAGCATGTCACCACTCACTAACCAGTCTTCCTTGTTTCCTTCTGGTGTGGGTTCTCTCTGTCTCTCTCATTGCCACGTTGTCTTATTTGTTTTGTCTGCATCCATTCATGCTGCAGCATGCTGTTACTCGGTGCCCGACCTTGCGCACATCATCTGGATTTTCTCTCTTTCTCATCATTGCTGCGTTGTCCTGATTAATTGTTTCGTCTGCATCCATTCATGTCACAGCACATCCACACTCTGTAGCCAGTCTTGCACAATTCATTCTGGTGTGTTTTTTCTCTCTTTGTCTCTCTCTTTCTCATTGCCACATTGTCTTTATTATTTATTTTTGTCCGCATGGAGACTGAACAGCTGTGTAGAATACAGTGTCCGTTACCATTTGGATTGAGGTAAGATTCACCTGGGTTCTACCCACTGAGGGTAACTACTTTCTTCTGTTGGTCATATATTATTGCAACTTTATGGTTTAGATTTTGCTGGAGTCCCACGTTGTCTTGGCTATTTGTTTCATCCACATCCATTCATGTCACAGCATGTCACCACTCACTAGCCAGTCTTTCTTGCTTCCTGCTGGTGTGGGTTCTCTCTGTTTCTCTCATTGCTGCATTGCCTTATTTGTTTTGTCTGCATCCATTCATGTCGCATGCTGCAGCATGTTGTCACTTGGAACCCGACCTTACGCCCATCATCTGGTGTGAATTTTCTCTCTTTCTTGTCATTGCTGTGTTGTCTTGATTATTTCCTTCGTCCACATCCATTCATGTTGCATAATGTTGCCACTTGGTATCCAGTCTTGCACACTTCCTTATGGTACAGATTCTCTCCTTCTTTCTCTTTCTCATTGATGCTACACCAGTTGCATTCAAATTGATGGTTGCTTAACTCAGATGTCTGGTATATGCTCCATATAGTACTTCTATTGCTGATGTACAACCAGTGCAGCCTTCAGAAAGTCCAACAAGTCTGGTGCAGTGCTCCTAAGGTAGGTGAAATAAATGTAGTTACACACAGTGGGCAGGATTCACAGAAGGGATGCACCCAGAGCATCTGAGATGCACCGGGACATCCCCAAAATGCACCCAAGGGTGATTCAGGCAGGGTGCCAATGAGCTGGCACAACCCTGATGCACTGGCGCAACCCCTATGCGCCACATACCACCAGTAATGTTATGCTGCTCATCCGGAGGGAATGTAGGGGGCATGTCCATGCATGATGAAGCACAAAGTTAAAATAAGAGGGTATCTGAAAGAACACCATGCAAGAATCAACAAAAGTTGTGAGTTGATTGTGCAGTATTGTCCTATCATGGGTAAGATTAGCCTGATAACCACACAAAGTGAGATGAACTTTATTCAAGTATTGTACTGTAACATGTAGAAGTTTAGTATGTCATTAGTGAATGGTGATAAGTAGGAAAATGCTGGTCTGTTCTTTTACATATTAATGTACAGTAATGAATAACTGTCAGAATTGAAATGTCCAATGGGAGGAAGCACACATTGTCTGTGCAAATTCTTAGAAGTTCATCAAAAAATGAGTCACCATACCTGTCACTGGAAAGATATGGTAGGTCTTCATAATGTAGGTTTGCAGCTTTTGCTGAATGATGTTGTTCATGTATGTCTGTCATTTGCATTTACCATTTTTCTTTTCACGTTTAGATCCTCTGCTGTTGTGTTTCTTCAGTCAACATATTTTGTAAGTTGCTTTACTCTTAAACATCCTTCATTCAATTATTTTGGATATCTTAAATGTGTTTAGCCAACTTTTTGTACAGTTATATACTAAATATTGCCTATCTGCATTCTATGGGAATTCTGCCTGTTCTCTAGGAATACTTCCTGTGATAGACCTGCTATTAAGTCAGAATATAACATGCCTGCCAAGAAGCAGACGACATGCTCCAAATCACTAGGATTGGGAGTATATGCAGAATCAGCTGGCATACATGAAGAAAACTTGATACAGAACACCCTACCTTTGATTATAAACCTCAAGAATGGTTTGATTCTAGATATATATTGCACTACGTGTTGAACAAGAAGCACGTTGACAAACCACTTGGTACAGATATTTGGTTTCCGTGGATTAAACAAGTAATGGATAATCATGTCATCACTGATGAGGATGTGGTAAAAAATATGGAGGCCCTGCACAGTAAAAGAGATATACTAAGATTATTTCAGAAAGTTAAAGAAAGGAATTCTTTGGATGAGGCAGTTTTCTATTTTACTTGTGACTCGCCTATAGGATAGAATGAAGATACCGAGGAAGTGCACACAACTGGCATAGAAAATACTGAAAACTACAGGAATGAAGACCATGCTAGCACTAGTGGTTCAACACTCAGATGCGTGTGTGACAGCATCAAACCAATAAAGAAGTTACGTACTTGAAGACAATGACTAGGAGGTACAGAGAGAGTTTGCAGACACAGAAAACAAAGTACCGTCCTAGAAATGTCCACAAGAGAAAGCAGAGAAAGAATCAAAAGATAGCAGAACTGGAAAGAAAGAACAATGAACTAGAAAAGGATAAAGAACAATTACAAAATTCTTTATGGGTTCTCAAATGGATGCCGTGGAAGGCTAGAAAGATGAAAAACTAGTGGAAAATGACACTGAAGAAAACTACTAAGAATCCCTTCAAGGAAAATGAGGTTGAAGAAATTATTGATGAAAACACCACCTTTCATGAACAAATTGACAATTTAAAAGAACAGATTGATCATATCCACTTGGACACCCCAACAAGGATCGACACCATTGTCGAAGGAGTATTCACAGTGGATGTCAGAATTTGTGTTTTGGAGCTGGTATCGCTGGAAGTAGTGACGGATAAAGTACATAAGGTGATTATGTCGGTTGGAAAGCACATATTTAAATATGATTTTCCAGAAAGGGACCTTCCACATCAGCAAACAGTAGTTAATATCACAGTTGAAGGACAGTTTCTGGTGAAGTCAATGTATGTTGACACACTGGAGAAAGTGGATCACTGAGGACTTAATAAAGATTGGACCTCAAGGAAAAAACAGAAAATACTAGGCAATACCATCACCTTAGACATCGGTAGGAGTATACCTCTTGGATTCCAATGTGTTGCTAGTGAAACTGCAGAAACCATCACAGAAACCTCAAAACTAGAACTAAGTGAGATAATGGACTGCAGAGAGATCATGCTCAATTCCATCATCTGAAAATTAACATTCATTATGATGGATAGAGCTGGAAATGAAAAACTATCAAACCAGCTACTACAAAACTGGAGATACAAAATGCTAGAAGAATGTGGAGATGAATCTCAATGCCAAGTTCCACATTCATTCCACTACATAGTCCATGTCTTACTGGGATTCCATAAATATGCAGTGGACAACCTAAACCATCTTCAGAAAGAAAGGGAAGACAACAACATTTTACTTAGATGGGATGAAATAATTAAATATTGCCTGGAAGTTGCAGAAGTAAAACTGTCAGAATGGCATTGGATGTTCTTGGACCAGTACCATGAGAAAGATGGAGTAAGAGAAAAGTGGCTGAGTTATGTACCATGAACAGTAATATAAAGTTGAAAATCAGAAACTACAGAGACAACAGATTCAACTGCCTGTTTGAAACTGTGGCATAGATTTTACATCACAGAATGGATATGATCAAGTTTATTGATCATTTCGACACAGAGAATTCTAAGATCAAATCGGTACTTCTGGACTTACAAGACAGCAAAGTGGTAGCAATGGTTCACAGTCTGGCAGCCATCTACTTCAAAATAACTGGACCATACTGGGAAGCGATGATCAGCGGCTCATGCAACTACCTAAAATTGCATCATTACATTAAAATAATTTATGCACAGATCGAGACCTGGCTAGAAGATCCACTCATTATTCTTTCAAGTGAGGATGCACCAGTGTTCCTAGAATATGCAGGAAATAGAAGTTTGGCACCATTCTAAATGGTGACATCCATGCCGGAAGACATTGAATTTTTTCCAAGGTGTACAGCAGCCATCCTCAGAGGAATGAAGTTATGCTGTGAAAGGCAATTGGAAGACTTCCTAACCGGAAAGTTCAGCCATGATCCAGAAGAAGATGCATTGAAGGCTGTGGATGGAGCACCCCTTACAAATCTGACCTGTGAATGGACTTTGGATCACTGGGCACCAGTCAGCAATGGAGGAGGCATGCTACTCTTCATTTCCACACATCCATATTATTACTCAAATCAAACCTTGAGGATCTACAGACTTGAACTGAAAGTAAAAGCTTTCTCGAAAAACAACGTATCTTCATCAGAACATGTAGAAATGGAAGGTGATTCAGAAGGAATCACAGAGAATTTGAAAGGAAAACTAGAAGTGCACTGGAACCTAACCTAAAAGCAGAACAAGAAAGGAAGAGGAGAAGAGAAGAAAGAAAGATCCAAAATAAATTAAAACAGAAGCAGAGTGAAAGTGATGAAGGAACTTCAATTGATGTCGAAGACGAACCAAAGAAGAAAAAGAAAAAAAACAGCATTGACTGGAAAGCAGCATATTGTAAATTACAAAAGCTTGGATGAAAGTGACATTGAAGAAGCCAGTGATTTCTCTAATTTGGACCTGGGTGAGTCATCAACTGTAGTACCAAGTGGGAAAAACGTGACGTGAATGACTGGATTGTGGTGGCATGCGAAAATGGGTGGTACCCTGGAAGCATTACATCAATTAATACTGATGTTGCCACCATAAAATTCTTCCATCCAACCTCACTAGATAGTCAGTACAAACGTCCAACAGTTCCAGATATAGCAGAAATAAAATGAGTATTTATCTTCACAGGACCTTTAAGAGCTCCGTTAATAGTGGAGGACAACTTTAAAATTTGCCGGATTCAGCTTGCATTGAACAAATGTATTTGGATTTCATAAAGGAAGCATGGCCAGAGGTATAAACCATTTACTGTGGTTCAGTTGGAGGGATACTCATTCCCACTCCTGTCAGGTCCTGAAGAGCACAAATTCCAATACAGTCAACATGAGGAAGACAACAATCCTATAGGTCTGCGATCAATACCCTGTTTATTCAGACTTGCTCTATTTAAATGATTTTAAAATTTACTTCTTTACTTTCCTGTTTATCAAATGACTGTGCTATTATTTTTGCCATCTTTTATTGTATGCTTCTCTTATTTTGACATGGAACCTCTGTAAATGAGCACTTAGCTCAAAGGTTGTAATCCGTTATCTTAATAAATAAATAAAATATACCACGACAGAGTGTGGGGATAATGCTGGATGTGTTTTGTTTGATCATGAGGCCTGGAGTGGGATATTGTGATTTTAAAATGAGACTTGTCAGTGTTACGCAAGGAAAAATAGTACTGAGTTCATGCATGTTGCCCAGGTTCTAGTGGAGCTTAACATTGAGTGTATTGAGGAAAGTAATATCGTCTGTCTGTCTTTTTTGTGTCATGGAGAACAAGGCAGCCTGTAGGAGGAAGCTCGTAGCAAGAGGTGATCAGATAAGGCTGAATGTGCTGAAGTGTCCCAGACATGTCCCGGGCAGATTCACAGTTTGTAACAGTTGATCTTCCTTGTGTCAATCTTCACCACTCATCATTTGTGGGTGTCAGCCAGGCGCACAGCATCCTGCAGGAGTTTTTTTTATTATTCACCTGAAAGGGGAGGAGTCAGCACCACCTCTCAGCTCAGGGTCTGGAGCTTGCAAGGCACCATGCAAGGGCATCTTATGATGCCAATGAGGTAGCCTCCATACTTGCAGGGACAGCAATCTGCATCAGGCAAATGGCGTGGCTTCATCTGTCATGCTTGTCACCCTTGCCCTGCATAGAGTGCTTGCCTCCATCTTCCAGGAAACCCACCTGTTTTCCAGGAGGGAGATACCCCTCTTCACCCTGACCAGTCACAGGCCTGAATGGCATGTGAGAGTCCTCTCCCCTCTGTAGTCTTCACCTATGGGGGGCTGAGGGATTCATGTCCCTCAGGGAAATACTAGGCCCCCTTCGGGTGGTTCTCATTACTCACCCACCAGTGATGAATGGTGAAGACTGATACAGGGAAGATATGAAAATTACATCTCTACCGTAACTCTTGATCTTGATGTGTATCTTCACCATTCATCATTGAATCCCACCCTCCTACCCCTCAAGGCCTCAGTACATGGGCAGTCCTCCTCCCCGCTCTCTTGTCCCATCTTCCTTTTTTCTCACATTACTCTATTTTTTCTCTCACCAGTGTGCATAACTGAGGCAGGGGAGCAGCTGGTGCCAATTATGGCTAACCCACAAGTGCAACATCGTGCATCTGCCTTGTGGGTGGCACTCTGGTGCTGGCTCCTCCCCCTTCATGCGAATGAAAAAATAAATTCCTGTGGAGTGCTTTGTCACTGGCTGACACCCACCAGTGATGAATGATGAAGATGCACAGGAAATCAAGAATTACGGAGAACCCCTGTTTTTGGGACTGGGGTTTTCAGAGTGAGTTTCTTTCTTTTTTTTCTTTTTTTTTTACAGAGTTTTGGAAAGATTTGTGAAATTTCTGCATTGAAAAACATTTTGTGGTATTTGTATTATATATGTGGACTGCTGGTTTATGGATTAGAAGGTCATTTCAGTTTTAAAAGTGATGGGGTTTGTTATGGTTTGTGACAGCGACAGTTGTCATCTTTGTGAGTCCCGAGTTTGAAATGGTCAGAGAGATTTCAGGAAGAAAACACACAAATTCTCAAGTTCTAATCAGCAAACATGAGATAAACAAGTCTTAAAACAGACAGCTTGAGGAATACAACCAAAGTATCATATTAGAGTGATCATGGTTCTCATTCAAATTCGGGTTCCAGAAAAAAGAAAGCTTACAAGTTCTAGTACAGCCAACATGAGGAAAACAAGTTCTAATTCAGTCAGCACAAGGAAAACAATCCTGTAGGTCTGCAATCAATGGGGCTAGGTAGTAGGGGATCGCTGAGTGCAGCATCCCAGCACAGACAGTACAAGACTTCCCATTCTGTCATCATGACATCAGATATAAAAAAATGTTGGCGAAGATGGATCTTGGTTCACAGGTCAAATCCCAGAAGAAAAAATACAAATTCCTAAATCCCATCAGCATGAGGAAGTTCTCATTACAGCAAGCACAAGGAAAACAAGTCCTAAAACAGCCAGCATGAGGAAAACAACCAAAGTATCATATTAGAGTGATCATGGTTCTCATTCAAAGTCAGGTCTCAGAAAAAAGAAAGATTACAAGTTCTAGTACAGCCAACATGAGGAAAACAAGTTCTAATTCAGTCAACACAAGGAAAACAATCATGTAGGTCTGCAATCAATGGGGCTAGATAATAGGGGATTGCCGAGTGCCACATACTGTACCAGCACAAGCAGCACAAGGCTTCCCATTCTACCATCATGGCACCAGATATAAAAAACTATTGGTGAAGTTGGATCTTGGTTCACAGATCTGGTCTCTGAAGAAAAAGAAACACAAATTCTCAAACCCAGCCAGCATGAGGACAACAACCAACATCTCATTGGATAGGGATCATGGTTCTCATATAAATCGAGTCCGGGAATTACAGTTCTCATGCAAGTCGAGTCCCTGAAGAAAGAAAGATTACAAATTTGAGTACAGCCAACATGAGGAAACAACCAACATCTCATATTAGAGGTACCACGGTTCTCGTACAAGTCAAATCCCTGAAGAAAGATCACAAGTTCCAATACAGCCACCATGAGGAAAACAATGAACCTGTAGGTACAAGATCAATGGAGCTAGATAGTAGGTTAATGCTGAGTGCTGCATCCCAATATTCTAAAGCTTGGGCTGTGCCATTCTCCTGGTAAGGGTGCACTATATGCAGTTGTGATTATCATTTGACAATGCTAGAGCAATATCAGAAAAGGAAATTAGGGCAAGAATCAAGTTCATTTCTTCAGCAAATATGTTGTGGATGAGGAGATGCTTGGAGTGCAGCCACAGCAGCAGTGGTGACTGCTTTGGGCAGTCAGTCATTAAATAAATAAAAAAGCAGCAGGCTAAATATTGAAGCTGCAAAAAAACACACAATACTGAGCTAAAAACAGTCTGATGAGTGAAAAAAAACAGGGCATATCACATTAATAACATTATTACCAAAAAACTGAGGGGGAAGGGTTACTGTAAGGGAATGAAGGAGTGTGTCCTGTATATTACATCAAAAGGGTGGATGTATGTTAATAAAAAAAATTAAGATACAAAAATTATGCAGAAGAACAGTGGGAAAACAAATGAAGTGGGTGGGAGCAGATGGGCGGTTTTATCGTGTCAAGGGTACATCTATAAAAAGTTGGATTCATATTACAGAAAGTATACAAAACGTCAAAGCTGAGCTGTTGTGTGTGCCTGAAGCACAATGCAAGTTAAAGCACTCTTACATGATGAGTGTGAATGGGGGACATATTGATCAAGCTGTGTCAGTACTATGAAACTTCTTTTTGGACTGTTCAAGAACATGCACATTACAAGGGCATCTGCTTTTGATATACTTTCCACTGAATAACAGCATCTTCTCAAACAGAGGAAAGAAGCACAATGATTTGTCTGGAGAGCTAAAATAGACATAATTATACAATGGTGTGTGAAAATCCTGTAACATCATTGGTCAAAACATGTCACATGACCATGGACAAATCCTGCATAACCCATGACTAAGGACTGGCATTTATAAAAATCATAATTCAACACATTTAAAATTTATTTTGGGTCCATTGTAATAATCACAGTAAGGCTCAACAGGGTGTGAGTTAATGGGTGATTTACCCACTTCTTGTGCTGTTCATTCACCCAGCAGTGCATCGTGACATATCACACAAGGCGTGGGTAAATACCTAATAACCTATACCCTTTTGTGCCTTATTGCTTAAACAATCGTGGGTTGAAGGTCTCTGTACTGATTAGTAATAGTATATCTTGATTCTGTGTCAAGAAAGAAAAGCTGATATCTGACTGTGTATGTATGTGCCAATGTTACACAACAAGGCATGTGAAGGACCAAGAGGTTTGTGCGGTAACATGCAACATTGAGAGAACTGCTCAAGAGTTTTGTAACCACGGCAAACCTCGAGATCTTAACTGCATTGTTTGTGTTTGATTACTCCTACACAGTCTTTTAGTGTATGGGTAATCACATATTTACTCCAGAGCCAATTCTAAAACCAAAAGATAAGGTGTGATTTTCTTCACTCGTTCACTTCATGGCCTTCTCTCAGTGTCAATGCCATGGTACACTTTCTTCTGCATGGGTGATGATGTTCCAAACTTTGTGTTGAACTGGTGACATACTAGTCACTGCTTCACTAGATTGTGACATATTCAAGGCAGAGCAACAACACTGTTCCAGGCATAGATTTCAGTGTGGAACGTGGTTCAACCATACACATTAGACAAGAGAGTTTTTTGAAGTATTAAAAAAATGCACTTTTTAACTGAAGCAGTGGGAGTAGAATAGGGAGGTCTTACCATAGCTACTCTAAAGACAGACAATGGGTATTATCACACATAATTAATGACGTGTTCTACTTATTAGGCATCAGCTGTGAAGATATGTTACCTGAATGAGTCATTGCAATATTTCTGAGAAACTGAAGCATGGGAAGGTCCATACATATCTGGGTGCAGACATTGAAATGCTACATTCATTATTATATGGCTGAAACAAAAAAAAAGGAAAGGCATTCTGATGAAGAACAAGAGTAAAGACTACATGATAAAGGAGGCGCAATATACACAAAGACCCAGTACCAGAACTGTCTAGGCACTGCACCATATTGCAGCAGGATCACCTCTAAAAAATGAGATTAATTCCAGTAAAGATGGCTAATCATATAATATATGACAAGTTAATGTGTATTAATACCAGCAAATCACATTTTAATGTTCAAATCTACAGCATGCCAAACTGTGGCACAAGCCTGTGCCAGCCTGAAGGTCCAGCTCAGGTGGGATATCTGATAGCTTCACTTGTCATAGGAGAAACTGTCACAAAGAGAATTCTCAAGAGTGGATAGCAATGGTTGTTAATCAGACTTGAGCCAACCAGCTAATAGTGCATTCAGGGGGCAGGAAGCACTCCCCAATGACCAATGAGAAAAATCAGGAAGAAGAGTTTCATGCATCAAAGGGAGAGAGGGAACACAGAGGTAAAAGTTGAAATGGCAGTACCTGCAGTCACCTGCTTGACCTGTCATAGTTGTGATGGCTATCAGCAAGTCCATAGAATATCACCATTGCCATTAGTGTAGACCATGGTTCATTTTCTGTTCATCACCATGTTGTTCTTACAAACAATAGCTTCTAGACCTTTGCTGCAGGCTCCCAAAAAGACACAAAGACAAACAATGAAACAATTGTTTACACAAGCCGAAATACTCATCACAAGAATGGCCACAACTGTGGCTGGGAGTGGGAGAAGGCTGTAGTGTTGGTTCTGTTTAGTCCTGTTTGTTAATTTTTCTTTTTAAAAAGAAAAACTTAAGGTCAGTCAGTGGTACTCACATGCAGTGCCAAATCTTGAAGTCGGCAAGAAGAGAGGGAGAATCATGACACAGCAAAGCCCAATACAGATGTCATGCCTACCAGTAGCCAGTTTCCAGAAAACCTGCCTCCTCTTGTGTCTTCTTGATAGTTTCAGAAACGAAATACCAGCAGCACCATTGGGTGGTGGTGACCATTGGATTATATGTTTAATCATGCCAGTATGCGCATACAAGCGAATGGCCGAAACTGTGGTTGATGCTAAGGAAAGGCCACAGTCTGGGATCTGTTTAGCCCAATTTGTTGATTAAAAAAATAATAATTACCTAGTTGGTGGCATCTTCAATAGAATGAGTAGAGAACAAAAATGATGAGCATCAGGACCCAGCAAAAATACCTCCCACCTACCTGTGGCCAGCTGCCAGAAAACCAGTCTACTCTTCAGTTTCTTCGATGTGGGATGTGCAGTGTGATGGCTGCAGTAACATGACAGATGCTGACTGCCTGAACTGTTGTATTACAAAAAGAATTGTTTAATTGAGCTGGAATACGCAGCAAGGGAATGGTCAAAACCATGATAGAGACTGAGGGAAGGCTTCAGTGTTGGCTTTGTTTACCAGTTTAATACCCTCGTCAGTGCCCACAAGTGGATTAGCATCTTGGACAGCAAGCACAGAGTGTGTGTATTGAGGAGTATCTGGACACAGCGAAGATCCAGAAAGCTACTCTGCCCACCTGCATCTACCTGCCAGAAAGGCCACTGCCTCCTTCAGTTTATTCTGTCTGGGTTGGAGCAGTGAGAAGGCAGAAGCACCACTGGGAAGGTACTAACCACATGAACTGTTTATTTAAAAAAAATTGTGCTTAATCACACCAGATCTCGCAGCACAAGAGGATGAACCCCACCGTGGTTGGGGCAAAAGAAACACCACATTGTGAGCTATGTTGTATAGCACATTTGTAAAAAAATAAATAAATGGTCCTCGGAGGTGAGGCCCACAATTGATGCTGCATCATGAACAGCAGGCAGAGAGCAAGCATCACAAGGAGCATCAAGATGCAGCAACGCTGCAGTTAATGATGGAAACTCGAGATTTCTTTCAGCACACTATACCAACTACAGAATGACAAGGGCATTGCTGGTACAAAGTTCCAGAAGTCTGTACCAATGAAGCATCAGTTATGACTGGTTGTCGTCCATATGTAGTACAAAAACAAAACAAGGGTTAATACCTGAGAATAGATTGGAGACTTGGAGTACAGTATATAGGCATTCAGTTGGCTTTGTGTGCCACAGATGCCACTCATTCTGTGTAACAAATAAGAAAATATCAGAGTCTTTTGGTAAATTTTGCATTTATACTACTTAAGTAGATCTGCAGAGCTGTGAGAAGCAAAACAAATGTATGACCTACAGAAATGGCTGGGAAAAACCGGTCTGAAATGCCATCATCATGATCATGCAGTTCAATGGATGTCCTTGTATGCTGCAGAGTCTGTGTATACAGTGGACTCCTAAATCGTAAAGAGATGTTTATTAGTACATACGTCACTGCCCAACTCACCAGATAGTCAAAACAAAGAGACTTTTTGCTGTCTGTGTGTCAGATTTACTTAAGTTTGATCTTCTTTTTCATATAATACTGGACATCTTGTTGCATAGTGTGTCTCTGTTAAAATTAAAGAAACATTGCCATTTCTCAACCTTGCTAACATGATCACCACTATACTAAAGACTATGGGTGGGATATTCAAAAGGGTTGCACTATGCGCAATAGGGTTGCACCAGCGCAAGTTCGAAAATGCGCCATTCTGCGATATTCAGTGGGAGGCAGTTGTGCCACTGAAAACATGCTGAGCAACAGCACATGCAAATGGAGGCATGCGCGACTGAAGGGGGTGGATCCATGCATAAAGTGCGCAATGTGATATTCAAAGGTTTGCGAATGCGCAACAGTGGATCAATGAAGGGCGCCGACGGTGGAAATGAGCCAAAATAAAGGCTCAAGGAGAGGCGCAAGAACCTGACAGGGGAATGCTCATGAGGCAGCAACAGAGAGCAGGCCACAGCAGCAGCCAGTGCAGGCCAGGGAGAGCAGGACAGAATGAGTGGCAGCTGAAGGCATGGGGCCACAGGTTCGGAGGCCAGTAGGTGTACCGGTGCAGTGGAGTAGCAGTCAGGACAGCGGGGAACAGAACAACAACTGCTGGGGGACACAAGCCAGGGAGATGGACAGTGCCAGCTTCACATGGAAGCTGTAGTGAGAGGTGAGGCATGCTGCAGGGGCGTGGCCGTGGAAGGGGCCCATCGGTGATGCGCCCCCAACAAACATTTCGCCCACCGCATCAACAGGCTATTCGGACGTCGGATTGTGGGCTGGTACCACCTGAACAGGGCAATACTGAAGACTCTGTGAGCTGTGCGGTGATGTGATGCAGGCACCCTCACGGCAGATTCGCTCTGTCAGTGAGACAAGGTAAAAGCCTGCATGCTTGCTTGCCACCGGGTACTTTCCAGAGGCCAACAGGACACCACAGGCATAACACAGTCGACCGTCATGCATCCTCACCCAATTCCTCAACACTGCTGCCACATGCTTGCTATTTTCAGAAAGTATGGGTCAAAGGAGTCGGCTCCTGCGCTTTTCTAATGTCTAGCCATAGCATAAGGTCTTCAGCTTCTTTTATGGTGGTTGGGGAAAAAGAGAAGATCATATCTTTGTTACCCTGTTCTGGGAGCTGGGTGTTGAACTGCGGATGGAGACTACTTACTGGTGCATTGTAGAATGCCATGCCTGCAGTGGCAAAGTCGTTGTTGAAGGCTTGAAGAATCTCAGATTTATTGCTGATAGTGACATTGTCGATGGTGATTTTGGAAGGTAGTACACTACCTGGGGAGTGGCCAGACAGATCCTTTATGGTGGACCAGAATTTGGTTGGGCTGTTGGATGCGGAGCGTAATTCATTTTGATAGAAATTGGCCTTGGTCTCTCTGACCATTTTTGTGCAGGCATTTCTAGCTGTCCTAAAGAGACACCAGTCTGCATCGGCATGCGATTTCCGGGCCTTTTTCCATAGCTGGTCTCTTTTACATAAGGCATTCTTCAGATCCGGTGAAAACCAACAGCAGCTACTTTCTTCCCTTAGACTCTCAATTTTTCTATTTCACTCTAACTGAACAGTGCTCTCTCAATGTTGAGTAAGAGACAAACACAAAAATTGACAGTGTAAGGAAAAGGACTAGCGAGCATCTGACTAGTCAGTAGTTCATCAGGATGCACAGCAAGCGGGCAGGGTACGAGACAGATTATGGCAACCATTTTTTCTCTTCACACAGCCCCACACTTTATTCATCTCTAACAACAGCCTTATTTCTTTTATAACACACATCCTTTCTTACCGCATATACTGCTCTGCCTTCCTCACTTTAGTTCTGCTCCTGTTTTCCCATGTGAGCAGCATGTCCTCCTGGCACTTCCTGGTGCCATAAAAATGGAAATCTCCCCCCCCAAAAAAAATAAATAAATAAATAAATAAGGAAACTTCTTCACTCCAGCTTTTGAGTAATGGATTTTGAACAATTAAATGAAAACGGGAGTGCTGCTGGCTGGAGTAGGGGGAGACTACCATAACAACCACATAAGTTATAACTATGGCAGCCTTCCTAGGGCATAAGTCCTCAATTAAAATGAAACACTGTAAACTAAAGGCAGAGGACCTGTTTTATTTAAATTAAAGACAAAATATTTGTTTTTTGTTACTTAATATAGTTATTTTTACTTTTCACATTCCTCTATGATTTAAAAACCCATTTCATAAGCATAATAAGCCACTCCAGTGTTTGCGTTAGACACTTTAACACACGGCTAGGAATCTGAATGCACTCAGCCTGCAGCCTCGTGCCTCACTACACCTTTTAGCCATATGTTAAAGTGTCTAACGCACACCCTGTTGTGTCTTATTGCTTACTTGTGGGACTGTGTCAAATGCCTTGCTAAAATCTACACAGTACAGTATCACCACCCATGCCCCCAAACTGTGGAACTCCCTTCCGTCACAAGTTCGTGCCTCCCCTTCCCACTCCACCTTAAAAACCTCTCTCTGAACTTCCTAAAATCTGCTGTGACCTGCCTGTGTGCCACTTAATGCTCAGTCCTACAGCCTCCCACCTCAATAGTACCCCATCTAGGCTCTTTCTGCCCCTCTACCTTTGTGATGCATTATACTATTGGCTATGTTATGTATTGTTACTAATCAGCCTAGGGGAGGTCCTATACCCTCCATGTTGCCCCCTGGGCCTGTATGTGCCCTATGCTATTTGACCCACTGTTGTTGCATATATGCTAATCCTTATGCTATGTACTACTGCTTTAAAAACCCTTGTTGTTTTATTCCACTGTTGGAGCACGCTGTTCCAGGTTTGTAATGTTGACTATGTATTTCTGTCATGTATACCTTGTAATTCTCCCGGGTAGCACCTGAAAATAGGCATTAGCTGTCTAGTGTGCTTACCCGGTTACCAAAAGCAAATAAATACATAAATAAATAAATACCTTGGTCAGGTGTTCCTCCTGAAGAGTCTCATGCAGACTGAACTATTTGTGGATGCCTGCAGACTTAAGATGAATGTTCGGCTCCTGCGCTGTCCCACTCACATGATGGGACATGCTGGGCAAGGCAATCCTTTATAGTGTTATTGTTAGAAGGCACTAAGTCTTTGGCAGCTCCACCCCCAAACACACACCTGAGTAACAGAGCTTTATTAATTTACTCATTCCCAAGATTTTCTGAGCTAGGTTCCCCACACTACAGTACCATATAAAATTTTAGTTATTAGTTAATATTAGTATTAAGAAGACATGACAAGTACAGCTTTATGCTTAAACAGAGAAGGCAGAGACCTACAGGCAATTCTAGTGAGAAAGTATTATAGTACATGACACTCTATGATTCCTTAAAGTACCACACCTATATGGGGGAATAAAGAAATGCCAGGGGAAAAATCAGAGAGGGTGTCTGCTCCATGGAATCACAGAAGATGCAATAATATGTCCTTACTGTCCTCCAGGGAGAAATGTGTGTCCAGGGAGCACATGGGTGACAAGATGTATGGTGCCTAATAGGTATATTAAGAGTCCAAAGTGTCCTTTTCCAAATGAGACATTCTGGCAAAAATAGCTAAGGAAGAAAGTGCACCCATCCATTCCTGCTGAGTGAGGACCTCTGTGGTTCTCCATTTACATACTAGAAAGTGCTTACCATCTAACCCCCAGCCAAGAGCCAGTGTAGTTTGCGTCAGTGCATGAAATACCTGGCAGTGGAATGCCTAGAAGCAGAAGTTGTAGGATTAATCTGTTAGTTGGTCAAACCATTGTGCTACAATCAGATTGTACAGCTGCCCAAAAGATCTATAAGGCAGGACATGTCCACAAAATGTGAAACAGCGAACCCCCTGAGGCCCCACATCACCAGTAAGAGTCATCCTGTATTAGCCCCATTTTACAAAGTTTTACCAGGATTCTATACCAAAAATGAAATACTTTATTTTGTATTAATAAGCTTCAGTTGTCTGGGCATGATAAACGAGTTACCTTCCAACAGTCATTCCAGAACTCTTCTGATACAGGGATTTATAAATATGTTTCTCACTTCTTTTTTGTGCCTGCACAGTTTGGTCAGGGAGGGTTGCTATAATGCTTTTGTAAATTTTGCTGCCTTACCCCCCCTGTTACTGTTCACCATGAGGAGAGAGGAGAGCCACCCTCAACACCTCTGAGCTGTGGAGTGTCAGCAGCCAGAAGGGGAGCCAGGGCACTGCACATTTGTAAGTGCCTCCAACATTCTTTATTAGAAAGAAGGAAATTGGGAATGCAAGTCCTCAAACAAGTCTATTTGTCTGATCCCAGAGTGTGTAGATCCTTAACATCCTGGACCCCTGCCTCTATCCACATGTGCCATTGGAGAGGTTGTGTCTGACATATATGCCCTAGTTCCCCCATATGGTGGCTCAAGGAAGGGAGGGAGTGGGGTAATTTGCCATCCTGGACAATTGTTGTCAGGACTTCATAGCTGCTTGTACTGTGGGCCAGTGACACAGATGGTGTGGTATGGCCCTGCACAGAAGCACTGATGGAGAGAGACCTCTGCAAATCCCTCGCTCCATCTGCAGCCATAGGAGAGCCTCTGGTTTATGCTTGATGAACTATTTAGTGGTTTGTGCCTCTATGGAGGCCAGGTAATAGGCAAAAATCCATAGAAGATTTTAACCTCTCAGTGCCAATGGGAGCAGAGCATGAGCCTGCTGTTTGGGAAGGGGGTTCCCTTACCAAAGAAAACTGTCCATAAAAGCATCAATTTTTTTAAACCATATCAGGGATGTTGAAATAGGCAAGTGGGACAGTCTATGCAGCAACTTAGGAGTAACTCATTTTTAGGGCTGAAATCTTTCCTCTCATGGAGGGATTCAATTTAATCTGGCTGTTACTGTCTCATTGTAGTTCCTTTAGTAAGGATCGTAGATTAATTTTAAAGCTTTGGCACAGATCTGTTATTAGTTGATACCAAAAGATGGATTGATTGGGGAGATCATTTGAGCCCTAGAGTTAAAAAAGGAGATGGTGCACAAATTAATGAGTGGGAGAACATTCATTTTGGATTGGTTCATCTTCAGGCTGGACACTCTATGAAAATCCTTCAATAGGTCCAAGAGCAGCCCAATCCCAGTAGGGCATCTGACAGCAATGTCAGCTGATTGCTAGGTATATAGCTTTGTTTTATGTTCTGTACTGCCCATCACTATGCCTGCTAACTGCTGATACTCCCTTATGGCAGCTGCCAGAGGCTCCATGGCCAATATAAATAATGGGGGAAGGGGGACAGCCTTGCCACTTGCCCCAATGGAGGTGGAAAGAGTGTGAGATAATACTGTGTGTAAGGACTTTGGCTGTTGGCCTAACATATATAGTTTGGACCCAGGTCTTGAAATAGGTGACAAAGCCCATCTTATCCAGTACATGCAGGAGGTACCCCCACTCCACCAAATCAAAGGTTTTTTCTAAATCAATTGCAATAGCTATACAGAGTGAATGAGGTTCAGTAAGATGTTGTCTAGTGTATCTAGTTTGGTGGCAAGGGCTTTTGCCAGGATCTTAGGGTCAGCATTAATAAGGGAAATGGGTTGATAGCAGGCTGATAGGACAGGGACTTTGCCCTTCTTGGGCAGGACACTGATCACAGCATTATTCACCATAGGAGAGAGAGAGAGATCTATGCATATGGGCCTCAGTCTATACTTTATATAGCGAGGGCAAGTAATCTGCAACAAGTACTGATAAATATCAATGGGATGCCATCCCAAACCCAGGACCTTGTCCTGTTCATGTCTTGGATGGCTTGGAGACCTCCTCCTCCATTAGTGGTCTTTCTAGCATCTGCTGTTAGTCTGCCATAAGGAGGCTGAATGAGACTAAATTGCTGTGAAAGAAGCCCGCAGTCTGTCCAACAGAACTATCCTCCTGCCTCTCTGAAATAAGGAAAATAAAAACAAAACAAAAAAAAAAAAAAGAAAAATATCTATCTCTATTCTATCCCTCTAAAAGTCCTCTGTATTAGACATTGGGAGAAATACCTGCTGGAACTGTAGTCCCCTATTTCAGCAGGACTACGAAAGCAAAAGGGCAGAAGACTTACAGTTTAGTTCATTTAAACACACTATTGCAACACACCTAAGGTAAGCTGAAGTTGAATACAAGAAATATCAAAAATAACATACATAAAAAATTAAAAATCCTACAACTAATCCAATTATCATCTATCTTATAAGGAAAAAGAAACATTTTTTTTTTTAAATTCAGCTTTATTGGCACTATTCAGGTACATCATTTTAGCACATTAGATTTGTATCCATACATGACTCTTACAAAAACCAGAAATTTCATTCGTTGTTTTGTGTATTCTGTCTCTGCTACAGTACAACATTTAATATTAAGGCAGTTTTGCCCTGTACAATCAAAACTTCTTTGTCTCTTAAGTCTCCAGTTATTTGGTCACTTACTCCTTTATATGTGTCGGACCACAGCCCATCTCCAAGAACTCAGCCACGATCTGTCAGCCTCCCTAGTGAAACCTCCCTTAGAAATGGTTCTGTTCTTTTCTGCTCTTTAGATGAGGAATTGTTATTCTATGTTTATCTCTCTAGAGGATTGCCAGATTTCCCATCTGGTCCACCTTCTTAAATAAGTGGGGGTTCTGTTGTTGATTTTGTAAGTTAACTCTTCAAGCTCCTCAATGGAAATGATTATTTTTGTCCAGTCGAAAATAGTACGGGGGTTAGGGCGAAGCCATCTCTTCGTAATGGCTTTATGTGCTGCTGTTACCAGTATGGTCCAAAGGTATATTGAGTGTGGATCCTTGAAAAAGAAACATTTTAACACAAATATACTTTAAAAAAATACATTGCAAACTTTTTACTAAAAACACCAATTTTCCATACAGACACAACCAGAGTACTTTATATTTTTTCCTTGTTATGCCTTATTAAAAAGAGATTATTTAATGCCACTACAAATCTATAGCCAATTTTAAAAGAAGGAATGGAGGAGGTTATAATACCCATATAATATATAAAAAGGAAATCTCTCGTACACTCTTGTTCTTACTTTTGGCCTATTTCACTTTATCTGGTTCCTTAAACTATAACTTGACAATTCAATCAGAGCTAAACGTTTACGTAACTTGTGGTTTTCATTGCATACCTGTAAAAACATATCTACTCATTCTTTCTCTCCTTTCAAACAAGGATTCAATTTTACTCTACTTCATAGCCTCTTCACACCCCACCTCCTTTTCTAAGATCATTCTAAGTGCTCTTTTTTGAATACCCTCCAACTCATCACGTTATTTGATGTTCATGCTACAATGCCATACAGAAGCTTCACACTCGATCACTGGCCTAATCACTGTACTCTAATAATAAACCAAATCTTGTTTACTTACCCAGCCCTTCTTAACATTGTTAAAAATATAATCCTATATTTGCCTTCTTAATCATGCTACTTACTTGCTCATCCCATTTAAAATCGACCTGAATCGTTAGTCCTAAAAGCTTAACTTGATTTGCAACTTCAACTTTTACCCCCCAAAACAATAAAGGTGCCCCCCTCTTGTTTTTTCCTCCCATACCAAATTTCCTTTCTCCTCGCAGGGTTTATCTGCATAACATTTTCTTTCAACCATCTTTCTATTTCATTTAGGTCCTGTTGCATTTTACTATTCTCATCACATTCAAAAATATCTACAACAGTTCTATCATCCACATATTTAATATGCTCACATGTAGAGTTTAGATCACTAATCATCAACAAAAATAACAAAGGCCCTATTTTGGTACCCTGAGGAGGTTCCACCATGCCATGGCAACAAGAATATTACTGACCTCCCCCTCAATGACAAATGGTCAGCAACATCCCCAACACTGCCAGGTCCCGACCCAACCGGGGATCACACCGACACCTTTTCACTGTTCATGCCCCCTGCACCCCTGGACTTATAGATTCCAACTTGGGGGATGTGGATGTCAGGGGAGAGTGGCCAAACTCTGGAATCGATGACATGGTCATCGCTTCAACAACCTGATTGACACTGCAGGTGTCAACGCCTTAGAGTTGCTGTAACGGCGTCGCTGTAAATGCGTCATTGTTACAACGATATATGCCCTGAGGTACCCCTCCACATATCCTGTCTGGCCGTGATTTTTTTTTCCTTTTAATTCTCTCCCCTTGATTCTTCCTTGTAAAAAATCCCTAACCCATCTAACAATACATGTTGGTACCCCACACACATCTAATTTATTTTTTATTACAGTGTTATGATCTGTAAGATCAAAAGCTTTCTTATAATCCACCAAAACTGCATGTGCCATTTTTCCTTCAGCATTTGTAACTATTTTATATTTTTATTTGTAAATTTTACTGGGACCTTGCCTGAGCAGCTCACTATGACAGTGCTGCCAGAGCTGTTTTAGGTGGATGTTTCTATTTTTAGACTGAGCAGGATCACACTACTAATGCGATTGGGACAAAGGTCACTTAGACCTTTAAGATTTTCTCCTGTGTGAGTGATTAGTGAACACAGAGCACAGGCAGACACATGTAGAGACATGTATCTGCCTGAATCAACATTTGTCAGTGGTTTCTGCCTGTTAGGGAATTTTGTTTGCTGCTCGGTTTCTAGAAGGTTCTGGTTATTTCTTAGTAGGTGGGTCTCTACCTTCAACAGCTGCAAGTACATGGAATCAAATTGCAGGGGACTTGCTTTTAAATTCTGTGTGTTTCTTAACTTCCTTTTCAGTGGTTTCTGCCTCTTAGGGGATTTTGTTTGCTGCTCAGTTTCTGGAAGGTTCTGGCTCCGGTTGTTTCTCAGTGGGTGGGTCTCTGCCTTCAACAGCTCTAAGTACAAGGAATCAGATTGTAGAGGGTACTTTCTTTTAAATTCTGTGTGTTTCTTAACTTCCTTTTCAGTGCTTTCGGTCTCTTAGGGTATTTTGTTTGCTGCTCAGTTTCTGGAAGGTTCTGTCTGTTTCTCAGTGGGTGGTTCTCTACCTTCAATGGCTGTAAGTACGAGGAATCAGACTGCAGGGGACTTGGTTTTAAATTCCATGTGTTTCTTCAGTCTCCTCAGCTTGCAGCACAGCAGCATTGGGGGAAGAGCGGGGGATCTAACCTAATACTTTGTCTTTTCTGCAACAGCTTGTAGTCAGGGGAACAGTAGAAGAAGGATTTTGGGGTTGATTGTTTCTGGCTAGGGAGCTGCATTAGGCCCACCCTCCTACCCCTCATGATGGTCCTGTCAAACTAATCTAATTGTTTTCTTTGACTAGGTGACAAAGGCAGTAGACCGAGGAGGGGCTGTAGACATTGCCTGCCTAGATTTCAGCAAAGCCTTTGATACTGCCCCACATAGGAAACTGGTCAACAAGCTAGGAAGCCTGGAGATGGGACACAAGGTAGTAAACTGGATTGAAAATTGGTTAAAGAACTGACAACACAGGGTAGTGGCAAACGGAACCCAATCAGAGGAAAGGGAGCTGACCAGTGGGGTACATCAAGGGTCAGTTCTGGGGCCAGTCCTCTTCAATGTCTTCATCAGTGACACTGCAGATGGGCTGGGGGGGGAGGTTTGCCTGTTTGCAGATGACACCAAGAGCTGTAATAGGGTGGATACCCCGGAGGGGATGGAAAGGTTGAGAAAGGACCTGGAACAGTTGGAAAGATGTTCAGATGCATGGCAACTAAGGTTTAACACAAAGAAATGCAAAACCATGCACATGGGAAGCAGGAACCCTGGAGCATGCTACAGGTTGGGGGGAGAGCTGTTGTCAGTTACTAATGAAGAGAGGGACTTGAGAGTCATAATCACAGATGATCTGAAGGCCACAAGGCATATGGCCAAGGAAGTGGGGAACGCCACTGGGATGTTGGAGTGTATTGGAAGGGGAATCACAAGCCAAAGGAGGGAGGTGATAGTTCCACTGTACAGGACCCTGGTGAGGCCTCACCTTGAGTACTGCATCCAGTTCTGGAGGCCACACCTTCATAAGGACATTGACAAAATAGAGAGATGGTGCAGAGGAGGGTGACCAAAATGGTGAATGGACTATATCACAAGCCTTATGAGGAAAGAGTCAGAGACCTCAATTTGTACACACTGGAGCAAAGGAGGGAGAGAGGTGACATGATAGAAATGTTCAAATACCTCAAGGACATTAACAAGGTGGAAGGGGATAACAAGCATCCAGAAATGACTGCACTCGACAGATTCGGAATCCTAAAAGCAAATATTATAAGGAGTCACTGACCAACTCCTGGGGTGATGGGAAAAACTTCTGAAACAACCTGAAAGAACTCACTGGCAAGGATCCTAAGGCACCCTCCACTATGCTCAACATACTTGGCACTCCAACGCTTGACCTTGGCATCATTACCAATACCTTTAATAATGCATTCTCCAACCTGGACAGTGTGCTTCCTCCTAAATTCTTCGATGACTCTTCCTCCAATACCCCCCACAAGACCCAGCAACATGATTACACAGCTCTTCAAAGAGGTTCCACCACAAGTGGCCTGTAACTATATCCGCAAGGCCATCCGCAAGTCTAGGTACAGTGGAGACTCCCTTGACATAAAACTGCTGGTGCAAGTTCTGGATGAAATTCTTGAACTCTTGACAAAGATCTTTAACCTCTCATTAAGACTGGGCCAATTCCCTTCACTCTGGAATCAGGCAACTGTCGCACCGGTGCACAAAAGTGGAGACAGGTCTCTTCACACCAACTACAGACCTATCTCACTCCTCCCCCCCCCCCCATTATCTAAGGCATTGGAACGTACAGTTTCAGACCAATTAGTAGAATCCCTGGATAAGAATGAAGTCCAATGCCCAGAACAACATGGCTTCAGAAAAGGGCACAGCACCACCATGGCTCTTCTGTAATTTATAAGTATTATTCACAACACGCTCGACAAAGGAAACTGTGAGGAGCAGTATTCATAGATCTGACAAAGGCCTTCAACACCGTTAATCACCCTTTACTACTTAGGCAACTGTCTACATTGGGCTTTCCAGTGATGCTCTTCCATGGTTTGCTAGCTACCTCAGGAATCGAGTCCAATGTGTCAGGATAGTAGGTTTTACATCTGATGTTAAGCCAGTCCTCTCCAGAGTCCCCCAGGGGTCCATTCTGGGCCCATTACTCTTCTTCCTCTTCCTCAATAGACTCCTCAGTGTCTGCCAGCAAAAAATGCTACTCTACGCAGACAATGCAGTCCTATTCTCTAGCCAACATGACACTAAAATCCTTGAAACCTAGCTGCAGCTTGACTTCAAGCTTGTTGAAGATTGGTTTAGCATGCATAAACTCATCCTGAACTACAGCAAGACCTAAGTTATGAATGACCTTCTGTATTCCACAAAGCAGACAAAAATCGATGTCCCTCAACATCAAGAACAATGCCGGGTACTCACTTGAACATGTCCCAGAGTTCAAGGACCTTGGTATCACACTGGATAGTACCCTCTCCTACACATGGCATATTGACACTGTTGCCAAGGCCGCCAACATACTGATTGGTCTGTTGCACACGCACTGTATGAGTGTGAATGCCCTTAGACTGGCCATCCACAGCTCTGTCACCTCGATCATTGACTACGGTCTGGCCATCTATGGCTCCGCTTCTACAACTGCCCACGGCAGAATCTCAGTCTCACTCAACAAAGCCTGCAGGCTTTTAACGGGCGCTGCCCGATATACACACACCTGTGACCTCTACGCACAGGCTTGCTGGCTACCACTCCTCAACATAATACAATACCAGACCATGTTTCCAAGAGTTGGTAAGCTCCTCACTGCCTTTAGTGGAAGTCAACATCCACTTAGTGCCCAATCCCAAATCTTCCAGGTTCCTAGATGTCGTACCTCCATGGGTCAGCGGTCCTTCACCTACAGGGTCCCACATTGGTTCAATACCCTCAACAAAGAAACACTTTCCTCTGCAAAACTTGGACCCTTTAAATGGAATCTCCGACTTTACGTCACCTCTACCACTCAACGTGACTGCTTCTCCTAAAGGACTGCTTCAACCACCACCTAGTTGCTCAAGACCTGTGCCCCACCTCTGACCTGTACATTACTTTCTCTGGCCCTGTTTTTCACATGACCCATTTCTTCTTCCCCACCCTCCTCCCCTTCCCCCACCCTTCCAACACTCTTCAAACCTCATTACCATATTCCCTGTACTTGACCCCTCCCTTCTCCCTTTCTGAGACAACAGCCCCTCAGCCTGCCTACTTCTTTCTGTCCCCTCCTACTCAATGTCAATCTTATAATACATTTGCTTCTTAATTCCCTTACTCTGTTACATCATCTAACTGCCTATTTAAGTTGCTCTCTGGTAATGTCTTTTATTTCTAAAGTGTTTTACAACTGCAAATCAATGTCAACCATGTCTGTGTTATGCTTGTATACCATTGCCAAACTTTGTATGTATGTTTCCCCCTTCCTTTGACGTGCAGCCTTTGTAAATGAGCAGCTCATGCTCAAAGGTACTTGTGCTCCTAGAGTTTAATAAATAAATAAATAAAATATTCCAGTTTAAAAGTAGTGCCAGAATAAGAGGGCATGATATGAGACTGACGGGTGGCTGCATAAGGGACAATGTCAGGAAGTTCTTTTTTTTTACAGAGGGTTGGTGATGCATGGAATAGTCTGCCCCAGGAAGTGGTGGCCAGCAGTACGGTGGCAGGTTTCAAACATGCAGGAGACAGGTATAAAGGAATAGTACAGACAGGAAGGAAAAGCTAAAGCCAGTGACCAGATAGGATCATTGGCTGCTTCATCAGGTAGCATAAACAGGGAGACTGGATGAGCCTGGCAGCCATTATCTGCCAACAGTATCTATGTATCATTGTAAAAGCTGGGAATAGGGGTCAGGAGTCTGTGGGAAGCATTGTAAGGTTTGTGATGTACTTTTTTTTACAATATATATATACTTGTCTGCACCCCGTGGCCTCTTACACCTTTCTTTGGGTCCCCCCCTCTAGCTCCCAACTCCATCATCCTCCCTCCCAGGGATATACAAGGAGTGGGGTCCCAGGACTTTGGGGACCATCACTAAAGGCCACAGGGAGACAGGATTTTGTGTTTTTCTCCCCATCCCTCCCAGAGCAGTGGCAAACACAGGCAAGTGCGCATACATGGAGACGTGTGCATGCTCCCAGAAACCACGCTTCTACCACCCTCCCGATGTCAGTCCCCCAGACCTCCCTTGATCTGACATCCAGCCTCCACCAGGTGTCAGTTGAGAGTGAGGTGACTAGCCTCCCCAATCTGAAAGAGAAGAGCAGCCCAGCGGCCGCAACAATCCTCTCCCAGCCTTCCCCCAGCGGCCCAAGCTTGCCTCCAAACACGGGTCACTGGCATGGCGTGAGGTATGGCATCAGGTGCCTCAACCCTCAGCACCAACAGGCCTAATAATAAAATCTACAATAATGTCTGTCTTGGCTACAGACCTAATTAAATGTAATATCTTCAATGACAGGACCTGTGTTAAGTGAAAATATATTAAAAAAACTAGAAGCTGAAGTGGATGTGCTAAAGGAAAGTTTAAAGTGCAATTTAAAGATTAAAGAAATGGAAGACTTCCTTTTCCAAACTGAGGGAGTAACTGAAAGAATCAATGTCACAGCCAAATGGGGTTTTAACTGAAAATGGTAGTAATTCCTCTATCACAATAAGAGACACAAAGGAAAGGGCAAAAGAGCAGTGACATTGATATAGGGATAAAGTGGGGAGTGAAGTGAATAGAAACAATAAAAGGCACAGATGTGATGATATTTTATCTACATCTACTAGTTAAGTGCCACTACTTAGTTTAAATCCCATGAACAGAGATAAATACAATATCAGCTTAATGGAACCTGAGACAGTGGGGGAGGATGGGACTACGCTGAACAAGGGCACTAATCAAGTAAATAATACATGAAATTGCTGCAGTACCACTATGGGAAATAATAGGGAACAAAGACAAAAGACAGTGTGATTATTAATGGAATGAAAGGCACACTGAGGGAACTAAAGACAACCAAAAGGAGGTGCTGTTATTGGGGGATCTGAGCCTGCATTATGTGGAGAGGAAGGTCTGTAAAGTAAGAACAGAACAGGACTCAGTAAGCTGTTTACCAGGTGTGAGAATACAACACGTAAACCAAAACACAGAAAGGATAATTAAAGGGAAGGAGCAGCCAGTGGTAGCAATTTATATGGGATATAATAACTTGAGGTGCACTGTGCAGGTGGACATGGAATGAGCATTTAGAGAAACAGGAAGAATCCTAAAAATTAAAAAATGCAAAGTGATAATGAGTGAAATGCTACCTATTCCAAGCAGAGAAATAACATGTAACAAGGCAATCAAATTCACCAATAGGTGGTTAAGAAAATGGTGCAGGAAGGAGGTTTTTTACTTCCAAAGAAATCGGGACAGATATGAGAGGGATCACAGATTATAAACCAGGGAAGAGAAACATAGAAACATAGAAATTGTCGGCAGGTAACGACCGCTAGGCCCATCCAGTCTGCCCGTAAGTCCTACCCTTGTTTGTGGCCTCTGACCCTACTTGATCAATGGCTTTCTCCTCTCCTTTCCACTTTTAGGATTCCCTCATGCCTGTCCTGTGCATGTTTAAATCCCTCCACTGTTGTCACTCCCACCACCTCCTGTGGCAGACTATTCCATGCATCTACCACCCTTTCCATGAATAGGCAAGGCAAGGTACAAGGCAAGGCACATTTTATTTAAAAGAGATGCCCATCCCAGAGGCTCTGGGCACCATACATCAATCAATAAATACAATGCATAAATGAAATATAATATTCTAAACAGAATAAAACAAAATTTTCTATACAATAACTCCCTTCAATTTCAGCTGCCTTTAGAGTCTCTAAAACTAAAATATCAGATTTATCTTAATTAAAAAGACAGGTAAGGGACTAAATAACATAGTCCAGGAAGGCCTGACTGTACAAAAAGGCCTTGAGGTGGGCCTTAAAAACCTCAACAGATGGGGCCTCCCTAACAGCTAAAGGAAGCGAATTCCACAGGACAGGAGCGGCAACACTGAATGCTCTGTCACCAGCAGTTCTTAACCTCATTCTGGGAATCGCTAGGAGGACCCTAGAGGAGGAGCGAAGGATGTAGACCGAGACAGCAGGTGCAAGAAGGTCCTTCAGGTAGCCAGGGCCCAGGCCATGTAGGGCCTTAAAGGTGAGCAAACCCACCACCTAACCAGCAGCCAGTGCAGTTGATGCAGCACCAGGGTGATGTGACAGTATTTTGACTGCCCTGTCAGCAGCCTTGCTGCTGCGTTCTGCACCAGCTGCAGTCAGTACAGGGTACCCCCAGAGACCCCAAGATAGAGTGCATTACAGTAGTCAAGCCTGGACATCACGAAGGCATGTACCAAAGTGGGGAGGTCCAGTGGCGGAACTAGGGGCTTTATCCTGGTGATATTCCTCAGATGATAGAAACTGGTATGGACAACGGACGCCACCTGAAACTCAAGTGTCTGCCCGCTGTCAAGAATAACACCAAGATTACACACCCTAGAGGAGGCCTTCAATGGTATAGATCCAAGCCAAAGACCTGTCTCTGCACCAGAGGCCAACCTATCACGCCCCCTGTTCGACTCCATCACCAATACCTCCGTCTTACTGGGGTTCAGTCGCAACCAGCTGGAGACCATCCAGTTCTTGATTTCAGCTAGGCAGTTGTTAAGCACTTCTACTGCGCAAGATGTTCCAGGGGCAAAGGAGAGGTACAGCTGGGTATCATCAGCATAGCAATGAAAACCCAGACTGTACTTCCTAATGATCTCTCCTAGGGGTAGCATGTACATGGCAAACAACATCAGTGACAAGACCGAACCCTGGTGAACTCCGCACAACAGGTTGACAGGGGCAGAGGAGAAATTCCCCATCACTACCCTCTGCCTCCTGTTTGATAAAAAAGACTCAAACCAACAGATAACAGTGCCAGCGAGTCCACAGAATTCCCCAAGGCAGTCAAGTAACACTCGATGGTCCACCGTGTCAAAAGCTGAGGAGAGATCGAGGAGAACAAGAATTGCCCTCTCCCCCATCTCTCGCCCTAAGGAGGTCATTATGCACCCGAACTAGTGCAGTTTCTGTGCTATGCCTTGCATGAAACCCAGACTGGAGAGGGTCTCATACAGATCATGGGCGTGAGATGCTCCTCAAGCTGAAGCGCCACCACCTTCTCAACAATCTTACCTAAAAATGGGAGATTGGAGATAGAACGGTAATTTGCCTTGACGTCAGGGTCCAATGATGTTTTTTTCAGAAGGGGTCTCTCCAATGCCTCCTTCAAGACATCAGGGAAGACCCCCTCCAACAAGGAACACCGGACAATCAAGGCAAACACTGGGCCAACAGAGTCAACACATCTCATTAAGAAACGAGTTGTCACCGGGTCCAGTTCACAAAAGGTGTGCCGCAGCTTGGAAGCAATCTCACTGACCTCAGCCACCTCCACCAGTCTAAACTCACCCCAACCAGGCAGAGTGCTCTTCGGTCGCCCATGGTGACCACTGTCGGCCAAATTCTGGTCCACTGGCAGAACCTCCCGCCTGATAGCAGACACCCTGTCCAAGAAGAACCTAGCAAACTCCTCTCATAATGCACTTGACAAAGCTACCTTCAGCTGTAGACAAGAAGGATGAAGAAGCCTGTCCACAGTCCGAAAGAGCATAGTTGGTCAGTTCTTCCAGTGGCAATCTCCCTGGACAGGAACTCTGCCTTCTTATGGTTGATTGCCCACTGGTATGCACACTAATGCATACGCAGGGCCCGTTTGTCCACCTCCAGGCCAGACTTCCACCAGCAGTGCTCTAATCTCTGACCCAGGATCTTCATCACCTTGAGCTCCCTATCATACCAAGGGGACCTCAAGTGAGAAGACCTGGGTCATACACAGACTGGTGCGAGGGAGTCGAGTGCACCAGAAAATGCCTTATTATAGGCATCAACTGCTGCGCACACACACCCCCAACGCATGCACTGTCCACACTAGATAGGTCAACCCCCTCAAAGGGTGATAACTGACCATCTCTGCAGGGGGAGGGCTCCCAGGGGGGCCCCGAGCCGGAACTTCACCGTGAAATGATCGGACCAAATGATCCTATCAATGACAAGACTATTTATCTCCAGCCCCAGTGAGAACACTAGATCCAACATGTGACCACCCTGATGGGTCACGGAGGAAACTTCCTGCACAAAGCCCAGAGATGACATGATCTTGAGGAAGTTGCAACCAAACTGAGAAGATTCATCCTTGGCCCAAACATTGAAGTCCCCCAACACCAAACGTCTGGGGGCCTCCAATGTTTTGCCGACGATGAAGTCGGTCACCTCCTGCAGGAAATCTCCCACCACCCACGCGGGGCGGTAGATCAGGAGAATCAAACAACCTGTGCCCGAATGGCCACACATTCAAAGGAATATGGGATGGGAACTAAACACATCTGGCCTCTCCCTAAGACCCGTCTAATCGCAGGGTGCATTCTGCACCTCACTACCTCGATCCTACCACCACCAGCTGTGCAAGGGGCACCCCAACCCGATCGAGTCCTATGACTCCTCCCTATTCCAACCTCCCTGCAATGCCTAGCTGTAATATCCGACACAGGGGGGGCTGAGAAAAGGCCAAAGGTCAAACAGCTGAGATGCTCCATACACTATCCTGGCCCGCCCCTGGCCTCCATACCTTCCCAGACACATCTCTACTGGCTTACACAGTCCCAAAACCAGCCAAACCTAATACCACACACCACACACACACACACACACACACACACATTCAAACACACAGACACACGCACTCACAGTCAAATAAACACTAACCCACCCCCCAAATAACCCCACAAAATAAAACTCAAAAATAAATCCCAAAGTACAGCACAGGAGAGCAGATATTGATCCACAGCCTGGACTACTTTTAAGGCAAAGGGCCCTCTCACTGCCCCAGTCACTATGTAGTCAGATTTTCCGGCAATGGATTAAAGATAAAACCAGGAGAATGCTCTTTGGGAAGCCCCAGTATTGCTCTGAACAGCTACTGGGATCCCTAGGGGAATGTCAAAGTATGGAGCTCTATTTGACCCCCAATCGATAATCCACGGGGGTCCAAATCCAAGTCTCAAATGCAAATCCTTCACTCCATATGGGCCCACTGCTGAAGTCCACAAAGCAGCCAGAGTACAAAGAGGGAGCCTCTCCCCCGCTCAACCCCAGGGGGCAATTGCCCCGTGCAAAGGAGTCACGACTATTGTCCCCGGCTAGGGACTGCTAAAAAGAAGATCCCACCGAGAAACCAAGAGGCCACCGATAGCCATCCACTCTTCACTAGATGTGCATTGGCACCTCCAGCCATGGCCCCGATACACAAACAGGCACCCCCCCAGTAGCAAGCAGAAAGAGGCACACCAAATATCTAAATTAACCCCAGCTCAGCATAGTAGTGACAGTCCCAAAAATAAAGCAGCAAGGCATCCAACATAAAAGCATAGACTCACCAACCCAAAATTACTGACAGTACCTTGAGGGAGCCCTCAGAAGAAACTCGACATTGGAAAACCCCACTTCAAGCAGCCAACATCACTCGATCTCTTTTACTAGGCAGACCTCCCAAATTCTTCAAGCCATTACACAAGAAACAAAATCCCCACGAAAAAACTTCTTCACATTTCCCCTTATCCTGCCACCTCCCAATTTCATATCATCCTCCCTTGTTCTTGAACTCCTCCTATATTTATTTATTTATTTGTTTGTTTGTTTGTTTGTTTTTGGTAACCGGGTAGGGTGCACTAGAACATAGAATGTTGCCCCCTGCACCTTGTTTATGCCTTTAGGTACTTGAAGGTTTCTATCATGTCTCCCTGCTCCCTCTTCTCCTCCAGCGAGTATAGATTGTGGTTCTTTAATCTCTCCCCATATGTTTTCTGGTGCAAGCCCTGTACCATCTTTGTCACCGTTCTCTAGACTGCCTAAGGAAACACAGAAGGAGCAGGACAGAGAGCTGTACCAGTTAAGGCAGAAAGAAGCAGGGAGGGAAGTCAGAATAGCAAAGGCCCAAACTGAGGAAAAGATAGCCAACTCAGTTAAGAAGGGGGATAAAACCTTTTATAGGTACATCAGTGAGCGTAGAAAGACAAAGGGAGGGATAGTGAGGCTGAATAGAATGAACGGTGGGTGGGCAGAGGGGGACAGTGAAAAAGCAGGAATACTGAGCGAATATTTCAGCTCAGTATTCACAAAAGAGGAGGGGGAAGTGCCTAATCCAATTAACAGAAGCACTCTTGATAGGGGGGGTCGATCCTAGTCCTCTCACAGAAGAAAGGGTTCTGCAAGAACTCCTAAAACTGAAGGTGGACAAAGCAATGGGTCCTGATGGAATTCACCCCAGAATTCTAAAAGAATTAAGGAAGGAACTAGTGAAACCACTGGCTACTCTTTTTAATAAATCATGGGAGGATGGTGTGGTACCTGAGGACTGGAGGAAGGCGGATGTGATTCCCTTCACAAAAGTGGGACCAAGACAGAGGTAGGAAACTACAGACCTGTGAGTCTGACCTCTGTGGTAGGGAAAGTGATGGAGTCACTTCTGAAGGAAAGAATAGTTGAGTACCTAGAGGTCAGTGGAGCACAGGCTCCAAGGCAGCATGGGTTCACAGCGGGAAGGTCATGTCAGACGAATCTAATAGATTTCTTTGACTGGGTGACCAAAGTAGTAGACCAGGGAGGGGCTTTGGACATGGCCTACCTAGACTTTAGCAAGGCATTTGACACAGTCCCACACAAAAGATTATTAGTCAAATTAACCAGCCTGGGAGTGGGTCCCAGGGTGGTAGCCTGGGTAAAACATTGGCTGGACAACAGGACACAGAAGGTAATTGTAAATGGAGTCCACTCTGAAGAAAGGGCGGTTACTAGTGGGGTACCGCAGGGTTCAGTATTGGGTCCAGTCCTTTTAATGTCTTCATCAGTGACATTGCAGAGGGACTGGAAGGAAAGTATGCCTTTGCAGATGACACAAAGATCTGCAACAGGGTTGATACACAAGGCGGCGTGGAAAGGATGAAAAGGGACTTGGCAAGGTTGGAGAAATGGTCAGACGTATGGCAGCTAGGATTCAATGCAAAAAAGTGCAAAATAATGCACCTGGGAAACAAGAACCCAGGGGAAGAATACACAATGGGTGGGGAGGTAGTAACAACAACAAAACAGGAAAGGGACCTGGGGGTAATCATATCAGATGACCTTAAGGTTAGCAAGCAATGTGAGAAGGCAGTAGGGAGGGCCGGGGGTATACTGGGATGTATAGGGAGAGGCATCAGCAGCAGAAAACAGGAAGTTGTTATCCCTCTGTACAGACAGTTGGTGAGACCCCATCTGGAATACTGTGTGTCCAGTTCTGGAGACCCCATCTCCGCAAGGACATAGACAGGATAGAGGCAGTCCAGAGGAGGGCAACTAAAATGGTGCAGGGTCTGCAAGAGAAGCCTGATGAGGAGAGACTAAAGGAGCTTAATATGTATACCCTTGAGGAAAGAAGGAGAGGGGGACATGATTGAAACTTTCAAGTACCTCAAAGGAATCAACAAATCCAAGAGGTAGCATCTTTCAGAAAAGAGACTTGCAAGAACAAGGGGACACAATTTAAAGATAGAGGAGGAGGCGGTTCAGGGGCAGTGTAAGGAAGTATTATTTCACAGAGAGGGTAGTGGATGCATGGAACAGCCTTCCTGAGGAAGTTGTGGGGTCTAAAACTGTGGGAGAATTCAAGAATGCATGGGACAGACATAAGGTAATTCTTGTGGGGGGCAGGAAGATATAGGCTGTTGGTTAACTAGGATCTGCGGCCTATCCTGTAGGTAGGGAAATGGGCAGACTAGATGGGCCTAGCGGTCCTTATCTGCCGTCAAAGTCTATGTTTCTATGTGCCTCCACCCTGTCAATGTCCTTATGAAGATGTGACCTCCAGAATTGTACACAGTACTCTAGGTGAGGCCACACTAGTGTTTTATACAATGGAATTATCACCTCCCTCCTTCTGCTAGTGATACCACTGCCTATGCACCCCAGCATGCCACTGGCCCTTCCTGCTGCCTTTGTACTATGCTTAGACACCTTTAGGTTGTCTGAAATGACAACCCCCACATCTTTTTCTTCATTGGTGACTGTCAGCAACTCCCTCCCCCCATCCTGTAGCTCTCTCCAATGTTCCCTCATCCCAGGTGCATTATTTTGCACTTCTTTGAATTGAACCTCAGCTGCCACACCTCGGACCACTCTTCAAGCTTCCCCAGGTCCCTCCTCATTTTCTCCACCCCATCTGGAGTATCAACCCAGTTGCAGATCTTGGTGTCATCTGTAAACAGGCAGACTTTTTCCTCCAGCCCTTTCACTATGTCACTGATGAAGACATTAAACAGGACTGGCCCAAAGACTGGTCCCAGAGGCACCCCACTGATCATCCCCCTCTCCCCAGACTGGATCCAATTAACCACCACCCCCCTCTGTCTCATGGCTGTTAACCAGTTTCTAACACAGTTTATCACCTTGCAGCCCATGCCCAGACTACCCATCTTGCTAATCAGCCTTTTATGTGGGATGTTGTCTAAGGCCTTGCAGTAGGCGATGTCCACCGCTCCCCACTGATTTATCTCCTTCTTAACCCAGTCAAAAAAAATCTATCAAATTAATTTGACATGACCTTCCTGCTGTGAATCCATGTTGCCTTGGATCTTGGACATTATTGGATTCCAAGTGTTCCACTATTCTTTCTTTAAGCAGTGCCTCAATGATCTTACCCACAACTGAGGTGAGGCTGGCCAGCCTATATTTCCCTGCCTCCTCCCTGCTACCACTTTTGTGAAGAGAGACTACATGTGCCCTCCTCCAGTCCTCTAGAACCAGTCCTGTGTAGAGTGACTCAGTGAACATGGCTGCCAGAGGCACTGCTAGCCCCCTCTGCAGCTCCATTAATATCCTCGGGTGTATGCCATCTGGTCCTATTGCTTCATCCAACTTCAGTTTTGTGAGCTCCTCCAGGACTCTCTCCAAACTAAATGGATTGATGTTCACCTCTCCCTCCCCCTTCCTATCTGTTGCCTAGATGTGGTTCCTGACCCTCCCCCTCTTCAGTGATTACTGAACAGAAGTATTTATTCAGTATTTCAGCCTTATCCAAGTCTCCCTCCTTACACTCCCCTTCATCTCCTCTGAGCCTTACAATCCCACCCTTGGCTTTCCTTCTTTCACTGATGTACCTATACAGTGTCTTATTCCCTTTCTTCACCATTTGCACTAATCTTTCCTCAGTCTGTGCCTTTGTGCTCCTAACAGCCTTCCCCACTTCCCTTAGACACTTTAGGTACACCTCCACGTCTTCCTCCTTTTGAGTATCCTTATATTTCCTGAAATGCACCCTTTTGGTCCTTCCTTCATCTGCCATATCTTTCGAGAACCATAGTGGTTTCCTCCTCTTGCCTTTGTTTACCAGCCTGATGCACTGGTTTTTCACCTCCTCTATGGCTCCTTTTAGGTGCTCCCACTGCTCCTCAACTCCCCTTCCTACCTCCCTCCTCACCAGGGCTTCTTTGATGCATCTCCCCATCTTAGCAAAATCTGCCCTTCTGAAATCTAAGACCCTTGCCATTGTGTGACTTGACTGTGTCCCCATCCCCATGTTAAATCACACTATGTGGTGGTTGCTGGATCCCAGTTGACCTTCTACCCAAACTTCTGTGATTCTGTCACCGTTGGTCAGTACTAGGTCCAGAATCACCCTGTCTCTGGTGGGATCAATCACTAGCTGTCTGAGGCCTGCCCAGTAGGAAATCTAGGATGTTTCAACTCCTGGTTGAAGCAGCTGCCAGGGTGGTCTAATCCACATCTGGCATGTTGAAATCAACCAGCAGCACAACTTCCCCCTTTGTTGCCATCTCATGTATTTCATCCACTAGTTTCCTATCCACCTCATTCTCCCCCTGTGCTAGAGGCCTGTAGATCACCCCTGTGTGGACCGCTGTGCCATTACCAGGCTCAAGGGTGACCCACAGTGCTTCCGCCTCACCCAGTCTACCCTGTACCTTCATTTCCTTTATATCTTCTCTGTTATACAGGGCCATCCCCCCCCCCTTTTTTTTACTCCCCTATCCCTCCTGAATGGTTTCATCAAGTAGCATTGACTACAAAGTTGTCGCCTGACTTTACAGAGACAACATTTTGCTAATAGTGATCACATTGACCAGCAAATGTGTTGTGGAACCACCACAGCGACTAGATGAGAAAGACTGTTTGCAGGGTCTTTGCCTCGCTGTACCTTCTGACTTAAATATAATCAACTCTGGGGAGTGATTATGGGAGAGCGGCTTACAGTGAAGTCACCATAACTATTCATTGCTGCAACAACCCGCTTTGACACTGTGGATGTTGAATGGGTTGTTGTTGATGTAATGGATACACTATGTGGGGGGGGGGTCATTATTCTAATGGTATACCCTCCTGAACAGAGCATAGCCCAGTACATTTATGTCCCATCCATGATTAGCAGTATACTAAGTCTCTGTTATTGCTGCTATGTCCAGGTCCACCTCTACTAGCAAGGCCTCTAGGTCTGGGATTTTATTTCCAAGGCTATGTGTATTTGTAACCATGGCTTTCCATGTTAGCTATCCTCCTTCTATTCCTGTTTTAGCTCACCTACTTCTTCCCCGCTCCCCAGTTTTCTTTCTTATACTGCTTTGATTCCTCTGTTTTTCCCTTTATGCCTGGTTCAGGTGTCCCTGTCATCCACTCATCTTCCTGCTCCTCAGTTCTGGTTTCTCTACCTTGTGGGGGTGGCCTGCTTGAGTTTTCCTGCTCCCATTGGTCCCCCCTTGGCTAGTTTAAACACTCATCAAAGAAGCATTTAAACCAGTCATTGAGGACTGCTTTCCCCTTCCTGGACTGATGCAGTCCATCACTCTTGTACAGGGCCACATCATTCCAGGTGGGTCCCCAATCCCCAATGAAGCCATACCCCTTCTCACTGCCCCAGCCCTTCAACCATGTGTTGAAGCTTTTGGTACAGAAATTACTATCCTCCCCACTGCTGTGGACTGGCAGCATCCCCAAAAATGTCATGGAGCTTGCTACCTTCCCCAGGCACCATCCAACAATCTAAGTCATCCTGCACCTGCTCCAAGCTTGCCCTGTCCTTGGATAGGTCATTTGTTCCCAGGTGGACAATGCTCTCCAGCACCCCCCTTGCCACTGCTTCTATGATCCTCTAGATCCACTTCCTCTCCCTCCGAGCTGTGCCTCCTGGAAGGCACTTGACCTCTCTTTCCTCTCTGCTATCTGTGCCCAAATCCATTCCCCAAACAACCGAGTCCCCCAACAGGAGTAACTTCTTCCTCCCTCGGGGTCCTCTTTCTCCCACCACTGTGTCTCCCTCCTGGAGAACCATCACATCACCCCTGGTCACAGCCTCAGGTTCCCATGTGGGACTCTCCCACTCCTCCAGAACAGTATAGGAGTTCTTGAGCTGGATCAGATGGGAGATGTGCTTCTGACCCCCCTCCCTGACCTTCTATGAGCCCACCATAGTCCATCCTGCCCTCTGCCTGGGCAGCCACTGTGGTGGTGGCTGGGGACATGGTGGCCTCCAGGTGGGGCCAAAGGTCCCCAGTACTCCTGCCAACTCATCCTGGAGACTGGCCACCTCTGCCCTCAGCCCAGAGAGGTGCCTGCAAATGGGGCAGCACTGCAGTACTCAGAATGTTCTCCTAAAGACTGCTGCACCACACCCAGTGCACTGCACCACTCCCTGCATCTTCCACTTCTGGTTTATTCTTCCCCCTTTTACCCTGTGCCTGTGGTTGCTCTTTATCCATATAAAGGTTTTTTTTTTACACACCTCCCTTACTCTTTACTGCCTACTGCATTTTTACTGATCTACTGAATAGTACACCCCTTGTATTGAGATCTGTATATCAGAGAGGCTACTTTATCATACTGTGCTACCAAAATTCCCCTGTGCCCTAAAGAACGTGTGGCCTAGCAGATGCCTATAAAGGTGGATCAACCCTGGGGTGGGTGGGAATGGGGAGCATGGGAGGGTTTGACTTGCTGGCCGCTGCAAGAAAAATAATCAGTTAAATCAACCTGACTCCACAGAAACTATACAGGTAAGCACAAAGAAACACCTTAAAAACAAACAAACTGTACTCAGCTATTCAGGAACCCCTCTAATGTTAGCTAAGTTCTGCAAAGTTAACACAGAGGCAGTAATTTAACAGCAAATCCTCTGACATGTGAGTCTTACTACTTACAGTGGCTGAAGGTCCAGTCACACCCACTTAGAAACTGCTAGAACACTTTAGAAATGGAGCACATCAATAGAGGCCCCCTAGTCAGCCCCTAGGCAGCCTGGAGCTACTGAAACAAGTTAACACAGAGGCAGTAATTTAACAATAAATCCCCTGAAATGTGAGTCTTACTACTTACTGCAGCTGGAGGTACAGGCAAACCCAGTTAGAAACTGCTAGAACTCTTCAAAAATGGAGCACAAAAACAGAGGCCCCTAGTCAGCCCCTAGGCAGCCTGAAGCTACTAAAACAAGTTAACACAAAAGCAGTAATTAAACAGCAAATCCCCTGAAATGTGAGTCTTACTACTTACAGCGGCTGAAGGTCCAGTCACACCCAGTTAGAAACTGCTAAAACTCTTTAGAAATGGAGCACATCAATAGAGGCCCCCTAGTCAGCCCCTAGGCAGCCTGAAGCGACTGAAACAAGTTAACACAGAGGCAGTAATTTAACAACAAATCCCCTGAAATGTGAGTCTTACTACTTACTGCAGCTGGAGGCACAGTCACATCCAGTTAGAAGCTGCAAGAAATCTTCAGAAATGGAGCACAAAAACAGAGGCCTCTAGTCAGCCCCTAGGCATCTTGAAGCTGCATTTAAGTCCACTGGAGGCACGCATGCTTTGTGAAAGAATTAACCACAGCACTGCATGGAATTTAAACTGATGACAAAGGGTGAGGAGGGAGGTGGCTCAGTTTCCTGGAGTGTAACTAACAGGTATAAAAAGCATAACATGTCTAGCAAATACAAGAAAATGCAAGATTGAAACTGCTTGGTGGTCAATGCCAGGAGTCTCAGTAACAAGAAGGACAAGTTAGAAATGGTAATTAGAAGGGACGATGTAGATCCTGGAGGAGCCTGCAAGGTATCGCAGCACGTGGGGCTTTGTCTGGGGGCAGGGTCTGAGACACCTGAACAGTAGGGACCCAGGTAGGACTGCCCAGAAGGGGCTGGGGGGGGTGATAGGTTCCCAGGGGAGGGAGCTTGTAGCCAGGGACAGGAAGGAGCCAGGCTCCTTAAGAGGGGCTGCACAGGAGGAATTCTTCCTCATTCCTCTTTGTCCCAGGTCACAGAATAAGGAAACCAAGATCAGCACACACCAACTACATTAGAGGTAAGGCTTGGTTGGGGACCTACAGGCCGCATGACCTAAGGTAGGCATGTTGGAGCTGGTAGCTTCCACCTTGCTGGTTAAGGGCAGTGTAACAAATTGTACTGATGTTGGGGAATGAGGTAATTTAGCAGCTTAGTCATTACTGCTGTCCTCTGTAGTTTTCATAAATAGGGTTACCACCATTTAGGAAGCCCAAAGTGGGACATTTTTGACCAAAACATGATTGATTGCAGGACACTATGTAATCTCAATCAATGCAACAGATTTGTTTTCTCTAAATAATCAGAATTAAGACTCTGTGTTGTAGTTTTTAGTCAGGATCAGTAAGCTAGAGGTAAGGGGGGAGGGCCTGCAACCACATGGCCGGGGGAGGGGAGACCAGGCTTTGTCCTAGGTCTGAGATATCTTGTAGGCCCCTCCAGCAGCTCAGCTGGAAGAAAGAAGCAAATGGTTGTTGTGAGGTATTTGAAAGTCAAAAGAATTAACATTTACGTACAGCACTAATGTCTGTGATCATTACACATACCTCTACTGAAAGCTACAAAAGGTAAATGGTTTTGGTGAGGTATTTGAAAGTCAAAAGAATTTAACATTTACATACAGCACTGTTGTTAAAATTGTGATTTCTGTTAAAGTTATGGACACAGTTAACTCTGGCTGATGAAGAAGGTCAGTACTAGTATCAAATGCTTTCTGTTGGTTTGATACATATAAAAAAAGAACTCCCAGTGGGGAAAGTAGTAGAAGAGACTAGAATTTTATCAGGGAAATTTGCTACTGAGGATATTAATCAATCACTTTGTGGTCCTGTTGCTACAAGAAACACAGATGCTTTACAGGACCGCTAATGTTGCTGATTATTTAATTACAGAAAAGAATGGGTGGGGGTAGTCTGGAGGCCGGATAGCCGGACAGTTTATCTAAATAATCAGAATTAGGACTGTGTTGTAGTTTTTAGCTGTTTCTAGTTTTTCTTATCAATTTAAAGTAATTTAGTTAAGGTAATTTATTGTCATAGCACCAACAGTACACAAGAGGTGAAGGCTTGATTGGGCCTGTAGACCGCATGGCCTGGTGCAGGATCAGGCCTAGAGCCTAGGTCTGGGATACCTTGCAGGCCCCTCCAGCTGGCCAACTGTAAGAAGAAAGCAAGTGGTTTACTGGGAGATATTTAGGGTAAAAGTTCACTGGACTACCACTCTGAGAATCAAGCAGTTCATGTGCTGGCTGCAGCCCTGAGGTAGGGTAATTGGCTGTTAGTTACTGTACCCATACCTGGCACAGACTTGGGGTTTCTCAGTTTAATGGTGGAGCCCATAGCCCTGGGATATCAGTTACCAGAAAGATTGAAAGCAGTTCTTCAATGCCAGCAGGTAGTAACATCCCACCCTAACAAAGCAAGGGGTTGCAAATGAGTCAGAATTTACAAACCTGTAAGTGCATATTACACCTAATAGATTGCTCAGTAAGTTTATTGTCTTTAGAAACATTATGTCATGTGTTTATATTCGCATTGTGAGTTTGATGGTTTGCTAAGATTAAAATTATTTGAGGGTTTTCACAGGCCCTTCTGTCATAAAGCTGGGCCTGACTAACTTCATTATGGGGCTCCTAGGTTGCCAGGAGCAAGTACTTAGCTAAAAAAAGGAGGAGTTATAATGTCCCAGGGTCAATGACCCATGTTGGTGGCAGCAGTGTCAGCATAAGCACTACAAGGGGAGACTGGCCGTGATTTAAACATAGAAACATAGAATGTGACGGCAGATAGGACCGCTTGGCCTACCCAGTCTGCCCATTTCCCTACCTACTGGATAAGCTGCAGATCCTAGTTAACCAGCAGCCTACTTCTTCCTACCCCCACCCCCAGAATTGCCTTTATGACTATCCCATGCATGCTTGAATTCCACCACTGATTTTGACTCCACAACTTCTCCGAAGGCCATTCATGCATCCACAACCTCTCTGTGAAAAAATACTCTTAAATTACCTCTGAGCCGCCTCTATCTTCAAATTGTGCCTCTTGTTCTTGCACACCTTTTTTGAAAGATGCTACCTCTTGACTTTGTTGATTCCTTGAGGTACTTGAAAGTTTCTATCATGTCCCCTCCTCCTTTCCTCGGAGGCTATACATATTAAGCTCCTTAAGTCTCTCTTCATATGTCTTCCAGTGCAGACCCTGCACCATTTTAGTGTTTGTTTAGATTTGTTTGTTTGCAGGCATATCGTGAAGATAAACAGAGAACTCGGATCAGCAGCTGGCTGCCCTCAGACACGGCAAGGGTAAGGTATGGTGGGAGGTGCTGATCAGGGAGCAGGGTGAAGATGGTGGAGCAGGACCTTTGGGGCTGCTGCCCCCACCAGAACCCAAGAACCCAGAGGATGCCAACCTGGGGAAGCAGCTGGAGAACCTGGCACCTCTGACCCTGCCTGCTGAACCTGTGTCTCTGGCGGGGGTGCCGGGCACATCCAGGCAAGAGCCAGAGAAGCTGAAGCCCAGTCCAGATGAGACACTAGGTGCTCCTCCTCCTCCTCCACAGAAAAAGCATGAAGGAAGAGGGCTGATCACGAGCAGCAGCAGCGACCAAATAGCTTAGTATGCCAGAGTTGGATCAGCTGTCAGCTGAGGAGTTGAGGGCTCTACTTAGAGTGGTGGTGCCCTCACAGGAACAGGGGCGCCAGCCAAACAGGACAGAGAGTGGGAGCCATGGAAAAGGTGTTGGTAGGGCACAGGAAGGAAACGGAGGTATCTGGCACCCATAAGCCTGGGTCTGGCGGGGCCTTCCAGTGGGCCAGTTACGCCACTGGAGAGGCGAGCTTATGGACTCATGAGCAATTGGGGCAGGGTCAAACTGTCCTGCTACAAGCAAACTCCTCAGCTGGGAGTGCCAGGCCATGGGTCCCACAGCAGCTAGTCCTCAGGGGTTGGGTCAGCCAACCAGTGGGAGGGCTCAGGGGTGTGGCCACGGCAATACCCCAAGGGTGGGGGAAGCCTAACGTGTGGCCTCCAGCAGGAAACCTGGGTCAACCAGGTGTGGAGCAGAAGCTTGACCAGTTGCTGGAATTACTGGCGGACCCAAATAGGGTGAGGCCAGGAGTGGTCCAGGTGGCCTGAGCCATAGCAGGGATCGGGGACACCAGAGTAGGAGTGGCATCTACGCCACCACCAAGGCCAGAGCAAGGGTTAGTGAGCTTTCTATCCTGGTGGAGGCCCATTGGGTCGCACTTGTCGGACAAGGTGAGGCAACAGATAATCAACGGAGAATACGTTAACATCTTTGCCCTTCTGAACCTGCCAAAGAGCCAGAAAAGAAAAAAAAGACAAGGAGGGGGGACACAGAGTCAAACAGAAAAGGAAAGCAACTGTGCGGTGGATGTGGGAGAACTGGGCAGCAGGGGTTCACAATTTATGCAGGGATCTCTTACTCAGGGCAGCCCGGGAAAGCTGACTTGATTGTGGGTATACTTTAATAGAATAATGACCATGCATGCTAGTAAGCCAGGCAGGGAGTGGTTAGAATATGATGAGGAGTATCGGAGGAGAAACAGATGGACACGGCACAGTCATGCGGTTTGGACCTCCCATGCTGTGGATGATCGATTTGGGGAGGGTCTAACACAAAGTCAGTGGTTTCCAGGAGGTGCCCCCATCATCAACAAAAAGGTTATCAATGGGGTAATGGGGAAAAAGGGAGGGCAGGAAAGGGCATTGTTTCAGCTACAACCAGGGGTCATGCAAGACTGAGCGTTGACGATACAAGCATGAGTGTATGGCGTGCGGGAAACCACACTCATTTCAACAGTTCAGGAAGGCGACAGGGGCAGGGAAGGCACACAATTTTCATCCCTTTCAGAAGGGAGGGAAAAAGGCTGCCAACACCGGTCAAGGCCAAAATTGTTGAAGGGTGGTTGGTCAACTACCCAGGCAGGGTGGCTGCTCGCTCTTTTGCAGACAGTTTCAGGGAGGGGTTCCATATACCTTACCAAGACCCAAGGAGGGCATACGAAGCTGACAACCTACATTCTGCCAAGGAGCAACCAGAGGTCATGCGGGAAACTACGGAAAGAGCTGGCCGCAGGTTGATCAGTGGTCCTTCTCTCTCCCCTTGCCCACAGTTCAGGGTGTCACCCATTGGCCTAGTTCCCAAGAAGGTGCCAGGTGAGTTCAGAATGATAAATCACCTGTCATACCCAGAAGGGGAATCAGTCAATGCCTACATCGACCCAGTCGACACAGCGGTGTATTACACGTCGTTTGACAGGGCAGGGAAGGTGGTACGTCAGGCGGGCCAGGGGGAATTGCTGGGGAAGGCTGATATAGAATCAGCATTCCGGCTGTTGCTGGTGTTCCCGGCAGATAGGGAGCTACTGGGCATGAAATTTGATGGTTACTACTATATGGACAACTGCATGCCCATGGGGTGTCAGTGGCACGTGGTTTTTTGAGCAATTCAGCACATTCCTGCACTGGGCCATGGCACAGAAAGCCAAAGTCAACCACATGGTTCATTATTTGATGACTTTTGTTTGTGGGAGGGCTGGCTCGGGCAATGCGCGATATCATGGCTGGCATTCCACAGTGTGCACCGAGCTGGGTGTACCATTAGCCCAGGACAAGATGGAAGGGCCGGCACAAGGCTTTCCTTCCTGGGGATCGAGATTGACATGAGGAGCAAGTGTTCTGGCTCCCCAAGACAAGCTGGCGGCCTTGCGCACCCAGCTGGACGCAGTGATGAGGGCAAGAAAGTCACATTATGGGAGCTCAGCAACTAGTGGGCCATCTCAATTTCACCTGCTGGGTAATGCCCATGGGCAGGACATTCATGAGGCACCTGGCAGGTGTTGGGGCAGGCTGTACAAAACCGCACGAGAATCCAGGTCACAGCGCAATGCGGAGGACCTAGTATTTGGCAGACATTTCTGCAAGGCTTCAATGGGATGTCGATGTGGCTGGTGCTGGTGTCCAGTGAAGGATTAGAACCTTCTCACAGATGCCTCTAGGGGTTTGGGCTTTGGGGCTTACCTGCAAGGAAAGTAGTGTAGGGCAGTGGCCTCCAGAGTGGATCAGACAAGGCATCATGAAGCAGATAATGGTGATGGAATTCTTCCCATTGTCATGGCATTGGTGATCTGGGAGATGTGCTGGGGACAAGCACATCACATTCAGGTCTGACAAGACTGAAGTGGTGTATGCCAGCAACAAACAGTTGGGTGGGCAAGGACCCAATGGGCAACCTCATGCGGTGTTTGTCCTCAAGTGTCTGATGTTGAATATTGCCTTTAGGCAGTGCATATACCAGGTATTGAAATGGCATTGCTGACGCCTTTCTAATCTACAATGGCAGAGGTTCTGAGACTTGGCACCAGCAGCAGACCAGCAGCACAGGGAAGTCCCACCATTCCTATGGGAGTTGATAACCCAGAGGCTTGGGAGTTGATTGAGAAGACTTTGCACCTAGGGACGCATATAGTTTACCAGAGGGAAGTCAACTGTTTTGGAGGTCCAACACGCCAAGAGTGGGCAACCAATAGCCAATCCCAGTTGCACAGCTGTGTGAATACGCGATCATCAAAAACGTCGGGGTCACCCGGCAACAGTCCGAACAGCACATTGCTGGCACTGTCTGGTTCCAGAAAATCAAGGGCTTCCTGACTCTGCAAGGCATTTGCCCTTAGAAGATGCTGGGAGGTTGGCACGGGCAACCCAGGGAGCACGTGACAACAGACGACCTATCAGCCCTGCTATGTTCAAGCAGATCTAGGACGAGTTGCCTCAAGGTATGCTCATCCTCTGATGAGACAAGGCTCTTCTGGACAGTGTACTTGGTAGCATTTTGTGGACGTTCTGAATGTCGGAGCTCAGGCAATCCCAGAAGGCTACTGGGAGACCAGTAGCGCTGGCAGAGGCGGACGTGGAGGTCACAATGTCTGGAGTCTTTGTCCACATCTGTAAAAGCAAGACTGATCAGCTTGCCCACGGTGGTGGTGCCAGCTAGAGGTGCCCCACGGCTCCAGTGGGATGTGGGAGCATGGGTACAGGATTATATAACTCAGGCTCGGCAGAAGGGGCCTTCTTCCGTCATGGAGAGGTGGCCCCTAACAATGTATCAGTCTAGGCACGAGGTTTCAAAGACTTGAGACAGCTGGGCATCCCAGCAGAACACTACACACACATTCCTTTAGGATTGGAGCAATTGAGCAGCATCACATGCCAGGGCGGAGGGCTTAGCAGATGGGGCAATACAAGCATTGGGCAGATGGAAGTACAGGCTTTTGAAAGGTACATAAGGCCACATGTTATAACTCTCTTTTGCTTTGTTTGGACAGGTGTTGTGGCCTGAGCAGAGCAGATCTGGATTTGTGGCCACTCATACATCCATTGAGCTCGCAGGGTGAGGCAGTATCCCGGAGGAAAGAACCTGTTTCTGGCACCCGAGAGGCAAAGGTGCATTGGTTGGGGCAGCATGGGATGTGATGGAATGAGTTGATTGCAACACTGAAGCAAAAGCCCAAGAGAGGGGCAGCCAATGTTTTAGTCCTTCACTTGGGGGAAATGATCTGGGGGTTATGTTTGAGGAGCTTAAGGAGACGGTCAGGCAGGACCTGGGAAGAGTGAAGCAATGGTGGCCCCAGGTGCATATAGTTTGATCAGACAAGGTGCAGTGGCAGCAGTGGTGGCACACTCAGAACATTAGGGCAATAGAGAAGGTGCACTGCTGTAGAACGCTGCCATGAGACCAATTATGGATTCCATGGGGGTCCATAGCAGCACACCTGGGAGTGTCTGTGAAAGAGCCTGATCTGTATAGCAGAGATGGTGTACATTAGGGTTGTCAGAACTAGTTCGGAAAGATTCAACCCTCCTCGAACTCTGGTGTTGGAGTTCTAACTTAGAACTCGAACACTAAACGGTTCACAAAAGGGTTCGAATCATCACAGAGAGACGCGAGACGCCTCTGTTTGCACCTCATGTACCTACTATCGTGTGGGTCATGGTGGGTTTCCAGCTGCCGCGCGAGCCACAGGATCTGTGGGGGTATTTAGGCAGATGTGCCACGAGGAGGAGCACCATTTGCTGAGGATCGGGCGGAGGCAGCAGCAGCCTGGCTAAACTGTAGCGTTAGCGGTTAGGCGATACGCTACTCTTGTCCGGTGGCCACTTCCATCATCCATTTTCCTGTGAGACCGAGAACAAGAGAAAGGCTGAAAAAGCTCAAAATCGGGTGGGAGGGACTAGGGGAGGTTCAGGACAGGTGGAGGATTAGTCAAGAATTGGGAAGGGACTGGGAATAGGGGAGGATCGAGACCGAGATCAATCAATATCAGGACTGGAGGAGGACTCAGGAGGACTCGGAGAGAATAAAAAAAAATAAGAAGAAGTGAAGAACCTTTGTGAAATGTGATTATTTGAAACTGCAGCACTGCTCAGTCAGTGGTGCACACTGCACACCAGCAGCTGCCAGCAACAAGCATACAAGGGGCAAAAAAGGCAAATAAATCTGAACCCTTCCCAGTGTAGTGTGTGTGTCACAGAGAAGCCCAGTGTGTGCTCCTTGACTGCACTGCACCCTCCCTACCCAGTGTGTGTTACAGAGAGAAGCCCCAGTGGCCAGTTGTGTGGTGGCATTAACCTTACATGACAGAAATGCAGAAATATAATTCTCATTCCCTGGGTTGTATGTGACTCCGTCTCCTGTGGTCAGCCCATCACCCTGCTGCTGTGTGCCCCTTGACTGCACTGTACCCTACCCAGTGTGTGTTACAGAGAGAAGCCCAGTGGCAAGTTGTGTGGTGGCATTAACCTTACATGACAGAAATGTAGAAATATAATTTCATTCCTGGGTTGCATATGTGACTGTCTCCTGTGGTCAGCCCATCACCCTGCTACTGTGAGCCTTGACTGCACTGTACCCTACCCAGTGTGTGTGTTACAGAGAGAAGCCCAGTGGCAAGTTGTGTGGTGGCATTAACCTTACATGAAAGAAATGTAGAAATATAATTCTCATTCCCTGAGTTGTTGGTTATGTATGTGAATCCGTCTCCTGTGGTCAGCCCATCACCCTGCTGCTGTGTGCCCTTTGACTGCACTGTACCCTACCCAGTGTGTGTTACAGAAAGAAGCCCAGTGGCCAGTTGTGTGGTGGCATTAACCTTACATGACAGAAATGTAGAAATATAATTCTCATTCCCTGGGTTGTGTATGTGACTCCATCTCCTGTGGTCAGCCCATCACCCTGCTACTGTGTGCCCTTTGACTGCACTGTACCCACCCAGTGTGTGATACAGAGAGAATCCCAGTGGCCAGTTGTGTGGTGGCATTAACCTTACATGACAGAAATGTAGAAATATAATTCTATTCCCTGGTTGTGATGTGACTCCGCCTCCTGTGGTCAGCCCATCACCCTGCTGCTGTGTGCCCTTGACTGCACTGTACCCTACCCAGTGTGTGTTACAGAGAGAAGCCCAGTGGCCAGTTGTGTGGTGGCATTAACCTTACATGACAGAAATGTAGAAATATAATTTCATTCCTTGGTTGCGTATGTGACTGCCTCCTGTGGTCAGCCCATCACCCTGCTGCTGTGTGCCCCTTGACTGCACTGTACCCTACCCAGTGTGTGTTACAGAGAGAAGCCAGTGGCCAGTTGTGTGGTGGCATGAACTTACATGACAGAAATGTAGAAATATAATTCTCATTCCCTGGGTTGCGTATGTGACTCTGTCTCCTGTGGTCAGCCCATCACCCTGCTGCTGTGTGCCCCTTGACTGCACTGTACCCTACCCAGTGTGTGTTACAGAGAGAAGCCCAGTGGCCAGTTGTGTGGTGGCATTAACCTTACATGACAGAAACGTAGAAATATAATTCTCATTCCCTGGGTTGCATATGTGACTCCATCTCCTGTGGTCAGCCCATCACCCTGCTGCTGTGTGCCCCTTGACTGCACTGTACCCTACCCAGTGTGTGTTACAGAGAGAAGCCCAGTGGCCAGTTGTGTGGTGGCATTAACCTTATGACAGAAATGTAGAAATATAATTCTCATTCCTGGCTGCGAGTGACTCCATCTCCTGTGGTCAGCCCATCACCCTGCTGCTGTGCACCCCTTGATTGCTATGTGTATGCCTCATGCACAGCAGCCCAATCATTCTGTAAGCTTGAACCTGGGATCCTTTAGTTGCAAACTGTCATATTCTTCAATTACTTTCAGTCCACGGTATCACAGTGTCACACAACCAAAATAAAATTTTGGAGTTGTAGCCAGCGATCACAGATCACATTGCTTTGTTACACAGGAATTGTTTGGGTGTGGGTGTGTTCACCGCAGTATGCTGGTAGTACTGGTACTTACTGTCTGTTATGGCTGACACTAACATAGATGAAGCATCTAGTGCTGGTGTTGGAGCAGGTGTTGGTGGTAGTGGTAATCCTGGTGCTAACAGAAATAACCAAAATGTTTCACGTGATAAAAATTCAACAAACAGCAAAAGAGCAACAGTGAAGTGTGGTAAAGGGACCTTTTAAGAAAACCTGTACAGCTGCTGGGGTCACACGGAGAGGCACCATAAGGTATGCCATTCATGCTGTTAAGATCCTGTGACTAGCAGCATAATGCAAGTGACAGTGAGTCCTCTCTGACTCAGACAGTAGCTCTTTGTCTCAGTCCGACACTGTTGTGTCTCGTGACAAATCATTACTTCCACAACAAAGTGAAATGAGCAAGTCTGCTGACAATGAATCAGGTAGTGCACTTGCAAATACATCCAGCACTGTTGGCAATGAAAGGACATATCCATTGAATCCACCACTTCTGTGTTGGCCAGCAATGAAAATCCATCAGAGTCTTCTGTCCACTCTTCTAGCACCAAGGAGCATGTCCCAGGTTCTGTTAGGACAGGTGAAAAGACACAAACAGTCTTTAGCTATCTTCCTAGCACTCGAACAAAATCTGTCACATCTGAGGTGTGGAATTATTTCTCTGTCAGTAAAACTGATCCATGCAGAGCAATTTGTTCCCTGTGTAAACAGAGTGTAAGCCGCGGTAAAGTTGTGTCATGCCTTGCCACTACAGCTCTTAAACGCCATCTGAAAAAGCATTCAGTTTTGCTTGATCATCCAAAACCCATGTCCTCCATCTTCCAGACCGCACGTGAGAAGGGTCAGGAATCTGAAATGGATACTGAATTGTCTGAACTTGATGCGGGCAGTAGTTGTTCCACAACTGCCACTTCTTCAGCCCTTAGTAGCAAGCTAAATCTGTGGCAAAACCTTTCCCAAATTGCTGCCATACCAGCTTCTGCTGATTCCTCTTCTGAGCGGTCTCTGTCCAACATGGTAGACAGTTACCGCAAGAACTGCCTATTCCTATTGATGCATGCCCTTTGAATACTGGAGATCAAAAAGTCAATTTGGACAGAGCTGTATGATGAAGCCTGTAAATATCTTGGTTGTCCTGCAACAAGTGTCTCTTCAGAATGCATGTTTAGTACAGCTGGCAATATTGTGACAGACACCAGAAATAGGTTGCTGCCAGAAAATGTACACACGTTAACTTTTATTAAAGTTAATAAGTCAAGATTTTCGTGATCCCTACAAGAGTATACAAACTGATCCTGAAGTGATTGATGTTGTGGATGTTGATGGTGATGACAACTCAGATGGTGGTGGCTGGTAAATACTGTGTGGGACGGATTCTCTGCACCAAAAGGAAACTTTTACAGACTGTGATGACTTTGGTTGTCGCTCTCTCCTTTCTCGATCTACTACCTTGACTATATACTCAAAACTTTCACCATTTCATGGCAAACTGCTTTGTAGCTAGGGTCTAAACTAAAGTCAACAAGTTTTATATACAGGGCAATTTTAACATCAGTGGGAACAGGCCCAAATTTGGCATAAAAGGGACACTGTCTCATCAATCCTTTCTGTATCATATTATTTATAGTTAAAGTGCAAACATATATTTTTGGATTTACCTTCTGTAACTGACTCACAGATGCACCTTCAGTATGGGCTGGGACAGGAGACGGTCTATTTTTCAATTTTAAAGAGGACAAAACAATGAGTTCTAATTGGTAGCTGTTTATTATTTTTTCAATTATAGAAATGTTAGCCATAAACGAAAAATGGATGCTAGTACATGGGTGAGGGTTGTGGGTTGGTTTTAACATGGGTGTAAGGGTGGCAAGGTGCTACTGCACAGATGAGGGTGGTGGAAGAAAAGTGGAATGGGTGATGAGGTGAAAGGTGGGTGTTGTTTTAGTTCTTTCATTTACAGATTCAGGATCAGCTGGGATGGTGAGGAAAAAATGATGACAGACCGAACCTACTGTACACATAATATATATTCTTATTAAATACATTGCAAACTGCTGCCACCTAGCACAATTGTCCTGTCCCTTTAAAAAGAATAAAGGAATCAGAAATAAAAGAAAATCTGCATCAGCAGTTTTCACAGAATGTGACGTATCATAAAGTGTTTTGCTTTACAAGTAGTGATAATTTGATACATAATGGGGTTGACAGACGCTGTCCCTTAAACATCACATGCCAACTGCTGCAGCTACATTAAATGTTCCTTAGTATGTGGTGAGGAAACCACTTTTTACTTATGTGACTGAAATACAGATTTTATTGAAGTATCAGCTGCAAAAATGCATCATCTTAGAAAGTTGTATGTATTACTTCAATTTGCCAACAAAAATGTTGGTATATGTATGCATTACCTTAGAAAATTGCATGCATTTTTTGCCAGCAACAATGACTGGCATATTTTTTTTATTCAAATGTCTTGACTGACTACGTTATGACATAATATGTTTTGCAACAGTTCCACATGCTGCTGCTGTAGTACTTGGCTTGACTTTGTTATAAACGCTTTCTTTTAAACATAGCAACTTTTGATTTACTCATTTAAAACAGAAAGCAGCAAATAGCTGAAATTAGTTAATATCAGTTATTTTTTCTCATAATTCATGACGATGAGTATATATAACTGAGTACATAAATGGCTAATGTGCCTCTTTCTTTCACTAAGGAACTATGATGCAGCTGCAGCAGGAAAACTTTTAACATATGGGTGGGTGGTGGGCCTGTTACGTATTAGTTGCTGGCTTTAGCAAACAGAAGAAACCATAAATAAACCTAGTTGTATTCCTATCAATGTCACACATGATAATTTCTCTCCTCATATTGAACAGTTTTTCCTTTACATGTATTTTATTACTATCTTTGTTACTGGCAGCAATAATAAAAATAGGGTTCGAGTTCTAAAAGTTCTAAAAGATTAGAACCCTAGAACTTTTCAAAAGTTCTAGACTAGAACTAGAACCCAGAACTTCAGAGGGTTCTGACAACCCTAGTGTACATCTATCAGAGAAAGGATTAGACTTCTTTTTGAATGACATACAATGGGCAGTGGTGAGAGTATTGGCATGAGGTGCTTGTGGGGGGTGAGTGGTGAAACTCACCTTGTGGTGGCTTGGTAGTCTTGGAACACTGTGGAGGGGGTAACAGGGGATCACGTGTCTTGACCAGCCAGATCTCCCTGAGGCTGATAGGAGGGTGGACCTGACGGATGGCGTCCAGAGGGCACTCTCTTCGGGCAGGGTCCTGCGGCATGGCGGATCCTCTGACAGGGTAGGAGCTAGCTGCAGCCAGTCACAGAGCCATCTCTTATGCCCCGGAGGCTGTTGTCCCTCGCGGGGTCCAGGTTGATGGTAAGGTGGCCCTCTCCTGGGAGGGAGTGTCGACCATCAACAATCTAGTGCTCCATGGGAGCTAAATTCTTCCAAGGCTACTCTAGCTGTGCACCGCATCGCTAGCAATTGTATATATGGACAATTGTTTTTATCAATAAATACATGGCTGTGGCCATTTCTCCAAAACCCGTTGTTGTGTCAGTTTGTTCAGGTGAAGAATGCATACGCCCTCAAAAGATAATGGAGGAGCCTGCAAGGCAGCAGCAGGTGGGACTTTGTCTGGGGCAGGGCCTGAGACACCTGAACAGTGGGGACCCAGGTAGAACCGCCCAGAAGGGGCTGGGGATAGGTTTCAGGGGAGGGAGCTTGTAGGCTAGGGACAGGGAGGAGCCAGGCTCCTTAAGAGGGGCTGCACAGTAGGAATTCTTCCTCATTCCTCTTTGTCCCAGGTCACACCCCACCCAAACCTCACCCTCGTAAAAGTAGGGGGGAACAGGGAACTTGCTGTCCCACTAAGGGGGATTGCCTGAGGGGTCAAGAAGGAATTTCATGTTTTTTGCCCACTGGGTTTTCCATTTTTATGCCTTCTCCAACAAGGAGGGACTTATTCTAGTTAGAGTAGGCTAGGGAGCAGATAGGTAGGTGTCACAGTCACGAACATTGTAAGTGTGGTGGCTTGGTAGTCTTGGAATGCTGTGGAGGGGGTAACAGGAGATCATGTATTTTGACCAGCCAGGTCTCCCTGAGGCTGACAGGAGGGTGGGCCTGTTGGATGGCGTCCAGAGGGCACCCTCTTCGGGCAGGGTCCCACAGCATGGCGGATCCTCTGACGGGGGTGGAGCTAGCCGCAGCCAGTCACAGAGCCATCCCTTATGCCCTGGAGGCTGTTGTCCCTCACGGAGTCTGGGTTGATGGTAAGGCGGTCCTCTCCTGGGAGGGAGGGTTGACCATCAACGATCTAGTGCTCCATGGGGAGCTAGATTCCTTCCAAGGCTACCCAACTGCACATAGCACACTAGCAATTGTATATATGGACAATTGGTTTTATCAATAAATACATGGCTGTGGCCATTTCTCCAAAGCTCGTTGTTGTGTCAGTTTGTTCAGGTGAAGAAGGATATGCTCCTTAAAAGACAAATGTATCTGTGCCATAACAGAAACATGGTGGGGAACAGTTGATTCCTGGGGAAAAGCAATTGAAGGGTATGACCTTTTTCAACAAGTTAGACTGGAATGAGAAGGAGTGGGTGTCACCTTATATATAACAAAACGCATCGAAGCAGTACAAATTATGCAAGATGAGTGCGACAGCATTGAGACACTTGTGGTAAAAATAACACTGAAAGGCATAAAAAAGTTATTGATTGGTACGGCATGCAGACCACCAAATATATCCAATAACAAGATGAAGGAATAATACAGTGTTTTAAGCACCTTTAAATCAGAGAATAATCTTTATATTGTTGGTGACTTCAATATGCCAGGGGTCTAGTGGGAATCCATAACAAGAATAAATGTATTTGAAAGGGAGTTCTTGGAACTGCTTACTGAGTTAAATATCGATGGATATGTATAATGTACATCATGGCACTAGGGAATCTAGTATTCTGGACCTAGTGCTCTGTAACATAGAGGGGGTAATAGAAATGCAAAGTTTGTGAACCCCTATTAACAAGCAATTATAATAAGGTAATGTTTAAAATAAGCAATAGTGCAGAAAAGAAGATGGGTATTGCAACAATTAAAAGCTTTTCTAAGGCTAACTTTGAAGCCATGAGAAGAGAACTAGGGACTGTGGACTTTGTTTGCTGCAGAGCTGAGAGAGGGAGAGCATCTACCCTACAGCAAGGAGGTGATTTACTGAGTACATTGAATTTAATTCTTATTTCAGGGGCCTGTAATAGTAAGCAGAAGTCAGTGTTTTGGTTCTCTGTTTGTGGGGTTGTCTTTACATAGTGTAACTGTTATTTGCCAGGGAGGTAATCTAGCTGGGAGAATAGTTGCAGTCATTTGTGACTAGAGCTGTTACAGAAACTCTGTGAAAGAGGTGTCTGATCAGGGGAGGTGCTGAAGAAGCCTTGAGGGACTGTAGATTACAAACAGGAGTTGACTGTGGACTCTGTTTGCTGCAGAAGCTGAAAGAGGAAGAGCAGCTACCAGCTATCTTAAACTAGAGCTGTCTTTTTGCCCTGTACTGTAGGTTACAGAAGAAAGTCTTTTTTTACCAGATTGTTGATTGTTTTTTGTAGGCACCGAGTACCAAAGGAACAGTAGGAAAGTGGGGAGAAAAAGCAAACAAAAAAAGAACAGAGAGGAAAGAGTAAGCATACAAAACAACAGTCGAGGGGCCACAAATAAGACATGATGGGACTGGTGTAGTGCAGTGGCTGTGGAGTGGCAGTCATTTTGTAGGATGCGGTGTTGTCCCATCTGCAGGCACCTCTTTGGGCTGAGGGAGGAGGTTGCTTGTCTCCAGGCTGAATTGGCCAGGATTCGGGAGACCTCCTCTCCCACCAAGGGACCACCAGAGTCGCTGCCACAGCTTTAGAGGTTGCCAAGAAAGAGGAGTGGTTGGACCAGGGTGGGCTCAGGGAGGGTGAGGGTGGTGGACCAGAGGTAGATCCCTCTAGTTCACCTCTTAACACTTCATATGCCATTCTGGCAGAGTGTTGTTCTTCTATGGAGGCACCCGTAGTAGAGACCAAGGAGGATGCTGGGAACCTCCACAAATGAGACCCACAGGAGGATGGCATGGGACCCCAAAGGGGAAGAAAACAACTCTGGTGGGGACTCAATTGTTAGGTGGGGTAGAACTGTGGGAGGGAGGGGAGAGAGAGGTGGGTGGTCTGCCCGCACCATGGTTTGAGGGACAGGGGAGCGATTCTCAGGATCATGGGAACAGCTGCATGGGAGAGGGAGCTGGATGTCCTTGTCTAACTAGGGATAAATGACCTGGCTGGGAATGGGATCAGAGCAGTGCAGAGGAGTCTGGTGGGGCCTTAGATGAGTAGCATGCACGGTAACCTTTTCTGAGGTGCTGCCTGTCTATGGCATGGGTGAGGTTAGAGTGCTTTGCGCCATGGGATTAAATCAATGGTTGAAAACTGGCAGAGCTCAGAGTTTTGACTTCACTGGGGACTGGGGGTCCAACTGGAGGGATACAGGCCTATACTGGCACGATGGTCTGCATCTGCCTGGGAGGGAAATAAGGATCCTAGGTGATAGGTTTAAAAGCTTCATTGACAAACATTTAAACTAGCCAAGGAGGAAGGCACTGAAAAGGAACAGGAAAATCCCAGCCCTGCGCCCCCACAACAGGGTAGTTAGCAAGGTAAACACCAAACTAGAGAAGTCAACAGGAAGAAGGGTAGGGGTAAATGGAGAAAAAGGCAAAGGCAGTTAAGAGAGGGATGGGGCTAAAGGGGTAAGGTCATCAAAAATGGAGGGCAATGAGTACCAACACCCGTAGTCTGGGTAACAAGCTCCCTAAACTAGTGGCCTTGATGGAAGAGGGAAGCCTGGATATTGTGGCAGTCACAGAAACATAGTACACAGAGAACCATGACTGGGATGTCAACATACCAGGGTACACAATCTACAGGAGGGACAGGGAGGGTAGAAGAGAAGGAGGAGTAGCTCTCTATGTAAGGGAAGGGGTCAAAGCAATGGAACTAAAGGGTAAACAGGGAGGAGAGGAGGCACTGTTGGTCACCCTAGAAGACAGGAAATGGCACCACAATCTGCACGGGGGTTGTATATAGACCCCCATCTCAGGGGGAGGAAATGGACAAGGAAATGATAGAAGGCATCCTTAGGATGACAGAAAAAGGGGAGATATTGTTGATGGGGGACCTGAATATGCCAGCTGGGAACTAGAACACCTTTGCTGCAGCCACATCCAAGAGCAGGGTCATTCTTGATGCCCTACAGGGGGTATGCCTCAGACAGCTAATGTTGGAACCCACTAGGGAGGGAGCAGTCTTAGACCTGGTACTCTCAAATGGGGATGGAGAGAGGATCTCAGATTTAGAAGTGGATAGCCATCTGGGAACAAGTGACCACCAAATAGTGTGGTTCATAATAAACACAGCCATAGAGTCAAGCCATACAATGTGAAGGTACTGGACTTTAGGAGGGCTGACTTTAGCAAAATGGGAGCGTGCCTCAGAAAAGCACTAGCAAACGGGCAAGAAGGAGGGGAGGAGGAACAATGGGAAAACATCAAAGCTGCCATCACAGAGGCAACAAGCCTTTGTGTGAAGCAAATAAACAAATCAAAATGAAGGAAAAAAATACTATGGTTCTCAAAAGAGGTGGTGGGGAAGGTCAGGGAGAAAAAGATAGCATTCAGGAAGTATAAGGAAACACAGAAGGAGCAGGACAGAGAACTGTACCAGTTAAAGCAGAAGGAAGCGGGGAATGCAGTCAGAATAGGAAAGGCCCAAACCGAGGAAAAGATAGCCAGCTCAGTTAAGAAGGGGGATAAAACCTTTTATAGGTACATCAGGGAGCGAAGAAAGACCAAGGGTGGGAAGGTGAGGCTTAATAAAGTGGAGGGTGAGTGGGCAAAGGTGACAGTGAAAAAGCAAGGATATTGAACAAATACTTCTGCTCCTGATTCACAAAAGAAGAGGAGGGGAGGTACCTAATCCAATCAATAGAAGCACTCTGGATGGGGGGGCTACCAGTCCATTCACAGAAGAAAGGGTTCTGAAAGAACTCCTGAAACTGAAGGTGGACAAAGCAATGGGACCTGATGGGATTCACCCAGAATTCTAAAAGAACTAAGGGAAAAACTAGTGACACCACTGACTACCCATTTTAACAAATTATGGGAGGATGGTGTGGTACCTGAGGACTGGAGGAGGGCGGATGTGATTCCCCTTCACAAAAGTGGGAGCAAAGCAGAGGCAGGAAACTACAGACCTGTTAGTTTGACCTCAGTGGTAGGGCAAATTATGTAATTACTTCTGGAAGAAACAGTTGTTGAATACCTAGAGGCCAGCAGAGCACAGGACCCAAGGCAGCATGGATTCACAGTGGGAAGTTCATGTCAGATGAATTTAATAGATTTCTTTGACTGGGTGACCAAAGTAGTAGACCAGGGATGAGGCTGTGGACATGGCCTACCTAGACTTTAGCAAGGCATTTGACACAGTTCCACACAAAAGATTACTAAACAAGTTAACCAGCCTCGGAGTGGGTCCCAAGGTGGTAGCCTGGCTAAAAAATTGGCTAGACAACAGGACACAGAGGATAATAGTAAATAGAGTCCACTCCAAAGAAAGGGGATGCTACTAGTGGGGTGCCGCAGGGTTCAGTACTGGGACCGGTCCTTTTTAATGTCTTTATAAGTGACATTGCAGAGGGACTGAAAGGAAAAGTATGCCTCTTTGTAGACAACACAAATATCTGCAACAGGGCTGTTACACGTTGGGGGGTGGAAAGGATGAGAAGGGACTTGGCAAGGTTGGAGGAATGGTCAAAAGTATGGCAGCTTAAATTCAATGCAAAGAAGTGTAAAGTAATGCACCTGGGAAACAAAACCAGGGAAGAGTACACAATGCGGATGGGGAGGTACTGACAACAACAAAAATGGAAAGGGACTTGGGGTAGCTTATCAGATGACCTAAAGGTAAGCAAGCAATGTGAGAAGGCAGTAAGGAGGGCTGGGAGGGATACTGGGATATATAGGGAGAGGCATCCCCAGTAGAAAACAGAAAGTTGTTATCCCCCTGTACAGACAGTTGGTGAGACCTCATCTAGAGTACTGTGTGCAGTTATGGAGACCCCATCTCCACAAGGACATAGACAGGATGGAGGCAGTCCAGAGGAGGGTAACTAAAATGATGCTGGGTCTGCACCAGAAGCCATACGAAGAGAGACTAAAGGAGCTTAATATGTATACCCTTGAGGAAAGGAGGGAGAGGGGGGACATGATAGAAACTTTAAAGTACCTCAGTGGAATCAACAAAGTCCAAGAGGGTAGCATCTTTCAGAAAAAGAGATCTGCAAGAACAAGGGGGCACAATTTGAAGACAGAGAGGGGACGGCTCAGGGGCAACATGAGGAAGTATTTTTTTCATGGAGCAGGTGGTGGACACATGGAACGGCCTTTCTGAGGAGGTTGTGGTGTCAAAAATAGTGGGAGAATTCAAGAAAGCATAGGACAGACATAAGGCAATTCTGGTGGGGTTTAGGAAAAAGTAGGCTGTTGGTTAACTAAATTCTGCAGCTTATGCAGTAGGTAAGGAAATGGGCAGACTGGTGGGCGTAAGTGGTCCTTATTTGCTGTCAAAGTCTATGTTTATATGTAACTTAAAGACTAGAAATAGGAACATGAACTATGTGGCCTAGAGCTAGAAAATGCCCGGGGGATTAATAGTAAATAAGATCAAGGAGCTAAAGATGACATACATACCAAGTGAAAAACAGCAATAAGGGGAAAGTACCTTCAAGGCCAGATAAAAATATTAAGAAATTCCTAAAAGCAAAGATAAATGCATATGCCAAAGCTAGGAAGGATGGAAAAGAAGAGAACTGGAAGACATGTAAGACCCTGGATAAGAAGTGTAAGGGTGAAATAAGGAAAAACAAAAAAAGTAAATAATTTAGGGTAACTGTGGCTGCAAAAGACAACTATAAATATTTTATAACTATATAAACAGACTGAAAGGGACAGCTCCAAGCATTGGTCCCCTAATTGTGGATAGTGAGGTAATAACCTAACCAGAAGAGATGGCATCCAGTTTTACTGGGTACATTTGCTTAGATTACCACATGGATGTAGAGAACATTAACATAGAATCTCAGAGGATGTACAGTAATAACATAGTGGTAGATAAAAGTAGGACTGAGAAGCTCCTAATAAAACTGGATGTTAATAAGGCAGAGGGCCAGATGAGTCTCCTCCAACCCCCGTAATTAAGGAAATGGCATCAGAGCTCTCAGGACCATTAAAATACATCCTTGAATCATCTCTACTGAGTATGAGGGAAGGGTGGTATAGGCATGGAGAAAAGGTAATGTAGTTCCAATTTATAAAAAGAGAACTAAAAGTCACTACTGGAATTATAGGCCTGTCAGCCTCTTTTCAGTTCTGAGAACGGTACTAGAAAAATGGTGAAGGAGGAGAGACAGTAGCACATTAAAAATAATGGTATTGGTGATTATATGCAATATGGTTTTCAAAAGGGTAGATCTTGCCAGACCAAATTGATAAACTTTTTTCAAGCCAATTGGCAGAGCACTGGACAAATGACAGCCTGTGGACCCGGTCTACTTGGACTACAGTAAAGCATTTGATTCTATTCTACACAAAGTACTAGTTGAAGAAATTGCCAGCATGGATTGTGACAGAACAATTGTGAGACGGATCAAATCATGGCTGTTGGAGAGAATTCCATAGAAACATGGACTTTGACGGCAGATAAGGAACGTTTGGCCCATCGAGTCTGCCCATTTCCCTACCTGGAGGATAAGCTGCAGATCCTATTTTACCAACAGCCTATTTCTTCCTACCCCCAACAAAAATTGTCTTATGTCTATCCCATGCATTCTTGAATTCTCCCACAGTTTTAGACCCCACACCCTCCTCAGGAAGGCTGTTCCATGCATCCACCACCCTCTCTGTGAAAAAATACTTCCTCACATTGCCCCTGAGCCATCCCCCTTTATCTTCAAATTGTGTCCCCTTGTTCTTGCACATCTCTTTTTCTGAAAGATGCTACCCTCTTGGACTTTGTTGATTCCACTGAGGTACTTAAATGTTTCTATCGTGTCCCCCCTCTCCCTCCTTTCCTCAAGGGTATACATATTAAGCTCCTTTAGTCTGTCCTCGTAAGGCTTCTCTTACAGACCCTGCACCATTTTAGTTGCCCTCCTCTGAACTGCCTCCATCCTGTCTATGTCCTTGCGGAGATGGGGTCTCCAGAACTGAACACAGTACTCCAGATGGGGTCTCACCAACTGTCTGTACAGGGGGATAACAACTTCCTGTTTTCTGCTAGTGATGCCTCTCCCTATACATCCCAGTATCCCCCCAGCCCTCCCTACCACTTTCTCACATTGCTTGCCAACCTTAAGGTCATCTGATATGATTACCCCAGGTCTCTTTCATTTTGTTGTTGTTACCACCCCCCATTCTGTAATCTTTCCCTCGGTTTTTGTTTCCTGTGCATTATTTTGCACTTCTTTGTATTGAATCCAAGCTGCCATACTTCTGACCATTCCTCCAACCTTGCCAAGTCCCTTCTCATCCTTTCACGCCTCTTGTGTATCAACCCTGTTGCAGATCTTAGTGTCATCTGCAAAGAGGCATACTTTTCCTTCCAGTCCCTTTGCAATGCTACTTATAAACACATTAAAAGGATTGGACCCAGTACTGAATCCCTGTACCCCACTCAACCCTCTTTCTTCAGAGTGGACTCCATTTACAATTACCTTCTGTGTCCTGTTGTCCAGCCAATATTTTACCCAGGCTACCACCCTGGGACCCACTCCCAGGCTGGTTAATTTGACTATTAATCTTTTGTGTGGGACTGTGTCAAATACCTTGCTAAAGTCTAGGTAGACCATGTCCACAGCCCCTCCCTGGTCTACTACTTTGATCACCCAGTCAAAGAAATCAGTTAGATTCATCTGACATGATATTCCCTCTGTGAACCCATGCTGCCTTGGGTCCTGTGCCCCACTAGCCTCTAGGTACTCAACACTTCTTTCCTTCAGAAGTGATTCCATCACTTTCCCTACCACAGAGGTCAAACTGACAGGTCTGTAGTTTCCTGCCTCTGTCTTGGTCCCACTTTTGTGAAGGAGAATCACATCTGCCTTCCTCTACTCCTCAGGTACCACACCATCCTCCTATGATTTGTTAAAAAGGGTAGTCAGTGGTGTACTAGTTCTCTGCTTAATTCTTTTAGAATACTGGGGTGAATTCCATCTGGCCCCATTACTTCGTCCACCTTCAGTTTTAGGAGTTCTTTCAGAACCCTTTCTTCTGTGAAAGGACTGGGATCGACCCCCCCCCCCATCCAGAGTGCTTCTGTTAATTGGATTAGGCACCTTCCCCACCTCCTTTTTTGTGAATACTGAACAGAAGTATTCATTCAGTATCCCTGCTTTTTCACTGTCCCTCTCTGCCCACCCACCATCCATTCTATTCAGCCTCACTATCCCTCCCTTTGTCTCTCTACGCTCCCTGATATACCTATAAAAGGTTTTATCCCCTTTCTTAACCGAGTTGGCTATCTTTTCCTCAGTTTGGGCTTTTGCTATTCTGACTACCCTCCCTGCTTCCTTCTGCCTAACTGGTACAGCTCACTGTCCTGCTCCTTCTGTGTTTCCTTGTACTTCCTAAATGCTGTCTTTTTCTCTCTAACCTTCACCACCACCTCTTTTGAGAACCATAGTGGCTTTTTCTTTTGTTTTGATTTGTTTATTTGCTTCACACAAAAGCTTGTTGCCTCTGTGATGGTAGTTTTGATATTTCCCCATTGTTGCTCCACCCCTCCTTCTAGCCTGTTTGCTAGTGCTTTTCTAAAGCACTCTCTCATCTTACTGAAGTCAGCCCTCCTGAAGTCCACAACCCTCACTTTTGTATGGTTTGACTCTGTAGCTGAGTTTATCGTGAACCACACTGTTTGGTGGTCACTTGTTCCCAAATGGCTACCCACTTCTAGATCTGAGATCCTCTCACTGTCACCATTTGAGAGTACGAGGTCTAAGATTGCTCCCTCATGAGTAGGTTCCAAACTATCTGTCTGAGGCATGCCACCTGAAGGGATACGAGAATGGCCCTGCTTTTGGATATGGCTGCAGCAAAGGTGTTCCAGTTAACATCTGGCATATTAAGGTCCCCATCAACAGTATCTCCCCTTTCTCTGCCATCCTAAGTATGCCTTCTATCATATCCTTGTCCATTCCCTCCCCCTGACATGGAGGTCTGTATACAACCCCTGTGCGGATTGTGGTGCCATTTCCAGTCTCTAAGGTGACCCACAGTGCCTCCTCTCCTCCCTGTTTACTCTTTTGTTCAGTTGCTTTTATTCCTTCCTTTACATAGAGAGCTACTCCACTCCCTCTTCTCCCTCACTGTTTCTGCTGTAGGTTGTGTACCCTGGTATGTGAACATCCCAGTCATGGTTCTCTGTATCCATGTTTCTGTGACTGCTATGATATCCAGGCATCCCTCTTCCACCAAGGCCACCAGTTCAGGGAGCTTGTTGCCAGACTACAGATGTTGGTACTCATTACCCTCCATTTCTTGATGGCCTTACCCCATTTTCATCCCTGTCCTTGTGCATTTGTCACTTTCTTCATTTACCCTCGCTTCTCCCTATCGACATCCATATGTTGGTGTCTACCTCACTTAGTACCCTGATTTTTTTGGGGCTAGGATTTTCCTGCTCCTCTCCAGTGCCTCCCCCCTTTGCTAGTTTAAATGCTTGCCAATGAAGCATTGAAACCTATCACCTAGGATCCTGGTTCCCCTCCTGGACAGATGCAGACCATCACGCCAGTATAGGCCTACATCCCTCCAGGTGGACCCCCAGTCCCCAATGAAGCCAAATCCCTGAGCTCTGAACCAGTTTTTCAACCACTGATTGAATCCCATAGTGTGGAGCACCCTAGCCTCACCCGTGCCACAGACAGGCAGCAACTCAGAGAAGGTTACTGTGCGTGCTATTTGTCTAAGGCCCCTCCCCATCTCCACAAATGCTTCTTGCACTGCTCTGATCCATTTCTTAGCCAGGTCATTTGTCCATAGGTGGACAATGACATCCAGCTCCCTCCACTGTGCAGCAGCTCCTGCAATCCTGAGGATTTGCTCCCTGTCCCTTGAAGCCATGGCTCCATGCAGGCACCTTACCTCCCTCTCCCCTTCCTCCCCCAGTTCTACCTTCCTAACAATGAAGTCCCCCACCAGGAGTTGTCTCCTTCCCCTGTGGGGTCCCATGCCACCCTCCTGTGGGTCTCCTTTGTGGAGGTTCCCAGCATCCTTCTTGGTCTCCACTATGGGTGCCTCCATAGAGGAACCACACTTTTCCAGAATGGCATAGAAATTGTGGAGAGGTACAACTGGAGGGATGCACCTCTGTTCCACCACCCTTACCCTCCCTGAGCCCACTGTGGTCCAAACACTCCTCTTCCTTGGCAACCTCTGAGGCAACAGCAGTGACCCTGGTGGTTTCTGGGTTGGAGAGGAGGTCCCACAAATCCTGGCCAACTCAGCCTGGAGATGAGCAACCTCCTCCCTCAGCTCAGAGAGGTGTTGCAGATGGGACAACACCACATCCTCCAGAATGTCTCCCAGAAGACTGCTGCTCCACAGCCACTGCACTTCACCATTCCCATCGTGTCTTATTTCTGGCCCCCCTAACTGTTGTTTGGAATACTTACTGTTTCCTCTGTTTGTTTTATTTCTTTTTTTGTTTTTTCTCCCTATTTACTTACTGTCTCTGTGCCCTTTTAGCTCCTGATCTTCCTGTTCTGAGACAAGAAGTTCCTATATTTCTCAGTAGTCTCCTTACTTGCTCAGAGTCAGACCTCCAGCAGTTGGGTGGGGGGGGAACGGAGAGCTACTCTTGTTCTTCTAGGATGGTGAGTCTTTGGTGGCTCTGTGATCGCTCACTTCCTGCTCCCAAACAGGAAGTTCCTGTTGTCAGTCAAATCCTGTGCCTATAAAAGTAGAACTGCCTTTGGGTGGGAAGGATGGCAATATAGTCCCAGCAGAGAAGTTTAGTTATACCAGCAGCTCCTTCCTCCTGGTGCTCTGCCATGAGTAACAATCCAGTGGCATGCTTTAAGCTAGAAACATGTAATTAGTGGGATACCTCAGGTATTAGTCCTATCTAGGATCTCTCCTCTTTAACATACTGCATATGTGTGTCATCCACAAAATGCACTGATGGTACATGGATTGGAAAGTTTGCTGATGGCACCGAGGTTGTAGAAATAGAGGACAATGATAAGAGCATTAGCATCATGGAAAACTGTCTCAAATGGCTGGAGAACCACACGGAACAAAACAGTGCCTACTCTGATATCTAAAAGGCTTCACACACTTGAAAGCTGCAGTAAAAGGTGTGATTGTCAAATAACTACAGGTTACAAACAGGTTGGAACCTCGGCCAGTTACCTGGGAAAAAACATCCAAGCGCTTTGCCAGTCAAGGCTTCATCACCTTGACTGGCGAAGCACTGGGTTATTATTTTCCCAGGTGACTGGCTGAGGTTCCAGCCTGTTTGTAACTTGTAGTCATTTGACAATCAAACCTTTTTACTGCAGCTTTCAAGTGTGTGGAGCCTTTTAGCTATAGAGTGTGGCACTGTTTTGTTCTGTGTGGTTCTTCAAGTAGAGGCTAGTCACCCTTGATCCCACACCACCCTGTGTTTCCACTTGAGCATGGCTGTTGTTTGCATCAAAAGGCTTTAGAACTGGGCAACCAGAGCTAAGCTAAACTTTAACATTGACGAGTGTAGTATCATGCATCTTGGGAAAAGAAACCCCAAGCAACATACAAACTATATGGTAAGGTATTAAGAATGACTGAGTAGGAAAGGAATTTGGGAGTCATGGTTACTAATGACCTTGAATTCAGTATAGACTGCAAACATGTGACCAAAAAAGGTTATAAGGCATTGGGTTGCTTAGGCAGAAACATCAGTAGTAGAAATAGGGCAGTAATCTACTGGAAACCACCCATGTGATGGCAACAAAAAGGGAGGTGCTGCTGGAAGGTGACTTCAATCTGTCAGATGTTGATTGAAGCAGGCTAGTGGAGTGACATCCTGGACTCCCATTCCAAGCAAAGGTTGACTGTGAATGCCTGGGGTGGCATGGTGCAAGACAAGGGCTGGATAGCCCAAATGAACTACAACACTCCTCGAAAAGTCTTGCACTCAAATGAAACACAACACAATATCCCTTAATGTTTCAAGTGCTTTATTGCAAAATAAACGGAATATTGTGGACGGACTGACAGACGCCCACTACTCATCCCAGCATTTCGGGTATAGAGACCCTTCATCAGGGGTTTGGTTAGTCTGGAGACATGTGCTCTCGTTACATGCAGTACTCATGAATAAACATAAATCGATTTGCATAAATAAATCAACAGCACTTGAAACATTAGGGACATTGTGTTGTGTTTCGAGTAAAGATTTTTGAAGAGTGTTGGAATTGCTTGGGCTAGCCAGCCCATGTCTCTGCACCACGCTACCTCATGAATTTGCAGTCAACCTTGTTTGGAACTGGTTCTTCTGGCTTTCGTGGACTGCTGAAACTGGGCATTGTTACCATATGCTAGTGGTGATTTGTATATACAGACTAATTTGGACATGTCCCGAAACTCACCAAACAAAGCTTACCTCATCTTGAATCCCAGAAGAGGCACTCGAGGAGCACACCTTGGATTTTTGCATGTTGCAAAATTGGGATGGAGCTAGTAATTCAGATGAGCAGGAGAGTTTTAGTTGAGAGACACAAGGAAACCTGGTAGCGAGACAACAGAAAGCGAGGCAGCTACTAACAGAAATAGAGGCTCAAACTTCAGGTGATATTAAAAGATGCTTCTCTAAATTGGAAAAATTCTTGTGTAAAGACACTGATGTTACATACAATATTATTACATTAGAGGAGTACCTTAACAAATGACAAGCCCCACAGGGCCTCAAAAATAATATAATCCCATCGAGTGGTATTGAAGATTTCCTGTTTAAAGATGAATGGATTGCAGCAGCACATCTGTGTTCCAAAACCTTAACTAAACTATTAATTAAAGCACAAGGTTTAAAATTAGAAGAAGTTAACAAGGAACTTGCGGTGGCTAAGGCAGAGGTACTTTCGGAGAGAGAGAGCAGAGTACAATAATTGCAATACCACCATACAAAAAAATACATAAAAAAGTACAAGAAGGACACCATAACTAGAAAGCAAAGAAAGCTCAACAGAGATAATGAGAATTTCAACAAAGGCAACATTTTAAAGTGAGCCAAACCAAGACCACAAAGTAGGGGATGAAGCAGAAACAGGGTACGTTTCTCACCCAGAAACAAAGAGAAACATACATCAGACCACAGTTCTAAGCGAGATTCACAGAATACAAATTCAACACAAACTGAGAAGGAAACAACTGAGGAAGTTATCAGCGCTTTTTAGAAAAAAATAACAGATTTCAGAAAGCAAAGTACCAAAGAGAAGATCAAGAAGAGGAAGCAGGGGAGGCCTCCAAAATCAAGACCACCCATTGAGATCGGGGAAAACAACCGCCATGAGTGATTAACATTTTGATTTTGAACTTAACTAATATCAAGATCTCATTACTAAGTAAGGGACCCTCATTCATCCCTACACCGAGGATCAATAAATTTCAAATTACTTTGGATGTTAGAAAATTCTTCAGGAAGAGACGTACTGTATGAGATAACACAATAGGCTACATGGAGGAAAATATATCACAAACAGCTGGAGATGCAAATGAAGATTTGGACTTCTTGATCAATGTAATTGAGAATGCAGGGAGGGTAACACCTGAATCATATAATGCTGACCTTGATTCATTAACAGAGACCTTGTTACAAACACTATTAGAGGGAGACCATTAGAATTTTGGCACTCAAGGAGATGCACATTCTATCAGCTCAGAAGCACCATATGAATTTTTATGGATTTAAAATGGGAGAGAAAACGACGTTTTAAAGGCAAATTCACATTCAACCCTGTAACTACCAATTCCAATGTTATCGCTTATGAGATAACTATAATGCAACAGATACAAACACTTATTATACAATGGGGTAAATTAAATTGCCCAATCCCTGCAATCTGATTGGTTGGCTGGCACCTTTTCACCATGATAAATCCTCCAGTGTACCCACTGGAAAAGGTGCCAGCCTCCAGTCAGCTGCAGCAGAACCCACCTTTGAAATCACTCCAACCATGTGAAAGTCAGCATTCTCAAAGCCACTGCCAGTCATCGCATGAAACTCTGACCCACAACACAAGAGTGCTAAACTGCATTCTTCTATCTCCCACTCTCTAATGCGTAACAAAGTAATACTCAACACACAGATGCCGTGTTGCACATAAAATCACTGTACCCTCCCATTCGACACTCACCTAACAGCATTCATAGCTCTCTCAGTATCTTCACCCTCCAGTCCCATGACTGCCGAAGATAGGGACCAGTAATGCTGTCACAGAATCCACACTTCCAATGTCTGGCCATTCCTATTCTGCACTGTGTGACCTCAACACGCTTTGCTACTTCCACAGCCGAGACACATAGCTCACAAAAAAAGACACCATAAACTTTTTCCCTGTGATTACCGTGGCCCAGAACAAGTAAAGCGCCAAGAACAATTTAAATAAACTGCACTACCAAAACATGATCCCATGCATGTGCACAATGCATCAACTAAGGAAGTAATCCTCCATAGTTGCAACAGCAGTACAACGGCATCCCGCCAACTAGAACTATTTTTTCCTACGCAGCACTAAAATACATAAAAATAATATAAACCCCACCCAAAATGTTTTTTTTTTTTAGCACAAAAAATGCATAATACCATTGTATAATAGCAATATACCCTCAGAGTGGGTATGGTGAAATTACCACTTCTGGTGTGGTTAAGTCACTCACCTGCACCGTGACGAACCCCACCAGGCGTGTACATCCACTCATATACCGACTCCCGTTGTGTTATATTGCTTAATTAACCAAATGTGGACCCCAAAACCTTCAACTTGTCCTGGTCTGACTTAATTAATTGATCAACAACAAAGAACTGGTAATAAAACCCACCGACAAAGGTGGAAACATTGTTGTGATGGTTAAAGATCAGTATGTTAAATGGTAATGAATTTATTAAGAAAGGAAAATATTACTAGGTATTACAGATAAATCCCACTTCAAGTTTTAGCAAAGAATTGTATATGGTTCTTATGAGGGCAGTTTTAGAGGGGAATATCTCAGAAGATGAGTTTAGGTTTATTTGGAACAAGCACCTAGTCGTTCCTGGGTTTTATGCATTGCCCATGATACACTAAAATATTGATGATCCCCTGGCCGACCCACTGTATCAGGGAATGGGTCTGTCTTTAAGAACTTAGGTCAATTAACGGATTTCTTCCTATAGCAATATGTGTAAAATTTACCAGTATATTTAAAAGATACGGCAGCTATACTAAGGAAACTTAAAGGTTTTATTTGGCAAGATGACATGACATGGATAGGTATCGATGTAGAATCCTTGTACATGTCGATACCACATGACACAGGGTTTACTGCCTGTAAGTTTTTCTTAGAAAATTACCCAAATTTCGATAGCATTCCCATAGAATTTATACTTGAGGGACTAGAATTTGTCCTTAAACATAATGCTTTCAGATTTGGAAATTAATACTTTTTACAACTATGTGGTACTGCTGTGGGGACTAGCATGGCCCCGAGCTATGCTAATTTATTTATGGACTGGTGGGAGATACTATCTGTCAATAATCCAGAGAAAAACCCATACTTCAAGAATATTAGGAAATGGCACAGGCACATACACTACATGATTGTCTGTGTATCTGGCAAGGGGAAAGACAATTAATGCCAGAATTTTTTAAATGGCTCAATATCAATGATTTGAATTTGAAATTCACTTTCATTTGCAGCAGGAAAAAACTAACATTTTTATGTTCACTTGCGCGCATGCACAAGGAACGTTTTGGGAGAGTAGCACACTTTGGAGGTGTGGCTCTTTCAATCCACTGCTCCATTGAGCAGGCATGGCGGTCCTGCACCAATGGGTGCGGGAACTGTGTGACAGCGGTAGTCTTAAGCTTCAAAGAAACTGCAGCTGTCGCACTGAAACACCGATCGCGCCACCCCGGCGTCATGCCACCACCCGTGTCACGCTGCCCCCTCAAAGCTTTGGTGCCATGCTGGGAGCCCATCTAGCGTGGCAAACATCCGCGTTGTTTGTCGACGGGGAACCAATCCTCCTGGATCTCTTGGCCCACCCTCAGTTATCTCTGCCACGCTGGGAGCCCACCCAGCATGGCAAACGTCCCACGTAGTCTTTTTTTTCCACCTGTAAAGCAAAACGGTCCCACGGCGCTTCTCCCAGTCCCCTCCCACAACCCGCACCCACCACTGTGCACCCAGCCTCCCACACCCTCCTCACCCATACTTACCTCCGGAGCTCAGCGACAATCTTGATGGACGGGAACACGTCTGCACTCTTGAAAGCCGACCGTGAACTGAGGAAATGCCGGTAAGCTGTATAATGGGCTAGATAAGGGGTTTTCAACTTATTGCATATCTCAGGCATTTTTGGAATTGCACCAGATTTTCAACATGGGGTTTTTGGGACCCTTCTCATGAATGATGTCACTGTCATGGCGTTATTCGGGCCGAAGGTGATTTCGCAGTCACTGCGCAGTCACTGCGTGAAATCACCCTTTGGGCCTGAATAACACCATGACAGTGACATCTATTCATGAGAAGGGGTCCCAAAAACCCCATGTTGAAAATTTGGTGCAAAAATTCCAATAAATGACTGTTTTACGAGCGTGTGTTGCGCAGTTCCTACGCAGGCTTGTAAGTTCGCGAATTTTCAATATTTTGCCACACCTTCTTATGAGTAGTACAGCTGTCATTTTTCACATCTCACCCAGCATGTTTCCGCCCATGTAGCGCACAATGGCGCAGTCGGTGTGCGAACTCAATGTATGGGACACAGTAAGAAAATCACAGTGACACTGTTCATTAGCAGAGGTTTTAAAATGGCAATGTTGAAAATTTTGTGAAATAATTCTAAAATGACTGTTTTTGAGCGTCGTTGCACAGTTCCCACGCGACGCTGTAGGTTTGCAAATTTTCAATATTTCCACTCCAGATTTTCAACATTGGCATTTTACCACACCTCCTCATGAGCAGTACAGCTGTCATTTTTCATCCTGCCCAAAGCGTGTTTCAGCCCATATGGCGGCACAATGCGGCAGTCGGTGTCTTGAAATCAATGTATGGGACACATTAAGAAAATCACAGTGACACTGATCATGAGCAGAGGTCTTGAAATGGCTGTGTTGAAAATTTGGTGAAAAAATTCCTAAAAATGACTGTTTTACAAGAGGTGTGTTAGCAGTTCCTACGCATTATTGTACGTTTGTGAATTTTCAATATTTTCACTCCAGATTTTCAACATTGCCATTTTACCACACCTCCTTATGAGCAGTGCAGCTGTCATTTTTCACATCTTGCCCAAAACGTGTTTCCGCCCATGTAGCGCACAATGGCACAGTTGCTGTGTGAACTCAGTGTATGGGACACATTAAGAAAATCACAGTGTCACTGTTCATGAGCAGAGATCTTAAAATGGCTATGTTGAAAATGTGGTGAACAAATTCCTAAAAATAACTGTTTTACGAGCATGCATTGTGCAGTTCCTACGCACGCTCGTAAGTTTGCGAATTTTCAATATTTTCACTCCAGATTTTCAACATTGCCATTTTACCACACCTCCTTATGAGCGGTACAGCTGTCATTTTTCACACCTGCCCAAAACATGTTTCCACCCATGTAGTGCACAGTGGCACAGTCAGTGTGCAAAATCAATGTATGGGACACAGTAAGACAATCACAGTTACACTGTTCATTAGCAGTGGGTTTAAAATGCCAATGTTGAAAATTTGGCGAAAAAATTCCTAACAATGACTGTTTTTCGAGCGTGCATTGCACAGTTCCACGTACGCTCGTAGGTTTGCGAATTTTCAATATTTCCACTCCAGATTTTCAACATTGCCATTTTACCACACTTCCTTATGAGCAGTACAGCTGTCATTTTTCACATCCTGCCCAAAACGTGTTTCCTCCTATTTAGTGCACAATGGGGGTAACAAAAAGGTCATGCTGAAAATTTATTGTGCAAATACCAGCAATCGCACAGGGCATTACGGTACAGCACCATACATGCCAAACACCACTGCAAATACCTGCAAGCGAACGTTCGCCATTGACAAATGCTTGTTAGGTTTTGAATTGCACAGTGAACCAGGTGTCATAGAAAGGAAACTGCTACCAATTCAGTACTACATGCAGACAGCCCCCCCCCAAAAAAAAAAGCTCAAGGATTTGATCCCATATAGTCAGCTATTAAGGCTAAGAAAGACTTGTACTAAAGAGAAATACTGCATGGAACAGGCAACAGAACTAGAAAAGAGATTCATTGAAAGGGAATATGATAGCACTCTCCTAAGTAATACCAAGGAAAAAGTACTGAAATTAGACAGTTTGCTGCATTCTAAAAATGTAAGTTAGCAACACTGTTGTGCCTGTCTCCTTTATTACACAGTACAATGGGATTTCTGGCAAATGGTAACATAATACACAGAAGCTGGTACATTCTTACTAGTTACAGGACAGTTAGTAAAGCAGTGGGAAACATCTAGGGTAGCATTCAGTAGAGCAACAAATGTAAAAGACAAACTGGTGCATAGCAGTTTGAAGAAACAAGCCAACATGGAAAGCTCACAAAACTGGTTACCTTAAAGACCAAATGTTTTTAAATGCCACTACTGCATCATATGCAAGTTTTCCCAACCGCATAAACAGTTCACACAACCCATGGAACCACATACTGTTGTAAATATTAGGGAGTGTATTACGTGATACACCATTTGTGGAGTGTGCCTTTGGTGTTCCTGTAATTTATTATTCATAGGGTGTACCACTCAACCTATGAAGAAAAGAATACAGGAACATGTGAAATCAATTGAAAATGGTAGGGAAGATACCCCTGTGGGAGCCCATTTCTCACAATACCACAATTTAGAGTCCAGACATATGAAATTCATGGGTACTGAGCATGTGGCACCAATGGAAAAGAAAGGAGAAAGAGCAAATCAACTCCTACAAAGGGAATCATTTTGGATATTCATACTTAACAGTGTGTAACATCAGGGACTTAATGATCAATGGGATATACAACCCTATTTAAAACATTGAAATATAATTATTATTCCATTTTTTTGTCACCTCAGTCAAAATAGATGACAACTTAATACTTTAATAGAAAAATTAATAGTATAGGAAGTTACTCTAGTTTGGGCATTTACCACCCTCTGGGATTAAAGCATGCCTTCTTATGGTTACCCTTAAAATACTGATGTTATTAAAACACTGTTGTCATTTGATTATAATGTGATCTAACCTTTTTGGCATGGTTTTGTACCAGGAATCGACAGACTACCTTGCAGTATTTCATATATGATTGGGTTCTGATTTTTGTCTTGTTTTATTATACCTTATAAATATTACAATAATGACTTTCTATAGCATTATACAGTTGATGATAACTTGTTCTCTTCTCCTTCTTTGCAGGATGCTTCTGTTTGTTCTACTATCCTACTTACTTTGAAGATGATGATTTGTATATGAATTGTACAGGATTGATGCCTTGGATACTGTAACAATCCATCATCAAGTTCCCTCCACACTAAACAGAGATGGCTATTCATACAAACTGTGCCTTGAATTGCTGCAACAGCCTCCATCTGTCTCTACATGTGTTTCCTTGTTTAGAGAGTATGAGCATATTATTTCTTGTCTTATATGCATTTAGATCTATAAACTTAAGAAATATTAGAGATATAAGATTTCTTTATTGAAATTAATGGTTATAGAGACATGAATTTATATGACTCTGTGTACATAGCTCATTTTATAAAATTAATTACTTATCTATGTATTTATGCAAATCACTTTATGTTTATTCATGAGTACTGTACTGAGTATAAAGAGAGCGCATGTCTCCAGACTAATCACGCCTCCAGACAAAGGGTTTTCATACCCAAACTGCTGGGGCAAGTAGTGGGCGTGTGTCAGTCCATCTACAATATTCCATTTCTTTTGCAATAAAGCACTTGATATGTTGAGGGATATTGTGTTGTGTTTCATTTAAGTGCAAGATACCCTGGACTCCCTGCAAGGAGTATACCTCAAGCAGCTAGTGCTTGAGCCAACCTGGGAGGGAGCAACTTTAGACCTGTTACTAACCACTGGAGACAGAATAACAGATGGCAGGGTGAGTGAACACCTGGGTTCCAGTGACCATCACACAGTGTGGTTCAATATGAGTACTGCAACAGGGTCAAGCCACACAAAAGTGAGGGTTCTGGATTTCAGGAGAGCAGACTTCTCTAAGATGGGGGTATGTCTAAGGAAAGCCCTAGCACAGTGGGTGGAATGGGGGCATTCGAGGAACAGTGGGTCCATCTAAAAGGAGCCATAGTGTAAGTGACAAACTATTGCATTCGGCTAATAAATAATGGCAAGAGAAAAAGAAAACCACTATGGTTCTCAAAGAAAGTGGCGGGGGAAGTAAGGACAAAAAAGTTGGCCTTCAGGAAATATAAGGAAACACAGAAGAAAGAGGACAGGGCAGTGTACCTGGAGAAGCAAAGGGAGGCTTGAAAAGCAGTCAGGAGTGCAATGGCGCAGACAGAGGAAAAAACAGCAAAAGAGGTGAAAAAAGGGGTCAAGACTTTCTATAGGTATGTTAGTGAGAGGAGAAATATGGGGGGGTTATAAGCATAAAAGGGGAAGAAGGAGAGGGTGTGGAAGGAGACCAGGAAAAAGCATCAATCCTAAACAAATATTTCTGTTCAGTATTCACTGAAGAAGAGAAAGGAGAGGGACCACAGCTTAGAAACAGGATTGGAAGGGAGGCAGAGACCAGTCCGTTTACAGAGGAGAGAGTCCTCAAGGAACTCACAAAACCAAAGGTGGACATGGCAATTGGACCAGACAGGCTACATCCTAGAATATTAAAGGAGTATAGGGAGGTGCTGACAGTACCACTGGCAGCCCTGTTCAATAAATCACTGGAAAATGGAGTGGTTCCAGAGGACTGGAGAAGGGCAGATGTAGTCCCTCTCCATAAAAGTGAGAGCAAGGAGGAGGCTGGAAACTATAGACCTGTCAGCCTGACATCAGTGGTGGGGAAAATTATGGAATGACTGCTAAAAGAAAGGACAGTGGAGCACCTTGATTCCAGCAGAGCACAAGATCTGAGGCAGCATGGATTCACATCAGGAAAGTCATGTCAAACAACTCTGATAGATTGCTTTCACTGGGTGACCAGAGTAGTGGATCAAGGGGAGCGGTGGATGTGGCCTATCTGGATTTCAGCAAGGCATTCAACACCATTCCACAAAGGAGGCTGGTGAACAAACTGGGCAGCCTGGGACAGAGTCACAAAGTGATGAACTGGGTTAGGAATTGGTTGAGGGATATAACACAGAGGGTGGTGGTAAATGGAACTAAATCTAAGGAAGGGAGGGTGACCAGCGGGGTGCCACAGGGATCAGTTCTAGAGCCAGTCCTGTTTAATAGCTTCATTAGTGACATTGTTGAGGGGTGGGAGGGGAAGGTATGCCTCTTTGCAGATTACACTAAGATCTGCAACAGGGTAGACATTCCAGAAGGAGTGAAAAAAATGAGGAAGGACCTAGCTAAACTGGAGGAATGGTCCAGAGAGTGTCAGCTTAGATTTAATGCAAAGAAGTTCATAATCATGCACTTGGGACGCAGGAACCCAGGGGAGGAATACATGATGGGTGGGGTATTACTAACAGCCACCAAACAGGAAAGAGATCTGGGGTGATCATATCTGATAACCTAAAGGTGACCAGTGTGCCAAGGCTGTTGAGAGATCCAGTTGGATGCTGGGGTGCATAGGGAGCAGTATCTCCAGCAGAAGAAAAGGGTGATGCAACAGTACAAAACATTGGTGAGACCTCATTTGGAGTGCTGTGCCCAGTTCCAGAGGCTGCATCTCTGAAAGGACATAGACAGGGTAGAGGCAGTTAAAAAAAGGGCAACAAAAATGGTGCAGGGCCTGCACCAAAGGTCATACAAGGAGAGACTGGTGGCACTCAATATGTATACCCTGGAGGAAAAGAAAGAGAGGGGAGACATGATAGAGACCTTCAAATACTGTACCTAAAGGGAATAAATAAGGTACAGGAAGGTAGCATCTTTCAGAAAAGAAGATGGTCTAGAACAAGAGGGCATGATATGAGACTGGAAGGGGATAGACTAAGGGGCAACATGAGGAAGTACTTCTTCACAGAAAGGGTGGTGGAGGTATGGAACAACCTTCCAGCTGAGGTGTTGGGGGAAAAGTCACTGGGGGAATTCAAAACTGCATGGGATAGACTTAGGGAACCCTATTGACTCAAAAGGGAGGTACAGCCAGAGTTACAGTATGTTCTGTAGCTTTTTTGGTAGATAGACAAAATGAGCAGACTGGATGGGCCTTTCAGTCCATATCTGCCAGCAAATTCTATGTTTCTATTCTGCCACTTTAAAATTCCTTGGTGATACCATATGCAGAATACTGCAGCCAGTTCTGAGCACTTCAGTATGCTAAAGATATTAAATGACTGGAGGGCACTCAGAGACGAGCAACTAAAATGGTGGGAGGAATGAGGGGCACATCTTACAGAGAAAGATTTGAGAAACTGGACATATACAGCCTGGAGAAGAGGAGACTTTGAGGAGACATGTGCCTAGAGTATAAGGCTTTTAAGAAGCCAAATTTATGGGAATGCTTGGGACTCCAACTAAAGGAAAACATATATGAGGGTGGAAGGAACAGTAGACAAATTAAAGGATTACTGTACAAGACAAGTAAAAGGTAATGGTGGGCGAAGTGCATTAAATTCACTACCCATGGTATTTCGCCTATAACCCGAACTTCTGGTCATACTACAGGTAGCGAAATGAATAACTACGTAACCAGAAGTAACGCAAAGTTCTCACTTTTGTGGGTACTTTGCATTACTTCAAGATGCGTAAAAACATCTAATTTGTTCCCTGGTGTCTGGTGGCCTCCCACCCTGTCAGTGATACCCCCCCACCCGCTCCCCCAAACCCTGACTGCAGTGGTCCACGGCACATCCCTCCACTCACCTCCACGGCTGGCAGCTCCCTCCCCGCCGACTCAGCTCAATGAATGAATGCGTGCATTGAAGCACATGCTCATTCATTGACAAGTCGCAGTAATTTACTCAGTCCTGCAGGGTTGCACAGAAGGTAGGGGCTGCCCGGTTGCTGATGAGGGTGGCAGGATAGGGGAAAGGTGTTGGGACCTGCTATTCCCAATCCCAGCCCCCACGAGACACCGTGAGCAGCCCCTCCCTCCCCTCTGTACACCCCAGCAGGACTAAGTACATTATTGGGGACTTGTCAATGAATGTGCGACAAGCTAGACAAGCACCCACTCATTCATTGAGATGAGTAGGGTGGGCTCCAGCCGGAAGTGATGGAAGGATGTGCCAGTGGCCTGTTCCAGTTGGGATTGGGGGGGAGCAGGGTGGGGGGTACTACATGACAGCGTGGGGGTGGGGGCCACTAGACACCAGGGAAAAGAATACATTTTTTAAACGGCTCTGACTCAGGGTTTGGGGGGAGTAGGTAGGCGACTACCATACATACTACTACCTAACAGGGTGGGGGGCTACTAGACACCAGGAAAAGAATATATTTTTAAATCATCTGACTGGGGTTGGGGGGAGCGGATGGGTACTGCCTGACAGGGTGGGGGATGAGGGGTCACTAAACACCAGGAAGAGGAATGTATTTAAACTGGATCTGACTCAGGGCTGGGGTGGAGCAGGATGGGGGAACTACCTGACAGGGTGGGGGTAAAAGGGGACCACTAGACACCAGGGATAGATCAGGGGTGGTGTTGGGAGGATTCTCCATATGTGACTTTATCTTTGCTTTGGGGTCTTAAGTGTAATTTGCACTTAAAACCCCCAAAGCAAGGCAAAGTCACAAATGGCAAATTACGGGTTATTTGTAAAAATTATGTCAAGGTTATAATGGGCTAAATTGCCGATTTTGTAGTAAAGCTTTTGACAGCATCGCCTAGTAAAAGGGCAATGTGATTTACTGAAAGTGGTGGGTACATGCAATGGTCTACCAGATTCTGTAGTTTGTGTGAAATTATGACTAACTTTAAGTCGCAGAGGTGTCTTGAGTAAGTTATGGGCGAGTCAGACAGCTAGAGCCTTCAAAGGGACACTGTCAACTCTTTTTGCATTATACTATTTCTAGCTGAAATCTCACATTTTATGATTGCTTACCTTCTAAAAAATTCATTGGTGTTCCTGATTGTTTAATCTTCCTCCTTTCATTGTAGAACTGAAATACATACTAATGGTGTAATTATGCTCAACCTTGTTTTGTTTCAAATCCTTAATCTGCTTTTATTGCATACTTTCTGAACAATGGGAACACCCTCAAACAAAGCAGCCACTCATGATGCAATAGCAATCTTGCCTCCCACTGCATCTTGAGTGGCTAGATTGTGTTGGGCATGTTCTCAAGTCCAGGAAAGATGCAGTGGGAGCTGATTAAGAAATGTAAACAGCCGGCCTGCTGGCGCTGAGGCGCTGAGGTTTGAGGCGCTGGACGCCACACCTCGCGCTACACCGGCGACCTGGGTTCGGGAACGGACTTGGGTCAGTGGGGGTTGGCTGGGAGAGGGAGGATTGAGTGTCCCAACAGATGCTCTCCTCCCTCTGGGGTGGGATACCAGGGGTGCAATATGCACCCGAGGTCCTGAGAGAGCCGGTGGTAACATGAGCTCTCGAGGGGTTGGTGGCTCCATTTCACAGAGTCGGGAAGGGGAGATGTTGTTAGGCACTTGAGAGAGATGTGTGTCAGCACTCTGCCTCTCTGGACGTACGTCCTTGCGCCCGCGTTTCAGGGGGCTGGGAAAGGGGACCAAAGAAAACAGAAAATGGAAAAAACCGAGTCCTAGATGATGACCGCTCTGAAGTCACCCAGACCACCAATTTTGGACAGACCCTGCTGTGCAGGAGAGAAGGAGGAAGAGCTCAAGGGACCGATCCTGTCTGGGGCTGGAGGCATGAGCGTGCTCAAGGAGTGGACACTGAGGGTAGGAAGAAGGATAACAGAAAGTAAAAAAAAAAAAATGTAAACAAACACATTTGGTATGGTAACACCAGCATGATGACGGTCTGTTTTTTTTTTTACTTTAAAAAGAAAATGGATTAGAATCAGACTACCAGGTACTAGTACATCAGCACATTCTACAGAATGTAGGCAATCATCAAATGCGTATTTTAAACTAGTGGCACTTTTAGGCCAAGGTGGGTTGACAGTGTCCCTTTAAATACAGTAGCTTACCATTCTCAACAATGGATGCAGCCATTCACATTATTTCTGTCCAGAAATGTGTCTAAATTCTTTAATGCTATATAACCAAAGAATCAGGTAGAGAACTCCATGGTCCCACTACCTCTCTATAAACCACACATCTCTTTTGGTTGTTTTATTCAATGTTCCCTTTAGTAGCTTTCTGTTCTTTCTGCCATTAAAGTACTTTTTTTTGTAATCCTAAGCATTTCAAGGGGTCTGGATTTTGAAATGTTTTGAACACTAAGCACATATCCCCATGCAGTCTTCTTCTCTCTAAACACCACGTTAAGCTATCTCAGTCTACATTCATATGGCTTTTTTCTCACACCCCACCCCCCCAACCACCACCACCACCTTCCTTGTCGAATGTCTCTGGATGCCTTCAAACATTTTTATATCTCTTATGACCTACTGTGCCCAGAACTGACTGCAGTATTCTGTGTGTGTGACCTCATCAGTGAATTATAAAGTGGCATGACCACTGCTCTATTTCTGCTACTAATGTTCCTCACAATATATCCCAACACCTTGTAGCCTTTCTTTGGTCACATGTCTGCAATGGGTTCCATATTTTAGATAATTGATAACAAAAATTCCCAGATCTCTTTCCTCCACTGTAACTCTTAATTCCTTTCCATAAAGATTACATGAACCATGCTGGTTGTTGGTGCCCAAATGCATAACTGTGCGCCTATTAATGTTAAAGCTAAGTTTTTTTTTCATCATTAAAACACCCTTTTGGCTGTCCACTATAACACCTACTTTGGTGTCATCAGCAAATCTACCTATCCAAGCCCCTCCCACGCATTTCTTTGATGAAATGCAAAGGTTAAACAGGACAGGAACCAGTGTTGGATAAGTTACTTTTTCTATTACTTTCTATTACTTTTGAAAACTTGTTCCAGAAAGCTATGTGCAGTCACTAGCGAGGATGGGAAGTACTGGAAAAAGCAATACACCTTACAGTTACAATTACTTATGGCTTTTTGTACAAAAGTAATATGTAACTAACTGATTGCATTTATTTGAAAGTAACTAGTAACTAACCTATTACTTTCAAATAAATGTCATCTGTTATAGTTTTCATTATTTTTGTATTGTTTTGTATAAAAGAAATAAGTAACTGTATAGTAACTGTCAGGCATATTACTTTTTCTAGTACTTCCCCATCCTTGCTAGTGACTGCACAGAGCTTCCTGGATCAAGTTTCTAAAAGAAATTGAAAGTAATAGAAAAAGTAACTTACCCAACACTGGTGGCACCCCACAAGTAACTACACTGCACCCTGATGAAAACCCATTAATGGTTACCCTTTAAATTCCTCCTGTCAACCAAGATCTTATCCATTTCACTAAATTGCTGTTTATACCCTTTTTAACTATTTCCTCTACTAGCTCCCTGTAGTGTACCATGTTAAATGCTTTGCTATAGTCTAAAGAGACCAGATCCACAGGTATCCCTCGGTCTAGTGCCCTACTCACAGGTTTGAAAAATTCTATCAAGTTGGTTTGACGAGAGCTTCCCGATTTAAAACCATGTTGTGTATTGTCCCAATATTATTTTGATTCATAAACTGTTCAAGTTCTTTCTTCACAATCTTCTCAAGTATTTAGGTTAACTGGTCTGTAGTTCGATTGCTTTTTGACCCTTTTTATGTTTGCTTGCACACATGCAAGAAACATTATGTGGCAGCTTAGGAGAGAAGCTGGTTGTGGAGGCGCGGCACTATGCGAGCCAATGGAGGCATTGTATTTGGTGGTTGGCACTGGTGGACCAATGGAGGCACAGTATGCTGATGACACTGGCTTCTAAAAGTGCCTCCAACTTGTAAGGTTCTCTCCGCAGAAATCAGGGGCAGCCTCGTCATTGCAGCATCAGACATTCCGCTGCAATGAGGGAGCGACCCGTCATTGCAGGGCGGTATCTTGCCTAGTGTAATATTGTTTATGAACACAGCGGCAAGCCATTGCCATGTTTACAAACAATATTACCAGTCCCCAGTGCCGAGGGGTGCCCAATACCTCAGCATCATGTGCCTCAAAAACATTCTTTGTTTGCCGACAGGGGCCTCAATCACCATCGGCTTCAGTCCCCGCCTTCCTAGTTTAGTTTGCCAATGGGGGAGCCCACTCCCCATCGGCATTATGTTCCCCAAAAAATATCCTCTATTTGCCGACGGGGGCCCCAATCCCCGTCGGCTTCAGTCCCCACCTTCCCAGTTTAGTTGCCAACGGGGGACCCCACTCCCTGTCGGCATTATGTTCCCCACCCAAAAACACTTTGTTTTGTTCTGAGGGGGTGTCCAATCCCCCTCGGTTGTTGCCCCCCTGGTATGAGCTGATGAGGGTGCTCAACCCCAGTCAGCTACTGCCCCCCAAAGAAAAACACTAGGGTGGCATGCTGGGAGCCCACCCCAGCATGCCAAATGTCCCTGTTAAAAAAAAAAAGTCCAGCAGTTTTTTTTGTTTGTTTTTTAACCTGTAAAACAGAAAATGGTCTCGTCAAGTCCAGTGGGCCCCAACCCCACCTCCCCACACCCCCACCCCATAATTACCTCTGAAGCCCAGCAAGGCGATCTTCGGTGGACCGAAAAACAGCACTCTTCGAAACCGATCACGAACTGAAGAAATTAGATAAGCTGTATAATGGCATAAATAGGGTTTTCAACTTTGGTGCATATCTCAGGCATGTTGGAGACTTTGGCACCAAATTTTCAACAGGGTTATTGAACCCTCCTCATGAATTCAGCCACTGTCATGGTGTTATGCAGTCCCAAAAGGTGATTTTGCGGTCACTGCACAGGATCATCTTTCAGAACCGATTAATGAAACGACAGTGCCAGTGTTCATGTGGGGCTCAAAAAAGTCTATGTTGCAAATTTGGTGAAAAAATCCGAAAATGACTGTTTTACGAGTGCATTGCAGAGTTTCTATGCACGCTCGTAACTTCACGCATTTGCAATATTTTCACCCAGATTTTCAACATTGCCATTTTTATGCACCTTCTTATGAACAATATAGCTGTCATTTTTCACATACTGGGTGAAATGTGTTTTTGCACTTCCAGCGCAGAATAGTGCACTCGCTGTGGGAAATCCGTGTTCGGGACACATTAAAAAAATTACAGTGACACTTTTTCATGAGCAGAGGCCCTGAAATGCCTATGTTGAAAGTTTTGTGATGAAAGTCCATAAAATGAATGTGTTACGAGCGTACGTTGCGCAGTTTCCACGCACGCTCATAACTTCCTGAATTTGCAATATTTTCACGCCTGATTTTCAACATTGCCATTTTTCCACACCTCCTTATGAACAGTACAGCAGTCATTTTTCACATCTTGGCTGAAATTGTTTTCGAACTTCTGGCACAGAATAGCGCAGTCGCTGTGGGTATTCAGTGTTCGGGACACATTAAGAAAATCACAGTGACACTGTTCATGAGCAGAGGTCATAAAATGCCTATGTTGAAAGTTTTGTGATGTGGCTTAATGCGCTTGTAACATGGTTATTGTGGAGCTTTGTTTACTTTATATGTGTTTGTTATGCTGTGACATAAAGAATGGAGAGGCATGTTGCAGTGTTCCAATAAGTGTACTGCACTTTTGGGCATCTGTGATAGTTACAGACACATGTAGTAATATCGTTATGTGGTGAAAACAAGTTTAGATACATTGAAACAGATACATTTGTTAAGCATGTTTCTTGACTTTGTGAAAAGATATATGGCTATTTCTTCCATAGCCAGTCTTGGAGGTCTATGCTTTCAGAATGTATTGCTTCCGCTACCTGTAGCTCCAAGTTATTTGCATAATGTGTCTCCTTTGTTTTGTCTTGGCCGCTTTTGTTGTGGCTGTGGCACTTGTACTGGGGTTCTGTGTTGTGGAACTTCTTGTTTCCTGGTTGACTGGATGCCGTCCGCAGCACTAGCACTTTCCGGTCTGGGTGAGTTTACATTCTGTGTGCCTGCTCTTGCTTCTGTCAGGTGCCGTTTTGTGCTGCAGTGCTTTTTTTTGTACGTGGATGTTTTTGATACTGCACTTTGGAGACGGCATTATTGCTAACTTAATGCCATCTCCAAAGTTGGTCATCTGATGACTTTTGTCCAATCATTTCTCTTGATTTCACTTCTAGTAGTTTTGCCATGTTACAATGTCACTTTGACCTCATTTGCACTGTAGCCCCACTCACTGGATTACTTGTCTCTCTACCACAAACTGTTTTCTATTTAGTGCAGTGACTACCAAGCCACGGTTATCCTCAGCCTGTGTAGTTAATGCTATGAGGAGTTCAAAACTGTTAGATAATGACAGGGCACCTTAACTCCTCAGTCTCTTGTTATTTCTGCATGTTTCTCTGTCCTTTCTTCCTTCTGTATCCATTTCATTACTTTTTTCCTCTTCCTTTTAGTGCTTAACAGTAACAAATGCACTACTGCACTCAGTTGAAACTAGTTCCTTATTGTGAGCTTCTGATTCCTGCAGGAATTTTTTTTGCAACAGTTATAAAATCCTCCATTTCTTTAATTTTAACATTGTACTCCAGGCTTTTTCTTAGTACCTACCTCTGCTTACAGTGTTGTAATATACTTTACATTTGACACAAGCAGAATCCAAAGTTCCCTGTGTGGTTTCCTACATATTTAAACAATAAGGCACAATGGGGGTTGGGAGGCGTTATAGTGGGATAATGGCCCACCTCAGGTGGGTTGAAACACCAAGTGAAGCTGAGTGCTTCCCCACCACTCAAGAAGGGCCATTATTCCACCATAACATCCCCGGGTGTCTTATTGTCATTATGAAATGGGTCTTATTTGGTCAATGTATTTATTTTTTAAATAGGTTTGTTATTATTATTATCTAAATAAAATACCATTTTAATTTAGATTTTAAATAAAAAGATTGTCCACTTTAGACAAGGTGTAAATGTGAGCCTGCCAATAGGTGGCACTAATGCTGCACATTAACAGTAATTTAGGAAAGGCAGGCAGTGGCTTCAGACGCTACCGAAGTACAGGGGCAGTGAGAGAGAGAAGGCTGGCAGCCGGATGCCATCTGCATTGTAATATTGGGCTGACTAGGCCGCCTTGACCACTTTTTAGAGCTGCATATGACACTGGGGAGCAACAGGTCCTTCTGTAGCTGGGAATTGAGCCAGCATGTTTTTCCCTTCCATTCAATAACAAAAGTTCCATTCAACAACAAAAGTTTTTTTTTTTTTTTTGTGGTCTGTCTCGATCACAGTCTGTGAGATGGAGCCGATCAAGACAGAGATGCATACCTTGCGGTCCGTGAGGTGTGATTTATAAGAAAAAAAACAGAATGCTGTATGCCAGTGACAGAGGTAGGAGAATGTCTAAAAGTGGGAGACCAGAGCTGTGTCTCTGCTGTGGCAGGCAAAGTAAGAGATTATGTGACATAAGCAGAGTACCTCTTTGTTGTGGGTGTGAGGCTTTTTTTTCTTCAAAAGGCTTGATCCTCTCTGTTTCTTGTGGTGGGCATGGTGTGATGGTCAGTTGAGGTGGAGCACTGTCAAGGTGATCGATGAGCCTGGTGGGGAGTACTTTCAACTTGGCTGTTGTGCTGGGATAACGCCAGTTGAAAGTAGCCTTCGACCAATCAGAAGGCGGGATTGTTACAACCCATTTCATATAGGACAATATGAACTTTATCAGCCCTTCTCTTTCTTGAGACATGCTGTCTGCTATTAGCTTAAACTGTAGAGGAAGTCTTGCTTATACGTATCTCAAAGTGTCTTGCCCTGACTTCCGGCTTCTCAGGCTGACACAGGCAGACACAAGCCTTTTGCCTGTGTCTGCATCTTCTCTGTGCTCACTAATCATGATCAGTCGAACAGGCATGGTTTTTAAAATGTCTAGCTGACCTCTGCTCTCAGTACCATAGCACCACTTAGTGTGATCTTGCACTTGAAAATTAAAATAAAATTTGCGCCGACCCAGTGGCACTGAGGGTTGAGGCGCTGGATGCCACACCTCGCACCACACCGGTGACCCAGGTTCGGGAACAGACTCAGGTTACCAGGGGTTGGCAGAGGGAAGGAGGACTGAGCATCCCAATGGATACTGTCTTCCTTTGGGGTGGGTTACCAGGGGTGCCTTATGCACCTGACATCCCTAAGTGCTGGTGGGAGCACTGGCTTTCAGGGCTCTGTCGGTTCCCTTGGGATGGAGGCGGGAGGGAGGATGCTGTGGCGCTTGGTGGTGATGCGCCAGCACTTTGTCTACTCATGCCGGTGTCCTCAGGGAGGAAGAGTCCACAGAAAACAGAAAACACCCTTGTCAGTCCTAGGTGACAACCACTTTCTACCCGCCTCCAATCTATGGGCAGACCTCGAGTGCAGGCGCCTCCTCCTCAGAGGTTGAGGAAAGGTAAGGGCAGACCTTCCTCACCCCACCCAGAGGGTTAACTGGGAATCTAGAAATATATACAGGGAGCAGCCTGGCACTCTAGGGGCATACTCTAAGATGATGGCTCGGGGGATTGAGCGGTCTGAAAGAGTGGACAGACAAGGGCAGTCTGGAGGGATAAATAGAAAGTTAAAAAAAATTAAAACTATATCCTGTTTTGGCAGCTATGCTGCTCTAGGTTCTCAATTAAAAAGGGCACCAGTTACCTTCCTTAACTATTTCACGCATCTGGCAGCCCACTCCATTTATGTAGTCCTGATCTCATGATTACAGGGCTACAGTACCCAGAAGGCTCTGCTCCCACTCACTGGGCTCTCAAATAATGAGAGTGAAATAGGTAGTCTAGATAGAATAGAGTAGAGCTTATTTTTTTTTTCATTTTCTTGTATTTCTTTAGAACAGGGTATAGATGGTAGTTAGAGGTTAATGGAGATTTGCAAGTTCACACAGTCATTTTCAGTTATACAGCAGGGCAACACAGCCTCTGCCTGTGTCTGCCTCCACTCTTTGCTCACACATGGACAAATTATTGGAAGGGAACAACACAAGAGGATACACCCACTGGTAACAGAAGCAAGCAGTAGACAGGCTCTTGCAACTGGCTTGCTTGTATCTGATCAAGCTTGTATCAAGCAGACTAACTTGATAGATGGTAAGGCCTGTTTCTGCTGGCAGATTCATGTGTTTGTATCTATGAAACCTATGAAGGTAGGCAAACCCTCTCAAAAAGGTGTCTAAGCAGGCAGGGTCTGCTTGTCTTCATGGGAGTAAGGGACTTGAAAAATCTCCTCATTATGATGTTTATATCCCTTTGTATGTTGGAAATACAACCATGCCTATCTTTCAAGGCCACAATGTGGCAGTCTACCTGCTGTTTCCTAAGATGGTACACTAGCAGCCTTGAGGATTTTTCCTATCCTCCCAGAATTTATGCCTCACCTGAAAACAGCCAGTTGTGCAGCCCTTGAGAGAAGTGCTTTAGCTGAGTTTTACCCAGCCATTTTGGCTAATACCATAGAACTTTTTGGTTTTAGGGTGTCTCACCCTAATGGTCATTTCTTCTTCTACCAGCTTGGCTCTGAGAGTCTTAGCCTGGGTTTCCCTTTCTCTCTGCCATCTCACTGCGTATTGCATAATGAGTCCTTGCAGGGTTGCCTTATAGACCTCCCACACAAACAGAGAAACATAGAATCTTTTAGCAGATAAGTACTGCTTCGCCCACCTAGTATGCCAAGTTTGTCCCTTTCTATACTGTCACTGTAGATCCTGCCTGATCTCTGGCTACTCTACCCCACCCCATTTTCTATTAAGATTCATTTATACCTATCCCATACAGGCTTAAAACCCACCATTGTTTCAAATCCACCACCTCTGCTGGCAGACTGTTCCAGAAGTCCGTCTCCCTTTCTATGAAGTATTTCCTCACATCCATCTTAACCCCCCCACCCCCACACACATATCCGCACACACATACACACACACACACACACACACATAAGCTTCATGGCATGCCCCTGGGTTCTGGTGCTCCTCCTCTGAAAGCAACTCGCCTCCTTTGTTTACCCCCGTGAGGTACTTAGAGATCTCAATCATGCCCACTCTCTCTCTCTCTCCTGTTTTTCAGCAAGTACATGTTCAGCTCCTACATCCTCTCCTCATATGGTTTCTCGTGCAACGCCCTCACCATTTTGGTAGCCCTCCTCTGGATTGCTTCCACCCTGCCAAAGTCCTTGCAAAGGTGTGACCTCCAGAACTGGACAGAGTACTCAAGGTTGGGTCTCACAAGTGAACAATACAGTGGCAGTGGATCTACTACAGGATACTGACAGTCACTCTCCCAATGTACAATAGTCTGACACCATTTGCCCGACAACAGAAATTTGCCCACGGCAGAGGTAATTTTATGTTTTGGGGGGTGTTTGCTCCCCACACTCCCTCATACTTAAATTTAATCACCTCCACCACAAGTAAATTTCTACTGTCAGGCAAGTGATTTTTGGGCAAACAGTGTTGGGCTATTGTACCTTGGGCAAGTGACTGTTGGTATTTCATTGGATTCTCAGTGCCAGCAGCGCCTCTCTTTTCCTGCTAGAAATCTCCCTCCCTATGCACCTCAGCATCCAGCTAGCCTTGCCTATTGTCTTGTCACACTGCCCTGCCACCTTGAGATCAGAGAGAAGTTAGACAAAACTGGCACCACTCAGACTGCTGTTGCAGATGGCTTCCTTATTCACACATAAAACATGAAGTCCTCCACAGACTCAAAACAGCAGATGACAACAAGATTCCCTACCAGTTTTGCATAGTATGCATCATCAGGAGGATGTCCAGGTCATTCAAAAGTCCACACTTAAAAAATAGTGATCTTAAAGGTACAGTACCACATTTTCGCATTACATGGAGTGAGTGAACTAATTCTCAATAAATACATGTTTAATAAATATTTAAAGTACAGAGATACAGGGATGCCCTACTGCCAAGTAATACATAACCCTTAGCTAGAAAAATATACTAAAAAGGATAACTATCACCATAAATAAAGTGTGAATAATTACATATAACTTTAAAATTAAGACACAGCTGATTTAAATTCTCCATGGACATTCCATATTCACTATCTTGGTACTCCTCAAAATTGTCAGTGCTTTGATAATATAAATTCTATCATTTCGGCCCAGTTGTTGTAAGGCTTCCAAGGTAAAAATCCAAAAGGACTCCCCTGTATCAGTTTGAGATCCAAGTCCTGTAATAACTGTGAACCTATTTTTTTTCCTCTTTTTGTGTAAATGTATTGTACACTGACCTTGTATTCTACCCAGCTCCATCATGAAAATGAGCTTTGCTCAATGGTGCTCACCTGGCTGAATAAAGATTTTGATTGATTGATTGACGTTCTCCCCGGCCCCCGTGGTCCCAGATTCACTTTCTCTATTCTGCAGAATTTAAAAGTGTGTGTAGTCCCTGAGTTCTTAGTTAGTCTACAGTGGTTGGATAGTGCATTTTACTGTCCTCCCTGCTATGCTACGAATTGTTCACCAGTTCTCAACTTAAATGATCTGGTGGTCTTCCCAACAGAAAATGCACCACATTCACCAACTGCAAGATACACTAGGTTGGTAGTAACACAACTGAAAATGTTCTAGACTCATAAACCTTCTCTGCATTAACAGATGTAAATGTTCTGCACTTTATTTATGTGTTTGAGTTTTGGTAACCAGGTGGGCCCACTGAGACAAGATCCCTTTTTCAGGGGTGACCGGTGGGGAGAGAGGTAGCAAGTGAGACAAAAAGAAGTGTACACAGGCACTTTACAAGAACAAGTAAAAGAAGTGTACACAGACACCTATTCAGAATTAAACCTAAAAAACAAAACAACAATACAAATGAGTAATAAATAATTGATAGCAAACAATAAACTGCACAGACGAAGTATTGAGTAAACAACAATTTAAGATGGATTAAGGAATTTGAAAACTTCTATCATATATTTGGAGAGGAACTAAACCTACAGCGCAACAGAGAAAATTAAGATCAGGAGGGGGAGGGGGAAGAAGGGCGGAGAGAACAAAGGTGAGAGAGAAGGGGAAAAAGCAGGAGACAGAAGAGGAAATTACGATTAATGACATCTGCAAGTAGGAGGAGGAAAGAAGATTTCCTTATAGAGTCACTTGAAGTGAGGGAGAGAAGTACAAGAAAGTAAGTTAGGTGGAAGTTTGTTCCATTTTTGAGGAGCTGTGACATGGAAGAATCTGTGGTCTATAGCTAAATGGTGTGGTTTGGGAATACTTAGTATGGGGAGATGAGAGGATCTAAGTGTTCTAGAGAAGGATTTCCATGGGAGGAGATTGGAGAGGATGGGAGGAGAGGGAAGGTGGATTAATTTGAAGACAGTGCATAGAACATGGAAATCCATTTTGACCTCAAAGGATGACCAGCTTAGTGTATGGAGCACATCGCAGTGGTGTGCCTCGAGAGCCGGAGGGGCCACAAAGCTAGCAATTATGCTGATAGGCCTGCCTAAGTTTGGCCTGAATAGGTATCCTAATTGAGTGGGTTATAGGGGATGCATAGAAGAGCCCAGGGAGAAGAGTAGTTGAGGCAATGGTCTTTCCAGCGTGGGGTGAGAGACAGATGGCAACGCGAATATAGTAGATCAAGTTTTTGATTGGTTGCCTTGATGACATTAGTTGCATGCAATTCAAGGGACAGGTGCTCATCAGAGTCAAACCCAGGTATTTGAAAGAGCTCATTCCTTCTAGAGGTTCACCTGAGGAGGTGTTTACCACCATGGGAGGCTGGGAAGTTATGTCGAAGGGGGTGTAATGGAATAGCATGATTTTAGTTTTCTTTGAGTTCAAGACCAACAAATTTGTCTTGAAACAAGATTCCAGCTGCTGGAAATTGTGCTCAAGGTCAGATTTAATGGAGGAGACATCAGTGTTAGACCGATAAAGAATGGCATCTTCTTCATAAAGCTGCACCAAGGCAACCCCACAATTCATAGGCAGCTCATTAACGAAGATGGAGAATAGGAGGGGTCCAAGGATTGATCCTTGAGGGACTCCATCGATGATGGGAGATAAGGAGGAATAAACACCAGACCATTTAATACACTGAGTCCTATCAAATAGGTAGTTAGAGAACCAGGTCAGTGAGGTAATATCAAGGCAGAGACAATGGAGCTTAAGAGGAGGAGGAGTGGGTGATTTACTAGGTCGACGCCTTTGTGAGGTCAGTAAAAATGGCCCCATTGACTAGTCCATGGTCCATGGCCTGATATAAGTCTGAGGTGACCTTTAGGAGGATGGATTTGGTCCCATGTGACTTCCTAAAGCCATGTTGGTGTATGGTGAGGGCATTGATCCATTCGAGAAAAGAGTAGAGTTGGTTATATATTATTCTTTCCTGTACCTTGGCGATAGGACAGAGTATGGATATAGGATGGTAGTTCCTTAGGAGGTTTGTCAGGCCATTTTTGTGAACAGGGACAACTATTGTGGTTTTCCACTTACCAGGCATGGATTGGGTAAGGAAGGATCTGTTTATCAACTGTGCAATTGGATGAGCAAGCTCGGGGGCTCCAATGCTAAGGAATTTAGGCAGTAGGGAGTCAAAACCCAGGGAACTGTCTGGGTTGAGACCCAAGAGGAGTTTGAGGACTTCTTCATGTGACTTCTTCATGTGAGGTGATTTTGTATGCTCTTAGGTTGGTGAAAAAATTGTTAAAGGGTGATTGTATTAAATTGCTATTCAGATTCATAGTATGGGAGTGGTGCGCTTGTTGCCCTTAAGAAGGGCATTTATTTCTGTCAAAACTTTTGGGGTTGGAGAAGCTCGATCCTTGTTTAGAAAGTAAGAAGTTCCTTTTAGCTTTGTTTTGTTTTGGCCTTACAAGTGCTCCTTAGTCCGATAGATAATCCAGTCCGATTGTAGTTTGGATTTTTAAACGATATTCAAGCTTTGTCTTGTCTCAGCATTAAGTGCCTCAGTTCATGAGAGAGCTAGGGGAATAGGCACTTTTTGCTCATCTTAGTTTGTAGGCAGCATGGGAGTCAAGGATTGCATTAAATGTGGAAATGAGGTAATCCAGAGCCTGATTTATATAAAGTAGGGAGGTGACGGGGGACCAGTCGGCTGAGGCCACACTTTGTAGAAAGGCCGGAGAGGGGGTGGAAATTAGTTAGATCCTGTGATTTAATCAGTTTTTATGGTGTGTGAGGGAAGTTGTTTTTCCAGACACAGAAAGTGGGAGAGTGATCACTAAGTGGACCGGGGAGGGTTGAAGCAGTTTTGATATGGGACTTTTTATTAGTGAGAGTCCAATCCAGGAGACTGTGTTTTCCAGATTTATGATTAAGCCTGGTAGGATGGTCAATTTGTTGCTCAAATCTGGCATCTGTGAGGGCATCTATATATTGGGCACAGTTGGGTCCTGTCCAGTCAAGGTTAAAGTCACCACAGAGTATGGTATCATTAGGGGGAAGAGAGTTGAGACAGGGGAGAAGATCTGATACGGATGCAGAAGCAATCCTGGGGGGCAGGTAAACACATCCTATGGTTAAGTGTAAGACACGACCAAGGGTAATTGCAATAAATAACTGCTCAATATTAGGGTTGAGTTGTAGTGCAGTAAGCTCAGTAACATCTAACTCAACCTTGGTGTAGATCAGTACTCCCCCACCTAGCATCTAAAAGAGGAGAAACTAGGTAGTGAGACCTCATGTGGTAGAACTGAGGGTTTTAACCAGGTCTCAGTAATACAGAGGACATCTGGTTTATAGTGGAGAACCTAGGCCTCAAGTTCAGTCATTTTATGCCTAATACTTTGAATATTCATATGAGCAACCTTGAGCCCTTTTAAGTTTGTCCAGGAGGGACACGGAGTGAAGAGGTCTTGCTTAGCTGCTCATACAGAGACCAGGATTCAGTTCAATGTCACCAGACAAGAGGAGCAAACATAGCCTAGATTGGGTGGAGGGGGGGGTGGAGGAAGGGTGACTTATGAAGCTTCCTGGTCCTGGGGACTGGCAAGATAGTTAACATAGAAACATAGACTTTGACGGCAGATAAGGACCGTTTGGCCCACCTAGTCTGCCCATTTCTCTTCCTACAGGATAAGCTGCAGATCCTATTTAACTTACAGCTTATTTCTTCCTACCATCCGCAAAAATTACCTTATGTCTGTCGCATGCATTCTTGAATTCTCCCACAGTTTTAGACCCCACAACCTCCTCAGGAAGCTGTTCCATGCATCCACCACCCTCTATGTGAAAAAATACTTCCTCAAATTGCCCCTGAGCCGTCCCCCTTCTATCTTCAAATTGTGTCCCCTTGTTCTTGCAAATCTCTTTTTCTGAAAGATGCTACCCTCTTGGACTTTGTTGATTCCACTGAGGTACTTAAAAGTTTCTATCATGTCCCTCCTCTCCCTCCTTTCCTCAAGGGTATACATATTTAGCTCCATTAGTCTCTCCATGTATGGCGTCTCTTGCAGACCTTGCACCATTTTAGTTGCCCTCCTTGGGACTGCCTCCATTCTGTCTATGTCCTTGAGGAGATGGGGTCTCCAGAACTGGACGCAGTACTCCAGATGGGGTCTCACCAACTGTCTGTATAGGGGGATAACAATTTCCTGTTTTCTGCTGGTGATGCCTCCCATACATCCCAGTATCCCGCCAACCCCATTACTGCCTTCTCACATTGCTTGCCAACCTTAAGGTCATCTGATATGATTACCCCAGGTCCCTTTCCATTTTTGTTGTTGTTACTACCCCAAGATTGTGTAATCTTCCCTGGGTTTTGTTTCCAGGTGCATTATTTTGCACTTTTTGCATTGAATCCAAGTTGCCATACTTCTGACCATTCCTCCAACCTTGCCAAGTCCCTTCTCATCCATTCCATGCCTCCGTGTGTATCAACCCTGTTGCAGATCTTTGTGTTATCTGCAAAGAGGCATACTTTTCCTTCCAGTCCCTCTGTAATGTCAGTTATAAAGACATTAAAAAGGACTGGACCCAGTACTGAACCCTGCGGTACCCCACTAGTAACCCCTCTTTCTTCAGCGTGGACTCCATTTACAATTACCTTCTGGGTCCTGTTGTCCAGCCAATGTTTTACCCAGCTTACCACACTGGGACCCGCCCAGGCTGGTTAATTTGACTATTAATCTTTGTGTGGACTGTGTCAACACCTTGCTAACATCTAGGTAGGCTATGTCCACAGCCCCTCCCTGGTCTACTAGTTTGCTCACCCAGTCAAAGAAATCAATTATATTTGTCTGACATGACCTTCCTGCTGTGAACCCATGCTGCCTTGGGTCCTGTGCCCCACTGGTGTCTAGGTGCTCAACAGTTCTTTCCTTCAGAAGTGATTCCATCACTTTCCCTACCACAGAGGTCAAACTGACAGGTCTGTAGTTTCCTACCTCTGTCTTGCTCCCACTTTTGTGAAGGGGAATCACATCAGCTTTCCTCCAGTACTCAGGTACCACACCATCCTCCCATGATTTGTTAAAAAGGGTAGTCAGTGGTGTCACTAGTTCTCTCCTTAATTCTTTTAGAATTCTGGGGTGAATTCCATCAGGCCCCATTGCTTTGTCCACCTTCAGTTTTAGGAGTTCTTTCAGAACCCTTTCTTGTAAAGGACTGGGATCGACCCCTATCCAGAGTTTTTTTATGGCGGGCTAAGGCAAGATATCTACGCTATGGGGAGGCCTAGTTAGAGGTAGAGGTAGGAGGTTGGGGAATGGGCAGGAAGAGTGCCAGGTTAGGTGATGATATTATCACACTGGTAGGGGTAGGTCTGAATAGATGGAGACAGGTCAAGAATGAACTCAATAAGAGTAGCCTCCTGGTCTGAAACAGAAACATGTTGATAAACAAGTGGCAGAGGGTAGACTGAGAGGAGAAACGGTGAACCCAACAGCATGTGAGAGTGAGTCAGGAGAGTAAGGCTGTCCATGGGAGATAAAAGAGCCAAAGGAAGGTAAATGGCAAATTGCATGAGAAAAAAGCCAAGGAAGGTAAATGTCAAATTGTATGAGAAATGGTACTAGAAGACAAGGAGGGCAAGATACTAAACAAAATAGCCAATGGAGAGGCAGTGGAGCACGGACGGTGGAGCTAATTGAGTATTTAATAGATGCTGAGGTTGGGGCAGGTAGGCAGGAAGAAAATGTAGATAGGAAGTTAAATTGCAGGTACAGACTAAGAGTCTAGCTGGTTGATAGTGGAAAAAGCCCACAAAAACACTGGGGAACCAAGTTGACCAATCAGATTAAAAGCTGTAAAGGAAGTAGCCATTCAGCAGCTAGAAATGGGGATAGCAGCCAATCACAGTCCAGGGCTGCAACCCTGGGCATAAGATCAGGCTTACCCAGCGAAGGGAGCTCACGGTCCGGTGGAGGGAGAAGCACAGCCGGCTGGTTTTTCGCCGCAGCCGCCAGTTGAGCAGATGTCAGATTCACCTGATCAAGGCGCCTGTGGAACAGACGAGAGAGGGGAGATAGATAAGAGGAAATTAAACAAAAGAATAGCCAAAGGGCTAAATTGGGGGGTGGGAGCGAGGATGAGGAAAGACAAAGGAAGAAAAGAATCAGGCGAATTGAGTGGCAAGAAGCCCAACAGCTAGTCAATTATGTCGGGCGCCACACAAAGAGAAAATAGGTGAAAGTTGTCTGAAGGGCGAGGCATGAGAAAAAGGCTACAGATCAGAAGGAAGGATAAAAATATGATGGGAAAGATTAGGAGCGAGGGAGACAGGAGAGGATTAGCAAAAACCGTTTTTTTACATTGGTAGCAATGAGCTAACACAGCAATCACATTTAAATAATCACAGTACCCTGTTACGGATTACCCCAACAATTAAAATCAAATTTGCAAGAGAAAATGTAGATAGGAAGCTAAACTGCAGGTAGAGACTAAGAATCTAGCTGGCTGACAGTGGGAAAAGTCCATGAAAACACCGGGGAACCAAGTTGACCAATCAAATTAAAAGCCCTAAAGGTCGAGAGCCAGTTGGCAGCTAGAAATGGGATAGCAGCCAATCACAGTCCACAGCTGCAGCCCCAGGCACAGGATCAGGCTCACCCAGTGAAGGGAGCTCGTGATCTGGGTGGAGGGAGAAGCACGTCCGGCTGGCTCTTGAAGCCACGGCCGCCAGTCGCAAGAGATGTGCAGATTCACCCGTCAAGGGCTCCCAGTAAAGGGAGCTATGCCTGGGTGGAGGGAGGCGCAGCCAGCTGGCTCTTCAAGCTGCGGCTGCCAATTGAGCAGATGTGCAGATTCACTGCTCAAGGGCTCCCAGCAAGGAGCTCACTGTCCGGGTGGAGGAGAAGTGCAGCTGGCTGGCTCTTCAAGCCACAGCCTCCAGTCAAGCAGATGTGCAGATTCACCCAGTCAAGGGCTCCCAGCAAAGGAAGCTTGTGGTCCGGGTGGAGGGAGAAGCACAGTCAGCTGGCTCTTCAAGCCATGGCTGCCAGTTGAGTGGATGTGCAGATTCACCCAGTCAAGGGCTCCCAACAAAGGGAGCTCGTGGTCTGGGTGGAGGGAGAAGCGCAGCCGGCTGGCTCTAATAGATGGGCAGAATTTGCAATTTCCACACGGTAAAGAGCCGCATGGCTTTTTGTGTCACCATTTAGTAGATTCTCTAGGCATGGGTTTGTAGCTATGCATCAGTCTATCTTGTAGTTTACACCCTCCTAAGTACCATCCGGGGAGAGCAGTTAACTCTTTTAAATAGGGGTCAGATTGCAACATGGACCAATTTTCTTATGATCCTCTCTACTTGAATTTGAGATTCACATTTCTTCCCTTTAAGTATTCTACAAATGCATCCAGTTCACCCCAGTGCCACACCACACCATGAAATGTTGTTAATAAAGCATGCCAAATGTCAATCCTATCGTAAAAGGATTGACCTGGCTGTCATAGACTTTTGTTTTCTCCAAAGGCCCAGATAGAGGTTGGCATAGTTGGGGCAAACGTTGCCCTCATAGCCATACCCTTTGTTTGAGGTAGTATGTGTCCTGGATGACAAAAGAGTTTTTGGTTAGAACATGTTCAGTACACTCTATCACAAATTTCATTATGTCCACAGTAATAGTATTGTCTCTCTCTAGCTAATAGGACAAAGCTTCCAGCCCACCATCATGAAGTATGTTTGTTTACAATGAGGCTGTGCCCACTGTTACCAGATACTATTCATTTTAGATTTGCATGTCTCCTAACACTTCCAAAATCTGCACAGTATCCCTGATGAAAGGGGGTAATGATGTAACATAGTGCTTAATATGGGCATCAACAAATTTGGCTCTGTTGAGCTTATGCCTGCTACTATCGGGCGCCCAAGTGGTCCAACAAGTTTTTATGAATTTTAAGCAGTGTATATGTACTGGCTTGAATGGGGTGCTTAACAGTGAGGTAATTATATTCCTGTAATGATGCCGTCTGTAAATCCTACCATCAAGAAAGTGTCAATCTCCCTTTTAAAACCCAAAGTGGGGTCATCCCTTAATCTGTGATAAAATGTAGTGTCATGCAATTGCCTTTCTATTTCACTAATGGTGACTTATTTCACTAATGTACTTAGTGATCCTGTCTGGCCCCATTGCCTTGTCCACTACCCCCATCACCTCGGTGCCAACTGATTCATATAAGATCTTCTTCTGCACAGTCCCTTCCCCCCTGCTCTCCCAGTCCTCACTATCCCACCCTTTACCTTCTTCTTTTTGCTCACATACCTGAATGAAGTCGTATCCACTGTTTTGACCTCTTAGGCAATCATCTCCTCTGTTTGAGCCTTTGCTGACCTCACCTCCTCCTGCCTTCCTTTGATTATCTGGATATACCTCCCTGTCCCTCTGTTTGAGTCTCCTTGTACAGTACTTCCTAAAACTGTTTTTTTTTTTTTACCACCTTAGCCACCTCCTTAGAGAACCATAGTGGCCTCTTGCTCCTCTTGCCCTTTCTTGTTTCCTTCAAGCAGCTTGCCATTGTCTTAGCAATTCCCTCCTTTATCCTTCTCCATTGTGCCTCCACTCTCCCGGCCATCCCCCCTTCAAGATATTTACTGATCGGGTTTGTGTTAACCCCCTAGTGAAGTCCCTAAATGGGAGTTTTGAGGATTCTGAAGTACAAAAATTAAAGCAGTGCTTCAGCACTGACCCTGTATATTGAAAGGTTTGCACTGATATCGTTCGCATAAAAAGTATTGGATAATGTTGTACAAAGCCACTTCAGAAATTTCTGACCCCAAGATTTCCCAGTTTGACCCCCAACATTTGAAGCCAAAGGTCAAGCTGACCCCCACTTTTCTAGTGCTAATGCAAGCCCCAGAGACAGCCTCTCATTTCTTTAAAATCTGCTTTACTGAAGTCCAAGACCCTCATCCAAGTGTGATTTTTCTCCTGCCCAATCAGTATGCCAAACCACTCTGTGCAGTTATCACTTGTACACAGGGGGTTGCCCACTGTGATGTCTGCAATGCGGTCCCTGTTTGTAAACAGTAGATCCAGCACTGTCCCATCTCTAGTGGGCTCTGTAACCATCTGCCTGTGAAATGCCCCTTGAAGAGAGCCCAGGATGGCCCTGCTTCTAGTTGTACTGTAGCTGCTGCCAGAATACTCCAGTTTACATCCAGCAGATTAAAGCCCCCCATAATCAATACCTCCCCTTTGCTTGCCATTATTATGCCAGTGGCCTCCTCCAAAACCCTGTCCACCGCCTCCTCGTGTAGACTCCTTATAACAGTATAAAATACTTCATCAAACTATACAGTAAAATGATCAGTCATTAACAATAGTAATTATTTGAAACAATTACATGTGGCAAGGTCATTCAGATGCATTTTGAAACCACTTTTAAAAATGCCCTAATTGCTCACTATTTGACACATTGAAAGGATATGAATTCCATGTTTTAATTGCCCTATAACTAAAAATGTTCTGGCCCACTTTTTGTTCTACAGCCATGCATTGCCAATTACAAATTCATTGTTGATCCTGGGTTATATACATATAAATGAGAGCATTTTGACATCATAATATCCAGTTTTCTAGTATTTTGACTGTGTATAAGTTTTACCACAAGGCACCATCAAAATATTTAATCCAAAAATCTAGAGGCACCCACCCTACCTGACCATAGAGTTCACAGTGATGAATATCCCTTTGACTTCCAAAACAAATCTACATGCTCAGTCACACACCACTTTCATTTATAGAGTTTATGATGTTACAGCAAAACTGTATCTCATAGACAATAAAAAGAATTGAGGTTTGCAAAACCCCACACCACATGTACAGTTAAAATTAGTAAGATCAGTTATCTATAACAGATAGCAAGTCCATTCACTGTAGAGGTTTGTACAAATAAGTATAGGAGTAAAGTCCGAACTGTACTGCTTGTAGAGCAATGATCCTGTCACCTCAAACTGCAGTGAAAAAACATCTATAAAGCCAAGGAGACAGTTTCCTTGCAGGACTAATATTTGGAGGGAAAAAAGCGGACAATAACACTGTAAAACAGAGTTAAACTAGATTGTCTGGTCTCAGTTGTTGATTAACAACCCATTAGGTATTTGCATGGCATGACAACCTGCCCTAAGGGGTAACAAAATAAACAGAAATTTTAAATCAGTTCACAAACTGAGAAGTGCTCACTGCACTTACATAATGACAAATTAAAGCAAAGTCCTTCAGGATACAACGGTGTACTATATATATATATGGAACAGCATTCAAAATTAGAATACAAAACCCAAAAGACATCAAGAACGCCAATTACAATAAAACTTTCAATCCTATAGGTGATAATTCTATTAGCAAAAAAACTGTAGTGTTTAGGCCAAGAGACCCTATGCTGGGTCCAATTATTTCAACAGGAAGAAAGGCAACATTTTTAACAGTCTTGATCGCAAATCGAAGCTATAGCTAATATGACCTGTATCTTCGTATTAGCTTCACCCTTCTTCATCCGAGGTCTCAATGGTCGGTTTAATTAGCCTCAATTCAATTAGCTTTTCTGCAAACACCGCTGTTGTTGAGGGATCCACAAATATGTGGGTTTTAGATGCGTGCTTGATTAGGAGCCGTGCAGGAAAGTTTAACCTGGCCTCAATACCATTCTGTAGGAGCTCTTTTTTCATGACTTGCAACTCCTTCTTGCTCGTTTGAGTTGGTGCTGCGAGATCAGAAAAGAATGAAAGCCGGTTACCTTCCCAAATGGTTTCCCCTCAGGAGCGTACGGCCTATAAAAGGACGATTCGAGCCTCCGTGTTGAGAGGGTAGTTATAGCAGTATGCGTGGAATGCTCTACTGTTCCTCTGGATCACTGCCATTGCAGAATACTGAAGATCTTTAAAATTTTTATCCCTGAATCTGTAGGCAACATCTTTAGATCTTGAAAGATTAATCTATGAACAGCAGGCAGTAGTTCCACCGGTCCAATAAACTTTGGTGGGAATCCTACTATGCGAATATTTGATTGTCTTTGCATATTTTCCAAGGACTCCATCTTAAGTTTCAGGAAGTTAAGATCTTTAATATAGGCCAGGCTGCACTCCATCTGGTGCACCCTGCTCTCTTTAAGATCTTGAATGGCGGCTACATTATCTTGAATCATACGGTTATTATCAGAGGTTTGGCTTTGATTACTCACAAGGCGCTTGTTTGTCTTTTCCCCAGTAGCCTGAATTTTGCTGAGCATGGCTAAAATCTGCACCATTGGGGCTCCGAGACTGGATTTTCATGGCGGAGGCCCAGAACTGTGGCCCGGTGCTGACAGATATCCATCTAGGCTTTGTGGAGGCATTTAGAGTCCTTTTTGGTTCATCTTGATGCCACACACTTCCGATCAGCATTAGATTAATTATCTTCTGAGAAATATTAAAATTGACCAGGTTTCAAGCAATATATCAGTCTCATTAGCAGAGCTTACTCAAAACGTTGCTGCCATGATGCTGCTCCACAGCGCCCCCCCCAGTTACATGCCACTCTTGATCTGACTAGCTAGCACACTGCCTGCTGCCAAAGCATAGGTGGGCAGCCCATAGTCAATAATTGAAAATATTAGGCTCTGGGCAACCAATCTGTGTGTTTCCTAGTCAAAATCTCATTTATTTCTATACAGCAAGCCCAATCTCATATTAATTTCCTTAACAATAAAATCTCAATTTTTGGCATAGGACAGTGTGCTATCCAGAAAAACACCTGGATATTTAAAAAAATGCACCTGCTCCAAAACCTCTCTAGCTTCGGTCTTAATTTCCAAATGTATACAGTGTCCAATCTTTTTTAAACTACAAAAAAATTCTTGATTTAGTTTTCATAACATTCATTACTAATTTATTTTCAATAAACTATTCCTGGACTGCCACAAAGTGGTCCTGGAGTGTTTTTTTCCAGAGCAGGAATATTTTTGCCTTATTGCCAGGATAGCATTGTCAGCATAAAGAATGACTCTGCAGTCCTGGCAAAGACAGGAATGCTCTTTAAGAGAAAAGCTAAAAAGTAATGGTCCCAGTGTGAACCCTTGTGGAAACCCTATACTAACAAACCTAGATGTAGACATGATACCACCAAGTTTTACCTTCTGCCTTCTACTGTGCACATAATCCTGGCTGGAGGTGTGCATATTTGGCTAACTTTGCTTTGTGGATTTGTGAATTAGCCCCAGTTTACAAAGTTAATCCATCCTGTGAAGTTCCAGTTTGCAATATAGGGCTAAGTTTGCGAATGGCGAATTTGGTAACTTCGAAGGTGAAGTTGGGCGAAGTTAGGCAAAGCTGGGCCCACAAGTGAAGCATGCAATGTACCATGGGAATGGAGGTTACATGGTACTGATATAAGCTTTATGCCATGAGTTCAGTGCATTCTTATGAAGAGAGTGTTGGAAAGAAGTCTATCCCTGCTTGTCTGAGCAAAAAACCTTTAAAACTACTTCGAAAGTTGAGTATTTTGAGCCAAATCGCTTATAAAAATATTTCTGGAGTGCCTTGTGCAGCTATATTACTATTGTTTGTGCATAAGTTTGCAGATTTATTTAGTTGAAAGTAGTAGCTTTATTTTGTCTAGTGAAGCAGTGTTGTGTGGATGAAGGAGGTTTTTCAACTAGCAAGCAAGCAAGACAATCCTGTGAGAACTAACCTGCTTTTTTTCCCAGTCTATCTTTATAATAATTTTGTCTGTGGTCTTTATTTGTCACTTTGTTTCTGTATTGCAGTTTTGTTTGGTTAAGGGAATTATTTGCCATTCTGTTTCTATACTGATTGTGGTTATTTTGTTTAGTTCTTGAAGTGATAATATTACTTACAGTTACTTGTTTTGAATTACCCTGTCGTGTGTCTTGTTAATCCTTGTAGTGTTAAAACAAATACAGAAAAAAAATTTAATTGGTGATTTTACTGTAGCTACTGTTAGCTCAGTAAATGGTTCTGTTCTGTTCTGTTCAAATCACACTGCTAGTCCCTCTGGTGAGGTGTTGTCTGTTGCTGCTGGTATTTAGTTTTACTGTAATGTTTTTTCTTGCAGCATTAAAAATCTAAATATATCAAATGACTAGAAAGAGAAGCTTGAGTAAAGGCAGAGGTGATGGCAAGGTGGCCAAGAAGTGCACTGGTTCTGTGGGCCAAAAGGTTGTTGCACCTAAAGAACTACCACTGCAGCACCTTCATTTCCTCCGGGACCAGTAGTAAGAGCAAAGGAGTAGTTGTTGGAAGTGGGGTGATGGCATTCGTGTTACCAAATTATCACATCTGTGGCATCCATGCTGGTCGGTGCTAGGGGAGGCAGCAACAAGAGGATCAGTCCAAGAAGTAGCAAAATCTCTGGCTCAGAAATAGTGGTCAAGAAGAAGGTTGCTGGTGTCCCTGTGACTGATGGTGGTGATGGCACTGAGTCTGATCTGGATGATAGGTTCCCAGTATGGATATATGGACCAGTGGCCAAACAGCAGGTAACCCCTGTCTGTGCATTGAAGTATACTGTGCACAGCTACCTTGGTAGTAGTTGTAACATTTGGACAGCTGGTTCTGATTAATCTGATTAATCTATGCTTTTTTGTAATATAAAAATGTGTTATTGAGTGTCTCTCATAAGACATGCTGTTTCAGCAAAAAGATAAAAGCCAGGAGATAATTACAGGCTAGAAGAGACTTAAAAGTAAGGATCTCCTGTTTATCTAGCTTAATTGTAGCTGCCAGCTGCTAGTCTGGAAAATCATAAACTTTTATGACGTTTAGAAAAAGAATACAGGTTATGTCACTGTGGTGCGAAGTCATAAAAGGTCCTTTGAAGTCCTTGAGAGAGGATGCTGCTCATGGATGAAAGAAAGGATTTGAAAAATGACAGACTTAATTGGGAAGTCATATGGGGAAACAAGTTTTTCTGCTGATGTCACCTATTAATTTACCTCCTGACACAAGACATCCTGACTGTATAATTTTTAATAAACAGAGGAGGAGCTGGGCGACATCATGGAGAAGGTAGGGTTAAGACAGTGTTTTAATTATGCTGTAACAGACCTTTACAGACACACATGTTTAGACTCTGAAAAAAGAAACATCTACAGCACTTTAAGAAGATAAGAATACATTAGGTAGACAGGTCTAAGTGTATTATTGGTAGGAATTTGCACTTTTAAACCTTATTGTTTTAAAAGATTGTATGTTTTGTGATATCTGGTCTGTGTTTTACATTTTACATTTGTATCTATGTTAAGAAAACCTCTATTTTTAGAGACTACCTGGTGTGCCTTTGAAATTCTTTCTTTGACAAGGGAAGCATATATGGTTAAAGCTGACACTGTACAAACCTTACTGGTTTTACCAAACTGGCAAAAGGTAAGAGTTTATTCTGAGGTCTTTTATAGAGTTTTTAAGGGTTCATTTTGTACACCTGGTTAGGTGCCCATAGGCGAAAGATATCTGACCCCCCCGAAGAGCAGAATTATCTGAGCCTGTACATTGGGTACGCTAGCAAGAGGTTCACAGTTTGAATCCCTCCAGAACTTGAGACCAAAGTTTGATTCGAACCCACAAAACAGACAGGAGGATTACCTTGTTCTGTTAACTGTTCACAAGACTGCACTCGGAGGTTGGCACTGTGGGAGCAGAGGGCCTGACCTGCTGAGTGGGTTTGTGACAGTAGTCAACTCTGGGTGGGGGGAAAAACTGTACTAAGCCCAATTGCAGTGGCAGCAACACTCAGGATACTTGCCAGCATGGCACGCTGGCAATGATGCATGTAACTGGATCACACACTGGTCAGAAAATGTTAGAATTGTTCCTGACTGAGACTGATGAGTGGATGCCATCTGCGGTGGTGGTACCATGGGGGGAGGGTGGCACAGAGTCTTCAGGCTGCTATGGAGTGGAGGGATAGGAGACTGCTGACCTTGATATATTTGTGTATCAGTAGCTTCATGTTGACCCAACTTTACTTTGGTGTATCCCAAAGGCAAAGTTACGGGTGAAGCTGCCAGGCAAAGTTGCCAAAGGTGAATTCCCTACCAAAAGTAGTGAAATTATTTGCAAAGGCAAAGTTGGTAAATTCCCCTTAACTTTGCCAGCGAATTAAAACTTCACAACATCTCTAGTCGTGGAACCAACTGCATACTTTTTGTGATAAACCAATGTCAAACAATTTATTTATAAGCATCTTATGATTTGCTAAATCAAATGCTTTTGATAAATTGATGTAAACTGTCCTGCCATGTCTCGACTGTCCAAGACATCACTCACAAAGTCTGTGTATTTCAACAGAGCAGTTGTAATACTACACTTTTTCCTATAACCATGTTGCATCTCTGTTAGGGTATTAAATTCCTCAATATAACTCATTAGTTGATCATAATCTATTCTGTCCACTGCCTTAGACAGTGGAGACAGGAATGAGATTGGTCTATAGTTACGCGTAGTTGTTACATCACTCCCTTTATGCACTGGAGCAACCATTGCTTATTTCCAAGGTTCGAGTACTGCTTGTGCACCCAAAGACAGATTAAATATTTTCATAATTGGAAGCTCCACTTCATTCCTAACCAATGTCAGCAATTTAATAATCCATCCATCACTGCCATTCTGCCATTCTAGTTTTGGTATTCATTTTGTTCAAATATCTGATAATTTATTTTTAGTAACTTTTAAAATAAAATTCCCTATTAACTTTCCTAGCCCCATCACCAGTTATTGTCCAAATTATTGTTATTTTGGGTACCTGTACTGACAAAGAACTAAAAACATTATTGAACTCATTAGCCACCCCAAAAGAGCCCACTAATAGGTCATTGTTCTTCTGCAAAACTTTTGACACCATTTCTTGTCCCTCCTCCAAATTTGATTTATGCTACTCCAAAAGTTCACTGGGTTTTCAAACTCCTCCCTTTGTTTTTGTTTTTTAAAAATAGAAACAAAGAAACATAGACTTTGACGGCAGATAAGGGCCGTTTGGCCCACCCAGTCTGCTCATTTCCCTACCTATTGGATAAGCTGCAGATCATAGTTAACCAACAGCCTACTTCTTCCTAACCCCCCCCACCAGAATTACCTTATGTCTGTCCTATGCATTCTTGAATTCCCCCACTGTTTTTGACCCCACAACCTCCCTCAAGAAGGCCATTCCATGCATCCACCACCTTCCATGAAAAATGCTTCCTCACATTGCTCTTGAGCCTGCCCTCTATCTTCAAATTGTGCCCCTTGATCTTGCACATCTCTTTTTCTGAAAGATGCCACCTCTTGGACTTTGTTGATTCACTTGAGGTACTTGAAAGTTTCTATGATGTTCCTCCTCTCCTCCTTTTCTTGAGAGTATACATATTAAGCTCCTTTAGTTTCTCTTCATATAGCTTCTGGTACAGACCCTGCACCATGTTAGTTGCCCTCCTCTGGATTGCCTCCATCCTGTCTATGTTCTTGTGGAGATGGGGTCTCCAGACCTGCATGCAGTATTCCAGATGGGGTCTCACCAGCTGTCTGTACAGCGGGATAACAACTTCCTGTTTTCTACTGGTGATGCCTCTTCCTATACATCCCAGTATCCCCCAGCCCTCCTTATTGCCTTCTCACATTGCTTGCCTACTTTTCGGTCATCTGATATGACTACCCCCAGGTCTCTTTCCATTTTTGTTGTTGTTAGCACCTCTCCCATTGTGTACTCTTCTGGTTTTTGTTTCCAAGTGCATTACTTCCAGACAATCTTACTAGGTTACCACCCTGGGACCCACTCCAGGCTGGCATTTTTTTAAATAATCTTTGTGTGGACTGTGTCAAATGCCTTGCAAAGTCTAGGTAGGCCATGTCCACAGCCCTCACTGGTCTACTACTTTGGTCACCCAGTCAAAGAAATCTATTAGATCCGTCTGACATGACCTTCCCGCTGTGAATCTATGCTGCCTTGGGTCCCGTGCCCCACTGGCCCTCTAGGTACTCAACATTTCTTTCTTTCAGAAGTAATTCCATCATTTTCCCTACCACTGAGGTCAAACTAACAGGTCTGTAGTTTCCTGTATCTGCTTTACTCCCACTTTTGTGAAGAGGAATCATATCCACCCTCCTTCAGTCCTTAGGTACCGCACCATTCTCCCATGATTTGTTACAAAGGGTATTCAGTGTCACTAGTTCTCCTAGTTCTTTTAGAAATCTGAGGTAAATCCCATCAGGCCCATTGCTTTCTACCTTCAGTTTTAGGAGTTTTTCAGAACCCTTTCTTTTATGAATGGACTGGTATTGACCCCCCAAGTGCTTCTATTGATTAGATTAGGTACCTCCTCCTTTCTTTTGTGAATACTGAATAAAAGTATTCTTTCAGTATCCCTGCTTTTTCACTGTCACCCTCTGCCCACCCACCCTCCCTTTATTAAGCTTCACTACCCTCCCTAGGTCTTTCTTTGCTCCTAATGTACCTAAAAAGGTTTTAGCCCCCTTCTTAACTGAGTTGGCTATCTTTTCCTTGGTTTGGGCCTTCCCACTTCCTCTGCTTTAAGTGGTACAGCTCTGTGTCCTGCTTCTTCTGTGTTTCCTTATAGCTCCTGAATGCTATATTTTCTCCCTAACTTTCCCCGCTAACTCTTTTAGAACCACAGTGTTTTTTTTCTTCATTTTGATTTGCTTATTTTCTTCACACAAAGGCTTTTGCCTCTCTGATGGCAGTTTTGATGTTTCCCATTGTTACTCCAACCCTCCTTCTTGCCCGTTTGCTAGTGCTTTTCTGAAGCACTGTCTCATTTTGACAAAGTCAGTCCTCCTAAGTCCAATATCCTCACTTTTGTATGGCTTGACTCTACGGCTGTCTTTATAGTGAGCCACACTGTTTGGTGGTCACTTGTTATCAGATGGCTACCCACTTTTAAATCTGACATCCTCTCTGCATCCCCTGCTTGAGAGTACCAGGCCTAAGACTGCTCCTCCCGAGTGGGTTCCAACACTAGCTGTCTGAGGCATGCCCCTGTAGGGTATCAAGAATGACCCTGCCTTGGAAGTGGCTGCAGCAAAGGTGCTCCATTTAACATCTGGCATATTCAGGTCCACCATCAAAATATCTCCTTTTTCTGCCATCCTAAGGATGCCTTCTATCATTTCCTTGTCCATTTCCTCCCCTGAGATGGGGGTCTGTATACAACACCAGTGCGGATTTCACTGGGGCAAACTTTGAATATAGGGTCCCAGAACTCTCCTAACTTCCAGAGAATGGATAATGCATTCTCCTTCATTCTGGAAACTGGCAAAGTAAGCTGTCAGCACTAGAGGCTGATTTAGATGGAACTCTAACACCACCTTTGGTAGAAACTTAGCGTGCATGTGCAGCACTAACTTGTTCTTGTAGAAAACAGTGTATGGAGGCTCTGTAAACAAGGCTTGAATTTCAGAGAAAGTGAGCCAAAGTGATGGCCACTAGCACAACTGCTTTCCAATTTAAGAGCTTTAGCTCACATGTTGTAAGAGGTGCAAAGGTCTTGCAGGTGAGCATGACCAACACAAGGTTGATATCCCAGGCAGCTACCAGCTTCCAAATGGGGGGCCTTGCTTGTGTGTAAAGATCAAATCAGCAGCCATGGTTGGTGGCTCGGGACAGCTCCAGGGGTCACGAGGAAGGCTCTGATTGGCATCTCCCTCCTCACCCCCAATGATCACCACACAAGATGACCCAGTCCAACTGGGAGCCAGCTTCTAAGCAACTCTCCCTGCCTCCACCAATCACTGGAGGGGGGAGGAGGCCACAGTAGATATTTTGTTTCTTTGTTAAAGCCTCAGACCTGGGACCTTCTTCCACAGATCAGCAGCCATGGTTGGTGGCTCGGGACAGCTCCAGGGGTCACAAGGAGGGCTCTGGCTGGCATCTCCCTCCTCACCCCCAATGAGCACCATACAAGATGACCCAGCCCACCAAGGTAACACCTTCTACATCACCCTCCCCTGTATCCACCAATCACAGCAGGAGGGGGGGCATGGCCTAGCTAAACACCAAGATGGCTGCCTAAGTCTGGAGCTCCACATCCATCCAAGATAAATCTCAGCCATCCTGCTAACATTTTTTATTAAATATTGCTCCAGTCATCAAAAGAAGGCTTCCACCTCAAAATCATCAAATAAGCAGACTCAGATCAACTTTGGCCCACTGGGGATACTGTCAAATTGGAGGTCCAGAGGCCTCATCTACTCGCAACCCAGATCAACGGCCAGAAAGCACAATCTCAAATGGGAGAGATGGAGCAAACCCAGCTGACGCGGCCGCTCCCTTGAAAGACTTATAAAAGAACTAAGACTTGATCACACCATACAAATGCAAGCAGGCTTTGAAAATTTGAATGCACAGCTAACTCACCTCCAGCAGATGAGCAACAACATGGGGAGATGCTGGAGAAACATGGCAGCCAGCTGGAGGAAGTGGAGTCGAGGGTGAGCGCCCAGGAAGACAAAACCGATAAAATGGAATACTCACTGGAATCGGCACTAAAAGAAATATAAATGCTTAAAAGTATACGGATGATCACGAGTACAGGGGGAGGAGATGTAATGTTTGAGTGGTGTGTCTTCCAGAGGGGACCAAGGGCTATGACTGCACATCATTTATGGGCCCCTGGCTTGTGTCTACTCTGCAACTCCCAGAAGGTACTATCCTGGAACTCCAAAGAGCCCACCATTCTCCAGGTCACCGCCATGGGCCAGACGAGCATCCTAGACATTTAGTATAAAGTATCTGTGGTACCAGGATAGACAACTGGTCTTTGGGACACCGAAGATGCCTTCTATCCGCATCAAGAACAGTAAGTAAGCATCTTCCTGATTACTCCAGATGACTACAGATGAAACGGCAGGCATTCCAGGAAGCAAAGAAAAAGCTGCACGAGCTGCAGTGGCCCTTTGCTCTGGTGTACCCTGCCAGAGTGATCATCCGTTGACAGGGTCACAAGCAGAAATCTTTCACTGACCCGAAAACCGCCATAATGTACCTGAAAAACAAGTTGGCCATAAACAGGGACCAGCCTGCTCCCGGTCACTCCATCTCAACAACATGATCCGTGGGAAGGGACAAGGTAAAACTTTTAACTGTTTAGGGGTCTCCTAACACCAGCCAAGGAAGGAGAAACACCAGATGGGTCTCATGGAGGGATGATCTCTAGTGATTATGACCTTTACCTCCCTAGCCTACCATCCCGTGGCAAAGTTCTCTGGGAAGGGTCTGGGGAAGATTCCTTCATGTAAAGTCTGAACATTTGCAAGACCATTTCAGAGGGCTATGGGCAATCAGGGCAGCTACAGAATACAAACTTTTCAGCCATCCCTTAAAGAGAAGCCCCAATCTAAGAGACTGTTCAGGTGGCCTTTATTTAAGCTCTCACACTATCTAAATTGTGGTTAAACCAGGAACGGCTTATATTGCTTGACACACGCATCCAGGGAATGCCGACAGTGGAGGGAATCATTTGCTTCAGAAAGAAGCACCAGGATTTTACTTCGCCAGACCCGTGCGATATTTTAATGGCCTGGTCTTTTGTTAATTGGCTTAAGTTCTAAAGCTAAAGGCCTCTGATGTCTGGAAACCTATCTCTATAGAACCTGATCTGGGTAACATCTTAAACAAGGCTTATTATTTTTCCATTCTGTGCCATGTTAAGATTAATTGTATTTCCTCAGCACCATTGGAACTTTGAGACCTAGCAGCCGTTTCTGCTGTAATACAGATTGTCTGAACCAATTGGTAATGATGCGCCTAGCTTGAAGGCATTTTAAGGTGATTAAAGTACAACAGTATGTTATCTGATTTGGAGGTTGGACTTTGCCAGCAATTCCAGAACTTTCAGTTTCTGATACTCATTTCTTCACAGTTGTAAATGTTGACTACTTTGGGATGCTCACTGTTAAAACTTGATAATTGAACTAGAAGTAGGGGGTAAGGGGAAAGAACTATAGCTCGGTATGAGGGATAATACTGGCAAACAGTAGGATTAGTCTTCCTAAAGGCCTTTCCTTTTTTTTTAAGGGAGTTATTGTTAAAATCAGGTTATTATTTACTGCGATATCTCTTTTATGCCTGGGGGGGTTCTTTATCAATGAAGAAGGGTACTGGTGCTAATCACCTGGACAACTGTGCAGTGAAGTATAATCTGAGCTATGCATTTTTTTTTGGGGGGGGGACCAGTGGGCATCACCCTAGGTGCCCACACTGGGTCTTCCCCTTCACCTCACACCAGCCCCACACAGGGTGACCACTTCAGTAGCCTCTTCAGGGTAAGAGTATACACTGCTAAATTGAGGGTGCCACCCACCCCATTATTTGGAGAGGGGGTCTTCTGCAGTTGTGAATGCTCCCAAATCAAGTAATGGGAATAAAGCTACCCTCACCCTTACAATTGTGGAGGCAAATCAGAATGGCTCCTATATATCAAGAACACCACCTTCTTGCTATGAATGGGATGCTAGGCTCAATCCACGCAAACTAGTGGAACTGGAAATTTGAGCATTTCTATCTGGAGTGCCAAAAAAGGGGGAGAAGAGAAGAGGCTGGAGGTAAATATCAGAGAATGGTATTTGGGTTATGATAGGGGAATGGGGATTAACCAGTTCTGTCTTGTGTTTATGTTACAGGGAATTGTACTAGGAAGACTTCAGGGGAAAGGGGGGGAGGAACATTTTGGTGGTTGGTGGGAACCTGAGTTTTTGAAGGTTATCAGGTTCTGTATGTTTGTAAAGTTAAAACATTCAGCAGGTGGAATTAACAAACAGCAGAGTGATGGGCATATCAGAGGCACACAGACTTGGTATAATAACAGGATGTATACACACCATGGGTCCACTGAAACTAATTTCATGGAATGTTAATGGCTTCAAGACAGTGGTAAAAGGAAAAGAATTTGGATCTTCCTGAGAAGGAAAGGGGAGATGTGATATTCATGCAGGAAACCCACATGACCAGAGAGGAATCTGATAAGATGAGATCCTGGGGAGGGACCCTACTGGTAGCACCTTTTACCTCCAAGGCTAGGGGGTCACAGTGTGGTTTCAGCTAGGACTGAGGGTCAGTGTTCATGCCACTAGATCAGATCCACAGGGGAGATACATGGTGGTGGATGCCATGGTGGAAAACACAAGATACACATTTGTGTCCCTCTATGCCCAAACTATTACTGCCCAGACATTTTTCACCATCTGGCAATGGGTATTAGCTCCTTTTTCAGATAACATAATTATTGGAGGGGACTTTAACACCTTTTGGGACCCAATACTCAACCATTCAGGTACCAGAACAAGACCCCCACCTAAAAGCACCAGTGCTCAGGGGTTGATGGCAAAAGAGAGGGCCTTAACAGAGGTATGGCACTTTGAGCACCCTCGGAAGAGGGAATACTCCTTCTTCTCTCATGTCCACACCTTATAAACCAGGATTGACTATGTTCTGGTCTCTCCAACTCTGATTCAGGGAGGCACAGTGGCCAAATACAGCCCTATCTTGATTTCAGACCATGCTCCCCTGTGTGTAGAGTTGTGGGGGTATGGAACGACCACAAATCATCCAGCAATGGTGCCTCGCCCCAACCCTATTAGTCAACAGCAGCTTTAAGGAACACATGACTAAGTTCATTAAAGAATATCTTGAGTATAACAAAGTAGGGGATACATCTGTGCTCACAACTTTGGAGGCCCTTAAGGCCTACATCTGGAGAGTGACTATATCATATGCCACTCACCAGCAGAAGAAGAAGAAAGAAGAAAAAGACCTGGAACAGAAGGTCAGTGACCTGGAGGGTCGGGTGATGGCTGAGGAGAGGGGAGCTAGAGTAGGGGAACTAAAATCTCTCAAGGGAAAATTGAACTAATTAGCCTCCAAGAAAATTGAATGGAACATCCTTTTATATAGAGCGGGACACCACTTCGAGGGAGACAGGGTGGGAAAGTAGTTGGTGTGGTAGGCGAAAAAAAAAGCAGGCTGATAAATATGATTATTAATCTCGAGGCGAAGGGAGGGAAACTTACAACTGATCAGAAAACCATTAATGATACCTTTAAGTACTTTTTTCCCATATGTAATTAATTGTGTTTTTTTCCATTTTTCCCCAGACCCGGGACCCACAGCAGACACGTACATGCATGTAGCGTGGAGGCTACGCACGCCGAGTTCCAGCTCAGCCCTTCCACTCCACCCCTGGCATTCTCCAGTGCCCACTAGCCATGCTTCCCACCGACCTCCACTTGGTGGGAGCGAATCACCGGGAGCAGACAACCACCCTGAGGGGAGAGCTGCCCATGGCAGCTCAATCCCGCCTGGCCTCCCCTTGCTGGCCCCCAACCACCCACGGTCATTCCCAACCTGGGTCACTGGTGTAGCACTAGGTAAGGCATCCAGTGCCTTAGCCCCCAGTGCCACTGGGCCAACTGACCTTTAAGCACTTTTATGAGACCTCAGACACCTCTGAGGTCCCACCTGGGACTTCTCCTCAGACCTTCTTAAAGACATCCGCCTCCCAACGCTGGGACAGTCCCAACAACAAGAACTAGAGGCCCCAGTGTCCTGACAAAGAGGTGTGTGCTCTTGTGGGGTTCTAGAACAGGAAGGGCCCTGACCCTGATGGGATACCCTTGGAATTTTATTGCACATTTGGGAGGATCTCGGCCAAATTATAACCCTTATGACTGAGACCACTCTGGAGGAGGGATGCCTGCCTCCATCCCAGACTCTTGTCACTATCACAGAACTCCCCAAGCCAGGGGAAAGACCCCACAAAATGTGGCTCTTACCGCCCCATCTCCCTCCTAAATGCAGGCTATAGGATTATAGCAAAGATTTTGGCTACAAGATTGGAAAAAGTCCTACCCTTACTTGTCCATCCTGATCGGGGGGGGGGCTTGTGAAGGGATGCCAGGCTAAACATAACATCCGTGACCTTGAAATATAATAGCATAAGTAGTCTGTGGGAGGGGGGAGAGGGGCCAAACCTTTAGGCCCTTGACGCCGAGAAGGCGCTCCATTGTGTCAAATGGACTTTCATGTTTGCAGTGCTAGAGAAATTTGGACTGAGCCCACAGTTTCTATCCTGGGTGTCTTCCCTATATAGAGCCCCAAAGCTCAAATTTTAATTAATATCTACATTTTAACTCCTTTGACCTTACCAGGGGACGAGGTAGGTTTGTCCCTCTCCCCTACTGTATGTTCTCACTACAGAGGCCCTGGTCACAGAGATCAGAAGACATCTGAATATCCGGGGTTATAATGGAGAGGCTGAGCACTACATCATATCCCTGTTTGCTGATGATATCTTGTTGTTCATCTCACAGCTGAACAGGGCCCTTACAGCCCTGTCCAATATGTTCATGGTAAATAGCCCCTCTCAGGCCACAAGATAAATTTAGGCAAATGAGGGTGGTTACCCCTATGCAGAAGTGTAACCCCAGTAGTTTTTTAAAGAAAAGTATCTGAGGATCAGTGGTAGGATTTTTAGGACAGTAAATTAATAAAAGGGGAACTAGGAGAGCTTCGGTAACAGACAAGTACTGGAATAGCAGTATAAGTGTAGTATAATGTGGGAGTGGTGCAATGCAGTGGCTGCAGGGCAGCCATATTCAGGCAGACCTTCTGGATGCTGAGGTGCTGCCCTATCTGCATGCATCTCTCTGGACTGCAGGATGAGGTAGCCAGACTCAGAGCTGAAGTAAACTGGGTCAGGAGTACCATCACCCCTATCCGGAGACCACCCAGTCCAACGCCGCTGCCGCAAAGGATGCCAAGAACAAGGAGCACTTGGATGACAGTGGGCTCAGGGAGGGATAGGGCAGTCAGGCAGAGGCACATCCCAGATCCTATTCCACTCAAGAACTCATATGCCACACTGGCAAATGGGGACAACCAAATAGAGGTACCCAGAGAAGTGGAAGGAAAGGATGTGGAGGTTAGCCAAGTAGGTGACCTCAGTTGGGAGAGCAGTGGACCCCAGAGGAGGAGGAAGCAAATCCTGGTGGGGGACTCCATCATAACAGGGATCCAGCTAGGAACACAGGAGGGGGAGGAGAGAGGGGAGGTGAGGTGCCTACCAGATGCCATGGCATGGAGGGATGGAAGGAAGATCCTGGGGATCGCTGGGAAGGCAAGATGGGACGGTGAGCTGCATGTCATTATCCACCTAGGTATTAATGACCTGGCAATTGGGGATCCAAAGGAAGTTCAGGAAGAGTTTAGGAAATTGGGGAGGGGTCTCAAGCAAGTAGCTACTTCTGTCACCTTCTTGGAAGTACTACCTGCGAGAGGCATGGGAGAGCATAGGGGTGCATGCACCAGGAACTTTAACTCATGGTTGAAGAACTGGTGCTGTGAGGAAGGGTTAGGATTCATTGGTGACTGGGGACCCACCTGGTGGGATGGAGGCTTGTTCAAGCCTGATGGCCTGCATCCATCCTGGAGGGAATCCAAGAACTCAATGATAAGTTTAAATGCTACATTGACAAGCATTTAAACTAGCTGGGGCTGGCAGGCCAGCAAAGAGGGTACCTAATTGTACACCCCCACAGCTAGCAGTGGAACCAGTGAACCGGAGGAGTGGATATCTCTACAAAGCAGTGTGCAAAAGATGGAGTTAAGTGCCCAAGAGGTGGATAGGCAGAAAAGGGTAAAATTCAACAGAAGGGCAGACAGCAAGGAGAACCAGAGATAAAGAACAACCAGAAAGGGGCTGGAGTAGAACAGCTAAGCAGTCTAGGAGGTCAAATCATAGAAAGCCATGTTTGCCAATGCCAGAAGTCTTAGCAACAAGATGGAGGATCTGGAGGCTGTCATGGTGCAGACAGACCTGGACATTGTGGCCATCACAGAAACCTGGTGTAATGATAACCATGACTGGGAGATGGCCATACCTGGCTACAACATATTCAGAAGAGACAGGGCAGGTAAGAAAGAGTGGCACTGTATGTGAAAAATGACATAAAGGCCACAGAGATCCAGGAGGAACAAAATGGGTGAGAGATACTGTGGGTTAAGCTGGAAAGGAAAATGGGGCCAGCATCCCACAGGTGTGGTCTATAGACCACCAGCCCAGGAGGAAGAAACAGATAGGGAGCTGATGCTAGCCATCCAAAGGATGGCAGACAAGGCTGAGGTAGTGCTGGTTGGAGACCTCAATATTCCAGATGTGGACTGGAGCATCCCAGCAGCAGCATCAACTAGGAGCAGATTTATCCTGGACTCCCTTCAGGGTGCCTTCCTCAAGCAACTGATCATGGAACCAACTCGGCAGAAGGCAATACTGGACCTTGTGCTCACAAACAGGGACAGTGTGATGTTGGTAAAGTGGGGAGCACCTGGGGAGCAGTGACCACCAGTCATTGTGGTTTGAAATCACAGAAGGAGCAGAACCAAACCACACAAAAACACATATCCTGGATTTTAGGGGACAGACTTTGGGAAAATGAGGAGATGCTTGAAAGAGGCGTTAAGGGGAATGGGGCAGGAATCAGGGGTTGAGAAACAGTGGGCAGTATTTAAAATAGGGATTACAAGAACAACAGAATTATGCATTAAGCAGGTTAGCAAGGGGAAAAGGAAGAGGAGGCCATTATGGTTTTCCAAGGAGGTAGCAGAGAAAGTGAAAGCCAAAAAGATTGCATTCAGGCAATACAAAAAGACACAGGCAGAAAGGGATAGGGAGAAGTACCAGGAGAAGCAAAGGGAGGCAGGGAGGTCAGTAAGGGAAGCCAAAGCTCAGACAGAAAAGCACACTGCAAAATCAATGGGTTGAGGGGACAAAACCTTTTACAGGTAAATAAGTGAAAAAAGAAAGGCAAATGGAGGGATAGTGAGGCTGAAGGGGGAGGATGGGGGCCGCATGGAGGATGAAAACAGTAAAGCTGACATATTGAACAGGTATTTCTGCTCAGTCTTTACTGAGGAAGAGGAGGGTAATGGGTCTGAAGGGAGTACAAGGGGTGGGAAGTGTGCAGAAATGGACTCAAGTCCCTTTACACGAGAAAGGGTCCTGAAGGAACTGGAAGTAATAAGAGTTGATAAAGCAATGGGGCCAGATGGGGTGCACCCCAGGGTCCTTAAAGAACTAAGAGAGGTGGTGGCTGAACCTCTGGCAATCCTGTTTAGCTGATCACTGGAAACAAGGGAGGTACCCAAAGACTGGAGGACAGCAGATGTAGTCCCCTTATACAAAAGTGGGAACAAAGAGGAAGCGGGGAACTACAGACCAGTCAGCCTCACTTCAGTAGTGGGGCAGATCATGGAAGCACTACTGAAGGAGAGATTGGTGGAACATCTGGTTGTCAGTGGACTACAGGACTCAAGGCAGCATGGTTTCACCAGGGGGAGGTGATGTCAGACCAACCTCATTGAATTTTTTGACTGAGTGATTCGGGAGGTGGATCAGGGGAGGGCAGTGGACAAGGCCTATCTGGACTTCAGCAAGGTCTTTGACACTGTGCCACATACAAGACTATTACACAAACTGGGGAATATGGGTGTGGGCAGGACAGTAGTGCAGTGGGTAGGTAACTGGCTGGGTGTCAGAACACAGAGGGTGGTGGTAAATGGCTGTCACTCCATAGAGGGAAGAGTGACCAGTGGGGTACCACAGGGATCTGTGCTGAGACCGGTCCTATTCAACATCTTCATCAGTGAAATTGCGCAGGACCTAGAAGGCAGAATTTCCCTGTTTGCTGATGACACAAAGCTCTGTAACAGAGTAGACACACCAAAGGGTGTAGACAGAATGAGAAGGGACCTGCAAAAACTTGAAGAATGGTCAGGGGTTTGGCAGTTGAAATTCAATGCAAAGAAGTGCAATATGGGGCACACAAACTCTGGCACAGTATATCAGTTGGGGGGTGAGGATATAGCATGCACCAAGCAGGAAAGGGATCTTGGGGTTATCATCTCTGATGACCTCAAGGTAGGGAAACAGTGTGACAAGGCAGCAGGTAAAGCAAATAGGATGCTGGGATGCATAGGCAGGGGCATCACCAGCAGGAAAAGGGAGGTCATAATTCCACTATACAAGACACTAGTGAGGCCCCACCTGGAGTACAGTGTACAGTTCTGGAGACCTTACTTACATAAGGACATAGACAGGGTAGAGAAGGTTCAGAGAAGGGCAACAAAGATGGTACATGGATTGCATCACAAGTCCTATGAGGATAGGTTGAAGGAATTGAATATGTACTCCCTGGAGGAGAAAAGGGAGAGAGGGGATATGATAGAGACATACAAGTATCTTACAGGGAGGAACATGGTGCAGGAATACACTATTTTTAAGCGAAAAAGATATTCCAGGACTAGAGGGCATGGGATGAAGTTGGAGGGAGGACGATTCAGAGGAAACGTGAGGAAGAATTTCTTCACAGAATGGGTGGTGGACAAGTGGAACACCCTGCCAGAGGAAGTGGTGGGGGCTGAAACAATCACGGATTTAAGAATGCATGGGATAGACATAAAGAAATTCTGAGGTCAGGGTTATAGGGCAACAGACTTGAGGAAAACATAAGTAAACTTACAAGCTCAAATGGGCAGACTGGGTGGGCCGGGGAGGTCTCATCTGCTGGACACTGTCTATGTATCTATGTATCTACAGTATGTAGTTATTAATGTTACTACTGTTAGGACATCCATTGCAATAAAATATTTAGGTATAATCCTCCCAACAAAGCCCTCAACATTAGGGGATGTCAACCTTAAGCCCCTGATAGACAAAATTAAGCTAGACTGTGAACGGTTGTCTGCCCTTCCCCTTACCTTGATAGGAAAAGTGAACCTGGTGAAGATGTGCATTTTACCCCAATGCCTCTATCTCTACCAAACCCACCCCATACATATTCCTAAGAAACACATTAGAATCCTTAGTGGTTCCATGACCAAGCTTTTGTGGAAGGGGAAGAGGCCAAGAATAAAGCAGGAGGTGCTGTGGCAGCCAGTGGAGGGGGAGGATTGGGTATCCCGAACCTCTGGTTATACTATCTAGCCTCCCAGCTTTCCTTCTTGATGGATATCACTCCCAGGAGTGATATGGAGAGAGCGGGGGTACATCTTGAATCAACCCAAGACATCTCCCATGTATCACACTCTTTTCACCCCGGCCTTAGCAAATAGTAAAAAGATCACAAACCCATTTACAAGAGCCCATTTACAAGAGCTTCTCTTCAGGCCTGCCTGACAGCCTATGCCCTGATTAATTATTGACAAACATTTTCACCTGAAGTCAACACTGAAAGAGCCACCTGGGAACCCAATACGATACAGTACCTATCCCAGTCTATAGGACCCTACATGCAGTATACATCCCCTACGTTGACATGTCGACAGCAGAATCCCCTACAGTGACAACAGCAACACGTCACTGTAGGGAAACCCACTGGCACCCTGCACTGTCTGGGATCCTGCACCTCTCCCGACTCAGCTCCGACTTGGAGTTGAGAATCGGTGGTGGGGGTTTGTGAACCGCAGCCGACTGCAAAATGCAGTTGACCTGCCGGCTTCGCTGTCAGGTCGTTCAAGAAATATTTTGTCGATGACCTGTCGTGGATCCCCTAAAAGCATGGGAAAAAAAGGGACTTTACCATATCTCTCAGCTCTATGAGGGAGGGACAATGCTGTCATACCAGCTCCTATCAGAAAAATATGGCCTCAGACCCTCTAGTTCTTTACCTACTTACAGGTCAGAAGTCGACTGGGAGGCACCACAGATAGGGGAGGCCCACCGGCCCCATCCTGCTCCCCTCTGGAGGAGTTACTGATGTCCCGATCCAGAGTTTGGGAGGGCAGCCCTTTGATCAAAAGCTATCGATCTCTACTGGAAGCTTTGAGAGATCCTTTGAGTCCCTCCATAACAGGTGGGAAAAAGATTTGGGGGAAGGCTGTTTTACTGAAGGAGAGTGGGTGTGGGCAATGCATCAGGGCATGAAATGCTCAGTGAGTAACAGACTCAGGGTTATACATTACAACATTTTACACAGGACCGACTTCACCCCAGTGCTAGTGAGAAAAATAGACCAGGACAAGCCAGACGTATGTCCAAAATGTAAGGTGGCTCGGGGCACTTTTTACCATATGATCTGGGAATGCCCATGGGTGCAGAGGTTCTGGGAGGCCATCACCAACCTCCTGGAAAAAATTCTGGGAGAGGATCTGGGCTCAGGGGCACAGGAAGCCCTACTGGGCATAGGCAGGAGTAGCGGGCCAGTCTGACTAAATCATATTCTTTATGGAGCCTTGAGGTGGTAGTGGGGAAACAGGTATTGGCCCAATACTGATGGCTGGAGACATGCCCTACAGTAGCCCTTTGGGAGAAAATAATCCTCCAATGTATGAAACTGGAGCATGTGCAATACCAGGTGAGAAATCAGTTAGATAGCTACTTACAGAAACGGGGCCCCCTGGAGACTAGCTTGCAAAAGTCTTGGTTCCCCATATTTTATTTATTTTTTATTTTTTTGTCAATTTTCTTTTGCTCTTGTCACGGCTGCTAGGGACTCTCTTGAGGTGAGACCCACTCAATCGACCTTTACTGCCAGGCTTGAATCCTTCCTGACCAAGGAATCAGGTGCTGGATCCCTCAGCTGTAGGCCCATACAGGGGGGATCACAGAAAGAATCAAGTTGGGTCAGAACCAGCGATGGGCATGTGAGCCATCACCTCCTGGCAGCCAGGGCTTTCCTCCTTAGGTTTCCCTGAAGCATGGATGTGCAATGATGTCAGCGTGGAGGGCACACATCCGCTCCCTCCACCGATGTCCATCGCTGCCTCACCCCATTCATGTCCCGACTTAGGTGTAGTGCTCTCAGTCGCCACCGGGAGCCGCTACCAAGCAGGGATCACCCTGCTACCCACCTCAGGAGAGGAGAGCAGTCCTCCAAACACTCGATTCTCTCCTCCCCCTGCCAAACCCCGGCGCCCCAAGTTCACTCCTAAACCCAGGTCGCCGGCATGGCCAAGGTGTGGCGTCCAGCACCCCAACCCTCAGCGCCACCAGACTGGCACCGGTTCCCCATATTTTAAACTGATTGAAACTCAAGATATTAAAATAAATGAAGGTCTATTATAGCACTACCTGTTTTTGAACTATATTGCACCAAGTCCAAAATATGATATAGTCATTTTCTGTCTGTCAATCTGCTCAATATGTTTATAAACTGTGGATTAAAGAGGGCAATTATATATTAACTACATACTGATGTTCTAAATAAAGTTTAAAAAAAATCACAGCAGGGGAGGTGGCCCCTTCTGCCTTTATATTCTGGCTTCCATCCGCAAGTGGACCTCCACATGGCAGGCTGACATGCTAAGGCCGTGGAATAAAAAAAATTACTTACCATAGTAATACTGTTTTTTTTCCTGGGGATCCCTCACTATGCTTGACAAATGCAGTTAGCCTGACAGGCTGAACTGCCCTGGAGAGAGTGGAATGTATGTAAATTATGGAACTTAGAATGCAAATCAAATCTCTGCCTCGAGGTGGTGCTCTGTTCTACAGCCTAACGTCAGATTTATTTTGAAGTCAATTGGCTAATAGTCACAAATTTTACTAACCTATTGCGACTACTCAAAAGCAAAAATACCCAAAGACAATAAGAAGCTGGCCACCCAGGAAAAGCTATGGAAGAGTAAACTAAACTACAGAAACTAGCTGAATGAACAACAAGTAATACTCAAGCAAGAAAATGCTAAAAGAAACTGATTCTTGTAGATCCTTTTCCAAGTTTTGGAAGGGAAGGAAGGGTGAGAGATTCAAGCATTGTGAGGGATCTCTGGAAGAAACAATATTACTATGGTAAGTACATTTTTCCTAAATCCCCAGGAATCACCACTACGCTTGACAAATGCAGACTACAAAGCAGTACCTTGGGAGGCTGGGTACAGAACCTGTTTGTGGAAAAGGTTCTGCAAAACAGCACATGGTCATGGACTGCACATCCAGACAATAGTGCTTTGTAAAGGTGTGTAGTTTTTCAGGTAGCTGCTTTACAGATTTCTAACAAGGTAACATCCCTTGCAGTTGCCACAGAGGCAGCCATGCCATGAGTGGAGTGTGCCCTGAGGCCCTGAGGTAGGGGCTTGCCAGCCTTGGAGTAGCAAGACTGGATGCAGGAGACTATCCAGTGGGCAATGGTCCTCTTGGAAGCTGGTCTGCCCTTTCCCACTTCACCGTATGTGAAGAACAGCCGAAAGTGGAAAGGTCTGAGGTCCTTAGTACATTCCAAACAGTAGCTAAGGACCTTCTGACATCCAGGCTGTGCAGTTTCAGCTCACCAGAACTGGATTTCTCTGTGAAGAACACTGGGAGAGTGATGGACTGGCTCAGATGGAACTCGGACACCACCTTAGGAAGGAATTGCCTGTTAGTCCTAAGGTCTACCTTGTCCCTGTGGAATATGATGTAGTTAGGGTCAGTGCAAAGAGCTTGCAACTTGCACACCCTTCTGGCAGATGTTATGGCACTAGGAAGACTGCCTGCCAGGTGACATACTTCATGTCTGCAGTGGCCATATGCTCAAATGGAAGTTCCATGAGCTTGACTATGCACAGGTTCAAATCTCAGAGAGGAACTGTTTCCCTAATGGGGATACAAATGTATCAACCCTTTGAAACATTTCTTGAAAATGGGGTGGGAAGCCACAGTTTTCTTGTTGCCTGCTAATACATAGGCAGAAATAGCTGCCAAATGCACCTTAAGGGTCAAAGACCTAAGACCAAAAGTCTGCAAATGCACCAAGTAGTCCAATACTAAGGGCAGGGCTGCCTGTAGGTGTTTGAGCTGCTTAGGAGCACACCACAGAGAAAACCTTTTCCATGTAGAAGCATATGTTTTTCTGGTGGCAGGTTTTCTAGAGACCCTGAGGACCTTCAGGACCTCCTCTGAAAACTGGAAGTTAGGTGTTCTAGCTCCTCAAGAGCAAGCCTTGAGGCATAGTGACTTGAGGTTTGGAAAGGTCACTCTGCCCTGAAACATGGTCAGTAGATTGTATCCTAGGTGAAGACAAATGGGCTGTTTGGAGGAGAGGGCCAGTAGCAGGGCTGTCTGACCCAGTCTGGAACTATTAGTATCATGGTTGCAGGCTGGCTGTTCAATATCAGGAGGACTCGCAACAGCAGAAGAAATGGAAGGAACGCATACAAGAACCTCCCCAACCAGTTCAAGACCAGGGTGTCCAAAGGGACTGTGCCCACTGCCAGGCCCTGCAACAGAAAAGAGGGAGCTGGCAATTTTATTTGGAGGTGAGCAAGTCTATTTTTGGTGTGCCCCATTTCCAGGATATTGTGAATAACACCTGCTTATTCAGATACCATTCATGATGCTCTTGGCCTAACCTGTTGAGGGAATCTTCCAAGACATTGTCCCTTCCTGGAAGATGGATGACTGACAGCTGCACCTCCAGTGAGTAAGCCAGATTCCAGAGCTTCATAGCTTTTATGCACAGTTTGGAGGACCTTGTTCCTCCCTGTTTGTTGAAATAATACATGGTAGTGATATTATCTGTCCTGACCTAGACAGACTGGCCCTTTACCTGGGGGCCCAAATGACTGGAGGTGAGAAAACCACCCTTAGCTCCAGGAGGTTTATGTGTTTCCTGGACTCTCAAGGAGACCACACTCCAGTTACTGTGAGGTCACCCAGGTGGGCTTCCCAACCCAGAAGGGAGGCATCTGTTGTCAGAATGATTGTTGGAGCCTGTAGCTGAAAAGGAACCCTTCTCTGAGGTTGTGCCTTTCCTTTCACCAGTCAAAGGCTTGCAGGAGAGTTTTTGTCACAGGTACTGGCCTTGACAGGGGGTGTCACTTCTGGGACCAATGGGCCCTTAAGTGATACTGAACGTCCCACATTTGTAATCTGACCCCTGCTACCACAGCTGTGGTGAGGCCATATGCCCTAGAAGTTGAAGGAAGTGTCTTGTTGCCTAGAGTCTACCCAGGGTGAAGGAATGTGCCAGGTCCAGAAGGCTTTCCATTCTTTCCTGAGGCAGAAAAATCTTGACCTGGAGGGCATCCACCTGTACTCCTATGAAAACCAGGACCTGCACTGGTTCCGTCTGGGATTTTTGCGTGTTTATGAGAAATCCCAACATCTCCAAATGCTCTAAACTAACTGGAGGGAGTCCTTGACTTGCTGATGTGATTTGCCTGCGACTAGCCAGTCATCCAGATAAGGAAAAACCATCACCCTCTAACTTCTGAGATATGCTGCCACCACTGCCAAACACTTTGTGAACGCCTTGGGGGCAGATGAGAGGCCGAAGGGAATGGCTGCGAACTGATAATGACCAGAGGGCAGTCTGAACCTTAGGTATTTTCTGTGGCTGGGCCTGATTGGGATGTGAAAATATGCATCCTTCAGGTCCAGAGTTCCCAGCCAATCTCCCTGCTGTAGGGATGGGATCACTGTGGACAGAGTGACCATCTTGAACCTGTCCTTTTTCAGGTGTTTGTTCAGGAATCTGAGATCTAAAATGGGTAGCCCCTCCCCACTTTTCTTGCTTGTGAGAAAGTACCTTGAATAAAGGCCTTTTCCCCACTGGGAAGGAGGGACTCTTTCTGTAGCATTTACCTGCAGCAACTTTTTGACCTCCAACTCAAGCAGAATCCTTTCTGCTGGGGTACAAGGTGGAAACTTCTGTGAGCCTGTAGTCAGGAAAGCTCTTGGACTGCAGGGTGAGACCATGACTCAATATCTCCAGGATCCACTTGTCTGTGGTGATGTTTTCCACTTCTGGAAAAAGTGAGTCAGTCTTCCTCCTACTGGCAATGGGTGGGGGACCTGGGCAAGCACATCAGGGTTTCTGCTTTGGCTGAGCCTTAGAGGTCGAAGCCTGGTCAGCCCTTCTGGAAGCTCTTCTGCCCTCTGCCCCTAAAGTAACCTCTCATCTGAAAGTAGTCATAGGGCATGGGCATAGGATAGAAAGCACGTGGGCAGTAACCCCACCCCTACCTCCCCTTCCATGAGGTCTGTTAGAAGTAAAGGCCTTTTTTCAGGAATGTTTTGTAGGTGGTTTTGAACTCTTCCACCTTTTCATGTAAGCCTCTTTCTTGTCACCAAAGAGGGAATTATTCTTGCATGGAAGTCCATAGCTTTTGCTTGGGTGTCCTGGGACAAATCAGTTGTCCTTAGTCAAGCAAATGTCCTTAGGAAGATAGTGGGCCATCACCCTGGAGGCAGTGTCAGTGGCTCAGTAGGTAGCACACTCGCCTCTGAGGCCAGGAGATCAGAGGGCTGTGGGTTCAGTTCTGCTTACTCCGGCACTTGAGTAATATCCCAATACTGACACTGTAGTGCAGTATGAGAGGGTGCTGCACTTGTGAGGTGTTGTCTTTGGATGAGACGTAAAACCGAGGTCCCATCTGCCTGGATTGGTGGTAGTTCAGGTGGATGTTAAAGATCCCATGGTACTTATCGAAAAGAGTAGGGGAATTTCCCCCGGTGTCCTGGCCAAATTTCCCTCATTCACTAAAAATATCACAAACAGCTTAATCTGGTTCAAGGTCAGTTGATGTTCATCATATCCTCCTCCCCCGGGTCGTGCCTGAAAATAGGCAGGATTTGTCTAGTGCACTTACCCGGTCAACAAAAACGAAATAAATAAATAAAAAAAATTTGCATCTACTGCTGTATGGAACTGGTATTTAGTGGCATCAAGGGAGTCCTGGCAGTGTCTGCCAAGTCTTGTGTTCGGTCCAAGTGGGCCTCGTCTCTCAGGGCCAGTACAAGGTTCCAGAGAGCTTTCTGGTACTAGGCAGCATAAGCCATGTACACAGCCTGACTCAAGAGCAGGGAGGCAGAAGTGTATATTCTCTCCCATGCCGCCCAGCTTCTTGGAATCCTTGATCGAGGACTGGCAGGAGAGAGAACCTTGGCCTTGTCACATGCAGCTGCCTGGACTACACATTCATGGTCTGGGTGTAAGCAAAGGTACTTAGCAACATTTTTGTCCTGCTGGTACTTCTCAATTTTCTTGTCAATCCCGGATAGGGGTTAACCTATCATGTCCAGGAAGTCAGCCTCCTCCCATCCTTCACAGATTCCTGGGTGGAAAGGGTAAAGGTATTGACCATTTGTCTCACAAAGGCATAGTATGAGGAAAAATCCTCTGGCTCCCAGGAAGAGAACTGAACTCCTGGTCAGGGGAACCATCTGGTTCAATTGGTTCCCCTTCCTCCTTCTTTTCCTCATAATAAAACTCATCTTCAGGGTCCCCTGGAACTGGGGGGGAACTGGAAGTTGAGGAGGAACTGGTAACCTGGTTAGGGTTCTCATGGCTTGGAATGGTTGGAAAAATTGCCAAGCTTTAGTCATGTCCTCCTCACAGGGCATTCTTGCTTTGTCCACTGATGTCTCCTTTGCTTCTTCAGCAGGAGGAGCAGTGACATGTTTTTCTTTTTTGTATCTTTTTAGCAGTAACCAACTCCGGAGCCTGCTTGGAAGGTCTTTTGTGCTTGGTATGGTCAGAATTCCCCTTCTTGGGAATCCTGGTATCAGAGGAATCTTTAGAGGGCTGTTCCCTTGATTTGCCATGTGAGAAAGGGTCCTCTTCTGAGTGCTTTGGTGACATAGAGGTGGACTGAAAGGCCATGATGTCCTGCAACTTTTTGGCCATCTTTTTAACTGTTTTGATGCAAAACTTGCTGCAAAGTTCAGAATCATAAAAAATATGGTTAGGACCTAGGCACCTTAAACACAGCTCATGGCTGTCCATCTTAGCCAAAAGATTAAAACACTTCAAACAATTTTTGAAGCATGTAAGTCCCATTCTCTTTTTGGGTCTTTCTGACATGCCAATTTGTCAGAACAGACCGAGAAACACAAATCCCAAAGAGGAAAATAGAGAAAACACAGTTCAGTTCCAACCGCAATTTAAAACATCTTTTTTTTTTAGATTCCTCTCAGAAAAAGACAATAAAGCAAAAACATCTCAGTTCCCTGAAACGATGGAACCAAGGTGATAACTGCTGCAATGAACCCCCCCCCCCAAAAAAAGTAACACAAATAGAGAGATGAGAGGCAAAAGTAAATCAAATATAATAAAAACAACGGTTTGGCAAAAGTCACCAAAAACAGAACAAGGAGTTTCTCCGGTTCCTGGGAACTGCTGAGGTACTGGAGAGCTTGCTAAAAATATGAAAAAAAAAACTGTAACTACACTAATAGTGAGGAGAGGCACAGAAATGAATAAAAAGACTACATATTTTTAAATGAAAATGGAATGTTTCAAGTGAAGTTGCTGAAGAGAGCTCATTGAGCGATTGCTAGTTCAGGCAGAGAAATGAATCTGACATTATACAATGGGGTATGAAAATCCTGCAACCTCATTAGTCAAAAACACATCACATGACCGTGATAAACCCTCCAGTATACCCACTGTAAAAGTTTTATATCACTATAAAAACAAAAACAAGTTGAACATTATTATAATAGCAATATACCGTATAGAGAGTGGGAGTAGGTTGGATTTACCACTTCTGGTGTGGTTGTCACTGCGCGCCAGACCAAACCACACCAGGTGTGGTAACCACCAATATACCCACTCTCTGTCATGGTATATTGCTTAATTAGGCTGTAGAACACAGAACCACCTAGAGACAGAGATCTGATTTGCATTCTAAGTTCCATAATTTACATACATTCCACTCTCTCCGGGGCAATTCAGCCTGTCACGCTAATTGCCTTTGTCAAGCATAGTGAGGGATTCCTGGGGTTTGAAGGGCATCTACCATGGGCGTCAGCCGTGGCAATGGCCATCAACCAGAGACTCTGCCCTATGATCACCAGACCAGTGTATCCTCTTGGAATAAATTCAACAGGAGCCTTCCATCCAAGACCTGCAGTTTTTTTCCAGGACTTTAGTGCTCCCCAGGCAGAACTACTCTTGGTGTGGCAGACTTTGGACTGCAATGTTGACTCTGAGCTGAGAAGTGTTTTGGTAGCGGATTGATCTTTCTATTAGCTGACTGATGTACACCTTGCCTTATTATTATTTGCTTGCAACTAACGTCTGGTACTTTTGCTCTTTCCCACTGAGTGTCCATTGAAACCACAACTATTCATTATTAGCTTATTTCACATCTTGCAGGTTGTCTCTTTGTAATTGCTTGCTACATCCTCTCATGCTTGCTCATTGCTGTATTTGTTTTGGTGAATAGCCTGTCCAAACTGAGTTGGGAACTTAGCAGCTTGCTCCTTATAGATTAACCAGCCACTTGTGCTGCCTCAGTGTTTGTTTCCCTGTCTGTTACAGAGGTAGAGGTTCTCAAACTATAAGTTTAGTATGGTCACTGCTAAGGTTGCAGGCTCTCTAGGTTGGGGCCTGCCACTAACTTATTCTCTGGCCATAGGTGTAGCCATTGATTCTGTGCCAGGTTCTAGGAGGCATTGTGCCTGCTCGCTGTGTGCCCTTAGCCTCAGTCCTAGTCTGAAGCCTCCCACACAGTCCACCTCAGCCCAGGCCGCACACTCACCTACCCTCACTCCTATACTCACACACTCCCTAGTTTAGAGCCTCAGTTATGTATTTTACCCCTGAGATGGACCTACAGCACTGCCCTGGAATGTACCCACTAGTGTACGTCTCCTTTATATGCCTCCTCCTTGTAGGTCTCACCTTGTTGTGTGACTCCTGTGCCCATATTCTATCCTGGGTGTGCCCATATTCTATCCTGGGACCAAGCAGCTCAAGGAAATTACTCCCATCCCCCTCTGATGAGTCACCCCCATCACCATCCAACCCCTACCTATCTCATCCTTTATTATACATTACCTTTTTGAAGAAGAGACACTGTCATCTTCTGGGTGCATACATCCTCTTCCTAAGTTCCACCCACCACTCCCTCTTCCCACGAAGGGGCAGGAACCCCCTGACAACCCTATTGCTACTGCTACTGGATGGGGACATTGAGAGCAACTCTGGGCCATTAAACCCCCCCAATTAACCACACCTCCCCCCAAGGGCAAAAACCTATGTGTTAAAAATCATACACATTAATGTTTATAGCCTCCTCTCCAAGATATCTGAGCTGGAGGCCTGGACTATTATTTACAACCCTGATATTCTGGGAATAACTGAAACATGACTGAAGCCCTTCATCCCAGACTCACTTTGTTAAAATAAAGGTCTATAACCTGTTCAGTCAGGATAGACCAGTGAAGAAGAAAGGAGGTGGGGTGCTTCTGTATTTTAAGAAGCACCTGAAGGCCTCAGTTATCTCAGGCAGTGTCTCTGATAATTCCCTCCCTGAATGGATCTGTAACCCCCCCCCAAAATGGGGCATACCTTAATTGACCGCTCACCCGTAGCTCCTGTCTGTCTCCTGATGCCTGCCGTTTTCATATTTGTCCCCAGTTCACCGCCAACAGCCCAGGTCCAAAAGGGTGCCCCAGGTCCCCAAACAGCCCCAGTGTTCCAGTTTAGCCCTTTTAGGGTTCAGGAACTGAGTCACAATCCCCCGCTGTTTGCAAAGGCACTCTGGTGCTAGCAGGGATCGTGCATGCGCATGCAGCATCTTTGATCTCCTGACCGCTGACTTAGTGGTAAATTGGGAGATGATTCAGTGGTCCCGGTGCCCCTTCTCACCTAATTGGGGACCGGTGACCTCAGCAAGGGCCAGCAGAACCCTCTGTCTTTTGTAAATAAAGAGCGCCACAAAGCACTAAGGATCAGGGCTTATGAATATTAATGAGGAAAGCCCCAATCCCCTATGAATATTAATGAGGTGTCTGCCCTAGTGCAAGTAGCACTCCTAAAATATTGGCATTAGGGACAGGCATAAAAGTTTGTAAATAAATGTATGTTAAGGGCTCCTTCTGACAGGACACTAATGGGGCTAATAAGCAAAGGGGGGAAAATAATTTAATTAAAATGAATGTGCTGGCTGATCCAGATTTGAAAGCACTGGGACTCAGATAAATGCCAGTCTGTTGCCTTAATTACAGCAGCAGCGACAGGCTCAGGGCTGAAACAAAATGTTTATTCTGGGCAGCAATCAACAGGGCACACAAGCAGCTATGGAACTGTGGGGTAAGTAAATAAATAAACTAATTCCTCTGGCTGCACCAGGACTTTTATTTGGGACTGTGTTAAATCTGCAAAGGGACTGGGTGTTTAGCAGCCATTTCACTGCAGCAACAGCCAATCGGAAACCCAGGATTCCAAAACAAGGAACACCAGAATAATGCCAGAGATTCATGGGACATTGCAAAAGGCCTATGAAGAAGTTACAGGGAGTTAATTCAGGTGCCAAAACAGGGAGCCTATTGTACATCGAGTGAGGCTAATGAATATTAATTTTCTGGATTGACAAGCAGGTTTAGCCAATTAGTGTGGGAGCAACAAGTAGCTTCAGCCAATCAGGAGCCTCAGAAGGACTCCATAAAAGACAGTGTTTTCCAGGCTGAGTGTGTGTTCGAGCGGAATCCCCACACGGGGTGGGGGCTGAGGCCCTTTGCTTCAAAAATGGGCCTAGTGATCCAGTGCAAGCCCCTCCACTGGGGAGGGGCCTTTCTTCTGCCAGACAAAGTGTATGCAGGCCACAGAGGTTGCTAGCCTGAGGGTTGCCAGAGATTGTCCTCCAGGGTTGGCCAGCACCTTTCCATGTCTTGGGAACAACGGTGACAAACCCGAACCTTCAGCTGTGAGAGAGCTGCATGCATGTTCTACCTCAGCAGTGGGAGTGCTGAAGAAAGCCTGAAACCTCAGAGAAAGGAAGCCATTTTCTGCAAGTAATCTGAGTGAGTAAACTGTGTCTAATAAGTATAAGTCTGAGAAAGTCTACAAGGGGCAGAGAAGCCCAGCAAGTTTAGGATGTGACTGTCTGTATGCACCCTAGTTTAACCAAAGCATAGAAAGGGTGGACATCTGCTTAGTGATCAGAGAAGGGTCCAGTTCAAATATATAAATGTGTCTGATTGGATAAGTGCCTACAGGACTGGAAGGAGTACTCAGAGCTGGGGCTCTTCCTGACACTGCCTGGGAGGTCCAGTATTTGTCCGTTGAGTTGTAATGCCAGCACTGCCAAGGGGACTTGTTTAATGGTCATGATGTCCAGTGAGAGCTGTGAACTCCAGCAAAGCCACAAGGGCTGAGACTTTATGAAACATGCTTAAGAGAAGCCGCAGTAACTGTTTTGAAGTACCAAGTCAAAGTACAGTGCATTGGGAAAAGAGTTTGTTTGATATGGACTGTGAGAATTTGGGTTACCCTAGCCTTAGGGAAATCACCCATGCTTAAAGACTGTGTCATGTAATCTGCTATGGGAGCCATTGCCTGGGCTCTGGTTGAGCACTCTGCTGTGCAGAGTGTGGGTGCTCATCCCTAAAATGCTTGGGAGTGTACCATGGTCATAAAGTTCTCGCCCAACTAGCGATGGGTTTATGTCTGCCACGTGGGGTACTTGGAAAAGGAACTGTAACTACTTAATGCAACTTTTAAAACAAATAAATGTGCTGATTAAATGAATGTGCTAAATGCAATGTAATGAATCGTAGATTAGGCTTGAGACACAGTCTGGTAGTGTATCACTTAGGGCACTGCCAGATGTGTTTCCCCAAGGAGTACAGCCAAGAAGTGGGGTCCGAAACATGCTGGCCCAGGTCCCAGCCTGGTCTTGCCAGAGAGTGATTTCAGCCCAGAAAAGGGGGCACTGTATCCAGAAGTTAAAATGAAGTTTCCATTGTAAAAGCTTTAAGAACTCTACAGTCAGAAAGGGGTTACCTGGCTGTTAGCTTTGCCTGCATCTCGACCTCAGGATTCAGAGCCTGCCTGCTGAAAGCACTTAATCCTGCCTTGTACAGACAAATGAGGACTACCAACTGTAAGTACTGCAGGGTCCATGCCCTGTATACAAGGAAAGGACTTGTGAATAGTTAAAGTGTTTACATGGACTGGGTCATCTGGCTATGGATACAATTACTTTAAGTTTTGCAAGAGTGTTACATGTGTTAATCTTCTTGCTTTCTTTAAGGGCCCAAATTAGCCGGCCAACATAAAGCTGCTTCAAGCATCAGGTCTGCACCAATAAGAACTTTAGTTACTGGGTACCCAGGTTAATGCCTGAGATTGCGAGGTCTTATACAGTTTGGGGACTGGTACCAGTGTGGGTATTTGCTGCTGTGTTTTTTTGATAATTGTGTCATCTTTCTAATTGCAGCTAACTAGATAGATAGCCAGGGTTCTGACCATCTCACAGGTTGGTGAGTGCTACTATGATTGATGCCAGAAGGTAAAATGTTAATGATTATGTGATTCTTGCCAATCAAACCAATCCAAACCGATTATTCAAATCGGATGCAAATATTGTAAATAGCTTGTCCTCTGCTCCAATTCACCCTTCCTAGCCCTTCCCCATGTAAATAAATTGGTGTTTTATGTTTTTGCACAATCCTGTGCCATGAGCATATTATTATAGAGAGTTAGTCAAATGTCTGAAATGTGTGGAATTGCTTATTGGGTCATGCTTGGGTTGGCATATTGGTACTGTGGGTGGGTACAGCATCCCAGAGGGTTGTAACAGGTTTTATTCTAGCCCACTAAAAGTATACTCTGGGTGGAGAGGCACTGCACAATATGTTATCTTAGGAATGTACCAGAATAAAGTAAATGAGGGCAACAAAGATGGTGCATGGATTGCATCACAAGTCCTATGAGGACAGGTTGAAGGCACTGAACATGTACTCCCTGGAGGAGAGGAGGGAGAGAGGGGATATGATAGAGACATACAAGTATCTTACAGGGAGGAACAGGGTGCAGGAATGCACTATTTTTAAGCGAAAAAGATGTTTCAGGACTAGAGGGCATGGGATGAAGTTGGAGGGAGGACGATTCAGAGGAAACATGAGGAAGAATTTCTTCACAGAACGGGTGGTGGACAAGTGGAACACCCTGCCAGAGGAAGTGGTGGGGGCTGAAACAATCACGGGATTTAAGAATGCATGGGATAGACATAAAGGAATTGTGGAGATCAGGGGTAAGGGGCAACAGACTTCCTGGAAAACATAACCCAGGCGCCTCAACCTTGGTCTGACCAGACAAGGCAGGGGTAGTAGCCCATGGTATAATGACACCAGGGTTACAGATCATTACCAAATTGACCCTTGGGGAGCAAAGAAACTTGACACTGGCTGCACATATAGTCCTCCCAAGTGTGGTCTGAAGAGTCTCTCTAAATAACCCATAACATCGGCCACCTTTCCCATCGAGGTTCTTTATTTTGGTGGGAGAGTTCAACCTCAACTGGCTAAGTGAGCAGCAGATTGAGTGTGTCAAACTACTAGAGCAACTAAATCTCACCCAGCTTATCTCCTCCCCTACATAACTCAACCCCAAGTCCACCAGTCACTTCTATCTTGACTTAATTTAACTGGGAGGACAGGATCCTCCAGGCTGGGGTGTTGTCTGACTCCATCAGTGATCATTCCCCCACCTTTTCCACATTGTCCTGTCATCTTCCACATCCCCCTCCAAAGCTTCTGTCCTTTAGGGATTTTTCCAAGTACAATTTGGATAAACTGTGCTCAGAAATTATGGCAGTAAATTGGTCTGTACTTCACACCCAGACCAGTGTGGACTCTGCCCTTGGATTTCTCACTGCTGCCTTGTCCTCTGTCCAGGACAAACACTTCCAAATCATCACCCGAAAGGTCCGGGGTGGTAACTCCAGATGGCTTACAACAGAGCTCCTCACAAAAATGAAACTACGGGATACCTTTTGGGTGACCTATAAATCTTCACCATCTCTTGTCACCTGGGACAACTATCATAGACTCAGGAACCTCTGTAACCACAAATCCAAATCCCTTAAGGCCTCCTTCATTAAGTACCAACAAACCCAGAGCTTGGGCAACTCTCACAGGTTCTGGGCCACAGTTAACTCCCCTAATTAAACCTGGCTCCAAGCGGTCCCACATCAACCTGCTCTCCAATGCAGACCTCATAACTGAGCCCCCCCTCCCCCAGTTGCTGAGGCTCTGAACCATAAATTCCTTACACTCGCTGAGTACCTGACCAAACTCCCACACAAGGACTCCACACCCACCCCTGAGGAAAGGGAGGGTGAATGTGAATAGCATTCTGGCATTCCATTTTAAAACCACGTCCCCAGTGGAGGTCTGGCACCTTCTCTGGCCCTCCCAAATTCTGGTACTATCATGGCAGCAGTGGCCTCTGCCCTCAATTCCTTAAACTGATAGCAGACCTAACTGCCTGGCCCCTTGCTACCTTTTCCAATCTGTCCTTCTCCTCCTTATCATTCCCCTAATTATAGAAGCATATTCAAATCAGGTGACTCTGCACTTATGGAGAATTACAGACCAGTATCCATCCTCTCACACCTGAGTAAAATCCAGGAAAAAATCAAACACTGACAAATCTCAGACCATGTTACTAAATACAATCTGTTATCCTCCCACTAGCATGGCTTTAGAAAGGGTTACAGCATGATGACTGCCCTGGCCTGTTTCACAGACCATGTCCTGAGGAACTCAGACAAAGGCAAGCTCACAGGTGCCATCTTCGTAGACCTGTCCAAGGCCTTAGATTTAGCTGACCATGACATCCTCTTGGGTAAACTCTGCTCCTATGGAAACTAAGGCCATACTTTTGGGTTCCAAACCCAGACTCGCAAAATGCACTACAAAGAAAAATAACTCCTTAAGCATTCTAGGACCAGATGGATGCACCCTGAAGCAAGTCACTGATTTCAAATACCTGTGAGTCACCCCTGATCTCTCCTTCCCTCCCTCACCTTTGGGGAGCACATTGAGCAAATAATCAAATGGGCAAACCACAAACCGGGTATCTGTTACTGCTTAATACACCTTATGACACCTGAGGTGTGTCTGGCTATTGCCCAAAGTATGCTGCAGCCCCTCCTGGATTACTGCTCCTCTATCTTCTCCCAGACCTCAAAATGGCTCCTCGCTCAACTCAATACCGCCTTCAACAACATTTGCAGGTTGGTCTCACTGGCCCCGTTCAACACCCACCACTGCTCCCTCTACACCATACTTGGCTGGATGTCCTCCAAGGCATGCCTTGACTACATCATGGGTACTCTTATCAATAAGTCTCTTCATGATGGGGCTGGCTCCCCTCTAGCTAGTCTCCTTAGCATTAAATCCAGCTCCCATGAACTGAGGTCCTCCTCTCTGAGTCTCCTCGGCTACCCCCGGCCTGCAACAGAGATGGGTCAGAGAGCCTTCTCCATCCCAACCCCTAGACCCTGGGATAGCTTACCAGCACATGCGACACTCTCTTACCCACGCCCACCTTTTCAAATTGCATTTTAAGAATTACCTCCTATCCATCTCGGCTTGCAAGTGCCCTTTCTGACTCAGGGTGGGGTGCAATCACTTCAGTTTGCCCTGTAGTTTCTTTACTTTGACTAGGTTAGCCAGTCCACATACCCTCAGTGGCCCTTGTGTTATGTTAGCCAGTATTAGTTGGTCTAGTCAAATTGCTTTCTTTAGTACATTGCTCCACTTTATGTTATATATACAATCTTGTGTCTGAACTGTCCAGCATCAAGTATTTCCTTTGAGTGTATTGCTGTCACCTAGGTATTGTATGCATAACCTCATGTATTATTTCTCTTGTAAGTATATGTACTTACATATGTACTGTCTGCTTAACCTTATGCATTGCAGCTGTTGTACTGAATGTGTCATCTAGATGGCTCAGTTCATTTCTAAAATGGTCCCTCGGACCAGTGTACCCTCAATTATCAAATAAATAAATAAATAAAATGCCCTTACAGAACCTCCTAAAAAGTGGCAGTTGAGCCAAGCAGAGGGTACTGGTGGGTTCACGGTATGCAGATATAGCGCACAAGTGGACCTTGACTGTGGAATATTGCAAGCCAGCATCAGAAAGGTCCAGCAAGTACTCCAGGACCTTGTCAGGTGGGCAATGAAAAGGGTCCATGCAAGTTCTGGAGCACCAGATGGAACATCTTTTCTACTTGGCTGTGTAAGTTTTCCTGGTGGAAGGCTTACAGGCAGCCAAAAGCATTTCAGACACCTTCTGAGATACTTTGTACCTGTTCACTTCAATTTCAGAAGCCAGACCTGAAGGTGAAGAGAGCACAGGTTGGGATGGACTAGGTGACCCTGAGTCAGAAGTCCATCCTGAGTGGAGGATCCTTGGTGTGCTGACTGATAATCTGTTCAGCAGAGGAAGCCATATCTGCCAAGGCCAGCAGAGGTTATTAGAACCATCTTGCCTCCATGCACTTCAATCTGGGCAGAACCTTCTGCACTAGAGTGATAGGAGGAAATGCATAAAGAAATAGATTTGCCATTGCAGTCTAAATGCATCCTGTCAGAAAGTGCCATGCCCTGGATTTCTGGAGCAGAATCAAGGCAGTTTGGCATTGAGTTGGATGCAAAACGTCACATCTGGTGGTCCTCACCCATCAAACAGTGATCTCATGATGTCTGGAGCTATTGACCAATTGTGGGAGATCAGTCTTAGTTTGACTGAGTTTAACCACCTGAGTATTTTGTAGTCCTGCCAGATAAACTGCTTAGAGTAGGATCCCCTGCTCCAGGCACAATGCCCACACATTCATTGCTTCCCTGTAGAGAGAATAAGAGTGTGCTCCTCCTTGTTTGTTGATGTAGTACATGATTGACTTGTTGTCTATCTGGAGGAGCACAGTTTTGTGGCTGACCAGGTCCACCAAGGCTCTCAGACTATACAAAACAGCATGCATTTCCAAGACATTGATATGGAGATGAGTTCTCATTTCCATCCTTGATTTAAAATATGCCTTGTAGGTGCTAAACTGCACTGAGAGAAGTGGTCTGATTGTATTTCTGATATGTTCCTAGTTGCAGGATTACGCAAACACACTTGAGCAAGGAATGTATGGATTTAAGGAAGTTCCTCAGGCACTCTCACCATGTGAACCTGTAGTTTAATGGTTAGAGCACTGGAACGGCATACCAGAGGTCTGAGGTTCAAGTTCCCAGTGGGCCACACTTTTCTTTCTCATTTCAAGTCAAGAGAATTCTCTTTATTTTTCAGGCATTAAGTGCATCTTGACAGTTGTTGTGGAGAGTCCCACAGCACAGCAACATGAGACAGAAGCAGCAGCATACAACACTTCTGAGATCACATCTAATTTCTGGGCATCCTGAGAATTTTTCCAGCCATAAGAATCACTTTTATTTTCTGGGCACTAATGTGCATCTTGATAGTTGCTGTGGAGACTTGCACAGCACAGCATCACCAGCTAGCATCAGCAGCATCTAACACTTCTGGGACCACCGTCTCATTTCTGGGTGTCAGAAAAATTCACAGCAGCAATGCATTTAGCATCATGGACTTTATTGTGTAACTGACAGCTGAAAATGTTGCAATACAGAATTTATGTGTACGTGTTTTCCGAAAATTGTGATTAACAATTGTGAGTTGTGAGTACCGGTACAGGTGTCAAATGCATTATGACAAGTGTGTTTGGGGCACTTACTAAGTATCATGTGGCAGCATGGAGGAGCCCATCTTACTTTTTCTGGCACTACAGAAGAGTTCTGGAGTTCACAGATTGAATGTGAATTGTGATTATTGCACAAGTAACACAAAGTGCGTTACAACATCAGAGTTTGGAGCACTTACACACTGTGAACTATGGTGTGGCAGCATGTAGCTACAGTAGCAAGCCCGTCCTACTTGTTTCTGGCACTACAGAACAACTCTGGAATTCACAGATTCAATGTGAATCGTGATTAATGCATAAGTAACGCAAACTGCATTACAACAAGAGCATTTGGGCATTTATTGAGTTCTGTGTGGCAGCATGCCTAAATTTTTACCATACATGAAAAAAATTTAGGAAGAGAATTTATGTAAATTGTGATTTAGGCACAACAGTGCTGGGACACTACAAACACACCATGCAGTACCATGTAGTGGTACCTGTAGCAGAGTATGACATGTTTATTCCAGTAGTTAAGGAAAGAGTTAGATATAGAGATGAAAAGTATCAAGAAAATATAGTAGGAAATATAACTTTTTGGGAGGTGTCTTTTTTTAATACAATTGCAACAGTACAGAATGCAACAGATGTTTTAGAAAGGCAAGAAACAATAAGTGAAACAATATAGTTGGATGGTAAAGATACATTGATTTTTTTTATTTTTAAACTTTTTTTCATTTTTTAAGCGGGGAACAAACAAGTAGGGCACGCAGAAGTAAAGAATAGAAAGAGGATAGGAAATAGTTTAACTGTCAAAGGGCTTTTACAAGCTTTAATATGACAAGCTCACAAAATGCCATGCCACTACCACCAGGACCTGCACCACCATGGTGGAGCTCTGCCAAACTCCAGCAGCTTCTCCTGATTGGAGAGAATCATTTTATATCTTGCTCCATTTCTGTGAGCCAGTGGCAGAGGTCACCTACTTCCTCCCTTAGGGGACGAGAGCTCCACTGCTGATGTTGCTGCTGGAGGCGCGGGTGCTGCTGGTGCTGCTGGTTCAGCAGCTTGAAGTAGAAAAGAGGGTGCAGCCACTTCAACAGGGTTTCCTGCCACCCCAGCATGTGACAAGAATTTCCCTTATGCTCTGTTCCACTCAACGGTGCTGGCATGGACAGACCACCACCTCCACCACCACCACTGCTCACCACTTCCCTCTGTTGTTCCTCCCACTCGGCCCAGTGATTAATTCTAAAATGCATCCATTGGCCCCCAGTACCCAAGACAGTTCTCGACTTGCCCTAGCTGACCTGTGTCTTACATAAATTACAAGTGACCACTCTGTGGTCACTAAGGACAGTGGTAAAAAAGAAATACCACACAAGGAAGACTTAGGGTACTGGCAGTGGGACTGGATGCTGCTGCTGGAGGAACAGAGGAGCCCAAGGATGACAAGTGGGCTTCCTCTGTGGAGGAGGAGGAATGGTGCTCATGGTGGAACCATGATGGGGCAGAGAGTTCTAGCTCCTCCATCTCAGGACTAGGGACAGAGTACTACTGTTCCTCAGTACTCCCTCTCTGCCTCCTGCTGCTGCTGCTGCTGCTGCTCTTGATGGTCCCGGACAACACTCATCTCACCCTACTCTAGGCACAGCCCTGGTGGAGGATCAGGTGGGCTGCCACTGCTACTGCTGCTGCTGCTGCATGGTTGGGAGGAGGAGGGAGGAGCTAAGGAGCTATTTGGGGTATGCTCCTGAAAATACAGGGCAGCAAAGACATATGGCACTACCATGGGTGAGAGCACTATGATAATGACTCTCCATCAGTAAATTTGAATCAAAACAAAGAAAGACAGAAAAGAGTCAAGACAATGCGAAAATAAAAAGTAACAAATAGGTATAAAAACAAATTCAAAATACAGATTAACTATTAAAGTAGTGCTCACTAACTAAAGTACAATAGAAGAAAGAAAAAATATAAAGAAACTGCTGCCTACAGCATCTGAAATATAGATTTTATTTGTGGTACAGAAGATGCTCCTTCCACTATTGCCGTCTGAGTAGAAATGAAAAGCAGGAAGCAAGTCCAGCAGTTACTGTACAGAGAATGTACCATCTGACCCACAGAAGCACTTCCATTTGAGCTTTAGAAAAGCTGTTTACCAAAAGCCTCATTTTTACAAAACTTCATATTGGCAACACCAAAAAAGAAGTTACAAGGCGAAGTCACAAGGCAAAGCTGTAAATCTGTGAATTTTTAACACAGGGGCAACATTTTGTGAATTTATGCATGAAGGCAGAGTTCTGCCATTCACCTGAACATCAGGGGTGAATTAAAACTTCACAACATCTGTAATCACCAGAGTTAGATAGGGGAGGGGATTGTGCCGAAATCAACAAGAAGGTAATTACAGCTCTGCACAGTCGCACACGTGAAGCAAGTTCAGTACCAATAGCACAGCCCAATAAAGACAGCAGAGTGAGCAGTGCAGGACTAAACTGGTAGTAATAACAGTCAAAGCAAACTCTGGATGTATGCAAGTTCTGATGTAATGCAAATACCGGTAAAAGTCAGACTAGATGCTCAATTACAAAGTCAATACAATTAAGGCATTAAGTAAATAGATGGTTTCTAGAACTTGCAGTTTGTCATTTCTTCCTAACTTCAACTAGTACATAACTGTTGGTGGTAATGTAGTTTGATCTGGTTGGTGTTCTACATGGAACAATGTTTTTCTTGCACATACACAGAAGTCATGCCCTGCTGCTCTGTGAACATAGCTCATTGGTACCTGTGTACTTCTTTTTATCCACAGTTCCCAAAATCCTTGTCTCCCATGGACATAACAGGGACCCAGGGCTTAAACCACATTCCAGGTCCAGCATCCCTCTGACTGTGCGAGTGACCCTTACTTGGAACATGCTTGATCATCCATCTCTGTCTGGATATCTGGACCCCACTCCTTCCATAAAACTTATCCACAGTGCCAGCCACCAAGATGAAATGCTCAGTCTCATTTTCAGCCAGTGATATCTTGCAGGGTCCTGTGGAAACCAATGTAATCCAATGACAATTACTCTAAATTGTCTCACAGAAACCTGTGACATCTTATCACAGAGTGCTTCTTCCTGGTGAGGGGTATGGTATTTATGCACTCTAATGGAATAAAACAACTAGGGACTCCTATCAGGGAAACCCTGGACAACTCCATTATCCCAAGAATAAGGAGGGAGGTTACAGTAGTTTTTTTTTTGGTATTTAGTTGCTAATATAGCTGTGGAACTGTAGTGTGAACTAATGTATAGCTTGATCTATTAGACATGCATGTACAGTTCAATTTCTGCAATAGAATCTTCACTCTATATAGTCTGGATTCATCTGGCACACTTTTTAATATTAAATAAAGCAAATAACTTATTCAGCAGTTAGAAAATAACTTAAAGGTACAGTACCAATCTATCATGACTTTGATTTCATTCCCAAGGCAAGAAAAGTATTTCTGAAGTTTTAAAGCTCCTTTTCCTTGCCAGGCCCACATTGATAAAGTTACGTAGGATGGAGCAATACTATGCTTCAGCAACCATGGCATATCCACACCGTGAGTACCACTTTCACAGCTGAAGAGGGATCACAGGGGAGGAAAACTGCAAAAACTGCTGAGGGCTGCCATCTTTATTGGGATCCACAGTGATCAAAACTAATAATACAAACAGTTGTAAAATGGTTGAAGGTGCTGCAAATAGTGCATCAGAGAATCTGTGGATGGCAGGAATATAAAACTGATAAAATGGTATGGTGAAAAATGTTCCTCACTAGCATAAACTGCTGCTTCAAGCTTTGTATAGTCAGAGGAATATTAAGGTTTGTCCATCTTGTCAGACAGCAACATCATTTGCAATCTGCTATTCTTGCTGGTTAATGTCAACTTCCACACAATTAGTAGTGGATAAACTGGAACTGGATTAATTTTCAAGCTAGTGTAGTATTTCAGTGAAAATATTGTTCTTTCTGATCAACCTATTTTTCCAAGTTTGAAAAACTGTTTAGTTAGTATTTTGGGCCTCCTGTAAAATGGGTCACCTGTTGTGCACATAGTTTAGCTCTAGCCAGCTGTAATAGGACTTCAATACATAATTTCCTCTTCTCATGAGGGAAGCATACAAAGTTTACTGATGTGCAAATTCTGTATTAACATCTGCAGTAGGCACACCACATATGTGAGAAAGCAGCATAAAAGGAGCAGGAAATTTCTGCTGATTGGCAACTCTCTAATGTTCTAATTGACAGATGAAATTCATACCATCAAATGATGCATGCAGTAGGTAATTAAAACTAGATGAATAGTGATGTCAAAAGCTATGTTTTGCATTGTTTTATTTTTATCGCCAACATTCTGAACAGTTCATTTCATGGAACCAGAAATTGGGAGTTTTACTATGTCACAGTTTGTGTACAGAATGCTAAGCATGAACTGCTGACCTGTCTAAATACAGTTTAAGAGTTCTGTACATAAATGGTGACATAGTTAAAATTCCAGCAACAAACTCCATTAATGCATCAGTTAGGGTTCTGGCACAGTGACAAAAGCATGGAACTATGGTGTTATCACCACTACCACTCCACCACCACACACCAACAGACATTGGGGTGTGTTGGGTCGACGGCCCAACTCTCACCCCATTCCATGTGTAAACAAGTTGAGGTGGTGCAGTACAGGAGAATGGGGAGAGAATTAGGCATGACGACCCCAATGCACACCCCAATGCCTGTTGGTGTGTGGAGGGCGGGGGGTGCAGTGGGGTGGTAGGGGTGGTAACCCTAACACCACATTTCCATGCTTTTATCACTGTGCTATGAACCCTAACTGATGCATTAATGGAGTTCTTTGCCATGAATTTCCCTTCTTTTTGAGAAAGTGTAATGTAACTGGGAAGTGGTATATGTTACTGGGAGCATGGACCCTCCGGGCCCTGTGCTCCCTTCATATTGGCCATTTTTTGTGTAATGGTATGTGTATGTGGGAGCATGGGCCCTTCAGACCCCATGCTCCCACTTACACATAACTATGGAGCCATACAGCAACTCTACAGGGCAAGAAAGCCTTATAACACTAATTTGCTAATATCCCAGCAACCGTAGCAGCAAGGAAAAAAATTCCAGTGCCATTGTAATTATGACAGTGAGTACTCTACATGAGATAAATCAACCATATCTCTAGTATCTCACATCATTTGCAAGATATGGGCACTGAAATATGCTGAAAAGGCACACTTGGAACCCTTGTGAAACTAATTTGCCAGTATCTCCATAATCTATGATTTCCAAACTTGCTTCTGCAGATAAGTTCACTTAAAGGTGATCTAAACTGCAGGTACAGAAAACTTTGTATCTCGCTTCATTTTCCAGATACGGGAACTGAAAGGTGTCACAGACGCTGCAATGTTATCCTATGGGAAATGTCTATACTTCAGAACACTGTAACTTTTGGCCTGTTGAATGTTTTAGCAACAAACCACAAAAAGGCACATCTGTGGGACGAGTGCTTGCCACCCTGCAAATTTCAGCCCAAAAGCCCCAACCATTTTGTTGTGGATGGATGGCAAAGATTTGCAGTCTTTGGACAAAGTTCTTTCGCAAATTGCGAAAGTTTAGCAAAAAACAGCATGAAACTTTCACATTTGTGACAATTTCACAGATGTCTTTTCCACGATTTGCAAAAGTACTGGGGCTCTGAGTTTTAAAATGGCATTTCTGGGGGTTGCCCCAAAATAAAGATAGGGCTGGCATCCTCAGGACCCAACTAGGTAAATCCAACAGTCTGTGTTTACCTAGACGGTCCCAGATTTAAACGCCAGGCATTTTTTTCTCTTGCTAACTGAAAACAAGATGGTGGCAGCATGAAATTAAAAGGGCCATTGTGAAAGGAAAATTGTACTTGCGACACTCGTGAGACACATGTATTTTTCCCCATTGACTATAATGGAAAATTTGTTTTTTGAATAACTTTTGAACAGTTTAATATTTTTACACCAAATCTTCAAAAGGCACATCAGTGACCCAGATTGCATCTTCCCTGAAGATTTCAGACCAAATGGACAAATTGTGCAGGCCGAGGGCACGAGCATAGAAACCGGGCCCTGTGCTCCCACTTAAACATAACTATGGAGCCATACAGTAGCCCTGTATGGCAAGGAACCCTTGTAACACTAATTTGCCAATATCTCAGGAACCATAGAAGCTAGGAAGAGAATTCAATTGTCATTGTAATTGTGACAGTGAGACGTCCATGCAACATAAATCAACTGAATTTGTATATCACATCGTTTACAAGATATGGGCACTGAAAAGTGCTGTAAATGTTAACTCTGTGGGCGTAATAGTGGCCCACGGACATGAAAATGAGCAATTGGAATATTAATTCCCAAATATCTCAGTAACTGTACAAGGTAGAAAAAAATCAAATTTCACGGTATTCATGGCTTTCCAACCTACTTTTTCACGTAGTCCCCCTACAGGGGGACGAAGAATCTTTGTGACAAAAAATCTGTATCTCGAACTGTTTGAGATACGGGTACTGAAAGGCATCGTGGGCACCACAATGTTATCCTATGGGAACATTTCTGAACTTTGGAATGCTGCAACTATGGGCCCATTCAATGTTTTCGTACCAAACCCCCAAAAGGCACATTTGTGGGACTAGGGCTTGCCACCCTGAAAATTTCAGGCCAATAGCACTATCCACCTTGCCACAATGAAGTGACAAAGAAAACAACACATAAAATTTGTTCATGCAGTGTTACCGTGATTACTTTAATGTTATCGCGCACTCCTATCTCTATAATGGGAATGTTATTCCGCACACAAAAATGTTGCTGCGGTTACTTTTTTCCCTGAACACAATTCTTTTCGCAACAAAACATGTTGCCTCGATCAAAAAATGGCAAAAGTTTAAAAAACATATCTGCAGACCACCTGGTAAAAAACTAATGCCAGGGGCATGTTCCTCAGAGCGTGATTAGGTAAACACAACTGTTGGTGTTTACCAAAGGGCATTTTGTTTGAGTTGCAGCAGTTTTTCTCTGTCACTAACTGAAAAACAAGATGGTGGCAGCAAGAAAACAATTTAGAGGAGCTCAACAACAAAAATGTGCTTGCAAAAGTTTTCGCAATGCACATATAAATTTTTCCATAGGCTATAATGGGACATGAAAAAATTTTATAGCTTTTGAACGGAGCAATATTTTTTCACCAAATCTTCAAAAGGCACCAGTTCAACTCAGGAAATGTAAATAAACAAATTTGAAGCCACCCAAATGCATTCTTCAGTCCAATATGGCTTAGCGAAAAATGTGCAAAAAGCGTGATTTTTCACTTTTGTAGTTCCCCCCCACAGTTCCACAACCGTATATCCAACCAGAACAAAAATTTGCAGATACAGAGATATATGATAGGTGGTTGTGCATTCCAAATTTCAGGCAAATTGGACAAATGGTTGCAAAGTTAGTAAAGTGCCAACTTTGAGGTTTAACATACAAGTGGCCATGCAACCCTAACTATAGTGGCACTCCTGCACCACTATTTTATATATATATATATATATATATATATATATGTAACCCCTGTTACCCAGGGTTACTAGAATCCCAGTAAGACCTAGTGGTAGGCAGGAAGGCAGCTTGTGAAACTCCAGTTAAATGTATTTCACGCTGTCTCATCTTGTTCTCAGTCTCAGCTGAGACTGAGGGATGACATCATCTTAGAACTTTCACAGCTGCATAAGCCACACTGGAATGATGCAGTTGGAAGTTAGTGTAGAACGTTGGGCATTTTGAATTCAGTCTGTGTGCAGTCTGAGTGAGAGACAGTAGTACAGCTGAGTGTGTGCAGGCTCTCAGATCTTTAAGCTCTGTTTTAGAGCTACTTTGGAAGGTGTGTGTTTCCACCTGAAGAGGAACACATGAACTGGTAATTGAAGTGGTGGAGACTGCTTTCAATGGTTCAAGAGCCCCATTCCTGAGGGGATGGAGGGAAGGTTTTTGCCTGTTTTCCAGGGGCAACCCCCCTGTGTCTGGCTAAGGGAAAGAAGCTGTCTATTCAAGTTGTGCTGAGGCACCAGAAGCTCTGAGAGAGAAATTTCTTGTGGAGGAATCGCCTGTGGGGCACCTGCAACCAAAGGGTGAGTTTGCTCTGAAAAAGGGCCAAGTGTTTTTTCACCTGAACAGTTGGAAAGTGGGGATTGGACTGCTTAACTCAGTGGGAGGTCTAGAGAGATGGACAATGCCACTTAAAAGTATGTTCAAGTCCAGCACAAATGGGAAGCAAGACAAGTAGATGGAATGTGATATACATTTAGGAAGAATCTACATTGCAGAGCTTTACAGGATGAGGTGTTTACTGTCCAGAGAAATGGCGGGTATGAATTGTGGGAGTGAGAGGTGGGAGACCCCCATCAGTAGTAACCAAATTCACCTCTATGGATTTGCTCTGAGACACCTTTTACTTTCTCTCAGGTACTTGGCCAGTGCCTGAGGAAAGTACCCAGATGTGGGATTAAGAGGACGAATTCCCTGATGGAGCCGAGGTGCTCTTAGGTGGTTTAGGGAGCCACCAGAAAATGTTTCCATGAAGTATGGAAGGTGTCCGAGTGGCCGGCAAGTGAGCCAAGCCAGGGAAAACCCAGAACAGTGTACAAGTTCGGGCTGTGTAACCCAAAGCAGCATGCAAGTCCAGGCTGTGTGCCCAGTGGGTTCAGAGCCTGAGGTCTAAAGTGTTGAGGAAGTGTTCTTGCTTTTAATCTGCATTACCAGGAGTGTAGCCCTGTGAGTCCATCTATGCTTGGTTTATTCTGTTTGGATGTGAATAAAAGCCACACTTTAGAATCCCACTCTGGTATTGGACATTACAGCTATTGCTTCCTGTGTTTGAAATTACTTGGGTGCCCCTGTGCAGAGTAGCCAAACCTAGCCTTTGTGCCGAGTGACCTATTCCTCCCCAAACCCAGCCCACCTAGTATTGCTGTCAGATTCAAATGGCATACTGGCTCTGTTTACATATATATATATATATATATATATATATATATATATATATATATATACACTGTATATATATTCATTGCAAAAAAAATCATTAATGCATCAGTTAGGGTTAAAAGAAACAAAAGTAGGAAATGAGATGTTAAGTTGAGCCTAACCCCACCATACCCCATTCTTCACAGACCAAAAGATGGGTGTTAGGGGCTCAATCCTAACATCTCATTTCCCCAGGTACTTGGCCAGTGGGGTCATGAGGCCCAACTCTCACCCCATTCCATATGTAAACAGGTTGACATGCTACAGTAAAGGAGAAAGGGGTGACAGTTAGGCCTCATGGCCCCATGGCACACCCCAGTGTCTGTCGATCTGTAGAAGATGGGGTTGGGGTGGTGGAGGGTTTAGGGGCTCAACCCTAATATCTCATTTCCCCACTTTTGTTGCTTTAACCCTAACTGATGCATTAACTAAGTTTTTTGCAATGAATTTCCTTACTTTTGAAAAAGTGTAATATAACTAGTAAATGGTATGTGTTGGTGGGAGCTGGGCCTGAAAACTGCCCATTTGTGCATAATGATATGCATCTGTAGAAGCATGGGGTCTCTGGGCCCTGTGCTCCCACTTCTGCACATAACTACATAGCCATACAGCAACAGGCCTATAGGGCAAGGAACACTTGTAACACTAATGTGCCAATATCTCAGCAACCATAGCAGCTATGAAAAAATTCAAGTGTCATTGTAATCATGACAGCGAGACCTCCATGCAAGATAGGTCAACAAAATCTGATCTCGCATTGTTTACAATATATGGGTACCGAAAATGCTGAAGAGGCACCCTTGGAACCATTGGAACATTTTTGCCAATATCTCTGTAACCATAGCAAGTAGGAAAAAAATTCCACTGCTGATGTAATCTATGATTTCCAAACTTGTTTCTGCAGCTTAAAGGTGATCTAAGCTGCAGGTAGTGAAAAATCCATGTCTCCCTTTGTTTTCGAGATACGGGTGCAGGAAGGCATCATGGGCACCACAATGTTATCCTATGGAAATTTCTCAACTTTGGAATGTCATAACTATGTAACCAATGCAGTTTTTACACCAAACCAGCATACGCATATCTGTGGGATACCCCTTTGCACCCTGCAAATTTCAAGCCAAAAGTCCTTACTGTTTTTAGCAGTAAACTGGCAAAGTTTTACAAATCCTTGTTCGTGAGCTGTCAAAATCCCTGTTCGTGTGCCGAATCCCTGTTCGTGAGGTAACAAAATCCCCATTTGCGAGGCGATCCATGTTCATGAGATAGAGTCATCTGGTCTTCATCTCATGAACGGGGATTTTAATAGCTCATGAATAAGGATCAGCTCATGAACAGGAATTTTGACAGCTCACGAACAGGGATTCCCTGTTCGCGAGATAGGGCCATCTGGTCCTCATCTCACGAAGGGGATTTTGACACCTTACGTATCATGATTTTTATGATCCCCATTCACGAGCCAATCGCCATTCGTGAGGTGTCAAAACTCTGTTTGTGAGCCGATCCCTGTTCGTGAGATATGGCCATCTGGTCCTTATCACACGGATGGGGATTTTGTCAGCTCACGAACGGATTGATTGAACAGGGATTTGACACCATGAACGGGATCGGAACCGAGTCACTAACGGATTTTCAAATAAAAAATGGCAATTTTTAATAAACTGATGGAAACCAGACACATGGTTTTGTAGAGGGCATCACCCTGAACAAAACCCATACATTTGTTTTCACAAAATGCATCCGTGGGGCAAGTAACAACATTTTGTTTGGGCTAAAAGTGAGAACAAGATGACGGCTCATGAACGGGAATTTTTTTTTTTCATGAATGGGGATTTAATGAATCCCCATTCATGAGCTGTCAAAATCCCCGTTCACGAGCTGAAATCCTTATTCGAAGCTGGGAACCTATCCAAAGGCTGAACTGAGCATGCTCAGAACTCGAATTTTCAAAACTGAATAACTTTGGATCGGAATATTTGTTCACCAAACTAACGCTGGCTTGTTCCTTAGGGTAAGCTTTTTCTACCCCCCAAAATGGTGTGGGTGCAGGGCGATGAGGAAAATTCAGGAAAAATTGGAAAACAGCTTAAAACACACTTTTTCCTTAGCGCTGCACAAAATTTGCACATCCAATCGAAACAAAACTTGGCAGGTCAAGAGATCTACCCACAGGACAGGGAATACCAATGTCATGTGCATCCGTTGAACGGTTGCAATGTTATTAAGGTGCAAAATTTGGGGTTTAACATTAAACTGCCTATTCAACCCTAACTATAGAGGCGTGACTGCACCTCTATAATATTATATATATATATATATATATATATATATATATATATACACATATATATATATATATATATATATATACACACACACGAAGTAGAAAAAATGTTTATCATGTTTCAGTTATATTCTAAGCTTCCGTCATACTATATTGCTTATGAAATTTGCCTGAAAACTTGATCCTTGTCAGTTGGTTATCATATGCTTAAACTGCTTGTCTACAAATGACATTGCAATCCTCTGTCACACTGTAAGCAATTCTACAGGAACCAGCTGTGATGTCACAAAAATGAAAACCAAGTGACAGGGATCCTGTTTTCGTGCAAATGCCCATAGTAACACAATATAAAAGGAAAGTAAATATGGGAAATCTCAATGGTGTTGGGGTCAGCTGCTGTCTATTCAGTAATTAAGCTGTTACTGAAACTGTAAGGCTCCAGGTTACTGGACATTTAAATAATCGTGTGGTTGGTTAACACTAACAGTAACACAATGCTGACTTAAATGTCAAGGAAATATTCTGTTTATCATTCAAATCCCACCTGAAGCAACCAAGATCCAACATAGGTAAACAGTTACTGAAAATCTGGGCAAATGAGGCCTTTGTGTAAACACACTGGCTCAAGTTCAGTTAGCAAGCAGATTTCAACTACAAGCTACCCTGCACTAACACACATTTTCAAACGTTCATTTTAGCATCAGAGGAGGATAAAAGGAAGATACACTCACAAGTTAGTTCGCTGAATCTATTCTTGTGCCCTTATAGACTAGTTTGCTTAGATGTACAAGAATTTGTTTCTGCAAATAAAACCAGTAACTGGAAATCCCTGTGAGAAATGTAAGCAGCTAGTGTTCAGCTGGGTTATTTTCTTGTTCTTAGTACAGCAGTATTTGATACTGGCAAAATAAAATTAGTTTTTTAGTTCTAATGTGTTTCTGACAAAATTACTAATATACCATTTTTTTTCTTTTATTGCACTTGCCTCCTGAACTGAGATACAGGGTTTCAAAGTGTTCAAAAGTCTCTGTTCTCTGGACATGCCCACTATGAATGAATTTAATATTTTGGTGCAGTGCTGTGCAGCTTACCATCAGAAAAGTGTGTTAGATCCATCCTAATACATCCACACTATGAATCAAGTTGGCAAAATCAAAAAGTAACCTTGAGAGAAGAAATTGCTAGTGGTGGCCATATTTAATGATGTCATTAATCGTAAAATTAGTAAAAATATTGTTTTAAAAACATCTGAGAGCAATAAAAACATACTGATGATAGGTCTAATTATGTCAGAAAAATAATGCTGAAAAATAATGAAACTGTTTTCTGATTAACAAATATTGCTGCTTTAATGCCACCCTTTCTAGGTTTTTGGAAGTATAAGAATTTGGATTATCAAAAGATGTTCCCTGTTTTTGTTCTCAGCAAGCCATGAACCCTTGACTTTTCTTGGTCTTACCTTACTTTTCAGTACTATGCCATTTCCAGGTCTCTTATCATGGACTCGCTGGAAGTGGGAGAACTCGCTTGTTATTTTCTCCTAATTCTGTCAGAGAAGCTTGGCCAGTCATGTAAACTGACTGGCAGGTGAAGCACTGGGAGACTTGTTTCTCATGGCAGACCTATGGGAAGAAAGGGCTACTCACTCATTGAGTACATACAGTTTCTAGTAGCAGAATACAGTTTATAACACAGTGCTTGATAAATGTTGGAATAACCTGTCAGCAGTGAAACATGATATCCCTGGGTTTGTGTTATTCTGACATTCATTACTGTAGTAGGACTGCACAAAGACATAGCAAATGACTTGTAAAATGACATTCCATGAAAAAAGCCATAATAATAATAATAATTCATTTACTTGCTCTATTAGGACATGTACAGTGTGTGTGCGTGTGTGTGTGTGTGTATATGTATATAAACATAATTTCTGTTTGCAGGCTACATGTATTGTAATACAATGCATCCTCTCTACAGCACCTAATTCTAAGATCTAGCAGCACTAGTTCTTAAATAACCTATTAGAGCAGTTCTGGAATACCATGATCCTTGATTGCTAAAGACTTTCATATGTCTGTAATTTGTAGGTCATAACATCTTGGTTAAGAGTTAACTTCTGTGCGAACATCACCAATGTTTTCTTTGGCATGAGTTCCAATTTTATCAGGTTGCTGGGAGGCAAAGTTGTGTTTGGGAAACGATAAATGCGGTTGTGCTGGCTGCTTATTGACATCACTGCTCCCCCTTCCTTGAAATTGCAATTTACTCTTACAAATGCGGCCCCAGTTCTATGCCTCATATCTGTAATTGTTACTAGTGACTAATCTAAAGGCAAAAACAATTGCAGCTCTCCTAATGAAAGGGCAAAACATGTTTGGGACTGCAGTTTGTTCATACTGTGGAACATGAAGCATGTGCTTAATTTACGTGATCACAGTGTTCTTTCAGAGCTTTTTGTTGAAGCACTGAACGTTTCAATCAGTGTAGTACATGTGAATTTACATAGTCACAATTAGAGCTGCTTGGATAAGCCATTGATGTCTGTAGATTCATCCAGATTTCAGAATTTTTGGCCAGACCAGGTAATACTGATATTGTGGGCTCTGCACTGGACTAACGTGGAATCTTATTTTTAGAGACATTACCTGTGGGCTGTGAGGCTCTGGGTTATGCACTCATCATAGTAAGAAGCATGACTGACTGTTCCTAAAGAGTTTCTTGGTCAAATTTAACAGTGGGCATTCTTGACTGGGAGAGACAGGAGAAGCAGCTCTTATAAGAGTTCTCTCTGTGCTGGCCCATCACCACAGCGGTTGGATTTCCACTAGTGATGCCGGAAACCCAGGTTTGGGAACAGACCTAGGTCATTGGAGGGCCAGCCAGGGGAAGAGGGATGGAGCATCTTATGGACTGCTCTCCTTTTCCAGGGGGAGGGTGGGGAGAACGTCCGGTGCTCGAGGGACTCCTGGCGGAGGCCGGGGCCACAAATAGCCAGCTTCTGGACATTCTAGGGGTGAAGCAGATGCGGGATGTCATTGTACATCCCCACCCCCAAGAAAAACAGGGAAGAAAATCACTGCAGTCAGCATCCTCATGACGTCCCCCTCACCACTCCTTCATTCATTCCCAGGCCGACTCCCCGACCTGACCAAAGTCTGTGGCACTTTGGCCAGTGCCGTGGCCCTGCCCTGAGGTGCAAGCCAAGGGGGCAATGGGGAGTAGTGGATCATATGGGAGTAGAGGGAGACAGGGACCGTGACCGGCACTGAAATCACAGATGCTGGCGTGCAGACAAAAAAGTACAGTACAGTACATTGAAACAAAAAAAGAGTTCTCTCTGTGACAGAGTGAATTTAGTTGATAACAATTTTGAGACAGTGATATTAGAAAAATACAGATTTTCTACTGGTAGAGCATAGTGTAGCCATTAGTTTTGATCCCTGCCTTTGCTGTTTGGCATGTTTATCTTCATTGTGAGCATTTTTTTCAAAGTACTTCAATAAGTGTGAGGGAGATGGAAGAGATTTTCATTTTTCTTCTTAAAAGTGGCTAGGATCTTGAACTCAGTATTAAATGACCTTTTGCAAGTGGTGCACTTCTAAAGTCGTGAAAGTGAAGTAAATATTCACTGCATCATGCTGTATCTACAGTATATAGGGAATACGTAATGAATGGCAGTTGAATAACACATTTAACTCCACAAGTGAGTGGTAAGACCCTTAACTCACGAGACGAAGCCAAGAGTTAGTTATAAGGGTCTTATCACCACGTGTAGAGATAAATGTGTTATTCTGCTACTACTCATTATGTACTTGATATATACCTCACCATTTATAATGATTTTACTAGTTTTACCTAGTTTGTACCTTTGTTTTGCCTTTGTTTCCAATACAAACTCTCTGTCTAACCCATTGTTCTTTGTGTTCTATTTCCAGAAGAGGAAATAACATGTTCTAAATTAAATAAATTGTGTTCTAAGTGAAAATAAATATTTATCCAACATAAGATGATTTATTTACCCAATTTATTCACCACTAGTGTGATATGTATATACTGATGACTCCTCAGCTCATTCAATCAATCCTAATATGTCTTTTCATACCCATCATCACCTTTTTGTTCTCCAGTTTCTATTTATACCTTGCCTATTACTACATTTTCTCCTAGATCCTCTCCCTATTTTCTTTCCTCACATATATATCCTTGCGGGTTGCACAGGGCTGGAGGGGAAGCCGAGTGGCCCAGGGCTTTTTCCTCCAGATTTTTGCTTCATGGGGATGTCAGCGTGCAATAATGCAAGTGCATTAACTGACATCCCCCATGTCCAACTGCTCCAGCTATTGCTGCCACCCAGCTTCTGCCATGTGGCAGTCATGTAGCAGGATACAGGATCCACCCTCTCCTCCCCATGGGAGGGGTGCAGTCCTTAGGATGCTCAATCCTCTCTCATCCAGCTGATTCCCAAGTGTCTGTAGTCCATTCCCAAACCTGGGCCACCAGTTTGGCAGCTAGTAAAGAGATCAGCACCTCAACCAACCGCATCACTAAGCCAGGCTAATTTCTTTACCTTTTCAGAAATTATGTCCTAACTTGCTTTGTACAAGGCCTTCTGGGCCTTGTGCAAATCAAGAGCTAAGTTATCACTTGATTCTGTCCCTGTGCAAAGCAGGATGCTTAGGGAAGATGCACATGGCCATTTGGGCCCTGAATGAATCCACAAAACAAAAGATAAGTCAGACTGGGCTCTGTGCACATCTCAAACTAAGCACTAACTTGCTTCACACAGGGCTCTTCAGGCTCTACATGAAGCAGGACATGGAGGGCCATTTGCATAACAAAATCAGGTATGTGAAGCAGATGTGCAGGGATTGAAGGGCTCTGTGTGAAGTAGAATGTATGGCCTTCATGAATCAGGAGTTAAGTCGTAACTTGCTTCACACAGGGGCTTTCAGGTGCTGTGCAAAACAGGATCTGAGTCTCAATTTGCTTTATTCAGGCCCAAAGGGTCCTGCATGAATCAGAATGCACAGGGTCCTTCGGGTCATGCATGAAGGAGGATGCAAAGCCAGGAAACTAGTGCTAAGTCCTAACACTTCACACACAGGGTACAAAGGCTCCACATAAAGTGGGTAAGCAGGCACACAAGCTCCTGAAGAACCCTGCATAAAACAAGTTCTGAGTCCTAACTTGATTTTGCAGGACCCTACATGAGGTATGCATGAGTCCTTTTTTTAATTTACTGTACCTTACGCCTTTGACACCCAGCCTGCCCTGTCAGCTTCCTCTCCCCAGTCCCATCACCCCACTGTCCCTGGAACTTACCTTCTGACCCTGCAGGTGCCCCACAGTTTACCTGCTGTGGCAGTGCCCCTCTCCCAGTTTTCCCAAACCTGGGAGGAGTCTAGCTCAGGTGTGGGTTGGGTACCAAGTGAGCGGGTGCAGCCTACGAGGAGAGGCTGCTTCATTCTGCAGACTTGGGAATTTTTACATGCCCCCTCTCCAGGGTGCCTCATGGGCTTGGACTACAGAAGACATTGGCACACGAGCATGCTGACATCTCCGGTCAGAAGGTGCCCACCCACTCATCGTGGCTTCATTTTCACTGCCACCTGTGGTCACCCAGGTGGTGGTACACTAGCAGAGCATATGTCCCTCCCTCCCTGAAGGAGGACAGCGTCCTCTGGGATGCTCAATCCTCTTCCTCCCAGCTGGTGCCAAAAACATGGGCTTGCTTCAGAACCCGGGTAGCTGGTTTCATGTGCAGAAGCACTACCACTTTGCAGACAGACCAGATCAAGTATGCATGAGTCCTAACTTGCATTAGGACTTAATAGTGCTAGAAAAAGTTTTCTAACTTTAAAAAAAAATAAGTCAAAAATGCTCAGGGACATAGTTTTTTTCATCATTTTTCCATTTTTATCTATAATGTGGCCATTTTTGGCATTATTCATTTCAGGCATTTTCATTTTCAGGCTGTCCACAAGTCTGGAGTATTTTTAGACTTACATTTTTCCTTCACTTTGTTTGCTTCATTTGCAGGTAGAGCAGAGCATCAGTGACATCAAGGAATATCACAGGGGAACCAGGAGGTTTTGCGATGAAAGACAAGGCAAGTACGGTTGCCTGTGAGGTGAAGGAGGGTGGCATGGGTTCTAGGGGGCAGGTGAGGGCTCAGGTTTCATTTTAACCACCCTGGGTGGGAAGGGTACTGGCAGTGGGATTGGATACCTGACACTGGTAATGATTGATTACAATTGTTTTAGGGGAGTGGGGGAGAACAGCAGGGGGATGGTGGCATGGGAGCTAGAGGGTGGGCAAGGGTGGTGGGCTTCACTGAAATGGATCCAAAGGAAAGGGGGACCAGTGATGGGATTGGACACCCCCACAGGATGCTGTTAAACTTCATGGATACCGAAGGTGAGATAGTGCACTCATTGCCAGTACAACTAAGCAGATCAGTACTATTTGGGGAGGAGTATGGTGCAGGTGCTAGAGGGTGGGCAATGGTGGGGAATTTAGTTTCAAAGGGTGGGTGGGAGGGCTTAGTCTGGCAGTGGGATAAGGTACCCACCATTGGTAAAATCCCTTTAGTGTATGCCAGCAGCGGAAATGAGCACCCGCCATTGGGTAAAACTCTTCAATGACTGGGGGTCAGCCTCAAATCTATGTGGGGAGCTGTGTAGGATGTGAGGATGATTTCTTATCAATCATCATTCTCTACTTTTCTTAAAAGGATTTTGGCTTTTTTTTTTTTTTTTTACACATTGAGTGACAGTTTATCAACTAAAATCATTTTTGAAAAACTAACCATCATTCTGGCACCCAACTCTAACAAGCCTGTAATTTTCAGCTATCAAATCCCAAACATTTACTTGTTATCAAGTCAGTCAAACAAGTCTTAATTTTAGGGATTTTATGCGTTTTTAACCTAAAATTTTTCAACCAATGAACTGATCACTACCAAATTTACAGAATCCCAGGATCCTGGCATTAGATCAGCACATACCACATTTCAGGCGAATCAGCCAATGGATGGTCAAGGTATTGATATGCATAGGTGGGGTTTAACATTAGTCTACTCAGCTATATATATCATTATGGCAAAACTATGTTAATGTTTTTAGGTTGCTACCACACAAAACTCAAACCGCTCAAAGGTTGGAAATAAACTATTAGGATTGTAAATACAATGTCCACAAAATTTGAAAATGTGCTATAAGGGTTCTTATGTCTAACTCTCACCCACCCTGCCCATCCCTATCTTCTCATGACCCAAGGAGAGTCTACAGGTACAGGATCATACATCAGTGGTATAGTACTCACATAGGGTTGACATATTAAACACTGGTATATAGCGACCCTAATGCACCCCCTTGACCAGGGTAGGACATATCAGTTAGGAGGTGGCCAGTGGCTAGTTAAATTGCTGGTTTTGCTACAACACTTTGATACTTTTTAGCCAACTGGGTACCTGTCCATGAAGTAATTTTTAAACCTTTAAAAATGATGGCCACTAAACATATTGAATTAGGTATAACATCTTGAAACCTACTAACCAAATTGTCCACCAGTTCACAAACAGATGTCTTACACCGTGGTGGTGATATAAGGCCAAGCTACTGGTCTAGCACCTCCCTAGAAGGCTGTGCTGCCTTATGTGACTCTCTGAAGGTTCAATGGTAACTTCTACACTTACACACAGTTCTGTGTTTGTGAGTGCATATTGTTGTGGACCCTGTGTATAATATGGTATACATTTAATGGCAATATTTGTGTCATACATCACTTACTAATATATGTGCTATCCACTTGTAACTTGTTTTGCAGCTGCAATACCCTGCATAAAATACTATACATGTCTCAAACATGCAACTTGCTTTGACTATTTCTAAGTACTGCACGTGTCTCAAAGAAAGCAACTCACAACTATGAAATAAGTATAGTACTTTCAAATCTGTAACAATTATGCTGCTTTGTGGGGGTCTACAGTATTATTTGCCAAATAAGGCACAGGTTGTAAATGTATGTAAACCTCTGTAGGTGTGCACCACAAAGTATTCTAATTACAGATCCACAATGTGCACCATTTGTATGAAAAACCACACCTGAGTAGCATGATTCTATACATGTACCTTGCCCATCAATCATGAGGGGAGAGGGTGGGGATTAGGGTTGCCATATACTGATTTTTAATATGTTGCCCCTGTGTGCGTTACCATACCCTTGATACATGACCCTGTACCTGTAGATTGTCCTTGGGTCATGAGGGTAGGAGACATGGTAGGATGGGTGGGAGTTCAACATAAGAACTCTAACAGTATGTTTCCAGACTTTGTGGACATACAAACATATGAAACTGCCAGTAGATACAGGCCATATGGTCTATCAAGTCTGCTCGAGTGTGTAGCTAGCAATTGGGCTAGATTCACAAAGAGAGCAAAAAATGCTGCACATGCAAAAAAAAAGGCTTGCAAAACTGCAGAAACACAAGTGCAGCATGTTCACGATCAAGATTTCTGCAGGTGGAAAAAATCGCAAAACTGGCGAGCTATGAAATTCAGTAAGTGTGGAAGATGTGTAATACATTTTTCACAGCTGCAGAAATAACATAAAAGGCCCAGCAGACAGAACAACAGCAGTGATGCACATTAAGAGGAACAGGAGACTTTGTGAAAGTTGCAGCAGAACCAGCATTCCCAGTGAGGCAAGCAGCCAGTCCCACAACTGGAACCACAGTAGCACCACCTGTACCAGCAGGACCTTACACCCAGTGGCAATATGTATCTGTTGGTCGTGTCTATCTCTGAGGTGTTCCTTTCTCCTATGTCTGTAGTACACACTTCTGGCTGTTACCACCTCTGCCTCTACTGCCTGTGGGGCTCCTTTATGGGCTGCACTGGGTCATGTGATTTGTTGCCTTTCAGTGGAAATGCTATTTTTGTTGTAACAACTGACACTTCTATACAGCCCACAGTCTTGCTATTGCTTGATACCTGAACCCCCGTTATGAGAGCTTCTCAATTGTTAGTACACTGCCTTTTGCTCAAGGTGAATTATGCCTCACTCTCATTGGTACAGCATGTGTGCAACATTTTTTCCAGAACTGCAGGAAAGCAGTGGCTGAGAATAGCCTTTATGGGGATATGCCATACTTTTCAATGGCATTTTTTGTACAGGAATTTCCTCCGTTGCATTTTTCCGCAGTCCACAGTGTATTTTTTCCACTGTTGCAGACGTTTTCTGTATATGATGCATTGCAATTTCCTTTTTTTTCCTGCAACTGTGCAAATTTTGGGAACTTGCACATTTTTTTCACCTTCTAAGTGTTTTATGAATTCATTGTGTTTACAACCCTAGTAATTTGTTTCCAACCTTTGTGCAGTTTGAGCTTTATGCGCTACCAACCCTAATGAACATTAACATAGCTTTTGTTGCCATAAATGTCCTAATATTTTAAAGAAATTTCAATTCATTTTATTTTTTTATACTGGAAGGCATGTGAGCATAACTGCCCATTTTCACAAGCATCCAGATTACATACTACAGAGCATGGAGTAGGAAACGTAACAATGGAGAAGATTAGAAATAATTCTATAGGTAACGTTATCGACTATAATCACAGTAGTAGGTATAATGTGAGGAGAAAAAGGTAATATGTGCAGGAACAGATAACAAATTTATGTGCTAACTTTCTTTACTCATGGCCTTCAAACCCTACACAGAGCAGGAGGTGACCTCTAACATACTTTCACAGGACCATTTCTGGTCTTTAAAAGCCAGAAAATTTCTGCTGAGGGGAACAGTCCTTCTATGGAGTGTTGTGTACCATAATCCCCAGCTCCTGTGGGCCATGAGACCATTCAACCAATGAATTGAAAGCCGATAGTCTATCTGAGTTGGTCCCCACAGGTGGCACCATACATTGTGCAGAAGTAGAGAGTCACCCATCGGTCCAGCCATGAATAATGATTCCCAGCCTCGTGGGTCCAGTTAGTAGTGGGTGGGTGGCATGCACTTTGGAGTGCTGGTGCATGCTCTTTGTGGCACATATTTAGGCCGTTGATGCATAGGGCCCATTTCGTATAGTAAAGTAAGTAAAGTAAAGTACAATTTATTTGTTTAAAGTGCCCTTCCCAAGCTCAGGGCGCTTTTACAACAATTCAGACACTTTAAATACACACCATATAAAACAATAAATATAATGAATAAACATAAATAACCCTTAATTATCAAGTCCCAGAAAATGCTTGATTAAAAAGGAATGTTTTCAGCGGTTTTTTTAAAACTTTCCGCAGTCAGGCAATCTTGTATCTGACGAGGTAGAGAGTTCCACAGGGTAGATGCCATATAGGCAAACGATCTTCCACCAGATGTCTTTAAGTATACCCTGGGTATCTCTATATTTGTATATCTCTCCATCACAAATAGCAACATAGCATCCTTACCATTTAAGTATTTAAAAGCTTATGTTACACTAAAGTTTTTTTTGAGTAAAACACTTAGCACAACACGTGCATTTTCAAAAGAAGTATCTTTATGCAGCACATATATTTTAAAGACCATTGTTTAGCACATAGATTTTTAAAATCTTCCTGCAGCAGATAGATTTTGCTTTGTGAAGATTTTCAAAACCGCACAAAACTTGAAAATCACTGTGCAAAATGAATATTTTATGAAATAATTCATAACCTCATGAAGACTTTCAAAATCATCACAGAGGACAAAAAGTGGCATGCAGCACAAATGTTTTAAAAACCTATTTAAAATATTTGTGCTTTTTGTAGATTTTACAGGGAAAAATAACATTTCTGAAGGACTCCTTGGCAAAGATTTTCAAAAGCATCACAAACCATGAAAATCATCATGCAACACGAATAGGTTAAGAAATAATTCATAACCTCACTAAGACCTAGAAAATCATCGCAGAGAATGAAAGTAACTGTGCAGCATGAATATTTTAAAAAAGCTATTTAAAATATTTATGTTTTATGTAGAGTTTACAGAAAACAATAAAATGTGCAAAGGATTTGTTTGCAAATATTTTCATTTTTAATCAAATACAACTACTCTTAATTTTTACGACTGTGGGAGTAGCCCAGCAGGCATTTTATATTCAGAAAAGGGCTGATGTCATTTTTACTACCAAACAACATGATAGAGTGTTAAAAATAGATTCCTCTGCTGAAGCCTCGTTACTACGCTGCCTGTGTGTATAGGAAACTGTAGAGCATTATTTTCCTTTGGCTTGAGGAGTTAATTGAGCCCACAGAAAGTTAACTCTTTATCTTCTGGCAGTCATTCTATGTCAGATTACCAATAGAAAGTACAGAGATCATAGAAAGCTATTGGAAGTACTGTAGATTGGGTTAAACACTTCCTGGAGCTTTCTGCATGTCAAATAAGCTCTGCTGTTCCCGTAAGCCCCTATGAACACCTCATTAAGCCATTTGACACCACCATCCTAAGAGCAGTCATTCTGCAACTTTGCAGAACATTCCATAGCAAGAGTCCCAGTGTTGCCTGTTTCCAAATAATACACCAGCTTCATTTTCTCAGGCAGGCAGTTCTGGGCTACTGTTTATATTCTACTGATTTTCTTAACCTGCAATTTGTGACTACAGGTGTTTACAACTGAATGATAGTAACCACATTTGCTTCACTTGCAAATAGGTAGACATGTGTGCATCTAATTTTTGTTTGACTTGAGTTACACATAGAATCTGATCAGTTTATAACATGCTGAATTGTGATGAAATGAACTGATAAATGGGGGCTTTGATTTATTTTACAAATTCATTTTTCCTGATCATGGATATACTAAAACAAAAATTTCTCAATAAAATGTTTACAAATAAGGAGTTTAGCAGTAATTTAGTTGATGTGGTGTAAAGAGCTGCTCCCTGGAAAATTAACTGGCCGGTGGGGCTGCCACAAGTAGAACGGGACTTCATGGATGGGGAGCTCATGGCAGCAGAAGAGGCATGATGGCAAGGCTCAGTAGGTAGCACACTCACCTCTGAGGCCGGGAGATCAGAGGGCTGTGGGTTCAGTTCCCACATCTGGCACTTGGGTTAATATCCCAATACTGACACTGTAGTGTAGCATGAGAGGGGTGCTGCACTTCTGAGGTGCCGTCTTTCGGATGAGACATTAAACCGAGGTCCCATCTGCCTGGACTGGTGGTAATTCAGGAGGATGTTAAAGATCCCATGGCACTTATCGAAAAGTGTAGGGGAAGTTCCCCCGGTGTCCTGGCCAAATTTCCCTCATTCACTAAAAATACCACCAACAGCTTAATCTGGTTCAAGGTCAGTTGGCATTCATCTGTATCCCCCTCCCCCGGGTCGTGCCTGAAAATAGGCAGGATTTGTCTAGTGCACTTACCCGGTCAACAAAAACTAAATAAATAAATAACATAAAAGCTTAATGGTGTGGATGTAGAGGCATCAATATTTAAGCATGACTTTGGTAGAGGACTAAGTGTGACTTGGGGGTGGGGGAGTGAGTCATGATATTTTTAGCATAATGGTTTTCTGAAACTTCAACCTTCAATGGATTAGAGTCTGCATCCATCTGTACAGTATGTCACTAAGCCACATGCAGTGGGGTATGGGTAAAAACCAGATCACCAGATCTGGACCAAAACTATAATCTGGACTGGGCACAGCTTGTACAAATATTGCTGATCCACTCACTCCAGATGATCTGGTCTGGCTTTTACCTAGCTGGTCTGGTCCTGATGGTTCCGTTTTCAATCATGTCAAGGAACAGTTGAAAACAGACTTCCAGGAGGGACCAGATATGTAAAGTTAGACTGAACGGTGTAACCAGAGTGACTGGACCAGCAGTATTTGTGCAAGTCGCACCCAGTATGGCCAGTTTGGATTTTTACAGAGCTGCTGTGGTTCAGGTCTGTCAGTCCAATTTTTAAGCAATCATTCTTTATTTTATACTTAAAGGTATGTGAGCAAAAATGCCCATTTACACAAATGTCCAGTTTAGCATAAAAAGAGAACAGAATACCGGATCAAACAATTACATAGTAAAACACAGTATAAATAGGTCTAATACAGAGATCTTGAGGGATAGACAGAAGAAAGGGGAAGCAAATAAATAACTGACAAATGTACAGCATGGGATATAGTTGGAGGTACAATTCAGGAACATGAACAGTTGGGTGATGCATCGAAAAGAAGTGCAAGTCCTGCAGCACCCAGATTCTGCATGCTGATGAGCATTCCCGCTGCATGATCTGCCTACGCCCCAAACTCCAGGTCAAGAATTGTACACCCTGCCAGTCCTTCAACCAGGCCACATGGATTAGGCATCAGAAAAAGCATGAAGTCCACTTGCTGGAGAAGTGCCTAGCTTTGATGGAAAAGGAGCTACAGAATCTTCAGGAAAAATCTTCTTCTCCAACGCCAGAACTCACAAAGAAGAAAAAGGACAAGAAGAGGCACCAAAACTGAGATAGGTCTCCATCCACTTGGCGGTGACCATCGGGCACCACTGACACTGGAGGAACCTTCACTTCAGTAAGTATCCCTACTGCCAGGTCTCCTACCGCTCCAGTGGATCAGACCATGGCCTCTCTGCCTGCTTTACTCACAGTGCAGTTGGGGCTCTTCTTGGATGACAGAACCCTATTGTGCTCCTTAGGTCAATATTTTCTTCAGGGTCTATCGCCAGCAGCCAGGTCAATAAGTCAGCCCCAAACCCACGAGGTGCCGCGGTCACAGCGGTAAACTGGACTCTAGCTTCACTGTTGTCTTGTGGCCCAGGCTGATGTGGACATTAGCTCTTCTGATGTCTGCACTGCTGCAGCTGATAAGTCATTCCCCAGTTCCTCTGGGGACTGCACAGCTGGGGCTCTCCCATTGGGGTCGCAGTATACCCCCCGATATCCAGCTGAGCCAGCTGCTGGACATGCAACAGTTTTTTGAGGGTTCCATGCTCCCACTGACACAATCAGACCCTCCCAGCTTGCCTGAAGATTAAGAGCCAGAGGTGGGCACTAATCTGGAGGTTCCCCCTCCTTTGCCGGGTCAGTCTCTTCATGATTCACCCACTGGGCCTATTATTAATCCCTCCAGGGACCTTCCATTGGGGCCTCCTCAACCCAAGGCCCCTAGGACAACTAGGTTCCACAATCTTGGACTCCAGCTCCCCAGACAATGGTGAGTCTTCCGTCAGGTTCTACCATCATTGAGATCAAAACATGTCACATGACCATGGACAAATCCTGCATAACCCATGACTAAGGACTGGCATTTATAAAATCATAATTCAACACATTTAAAAATTTATTTTGGGTCCATTGTAATAATCACAGTAAGGCTCAACAGGGTGTGAGTTAATGGGTGATTACCCACTTCTGTGCTGTTCATTCACCCAGCAGTGCATCGTGACATATCACACAAAGGCGTGGTAAATACCTAATAACCTATACCCTTTGTGCCTTATTATAAACAATCGTGGGTTGAAGGTCTCTGTACTGATTAGTAATAGTATATCTTGATTCTGTGTCAAGAAAGAAAAGCTGATATCTGACTGTGTATGTATGTGCCAATGTTACACAACAAGGCATGTGAAGGACCAAGAGTTTGTCGCAGTAACATGCAGCATTGAGAGAACTGCTCAAGAGTTTTGTAACCACGGCAAACCTCGAGATCTGCTCCATTGTTTGTGTTTGATTACTCCTACACAGTCTTTTAGTGTATGGGTAATCACATATTTACTCCAGAGCCAATTCTAAAACCAAAAGATAAGGTGTGATTTTCTTCTTCAGTTCACTTCATAGCCTTCTCTCAGTGTCAATGCCATGGTACACTTTCTTCTGCATGGTGATGATGTTTCCAAACTTTGTGTTGAACTGGTGACATACTAGTCACTGCTTCCTAGATTGTGACATATTCAAGGCAGAGCAACAACACTGTTCCAGGCATAGATTTCAGTGTGGAACGTGGTTCAACCATACACATTAGACAAGAGAGTTTTTGAAGTATTAAAAAATGCACTTTTAACTGAAGCAGTGGGAGTAGAATAGGGAGGTCTTACCATAGCCTCTAAAGACAGACAATGGATGATATACACACATAATTAATGACGTGTTCTACTTGTAGGCATCAGCTGTGAAGATATGTTACCTGAATGAGTCATTGCAATATTTCTGAGAAACTGAAGCATGGGAAGGTCCATACATATCTAGGTGCAGAATCATTGAAATGCTACATTCATTATTATATGGCTGAAACAAAAAAGAAAAAGGCATTCTGATGAAGAACTAGAAGTAAAGACTACATGATAAAGAGGGCGCAATATACAAAAGACCCAGTACCAGAACTGTCTAGGCACTGCACCATATTGCAACAGGATCACCCCTAAAAAATGAATTAATTCCAGTAAAGATAGCTAATCATATAATATATGACAAGTTAATGTATTAATACCAGCAAATCACATTTTAATGTTCAAATCTACAGCATGCCAAACTGTATACAAGCCTGTGCCAACCTGAAGGTCCAGCTCTAGGTGGGATATCTGATAACTACTTGTCATAGGAGAAACTGTCACAAAGAGAATTCTCAAGAGTGGATAGCAATGGTTGTTAATCAGACTTGAGCCAACCAGCTAATAGTGCATTCAGGGGGCAGGAAGCACTCCCCAATGACCAATGAGAAAAATCAGGAAGAAGAGTTTCATGCATCAAAGGGAGAGAGGGAACACAGAGGTAAAAGTTGAAATGGCAGTACCTGCAGTCACCTGCTTGACCTGTCATAGTTGTGATGGCTATCAGCAAGTCCATAGAATATCACCATTGCCATTAGTGTAGACCATGGTTCATTTTCTGTTCATCACCATGTTGTTCTTACAAACAATAGCTTCTAGACCTTTGCTGCAGGCTCCCAAAAAAGAACACAAAGACAAACAATGAAACAATTGTTTACACAAGCTGAAATACTCATCTCAAGAATGGCCACAACTGTGGCTGGGAGTGAGGAGAAGGCTGAATGTTGGTTCTGTTAGTCCTGTTTGTTAATTTTCTTTTTAAAAAGAAAAACTTAAGGTCAGTCAGTGGTACTCACATGCAGTGCCAAATCTTGAAGTCGGCAAGAAGAGAGGGAGAATCATGACACAGCAAAGCCCAATACAGATGTCATGCCTACCAGTAGCCAGTTTCCAGAAAACCTGCCTCCTCTTGTGTCTTCTTGATAGTTTCAGAAACGAAATACCAGCAGCACCATTGGGTGGGTGGTGACCATTGGATTTATATGTTTAATCATGCCAGTATGCGCATACAAGCGAATGGCCGAAACTGTGGTTGATGCTAAGGAAAGGCCACAGTCTGGGATCTGTTTAGCCCAATTTGTTGATTAAAAAAATAATAATTACCTAGTTGGTGGCATCTTCAATAGAATGAGTAGAGAACAAAATGATGAGCATCAGGACCCAGCAAAAATACCTCCCACCTACCTGTGGCCAGCTGCCAGAAAACCAGTCTACTCTTCAGTTTCTTCAATGTGGGATGTGCAGTGTGATGGCTGCAGTAACATGACAGATGCTGACTGCCTGAACTGTTGTATTACAAAAAGAATTGTTTAATTGAGCTGGAATACGCAGCAAGGGAATGGTCAAAACCATGATAGAGACTGAGGGAAGGCTTCAGTGTTGGCTTTGTTTACCAGTTTAATACCCTCGTCAGTGCCCACAAGTGGATTAGCATCTTGGACAGCAAGCACAGAGTGTGTGTATTGAGGAGTATCTGGACACAGCGAAGATCCAGAGCTACTCTGCCCACCTGCATCTACCTGCCAGAAAGGCCACTGCCTCCTTCAGTTTATTCTGTCTGGGTTGGGAACAGTGAGGCAGAAGACACCACTGGGAAGGTACTAACCACATGAACTGTTTATTTAAAAAAAATTGTGCTTAATCACACCAGATCTCGCAGCACAAGAGGATGAACCCCACCGTGGTTGGGGCAAAAGAAACACCACATTGTGAGCTATGTTGTATAGCACATTTGTAAAAAAATAAATAAATGGTCCTCGGAGGTGAGGCCCACAATTGATGCTGCATCATGAACAGCAGGCAGAGAGCAAGCATCACAAGGAGCATCAAGATGCAGCAACGCTGCAGTTAATGATGGAAACTCGAGATTTCTTTCAGCACACTATACCAACTACAGAATGACAAGGGCATTGCTGGTACAAAGTTCCAGAAGTCTGTACCAATGAAGCATCAATTATGACTGGTTGTACGTCCATATGTAGTACAAAAAAACAAAACAAAGGTTAATACCTGAGAATAGATTGAGACTTGAGTACAGTATATAGGCATTCAGTTACTTTTGTGCTACAGATCACTCATTCTGTGTAACAAATAAGAAAATATCAGAGTCTTTTGGTAATTTTGCATTTATACTACTTAAGTAGATTGCAGAGCTGTGAGAAAAAACAAATGTATGACCTACAGAAATGGCTGAGGAAAACCGTCTGAAATGCCATCATCATGATCATGCAGTTCAATGGATGTCCTTGTATGCTGCAGAGTCTGTGCAGTGGACTCAAATCGAAAGAGATGTTTATTAGTACATAAGTACTCGCCCAACTCACCAGATAGTCAAAACAAAAGACTTTTGCTGTCTGTGTGTCAGATTTACTTAAGTTTGATCTTCTTTATCATAATACTCGACATCTTGTTGCATAGTGTGTCTCTGTTAAAATTAAAGAAACATTGCCATTTCTCAACCTTGCTAACATGATCACCACTATACTAAAGACTATGGGTGGGATATTCAAAAGGGTTGCACTATGCGCAATAGGGTTGCACCAGCGCAAGTTCGAAAATGCGCCATTCTGCGATATTCAGTGGGAGGCAGTTGTGACACTGAAAACATGCTGAACAACAGCACAAGCAAATGGAGGCATGCGCGACTGAAGGGGTGGATCCATGCATGAAAAGAATTTATATTCAAAGGTTTGCGAATGCGCAACAGTGGATCAATGAAGGCGCCGACGGTGGAAATGAGCCAAATAAAAGGCTCAAGGAAGAGGCGCAAGAACCCACAGGGGAATGCCTCATGAGGCAGCAACAGAGAGCAGGCCACAGCAGCAGCCAGCAGGCCAGGGAGAAGGCGGGACAGAATATGGTGGCAGCTGGAGCTGTGGGGCCACAGAGTTCGAGGCCAGTAGGTGTACCCGTGCAGTGGAGGCAGCAGTCAGACAGCAGGGGAAAAGAACAACAACTGCTGGGGGAACAAGCCAGGAGACAGTGCCAGCTCCACATGGAAGCTGTAGAGAGGTGAGGCATGCTGCAGGGGACGTGGCCGTGGAAGGCCCATCGGCGGTACCCCTCAACAGGCAGTACCATGCCCGCATCAGCTTTGAGCTGTATTCGGACGTCGAGATTGTGGGCTGGTACCACCTGAACAGGGCAATACTGAAGAAGCTCTGTGAGCTGTGCAGTGATGTGATGCAGGCACCCTCACGACGGAGTTACGCTCTGTCAGTGGAGACAAAGGTAAAAGCCTGCATGTGCTTGCTTGCCACGGGTACTTTCCAGAGGCCAACAGGGGACACCACAGGCATAACACAGTCGGCCACGTCATGCATCCTCACCCAATTCCTCAGCACACTGCTGCCACATGCTGTGGAGTACATCCATTTCCCCAGCACCGCGGCAGAGCGTACAGCAAACATACAAGAGTTCCACAGGGTAGCACGTATGCCTGGCATGCTAGGGGCGATAGACTGCACCCATGTGGCTATTCGCATGCCACCTGGCCCTGATGGGGCCACATATCGCAACCAGAAGGGGTTCTCCAGTGTCAACTGCCAGGTGATGTGTGATGCCAGTGGGCGCATCATCAATGTCTGTGCCATGCACCCTGGTGGAGCACATGATTCATTCATATGGTACCAGTCTGCACTGTGCCATCGATTCAAGAGTGGGGACATCCCCACAGGACATCTAGTGGGTGAGTATGCATGTAGGAATGGCAAAGTTGGGGCAGGGTGGGCAGAAGCCACAGGTGCCAAGTGGTAGTGGCACACAGGGCTAGGGGCAATATGGTCCTGAACATGACACTAATCTCCACTATCTCCACACAGGTGACAGTGGATACCCACTCTGTCCCTGGCTGCTCACACCCTACCAGTGCCTCACGACCCCATCGCAGCAATGCTTCAATGAGGCACATGCTGCCACACGCAACATCATCGAGCGGGTGTTTGGGATGCTGAAGGCATGCTTCCAATGCCTGGACACCTCCGGTGGTGCCCTACAGTACAGCACCTCAAAGGTCTGTGGGATATTCTTGGCCTGTTGTATCCTGCACAACATGGCCAAAGACTGTGGGATAGCTGTACAGGTCAAGGAGGGGGACAGCGATGGGGATGCTGGTGATGCCGGTGATGATGGAGATGAGCAGCCCCCCCTTGGATGGCGTGACCCCCGACTGATCCGGCTGGCCCAGCTGCAATGGAGAAAACCATCACAGAGGAGCACTTTGAACAACATAGGTAAGTCAGGCCATATGCAACCAACACTGTCCAGGCGCAACCCACATACACACAGGGTAACACACACAGGGGTGCATGACGGCAAGGGGAGGAAGGGACAGGCGCACAAACACACAACCAGGGAGGGGTGAATAGTCTACGCCATGGACAGACACACACACACACCAGGCACAAAGTGCACAGGGGCAGGTGCACAGCAGAGCAGGAACAGACATGTCAAAACACAGATCCACAGGCCACCTCCACCACCTGTACTGTCCATGTATCGTGTGTCAGATGCTGGGCACCCTTCACCTTGATGTACAGTGCTATGCAGGCATCATCATGCACATGCACCCATGGACAGCAGTCGGGTGGGTGTGCAGTTGGTCCGTGTGTCGGCGTGTTGGGCAGGGCACCCACTGGTGCACTGCCCACCATGACACACATTGCACACAGGGCAGCACCAGACAGGGCCCACACTGGGAGACAGGTCAGTCATGTGGCACTGTGCCATGGCCACCTGGATGCATGGGCAGCCCCACCAAGACCCAGCAGCACTGGCAGACTGAGCATGGGCCACTTGGGGTGGCACCGATGGACCACCAGGGGTCCCACTGCATGAGCGTGACCTTGTCCGCACAGAGGTCTGCAGCATGCCGAACATACCCACACCAAGGGTGCTCGGGATGCGACAGCAGAACCCGCGCCGACAGGCTGGGTGTCGCATCGATGCCGAGAACGGGGAGTGGATGGCATACTGCGTGATGTGGGTGGTACAGGGGCACCTGACTGTGTGCCCAATGCGGCCACGACAGCGACCAATGCCTGGGTCTGCCTGTCAATGGCGACGGTCACATCCATCCGCATTTGGACAATCCCTGCAAGGATCATTGCGTTGTCCCTGCTGTGCCGCTCCACAGCCACACACAGTGCCTCCACAGATGTTGCAACCCGCATCTGCTGCTGTACTGATGCCCGCAGCAGGGGGGGTGTGCTCGTCAATCGGGTCTTCTGCCACATCGGCAACCTGTCCCTCAGGGTATGGAAGGGCCTGACAACACCCTGAGGGTGGGCTGTTCACCAGGACCAGGTATGGGCAAGTCAACAGGTGGTGTACATACGCCACTGCTGAACCCTGTACCCCAGACCCGGTGGGTGACTGCTGCTGCTGCCCCTCCGCCTGTTGTGCCCAAGAGACCAGTCGTTCCACTGCTGTATCCGCAACAGTGCCAGTGACCTGCACAGCCACCGGTGCTGCCCCACCAGTGCTGACAGGCACAGCCTGGGACTGTGCTGATGTGCTGGCACTCAAGTTGGAACCAGCTACGTCCATGGGCGCGAGCTGTCCTGCTGTGTGTCCAGTATGTGACACACATGTGTCACTGCCCATAGTGGTCATTGCATCATCAATGGTGCAGGTTCATGCCACAGCCACAGCATGCATGCCAGACTGCTGAGACACAGGAAGGGCACCCCTACACCTGACTCACTGACATCGGAGATGGCAGCCAGGTGTGCACACTGGTGCAATGCACGCCGGCTACCAGCAGAGGTGGATGGACCCTCCTCCAACTCCGGCTGGATGTCCACAGTGGATGGGCCCTCCACCACTGTCCCCTGCAGATGCACAGAATCTGTAACAGAAAGTGAGAACATGTTAGTGCATGGGATCCACCTTCCCCCCCAATGACCATGTCATACCGTGCAGTGATGGGCTACCACCTATCTGGAAGCTACCTCCTGGAACGCCCTCAATGGCACTAGGCTGCATGGATGCAGCAAGATGGTCTCTCACCCGGGGTCAGCTGCACCACCTCTGGCTGGCCCCACACCTGTCGGCAGCGTTGCCACCCTGGAGGGCTACCACCTTCTCCTTCACCCCTCCTCCTCGTGGGTCCCCATCTTCTTCTTACATTCCTGCATGGAGGCGGCTGGTGGCTTCTGCAGGTTTACGGTAAAGCCACCCCTCCCATGCAGCAGCATGGGCCTGAGGGGTGCCCGCCATCCACTGAGTAGTGGCTCTTCCTCCAGGTAGGCTTCAAAGAGCCTCTGTTTCAGCTTTTGTGATGGGCCTCTCTTCCGCCCTATCATCCTCCTCACCCAGTCCTGGCTTGGCCATGTCACAGTCTGTATGGGTGGAAGTGGACACCTGTGACTGTGCGTATACAGCAATATCCTATGACCATAGTCCAGAACATCACACAGCATACAACCCACCTATCACCTGCAGTAACGAATATAGCCACTGCAGATCAATATCCATTTATAGCACAATGCATGCAAATTAGAGGAGCAACTTTAATGAGATGCAAATCGGCGCCTGAGCCATTGAATGGCTGATCAGATGATTTGCATATGATGGCTGAATATCGCGCTGTTGCGCTTTGCGCAATACAGTTGAGCCGGCTGAGCAAATGGCGCAGTTCTGTGACTGCATAGTACACTGCACTGCGCATGCCCAGGTAGCTTACACAGGCGTCTGCCACACTGATCACGTGCTGTGCACGATCGGCAATACAGGACACGGCCACCATTGTGCCAGTGGCTCTACAGCGTTGGTCACCACACGGCACTGTGGCACAACTTCGCAATAGTCCACTGTGGCACTGGCATGCAGGCGACTGATCACGCTGGACGTGTAGATGTCTAATGGTGCTGTGGGTGGCCTTGCGCCAGAGACCCATGACCTTGTGCCTGACCTTTGCCCCCTTGGCGCTGTACATATGGCATGTCTGCAGCTCTATCGCGCTGTTCGGTAACAGCACGATAGGGACCGACGGCGCTGTATGAACAGCGCGATAGGGACTGACGGAGTTGTATTGCGTGACATTTCCACGTGGGGTTGCCGCACTGTGGAGCACCATATTGCCTACTATCAACCTGCAGACATGGCACGCAGGAGAGCTCCTCAGTGGAGTGCCTTGGAGGTGGCCAACCTAGTGGCTGTGGTGGAGCCTCACTATGGGCCACTGTTTGGGGAGGAACCCCTAGACATGGCCCGCACCCATGTGTTGCAGCAGGTGGCCACCGATCTGGAACAGGCCACTGGGCGGCGCAGAACACCGGAGCAGTGCAGGCACCGGTACAATGACCTGCGCAGGAGGGAGCGGGCACTGCTGGCGTGCCTCAAGTCACGTGCCAGGAGGGGCATTGTGCCTAGGCCTGGTGGGTGAGCCGTCTATGCACCTGTATTGCCCGCAGGGGTAACACTGTGTATTGTGGCAAAAGCATGGGAGAGAGTTGGTCCATGGTTGGCTGTGACAGTGTTTAGCAGGTGTGTGATGTATGGGTTGGCTGTGTGGGCAGGCACACGCATTGGGGCAGGGGGCTGTCTGCTTTGGGATCTCACTAATGTGTTTCTCAATGTTTGTTTCCCACAGGCATGGAGGAGCGGAGAACGGCCCAGGATGAGGCACAGAGGGGTGCTGCGGAGGTGGCTGGCTGAGGTGGCAGCAGTGTGGGCCCACAGCAGCAGCAGCAGCAGCAGCTTGATGAGGGTGAGTGTCATTACATCATGGATGCTATTGCATGCTGTGGGGGGGAGGGGCATGGCCACCATCCATGGACAACACTGCCATGCACGCGACGTGTGACAGTCAGCACTATCCAGTGGCACTGCATGTCTATGAGTGCATCACTGGTGGTCCATGCATGCACTGGGCACATGGCTGTGGCACTAACTTCCCACCATGTAGCCATGTCACTGTACTGCCTTGGTTGTGCTGTGCTGGGCATGGGTGGGGTGTGTGTGCAGTGGCACATATGGCTGTTGCTGCCTGGTTGGGCTTGGCTTGTGCCACGGTCACTGTGGTGGGTGCAGTTCATCACAGGGTGGGGCAGGCTGCTGTGCCATGCATATTGGGTGGGCTTCAGGCTTCTGGACAGTCACAGCCATTGATTCTGTTCCCTTGCCCTAGGTGTCTGGGTCCTGCACAGGATTGAGCAGGCCATCCACTGCCTGCTGGAGCTGTCCACAGAGTCCCTGCACATTCTGAGGGAGATGAACCGGAGGGGTGTCCAATGCCGGAGGAGGCCATGGGGACAGAGGCAGCCTGCTGATGTGCAGCCTGGGGGGCAGTAGCTGCCCCACACCTACCCCCTTTACCCTTGCCTCACACCCTGCCTTCCCTCACCAAGTTCTTCACCCCTGCCCCACACTCACCCCTACCTTGTACCCGTACCCCCACCCCTGTATTGTATATATTTGTATATAGTTATGGTTGTTCTTATTGTTACTGTTGTTATATTGATTAGAAATATATATATATTTTGTTATGAATACTGTGGTGGTCTCTGATTTACAGCTGGCTATAGGTGCTCAGTTGCAGTGGTGTGCATGGCATCTGGTGTGGTATTGTCCTGGGATTGTGTGTGTGTGTGTGTGTGTGTGTGTGTGCGTGGGGGGGTGTCCCTGGTGTGGTGGTGGCTTTCAGCTGGTCTGGCCGTGTGCTGCCACACACCGCTGTGTGCTCCTGGTGGGTCTGGCTTGTATGGTTCTGTGGTACACATGGTTGCATTGTGCCAGGGGGGCATGGTGATTCCGGCAGTGCCGGTCACAGTCACTGCTCATGGGTGGTATCTTGGGTTCCAGTACAGGGTGTGCTGTGCACAGGGGGGGCTGTTGTACACTTGGGTTGTCCAGCCCCTTTGTGTGGCAGTCTCTGCTTGTCAGTGGGTGTGCTGGGGAGCCATGGCCCAGCTGTGCTTTGTTGGCTTGTCCCCATGGGCCAGTGGATATTCCGTCCCTCCACCAGTGATGTTGTGCTTCGGGTGTGGGGGGTGTGTTGTTAGTTCTGCAGTGTGTTCCTGTGCCCGTCTGTGGCATGGGTGGTGGGCCCCTGCCTACCTCCCTGGTTGTGCAGTTCCATTGCTCTGCTGCTGGGGGGGCTCTCTGCTTGCGCTATGGTGCCTCTAGACTGCTCAGCTGGGCTGGCCTAGTTGCGCTATGGCGCATCATACATGCTCAGCTTCCTCTTCCTGATTGCGCTATGGTGCAGGTTGTCAAGATATTCAGAAGTTGGCTGGTTGCGCAACTGACTTGCTCCATGTTTGAATATTGCGCCTGTTGCGCTGTAAGCGACTGACTTGTGCTTGCTCCCGTTATTATGCCATTTTGGCATTTAGTTTGAATATCTGGCCTAATATATATATATATATATATATATATATATATATATATATATATATATATATGTGTGTGTATATATATATATATATATATATATATATATATATAGATAGATAGATGTTATGGTAGCACGGTAGTGCTACCATAGTTAGGGTTGAGTAGCACTTTTAAGGTTAAAGGGTCAAACTTTGCACCTTAATAACTTTGCCACCATTTAACAGATTTGCCTGAAATTTAGCATGCCTAATTGGGCATAGTAGATCTTGGGATCTGCCAACTTTTGTACCAGTTGGATATACGGCTGCGGAGTTATTAAGTGACAATGAATTGCACAATTACGCTTTTCTGCGATTTCTTTGCTGTCGCCTACAGGTCGGTCAGTTTGTGCGACTGGTCCAAAAACTTCAGGGAACGTGCAGCCAGAGTCCCCGATGTGTGTTTTGAAGATTTCATGAAAAAATATTAAACAGTTCAAAAGTTATTCAGAAAACAAGTTCCCATTATAAGTCAATTGGAAAAGTTAACAAAAAGTTTGAAAGTGTCGCAAATGCAGTTTTTACTTTCACAAATGGCCCTTTTACTTTCGCAAATCCACCTTTTGTTTTCAGTTGGTGATCAGAAAAATGCTTGCCATTTAAATTTGGGACCCTCTAGCAACCTAATTCTTTTTGTATTCACCTAGTCGGAGCCTGAGGATGCTAACCATGGCTTTATTTTGGGGTGAAACACCCCAGAAATATGTTTTTCAAATTTCTGGAAAAAGTACTTTTGCAAAGTACTTTCGCACATGCGACACTTTTGTGCTGTTTTGCGAAAGCTTTTGCAAAGTTCGACAGTACTTTTCCAGACTATGGCCAGAATGACAGGAGTTCTTTGTCACCCTGCTGCAAAAGAACCATTTGGTCTTTTGGGCTGAAATTTGGAGGAAAAGCAACCAACATCTCACAGATGTGCCTTTCACTGGTTTGGTGAAAAAATATTGCATGGCTGCAAAGTTACCATACTCCAAAGTTGGCATTTTTTCCCATAGACTAACATGGTGGAGTACGCCGCACCTTTCAGGGCTCGTATCTCGAAAACAGTGCGAGATACAGATTTTTCGTCACGAATTGCATAGCCTTATAGGCTATGTATATAAAATGGTAGCCAGGAAAATAATGATTTCTGTGAAATTAAATTGTTTTTTCTAAGTTGTGCGATTGCTGAGATATTACCAATTCAGTACTTCCAATGCTCGTTTTAAGCTTCAATCCCCATTACAATACATACATTCTTTGTACACACAGTGTTTCTGTATGCACCTGTTTGGAAAACACAGGATATGCACTTCTGTTACTGTTACAGTTACTGTTTCCACTTCCATTTATGTCCCCCTTTGCATTACCGTTACCACCTACGCCACTGTGTGCGGTACCCTTTGCATTGCCATTCGCACTTGTGTTACCATGTGCGCTACTGTTCCCACTTCTGTTTGCATTGATGTTCCTGTTACTATGTCACGAGACATCATGTGGAGGGAGTGCGGGGTCCGCGTTACATTCACTATTTCTCATCATCATTCTCAAAAAGAAGGGAAATTAGAGCCAAAAATCTCTGTTTAATGCATTAGTTAGGGTTGTTCCACAGTGACAAAAGTGAGGAAATTCAGTGTTAGGGTTTAAAGCGCCCCTTGGACCCCCTGCCCACACACCCCAACTGGCATCAGGTGTGCATTGGGGTTGTTGGTCCTAACTCTCACCCCATTCTCCTATACCTCTGCTTCTTCACACATGTGATGGGGTGAGAGTTAGGGCCAGCGACCCCAATGCACACCCCGATGCCAGTTGGGGGTGTGGGTTGGGGGTCCAAGGGGGGCTTTCAACCCTAACACCGAATTTCCTCACTTTTGTCGCTGTGGATCAACCCTAACTAATGCATTAAATGGATTTTTTTGGCTCTAATATATATATGTGTGTATAAAGGGTCTCTTAACTGAAAACACAGGTCCATTAGAGACAATTTTTTTTAATACTGCTCTTGATTAAGGCAATGCATAAAAAAATAATAAATTCTTTGACATTCACACTCAGACATCAGATCTTAATATCTTAAAAGGCACATACTGTACATCAGTGTTTAAGAAAGAATGACAGAGCAGCTGGTCATTTCCAAGGGATTAATGACTGGTTGGAAGGATGGATGGCACATGGAGCAGACAAGGGCCACCTCCATTCAGCTGGTTGTTAATTCAAGGAAATGAATGGCTTCAAGGTTGTTATTGTGATAAGTCTAGTCACAAAAATGACTTTTTCACCCAGTTTATTCTTAATGCAATAATTTTTTTTTTAAATATTTCTAATTTTTCCTGTTTTCTACCAGACTACTGGGAACCAGCAGACATGTGTGGCGGTGCACATGCTTGCCTGGCAACGGCTTGGCCCTTTAGTTTCTGCCCCACCACTGACAATCCCATGCCGCCCCTTCCATCTATACTACCCATTGGACCTCCACCTAATGGGAGTAGAACTATGGAGGGGCATGCAACCTCTGCTAGAGGGCATAGCTGCCTATCAGCTGTTCGGTTCTGTTCCCTCCATCCCCCCTGTGCCAGCTCTCCGATGACCCATGGTCATTCAAGAACTACTGTTTCCTTATAGAGTGATGTGAGCCATGCATGTCACACAGCATCACTTGACAGCTTAATCAGTCATTTCTAAGACATTATTGGCCAATCCATTAGCCAGTCAGGAGCCTTGTTATGTTCATGAATTATTAATTAAGTCTAATTGTAATTGATGTTATAGAATGAGTGAGCAATGCCAACAAATGGGGGCACTCCTTTCTCCAGCGTGAGACATTCTTATTCTGTGAATAGCGTCTACAGTGCAGCAGCCTTGGAAATTGTACATTCTGGTAACAGTTTTTTTATTAATCTGATTTGATCGCCATCCCCCTCAATAATCTATTATAATAGCTGGTGACCCCCAATATCAACACATTTTTGAGACCTGTAAAAAGTTGTATCAACCCACGATTTGATATGGCTTTTATGGTCTTACACCAGGTTGTGTGTATCACACTTGACCATGAAAGACTCTGATCTTTGTTTACTTAGAATAAGTTATTATTATAAAAAATAACACATATGAAGGTGTGTGAGCTGCAGTTTTCACTCTTGAGGTTTATTCTCTTTTTAATACATTCATTCCTGTATTACAGTGGTTGCCTTCAGTGCTTGTCTACACTTTGCAGTTATAGTGCCAGCAGAAGGTAATTAAACAACCTCCTTCGAATGATTTCAATAATAATAGTGAAGACAGCCTAGTAGGTATAATACAGGAGCAAATCAACTTTTCTAACCTAGATACAGTTTCTGGAGAAGGAATTCTTATTTATTTTATTTATTTAGTTTTTGTTGACCGGGTAAGTGCACTAGACAAATCCTGCCTATTTTCAGGCACGACCCGGGGGAAGGGGATACAGATGAATGCCAACTGACCTTGAACCAGATTAAGCTGTTGGTGATATTTTTTTTTTTAGTGAATGAGGGAAATTTGGCCAGGACACTGGGGAAATTTCCCTACTCTTCAATAAGTGCCATGATCTTTAACATCCACCTGAACTACCACTAGCAAACAGGCAGATGGGACCTCAGTTTTAACGTCTCATCCGAAAGACGGCACCTCAGAAGTGCAGCACCCCTCTCATGCTGCACTACAGTATCAGTACTGGGATATTAACCCAAGTGCCAGATGTGGGAATTGAACCCACAGCCCTCTGATCTCCCGGCCTCAGAGGCGAGTGTGCTACCTACTGAGCCACTGACACTGCTCACTAACTAAGAGTAAGACATTATGGTCTAGAATATCTACTTGCGATCTCTGGCATTGCACAGAGGTTGATTAAATCTGTACTGAAAAAAGCATCGGTGTGTTTCCGGAGTTTGAAAACTATCCAATTGCAGTCTGCCCAATAGTGTATTTGTATGAAAATAGCTTCTTAACTCAGAGCAGAATAAAATCTAAGTTCATTAATTCAATTAATCTGAAAAATATATAGGAAGTTAAAAGCTTATAATTCCAATCAGTTGGCAGAGAACAGGAACTGTACATTTTCAAATATGTGGAACACATGGTGAAGCATGAAGGACAGAAGATGGGTTAAAACTGGCATCAGGCTATATTTCACTCACCAGATCAAGTAGACAAATTGAAAGAGCTAGTATGTCTAAACAAGTATTACAGTTTTTAAACACAGTCAGCCCTTAACTTTTCTTGTTGTAATTTTTTATTGGTTTTCAACAAAGAAAGTAGAACAAAACTTACATCAGTAAGGCTGAGGCCTATAAATATGAGTCAATGTGCAGATACTTGAAAGCAATTATCATAAGATAAAACCAGTGGGAAAGGGTAAAGTTGGGAGGGGAAGGGGGGACCAAAAATTAATTCCGGGGAGGGGAGGGAGAAAAGGAAAAGATCAACAGGTTACATTCTTACATGTATACAGGAGAATCCAAGTAAAGTTAACATACTTTCTAGACTTATCCAGTGTGAAGAGTATAGTATCTGTCTTTGACCTGTCTACATCTACTTGGAGGGTGGTGAGAGTAAGGGGGGGAAATTATTGTAGGAAAGTCAGTATAGATAAGAGAGCACCAAAGCATTCCAATTGTATCCGAGTCAAGTAATTGCAAGTGTACTCACCAGAGATCAAGGTTTCCAGACAGGTTTTGCTGGACATAAGCACATCAGCCATATCTTCTGTGTCTATTCAAGTCACACAAGTCACTTTTCACAGCTTCGTGAGAGGAGTTGATTTACGAGAGTGTATATGCTCAGCAAGCTCCAGCCTTAGTCTAGGACATAAACAGACAGACAAACAATCCCAAAGACTCAGGCTCATGACATGAATTACAATTGTAGTGTGGGTACAACAATCTAGAACAGGTAATTGTATTCTGTGAAAAACCAAGACTGCGGGAGAGCTGAGGGTTTGTGTGATTAAGGGAGATAAAAGGAAAGATTACTAAAATTGATATTGAGTAGATAAGGTGGGTGGGTGCCCTAAGAACCTTGACCAACTTGCTCTTAGGATACCAAGATAATGACCCGGCTGCATCTGGCAGGATGAAGAGGTACTCATCTGATGCCAGTCTGGGAGTGAATATAGCTTAAGTAGAGAGCCCAGCAGAGTCTAAATTTAGAGATTTGGTATGTTTGAAGGTGGAAGATTCTGTCTAGTTTGGCAAGAGATGAAAGGGAGGCCAGCATTTCAGAGATTGTAGGGACCAGTGTTGCTCTCCAGTTACAAAGCAAGGCTCTCTTGGCCTGCATAGTCAAGAGAGCAAGCCACTTGTATTCCAGGAGGGATAGTGTGGGGAGGTCAGTGGTGATACACAGGAGATAAAAAAGAGGGCAAGGGGGGATCAGACATTTTAGTACTTTAGAGGCCACATCTTGTATTGACTGCCATAACATCTGAATTGAGAGCAGGACCACAGTATATGCATCAAATCACCCGGAGGAGCTTGGCATCTCCAGTAATTGTCTGATTCGAGGAGTTTAGCTTTATGGAGGGTCACAGGACTTCCGTACCATGAGTGGGTTATTCTGTTTTGTATTAATCTTGATCTAACATCTTTCAGCCAATTATGTGTGTCTTTCCAGGCTTGGTCCCAGGCCTCAGTGGAAATAGGGAGTTGTAACATTGTTTTCTATTTGAGTTTCACTTCCTCTGATTGGGAGGGTAAGGAATCTCAAAGTCTGGCATAGATACACCCAGCCAGACCTTTCAGGTGTTGGATCCAGGACTGCAAGACAGATGGGGTACATTATGTTGGAAGGGGATTCAGGATGTGTCATAAGGCTTCTCTGAGCTGTAAGTACCTCCAGAGGTCGGACTGGGGGATACCCCACTTTTGTCAGAGAAATTGAAATGTGTGTAAGGTGTTACTGATGGGATCTGTTAAATCTCCAATAGTGGAAACCCCCAGCTTGGCCCAGGATTTACACCATATCCAGTATCCCCAATCATTATGGAGGGATTCTGCCAGAGGGGGATGAGGGAGATCGGGATGTGGTCCATCTTCAACCTCCGTTGCATGGTATACCAGTTGGATCTGGAGGCCTCTATCATGGGTGAGGTGAGGTCCTGGTCTGATCTGTTGGGAGGTCTGGATTTGTTGTTGGGGCTTGCAAATAGTAGTGAAGAGGATGGTGAGTCCCTGAGATGTCTAATTCAATTTGAAGCCACTGAAGGGAAAGGGATGAGGGAGGGTACATCCATTTAACCGTCTGGGCCAGAAGGAAGGCCTGGTGGTACCCTTCCAGCTAGGGAAGATTCCATCCCCCATGTTGCCAGTGGGACCTGAGCTTAGAGTGACTGTATCTGGGCTTGGTGCCATCCCAGAGAAAGTCTCCTATTTGTTTGTCAATGACCATGTGCCACCATTTAGGGAGGTGAATGGGGATGTGCATAAGTAAATAAGAGAGTTTCGGGGCTGTGACCATTTTAATGGCTGCAATCTTGCCTGCCAGGGTAAGTTTGAGGAGTTTCCATCTGCCAAATTCTGTTTTGATGGAAGAAAGGAGAGGGTGTATGTTACTTTGCCATATTGTGTCAATAGAGGGAGACAGCACTATCCCCAAATAGGTAATCCCTTTTGGGGCCCATAGAAGACCAGATCTGTCTGCCATCTGTTGGGTGCAGTATGTGTTAAGGGCATTAGTTCAGTCTTAGTCTGGTTCAGTTTTAGACCAGAATATGTGTAAAAGGAATCTAAGAGACAAATTAAAGGTGGTATGGAGCATTGGGCATCAGCTAGAGGAAGAAGAAGGTCATCAGCATATATAAGATTTGTATATGTAGTGCTGCCCACTGTGAGGCCAACTATGTCAGAGTGGCCTAGAATGGCACAGCCCAGAGGTTCAATGGCTAGGACAAACAAAAGAGGAGAAAGAGGGCAGCCCTGTCTTGTCCCACATTCTAGTGGAAATGGGGGGGAGAGTATTGAATTTGTGTTTACTCTAGCTGAGGGCAACTTGTAAATGGCTTGTATCCTGGACAAAAATAGTTCTCCCACTCCGAAGTATTGAAGGACTAGGTATAAGTAGTCCCACTCAAGAGAGTCAAATACCTTCTCAAAATCTACTGCTATGGCAGCAGCTGGAGAAGAAAGAGATCTAGAGAAGTGCATGAGATTCATAAGGGTCCTCAGGTGGTCCAAGCTATGTCTACCAGGGATAAAGCCTGCTTGTGAGGGATGTATGAGTCCAGGGAGTAAGGGGGAGAGTATGCATGCCAGAATCTTGGCATATAGTTTGCTGTCCAGGTTGATGAGGGAAATCAGGTAGTAGTTCCCAGGGTTTGTGGTATCTTTACATTTTTTGGAAATAATAACTGTAGTGGCATCTCACATTGAGGGGGGAAGTGACCCTTTAAGCTCTATCTCCTTCAATACCTCAGTTAGAAGGGGAGAGATGATAGGAGCAAGAGCCTGGTAGAAATCAGCTGTGTAGCCATCTGTACCAGGAGATTTCACCAGCTTCAAGTCTAGGATGGCTGAACTCACTTCCTCATGTGAGATGGGAAGATCGAGGAGTCGGGACTCCTGTCCTGTAAGAGAGGGTAGCTGAAGGGAGTCTAGAAAGGGTTGGGTCTCTGGGTTGGGTTCTTTACATGATGAGGTGTAAAGGGATCTATAGAAGGATGCCATAATGGTATTTATGGTCTCTAGAGTAGTTCTCAGTACCCCTTGCTTATCCTTCAGTCCATGGATGTATCAACTTGCCTGCTGCTTACAGAGTTGATATGCCAGAACTTTTCCCCCTTTGTCAACTTCATCCCAGAAAATATGCCGGAGGGGAAGGATAGCCACTTCAGCCTTCCTGTTAAGCAGTTGGTTAATTTCAAAGTGAATACCCAAGATGGTTCTACATATATTGGAGTGAGCAGAGGGGAGAGGCAAGGCCTTGAAGGAAGCTTCAGTTATGATTAATTTCTGCCTGAGATTGTGTAATTGGTGTTCTCATTCCCTCTGTTTAGCTGCCACAAAACCCATAATGTTCCCTCACATTGTAGCCTTGAACGCCTCCCAGGTGTTACCCGGTGAGGTGTCAGTAACAGGGCTTTCTGCAATAAAGAGGGATGCCTCGGTTCAAGCCCAGGGGATAAAGTCTGAGTCTTGCGTTAGGTTGGGGTCCAGTCTCCAATGTCATGAGTCAGCCATTAACTTTTTACATTTGAAGTACTTTTTTTACATTTGGTAAATTTTAAGACTTCCTGATGTTTGGTATCAGGTGTGATTACTGGACCAGCTCTCATCTTGCAAGATGAAAGATCTGTCTCTAGCTACCAGACTCCCATTATCATTGTGCCATTACTGTGACACATCGTTGCTGCTTAGGAACAGCAGCTTGGTGATTCCTATGGCAGTCATCTCACTGTCCTTGAGATATGGATGCTGATGTGGTGGATCAGTTAAATATGTCATCTGCCAGGGAGAGGGCTATTCCACATGTCTTATCACAACATTAATAACTTTATCACCCTAGATACTAAGAAAAAACACTTCAGAAATAAAAAAAAACTGACTGCACTACTTAACAATTATTTCCACTGTATGCTGTTTTTCACCACACTACCTGTTTTGGAAAGTGGAGGTTTTAGCTCGGTATTTTGTTTTTTTTGGGGGGCTAATTATTTAACCCTCTATATTATGCTGTATTTTAATTCAATAATTTAATTGAATAGAGCTTAATTATACCTTTTAAATGATATATCACTTGGTATATTTAAATATTACTTTATCATTAGGTATAGCAGCCATCTTGGAATTTGAAATGGCTGCCACCAGTCCAAAATTGTTAGTTGTGGCAATACAATTATTTAACTGACTAGTTTTTCACTTGAGAGTTCAGATGATATATCCCTTGATAGGTTTAAATATTAATTTAGCAAAAGGTATGGCAGCCATCTTGGAATTAAAAATGGTCACCATCAGTCCAAAAACTGTTAGTTGTAGGTATTCAATGATTAAATTAAGTAGAACTTGACTTGAGTTTTCATATGATATATAACTTGATATTTCTAGGTTATACTAATTGGTTATCAAAATATGGCGGTCAAACTGAATTTAAAAATGGCCACCACTAATTCAAAAATAGAAATTGAAGTTATATAACAAAAATAATATAAAATATATTCAATTACTGGCATTTACTGTTAATTTGGATGCATCTACTACCTCTAGAAATATCAAAAATGTGTAAAATGTTAATCTAAATGGTTTTGACACCAAATTAACCATTTAATGGTTAATTTTAGGTATCAAAATGAATTGTGACAGCAAAAATAGTGCAACCAATGAATTCATGGTGCAAAAATACATAAATATTCTGCATTTCAAAACATTATGAATGTTAATTAAGTAGTTATGCATACTTTATAAAGACAAACAATAAATTGACATCAGTTTTAGAAGTGTCTGAGTGTGTTTTTCCCCATGCATTTTAATAGGCTGATGATCCGAAAATGAGCACTTTTTTACCATATTAAAACTCTTATATTTCAGCAACCGTAACTCCAATTTAATACATTTAAAATGATTTGTAATCCTTGTGATGGACTCTTTGTAACAAAAGAGAAATTTCTTCTTAAAATTACAAGATAAAATCTGCCTTTGTATAGCTAATAATAGAGACTTTGTCACAGGCAACAGCTTGAGACAGCGTTTCACCTTTAGGTCCAGTGGGTCCTTAGGTGGTAGTGGATGTCTCTCATTTACAACTTGGCCCTGAACACTACTGCTGTGAATGAGGCCATGTGTCCTAATAACTGGAGGAAGTCTCTTGTAGGCCTGGGCTGGCATAGTCTGAAAAACTTTACCAGGCTTACCAAGTTTCCCACTCTCTCTTGTGGGAGGAAGGCCCTCCCTTAGAGGGCATCCATTTCTGCTGCTATGAATTCCAGAACTTGTACTGGTTCCAACTGGGACTTCTAAGTGTTTATGATGTATCCCAAATCCTCCAGGGTATGCTGAGTAAGGAAGAGAGAGGCCTTGGCCTCCTGATGTGATTTCTCTGTGACAAACCAGCCGTCAAGATAACAGAAAACCACTACTCTTTGTCTTCTTAGATGTACTGCCATCACATCCAAGCACTTTGTGAACACTCTGGGAGCTGAAGAGAATCTGAAGGGGAGGGCTGTGAACTGGTAATGACTGGCCACTACCCTGAACCTTAAGTATTTTCTGTGACAGGGCCTGATTGGGATATGAAAATAAGCATTCTTCAGGTCCAAAGACCCCAGCCTTGCTGAAGGGTTGGGATTACTGAAGCCATGGTTACCATCTTAAACTTCTCCTTTTTGAGGTGTTTGTTCAAATATCTGAGGTCTAAAATGGGTTGTCTCTCCCCATTTTAGGAACTATCTTGAGTAAAGGCTCTTTCCCCATTGTGATGGGGGAGCTTTTTCCACTACCTTTGCCTACAATAACTTCCCTACCTCCAACGCCAGCAAGAGTTTTTTTCTGTTAGAGTGTGAGGTGTAAAGTTTTTGTGAACCTGCAGTCTTGGGAACCTATTAAACTGCAGGGTGAGCCCTTGCCTCACTACTTCCAGGACCCACTTGATTGCAGTGATGTTTCTCTACTCCCCAAAAAAGTGATCTAGCCTTCCCCAAACTGGCAATGGGTGAATTACCTGGACCAACTTGTCAGGGGGTCTGCTTAAGCTGGGCCTTAGGTGCTGGGGTTGAGTCAGCACACTTACAGCCCTATCTACATCTGCTTCTGAAGAAACCCATCAGCTAAGAAAAATCATAGTCAAGGAAACTATGGGGAAAGAATCCCTTACCTCTACCTCCCCTTCCATAACACCTGCTGCAAGAGGAGGCCTTCTTCTTTTCAGTATTACTCTTGTAGGTGGCTTTGTACTCTTCCACAGCTCTACGATGCCAGTTCAACAAGTAACACATCGACCAGCATCACAGTGCCAGGCTTCATGTCAACTGCGAGTTGCAGTCGGCATGGAGCTGCACACTTCGGTGTGTGTTTTCATCAGGGGGCTTCACCCCCAACCGTGCCTCCATACCATAGGATTCTAACTCCAGATCAGAGTTAGTTTGGTGAGGGGGTGCAGGTCAGGGGAAGGGGGTTGCCCAGTCCCAGCAGCACTTCTACAGCAGAATGGCACTGTTGTAGATATTGATGCATGTCGCCATAGAAATGTCGATGTTCAGGGGACATACCCTTTTCCACCATCTTCATGTATGCCTCTGCCTTGACACCTAACAGGGAATTTCCCTCACAGAAAAAATCCATGGCCTTTGACTGAGTGTCCTGGGACATGTTAGTGGTCCAAACCCAAGCAAACCTCCTCAGGGACACTGCATGAGCCATGACTCTAGAAGCAGTGTTATTTGTGTCCACTGCCATATGAACTGATACATAGTGGCATCCATGGCCGTCTTAGCAGTGTCTGCTAAGTCTTGCACCAGGTCACCAGATGCTTTCTCACTCATGGCCAGAATGGAGCTCCACAAAGCCTTCTGGAACTGAGCAGTAAAAGTCATATAGGCTGCTTGTCTTAGGAGCAGGAATGCTGAGGTGTAGACCTTTTTCACCATGCTATCAAGCTTCCTGGAGTCCTTTTCTGAAGGCTGGGTAGAGAGGGGTACATTTGCCTTGTCACATGTCACAGCCTGTATTACCCCCTCATGACCATGGTGGGAGTTAAGGTACTCAGCACCCTGTTTGTCCAGCTGGAATTTCTTTTCTAGTTTCTTGTCAATACCAGTGGTACAGGTTTGAGTCTGACATAGCTTGCAGGTTGCCTTCTGTTGGGACTTGTGAACCAGTAGAAGCAACCTCTTGGTAAAGGTTAAAGAGGGACTCGGGCCAGAAGTGCTACATTGCAGAATTAGAATAAGCATACCCCCAATAAATCTCATACCAGAAATTAGATTTCTGCATTATTTCATTTTAAAGTTTTGAGCTATTCTGTAACCTTGATGTCACCACCCGTTCAAAAAAGCCAGTGTCAGTGAAGAGCTGCTGCTGATGTCATCTCTTTTTTTTTTGTCCTCCCTAACAGTAAGCTTATAGGACCTGTTTCTCCAAAGTTTAAAGATCATGCATAGTGGTTTTCTCAAGTAAAACAGGCAGCACCATTAAAAAAACATTGCTATAAAAATTACGTGTTTCAGGTTTTGTAACAAAGTTGACAAATTTATATTATTTTAATGTTTTTTTGGTGTGGTCTATTTCTCCAGGGTTGCTGGATGCTGTGTCAGCATGCCTCTAGGCTGCTGATACCATTTGGGGTGCTACTTTACTGTGCCTGTTAGAAAGTTTTATTACTACTAGTATAGTAATGTCAATAACTTCATTGATGTTTGCCAGTGTAGGCAGGACTATCTCGGTCATGTCATGTGACCCAGTCCTGCGTTTTCTGCACTGACTGCCAGTCAGGTGGAGGGTCCTTCTCAAGGTGGGCTTGATGACCTATAAGGCCCTATGTGGGCTGTGCCCTGGTTATCTGTCTGAGCTCCTGTCACTGGCAACCTCTGCCTGCTCCCTCCGTTCCTCTTCAAGGGGCCTCCTGGATGTCCCCAGGGTTTGGCTCAAAACCTCCAGTGACCGAGCATTTAGTGTCTCTGGGCCGACCCTGTGGAACATGTTTCCAGCTACAGTCCGGGAGGCTCCCTTGATTAGTATTATTAAGCAGAGGCTTAAGGCCCATCTTTTCAGCCACGCTTTTGGCGATTACGTCATCTCCTCCTGACCCTATCCTCAGCTATCATATATTTTATATTTGAGTTTTTAAGAATGTCGTTTTAAAGATGTTATTACTGTACAAAAGCTGTTTCTGTATTTTGTATCTTGTTCTTATTATGTATGGTGCCCAGAGCCTCTGGGATTGGGTGCCTTAGAAGTAAAGTTGCCCTGCCTTGTCTTGCTTTACAATAAGTTTTAATAGCAGCCTTCTATGTGTTAATTCATACTAGGGGTGGAAATGTTTGCCCTGGTTAAATGATCATATAATGTGGAGTACGACATGGATGAGCCTGAATGTAGGTCAAGTAACAGCCTGCCAGGAAGAAAACACTGGGCTGGCTACTATATGGAAATTCATAGTAAAGATTCAAAAGAACTTTACCTCACCCATCCCCACTTACAGGGAGAAAGACTAATTGTTTTAAAGTGCCATCCTGAGAAATCACTTCAATTGAATGGCAGGTGTGAATGATCACAGTCTTTCACCACATCAGAGTTTCCAGTCTGCAAATCTCACAGAAATATGCTGTGACTCAGCATCCAGCAACCCTGGAGAAAAGGACCGCAACAAAAAGACACCAATAAAAACCTGAATTTGTCAATTTTGTTACAAAATCTGAAACACACTTAGTTTTTAAAGCAATGTTTACTGAATGGTGCTGTCTCTTTTACTTGTGAAAACCATTTTGCATGATCATTAAACTTTAGAGAAACTGGTCATATAAGCTTGCTAATAGGGAGGACTAGACTGTGAGTTCAGGAGATAACATCATTATCAGCTTTTCAATGAAACTGACCTTTTTGAACAGGCAGTGAATTTAGGGTTGCAAAATGACATGACTTTTAAACAAAATAACTTAAACATCTCATTTTTGTCATGATGCTGGTTGGAGCTATGCTGATCCAAATTCTGAATGTATTGCTGCCAGAAATTTTGACAGTAGTCTCTCTTTAACCCCTTCATAGCTTGGAATTCTACCTCATCTTCATCTTCAGTGGTCTCCTGGATGGAGATGTTGAGGGTGTTGACCATCTGTCTCACAAAGGAATAATGTGAAGAGAAGTCATCCTGTGCTCAGGGAGGAGAACCAAATTCTTGTTCAGGGGAACTGTCAAGATCAGTAGGTTCTCCCTCCTCCTCTTCCTCATCATGATAAAATTCAGCCCCTTGCCACTCCAGAACTGGAGTAGGTACCAGAACTGGGGCAGGGGGAACTGGCATACCCATGAGTGACCCCACAGTTTGCAAGGCCTGGAAAAACCGCCATGCCTTGATCATGTCCTCTACTGAGGGCATTTTACTCTTGTCCACTGACAACTCCTTTCCTTCTTCAGGAGGAAGGACACTGACATGTTATTCTTTTTGCTTTTTCCTAGCAGGCACAAACTCCAGTACCCGCTCAGAGGCTGTCTTGTGTTTACTGGTTTCAGGGTTCCCTGCTCAGACACCCTGGACTCCTAGCCATCTTTAAAAGACTTGTCCTTTTGCTCAATGTGAGGGGCTTGGCCCTCTTCTGAATATTTTGGTGATGTGCAGGCAGACTGAGAAGACATAAGGTCTTCTAATGTTTTAGTCCTTTTTTAATACAGTAGTTTTAGGGCAAAATTTGATACAAAGCTCACAATCAGAAAAAAGGTGATCTGGATCCAGGCACCTCGAACACAAATCATGGCAGTCTGCCTTAACCAGGAGGTTAATACAATTTTAAAAATTTTTTGAAGCCTGTAGGTCCTGTTTTTCTTTTGGGTCTGTCAGACATGCCAATCGCGGCAAACATAAATTCAGTTTAGTTCCAAAAAAGAGAAAAAATGTAGTTTGTGGTTTGGTTCCTCAAAGACAAATGAACTACAAACTAATAAGTTTAATAGTGAAATTTAATTGAAAAAAAAACACCAATTGCATCTCAGTTCCTGGAAAAAGGGAACTGGAACAAATAACAACTGCAAAGCAGTAAGAAAAGATGTTTTAAAAATAGAAAGACCTCTATTTTTTTTTTACTTGTTTTTATTTCTTTTAGAGAAGTTCCCAAAGCGGGAAAAACCATGACTCAAGGAGCTTTCTTCAGTTCCAGGGAACCACTCAGGAACCAGAGAATAGCAATAAAAATTTAGAAAATGCAAAACAAACACTTAACTAATGCAGAGATTCAAACAACTAAAACAATACTGTGAGAAAGTAAAGACAATACTAAAGAAAACTACAATCAGCTGAAGAGAAATGGAGAGAGCTCTTCGGGTTGACTTCTTCCTCAAGCATAGAAATAATTAAGCAATAAGGCACGACAAGGTGTTGCTTGTACTAGGTTTGCCCCACAGTCATGGACATTGTAAGGCATGAAGTGGAGTCGAGTGCCTTCAGTCCTTGATCGTGGGGCAAACCTAGCACAACCCATGTCCTTGAAGTGCCTTCCTTTATTGATTGCATAAAATGGGCTCAGAGGCAACTTTCAAAAAACAAACATTCCAAAAATTTTCAAACCCACAAAAACTATAATAAAATATTGCTAAATAATGTAAAATAGTTTCTCTACAGATGTTTTTCAACCTGTCAGTCATCTGTCTTTCTTCATATTAAGTACACTGTGTGATTGTTTACCATGAAATAGAAGAATTCAAGGCTCTGCATTATTCCAGTACTAGAATGCTCCCCCCTTCACACACACACACACACACACACACACACACACGGAATGGTAACATGGACTACATGAATTCAAAATTCTTCCATGTTCCACTGGCATACATACACACACACACAGGCCACAAGAGGAACCAGAACCTCAATTTTTTCTGTTGCCAGGTAAGAAGCAGAGAGTTCTTTGGCAAACGGGTATGGCTAGGAGGGGGATTTTTCGTGGTCATCAAAGAAGCCCCAGCAATGGAAACTCTAAATAGTACTTGATTTTCTAAATTTGTGTATGTGTGTAAGGAGGGCCTCTTAAGTGAAAATAACATTAGGTTATTTACTTACTTTAGTTAATTTAATGGATTTTCATTTTTAGAGCCTAGTTGAAGGTTATTATATATGAGCAATAGTTGCAACCACATGTGTGATGGAGATTCGGAAACAAGTGGCCTATGAATTCTGTGAGTTGCCCCAGTTGGCAGGGACTTGTTTTTAGCCATTGGCAGTGCTCTCTTAAGGCAATGGCTAGGACTATGCCTCAGCCAATCAGGACACAGAGATTTCCTTGCCCATTTTATATACTATATATGATAAGAGGACAGAGGGGAGCCTGACCCCACAGTAGAGATCTGAATTTCAGTCCACGATTCTCTAATTTGCATAAAATTCTACTCTCTGGGGTAGCTCAAACTAGCAGGCTGATTTGTAGTAGTTAAGCATATTGAGGGATTCCTGAGATTGAGTATGAGTAATGGGATTCAGTGGTGTCACAGCAGATGGGGTGAGAGATATGAGAAATGTGACTGAGTGTCCCAGCAGATAGGGTGAGACAATATGAGTAATTGGACTGGGTGGGTGTCATAGCGGACGGGGTGAGAGATATGAGTAATGGAACAGGGTTGGTGTCAAAGCAGAGGGGGTCAGAGATGTGAGACGGTCTGGAATAAAAGTAATGGGACAGAGTTGGTATCACATCAGAGGGTAGTCAGAGATGTGAGGGTCTGCAATATGACAAATAGAACAGAGTGGGTATGACAACTGAGGTGGGTCAGCAATGTGTGAGTGTTTGGATGTAAGTAATGGGACAGACCTGGTGTCACATCGGTGGGGGTGTCAGAGATGTGAGAGGGTCTGGGATATGAGTAAAATAATGTTGTTGTTTAGTTCTATCAATCAAATGATGTCATGACTGACAGACCTTAAGCCAATTCTCTAACACCTGGATGTATATAAAGCTGTCATCTCTTGAGTCTCATCAGTTTGTTTCTTGGCAGAGCTGCAGCCAAGACAAAGCTCTGTGCTGATGTTGGATCCAGGCATTAGGCAAACTCCAGGTGGTGCTGACCAACGTATTACCTGCCTGAATACCTTGTATTGGCTATTTCTGCTTACATTCTGGTTTTGCTTTGTTCTATTTTAGTTTTTTTTTTTTTGCTTAGTAAAATGTATTGGAAATTGAAGAACCTGTCAGTGACTTCAGAATCTTCCCTTCCACTTTGTGACACCATACCACTCTAAAATCTCTTTTTTTCCATCTGGATGCCCTTTTTGCAATTTTTGTGCCTTTTAACGGTGACAGGAAACAGTTTTTAGACCTCTAGATGCCCTCTAGTTGTTCTTTTATTGGCTACCCACTATTCTGATATGTTTTTGACCTTTTTTGTTAAATGAATAATCTAATTTTGTTGCCTTTGTAACTACCCTGAATCCTTCTGTACTTAGCAGTTGCTGCTCTCTGTTTTCATACTGCCTGAACATTCTCTGACATCAGAAACTCCCATTCCAGGCCATTCGATGAATAGCATGGAATGGGAGTTTCTGATGTCATAGAATGTCTTAGAAATATGAAAATCAAGAGCAGTAACTGGTGAGGAGAGTGGAACTCAGTATAGATCTGAGGGCACCCCAAAGCTAGATTATTTATTTATCAAAAAATCACCAAAGCTTATCAGAATACATAACTGGCATGGAAAGGAATATGGGTGGACAGTTAAATATGTAAAAATCATTTCCTGTCTCCTTTAATATATGTTCCTATTATCCATGGTGTATCAGAAGTATGTAGATCAGAGGAGTTTTTCATAGTTACTGTAATAATGAGAAGACTTTTTTTTCTGCAATGTATAACAAGAGAAACTCAATGACTTGCAGTAATTTTCTTAACAGAGGGAAACTACATCCTTGTCAGCTTTTTTTCAGTGCATCTCAGCCATATTAAGTACAGTACTATAAACTTTGTATGGGAGCATATTTTTGGATACTGTACACATGTGTTGCCTTCTATAGAGCCCAAGCACAATGAGCGTAATCATTTCAGGAGTAGTATGCTGTGTCCAGAGGTTCTGTGCTTACTTAGTAGTAATATGATTTAGGTGCACAAGAGCACATGCCCCTATAAATTGGCCTCTATTAGCAACACTGAGCAGTACATTTAGGTATACTTTCATGATATCAGTATGTTAGCTATGCGTTGCAACATATATTTTTCCACTCAAGAGCTTGCAACACAGTCCATATGCAATCCTGCCATCAGTGTATTGTACAGAATGTTTTTTTGTAAACCAACAAAGAAGATTATGGCTCACACACCACTGATTTGAGAGTTAAGGTTTTATTTCAGTATGTGGCCACCTGTAGATGTATTGTTTTGCAGCCTAGCCATTTAATCATATCAGAGATTTCATCAGATGCCAGGATACAAGGAAGTCCTGATATGTTGCCAACGCAAGTCAGGGTGTACATGTTGAGAACAGCTTGTCATGGGGCTTCAGTCAACTCTATTTTGAATGAAGGATGTTGCTGCTAAAGAAAATACAAACATGTATTGTCTCTGAACATACCAAGACTGAAAGGGACAACCATTCATGATTGAGCAGCTAGGCCATGAAATGTAAAATCTACCAGTGGCCACATATTGAAATGAAACACAAAAAACAGAGGCTGAGTCTCAGTCTCCTTTGTTAGTTTATTTTGGACTTGTCATGGGACAGTGATCCTCATGTAAACTTAGAAACACAAAACACAGAAACATAAAAACCTAGAAGCTGATGGCAAAAAAGGACCCCTCGGACAACCTTGTCTGCCCTAAAGTCCCTACCTACTGTGCTACCGTAGAACCTAATTGATCTCCGGTCTTACCCCACACCCCCAGCCCTATAACTTCTTTATTTACTGCATGTAACTTTATCCTGTAAACCATTGTTGTGATTGGTTGGCATCCATGGCACTCCAGACATTACCTCATGGGTTATAGCCCACCTGATAGGCTAGAGATGCACTGACCCAGATCAAATTTCTAATATAGCCAGGTCCCAGAAACCCCTGTTCTCCAGTTTTGAATCGTGCATCTGATCAGGCAAGAAGCACACCAGGAATCCCTGTCTGCTCCTACAAGGTAAGACCATGAACCAACTCATAAAGAACCTTTCTGGCTCAAGCCAATTTAACTGCACAGTATCTATTGTAAAAAAAAAAAAAAGTCATAGCTCTGCAACGTTTTCAACCATCCTGGGCTTGCTCTAGATCTTAGAAGGATTCTCCCCACCTGCTATGCAGAATAATACCAGTTTACAGTATCTAAAAGCTTGAAGTTGATGTTAGATCGCTATGCAGAATAATGTACTAGTTTACTGTACCATGAAAAGCTTGAGATTCAAATGTTGTACTGGTTTGGGCAGCTAGCTCAATGTTGCTCCAGCCCCACGCCACTTCTGGAGCCCTGGGTCTGTTCCCCTACTCCACGTTGTGCAGCTGCCCGAGCCTGCAGCTCGTTTCGGAGTCTTCAGAGAGAGAGAGAGTGTCCTTCGGGCCTGTGGCCTCGCGTTAGGCCCAGCGTACCAGGGGCAGCTTGCCAGTGCATTCGTAGGCCGCCCCACGGCCTAACACGACCGCGTGGCCTTCAGAGGCCTCAGCACTTCTTCTCTCCTCCCACCGCACTCGCCTACTAGGCGAATCCCAGTCTGGCCATGCGGCAGAGTCCCCCCCGCACCATGCAGCTAAAACCACCGCGCTGCACCTCTCTCCAAGCACAGCATGCTCCTAGGCCCCTGCTTGGGCCTGTACGTGACGTGATCTCCTCGCGACTCCTCCTCCTCCCTCAGACAACCAGGAGCGCCTCATGAGGGCGCGACACCGCCTCGCGATCTGGCCAGCCGGGGGCTGCAGCAGGAGAGATCGAGAGAGAGAGAGAGAGACTTCTCACGAGGGAGGGCACTAACTAAGCCTCTGCAACAACAAACAACAGGGTACAGTGATTTAAGACCCTGAACTGAAAATCAGAGACGTGGGTCTGAATCCCACAGCCCCCCTGTGTCAGTGCAGCATGTGCGGCCTAATGGTTAGAGCACAGCATTACAAAAATAAATAAATAAATAAATAAATAATGTTTGCCCAGCAGTCGTGGGTTGAATCTGCCCCCACCATTCTCCTTCTAAGCTTAATTCCTGTGACCCTCTGCAACTTATATGCCTCATCAAAGGGATTTTTTTTGTCATTCCCTTGAGGGGGAGTTCATCTGGACAGCAGGTCTCACTGGCTGGCCACACCCTGCCCCCTGGGTCCCTCCCACAGCGACCCTTCGGCGACTCCCTCCTCACCCCTTACCTACGCTCGGGTTCCTCCCACAGCGACCTGTGCAGTTAACCACCCCACCAGTCCCCATGGCTCCCTCCCATAGCGAGCCATGGGCCAGACCTTGGTACACCATTCTCCAACCCCCCCTCGGCCATTGTGGGGGCCCTCACACAACACCCCCACACCTGCTTTCCACCTTGACTCAGGGAGAGAAAGCCCACCTCTGGGCTTCGGTGGGGGAAAGAGGGGTCCGCCCCTGAGCGGCGTACAGTTCTGTTCTAAGGTATGCCTTCTCTCTTCCCCAGATGGTGAAAGCAAAGAAATGCTCCTCATGCAGCGCCACCCTCCTGCCCCAAACTCCAGGTCCCTCTGCGCGCCTGCCTACTGGACAATGATGATTCCTCCTGAGCAAACTCCACCCATGGGTCCCGCAACCTGGGCACCAGCAACCCCACGGATGGACCCAAGCTCCTCCTAATTCAAAACCAACAGGCCACTGTCGCCATGATGGAGAGCCAACAGAACTTCATGCTCAAGATCATGGAAAAGCTGGAATCCCTCACCCAACACAGGGCAAAGCTACCCAACCCCGAACCGGACAAGGCAGGAGGGCAACCAGAGGAACCCCCAATGCTGGAGGATACACCAGACATCCCTCTTGACACACACGAGGACAGGGAGAAGGACGACACGGGGGAGGAGAACGAGCCGGATTCAGATGAGGAGGACATGGATCTCCAAATGACGCCCTCCCTGACATCGAGGTTATGTTCCTTTGACACAATCCCAGGGCTCATGAAGATTATCAAGGCCACCATGGGCTTTGACACCGAGGAAAGCAGGCCAGAGTCAAAGCTCGACCCCCTGATCCAACTGAAACAGTCAACCACCGAGACCTTCCCAGTGTGTCCCTCCATAGAAGAGATCTTCAGTAAGGAGTGGCAATCCCCTGAGCCAGGCAGAATGTCAAACCGTAAGAACCTAGACAGGATGTATCCGGTCCAGGGGGAGAAATCGTACGCCTGGTGCAAGGCGCCCACCATTGACCCCCAGGTGGCGGCCCTTAGCAAAAAGACTGTGTTACCATGCGGTACGATAGCGCTCAGAGACCTCACAGACAAAAAAGTCGAGGACATGCTTAAGAAGGCCTTCAAGATTGAGGGCATCGCCGCCAAGGCAACCACCACAGCCATCTACACAGCCCGTGCGCAGATCCGCTGGCTCGAAGAACTGCAGGAGCAAGCCACTCCGAAATCCAGGGAGGCAGAACTCTTGGAGTGCACCTTGGATGCAGCAAATACCGGCTGACATGGCAGTGGACACCCTGCGCCTTCATGCCAGGGTGACCGCCATCACCAACCGTGCTCGTAGGGTACTGTGGCTCAAATTATGGGATGTGGACAATGAGTCAAAACATCTGCTCCAGAACTTACCTCTGAAGGGACAACATGTTTTTGGGGAAGGGCTACAAGATTACTTAAAACAGAAGGAGGAGGGCAGAGATCTCCTCAAGAATAGGTCTAGGTTCTCCTACCTCCCTCATCGAGGCGGAAGATCTCGGGGACATATAGACTGCTCCAACCACGCAGAGACGCATAGCAATCTGGCCACCCTTCGGGCAGAAGCACCTCCCCAGCTTCCGTAGCCCTACCCTCAGAACTATCAGTCCTCCTCCTCCAGATACTGAGGTCAGAGACCCAGAGGTCGAGGCAGAGGCTACAGGGCAAGCAACAGTGACTACCCCATCCTGACACCCTGAGACCGGGACCCCTACCCACCTGTGGGACAAAGGCTAACCTTATTCGCCCACCGTTACTACAGCACAACAGCGGACAGGTGGTCCAAGACGTGGTAACCAAGGGTTACTCTATAGAGTTATCCCACGCCCACATTCCCCACAGGTTCGTCTCCTCTCCCATAACCAGGAGAAGGACATCCCCACGTCAGGTCCAACAGATCCTGTTAGACCTGGTGTGGAACAAGGCCATCCAACCCATTCCGGTGAAGGAACAGACTCAAGGGGTGTACTCAATCTTCTTCCTAGTACCCAAAAAATCAGGAGAGCTCCGGTCTATCCTGGACCTCAAACACCTAAACTGCCACGTGGTCCCCCACCGGTTCAAGATGGAAACCATACGGTCCACCCTCCGATGCATTCGGGGAGGCGACTTCCTGATGTCCATAGACCTCAAGGACACCTACTTCCACATTCCCATCATTCGGAAGCACAGACAATTCTTACGCTTCCACATCCTAGGCCACCACTTCCAATACCAGGCCTTACCATTCGGCCTCTCCTCAGCTCAGAGTCTTCACCAAGGTTTCCATAACCTGGTGGCAAGACTCAGGAACGGGCTGGACATCATCCCGTACCTGGACGACTGGCTCATACGGGCCCGGTCTGAACGTCTAGCATGGATACACACAGAATCCGCCCTACAGGCACTCGAGGACCACGGCTGGGTGGTAAACCAAGAGAAGAGCCACCTCACCCCCACCCAGCAGATCGAGCATCTGGGAGTGCTCATCAACTCAGCCCAGGGGTGGGCAAAACCATCCACTGCGAGAATTCACAACCTGAGGGACCTAGCCCATCAAATGAAGGCCCGACGCAGCACGACGATGGGAAAGATAGCCCAGTTACTGGGTTGCATGGCCTCATGCATAGACCTTGTGCCCTGGGCCAGGTGGCGCATGCGCCCACTCCAATCTTACGCGCTGACTCGAGGGGCACCAAGCGAACTCAACCTCCAGTTGGTGGTACCACTACCCAAGGCGGTGAGACTCTCCCTGGCTTGGTGGATGGTGGAGGAGAACTTGTCCAAGGGGGTCCCCCAGAGGCACCTCACTGGATCGCCATAGAAACGGACGTCAGCCTCTCCGGCTGGGGAGCCTACCTAGGAGACACAACAGCACAGGGCCTGTGGTCACCTGCAGAGTCACAGCTATCTATCAGCATACTGGAGATTAGAGCCATGTCTCATGCCCTAAAAGCATTCAAACATCTGGTGCAGGGGCCATCAGTCCTAATCCGATCCGACAATCGGGTCATGGTGGCCTACATAGCGAAGCAAGGCGGGACCAGGAGCAGAGCTATGCTGAGGGAGGCAACGGCAGTCCTCGACTGGGCCCAAGCCAACCTCAGACACCTAACTGCAGTGCACCTAGCAGGAAGGCTGAACGTCCGCGCAGATTGGCTCAGCAGGCAACAGGTTCACCCAGGCAAATGGCTGTTACATCCAGACCTGTTCCAAATGATCCAAGTGACTTGGGGAGCCGTGACCATAGACCTCATGGCAACACGGGAGAATGCCCAGGTCACAGATTACTATTCATGGTTCAGGGACAACTTGTCCCAGGGAACGGACGCTCTATCGCAACCTTGGAGACAGAACCATGCATACATCTTCCCCCCTCTCCCCCTGATCCCTCAGGTCCTGACCAAGATACGGGAATCACAACACACGATTATCATGGTGGCCCCCTACTGGCCCCACAGGTCATGGTTCGCAGCAGTCCGAGAGATGTCACTCGCCAGCTTCAGGATACCATACCGGCCAGACATGCTCTCACAGGGGCCAGTACTCCACCCGACCCCGCGAACCCTCAAGCTCACGGCCTGGCTCCTGAAAGGAGGAGACTAAGGGCGGCAGGGTACCATGATTCTGTTGTCAACACCCTACTCCAATCCAGACGGTCTTCCACCACCTCCACATATGGGAGACAGTGGTCCATATTCTCCCGGTGGTGCCGGGAACGGGGCAGAGTCCCTGAGCAGACCGACATGGCCAACATCCTATTGTTCCTCCAACAGGGAGTAGACAAGGGATTAGCACTGTCCTCCCTCAGGGTGCAATTAGCAGCCATAGGGGCAGCTATGGATCTCATCGGGGGGATACACCCTGGGAGCCCACCCCGATGCCACCCATTTTCTAAGGGCAGTGGAGATCCTCCACCCGAGGACTCGCCCGACCGTTGCCCCATGGGACCTACCGCTAGTCCTAGAGTCCCTCAAATCCACCCCTTACAAACCCCTCCTCCAGGTTGATCTGTTCTGGATCGGCCTCAAGACGTGCTTCTTAGTGGCAATCTGTTCAGCTAGGAGGATCGGGGAACTCGGGGCCCTATCCTGCGTGGAACCTTATACGGTGTTCTCCCCGTTAGGGGTCCGCCTGAGAACGGTACCAGCCTTCCAGCCAAAGGTATCCACGGGCTTTCACAGAGAACAACCCATCGAACTCCCCACCTTCCCGGAAGGGTCTCAGCAGGGCTTCACCGCAGTCCCACACTATCTTGATGTTGGATCCGCCCTTTCTGTGTACTTGGCCAGAACACGTCCCATCCACAAGACAGAGAGACTATTCGTCATCTCGAAGGGACAGAGACAAGGAAGAGCTGCCTCTAAGACCACCATTGCTGGGTGGTTGAGGAGAGTCATCCAGAACGCCTACATAGCTAACCAGATGACACCCCCCCAGGGGATCAAGGCTCACTCCACCAGAGCGATCGCCACCTCCTGGGCAGAAAAAGCTAGCGTATCCTCCGAGGACATTTGCAGGGCAGCCACGTGGAGCTTCCTCCACACCTTCGCCAGGCACTACAGGCTAGAACAGCTGCAGACCATTCGGCCCACTTTTGCCACTCAAGTCCTGATGGCAGCTTCCTCTACCACTCACTCTTAGCTCACTCTGGCTCCCTCCCTTGGGGACTTCACTGCTTCTTATCTCCCATGAGGTAATGTCTGGAGTGCCATGGATGCCAACCAATCACAATGGGTGTTTACTCACCTGGTAAAGGTGATTGTGTTGGTTGGCATCCATGGCACTCCAAGGCCCTCCCTCCAGAGTGCCAAGAGTGATCGGAACTGGAACAAGGGGTTCTCACCCATGTCAGGCCCTACAGGGACGAACAACCATACTGCAATCGGGTTATTTCAGTCGGACCTCCGGACCGAGCTTAGTCTGTAAATAATAGGAAGGAATAAAACCGCCCACGGCTTTTTGTTGCTAAGTCATGGTCTGCATTCTTCTTTGACTTCATCCATCTCTCGTGTTGTTATAGTTACCTGTGCCTAGATTGTATTTCTTCTCTTGTACTAACCGGCCTAATTTCAGCTGTGGAAGATTGAACTGGAGAACAGGGTTTCTGGGACCTGGCTATACTAGAAATTTGATCTGGGTCAGTGCATCTCTAGCCTATCAGGTGGGCTATAACCCATGAGGTAATGTCTGGAGTGCCATGGATGCTAACCAACACAATCACCTTTACCAGGTGAGTAAACACCCATTATATTGTGTTCTTTTTGTTAACTGTATTGCACCTGTATGTTACCACTGTTGTATCTCACACTGTAACCATGTCTACCCTCCCTGCGACGAGGTGCCTTTGTAAATGAGTCCCTGACTCAAAGGTTGTAAATCTGACTTTCAAAATAAGCAAATAAACATTGTTTCTACAGGAATCTGTATCATTCTGGATACCTTTCAGTAACAGCATGTTTTTATGTCATCCCCTCTACACGCTCTACTTTCTGGATTCTATGCCTGAAATCTATGGCAAAAATACTGCCTTAATACTGATTATTAAACTGGAATGAGAAATTCAGCCTTCTGACTGGCTGAGACCCATGAGAATGGGTGCTACTATAATGGAACACTGTTCCAGTTAGCTTCCAGGTCAACAAAATAAATGGTATCTCACATGGGTTGTGCCTGCATTGCCATTGCCTGATGGTGGTGCACCCTTACTGGAGTCAGGATAAAGTTTGTTTTTTGAACATTAAGTATAGAAATGCAACCAAAATGCCTTACCCTATTTCTTAATAGCTGTGAGATGACTCCTGGGAATGTAAGCTATTGGTAATCCTACCCCCCACAGTAAACTACACTTGCCTTTGGTTCATGTTGTTAGATTCAAAGGGGATAGGGTTACCTCACAGTTACCTACCCCCATCTTGCCTTGGCTTTTAAGTAATTGCCACATTCTCTGCTGAGGAATGCTTGAAGAATTACATGGGATTGTTTGTACTAGTAGCCAGCCTCCACATACACTCCCCTGAGCACCATGTGTATTTCTACCATTGCTTTTATTTTGTTAATTTATAGTTTATGCCCTTACTTAGGTATCTGTCAGTTCTGTTGGCTTCATCAAGCCACTCCTAAATCTATATTTTTCATGATAATCCACTCTGTCCTCATGCAGTGACTGCTATTTCAGAGAAGCAGGTATTTTAGAAAAGTCCCAGAACTTACAATTTCTGGTGGGACCTCAGCTGGCCAGAGACTACCCAAGAGAAAGCATCTTCTTAATGTTGGAGTTACGGGAGGTGCAAACAAGGACTGGACTGGGGAAGTGGATGGGGAGGGTGACCATCGTTAATGTCCCAGGCATTTTTTTTCTCATTTTTCCTTCTCCCAACTAGCCTGATGTATTTGAACCTATCCTGTGCTGCACACCTAATCTACACTGGGTGGCATTATACCCACAGGAGAGATATAGCAGCAGAGCATGGTTCCCTCCCCACCAGGATCCATACAGCACTGCCTCTGCAGCGATCTATGGTATCACCAGCCCAAAGTGGTTGTCCCATTTGTGAACTTGAGTTGCCCACATGGAAAGGCAATGCACTCCACTAGCACCACCAGGCTGGGATTTAAGCATTGTTAGTATTTAATAACAAGAGCAGATGCAATGACTCTTACTTTGATAACCTTTTTTTTCTTGCTGATTCTTGCTCTCACTTTTTTCTTCTCTAGAGAGATGTATTTCCATACTTCTTTCATGCTTAGTGCTAATTCTCTTGGAAATTTCATAGACTACAATAGTTTAGGTACCCCTTTACCCATGTACAGGTCTCTGGTGAGGCCACATCTGTAGTTCTGTGCTCTGTTCTGGAAATCTCACCTGAAAGGTGACAGGAATCAGCAGAAGTCAGTCCAGAAGAGAGAGGGCAAATTTAGGGTCCGCAGGTATAACATATGAAAAGTGACTGTGCAGCCTAAATATGTATTCACAAAAACAAGAAAAAAGTGGCACCAGTCTGCCAACTTCAATGAAAGTAATTTTTTTATTAAATATAAAGTGCTCTGTGCATCCATGCAAACAAAAAGTGCAAGGAATACCTCAAAGCAAACAAACATGCTGGCAAGCAAGACTCTATCAGTTTTAGTGTAGGACCAGCAGCAGCAGCACCTGTATGCAGGGGGTCATAGGTCATTTACAGTATGCTACAATCCTTAAGTGACAGTGCTACAATTAATAAAAAAAAGTGTATGTCATTGAAGTCAGAGGTCTGGTGCCACTTTTTTCTTGTTTTGCTATCGCATTTCAGGCAGACACAGTCTGTTTTAGTGGAACACCAGTTTTCTGCTGTTTTCTTAAATATATACTCAACAGTGGCTAACAGGGCACAGGGGCACATGATCAAGACATTTACTTTGATCAAGAGAATAAACAGGGTCTACTGCCAGCAGCTGTTCAAGCATTTCCAAGGATCCACAACAAGAAGGCACAGCTGAAAACTGGTGAGGCAAGTACAAGAAGGACCCGAGGAAATATTTCTTCATGGAGAGTGTGATAGACAAAGGAATAGGTTGCCAAGGGAAGTGGTGGAAAGGAGAATGTGGTGGGATTCAAGACTGGGAAGAAAAGATATAAGGGGCTGGAGAGAAGTAGAAATGATGTAGGGCTAGGGATCAGGCCATGGGGGCTGAGTTGCTTCTAGAGGGAACAAGCTGAGCCCATTCAATGTTAGGCTTGTGTGGCTATAAGTAGAAATAGAGCAGACTGGATGGACCTTATTCTTATCGTGAGAGTAAATTGTTCTTGGTTTTGGTTTTTCTGTATGTACCTTCCTTTCTCAATGCATTCCAGATTTTTAAAGGAAATAAGTTATTTTACAGTTTGATTGAGAATATATTTCATATGACAGGTAGTTTAAATAAACCAAATGCTATATAAATAAGAAGAAAAAGATACATTTGCTTTATCAAAATGGCTGTGAATGACTAGAAACATGTCTGTGAAAAGGAATGCAAAAGTGGTGAATGTTAGCACAGTGCACACCGACCACAAATTCAACCAGAAACATAAAAAAAATTAATATGGGGATAAGATTGTTAGATTTATTAAGAAATGTACAATTAGTTAGCTAATTTATGTCATGATCGAGAATGTGGTTCATTTTAATAACTAATTTATAATCCTTTTCCTGTGGTATTGTAGAATCAGTTCAGTTTTTAGTTTGTTAAACTTCTAATACAAACACCAATGTTTAAAACACCATTCTTTAAAACTCAAGTGGAAGACTGTCAGGCTGCCAACACAAATGTCCTGAACAAACTTCTTACCCTCTGCAATCATATTTCCATTTTCAGTGGTTCCAAACAGTTTTGTCTTAGTCTAAAAACTGTCCCTTATTATCTTGACTGATTGCTTCAATTAGCACTGGAACTAGGGAAATAGGAATGCCTACAATATTTTAGTCCTCAATCCCAGGAAGGTAAAGAGTTCAATGACATGCTTCAGGTCCAGCTAATTAGGGTGAAAATTAACTTTAATGCCTGTGGAACACTGCTGCTGAGCAAAAGTGCATTGAACGCAGCACATGATCAGCAGGAATGCCCAAAGTCAAGGCTCTCTACGATTATAACTTTGTTTCCTTTGTCTATTTGTTTTTTTTTTCAGAACTGTGTTCATGATTAATTGATCTTTCTAGATGAAAGGTCAGAGCTTTCATAGAAATGCCCATCTAGCAAGTTTGTTTTTACCTTCCTAGTCTTAAATATGCCATGCAGTGCTTTTTCCAAACAACTCGGCAGTCAATCTCCTCTGTGGTTAGTTTGCTAATGTAATCCTTTCCCACTTGATAAGAGTAACACTTCACAATGCTAAAGCTTTGTGGTCTTCAAGTCTATTATAAAGAAGCTTGAAATGTCTTGAGATAAATATATATATATATATATACTGTATATATATATATATATATATATATATATGTGTGTTGTGTGTGTGTGTGTGTGTGTATATACATATAATGTATATATATATATATATATATATATATATATATATACAGCATATATATATAATGGCAAAGTGTTGTATGTGAGGAAATAATACCATCAAGGTGTTTAACAAGCCATAAAGCCACAAGCCCAAAGGGCAAGTGGCCCTTATGGACTTGTTAAAACCCAAGAAGGTATTATTTCCTTGTATAGGACTTTGCCATCATTTATTTTATATAATACATAAGGTTGGACACTTTTTGCTATGTCCAGTTTTGCTCCATAGTATAAGGTTGTTTCATGGTGCAGGAGTCTCCTATAAAAGGAGGCGTGGTTATGGCAGTGTTCCTTTTAGAGTCAGAACAATCATGAGTGGTGGGCTGTTTAGTAGTAAGTGGCATGGTTTGTGGCTAAAAGCATTTTGTGTTGGAATGGCATGTATGGTGTTTTCTTTACCGAGTCAGGATACAGAGTGGCGTTGCATATGGTCATGACCAGCGGGCTGTGCAGTTGGAAGCACTGTGGTGTGTGGTAGAAAGTGCTTTGCGGTCAGAATGGCATGTGGTCTGCTGGCTGAGGCAGACAGAGAGGTCCTTGAGTGCTGTTGTGGGATAAGAGAAACAGTGGCAGCAGCAGTAGTATTAGGGTAGAAGGGCTGAATGACAGACTTGCTTGTTTGGTTAGTAGTAGGAGGGTGTTCAGTAGGATGTTTTGTAGTCTAGGGCATGTGTCTGTAGGTAAGAGTTGTGGGGGAGTATGAGGTGACTGTTTCATGTGTTATCACAGGGCTTGTTAACTGTGTTATTAAGGAGCTCATTACATGTGTTAATAAGTGCTTGTTACATGTGTTACTGGTGTTATTGGATAACAACAAAAATACATGTAACAAGCCCCTTTATAACACATGTAACAAGATCTTTAATAACACATTAGTACAGTGTAATTAGCTAACTGGAGTCATAATACTGTATTTGGTACTGTCATAAATGGGGAAATAATGATGGCTTTTCAATGGGGGCTGGGGCCCAACCATGTATTCATTCTATCTATCTATCTATCTATCTATCTATCTATCTATCTATCTATCTATCTATCTATCTATCTTTATCTTATATTGTATATAATAAATAATGGGTAAATGTGTATACAAGAAACTAGACCAAGCAAGGTGGCTAATCAGATCATAAAACCAGAAGCCCAAAGGGTGAGTGGCTGTTTGATCTGGTTAGTTCCCTCAATAGATTTATTTCTTGTATATCACACTTACTCATCATTTATTTTATTCAATACATGTGGATGGCTACTGTTAATTCTGATTGCAATCGCAAAAATAGGGTGTGGGTATACAGGGAAATAACTACTAACTAATTCTATGGAGAAAAAATGCCATATATGTCCTATGTGTACTATATTTTTATAATGGACTTCAGAATTTTCTAGACTCTTAGCAACTTGACTGGTTGAAACACATCACCTTGCCATTCATTAATTCCCAGTAAATGCATAGTTTGTCATCAACCTAATGTAATCTACCTAGTAACAGCCTAACTACACAAAAATAAAACCCTTTTCCATTAAAAAAATGTTCACTTTATAAACACAATAACCCATTTTAGGATGTACATTTCTTGAGAGAAGAAATGCACTTCCCAAGTGTGTTGAAGTCACAATGGCATGTATTACCTTACCGTTCATTAAAAAAAAACGTCTTCCAATTTATAAGTGCCATTGGCCTTATTTCATCCAATTCACAGGGATATGCATTAACTCTATAGAAAGGCATGCCGTGTGTGACCAGGTTATGTGGGTAGGGTAAATGAGTGAGACAAGACTCCAAGAATATGGTTAACACACCTTTTCTAGGTGTGATGCTTATTGTCCAACTGGACTATTTTTTTTGTAGAAAATGATGTTTATGTACAAAAATAAACATAAACCATATATGGCATAAGTCTTAATACTTCAGACAAAATGACAAAAATACATTTTTAAGCAAAAATAAAGAAAATAACTCTTCTCGAGCTTCAGAGAACTACCCTTCCCTGGTAGTTCACCCACAGAGAAAACAGCTTTTCTCAACAGCTTCTACAATCACCTGTGTGTCGAGATAACCTCTCCTTACTCACACTCAGGCTTATCTGCTAGAACTGAGCACCATGGGAGCTTTTATACCATGTACTACTGCATCATCAAGTCAGCTGATCCGTCCCTTTTCTAAACAATGATCATTCCTTCTCTAATACAAACATATGGGAGGATCAGCATGACTGCATAGCCACATTAGTATTACAAGCTAAGAATTAAACACATCTTCATTCCTTTAAACTACTTAAAGCACAATATAGACAGAAATATATGTTATTTGTCTGCCAGCCTAATAACTCCGCCCCATCTCACCTTGAGTGACAGCTGTCACAGAGGATAAAATAGTCTCATCATGGGGTGGCTGGCTCCTAAGCATGCATTTCCTAGACTGGCTGTGCTCAGGTAAGAACAATTATATTTCACTATGGCAACACAGAGGTAACACTCTTTATTCTATATTTGGGCACCATATTATTCGTGAAACATTCCCATTTGAATAATATAATATTATAGCACAAAACCTTCCATAGAAACATAGAAACATAGAATTTGATGGCAGATAAGGACTGCTTAGCCCATATAGTCTGCCCATTTTCCTACCTAACAGATAAGCTGCAGATCCTAGTTAACCGACAGCTTACTTCCTCCTACCCCCCACTAGGACTGCCTTATGTCTGTCCCATGCATTCTTGAATTCCCCCACTGTTCTTGACTCCATGACCTCCTCAGGGAGGCTGTTCCATGCATCCACAACCCTCTCCATGAAAAAATACTTCCTCACATTACGTGAGCCATCCCCCTCTATCTTCAAATTGTGCCCCCTTGTTCTTGCACATCTCCTTTTCTGAAAGATGCTACTCTCTTGGACTTTGTTGATTCCCTTGAGGTACTTGAAAGTATCTATCATGTCCCCTCTCTCCCTTCTTTCCTCAAGGGTATACATATTAAGCTCCTTTAGTCTTTCTTCATATGTCTTCTGATGCAGACTCTGCACTATTTTGGTTGCCCTCCTCTGGACAGCCTCCACTCTGTTTACAGGATGTCTTTGCAGAGATGGGGTCTCCAGAACTGCACACAGTACTCCAGATGGGGTCTCACCAACTTTCTGTACAGAGTGATAACAACTTCCTGTTTTCTACTATTGATGCCTCTCCCTATGCATCCCAGTATCCCCCCAGCCTTCTTTACTGCCTTCTCACATTGCTTGCCCACCTTTAGGTCATCTGATATAATTACCCCAAGGTCACTTTCTATTTTTACTGTTGTCAGTATCTCACCCCCCATTGTGTACTCTTCCCCTGGGTTTTTGTTTCCCAGGTGCATTACCTTGCACTTCTTTGCATTGAATCTGAGCTGCCATACATTTGACCATTCCTCCAACCTTGCCAAGTCCCTTCTCATCCTTTCCACTCCATCTTGTGTAACAACCCTGTTGCAGATCTTTATATTGTCTGCAAAGAGACATACTTTTCCTTCCAGCTCCTCTGCACTGTCACTTATAAAGACATTAAAAAGGACTGGTCCCAGTACTGAACCCTGTGATACCCCACTAGAAATGCTCTTTTCTTCACTGTGGACTCTGTTTACTACTACCCTTTGCGTCCTGTTGTCTAGCCAATTTTTTATCCAGGCTACCACCCTGGGACCCACTCCAAGGTTGGCTAACTTGTGTATTAATCTTTTGTGTGAGACTGTATCAAATGCCTTGCTAAAATCTAAATAGACCATGTCCACAGCCCCTCCCTGGTCTACTACTTTGACCACCCAGTCAAAGAAATCTATTAGATTCGTCTGACATGACCTTCCCATCATGAATCCATGCTGCCTTGGGTCCTGTGACCCACTGGCCTCTAGGTATGGCTGATATTGCAAGCTGTCGAAATACTTTCATTTGGGCCCCTTAGAGTTCTTTTCAGTAAACCCCTTCTGCCCTTGCAGCGTTAGTGCTGCATCAGTACTCTTTAGACAGAGGATTGTTTTTTAGTAGACCTTTTTGTTTCCTCTCACCTCCAAAAGCGAGCGCGATACTCAGCGCTATACCAGGAAGTGAAATCATTTAAAAAAAATATCACCACCCTTTTAATGGGTAGGCTTGTATCAGCAATTCTCTACTAGGGTTTTGGTTTTTAATTTCTTTTAACACCCGGACACTGCTTATTTTAATTTCCCAGGGCAAGTTCCTCCCATCTGCTTCCTTACATTTTCGGGCACGATAGGGAAACTTTCACTTTATCTTTTTTTTAAACACAACTGCACTTCACAGTACTTCCTAAGTGCAAGCAAGCTTCTGCAAGGAAAGAAAATCATACAATTCGCTCTAGTAGCCTGCTTTCTCACTAATGTCCCTCACATTGTTATTTTAACTCACACTGGGACACTACTCTCTTTGAATTCTCAATGCAGGTTCAGAAGTCCATGGAGGCGTGAGTCAGTGAAAGAAATCACTTTCACATTTGGCTAGACATTGCTCTACGTGGTTCTCCTGACTGTTTGCTTTCTTTGTCCTGCATTTCTAGAAGCGCATAAATAGCACTTATTTTCAGCAACATAAACAGTTTTCCATAAAATAAATAGCTGCACATTTTACTATGTCTCCAGAAGCTGCAAGTGACTTCTTAACAGGGAAGAATCAACTATTTGGGCTGCTTTTTAAAGCAAATGGCTGTTCATTTTACTATAATTACCCCACAGGGTTTTTCCATAAGGCAGTCATGTTCTATTATACAAAGGTGCAGTATATTGTTATATTGGGGCAACAGCTTTGTATTCCTCTAAAGCCCTTCAACATTTTTATTTTTCCCAATGCAGCATCATTTTGACTGTATATATTATATGGTGAACATTGGCATGGGAGGAAAATAAAAATAAAAGAGGGGCAGGCAAGAGAGCAGTGAGATACCATTATGGGTGGCCTTCCCATAATGGTAGAGTTAGATATCTATAATGATATAGAAAAGTAGAGTTTGCTACTGCAGTAAACTGTAGGGAAAAGAATTATGCCAAGGCCTTCAATATGGGGGAACAATCTATCACACACATCCCCATGACCAAGCAGAAACTAGTGGATACCTTACTGATTTCCAAGATAACCTACCCAAGTATGTCTGGGTAGGATGGAACTACCACCCACCCTCGCTTGGTAGCTCCACCCCAGGGTCCCTTATCAAAACATTAACACATAGGTAATACTTTTCAACAAGTATACCTCATATACTTAAATATTACCCTGGGGTGTCTAAACATGATTATCACAGATTAATTTATCCTTTAATCACTGATGTCCCTGAAGAACATGCATTTCCATTCAACTTGGTAACAGGGACCCCATACCTTGACAAAAAATCAGCATTAACATGCTGTGTACCAGCACAATGTTGTACAGTGAATTTATTTTTTTAATTATTTTTTTTTATTTTATTGACTGGGTAAGTGCACTAGACAAATCCTGCCTATTTTCAGGCACGAACCGGGTGATGGGGATACAGATGAATGCCAACTGACCTTGAACCAGATTAAGCTGTTGGTGGTATTTTTAGTGAATGAGGGAAATTTGGCCAGGACACCAGGGAAATTCCCTTACTCTTTTCGATAAGTGCCATGGGATCTTTAACATCCACCTGAACTACCACCAATCCAGGCAGATGGGACCTCGGTTTAATGTCTCATCTGAAAGACGGCACCTCAGAAGTGCAGCACCCCCTCATGCTGCACTACAGTGTCAGTACTGGGATATTAACCCAAGTGCCAGATGTGGGAACTGAACCCACAGCCCTCTGATCTCCCATCCTCAGAGGCGAGTGTACTACCTACTGAGCCACTGACATTGCATAGGGCTGTAGTTCCAAATATCACCTCATAATCCGATTATTATGGTCCTTCATCTGATTAATAAAACAAAGCAGATTATGATCAGTAGTAAGGGTAAATGGTGCTCCCCATAAATAAAATCGTAATACCTCAATGGCCCACTTGGCCACCAGGCATTCTTGTTCCACAGTGAAATATTTTTGCTCACGGTCATGAAGTTTCCGAGAAATGTACAGCACGGGATGTTCTTCACCCTCAATGGTTTGGCTTAATACTGCCCCAATACCTGTTCCAGAAGCATCCCTATGGACCTCAAATGGATTATTAAAATCTGGACTATGGCGTACTAGGGAAGAACACAAAGCAGCTTTAATGGTAACAAAGGAATTCTCAGATTCCTGGGTCCATTTAACTTTATTACCAAATTTCTTTTTGGTGAGGTCTGTTAGAGGTGTGACTATAGCTGCAAAATTAGGAATGAATCGGCGATAGTAGCCCGCCAAACCTAAGAAACAACGTATGTGTTTTTTTGTCTCAGGTTCAGGACAATTGGCTACCGCTTCTATTTTATTGATCTCTGGTTTAATGGTACCATTTCCTAGCACAAAACCAAGATATCTGGTTTCAAACATAGCCAGTGCACTTTTTTGGGGGTTAATTGTAACTCTTGCTTTAGAAATGGAGGAAATAACAGCTCTTAGGTGTGCCAAATGGGTGTTCCAATCCAGACTAAAAATTATGACATTGTCCAAGTGGGCTGCACAAAAATTATAGTGAGGTGCCAGTACCTGGTTCATGAACCTTTGGAACGTTGCAGGAGCTCCGTGTAGTCTGGAAGGCATGGTCCAGAATTGAAACAGACCCATAGGCGTACTAAAAGCTGTTTTCTCTCGTGATGTAACTTCAAGGGGTACCTGCCAGTATCCTTAAGTCAGGTCTAGAGTGGAAATATACCATGCACTACTCACTTTGTCTATTATGTCATATACCCTAGACATGGGGTAGGCATCAAACTGAGACACCGCATTTAACCCTCGAAAATCAAGACAGAGGTGTTTGCCACCCTCTTTCTTAGGTACAACAACAGGGGACCCCCAAGCACTATTAGAGGGCTCAATTATATTCATTTTTACCAACTTTTCCACCTCGAGTTGTACCTCTTGTCTCACCCTTTCTGGTAGTCTATATGGCTTTTTTCTTATAGGAAGGGATGTGGTACATATTTTATGCTCAACTCCACTAGTAAGGCCTGGCACACTAGTAAAAGTACTAGGATTTTCTAATAACACATCCTGTAACTCTTGTCTTTGCTTGGGTTTTAAGGAAGGATTTACCTTTACCTCCCATATCCCTTTCCTAACCTCCAGTCTCCCATAAGCTGTTTCTAACTCTGTGTTGGGGATTTCAGGCAATACTAACATGCTTATTCCCTTTAGTACTTTTCTCATGCCATTTCTTCAGTAAATTGGCATGGTAGATTTTAGTTTGTTGTTTCTTGTCAGGGGTCTCTATTTCAAAAGTAACAGGGCCTGTCTGTCTTATTACTGTGTAAGGCCCCTGCCATTTCATTAGGAGTTTATTAGCAGTGGTGGGAAGTAGTAATAAGACTATTTCTCCAACTTCAAATATTTTTATCTGTTTCCCCTGATCATGTATTCGTTTCTGTGTAGATTGGGCCTGAATACTCATCTCATGAGCCTTGGCAGAGTATTTCACTAACCTCTGTCTAAGTTGTTTAAGACAGGTAGCAATTCCAGGGTGCTTCATATCCTTTACCTCCTGCCAACATTCTTTGATCACTTCTAAGGGTCCTCTGGGATTCCTGCCAAAAAGAAGTTCAAATGGGGAGTGACCAGAAGATGCCTGGGGAACCTCTCTGTATGCAAACAGGGCAAAAAGTAAGTACTTATCCCAGTCCTTACCCTCCTCATGTATAAACTTTTTAAGCATCCGTTTCAATGTCTGGTTGAAATGCTCAGTTAGACCATCTGTCTGGGGATGATAGGGGGATGTGCATACAGCCACTATACCCAGCATTCGATAAAGCTCCCTCAATAACTCAGCATTAAAGTTAGTACCCTGATCCGTTAGTATCTCCTTAGGTATACCAACTCTGCTAAAGAGCTTTACTAATTCCTCAGTGATTTTAGGTGTTGTCACTGATCTCACGGGTATGGCCTCGGGGTATTTTGTTGCATAATCACATACGACAAGTATGTACTGATTACCCTTTGCGCTCTTATTTAAAGGACCCACAACATCCATCCCAATATGTTCAACTGGTGTTGTCACCAAGGGTAAGGGTAATATAGGTACTTCATCCTTTTTTTCCTACTAGAGCTACAAGTTGACAAGCCTCACATTCTCTGCAATAATTAGCTACATCTCCATGTATCTTTGGCCAAAAGAAATACTGTGTCAATTTACCTAATGTCCTATCTCTCCCCGCATGTCTGTCCCATGGTAGATCATGATTGAGGTACAATAAATCCTTTCTAAAACAAGAGGTTATTAACAGTTGTTCTACCTCTTTCTTGGTTACTGGGTTCTCACATACTGTATCCTGTATAACAATTTATTTTTCATTACCATTTTGGGGGCACCTGGAGTCTGTATTTTCCCAACCTGCTGGAAAAAAGTTTTAAACTAACACCAGCATTTTGTTCAGGCACAATATTTGCTTTTACAAAAACAGTTTGTACAGTCTCTGGTGTTAAACTATTCTGTTTTATTTGCCATTGTCTTTGGATTTTCTTTCTCATATTGTGGGGCAATTTAGTTCTCCCTGGTTGGTCAGCCACATCTCCTTGAAAAGGAAGAATGTCCCCTACCTGTTGCTGTCTCTTCTTTTGAGCCCTGGTGGTTATTGCTGGCATAGTTCCTTTATCAGGCATTAGGTTAGCAAAGTCAGGAAAATCATGTCCAATAACCATAGGTACGGGTAAATGTGGGACCAATCCTGTCATTACAGTGGTCTGTTTTTCTTTCACTATTATGTCCACTGGCACTGTAGTGTATAAATGGGTGTCCCCATGCACACAGACCACACTCATTGGCGGTCCCCTTTCCTTCTTGGTTACCAATGCTGGTCGAATTAATGTTTGTTTACTACCAGAATCAGTTAAGGCAGTCACATTTTTATTTTCCACTTTCACCTCAGTGAAGAAGTAACCAGTGTTCGATAATGACAAATGTGTTGTATCTCCTCTCTTAGTGGGGCAGTATCAGGCAATATGTCCTTGTCCTTCACAGTTTCAGCAAATAATGTCTGCTGGGAAGGGTCATCTACCAATACCACCCCTGTTGTCTTGGCGACCTTCATATCTCCCATATCTAGGTTGCTTAAAGACTGGTCTTACTACGGAGTTGGGGTTAACAGTCTCCTGGGGTCTATTGCCTCCTTTCTTTACGGTCTGGTGGGCAGCGAGATAGTCATCTGCTAGTGTAATGGCAGTTTCTACAGTTTCTGGGTTATGTTCCCTTACCCATATCTGTACATCATGGGGTAAGATCTGTAAAAACTGTTCCCCCATGACACTATCTATTATATTATCTGTGGTTTTCCCCTCTGGTTGTTACATAATTCCAGTAGCCGTATAAAGGTCTCTCTAGGGGTGTCATATGTCTGGTATTTTAATGCCCGAAATCTCTGCTGGTATGTCTTGGTGTTCATATCATACCTTTTTAGTATTTCTTTCTTTACCAGATCACGTGTTAGCAGTCCTAGCATCCATATTGCTGTATGCCAACTGTGCCTTCCCAGTTAGATAAGGGGCTAACCGCACCACCCATTGTGTTTGAGACCAAGCACAGGCCTGGGCAACCCTCTCAAATGTGGTGAGATAACCCTTTATAACATCTGTTGCCATAATTTTTGTCAATTTTATATCCTTTGAGTTTGAGTCTGGCCTGCCCCCATCCTGACCTCTACCTGCCCCCAAGTCATGTAAGGCCCTTAAAGGGAAACGTCCACCAACTGGCTGTTTGCAGAGTCACACAGCAAGTACCTGGTACCCCCTCCTCAATTAAAGCACATTTTTCTTCCCTTTTGCTGTTTTTTGCAATTTCACTCTTAAATCTGTGTTTTCAGTGTTCTTCCCCGCCCTGTGCTGTGACATGCTGTGAAAGTTCGCACATGCGCAATAAGTACATGCAGGAGAGTGACGTCCCATATGGGGAGAATTTATACAGTGTGCAGCGCAAAGTTCAAACTGCAAATTACTTTACTCTCATGTGCGCACCTATCAAGGAAGGCAGTTCCTACATCTGGGATTGTTTCTTCCTGTTTTGGATCTATAACAGTCTACTGTGCTATCATTTGTCACAATATCTGCTTTGTTGTGCGCAGCTACTAATTCCACCACACAGTACTTCTACAATTCCCAAATGTGAGCTACTTTCATTCCTGCCCTCCATAGCACTGATTCCCCTATTCCAATTCTGATTCATACTAGTGCCTAAATCGAGGAGTTTCGATGTCGGCAGTACATTGTTTTTATTTAGAAATCTATGCATTTGCAAGCATTCGTTCAGATCCACATTGGGTTGGTTTCCCTTGTCAAAGTACAGTCCCTTGGAAGCTAAGTGGGAATTACTAATCTTTTGGATGGGAAACCGAGGGCAGGACACTGAACCACAACAAGAGAGTGCAAATACCCAACATATACCCCACCTTTACAAACAGAGACATCGAGTGTAAAGCCATTGATCTAGTGCACAAAACAAGCAATGCGGTTCTATTTTTGCCACACCAGTCGTTTCACTGTTAGATCTGCTTACGCCATACAGTTAAACACATTTCATTGTCAAAACAAAAATACCGAATTTTACACTGAGCACCCAAAACTTTGCACTGTCGTCACGCTAAAAAGTCTGTGCTGCTCATTTCACCACTGTGACTGTGCCTTGTGGCTTGTTGACTGTCGCCATGACAACGGCACGGCAACTAGCTTTCGCCTCCCTCACTGTGACCTGTATGCATCCCAAATTGTTGTGTGTTCTAATACTCCATGTCATGCGGGTAAATCATTTTCACACTACTGCACTGTTGGAACACTTGTTCAATTCACTAGATCTAGTTTTTCACACTCAATGTCTCTGGCTATCACAGTGGGGTGTACCTTGGGTATTGGGACTCACGGTTTGTTGATCAGTCTTCTGCCATCCCTTTTCCAGCAGATAGATTAGTATTGCAGTTCATTACAGCTAAATTACAACTAAATAAAAAGCAATGCTGAGCTACACAATACGACTGCCTATGCTATTTCAGGTAGAGCTGTCATGAAGCCCGTGAAGCTGTTTGCGGTCAATGACCTCAGGCAGACTTCAACACACTGCCAAGCAATTCTGAAAAAATATACTTGTTTTGGCACACATTGAAAACACATATTAATAAAGCACATACAATTAGCACAGTGCTGAATGAGAGGTGCAGAAAAGACTGAACTGTCACTCTCAGTGCCAGGCATGCAGATAATGCACATTGGCTACCAGAGGAGGCATTTTCCTGGACAATTGTAGCTGTAAATCAGTGCTTTGTGTGAACATAGAGCTCATGACTGCCAGAGAAACCCATAAAGAAACTGGCAGATGAATTTTTAACTGTCCCTCAGAGGACTCCTGTATGATGTTCATGGTAATGGGCTTTCCAATTGAGAATGTGAAGGAGAAATGAAGGGGGAGTGGTGCAGAACAGCTGAGCAAAACTCCAGAATGCACACTTTCAAGGCAACAGCAATTGAGAATATAATTTCTTATCCCAAAAAACAGGCAGCTAAAGGGATCCATGGTGGGAGCCAATGTTGAAAACTGCAGACTTCCAACAACGAAACACACAGCATGGCTCAAAACAAGTGGCACTCACCTCTGCTGCTGGCACACCACAACAAACTCCTTACACACAAAAAAGTTTAGTGTGCCAGCAACTATTTTAGCAAATAATAAAAGAATGTATGTTTTTATCCTGCAACCGAGCGTGGTCGGCTTTGAAGTACTTATCTGTTTTGAGCAGTGCCGTGTGTTATTTAGAAAATAGCATAATCAATGAAGCCCCAATGGAACCAGCAGCACTGAGACTTTAGCTTCACAGCACAGCTGGATAAGAGAAATAAAATGGGAGCACACAACTTAATTCAAAAACTATCGCTGTAAGTTGTGCATAAGGATAATCCGCCTCCACCTGCACCCAGCCATCTTATGGCAGCAATGAAAAGAATGGTTCTGCTGTTCAAAAACACTAACCTCTAAATGAACTGCAATTTATTCCAATGCGCGAAACCAGCACAGCAGTGATACTGAGTAGGGCAGCATAAACTTAAGTAAGTTACATCCCTGTATTGCACATCACTTCCAGTTCAGCGAGGGTCGCTACAGATCAGCAGAGGTCACAGACAATGCAAAATGGAGAAGAGACTGGAGAAATGCTAAAAAGTTAAAAATAAAAGGTAAACTATACGTTTGTTGTTTGATGCGCACTGCAGTTGCACTAGCAACTTACTAACAGATGATGCTTTTGGCAACATGTGGACGTTTCCCTTTAAAGTCTCTGCCCACCTGGTATCTTGTCGTCTCCTCTCGTGTTCTCTTTCTCATTCCATATGCAGTTGTCTTATAGCAAACCATCTCATTAACTCGGTTAATCCCTCTGGTGGTTCATCTGAATACATCCTCTGTTCTTCCTTCCGATTCTCGTCCTCATCCTCATCACTCAGGTCCTTTGGTTTCTTTGGTCGTACTGCTGGTCCTAATTCAAGCATCAAGGTCTCTCTGGTTTTCACCACCTGCATTCTGGTCTGGACACCAGTTGCCACAGCTTCCTTCTTCTCCTCTTCATCTAACATCTTTTCACTCTTTTCACCCTAGTACCAGGACTGGTACTGAAATCTGGTTTCCCACTTAGGCTGAACAACCAGACCCCACTGCTGACACCAATTTTCCGTGACCGGGTTATGTGGGTAGGGTAAATGAGTGAGACAAGACTCCAAGAATACAGTTAACACACCTTTTCTAGGCATGATGTTTATTGTCCAACTGGACTATTTTTTTTGTAGAAAATTATGTGCAAAAATAAACATAAACCATATTTGGCATAAGTCTTAATACTTCAAACAAAACGATAAAATACATTTTTAAGCAAAAAAAATTACTCTTCTCGAGCTTCAGAGAACTACCCTTCCCTGGTAGTTCACCCACAGAGTAGATAATGTTTCTTAACAGCTTCTACAATCATCTGTGTGTCAAGATAACCTCTCCTTACTCACGCTCAGGCTTATCTGCTAAATCTGAACACCCGGGGAGCTTTTATACCATGTACTACTGCATCATCAGGTCAGCTGATCCATCCCTTTTCTAAGCAATGATTATTCCTTCTCTAATACAAACATATAGGAGGATCAGCATGACTGCATAGCCACATTAGTATTACAAGCTAAGAATTAAACACATCTTCATTCCTTTAAACTACTTAGAGCACAATATAGACAGAAATATATGTTAATTGTCTGCCAGCCTAATAAGTCTGCCGCTATCTCACCTTGAGTGACAGCTGTCACAGAGGATAAAATAGTCTCATCATGGGGTGGCTGACTCCTAAGCATTCATTTCCTAGACTTGCTGTGCTCAGGTAAGAACAATTATATTTCACTATGGCAACACAGAGGTAACGCACTTTATTCTATATTTGGGCACCATATTATTCGTGAAACATTCCCATTTGAATAATATAATATTATAGCACAAAACCTTTCAATACCAGATGGCTGATATTGCAAGCCATTGGGAATACTTTCATTTGGGCCCCTTAGAGTTCTTTTCAATAAACCCTTTCTGCCTTTGCAGCGTTAGTGCTGCATCAGCACTCTTTAGACAGACTATTGTTTTTTAGTAGACCTTTTTGTTTCCTCTCACCTCTAAGAGCGTGCGTTATCCTCAGCGCTACACCAGGAAGTGAAATCATTTAAAAAAAATATCAACAACCCTTTTAATGGGTAGGCTTGTATCAGCAATTCTCTACTGGGGTTTTGGTTTTAATTTCTTTTACCACCGGGACACTGCTTATTTTAATTTCCCAGGGCAGGTTCCTCCCGTCTGCTTCCTTACATTTTCGGGCACTGTAGGGAAACTTTCACTTTTCTTTTTAATTTTTAAACACAACTGCACTTTGCGGTACTTCCTAAGTGCAAGCAAGCTGCTTGGTGGAAGAAAAATCATACAATTCGCTCTAGCAGCCTGCTTTCTCACTAATGTCCCTCACATTGTTATTTTAACTCGCTCTGGGACACTACTCTTTTTGAATTCTCAGTGCAGGTTCAGAAGTACACAGAGGTGCGAGTCAGTGAAAGAAATCACTTTCACTTTTGGCTAGACATTGCTCTACGCGGTTCTCCTGACTGTTTGCTTTCTTTGTCCTGCATTTCTAGAAGCGCATAAATAGTGCTTATTTTCAACAACATAAACAGTTTTCCATAAAATAAATAGCTACACATTTTACTATATCTCCAGAAGCTGCAAGCAACTTCTTAACCAGGAAAAATCAACTATTTGGTCTGCTTTTTAAAACAAATGGCTGTTCATTTTACTATAATTATCCCACAGGGTTTTTCCATAAGGCAGTTGTGTTCTATTATACAAATGTGCAGTATACTGTTTTATTGGGGCAAAAATTTTATATTCCTCTAAAGCCCTAAAACGTTTTTATTTTTCCCAATGCAGCATTATTTTGACTGTGTTTATTATATGTTGCACATTGGCATAGGAGGAAAAGAAAAACAAAAGAGGGGCAGGCAAGAGAGCAGTGAGATACCATTATGGGTGGCCTTCCAATAATGGTAGAGTTAGATATCTATAATGCTATCGAAAAGAAGTAGAGTTTGTTACTGCAGTAGACTGTAGGGAAAATAATTATGCCAAGGCCTTCAATATGGGGGAAGGGACAATCTATCACACCTTGTCAGGGGTTATTGCATACATATAGATGGATATGCATACATAGATACAGATATCAATATACTGTGTGTATATATATATATATATATATATATAATTTTGTTTGCGTGGACCCAACCATGTTATATACTGTATGTATATGTGTGTGTGTGTGTGTGTGTATCTTCATGTGTGAAGGGGCAGTACCATAACTAATGAGTGGCGGAGCCACAAGTGATTAGTGTAGGTCCTGCCCCCTACTAATGATGATATACGACGTATTTTGAGTCTGACATTGTATATTCAATTTATACAACATGTTTACTAGTTATACCATTTAAATGTGCTTTGTGTCTGAAGATATAACTGTTTGTGTTTGAGTTCAACTACTGGCATCAGTACTGCAGTTGGCTATTGTATTTGTGATGCCATTAGCATTGTGAAAGCTGCACTCTAATTGGTTCAGTGCGCATTGTGATATAGGCAACAACAAAAGGAAAAAAGGTCATTCCGAGAAAAGTAGTGCGTAAAGGTAAATTGACAGCACAGCACTTCCCATCACCAACTAACAACACCCACTCCCATATATATGAAGTAAAAATATGAAGTTTATTTACCAATACAAATTGTATAAAGTGAGTACAGAAAGATAAACAGTAGAAGCACGTTGATGGAGGACCTTGTTAGTCGAGCAGTGGCCTTCATTTGTCATAATTGGCACTCTATAATAATAAGCCTTTAAAGCTGGCTTGCTGGCACATCAATAGTGCTACTGCTCATGACACCAATGATCCAGACTTGGGAGCAAGCCCGGGAAGTTGGAGGACCAGCCGGGGGAGGAGGATCAAGCGTCCTATGGACTGCTCTCCTCCTTCAGGGGGAGGATGGGGAAGTCATCAGCACTTGATCAACCCTTTGCATAAAGCTGGGGTCCAACAGCTGGGACTGGTCATGACTAGGAGGTGTGCCACACATTCAGTGTGTATGCCACTACTGTCATTGCACACCACGTCTCACCTGGGAGAAAACAGGAAAAAGGGGGTGTTCCAGCCACTCCACAATGATGTCCGCCCTGTTACATGAGATCCCTGCACCCTAATTGATGCCCCAGAGGTACACCACAGACAATTAGCATTTATGTATATGTTATACTAACATATAGGGCTAAGGACATCTACCGTACAAGAGTAGATGTCAGGATATGTATGCACATGATTGCTATACTCATTACTTTCTAATATACACATGTATTCCTTGCTTGCAAGTTGTTAGGACACTTGTGTCCTTGTAGTGTTATGATATATGAGTTGGCATTGCCATCTTCTGAAGATTTGTATTACTACACGGCTATGTACAAACTGTACTTCTTTGTTTCCACAAAGTGATGACTATAACAAAATTGAATAATGTTATCTAGGACTGTGGAGCCACCTTTAATTTAGCCAGTAGGGCTCACATCTGTAACTAGAAATGTTTCTATCTTACAGTAACTATGGTAACTATCTTAGGTACATAATGTAAGACATTATTTCTTATACCTCGGAGACCTGGAGACACAAAGATTCCTTGAGGTATAGGGAACACCTAGCATTGGCTCCCAGTTCCTAAGAGTAAGAACTGCTTAGAGCAACTGTGATTTTCCTTTTGGTAGTAATAAACAAGATTTATTACTCTTACGCAATGTGTTTGTGATTCCTTGCATTTCCATTATTGCCAAGAACCTGAGAGTGAGGGTTTAGGCCTCCTGACAATTGATGACTACGTGCAGGCAATATTTGATGTTTGCAAAGTTTTCACCAGTTGCTACTACTTTCCCTTCCTAATGGGGACAGAAAGTGTGCACACCCACATCACCTCTCCTGTTTTTCACCCACTTTGTAACTCCTTACAAAGTCTGGCTGTTTACTGGGTGTGGTCGATGTCGATTCATTTCACCCCACAGCTGTTTTGAATTGCAAGCTTACAAGTGCACAGTAACCCACTTGTGATATAGAGCACCTGTTGTGGATTGATACACAGCACGGAGCCTTTTCACAGTTTGATTTTATGTTCCCTCCCACTAAATGGCCACCATATCAAATATATGTGCAGACTTAAGACTCAATGTCTCGAACTTCCTTGCCTGCCATGGAGGACGGGCTGACTTTGCATGGCATGCAAGTCAATCTGACAACCTCGTGCTGGGGATTTCAACCCAGTACTCAGAGATGAGACAAACAGCCAGAAAGTGTGAAGCTAAAGGGCTGTTGGTCGCGGCTCTCTACGCTGCTCTAGAAGCCTCCGAAGCAAGGTTTTGAACCCTTGTTCTGCAAGTCCCATCTCTCAAGCAGGAGATGGGACTGTGGGAAGCTGAATGTTTGACAAGAGAGCAGGATTTCAAGTCTCAGCTGCAAACTCTGCGGAACTTTGTATGTTGAAACAGGAATGTGAAAGTTTGAGACAGGATAAGGGGCAGGCATTGCAAATGAATGATCTATTAAGTAGAACTAATGACCAGATCCATGATGAGTTAGGAGAGCTCCAGAATGAGATGACCCAGGTACGTAATGATTTAGATGTAGCTACTAGGGACAATCGCAAGTTGAGCGCAGTGTATAGAGTGTTACACAAGCAGTTACAGGATGATGTGGATCAGAATGTTGCAAAAGTTAGTCATGATGAATATGAATGTAAAAATTGTGTAACTGCGCCATCAGCGAGAGGTACTGGCTGGCCACGCCAAAGCGATGGGTGGCATAGCCCCCATCCTGACAACGTCATCTGAGGAGAAGGAGTTGGATAATGACATTTCTCAGTACAATGCCCAGTCAAACCCCTACTATGGCCCAGTGACCCCACCCTGCCATCCACAACATGGCGGGCCCCCGTCACATGACACCACATCCCTACATCATCAATGGCATAACAACCATCATGGGCTACCCCAACATGGTGACCCCATGATGGGGGGAGCAGACCCAGGCCTAGTCCCAACAGCACCACTGATCACCGTTACTTCTGTTGACGATAGGGAAGAGATGTAAAAAATGATTGATAATGCCTTAGGCAGTGTGACCCTTCCCGAGAGAAGCAAATGGACTCTCTGAACACAGATTAAGCAGCTGCTACAGAAGACTGCTACTCGGGAAGGAATAGTCCACACTGTGGCTGAAGTCACAGCTCACGCAGCACTGCAGGGTGCCCAAGACAATCTACCTCTGAACGATCATCCCAGAAATCCCCTACAAATGGCCCACTCTGGTCAGCAGATAGCTGACAGCATTGGTTGGATGAGCCCATCCAACAACCTCAGTTGCCACTTGGAAAAGGTGCATTCTAAATGCAAAATGCTTAGTCTCGCTGCAGACTACCAAGTCCAGATCCTACACCAGATCATTAATCCTGGCCTATGGGTGAAACTCCCCAATGCTATCAGACAGGATAGCCACGCCACCTTTGATGAAGTTGCAGCTGAACTCATTTCTGCACATAACCCAGGTGTGGTAGGAGTGATGCTCACATATCCTGTGAAACAGAATGCACAGGAAAGTCCAGCGACCTTCCACCAGAGGCTTTGGATGGTCTACCAAGCAGGAAAGAATCTTGCAGGAGAGGCCACATGCTGACCTTATTGAGTACAAAACCTTGTTCCTTTGGAACACGATCCCTGCAGTGTGAGAGAAGGTAGAGCCAACCACTTATCCCACCATGGAGAGGTTTGCCAATGTTCTTCAGAAAACAGAGAGAGCTTATCAACTCTACATCCATGATTCACGCTCTGGCTCCAAGAAGGTAGCCGCCATGGAATCCAGCCCAGAGGCCATGACGCACTACTTGGTGGAGGGGCAGGCCCATGAGAAACAGCCCCTCCCCACAGATAACCAACAACCCCTGCAGGCCCAACAACAATCCTGGGGCAAGAACCAGAACTACCACAAAAACAAGAAACACCAGAAAAATAATAAGGGTAAACAATAGAGACCAGGCCCTTCACATAGGGAAATAGCCGATGAGAACCGAAGCCTCCAAGACCTTCTCAGGCAAGTGCGCTCTGTAGCTGACACTGTCCCAGTTTGGGCCCTTGCTGCAGTACAACTGGGAGGCAGGGCTCCACAGGCCATCTGGATATCAGAAATCCAGACTCTCAGGCCCCTATAGCCCTGAACCCGGAAGCGGCTCCCAATATAGCATCAGCACAGCATGGTGAAACGGTTCACAGGAACCAGACCCAAATACTCTTTCAAGAGCTTCCCCATGCCTCTAATAGTATGGAATGACAATTACAGGCTCCAGTCCATATTGTAAACACACTAGTCTTGGATACAAACAGAAGGCCCTTACAGAGGCAGAGGTTGGGGGCCACCTACTGACAGTACTGCAGGATACAGGCGCAGCAGTATCTGTATTGCATGATGACAACCCAGACACATCACCTTGGTCCACTGGATGGAAGACCAACATGTCTGGTGTAGACAGAACTTGGCTACCTGCGTACCACTCCCTGCCACTATCTGTGACACTGGGACACCTGAAGGTGTATCATATCTTTCAGCTGGTGATACTGCATGATCACCCTGGTATTATCGGAATTTACTTCTTGGCACCACACAGCTGTGTGTTAGACCTGGCCTAAATGTTGTTAATACAGATTCAGGGACAGTATCATGCTGTCGTGATTCCTGACTCACATGTGGTTGCAACAATAGCCGCCAATGACAAAGAGTATGACATCATAGATTTGTTTAAGAACCACAAGCTTTTCCCAAAGCTCCTTCCCATCCTACAAAGGCATCTGGAGGCATTTGCCACCAACAAGCATGATTGTGGCAAGATGCACACTGTCATTGAAGTGATAGGCCCAGCCCATGAGAGGCAAAGGCAATACCCTTTTCTATCCGAGGCCTTGCCTTCCCTTAGGGACACAATCAAATCACTTCTCAAGCAAAGTGTAATCAGGACATGTGTTTCCATTGTGAATTACCCAGTGTGGCCTGTGAAAAAGCCCACAGGTACATGGAGACTTAAAATTGACTACAGGGGACTAAACCAGGTCACCACTAGTTGTGCCCCAACAGTGGCATCAGCACCAGATGTACTATGACTACTGACCCCTGACCAACAATGGTTTAGTGCCCTGGATATTTACAATCGTTTATGGTCACTGCCATTGGCCCCCAAGAGTCAATATAAGTTTGCCTTCACCTTTGAAGGTAGGCAGTACACATGGACCTGCTTACCACAGGGGTTCCATAACAGCCCCTCCCTATTCCATCTGCACATGATGGATGCTCTTGAGAGTTTCTCTACACCCCAGTGCCTCTTGCAGTATGTGGATGACCTGTTGCTGGCAACAGCCATGCAGGAACAACATCTGGATCTCTTGGACAAATTGTTGACCCTCATTCAGAGGGCAGGCCTCAAATATAACCCAGAAAAAGCACAACTGTTCCAGAAAGAGGTACTATTTCTTGGTCTGAGGATAACAGACAAAGGCAGAGGTTCTGCTTGGAAGAAGATACAGGGATTACAGGACTTGCCACTCCCCTCCAGTACAGCCACCCTTAGAAGGTTTCTAGATATGGTAAATTATTCCAGAGATTTCATTTGTGATTTGCTCAGAAGGCCACCCCGCTGTATGAACTACTAAAAAAAGGATGTTCCCTGGCCTTGGGTCCCCATACATACCCAAGCTATGATGTCACTGAAGCAGACCCTGACCTCAGCTCCAGCTTTGGTCAACCCCAATCCAATCTTGCCATTCCATCTGGAATCTGCCACCTCTGACATTGCAATGTCTGCAGTGTTGGCCCAGAGGGTTCATGGCACCCTAAGACCCATTGCATATGCATCACAGCACCTGACCCCAGTGGAATAGAAGTACAGCCTTTGCGAAAGGAACATTCTGGCTACCTACTGGGCTGTCAAGCACTTTTTGTATATCATTGGGTATTCCCCTCTTATCATCAGTACAAACCACACCCCAACAACCTTCCTACTCTCAGACAGAGTAAAGGATGGATCAGTCTCTAATACCAGGCTAACACACTGGCTCCTCCTTCCCCAGGATAGGGACATCAAGGTTCACCCAACCAAAATGCCATCCATGCTGCCGCATGGCCTCCTTTTCCAAGGAGAACCACATGACTGTACACTGCAGCCACTGATCTACCAGATCCAGGCCCTTTCCTTCCTGCTACAGTAGTAGCCACAGACATTGGCAGCTATTTCCAGATATTTCCTGAAATTTCTAAAGAGTTTCTTTCCACTGCTGCTACTGTGGAAATGCAGAAAACAGATCTCTCTGAAAATATCACAGAAATTTCAGGAAATAGCTGGCAGGGTCTGTGGCTGCTACTGCACACCACAATTACATGAGAACACCTCATTGTGTCACATTTTTACAGACGGATCAGCCTCCTATTATCAGGGAGAACAGATAAGAGGAATGGGTATATTCATGATTTACCCTTTTGGTAACACTGTTAACATTTCCAAACGCTGCAGTGTAGTGTCATCACAGTATTGAGAAATGGCAGTGGTGGCCTGTGCCCTCTAGTTCATCCAACATGGAACCGGGGATACCATCATTTTTACAGACTCTAACTGGGTTGGTTGTGCTCATACAGAATTTCTCCCTTTCTGGCAGAAGAACACCTTTACCTATTCTAATGGCATCCCAATGAAACACAAGGAACTGGTAATATACACTCATTCACTGCCACAGAAATTTGCACACAAACTCTATGTATGCAAGGTTAAGGCCCACTCCATACATGACCCCTATCATGCCTTCAATGACACAGCTGACAACCATACTAAGGAAGGGGCCCGAGGGGGGGACATCTGGATGATGGACCATCCAGAAGACAGAGCAGCTCTGCACATTGTAGCCATCAGGAAGAAACCTGAACCCTTCTTCCGCTTGGATTTGTCAGAAGCCCAGCATGCTGACTGTGAACTCAAGGATGTGTTCAGACTTCTGGACAAAGGCACAGAGAAGAATCTACCTGCCCTTAACCCATATTGAAGGCATGAAGGCAAGTTACACTTATCCCTGGATGACAAGCTCATTTGGTACCAACCAGATGACACCACCACAAAATTGTAGGTGGTCTCTCATTATCTTAGGTCCAAATTTTTGCACCAAGTGCATGACACCCCCACTGGTGGACACCAGAGAGTGGAAATCACACTTCAGAGGCTCAAGATCACCACATGGTGGCCTGGTGTCACCAAGGATGTCAAACAGTACATAGATAACTGTCTTGTTTGTGCACAAAACAACCCCATCCCTACCAAAAGAAATGCCAAATTACTACCACAAAGGCATTCTGGCCCTTGGCATGCTCTACAGATCGATTTCATTGGTGTCTTCACCAATACCAGTAGAAATAACAAATACACCCTTGTGATAACTGATCTCTTTTCTAAGTGGGTTGAGGCTTTCCCCACCAAGTCATGTACTGCAAAAGCCACTGCCAAAATCCTGCTGGAACAGATTTTCTCCAGGTGGGGCCTACCTCTTAAGGTGGACTCCGACAAAGGAACCAGTTTTACAGGTGAGTTGATGAAAGAAGTCCTTGAACTCCTTGGAGTTCACCAAAAGTGTCACATACCATACCACCCACAATCATCAGGTCAAGTAGAGAGGGCCAACAGATGGATTAAGCAAATGCTTTCCAAATTTATTGAGGACAATCCCAAGGTTTGGGATTCCCTACTGCCATTACTCCTTATGGCAATTAGAGGCACACCCTCAGCAACCACTCAGTTGACACCCTTTGAGGTGATGACTGGCAGAAGTATGAGATTACCCGAACACCTGTTGTTTGACCTGCACACTCCCACCACAGATCGTGTCTCGGTGGATCAATATGTGGAAAAGTTGAGAAAAGACCTAATACACACTCATTTGTATGCTGCAAACTGCATGGGCAAGGCCCAGCAGCAGTCCAAAATTCAGTTTGGCAAACACGTACAAGAAATGGATTGGCAAGTTAGAGATCAGGTAATGGTTCTCAGATTTGCGTATCCAACACATTCTTTCTCCTACAAGTGGGAAGGACCCTACCCAACTGTCAACAAGCTCAGTCCAGCAGTCTATCAAATTAGACTCATGCAAAACAACAAATTGACTGACAAATGGCTACATGTAAACCAGTTGAAACTGTATAAAGGAGTATAATTACTTTTCCTCACCCCATTGGGTAGACTAGTACTAACCTTGCTAATGTTTGAATTTCCTTTTCAGATACACTGACAAGATGGCTATCTTATTCCATTTTCTCCTCATCTCAGGAGAAATCCACTGCATTCAAGGCAGGGTGAAGCACATCCTTCCTCATCTTGATCCACCTGCAACTACCCCAGAGGGAGTCTCCATCAATGTCCCTGACAATTTGATTACAGTTCAGGAAGGTTCAGATGCCTCCCTCACTGCCTCGGTTGTTGCTCCTGCTAAATCTACCCTACAAATCGAGTGGCAAACCAAGTCTCAAGGACAAATACTCCCCATGGCCAAACTCTCCAAGGGAACTTTCCATGGATGGCTCAACACAAAATTATCCCAAAATGGTACCTTGTCCTTGCACCAACATTCAGGCTTATACAATATTACTGTCTTAATTGGCCCTTCATATTGTAATACACTTTCTAAGGATTCTGCCAGGAAATTTTGTGCCATACACAACATGGCCTCAGCTACCATGTATTTATCTGTGTTACCCCCACTGAGAAACAACTTTTGGAATGTCCAAAACAAAACCCTGGTCCTTGTAGTGGTCTCACAGCCACTGCCCTACCTGGCACACTTATTAACAACTTACAATATATGCATATACCTGTTTTGTTTAATTTGACTTGCTGAAATATGAAAGAATTTGATATGTGAGGGTCATGTGATGCAGTGCACCTAGAAGCAGCACTACTCTGAGGCTTCCTCCTATCAACCCCTTAAATAACCTTATTCTGCCCCAATAATATCAAAAAGCGAACTCCAGACTCTGGTTTTATATTGCGTTAGCCTTCAGGGTATTAGCGACTATTACCGTGTCCGCCTATTACATAGTTTTTCAGCTTTACAGCCGAGATGGAGGCCGAGATGAAACAGGCCGGAATCAGACACACGCCACCAGCTACCCCAGAAAAAACTGCCAAGAAATCCAAGCATCAAAGCTCTGGGAGTAGTCCCAAATCTGGCTCCTCCGGCTCCTCGGCGATTCCCCTGACAGAAGATCGCTTCCTTCAGGAATTGTTGCCTTTTAGAGAGACCCTGGAAGATATCTCTACATAATTGAAATCACTTCGAAGGGGATCTAAGTGCTCTGTCGCTAAGAGTGGAAGATTCTGAAGCTAGAACCACCTCTCTGGAACGGTGGAAAGAGAAAACGGATCCTGAAATCGCTCACCTTCGGCAGCAACTAAATAAACTTCAACTGAAAACAGAGGATTTGGAAGGGAGAAGTAGAAAGAATAATGTCCTGATACTTGGCCTACCTGAAGCAGAGAAGGCACTGATGTTATTGGCTTTCTCCAGAAGTTCCTCACCAAGATCGTCGGCCCATCCCCCCTAAATCCACAGTATCACATAGAGCGGACCCATTGCTCTCTCAGGCCGAAACCTGCACCTGGAGCACCACCAAGGCCCATAATTGTGAGATTTCTAAGCTACCTAGAGAAACAACACATCATATCAAAATCTAAAGAGCTTCAAGCTATTTTATTGGGCAACGCCAGACTGAGGATAACTCAAGACCTTCCCTTCGAAACTCATCAAAAGCAGTCTGCATTCCATCCTACGGTCAGCAAATTAATTGCTGCGGGAATTCGCTTTAAGATGACCTACCCAGCTAAACTACAGGTGGCAAGGGATGGTGCCTGGCTTTCCTATGAATCCCCAGAGCAAGCAGCCACAGACCTCGCAGTCAAGCTACCTAATCTCTTTAAGACTGGTTGAACTGATATTTTACATACCAGAGGCTATCAGTCTTTAATTTTGTAGAAGCAATTTGAGTACCTGCTTAGAAATTTTTTTTTGTTCCTTCTCATTTCTTCTTCTTTCTTTCGCCTTTTCAAGTTAGCTGCGGAGGGTTGGTGGGATGTCCTGAGGCCTAACAGGCCTGATTCAGCTGTGGAATGCCTGGGTGCCTCTGAGGGAGAGGGGTAGGAACCTTATTTTGGAGAGCGTTTCCCTGTGCTCTTAATAGGGATGGTTGTTTTTGGTCCAACAGAGCCTTAGTTTCCCTAGTCACTTCCTCATTCTTTCGAGGTTGGAGAAGCCCTGTGGATAGCAGTAATGCCATGAGATAAGGGGATATTGGCAATTTCTAACCCCATGAAGCTAATTTAATAGGGTACAGGGGCTTCAAATAGCATTCCACGGAGCAATACCCACGAATTAAAGTAGGTCGGCCAAATTGGGCTTAAGATTAGCCTTTTTTCACTTCTCTTAGACCTTGATTCATGACCTTGCTAATATTTTTGCAGAATTTGATTTAATGGCTTAGGGCACACATTTACAGTTTACTTAAAGAGGTTGGTGGGTGGGGGGCTTCGGGATGGAGCGGGCTTAGGGAAGAACTGCATTTCACACCAGGGAAGGGGGTGCAAGGCATATTCCCAGGGATGCATGGGGAGGATAGAGTAGCTCGATTAATTATGGCATATTTCTTCGAGGTAACTTTTGGTATCAATGTTCAGATCTGGCATTTATATTCAACCTTCATTTCTCATGAGAAAGACGCCTATGGGGTTTGGTCCTTTGCATTAGACATTGACATGTTTAATACTACTTTTAAATGGGGACCTTTTGTATATAGTTTGAGGGGTTTGGGGGATCTTATGGTTCAGCTGCCTCTTCCACTAATGGCAATGTTGAGAAGTAAAATGGCACGGTTATTTCTAGGCATGTTTTCAGCATCCCAGACATACAAGGTAATTTGCTGGGAGGGGATATCTTATGTTAATATTATTTCTGTTCAAGGGGTGATGAAAGTAGGGGGGAGACTGGAGTGTGCCTTTTAAGGTTCTCTTCTCATTTGTTGATTCATGATTATTTTTCTTTTAGCAAGATTGTTAATGACTTTAGCACCAATTAAGATTGCCACATGGAACGTTAGAGGTGTCAGGGACATGACTAAAAGATATCAAGTCCTCAAAAACTGCACCCTTTTAAATATAGATATTCTGTTGATGCAGGAAACCCATCTTTTAGCCACTGAAACAAATGGTTTACGCAGACAGGGATTTTCCCAAGTCTTTACCGCCTGTGGGTCCTCATCAAGTAGGGGGGTGGCAATTCTGGTCAAGAGGAATATTCCATTTGTAGTTGAAGAAAGTTTATCAGATTCAGAAGGCAGATTCATAATAGTTAAGGGTATGCACAGCAACACCATGGTGGTATTGGGTGCAATTTACGGCCCAATTGGTGGCGATGCTGAGTTCCTTATGTGCCTGGCCGATAAGTTAAGTGGATTCCTGCCCTCCATGTTAATTCTAGGTGGGGACTGGACTATCCCTCCAACACAGGATCTAGACAGAACCTATAGGCCATTAAAGCCTCTATCCCCTCCACAACAAGCCCTGAGGGACTTCATGGGGCTATTGGGACTGTGTGATCTATGGCGTTTACTCAATCCCTCCAGTCAGGTTTTCTCTTTCTATTCACAGGTTCATCAGTCATGGTCCAGGTTAAACTACATTCTAACTAGTACCTCGCTTTTAGCTGGCCTTCACCATACAGGAATTGAACCAATTGTTATATCGGATCATTCAATGGTATGGCTAGCGATTTCCCTTAACCTGAGTACCCAGAGGGATACTACCTGGAAATTAAACACACAACTTCTAAAAGAGGAATGTATAGTCTCTCACATTAGGGACCTAATTTCTTCCTATATGGGTATTAATAAGGGCTCCATTAAAAGGGATGATCAAATATGGTGCTCACTCAAATGCTATGTTGGGGAGAATTCATTAGGTTAACTTCTAAATGGAAAAAGCAAAGGGAGGCCAGAAATATTTCTTTGTTAAATCAAATCAGGGTGGCTGAAAATGCTCTATCTACATCCTCTCAAGTTGGTTTATTGGAGACCCTATTGAAGCTTAGAAATGAATATGCAGATTTGTTAAAAGAAAAGGTGGAATACGCCATCTTAAAAACTGAGGCCCGCTATTTTGATCAAGGTGAGAAACCTGGTAGATTACTAGCCCTCCGTCTACGGGAATTAGAGAGCTTGAGGCTAATTCCTTCCTTACAAGCGCCGGATGGCTCTATTAAAACCTCCTCTCATGATATTTCCTAGGTTTTCGCGAGCTTTTATAAGGACCTATACAGTATAGGTCCTTCACAGGTCTCGCTCTCATGTATTAAGCAATATTTGGAAGGCCTCGACCTCCCATTTCTCCAGGTAGGTCACTGTCAGACTTTTTCCTCTACAATTACTTTGGAGGCGATATAGAGGAGGCAATCAAGAGACTTCCATCAGATAAATTGCCAGGCCCTGACTGCTTCCCCTCCAACTTTTACAAAATCTTTAGTAAGGAATTAGCCTCTCTCCTTTTAAATTTGTTTGAATACATGTTCACTTCAGATACTCTAGACCCCACCTTGCTGGAAGCTACAATAGTTCTCATCCCGAAACCTGATAAACCTCATAATGACCCAGCCAATTATCGTCCAATTTCACTACTAAATTACGACATCAAAATTTTAACAAAAGTCTCGTCTCTCAGAATTAAAAGAGTTTGGTCCCATCTGTCGAGTCCTGAGCAGGTGGGATTTGTGCAGGGCCGATCTTCAGCCGATCATCTGCAAACCCTTTCACACATTTTTCATGCTGCCCAGAGCTCCCAGATCCCCATGGCCTTAATTTCATTAGATGCAGAAAAAGCTTTTGACAGAGTAAACTGGGAATTTCTTTGGGCAATCCTTAAGAAAATGGGTTTCCCAGCAGTTTTTATTAGATGGATACAGACGGTATATACGAGCCCCCACTGCAAAAATTTACTGTAATGGAGTATTTTCTTCACGGTTCCCTCTATACACTGGTACCAGGCAAGGCTGTCCCCTATCTCCCTTTTTATTTAATTTGTATCTGGAACCCCTTTTACTTAATATTAAGCACTCGCCACAGGTTAGGGGCTGTTTAGTGTATCAACAGTCCCTAACCCTTTCAGTGTATGCAGATGATATTCTCCTGCATTTGGCTTACCCAGATGTATCTTTAACACACACTTTACAAACTATCAGAAAATTCAGACGTGTAGCTAATTATACATTAAACCTATCAAAAACTGCGACATTTCCTTTAAATGCCCTTACCCATCAAGTTAACTTCACTCATTTGGGCGTGAAATGGTCCCCTCAGTCAATTAAATATTTAGGTATACATCTTTCTAATGACCCAGAAACTTTAGGAAACTTAATCTTGATGATTTATTAATGAATAGCAGGATTTTCAAAGATGGGTAAATCTCCCCTCTTTCGATATGGGGTCATATCAACATTATTAAAATGAATGTTTTGCCCTGTCTTTTTTACCATCTAAACTTAATGAATATTTGGCTCCCAATGTCTTATTTCTGACAATTTCATTCTGCCCTTTCCAAATTTATCTGGTAGGGCAAACATCCTAGATGTTCTTTCTTAAAATTTAGTCTTCCCAAAGAGCTGGGTGGGCTCCGTCTCTCCAACTTTATCTTCTACTATTGGGTGAGTCACTTGTCTAAAGTGGGCAGATGGTTCTCAGATACAGCCGAAGAATACCTTCCTATCTGGCTAAAATTAGAGAGGGAACTTCTTGGCCTCCACAATCCCAATCCCTCTTGGCTATTTTTCTCCACCAGCTCTGCACTACCAAACTCAATACAAGACTCGGTGGTGGGAGTCTCTACTAAAGTTTTAGCCCAATGCTGGAATTTCTTTAATATCTCATCCAAAAGGGATATGGCTCAACCTCTTATTCGGAACCAAAATATTAAAATAGGGGGATTGTTGCTCTCCCCTGACTGGATTCCACAGCTACAGGGGGTACCAGTGGAGGATCTGTTCTCTCAGGCTGTTCTCATCTCTTCCCCTGATATAATGGCTAAATTTAATATCCCTCAGAAATATATATTCAAGGTTTTCCAGCTGAGACATCTTATGGCATCCAATTTTGGAACCACATTTAAGCGGTCTCAGGTCAGGCCTTTCCTGGAACAAATACAGGAATATGCTAACAAATCCCATGGAATATCAGTGATTTATTCCTTTCTCTTGGGAATCAAATTCCCAAATGCCCTCCCGGGCTCCAAAATTTGGACTTCCCTCCTGTCGGACACCACTCCTATGTGGAGTCAGATTTGGAAGGATTTGCACATATATTTTACCCAAGACAGGCATAGACACATTCAGTATCATATTCTAAACAACATGTACTATACACCTGTCAAACTAGCCAGATTGGGAAGGCTTCCAGCGGCAATCTGTACCAGATGTGGTACATCTGAAGGGAATCTGATTCATATTTTCTGGCATTACAACAAGGTGGCACCACTCTGGAATACAATTCAATCTAACCTAGATCCTCTACTAGGACTGGGGGAATTGTTTACCATAGAGATATGTATTCTCGGAATGTTTTCGACTATTAAGATAAAGAAACGTAGATTTCATATGGCCTTAATTTCTACTGTAGTTAAGAGATTGGTTTTTAAAGATTGGGTAGATCAATTGGTTATAACATATGCTGAATGGTTGAAAGAAATGTCACTTTGCTTCAGTACAGAGAGACTGATGGCCAGCTCCCGGAATCGTATGGATTCATTCAATCATAAATGGGGTAAATTATACGCCCTACACTTGAATTAAGATATTGAAAATGCATGTCTCTGCTTACTGCTAATTGTTAATTTCCTTTGGTATTGGTTAACTGCTGGTTAATATTGTCTTGATCTCTCTGATTTGTCGGGTTTATCAGGCACACTCCAGGGGTGGGGGTTGGGTGGGGAGGGAGGGGGAGGAGGGGTTTCAGGGGTGTATTGGCACTGTTATTTTGATTTTATTTGATCCAGAAGCAGTATGGTGTTATGTTATCCCTTGTCCATATTGGTTACCTTCATGTTTTGTTAAGTTTTGTTTTTAGCTGTACTTTCATTTGGTGTTTTGATGGAAACAATAAAGATGTTGAATTTCAAAAAAAAAGAATTTGATATGTGCCATATTACTAACACATTGTTATTTTACAGTACTTTGTTACTTGATAGCTTAGCAGTTTTTCAGATTTGTAATCAAGACCCTATTGCCGGGGTACATACCACCGAGCATAGAGGTAATTTTAGGAGAAAACCTACTTCTCAGAACGATGATTCACAAAGTCATAAAAGAAACACACATGACACATCAGATGTCACTGGTGCCACAGGCACCCTTACTGGTCTCTTTGGTACTACAATATCTATCTGAAATAAAGAAGACATTGCTACTATCAAAGCACATTCACAGAAGTTTGAAGCTGGTATGATCAATGACATCATACCCCCATTATTGCATGGTGTGGATGACCTTATTCAGGAAGAAAGATACACTGTATATAATATACACGACATTGCTACAGTATTTACAAATTCTAAAGAAAAGATTAATGCCCTTATTGCACAGAACAATAAGGAGGCAGATAAGCATTACATTGCCCATGAAATATTATGTTCTGTCTATGGGTCATATATTATCACTATCATCAACAATCTCTTCCGCGATCTGTAATTCAGAAGAATCCCTGATATCCTACATGATAGACGTATTTCTAAATGGTACTGCCCTCACTGCAAATCCCCTATTTGTGTTGCCATGTGTATGTTGCAATCTGTTTCTATTCCTTTTTCTACTGCTAGGAATTTGGGATGTGTGACCAGGCATCCTAATACCGATCCTTGCTTTACTTCTAAGAAATGTTCCATTAAGGATACTATGTTTGTGTCTTTTATTGTTTCTTTACCACGTTTTGATCCCAATACAGCTATAATTGATAAACTAGCATCCATACACTCCATTGAGCACCTTGATGAAGACATCTACAGAGAACACCTCAACTTGCCACCTCTTCTGGTTTTTTTATCGTCTTCTGGTCGCATTGGTCTCACCGCACACAGACTGTTGTGCTAAGAAAGGGTATATTTATTTGTGTCTTCGTATTTCATGTTATTAAACCTGTATGTGGATATTCCCCAGACCATATTGATTGGTCCTTTTTCATGGACGATGACATCACCACCAATGGCACAGAATACCAGGACTCAACATCTGCTCCAGACACTTTTCAATTGTACCAGGCTTACCCGAAGGAGGTTCATTGCCTGTCAACACAGATTTCCAACCAGACTTACACTTGCTCAGTACAACTACAAAAATGGAGACTACCTACTGTGAAAATGCAATATAATTTGGATAGTGAATTTTGTGTGGTAACTAATTTTAAGCAATTTACTTATGGAACTCAGTTACAGTATATGCTATTACTCAACCCAATTTCTGTTTTGTACCTCACCAGACAACTATTAGTGGGCACACAGTTATAACCCCTGTACCCCTTTTGGAACCAGATATCATTGATGGTGACCCTGATTATCTTCTTACTCTTTCACAGTATTTACCTTACTTTAATGTACATATTGATCCTCTGACTTTAACACTGAAGTCACTTTTAGACAGGAAAGATACCCACCTTATCCACATCAGCAATAGTATGACCAAAGCAAATGAAGCAATATATGATCTTATTAATGATGTTGATTTTAATAGTGAACTTACTAATACTTGGTTAGATATTACCTTTAAAGGTTTTGTTATTATACAAGCATTTTTGATATTCTTTCTCATCATTAGGCTTTGCTGCCTTCGGCGCACACTCCGCCTACACCGTGAGCAGCTGGGGTTCCTTTACAAGGCTTGTGCTTCGAGTCTGTAAACAACACCTGCTCTCTCTCCACTTCCGTACATTTCTTTGTGTTGCCCCTTCTGAGACAACAAGGAGGGGGGAATGTTACATGAGGTCCCTGCACTCTAATTGATACCCCAGAGGTACACTGCAGACAGCTAGCATTTATTATGTTATACTAACATATAGCACTAAGAACATCTACTGTGCAAGAGCAGATGTCAGGATATGTATGCACATGATTGCTATATGCTTTACTTTCCAATATACACATGTATTTCTTGTTTACAAGATGTTAGGATACTTGTGTCCTTGTAGTGTTATGATATATGAGTTGGCATTACCATCTTCTGATGATTTGTATTACTACATGGCTATGTACAAACTATACTTCTTTGTTTCCACAAAGTGATGACTATAACAAATTGTATAATGTTGTCTAGGACTGTGGAGCCACCTCTAATTTAGCCAGTAGGGCTCCCTCTGTAACTAGAAATGTTTCTATCTTACAGTAACTATGGGAACTATCTTAGGTATACAATGTAAGAAATTATGTCTTCTACCTTGGAGACCTACAGACATGAAGATTCTTCGAGGTATAGGGAACACTTAGCATTGGCTTCCAATTCCTAATGGTAAGAAATGCTTAGGGCAACTGTGATTTTCCTTTTGGTAGTAATAAACAAGATTTATTACTCGTATGCAATGTGTTTCTGATTCCTTGCATTCCCATTATTGCCAAGAACCTGAGAGTGAGAGTTTAGAACTCCTGACAGCCCCCACACCACTGAACAGGCACTCACTCTCACAGTACCATTCAGTCTCCATCAGGGAAGGCCCCCAGTAAGCCAGGGTGCTCGGGAGTGAGGCAAGTCCCAGGGTGTGTGAGTGCTGGTAGCCAGGAATGATGGGATGCTGGCAGCCTGACAGGAGATAAAGCATACTAAATATAACATAAAAAAGCCTTTAAAAAAATGCCCCTTTGTAATCTATTGAGCAGTCTATCTGTGGATCCTGCCCCTGTGCTCTTCATTTACTGATATCACCAAAAACGCTAGCCTGGGGGCATGTCTCCAAAGTGGGAAGTGTGACCATTTCCTCTGTGGGCACCATGAAGGATAATATGATCCTTTTTTCTGTGAATATTACCACAAATAAAGTAAACTTTGTATCGCAGTCCATTTGGAGACAAGTAAGCTTTGTTATATGTTGGGGGGGCAGACCTGCAGCAGTAAGAACCAGCTCTTTAAGCTTAATTCTGGTGTTTGTTTTTCAAAAAAGGGCCAGAAATACCTTTTCAACTTTGTTAAGTTCTTTGTCAACTTACCAAGATGGCCAATTCCTGTGTAGCAAGCCATAAATTCCTGGATTGCATATTTAAGTGTGACCAAAGAATTTTGTGCGTGCACCAGAAATGGAATTCTTTGGTTACACTTAAATGTGCAACCCAAGAATCTCATTTTTGGTGCACATGAAAATGTAATCAGTCGCATGCCACTCTGCGACCCAAGAATTCCATTTTTGGTGTGCACAAAAAATATTTTGTCTCACATTCTTTTACTCATAACTTGGATGTGTTACAATATGTTTGTCACAAATTTTGAATATAGATGACCGAATGCCATGAACATACATAGCAAGAATATTTAACTAAAGGTCAAAAGATAATTTTGCAGTTGCTGTGCAAAACCACCTTCTGAGTGAGATTTAATTTTAATGATCAAGTTCATGATGTGGAATCAAAATTAAAAAATGTTAGAAGAAAATTTGTGCGTAGGGCTGGTCTCTGGCCCAGCATTTAATGTGCTGGGATCTCATGGCGGTGACCTGAGTTTTGGATTCAAGCTCATTGAGCCAGCTGGATTGACCAAGGCTGAGGGGATGCTGCTACCATGCTGCACCTACCCCAGCCTGGGGAGGAATGGTACAGTCGATGGCCACATGGGCAACAAGTAATCATAGGGTGAAGCGAAGTCTTCTGTTGGCATAGGGCCCAGACAGCACAGGTCCTCAAAGGCCTGTGATTCCCCAGCCAAAAGGACTCATGGCCCTGCGCATCTGCATCTGTAGTCACCAAAGGGCTCGGTGCCTCTGCAGCACCCCAGACTGCCCCATGAATTCTTTGCATCCATAGTTACATGGAACTGCAGGGCCTGGAGAGCCCTGCACTTCTTTTTATTTTCTGTATAGATTTTTGTGTTGTTTTGTAGGTTTTCTCCCATTCCTGGCCCGAGGCCCCAGCACACGGTTGTGCATGCATGTGGAGGCACACATGCACACCATAGCACCAGCTCAGCCTTTTTCTCCTACCCATAATGATGCCACCCACTTCTGCCTATGCTACCCACCAGACCTCCACCCAATGGGAGAAGAACTACAGATGGAGACAACCCACCACAACCACCCCCAGGAGAGGAGATCTGCCCACTGGCTTACTCAATCCTGCTCCTCTCCCCCCCCACATGCTGGAGTCCTGATGACCCTGGAACATTTCCGAACCCAGGTTGCTGGCATAGTGTGAGGTAAGGTGTCCAGTACCTCAACCCTCAGCACCACCAGGCCAGCTAGAGTCCTGCACTTCTGCAGTGAGATGGACTCTTCCCTTGGCAGAGGACCCAAAGGGCCTAGTGTGTCTGCATCTGTAACTACTTGGAAGCGCAGGACCCAGAGGGCCCTGTGCTTCTGCAGCTGCTGTATATGATTCTGCTATCACAAAAAGAAGAGAAATTCATTGTAAAAAAATGTGCTAATGCAGAGATTATGGACCAGATTTTCAGCTGGCCAAAACTGCTACTTCCGGTGCACCAAAGATATGATGCAGCGGGCTTGTGAAAAAGTACTGGGAGTTTACATCCCTTGCATCCCTCCAATGCCCACTAGACCATCTCTTCACGGTCTAGCATGCATCACTGTTTGGGATCCCTGAAATGGAGCTTGCACTCGAGATGTGGTGCAAGCTGCTGTAAAGCAGGGAAACTGTTGTAACTGTGCCTGAGCTTGGAAAATCAGGCAGCAGTTGCGGCAAATGAGAATGGTGCAGCTGCATCAATGGCAGGGTTTCACGCATAGCTTGACACAAGCCCTGTGCCAACCTTTGAAAATCTGGCCCCAGGATTCCCAAATAGTCAAAGCGCACAAAGTAGGCCAATGAAAACATTAGGGTTTGGAGTCTTGACAAACTGGTGGTGTGGTGTTCCTTGGGGTTGTCAACCCTAATGCTGACCTTCTCCCTGAGCAAAAAAAAGTTATATATAGCCTCTTGTTTCAAGCGGGGTTTGGTGTAAAGTAAGTTACAGCTGATTCTGTTGACCACATGTGGTGAACCATACTTTTCTACTTCCAAACAGTATATGACAATAAGGCATAGGTTTGGACCCATGCCTGTGCTCAGGCAGGAGGCTAGGGGCTTGAGGGAGGAAGGTGGGCATTACGATTGATAACCCCAAGAAACAAAACACCATCTAGTCACCAAGACTCCTGAGACTCCAAATTCTAATGTTTTCATTTCCCTACTTTGTGTGCTTTGACTTTTTGGGAACCCAAATCTCTACATTAAGGCAATGTTTTGCAATGAATTATAATATATATATATTTGGGTTGGCAGTATAGCCTAGAGCTTAGAGTAATGAGCTGTTAATGAGCTTGGTACATCCAGCAGACCAGACCTTGGTTTGATTCTCACAACCTCCACTTGCATACTATGTGACTCTGAGCAAGTCACTTAACCACCCAGGGCTCCCAGGTCACCCCTGAAAACAGGCACTTGTGCCTAGTGGGCTTTATCCGGTTACCAAAGACTTAAAAAAAATATATATATATATATATATATATATATATAGTGAAGCCCACCAGGATTAAGTGCAGTGTCACAGGTTTCCTGCATGACAAAAGGGATTAACTACAATTGAAATTGCATTGTTTGCTGCAGTAACTCTACTGCATAATTCTGCAGAGCTGGGCTTCATCCTGGTGGGCTTCACTGTGTATGTGTGTATAATATATATATATTTTATAGTGGCACAATAGCACCACTATAGTTAGGGTTGAGTAAGGTGTTCAATGTTAAACCCCTAACTTTGCATATTAATATCTTTGGCACCATTTGCCAAAATGAGCTGCAATAGTTGCAGTTTTGCATGTGTTGTCTAGGAGGCAAGGTCTTGATCTGTGGAAATTTTTGAAACAGTGGCTTGTGCAGTTTCTGAAAGCCACATGTAATTTTTTTGTAAAAGGCTAACATCTTTCCCATATTTAACATGGATGTTTTATCTCGCCTACAGCCTACAAGGAATGGAATTTTTTCCCCAAACTTGCTGGGGACATGCATCATGTCCTAAGGTAGTGATTCTGATAGATCTGGTGAAAAAATATTGAACAATTCCAGAATCCTAAGGCTTTAAAGTTTAGTGTTTTCTGATCTGAGCATGCGCAGTAGGGTTTTTAAGATAATGTTCTGGTGCGAAATTAAAAATTTGATGTTGCAGGGTCATTTTTGATTTCTCACCACTTGGCTTGGCGTGGCACCAAACATTTTTTTGTGCTGTGACAACTGCCATCTTGTTGATCTTTTCCACAAACTAACCAGTGTGGAAAATCCATGCAAATGCTGGCATTAAAAAAAAAACACCAGAACCCTGTTTAGCTAGATTGTGATGTCTTTTTTTCACAATAAGGGCCAGAGATACTTCTTCTGGGCACCCAAAATCCCAGATGACCAGCTTAGTGAGAGGAATCCTTGACCCACATTCTCTGTATGAGAACAGCGGGACTTTCTTGACTTCTCCAGCTGCAGCTGGAACTCTTGCTGCAGACTGCAGTGAGAGCTATTGGCCGCCATTACCCTACTGTCTAGTGGTGCTCCCCCCATTGACCGTCTTGCTCAAGTACAAGTTAAATGTGCAAGTCGATTCCTGTTCACACATGAGTGCCAGTGTAGTTGGCCATGCTGTACACAATGGCCAAAATGCAACTTGATTGCTTGACTGGCTGCAGATAAAGCCATTTTCACTTCACACTGGTGCATGGCTTTCTACTCGCTGTCGTAATTATTATGAGTTGCAAAGAAATATTTTGCCTAGTAGTGAATGCTTGCAGTGTTCTGTACTACATTCCCTCCTATACAGGGCGAGTAACCCAAATCTCAAAAATAACACCAAAGCAAAACATGCGGGGCTGTTGTTGAAATAAATGGCTCAAGCCAAAATATCTGACTGCTGTGAACCTCTTTGTTTGGGGGGGGAGTAAGGCAGTTGCCTTCATTATGAGGAGCGGTCCTGCAATGCGAGGACCAACCAAGCCCCTGGAATGTCAGATTCAGTGGAAGAGGTTGAGTGGAACCACTCCTTCCATCTCTGCCATTGCTCCTCTCTCTGGTTATTTATTCAGCCTTTGCTCTTGTGACACCCAGTGAATGTAGGCTTCTTGCTGGATCTCTAATGCAAAAGCAAGGGAAACTCCATTTACAGCCTGATACAATCCAAACCCATCAATCCGCTGAGCAGCAGTTAGTGGAATAAGGGGGCTGCTGCTGCCATAGTCTTCCTCGCTCGGGGATCACTGGAAAGGAGTGCGAGGAGCTTGTGATTTCTGACTATCGAGGAGCTCTAACACTGTAGCACAAAACCCAAGGGGTACCGTGTAATCAGGAGAAAACATCAGTATCAATGCTTCCCAACTGTGAATTCATACCCACCGCAGACAATCGAAATGTTATGTCTATCAAGTTTTTGATTGCCAGATACTGCATCCATAAAATGATGTGTAATCAGGTAACAACATTCTGTCCTCATAAAATAATTTATAATCATGGCAATCAAGTGTAAGCAGAATGTAGTTGTGAAGACCCAAGAGTGCTATCTGGCAAAAGCACAGGGAAGCACAGACAAGCATGTAGGGGAATTTATATAGGTTAGTCTAAGTTAGCAGCTGAGAGGCTCTGCGCTGTGGAGTTGTAGTCTTACCAGAGAGACTATGTTGATGCAGTGTAGAGCTCAGCATCCCAGTCATCCCTAGCCAAGATGGATCCTCTGTTCCATGCCTTCTACCATTTCACCACTAACCTCCCTTATTACACTCATCACTGCTCCCTCTCAAGAGGAGGGGAGTGAGACAAGGGGAGGCTGCAGAGGGGTGTAAGAGGGTGGTAGGGTGAGTGGCAGGAGGGTGTTAGGGGAAAGTGAGGGTGGCTAGAGCAGCAGGGTAATGTGGAACACGTTGACTCAGGTGTAATGTGTGGGAAAGCATACACGGGGGAGGAGGACTAGTTTGAAATGCTTTTTGAGGGATGCTGTGGTCAGCAGAATGTGGACCAGGAGAGAGAGGCTGTGCCAGAGTTCTGGGAGTCTGTATGCAAAGGATAGTTTCCCCGAGAATGAGTGTGGCTGGGGCAGAGCAAAGGAGCGGTGGTCACAGTTGTGCAGTGAGTAGCCCGAGTCAGGGGCAGGGGCTAGCAGCGATGAAAGGTAGGAGTCAATAGAAAGGGGGATGAGTTTGGAAATGAGTTCCTTTCTGAGGGGGATTGAGAGACTGCCCTGGTGTCTACACAGCATGCCTAATTTAGGACACAGCTTGCTATGAATAGCATCAAGGTGGCTGGAGAAGTCTGTCATAGGCTGGGTGGGTAACACGTGAGCCAAAACGGAGAACGTGTTAATCAGGCATTTGCCCATCCCTGTTTTTGACATGAATCCTTTAATTCATAAAAGCTCTTTAAGGACCCCCATATTGTGTAATGCAACTCCTGCAATGTGAATATTGCAACCATAATTTGTTACTTTATTAATGTTTTCATTATTCAGAGAACATTTCTCTAGCAAACAATATTCTTGAAGTGTAGCACTATGAATAAAATTACAGGTGCACACATTCTTCACAATCTGTGGTACATCAGGCCAGCGCAAAGGCAACTCTGGTCCCAACATCCTTGTTTTGAGTTATTTAAAAGACTTATAATACTATTAACAGTATAAGTGCCCTTTTCCATTTAAATAACTATAGACTATAGGGGCACAGTAGCACCTCTATAGTTAGGGTTCGGTAGTCTGTTTATACACCATTCATGTCATAGTAGTTTATTCATGACAGGGAAAAAACAAACAAACAGATGATTCATCATTGATTTGGAGTTGAAGCACAGTAACTCCACTACTTGAAGCACTCTGCTGTCCCCCCACCACAACATTATTTTCTTGCTGAAATAAAAGCACACTGAATGATTGCAGTGGCATCTAAAGGCCCCAAACCTTCATCATTTAAGATATACATCCTTACTAAGCACTTGTCCTTTAAACATCTGAAAGTCAGTAATGTAATTTAAATTTAATTTATATTTATCCATGTTTTTCCTTCACACAAGATGCCAGTAGTTGGTTCTCAATCTCAGAATAGAGTATCCTAAGTCACATAGCAACTAAGACAGACAGTTAATGTAAATCAGTTGGGCTTCTATGAAAGCTGAATATGTCCTGATTATGGTGAAATTATTAATAGCACTCTGCCAGTGAATCAGTATTTTTATGTATAGGTCCTTATTAGCACACAATTATCTGATGCCATCGTTATTTGATAGTCTGGTGTCTCTTCTAGCTCTGTGTTTATTTATTTATTTTTTATTTTATTTTATTTATTGAATTTTGGTAACTGAGACAAAACAGTCCCTTTTTCAGGGGTGACCCGGGAAGTGCAGTACATTGATAGTGTATTCATTGACACAAGGAATTAGACAAGGAGTAGTCATACAGTAAAAGAGTACATCAGTTACATTCAGTTATGCAAAAATAAGCAATTTAAAGCACAGTCAACAAAACCTTATGTACTTTCAGACATCATTTACATTTTTTTTATGTCTTGGAGAGCAGGAGATAGAGGGGGGAAGAGAGGGAGAGAAGTTTTGCTAGGAGAATCATGCAAGAAGTGAACAGGGGTTAGGAGTCAACAGAAGCAGGAGCAATGTGGAGTGGTTAGATGAGTTAACAGTGACCTCTGAAATTGAGAGAGGGAAGTGCAGTCCAGTACAGAAGGAGGTAAAGAGTTCCAGTGGAACACAGCAGAAAATGCAAACAATCTTCAAGCCATGAAGAGTCTTAAGTTTGGCACTGAGAAAAGAAGCAAGGAGGTGGATCTGAGGGTACGTTGAGGGAGACAGTGTTGAACAATATCAGCAAGGCAAGGAGGAGTGAAGCAATGTACAAGTGTATATATAAAGCTTAGTGTGGCATAGTGTAATTTAAATTCATAGGATAGCCATCCTAGGGCAGACAGGACATTGCAGTGATGATTCCTAGCAATTAACCCGAGAGCAAACCTGCCAACTCTATGGTAAGCCTATGATAGGCATGATAGTACGGATGTGGAAGCAGACAGTAGTAATGGAGCACCATACATAAGGAGGGGCAGGAGTGTGGCATCCACAATCTTGCGGCATTAGGTCAATGTAAGAAATGGACGGATGTGGAAGAGAGCACTGATTTTTTTATTTATAGTTTTAGTGGTGTCTGTAACATGAGCATCCAGGGTAAGTGAGGGATCTAAGGTGACTCCCAAGTATTTGAAGGACCTGACCAATTCAAGTGCATCCCCCATACGTGAGAGGATAGCCAAAGGGGGAGGGCTGGTGCGGATGAGTTGGAGAATAACATGCTCTTTGTTTTTTTAGTATTAAGGACAAGCTGCTTCAAAAGTAACCAGTCCTCAGGGGTGTGGAAATCAGAGGTTAGTGTTGAACTGAGCCACCAGATATCAGGAGAGGAACGGTATATGATAGCATTGTCTGCATATAGGTGAACAGAAGCCCTACCACAATTATTAGAGCAGTCATTAATATACAGAGAAAAAAGTAATGGGCCCAATATGAAGCCCTAGGGGACACCATGGGTAATGGGCCTCAGGTCAGATAGGGAGCCTGCCCATTTTACTTTTTGGGTACGGCCATAAAGGTAACTTAGGGTCCAGGACAGGGCAGTGGCATCAAGACTGAGGACATGCAGTTGTTGTAATAGAAGGCCATGGTTAACCAAGTCAAAAGCCTTGGTCAATTCTATGAAAACTGCTCCAGTGGCTCAGCCATGGTCCATCTCACAGAATATGTCAGAGGTGACTTTAATCAGAGCTGTAAGTGTACTGTGGTTTTTCCTAAACCCATGCTGAGAGGTTGAAAGCAGATGGTGGAGGTCAAGATAATCCTATACGTGTCATAGATTATCCGCTGTTGTATTTTTGCTAGAGGGCAAAGTATTGAAATAGGAAGGAAATTGTCCACTGTCGAGTTGGGACCTCCCTTCTGGATAGGGCTGGCCACTGTTACTTTCCATTTTTCAGTGACAGTGCAAGTAAGGAAGGATCGATTTAAATAAATCTAGCACAGGGTGGGCTAGGGCATCAGCTCCCAACTTAAGGAATTTAGGCTCTAGAGTGTCATGGCGAGGTGAGTTGTCAGCCTTTAGGTTCATGAGGAGACAGCAAATCTCCACAAGGGATGCAAGCTTTAGATGAAAGGCAGAGCGGTCCAGAGTTGACTGTTGGCAGGGGGTCAAGTTGGGAGGGAGTGGATGAATTCAAAAATAGTGATGTGTACCTATCCAGATTGGTGAATAACTCATTGAAGCTAGAGGCAATGGATGGGGTGTCAGTGAGAGAGACCCCCGGGGCAGCAATGGAACTGGGGGTCTCAGAGGTGTTACCCTTCAAAAGGAATTTAACCTGTTGCCAGAATTCTTTCAGATTACTAAAATGCTCAATCTGGAGTCTCTTGAAATGGAGTCATTAGCTGTTTCTTAGTTTCCTATATGTCTGCCAGCTGGTAGGTAGCCCACTATCCTTATAAGTCCTCCATGCCTTATTGTGAGTGGACATGAGCTGCCTTAATTCCCTGGTAAGCCATGGTGCTTTAATACCTTTAACCTGGCAACTCTTTAAAAGGGTGTGTTGATCATATTGACCAAAACAGAAAAAAAGGCTTGCTGTGCTGCAAATAAAAAAAAAGAAGAAATCCAAGGCAACACAGTGTACATAATAATACTGATCTGTACAATGGTATACAAATACTACAAAGTGAACCAGACTTTGATTAATCTTGATCATCCTTATGAGTGGCATACTTGTATTATTATCTTCATTTGTAGACAGTACAAATGCTACATGTCGTATGTTATTGTATGGCTATTTGTTTGGTTTTTGAAAATGGAATTCTTATGTTTATATTTTTATTCCAGCAATGATACCAGACACTGCCATCAGCACCCCATCCACATGAATTTCCTGGAACTGTTTATTGTCTGAACAGGTGAGAGCAATCCTTGTTTTTCTGTGCACCATTCCCGTTTAAATTACAGCTCATGCTTAACAACATAGGATACAATACACGGTATTGAATTTTTAAAATGAGACACTTAGTCATCCTCCCGTTAATGCAGTGTAGCATGTTATCTCACTTTCTTTCTTTCTTTCTCTTTGCTTTGAAACTTGGCTTCCTGGCCAGTGCCGTTTGTGGTAACCATTGCCTCAGTGCTTGTGCACTGAGGGTCTTTGTCTTTTAACTTGTTTTTTGGTTTTATTGGGTTCACCACAACATAACCCAGAGAGACCATCTTAGGATAGCTGGTTCATTCCACTGCAGTGTGAAACAGATGAGGCACACTGATGAGTCCTGGTAGGACAAAACACGTGTCTGTGTCTTCTGTTGGCACCCTTTGCAAACTGTGTGAGCGGCCTTTCGGCACCAAGCATTTCTGCTTAAAGTTCAACCAGCATAATATTCTGTGGTGATTTGCATATACAACCCTTGATGCTTTGCATTATGAGCTATGTGTGATTTTGTATTTCTTTAAAACTTGGCTTTCCAGCCAGTGCCTTTTGTGATAACCATTGCCTCAATGCTTGCACACTGAGGTTCTTTGTCTTTTAACTTGTTTTTTGGTTTTATTGGGTCCACCACAACATAACCAGAGAGACCATCTTAGGGTAGCTGGTTCATTCCACTGGGGTGTCAAACAGATGAGGCACATTGATAAGTCCAGGTTGGATGAAACACGTGTCTGTGCCTTCTGTTGGCACCCTTTGCAAACTGTGTGAGAGGAATTTTGCCACCATGCATTTCTTCTTAAAGTTGAACCAGCATAACATTCTGTGGTGATTTGCATATACAGACCATGATGCTTTGCATTATGGGGGTATGTGTGATTTGGTATTTCTTTGAAACTTGGCTTCTGGGCCAATGCCCTTTGGGGTAACCATTGCTTCAGTGCATTCTTTGTCTTTTAACTATCTTATCTCTCCAATGTGTAGCACTCTGAACAGCACTGCCTGAATTCCAAAACAGAAAAAAACACATTAAAAAGTAGTCATGTATTGTTTCAATAGGAAAAGCATGCATTTCAGGTATAACACCAGAAAGAGTTGTATATAAAAATAGAAACATATATATCTAATAGAAGACGGGCATTACGTCTATTCTTCAAACTCATTAAGTCTTATAACTAAAACTGCTATTGAAATAAGATAGCCCTAAATTAAATTACAGAGTAAAAACCATTTTAAACTAACCTTCCCATCTCAGTGATTTGATTTGATTAAAGGGACCCGGTTATTACAGCTGTGCAGACTGGGAGAGTCAGGGCTCAAAGGAAGGCAGAAGGTAGTTCTTCAGTTTTTGTTTTTTTCAGGAAAAAATCTCACACACGCACACCTTTTGTGTTTTTTTTTTTTTTTTTGGCTAAGGGAAAGTGTTTATTTTTAAATAGTTTATGAACAGGTTATGACATGGGTAGTGGATTGTATCAGGTCAGGATCATCCAAAGTTGTTTGTGGAGATGTGAGACATGGGCTACAGAACAAGTATGGTATTTAAAACACTTTAAGTGATCAACTGAGACAAATGTGGTTTTGATCTTTGAAGTACTACTGACAGCACAGTAGTGTAGTACAGAAGTGGTAAGAGTGATGCGAATCAAGGAATCCAGGTCTGAATCACAATGGTCAATAATTGCTTACTATATGATCTTGAGCCAGTCATTTTATCTCTCCATGTGTTTCAGTCTACCCAGCACTAAAACTGGACAGAAGTAGGACCCCACTGTAAAGGACATGCTGCATGTCTGCTGTTCTCTTTTGGGTAAATAAAGAGATGGCAGCTGGGTTACAAGAAAATGTAACTGGCCCAGTGCAAAGTTGTAGCAGTATTTGGCTGGAAGGCCACTGCCAAATTTGGACCCTGCATCAGTTATACTTTTCAATGGCTTTCATCTCATTGGTTGCTCACTCATCGTGTCCTTCTTGATTGAGTCATTAGATCTCTGCATCAATGAAGTAAATGGAAGTCAGCAGAAGGGAAACTTGGCATCAACTGGTGGCTCAGTTGGTTTGCTTTTTTATGTACAATCATACGCTCATTTTTGATTGCAGTTTCAGGCAGGACTTGAGAGCAAGGATTGCCACTTCTGGTAGCCACACAGGAACAGAGGTTTTAGTCCTCAAAGTTTTATACATTGGACATTTCATTAGATTCACTGCATCTGTGTAGCAGCATTTCTTTAAATAAATAATCCCAGTAACCAGAATAAACAGACCTTGATACATAGCCTTTCAGTAACCGAGTCCTCTGGCTCACCAGAATGCAGAACAAAGAAGGAGACATAGAAATGGCAATTTTCTTGATTCTTTTGGTTGGTTATTTCTCCTGAACTGATAGTGTCTTGACTCGGATTAATGCCTGCTTGAATTGCTAATTACTCCACACTGAGTGGCATAGACAATGTTGAATCTGGTGCAATAGAGAATTAATCTTGAAAATGGTAATGTCTCTCCACCCCAGCTTCCCTCACCCCAGCTCCCCTCCACCCACCCCAGCATATGTTGCCCTCCCTCCCCCAACATACCAGTATTGGTGGTTCTTCACTTTATCCCCCCCTCCCTTTTCTCTGTTTCATCCCACCTCCAACACCAACACTGCCAGGGATCTAGCTTCAGTCTCTGCCATCAAGCATCCCGGCGCAAGTATGATCTTCAGTGTAAAGGCAGCTTTGCTCCACCACATCCCAGAGTACCAGAATCTTGAGTGTTGCCCCCCGCATATCTCTTAGACAAGTAAAATGAATAAGGTACTTGAATATTGTTTTGTACAAAGAAACCACAAGACGACTGATCACTGTGTCTGTTCAGAAATGGGAAAGCATTGAAAAAATATGTTCATAAAATTGCAAATAAACACAACTCAAGAGTTCCATAACAATGGCAGGTCATGGATCTTAAAACAGGTGTGCTGCAACTTATTGTTTAAACTCCTTTTAGGAGAGTCTCCTTTATCCCCAATATTATCTGCTTGTGTTGATGTTGAGTAGACTGCAGTGCTGCTGAGAAAGCAACAGAAGAACATTTAGGACTCCACACATAGAACGGAAGAAGACCTTGGGTTTAACAACACAAAAACTGTCCATGTGCAAATTGCCTGGGGCTCAACCATTACATGTGTTATACAGTATGGTTAATGACCATTTTAAAATCTGAACTGTACACAGTTCACCCACTGTTAATAAAAAGTGTTGATCAGTGTCTGTATTGTACATTAAAAAGGGGTGGCTGGCACCTGGCTTTAGCACACACCCAAATTACCAGCTGGATACCTACCAATACAGTATGCTGATGGGATTTCATATCAGAAATAGTAATTCAAGTGTGAGTGTGTCTGTGTGTATTTACAATTATATGTTCTTTGCGTCTATGTGAATGTTTACATGTATGTGTTGCTTGTAATTACTGTACTTGTGTTTACATGTATGTGTGACATTAATTGTCTGAGGCATAATTCATTACCTTCTGTCAATGCTGCAGTGGTTACAGCTCAACACAGATCAACAAAGATGCAAGGGGTCCAGGTTTGAATGCCACCACCACCGCCACTACTGACCCTGTAGGCTCATGACCTCCACTTCAGCCCACCGAAATGTAAAATAAATGCACCCCCCTAAGATGCTATATGTCCGGTGGATTACCAAGTGCAAAAATAGCTGTGAAAACTAAACTCAGCTGAAGGAGTGCGTTTGATCTACCGAGTCTTGTTGTCTAGAGGAATGCCATTTTGTATTGAATGCACTTTTGTAAGAAAATTAATGGCAATTCCAGCCAACATGAAGCAGATCAATCTATGTACAGTCTCTGCACTAGCAATATCTACTGACAGTCTCTGCACAATCACTATCTACCTGCTGTCCATGCACTAGGGGTAGCTATCATCATACAGTCCCTTTACTATCAGTACCTATTGTTATACAATCCCTGCATACCATTATTTATTTTATTTATTTAATAACATTCAGAATTACAACCCTTTGAGTCATAGACTCCTTTACAAAGGCTCCATGCCAAACAACAATAAGGACATACGTATAGTATTAAGCAGTACAGTGTTCAGGTAAGAGAAACAAGAGAGAAAACAAGTAATGAAAGTCACACATACAAAGAATCATACAATATTATAAGTACAGTGATCATGGAAGAAAGACAAGGCACAAAAACATACAGACGGGGGATACTGAAACAATAGTCCTTGGGAGAGGAGAACCCAGCGTCATCCATAATAGGCACAATATGTAGGTAGTGCATGAATTCACATTTTGTTTTCTATATATATCATAACATTTGTGAGGTAGATTTATACTACAGAGCCCCACCAAGAGGTTGGAATAGGTGGAAGAGAGGATTAGGGACAGTCACAGGCTGAAGATTCTAGCAGATGAACTTTGAGACTGGTCTTGAAGGGACCGATCCTGGGTTCCTGGGCTGGCTAGACTTATTGCTTAGGAAAGCACCTGTGATATCATTATATGCCACCTTCTGAGTATACTAAATGTCCGATGCTTAGGACAGTGTGTGTATGGAAGTTACAATCATATCCCCAGACAGTGTAATGGGATTGGACACAATGAGAGAGGAAGTATAACCACCTATCCCCACACAGATAGCAGATGTCATCAACTTAGGTATTCTATTATATACTATGCGATATTTATAAATAAGTACAATGTTTTATGTTCCTTTTATTATGTGCCTTGAGGAAAACACTGTTCATCATATAATGTGTACCATTATTTTCTTTTAATAGCATACAGTACATGTTACATCTTTGTTATTGTTAGAAAAATCTTTAGCGCTGAGAAAGCAGCAGAAGTTTTCTTTTACCAGTGGACAAGGAACTCTACTAGATGCAATTATTCCAGGGAGTGGAGGAAGTGATGTGCTTGATTATTGTAGCAGTGGAATTTATCTACAGCAAACTACCTCTTTTTTTTTGTTTGTTTAACTCTTTTTCCCTCCAGTCACTGGTCCCATGGGATGTCACTCAGATGTGGCCATCTGTCAGCTGGTCTTTCTCCTGCCTGACTTGAGACCCTCCCAGATAAGGCCTCCCAATGGAGTTCCTGCTTTCACCCCAGCCTACAGTAAACCCCCAGCCTCTACCCCTCAAGGTAGGGCTGCCACCTCCTTTCCTTGGTGTTCTTTGAAGTCTATTCAACAGGTGGGGTGAGGAGAAGGAGGATTATTCAAAGACCTTGACTGGGCAGGGTCTGGAAATGGTTGTGGGGGGCCGACTCCAGGGCCTGTCATCGTTTTCCCAGGTGCTGGGGTTTTTCTTTGTTTGTGTCCCTGGAGGTGCAGACATGCAGTGAAGTCTAGTGTGCAGTGAGCAAGTTCCTGCAACCACCTGCAGGATATTTACCATTACCTCTACCCCTCCTGAGTGTCCCCCAGCTGCAGCACTCCCAGTCTCCACTTACGGTTTACAGTTTTGATTGGTAACTTGAAAGTAGTTTGTTGCATTTGCCCACAAGAACCGCATTAAACGACTATGCATAAAAACATTTTACTCAGGTCTCCATTTTCTAAAGAGCATGACACAACAAACTACTTTCCTTTCAACTTGCCACTCAAAACCAGAAACCAGAACTGTGAAATTAGTGCCTTCTCCCTGTCTGCATGGTTTGCTGTTTTCACATAAATAAAAGAAAGAATACACATATTTTCATCTCATCCCAAGAAGGACAGAAGGACCTGGGCAATTAAACTCAATATGGGCAGCAACAATTTACATCCAATGAAAACTCAGTGGGGGGGGGGGAACTAGCCAACTCTATCTAGTAAAAGAAAAAGAAAAGCACCACCACATACTGGCAAGCAGTAGAGCAGCACTATTTTTTCAATATGTATACCTACACATTAAAAAAACAAGTAAAGAAAGCATTTTAAACATTTTTTAATCAATTTTTTACTTCATTTTACCAAGGAGCCATTGTATAATAGGAATAATTCCCTCCAGGGTGGGTGGGTGTTTTGCTGGGATAACATCCCTTCTTGGGTGTTGGCCAGCATCAGCCTGTGGCCTCAGTCCCAACCACCCGAGGCAGGATGTTATTCCAGCATAACACCCAACATGTCAAGCATTATGACTTTATTACATGGCACAGTGCAATAGAATGTTAAAACTACTGTGATAACTGGGGAATGTTTTCTCCCATTGACAAATCAGGTTATAATTTGCTGTTATAACCTGTGGATTATAACAGTGAACACACACACTGGGTTTGTCATGCTGTGTGCATGCGTACACTGCTTTCCTTAATTATCATTCCTGGAACTGCTGCCTCAGACTATCTCTCACTGCCACATACTACACTAACAAACAGCACAGTACATTTTTTTTAAAGTTTCCATTTTTACTCCTATGTTTACCGCACAACTTTTGAACTGCAGCTGTTCCCATTTTACATGCCTCAGTTACACCCTCTACCAAATTTCTTCCCACTGAGCCAGCAGCGATTACGGAATTGTCGCTTCAGTCTGTCAGGCTTCAGCTCATCTTCACATATCTGCTCGGTCAAATTTTATGCACACCCTTGGTGTGGGATGCTTTGATAAACCCCTCAGGCTTCACCCTCAGGGTTTATGTAGCATCCCACATCTCGGGTGTGTATAAAATTCTAATTATACACTCCTCGATTGATCAATCGCAAATCGATGTTCATTGTGCAAGTCTCATCTGTGCTACAAAATGAATATTTGCTTTTTTTAATCACAGTAAAAGATGTTATACTGTAGAACACCAAGTGAATATACAGTAAGTCAGTAAGTCACCCAGTGAATATACAGTAAGTCATTATAACAGGATGCAGCATTTGCAGGATTCTCTTTAATACGAGGCTTGACTTATCATTCATTATGCATCAGTTGAGTCTATTACTCTGCAGTCTTCTACAATGTGTATTGTTGACATTTGCTATTATTAAATAGGAGGTTGCCATAGTTGTATGCTCCCCACATTTGTAAAGAAAGTATCTTACAATGTTAAAAGGCCAGTAAAATATTCTTAACCTTCTCTAAAGCATGCCATTTTATATAAAAGAAAAAAAATATTTATGAAAATACGATTCGACTATCTCAAAAAGAAAGGAAATATATTGCAAAAAACTATGTTAATGCACCAGTTAGGGTTCAACATAATGCCATGAAAGTAGAGAAATGTGTTGCTAGGGTGTCCAACCCTACCTCCTCAACCCCCCAAGCAGCAAAAGGAAAAGACCACAAAAATAACCACAGACAGCCATCATCAGGTAAGACAAACAACATACAACTGTTTCCAGAAGACACAAATGCAGTAGCACAGAGCAGTGCAAGCTGGAACCATGGTTCGAGGGGGGTGATGCTGGTAGCTTGACGCACTGCATTGAGCAGTGTCTTCCCAACATCCAAGAGCAGAAAAACATCTTCCCAATTGCACAGAATGCCATCTGCAACCGATCCCACACCACTGACTGGGTCCTCTGCTCCAAGGCCAACACTGCAACTCTGCCCAGGGGATAAGGGCCTGCCCCCCCAGGGCAGCCCTTTCCATAGGGGGTCATCTGTGGCAGGTTGTGGAGTGAAGGTAAGTCCCAGAGATGGCAAGTGATGGGAATGGATTGAGCTAAAGAACTGATGGCATCCAGTCAGGCTGCTAGTGGGAAGGTACAGTAAATTACCCTCCCGAGAAAAGGCCAAAATTAAGACTTGTGTTTTTTCACCTATAACTCAAAGCCAAGTTAGATTTCAAACCTGAACCTTGCTGGTTTGATAAAGTTTGCCACAAGGTGTGTGCTTAATGCCTTTTATTTCTCTAGCATGCTTAGTTTTTGAATAAGTTTCTAAAAAAGCACAATTTTTCACGTATGTTATTTAAAAACTGAGCATTCTAAAGATAATCGTTTTTTACTACTGCATTTACAAATGCAGTCATTTGATGAAAATGCATGCATGTCTGTGGGAGCGGGCCTCAATGCTGTAAACAGTGCCCATTTCAGTTTAAATAGTGTACTTTCAGTAGGGGATGGGCTACGCATCAGTGCATAGCACTGCACTGCTGAATGGAGCTGTACATGCTCATCTTTTTTAATGGCCCTTTGGTGGCCATTGGCCACATATGCAGCCTAACCTATGTAAACTGGACACTGGGGTAACCAATCCTGGTGATAGCTAAATGATTCACATTTCCATCACTGGGGTGCCCACCTCCAATGCTGGTTAAGTCCCCTCTTGAGTTATGATGAATTACCCTCTTGACTGCTGCATGATTATCCTGATAACAGAGTGCCCAGTCCTTCAGTGCTCAGAGCCTCCTCCCCCACCCCAACAGTGTGCAACACCAGGGTGCCCACCCCAGTGCCACAAAACATCAAGCCATAACACTAGGATGCCTAATCCCCCATATCACTACCTGTAAAATAAAAACAGTCCCTTGACATCTTTATTTTTTATTAACCCGTAATAGAAAAACTGTCCATCAATGTCTTCTGCAGGCTTGTGTCTCCCCTTTCCCCCTCCCCATTCCCCTAGAAGTCCAACCCAGTACTCTGCACCTCACGCCCCATCCTCCAACATCTCTCACTCACCTAAAGAAGGTCCACTGACATAAATCCAGTCTCAAAAAGAAAGATGTCCTCCTGCTTCAACCACGACCATGAACTGAAAGAAACAACGTACTGTATGTGCAGTCAATGTATTTTCAATGCATTTGGAACTTTCACTCATAATATCATCATGTTTAAATACTTTTTCCCAACATTCTTAACATTGCCTTTCTGGGACCCCACCTCATGAACAAAGTAGATTATTTTTTTTCAAGCTGCCGAAAGAGGCGATCCCACAGTAACTCAGCAAAATCCCATTTTGGACGTGATTTAAACAATTTCACCTACCAGGTTCATGAGATGGGGCTACAAAAAGTTTATGCTGAAAACTTGGGGTTAAAATATTAAAAATCAATAAAGTTATGAAGGTACATTGAAATTTTTCAATGCTCACGCATAAGTTTGGTAGTTTTCAAAATTTTGATTCCAAAGTTTTAAAATAGTGATTTTTTTCACCCCACCTTATGAACGTAACAGGTGTAATTCTTCAAATCCTGCCAAACACATGTTTTCACACTTTTGGCATGAAATGATGTTTTCGGCCGGCATTTCATAAATGAGAACTGTCATGTTCAGAAAGGGGGGGTCATAAAAAGACAATATTGAACATTTTTAAAGAGAATGTCCCAAAAAATTATGAAGAAACATTGTGGGCAGGGTAGGCCTTTGGCCCAGTGGGTGGTGTGTTGTGTTCTAATCCTGGGGACTCGAGTTCAAAGATGAGCTCAGTGAGCCAGCTAGGCACCACCAGGTTTGGAGCTGTTGCACTACACTGCTCCCATCCTAGGAGGGGACTGCACAGTGTTCTGTCACACAGATGACACCTTGTGGTGTGCCAAGGAGCTTTTCCTCACAAGGGATTTGCTGTGCATGTCAAGGCCAGACAGGAGCATGTACTACATTGGGAAAAGTGGGCTGACATTTAAAAAATGAGGCTTGAGATACGGTATTCCACTGTTCTGTTTATTCGTTTTGGGACCTGTGTGAAAGAGGATGCAATTCTACTATCACAAAATTAAGGGAAATTCACTAAAAAAAACTATGTTAATGTCGACATCAGGGTTGAAGAATGTAAAGCGCAGAAAGTAGAGAAATTGAAAAACCTTTGAGTTTTGTGTCTCCAGAGTTTTGGCAAATCAGTGGTGTGGTGTTCCTTGGGGTTGTCAAACCTAATGCCCACCCCCTTCCCTGAGCAAGCAAGGTCAGATATGATCTTGTTTCTTCATGCAGGGCCCACAGGACCCTGCATGAAGAAAGCCATGACTGATTCAGTTGGCAACATGTGGTGAGTCATACTTCTCTACCTCAGAGGAGTACGCCACTATGAAGCATTTTCTTGGAGTTGTACCTTGTGTTTTAGGCAGAAGGCTATGGGTGGGCAGTAGGGTAGACAACCCTAAGGTCCACTCATGAACTATGGTCCTGTCCCCTCACACAGGAGATAAATTGCATATTTTGAGTCAGCCTATTCCATATCCCATAGCTGTCTGTCAGTCAGTCTGTCTGTCTGTCTCTCCATCTACCCTATCTATATATCTATCTCTCTCTCTCTCTGTCTCGCAATATATTTATATTAAAAGGGAACAATCGTGCCCCTATAGTTAAGGGTTAAAACTTCACTTCTATGTTAAACTCAAAATATTGCACTTAAATAACTTCATAACTGACCAATTTGCATGAAAGTTTGTATGCACCATCAGGGATGGTTCTATGTCACAACAGCAACTGCCAAAAGGCGATCGCTATTAGGGTGACTGTACATTGATGGAAAATATATTTTGGTGATGTACCCCTCCAGAGCATAACAAAAGGGCACTGGAGACTTAGGATTTTTTCCCCCAGTACCCTCACTAAAGGATTTTCAACTCTGGGGGAGTGTATGTCGGGGGAGTGCAAAACCAAAAAAAAATTTGGCCTGGGTGCAACAAAATGTACCTGCATCCACATCCAAACCCAGCACCCTCAGAACCCTAGCCCTGAACCCACCCACCACACCATGGGGCCAGTTTGGCAGTTCACCTTGGCACCACCCCTCACAATCCCTCCCTCCCCTCGCTAAGCTTGCTCGTCCCCCCATGCAGACATATATATGCAGTGACATCCTGTCACTACATGCTCAAACCCCACATCCAGTCACCCTCCTTGATGGGTAGCCCCAATGACATGCACTGTGACTGAGCACAGTTTTTGTAGGTGCCCAATCACGGTCACCTATGTCACGGGATACCATCGGGGACATAGGATCTCTTGATATTCCAAATTTTGCTCTGGTTGAATATGTTGGTGTGGAGATACTGAGGGCCAAACAATGTGAAAATTATGATTTTTTAGAAAATCCTTTGTTACACTGCTGTGCACAAATGGCTTGGGATTTTGGTCTGAAGATTTCAGGGTAGAAAGGCTGTGGGTCACAGATGTGCCTTCTGAAGATTTGGTGAACAAAATATTAATCCATTCAAAAATTATTACATTTTAAAATGTTTCATTATTTTCAATGGGAAAAGTTAGATGTAAGCCTCAAAATAAGATTCTGTGTTGCAAATGGACAATCCTGTCTCACAAATGTCCTCATAATCCTGGAAGACCTACCAATCTTCCCTTAGCTGAAATAACTGCTCCTTAGCTCATGCATGCCTACTGTGTTTGGACAAGATACTGAGTCAGTATTTACATTGTACATTGAATAAACAAGTGTCACAATTGTTTTGTTCTCTACTTCTTTCCCTATATCTGTAGATATCACTTGTTTATATTATTAATTTGTTAAGCACTTATTATGATGTCTCCATTTGCTGTATTCAACAAGATTTATATACTGTTATGTACCATTAGTGCTGATGTAAGCTGACCTTGTCAGTTGTATTGTAATGTATGTTTATGACTCCCATCCCTTTTCCCCCAGGATGCACCAGGAGATGAACAACTTGTTCAGTGTACCTTCCTGGTGAAACTTTTCAATAAATAAATGAGTAATCCTTTGTCACAAATGAGAAATCTTTTTTTTTCTGCTTTTTGTACTTTAATAACTTCACAAGCATTCAACCAATTTGCATGAAATTTTGCAAATGCCACCAGGGACCAAGTATCTCTTGCTGTGTCTACTTTCATTCCAGCTGGATGGGTGTGTACAGAGATATGGAGTGTTATTATAGAAGGCACAATCTTGCCCTTATGCTTAGGTTTCAGTCTTCACTTCTATTATTAAATTTCAAACTGTCCCATTATTTTTAATGGGAAAAGTTAGATGTGAGCCTTAAAAGAAGATTTTGTGTTGCAAATGGACAACCTTGTGTCACAAATGAGTAATCCTTTGTCACAAATGAGGAATATTCTTTTGTGCTTTTTGCACTTTGATAACTTCAAAATTGTTTAACTGATTTGCATGAAATTTTGCATGTGTCATCATGGGCTGAGGGTCTCTTGATGTGCTAAGTTTCATTCTAGTCAGATGTGTGGATGTGGAGATTTGGAGTGGAAGAAATGTGAAAATTACAATTTTTTATAAAATTCTTTGTCACGCCACTGCACAAAAATGACTTGGAATTCTGATCTGACATTTAGGGTAGAAAGGTCTTGAGTCACAGATGTGCCCTTGAAGGTTTGGTAAAAAATATTAATATGTTAAAAAGTTATTAAATTCAAAAATTGCCCATTATTTTCAATAGGAAAAGTTAGATATGAACCATGAAACAAGATTCTGTGTCGCAAATGGTCAATCCTGTGTCATAAATGAGTAATCCTTTGTTACAAATGGTGAATCTTTTCTTATACTGTTGCCATCTTGTTTTTTCTTAGCAAGGCAAGCAAAGTTAAAAAAACAGAAAAAAATCATGTATTTTGATGTAACCAACTCATGTGTTCTGCTAATCGAGACCTGTTCTATCAGATTCTGGTGTTAGTTTGTTCATAAATCACATGAAAATGTGTTTTTTTAACATGCTGAAATACTTTTCCAAATTTACAAAAAAAAAAGAATAACAAAACAGGATCTTGTTTTGCAATTTCTGAAAAAGGATTTTTCTTTTTTTGCAAGTTCCACAAAAAGAACGCAAAACAGGATTCTGCCTCACAATTTGCCAAAAAAAGTTATTTTTCACAAATTGCAAAAAGAAAAAAAAACCAAATAGGATTCTGTTTTGAAATTTGTGAAAAAATTATTTGTTTATACATTTTGTTTTACTTCACACTAAAGAAGTGGTTTGGAAATCTGATATGACATTTTCACAATACAAAGGGCTTGCTTCACTGATGTGCCTTTTTCCGGTTTGATGAAAGCAGATTACTTTGCTTTGGAGTTCTGGGGGTTTAAATTTTCAATGGGATAACACTGGAATGTGAGGTGTACACAGTTATTTCTTTATAGTGTATGGTAGAACATTGTTATCAATGAAAATCCAACCCTGACAAAAAAGTTGTTATACTGTAGTAGCTGCTGTTATGCTGCACTAGGTATGTAGCTACTGTAGCATAACAACTTAGAACCTTGTACTGAGTTCTGAAAGCTCAAGCCGCATTCTCAAACTACAGCTGACAACACCATTTTACAGTTAACTGAGTTGTAATTTCAAAATATGAGTCCCCTATAAAAACAATATCAGCTGCTGTGTTCTCTTGGTAGTTGTCTGACTAGTAACTGTATTTCACAAAAAACACTCATCCCAAACCGAATAGCAACTGTCATTAAATACAGTACGAGCCAAGGCATATTACACTACGCTGTGGCTTCTGGAAGGACACATGCAAATGTGCCTATGTGGTGCCTATGTTTTTTATCACTGATATGGACTCTTAGTTTAACTTTCGTTTCTTGATTGCACTAAACAAACTAATAGATTAATTGTAGCTAAGTTCTATTGTAATGTTTTACTTTGTATGGGTTTGTTATGTTTTCTGACTGCATCTTGTCGAGCAAATGATGTTCCCAACTGATGAAAACTTCATGTGCTATAAGTAAAATTCAAAATTTTTACTGCTGCAGTCTCTGCTTATTTGTTAGCTATTGTAACCAACAGTAGATGGTAGGTATACAGCTTCAGACTCCGCATATTTGTAAGTTATTGTTACCAACTGTAGATAGTAGGCCATACACTATAAAATATAACGTATAGTCCTCTGTCTATAACAAGTTTAAAAACTCTTCTTGAGGTTGTTATGGTGAAGGAACCTCTCGCGCTTCATTCTCAAGGTTACAAATGCCACCCTGATGACCTCTGGAACTCTGGAAGAGTTTTCAAACTTGTTATAGATAGAAGACTATACATTATCCTCTATGTCACTCCATTGTGAAGACATGGCTTCCAGTTTTTGTACGAAATTTTCAAGGAAGAAAGGTGCTGGGTCACAGATGTGCCTTTTGAAGATATGATAAACATATTAATCTGTTGAAAAGTTATTCAATTTTAAAATGTCCCATTATTTTCAATAGGAAAAGTTAGATGTGAGCCTTAAAACAAGATTCTGTGTGGAAAATGGACAATTCTGTGTCACAAATGAGTAATCCTTTGTCACAAATGGAAAATCTTTTTTCATGCTTTTTTGTACTTTAATAACATCGCAGATGTTCAATCAATTTGCATGAAGTTTTACAAGCTCCACCAGGGACTGAAGATCTCTTGCTGTGCCAAGCTTAATTCCAGTTGGATGTGTGGGTGTGGAAATACAGAGTGTTATTATAGGAGGTGCAGTCTCATCCCTATACTTAGGTTTCAACCTTCACTTCTATGTTAAACCTGAAGATTTTCACTTGAATAACTTCAAAACTGTTCAACTGGTTTGCATAAAATTTTGCATGCATCATCAGGGAGCGAAGATTGATGTTCTAACATCTGTTGATGTTCTAAGCTTCATTCCAGTCAGATATATGGCTGCAGAGATTCAGAGTGCCCAAAATACGAAAATTAGCATTTTTTTGTAAAATTGTGTGTCACACTGCTGCAGAAAAAAAGCTTGGGATTTTGGTTTGAAATGTTTAGGATAGAAAGGTCTTGGGAGCCTCAAAACAAGATTCTGTGTCATAATGGGAAGTCCTATGTCACAAATGAGTAATCCTTTGTCACAAATGGGGAGCCTTTTTTCGTACTGCTGCCATCTTGTTTTTTTCTTAGCAAGGCAAACAAAGTTAAAAAACTGAAAAAATGATGTTTTTAGAAGTATCCAAAACATATTTGCTAATCGGGACCTGTTCTGTCAGATTTTGGCATTAGTTTTTTCATAAATCACCTGAAAAGGTATTTTTTAATATGCTGAAATTGCAAATCTGTGAAAAAAGAATCACAAAACAGGATTTTGTTTTGCAATTTGTGAAAAAGGATTTTTCTTCTTTCACAAATTACAAAAACAGAAAGCAAATCAGGATTATGTTTCACAAGTTGCAAAACAATTTCTTTTTCTCAAATTGCAAAAAATACAAAGCTCAGAACAGTTTTATTTTTCACCATTTGCAAAAACAATAATTGTTATACATGTTTTTTGTCACTTCACACTGAAGAAGTGGCTTGGAATTCTGGTCTGAAAATTTCAGGGTACAAGGGTTTGCTCCATGGATGTGTCTATTCCTGGTTTGATGAAAACAGATTACTTTGCTCTGGAGATCTGGGGGGTTAAATTTTCTTCATTTCCAATAGGATAACATTGGAATGTGAGGCGTACACAGTTATTTCTTTGTCACTCCACTGTGAAGACACAGCTTCCAATTTGTGTATGAAATTTTCAGGGTACAAAGGGCATGACTGACAGGTGTGCCTTTCGCTGGTTTGGTGAAAAGATATTCATTTGGTGTGGAGTTATACAGGTTTCAAATTTTCCTGTGATTCCCATACAATAACATTGCAATGTGAGGTCATTCTTTGGTGCTGTACAGTATGGGATGGGAGATGACTACAGTGCATTTAAAATTATGGATTGACAAATATGGGTAGCATTGTGGACTAATTGAAGTTGGGCCCTGCACTCCCACAGGGAAATAAGATTATGATTACAATATTTTAAAAATGATGGATGGATACTAGCCCAGGGCCCGAAAGACCCTGTGCTCCTACACTCAAATATGGATACCATTATAGACTGATGTGAGTATAAGGCCCAGAGGGCCCTGCACTCCCATAGGGAAATAAGGATATGATTATACTATCTCAAAAAGCATTTTTGATATTTTTCACAATTGCAGTTTTACCTTATGACATCACAAGTGGCGAAGCCACAAAGGATGGCAAAGGTCAAACTCCATGAGTGAAAATTAGCAAATATTTCTGATGAGAGCCATGGCATATTCAATTTGTGCAGTTCCTGTTAGTTTATTTTGTTTTATGTTTAAATATATCATTTTTAGGATGCCAAGTGCCAAGAATCATTTTGGGATGACTGCGTGGTTGCTTCCCGTATGAGATGCATGTGATGCATGCATCATTTTGTCTCTGTGTCTTACTGGGTGATCTGATTTAGTGCAGCAAGTGGGTGGACAGTCATGACCTAAACTAGAGCCAGTATTGGTGTACATTTTTCCATCATAAGGTGAAGGAAAGTGCCAGTTCACACTATGGGGACTAGCAGTAGGGTGATTGAAAGAGAAAGGTATACTAGTGTCAAAGATCATGGGAGGTGCAAGGGTTGTCAACAGATTAGATCTTTTTGGGCAGCAAGATTATTTTTTTAACTGTTTTTATAATATTTGAAGGCAGACTTGCAGCCTATTGAAGTGGCTCAAAACATGAAATTATGCAGTTGGAGCTGGTGAGCAAGTGAACTGGAGAGTTCTAAAAATAAGAACTGAGCTGCTTGTGCTGTCAGCTCTATCCAGTGAAGACCTACTGTGAAAATATTTTTGCCCATGAGAACACTGAGTGAGACTATCATGATATTCTTACTCTAGGTCCCAGGAAAGAAAAACTATTAGAGGTATTTGCTCTTTAATATACTGATAAGTATTGCTTATTATAGTGGTGTGATATAGCCACTATAGTTAGCGTTGAGCATGGGTTTCTATTTTAAACTTCAAACCTTGCACTTTAATATCTTCATAACTATTCAATGGATTAGTACAAAATTTATCATGCATGATCTTGGAGGATAGATCTCTTGATGTGCCAGGTTTTGTTCAGGTCAGAAGTGTGTATTTCGAGATTTGGATAGTGAAAAAAACTTTAGAAAATTACTGTTTTTTGCTGTTTATTGATTTTTCATCACCTAGCACCCAGACAGTTTGCAATTTTGGTCTAAAAATTTATGGGTGGAAAGAGCTTGCCTTTCACTGGTTTGGTGAAAAAAATATTAATCCGTTCCACAGTTGTTAAATTTTAAAATTTAAGTTCTGAGCTACAGTCTTTTAGATAACTGCTGGGAATGAAAAAAAGAACTCAGTCCATATGAAAAAGTATCCAGTTTCATATGAGGGTAATCATTTCTTGTGAGAAAAAAATCCATTTTGTCTCCATTTAAATAAAAATATTAAAATCCACAATAATGACATCATTGACAGACACCAACACATGTATCTTGGTCATAGGAACCCCATTATATGGATTCTGCACTTAGTTTCTGGAAAATGACCCAGAAATATTTTTTTTTTATATTTAAAAATATTTTTTCATGACTTGCTTCCATTTTTAAATATGGCCATATAAACAAAAGAATTAGTCCATATGATGAAGGATCGCTTCATACAAAAAAGAATTTGAACTTCAGTTTTTTTCAGATTCTTTTTTCATATGAAGGGATTCTTTTTCTTATGAATGAGAAAAGCATGTGAAAAAGGATACCTTAACACAAAAAAATAATGGGGAAAACATATTTTTTCATATGCTTGTTTTGTTCATACAAAAAAAGCATGCCCTCATATGAAAAAAAGGTTTTGGACATAGTTTTTTTCCCATTCTTTTTCATTTGAAGGAATACTTTTTCATATGCTTTTTTTCATTCATACAAAAAAGAATGCCCTCATACAAAACAGAATTTTGACTTAGTGTTTCAAATTAATTTTTTTTGGATGAAGGAATACTTTTTCATGTGCTTTTTCATTCAAACAAAAAAAATGCCCTCACATAAAAAAGAATTTGGACTTAGTTTTTTTCTCTGATTTTTTTCATATTGGTTTTTCATTTCATACAAAAAAAAGGATTCCTTCATATGAAAAAGGATTTTTGACTTATTTTTTTCCCCCACGTTTGAACTTCAAGAAACCACAACTCCTTCACTATTTGGACTTAAGGGACAATCTATAGATCAGCAGAAGGGTATTAATGAATACTACAAGAATACCACAAATCCCCCCAAAACGTGTAGGGCCAACATAAAAAAGCTAAAAATTAAAAAAATGCAAATTCCCATAGGATAACATTCCTACAGTACTTCAAAAAGATATAACTGCCTCAATATTTGGACTGTATGTTTTGACAACCCCAAGGCACACCCCATGCCTGACTTGTGAAGATACAAGAGAGATAAAACCATAATGGTTTGTCCTGTTGCTGCCTGCAAGGTGTGGGTGGGGTGTTTGGGTTTGAAACCCTAATGCTACATTTCCCTACTTTTCACACAAAGTAGGGAAATGAAAAATATTAGGGTTTGGGGTCTCTACAGTACTGGTGAATCAGTGGTACGATCTTCCTTGGAGTTGTCAGTCTAAATGCCCGCTCCTTCCCCTTAACAAACATGGTCAGATGTGATCCTTTTTCTTCACACAGGGCCCTGTGTGAAGAAAGAAATAACAGATTATTTTGGCAACAAGTGCTGAGCCATACTTCTCTATCTTTGAAGAGTGCATCACTATGAGGCACTGGCTTGGAGCAGTACCTTGGGCTTTGGATAGAAGGCTATGGGGGGGGGTGAGGGAGTGGGCATTAAGGTTGATGACACCAAGGAAGACCCCACCACAATTTCATCAGTACTCTAGAGACCCAAAACCCCAATGTTTTTCATTTCCCTACTTTGTGCACTTTGTATTTTTCAACCTAATGCCTACATAAAAAACATAGAATGTAATGGCAGATAAGGGCTTCTGGGCCCACCCATTCTGCTTATTTTTTAACCTTCATTTTGTGTTGCAGATCCCACTTGATCTATGGTGCAATCTCTCCTCCCCTTCCTTACCTCTACAAGTCCCATGTGCCTGTCCCAGGTCTGAATTCAACAATTTTTTGCCCGCACTACCTCCACTGGAAGGCTCTTCCAGCTATCCACCACCCTTTCTGGGAAGAAGTACTTTCTTACATCCCTCCTGAATTTACCACCCTCCAGCTTCATAGCATGCCCTCTTGTTCTAGAGCACATTTTTCTCTGAAAGATACCCCCTCCTGTACCTTACTAACCCCATGAGGTATTTAAAGATTTCTATCATATCCCCTCTCTCCGTCCTCTTCCCCAGGGTGTACATATTTAGCTCCTTTAACCTTCCTTCATAAGGATTTTGATGCAGACCTTGCACCATTTTAGTAGCCTTCCTCTGGACTGCCTCTACACTGTCTATATCTTTCCTTAGATGTGGTTTCCAGAACTGGACATGGTAGTCAAGGTGGAGTCTTACCAGTGATTTATATAGGGGCAGCACCACCTCCCTTTTTCTGCTAGCTATACCCCTTCTGATGCACCCCAGCATCCCACTACCCTTCCAACTGCTTGGTCCTATTGCCTGGCCACCTTTAGGTCATCTGATATAATTACTTCATGTCTCTTTCCTGCTTGGTCTTTGTCAGTATCACTCAGACCATTGAGTACTCCACTCCCGGGTTTCTATGGCCCATGTGCATTATTTTGCACTTTTTTAGCATTAAAACCCAAGTGCCACACCCTTTATCACTCCATTCTTTTCAGATCCCTGCTCATCTTTTCCAACCCCCCAAGTGTCCATTTTTTGCAGATATTGGTGTCATCCACAAAGAGACAGAACTTCCTTTCCAGTTCCTCCATTATGTCACTTATATAGATATTGAAGAGGACCAGTCCCAACACTGATCCCTGAGGTACCCTATTGGTCACCGTCCCTTCCTCAGAGCGTACTCCATTTACCACTGCCTTCTGTGTCCTATCCACTAACCAGTTTCTTACCCAGGTAACCAAATTATCACACACCCCAAATTATACAAATTTCTTACCAGTCTCCTATGTAGAATGGTGTCAACAGCTTTGCTGAAATCAAGGTAGGCCATGTTCATCACTCTTCTCTGATCCAGCTCCTTGATCACCCAGTCAAAGAAATCTATCAGAATTGTTTGGCATCATGTTCCCTCTGTGAAACCATGCTGCCTTTGGTCTTATAATCTGTTACATACAAGATATTCCACAATCCTTCCTTTAGTAGTATTTCCATTAATTACCAACCACCGATGTCAGTCTGACAGACCTATAATTGTCTGTCTCTTCCTTGCTACCAATTTTCTGAAGTACTTTTGCATAAAGATAGTTGTTTGCAATTAAAGTCCTTTCTTTTTCTCTTTGGTCACAAGTTCTGAACCTCCCAGAGCCACTGATTTTGCAAAATTATTTAGATTGTTATATGTAACCAAAACACTAGGGGGCAACCTCATATGCAAAATTGTGGCTATAAAAAGGGATCATGTGAATGGTTCACTTCACCCCCTGAGGAAGACCAATGTGATTGGTTGAAGCACTGGGGAAAGATTTGCCGGTGTGGAGACACTAACAGATGCGAGAGATGTGCTGTAAAGTTCATGAAGAATTTTGGATTAAACTGAGAAAGTTGAAAAGACATTATTTCTCTGTGTAATTATTTCTTCACCATTGGAGTGCAGAGCTTGCTGGTTTAACTGTTTGAAAAATGACAGCTGTCACGTTCATGAGATGGTATAAAAAACGTCTGTGTTAAAAATTTGGGATCCTAAATATTTTAAAATACCAAAGTTGTGAATGAGCATATACAAATTTCAATGTATGCACATAACTTTCCCATTTTTGCATATTTTGACCCAAAATTTTCAACATAGCCTTCTTATGGCCCCACCTTAACAAACAAGGGCAGAGAACATTTTCAAATCCTACCTGAAAAGTGATTTCGCAACACAACCACAAAATCACCCTTCTGGCCTGATATGCATAATTCCACCACCACTGATAATGAGGTGGGGTTCCAAAAAGTTCATGTTGAAAATCTGGGGCCAAAATATGAAAACATTACCAAGTTATGCACCAAATTTCAAAATCCCATTGAGCTATATAGAACTTTGTTTCTCATATTGTAGTTGGTGGTTCCAGCAGCAAGACATGTCTCCAATCGGAGAGTGGATCTTTGCCCTGTGACCAGTTCAGGTGAGTGATGGTGGTGTGGGGGCATGTGGGGGTGCTGAGTGGGAGGTCAGGTTGTGGTGTATGTGTGAGGCAGCAGATTGGCGAGGGACTATTTTCTATTTTACAGGTTAAAAAACATCAAGGGATGGTTTTCTTTATTTCAGGGCTATTCCAACACTGGGATTGAGTCCCCAGTGTTGGGCTCATAGGGAAACAGAGGTGGGCAATCTGGAAGGGGGGTGGGGGTTGAGAGAAGCAGTACCAGGCATGGGCACCCTGAACCACCTATATATTAAAAAAATATAAGACTGGGAAGGGTGGATGGGCTAGCCACCTAGCGGGGAAGGGGAGAATGCCAGACCACATAATAGATACAGTACATAGATGGAGAGATTTGATAGATAGGGAGCAATACAGATGAGTATTAATAGATAGGCCATTAACAGAGTACAGGACTATGGCACATTCATAAGGTAGAAAAAATGAGTAGACTGGATGGGTCTTGCAGTCCTTATCTGTCATCAACTTCTATGTTTTGATAGATAGATAGATAGATAGATAGATAGATAGATAGATAGATAGATAGATAGATAGTTAGATAGATCAATCGATCATGGTACAGGGACCCATTCTGGAGTGGGAGGAACTGAAATCCAAGGCAGCGGCAGCAACATTCCAAATGCTAAAAGACTATCAGCTGCTTGCTGATTGGCTTCATACAAATGAAAGGACTGAAGCCACTCTGATTGGAGTGGCTTCGGTCCTTTCAGCTACATGAAGTTTCCACCCAGCAAGCAGCGAGTGGTGTCACAATCACAGTGTGTGGTCATTGGTCTGGATTGCCAAGCCCCTTCCACTTTGAGATGCAATGGGCTTGGCAGTGTCACACTCCCAAAATGACATTTAGTGTAACAAAGTGTTTCTTGCATGTGCACAAGCAAATGTAAAAATGCCTGTGTTGAAAATTTGTGGTAAAAGTATTGTAAAATTACCAGTTATGAGCAAGCATAGATACATTTCACCGTATGCTCATTGGAGCACGATAAAGCAGTACCTAATTTTTTTGGTCATATTAAATATCATTTTATGTATATAATACACCAGGGAAGCCCATGAAAAGTCAGGTCAAGCTGCAAGGGATCATGGGTATAAAGTACTTGAGCCCTAAAATGATGTGATTTTCTTGTTGCTTGGTAGAGAAACTGTTAGTTGCTTAGCCAGGGACTGGATTTTGATTAAATCATTTAAAAGGAGATAAAAGAATAATTAAGCAGAGCTGGAAGCAGGCACATTCATTTGTGCCTGAATAGCCCAAAGCCTCTAGTGGTACCATGGCATCTGGATCTCAATTGTCCCTATAAGGATACCCTGAGTTAATCTCATTACAGCTGAATGGACTATCATTTAGCTAAATTGCTGTACTGCATTTAGTGATTGCACCCATTTCAAGGGAAGGGAGGCTGTGTCTTCTCCTAAAATTCTGGTTAGAACTGGTTTGCTCTCCTATTCAAAGATGAACTTTTTTTTTGTAATCAAATATTAAAAGCTGATTGGTTGCATAGCCTTGGAGACAGAATGCTAGCCAATCGCAGAGCAAGCCACTGTTCACTGGACCTGCCGTTTGAGAAGCTCATAAAACAGGAGTGCAGGACTTCATCAGTGCTTCTGCTGCTGACTTTTGCCATTTTCCCCTTTGACTTTGGTGAAAGAACTTTATGCTGGGACCCTGTCTTGCTAAGAGCAGAGACATTTTCTTTTTCAAGACTTTTCTTCTGCAATACCAGGAGCCACAATTTACAACTACCTTTTTAAAGACTTTTTGCACTTCAAGTTCAGCAGCCAAGGCCTTTAGGTAGAACCTTTAAAACCAGAATTTCACAGTTTAGGTATTAGTGTATATTGTTCCATTTTCTTTTCCATATCCTGTAACCAGTATCTAGAAATATCTGACTTTAAGTCATTTACTGCATTTATTAATTAATTAGTAAAGCCTTTGGCTTATTTTAAGATAATTCTGCCAGGTGCTTTTGTGTGTATTGCTTGGGAAGGGTTGTTCAAACTATGCTACACCTGTGTGACTGTTTTAAAGGCCAAGCACTACCAAAGTAAAGTACCACAAGGGACGCCGTGGAAGAAAGGAGGGGAGGAAATACAAAAGGTCTCAAGAAGGAGTCTGTGGGGGTTTGAACTGGATTCTGCATTTTCTGGGAAAAAGAGACATAATAAGATGTATAGGCTCCCCCCAGAGACTTATACATGCCTAAACTTTTTGGTTTGTTGTGCAGTGGTCAAGAGGGTTCTCTCTCAGGAACACAAGCTCAAGACTATATTTGAACCACCTCACACAGAAGAAGGGTGCCTCAGGATCCTCTGTCATAAGTTCAGTTGTGAAACAGCAAGTGGGCTAAAGGGACAGAGGAGGTGTATCTCTGACCCTGATCATGAGGGAATTCAATGTAGCCCAGGGAATTCTGGCCCCACAGGAGTGGGCTTGTGACACATTTGGTGAGCAGTGGTGTGATTGGTGAACTGTTTAAACAACCACACACAAAGAGGGCAGAAATGCGGATAAAGGGAAAATTAGTTACAAGATATAGTTCCCTACCTCATTTTGATTCTTTTTTTTACTGCAAGTAAAGGCAGACTAGTGGTAGTGTATGGAAGAAAGATGACTTCCAAACACAGTAACTACAGCATAGAAGAACTGAAGTAGCTGTGTCAGGAGAAAAGGGTCCAGTATGAGGAGTGAAGCAAAAAGAGCCCCATGGAGGCTCTTGTAGCAGCTGATGAGCAAGTGGTTGCACAGAACCCTGAGTCATGGCCAGTGACTGAAAGGGACAAGACCTTGGGGGTGGGGATTCCAAGGGTCATCACAGTGTCCAGTCTCAGGGAGGAGGACAGTGACACCAAAGATGACCCAGAACCGCAGCACCAAGTGAAGTCCACCACAGATCCTGAGCTAGAGAGACTAAAGCTGCAATCTGAGCTGAGGAAATGGAGCTGGAGCAGAGAAACTTTGAAGCCCAGTAAGAAAGGGAGCAGAAGTGATTTGAACTGGAGATGCAGGAAAAGTAGCACCAGAGAGAGTTTGAACTGGACAGGCTAAGACTTCAATGACCAGCACAAAAGGAGGTGCATGGCGGGGTGAACCTGAAACTCCAGGGCTTGGGTATAAATTAAATTCCAAATTAATAACAGAATTTAAAGAGGGGGAGGATATGGATGCATTTTTGAATTCATTTGAAAAGGTCTGTATCCAGGCCAATATATTCAGGAAGGCCTGGAGCTTTCAGCTATCCCCACTGCTTACTGGAAAATGGTGTGATGCACTAGGCCAAATGGACAATGAAGACAGTAAAGACTATGAAAAATTTAAAACTGCTTTCCTTAAAAAGTATGAACTGACTCCTGAGATCTACAGGGTTAAATTCTGGAAGTTCCTAAAAAGTTCTGAAATGAGCTTTGAAGAACTAGCCACAAAGCAACGGCAGTTTTTAAAACATTGGTGGGAGGGAGTGGAAGCTAACTGTGTGGGAAAAATTGAGGAGGTTGTGTTTTTGGAACAGTTCTTTTGGGCTTGTCCAGAAGAGCTGAAAACTTGGCTAGAGGACCAGGATCCCAAAACAGCACAACAAGCTTCTGAGCTCTCAGATCACTATGCCAGGAGCAGGCCTGCTCTGAAAGGAAGTGGGGGAGCAGGTGCTGCAGGGCAAAAAAGGAAAAGCATGCCTTCAACACAGCTAAAACCCTTACTGCATCTGCAAAAATGGGGAAGTCACAAGTTACCAAGAAGGGATTTCTTGGAAAAAAGAAATTATGAATGTTGGTTTTGTAAACAGCCAGGGCATATTGCTAGGCAGTGTCCTAAAAAGGCACAGAGTGGACAAAGTGTCCCTCAAAAGGAGGTGGGTGCACTGAGAATCCCTGAAAGCATGCCTGTGAACATGAGGGAACACATACACCCAGTTACAATAAGTGGAGTACAGACCTATGGGTTAAGGGACATAGGGGCATCTCTTACCCTGATAAAAGGGGATTTGGTTGGGCCTAAGCAGCTTATATCTAATAGGTTTGTAACTGTGAGTGGATTCACTGGGGAGGAGAAACCCCTGCCACTAGCTAGTGTTCTCCTGGATTGGGGTGAGACAGGAGAGAGGGTGCAAAAAGTGGCAGTGGCAGACAACCTCATCCTGGATGTGATTATAGGGAATGAGCTACAGCAGGGGGTGGTGTGTGCGGTTACCCACAGTCAGATGGCTAAGGCCACTTATAATTCTCTGAACCCCAAAGAAGCTCCTTTTGAAAAGAATAGGAGGCTGGTTCCAGTCTGTGTCTCCTGACATGGAGAATAGTGAAGGGGGGGTAGGACTTCCCCAAGTAGCCATTCACCAAACAGCTACAGAAGGTTACTCTGAGAAGGGAGGGGTAACAATTGGTCAGAAGGTTAGGGATGACAATGACTCTAAATGCCCTGATGCTAGAACTATGGACCCCAGTTTAGGAATTGAGAGGATATGACCCATACTTTGGGAAAATGTGAAGATTTTGCAGCTGCTCAGAGGACTGACCCTAGTCTGGAGAGGCTGGGGGCTTGTGCAGAATCTGATTGGACACAGGGAGGTGACATGAAAAATAGGGTATTTTGGGACAATGGACTGTTGTATAAACAGGACATGAGGTCAGAGGGAGGGGTGATGGGCAGGCAGCTTGTCATTCCCCAGGGGTATCGTGAGCAGTTGCTCAAGATCGCTCATAATATCCCTATGTCCAGACATCTGGGCATCTCTCGCACCATGCAACAATTGGCCCAAAATTTCTATTGGCCCAAATGTCAGCCAGCAGGTGAAGGAATATTGCAGGTCTTGTCACCGGTGCCAACAGATAGGGCAGGCAGGTAGTAAAACAAAAGCTGCCCTACTTCCCTTGCCCATTGTGGAGGAGCAATTTCAAAGGGTAGGAATGGATATTGCAGGACCCTTGAATACCTCAAGCTCCTCCAGGAAAAAGTTTATCCTGATGGTGATCAATTATGCCACCCAATATCAAGAGGCAGTTGCCCTATTCTCAATTAAGGCAGACAAAGTGGAAAACACCTTGCTAGGGATTTTATCCCATGTTGGATTTCTGCAGAAGGTTATTTCTGATCAAGGGGGTAACTTCATGTTGAACCTGATGAAGTCTTTGTGGGAGAAGTGTGGGGTGGTGCAGAGATGCATAACACCTTATCACCCACAAGCCAATGGACTCATGGAAAGATTTAATGGTACCCTGAAATCAATGCTTCAAGCATTTGCTGAACAGCATGGGAGGGACTGTGAGAAATACTTCCCTATCTGTTGTTCACATACAGGGAGGTACCCCAAAAGTCAACAGGGTTCCCCCTTTGAACTCTTATACAAATGTAGGGTGTGTGAGCCCCTAGACTTGATCTAGGGAAACTGGGAAGGCAAGCACACCACCCTGGGAACCCCCATAGTATAGTATGTCCTTAAGTTCAGGGAGAAGCTGAAGGAGCTTATGAGGTTGGCCCAAAGTATCCCATCAGCTTCCCAACAGAAGCCAAAAGTCTGGTATGATAGCGAAGCCAGAGTTCACTACTACAGTGCAGGTCAAAAAGTAATGATCCTAATTCCAGTCCAGAAGGATGAGTTGCATTCTGAGTGGGTGGGACCATACAAGGTAGTCTGACAGGTAAATTACATGAACTATATCATGGAACTGCCTGACAGGAGACATACCTATAGAATGTACCATGTATACAAGAGGTAATCTCATTAAAGGTAGTGGGCAGCTTTAAGAGAGGCTGGGACAGGCATAGGGGGAGGATAAGGGTCATGAGTAGGGAGGATGGGAGGAGTGGGAAGGGGAGGCAGGGACATTAGCTCAAGCTATGGACATTGCAATATGAGCAGACTTGATAGACCAAATGGCCTTCTTCTGCCGGCTTCTTCATATGTATGTATGTAATATGATGAAGCCATATGTAAATAGGGCTGACATGGTATTTGCAGTTTGTATTCTTAGGGAGGGGATGGACAAAGAAGACCTCCTTCCGGACTTGCTAGAGGAAAGCAAGCAGGAGTCCTCTGTGGAGACAATCAAGCAGTTGCCCCAGTTGACCATAAAACAGACCCAGGAAATGAGGGAGGTTTTAGAGGACTTTACCCCTATTTATGGCCAAGCCTGGATGAGCCCCCTTAGTGACCCATGATGTAGTTAAGGGGACGCAAGTGCTCATATGATGGGCAGCCTTCCTGGTGTCTGAGGCCATCCTAAAGGACATTAGGAGGGAGGTGAAGGAAATGCTGGATTTAGGGGTACTACAGAAAACCCACAGTCCCTGGGCCTCACCTGTAGTCCTAGTCCCCAAGCTGGATGGGTCAACTTGCTTCTGTGTGGGACTATCGTGGACTCAATGCAGTGATGAAGTCTGATGCCCACCCAATTCCATGGACGGACGAGCTACTAGACAACTCGGGAGGGGCGACATACCTTATCACAATTAACTTAACAAAAGGGTACTGGCAGGTAAAGCTAACTGCCGGAGCTAGGGAACAGTCAGCCTTCATCACTCCAATCAGATTATTTGAATTCTGGGTAATGCCTCTTGGAATGAAGAACGCCCCTGCCACGTTCCAAAGGTTGGTCAAACAGGTGTTACAGGGTACGGAAGAGTATGCAGTGGCTTATGTGGATGATATTGCAATCTTCAGTATCAGCTGGAAGGAACAGCTGTCACATCTGAGGAAGTGTTGGGCAGGATACAGAAGGCTGGACTAACTGAAAAGGCTGAAAAGTGCCAGGTGGCCATGGCTGAGGTATTGTATTTGGGACATGTAGTGGGGAGGGAACAACTATGTTAAAACCAGGCCAAGATAGAGGCCATTGAGGCATGGTCCATGCCAGAGATACAGAAGCAGGTCAGGGGACTCCAGGATACTACAGAAAATGTGTACCAAATTACAGCACCATGGCAGCTCCTCTGTCTAGCTTGTTAAAGAAAAAGCAACCCAAGAAAGTAAAATGGGACCCAACATGTAACAGGGCCTTTGCTCAGCTAAAAGCTGCACTGTGCAGTACCCCAATGCTGTCCATCCCAGACTACATTAGGCCATTTGTGGTGCAGATGGATGCCTCATATGTGGGGATTGGTGCTGTTCTCAGCTAGACATTCCAATAGGGAAAGGATCACCCAATTGTGTACTTAAGTAGAAAGCTACTTCCCTGGGAGCAGGCAAACTACACTGTGGAAAAAAAATGCCATGCCCTGGTGTGGTCACTTAAGAAGCTAGATCCCTACCTCTATAGGAGGCCCTTTAAGGTACAGACAGATCACAAACCTCTGGTGTGGCTAAACCAAATGGGAAAGATGAATGGGAGACTCCTTAGAAGGAGCATTGCACTATAGGCCTACAACATGGACATTAAACATACAGTGGCATCCCCAGGATGAAACCCACTTTTAAAGCACTCTGCAGTATGCTGCAGCACACCAGTAGCCTGTGATTATAGTGACCACAACTAAGCGCTTTCAAAAAGGGCAACTCAATCACAGCACCTGTGCTCAGGGCTACTGGGCAGGGAGGGCAACCAGATAGAGGGTCCGCGAATATAGCAACAGGATATCGCCATATGTACACATGCACATGGGGGGAGGGAGGGACCACGCCATGCAGTGGGTGGAAGAGGAGGGAGGGTGGGTTGCCAAACTGGTCCTGTGGTGTGGCGTGGTGGGTTGGTGGCAGGCTAGGGTTGCGAGGGTGTCGGGTTGGTTCAGGCGTGTTTGTTCATTGCACCCAGCCGTGATTTTTTCAGCTTTTGCGGGTTGAGATCGCTGGTTGGGGGTGCAGGAGGTGAAGCATAAACAAAAAAGTCTCCAGTGCCTTTTGTTGAGTTGGAGGTGTACATTGTCGAAATAGATTGCAATGTACACTGCCCTAACGCCAATCGCTTTTCCACTAATGCTGTTATTACATAGAACCAGATGACCTACTGAATGAAGCAATGCAATTTCAATGGCAATTAGTCCCTTTTGTCATGCAGGAAACTGTGGCATTCACTTCATCCCCCTGATGACGCACTAGTTGCAAAATCGGTCGGGGTGCCTAATTGTTGCTCAGCTGTAGATGGTATGCTGCAGGCATTTGCCTTTCTTACAACATTTGTAATTAAAGCCCTTTAAACTGTAAGTCTGGAGTGCTGCTGGTTTTGCCATCTTACTACACACTCACAGTCCTGTTCCTGTTGAACAAAAACAGCAGGAATGCATACACAGACAGGGAATAGGCCCTGCCACCTGAAAAACAAGAGCATTTTTGTTATACAATCACATAACTTCATGTGATTGTAAAAATTCAGTTATTTTTAGAATGCTGTTTTTTTAACTGTGCATGCTCAAAAATGGAACAGTTTTTCTCAAATATTTAAAAAACTATTTAAGTTTGTGAGATAAAAAAACATAAAAGCACACACCATTTTTAGTTTTCTTTGAGCCAAAAAAAATGTTTATGTTGGTGATTTTTTTTTTTTCTCTATAACTTAACCCCCAGTGAACCAATTGCCACAAAATGTTCGGGATCCAGAGATCCTGGCACCATCTCTGAGCATTCAAAATTTCTAAGTAAATCAGTTGAACAGAGGCAGTTATTGAGGTGCTGAAATTGGGATTTAACATTAAAGTGCTCAACCCTAATATACAGGTGCTACTGTGCCTGTGTGATTATAGAGGCAGGGTAGCACCCCTATAGTTAGGGTTGAGTAGGGTAATGCCAACTCCCTAGTTTTCACTTTAATAGCTTTGCCCCCATTCAACAGAATTGCACATAATTTTGCATGTGCAGTTTGGGGGGCGAAGTTTCTTGATTTGGCAAGTTTTGAGATGTTGAATGTCCAGATTCCGAGATCCAGACAGCTGCAGATTTTTCTTTTTTTTTTTTTTTTTTTTTGCACTTACCCACAATCCAGGCAGAAATTTGTTCTGAAATTTTCAGGGTAGAAGAGGCTTACTCTACAAAGGTGCCTTTTTTTTTAGTGAAAAAATATTAATCTCTTCCCAAGTTATGAGCATGTGAAATTTTGGTTCCGAGCAGGCTCGGTAGGGTCTTTCATTTATAGTTTGATACAAAAGAAGAATTCACCGCTAACAAAAGCCAATTTTTCTTTCATGAGCCAAAAACTCTTCTTTCATGGCAAAAAAAATCATCTTTCGTATGGCAACCATCTTTTTTTTCCCCCAAAAAAACAACTTGGGAACCCGGTCATATGGCAACCATCTTGTTTCTTTTGTTGTGTTTTTTTTTTTTTTTTAAACAACAAAACTTTGGAACCTGAAAATATAATGTCCTGGAGAAAAGCAAAGACATAAATCTTGCTAAATGTGTCCCATTTAGCTAGATTCTACCATTTGTTTTTTGAAAAAAAGGCCCCAAAATATGGTTCTGGGACATCCCTAAAGTCCTATCTAGAAGGCTTAGACAGGGGTCCCGATTCTTCTTGGATATGAACATATGAAGAAGACAGCAAAATAAGGACATTTGGTCTATCTAGTCTGCTCATGTTGCAGGGTCCATAGCTTAAGCCACTGACACTGCTCCCCACTCCTCCCTTCCTTTACATTCATCCAACCTCTGATCCTTACCTTCCCCTTATGTCTAGCCCAGCCTCTCTTTAAACTGCCCACCAACTTCAATGAGACCACCTCATCCGGTAGTGCATTCCAACTGGCCACCATCCACTACATGAAGAAGTGCTTCCTAATATCCCTTCTAAACCTTCCCCCCTTCAGCTTAACAGTGTTCCCCCTTGTGTTATGACTGCCACTTAGCCTGAAGAGACCCTCCTTATCCAAACTGTTTACCCCGTTCAAATACCTGAAGGTCTCAATCATGTCCCCTCTCCCTCCTCTCCTCCAGAGAGTACATGTTCAGTGCCCTCAAACTCTCCTTACATGCTTTACCCTGCTGACCCACAGTCATCTTTGTTGCCCTCCTCTGGACCATCTCCAGCAGTCTAACTTCCTTCTTGATGTGTGGGCACCAGTACCATACTCCATACTCTAGATGTGGCTTCGCCAGTGACCTGTGCAAAGACAATATAACCTCCTCTCACCTATTTCTAATCCCCCTAGCTATGCATCCCAACTTCTTATTTGCCCTTACTGCTGCCTTATTGCACTGTATGAAGTGCTTCAGGTCACTAGTGATCATCACTCCTAGATCCTTCTCCTCTTCTGTTGCAGATACCTGGACCTCTCCCAGGTAGTACTCCCTCACAGGATATTTGGCTCCACCATGCATAATTTTGCATTTCTTAGCATTGAAGCCAAGCTGCCAGATCCCAGGTCACCACTCAAGCTTCTTCAAATCATTCTGTAGGTCCTGTATCCATTCAGTTCTGCCCACTCTCCCACAGAGCTTGGTGTCATCTGCAAAGAGGCACATTTTGTGTGCCCAAATTATTATTTTCAGAGTCTCATGAAAGAAAGCACTACCAAAGCACCACCAGCTAGTGAGAAGGTCTTTGTAGTGTTTTTGCAGCCTCTTCTACTAATTTCCTTTCAGCTACACATTGTTTGTGTGGTTTATCTTTGAAGTCCTACCAAACCTGCTTGCAGGGAGCAGGAAGAATGAGTTGTAGTCCCATGCAGTGTCAGGGCCTCAATTCAGCATGGGGTACTGACGTTTTGTAATTTCTTTTAACATAAGCAGGGTCCTTGCTTTTTAAAGACTGGCCAGCTCCAAGCATGAGTGGTTCTCACCCATGCATTGATTTACACAGTATTTAAGCAGTTTAAGTGATTTTAATATAAATTTAATTTGAGGGAGCAATATGACCCTGCTTGTTCCTTCTGGGTCATGACTGCTATATCTGTTGGCTCGCTGCAAGACACACACATCTGAGTGCATGTGTTGCATGTTTTGCAGAGTTTTGTGGAGCTTAGGAGCGAACTCCAGGTCCACTTTTTCACAACACAGTATAAGGTAAAGCCTACTCATCTTACATGCTTTCCATAAACCAATAAAACAATAAATTAACCGTGGATGATTTGGTATTTAGAATCTGTGCTCTAAAGTATAAAACAGCACACTGATATAATAAACAATGGGTGATAAAGTTATTACATTAGAAGGGGGCATAGGTATCAGGTGTAGCACCTGACTGATGTACCTAATCACCACTGAACTTCCCTAAGACACCATTAAATGTGTCAAATGCACACAAAATGAGGACATGATCCATGAACTGAATAAATTCAGTGGCAGATTACAGTTATTCGAAGCAAGCCAGAATGAAATGGCAACTAGGTTAGAGACAAACTTTAAGGATTATGTACCAAATAAAACTCCTCCTAACCCCATTCCTGACACTTCTAACATCAACGAGGGAGTAAAAAAAATCCACAACTCAAACAAAACCTTTCAACAAACTAAACAGAATTATATAACAGTGAAGGAAACTAACAGGAAAAGGGCAAAAGAGGATGACTTCACCTCTGAATCTGATGATCAATGTGCAATGTCCAAAATACTAACGCAGCTAAAAAAGGTAGACAAGCCACAACCTTTTATATCCCCTAAATAATAGATTTAATAACCTGGGAACTAGTGACACAGAGCAAACTACAACTGTGTTCTTAATTTCATTTGATACCACAATCACTACCACTAACTCACTACCTCCCAGTGTCTCTACAAATGGTCACACAACAGCTGCTGTTATAAATAATCCCTCTACAAGTATTTTGGATTTTGACAATATGGAAACTAACATAAACAATCAACTGACCCCAAGAAGCACATTAGTCCTGGGCAACTCTATGATCAAACACCTGGATAGAGCAGTCTGCAATCCAGACAAAACCTATAGAACACTCTCCTCCTTTAGTGGAGCTAGGATTCCAGATATAACAAAAATGAGTAGCAACATTGTGAAGAACTCGATAATTGATCCACTTGTTATTGTCCACATTGGGGCCAACAACATATTTCAAGACTCTGCTAAAAAAAATCAAACAAGATCATGTAGCCTTAACTAATAAACTAATTCAACTGGGTTGTGAACCCACTATCTCTGAAATTCTACCAATCCCCAAGGCCTCACCACACCTTAACAAAAAAATAGGAACCATCAATGATTGGTTAAGAAAGTGGATGCTTAGACAAGACATCATGTGACTAACACATTGGGAGGAATTCTACCTCCACAAAGAACTCTACTGTTAGGACGGTCTCCATTTAAACAGAAGGGGAAATGCACTACTAGGTAGACACCTCACTTCCTTCATTGATAGGCATTTAAACTGACTAATAACGGGGTGGGACAGTTGGTACCACTATTCCTGCAACTACTCACCCTTCTACCTTCCCTTCATCCAACTGTAATAAAAATACTAGGCAATCACATATACATAATATAAGGGACAAGACTGACATACACATACTCCTACTTAATGCCCACATGCTAACAAATAAAACTGATGAATTAAAATACATAATGGAAAAAGATAAAATACCATCTGTGGAATCACTGAAAAATGGTTCCAAGACCATAGCTGGAACACAGAGATCCCAGGCTACAACAAGATTTTCAAAAATAGGACAGATAGGAGGGGAGGCGGTATTGTATTATATATATATATATCAGAAACATATACATCACACTCCATTGCACCAGTGGAAATTACTAAAAGTAATATTGAAATTGTATGGGCACAAATTAAATTGCCAACTGAAACCCTACATTTGGGATTGGCCTGCAGACCCCCCCCCCAGCTTAAATCCTGAACAAAATAAAGACTTTTTAAAAGAAATAGAAAATTTTGACACTTGTCAAAGCTATATACTCATGCGAGACTTCAATTTTCAAAACATTAACTGGGAGACCTGCCAACGCAATAGACCCATAGAAAAAGACTTCATAGAAACAATAATAAACCAAAATCTGGAACAAATTATCATGAAAGGAACTAGGGAATCCAAAATCCTGTATATTATTCTGACTAATATTGAAGACAAAATTTCAACACCCATTATAATGGAACCATTAGAGAACAGTGACCATATTATGATCCAAGTACATATACACACAAATAATATAAGGGTTAAAGCTATTACTATGATCAAGGACCATTCAAAGGTTAATTACAGTTTAATAAAAAAACGACCTTGCTTCTTGGGATTAGCAAACTGAACTCTATGGCCTCAATTTATAACAAACATGGAACTTTATCTGGACAAAACTGAAATATTGTCTTGATACATGGGTCCCCACCAGATGGAAGTATAATAATGGTCATAGAACCCCTATCTGGTGGAATAAGAAAATCAACAGACCAATAAGTAAATAGAAAAGGAGATACAGGAAATACAAAAACAGCCTTACAACAACTAATTGAGACTCATAAAAAAAACAGCTAATAAGCTGAAACAATTCATTAGAGAAGCAAAAGCAAATGCTGAACAAAAACTAGCCATAGACACATTAGACCACAAAAAGAAATGTTATAACTATATAGGATCACTTAGAGGTTCCCAATCAACAATAGACCCTATAAAAACAGACAAAGGGATAACTAGTACCAAAACCGAAATGGCCTCAGAGTTTAATAACTATTTCCTTAATGTTTTTACATCTAAGGATACCCCTATTGGGGCAACATCAACTCATGACATGCAAAGAATAACCTCATTTACTACTGAAGAAGTAAAGAGGGCACTTCTTAAACTAAAAACTAATTCCTCAGCTGGACCACATGGAATCCATCCAATGCTCCTTAAAGAAATTATAGATGAAATTCATGGCCCATTAACGCTAATCATTAAACCAAGGAGAAACAATTCCCCACTTGGAATGATGTTACTGTCACACCTATCTTCAAATCTGGACAAAAGGAAGATGTTTCAAATTACAGGCCCATAAGTTTAACATCAGTTATAGGGAAAACATTTGAAAGACTCCTTCTTCCGAGGTTAGAAGAACACATCAACCATAATATCTTACAGGATATCACTCAACATGGTTTCATTCATGGAAGGTCCTGCATAACTAATTTAAGTTTTTTTGAAAATGTAAGTTCATCATAGATGCGGGCCTACCCGTGGACATTATATTTCTTGATTTTGCAAAAGCATTTGATAAAGGCTCCCACTGGCCCCTAATAAATCATATAATTGAACTAAAATCCCCCCCATCTAATAAACTGGGTTACCGCATGGCTACACAACTGTCATCAATGCACTATTATTAAAGGTTACTCTGCTTCCTGGGGTGAAGTCACAAGTGGAGTCCCCCAAGGTTCTGTTTTGGGCCCAGCTTTATTTAACATCCTGATTTCTTCAATGCAGTCATCACCCAATATTTGGATGGCAAAATATGTAGATGACTGCAAATTAGGATGTATTGCTAACACTTTTGAAACTGCTGAAAATTATCAAAAATAACTGCTTTCACTAGAAACTTGGGCTCACAACAATAAAATGGTATTCAATGAACAAAAGTGCAAAGTTATGCACCTGGGGCACAACAATCAGAAATGTAAGCACAAACTGAACAATGTCACATTACAAGAAACCACTAACGAAAATAATCTAGGAGTAATTATCAATAGCAAGCTTAATTTTGACATTCACACACTGGCTATAGGTAAAAAATGCCAACGCATCACTGGATGCATACTAAAATATATAAAGAGTACACAACCTAGTGTTATACTTCCACTACACACAGGATCTATGAGACCACACTTAGACTACTGTGCCCCCCTCTGGGTACCAAACACAATAAAAGGAAAACAATTAATTGAGGCAGTTCAAAGAAAAATAACAAAAAAGATCAGTGGAATGGAAAACGTAGAATATGGAGAAAGGCTGCAACAACTTAAACTTTACTCCATGAAGTATAGGCAACTTCATGGAGACCTATGCTTAACACATAAAGCTATGAGGGAACTTTTCCTTCTAGAAACTCTTGGCTTGGAAAGAAACCTCACCAAGGTTCAAACTAGGTCACATAGTTTCAAACTAAAGAGTGACACTTGTAGAATTCATAGAAGGAGTCAATGGTTTTCACAGCAGGTAGTGAATCCATGGAATGCTCTTCTCTGCACAATAGTTGAGAGCAAAACTATGAACAATTAAAAAAAAAACAATTAGACTTACACATGTGTCAAAAAAGTAGAATACCACTAGACAATCACCCCACCCTCGGGTGATAAGCTCAAATAAAAGGCCTCTGCCTCCTGAGCATGTAAACCACTATGAAACTATGAAGAATCTCAGCTCACGAAAGAAGATGGTGGGAATTTTTTTTTTCACAGTTCTTTCCAGAGCCAGCCTTTTTTTTGTGAATATATTTTTATTAAATATTAACAGAAACACAGCAACAATGATAACCTTAAGCTAATAAAACATGATAATATAAAAAGTACAAAATAAATTTAAAAAGATAAAGAGAAAAAATACAAACACTGCACTACACTTCTCTAAAATATTGAGAAACAGACACATTTAGCTTTGTTTATAATGCATTTCATAAAATAATAATTAATATATATTTTTATCCTGAGTTCTTTCTTGTAACAGGTAGAAAAATGCAATTTATGGTCAGGAAAAAGAGAAAAATAGATGTGAAGTAAAGGAGAAGAAGAAAACAAGAGAGTAGATATGAAAATGGGGGCAAGAGAGTGAATGCTAGAGGAGCCTGGACTTGAGTGAAAAGAAAAAGAAAGAAAAATGTGAAAAAAGATGATGTGTGTATTTTGAAGGTGGGTTTAATCCTAATTTATCAGAAAGAATGGAAAAATCTAAACACAAAATAGTCAAATACTGAAAAAAAGAAAGAACCAGTTAAGTGTCCGCTCTAATCAGTTGTTAAGAAAGAAATTATAAGGATTCTTAGTTTATTGTTGAAATCAGATATATTACTTCTTAAACCATAAGACAATCTTTCAATTTTAGTGGCCTCCAAGACTTCATTTGCCCATTTTCCTACTAACAGATGTCTTTTCTCTGTCCAAAATCTTAAAATTAAATTTTTCTCCACCATTGATGTAAGAGCAAGTGCATATTTAGTGCAATATAAGCTGCTAAAGTATTGTTAAAGTGGCCTATTAAGCAAGTTTCCATATTCAGATTCTGGAAAATGTTATTTTCATGTGTAATCTTTTTAGAAATTTCTAAACAAAATATTTGAATATGGGGCAAGACCAAAACATATGAATAAGATTACCATCAGTAGTATTCCCATGCTATCTATCTGTCTGTCTGTCTGTCAATCTATCTACCACTAGGTAGTTATCTGTCTGTCTATCTGTCTATCTATTTCTCTCTCTCTGTCTGTCTGCTTGTCTGTTTGTCTATCCGTGTATTTTTTTGTTTTCCTTAAGTGGATGGTGTTGCCCCCACAGAATCACTTCTTTCTCCCCCTGGTTGCCACCTCCATTTTTTTTCTTTAAGTAGTAATCTGACCAGGGTGCCCACCCACCATACTGCTTATTTTGCCCACCCACCATGCCAGGTTGTCTGCCCCCCACCTTGTTTAATATGCATGTCGGCATCATGGTGCCCACCCCTGGTGCCGCTGAAGATCATCCCAACACTTGGGTGCCCAATCCCCAGTGTCGGCTTCTGTCCCTCTACAATAAAGAAAACCATACTTTTTTGATCTTTCTTTTGTAAGCTGAAAAAAAGGAAAAAGTCCATTGGCAATCTGACACCATCCACACACCCCAACCCTCCAACTCATTACTCACCAGTACACACACCCTCACTCACACTGCCTCACTCATCTGAACATGGCTCACAATGCATTTACTCATGTTCTCAGTATGAGAACTGTAGGATTTTATTGAAATGTGAAGTTGCAACCGGAGTCATTCTGCCAGCTTCAGTAACAGCAGTGACCTGCTGATCCCCTGCTTTGCCTCTGTCTATCTGTCTATCTGTCTGTCTGTTTATCTATTTATTTGTCTATCTATCTATCTATCTATCGATCTATCTATCTATCTATCTATCTAACTTTATTTTTATTTTTCTAAGCAGACCAGGGTGCCCACCCTGGTACTGTCCCCCCCCCAAGTTGCCTACCCTCTCAATGTTTTTTTAAAGCAGTAAGTGTACTGAGGTGTCCACCCCAGTACCACTTCTCTTGCCCCCTTCTCTACAGGTCACCCACCCCCTTCATTTAATATAACTGTGGCATCTGGGTGCCCACCGCCAGTAGCACCGAAGATCATGCCGACCCTGGGATGCTCAATCCCAGTGTCGGCTTCTGTTTCTCTACAATGAAGAAAATCTAAATAAATATAGAAGATCTATTGCAATTTTGGTATCAGTAATTTTGTTGGTCCACGCTTTTGCAGCCAGAGGTCAGTACGTATGTCTTACAGCTGCAGCTGCAGAAGTGCAGGCCCATCAAGTATGTGTATGTATTACAGTGTGCCTGAGTGCCCAAGGCTACAGCAGTGCTGGCCTCTTACAGGCCTGTACTTCTACAGACTAAAGAATTTTATAATTTGGGTATCATGGCTTTATATCTGTGGCTTTGAGAGCCTGTGCTTCTGCACACAGAAGCAGTGTTATTATTCAAGTATCCTGAATTTCTAGCTGTACTGACAAGTGAGTGGATATGTTTTGCAATGATTATGTCTTTCAGTGTGCATGCCACAGATACAAATCAACAAAGGTAGCACATCAGTGCTACTGCATTTGTGTCATCTGGAAACAGTTGTATGCTGTTTGTCTTAACTGATGATTGCTGTCTATGATTGCTTTGGTGGGCTTTTCCTTTTGCTGCTTGGAGGGGAGTAAGGGTTGGAAACCGTAACACCATATTTCTCTATTTTTGTTGCTTTAAGTTGAACTCTAACTGGTGCATTAATGCAGTATTTTTGCAATATATTATAGTGGCACGGTTATGCCACTATAGTTAGGGTTGAGTGGCCAGTTACATACTAAAGTCAAAAGTCTGGACATTAATAACTTTGGATCCGTTCAATGGATTTGCCTGAAATTTGGTACATGTGTTGGGGCACACTAGATCTCTTGATCTGCCAAATTGCATTTGTGTCAGAATGCTGGTCTTCGTGTATGAAAGTGCTGAAAAATGCAAAATTATCCATTTTTGGAGGCACCTTTTGGCATTCTTAATGTAGTCCTGCACAGCTGCTGTGTGGTGTGACAGTCTGCAAGATGGCTCATTTGAAAGAGCTTTGGTGGCCAAACATGCCACTTTTTGTTTGGTGAAAAAATATTAAGGCATTCAAAAGTTATAGCATTTTTAAGTTCCAATTATAAGTCAATGGGAAAAATTTATATGTATATCTTGCGATCAAAGAATGGGGATTCTAGCCATCTGGTCTCTCCTAGCGATCAAAGAATTTGCAGCCTCATAGTTCAAGAATCTTTGTTCCTGAGAAATTTTCAAAATTCTTTAACCGTGAAGTCCGCCATCTTGTTTTCAGTTTTCCAATCACACAAACACAAATATCTCGACTCAGGGGTCACTTCTGAAGTAAAACTTTGGTGGGTTTTACTCAGGGGACCCTGATCTATTGAGCCATGGCTTTGGTTCCATCCAAATTGGTCAAAAAAATAGAGTTATAAGTTTTTGAAATCTTAATTTGTGGCTCGCTAATGATCTTTGATTGCGAGCCTGCAAATTCTTTGATCGTGAGATTCTTTGATCATGATCTTGCATTGCGATCTAAAACATTAATATCTCAGCTCAGGGGTGGGCTAGGAACACAAATGAGGGCTTGATTTGCTCAGGAGGGTCCGTTCTGTTGAACCATGCCATTGGTTTGGTTCAAATTGGTGAATAAATTGTGTTTCACCATTTTTTATTCTTTGATCATGAGCCTGCAAATTCTTTAATCATGAGGCTGCAAATTCTTTGATCGTGAGATTCTTTGATCGTGATCTTGCATCGTGAGTGAGGGATGAGATGGCTGAATTTAAAAATAATTTTTCTCGAAGGGGACCTGGTTGGAGCTTTAACTAGAATTAGGAGATACCTATGCTCAGAAGGGAAGAAAAGGTCCTATGATAAAAGATGGGCAGTATTGGAAACAATCTATTCCCACTAGGAGCCATCGGGTCGAATTTGGGTCTGACTGTCGGACTGTGTTTAGTATGTATTGTATAGGAATGAGATGATAAAGAATCTAAAGTGAAAAAGGAAATAACCTATATAGGAAGAGGACATTGAGGGATTTTGGGGACTTCTTGGGAAAGGAGAATACTGGACTTGCTAAAAGGACAGGGGGGACGGGGACTCTCTCTCTCGGGGGAGCTCAGGGAGGTGTCACTCCTCGATGACGATCTAATATCTATAAAATGGGACTAATGGGTTACTTATTAAACTAAACTGAGGGAGTTACACTGGGCTGGGGAGAAGTGATCTGGTTTGTTATTTATATGAGGATATTGCTTTGTTAAAGGGTCCTATTGGACTAAAGTTAATTATGGTGGGGGGGACACCACTCCTGAGCTTGTATAAAGTTTTTTGTACATAGTTTGCACAGCCAGTTTTGGGATGTGCACCTGGTTTTTCAGGTTTCTTGTATGTTTGCATTGTTTGTTTTTTTTTTCTTTCTTTCACTCTTGAATTGAATAAAGAGATGTTAAAAAAAAAATTTTCTCAGCCCATTGGTGTAAGGAAGTCAAATGAGGATGGATTTTACTCAGGGGGCTTCATTCTGTCGAACCATGGTGGTGGTTTACTGCATTTCCTTACATTTTTTGATTTATTACATTTTTTATTCTTTGTTTATTAGCCTTCAAATTATTTGATCGTGAGGCTGCAAATTCTTTGATCGTGAGATTTTTTGATCATGATCTTGCATCACAAGCAAGGGACAAGATGGCCAGATTTTTTATAATGGAATAGATTGGGGAAATTTTCCCAATCTTTGACATTGAATATCTCAGAAATGGTTTGGTCTTTTTACTTGAAATTTGGAGGGAAGAAAGGCAACATCCCATAGATGTGCTTTTTAGTGAACTGGTCAAAAAATATTACAGGGTGGCAAAGTTACGGCACTATGAATTTGGCACTTTTTCCTATAGGATAACATTACGTCATCCGCCATGTTACAGGAATTCTTTGCCGCTCTGCTGGAAAATAACGGTTTGGTCTTCTGAGCTGAAATTTGGAAGGAATAAAGCCAACATCCTACAAATGTACCTTTTGGTAGTTTGGAGAAAAAATATTACAGGGTGGCACAGTGACAGCACTCCAAATTTGACAGTTTTTCCCATAAGATAACATTATGGCGTCCGTCGCGTCTTTCAGGGCCCGTATCTCAGAAACAGTGCTAGATACTGACTTTTTGTCTAAAAAATGCTTAGCCCCCCCCAAATGGGGGCTAAGCATAAAACTAGCCAGCAAAGTAATAATTCATACAAAATTTTAGTTTTTTTACTACGTCGTACAGTTCCTGATATATAAGCAGTTCAGTATTCCAAGTCGTACTTTTCTGCTCCGAAGTCAATTATAATGCATACATTCTTTGTTTTCAATTTGTTTTTTCAATGCAGTTTTTGGGGAAAAGAAGGGTGTGCCCTTTTGTTATTGTGCAGTTAACGTTTCCAGTTGTGCTTCTGTCACCATTCGAATCACCTTTCCCGTCTATGTCACTGTGTGCATAACGGTTTGCATTTTCATATGCGCTTGCATTTCTGTTTCTGTTGTCTTTACTGTTGCTGTTACTGTTACCATTTACATTTACTATTGCAGTACCATGACCTTACGTGTAACAGTTTGTGTTTTCATATGTGCTTGTGTTTCTGTTTTTATTGGCTTTATTGTTGCTGTTACCATAACCATTTGCATTTACAATTGTGGTTCCGTGAGTGTGTGGGTTACGGTTTGCATTTTCATACGTGTTTGCGTTTCTGTTTACTTAGGTGCTATTGTTGGTGTTACTGTTACCATTTGAGTTCACAATTGTGGTACCATGAATGTGTGTGTTACCAGTTGCGTTCTGTATGCACTTCTGTTTGATGTCTCCATTCACATAACTGTTTGTTTCGGCATCACTTTATGCTTGTGTTTCTATAAATGTTTGCTTTGCCATTTAACTTTGCTTTGCCATGTGCAGTACCATTGCCGCTTGCATTTGCTTTGCAGTTCCTGTTACTGTGTAACAAGACATGACATGGCGGGACCGTGGGGCCAAAAGGGCCCTGTGCTGCCGCCACTGCATTCCTTTCATTATTTCTCATCCTCATTCTCAAAAAGAAGGGAAATTAGAGGCAAAAAACTCCATTTAATGCATCAGTTAGGGTTGTTCCACAGCTAAAACCCCCTTGGACCCCCCAGCCCACCCCCGAAATGGCATCCTCTGGGCCCTGCACTCTGATCATGCTCTCTGATCACTCCATTATGGTATCCATTTGTGGAAGCATTGGGCCCATCCCATCTATCCATAAATGCTTAGATATTGTCATGAACTGTCATCTCCCTGTGGGGGCATAGGTCCCTGCACACCCAGTACAGCATAGTAGTATCCATATCAATCAATCAATCTTTATTTCACCAGGTGGAGCATGACCGAGTAAAAAAAAACAACTCATTCACAAGGTGGGCCTGGGAGGAACACAATCAGTACAATGGCAGATATACACAATGAAATACAGAAAATCTTGACACAGCCAAGGACCGTTACAAGGCACAAATAATGCAAAAAAATAAAAGAAAATAGAAGATTATACCAAACATATGTGGGAGTGCAGGGCCCAATCTACCTATAATTGTACAGCTGTAGCATACGCCTATAGACATTCTAAGTAACTCCTGTAATGCAAATAGTGCAATATCTCAGTAACCATAGTAACAAAGGGAAAAATTCCACCACTGTTATAATTATGTCCTGGCAACCTGCATGCGTGCTTAGTACACCAAAAGGTGTACTAAAGGTGTACTAGTAGTAGCAAAAAGTAAGTAGTAAAACATTTTATTTTTATACAGGATACATGCCATTTGGGTTTGGTAACCCAGTTTTCAAAACAGACCTGTTCTTAGTGTGTCAACTAAACATATACACATGGACAACTATGTAACATTTCACTAGCCATCCTATGAATTGCACATCATTTTAAGACATTACTATCTCTACTACAGCACTTAAAACATGCTCTTTAAAATTTAACAGAACATATAGATACTGTAAGTTCGATAACACAATATCAATATAACAGTAGTAAACCCTAGAGTTTAGTAAAAAAATCATTTAACATTTGTACAATAATAGTTACTTGACAGGTGAACAAATCTATCTATATAAATAAACACTGCCTAGGACATCATAATACCCATAGTCTACCCTCTAAGTACAGACACATCTGAATTTACTAATCTCATTTATTTCTTGGACAAATAATTCATACGATACTGATGTACGTGCTGAGAAGGGTACTATGTTCCAATATTTAGGTGCTTGGTATCCCAAACTTCGTTCACCATGTTTATTAGTAATTTTAGGAACATAGATTTTTTTTTTTTACATGAACTGATCTCCTAGATTTATCAATTTGTTTTTGTTTATTAAATAACACAGAATTTGTATAATGTTTTGGGTAGAACATATGACATTTAAAAATTGTTCTCTGCCATGTCCTCGTATAAGTAATATCCAGGGATTGCCACTGTAATTTGTTCATTAGTGTACAGTGGTGTGTTCTAAATTTGCATCGGAGAACATATCTTGTCTAATTTTAATAATAAATGTTTACCAGTTGTATGGTATATAAGTTCTCCATAAATTATTACAGGCATAACTAGTTGTTCAGCCACTGTTTTTTGAGTACTTTTCCCCAAGCACTTTGTTGTCCTACGTAGGACTTCTATTTTTTTATTTGCTTTATCTATCAAGGTATTCACATGTACTTTAAAGGACATTTGAGCATCAAAGATTAGGCCTAGGTAGGTGTACTGATCTACCTACTGTAAGAAATCGTTATCATCTATTTTAATTTGAAGTTTATCTTTTTGTTTTGATGCAAAGTGTAACAATCTAGTTTTCTTTGTATTAATGATAAGGCCTGACCTGGTACTAAGCTGCATTTAGTGAAAAATCCATATCTCAAACCATTTCCAACATATATACACCGAAATGTACTGCGTACACCCCAATGTTATCCTGTGGTAAATTTCCAAACTTCAAAATTTTCTAACTAAGGAATTAATGTAAATTGTATCACCAAACCAGAATAAGTCACATCTTTGGGGCAAGCCCTTTCTAACCTAAAAATTTCAGCCCTTAATTCCAAACCATTTCTTTACAATGACATGACAAGGAAACAATAACCTTTAAAAATCCCTTTTTGTGAGCTGTCAAAATCCCTCTTCCTGAGCTGAATCCCTTTTCGTGAGCTGTCAAAATCCCTTTTTATGAGTGAATGTCTTTTCACGAGGTGGGGCCATCTGGTCATCCCCTGATGAAAAGGGATTTTGACAGCTTACGAAAAAGGGTTTCTCACAAAGAGGGATTCTGATAGCTAACAAGGAGTGATTTTGACAGCTCACAAAAATGGATTTGAAAAATGAATCCCTTTTCATGAGCTGTCAAAATCCCTCTTTGTGGGCCAATCCCTTTTCATGAGCTGTCAAAATCCCTATTCGTGAGCCAATCCATTTTCACGAGACTGGTCCATCTGATCATCCCCTCATGAAAAGGGATTTTGAGAGCTCATGAAAAGGTATTTCTCACAAAGAGGGATTTTAACAGCTCATGAAGAGGGATTTTGATAGCTCACGAAAAAAGATTTGAAAAATTAATCTCTTTTCGTGAGCTGTCAAAATCCCTCTTTGTGAGCCAATCCCTTTTTGCAAGATTGAGCCAAATGGTCATCCCCTCATGAAGAGGGATTTTGACAGCTCACAAAAAGGTATTGGCTTGTGAAAAGGGATTCTGACAGCTCACGAAAAGGGATCGGAAGCAAGTCATGAGAAGGGATTTTAAAATTTAATAACGGGTGTTTCGGGGCCAAAGTAAAGTAAACCAAAGGGATATTTTTGTAGATGAGTTCCACATGAACAAACCCATGCTTGCATGTCTTCAGAAGACATCCATGTGGCAAGTTATAACATTTTGTTTTTCAGGAAAAATGAAAACAAGCTGGCGGCTTGCAAAGAGGAATTTTTTTTCTCACAAAGAGGGAGTTATAAATCCCTCTTTGTGAGCTGTCAAAATCCTTTTTCATGAGGCCAAATCTCTCTTCAAACCTGTGCAGCTATCAAAAAGACTGAACTGAGCATGCTCAGAACCCGAAATATCAAAACTGAATAACATTTAAACGGATTAATATTTTTTCACCAACCCAATGCTAACTTATTCTTTGGCCCAAGGTCTTTCTACACTGAAAATTGCAGACCAAAATTCTAAACAGTATGGCAACAGCATGATAGGGAGAAATCAGCCAAAATGGGCAAAAGAAAGTGACTAATACACTTTTTTCACTATGCGCAGCACAAAAAAATGCAAATCTGATCAAAACAAAATATGGTACATCAAGAGATCTACCCCACGGTACAGCGCATTCCAAATTTTGTGAAAATCTGTTGAATGGTTGCTAAGTTATTAAAGTGCAAAATTTGAGATGTAACATTAAACTGCCTACTCATCCCTAACTATAGTGACGCTATTGTGCCACTACAATACAGTATATTATATATATATGTAATAGATATACCACTCTGAGGTGTGTGGTGGTGCTCTGATATACCCACGCCTTGGTGTGCATTGTACACCACGAGGCCACAGGCGAAAAGGCACAACCACCCAAGGCGCGTGATATCAGAACGTGACCACACACCTCAGAGTGGTATATCTATCTTATAAAATGGCCATAGATTTTTTTGGGGGTGGTGGAAAAGTAGTCCCTCTGTGTAGTTGTTAAATAAATGATATGTTGGCAGAGGTTTAAAATAAAGTTGTATTGAAAAATGAGGGAGGCAAGTATGATTGGGAGCACTTTTGGTGTGAAAAAACTATCTATAAATGACTTTCCACTTTTACTGCAGAAATGTAAGCGTGACAGGTGCACATTTCAGAAAGTGAGAAGCTGTTAAGAGCCGGAAGTAAGCCCTGCTGTGTTTAAAAAATCAGAAAAGTGACTCCCTCGTATTAGTTTGTGTTGCCTTTCGGTAATAGTAGTTTCATACTGTATGCGGAAGGAGCGAGGATAGATCGAGCGAGTCGGTAATTTTAAGAAGGTAGAAGGAAGTGAGAGGCGGTGTTGCCATAGCAACACTCGCTCTCGCTTCCGTCTAAGTTCCTAAAATTACCGACTACTTCATCTCTTCGCATGCATATCTGTCTTACCCAAAACAGACAAACAAGACAGGGAGTCACTTTTCTGATTTTTTAAACACAGCTGGGCTTACTTTCGGCTTTTAACAGGTTTTCAGTTTCTGAGATGCGCACCGCTCGGTCACGCTACATTTCGGCAGTGAAAGTGAAAGTCGTGCAGGATCGCGGTATTCTCCATGGAAATGCAGCTTTTTTTACAGAAATTAAGAGAAGACAACAAAAGAATGTATGTTCTACTTTTATATATACAGTTAGGTTTCTGTTAATCAGACTGATTGGTCACAGTGGTTACAGTAATAAAAGTGGTTGTACACTGTGAGACTGTGAAAATGGCAGGCAGGATTTGATTTTTAAATTAAATTTTAAGTAAACATTAATGGTAGGATGAAGAGATCAGTTTCTACAGTGTGGGGCTACTACTGGTATATTTACTTATGCCTGTGGGTGTCAGTTGCATATGTGTGTTAGTGTGGGTGTCTAGCTGCACCAGGTGTGGAGTGGTCTTGCTGCTGGTGAAAAGGTTTTGAGGACTGGAAAGTAGTTCAGGCGTGCGGTCGTAGTGGAAGGCGTGCGGTCGTTGGGAAATAATGCACGGTCATGTGACGTGTTTTGTCCAATTGTATAAGTGGGATTTCTATGATTTTACCACACCATTTTATAAATATATATATATATGTGTATATATATATATATATATGCACATATATATATGACTACTGGTGACCCCCTTTATCACACGGTTTACAGACCTCTTTGAAATGCCATAATAACCCGAAAACTGGTTATTACTTTTTCTATTGTAATGCTCTTGACCATGTCACTCATTCCTAGAGCACCACCTCATTTGCTGCTAATCTCTACCTGGGTGGGTGGAACAGCTGAGGAAACCTTGTGGCTTCATTTTTCTGTTAATGAGGGACCAAAGTGATTCTTCCCTTTCGCTGTCATTTTAGGCAAGTTTGTGCATATTTACACTATTTATCTGGTTTATCCTGCCTTTACAGGGTTCACAATCTATCTGGTTGATCATGCTGTTCTTACCCTTCGAGCAGTACTCTGGGAGACAGCGGCAGCACCAGGAACAAATCACGACTCACTTCTGTTATTGTGGTTCCAATAGTAATTAAAAAAAAACAGTAATCTAAAGTAGAAAAGAGAAGAATGCCTGTATTTAATTGGAGAGACAAGACAGTGTGCATGTGTGTGAGTGAGTGTGAGTGTAAGCTTGAGTGAGTGACACGGAACTTCTCCACTGCCATTGGCATTAACTCCCTCCCTTGCACCAGTAATTATAAAAAAAAATACATGTGCAATGTGTGCATTAGGAGACTATTTCACACACCCTCAGTGTGTGATAATCTGATTAACCACTTGAGCTTCGCTCTCAGGGTTATGGGTTATCACACACCTTGGGTGTGTGAAAAATCCTCATAACACACACCTGCACAGGCATTATTCTCTATATATTCATTCATTGCAAAAAACTGTTAATGCATCAGTTAAGGTTGTTACTAAAGCTACAAAAGTAGTGAAATGTGGCATTAGGGTTTCCAACCCTAACACCCCACCTCCACCCTGCAGATACTGACAAGCATTGGAGGGGGGTGCCTTGGGGACATCAGCCCTAATATTCAACCCATTCCATAAGTAAATTAGTTAAGTAAAAGAGAAAGGGGTAAGCTTGGCTTCTGGGATTTCAGATGCCCAGAACAGGTGTTTCTTGCAAAAATGAAAAAACAACATCAGAATCTAGCTAAACAGGTTCCATTTAGCTAAGGTCTGATGTTTGTTTATTAAAATCCATTCATTTTTTAATCTGTTTTCTTTATTTCTTTCTCTCGCTAACTGAAAAACAAGATGGAAGACACAGGAGCCCTCTGTAAAATAATAATAATAATAATTTTATTTATATAGCGCCTTTCACTATATCAAGGATTGAACAAGTTAATAAAAACTTCAACATACAATACAAACATCAAAACCATAAAGATTATAAAATATATCATAAAAACATAATAAATTACAATAAAATTTCACACACTTTACAGTACATTTAACCTTCCAAGAAGGCCATTCTCCAAAGATGAGTTTTCAATTCCTTCTTGAAAATCTCCACGGAGAAGCATTCCTATAACCGGCATGGTAGAGAATTCCAAAGAGTGGGTGCGGCATGAGAAAATGCTCTGCTGCCAGAGGATTTCAAACTCACTCTTGGAATCTCTAACAACCCCATGTCGGCCGAGCGGAGTGATTGGCCAGGGCAGTAAGGAACCAGCAGGTCTTTCAGATAGGACGGACCTTGATCGTGAAGGGCTTTGAAAGTTAATAAAATGACTTTAAAGGTGATCCGCCACTGTATTGGGAGCCAGTGCAGCTCGTGCAGCACTGGGGTAATGACAGGACCTACTTGTCCCAGTCAAAACCCGGGCTGCTGCATTCTGCACAAGCTGTAGGCAGTGGATTTCAACCCCAGAAAGCCCAAAGTAAAGGGCATTGCAGTAGTCGAGGCGCGAGGACACAAAGGCGTGGACCAATGTTGACAGAGAGTCAGACGGAACAAGGTGCTTAACCCGGGCAATATTCATAAAATGGTAAAAGGAAGTCTTGACGACGGCTGACACTTGGGATTGAAAAGTCAGCCTATCATCAAGAATCACCCCAAGGTTGCGCACCCGTTCAGAGGCTGGTAGTGACACACCGCCGAGAAAAATTCCAGACGGCACGCCAGCACACGACCTCTCAATCTGACCACCCAGGTCCACGATCAAAACCTCAGTTTTCTCCGAGTTCAACTTTAGCCAATTAGAATCCATCAAGTCTTGGATTTCCACCAGACAGTTATTAAATACCGAGAGAGCTCCATCCTGGTCGGGTGCAAAAGACAGGTATAGCTGGGTCTCATCTGCGTAGCAGTGAAACCTCAGCCCATACCATCTTATAATGTTCCGAGGGGCAGCATGTACACTGCAAATAACATGGGCGACAGCACAGAACCCTGAGGCACTCCACACAACAAAGAGACTGGGCCGGAGGAAAAAATTCCCGACACAACTCTTTGTGATCTCCCAGTGAGGAATGACTCGAACCATTTAAAAACGGTTCCAGACATTCCACAAATTTGCCCCAGGCATGCTAGCAACACCATGTGGTCCACAGTGTCAAAGCTGAAGAGAGATCAAGGAGAACCAGGATAGAACGTCTCCTTGATCTCTCGACCAGAAGATCATTTAGCACCAACCAGCGTAGTCTCGGTACTGTGTCTTTTATGGAAACCAGACTGAAGGATTCATAGATATTATGGATGGTTAAATGGTCATCCAATTGAGCAGCTACGACCTTTTCAATAACCTTCCCAATAAAGGGGAGGTTAGAGATGGGTCTATAGCTGGAAAAACAATCTGGGTCCAAGGAAGCTTTCTTCAAGAGAGATGTCACCACTGCCTCTTTCAGGGAGCTAGGAAACTCACCCGACTCCAAGGAGCACCAGACAATTTGTGCCAGAACTGGACCAATGATGTCTACACAACTCAAAATTAGAGTAGTCGGTCCAGGATCCAAGCCGCAGCTTGTAGGGCACACACTGTGGATGATCCTCATAATATCCACGAACTCAGGTCGACAAAAGGAACTCCAGGAGAAGCGAGGTCCTGTGCTCTCGCACACTCCCACCACATCACCCTTAGAGGTTGTCAGACAAAAGGCCGCCCTGATGTCAGCCACCTTAGTTGCAAAGTATCGAGCAAGCTCATTGCACTCAGTTTGTGAAAAGGCTTTCCGAACTTGCAGACAGGCTGGGCTGCACAGTCTATCTACAGTTCGGAACAGCTGAGCCGGTCGATTCTGAGCAACTGCAATCTCCCTGGACAGGAATTCTGCCTTCTTATGGGTGATTGCAGATTGATAGCTGGTATAATGTTCAATCAGTCTAAGATGGTCGGCATCAAGGGCGGACTGGCGCCAGCAATGCTCTAACCTTCACCCTTGTCTCTGCATCTCCCTCAGAGTCCCATCATCCCAAGGGGCCCTGGGGTGATGGGAAAGAGGGCGCTCGCGAACAGGAGCAATAGAATCCAGGGCAATCATGATGGCCTCATTATAGGCCCACACCAGCACCTCTGGACTACTGCCCACCAACACGAGGGATGATAGGTCAAGGACCGCCACCAGGCCTTGTGGAGTAACATTCCGTAATGGGCGGTACCTGACCATCTTCACAGGGGCTGGCCTTCTCAGGGGGGTGCAAAAATTGAACCTCACGATGTGGTGGTCAGACCAAACGACTGGTTCCACCCCCATATTAGATGCATCAATCCCAAGAAGGAAGACCAGGTCGAGAGAGTGTCCAGATTTGTGTGTAGCAGTGGAAACTACCTGTGTGAGGCCCAAAGAAGACATTAGTTGGAGGAAGTGTTTACTAAATTGTGAGAGTTCATCGTCCACCCAGGCGTTGAAGTCACGCAGCACCATCAATCTGGGTGACTCAAAAAACATGTCGACAAGGAAGTCTGCCACTTCCTGTAAGAAACGTTTCCCATCTCTGGGTGGATGGTAGATGAGAACGATTCGAACGCCTACACCTGCTACAACTGTGCACTCAAAGGACTCAGCCTCACCCACTACCACATTCGAGAGCCCCAATTCAGTCTGAAAACAGACTGCAACCCCCCGCCCTGCGGTCCAATCTCGGGCGGTGTATCACCGATTACCCAGCCAGAATCATGGCCTCCACTATAGGGCCAGAATTTTCATCCAGCCAGGTCTCAGTGATGCAAGCCAGATCAGCCGAACCGATAAGGTCGGCAATAATAGCAGTTTTATTCCTAACAGACCTGGCATTGCATAACACCGCCCGAGTTGGACAAACCTCGGAGGTTGTCAGGCCTATCTGCCTACTGAAATCAGTAATGCCCTTGGGTATGGAAACCAGACAGGGCGGACCCTGATCAGGATTCCATTTCACCCCAGGGCGCCTTCTGGACTTAATAACCCCAACACGGTGACTCCGCTCATTCCCCCTCCCCTGTTCGCGCACCCCCCCCTCGTCCTCCCACGAGCAATCCCCAATGCCCTACAATGCTGATAAATCTCAAACTGTAAGGGAGGAGTGCAAAAGGGGTGGAGGGCATGAAGAGAGGAGGGGGAATAACGCACCACCGTGGAGGAGGAAGGCCAGCACATGACACTGCTTACCCAAGTTAAACAATAAAAATAAACCCACCACCCAAAATATTCAAAATAATCTCACTAACTACCTAAAACTAACTAATAAACAAATTAGATCAATAAATTATAACAAAAAACGCAAAAAATAAGTTAAAACAAAACAAACCCCTCCTACCCCAGTCTTCTCGCCACCGGGGAGCGAGGGTAAAAGGCACTCTCACTGCCTAATAAAAAACATACAAATATTTAAATTCCCCTTCCCAGTTCTCTCACAACAGGGGAGAAATAAAAATGAGTCCTTCTCCCAAACCAGGAGAAAGACACACAGTATCAAATCAAACAAATAACAAATAAATAAATAAACAAAAATTTTGGACCCAGGGTCCTCTCACCACCCACGAAGTCCAGAACAGAGTCAACAGAAGACAAAAACAGTAGCTTCTCAGATACAATAAAGGTCCAAGACAGTCCAGGTCCATAAAAGGGCAGCCGCACAAATCCAGAGGGAAAAATTAGTCCAAAGGAGATCCAGGAAGTTCAGAAAATCCAGCAAGTTTATATCCAAAAAGGATCGAGCAGACTCCAATCTTATTTACTCCCAGCCGAAACCCCCGGGCAAATTATTGCCACTCACACTAAAGGGCCACGAGAAGAGCCACTACCATAGCCCCTTCCATGGTCGAAGGTGGCGAGGCACCCCACTCAGCTCCCCGACTGGGAAACGCCCCAACCTCTGTGGAGTAGCAACACCCAGGAGAGCGCCGGACAGAGCAAACAGAAGGCAGGGAAAACCACCTATAAATTGTAAAACTCAAAGGGCTCACAGTCTCCAACAGAGCCCCAGTCCGAGATCTTCCATCTCCTCTTCAGCAAACCCAATATCCAGAGCTCCTCCAAACGCCTTTAGGGCTAGCTCCTCACTTTCCCCTCAACCAAAACACTTCTTCACAGAAAAACTAGGAGAAAAAAATCACAAATCCCCACCTCAGACTGTGGGGGAAAATGTGAAAAAGTACTAACAACTCACAACCCTGCTAAAACAGAGCTTGAGTTCTCTGAGCCCCTCCAGTATCCAAAACAAGGGGAGTGAAATAAAGAGTACCAACGTCGAATAACCATCCAGACTATCAGGAGACGAAAAAGTGCCATCCAAGCTCCAAAAAATCTCCCATAATGTCACTCCCACATACAGCGACCCGCCTAACGTCCCGCAAAGCTGATAACCAACGGAGAGTATTCCTTCCGCTAGAGTCACACCGGACTCTCGACCAGGACCACTGAAGACTCCAAAAAAGGAAAAGCCAGCTGGCATCTCCAGCAAAATGGCACCAGCAAACCGCTACAGCAGGTAGTCCATGCGCTCAGAGGGTAACGGTAACGCTAACACCGGAATGCTGAACACCAAAGCGTACACCAAATCCGAGTCTAAACACAAATAAAATAAAATACACATAAAATAAAAGTAATAAAAGTAAAACTAGTTCTTCAGGGAAGCAGCGACGACGCGCCCAGCCTGGCGGCTATCTTGAATCCTGAGATCCCATCTGTGAAAATACAACAACTCCTGCAAAAATAAGAGTATTTTCATGCAGAACATCTAACTTTTCCCATAGGAAATAGTGGTAAACTTTAAAATTTAATAACTTTTGAACAGAATATCAAGTTTTCACCAAACCTTCAAAATGCACATCTGTGAGGCAAATGCTTTCTATCCTAAACATTTCAGACCACAACCTAAAACAGTTTCTGAGATACAGGTGGACAAAGAAACAGCTAAAAAACACATACATTTAGGGATCTTTGACACTCTGAATCTCAGAAACCACACAACAGATTCATGCGACATTTGCCACATCAATAGACCTACCCCAAGAGAGTGTGCATGCAAAATTTCCTGCAGAACCTCTGAACTGTTGCAAAATTATTAAAGTACTCAATTTTGGGTTTAACATAGAAGTGTGCACTCAAACCTAACTATACTTGTGCTACCGTGCCAGTGTAGTATACTGTAATACATATTTATACTGGCATGGTAGTGCCAGTATAGTTAGAGTTGCCTGGCCACTTCTATGTTAAACCTCATAATTTGCACTTTAATAACTTTGGCACCATATGACAGATTTGCCTGCAATTTTGCAAGCACAGTCTGGTACCATAGATCTCTGGATCTGGCAAGTTGCGTTATGGTTGGATGAGCAGTTGCAGAACTGCAGAGTACCAATAAACACATAAAAATGGGGGGGGGTTACATATTTCTTTGCTCGTGGTTATAGCCCACATGATTTGTCAGTTTGGTCTGAAATCTTCAGGGAAGATGCAGACTAGGTCACTGATGTGTCTTTTAAAGATTTGGTGAAAAAATATTAAACCACTCAAAAGTTATTCAAAAAACAAATTTCCCATTATATTTAAAGGAAAAAAAATATTTGTGTCTCTCGAAAGTTGCCGCTACTACTTTTACTGTCACAAATGGCCCTTTTACTGTCATGCGGTGGCCATCTTGTTTTCAGTTAGTGAGAGAGAAAAATGCCTGGTGTTTAAATTTGGGACCCCCTAGGTAAACACTGACTGTTGTGCTTACCTAGACAGGTCCTGAGGATCACTGCATTATCTTTTTTTTTGGGGGGGGGCAGAAATGCCTTTTTGAAGATTGAACCCTCATACTGTCACAAATGGTGATAGAAACAGCTCTTTTGCAAATCATGAAAGTGTCATGCCTATTTTTGCAAAACTGCTGCAATTTAAGACAGAACTTTGCCAAAAAAAAATAATTATTTGCCATCCCACTGCATCAAAACGGTTGTGGCTTTTGGCCTGAAATTTGCAGGGTGGCAAGCCCTGGTCCAACAGATGTGCCTTTTGGTAGTTTGGTCCCGAACCATTCAACGGGCCCATAGTTACAGCACTCCAAATTTGAGAAATTTCCCATAGGCTAACATTGTGGTGCCCATGGCAACTTTCAGTGCCCGTATATCAGAAACGGTGTGAGATATGGATTTTTCATTCTCCACAGCTAGGCATGCATGGAGGTTTCAAAGTCATGAATACCACTGCAGTGAAATATTTTTCATAGTTGCTACAGTTACTGAGATATTGCCAAATACATGTTACAATGTTTCCTTTTGAGTACTATGGGACTGCTCATGGCTCCGTACTTATGTGTAAGTGGGGGCGTAGGGCCCAGAGAGCCTGCGCTCCCACATACGCATACCATTATGAAAAAATGGGCAGTGTGAGGGGAGCACAGGACCCGGAGGGCCCACACTCCCACTATCACACACCAGTTACTTTTTAGATTACAATTTCTCAAAAAGAATGGAAATTAATTGCAAAAAAACTCAACTAATGCATCAGTTAGGGTTGACAGCACAGCAACAAAAGTATGGAAATGCAATGTTAGGATTACCCCCCTTCTACCCCACCCCCACCCTCCACTCACCAACAGAGATCAGGGTGTGCCATGGGGTCATCAGGCCTAACTCTCACCCCATTCTCCTAAGCTGTAGCATGTCAGCTTGTTTACACATGGAATGGGGTGAGATCTGGGCCTGACGACTCCACGGCACACCCTGACATCTGTTGGTGATTGAAGGGTGGGGGTGGGGTAGTAGGGGAGTAACCATAAGAAAAAATTACTCACCTTGGTAATGTTGTTTCTTCTAATGGAGTCTTGCTATATTATGACATATGCAGTGAGTCCCAACCTTCAAACTGCTCCAGAGGTGAAAGAGTTAACTTTCCATGCCAGGCATGGAACACTGAGCTCGAGCTCGGTTAAAAACTCTGTCTGTTGTTCTTCAAACTCAAACTGTCAGATCTTTATGAGCTAAACTCACTAAGGTCCTGTGTGGAAGCTGTAAACCTACACTAGCCAACTGGTTACTAAATATAAGAACACATTTTTTAGTCCCAAAACAAAGACTCAAGCCAGGAGACCCAAAAAATGAAAAACACAACACCCAGTCACCCCAAAAAGGGGGTGAAAAAACAAGGTGGGCATCTACTAAGTGCCAACACTGCACTGCCCACCCACATCCCAAAAACAGAGGTTCTGAGAGGGGCAGGCAGGGGGAAGGTCATAATATAGCAAAACTCCATTAGAAGAAACAACATTACTAAGGTGAGTAATTTTTTCTTCAAACTACATGAAGTCTTGCTATATTATGACATATGCAGACTACACAGCAGTACCTCCATGGAGGAGGGCAGAACCCTACTTAGGAAATAGGTTCTGAAGCACAGCTGTGCAAAACCGAGCATCACTCCTGGCCTGGGTGTCCAGAGAGTAATGCTTGGTAAAAGTGTGAACTGTTTTCCAGGTAGCTGCTTGACAAATCTCTAGAATGGGGATGTCCCTGGCAGCAGCCAGGGACGCAGCTGTACCTCTGGTAGAGTTAGCCCTCAGGCCTGAGGGAGGAACCTTACCCAGCTTTTCATAACAGAATTGGATACAAGAGACAATCCACCTGGCAATGGATCTTTAGTGGCAGGTTTCCTTTACCAACCTCACCATAAGTGAGGAACAGTTGGAGGAGTCAAACCTGTGACCCTTGTACACTCAATGTAGTAACTAAGGGCTCTCTTCACATCTAAGCTGTGCAGCCTCCTCTCGCCAGAGGAGGAATGGTCAGTGAAGTACACTGGAAGAGAAATAGATTGATTAAGGTGGAAATCTGAAACCACCTTAGGCAAGAACTTCCTGTTAGTCCTGAGGACCACCTTATCTCTATGAAAGGAGATAAAACCAGGCTCCACTGACAAAGCTTGTAATTCACTTATGTGTCTGGCAGAAGTGATGGCTACCAGAAACACAGTCTTCTAAGTCAAATACTTAAGCTCTGCTGAAGACAAGGGCTCAAAGGGAGGTTGCATAAGCTAAGCAATGCAAACATTAAGATCCCAGACAGGGGTAGGGTCCCTGAATGGAGGGTTGGTGTGAAGCAATCCCTTAAAAAACTTAGAGAATACAGGATGAGCTGAAAGAGAAGAGGGTTTACCTGCTGAAATAAAAGCAGACACCGCCACCAAATGCACCTTTAGGGTAGCTGGTCTGAGCCCTAAAGTGTTTAAATGGACCATATAATCCAGGACTGTGGGTAAATCAGCAGATTCTGGGGAAATATGCTTCCCAGAGCACCATATGGAAAACCTCTTCCATTTGGAATTGTAAGTAGCCCTGGGTGAAGGCTTCCTAGAAGCCTTCAATATATCCATTACACCTTGGGAGAGGTGTAGATCAGCAAACTCTAACTCTTCAAGAGCCAGGCCTTGAGATTGAGAGATTTGAGGTTCGGGTACCAAACCCTTCCCTGAGCACAGGTTAACAGATTGTGATTCCTGGGAAGACACAGGGGAAGATGGACTGCTAAGGACAGTAGGAGTGGATACCAGGGTTGTCTGGCCCAATCTGGAGCAATCAGAATCACTTTGCAGGTTGAGATCTGATTTTGACTAACACTTTGAACAGTAGAGGGAAGGGGGGAAAGCATAGAGAAACTTCCCTTCCCAATTGAGAACTAAGGCATCCAGAGGGACTGAGCCCAACACTGGGGGCCTGCAGCGAAAAAGGGGGAGTTGGTGATTGTCTGGGGCTGCAAAAAGATCTATCTGCGGGGTGCCCTATCTGGCAAATATTACCTCCAGGACCAGGGGATCCAGTGACCATTCGTGATGGCCCTGGGAAATCCTGCTGAGAGCATCTGCCAGGATATTGTCCTTGCCTGGGAGGTGAACAGCCATAAGGGAGGTGTTCAGGGAGTAAGCCAGAGACCACAACTTCATTGCTTCGGTGCACAAGGCCGTAGACCGAGTGCCTCCTTGCTTGTTGATGTACCACATTGTAGTGGTGTTGTCTGTTCTGACCTGTACAACTTTGTTCTGAACAGATTTGGAAAAAGCTTGAAGTGCTAGAAAAACTGCTCTGAGCTCCAACAGGTTGATGTGGAGCAGAGATTCCTGAGGGGACCACAGTCCCTGGGTAGTGAGGTCGCCCATGTGAGCTCCCCACCCCAAGAGGGATGCATCTGTAGTAAGGATTAAAGAGTGAGACTGAGAGACAAAGGGAACCCCTTGTCTCAGATTGCTCTGATCCTGCCAGCACTGTAGGGCTTAGATCAGGGTTCGAGTCACTGGGATCAACTTGGTTAGAGGGTCCTTTCTTTGAGACCAAAAGGCTCTCAAATGAAACTGGATGTCCCTCATCTGAAATCTTGCTCCTTGCACTACTGCTGTAGAAGAAGCCATGTGCCCCAGGAGCTGTAGAAAATGCCTTGCTGGTCGAGAGACCTGCAGGGTGAATGAGGAGGCCAGAGAGACCAGGGTCCTTGCCCTGTCCAAAGGAAGGAAGGCTCTGGCTTCCTCTGTGTTCAGTTCTGTGCCTATGAAGGTGAGGAGCTGGACAGGCTCTAAAACTGACTTTGGAAGATTCAGAAGGAAACCTAGAGAGGTAAGCAGTTGCTGAGTTATCTGAAGATGTAACTTGACTTGGTCTGGAGACTGGCCTACTATGAGCCAGTCATCCAAATAAGGGAAGATGGCAATTTTTTGCCTTCTTTGGTAGGCAACTGCTACTGCCAGGCATTTTGTGAATACCCTTGGAGCAGAGGTGAGGCCAAAGGGCATTGCTCTGAACTGGTAATGGCCTGAAGGCAGCTCGAACCTGATGTACTTTCGATGGGAGCTTCTGATGAGAATATGGAAGTAGGCATCCTTGAGGTCCAGGGACGCTAGCCAGTCCCCTGGCCTCAGAGAGGTAGAATAATTCCCAGAGTCACCATTTTGAATTTTGGTTTTAAAAGGTGCTTGTTTAAGTATCTGAGATCCAGGATGGGCCACCATTCTCCTGTCTTTTTTGGGGTTAGGAAGTACCTGGAGTACAATCCTTTGCTCTGGTGTAGGGGTGGAACCCTTTCCATGGCTCTGAGAGCCAGGAGGGTAGAGACTTCTGCCTCTAGGGTAAGTGCCTCTGATAGATTTGCAGGTGGAAAGGACCTGGTTCTCATCTTTGGAAATTTTTTGAAGCTGTCCCTGGCTTACTACTTCCAGGACCCACTTGTCTGATGTCAGAGACTTCCAGTCCTGGACAAAGTAAGCCAGCCTGCCCCCTACAGGTAGTTGAGAATCGGCCCTGGCCACCCCATCAGGGTGCCTGCTTGGCAGGGGCTTTAGGCTGAGGGGTGGAAGCAGGCCTGCTTGAACCCCGTCTGACTCTCCCTCTAAAGAACCCCCTCTGGGAGTAAGCTGAAGAGGAGGCCTGGGCTTGGTAAAAAGGCCTATGAAAAGGCCTGCCCCTGCCCCTAGAAGGTTGCCTTTGAGGAGTGGCCTGCCTTTCCTTGGCCTGTGCACTCCTATAGGTGGTCCTATACTCATCCATTTTCTTCATGTAATTCTCTGTCTGCTCCCCAAACAGAGAATTACCCACAACAGGAAAATCCATGGCCTTAGTCTGGGTATCCTGTGACAGGCTAGTACATCTGAGCCAAGCCATTCTGCAGTGCCACAGATGTAGCCATGACTCTTGATGACACATCATTAGAGTCCACTGTAGCATGGAATTGCACCTTAGATGTCTCAATACCATCAGCAGCCACCTGCTCCAGCTCCTTGGCAAGCTGGCCAGGGACCTGTTTTGCTAGAGCCATAACAGTATCCCATCTGGATTTCTGGTATCTAGCAACATAAGCCATATAATTTGCCTGTCTGAGTCCCAAGGATGCTGCCATGTACTGTTTCTTTGCCATGGCATCAATCCTGCTGGAGTCCTTGTCAGGGGGGTGTGAGGCCAAGGGAATATTTGCCTGTCACAGGCTGCTGCCTGCACTACCCCAACATGGCTACATTGTTGTGTAAGGAACTCTGTATCAGAGCCTGACAAAGTGTACCTCTTGTCCATTCTCTTATCAACAGGAGGTATAGTGTGAGGAGTTTGTAGAATTTTTACTGTCTGTTTCCCAAAAGATTTATGCAAAGGAATAGACAGTCTCCTGGACTCTGGGATATTCATCATTTCCACATAGTCAGGCTCCTCTTGATCATCCATGGCTTCCTCCATAGGGAGCTGGAGGGTTTCAGCCACTTTTTTATAAAACATAAAATGAGAAGGGGACTCAGAAAGCCTAGGAGGAGACACTCCTGAAGGTCTGTCTAGGCAGATGTCCGGTTCAATGGGCACATCCAGACTTTCAAATCCACATTCACTCTCCTCATACTCCTCTTCCCCCTCCTCTGGTTCATAAAATTCCTCTAAATCATACTCTTGAACCGGTGGAACCGGCTGAACCGTACGCTTACCTGATGGTGCTGGTTCGGTCAGAACCGGGGAAAGCGACTGGACAATTTTAATCGCTTTGGCTATTTCTTCAGCGGTTGGAGAGGAAAGTTTTGGCTCCACACCATCTGATTTCCTTGTCCTTTTTGCTGGAACCGACTCCTCCGAGTCGGCTCTCCTTTTGCCCGAGGAAGTCTCGCCCTGGTCAGAGGGCACTCCCTCCGGTTCGGTTGGAACCAAACCGGGCTGGCCATCCGGGTCAGTGTACTTCTTGGCCTCCCTTTCCCTGAGCCTACCAACTCTCTTTTCCAGGGTGGCTGCAGGAAAATTTTTGCAAATCTGGCAGTCTGCATTGAGGTGGTCAAACCCCAGACAATAAACACAGGTGGTGTGGGGGTCAGCCTTGGCAAAGGCTTCCCCACAGACACTGCAGTGTTGAAACCCAGTGGGCCCGGTTTTTCTTTTGGGTTTCTCAGACATTGTGCCAGTCCTAACCAAACTTGCCCATTTATGGCAATCCGCCAAGCAAGACCCTCTTATTGGTTCCCAACCGTGTCACGGGTTGTGGAAAAAAACGTAATAAAATCCGTATTTTTTAGAACCGATAAGAACCGGTAACCACACTCTAAAGGACAGATTAATATGTTTCAAAACAACCTGATCAGTTCAAACCGAACCGATAACTGTTTACAAGTTCCACACAGACGAATTGAATGTAAAAGCTATCTAGTACTTACAATACCACAGACAGAGCTTGAACTGACCGGTTGCGGTTTAAATTCGGTCAAAAAACCGAGAAAATAATACTTTAACCGACAAAATGAACCGAGCAGAAGGAGAAAATCTCCAGAGCGACTGTTCAGTGAGGCGGAGTAAAGAATCTGACAGTTTGAGTTTGAAGAACAACAGACAGAGTTTTCAACCGAGCTCGAGCTCAGCGTTCTATGCCTGGCATGGAAAGTTAACTCTTTCACCTCCGGAGCAGTTCGAAGGTTGGGACTCACTGCATATGTCATAATATAGCAAGACTTCATGTTGTTTGAACATCACATTTCAATACTTTTGTCACTGTCCTATCAATCCTAACTGATGCATTTTTTGCAATATGTGTATATATATATATAAATATATATATAATAAGCAATAAGCTGAGATGGGTACAGTATGGGAGAATGGGGTGAGAATGGGGTGAGCGTTAGGGTGACAACTCCAAGGTACATCCCCGACACCTGTCAGTCTGTAAAGGGCCGGGGTCAGGTGTTAGGGTTGGAATCTCTATCACCTTATTTCCCTGCTTTTGTCACTTTAATAACAACCTTAACAGATGCATTAATGAAGTTTTTTGGAATTAATTTCCTAACTTTTTCAGATAGTATAACCATATCCTTATCAGTCTGTGAGAGCACAGGGCCCCATCACTCCATTGATATGTATATGTATGTAGCCATGGAAGCATAGGGCCCTCCAGGTCCTGCACTGCAATTTATTGGACAACAATGGTCAAATTGTCAGCATAGCCATCTTATTGCCCCACTTCAAGTACACCAGTACAGAAAAGTTTTGAATCAACCACCAGAACATAATCATGCACAACTGTAATGCCATTCTACACCACAGGTGCAAAAACACATTCTGGGCAGGATTATGAAATGACAGCTGTGACATACATGAGGTGGTGTAATAATATGGTTATGTTGAAAATCTGGGGTAAAAATATTTAACATTTCTGAAATTATGAGCAGGCATAGTGAAACTGAAATGAATGGTCATAACATTGGCATTTTTTTTAAATATTTTGACCCCAAATTTTCAACATAGTCTTAAGACTCCCCTCACAAACCCCATAAGTGAAAATGTACAAATCCATGCCAAAACACCATTCTGCACCACTGGTGCAAAAACACATTTGAGGCAGGAAGTGAAAAATGACAGCTGTACTATTCATAAGGTGGTGTGAAAAAATGGCTATGTTGAAAATTTGGTGTCAAAATTTTGAAAATTACCAGTTATGCACTTGCACAGAAACATTTCAATGAACACGCATAACTCAGCCATTTTTAAGATTTATTTCCCCAAATTTTCAATATAGGCTTTTTGGTACCCTACTTTTTGAACACTGGCTCTGTCATTTTGTTAATCAGTCTTGAAAGGTGATTTCATGTAATGATCATGAAATCACCTTCTGGACCTGATTTATAAAATAAGAGTCACAGTATTCATGAGGTGGGGTCCCAAAAAGCCCATGCTGAAAATTGGGTGAAAAAGTACCTAAAAGTGACAGTTATCAACACATGTTTAAAACAACATTGAAATACATTATACGACACTTGCCTTGATTCCTCAGTTTGCAGTTTGGCTTTGAACAGTGCGGATGTATCCTGGTCCACAGAAGATGACAGCGGATGACCTCCAGAGGTAAGTATAGGATAAAGGGGATAGGGTGGTAGGTGCTCAGTGGGAGGATCGAGATGGGGGAGGGGATGGCAGGGATGATGAGGGACTTTTTCCTTTTCTTCACAGTTAAAAAAAGACATTGGAAACAGTTTTCTTGTTTACTGGAAAAAATAAAAAATTTGGGGGACACTGGGAGTGGGCTGGGGGTGGATTTCAATTGCGCATGTGGATTGGTCCCTCCGATGCCAGTAAAGAATACGTCAAGGGACTGTGATGGGGGGGGGGCATCTAACACCGGGAGTGGGCATTGCAGTGTCAGATTATATTAATAAATAAAATTATGGCAATGGGACAGTTGGGGGTGCCACTAGACACCAGGTAAGATAAAGATGTGGGGTGCCACTAAACACCAGGGATAGGGCTCAATGATTGGTGGGTGTGGGATGTCACTAAACACCAGGGAAAACTGTGGATTACAGAGAAACCTGCAGCAAACTGTACAAGTTCCAGCTGCAACTGCAAAAGTCAAGAAAATCCCACTGTTCTCATACAGAGAACATGGCAGAAGTAGTCATCTCACTAACTGAGGCACCTGGGAATTTGGGTGCCCACAAAAGGTGTTTTGGGACACAATGTGAAAAAAATTTCAAAATGTAGCTAAACGGGTCACTTTTAGCTAAGTTCTGATTTTTTTTAACTACACTCATTTTTACATGTTTTCTTTATTTTAAGTCTCTTGCTAATGGGAAAACAAGATGGTGGACACAACAGAGCTACGTGCAAAAAGTCGGTAGCTCCTGTGAAAACAAGGGAGCTGTATGAAAACAAAATAGGCTCTACGTGACCCTCCATGTGAAAATGTGTGCACAAATATCAACTTTTGCGATAACATATAGGATACTGTATGGGAGCCCAACACAGCCACACTATTCTCTTACCGAGTGGTTTTCATGATGAAAAGGACCTCAATAGCAAAGCCTGAGAGGTCCTTGTCGTCATGGAAACCATGAGGTAAGAGAATAGCACGGTTGTCTTTTGGGGCACATACACTTTTCTTTATAATGTATAGTGCCCAAAAATGCAAGACTGTTTACTTTTTAGTCCTTTATTTTCAGAATTTGTTGCAGGGAACCAGCTCTTATCTTTGATCTGAGCACCATCCAGCTTGTGCATTCAATGGGTCAACCACCCCCCCATCCTATGAACAGCACTGATGAGGGCGGCTGCATGATGACATCCTCACTAACACAGAACAAAAAGTTGTTCTGCGTTAGTGATGGCGCCACTACTGAAGTAGAATGACTTTCTGGGGTGTACAGCTTTCCATACACAACCACATTCCACCATACACTATGAAAGTATTTTGTGTGTGCAAATACTAGCTCTTGCAATGACAAAAATAATTTCATGCCTTACATACAAATTTTCCTGTAGAAAATAACGTGAATTTTAAAAATGTAATATCTTTTGAACAAATTAGTATTTTTTCACCAAATCTTCAAAATGCACATCTGTGAGGCAAAGTCTTCTGCCCTGAAAATTTCAGACCACAACCTAAAGCCATTTCTGAGAAATAGCTGTAGAAAAAAAGGCAAAAAAATTGTAAATTTAGGATTTTTGACACTCTGTATCTCTCAAACCACACAATGGATTCACACAAAATTTGGCACTTCCAGAGACCTAACCATAGTGATTATGCATGCCAATGTTTTTCAAATCCATTGAATGGTTCCAAAGGTATTAAGGTTCAAACATTTGGCTTTAACATAGACGTCTGCATGCAACCCTAACTATAGTGGTGCTATTTTATTTAGTTTTTGTTGACCGGGTAAGTGCACTAGACAAATCCTGCCTATTTTCAGGCACGACCCGGGGGAGGGGGATACAGATGAATGCCAACTGACCTTGAACCAGATAAAGCTGTTGTTGGTATTTTTAGTGAATGAGGGAAATTTGGCCAGGACACCGGGGAAATTCCCCAACTCTGTTGGCTGTGGACGCTGTGGAGCTGACAGAGTGAGTCAGTGTCCAGATGGCAGCTGAGAGCAGTGGAAGTTGGATGGCTGCTATGCCTTTACAGGATTTTGCAAGCAAAGAGAATGGTATGGCTGGAAAGCACCCGTATGGTGGCCAGCTCAACGTACCTATACCCTCGCTGCAGGCATCCCCGTTTTACGATGCAGAAGTCATCGGTAATTCTACGACAGGTGAGGGCCCAGTTCAATGGGCAGAGCCTGCGACTAAAGTTGTGACCGAATTGGATGGCGTTCACGTTGTACTTCCTGAAGCCTCACCATTTCCTGACACTGAGGATATGTTCATACAATTGGAACACAAACGACATGTTTTAGAGCTAGCTTTAGCGGAATACCGACAAGCACAAATTCATGCTGAACAGGAGAAAAAGCGGAAATGGCCCGAGTCAGAATCTCCCTCGGGCCCTCCAGGTAACACCAGCAAAGTTCTAAAAAGTTTTTCTGCCATGAGTAACATAGCACACTCTCCACCCCAGACTTCTCCTTCTGGAGAAACTTAGTCCCCTCAGCAAGCTCTACATGATGCGGGATGGATAAGAATGGAATCGGGCATCTGGATCGCTGATCCTGAGATTCCAATCCCTGGAGTATCTGGGGTGGGTGAGCTGGCTGTACTAGCTGGAACACAGAAGGAGGTTCTACCCTCCCAACAAAATCTCCCCTCTGATGATAACATACTGCAGAGTTTATTGAATTCTGCTTCTATAGCCCCTCCTGCCCCAGCTGAACCTAACCCATCATCTGATTTAGTACTTTTGACTATGGACTCTGTTCCTACAGATGGACATATTTCTTTTTCCCCCACTTACAAGTTCGCAGTTAGATGATGTTCAAGCTATGGGTGATGTCATGGGAATGAATGTTCCTGATACTGTTCCTGAACGAGAGCAGGCTGGCTTACCGGTGCCTCCTGCTACTTTTGCTAGTCTGTTCAAGAAACCTGAGACACTGGCTAAATGGCAGAATGCGGTTCGACTGCATTTTTTGGGATCTACTGATGATATGCCGGATCGTTTTTATGTCGGCAAGGTTTTGATTAAACAATTGTTGGGTTTCTCGCCTAGCGAAGTTTATGCTCTTATACATTCACCAGGGGATAATACCTATGATATTAGCTTTTGCATCCCTGACCTCTTAAACTGTTTCTGGATGAAATATTCCTTACTTAAAACTAATCCAGCTTGGTCACATTTTCAGGCTATTCCCCTTACGAAACAGTCATTTAAGGTGATAACTGTCTTATTTAGACATGATGGGGTAAATGTGGAGGACATTACATACTGGTTGAAGCAGAAATGTACGATTCAGGGTAACCTAGAACCTATTTTGGATACTGAAGGTTTTTGGAATGGGGGTTGGAGATATAGGGTTAACTTACTTCAAACAGAAGATGGTTTACAACACTTGCCAAGCTGCTTTTACCTGGGTCGGGATAAGGGGTTTATTTTCTACCCAGGACAGCTGTGGCACTGTTATAAGTGTGGTTCTCCCAGGCACCTTAGTAGAACTTGTGAAATTGTCAAATGTGTAAGGTGTGGTGAAGTGGGTCATGTTTTTACTGATTGTCATCATCCTGTGAAATGTTCCCTCTGTGAAGATACGCATGCTTATGTAGACTACCCCTTTGCGGCTCAAAATAAATCTACTGGGGATTTTTGCAAGCAGGATTTTTATATTAATACGGCAGTTAAAGCTGCACTGAGACAGAGGCCTCCTCTCCCCCCGGAGAAACAAGCCACAACTACACGATGCGCAGGAGCCTAACCCTGTGCATAACCTGAATGTAGCCTTGCTAGGTGCTGCAGACCCTGTACCTGTAGCTATTACTTTGCCTTCTGAGGTGCCCAGTATTGAATCCACTACTTCCTCAGCTTCAATGCCCCAACCCTTGTCCCCTGAAGTAGACTTTACATTGGTATCTACTAGATGTCATAGTCTCTGAACCAGCAATGTGGGGAAAGCTGCAGCTGATACTGCTCAGCTAGTTCTTCAGAATAACTACCAGGTACTTCAAGATGATGTAGGTATGGAGTCTGATTCAGCTTCCGTATAATCATCACAACCTGAGGGCACATCTGATGTTGAACAACCCCTTGAACATTCTGACACTGTTTAAAAGAAAATAAATAAATTGGGGATGCAGAAATCGAGTAAGAAGAAATTAATCTATATATGGTTTATTGCTGATATCATTTTTTTGTCTAGAATGCTTTATCAACTGTGTTGTTTTTACCATCATTCTGTATATGCCTGGGATTTATAATCTTTCTGTGGCCTCCCTGAATGTCAATAGTATTCAATCAGAGAGGAAAAGGTTGTTCATATATTCTCTGTTTGAAAAGGGAGATCATGATGTGGTATTCTTACAGGATACACACTTACACACTCGGGAGGATATGAATCAGGCAACAGTTGGATGGCATTGGGGGGTTACATATTGGTCCTTTGGTGAGGATGTCTGCAGTAGTGTAGGCATTGCGGTGAACAATCCTACAGCTAAATTGTCATGCCTGGTGGATCTTTTTCCAGGGCGTGTTTTGTTGTTGGATTTGGTGATTAGTGGTTTACAGTGTCGTTTCATAAATGTGTATGCCCCACAGATGAAATCTGACAGAATCGGGATTTTTAAATTAGTTTTGCCTTACTTATTTACATCAAAACATGTCTTTTTGGGTGGAGATTTTAATTGTAGTAGGTATAACAAGGATCGTGGCCTTCACGCCAACAAAATATTTTGTGATGCGAACTGCCTTAATGATTTATTGACCCAAACAGGTTTAGTAGATGTTATGGCTCTTAAGGGTACTCCCGATAAGACGTTTTTTCAGGGTACTAAAGCAACCCGCATTGATTTTTAGTTTTTGTCTGAGTCCTAGAACGTTATAGACATAAAAACTACACCTGTGGCACCTTCGGATCACGCGATTCTAGAAGCCACGGTTTCTAGCCATAACAGTTTGCACTGTGGACCGGGCTATTGGAGACTAAATCTAGAAATGTTACTTCTCCCTACAGTAGAAGATGGGTTTTTAGCATTGTTGAAAGCCAGAAAATCGGTAGTTTGCCTTTATGACACATACCAAGATACATACAGCTTAATCTGGTTCAAGGTCAGTTGGCATTCATCTGTATCCCCCTCCCCCAGGTCATGCCTGAAAATAGGCAGGATTTGTCTCATGCACTTACCCGGTCAACAAAAGCTAAATAAATAAATAAATAATAAAAGAGTGGTGGTTGGACACAAAGCGAGATATTAAGCTTTATTTTTCATGTATAGGTAAGATTAATGGCAGATTTAAAACTGATGAATATACACTTGTTAGGGAACAATTTTTAGATTTACACTTTCAGGCGGCACAAGGGAACATTTTGGTTCTCCCTACATTGCATGCACTTCGGGAACGAATGAACAATAATCAATTTGACTGTCCTAAGTCCTTGGATAATGAACAATGTTTTGGGACCCAGGACATAAAGCTTTTATTAACTCCTTTCAGTTTTGTGCTTATCAGAGACAGCAAAAATGTATGTCTGTTATTAAAGATCAGAAAGGAAAGAGGTGCACAACTCAGAAGGATATTCTTTCCGCTACTGATTCTCATATACACCAATTATTTAGTTCACTAGATGTCCCTGTTGTTTCATATACACCTTGGTTAGTTCAGTGTGCCCTACCCCAGTTATCTGCCCAAAGTAAACAGATGTTGGTAACTGACATTACACCTTTAGAAGTGACTGCGGCTTTTTCTCAAACCAAGACATGAACAGCCCCTGGTAAGGATGGGACTCCGTATGAATTACATAAAATGATTTTTTCCATTCTATTACCAGAATTCACTGCAGTTTTGAATGACGCCTTGCTCTCAGGTGTTTTACCTGATAGTATGAATGAAGGTTTGGTGATCTTTTTATATTAAAAAGGGGATAGGGAAGAACTGCTGAATTGGAGACCTATTACATTACTCAATATGGATTTCAAGATTTTGGCTAAAATTTTGAACAACCGATTATTATTACATGCTGATTTCCTTCTACGTCCCTCACAAACTTGTTTTGTTCCTGACAGGAAAATAACTCATAGCTTAATCCTTTTATGTGAAATTATGCAGAAAGGAGCCTTGGGGGAAATTACAGGCTTTCTATTTAATTTGAACCAGGCTAAGGCCTTCGATAATGTGAGGCATACATATTTATGGGATTGTTTAGAATCCTATGGAATACCACACACACTTTTATTACATGGTTACGGACTCGTTATGCTCAGGCTACAGCACAAGCATATTGTAATGGTTGGTTGGGAAGGAAGTTTGCTGTGCTAAGGGGTGTCCGTCAGAGCTGCCCCTCGAGTGCGCTTCTGTATTTATTTACGTTAGACCCTTTGATCAGAACCATACATAATTCTTTAGATAAACATGACATTTCCTTTTCGAGTAGTGATCCAGAGATAAACTGTATAGCATATGCAGATAATATATGTTTTATCGTAGGTGACTTGCCTTCAGCATATTGCTTAGAGAAGGTTCTACAGGATTTTTTTCTTGTATACAGGAGCAAAGACAAATTATAAAAAATGTAATTACATACCTCTTAAAGTTTCAGACATTCAAGTTGCAGCTGTTATAGGCATACCAGTTATAAAGGACACTTGTACAATTCTTGGCCTCCTATTTGGGACAGGTGATTTGGCATATCTGAACTGGAAGTTTAAATTACAAAAAGCTCAATCTAAAGTAAATATTTGGAATACATGGAGGTTATCTAAATTGAAGCAGGTTTTTATGATTAAAACTTTCCTGTTGCCCTTTTTTTTTATTTAAGTTCAGTTTTTAGTCTTCCCTTGACTTTAGAAACACAGATGTATAGCTGTTTTTTCTCATGTATCTGGGGTAGTAGACTGAACCCTATAAAATGCAGTTTACTGTTTCGAGATCGAAAAAACATGGGGGCTTAAAAATGACCCAGCCTATTGTTTTCTTATGATGAACCTACTCACCTGATGCATCTGCTGGCTTAAATAAGGCCATTCACATTCGGGATATCCAGTGGAATTTGTTTTACAGCCAGGAATGGTTACTGGTTTGTGGGTACTAAATGAGAGCAAAGAGGTTTGAAAATTTCAGAGAATTATTCCTGACAGTGCGGGAAGATTTGCCAGCGGGTGAGTTAACGGATTTTAGTTTGGGGGATGACAGAATGGATGGAAAATGAAGTTTGGGAGGGCTGCTGATGTCCAGGGGTAGAGGAGGTGGCTAACAGTTTGACAAATTGTCAGACTGTGAGGTTTTACTCTATTTCATTTGTACCTTATTGCACTGTTCCAGTGCCACTGAATTTCATCATCCTCCACCTGTTTGTGAGGCTTATGGGACTACATTACTAAGGGAGATGGGATACACTATAGACATTTATCAAATTGATTTGATAAATATCATGATTGGCAGTGTGACTTTCATATAGTTTATTCTTGGTTATTGCATCATTTTCTTGCATCAACTGCTGAGAAGACCAAAGCTATGCTCTTTAAAGCACTCCTAAACACTGTTCCTCTTAGTTACCCATGGTAATCAGGACATTGGATAACCAGCCTGTAGAAGTTGTTGGTAATTTCAAGTATTTTGATTTCACTTTGGATTGTAATTGATCATATAATACTTATTTTGATTCTTTTTAAAACTGGCCCATTCTCAATTAGGCATGTTGTACAAACTAAAGAACTGCTTGTCCTTTGATTCTAAAAAGTTGTAGCTTCCCAGTGTATCTTTCTTTCTGCTTTTCTTTCTGTATTTCCTCTTTGTCCTTCCTTTCGTGAGTATTGGTCTTATTGGTCCCTTCTGTATCCTTTGTATGCAATATTATTGAATTGATATATCCTTTTCACTGATGTGGTATATGTGGGTAATAATTATAACTGTAATTTATGTTCATTAAACCCCAGTGCCTTCATTTGTTGTTGGTGCACAAGGTTTATTGTATTGTTGATTTGTTCTTGTTCTTTGTAGTGCTTGGAATTTTTCTTTTTTTGTGTGGTTAATAAGTTTTATTGATTTGACTTATTAAGATGATACAAACATTAAAACAGTCAGATACATTGTAAAGATCTTACAGACTGTTACATATGCCTGTAGAAGCAGAGAACGGAACACGCTGGCCAAATAGTAATGAACTGAATATACTAGCCAGGTAAGCAGTAGGATAATACTCTGTGCCTGGATGTACAACACCTATCCAGTTGGAGATTAACTTTGAAAGTATTAGCAGTTGGTGCATTGCATTATGGCTAACTCATACAAACATATCTTACCTGGTCCCATCCTGCTAGTTTCTGCAGTATTTGACAAAGCAGCAGAAATTATGAGAGGTCCAGGGCCGCTGTCCTCTACTTTATGCCTACAAAATACAAGAGATCACACACACAACGCAAACAGATCTTCATTGTCAGAGAAGATACTATCCTTTACTGATATTATACCATGTCTTCTGTAGAGCAGGGTTCCCTATAACTCAGTAACAATCTCTCTAGCACTTGCCCCTAAATGCACCATGAAAGGAGACCATTATAGTAGCATAGGTGTGCCTATTCAGCTGATTCCCTCCCTAAGTTTCAAAAACAGAAGGAAGGGAGTCCAGAGGGCAGTATATTTAAAGAGAGTATTGGTCACAGTATGTGATATTCTGGCCCAGTTGGCAATTTGAGCCATGGAGGTAAGTACCTCCCCCAAGGAGGGGATTATCTGGGACCACCATTTACACAGTAGGAGTCTTTTAACCTGCATACTGAGTGTCAGAAGTAGTTTCAACTCGGAGAGATGAAGGTGAGGGGCCGGGGCCGGAGTCCTAATAACAGCAACTCAGGGGGCTGAGGCACAGGCTTCCTAAATATTTTGGACTCCATCTCACAGGTAGCCTGCCACAGGGGCTGGATCAGCCTGCAGGACCAAAGTATATGGAACAGGTCACCTGGGAGTTCCTGACACCTCCAACACAGGTCAGACTGAGCCAGCTTTGCCTTGGCGAGGACTACAAGAGTCCTATACCAGGACTGAATTATCTTGTTCTGTATTAATTGACTACTGGTGTCAGGATATGCCCCGTGAACTAGTTTTAGATAAGACTTCCACTCCAGGTTCATAATAAGGGCATGCAGTGCTTTCTCCCATTTATGCTTGGATTTATCTGCTTGGGACGGAATGGTGCTCCGAATGACCGCATATACCCAGCTTGACTGTCCTCTTTCTAGAGCCAGCCATGACTCTACCTGGGAGGTTTGTTGCTCTTGGTGCTGCTTATACCTGTACATAAGGATGGCACTTCATATCTGAAGGAATCACCAGAAGTCTTTGGGAGAGATCCCATAAGAGCTCTGCAGGCCCTCAAAGTAATTAAGGGTATCTGTACCAGGAATAAGCATATCTCGAAGCAATGAGATACCACCATGTTCCCATGAGGGCCATGCAATTGGTTGTTTATTGATGGTAATCTCATTATTGCCTCATAGTGGGGTAAGTCTTAGGGGAGATGGGGAGGTGCCCAACTTCTTATGCACCATGGCCTAATACTCCAGAGAGGAACCTATAGTAGGATGAGAGTGAGTGCCCTTAGGGGATGGTTAAATAACAATAGTACCAAGCGAGTACACTGACATACCTTTCTCTTCATATCCAGCCACTGGGGAGCGTTGTGTTCAGGAAAAATGAACCATTTTAACATCTGAGCCAGCTGAAAGGCCCATTTATACCCCTCTAACCACGGAAGACCGCAGCCCCCTTCTGACCAATGAGCTCTGAGCTTATTTATACTTTACCTAGGTTTCTTACCCTCCCACAAAAAGGATCCCAGCAGGGAGTCTAACTTAGTAAACCAATAACGAGGAATTTTCAAAGGAATGTGGGAGAGAAGATACATAATTTTTGGTGCTGTGACCATTTTAATTGCAGATATTTTACCTACAAGCGACAGTCGAAGAGATTTCCATCTGTTTAGTTCTGTGCAAATGGATGCAAAAAGTGGTTTCATATTCAGGTGCCAGATTTCATGCAGATTAGGACAGATGGTAATGCCCAATGAGGTAATCCCCTCTGGGGCCCATCGGAGCCCATGCTGAGAAACCATTTGAGAGGTACACTTAGAGTTTAAAGGTAGGACCTCCTTCTTGGCCTGGTTAATCTTGGGCCCTGAAAATGTAGAGAAATCTGACAAGGTGGACAGTAGGGGAGGGAGGGAGGTGACGATATTGGCTATAGGGAGCAACAGATCCTTCGCATACATAAGAGTAGGGTATGCCCTTGTTCCCACCTGGACCCTGGAAATTAGAGGATTTTGCCTAATAACAGCAGCCAGGTGTTCTACTGTCAATACAAAAAGTAGTGGGGAAAGTGGGCAGCCCTGACGGGTACCCATACCCAGTATGAATGGGGGAGACAGCATCATATTGGTGAGTATCCGTGCAGCTGGGGATGAATATATTGTCCCAATCCAGGCCCGAAACCCTGCCCCAAGCCCATAATGCAAGTACTTCTTAGACATAGTCCCACTCCAGGGAATCAAAGGCCTTTTCAAAATCTATTGCAGTGGCAGCAGTGGGGGAAGATAATGTTTGGGCCTTATGGATTAAATTTACCAACGATCTAATATGGTCCGCGCTAAAGTGGCCCTTAACAAAGCCTACTTGGGATGGGTGGATCAAACTGGGAAGGAAAGGATTAAGTCTATTAGCTAGTATCTTAGCTAGCACCTTGCTATCAGCATTCAATAATGAAATAGGGTGGTAGCTGGATGCTTTAAGGGGGTCTTTACCTTTTTTTGGTAAGATAGTAATAGTCACCTCCCTAAGGGATGAAGGGAGAGACCCTGTTTGCAATGACTCAGTAAATACTTGTTGCAATACCAGAGAGATTATGGGATGCAACAGCTGCCACACTTCAATAGGGAAACCGTCCCCTCCTGGGGCCTTTCCCTTTTTAAGGGAGAGGATGGTGTCTACCACCTCCTGGGTTGAGATTGTGGCATCCAGGGCATTAGTTTGGGATTCCAAGATTTTGGGGAGATGTAGGAACTCCAGAAATGGGCGGACCCCCTGGGAGTCTGGGGCTCTGGAGGATTTATATAACGAGGAATAAAAATTCATCATTATTTGATTAATACCTTGCACTGAGGTCTGGGTCCTTCCCCCTGCATCCTCTAAAGCCGCTATATGCCTTTCGGCTTGCTGCTTTTTGAGACGGTATGCCAGCAGCTTACCCCCTTTTCTCCCCTTCCCAATATTTATGCTTGAGTCTAATGATCGAAATCTCTGCCTTTCTAGAGACCAGCTCGTTCACTTGCATCTTCAGAGAGGTGACCTTGTGACCTGCCTCTAACCTAAGGGAAGGGACACGAAGGTCCTTTAAAGCAAGCTCCGCTTCTCGGAGTTGTCGTTCAAGCCTCCTCAAATGTTGTTCCCTCCTCTTTCGGTGCTGGCTCGCATACCCTATTATCACCCCTCTTAGAGTAGCTTTGAATGCCTCCCATGTGGTACCCACAGAGGTATTTGCTATGAGGTTATGCCGAAAAAATTCTGTTGCTTCCTTTTGAAGCCAAGCGGGAAAGTCTGGGTCATGAAGTAGCAATGGGTCCAGCCTCCATGCCAGAGACTTGGGGGGGGGGGTCCCATGTGAAGGCAAGATGCACAGGGGCATGATCCGAGATAACTAAGGGATGAATAAGGGTATTAACAGTGTTACTAGTAATAGTAGGAGAGGTAAGCCAGAAGTCTATTCTACTAAGAGAACTACTTACTGGGGAATGAAAGATGTAGTCCCTCTGGGAGGGGGTGAAATATTCTCCAGATGTCTGTAATGGCCAAATCTTGTTGTAAATGAGCCACTGCCATTACAGCCCTGGAGTGGGGCTCAGTATTGGAAGGGGATATATCCAGGAAAGGGTCCAGAGTAAGATTAAAATTGCCCTCTAATAAAATGGGGGTGTCTTCTGGAGCTATGAATCCCAGCACCTGGGTCAACTTGTGAAAGAAGAAGGGTGAGTCCTCATTCAGAGCGTATACGTTACCCAGGATCAGAGGGCCCTCCCCAGTGTCCATGAGTACCACCATCCATCTACCCTCAGGGTCTCTCACTTGTCTCTGCAATTTCCATTGTAGTTGCTTGTGAAGCAGAATTGCCACCCCTCTCTTTCTAGAGGAGGCTGAGGCATGAATAACCTGAACTACCCACTCCCTCTTCAGTCTCTCAGGATTCCTCCTGGTAAATTTGGTCTCCTGCAGGAAGGCGACCCTCGCTCCCAGTCTCTTAAGGTGGCCCAAAACTTGCTTCCTCTTGTTTGGGGTGTTAAGCCCTCTGAGTTCCATGTCAGACAAGTGATATCACCTGTTAGTAATAGGGAGCAAATATTTAATTAAGAGATATATCAAGAACAACCAGCAGATAGGGGGCGAGGGCAGGCCAACCAGAAGACGCAAATTTCTATAGAGCGCCACCAGATATGCAGAAAGTGGGTAAAGCCCATATACCCTGCCCCTTCCAGATGACCTTATACTAACAAATAACGAAACATCTGTGTGTGTCTGTTGTGAAACAAACATACATAAACACATTAACAAACTATATACATTGTGCTCAGTGTACCATGCAATTTGGGTATATGGAGGTGTCTCTTCGGTTGCAGAGCCCTGCTGTAGGCCAGCCCCTATTCTCAGGGCATTATCAAGTGGTATCCATCCTTCCTTAGCACTACAGTGAGTGCAGGGGGGGAGGTTCCCCCCCAAGAGAATCGAGCAACCCAATAAGAAGGTTGGACCACGTGGCTCATTGCAACCCCGGAGGGTTGAGAGACCTGCTCCAGCAGTATAGGTCAGAAGCTGGGATAGTTAAAGTGGGACTACACAACACTTCTAATAAGGTGGGGGTTTGCAGGAAAGAAAGTGGGGGGGGACTGCCCACTATTTCGGCAACCCTAGGGTTATTGCTGATAGGTGCCAACGTGTTCTCACAACAAAAATCTTGGTGAGGTCAGGCTCATCACACCTATGAAGAGTGTACTGTAAGCCACCCAATGCGGGGTCTGGGAGATCTCCCCTTGACAGAAAATAATAATAAAAAAAAACATACCAGAGGGGCACAGGCCTGTGCCATTCACCACTTAGGGTCTCATGTAAACCATATCCTGGCTACCCATTCAGCACAACAGTTTACGCATGCCGACAAATACTTTCATATTATATGACACAGCTTCCCAGCGGACCCCCCCACACACACAAGTAAGCGAGGTAGAACCCACAAAAGTTCTGCTGTTTAATTAGATGGTACAAAAAAGGCCTTCTTTGCCATCTAGACATGTCTGGACCTTTGATCAGGACGTCCACTGAGAGCTTGTTGGTAGGCCTCATTGAATCCCTCCCAGTATAGGAGTGAGGCATCTTCTCTGCCATATGGCAGCGCAAGTCAGGGGTCAAGATTGGGGTGAAAAGGGGCTGAAAGATCCCTTACATGGGTAACATGGAGAAAGGGTAGCAGATGGGTCAGCCAATGAGATTTTCCACTGACGATCAATTTAGACACCCCAAACTTGCCCCATACCTACAACTCCCCGGGGGATTAAAAGAACAGGAATAGAAAGAAAATAGAAGGATGACTACTTATCTGACCACGCCGGTGGGTTTTCTCTGATCGATTGCCCTAGAGATGTAGAGCACTCAGGACGGTCCACACTGAAGATGAGATCTCCGCTGGTAGAGGAGGCCTCCCTCATAGCCTTTGGTGGACACTGCCCTCCGCTATCTGTAGCTCCGTTCTGCGGCTGGCGAGAAGTTGCTGACAGGGACAGGTAGCTGGGCTGCAACATAGGAGTAGGCCTGCCTTCCACAGTCGAATCCACAATGCCTGAGTGATGATCCAGAGAGCTGGGGTGTAAAGCTTCATATCTCTTAGAGGTGTGGTAGGCCTGTAATGGATCTGGAGCAACAGTGTCCATGCTTGTGGCCTCCTCTGTGTCGTCTTGCCCTCTCTCCGAAGGATGCTCCCAGCGGGTGTGTTTCTTTGAGGACTGCCTCTTTCGTTGTGTGCTTTTGGGGGGAGTTCCCAGTGTTGCTCCCTGAGGTCTTGCCAAACAGCAGGTCTGCTCTCTGATGGAGAGGAGTGGCAATCCAACCTGTTGGTAGCAGTTTTTGCAGAAGAGGCTCCCAGGGTAGTGGTGGTGAATTCTTGTGGCCAGTTGCGCTATAAAAAAATCCATGAGTGCATCAGGAGATTCAAAACTGTTCGGGACCCCATTATGCATAACCCGCATCGTGGCTGGGTAACGCAAGGAAAAGGACAGTCCAATACTGTGCATTTTATACCTTGCCTCAGAGTATGCTTGGCATTTGTCTGACAGATCCTTAGAGAAGTCCTGAAAGATGTGGATCCTATTTGATCTCCACACTACATGCTGTAACTCACGAGCTCTAGTTAGGACCTTCTCTTTGTCCCTAAAATCAATAAATTGGGCTGTGATAGGTCGTGGTCTGTCCTAGGCCTGAGACATGGGGGCTAACGTACGGTGTGCGCATTCCACCTGGAGCGGTATCAATGGGTCCAACTGCAGCATTTCAGCGACGGCTAATTGTAGAAATCCCTTGGTATCTTTGCCTTCTACATGCTCAGGAAAGCCCAGAAAGTGAAGATTATTATGGCGACCTCGATTCTTGAGGTCATCCATCTTACTGCGCAGCATCTGTATGGTCCGTTGTTGATCTCTTAATTCTGCCCTTAAGTTCTGAACATACCCCTCTGTTGCCGAGACCCGCTGTTCGGTATGCAGCATCCTGGCTTCTAAATTTTGAACCACTTGGGTGTTTCGATTAGTTGCCACAGTGACTTGTGCCATCTGGGCCATAAGTTGGCTGAACATTGCCACAGCTGACGCTTGCTCCTAGGTTTATGGCAAGCGGCCTTCAGCCATATTTTCTCTTCAGTAAAATAGCAGTTTCCAGACAGCAAATGAAGGCTTTTTGTATCAGTGAAGCTAGATTAGTGTAGCTTGAGTATTACCCCACAAGTTACAGTAGAGTGAGGATATAATACCAGCTGGTAGAAAAAGGATTTTAAATGATATTTCCCTCTGGGTTGTGGAGCTGATCTTTAAGCTGCCATCCTATTTAGTGCCCCTAGTGGCCAGTCCCAGTGCTTGGAATTTTTCAATAAAAAAGGTTCATGTTAAATATAAAAAGTTGTAGCCGGTCTAGTGGCATGGAGGGATGAAGCATCATGCCTCACCTCCTGCCACACCAGTGACCCTTGTTCATGGTGTGAATGGGCTGCTGGGGGTCAGCTGAGGAGGGAGAGGATCGAGCATCCGAAGGACGGTTCTCCTCTCCTAGGGAGGGGTGGGAACAGAGTCTGCTGCCTGCCTGACCCCTAGTGGTGGCTTGGGGTTGGCACAGTGGGTCCAAACATAGGAGGAAGATGCGGGCAGACGCTCAGTGTGCTGTGCATGGAAGCGTGCGAGGCTCGGCCATTGGCATCACTGCACGTAACTACACCACACTCGGGGAACGGGGAAAAATGAAGGAGAAAAATGTCAATCGGCAGGATAAAGCCTGGCCCCTCGCAGGCTCTGCACCTGGTTAGCTGGCACCTCACTAGTGCAAGATAGGTAAGTCCAGTGGATGCTGGGGTGATGGGGCTGGTGGGGGGCCGGACAGAAGGGGGCCAGCGGCAGGAGCAAAAATAAAGAAGGAGAAAATTAATAAATAAAATAACAAGTTGTAGCTACGCTCAGAGCCTTATCTTGTCCTTACTTGGCTATAGGCTCCATATTTACTCAGCTGCACCTGAAATTGTTCTGAATAGGGTGCAAATCCTTTATAATAACATCTGCTACTTCATTTCATTTTGTAAGTGCAGAACTTACTATTGTGAACTTTAGTTGCATTGGTTCTCTTTCGATGCTGGGTGTATTATGTTAAACTTACTAACTTTTGAAAAATTATGCATGGCTCTGCAAATCTTAATCTAAAAAAATCAGTTAAAATTGGTTGTTTCTGGGCATTAAGATCACTCTTCTGAGCAAAGGTATTTTATGCTTCCATTTAGGCATACCATTGCTTGTCAGAGCTGTAGTAGTTTGTGTATCTGTCTATGAAAAGTTGGAATTTTTTGCTTAATGAAATTCAATGTGTTGAAAATCTTGCATTGTTTAAATCAATGTACAAGCAGCTTTTTAAAAATAAAGTATGTCTTTTAAATATGTTCCCCTTAAAAAGTGTGTGTGTGTGTGTGTGTGTGTATACGCGTGCAAGCCTGCAGCACAGGTGTCATTTAGAGTTAAGGGATGAACCACTACACCAAGTACCCTCTTCCTCACACAATCCCAGTGCCTATAATATGACTAATTTCCTTGGTTATCTAGTGGACCCTCTCTTGCACCCATTCCTCATAGTGAGCAAAATATGACTAATTTCCCTGATTGTCTAGTGAACTCCTTGTAGTGTCTATAGTATGAGTTATTTCTCAGATTAATCTCTCAGATTGTTTGTATGAGTTATTTCTCAGATTAATTTTCCAGGTTGTTTGGTTGACCCCCTCCTGCCTGATCCCTGCAGTGTCCATAATATGAATTGATTTCCCTGGTAAACAACTGATGTCTTAATATTCTATATTAAATATCCATCCATCATTTTGCAGCCACATTAGCTCTGATCAGAGTTTGTTCTTCCATTGTGGTCTGCAGGTCAATGACCTCCTATAGTACTTCAACAAATGTTGTAGTAAAAACTGCATTTCCAAACCCAAAAATATGTGCTGACTCAAGAAACACTTAAAGGGTATGGAACACAATTATTTCAATGCAACACCATTAGCAAATCTATTTTTTTTTCCAAAATTAAATCCTGTGGAAATTTTTAATAAGACTTCATTCTTCTCTTACTGGAAAGCATGCTTGATTTTTTTCAGTTAAAAATTAATTTTTCTTTTGGAGCAGATCATCTTGGTAAAGAAAACAATTTAGTTTGGTTTATTATAACATTATAAATAAATACCTCATCAGTAATACAGTACCAAATGTTAATGTTTATATATTCACAATCTGAAATTATTTACTCTGTTTAGGCAATCCTCTGTCTGTGAGTTGAGGCAAGTATAACAAATTGGGACATTATAAATGGCAGGAAATGTGTTGCAAGTCTTCTGTACCTCAGAAGTAGCCTGTTGACTTTCATAGTGCTGCATGTATTATTACAGTTTCTGATTTTTTTATTTTTAATTTTTTGCAGTTAATAATTTTTTTATTGAAAGAACCTTCTCCAGTGAAAAGCAAAACAAGGACACAACTGTGCTGGATTACAGAGCAAAAACAATGCAGTATCACAACTGATATCAGAGGTTACAACAGTAGTACAATGCAAATATTGGGCCCTATGCATGATGCCTACGTGCTGTGGAAACTGGGCATGTAGGCATTGATACGTATGACTACCACAGAGTGGGGCCCCACAGACCCCCCGCAGCAGTCACAAATGGGGAAGAAGACAGTTACGCCCCTGATCCCCCAGCCGTGCAGACAGCAATGTGCCAGGGGTGGGTGAGGGGCATGTCAGCACTACGCACCAATCGCAAAGGAGCATAGTGCAGCTTGCAGGGAAGCATAGTGGAGAGCATGTTATGGCAGTGGGAACCCTGCCACAATTGCTGTGCTTGCTGTGTGCACACAGACCACCTGCCCAGTCCAGGCAGCAGTGAATAACCCCACCAAAGAACACCCGCCCCCATCCCACATACCAGCCCCCCCACACACACACACACATGGCGGAGCCCCAACCCAGTGTGCAGAATGGCACCCACCACCCACACCACCTCTGAATCCCTATCCTGTTTGCAGGCGGATAACCCCACCACCACCACACATCTGAGCCCCATCCCAGTATAGCATAAGCACACACCCTGCCCCCAACACATGTCTTCCCCCTCCCCAGTATAGTGAAGGCATACCCCCAGTCCATGCAGGTGCCCCAGTCCCCAGTGTTGGTCAGGAAACACCACCACTGCCCTTGTACACAGGTGCCCATGTCCCCAACCCCACCAACCCCTGATCATGGCCCCTCTGGGTGATCTTTGGTGTTCAGTGGTTCCCCCCATACCCCTCAGCACCAAAAACACCAACCCCTCAGACCTGCCTGTCAGTGCCACAGTTCTGGAAGGCCAGCAGTACAGCCCTCCTCACACCTCCTCAGCCACCGTTCATCCACGTGATACTGGGTGTGTGCTGCCTATATGTAGCGGTGTGCTCCCAGCAGCACTTTGATGACTAGCAGCAGAGGAGGTGTGAGGAGGGCTGTGCTGCTGGCCATCCAGAGCCATGGCACCAATGGGCAGGTGTAGGGGATGGGGGAGTTGGTGATGTCGGTGCTGTGGGGGCTACTGAACACCAATGATCACCCAGAGGGGCCATGATCAGGGGTTGGGAGTTGGAGGCTGGCACCTTTGTGCAGGGAGGGTGTTTATTGACCAACACTGGGGACCAGGGCACCTGTGTGAGCTGGGGGTATGCCTTCGGTATGCCAGGGAGGGGGCAGACATGTGTTGGGGTAGGGGGTGTGCTTATGCTATACAGGGACAGGGCTCCAGATGTGTGGTGGGGCTGTCTGTCTGTCTGCAAACAGGATCAGGGTTTGAAGGTGTGTGTGGGGGGTTACTTCACCCTGAAGCAGATGGGGCATTGCTGTGTCTTGGAAGGGGGGGCACTTCACAGGACTGCTGGTGACAGGTGGCATGGCCACGCAGGTCTGGGTGCTGGCAGGAGCTATTCATGCACCCAGACCCATGCCTTGGCATGCAAGGGATCTACTTAGAGACCCAGGCCGGGCATCCCATTGGATGCCCACATGGGTCCACAACTCTGCCCCTGGCCATCCTGCATGGTCTTGCTCACTGGGGGGTGGAGCCGCAGACAGGTGGCAGCTGTTCAGGAATACCAGCCTGTGCACACCTGTCCACAGGTGCAGTGCTACGCTGGTGTGGTACACGGCTTTGGTGCATACTTTCCGCCCATTAATGAATAGCTCCCATTATTCCTAAATGATAGTAGAGAAAAATAGAATCTGTTGGCAGAAAAGGACTACTTAGCCCACCTTGTCTGCCCAGATGGTCCCTGCCTGGTCTGTCTCCAGACCCTAACTGGTCTATGGCAACCCTCCCTACAGCCTGCCCATTTCCTAATATTCACCTATGCCTATCCCATGCATGCTTGAAGACACTACTGTTTTTGCCACCACCCCTTCTTCTGTCAGTCTATTCTAGGTATTCACCACTCTTTCAGTGAAGAAGTACTTCCTCACATCCCTGATAAACTTCCCCCCTCCAGCTTCATAGCATGCTCTCTTGTTCTGGTGCTCTTTTGCATTTGAAAGAAACTCACCTCCTGCACCCTGTTCGGCCCCATGAAGTACTTGTAGATCTCTATCATGTATCCTCTCACTCTACTGTCTTCTAGGGTGTACATGTTGAGAGACCCCCTCAGTTTCAACTTGTAGGGCTTTTGGTACAACCTCTGCACCATTTAGCGTAACCTCTTCTGGACTGCCTCTGCCCTGTCTGTGTCCTTTTTGAGATGTAGCCTCCAGAACTGGACAAAATATGCCAGGTGGTGGCTCACCAGCAAGTGACATAGTGCAACACCATCTCCCTTATCTTCCTGGAGATTCCTCTCCCTATGCATCCTAGCATCCCACTGGCCCTACCCACTGCTTTATCACACTGTCCTGACACTTTGAGGTAATCAGATATGACAACCCCATAGTCAATTTCCTGCTTAGTGACTGCCAGTACCCCTTTCCCCATTCTACACTCAATTTTTGGCTTACTATGTCCTAGGTGCATGATTTAGCACTTTTTGGTATTGAACCCCAACTGCCATTCTCTTGCCAGCTCCTCAAGTTTTTCAAGGTCCCTACACATTCTTTCCAATCCATCCTAATTGTCCACCCCTTTACATATTTTGGTATCATCTGCAACAAGGCATATCTTCCCTTCCAGTTCATTTGCAATGTCACTTAGGAAGACATCGAAGAGGACCGGTCTCAGTACTCAGCCCTGCAGCACCCCACTGGTCACTCTCCCATCACTAGAGTGAGTGCTGTTAATCACCACCCTATGTTGTTTATCCATTAACCAGTTTGTAAACCAGTTCATCACTTTGGATTCCATCCCTAGGCTACTCAATTTCTTAATCAGTCTCCTGTACAGCAGTGTCAAAGGCCTTGTTGAAGTCCAGATAGGCCATATCCACTGCCTTCCCCAGATCTGCTTCCCAGGTCACCAAATCAAAGAAGTCAATCAGATTTGTCTAACATGACCTCCCCTGCCATGAATCCATGCTGCCTTTAGTCTTGCAGACCCTTGACCCTTGGATTCAAGCTACTCTACCAACCTTTCCTTTACACTGTCTCCATTAATTTCCCCATCACGGAGGTGAGGCTCACCAACCTTTAGTTACTAGCATTCCTTGCTGCCACTCTTATGAAGAGGGACCATGTATGTGCTCCTCCAGCCCTCTGGAACCACACCTAATTCCAGTGAGCAATTGAATAGTGGGGCAGCCAGCACCTCTGTGAGTTCTTCCAGTATCTTTGAGTGTATCCCATTTGGTCCCATAGCCTTGTCCACATTCAGTGCTGCAAGTCACTTCAGTACTTTTTCCTCTGAAAATGGATGAGTCCACCTCCCCTCCCTCTGTGTTCCTGCTGATCACTGGAGGTCCATCCCACCTCCCTCCACTATGAAGACTGAGCAGAAGCACCTGTTCAGGAAGTTTGCTTTTTCTTGGTTCTCTTCTGTGCAGTCCCCCTCTGTCACCCTCCTTATCCTCACTATTCCACCCCTTGCTTTCCTCTTCTCACTTATATACCTGAAGAAAGTCATATCCCCATTTGCTACCCCCCTTGGCTATCCGTTCCTCTGTATGCACCTTTTCTCCCCTCAGTGCCTACCTGCTTCCCTCTGTTTTTCCTGGTATACCTCCCTGTGTCCCTTGCTCTGTGTTTCCTTATACCTCCTGAATGCCACCCTTTTTTTCTTCACTGCAGTGGCATCCTCTCTAGAGTACCATAACCGTCTGTTTTTTTCCTTTTGCTTTTACTCACTTCCTTCATGCAGAGGCTGTTTGCCTTAATTACATCCTCCTTATTTTTTCTCACTGTATCTCTACCCCTCCCTGGCATCGCCCCCCACTAGGCAGTTTCTGAGGTAGTCCCCATTTCCTTAAAATCCAACCTCCCTAAGTCCAGGACCCTTGTCCTCATGTGGTTTGCCTCTGCTTCTGTCTTAATATTAAGCCACACTGTACAGTGATCACCGGTATCAAGAGGACTGCCCAATGAGATTTTTGTAATCCCATCCCTGTTTGTAAGCACCAAGTACAGTACTGCCCCATCGCTACTGTGTTCATTGACTAGCTGCCTGAGTAAGGCCTCTTGCATGGAGTCAAAGATGGCCCTGCCCTTGGCAAAGCTGCAGCTGGAAGTCTCCAATCCACATCTGGTAGACTGAAGTTACAGCTAGTGGCACCTCCCACTTATTTAGCATCCTGATGATGTACTCCCCTATGTTGATAGCAGCCCCAGGGCCTGTCTCCAGGATGACCTCCAGCACCTCCAGCCCTTCCTTTTCCTCCAGCTGTCCTACACTTCCATAGCCTTGATTCCCTCCCTGACATATAGTACAACCCCTTCTCCTTTCCCTGTCTCTCCTGAACAGAGAGTAGCCAGGTATGGTTATATCCCAGTCAAGGCTGTCAGTGCACCATGACTCTGTTATGGCCAACAAATCCATACTAGCCTCCTCCATTTTGGCCTCCAGAACCAGAATTTTATTTTACAGGTATTCTGTATTACAAAATGGCCCTCTACACTCATTGCCCCCGCACCACCGCCACATTCACCCCTCTTGCCTGTGCTGTTTCTTGAAGCTTCCCCTGACCTCCCACTTCCCTTGTTACCCTCTTGTTACCCTCTCTGTTACTAGTCTTCTTTATTCCTCTCTTGCTATTCTGAATAATACCCCCTTGTACTCTGCCTTGTCCCCACCACTTTCTTCCTGCACCTACCTACCTTGAGGAGCTTTCTCTCTCCTTGCTGCTTCAACATCTGTAGGGCAATCTTTGTCTCATTAGTTATTACAGCTCCACTGGCTAGTTTGAATGCTCATCCACAAGGCATTTAAATCTCCAGCTAAGGATTGTGGTCCCCCTTCTAGAAGCATGCAGGCTGTTTTCCCTATAGAGGCCCACATCCTCCTAGGCTGGTCCCTTGTCCTAAGGGAAGATGAAGTCCTCCTCCATGCACAATAACATAAACCAATTGTTAAAAGCCATGGTGCAGAATACCCTTTCCTCTCTTCAACCATACACAGGTAACATCTTAGCAAATGCTGCTGTGCATGCTGCCTGACTCAGGCCCCTCCCCAGCTCCCTGAAATTACCCTGAATTACCCCTACTCTATCACTTGCCAGGTCATTTGTTCCTTAGGTGGACAATGACATCCGGTTTCCTTCCATCTACTGCAACCCTAGCGATAGTCTGGATCTGTTCTCCATTCCTCCAACCCAAAGCACCAGGGAGGCACTTCACCTCACTCTCCCTCATGTCTATCCCCCTAACAACAGAGTCTCCCACCAGCAACTGCTTCTTCCTCAACTGGAGGCCTCTTCTTCTCTCCTTGGGGCCAACCCTTTTGAGGACTCCTGCTTCCTGCCTTCCCACTGCTGTGGGTGTCTTCTCCTGGCTGCCTTGTCCCACCAGTATGGCAAATAAATTGTGCAGTAGTACAGGAGGAGTGCATTCCCTTCCTGCCACCTCCACTCTCCTGAACCCACTAAAGTCCAGCCACTCTTTCTCTACCTAAGCATCCTCTAGAGGGAACAGTGGCAGACTTGGTGGCCCCTGAATAAGGCAGAAGGTTCTGTGTGCTCTTACTAGTTCAGCAAAGAGTACAGCAACCTCTGCCCTCATCCCAGAGAGGTGAGTGCAAATGGGGCAGCATCTCAGACTCCAGAATGTGTCCTGAAAAACTGCAGCTTCACACCTGTGGTACTGCACCACTTGCATGCACTTTCCTTTCTTAACCTTTTTGTCTGTCGTCAGTTTTGTCTGTCGAACCTTTTCCATATCTTACTGTCTCCCTTCTATGTCCTTTGAATTCCTACCTCTTCCTTTACCGGTTTGAAATGTATTTGTTACCCTACCCTAGATAGGGTGTCTCCTGCTTCCCTGTCAACCCTTCTAGCAATTGCTACCTTCCTGATGTCTATTACTTCCTACCCCCTAGTTGTCACCCCACTACCTGTACTTAATTAACATTAAAGCAGCAGCTAGTCAAAATATAGTTGTTGATTTCTTTTAGCAATACCGTGTTGCTGGCAAAAACATCAATATATAGATTTTTCTTTTCATTTTCTTTTTTTTTTTTTTTTGCCGTCTCACCACCATGTTATTCAGCCCAGTCATGACCCCCTTCACCCCTTGCTCACATATGAGCTGTTCTCCCAATGCCCCCTGGCTTACCCCCCAGGGCAGGGCCACGGCACCAGCTACGGTGCCACGGACACGATTCAGGATAGTGGAGCCAGCCTGAGAGCCGCAGGAGGGGTGGTGAGGCGTTCACAGAGGCATTCGAGAAATTGCCTGTGGTTACTCCCTCTGAGCCAAGCACGTGCAATGATGCCAGCCAAGGTGTGGAACACGACGCCTCCCATGCGGCCCTCAAAGCGCCAGCACTGCCCCCCCATGCTCACGCACGCCACCTTGCTCCTGCTCTCCACCAGAGGGCACTCATGCTGATGCTGCAGTTCCCTCTTCCTCGGGAAGGAGTATATCCTCCGGATGTTCAATCCTTCCCCGCCTCGTTAACCTCTGGCGCCCATGCCCGCTCCCCCAACACGGGTCGCTGGCGTGATGCGAGGTGTGGCGCCCAGCACCTCAACCCTCAGTGCCACAGGGCCAGTCTTTTTCTTTTCATTTTCATTAGTCCTGAACTAGAACACAATATTTTAAAGCTTTTAAAAGTTTCTGTTCCCATGCCATGCACGCCATAAAAATGTAAATATCTTGGTACAGTGCTGTGCTGTTTACCATCAAAAACATGTGATAACACCATCCTAATACATCTACAGTATGAATCTACTGCAACTTCAGCAGAAGAGATTTTTAAAAATTGAGTGGTGACCATCATTAACAACATGAGTCATTATTAAAGTAGCTATTAAACCTGTTTTAAAACTATCCGAGAGAAATAAAAAATACACTAAAGATGAATCTAAAAATGTCAGAAATACATTACTGCTAAAAAACTCTATGACAAATTTTTAATTTTTTTGTCAAGTAACAACTGCTATTCCTTTATACAGAAAGATAGAAACATAGACTTTGACAGCAAATAAGGACCACTTGGCCCACTCAGTCTGCCCATTTCCCTACCTTGATGATAAGCTGCAGATCCTAGTTAACCAATAGCCTACTTCCGCCTACCCTTGACTAGAATTGCCTTATGCTTGTCCCATGCATTCTTGAATTTCCCCACTGTTTTTGACCCCACTACCTCCACTGGAAGGCTGTTCCATGCATTTACCACCCTCTTGGTGAAAAAATACTTCCGCATGTTGCCTCTCAGCCAACCCCTCATCTTCAAATTGTGCCCCATTGTTCTTGCACATCTCTTTTTCTGAAAGATGCTACCCTCTTGGACTTTGTTGATTCCCTTCAGGTACTTGAATGCTTCTATCATCTCCCCCCTTCCCTCCTTTCCTCTAGGATACAGTATACATATTAAGCTCCTTTAGTCTCTCTTCATATGGCTTCTGGTGCAGACCCTGCACCATTTTAATTTCCCTCCTCTGGTCTGTCTCCATCCTGTCTATGTCCTGTAGAGATGGGATCTCCAGAATTGCACACAGTATTCCAGATGTGGTCTCACCAACTGTCTGTACAAAGGGATAACAACTTTCTGTTTTCTGCTGGTGATGCCTCTCCCTATACATCCCAGTATCTCCCCAGCCCTCTTTACTGCCTTTTCATATTGCTTGCCTAACTTTAGGTCGTCTGATATGACTACACCCAGGTCCCATTTCATTTTTGTTGTTGTTAGGACCCTCCCCCCCCCATTGTGTACTCTTCCCCTGGGTTTTTGTTTCCCAGGTGCATTACTTTGCACTTCTTTGCATTAAATTTAAGCTGCCATACTTTTTACCATTCCCCCAATCATGCCAAGTCCCTTCTCATCCTTTCCACCCCCTCCTTGTGTATCAACCCTGTTGCAGATCTCTGTGTCATCTACAAAGAGACATACTTTTCCTTCCAGCCCCTCTGCCATGTCAACTATAAAGACATTAAAGAGGACCAGTCCCAGTACTAAACCCTGCAGTACCCCACTAGTAACCCCCCTTTCTCGGAGTGGACTTTGTTTACTATTACCCTCTGCGTCCTGTTGTTCAGCCAATTTTTTACCCAGGCTATCACCCTGGGACCCACTGGGGCCCATTCTCAGGCTGGCTAACTTACTTGTTAATCTTTTTTTATGAAATGAGCATCCAAATTCAAGCTTTCTCATTGGCCAAGCCCTGTGTAATAATGTGGCTGATGCACAGGAAAAAGGTATAGTAATGTCAGTGTGCACTGATTCTGGTAAATCTGCCATTTAGAATGTTGGCAAAATAAAACTCAGCCATCTTGTTTTTTTGCCAACTGTGAGTGAAATTTCAGCCAGCATTTTTTCTTCAAAGTATGCCTGCATGCAAAATACCAAAATGCTTCCCCAAAAATACATAATCTGACTTACACCTCACCCAGTTCTCAAACACATATCTCGCAGTTTCTCAATGCAGCACATAATAAATGAAGAAAAAAACGGCTGCCATGATCTGTCTCCCAGCCACCTGCTCAGTCTCCATCCTGATCAACTGCCAACTAGCCAACCACTCGCTACTGAAATCAAAATCAAATCAAATCAAATCTTTATTTATCCAGCCGATCATCGTTGAGCAAGCTCATTTACAAGATGGACCTGCTGTTGTCAAAGACAGTTATACATACATAGATTAAGGTACAAAATACAGATTGTGTGTAAAGATACAAGCAAAATTACAGAATAGTGGTAGGCGCAAGGTAAACATTCCAGTTGTTCTTGTGAGAACATATATGTATTACACAGCATTATTGTGGTATATACAGCCTTTATGGATACAGAAGTTGAGGTTGCATATTTCTTAATTCTCAATCAAGCCACTATCGGAAGGTGCAATTCTTTGTATTTCAGCCCCCAGTGACCATTTGACATGCTTGGGTGAGGATCCTAGGCTACAGAGGGGCCCATTGTACAGTCTATAACTTCTAGTTAAGTGGGTGGTGACAGGAAAGTAGTATGAGAGAAGTGGTGCCATGAGTGCCATGGGCCAATAAGGAAGCTGACTAATGAACTTAGTTAAAGTAGGGAAGGAAGGAACTAGGTTCATGGCTGAATGTGGTAAGGATAAGAAGTGTACCATCAGCGGGACTGCTAAGAGCTATGGAAGCACTTGCAGATTTTGGTGAATGTGTTGTCGTAGATGGTCCTAAACAGGGCAAAACTGACCAGAAAGCTGAGTCTCATCGATTTGTGTATCCTGTTCCAGATTGTGGGCACAGTGTGGCTTATGGCAGCCCTACCAAAATGGACACTGATCCTAGGAATTTTCAGAGAAATTAGGGAGTGGCTTCTTGGGGCATAGCAACAGATTGGGCTAAGGGGGAGGCAGGCAACAATGTAATCTGGTAGTTTGTTGGTAATGGCTCAGAATGTCCAGAGTGCTGCATTTCTACACCGCCTGTATTGAAGGGAAGGCCACCCTAAGGCTGCACATAGAGAGCAGTGATGAGTGGAGGACGGGAGACCAGTTATGAATCTTAATGCATCCAGTTTTGCAAGGTGTGAGATGGAGCATTGGCCATAGATAATGTCGGCGTAGTCAATTAATGAGAGGAATGTTGATTGAACAAGTTGTGTTTTTTGCGTCTGTGGTCAGGAGGTGTTTAATTCTGAAGAAGAGGCCAAGCCTCTGCCTGAGCTTTTTCATCAGTTCTTCTGTGTGCTCCACAAAGGAGAGTTTGTTGTCCAACCATATGCCCAGATATTTGAATTTTGGCACAAACTCAAGATTTTTGCCTAGTAGGGTGGTTATGGGTGGAAGAGTACCAGCAGCAGCAGAGTAGGCCCTAGTGCCTGATGGTGAAAAGAGCATGGCCTTGGTTTTTTTTTTTTGCATTTAGCAGTAGCTTTTTGCTGAGAAGCTGGTGCTGCAGTGTATAGAATTCAGTTTGTAGTTCTGTGCATGCGGCTCCAGGAGAATCATGGCTTAGATAGAGCACCATGTCATTGGCGAACAAGTGGATACTGGCTTCCGTAATGCCTAAGTCCAAGTTGTTAATGTAAATGGCGAACAGTAGCAGGCCTAGTATGGATCCCTGTGGGACTCCTCTTTTTATTGGTTTGAGTGGAGAGAGCTCTCCTTCAGCCTTAATTTGTTGCTGCCTATCAGAGAGGTAGTCCTGGAACCAGTCCAATGAGGTTGAGTCCATGCCTATGGTTTTTAAGGTGGAGACAAGTAGGCAGTGGTCAACGGTATCAAACGCCTTGCTGAGACCTAAAAACACAGCACAAACAAACTTTTTATTGTCAAGGTCCTGTTGCCAGTCATTAGTGACTTTGGCCAGTGCTGTAACAGTGCTATGTTTTGCTCTAAAGCCGGACTGCATACAGTTAAGCAATGCAGAGTTGTCTAAAATGATCTCAACTGTAAGTCCACAATTTTTTCCAGCATTTTTGAGAGTATAGGTAGAAGAGAGATTGGCCTATAATTGTTTAGGTCACATGGGTCCCCTGCTTTAAATAGGGGAATAACATGTGCAGTTTTCCATTCCATAGGGATAGAGCCCTGGGCTAGGGATAAGTTGAAAAGGTGTGATATAGGTGTGGCAAGTATGTGGTATGCTATTTTCAGAAAGTATGGGTCAAAGGAGTCGGCTCCTGCGCTTTTTCTAATGTCTAGCCATAGCATAAGGTCTTCAGCTTCTTTTATGGTGGTTGGGGAAAAAGAGAAGATCATATCTTTGTTACCCTGTTCTGGGAGCTGGGTGTTGAACTGCGGATGGAGACTACTTACTGGTGCATTGTAGAATGCCATGCCTGCAGTGGCAAAGTCGTTGTTGAAGGCTTGAAGAATCTCAGATTTATTGCTGATAGTGACATTGTCGATGGTGATTTTGGAAGGTAGTACACTACCTGGGGAGTGGCCAGACAGATCCTTTATGGTGGACCAGAATTTGGTTGGGCTGTTGGATGCGGAGAGTAATTCATTTTGATAAAAATTGGCCTTGGTCTCTCTGACCATTTTTGTGCAGGCATTTCTAGCTGTCCTAAAGAGACACCAGTCTGCATCAGCACGAGATTTCCGGCCTTTTCCATAGCTGGTCTCTTTTACATAAGGCATTCTTCAGATCCGGTGAAAACCAACAGCAGCTACTTTCTTCCTTAGACTCTCAATTTTTCTATTTCACTCTAACTGAACAGTGCTCTCTCAATGTTGAGTAAGAGACAAACACAAAAATTGACAGTGTAAGGAAAAGGACTAGCGAGCATCTGACTAGTCAGTAGTTCATCAGGATGCACAGCAAGCGGGCAGGGTACGAGACAGATTATGGCAACCATTTTTTTTCTCTTCACACAGCCCCACACTTTATTCATCTCTAACAACAGCCTTATTTCTTTTATAACACACATCCTTTCTTACCGCATATACTGCTCTGCCCTTCCTCACTTTAGTTCTGCTCCTGTTTTCCCCATGTGAGCAGCATGTCCTCCCTGGCACTTCCTGGTGCCATAAAAAATGTAAATCTCCCCCCCCAAAAAAAATAAATAAATAAATAAATAAGGAAACTTCTTCACTCCAGCTTTTGAGTAATGGATTTTGAACAATTAAATGAAACGGAGTGCTGCTGGCTGGAGTAGGGGAGACTACCATAACAACCACATAAGTTATAACTATGGCAGCCTTCCTAGGGCATAAGTCCTCAATTAAAATGAAACACTGTAAACTAAAGGCAGAGGACCTGTTTTATTTAAATTAAAGACAAAATATTTGTTTTTGTTACTTAATATAGTTATTTTACTTTTCACATTCCTCTATGATTTAAAAACCCATTTCATAAGCATAATAAAGCCACTCCAGTGTTTGCGTTAGACACTTTAACACCACGGCTAGGAATCTGAATGCACTCAGCCTGCAGCCTACGTGCCTCACTACACACCTTTTAGCCATATGTTAAAGTGTCTAACGACACCCCTGTTGTGTCTTATTGCTTACTTGTGGACTGTGTCAAATGCCTTGCTAAAATCTACACAGTACAGTATCACCACCCATGCCCCCAAACTGTGGAACTCCCTTCCGTCACAAGTTCGTGCCTCCCCTTCCCACTCCACCTTAAAAACCTCTCTCTGGAACTTCCTAAAATCTGCTGTGACCTGCCTGTGTGCCACTTAATGCTCAGTCCTACAGCCCTCCTACCCTCAATAGTACCCCATCTAGGCTCTTTCTGCCCCTCTACCTTTGTGATGCATTATACTATTGGCTATGTTATGTATTGTTACTAATCAGCCTAGGGGAGGTCCTATACCCTCCATGTTGCCCCCTGGGCCTGTATGTGCCCTATGCTATTTGACCCACTGTTGTTGAATATATGCTAATCCTTATGCTATGTACTACTGCTTTAAAACCCTTGTTGTTTTATTCCACTGTTGGAGCACGCTGTTCCAGGTTTGTAATGTTGACTATGTATTTCTGTCATGTATACCTTGTAATTCTCCCGGTAGCACCTGAAAATAGGCATTAGCTGTCTAGTGTGCTTACCGGTTACAAAAGCAAATAAATACATAAATAAATAAATACCTTGGTCAGGTGTTCCTCCTGAAGAGTCTCATGCAGACTGAACTATTTGTGGATGCCTGCAGACTTAAGATGAATGTTCGGCTCCTGCGCTTGTCCCACTCATGATGGGGACATGCTGGGCAAGGCAATCCTTTATAGTGTTATTGTTAGAAGGCACTAAGTCTTTGGCAGCTCCACCCCAAACACACACCTGAGTAACAGAGCTTTATTAATTTACTCATTCCCAAGATTTTCTGAGCTAGGTTCCCCACACTACAGTACCCGATACAAATTTTAGTTATTAGTTAATATTAGTATTAAGAAGACATGACAAGTACAGCTTTATGCTTAAACAGAGAAGGCAGAGACCTACAGGCAATTCTAGTGAGAAAGTATTATAGTACATGACACTCTATGATTCCTTAAAGTACCACACCCTATATGGGGGGAATAAAGAAATGCCAGGGGAAAAAATCAGAGAGGGTGTCTGCTCCATGGAATCACAGAAGATGCAATAAATATGTCCTTACTGTCCTCCAGGGAGAAATGTGTGTCCAGGGAGCACATGGGTGACAAGATGTATGGTGCCTAATAGGTATATTAAGAGTCCAAAGTGTCCTTTTCCAAATGAGACATTCTGGCAAAAATAGCTAAGGAAGAAAGTGCACCCATCCATTCCTGCTGAGTGAGGACCTCTGTGGTTCTCCATTTACATACTAGAAAGTGCTTACCATCTAACCCCCCCAGCCAAGAGCCAGTGTAGTTTGCGGTCAGTGCATGAAATACCTGGCAGTGGAATGCCTAGAAGCAGAAGTTGTAGGATTAATCTGTTAGTTGGTCAAACCATTGTGCTACAATCAGATTGTACAGCTGCCCAAAAGATCTATAAGGCAGGACATGTCCACAAAATGTGAAACAGCGAACCCCCTGAGGCCCCACATCACCAGTAAGAGTCATCCTGTATTAGCCCCATTTTACAAAGTTTTACCAGGATTCTATACCAAAATGAAATACTTTATTTTGTATTAATAAGCTTCAGTTGTCTGGGCATGATAAACGAGTTACCTTCCAACAGTCATTCCAGAACTCTTCTGATACAGGGATTTATAAATATGTTTCTCACTTCTTTTGTGCCTGCACAGTTTGGTCAGGAGGGTTGCTATAATGCTTTTGTAATTTTGCTGCCTTACCCCCTGTTACTGTTCACCATGAGGAGAGAAGAGCCACCCTCAACACCTCTGAGCTGTGGAGTGTCAGCAGCCAGAAGAGGGCAGTGGCACTGCACATTTGTAAGTGCCTCCAACATTCTTTATTAGAAAGAAGGAAATTGGGAATGCAAGTCCTCAAACAAGTCTATTTGTCTGATCCCAGAGTGTGTAGATCCTTAACATCCTGGACCCCTGCCTCTATCCATGTGCCATTGGAGAGGTTGTGTCTGACATATATGCCCTAGTTCCCCCATATGGTGGCTCAAGGAAGGGAGGGAGTGGGGTAATTTGCCATCCTGGACAATTGTTGTCAGGACTTCATAGCTGCTTGTACTGTGGGCCAGTGACACAGATGGTGTGGTATGGCCCTGCACAGAAGCACTGATGGAGAGAGACCTCTGCAAATCCCTCGCTCCATCTGCAGCCATAGGAGAGCCTCTGGTTTGCGTTTGATGAACTATTTAGTGGTTTGTGCCTCTATGGAGGCCAGGTAATAGGCAAAAATCCATAGAAGATTTTAACCTCTCAGTGCCAATGGGAGCAGAGCATGAGCCTGCTGTTTGGGGAGGGGGTTCCCTTACCAAAGAAAACTGTCCATAAAAGCATCAATTTTTTAAACCATATCAGGGATGTTGAAATAGGCAAGTGGGACAGTCTATGCAGCAACTTAGAGTAACTCATTTTAGGGCTGAAATCTTTCCTCTCATGGAGGATTCAATTTAATCTGGCTGTTACTGTCTCATTGTAGTTCCTTTAGTAAGGATCAGATTAATTTTAAAGCTTTGGCACAGATCTGTTATTAGTTGATACCAAAAGATGGATTGATTGGGGAGATCATTTGAGCCCTAGAGTTAAAAAAGGAGATGGTGCACAAATTAATGAGTGGGAGAACATTCATTTTGGATTGGTTCATCTTCAGGCTGGACACTCTATGAAAATCCTTCAATAGGTCCAAGAGCAGCCCAATCCCAGTAGGGGCATCTGACAGCAATGTCAGCTGATTGCTGGTATATAGCTTTGTTTTATGTTCTGTACTGCCCATCACTATGCCTGCTAACTGCTGATACTCCCTTATGGCAGCTGCCAGAGGCTCCATGGCCAATATAAATAATGGGGGGAAGGGGACAGCCTTGCCACTTGCCCCAATGGAGGTGGAAAGAGTGTGAGATAATACTGTGTGTAAGGACTTTGGCTGTTGGCCTAACATATATAGTTTGGACCCAGGTCTTGAAATAGGTGACAAAGCCCATCTTATCCAGTACATGCAGGGGTACCCCTCCACCAAATCAAAAGTTTTTTCTAAATCAATTGCAATAGCTATACAGAGTGAATGAGGTTCAGTAAGATGTTGTCTAGTGTATCTAGTTTGGTGGCAAGGGCTTTTGCCAGGATCTTAGGGTCAGCATTAATAAGGGAAATGGGTTGATAGCAGGCTGATAGGACAGGGACTTTGCCCTTCTTGGGCAGGACACTGATCACAGCATTATTCACCATAGGAGAGAGAGAGAGATCTATGCATATGGGCCTCAGTCTATACTTTATATAGCGAGGGGCAAGTAATCTGCAACAAGTACTGATAAATATCAATGGGGATGCCATCCCAAACCCAGGGCCTTGTCCTGTTCATGTCTTGGATGGCTTGGAAGACCTCCTCCTCCATTAGTGGTCTTTCTAGCATCTGCTGTTAGTCTGCCATAAGGAGGCTGAATGAGACTAAATTGCTGTGAAAGAAGCCCCGGCAGTCTGTCCAACAGAACTATCCTCCTGCCTCTCTGAAATAAGGAAAATAAAAACAAAACAAAAAAAAAAAAAAGAAAAATATCTATCTCTATTCTATCCCTCTAAAGTCCTCTGTATTAGACATTGGGAGAAATACCTGCTGGGAACTGTAGTCCCCTATTTCAGCAGGACTACGGAAAGCAAAAGGGCAGAAGACTTACAGTTTAGTTCATTTAAACACACTATTGCAACACACCCTAAGGTAAGCTGAAGTTGAATACAAGAAATATCAAAAAATAACATACATAAAAAAATTAAAAATCCTACAACTAATCCAATTATCATCTATCTTATAAGGAAAAAGAAACATTTTTTTTTTTAAATTCAGCTTTATTGGCACTATTCAGGTACATCATTTTAGCACATTAGATTTGTATCCATACATGACTCTTACAAAACCAGAAATTTCATTCGTTGTTTTGTGTATTCTGTCTCTGCTACAGTACAACATTTAATATTAAGGCAGTTTTGCCTATACAATCAAAACTTCTTTGTCTCTTAAGTCTCCAGTTATTTGGTCACTTACTCCTTTATATGTGTCGGACCACAGCCCATCTCCAAGAACTCAGCCACGATCTGTCAGCCTCCTAGTGAAACCTCCCTTAGAAATGGTTCTGTTCTTTTCTGCTCTTTAGATGAGGAATGTTATTCTATGTTTATCTCTCTAGAGGATTGCCAGATTTCCCATCTGGTCCACCTTCTTAAATAAGTGGGGTTCTGTTGTTGATTTTGTAAGTTAACTCTTCAAGCTCCATAATGGAAATGATTATTTTTGTCCAGTCGAAAATAGTACGGGGGTTAGGGCGAAGCCATCTCTTCGTAATGGCTTTATGTGCTGCTGTTACCAGTATGGTCCAAAGGTATATTGAGTGTGGATCCTTGAAAAAGAAACATTTTAACACAAATATACTTTAAAAAAATACATTGCAAACTTTTTACTAAAAACACCAATTTTCCATACAGACACAACCAGAGTACTTTATATTTTTTTCCTTGTTATGCCTTATTAAAAGAGATTATTTAATGCCACTACAAATCTATAGCCAATTTTAAAAGAAGGAATGGAGGAGTTATAATACCCATATAATATATAAAAGGAAATCTCTGTACACTCTTGTTCTACTTTTGGCCTATTTCACTTTATCTGGTTCCTTAAACTATAACTTGACAATTCAATCAGAGCTAAGCGTTACGTAACTTGTAGTTTCATTGCATACCTGTAAAAACATATCTACTCATTCTTTCTCTCCTTTCAAACAAGGATTCAATTTTACTCTACTTCATAGCCTCTTCACACCCACCTCCTTTTCTAAGATCATTCTAAGTGCTCTTTTTTGAATACCCTCCAACTCATCACGTTATTTGATGTTCATGCTACAATGCCATACAGAAGCTTCACACTCGATCACTGGCCTAATCACTGTACTCTAATAATAAACCAAATCTTGTTTACTTACCCAGCCCTTCTTAACATTGTTAAAAATATAATCCTATATTTGCCTTCTTAATCATACTACTTACTTGCTCATCCATTTAAAATCGACCTGAATCGTTAGTCCTAAAAGCTTAACTTGATTTGCAACTTCAACTTTTACCCCAAAACAATAAAAGGTGCCCCCTCTTGTTTTTCCTCCCATACCAAATTTCCTTTCTCCTCGCAGGGTTTATCTGCATAACATTTTCTTTCAACCATCTTTCTATTTCATTTAGGTCCTGTTGCATTTTACTATTCTCATCACATTCAAAAATATCTACAACAGTTCTATCATCCACATATTTAATATGCTCACATGTAGAGTTTAGATCACTAATCATCAACAAAAATAACAAAGGCCCTATTTTGGTACCCTGAGGAGGTTCCACCATGCCATGGCAACAAGAATATTACTGACCTCCCCCTCAATGACAAATGGTCAGCAACATCCCCAACACTGCCAGGTCCCGACCCAACCGGGGATCACACCGACACCTTTTCACTGTTCATGCCCCCTGCACCCCTGGACTTATAGATTCCAACTTGGGGGATGTGGATGTCAGGGGAGAGTGGCCAAACTCTGGAATCGATGACATGGTCATCGCTTCAACAACCTGATTGACACTGCAGGTGTCAACGCCTTAGAGTTGCTGTAACGGCGTCGCTGTAAATGCGTCATTGTTACAACGATATATGCCCTGAGGTACCCCTCCACATATCCTGTCTGGCCGTGATTTTTTTTTCCTTTTAATTCTCTCCCCTTGATTCTTCCTTGTAAAAAATCCCTAACCCATCTAACAATACATGTTGGTACCCCACACACATCTAATTTATTTTTTATTACAGTGTTATGATCTGTAAGATCAAAAGCTTTCTTATAATCCACCAAAACTGCATGTGCCATTTTTCCTTCAGCATTTGTAACTATTTTATATTTTTATTTGTAAATTTTACTGGGACCTTGCCTGAGCAGCTCACTATGACAGTGCTGCCAGAGCTGTTTTAGGTGGATGTTTCTATTTTTAGACTGAGCAGGATCACACTACTAATGCGATTGGGACAAAGGTCACTTAGACCTTTAAGATTTTCTCCTGTGTGAGTGATTAGTGAACACAGAGCACAGGCAGACACATGTAGAGACATGTATCTGCCTGAATCAACATTTGTCAGTGGTTTCTGCCTGTTAGGGGAATTTGTTTGCTGCTCGGTTTCTAGAAGGTTCTGGTTATTTCTTAGTAGGTGGGTCTCTACCTTCAACAGCTGCAAGTACATGGAATCAAATTGCAGGGGACTTGCTTTTAAATTCTGTGTGTTTCTTAACTTCCTTTTCAGTGGTTTCTGCCTCTTAGGGGATTTTGTTTGCTGCTCAGTTTCTGGAAGGTTCTGGCTCCGGTTGTTTCTCAGTGGGTGGGTCTCTGCCTTCAACAGCTCTAAGTACAAGGAATCAGATTGTAGAGGGTACTTTCTTTTAAATTCTGTGTGTTTCTTAACTTCCTTTTCAGTGCTTTCGGTCTCTTAGGGTATTTTGTTTGCTGCTCAGTTTCTGGAAGGTTCTGTCTGTTTCTCAGTGGGTGGTTCTCTACCTTCAATGGCTGTAAGTACGAGGAATCAGACTGCAGGGGACTTGGTTTTAAATTCCATGTGTTTCTTCAGTCTCCTCAGCTTGCAGCACAGCAGCATTGGGGGAAGAGCGGGGGATCTAACCTAATACTTTGTCTTTTCTGCAACAGCTTGTAGTCAGGGGAACAGTAGAAGAAGGATTTTGGGGTTGATTGTTTCTGGCTAGGGAGCTGCATTAGGCCCACCCTCCTACCCCTCATGATGGTCCTGTCAAACTAATCTAATTGTTTTCTTTGACTAGGTGACAAAGGCAGTAGACCGAGGAGGGGCTGTAGACATTGCCTGCCTAGATTTCAGCAAAGCCTTTGATACTGCCCCACATAGGAAACTGGTCAACAAGCTAGGAAGCCTGGAGATGGGACACAAGGTAGTAAACTGGATTGAAAATTGGTTAAAGAACTGACAACACAGGGTAGTGGCAAACGGAACCCAATCAGAGGAAAGGGAGCTGACCAGTGGGGTACATCAAGGGTCAGTTCTGGGGCCAGTCCTCTTCAATGTCTTCATCAGTGACACTGCAGATGGGCTGGGGGGGGAGGTTTGCCTGTTTGCAGATGACACCAAGAGCTGTAATAGGGTGGATACCCCGGAGGGGATGGAAAGGTTGAGAAAGGACCTGGAACAGTTGGAAAGATGTTCAGATGCATGGCAACTAAGGTTTAACACAAAGAAATGCAAAACCATGCACATGGGAAGCAGGAACCCTGGAGCATGCTACAGGTTGGGGGGAGAGCTGTTGTCAGTTACTAATGAAGAGAGGGACTTGAGAGTCATAATCACAGATGATCTGAAGGCCACAAGGCATATGGCCAAGGAAGTGGGGAACGCCACTGGGATGTTGGAGTGTATTGGAAGGGGAATCACAAGCCAAAGGAGGGAGGTGATAGTTCCACTGTACAGGACCCTGGTGAGGCCTCACCTTGAGTACTGCATCCAGTTCTGGAGGCCACACCTTCATAAGGACATTGACAAAATAGAGAGATGGTGCAGAGGAGGGTGACCAAAATGGTGAATGGACTATATCACAAGCCTTATGAGGAAAGAGTCAGAGACCTCAATTTGTACACACTGGAGCAAAGGAGGGAGAGAGGTGACATGATAGAAATGTTCAAATACCTCAAGGACATTAACAAGGTGGAAGGGGATAACAAGCATCCAGAAATGACTGCACTCGACAGATTCGGAATCCTAAAAGCAAATATTATAAGGAGTCACTGACCAACTCCTGGGGTGATGGGAAAAACTTCTGAAACAACCTGAAAGAACTCACTGGCAAGGATCCTAAGGCACCCTCCACTATGCTCAACATACTTGGCACTCCAACGCTTGACCTTGGCATCATTACCAATACCTTTAATAATGCATTCTCCAACCTGGACAGTGTGCTTCCTCCTAAATTCTTCGATGACTCTTCCTCCAATACCCCCCACAAGACCCCGCAACATGATTACACAGCTCTTCAAAGAGGTTCCACCACAAGTGGCCTGTAACTATATCCGCAAGGCCATCCGCAAGTCTAGGTACAGTGGAGACTCCCTTGACATAAAACTGCTGGTGCAAGTTCTGGATGAAATTCTTGAACTCTTGACAAAGATCTTTAACCTCTCATTAAGACTGGGCCAATTCCCTTCACTCTGGAATCAGGCAACTGTCGACCGGTGCACAAAAGTGGAGACAGGTCTCTTCACACCAACTACAGACCTATCTCACTCCTCCCCATTATCTAAGGCATTGGAGCATTACAGTTTCAGACCAATTAGTAGAATCCCTGGATAAGAATGAAGTCCAATGCCCAGAACAACATGGCTTCAGAAAAGGGCACAGCACCACCATGGCTCTTCTGTAATTTATAAGTATTATTCACAACACGCTCGACAAAGGAAACTGTGAGGAGCAGTATTCATAGATCTGACAAAGGCCTTCAACACCGTTAATCACCCTTTACTACTTAGGCAACTGTCTACATTGGGCTTTCCAGTGATGCTCTTCCATGGTTTGCTAGCTACCTCAGGAATCGAGTCCAATGTGTCAGGATAGTAGGTTTTACATCTGATGTTAAGCCAGTCCTCTCCAGAGTCCCCCAGGGGTCCATTCTGGGCCCATTACTCTTCTTCCTCTTCCTCAATAGACTCCTCAGTGTCTGCCAGCAAAAAATGCTACTCTACGCAGACAATGCAGTCCTATTCTCTAGCCAACATGACACTAAAATCCTTGAAACCTAGCTGCAGCTTGACTTCAAGCTTGTTGAAGATTGGTTTAGCATGCATAAACTCATCCTGAACTACAGCAAGACCTAAGTTATGAATGACCTTCTGTATTCCACAAAGCAGACAAAAATCGATGTCCCTCAACATCAAGAACAATGCCGGGTACTCACTTGAACATGTCCCAGAGTTCAAGGACCTTGGTATCACACTGGATAGTACCCTCTCCTACACATGGCATATTGACACTGTTGCCAAGGCCGCCAACATACTGATTGGTCTGTTGCACACGCACTGTATGAGTGTGAATGCCCTTAGACTGGCCATCCACAGCTCTGTCACCTCGATCATTGACTACGGTCTGGCCATCTATGGCTCCGCTTCTACAACTGCCCACGGCAGAATCTCAGTCTCACTCAACAAAGCCTGCAGGCTTTTAACGGGCGCTGCCCGATATACACACACCTGTGACCTCTACGCACAGGCTTGCTGGCTACCACTCCTCAACATAATACAATACCAGACCATGTTTCCAAGAGTTGGTAAGCTCCTCACTGCCTTTAGTGGAAGTCAACATCCACTTAGTGCCCAATCCCAAATCTTCCAGGTTCCTAGATGTCGTACCTCCATGGGTCAGCGGTCCTTCACCTACAGGGTCCCACATTGGTTCAATACCCTCAACAAAGAAACACTTTCCTCTGCAAAACTTGGACCCTTTAAATGGAATCTCCGACTTTACGTCACCTCTACCACTCAACGTGACTGCTTCTCCTAAAGGACTGCTTCAACCACCACCTAGTTGCTCAAGACCTGTGCCCCACCTCTGACCTGTACATTACTTTCTCTGGCTCCTGTTTTTCTACATGACCCATTTCTTCTTCCCCACCCTCCTCCCCTTCCCCCACCCTTCCAACACTCTTCAAACCTCATTACCATATTCCCTGTACTTGACCCCTCCCTTCTCCCTTTCTGAGACAACAGCCCCTCAGCCTGCCTACTTCTTTCTGTCCCCTCCTACTCAATGTCAATCTTATAATACATTTGCTTCTTAATTCCCTTACTCTGTTACATCATCTAACTGCCTATTTAAGTTGCTCTCTGGTAATGTCTTTTATTTCTAAAGTGTTTACAACTGCAAATCAATGTCAACCATGTCTGTGTTATGCTTGTATACCATTGCCAAACTTTGTATGTATGTTTCCCCCTTCCTTTGACGTGCAGCCTTTGTAAATGAGCAGCTCATGCTCAAAGGTACTTGTGCTCCTAGAGTTTAATAAATAAATAAATAAAATATTCCAGTTTAAAAGTAGTGCCAGAATAAGAGGGCATGATATGAGACTGACGGGTGGCTGCATAAGGGACAATGTCAGGAAGTTCTTTTTTTTTACAGAGGGTTGGTGATGCATGGAATAGTCTGCCCCAGGAAGTGGTGGCCAGCAGTACGGTGGCAGGTTTCAAACATGCAGGAGACAGGTATAAAGGAATAGTACAGACAGGAAGGAAAAGCTAAAGCCAGTGACCAGATAGGATCATTGGCTGCTTCATCAGGTAGCATAAACAGGGAGACTGGATGAGCCTGGCAGCCATTATCTGCCAACAGTATCTATGTATCATTGTAAAAGCTGGGAATAGGGGTCAGGAGTCTGTGGGAAGCATTGTAAGGTTTGTGATGTACTTTTTTTTACAATATATATATACTTGTCTGCACCCCGTGGCCTCTTACACCTTTCTTTGGGTCCCCCCCTCTAGCTCCCAACTCCATCATCCTCCCTCCCAGGGATATACAAGGAGTGGGGTCCCAGGACTTTGGGGACCATCACTAAAGGCCACAGGGAGACAGGATTTTGTGTTTTTCTCCCCATCCCTCCCAGAGCAGTGGCAAACACAGGCAAGTGCGCATACATGGAGACGTGTGCATGCTCCCAGAAACCACGCTTCTACCACCCTCCCGATGTCAGTCCCCCAGACCTCCCTTGATCTGACATCCAGCCTCCACCAGGTGTCAGTTGAGAGTGAGGTGACTAGCCTCCCCAATCTGAAAGAGAAGAGCAGCCCAGCGGCCGCAACAATCCTCTCCCAGCCTTCCCCCAGCGGCCCAAGCTTGCCTCCAAACACGGGTCACTGGCATGGCGTGAGGTATGGCATCAGGTGCCTCAACCCTCAGCACCAACAGGCCTAATAATAAAATCTACAATAATGTCTGTCTTGGCTACAGACCTAATTAAATGTAATATCTTCAATGACAGGACCTGTGTTAAGTGAAAATATATTAAAAAAACTAGAAGCTGAAGTGGATGTGCTAAAGGAAAGTTTAAAGTGCAATTTAAAGATTAAAGAAATGGAAGACTTCCTTTTCCAAACTGAGGGAGTAACTGAAAGAATCAATGTCACAGCCAAATGGGGTTTTAACTGAAAATGGTAGTAATTCCTCTATCACAATAAGAGACACAAAGGAAAGGGCAAAAGAGCAGTGACATTGATATAGGGATAAAGTGGGGAGTGAAGTGAATAGAAACAATAAAAGGCACAGATGTGATGATATTTTATCTACATCTACTAGTTAAGTGCCACTACTTAGTTTAAATCCCATGAACAGAGATAAATACAATATCAGCTTAATGGAACCTGAGACAGTGGGGGAGGATGGGACTACGCTGAACAAGGGCACTAATCAAGTAAATAATACATGAAATTGCTGCAGTACCACTATGGGAAATAATAGGGAACAAAGACAAAAGACAGTGTGATTATTAATGGAATGAAAGGCACACTGAGGGAACTAAAGACAACCAAAAGGAGGTGCTGTTATTGGGGGATCTGAGCCTGCATTATGTGGAGAGGAAGGTCTGTAAAGTAAGAACAGAACAGGACTCAGTAAGCTGTTTACCAGGTGTGAGAATACAACACGTAAACCAAAACACAGAAAGGATAATTAAAGGGAAGGAGCAGCCAGTGGTAGCAATTTATATGGGATATAATAACTTGAGGTGCACTGTGCAGGTGGACATGGAATGAGCATTTAGAGAAACAGGAAGAATCCTAAAAAATTAAAAATGCAAAGTGATAATGAGTGAAATGCTACCTATTCCAAGCAGAGAAATAACATGTAACAAGGCAATCAAATTCACCAATAGGTGGTTAAGAAAATGGTGCAGGAAGGAGGTTTTTTACTTCCAAAGAAATCGGGACAGATATGAGAGGGATCACAGATTATAAACCAGGGAAGAGAAACATAGAAACATAGAAATTGTCGGCAGGTAACGACCGCTAGGCCCATCCAGTCTGCCCGTAAGTCCTACCCTTGTTTGTGGCCTCTGACCCTACTTGATCAATGGCTTTCTCCTCTCCTTTCCACTTTTAGGATTCCCTCATGCCTGTCCCGTGCATGTTTAAATCCCTCCACTGTTGTCACTCCCACCACCTCCTGTGGCAGACTATTCCATGCATCTACCACCCTTTCCATGAATAGGCAAGGCAAGGTACAAGGCAAGGCACATTTTATTTAAAAGAGATGCCCATCCCAGAGGCTCTGGGCACCATACATCAATCAATAAATACAATGCATAAATGAAATATAATATTCTAAACAGAATAAAACAAAATTTTCTATACAATAACTCCCTTCAATTTCAGCTGCCTTTAGAGTCTCTAAAACTAAAATATCAGATTTATCTTAATTAAAAAGACAGGTAAGGGACTAAATAACATAGTCCAGGAAGGCCTGACTGTACAAAAAGGCCTTGAGGTGGGCCTTAAAAACCTCAACAGATGGGGCCTCCCTAACAGCTAAAGGAAGCGAATTCCACAGGACAGGAGCGGCAACACTGAATGCTCTGTCACCAGCAGTTCTTAACCTCATTCTGGGAATCGCTAGGAGGACCCTAGAGGAGGAGCGAAGGATGTAGACCGAGACAGCAGGTGCAAGAAGGTCCTTCAGGTAGCCAGGGCCCAGGCCATGTAGGGCCTTAAAGGTGAGCAAACCCACCACCTAACCAGCAGCCAGTGCAGTTGATGCAGCACCAGGGTGATGTGACAGTATTTTGACTGCCCTGTCAGCAGCCTTGCTGCTGCGTTCTGCACCAGCTGCAGTCAGTACAGGGTACCCCCAGAGACCCCAAGATAGAGTGCATTACAGTAGTCAAGCCTGGACATCACGAAGGCATGTACCAAAGTGGGGAGGTCCAGTGGCGGAACTAGGGGCTTTATCCTGGTGATATTCCTCAGATGATAGAAACTGGTATGGACAACGGACGCCACCTGAAACTCAAGTGTCTGCCCGCTGTCAAGAATAACACCAAGATTACACACCCTAGAGGAGGCCTTCAATGGTATAGATCCAAGCCAAAGACCTGTCTCTGCACCAGAGGCCAACCTATCACGCCCCCTGTTCGACTCCATCACCAATACCTCCGTCTTACTGGGGTTCAGTCGCAACCAGCTGGAGACCATCCAGTTCTTGATTTCAGCTAGGCAGTTGTTAAGCACTTCTACTGCGCAAGATGTTCCAGGGGCAAAGGAGAGGTACAGCTGGGTATCATCAGCATAGCAATGAAAACCCAGACTGTACTTCCTAATGATCTCTCCCAGGGGTAGCATGTACATGGCAAACAACATCAGTGACAAGACCGAACCCTGGTGAACTCCGCACAACAGGTTGACAGGGGCAGAGGAGAAATTCCCCATCACTACCCTCTGCCTCCTGTTTGATAAAAAAGACTCAAACCAACAGATAACAGTGCCAGCGAGTCCACAGAATTCCCCAAGGCAGTCAAGTAACACTCGATGGTCCACCGTGTCAAAAGCTGAGGAGAGATCGAGGAGAACAAGAATTGCCCCCTTCCCCATCTCTCGCCCTAAGGAGGTCATTATGCACCCGAACTAGTGCAGTTTCTGTGCTATGCCTTGCATGAAACCCAGACTGGAGAGGCTCATACAGATCATGGGCCGTGAGATGCTCCTCAAGCTGAAGCGCCACCACCTTCTCAACAATCTTACCTAAAAATGGGAGATTGGAGATAGAACGGTAATTTGCCTTGACGTCAGGGTCCAATGATGTTTTTTTCAGAAGGGGTCTCTCCAATGCCTCCTTCAAGACATCAGGGAAGACCCCCTCCAACAAGGAACACCGGACAATCAAGGCAAACACTGGGCCAACAGAGTCAACACATCTCATTAAGAAACGAGTTGTCACCGGGTCCAGTTCACAAAAGGTGTGCCGCAGCTTGGAAGCAATCTCACTGACCTCAGCCACCTCCACCAGTCTAAACTCACCCCAACCAGGCAGAGTGCTCTTCGGTCGCCCATGGTGACCACTGTCGGCCAAATTCTGGTCCACTGGCAGAACCTCCCGCCTGATAGCAGACACCCTGTCCAAGAAGAACCTAGCAAACTCCTCTCATAATGCACTTGACAAAGCTACCTTCAGCTGTAGACAAGAAGGATGAAGAAGCCTGTCCACAGTCCGAAAGAGCATAGTTGGTCAGTTCTTCCAGTGGCAATCTCCCTGGACAGGAACTCTGCCTTCTTATGGTTGATTGCCCACTGGTATGCACAATAATGCATACGCAGGGCCCGTTTGTCCACCTCCAGGCCAGACTTCCACCAGCAGTGCTCTAATCTCTGACCCAGGATCTTCATCACCTTGAGCTCCCTATCATACCAAGGGGACCTCAAGTGAGAAGACCTGGGTCATACACAGACTGGTGCGAGGGAGTCGAGTGCACCAGAAAATGCCTTATTATAGGCATCAACTGCTGCGCACACACACCCCCAACGCATGCACTGTCCACACTAGATAGGTCAACCCCCTCAAAGGGTGATAACTGACCATCTCTGCAGGGGGAGGGCTCCCAGGGGGGCCCCGAGCCGGAACTTCACCGTGAAATGATCGGACCAAATGATCCTATCAATGACAAGACTATTTATCTCCAGCCCCAGTGAGAACACTAGATCCAACATGTGACCACCCTGATGGGTCACGGAGGAAACTTCCTGCACAAAGCCCAGAGATGACATGATCTTGAGGAAGTTGCAACCAAACTGAGAAGATTCATCCTTGGCTCAAACATTGAAGTCCCCCAACACCAAACGTCTGGGGGCCTCCAATGTTTTGCCGACGATGAAGTCGGTCACCTCCTGCAGGAAATCTCCCACCACGCCCGCGGGGCTGTAGATCAGGAGAATCAAACAACCTGTGCCCGAATGGCCACACATTCAAAGGAATATGGGATGGGAACTAAACACATCTGGCCTCTCCCTAAGACCCGTCTAATCGCAGGGTGCATTCTGCACCTCACTACCTCGATCCTACCACCACCCGCTGTGCAAGGGGCACCCCAACCCGATCGAGTCCTATGACTCCTCCCTATTCCAACCTCCCTGCAATGCCTAGCTGTAATATCCGACACAGGGGGGGCTGAGAAAAGGCCAAAGGTCAAACAGCTGAGATGCTCCATACACTATCCTGGCCCGCCCCTGGCCTCCATACCTTCCCAGACACATCTCTACTGGCTTACACAGTCCCAAAACCAGCCAAACCTAATACCACACACCACACACACACACACACACACACACACATTCAAACACACAGACACACGCACTCACAGTCAAATAAACACTAACCCACCCCCCAAATAACCCCACAAAATAAAACTCAAAAATAAATCCCAAAGTACAGCACAGGAGAGCAGATATTGATCCACAGCCTGGACTACTTTTAAGGCAAAGGGCCCTCTCACTGCCCCAGTCACTATGTAGTCAGATTTTCCGGCAATGGATTAAAGATAAAACCAGGAGAATGCTCTTTGGGAAGCCCCAGTATTGCTCTGAACAGCTACTGGGATCCCTAGGGGAATGTCAAAGTATGGAGCTCTATTTGACCCCCAATCGATAATCCACGGGGGTCCAAATCCAAGTCTCAAATGCAAATCCTTCACTCCATATGGGCCCACTGCTGAAGTCCACAAAGCAGCCAGAGTACAAAGAGGGAGCCTCTCCCCCGCTCAACCCCAGGGGGCAATTGCCCCGTGCAAAGGAGTCACGACTATTGTCCCCGGCTAGGGACTGCTAAAAAGAAGATCCCACCGAGAAACCAAGAGGCCACCGATAGCCATCCACTCTTCACTAGATGTGCATTGGCACCTCCAGCCATGGCCCCGATACACAAACAGGCACCCCCCCAGTAGCAAGCAGAAAGAGGCACACCAAATATCTAAATTAACCCCAGCTCAGCATAGTAGTGACAGTCCCAAAAATAAAGCAGCAAGGCATCCAACATAAAAGCATAGACTCACCAACCCAAAATTACTGACAGTACCTTGAGGGAGCCCTCAGAAGAAACTCGACATTGGAAAACCCCACTTCAAGCAGCCAACATCACTCGATCTCTTTTACTAGGCAGACCTCCCAAATTCTTCAAGCCATTACACAAGAAACAAAATCCCCACGAAAAAACTTCTTCACATTTCCCCTTATCCTGCCACCTCCCAATTTCATATCATCCTCCCTTGTTCTTGAACTCCTCCTATATTTATTTATTTATTTGTTTGTTTGTTTGTTTGTTTTTTGGTAACCGGGTAGGGTGCACTAGAACATAGAATGTTGCCCCCTGCACCTTGTTTATGCCTTTAGGTACTTGAAGGTTTCTATCATGTCTCCCTGCTCCCTCTTCTCCTCCAGCGAGTATAGATTGTGGTTCTTTAATCTCTCCCCATATGTTTTCTGGTGCAAGCCCTGTACCATCTTTGTCACCGTTCTCTAGACTGCCTAAGGAAACACAGAAGGAGCAGGACAGAGAGCTGTACCAGTTAAGGCAGAAAGAAGCAGGGAGGGAAGTCAGAATAGCAAAGGCCCAAACTGAGGAAAAGATAGCCAACTCAGTTAAGAAGGGGGATAAAACCTTTTATAGGTACATCAGTGAGCGTAGAAAGACAAAGGGAGGGATAGTGAGGCTGAATAGAATGAACGGTGGGTGGGCAGAGGGGGACAGTGAAAAAGCAGGAATACTGAGCGAATATTTCAGCTCAGTATTCACAAAAGAGGAGGGGAAGTGCCTAATCCAATTAACAGAAGCACTCTTGATAGGGGGTCGATCCTAGTCCTCTCACAGAAGAAAGGGTTCTGCAAGAACTCCTAAAACTGAAGGTGGACAAAGCAATGGGTCCTGATGGAATTCACCCCAGAATTCTAAAAGAATTAAGGAAGGAACTAGTGAAACCACTGGCTACTCTTTTTAATAAATCATGGGAGGATGGTGTGGTACCTGAGGACTGGAGGAAGGCGGATGTGATTCCCCTTCACAAAAGTGGGACCAAGACAGAGGTAGGAAACTACAGACCTGTGAGTCTGACCTCTGTGGTAGGGAAAGTGATGGAGTCACTTCTGAAGGAAAGAATAGTTGAGTACCTAGAGGTCAGTGGAGCACAGGCTCCAAGGCAGCATGGGTTCACAGCGGGAAGGTCATGTCAGACGAATCTAATAGATTTCTTTGACTGGGTGACCAAAGTAGTAGACCAGGGAGGGGCTTTGGACATGGCCTACCTAGACTTTAGCAAGGCATTTGACACAGTCCCACACAAAAGATTATTAGTCAAATTAACCAGCCTGGGAGTGGGTCCCAGGGTGGTAGCCTGGGTAAAACATTGGCTGGACAACAGGACACAGAGGTAATTGTAAATGGAGTCCACTCTGAAGAAAGGGCGGTTACTAGTGGGTACCGCGAGGTTCAGTATTGGGTCCAGTCCTTTTAATGTCTTCATCAGTGACATTGCAGAGGGACTGGAAGGAAAAGTATGCCTTTTTGCAGATGACACAAAGATCTGCAACAGGGTTGATACACAAGGCGGCGTGGAAAGGATGAAAAGGGACTTGGCAAGGTTGGAGAAATGGTCAGACGTATGACAGCTAGGATTCAATGCAAAAAAGTGCAAAATAATGCACCTGGGAAACAAGAACCCAGGGGAAGAATACACAATGGGTGGGGAGGTAGTAACAACAACAAAACAGGAAAGGGACCTGGGGGTAATCATATCAGATGACCTTAAGGTTAGCAAGCAATGTGAGAAGGCAGTAGGGAGGGCCGGGGGTATACTGGGATGTATAGGGAGAGGCATCAGCAGCAGAAAACAGGAAGTTGTTATCCCTCTGTACAGACAGTTGGTGAGACCCCATCTGGAATACTGTGTGTCCAGTTCTGGAGACCCCATCTCCGCAAGGACATAGACAGGATAGAGGCAGTCCAGAGGAGGGCAACTAAAATGGTGCAGGGTCTGCAAGAGAAGCCGTATGAGGAGAGACTAAAGGAGCTTAATATGTATACCCTTGAGGAAAGAAGGAGAGGGGGACATGATAGAAACTTTCAAGTACCTCAAAGGAATCAACAAATCCAAGAGGTAGCATCTTTCAGAAAAGAGACTTGCAAGAACAAGGGGACACAATTTAAAGATAGAGGAGGAGGCGGTTCAGGGGCAGTGTAAGGAAGTATTATTTCACAGAGAGGGTAGTGGATGCATGGAACAGCCTTCCTGAGGAAGTTGTGGGGTCTAAAACTGTGGGAGAATTCAAGAATGCATGGGACAGACATAAGGTAATTCTTGTGGGGGGCAGGAAGATATAGGCTGTTGGTTAACTAGGATCTGCGGCCTATCCTGTAGGTAGGGAAATGGGCAGACTAGATGGGCCTAGCGGTCCTTATCTGCCGTCAAAGTCTATGTTTCTATGTGCCTCCACCCTGTCAATGTCCTTATGAAGATGTGACCTCCAGAATTGTACACAGTACTCTAGGTGAGGCCACACTAGTGTTTTATACAATGGAATTATCACCTCCCTCCTTCTGCTAGTGATACCACTGCCTATGCACCCCAGCATGCCACTGGCCCTTCCTGCTGCCTTTGTACTATGCTTAGACACCTTTAGGTTGTCTGAAATGACAACCCCCACATCTTTTCTTCATTGGTGACTGTCAGCAACTCCCTCCCCCCATCCTGTAGCTCTCTCCAATGTTCCCTCATCCCAGGTGCATTATTTTGCACTTCTTTGAATTGAACCTCAGCTGCCACACCTCGGACCACTCTTCAAGCTTCCCCAGGTCCCTCCTCATTTTCTCCACCCCATCTGGAGTATCAACCCAGTTGCAGATCTTGGTGTCATCTGTAAACAGGCAGACTTTTTCCTCCAGCCCTTTCACTATGTCACTGATGAAGACATTAAACAGGACTGGCCCAAAGACTGGTCCCAGAGGCACCCCACTGATCATCCCCCTCTCCCCAGACTGGATCCATTAACACCACCCCCCTCTGTCTCATGGCTGTTAACCAGTTTCTAACACAGTTTATCACCTTGCAGCCCATGCCCAGACTACCCATCTTGCTAATCAGCCTTTTATGTGGGATGTTGTCTAAGGCCTTGCAGTAGGCGATGTCCACCGCTCCCCACTGATTTATCTCCTTCTTAACCCAGTCAAAAAAAATCTATCAAATTAATTTGACATGACCTTCCTGCTGTGAATCCATGTTGCCTTGGATCTTGGACATTATTGGATTCCAAGTGTTCCACTATTCTTTCTTTAAGCAGTGCCTCAATGATCTTACCCACAACTGAGGTGAGGCTGGCCAGCCTATATTTCCCTGCCTCCTCCCTGCTACCACTTTTGTGAAGAGAGACTACATGTGCCCTCCTCCAGTCCTCTAGAACCAGTCCTGTGTAGAGTGACTCAGTGAACATGGCTGCCAGAGGCACTGCTAGCCCCCTCTGCAGCTCCATTAATATCCTCGGGTGTATGCCATCTGGTCCTATTGCTTCATCCAACTTCAGTTTTGTGAGCTCCTCCAGGACTCTCTCCAAACTAAATGGATTGATGTTCACCTCTCCCTCCCCCTTCCTATCTGTTGCCTAGATGTGGTTCCTGACCCTCCCCCTCTTCAGTGATTACTGAACAGAAGTATTTATTCAGTATTTCAGCCTTATCCAAGTCTCCCTCCTTACACTCCCCTTCATCTCCTCTGAGCCTTACAATCCCACCCTTGGCTTTCCTTCTTTCACTGATGTACCTATACAGTGTCTTATTCCCTTTCTTCACCATTTGCACTAATCTTTCCTCAGTCTGTGCCTTTGTGCTCCTAACAGCCTTCCCCACTTCCCTTAGACACTTTAGGTACACCTCCACGTCTTCCTCCTTTTGAGTATCCTTATATTTCCTGAAATGCACCCTTTTGGTCCTTCCTTCATCTGCCATATCTTTCGAGAACCATAGTGGTTTCCTCCTCTTGCCTTTGTTTACCAGCCTGATGCACTGGTTTTTCACCTCCTCTATGGCTCCTTTTAGGTGCTCCCACTGCTCCTCAACTCCCCTTCCTACCTCCCTCCTCACCAGGGCTTCTTTGATGCATCTCCCCATCTTAGCAAAATCTGCCCTTCTGAAATCTAAGACCCTTGCCATTGTGTGACTTGACTGTGTCCCCATCCCCATGTTAAATCACACTATGTGGTGGTTGCTGGATCCCAGTTGACCTTCTACCCAAACTTCTGTGATTCTGTCACCGTTGGTCAGTACTAGGTCCAGAATCACCCTGTCTCTGGTGGGATCAATCACTAGCTGTCTGAGGCCTGCCCAGTAGGAAATCTAGGATGTTTCAACTCCTGGTTGAAGCAGCTGCCAGGGTGGTCTAATCCACATCTGGCATGTTGAAATCAACCAGCAGCACAACTTCCCCCTTTGTTGCCATCTCATGTATTTCATCCACTAGTTTCCTATCCACCTCATTCTCCCCCTGTGCTAGAGGCCTGTAGATCACCCCTGTGTGGACCGCTGTGCCATTACCAGGCTCAAGGGTGACCCACAGTGCTTCCGACTCACCCAGTCTACCCTGTACCTTCATTTCCTTTATATCTTCTCTGTTATACAGGGCCATCCCCCCCCCCCTTTTTTTTACTCCCCTATCCCTCCTGAATGGTTTCATCAAGTAGCATTGACTACAAAGTTGTCGCCTGACTTTACAGAGACAACATTTTGCTAATAGTGATCACATTGACCAGCAAATGTGTTGTGGAACCACCACAGCGACTAGATGAGAAAGACTGTTTGCAGGGTCTTTGCCTCGCTGTACCTTCTGACTTAAATATAATCAACTCTGGGGAGTGATTATGGGAGAGCGGCTTACAGTGAAGTCACCATAACTATTCATTGCTGCAACAACCCGTTTGACACTGTGGATGTTGAATGGGTTGTTGTTGATGTAATGGATACACTATGTGGGGGGGGGGTCATTATTCTAATGGTATACCCTCCTGAACAGAGCATAGCCCAGTACATTTATGTCCCATCCATGATTAGCAGTATACTAAGTCTCTGTTATTGCTGCTATGTCCAGGTCCACCTCTACTAGCAAGGCCTCTAGGTCTGGGATTTTATTTCCAAGGCTATGTGTATTTGTAACCATGGCTTTCCATGTTAGCTATCCTCCTTCTATTCCTGTTTTAGCTCACCTACTTCTTCCCCGCTCCCCAGTTTTCTTTCTTATACTGCTTTGATTCCTCTGTTTTTCCCTTTATGCCTGGTTCAGGTGTCCCTGTCATCCACTCATCTTCCTGCTCCTCAGTTCTGGTTTCTCTACCTTGTGGGGGTGGCCTGCTTGAGTTTTCCTGCTCCCATTGGTCCCCCCTTGGCTAGTTTAAACACTCATCAAAGAAGCATTTAAACCAGTCATTGAGGACTGCTTTCCCCTTCCTGGACTGATGCAGTCCATCACTCTTGTACAGGGCCACATCATTCCAGGTGGGTCCCCAATCCCCAATGAAGCCATACCCCTTCTCACTGCCCCAGCCCTTCAACCATGTGTTGAAGCTTTTGGTACAGAAATTACTATCCTCCCCACTGCTGTGGACTGGCAGCATCCCCAAAAATGTCATGGAGCTTGCTACCTTCCCCAGGCACCATCCAACAATCTAAAGTCATCCTGCACCTGCTCCAAGCTTGCCCTGTCCTTGGATAGGTCATTTGTTCCCAGGTGGACAATGCTCTCCAGCACCCCCCTTGCCACTGCTTCTATGATCCTCTAGATCCACTTCCTCTCCCTCCGAGCTGTGCCTCCTGGAAGGCACTTGACCTCTCTTTCCTCTCTGCTATCTGTGCCCAAATCCATTCCCCAAACAACCGAGTCCCCCAACAGGAGTAACTTCTTCCTCCCTCGGGGTCCTCTTTCTCCCACCACTGTGTCTCCCTCCTGGAGAACCATCACATCACCCCTGGTCACAGCCTCAGGTTCCCATGTGGGACTCTCCCACTCCTCCAGAACAGTATAGGAGTTCTTGAGCTGGATCAGATGGGAGATGTGCTTCTGACCCCCCTCCCTGACCTTCTATGAGCCCACCATAGTCCATCCTGCCCTCTGCCTGGGCAGCCACTGTGGTGGTGGCTGGGGACATGGTGGCCTCCAGGTGGGGGCCAAGGTCCCCAGTACTCCTGCCAACTCATCCTGGAGACTGGCCACCTCTGCCCTCAGCCCAGAGAGGTGCCTGCAAATGGGGCAGCACTGCAGTACTCAGAATGTTCTCCTAAAGACTGCTGCACCACACCCAGTGCACTGCACCACTCCCTGCATCTTCCACTTCTGGTTTATTCTTCCCCCTTTTACCCTGTGCCTGTGGTTGCTCTTTATCCATATAAAGGTTTTTTTTTTACACACCTCCCTTACTCTTTACTGCCTACTGCATTTTTACTGATCTACTGAATAGTACACCCCTTGTATTGAGATCTGTATATCAGAGAGGCTACTTTATCATACTGTGCTACCAAAATTCCCCTGTGCCCTAAAGAACGTGTGGCCTAGCAGATGCCTATAAAGGTGGATCAACCCTGGGGTGGGTGGGAATGGGGAGCATGGGAGGGTTTGACTTCTGTGTGCCGCTGCAAGAAAAATAATCAGTTAAATCAACCTGACTCCACAGAAACTATACAGGTAAGCACAAAGAAACACCTTAAAAACAAACAAACTGTACTCAGCTATTCAGGAACCCCTCTAATGTTAGCTAAGTTCTGCAAAGTTAACACAGAGGCAGTAATTTAACAGCAAATCCTCTGACATGTGAGTCTTACTACTTACAGTGGCTGAAGGTCCAGTCACACCCACTTAGAAACTGCTAGAACACTTTAGAAATGGAGCACATCAATAGAGGCCCCCTAGTCAGCCCCTAGGCAGCCTGGAGCTACTGAAACAAGTTAACACAGAGGCAGTAATTTAACAATAAATCCCCTGAAATGTGAGTCTTACTACTTACTGCAGCTGGAGGTACAGGCAAACCCAGTTAGAAACTGCTAGAACTCTTCAAAAATGGAGCACAAAAACAGAGGCCCCTAGTCAGCCCCTAGGCAGCCTGAAGCTACTAAAACAAGTTAACACAAAAGCAGTAATTAAACAGCAAATCCCCTGAAATGTGAGTCTTACTACTTACAGCGGCTGAAGGTCCAGTCACACCCAGTTAGAAACTGCTAAAACTCTTTAGAAATGGAGCACATCAATAGAGGCCCCCTAGTCAGCCCCTAGGCAGCCTGAAGCGACTGAAACAAGTTAACACAGAGGCAGTAATTTAACAACAAATCCCCTGAAATGTGAGTCTTACTACTTACTGCAGCTGGAGGCACAGTCACATCCAGTTAGAAGCTGCAAGAAATCTTCAGAAATGGAGCACAAAAACAGAGGCCTCTAGTCAGCCCCTAGGCATCTTGAAGCTGCATTTAAGTCCACTGGAGGCACGCATGCTTTGTGAAAGAATTAACCACAGCACTGCATGGAATTTAAACTGATGACAAAGGGTGAGGAGGGAGGTGGCTCAGTTTCCTGGAGTGTAACTAACAGGTATAAAAAGCATAACATGTCTAGCAAATACAAGAAAATGCAAGATTGAAACTGCTTGGTGGTCAATGCCAGGAGTCTCAGTAACAAGAAGGACAAGTTAGAAATGGTAATTAGAAGGGACGATGTAGATCCTGGAGGAGCCTGCAAGGTATCGCAGCACGTGGGGCTTTGTCTGGGGGCAGGGTCTGAGACACCTGAACAGTAGGGACCCAGGTAGGACTGCCCAGAAGGGGCTGGGGGGGGTGATAGGTTCCCAGGGGGGAGGGAGCTTGTAGCCAGGGACAGGAAGGAGCCAGGCTCCTTAAGAGGGGCTGCACAGGAGGAATTCTTCCTCATTCCTCTTTGTCCCAGGTCACAGAATAAGGAAACCAAGATCAGCACACACCAACTACATTAGAGGTAAGGCTTGGTTGGGGACCTACAGGCCGCATGACCTAAGGTAGGCATGTTGGAGCTGGTAGCTTCCACCTTGCTGGTTAAGGGCAGTGTAACAAATTGTACTGATGTTGGGGAATGAGGTAATTTAGCAGCTTAGTCATTACTGCTGTCCTCTGTAGTTTTCATAAATAGGGTTACCACCATTTAGGAAGCCCAAAGTGGGACATTTTTGACCAAAACATGATTGATTGCAGGACACTATGTAATCTCAATCAATGCAACAGATTTGTTTTCTCTAAATAATCAGAATTAAGACTCTGTGTTGTAGTTTTTAGTCAGGATCAGTAAGCTAGAGGTAAGGGGGGAGGGCCTGCAACCACATGGCCGGGGGAGGGGAGACCAGGCTTTGTCCTAGGTCTGAGATATCTTGTAGGCCCCTCCAGCAGCTCAGCTGGAAGAAAGAAGCAAATGGTTGTTGTGAGGTATTTGAAAGTCAAAAGAATTAACATTTACGTACAGCACTAATGTCTGTGATCATTACACATACCTCTACTGAAAGCTACAAAAGGTAAATGGTTTTGGTGAGGTATTTGAAAGTCAAAAGAATTTAACATTTACATACAGCACTGTTGTTAAAATTGTGATTTCTGTTAAAAGTTATGGACACAGTTAACTCTGGCTGATGAAGAAGGTCAGTACTAGTATCAAATGCTTTCTGTTGGTTTGATACATATAACAAAAAGAACTCCCAGTGGGGAAAGTAGTAGAAGAGACTAGAATTTTATCAGGGGAAATTTGCTACTGAGGATATTAATCAATCACTTTGTGGTCCTGGTTGCCACAAGAAACACAGATGCTTTACAGGACCGGCTAATGTTGCTGATTATTTAATTACAGAAAAGAATGGGGTGGGGGCAGTCTGGAGGCCGGATAGCCGGACAGTTTATCTAAATAATCAGAATTAGGACTGTGTTGTAGTTTTTAGCTGTTTCTAGTTTTTCTTATCAATTTAAAGTAATTTAGTTAAGGTAATTTATTGTCATAGCACCAACAGTACACAAGAGGTGAAGGCTTGGATTGGGCCTGTAGACCGCATGGCCTGGTGCAGGATCAGGCCTAGAGCCTAGGTCTGGGATACCTTGCAGGCCCCTCCAGCTGGCCAACTGTAAGAAGAAAGCAAGTGGTTTACTGGGAGATATTTAGGGTAAAAGTTCACTGGACTACCACTCTGAGAATCAAGCAATTCATGTGCTGGCTGCAGCCTAGAGGTAGGGTAATTGGCGTTAGGGGTAGTTACTGTACCCATACCTGGGCACAGACTTGGGGGTTTCTCAGAGTTTAATGGTGGAGCCTCCATAGCCCTGGGATATCAGTTACTCAGAAAGATTGAAAGCAGTTCTTCAATGCCAGCAGGGTAGTAACATCCCACCCTAACAAAGCAAGGGGTTGCAATGAGTCAGAATTTACAACCTGTAAGTGCATATTACACCTAATAGATTGCTCAGTAAGTTTATTGTCTTTAGAAACATTATGTCATGTGTTTATATTCGGCATTGTGAGTTTGATGGTTTGCTAAGATTAAAATTATTTGAGGGTTTTCACAGGCCCTTCTGTCATAAAGCGTGGGCCTGACTAACTTCATTATGGGGCTCCTAGGTTGCCAGGAGCAAGTACTAGCTATAAAAAAAGGAGGAGTTATAATGTCCCAGGGTCAATGACCCATGTTGGTGGCAGCAGTGTCAGCATAAGCACTACAAGGGGAGACTGGCCGTGATTTAAACATAGAAACATAGAATGTGACGGCAGATAAGGACCGCTTGGCCCACCCAGTCTGCCCATTTCCCTACCTACTGGATAAGCTGCAGATCCTAGTTAACCAGCAGCCTACTTCTTCCTACCCCCAACCCCCAGAATTGCCTTATGACTATCCCATGCATGCTTGAATTCCACCACTGATTTTGACTCCACAACTCCTCCGAAGGCCATTCCATGCATCCACAACCCTCTCTGAAAAATACTCTTAAATTACCTCTGAGCCGCCTCTATCTTCAAATTGTGCCTCTTGTTCTGCACACCCCTTTTGAAAGATGCTACCCTCTTGGACTTTGTTGATTCCCTTGAGGTACTTGAAAGTTTCTATCATGTCCCCCCTCTCCCTCCTTTCCTCGAGGCTATACATATTAAGCTCCTTAAGTCTCTCTTCATATGTCTTCCAGTGCAGACCCTGCACCATTTTAGTGTTTGTTTAGATTTGTTTGTTTGCAGGCATATCGTGAAGATAAACAGAGAACTCGATCAGCAGCTGGCTGCCCTCGTACACGGCAAGGGTAAGGTATGGTGGGAGGTGCTGATCAGGGAGCAGGGTGAAGATGGTGGAGCAGGACCTTTGGGGCTGCTGCCCCCACCAGAACCCAAGAACCCAGAGGATGCCAACCTGGGGAAGCAGCTGGAGAACCTGGCACCTCTGACCCTGCCTGCTGAACCTGTGTCTCTGGCGGGGGTGCCGGGCACATCCAGGCAAGAGCCAGAGAAGCTGAAGCCCAGTCCAGATGAGACACTGGTGCTCCCTCCTCCTCCTCCACAGAAAAAAGCATGAAGGAAGAGGGCTGATCAAGGAGCAGCAGCAGCGGACCAAATAGCGAGTATGCCAGAGTTGGATCAGCTGTCAGCTGAGGAGTTGAGGGCTCTACTTAGGAGTGGTGGTGCCCTCAACAGGAACAGGGGCGCCAGCCAAAACAGGACAGAGAGTGGGAGCCCATGGAAAAGGTGCTGGTAGGGCACAGGAAGGAAACGGAGGTATCTGCACCCATAAGCCTGGGTCTGCCGGGGGGCCTTCCAGTGGGCCAGCCAGCACCGCCGCAGGCGAGCTTGCGGACTCATGAGCAATTGGGGCAGGGTCAAACTGTCCTGCTACAAGCAAACTCCTCAGCTGGGAGTGCCAGGCCATGGGTCCCACAGCAGCTAGTCCTCAGGGGTTGGGTCAGCCAACCAGTGGGAGGGCTCAGGGGTGTGGCCACGGCAATACCCCAAGGGTGGGGGAAGCCTAACGTGTGGCCTCCAGCAGGAAACCTGGGTCAACCAGGTGTGGAGCAGAAGCTTGACCAGTTGCTGGAATTACTGGCGGACCCAAATAGGGTGAGGCCAGGAGTGGTCCAGGTGGCCTGAGCCATAGCAGGGATCGGGGACACCAGAGTAGGAGTGGCATCTACGCCACCACCAAGGCCAGAGCAAGGGTTAGTGAGCTTTCTATCCCTGGTGGAGCCCATTGGGTCACACTTGCCGGACAAGGTGAGGCAACAGATAATCAACGGAGAATACGTTAACATCTTTGCCCTTCTGAACCTGCCAAAAGAGCCAGAAAAAGAAAAAAAGACAAGGAGGGGGACGACAGAGTCAAACAGAAAAGGAAAGCAACTGTGCGGTGGATGTGGGAGAACTGGGCAGCAGGGTTCACAATTTATGCAGGGATCCTTACCCAGGGCAGCCCGGGGAAAGCTGACGGATTGTGGGTATACTTTAATAGAATAATGACCATGCATGCTAGTAAGCCAGGCAGGGAGTGGTTAGAATATGATGAGGAGTATCGGAGGAGAAAACAGATGGACACGGCACAGTCATGGGCGTTCTTGGACCTCCTGTTGCTGTGGATGATCGATTTGGGGGAGGGGTTCAACACAAAGTCAGTGGTTTCCTGGTGAGGTGCCCCCCCATCATCAACAAAAGGTTATCAATGGGGTAATGGGGAAAAAGGGAGGGCAGGAAAGGGCATTGTTTCAGCTACAACCAGGGGTCATGCAAGACTGAGCGTTGACGATACAAGCATGAGTGTATGGCGTCCGGGAAACCACACTCATTTCAACAGTTCAGGAAGGCGACAGGGGCAGGGAAGGCACACAATTTTCATCCCTTTCAGAAGGGAGGGAAAAAGGCTGCCAACACCGGTCAAGGCCAAAATTGTTGAAGGGTGGTTGGTCAACTACCCAGGCAGGGTGGCTGCTCGCTCTTTTGCAGACAGTTTCAGGGAGGGGTTCCATATACCTTACCAAGACCCAAGGAGGGCATACGAAGCTGACAACCTACATTCTGCCAAGGAGCAACCAGAGGTCATGCGGGGAGAACTACGGAAAGAGCTGGCCGCAGGTTGGATCAGTGGTCCCTTCTCCTCTCCCCCTTGCCCACAGTTCAGGGTGTCACCCATTGGCCTAGTTCCCAAGAAGGTGCCAGGTGAGTTCAGAATGATAAATCACCTGTCATACCCAGAAGGGGAATCAGTCAATGCCTACATCGACCCAGTCGACACAGCGGTGTATTACACGTCGTTTGACAGGGCAGGAAGGTGGTACGCCAGGGCGGGCCAGGGGGAATTGCTGGGGAAGGCTGATATAGAATCAGCATTCCGGCTGTTGCTGGTGTTCCCGGCAGATAGGGAGCTACTGGGCATGAAATTTGATGGTTACTACTATATGGACAACTGCATGCCCATGGGGTGTTCAGTGGCACGTGTGGTTTTTGAGCAATTCAGCACATTCCTGCACTGGGCCATGGCACAGAAAGCCAAAGTCAACCACATGGTTCATTATTTGGATGACTTTCTGTTTGTGGGGAGGGCTGGCTCGGGGCAATGCGCGCATATCATGGCGGCATTCCACAAGGTGTGCACCGAGCTGGGTGTACCATTAGCCCAGGACAAGATGGAAGGGCCGTGCACAAGGCTTTCCTTCCTGGGGATCGAGATTGACATGAGGGAGCAAGTGTTCTGGCTCCCCCAAGACAAGCTGGCGGCCTTGCGCACCCAGCTGGACGCAGTGATGAGGGCACAGAAAGTCACATTATGGGAGCTTCAGCAACTAGTGGGCCATCTCAATTTCACCTGCTGGGTAATGCCCATGGGCAGGACATTCATGAGGCACCTGGCAGGTGTTGGGGCAGGCTGTACAAAACCGCACCGTAGAATCCAGGTCACAGCGGCAATGCGGGCGGACCTAGGCATTTGGCAGACATTTCTGCAAGGCTTCAATGGGATGTCGATGTGGCTGGTGCTGGTGTCCAGTGAAGGATTAGAACTCTTCACAGATGCCTCAGGGGGCTTGGGCTTTGGGGCTTACCTGCAAGGAAAGTAGTGTGCAGGGCAGTGGCCTCCAGAGTGGATCAGACAAGGCATCATGAAGCAGATAATGGTGATGGAATTCTTCCCCATTGTCATGGCATTGGTGATCTGGGGAGATGTGCTGTGGGACAAGCACATCACATTCAGGTCTGACAAGACTGAAGTGGTGTATGCCAGCAACAAACAGTTGGGTGGGCAAGGACCCAATGGGCAACCTCATGCGGGTGTTTGTCCTCAAGTGTCTGATGTTGAATATTGCCTTTAGGGCAGTGCATATACCAGGTATTGAAAATGGCATTGCTGACGCTCTTTCTAATCTACAATGGCAGAGGTTCTGAGACTTGGCACCAGCAGCAGACCAGCAGCACAGGGAAGTCCCACCATTCCTATGGGAGTTGATAACCCAGAGGCTTGGGAGTTGATTGAGAAGACTCTTGCACCTAGGACGCATATAGTTTACCAGAGGGAAGTCAACTGTTTTTTGGAGGTCCAACACGCTCAAGAGTGGGCAACGACATAGCCAATCCCAGTTGCACAGCTGTGTGAATACGTGCCGATCAAAAAACGTCCGGGGGTCACCCGGGCAACAGTCGAACAGCACATTGCTGGCACTGTCTGGTTCCAGAAAATCAAGGGCTTCCCTGACTCTACAAGGGCATTTGCCCTTAGGAAGATGCTGGGAGGTTGGGCACGGGCAACCCCGAGGAGTACGGACAACAGACGACCTATCAGCCCTGCTATGTTCAAGCAGATCTAGGACGAGTTGCCTAAGGTATGCTCATCCTCTGATGAGACAAGGCTCTTCTGGACAGTGTACTTGGTAGCATTTTGTGGGACGTTCTGAATGTCGGAGCTCGTGCAACCTAGCAAGGCTACTGGGAGACCAGTAGCGCTGGCAGAGGCGGACGTGGAGGTCACAATGTCTGGAGTCTTTGTCCACATCTGTAAAAGCAAGACTGATCAGCTTGCCCACGGGTGGTGGTGCCAGCTAGAGGTGCCCCACGGGCTCCAGTGGGATGTGGGAGCATGGGTACAGGATTATATAACTCAGCTCCCGGCAACGGGGGGGGCCTTCTTCCGTCATGGAGAGGGTGGCCCCCTAACAATGTATCAGTCTAGGCACGAGGTTTCAAAAGACCTTGAGACAGCTGGGCATCCCAGCAGAACACTACAACACACATTCCTTTAGGATTGGAGCAATTGGAGCAGCATCACATGCCAGGGCGGAGGGCTTAGCAGATGGGGCAATACAAGCATTGGGCAGATGGAAGTCACAGGCTTTTGAAAGGTACATAAGGCCACACATGTTATAACTCTCTTTTGCTTTGTTTGGACAGGTGTTGTGGCCCGAGCAGAGCAGATCTGGATTTGTGGCCACTCATACATCCATTGGGCGGCTCGCAGGGTGAGGCAGTATCCCGGAGGAAAGAACCTGTTTCTGGCACCCGAGAGGGCAAAGGTGCATTGGTTGGGGCAGCATGGGATGTGATGGAATGAGTTGATTGCAACACTGCAAGCAAAAGCCCAAGAGAGGGGGCAGCCAATGTTTTAGTCCTTCACTTGGGGGGAAATGATCTGGGGGTTATGTTTGCGAGGGAGCTTAAGGAGACGGTCAGGCAGGACCTGGGAAGAGTGAAGCAATGGTGGCCCCAGGTGCATATAGTTTGATCAGACAAGGTGCAGTGGCAGCAGTGGTGGCACACTCAGAACATTAGGGCAATAGAGAAGGTGCACCGGCTGTAGAACGCTGCCATGAGACCAATTATGGATTCCATGGGGGGGGTCCATAGCAGCACACCTGGGAGTGTCTGTGAAAGAGCCTGATCTGTATAGCAGAGATGGTGTACATTAGGGTTGTCAGAACTAGTTCGTGAAAGATTCGAACCCTCCTCGAACCCTGGTGTTCGAGTTCTAACTTAGAACTCGAACACTAAACGGTTCACAAAAGGGTTCGAATCACCGCGAGACGCGAGACGTCTGTTTGCACCACTGTACCTACATGCGGGGTCAGGTGGGGGTCGAATAAGCTGCGCGAGCCACAGGATCTGTGGGGGTATTTAGGCAGATGTGCCACGAGGAGGAGCACCATTTGCTGAGGATCGGAGCGGAGGCAGCAGCAGCCTAGCTAAACTGTAGCGTTAGCGGTTAGCGTACCGCTACTCTTGTCCGGTGGCCACTTCCATCATCCATTTTCCTGTGAGACCGAGAACAAGAGAAAGGCTGAAAAAAGCTCAAAATCGGGTGGGAGTGGGACTAGGGGGAGGTTCAGGACAGGTGGAGGGATTAGTCAAGAATTGGGAAGGGACTGGGGAATAGGGAGGGATCGAGACCGAGATCAATCAATATCAGGACTGGAGGAGGACTCAGGAGGACTCGGAGAGAATAAAAAAAATAAGAAGAAGTGAAGAACCTTTGTGAAATGTGATTATTTGAAACTGCAGCACTGCTCAGTCAGTGGTGCACACTGCACACTCAGCAGCTGCCAGCAACAAGCATACAAGGGGGGCCAAAAAAGGCAAATAAATCTGAACCCTTCCCAGTGTAGTGTGTGTGTCACAGAGAGAAGCCCAGTGTGTGCCCCTTGACTGCACTGTACCCTCCCTACCCAGTGTGTGTTACAGAGAGAAGCCCAGTGGCCAGTTGTGTGGTGGCATTAACCTTACATGACAGAAATGCAGAAATATAATTCTCATTCCCTGGGTTTTGTATATGACTCCGTCTCCTGTGGTCAGCCCATCACCCTGCTGCTGTGTGCCTCTTGACTGCACTGTACCCTACCCAGTGTGTGTTACAGAGAGAAGTCCAGTGGCCAGTTGTGTGGTGGCATTAACCTTACATGACAGAAATGTAGAAATATAATTCTCATTCCCTGGGTTGCATATGTGACTCCGTCTCCTGTGGTCAGCCCATCACCCTGCTACTGTGAGCCCTTTGACTGCACTGTACCGTACCCAGTTTGTGTGTTACAGAGAGAAGCCCAGTGGCTAGTGGTGTGGTGGCATTAACCTTACATGACAGAAACGTAGAAATATAATTCTCATTCCCTGAGTTGTTGGTTATGTATGTGAATCCGTCTCCTGTGGTCAGCCCATCACCCTGCTGCTGTGTGCCCTTTGACTGCACTGTACCCTACCCAGTGTGTGTTACAGAGAAGCCCAGTGGCCAGTTGTGTGGTGGCATTAACCTTACATGACAGAAACGAGAAATATAATTCTCATTCCCTGGGTTGTGATGTGACTCCATCTCCTGTGGTCAGCCCATCACCCTGCTACTGTGTGCCTTGACTGCACTGTACCACCCAGTGTGTGATACAGAGAGAATCCAGTGGCCAGTTGTGTGGTGGCATTAACCTTACATGACAGAAATGTCGAAATATAATTCTCATTCTCTGGGTTTTGTATGTGACTCCGTCTCCTGTGGTCAGCCCATCACCCTGCTGCTGTGTGCCCTTGACTGCACTGTACCCTACCCAGTGTGTGTTACAGAGAGAAGCCCAGTGGCCAGTTGTGTGGTGGCATTAACCTTACATGACAGAAATGTAGAAATATAATTCTCATTCCCTGGGTTGCGTATGTGACTCCGTCTCCTGTGGTCAGCCCATCACCCTGCTGCTGTGTGCCCTTGACTGCACTGTACCCTACCCAGTGTGTGTGTACAGAGAGAAGCCCAGTGGCCAGTTGTGTGGTGGCATGAACCTTACATGACAGAAATGTAGAAATATAATTCTCATTCCCTGGGTTGCGTATGTGACTCCGTCTCCTGTGGTCAGCCCATCACCCTGCTGCTGTGTGCCCTTTGACTGCACTGTACCCTACCCAGTGTGTGTTACAGAGAAGCCCAGTGGCCAGTTGTGTGGTGGCATTAACCTTACATGACAGAAACGTAGAAATATAATTCTCATTCCCTGGGTTGCATATGTGACTCCATCTCCTGTGGTCAGCCCATCACCCTGCTGCTGTGTGCCCTTGACTGCACTGTACCCTACCCAGTGTGTGTTACAGAGAGAAGCCCAGTGGCCAGTTGTGTGGTGGCATTAACCTTACATGACAGAAATGTAGAAATATAATTCTCATTCCCTGGGTTGCGATGTGACTCCATCTCCTGTGGTCAGCCCATCACCCTGCTGCTGTGCACCCTTGATTGCTATGTGTTGCCTATGCCCAGCAGCCCAATCATTCTGTAAGCCTTGAACCTGGGATCCTTTAGTTGCAAACTGTCATATTCTTCAATTACTTTCAGTCCACGGTATCACAGTGTCACACAACCAAAATAAAATTTTGGAGTTGTAGCCAGCGATCACAGATCACATTGCTTTGTTACACAGGAATTGTTTGGGTGTGGGTGTGTTCACCGCAGTATGCTGGTAGTACTGGTACTTACTGTCTGTTATGGCTGACACTAACATAGATGAAGCATCTAGTGCTGGTGTTGGAGCAGGTGTTGGTGGTAGTGGTAATCCTGGTGCTAACAGAAATAACCAAAATGTTTCACGTGATAAAAATTCAACAAACAGCAAAAGAGCAACAGTGAAGTGTGGTAAAGGGGACCTTTTAAGAAAACCTGTACAGCTGCTGGGGTCACACGAGAGGCACCATAAGGTATGCCATTCATGCTGTTAAGATCCTGTGACTAGCAGCAAATGCAAGTGACAGTGAGTCCTCTCTGACTCAGACAGTAGCTCTTTGTCTCAGTCCGACACTGTTGTGTCTCGTGACAAATCATTACTTCCACAACAAAGTGAAATGAGCAAGTCTGCTGACAATGAATCAGGTAGTGCACTTGCAAATACATCCAGCACTGTTGGCAATGAAAGGACATATCCATTGAATCCACCACTTCTGTGTTGGCCAGCAATGAAAATCCATCAGAGTCTTCTGTCCACTCTTCTAGCACCAAGGAGCATGTCCCAGGTTCTGTTAGGACAGGTGAAAAGACACAAACAGTCTTTAGCTATCTTCCTAGCACTCGAACAAAATCTGTCACATCTGAGGTGTGGAATTATTTCTCTGTCAGTAAAACTGATCCATGCAGAGCAATTTGTTCCCTGTGTAAACAGAGTGTAAGCCGTGGTAAAGTTGTGTCATGCCTTGCCACTACAGCTCTTAAACGCCATCTGAAAAAGCATTCAGTTTTGCTTGATCATCCAAAACCCATGTCCTCCATCTTCCAGACCGCACGTGAGAAGGGTCAGGAATCTGAAATGGATACTGAATTGTCTGAACTTGATGCGGGCAGTAGTTGTTCCACAACTGCCACTTCTTCAGCCCTTAGTAGCAAGCTAAATCTGTGGCAAAACCTTTCCCAAATTGCTGCCATACCAGCTTCTGCTGATTCTCTTCTGAGGCGGTCTCTGTCCAACATGGTAGACAGTTACCTGCAAGAACTGCCTATTCCTATTGATGCATGCCCTTTGAATACTGGAGATCAAAAAGTCAATTTGGACAGAGCTGTATGATGAAGCCTGTAAATATCTTGGTTGTCCTGCAACAAGTGTCTCTTCAGAATGCATGTTTAGTACAGCTGGCAATATTGTGACAGACACCAGAAATAGGTTGCTGCCAGAAAATGTACACACGTTAACTTTATTAAAGTTAATAAGTCAAGATTTTAGTATCCCTACAAGAGTATACAAACTGATCCTGAAGTGATTGATGTTGTGGATGTTGATGGTGATGACAACTCAGATGGTGGTGGCTGGTAAATACTGTGTGGGACGGATTCTCTCACCAAAAGGAAACTTTACAGACTGTGATGACTTTGGTTGTCGCTCTCTCCTTTCTCGATCTACTACCTTGGACTATATACCCCAAAACTTTCACCATTTCATGGCAAACTGCTTTGTAGCTAGGGTCTAAACTAAAGTCAACAAGTTTTATATACAGGGCAATTTTAACATCATGAGAACTAGGCTCAAATTTGCATAAAAGGGACACTGTCTCAATCCTTTCTGTATCATATTATTTATAGTTAAAGTGCAAACATATATTTTTGGATTTACCTTCTGTAACTGACTCACAGATGCACCTTCAGTATGGGCTGGGACAGGAGACGGTCTATTTTTCAATTTTAAAGAGGACAAAACAATGAGTTCTAATTGGTAGCTGTTTATTATTTTTTCAATTATAGAAATGTTAGCCATAAACAAAAATGGATGCTAGTACATGGGTGAGGGTTGTGGGTTGGTTTTAACATGGGTGTAAGAGTGGCAAGGTGCTACTGCACAGATGAGGTGGTGGAAGAAAAGTGGAATGGGTGATGAGGTGAAAGGTGGGTGTTGTTTTAGTTCTTTCATTTACAGATTCGTGATCAGCTGGGGATGGTGAGGAAAAAATGATGACAGACCGAACCTACTGTACACATAATATATATTCTTATTAAATACATTGCAAACTGCTGCCACCTAGCACAATTGTCCTGTCCCTTTAAAAAGAATAAAGGAATCAGAAATAAAGAAAATCTGCATCAGCAGTTTTCACAGAATGTGACGTATCATAAAGTGTTTTTGCTTTACAAGTAGTGATAATTTGATACATAATGGGGTTGACAGACGCTGTCCCTTAAACATCACATGCCAACTGCTGCAGCTACATTAAATGTTCCTTAGTATGTGGTGAGAAACCACTTTTTTACTTATGTGACTGAAATACAGATTTTATTGAAGTATCAGCTGCAAAATGCATCATCTTAGAAAGTTGTATGTATTATCAATTTGCCAACAAAATGTTGGTATATGTATGCATTACCTTAGAAAATTGCATGCATTTTTGCCAGCAACAATGACTGGCATATTTTTTTTATTCAAATGTCTTGACTGACTACGTTATGACATAATATGTTTTGCAACAGTTCCACATGCTGCTGCTGTAGTACTGGCTTGACTTTTGTTATAAACGCTTTCTTTTAAACATAGCAACTTTTGATTTACTCATTTAAAACAGAAAGCAGCAAATAGCTGAAATTAGTTAATATCAGTTATTTTTTCTCATAATTCATGACGATGAGTATATATAACTGAGTACATAAATGGCTAATGTGCCTCTTTCTTTCACTAAGGAACTATGATGCAGCTGCAGCAGGAAAACTTTAACATATGGGGGGTGGGTGGGCCTGTTACGTATTAGTTGCTGGCTTTAGCAAACAGAAGAAACCATAAATAAACCTAGTTGTATTCCTATCAATGTCACACATGATAATTTCTCTCCCTTATATTGAACAGTTTTTCCTTTACATGTATTTTATTACTATCTTTGTTACTGGCAGCACAATAAAAAAATAGGGTTCGAGTTCTAAAAAGTTCTAAAAAAGATTAGAACCCTAGAACTTTTTCAAAAGTTCTAGACTAGAACTAGAACCCAGAACTTCAGAGGGTTCTGACAACCCTAGTGTACATCTATCAGAGAAAGGATTAGACTTCTTTTTGAATGACATACAATGGGCAGTGGTGAGAGTATTGGCATGAGGTGCTTGTGGGGGGTGAGTGGTGAAACTCACCTTGTGGTGGCTTGGTAGTCTTGGAACACTGTGGAGGGGTAACAGGGGATCACGTGTCTTGACCAGCCAGATCTCCTGAGGCTGATAGGAGGGTGGACCTGACGGATGGCGTCCAGAGGGCCTCTCTTGGGCAGGGTCCTGGCATGGCGGATCCTCTGACAGGGTAGGGAGCTAGCTGCAGCCAGTCACAGAGCCATCTCTATGCCCCGGAGGCTGTTGTCCCTCGCGGGGTCCAGGTTGATGGTAAGGTGGCCTCCCCGGGAGGGAGTACCACCATCAATCTAGTGCTCCATGGGAGCTAAATTCTTCCAAGGCTACCTAGCTGTGCACCGCATGCTAGCAATTGTATATACGGACAATTGTTTTTTATCAATAAATACATGGCTGTGGCCATTTCTCCAAAGCCCGTTGTTGTGTCAGTTTGTTCAGGTGAAGAATGCATACGCCCTCAAAAGATAATGGAGGAGCCTGCAAGGTATTGCAGCAGGTGGGACTTTGTCTGGGGGCAGGGCCTGAGACACCTGAACAGTGGGGACCCAGGTAGAACCGCCCAGAAGGGGCTGGGGGGATAGGTTTCCAGAGGGGAGGGAGCTTGTGGCCAGGGACAGGGAGGAGCCAGGCTCCTTAAGAGGGGCTGCACAGTAGGAATTCTTCCTCATTCCTCTTTGTCCCAGGTCACACCCCACCCAAACCTCACCCTCGTAAAAGTAGGGGGGAACAGGGAACTTGCTGTCCCACTAAGGGGGATTGCCTGAGGGGTCAAGAAGGAATTTCATGTTTTTTGCCCACTGGGTTTTCCATTTTATGCCTTCTCCAACAAGGAGGGACTTTATTCTAGTTAGAGTAGGCTAGGGAGCAGATAGGTAGGTGTCACAGTCACGAACATTGTAAGTGTGGTGGCTTGGTAGTCTTGGAATGCTGTGGAGGGGTAACAGGAGATCATGTATTTTGACCAGCCAGGTCTCCCTGAGGCTGACAGGAGGGTGGGCCTGTTGGATGGCGTCCAGAGGGCACCTCTTGAGGCAGGGTCCCACAGCATGGCGGATCCTCTGACGGGTGGAGCTAGCAGCCAGTCACAGAGCCATCCCTTATGCCCTGGAGGCTGTTGTCCTCAGGAGTCTGGGTTGATGGTAGGCGGTCCTCTCCTGGGAGGGAGGGTTGACCATCAACGATCTAGTGCTCCATGGGGAGCTAGATTCCTTCCAAGGCTACCCAACTGCACATAGCACACTAGCAATTGTATATATGGACAATTGGTTTTATCAATAAATACATGGCTGTGGCCATTTCTCCAAAGCTCGTTGTTGTGTCAGTTTGTTCAGGTGAAGAAGGGATATGCCCTTAAAAGACAATGTATCTGTGCCATAACAGAAACATGGTGGGGAACAGTTGATTCCTGGGGAAAAGCAATTGAAGGGTATGACCTTTTTCAACAAGTTAGACTGGAATGAGAAGGAGTGGGTGTCACCTTATATATAACAAAACGCATCGAAGCAGTACAAATTATGCAAGATGAGTGCGACAGCATTGAGACACTTGTGGTAAAAATAACACTGAAAGGCATAAAAAAGTTATTGATTGGTACGGCATGCAGACCACCAAATATATCCAATAACAAGATGAAGGAATAATACAGTGTTTTAAGCACCTTTAAATCAGAGAATAATCTTTATATTGTTGGTGACTTCAATATGCCAGGGGTCTAGTGGGAATCCATAACAAGAATAAATGTATTTGAAAGGGAGTTCTTGGAACTGCTTACTGAGTTAAATATCGATGGATATGTATAATGTACATCATGGCACTAGGGAATCTAGTATTCTGGACCTAGTGCTCTGTAAACAGAGGGGTAATAGAATGCAAAGTTTGTGAACCCTATTAACAAGCAATTATAATAAGGTAATGTTTAAAATAAGCAATAGTGCAGAAAAGAAGATGGGTATTGCAACAATTAAAAGCTTTTCTAAGGCTAACTTTGAAGCCATGAGAAGAGAACTAGGGACTGTGGACTTTGTTTGCTGCAGAGCTGAGAGAGGGAGAGCATCTACCCTACAGCAAGGAGGTGATTTACTGAGTACATTGAATTTAATTCTTATTTCAGGGGCCTGTAATAGTAAGCAGAAGTCAGTGTTTTGGTTCTCTGTTTGTGGGGTTGTCTTTACATAGTGTAACTGTTATTTGCCAGGGAGGTAATCTAGCTGGGAGAATAGTTGCAGTCATTTGTGACTAGAGCTGTTACAGAAACCTGTGAAAGAGGTGTCTGATCAGGGAGGTGCTGAAGAAGCCTTGAGGGATGTAGATTACAAACAGGAGTTGACTGTGGACTCTGTTTGCTGCAGAAGCTGAAAGAGGAAGAGCAGCTACCAGCTATCTTAAACTAGAGCTGTCTTTTTGCCCTGTACTGTAGGTTACAGAAGAAAGTCTTTTTTTACCAGATTGTTGATTGTTTTTGTAGGCACCGGTACCAAAGGAACAGTAGGAAAGTGGGAGAAAAAGCAAACAAAAAAAGAACAGAGAGGAAAGAGTAAGCATACAAAACAACAGTCGAGGGGCCACAAATAAGACATGATGGGACTGGTGTAGTGCAGTGGCTGTGGAGTGGCAGTCATTTTGTAGGATGCGGTGTTGTCCCATCTGCAGGCACCTCTTTGGGCTGAGGGAGGAGGTTGCTTGTCTCCAGGCTGAATTGGCCAGGATTCGGGAGACCTCCTCTCCCACCAAGGGACCACCAGAGTCGCTGCCACAGCTTTAGAGGTTGCCAAGAAAGAGGAGTGGTTGGACCAGGGTGGGCTCAGGAGGGTGAGGGTGGTGGGACCAGAGGTAGATCCCCTGGGGTTCACCTCTAACAATCCATATGCCATTCTGGCAGAGTGTTGTTCTTCTATGGAGGCACCCGTAGTAGAGACCAAGGAGGATGCTGGGAACCTCCACAAATGAGACCCACAGGAGGATGGCATGGGACCCCAAAGGGGAAGAAAACAACTCCTGGTGGGGGACTCAATTGTTAGGTGGGGTAGAACTGTGGGAGGGAGGGGGGAGAGAGAGGTAAGGTGCCTGCCCGGCACCATGGCTTGGAGGGACAGGGAGCGAATTCTCAGGATCATGGGAACAGCTGCATGGGAGAGGGAGCTGGATGTCCTTGTCTAACTAGGGATAAATGACCTGGCTGGGAATGGGATCAGAGCAGTGCAGAGGGAGTCTGTGGTGGGGCCTTAGATGAGTAGCATGCACGGTAACCTTTTCTGAGGTGCTGCCTGTCTATGGCATGGGTGAGGTTAGAGTGCTTTGCGCCATGGGATTAAATCAATGGTTGAAAAACTGGTGCAGAGCTCAGAGTTTTGACTTCACTGGGGACTGGGGGGTCCAACTGGAGGGATACAGGCCTATACTGGCACGATGGTCTGCATCTGCCTGGGAGGGAAATAAGGATCCTAGGTGATAGGTTTAAAAGCTTCATTGACAAACATTTAAACTAGCCAAGGAGGAAGGCACTGAAAAGGAACAGGAAAATCCCAGCCCCTGCGCCCCCCACAAAACAGGGTAGTTAGCAAGGTAAACACCAAACTAGAGAAGTCAACAGGAAGAAGGGTAGGGGTAAATGGAGAAAAAGGCAAAGGCAGTTAAGAGAGGGATGGGGCTAAAAGGGGTAAGGTCATCAAAAATGGAGGGCAATGAGTACCAACACCCGTAGTCTGGGTAACAAGCTCCCTAAACTAGTGGCCTTGATGGAAGAGGGAAGCCTGGATATTGTGGCAGTCACAGAAACATAGTACACAGAGAACCATGACTGGGATGTCAACATACCAGGGTACACAATCTACAGGAGGGACAGGGAGGTAGAAGAAGGAGGAGTAGCTCTCTATGTAAGGGAAGGGTCAAAGCAATGGAACTAAAGGGTAAACAGGAGGAGAGGAGGCACTGTTGGTCACCCTAGAAGACAGGAAATGGCACCACAATCCACGGGGTTGTATATAGACCCCATCCAGGGGAGGAAATGGACAAGGAATGATAGAAGGCATCCTTAGGATGACAGAAAAGGAGATATTGTTGATGGGGACCTGAATATGCCAGCTGGGAACTAGAACACCTTTGCTGCAGCCACATCCAAGAGCAGGGTCATTCTTGATGCCCTACAGGGTATGCCTAGACAGCTAATGTTGGAACCCACTAGGAGGGAGCAGTCTTAGACCTGGTACTCTCAAATGGGGATGGAGAGGATCTCAGATTTAGAAGTGGATAGCCATCTGGGAACAAGTGACCACCAAATAGTGTGGTTCATAATAAACACAGCCATGAGTCAAGCCATACAATGTGAAGGTACTGGACTTTAGGAGGCTGACTTTGTAAAATGGGGCGTCTCAGAGAAGCACTGTCAAGCGGGCAAGAAGGAGGGAGAGGAACAATGGGAAAACATCAAAGCTGCCATCACAGAGGCAACAAGCCTTTGTGTGAAGCAAATAAACAAATCAAAATGAAGGAAAAAATACTATGGTTCTCAAAAGAGGTGGTGGGAAGGTCAGGAGAAAAGATAGCATTCAGGAAGTATAAGGAAACACAGAAGGAGCAGGACAGAGAACTGTACCAGTTAAAGCAGAAGGAAGCGGGGAATGCAGTCAGAATAGGAAAGGCCCAAACCGAGGAAAAGATAGCCAGCTCAGTTAAGAAGGGGGATAAAACCTTTTATAGGTACATCAGGGAGCGAAGAAAGACCAAGGGTGGGAAGGTGAGGCCTAATAAAGTGGAGGGTGAGTGGGCAAAGGGTGACAGTGAAAAAGCAAGGATATTGAACAAATACTTCTGCTCCTGTATTCACAAAAAGAAGAGAGGGGAGGTACCTAATCCAATCAATAGAAGCACTCTGGATGGGGGCGATACCAGTCCATTCACAGAAGAAAGGGTTCTGAAAGAACTCCTGAAACTGAAGGTGGACAAAGCAATGGGACCTGATGGGATTCACCCCAGAATTCTAAAAGAACTAAGGGAAAAACTAGTGACACCACTGACTACCCATTTTAACAAATTATGGGAGGATGGTGTGGTACCTGAGGACTGGAGGAGGGCGGATGTGATTCCCCTTCACAAAAGTGGGAGCAAAGCAGAGGCAGGAAACTACAGACCTGTTAGTTTGACCTCAGTGGTAGGGCAAATTATGTAATTACTTCTGGAAGAAACAGTTGTTGAATACCTAGAGGCCAGCAGAGCACAGGACCCAAGGCAGCATGGATTCACAGTGGGAAGTTCATGTCAGATGAATTTAATAGATTTCTTTGACTGGGTGACCAAAGTAGTAGACCAGGGATGAGGCTGTGGACATGGCCTACCTAGACTTTAGCAAGGCATTTGACACAGTTCCACACAAAAGATTACTAAACAAGTTAACCAGCCTCGGAGTGGGTCCCAAGGTGGTAGCCTGGGTAAAAAATTGGCTAGACAACAGGACACAGAGGATAATAGTAAATAGAGTCCACTCCAAAGAAAGGGGATGCTACTAGTGGGGTGCCGCAGGGTTCAGTACTGGGACCGGTCCTTTTTAATGTCTTTATAAGTGACATTGCAGAGGGACTGAAAGGAAAAAGTATGCCTCTTGTAGACAACACAAATATCTGCAACAGGGCTGTTACGGTGGGGGTGGAAAGGATGAGAAGGGACTTGGCAAGGTTGGAGGAATGGTCAAAAGTATGGCAGCTTAAATTCAATGCAAAGAAGTGTAAAGTAATGCACCTGGGAAACAAAAACCCAGGGGAAGAGTACACAATGCGGATGGGGAGGTACTGACAACAACAAAAATGGAAAGGGACTTGGGGTAGTCATATCAGATGACCTAAAGGTAAGCAAGCAATGTGAGAAGGCAGTAAGGAGGGCTGGGAGGGATACTGGGATATATAGGGAGAGGCATCCCCAGTAGAAAACAGAAAGTTGTTATCCCCCTGTACAGACAGTTGGTGAGACCTCATCTAGAGTACTGTGTGCAGTTATGGAGACCCCATCTCCACAAGGACATAGACAGGATGGAGGCAGTCCAGAGGAGGGTAACTAAAATGATGCTGGGTCTGCAACAGAAGCCATACGAAGAGAGACTAAAGGAGCTTAATATGTATACCCTTGAGGAAAGGAGGGAGAGGGGGGACATGATAGAAACTTTAAAGTACCTCAGTGGAATCAACAAAGTCCAAGAGGGTAGCATCTTTCAGAAAAAGAGATCTGCAAGAACAAGGGGGCCCAATTTGAAGACAGAGAGGGGGCGGCTCAGGGGCAACATGAGGAAGTATTTTTTTCATGGAGCAGGTGGTGGACACATGGAACGGCCTTTCTGAGGAGGTTGTGGTGTCAAAAATAGTGGGAGAATTCAAGAAAGCATAGGACAGACATAAGGCAATTCTGGTGGGGTTTAGGAAAAAGTAGGCTGTTGGTTAACTAAATTCTGCAGCTTATGCAGTAGGTAAGGAAATGGGCAGACTGGGTGGGCCAAGTGGTCCTTATTTGCTGTCAAAGTCTATGTTTATATGTAACTTAAAGACTAGAAATAGGAACATGAACTATGTGGCCTAGAGCTAGAAAATGCCCGGGGGATTAATAGTAAATAAGATCAAGGAGCTAAAGATGACATACATACCAAGTGAAAAACAGCAATAAGGGGAAAGTACCTTCAAGGCCAGATAAAAATATTAAGCAATTCCAAAAGCAAAGATAAATGCATATGCCAAAGCTAGGAAGGATGGAAAAGAAGAGAACTGGAAGACATGTAAGACCCTGGATAAGAAGTGTAAGGGTGAAATAAGGAAAAACAAAAAAAGTAAATAATTTAGGGTAACTGTGGCTGCAAAAGACAACTATAAATATTTTATAACTATATAAACAGACTGAAAGGGACAGCTCCAAGCATTGGTCCCCTAATTGTGGATAGTGAGGTAATAACCGAACCAGAAGAGATGGCATCCAGTTTTACTGGGTACATTTGCTTAGATTACCACATGGATGTAGAGAACATTAACATAGAATCCCCAGAGGGATGTACAGTAATAACATAGTGGTAGATAAAAGTAGGACTGAGAAGCTCCTAATAAAACTGGATGTTAATAAGGCAGAGGGGCCAGATGAGTCTCCCTCCAACCCCCGTAATTAAGGAAATGGCATCAGAGCTCTCAGGACCATTAAAATACATCCTTGAATCATCTCTACTGAGTATGAGGGAAGGGTGGTATAGGCATGGAGAAAAGGTAATGTAGTTCCAATTTATAAAAGAGAACTAAAAGTCACTACTGGAATTATAGGCCTGTCAGCCTCTTTTCAGTTCTGAGAACGGTACTAGAAAAATGGTGAAGGAGGAGAGACAGTAGCACATTAAAAATAATGGTATTGGTGATTATATGCAATATGGTTTTCAAAAGGGTAGATCTTGCCAGACCAAATTGATAAACTTTTTTCAAGCCAATTGGCAGAGCACTGGACAAATGACAGCCTGTGGACCCGGTCTACTTGGACTACAGTAAAGCATTTGATTCTATTCTACACAAAGTACTAGTTGAAGAAATTGCCAGCATGGATTGTGACAGAACAATTGTGAGACGGATCAAATCATGGCTGTTGGAGAGAATTCCATAGAAACATGGACTTTGACGGCAGATAAGGAACGTTTGGCTCATCGAGTCTGCCCATTTCCTACCTGGAGGATAAGCTGCAGATCCCATTTTACCAACAGCCTATTTCTTCCTACCCCAACAAAATTGTCTTATGTCTATCCATGCATTCTTGATTCTCCCACAGTTTTAGACCCACCTCCCTCAGGAAGCTGTTCCATGCATCCACCACCCTCTCTGTGAAAAAATACTTCCTCACATTGCCCCTGAGCCATCCCCCTTTATCTTCAAATTGTGTCCCCTTGTTCTTGCACATCTCTTTTTCTGAAAGATGCTACCCTCTTGGACTTTGTTGATTCCACTGAGGTACTTAAATGTTTCTATCATGTCCCCCCTCCCTCCTTTCCTCAAGGGTATACATATTAAGCTCCTTTAGTCTGTCCTCGTAAGGCTTCTCTTGCAGACCCTGCACCATTTTAGTTGCCCTCCTCTGAACTGCCTCCATCCTGTCTATGTCCTTTGGAGATGGGGTCTCCAGAACTGAACACAGTACTCCAGATGGGGTCTCACCAACTGTCTGTACAGGGGATAACAACTTCCTGTTTTCTGCTAGTGATGCCTCTCCTATACATCCCAGTATCCCCCAGCCCTCCTACCACTTTCTCACATTGCTTGCCAACCTTAAGGTCATCTGATATGATTACCCCCAGGTCTCTTTTCATTTTGTTGTACTACCCCCCATTCTGTAATCTTTCCCGGGTTTTGTTTCCCAGGTGCATTATTTTGCACTTCTTTGTATTGAATCCAAGCTGCCATACTTCTGACCATTCCTCCAACCTTGCCAAGTCCCTTCTCATCCTTTTCACGCCTCCTTGTGTATCAACCCTGTTGCAGATCTTAGTGTCATCTGCAAAGAGGCATACTTTTCCTTCCAGTCCCTTTGCAATGCTACTTATAAACACATTAAAAAGGATTGGACCCAGTACTGAACCCTGCGGTACCCCACTCGTAACCCCTCTTTCTTCAGAGTGGACTCCATTTACAATTACCTTCTGTGTCCTGTTGTCCAGCCAATATTTTACACAGGCTACCACCCTGGGACCCACTCCCAGGCTGGTTAATTTGACTATTAATCTTTGTGTGGGACTGTGTCAAATACCTTAAAGTCTAGGTAGACCATGTCCACAGCCCTCCCTGGTCTACTACTTTGATCACCCAGTCAAAGAAATCAGTTAGATTCATCTGACATGATATTCCTCTGTGAACCCATGCTGCCTTGGGTCCTGCCCCACTAGCCTCTAGGTACTCAACACTTCTTTCCTTCAGAGTGATTCCATCACTTTCCCTACCACAGAGGTCAAACTGACAGGTCTGTAGTTTCCTGCCTCTGTCTTGGTCCCACTTTGTGAAGGAGAATCACATCTGCCTTCCTCACTCCTCAGGTACCACACCATCCTCCTATGATTTGTTAAAAGGGTAGTCAGTATTACTAGTTCTCTGTAATTCTTTTAGAATACTGGGTGGAATTCCATCTGGCCCCATTACTTCGTCCACCTTCAGTTTTAGGAGTTCTTTCAGAACCCTTTCTTCTGTGAAAGGACTGGGATCGACCCCCCATCCAGGTGCTTCTGTTAATTGGATTAGGCACCTTCCCACCTCCTTTTTGTGAATACTGAACAGAAGTATTCATTCAGTATCTCTTCACTGTCCCTCTCTGCCCACCACCATCCATTCTATTCAGCCTCACCTCCACTCCCTTGTCTCTCTACGCTCCTGATATACCTATAAAGGTTTTATCCCCTTTCTTAACGAGTTGGCTATCTTTCCTCAGTTTGGGCTTTTGCTATTCTGACTACCCTCCCTGCTTCCTTCTGCCTAACTGGTACAGCTCACTGTCCTGCTCCTTCTGTGTTTCCTTGTACTTCCTAAATGCTGTCTTTTCTCTCTAACCTTCCACCACCTCTTTTGAGAACCATAGTGGCTTTTTCTTTTGTTTTGATTTGTTTATTTGCTTCACACAAAAGCTTGTTGCCTCTGTGATGGTAGTTTTGATATTTCCCATTGTTGCTCCACCCTCCTTCTAGCCTGTTTGCTAGTGCTTTTCTAAACTCTCTCATCTTACTGAAGTCAGCCCTCCTGAAGTCCACAACCCTCACTTTGTATGGTTTGACTCTGTAGCTGAGGTTTATCGTGAACCACACTGTTTGGTGGTCACTTGTTCCCAAATGGCTACCCACTTCTAGATCTGAGATCCTCTCACTGTCACCATTTGAGAGTACGAGGTCTAAGATTGCTCCCTCATGAGTAGGTTCCAAAACTATCTGTCTGAGGCATGCCACCTGAAGGACATCGAGAATGGCCCTGCTTTTGGATATGGCTGCAGCAAAGGTGTTCCAGTTAACATCTGGCATATTAAGGTCCCCCATCAACAGTATCTCCCCTTTCTCTGCCATCCTAAGTATGCCTTCTATCATATCCTTGTCCATTCCCTTCCCCTGACATGGAGGTCTGTATACAACCCCTGTGCGGATTGTGGTGCCATTTCCAGTCTCTAAGGTGACCCACAGTGCCTCCTCTCCTCCCTGTTTACTCTTTTGTTCAGTTGCTTTTATTCCTTCCTTTACATAGAGAGCTACTCCACTCCCTCTTCTCCCCTCACTGTTTCTGCTGTAGGTTGTGTAACCTGGTATGTGAACATCCCAGTCATGGTTCTCTGTGTACCATGTTTCTGTGACTGCTATGATATCCAGGCATCCCTCTTCCACCAAGGCCACCAGTTCAGGGAGCTTGTTGCCCAGACTACAGATGTTGGTACTCATTACCCTCCATTTCTTGATGGCCTTACCCCATTTTGCACCATCCCTGTCCTTAGTGCATTTGTCACTTTCTTCATTTACCCCTGCGCTTCTCCCTATCGACATCCATATGTTGGTGTCTACCTCACTTAGTACCCTGATTTTTTTTGGGGGGCTAGGATTTTCCTGCTCCTCTCCAGTGCCTCCCCCCTTTGCTAGTTTAAATGCTTGCCAATGAAGCATTGAAACCTATCACCTAGGATCCTGGTTCCCTCCTGGACAGATGCAGACCATCACGCCAGTATAGGCCTACATCCTCCAGGTGGACCCCAGTCCCCAATGAAGCCAAATCCTGAGCTCTGAACCAGTTTTCAACCACTGATTGAATCCCATAGTGTGGAGCACCCTAGCCTCACCGTGCCACAGACAGGCAGCAACTCAGAGAAGGTTACTGTCGTGCATTTGTCTAAGGCCCTCCCATCTCCACAAATGCTTCTTGCACTGCTCTGATCCATTTCTTAGCCAGGTCATTTGTCCATGGGTGGACAATGACATCCAGCTCCCTCCACTGTGCAGCAGCTCCTGCAATCCTGAGGTTGCTCCCTGTCCCATGAGCCATGGCTCCATGCAGGCCTTGCCTCCCTCTCCCCCTTCCTCCCCAGTTCTACCTTCCTAACAATGAAGTCCCCACCAGGGTTGTCTCCTTCCCTGTGGGTCCCATGCCACCCTCCTGTGGGTCTCCTTTGTGGAGGTTCCCAGCATCCTTCTTGGTCTCCACTATGGGTGCCTCCATGAGGAACCACACTTTTCAGAATAGCATAGAAATTGTGGAGAGGTACAACTGGAGGATGCACTCTGTTCCACCACCCTTACCCTCCCTGAGCCCACTGTGGTCCAAACACCTCTCTTGGCAACCTCTGAGGCAACAGCAGTGACCCTGGTGGTTTCTGGGCTGAGAGGAGGTCCCACAAATCCTGGCCAACTCAGCCTGGAGATGAGCAACCTCCTCCCTCAGCTCAGAGAGTGTTGCAGATGGGACAACACCACATCCTCCAGAATGTCTCCCAGAGACTGCTGCTCCACAGCCACTGCACTTCACCATTCCCATCGTGTCTTATTTCTGGCCCTAACTGTTGTTTGGAATACTTACTGTTTCCTCTGTTTGTTTTATTTCTTTTTGTTTTTCTCCCTATTTGCCTGTCTCTGTGCCCTTTTAGCTCCTGATCTTCCTGTTCTGAGACAAGAGTTCCTATATTTCTCAGTAGTCTCCTTACTTGCTCAGAGTCAGACCTCCAGCAGTTGGGTGGGGGACGGAAGCTACTCTTGTTCTTCTAGGATGGTGAGTCTTTGGTGGCTCTGTGATCGCTCACTTCCTGCTCCCAAACAGGAAGTTCCTGTTGTCAGTCAAATCCTGTGCCTATAAAAGTAGAACTGCCTTTGGGTGGGAAGGATGGCAATATAGTCCCAGCAGAGAAGTTTAGTTATACCAGCAGCTCCTTCCTCCTGGTGCTCTGCCAGAAGCTATCTAGGGCTGTGTTTAAATCTTGTTCTAACCTGGCTCCTTCTAGCTCAGCCACCCCCCCCCCACTTTGCATATCTTTCTACACTTAGTTAATTTCACAGATAACAATCCCCTTCAGCCACCTGTGACAAGCACCTAGATAACTACACAGATAACAGATACACAGATAGTAATTCACTTCAACTAACTCTGACAAACACACTAACTTTTTTTTTACCCTAAATTGAAGGTCCCAGTACAAGAGTTCTAGTTCTTAGTCCCAGTAGAGAAGTTTAGTTATACCAGCAGCTCCTTCCTCCTGGTGCTCTGCCATGAGTAACAATCCAGTGGCATGCTTTAAGCTAGAAACATGTAATTAGTGGGATACCTCAGGTATTAGTCCTATCTAGGATCTCTCCTCTTTAACATACTGCATATGTGTCATCCACAAAATGCACTGATGGTACATGGATTGGAAAGTTTGCTGATGGCACCGAGGTTGTAGAAATAGAGGACAATGATAAGAGCATTAGCATCATGGAAAACTGTCTCAAATGGCTGGAGAACCACACGGAACAAAACAGTGCCTACTCTGATATCAAAAGGCTTACACACTTGAAAGCTGCAGTAAAGGTGTGATTGTCAAATAACTACAGGTTACAAACGGGTTGGAACCTCGGCCAGTTACCTGGAAAAAAACATCCAGCGCTTTATCACCTTGACTGGCGAAGCACTGGGTTATTATTTTCCCAGGTGACTGGCTGAGGTTCCAACCTGTTGTAACAGCAATCGTTGACAATCAAACCTTACTGCAACTTTCAAATGAAAGCCCTTTAGCTATAGAGTAGTGGCACTTTTTGTTCTAGTGTGGTTCTTCAAGTAGAGAGCTAGTCACCCTTGATCCCACACCACCCTGTGTTTCCACTTGAGCATGGCTGTTGTTTGCATCAAAGGCTTTAGAACTGGGCAACCAGAGCTAAGCTAAACTTTAACATTGACGAGTGTAGTATCATGCATCTTGGGAAAAGAAACCCCAAGCAACATACAAACTATATGGTAAGGTATTAAGAATGACTGAGTAGGAAAGGAATTTGGGAGTCATGGTTACTAATGACCTTGAATTCAGTATAGACTGCAAACATGTGACCAAAAAAGGTTATAAGGCATTGGGTTGCTTAGGCAGAAACATCAGTAGTAGAAATAGGGCAGTAATCTACTGAAACCACCCATGTGATGGCAACAAAAGGGAGGTGCTGCTGGAAGGTGACTTCAATCTGTCAGATGTTGATTGAAGCAGGCTGGTGGAGTGACATCCTGGACTCCCATTCAAAAGCAAAGGTTGACTGTGAATGCCTGGGGTGGCATGGTGCAAGACAAGGCTGGATAGCCCAAATGAACTACAACACTCCTCGAAAAGTCTTGCACTCAAATGAAACACAACACAATATCCTAATGTTTCAAGTGCTTTATTGCAAAATAAACGGAATATTGTGGACGGACTGACAGACGCCCACTACTCATCCCAGCATTTCGGGTATAGAGACCCTTCATCAGGGGTTTGGTTAGTCTGGAGACATGTGCTCTCGTTACATGCAGTACTCATGAATAAACATAAATCGATTTGCATAAATAAATCAACAGCACTTGAAACATTAAGGGACATTGTGTTGTGTTTCGAGTGCAAGATTTTTTGAAGAGTGTTGGAATTCGTTTGGGCTAGCCAGCCCATGTCTTGCACCACGCTACCTCATGAATTTGCAGTCAACCTTTGTTTGGAACTGGTTCTTCTGGCTTTCGTGGACTGCTGAAACTGGGCATTGTTACCATATGCTAGTGGTGATTTGTATATACAGACTAATTTGGACATGTCCCGAAACTCACCAAACAAAGCTTACCTCATCTTGAATCCCAGAAGAGGCACTAGGAGCACACCTTGGATTTTTGCATGTTGCAAAATTGGGATGGAGCTAGTAATTCAGATGAGCAGGAGAGTTTTAGTTGAGAGACACAAGGAAACCTGGTAGCGAGACAACAGAAAGCGAGGCAGCTACTAACAGAAATAGAGGCTCAAACTTCAGGTGATATTAAAAGATGCTTCTCTAAATTGGAAAAATTCTTGTGTAAAGACACTGATGTTACATACAATATTATTACATTAGAGGAGTACCTTAACAAATGACAAGCCCCACAGGGCCTCAAAAATAATATAATCCCATCGAGTGGTATTGAAGATTTCCTGTTTAAAGATGAATGGATTGCAGCAGCACATCTGTGTTCCAAAACCTTAACTAAACTATTAATTAAAGCACAAGGTTTAAAATTAGAAGAAGTTAACAAGGAACTTGCGGTGGCTAAGGCAGAGGTACTTTCGGAGAGAGAGAGCAGAGTACAATAATTGCAATACCACCATACAAAAAAATACATAAAAAAGTACAAGAAGGACACCATAACTAGAAAGCAAAGAAAGCTCAACAGAGATAATGAGAATTTCAACAAAGGCAACATTTTAAAGTGAGCCAAACCAAGACCACAAAGTAGGGGATGAAGCAGAAACAGGAATGCTTTCTCACCTGAAACAAAGAGAAACATACATCAGACCACAGTTCTAAGCGAGATTCACAGAATACAAATTCAACACAAACTGAGAAGGAAACAACTGAGGAAGTTATCAGCGCTTTTTAGAAAAAAATAACAGATTTCAGAAAGCAAAGTACCAAAGAGAAGATCAAGAAGAGGAAGCAGGGGAGGCCTCCAAAAATCAAGACCACCCATTGAGATCGGGGAAAAAAACAACCGGCTATGAGTGATTAACATTTTGGATTTTGAACTTAACTAATATCAAGATCTCATTACTAAGTAAGGGACCCTCATTCATCCCTACACCGAGGATCAATAAATTTCAAATTACTTTGGATGTTAGAAAATTCTTCAGGAAGAGACGTACTGTATGAGATAACACAATAGGCTACATGGAGGAAAATATATCACAAACAGCTGGAGATGCAAATGAAGATTTGGACTTTTGATCAATGTAATTGAGAATGCAGGAGGTAACACCTGAATCATATAATGCTGACCTTGATTCATTAACAGAGACCTTGTTACAAACACTATTAGAGGAGACCATTAGAATTTTGGCACTCAAGGAGATGCACATTCTATCAGCTCAGAAGCACCATATGAATTTTTATGGATTTAAAATGGGAGAAAAGCAGCGTTTTAAAGGCAAATTCACATTCAACCCTGTAACTACCAATTCCAATGTTATAAACATGAGATAACTATAATGCAACAGATACAAACACTTATTATACAATGGGGTAAATTAAATTGCCCAATCCCTGCAATCTGATTGGTTGGCTGGCACCTTTTCACCATGATAAATCCTCCAGTGTACCCACTGGAAAGGTGCCAGCCTCCAGTCAGCTGCAGCAGAACCCACCTTGAAATCACTCCAACCATGTGAAAGTCAGCATTCTCAAAGCCACTGCCAGTCATCGCATGAAACTCTGACCCACAACACAAGAGTGCTAAACTGCATTCTTCTATCTCCCACTCTCTGTCGTAACAAAGTAATACTCAACACACAGATGCCGTGTTGCACATAAAATCACTGTACCTCCCATTGACACTCACCTAACAGCATTCATAGCTCTCTCAGTATCTTCACCCTCCAGTCCCATGACTGCGAAGATAGGGACCAGTAATGCTGTCACAGAATCCACACTTCCAATGTCTGGCCATTCCTATTCTGCACTGTGTGACCTCAACACGCTTTGCTACTTCCACAGCGAGACACATAGCTCACAAAAAGACACCATAAACTTTTTTCCTGTGGATTACCGTGGCCCAGAACAAGTAAAGCGCCAAGAACAATTTAAATAAACTGCACTACCAAACATGATCCCATGCATGTGCACAATGCATCAACTAAGGAAGTAATCCTCCATAGTTGCAACAGCAGTACAACGGCATCCCGCCAACTAGAACTATTTTTTCCTACGCAGCACTAAAATACATAAAAATAATATAAACCCCACCCAAAATGTTTTTTTTTTTTAGCACAAAAAATGCATAATACCATTGTATAATAGCAATATACCCCTCCAGAGAGTGGGTATATGGGTGAATTTACCACTTCTGGTGTGGTTAAGTCACTCGTCTGCACCTCGTGACCGAACCCCACCAGGCGTGGTACATCCACTCATATACCGACTCCCCGTTGTGTTATATTGCTTAATTAACCAAATGTGGACCCCCAAAACCTTCAACTTGTCCTGGTCTGACTTAATTAATTGATCAACAACAAAGAACTGGTAATAAAACCCACCGACAAAGGTGGAAACATTGTTGTGATGGTTAAAGATCAGTATGTTAAATGGTAATGAATTTATTAAGAAAGGAAAATATTACTAGGTATTACAGATAAATCCCACTTCAAGTTTTAGCAAAGAATTGTATATGGTTCTTATGAGGGCAGTTTTAGAGGGGAATATCTCAGAAGATGAGTTTAGGTTTATTTGGAACAAGCACCTAGTCGTTCCTGGGTTTTATGCATTGCCCATGATACACTAAAATATTGATGATCCCCTGGCCGACCCACTGTATCAGGGAATGGGTCTGTCTTTAAGAACTTAGGTCAATTAACGGATTTCTTCCTATAGCAATATGTTAAAATTTACCAGTATATTTAAAAGATACGGCAGCTATACTAAGGAAACTTAAAGGTTTTATTTGGCAAGATGACATGACATGGATAGGTATCGATGTAGAATCCTTGTACATGTCGATACCACATGACACAGGGTTTACTGCCTGTAAGTTTTTCTTAGAAAATTACCCAAATTTCGATAGCATTCCCATAGAATTTATACTTGAGGGACTAGAATTTGTCCTTAAACATAATGCTTTCAGATTTGGAAATTAATACTTTTTACAACTATGTGGTACTGCTGTGGGGACTAGCATGGCCCCGAGCTATGCTAATTTATTTATGGACTGGTGGGAGATACTATCTGTCAATAATCCAGAGAAAAACCCATACTTCAAGAATATTAGGAAATGGCACAGGCACATACACTACATGATTGTCTGTGTATCTGGCAAGGGGAAAGACAATTAATGCCAGAATTTTTTAAATGGCTCAATATCAATGATTTGAATTTGAAATTCACTTTCATTTGCAGCAGGAAAAAACTAACATTTTTATGTTCACTTGCGCGCATGCACAAGGAACGTTTTGGGAGAGTAGCACACTTTGGAGGTGTGGCTCTCCCTTTCAATCCACTGCTCCATTGAGCAGGCATGGCGATCCTGCACCAATGGGTGCGGGAACTGTGTGACAGCGGTAGTCTTAAGCTTCAAAGAAACTGCAGCTGTCGCTACTGAAACACCGATCACGCCACCCCGGTCACGCCACCACCCGGTGTCACGCTGCCCCCTCAAAGCTTTGGTGCCATGCTGGGAGCCCATCTCAGCGTGGCAAACATCCGCGTTGTTGTCGACGGGGTGCCAACCTCCTGGATCTCTTGGCCCACCCTCAGTTATCTCTGCCACGCTGGGAGCCCACCCACATGGCAAACGTCCCACGTAGTCTTTTTTCCACCTGTAAAGCAAAACGGTCCCCGGCGCTTCTCCCAGTCCCCTCCCACAACCCCACCCACCACTGTGCACCCAGCCTCCCACACCCTCCTCACCCCATACTTACCTCCGGAGCTCAGCGACAATCTTGATGGACGGGAACACGTCTGCACTCTTGAAAGCCGACCGTGAACTGAGGAAATGCGGTAAGCTGTATAATGGGCTAGATAAGGGGTTTTCAACTTTGCATATCTCAGGCATTTTGGAATCATTGCAGATTTTCAACATGGGGTTTTGGGACCCTTCTCAGAATGATGTCACTGTCATGGCATTATTTGGCCCGAAGGGTGATTTTGCTGTCACTGCGAAATCACCCTTCAGCATGAATAACACCATGACAGTGATCATCATGAAGGGGTCCGTAATTTGGTCTCAGCATAGTTACAGAATTTTTAATATTTTCACTTCAGATTTTCAACATTGCCATTTTATCACACCTTCTTATGGTAGTACAGCTGTCATTTTTCACATCTCACCCAAAACATGTTTCGCCCATGTAGCGCACAATGGCGCCAGTCGGTGTGCGAACTCAATGTATGGGACACAGTAAGAAAATCACAGTGACACTGTTCATTAGCAGAGGTTTAAAATGGCAATGTTGAAAATTTTGTAAAATAATTCCAAAATGACTGTTTCTGACGTCGTTGCACAGTTCACCTGCCTTCGTGGGTTTGCAAATTTTCAATATTTCACTCCAGATTTTCAACATTGGCATTTTACCACACCTCCTCATGAGCAGTACAGCTGTCATTTTTCATCCTGCCCAAAGCGTGTTTCCGCCCATATGGCGGCACAATGCGCGCAGTCGGTGTCTTGAAATCAATGTATGGGACACATTAAGAAAATCACAGTGACACTGATCATGAGCAGAGGTCTTGAAATAGCTGTGTTGAAAATTTGGTGAAAAAATTCCTAAAAATGACTGTTTTACAAGAGGTGTGTTAGCAGGGTTCCTACATGCGCTAAATAAGTTTTTAATTTTCAATATTTTCACCCAGATTTTCAACATTGCCATTTTACCACACCTTCTTATGAGCAGTGCAGCTGTCATTTTTCACATCTTGCCCAAAACGTGTTTCCGCCCATGTAGCGCACAATGGCACAGTTGCTGTGTGAACTCAGTGTATGGGACACATTAAGAAAATCACAGTGTCACTGTTCATGAGCAGAGATCTTAAAATGGCTATGTTGAAAATGTGGTGAACAAATTCCTAAAAATAACTGTTTTACGAGCATGCATTGTGCAGTTCCTACACACGCTCGTAAGTTTGCGAATTTTCAATATTTTCACTCCAGATTTTCAACATTGCCATTTTACCACACCTCCTTATGAGCGGTACAGCTGTCATTTTTCACATCCTGCCCAAAACATGTTTCCACCCATGTAGTGCACAGTGGCACAGTCAGTGTGCAAAATCAATGTATGGGACACAGTAAGACAATCACAGTTACACTGTTCATTAGCAGTGGGTTTAAAATGCCAATGTTGAAAATTTGGCGAAAAAATTCCTAACAATGACTGTTTCTGACGTGCATTGCACAGTTCCACATGCGCTTCGTGGTTGCAATTTTCAATATTTCCACTCCAGATTTTCAACATTGCCATTTTACCACACTTCCTTATGAGCAGTACAGCTGTCATTTTCACATCCTGCCCAAAACGTGTTTCCTCCTATTTAGTGCACAATGGGGGTAACAAAAAGGTCATGCTGAAAATTTATTGTGCAAATACCAGCAATCGCACAGGGCATTACGGTACAGCACCATACATGCCAAACACCACTGCAAATACCTGCAAGCGAACGTTCGCCATTGACAAATGCTTGTTAGGTCTTGAATTGCACAGTGAACCAGGTGTCATAGAAAGGAAACTGCTACCAATTCAGTACTACATGCAGACAGCCCCCAAAAAAAAAGCTCAAGGATTTGATCCCATATAGTCAGCTATTAAGGCTAAGAAAGACTTGTACTAAAGAGAAATACTGCATGAACAGGCAACAGAACTAGAAAAGAGATTCATTGAAAGGGAATATGATAGCACTCTCCTAAGTAATACCAAGGAAAAAGTACTGAAATTAGACAGTTTGCTGCATTCTAAAAATGTAAGTTAGCAACACTGTTGTGCCTGTCTCCTTTATTACACAGTACAATGGGATTTCTGGCAAATGGTAACATAATACACAGAAGCTGGTACATTCTTACTAGTTACAGGACAGTTAGTAAAGCAGTGGGGGAAACATCTAGGGTAGCATTCAGTAGAGCAACAAATGTAAAAGACAAACTGGTGCATAGCAGTTTGAAGAAACAAGCCAACATGGAAAGCTCACAAAACTGGTTACCTTAAAGACCAAATGTTTTTTTAAATGCCACTACTGCATCATATGCAAGTTTTCCCAACCGCATAAACAGTTCACACAACCCATGGAACCACATACTGTTGTAAATATTAGGGAGTGTATTACACGTGATACACCATTTGTGGAGTGTGCCCTTTGGTGTTCCTGTAATTTATTATTCATAGGGTGTACCACTCAACCTATGAAGAAAAGAATACAGGAACATGTGAAATCAATTGAAAATGGTAGGGAAGATACCCCTGTGGGAGCCCATTTCTCACAATACCACAATTTAGAGTCCAGACATATGAAATTCATGGGTACTGAGCATGTGGCACCAATGGAAAAGAAAGGAGAAAGAGCAAATCAACTCCTACAAAGGGAATCATTTTGGATATTCATACTTAACAGTGTGTAACATCAGGGACTTAATGATCAATGGGATATACAACCCTATTTAAAACATTGAAATATAATTATTATTCCATTTTTTGTCACCTCAGTCAAAATAGATGACAACAATACTTTAATAGAAAAATTAATAGTATAGGAAGTTACTCTAGTTTGGGCATTTACCACCCTCTGGGATTAAAGCATGCCTTCTTATGGTTACCCTTAAAATACTGATGTTATTAAAACACTGTTGTCATTTGATTATAATGTGATCTAACCTTTTTGGCATGGTTTTGTACCAGGAATCGACAGACTACCTTGCAGTATTTCATATATGATTGGGTTCTGATTTTTGTCTTGTTTTATTATACCTTATAAATATTACAATAATGACTTTCTATAGCATTATACAGTTGATGATAACTTGTTCTCTTCTCCTTCTTTGCAGGATGCTTCTGTTTGTTCTACTATCCTACTTACTTTGAAGATGATGATTTGTATATGAATTGTACAGGATTGATGCCTTGGATACTGTAACAATCCATCATCAAGTTCCCCTCCACACTAAACAGAGATGGCTATTCATACAAACTGTGCCTTGAATTGCTGCAACAGCCCTCCATCTGTCTCTACATGTGTTTCCTTGTTTAGAGAGTATGAGCATATTATTTCTTGTCTTATATGCATTTAGATCTATAAACTTAAGAAATATTAGAGATATAAGATTTCTTTATTGAAATTAATGGTTATAGAGACATGAATTTATATGACTCTGTGTACATAGCTCATTTTATAAAATTAATTACTTATCTATGTATTTATGCAAATCACTTTATGTTTATTCATGAGTACTGTACTGAGTATAAAGAGGCGCATGTCTCCAGACTAATCCGCCTCAGACAAAGGGTTTTCATACCCAAACTGCTGGGGCAAGTAGTGGGCGTGTGTCAGTCCATCTACAATATTCCATTTCTTTTGCAATAAAGCACTTGATATGTTGAGGGATATTGTGTTGTGTTTCATTTAAGTGCAAGATACCCTGGACTCCCTGCAAGGAGTATACCTCAAGCAGCTAGTGCTTGAGCCAACCTGGGAGGGAGCAACTTTAGACCTGTTACTAACCACTGGAGACAGAATAACAGATGGCAGGGTGAGTGAACACCTGGGTTCCAGTGACCATCACACAGTGTGGTTCAATATGAGTACTGCAACAGGGTCAAGCCACACAAAAGTGAGGGTTCTGGATTTCAGGAGAGCAGACTTCTCTAAGATGGGGGTATGTCTAAGGAAAGCCCTAGCACAGTGGGTGGAATGGGGGCATTAGAGAACAGTGGGTCCATCTAAAAGGAGCCATAGTGTAAGTGACAAACTATTGCATTCGGCTAATAAATAATGGCAAGAGAAAAGAAAACCACTATGGTTCTCAAAGAAAGTGGCGGGGAAGTAGGACAAAAAGTTGGCCTTCAGGAAATATAAGAAACACAGAAGAAAGAGGACAGGGCAGTGTACCTGGAGAAGCAAAGGAGGCTTGAAAAGCAGTCAGAGTGCAATGGCGCAGACAGAGGAAAAACAGCAAAAGAGGTGAAAAAAGGTCAAGACTTTCTATAGGTATGTTAGTGAGAGGAGAAATATGGGGGGTTATAAGCATAAAAGGGAAGAAGGAGAGGTGGAAGGAGACCAGGAAAAGCATCAATCCTAAACAAATATTTCTGTTCAGTATTCACTGAAGAAGAGAAAGGAGAGGGACCACAGCTTAGAAACAGGATTGGAAGGGAGAGACCAGTCCGTTTACAGAGGAGAGAGTCCTCAAGGAACTCACAAAACCAAAGGTGGACATGGCAATTGGACCAGACAGGCTACATCCTAGAATATTAAAGGAGATAGGGAGGTGCTGACAGTACCACTGGCAGCCCTGTTCAATAAATCACTGGAAAATGGAGTGGTTCCAGAGGACTGGAGAAGGGCAGATGTAGTCCTCTCCATAAAAGTGAGAGCAAGGAGGAGGCTGGAAACTATAGACCTGTCAGCCTGACATCAGTGGTGGGGAAAATTATGGAATGACTGCTAAAAGAAAGGACAGTGGAGCACCTTGATTCCAGCAGAGCACAAGATCTGAGGCAGCATGGATTCACATCAGGAAGTCATGTCAAACAACTCTGATAGATTGCTTTCACTGGGTGACCAGAGTAGTGGATCAAGGGGAGCGGTGGATGTGGCCTATCTGGATTTCAGCAAGGCATTCAACACCATTCCACAAAGGAGGCTGGTGAACAAACTGGGCAGCCTGGGACAGAGTCACAAAGTGATGAACTGGGTTAGGAATTGGTTGAGGGATATAACACAGAGGGTGGTGGTAAATGGAACTAAATCTAAGGAAGGGAGGGTGACCAGCGGGGTGCCACAGGGATCAGTTCTAGAGCCAGTCCTGTTTAATAGCTTCATTAGTGACATTGTTGAGGGGTGGGAGGGGAAGGTATGCCTCTTTGCAGATTACACTAAGATCTGCAACAGGGTAGACATTCCAGAAGGAGTGAAAAAAATGAGGAAGGACCTAGCTAAACTGGAGGAATGGTCCAGAGAGTGTCAGCTTAGATTTAATGCAAAGAAGTTCATAATCATGCACTTGGGACGCAGGAACCCAGGGGAGGAATACATGATGGGTTGGGTATTACTAACAGCCACCAAACAGGAAAGAGATCTGGGGTGATCATATCTGATAACCTAAAGGTGACCAGTGTGCCAAGGCTGTTGAGAGATCCAGTTGGATGCTGGGGTGCATAGGGAGCAGTATCTCCAGCAGAAGAAAAGGGTGATGCAACAGTACAAAACATTGGTGAGACCTCATTTGGAGTGCTGTGCCCAGTTCCAGAGGCTGCATCTCTGAAAGGACATAGACAGGGTAGAGGCAGTTAAAAAAAGGGCAACAAAAATGGTGCAGGGCCTGCACCAAAGGTCATACAAGGAGAGACTGGTGGCACTCAATATGTATACCCTGGAGGAAAAGAAAGAGAGGGGAGACATGATAGAGACCTTCAAATACTGTACCTAAAGGGAATAAATAAGGTACAGGGAAGGTAGCATCTTTCAGAAAAGAAGATGGTCTAGAACAAGAGGGCATGATATGAGACTGGAAGGATAGACTAAGGGGCAACATGAGGATACTTCTTCACAGAAAGGGTGGTGGAGGTATGGAACAACCTTCCAGCTGAGGTGTTGGGAAAAGTCACTGGGGAATTCAAAACTGCATGGGATAGACTTAGGGAACCCTATTGACTCAAAAGGAGGTACAGCCAGAGTTACAGTATGTTCTGTAGCTTTTGGTAGATAGACAAAATGAGCAGACTGGATGGGCCTTTCAGTCCATATCTGCCAGCAAATTCTATGTTTCTATTCTGCCACTTTAAAATTCCTTGGTGATACCATATGCAGAATACTGCAGCCAGTTCTGAGCACTTCAGTATGCTAAAGATATTAAATGACTGGAGAGCACTCAGAGACGAAGCAACTAAAATGGTGGAGGAATGAGGGCACATCTTACAGAGAAAGATTTGAGAACTGGACATATACAGCCTGGAGAAGAGGAGACTTTGAGAGACATGTGCCTAGAGTATAAGGCTTTTAGAAGCCAAATTTATGGAATGCTTGGGACTCCAACTAAAGGAAAACATATATGAGGTGGAAGGAACAGTAGACAAATTAAAGGATTACTGTACAAGACAAGTAAAAGGTAATGGTGAAGTGCATTAAATTCACTACCCATGGTATTTCGCTTATAACCCGAACTTCTGGTCATACTACAGGTAGCGAAATGAATAACTACGTAACCAGAAGTAGCACTTAAAGTTCTCACTTTGTGGGTACTTTGCATTACTTCAAAGATCGTAAAAACATCTAATTTGTTCCCTGGTGTCTGGTGGCCTCCCACCCTGTCAGTGATACCCCCCCACCCGCTCCCCCAAACCCTGACTGCAGTGGTCCACGGCACATCCCTCCACTCACCTCCACGGCTGGCAGCTCCCTCCCCATCGACTCAGCTCAATGAATGAATGGTCGCAGCCTGAAGCACATGCTCATTCATTGACAAGTCGCAGTAATTTACTCAGTCCTGCAGGGTTGCACAGAAGGTAGGGGCTGCCCAGTTTGCTGATGAGGGTGGCAGATAGGGGAAAGGTGTTGGGACCTGCTATTCCCCAATCCCAGCCCCCACGAGACACCGTGAGCAGCCCCTCCCTCCCCTCTGTACACCCCAGCAGGACTAAGTACATTATTGGGGACTTGTCAATGAATGTGCGACAAGCTAGACAAGCACCCACTCATTCATTGAGATGAGTAGGTGGGCTCCAAACGGGGAAGTGAGTGGAAGGATGTGCCAGTGGCCTGTTCCAGCTGGGATTGGGGGGGAGCAGGGTGGGGGGTACTACATGACAGCGTGGGGGTGGGGGCCACTAGACACCAGGAAAAGAATACATTTTTTAAACGGCTCTGACTCAGGGTTTGGGGAGTAGGTAGGCGTACTACCATACATACTACCTAACAGGGTGGGGGCCACTAGACACCAGGGAAAAGAATATATATTTTTAAATCATCTGACTCGGGGTTGGGGGAGCGGGATGGGGTACTGCCTGACAGGGTGGGGGGATGAGGGGTCACTAAACACCAGGAAGAGGAATGTATTTAAACTGGATCTGACTCAGGGCTGGGGTGGAGCAGGATGGGGGGAACTACCTGACAGGGTGGGGCGGTGCGGGGACCACTAGACACCAGGGATAGATCAGGGGTGGTGTTGGGGAGGATTCTCCATATGTGACCTCTACTTGCTTTGGGGGTCTTAAGTGTAATTTGCACTTAAAAACCCCCAAAGCAAGGCAAAGTCACAAATGGCAAATTACGGGTTATTTGTAAAAATTACGCGAAGTGCTATACGGGGCGAAATTGCCGACTTTGTAGTAAAGCTTTGCTGCATCGCTAGTAAAAGGGCAATGTGATTTACTGAAAGTGGTGGGTACATGCAATGGTCTACCAGATTCTGTAGTTTTGTGTGAAATTATGACTAACTTTAAGTCGCAGAGGTGTCTTGAGTAAGTTATGGGCGAGTCAGACAGCTAGAGCCTTCAAAGGGACACTGTCAACTCTTTTTGCATTATACTATTTCTAGCTGAAATCTCACATTTTATGATTGCTTACCTTCTAAAAAATTCATTGGTGTTCCTGATTGTTTAATCTTCCTCCTTTCATTCTAGAACTGAAATACATACTAATGGTGTAATTATGCTCAACCTTGTTTTGTTTCAAATCCTTAATCTGCTTTTATTGCATACTTTCTGAACAATGGGAACACCCTCAAACAAAGCAGCCACTCATGATGCAATAGCAATCTTGCCTCCACTGCATCTTGGTGGCTAGATTATATTGGGCATGTTCTCAAGTCCAGGAAAGATGCAGTGGGAGCTGATTAAGAAATGTAAACAACCCGGCCTGCTGGCGCTAGGCGCTGAGGTTTGAGGCGCTGGGCGCCACACCTGCGCTACACGGCGACCTGGGTTGAGAACGGACTTGGGTCAGTGGGGTTGGCTGGGAGAGGGAGGATTGAGTGTCCCAACAGATGCTCCTCCCTCTGGGGTGGGATACCAGGGTGCAATATGCACCGAGGTCCTGAAGAGCAGTGGTAACATGAGCTCTCGAGGGGTTGTAACTCCATTCACAAGTCGGGAGGAGATGTTGTTAGGCACTTGAGAGAGATGTGTGTCAGCACTCTGCCTCTCTGGACGTACGTCCTTGCGCCGGCGTTTCAGGGGGCTGGGAAAGGGGACCAAAGAAAACAGAAAATGGAAAAAAACCTCCGCGGTCCTAGATGATGACCGTTCTGAAGTCACCCAGACCACCAATTTTGGGACAGACCCTGCTGTGCAGGAGAGAAGGAGGAAGAGGCACTCAAGGGACCGATCCTGGGTTCGTGGGGCTGGAGTGCATGAGCGGCCCGAAGGAGTGGACACTGAGGGTAGGAAGAAGGGATAAATAGAAAGTAAAAAAAAAAAATGTAAACAAACACATTTGGTATGGTAACACCAGCATGATGACGGTCTGTTTTTTTTTTTACTTTTAAAAAAAAAAAATGGATTAGAATCAGACTACCAGGTACAGTACATCAGCACATTCTACAGAATGTAGGCAATCATCAAATGCGTATTTTAAACTAGTGGCACTTTTAGGCCCAAGGTGGGTTGACAGTGTCCCTTTAAATACAGTAGCTTACCATTCTCAACAATGGATGCAGCCATTCACATTATTTCTGTCCAGAAATGTGTCTAAATTTCTTTAATGCTATATAACCAAAGAATCAGGTAGAGAACTCCATGGTCCCACTACCCTCTCTATAAACCACACATCTCTTTTGGTTGTTTTATTCAATGTTCCCTTTAGTAGCTTTCTGTTCTTTCTGCCATTAAAGTACTTTTTTTTGTAATCCTAAGCATTTCAAGGGGTCTGGATTTTGAAATGTTTTGAACACTAAGCACATATCCCCATGCAGTCTTCTTCTCTCTAAACACCACGTTAAGCTATCTCAGTCTACATTCATATGGCTTTTTTCTCACACCCCCCCCCAACCACCACCACCACCTTCCTTGTCGAATGTCTCTGGATGCCTTCAAACATTTTTATATCTCTTATGACCTACTGTGCCCAGAACTGACTGCAGTATTCTGTGTGTGTGACCTCATCAGTGAATTATAAAGTGGCATGACCACTGCTCTATTTCTGCTACTAATGTTCCTCACAATATATCCCAACACCTTGTAGCCTTTCTTTGGTCACATGTCTGCAATGGGTTCCATATTTTAGATAATTGATAACAAAAATTCCCAGATCTCTTTCCTCCACTGTAACTCTTAATTCCTTTCCATAAAGATTACATGAACCATGCTGGTTGTTGGTGCCCAAATGCATAACTGTGCGCCTATTAATGTTAAAGCTAAGTTTTTTTTTCATCATTAAAACACCCTTTGGCTGTCCACTATAACACCTACTTTGGTGTCATCAGCAAATCTACCTATCCAAGCCCCTCCCGCATTTCTTTGATGAAATGCAAAGGTTAAACAGGACAGGAACCAGTGTTGGATAAGTTACTTTTTCTATTACTTTCTATTACTTTTGAAAACTTGTTCCAGAAAGCTATGTGCAGTCACTAGCGAGGATGGGAAGTACTGGAAAAAGCAATACACCTTACAGTTACAATTACTTATGGCTTTTTGTACAAAAGTAATATGTAACTAACTGATTGCATTTATTTGAAAGTAACTAGTAACTAACCTATTACTTTCAAATAAATGTCATCTGTTATAGTTTTCTATTATTTTTGTATTGTTTTTGTATAAAAAGAAATAAGTAACTGTATAGTAACTGTCAGGCATATTACTTTTTCTAGTACTTCCCCATCCTTGCTAGTGACTGCACAGAGCTTCCTGGATCAAGTTTCTAAAAGAAATTGAAAGTAATAGAAAAAGTAACTTACCCAACACTGGTGGCACCCCACAAGTAACTACACTGCACCCCTGATGAAAACCCATTAATGGTTACCCTTAAATTCCTCCTGTCAACCAAGATCTTATCCATTTCACTAAATTGCTGTTTATACCCTTTTTAACTATTTCCTCTACTAGCTCCTGTAGTGTACCATGTTAAATCTTTGCTAGTCTAAAGAGACCAGATCCACAGGTATCCTCGGTCTAGTGCCCTACTCACAGGTTTGAAAAATTCTATCAAGTTGGTTTGACGAGAGCTTCCCGATTTAAAACCATGTTGTGTATTGTCCCAATATTATTTTGATTCATAAACTGTTCAAGTTCTTTCTTCACAATCTTCTCAAGTATTTAGGTTAACTGGTCTGTAGTTCCGATTGCTTTTTGACCCCTTTTTATGTTTGCTTGCACACATGCGCAAGAAACATTATGTGGCAGCTTAGGAGAGAAGCGGGTTGTGGAGGCGCGGCACTATGCGAGCCAATGGAGGCATTGTATTTGGTGGGTTGGCACTGGTGGACCAATGGAGGCACAGTATGCTGATGACACTGGCTTCAAAAAGTGCCTCCAACTTGTAAGGTTCTCTCCGCAGAAATCAGGGGCAGCCTCGTCATTGCAGCATCAGACATTCCGCTGCAATGAGGGAGCGACCCGTCATTGCAGGGCGGTACCTTGCCTAGTGTAATATTGTTTGAGAACACAGCGGCAAGCCATTGCCATGTTTACAAACAATATTACCAGTCCCCAGTGCCGAGGGGGTGCCCAATACCCCTCAGCATCATGTGCCCCCCCAAAAAACATTCTTTGTTTGCCGACAGGGGCCTCAATCACCATCGGCTTCAGTCCCCGCCTTCCTAGTTTAGTTTGCCAATGGGGGAGCCCACTCCCCATCGGCATTATGTTCCCCAAAAAATATCCTCTATTTGCCGACGGGGGCCCCAATCCCCGTCGGCTTCAGTCCCCACCTTCCCAGTTTAGTTGCCAACGGGGGACCCCACTCCCTGTCGGCATTATGTTCCCCAACCAAAAACACTTTGTTTTGTTCTGAGGGGGTGTCCAATCCCCCTCGGTTGTTGCCCCCCCTGGTATGAGCTGATGAGGGTGCTCAACCCCAGTCAGCTACTGCCCCCCAAAGAAAAACACTAGGGTGGCATGCTGGGAGCCCACCCCAGCATGCCAAAATGTCCCTGTTAAAAAAAAAAAGTCCAGCAGTTTTTTTTGTTTGTTTTTTTAACCTGTAAAACAGAAAATGGTCTCTCGTCAAGTCCAGTGGGCCCCCAACCCCACCTCCCCACACCCCCCACCCCATAATTACCTCTGAAGCCCAGCAAGGCGATCTTCGGTGGACCGGGAAAACAACAGCACTCTTCAAAACCGACTGCGAACTGAAGAAATTAGATAAGCTGTATAATGGCATAAATAGGGTTTTTTCAACTTTGGTGCATATCTCAGGCATGTTGGAGACTTTTGGCACCAAATTTTCAACAAGGGGTTATTGGAACCCCTCCTCATGAATTCAGCCACTGTCATGGTGTTATGCAGTCCCAAAAGGTGATTTTGCGGTCACTGCACAGGATCATCTTTCAGAACCGATTAATGAAACGACAGTGCCAGTGTTCATGTGGGGGCTCTCAAAAAGTCTATGTTGCAAATTTGGTGAAAAAAATCCAAAAAATGACTGTTTTACGAGCGTGCATTGCAGAGTTTCTATGCACGCTCGTAACTTCACGCATTTGCAATATTTTCACTCCAGATTTTCAACATTGCCATTTTTATGCACCTTCTTATGAACAATATAGCTGTCATTTTTCACATACTGGGTGAAATGTGTTTTTGCACTTCCAGCGCAGAATAGTGCACTCGCTGTGGGAAATCCGTGTTCGGGACACATTAAAAAAATTACAGTGACACTTTTTCATGAGCAGAGGCCCTGAAATGCCTATGTTGAAAGTTTTGTGATGAAAGTCCATAAAATGAATGTGTTACGGCGTGCGTTGCGCGGTTTCCACGCTTGCGCTCATAACTTCTGAATTTGCAATATTTTCACGCCTGATTTTCAACATTGCCATTTTCCACCCTCCTATAGAACAGTACAGCAGTCATTTTCACATCTTGGCTGAAATTGTTTTCGAACTTCTGGCACAGAATAGCGCAGTCGCTGTGGGTATTCAGTGTTCGGGACACATTAAGAAAATCACAGTGACACTGTTCATGAGCAGAGGTCATAAAATGCCTATGTTGAAAGTTTTGTGATGTGGCTTAATGCGCTTGTAACATGGTTATTGTGGAGCTTTGTTTACTTTATATGTGTTTGTTATGCTGTGACATAAAGAATGGAGAGGCATGTTGCAGTGTTCCAATAAGTGTACTGCACTTTTGGGGCATCTGTGATAGTTACAGACACATGTAGTAATATCGTTATGTGGTGAAAACAAGTTTAGATACATTGAAACAGATACATTTGTTAAGCATGTTTCTTGACTTTTGTGAAAAAGATATATGGCTATTTCTTCCATAGCCAGTCTTGGAGGTCTATGCTTTCAGAATGTATTGCTTCCGCTACCTGTAGCTCCAAGTTATTTGCATAATGTGTCTCCTTTGTTTTGTCTTGGCCGCTTTTGTTGTGGCTGTGGCACTTGTACTGGGGTTCTGTGTTGTGGAACTTCTTGTTTCCTGGTTGACTAAGATGCGTCCATGGCACTAGCACTTTCCGGTCTGGGTGAGTTTACATTCTGTGTGCCTGCTCTTGCTTCTGTCAGGTGCCGTTTTGTGCTGCAGTGCTTTTTTTTGTACGTGGATGTTTTTGATACTGCACTTTGGAGACGGCATTATTGCTAACTTAATGCCATCTCCAAAGTTGGTCATCTGATGACTTTTGTCCAATCATTTCTCTTGATTTCACTTCTAGTAGTTTTGCCATGTTACAATGTCACTTTGACCCTCATTTGCACTGCTAGCCTCACTCACTGGATTACTTGTCTCCTCTACCACAAACTGTTTTCATTTAGTGCAGTGACTACCAAGCCACGGTTATCCTCAGCCTGTGTAGTTAATGCTATGAGGAGTTCAAAACTGTTAGATAATGACAGGGCACCTTAACTCCTCAGTCTCTTGTTATTTCTGCATGTTTCTCTGTCCTTTCTTCCTTCTGTATCCATTTCATTACTTTTTTCCTCTTCCTTTTAGTGCTTAACAGTAACAAATGCACTACTGCACTCAGTTGAAACTAGTTCCTTATTGTGAGCTTCTGATTCCTGCAGGAATTTTTTTTGCAACAGTTATAAAATCCTCCATTTCTTTAATTTTAACATTGTACTCCAGGCTTTTTCTTAGTACCCCTACCTCTGCTTACAGTGTTGTAATATACTTTACATTTGACACAAGCAGAATCCAAAGTTCCCTGTGTGGTTTCCTACATATTTAAACAATAAGGCACAATGGGGGTTGGGAGGCGTTATAGTGGGATAATGGCCCACCTCAGGTGGGTTGAAACACCAAGTGAAGCTGAGTGCTTCCACCACCCAAGAAGGGCCATTATTCCACCATAACATCCCCCCGGGTGTCTTATTGCGATTATGAAATGGGTCTTATTTGGTCAATGTATTTATTTTTTTAAATAGGTTTGTTATTATTATTATCTAAATAAAATACCATTTTAATTTAGATTTTAAATAAAAAGATTGTCCACTTTAGACAAGGTGTAAATGTGAGCCTGCCAATAGGTGGCACTAATGCTGCACATTAACAGTAATTTAGGAAAGGCAGGCAGTGGCTTCAGACGCTACCGAAGTACAGGGGCAGTGAGAGAGAGAAGGCTGGCAGCCGGATGCCATCTGCATTGTAATATTGGGCTGACTAGGCCGCCTTGACCACTTTTTTTAGAGCTGCATATGACACTGGGGGAGCAACAGGTCCTTCTGTAGCTGGGAATTGGAGCCAGCATGTTTTTCCCCCTTCCATTCAATAACAAAAGTTCCATTCAACAACAAAAGTTTTTTTTTTTTTTTTTGTGGTCTGTCTCGATCACAGTCTGTGAGATGGAGCCGATCAAGACAGAGATGCATACCTGCTGCGGTCCGTGAGGTGTGATTTATAAGAAAAAAAAAACAGAATGCTGTATGCCAGTGACAGAGGTAGGAGAATGTCTAAAAGTGGGGAGACCAGAGCTGTGTCTCTGCTGTGGCAGGCAAAGTAAGAGATTATGTGACATAAGCAGAGTACCTCTTTGTTGTGGGTGTGAGGCTTTTTTTTTTTCTTCAAAAGGCTTGATCCTCTCTGTTTCTTGTGGTGGGCATGGTGTGATGGTCAGTTGAGGTGGAGCACTGTCAAGGTGATCGATGAGCCTGGTGGTGGTGGGAGTACTTTCAACTTGGCTGTTGTGCTGGGATAACGGCCCAGTTGAAAGTAGCTCTCGACCAATCAGAAGGCGGGATTGTTACAACCCATTTCATATAGGACAATATGAACTTTATCAGCCCTTCTCTTTCTTGAGACATGCTGTCTGCTATTAGCTTAAACTGTAGAGGAAGTCTTGCTTATACCGTATCTCAAAGTGTCTTGCCCTGACTTCCGGCTTCTCAGGCTGACACAGGCAGACACAAGCCTTTGCCTGTGTCTGCATCTTCTCTGTGCTCACTAATCATGATCAGTCGAACAGGCATGGTTTTTAAAATGTCTAGCTGACCTCTGCTCTCAGTACCATAGCACCACTTAGTGTGATCTTGCACTTGAAAATTAAAATAAAATTTGCGCCGACCCAGTGGCACTGAGGGTTGAGGCGCTGGATCCACCTCGCACCACACGGTGACCCAGGTTCGGGAACAGACTCAGGTTACCAGGGGTTGGCAGAGGGAAGGAGGACTGAGCATCCCAATGGATACTGTCTTCCTTTGGGGTGGGTTACCAGGGGTGCCTTATGCACCTGACATCCCTAAGTGCTGGTGGGAGCACTGGCTTTCAGGGCTCTGTCGGTTCCCTTGGGATGGAGGCGGGGAGGGGAGGATGCTGTAAGGCGCTTGGTGGTGATGCGCGTCAGCACTTTGTCTACTCATGCCGGTGTCCTCAGGGGAGGAAGGAGTCCACAGAAAAACAGAAAAACACCCTTGTCAGTCCTAGGTGACAACCACTTTCTACCCGGCCTCCAATCTATGGGCAGACCTCGATGTGCAGGCGCTCCTCCTCAGAGGTTGAGGAAAGGTAAGGGCAGACCTTCCTCACCCCACCCAGAGGGTTAACTGGGAATCTAGAAATATATACAGGGAGCAGCCTGGCACTCTAGGGGCATACTCTAAGATGATGGCTCGAGAGGTTGAGCGGTCTGAAAGAGTGGACAGACAAGGGCAGTCTGGAGGATAAATAGAAAGTTAAAAAATTAAAACTATATCCTGTTTTGGCAGCTATGCTGCTCTAGGTTCTCAATTAAAGGGCACCAGTTACCTTCCTTAACTATTTCACGCATCTGGCAGCCCACTCCATTTATGTAGTCCTGATCTCATGATTACAGGGCTACAGTACCCAGAAGGCTCTGCTCCTCACTGGGCTCTCAAATAATGAGAGTGAAATAGGTAGTCTAGATAGAATAGAGTAGAGCTTATTTTTTTCATTTCTTGTATTTCTTTAGAACAGGGTATAGATGGTAGTTAGAGGTTAATGGAGATTTGCAAGTTCACACAGTCATTTTCAGTTATACAGCAGGGCAACACAGCCTCTGCCTGTGTCTGCCTCCACTCTTTGCTCACACATGGACAAATTATTGGAAGGGAACAACACAAGAGGATACACCCACTGGTAACAGAAGCAAGCAGTAGACAGGCTCTTGCAACTGGCTTGCTTGTATCTGATCAAGCTTGTATCAAGCAGACTAACTTGATAGATGGTAAGGCCTGTTTCTGCTGGCAGATTCATGTGTTTGTATCTATGAAACCTATGAAGGTAGGCAAACCCTCTCAAAAAAGGTGTCTAAGCAGGCAGGGTCTGCTTGTCCTTGCGAGGAGTAAGGGGACTTGAAAAAATCTCTCATTATGATGTTTATATCCCTTTGTATGTTGGAAATACAACCATGCCTATCTTTCAAGGCCACAATGTGGCAGTCTACCTGCTGTTTCCTAAGATGGTACACTAGCAGCCTTGAGGATTTTTCCTATCCCTCCCAGAATTTATGCCTCACCTGGAAAACAGCCAGTTGTGCAGCCCTTGAGAGAAGTGCTTTTAGCTGGAGTTTTACCCCAGCCATTTTGGCTAATACCATAGAACTTTTTGGTTTTTAGGGGTGTCTCACCCTAATGGTCATTTCTTCTTCTACCAGCTTGGCTCTGAGAGTCTTAGCCTGGGTTTCCCTTTCTCTCTGCCATCTCACTGCGTATTGCATAATGAGTCCTTGCAGGGTTGCCTTATAGACCTCCCACACAAACAGAGAAACATAGAATCTTTTAGCAGATAAGTACTGCTTCGCCCACCTAGTATGCCAAGTTTGTCCCTTTCTATACTGTCACTGTAGATCCTGCCTGATCTCTGGCTACTCTACCCCACCCCCATTTTCTATTAAGATTCATTTATACCTATCCCATACAGGCTTAAAACCCACCATTGTTTTCAAATCCACCACCTCTGCTGGCAGACTGTTCCAGAAGTCCGTCTCCCTTTCTATGAAGTATTTCCTCACATCCATCTTAACCCCCCCACCCCCACACACATATCCGCACACACATACACACACACACACACACACACATAAGCTTCATGGCATGCCCCTGGGTTCTGGTGCTCCTCCTCTGAAAGCAACTCGCCTCCTTTGTTTACCCCCGTGAGGTACTTAGAGATCTCAATCATGCCCACTCTCTCTCTCTCTCCTGTTTTTCAGCAAGTACATGTTCAGCTCCTACATCCTCTCCTCATATGGTTTCTCGTGCAACGCCCTCACCATTTTGGTAGCCCTCCTCTGGATTGCTTCCACCCTGCCAAAGTCCTTGCAAAGGTGTGACCTCCAGAACTGGACAGAGTACTCAAGGTTGGGTCTCACAAGTGAACAATACAGTGGCAGTGGATCTACTACAGGATACTGACAGTCACTCTCCCAATGTACAATAGTCTGACACCATTGCCCGACAACAGAAATTTGCCACGGCAGAGGTAATTTATGTTTTGGGGGTGTTTACTCCCCACACTCCCTCATACTTAAATTTAATCACCTCCACCACAAGTAAATTTCTACTGTCAGGCAAGTGATTTTTGGGCAAACAGTGTTGGGCTATTGTACCTGGGCAAGTGACTGTTGGTATTTCATTGATTCTCAGTGCAGCAGCGCCTCTCTCTTTTCCTGCTAGAAATTTCCCTCCCTATGCACTCAGCATCCAGCTAGCCTTGCCTATTGTCTTGTCACACTGCCCTGCCACCTTGAGATCAGAGAGAAGTTAGACAAAACTGGCACCACTCAGACTGCTGTTGCAGATGGCTTCCTTATTCACACATAAAACATGAAGTCCTCCACAGACTCAAAACAGCAGATGACAACAAGATTCCCTACCAGTTTTGCATAGTATGCATCATCAGGAGGATGTCCAGGTCATTCAAAAGTCCACACTTAAAAATAGTGATCTTAAAGGTACAGTACCACATTTTCGCATTACATGGGTGGTGAACTAATTCTCAATAAATACATGTTTAATAAATATTTAAGTACAGAGATACAGGGATGCCCTACTGCCAAGTAATACATAACCCTTAGCTAGAAAAATATACTAAAAGGATAACTATCACCATAAATAAAGTGTGAATAATTACATATAACTTTAAAATTAAGACACAGCTGATTTAAATTCTCCATGGACATTCCATATTCACTATCTTGGTACTCCTCAAAATTGTCAGTGCTTTGATAATATAAATTCTATCATTTCGGCCCAGTTGTTGTAAGGCTTCCAAGGTAAAAATCCAAAAGGACTCCCTCTGTATCAGTTTGAGATCAAGTCCTGTAATAACTGTGAACCTATTTTTTCTCTTTTGTGTAAATGTATTGTACACTGACCTTGTATTCTACCCAGCTCCATCATGAAAATGAGCTTTGCTCAATGGTGCTCACCTGGCTGAATAAAGATTTTGATTGATTGATTGACGTTCTCCCCCGGCCCCGTGGTCCCAGATTCACTTTCTCTATTCTGCAGAATTTAAAAGTGTGTGTAGTCCCTGAGTTCTTAGTTAGTCTACAGTGGTTGGATAGTGCATTTTTACTGTCCTCCCCTGCTATGCTACGTAATTGTTCACCAGTTCTCAACTTAAATGATCTGGTGGTCTTCCCAACAGAAAATGCACCACATTCACCAACTGCAAGATACACTAGGTTGGTAGTAACACAACTGAAAAATGTTCTAGACTCATAAACCTTCTCTGCATTAACAGATGTAAATGTTCTGCACTTTATTTATGTGTTTGAGTTTTGGTAACCAGGTGGGCCCACTGAGACAAGATCCCTTTTTCAGGGGTGACCGGTGGGGAGAGAGGTAGCAAGTGAGACAAAAAGAAGTGTACACAGGCACTTTACAAGAACAAGTAAAAGAAGTGTACACAGACACCTATTCAGAATTAAACCTAAAAAACAAAACAACAATACAAATGAGTAATAAATAATTGATAGCAAACAATAAACTGCACAGACGAAGTATTGAGTAAACAACAATTTAAGGATTAAGGAATTTGAAAACTTCTCCTATCATATATTTGGAGAGGAACTAAACCTACAGCGCAACAGAGAAAATTAAGATCAGGAGGAGGGGAAGAAGGCGGAGAGAACAAGGTGAGAGAGAAGGGAAAAGCAGGAGACAGAAGAGGAAATACGATTAATGACATCTGCAAGTAGGAGGAGAGAAAGATTTCTTATAGAGTCACTTGAAGTGAGGGAGAGAAGTACAAGAAAGTAAGTTAGGTGGAAGTTTGTTCCATTTTGAGGAGCTGTGACATGGAAGAATCTGTGGTCTATAGCTAAATGGTGTGGTTTGGGAATACTTAGTATGGGGAGATGAGAGGATCTAAGTGTTCTAGAGAAGGATTTCCATGGGAGGAGATTGGAGAGGATGGGAGGAGAGGGAAGGTGGATTAATTTGAAGACAGTGCATAGAACATGGAAATCCATTTTGACCTCAAAGGATGACCAGCTTAGTGTATGGAGCACATCGCAGTGGTGTGCTCGAGAGCGGGAGTGGGCCACAAAGCGAGCAATTGCGTGATAGGCCTGCCTAAGTTTGGCCTGAATAGGTATCCTAATTGAGTGGGTTATAGGGGATGCATAGAAGAGCCCAGGGAGAAGAGTAGTTGAGGCAATGGTCTTTCCAGCGTGGGGTGAGAGACAGATGGCACGCGAATATAGTAGATCAAGTTTTTGATTGGTTGCCTTGATGACATTAGTTGCATGCAATTCAAGGGACAGGTGCTCATCAGAGTCAAACCCAGGTATTTGAAAGAGCTCATTCCTTCTAGAGGTTCACCTGAGGAGGTGTTTACCACCATGGGAGGCTGGGAAGTTATGTCGAAGGGGGTGTAATGGAATAGCATGATTTTAGTTTTCTTTGAGTTCAAGACCAACAAATTTGTCTTGAAACAAGATTCCAGCTGCTGGAAATTGTGCTCAAGGTCAGATTTAATGGAGGAGACATCAGTGTTAGACCGATAAAGAATGGCATCTTCTTCATAAAGCTGCACCAAGGCAACCCCACAATTCATAGGCAGCTCATTAACGAAGATGGAGAATAGGAGGGGTCCAAGGATTGATCCTTGAGGGACTCCATCGATGATGGGAGATAAGGAGGAATAAACACCAGACCATTTAATACACTGAGTCCTATCAAATAGGTAGTTAGAGAACCAGGTCAGTGAGGTAATATCAAGGCAGAGACAATGGAGCTTAAGAGGAGGAGGAGTGGGTGATTTACTAGGTCGACGCCTTTGTGAGGTCAGTAAAAATGGCCCCATTGACTAGTCCATGGTCCATGGCCTGATATAAGTCTGAGGTGACCTTTAGGAGGATGGATTTGGTCCCATGTGACTTCCTAAAGCCATGTTGGTGTATGGTGAGGGCATTGATCCATTCGAGAAAAGAGTAGAGTTGGTTATATATTATTCTTTCCTGTACCTTGGCGATAGGACAGAGTATGGATATAGGATGGTAGTTCCTTAGGAGGTTTGTCAGGCCATTTTTGTGAACAGGGACAACTATTGTGGTTTTCCACTTACCAGGCATGGATTGGGTAAGGAAGGATCTGTTTATCAACTGTGCAATTGGATGAGCAAGCTCGGGGGCTCCAATGCTAAGGAATTTAGGCAGTAGGGAGTCAAAACCCAGGGAACTGTCTGGGTTGAGACCCAAGAGGAGTTTGAGGACTTCTTCATGTGACTTCTTCATGTGAGGTGATTTTGTATGCTCTTAGGTTGGTGAAAAAATTGTTAAAGGGTGATTGTATTAAATTGCTATTCAGATTCATAGTATGGGAGTGGTGCGCTTGTTGCCCTTAAGAAGGGCATTTATTTCTGTCAAAAACTTTTGGGGTTGGAGAAGCTCGATCCTTGTTTAGAAAGTAAGAAGTTCCTTTTAGCTTTGTTTTGTTTTGGCCTTACAAGTGCTCCTTAGTCGGCGATAGATAATCCAGTCCGATTGTAGTTTGGATTTTTTAAACGACATTCAAGCTTTGTCTTGGGTGCGCATTAAGTGCCTCAGTTCATGAGAGAGCTAGGGGGAATAAGTACTTTTTGCTCATCTTAGTTTGTAGGCAGCATGGGAGTCAAGGATTGCATTAAATGTGGAAATGAGGTAATCCAGAGCCTGATTTATATAAAGTAGGGAGGTGACGGGGGACCAGTCGGCTGAGGCCACACTTTGTAGAAAGGCCGGAGAGGGGGTGGAAATTAGTTAGATCCTGTGATTTAATCAGTTTTTATGGTGTGTGAGGAAGTTGTTTTCCAGACACAGAAAGTGGGAGAGTGATCACTAAGTGGACCGGGGAGGGTTGAAGCAGTTTTGATATGGGACTTTTTATTAGTGAGAGTCCAATCCAGGAGACTGTGTTTTCCAGATTTATGATTAAGCCTGGTAGGATGGTCAATTTGTTGCTCAAATCTGGCATCTGTGAGGGCATCTATATATTGGGCACAGTTGGGTCCTGTCCAGTCAAGGTTAAAGTCACCACAGAGTATGGTATCATTAGGGGGAAGAGAGTTGAGACAGGGGAGAAGATCTGATACGGATGCAGAAGCAATCCTGGGGGGCAGGTAAACACATCCTATGGTTAAGTGTAAGACACGACCAAGGGTAATTGCAATAAATAACTGCTCAATATTAGGGTTGAGTTGTAGTGCAGTAAGCTCAGTAACATCTAACTCAACCTTGGTGTAGATCAGTACTCCCCCACCTAGCATCTAAAAGAGGAGAAACTAGGTAGTGAGACCTCATGTGGTAGAACTGAGGGTTTTAACCAGGTCTCAGTAATACAGAGGACATCTGGTTTATAGTGGAGAACCTAGGCCTCAAGTTCAGTCATTTTATGCCTAATACTTTGAATATTCATATGAGCAACCTTGAGCCCTTTTAAGTTTGTCCAGGAGGGACACGGAGTGAAGAGGTCTTGCTTAGCGTTCATACAGAGACCAGGATTCAGTTCAATGTCACCAGACAAGAGGAGCAAACATAGCCTAGATTGGGTGGAGGGGGGGGTGGAGGAAGGGTGACTTATGAAGCTTCCTGGTCCTGGGGACTGGCAAGATAGTTAACATAGAAACATAGACTTTGACGGCAGATAAGGACCGTTTGGCCCACCTAGTCTGCCCATTTCTCTTCCTACAGGATAAGCTGCAGATCCTATTTAACCTACAGCTTATTTCTTCCTACCATCCGCAAAAATTACCTTATGTCTGTCGCATGCATTCTTGAATTCTCCCACAGTTTTAGACCCCACAACCTCCTCAGGAAGCTGTTCCATGCATCCACCACCCTCTATGTGAAAAATACTTCCTCAAATTGCCCTGAGCCGTCCCCTTCTATCTTCAAATTGTGTCCCTTGTTCTTGCAAATCTCTTTTTCTGAAAGATGCTACCCTCTTGGACTTGTTGATTCCACTGAGGTACTTAAAAGTTTCTATCATGTCCCTCTCTCCTCCTTTCCTCAAGGGTATACATATTTAGCTCCATTAGTCTCTCCATGTATGGCGTCTCTTGCAGACCTTGCACCATTTTAGTTGCCCTCCTTGGGACTGCCTCCATTCTGTCTATGTCCTTGAGGAGATGGGGTCTCCAGAACTGGACGCAGTACTCCAGATGGGGTCTCACCAACTGTCTGTATAGGGGGATAACAATTTCCTGTTTTCTGCTGGTGATGCCTCTCCCTATACATCCCAGTATCCCGCCAACCCCCATTACTGCCTTCTCACATTGCTTGCCAACCTTAAGGTCATCTGATATGATTACCCCCAGGTCCCTTTCCATTTTTGTTGTTGTTACTACCCCAAGATTGTGTAATCTTCCCCTTGGTTTTTGTTTCCCAGGTGCATTATTTTGCACTTCTTTGCATTGAATCCAAGTTGCCATACTTCTGACCATTCCTCCAACCTTGCCAAGTCCCTTCTCATCCATTCCATGCCTCCGTGTGTATCAACCCTGTTGCAGATCTTTGTGTTATCTGCAAAGAGGCATACTTTTCCTTCCAGTCCCTCTGTAATGTCAGTTATAAAGACATTAAAAAGGACTGGACCCAGTACTGAACCCTGCGGTACCCCACTAGTAACCCCTCTTTCTTCAGCGTGGACTCCATTTACAATTACCTTCTGGGTCCTGTTGTCCAGCCAATGTTTTACCCAGCTTACCACACTGGGACCCGCTCCCAGGCTGGTTAATTTGACTATTAATCTTTTGTGTGGGACTGTGTCAAATACCTTGCTAACATCTAGGTAGGCCATGTCCACAGCCCCTCCCTGGTCTACTAGTTTGCTCACCCAGTCAAAGAAATCAATTATATTTGTCTGACATGACCTTCCTGCTGTGAACCCATGCTGCCTTGGGTCCTGTGCCCCACTGGTGTCTAGGTGCTCAACAGTTCTTTCCTTCAGAAGTGATTCCATCACTTTCCCTACCACAGAGGTCAAACTGACAGGTCTGTAGTTTCCTACCTCTGTCTTGCTCCCACTTTTGTGAAGGGGAATCACATCAGCTTTCCTCCAGTACTCAGGTACCACACCATCCTCCCATGATTTGTTAAAAAGGGTAGTCAGTGGTGTCACTAGTTCTCTCCTTAATTCTTTTAGAATTCTGGGGTGAATTCCATCAGGCCCCATTGCTTTGTCCACCTTCAGTTTTAGGAGTTCTTTCAGAACCCTTTCTTCTGTAAAAGGACTGGGATCGACCCCCCTATCCAGAGTTTTTTTTGCGATGGGCGAAGGCAAGATATCTACGCTATGGGGAGGGCCTAGTTAGAGGTAGAGGTAGGAGGTTGGGGAATGGGTGCAGGAAGAGTGCCAGGTTAGGTGATGATATTATCACACTGGTAGGGGTAGGTTCGAATAGATGGAGACAGGTCAAGAATGAACTCAATAAGAGTAGCCTCCTGGTCTGAAACAGAAACATGTTGATAAACAAGTGGTGCAGAGGGTAGACTGAGAGGAGAAACGGTGAACCCAACAGCATGTGAGAGTGAGTCAGGAGAGTAAGGCTGTCCATGGGAGATAAAAAGAGCCAAAGGAAGGTAAATGGCAAATTGCATGAGAAAAAAAGCCAAGGAAGGTAAATGTCAAAATTGTATGAGAAATGGTACTAGAAGACAAGGGAGGGCAAGATACTAAACAAAATAGCCAATGGAGAGGCAGTGGAGCACGGACGGTGGAGCTAATTGAGTATTTAATAGATGCTGAGGTTGGGGCAGGTAGGCAGGAAGAAAATGTAGATAGGAAGTTAAATTGCAGGTACAGACTAAGAGTCTAGCTGGTTGATAGTGGAAAAAGCCCACAAAAACACTGGGGAACCAAGTTGACCAATCAGATTAAAAGCTGTAAAGGAAGTAGCCATTCAGCAGCTAGAAATGGGGATAGCAGCCAATCACAGTCCAGGGCTGCAACCCTGGGCATAAGATCAGGCTTACCCAGCGAAGGGAGCTCACGGTCCGGGTGGAGGGAGAAGCACAGCCGGCTGGCTCTTCAAGCCGCAGCCGCCAGTTGAGCAGATGTGCAGATTCACCTGATCAAGGGCGCCTGTGGAACAGACGAGAGAGGGGAGATAGATAAGAGGGAAATTAAAACAAAAGAATAGCCAAAGGGCTAAATTGGGGGGTGGGAGCGAGGATGAGGAAAGACAAAGGAAGAAAAGAATCAGGCGAATTGAGTGGCAAGAAGCCCAACAGCTAGTCAATTATGTCGGGCGCCACACAAAGAGAAAATAGGTGAAAGTTGTCTGAAGGGCGAGGCATGAGAAAAGGCTACAGATCAGAAGGAAGGATAAAATATGATGGGAAAGATTAGGAGCGAGGAGACAGGAGAGGATTAGCAAAAACCGTTTTTACATTGGTAGCAATGAGCTAACACAGCAATCACATTTAAATAATCACAGTACCCTGTTACGGATTACCCCAACAATTAAAATCAAATTTGCAAGAGAAAATGTAGATAGGAAGCTAAACTGCAGGTAGAGACTAAGAATCTAGCTGGCTGACAGTGGGGAAAAGCCCATGAAAACACCGGGGAACCAAGTTGACCAATCAAATTAAAAGCCCTAAAGGTCGTAGCCAGTTGGCAGCTAGAAATGGGGATAGCAGCCAATCACAGTCCACAGCTGCAGCCCCAGGCACAGGATCAGGCTCACCCAGTGAAGGGAGCTCGTGATCTGGGTGGAGGGAGAAGCACGTCCGGCTGGCTCTTGAAGCCACGGCCGCCAGTCGCGCAGATGTGCAGATTCACCCGGTCAAGGGCTCCCAGTAAAGGGAGCTTGCGTTCTGGGTGGAGGGAGAAGTGCAGCCAGCTGGCTCTTCAAGCTGCGGCTGCCAATTGAGCAGATGTGCAGATTCACCGTTCAAGGGCTCCCAGCGAAGGGGAGCTCACTGTCCGGGTGGAGGGAGAAGTGCAGCTGGCTGGCTCTTCAAGCCACAGCCTCCAGTCAAGCAGATGTGCAGATTCACCCAGTCAAGGGCTCCCAGCAAAGGAAGCTTGTGGTCCGGGTGGAGGGAGAAGCACAGTCAGCTGGCTCTTCAAGCCATGGCTGCCAGTTGAGTGGATGTGCAGATTCACCCAGTCAAGGGCTCCCAACAAAGGGAGCTCGTGGTCTGGGTGGAGGGAGAAGCGCAGCCGGCTGGCTCTAATAGATGGGCAGAATTTGCAATTTCCACACGGTAAAGAGCCGCATGGCTTTTTGTGTCACCATTTAGTAGATTCTCTAGGCATGGGTTTGTAGCTATGCATCAGTCTATCTTGTAAGTTTACACCCTCCTAAGTACCATCCGGGAGAGCAGTTAACTCTTTTAAATAGGGGTCAGATTGCAACATGGACCAATTTTCTCTTATGATCCTCTCTACTTGAATTTGAGATTCACATTTCTTCCCTTTAAGTATTCTACAAATGCATCCAGTTCACCCCAGTGCCACACCACACCATGAAAATGTTGTTAATAAAGCAATGCCAAATGTCAATCCTATCGTAAAAAGGATTGACCTGGCTGTCATAGACTTTTGTTTTCTCCCAAAGGCCCAGATAGAGGTTGGCATAGTTGGGGGCAAACGTTGCCCTCATAGCCATACCCTTTGTTTGGAGGTAGTATGTGTCCTGGATGACAAAAGAGTTTTTGGTTAGAACATGTTCAGCACACTCTATCACAAATTTCATTATGTCCACAGTAATAGTATTGTCTCTCTCTAGCCAATAGGACAAAGCCTCCAGCCCACCATCATGAAGTATGTTTGTTTACAATGAGGCTGTGCCCACTGTTACCAGATACTATTCATTTTAGATTTGCATGTCTCCTAACACTTCCAAAATCTGCACAGTATCCCTGATGAAAGGGGGTAATGATGTAACATAGTGCTTAATATGGGCATCAACAAATTTGGCTCTGTTGAGCTTATGCCTGCTACTATCGGGCCCAAGTGGTCCAACAAGTTTTATGAATTTTAAGCAGTGTATATGTACTGGCTTGAATGGGGTGCTTAACAGTGAGGTAATTATATTCCTGTAATGATGCCGCCTGTAAATCCTACCATCAAGAAAGTGTCAATCTCCTTAAACCCAAAGTGGGGTCATCCCTTAATCTGTGATAAAATGTAGTGTCATGCAATTGCCTTTCTATTTCACTAATGGTGACTTATTTCACTAATGTACTTAGTGATCCTGTCTGGCCCCATTGCCTTGTCCACTACCCCCATCACCTCGGTGCCAACTGATTCATATAAGATCTTCTTCTGCACAGTCCCCTCCCCCCTGCTCTCCCAGTCCTCACTATCCCACCCTTTACCTTCTTCTTTTTGCTCACATACCTGAATGAAGTCGTATCCACTGTTTTGACCTCTTAGGCAATCATCTCCTCTGTTTGAGCCTTTGCTGACCTCACCCTCCTCCCTGCCTTCCTTTGATTATCTGGATATACCTCCCTGTCCCCTCTGTTTGAGTCTCCTTGTACAGTACTTCCTAAAACTGTTTTTTTTTATTTCTTACCACCTTAGCCACCTCCTTAGAGAACCATAGTGGCCTCTTGCTCCTCTTGCCCTTTCTTGTTTCCTTCAAGCAGCTTGCCATTGTCTTAGCAATTCCCTCCTTTATCCTTCTCCATTGTGCCTCCACTCTCCCGGCCATCCCCCCTTCAAGATATTTACTGATCGGGTTTGTGTTAACCCCCTAGTGAAGTCCTAAATGGGAGTTTTGAGGATTCTAAGTACAAAATTAAAGCAGTGCTTCAGCACTGACCCTGTATATTGAAAGGTTTGCACTGATATCGCTCGCATAAAAGTATTGATAATGTTGTACAAAGCCACTTCAGAAATTTCTGACCCCAAGATTTCCCAGTTTGACCTCAACATTTGAAGCCAAAGGTCAAGCTGACCCCACTTTCTAGTGCTAATGCAAGCCCCAGAGACAGCCTCTCATTTCTTTAAAATCTGCTTTACTGAAGTCCAAGACCCTCATCCAAGTGTGATTTTTCTCCTGCCCAATCAGTATGCCAAACCACTCTGTGCAGTTATCACTTGTACACAGGGGGTTGCCCACTGTGATGTCTGCAATGCGGTCCCTGTTTGTAAACAGTAGATCCAGCACTGTCCCATCTCTAGTGGGCTCTGTAACCATCTGCCTGTGAAATGCCCCTTGAAGAGAGCCCAGGATGGCCCTGCTTCTAGTTGTACTGTAGCTGCTGCCAGAATACTCCAGTTTACATCCAGCAGATTAAAGCCCCCCATAATCAATACCTCCCCTTTGCTTGCCATTATTATGCCAGTGGCCTCCTCCAAAACCCTGTCCACCGCTCCTCCTCGTAGACTCCTTATAACAGTATAAAATACTTCATCAAACTATACAGTAAAATGATCAGTCATTAACAATAGTAATTATTTGAAACAATTACATGTGGCAAGGTCATTCAGATGCATTTTGAAACCACTTTTAAAAATGCCCTAATTGCTCACTATTTGACACATTGAAAGGATATGAATTCCATGTTTTAATTGCCCTATAACTAAAAATGTTCTGGCCCACTTTTGTTCTACAGCCATGCATTGCCAATTACAAATTCATTGTTGATCCTGGGTTATATACATATAAATGAGAGCATTTTGACATCATAATATCCAGTTTTCTAGTATTTTGACTGTGTATAAGTTTTACCACAAGGCACCATCAAAATATTTAATCCAAAAATCTAGAGGCACCCACCCTACCTGACCATAGAGTTCACAGTGATGAATATCCCTTTTGACTTCCAAAACAAATCTACATGCTCAGTCACACACCACTTTCATTTATAGAGTTTATGATGTTACAGCAAAACTGTATCTCATAGACAATAAAAAGAATTGAGGTTTGCAAAACCCCACACCACATGTACAGTTAAAATTAGTAAGATCAGTTATCTATAACAGATAGCAAGTCCATTCACTGTAGAGGTTTGTACAAATAAGTATAGGAGTAAAGTCCGAACTGTACTGCTTGTAGAGCAATGATCCTGTCACCTCAAACTGCAGTGAAAAAACATCTATAAAGCCAAGGAGACAGTTTCCTTGCAGGACTAATATTTGGAGGGAAAAAAGGGGACAATAACACTGTAAAACAAGAGTTAAACTAGATTGTCTGGTCTCAGTTAAGCTGATTAACAACCCATTAGGTATTTGCATGGCATGACAACCTGCCCTAAGGGGTAACAAAATAAACAGAAATTTTAAATCAGTTCACAAACTGAGAAGTGCTCACTGCACTTACATAATGACAAATTAAAGCAAAGTCCTTCAGGATACAACGGTGTACTATATATATATATATGGAACAGCATTCAAAATTAGAATACAAAACCAAAAGACATCAAGAACGCTAATTACAATAAAACTTTCAATCCTATAGGTGATAATTCTATTAGCAAAAACTGTAGTGTTTAGGCCAAGAGACCCTATGCTGGGTCCAATTATTTCAACAGGAAGAAAGGCAACATTTTTAACAGTCTTGATCGCAAATCGAAGCTATAGCTAATATGACCTGTATCTTCGTATTAGCTTCACCCTTCTTCATCCGAGGTCTCAATGGTCGGTTTAATTAGCCTCAATTCAATTAGCTTTTCTGCAAACACCGCTGCTGCTGAGGGATCCACAAATATGTGGGTTTTAGATGCGTGCTTGATTAGGAGCCGTGCAGGAAAGTTTAACCTGGCCTCAATACCATTCTGTAGGAGCTCTTTTTTCATGACTTGCAACTCCTTCTTGCGCGTTTGAGTTGGTGCTGCGAGATCAGAAAAGAATGAAAGCGGTTACCTTCCCAAATGGTTTCCCTCAGGAGCGTACTGGCCTATAAAGACCCATTCGAGCCTCCGTGTTGAGAGGGTAGTTATAGCAGTATGCGTGGAATGCTCTACTGTTCCTCTGGATCACTGCCATTGCAGAATACTGAAGATCTTTAAAATTTTATCCCTGAATCTGTAGGCAACATCTTTAGATCTTGAAAGATTAATCTATGAACAGCAGGCAGTAGTTCCACCGGTCCAATAAACTTTGGTGGGAATCCTACTATGCTAATATTTGATTGTCTTTGCATATTTTCCAAGGACTCCATCTTAAGTTTCAGGAAGTTAAGATCTTTAATATAGGCCAGGCTGCACTCCATCTGGTGCACCCTGCTCTCTTTAAGATCTTGAATGGCGGCTACATTATCTTGAATCATACGGTTATTATCAGAGAGTTTGGCTTTGACCGCCACAAGGCGCTTGTTTGTCTTTTCCCCAGTAGCCTGAATTTTGCTGAGCATGGCTAAAATCTGCACCATTGGGGGCTCCGGGGAGACTGGATTTTTCATGGCCGGAGGCCCAGAACTTGTAGCGCCCGGTGCTGACAGATATCCATCTAGGCTTTGTGGAGGGCATTTAGAGTCCTTTTTTTGGTTCATCTTGATGCCACACACTTCCGATCAGCATTAGATTAATTATCTTCTGAGAAATATTAAAATTGACCAGGTTTCAAGCAATATATCAGTCTCATTAGCAGAGCTTACTCAAAACGTTGCTGCCATGATGCTGCTCCACAGCGCCCCCCCCAGTTACATGCCACTCTTGATCTGACTAGCTAGCACACTGCCTGCTGCCAAAGCATAGGTGGGCAGCCCATAGTCAATAATTGAAAATATTAGGCTCTGGGAAACTAATCTGTGTTTCCTAGTCAAAATCTCAATTATTTCTATACAGCAAGCCCAATCTCATATTAATTTCCTAACAATAAAATCTCAATTTTTGGTATAGGACAGTGCTATCCAGAAAACACCTGGATATTTAAAAAATGCACCTGCTCCAAAACCTCTAGCTTCGGTCTTAATTTCCAAATGTATACAGTGTCCAATCTTTTAAACTACAAAAATTCTTGATTTAGTTTTCATAACATTCATTACTAATTTATTTTCAATAAACTATTCCTGGACTGCCACAAAGTGGTCCTGGAGTGTTTTTCAAGAGCAGGAATATTTTGCCTTATTGCCAGGATAGCATTGTCAGCATAAAGAATGACTCTGCAGTCCTGGCAAAGACAGGAATGCTCTTTAAGAGAAAAGCTAAAAGTAATGGTCCCAGTGTGAACCCTTGTGGAAACCCTATACTAACAAACCTAGATGTAGACATGATACCACCAAGTTTTACCTTCTGCCTTCTACTGTGCACATAATCCTGGCTGGAGGTGTGCATATTTGCTAACTTTGCTTTGTGGATTTGTGAATTAGCCCCAGTTTACAAAGTTAATCCATCCTGTGAAGTTCCAGTTTGCAATATAGGGCTAAGTTTGCGAATGGCGAATTTGGTAACCATGAGTGAAGTTAAGCAGTTAGGCAAAGCTGAAACCCTAAGTGAAGCATGCAATGTACCATGGGAATGGAGGTTACATGGTACTGATATAAGCTTTATGCCATGAGTTCAGTGCATTCTTATGAAGAGAGTGTTGGAAAGAAGTCTATCCCTGCTTGTCTGAGCAAAAAACCTTTAAAACTACTTCGAAAGTTGAGTATTTTGAGCCAAATCGCTTATAAAAATATTTCTGGAGTGCCTTGTGCAGCTAGATTACTATTGTTTGTGCATAAGTTTGCAGATTTATTTAGTTGAAAGTAGTAGCTTTATTTTGTCTAGTGAAGCAGTGTTGTGTGGATGAAGGGAGGTTTTTCAACTAGCAAGCAAGCAAGACAATCCTGTGAGAACTAACCTGCTTTTTTTTCCCCAGTCTATCTTTATAATAATTTTTGTCTGTGGTCTTTTATTTGTCACTTTGTTTCTGTATTGCAGTTTTGTTTGGTTAAGGGAATTATTTGCCATTCTGTTTCTATACTGATTGTGGTTATTTTGTTTAGTTCTTGAAGTGATAATATTACTTACAGTTACTTGTTTTGAATTACCCTGTCGTGTGTCTTGTTAATCCTTGTAGTGTTAAAACAAATACAGAAAAAAATTTAATTGGTGATTTTACTGTAGCTACTGTTAGCTCAGTAAATGGTTCTGTTCTGTTCTGTTCAAATCACACTGCTAGTCCCTCTGGTGAGGTGTTGTCTGTTGCTGCTGGTATTTAGTTTTACTGTAATGTTTTCTTGCAGCATTAAAAATCTAAATATATCAAATGACTAGAAAGAAGCTTGAGTAAAGGCAGAGGTGATGGCAAGGTGGCCAAGAAGTGCACTGGTTCTGTGGGCCAAAAGGTTGTTGCACCTAAAGAACTACCACTGCAGCACCTTCATTTCCTCCGGGACCAGTAGTAAGAGCAAAGGAGTAGTTGTTGGAAGTGGGGTGATGGCATTCGTGTTACCAAATTATCACATCTGTGGCATCCATGCTGGTCGGTGCTAGGGGAGGCAGCAACAAGAGGATCAGTCCAAGAAGTAGCAAAATCTCTGGCTCAGAAATAGTGGTAAGAAGAAGGTTGCTGGTGTCCCTGTGACTGATGGTGGTGATGGCACTGAGTCTGATCTGGATGATAGGTTCCCAGTATGGATATATGGACCAGTGGCCAAACAGCAGGTAACCCTGTCTGTGCATTGAAGTATACTGTGCACAGCTACCTTGGTAGTAGTTGTAACATTTGGACAGCTGGTTCTGATTAATCTGATTAATCTATGCTTTTGTAATATAAAAATGTGTTATTGAGTGTCTCTCATAAGACATGCTGTTTCAACAAAAGATAAAAGCCAGGAGATAATTACAGGCTAGAAGAGACTTAAAAGTAAGGATCTCCTGTTTATCTAGCTTAATTGTAGCTGCCAGCTGCTAGTCTGGAAAATCATAAACTTTTATGACGTTTAGAAAAAGAATACAGGTTATGTCACTGTGGTGCGAAGTCATAAAAGGTCCTTTGAAGTCCTTGAGAGAGGATGCTGCTCATGGATGAAAGAAAGGATTTGAAAAATGACAGACTTAATTGGGAAGTCATATGGGGAAACAAGTTTTTCTGCTGATGTCACCTATTAATTTACCTCCTGACACAAGACATCCTGACTGTATAATTTTTAATAAACAGAGGAGGAGCTGGGCGACATCATGGAGAAGGTAGGGTTAAGACAGTGTTTTAATTATGCTGTAACAGACCTTTACAGACACACATGTTTAGACTCTGAAAAAAGAAACATCTACAGCACTTTAAGAAGATAAGAATACATTAGGTAGACAGGTCTAAGTGTATTATTGGTAGGAATTTGCACTTTTTAAACCTTATTGTTTTAAAAGATTGTATGTTTTGTGATATCTGGTTCTGTGTTTTACATTTTACATTTGTATCTATGTTAAGAAAACCTCTATTTTTAGAGACTACCTGGTGTGCCTTTGAAATTCTTTCTTTGACAAGGGAAGCATATATGGTTAAAGCTGACACTGTACAAACCTTACTGGTTTTACCAAACTGGCAAAAGGTAAGAGTTTATTCTGAGGTCTTTTATAGAGTTTTTAAGGGTTCATTTTGTACACCTGGTTAGGTGCCCATAGGCGAAAGATATCTGACCCCCCCGAAGAGCAGAATTATCTGAGCCTGTACATTGGGTACGCTAGCAAGAGGTTCACAGTTTGAATCCCTCCAGAACTTGAGACCAAAGTTTGATTCGAACCCACAAAACAGACAGGAGGATTACCTTGTTCTGTTAACTGTTCACAAGACTGCACTCGGAGGTTGGCACTGTGGGAGCAGAGGGCCTGACCTGCTGAGTGGGTTTGTGACAGTAGTCAACTCTGGGTGGGGGGAAAAACTGTACTAAGCCCAATTGCAGTGGCAGCAACACTCAGGATACTTGCCAGCATGGCACGCTGGCAATGATGCATGTAACTGGATCACACACTGGTCAGAAAATGTTAGAATTGTTCCTGACTGAGACTGATGAGTGGATGCCATCTGCTGTGGTGGTACCATGGGGGGAGGGTGGCACAGAGTCTTCAGGCTGCTATGGAGTGGAGGGATAGGAGACTGCTGACCTTGATATATTTGTGTATCAGTAGCTTCATGTTGACTCAACTTTACTTTGGTGTATCAAACGCAAAGTTACGGGTGAAGCTGCCAGGCAAAGTTGCTAAAGGTGAATTCCTACCAAAAGTAGTGAAATTATTTGCAAAGGCAAAGTTGGTAAATTCCTTAACTTTGCCAGCTAATTAAAACTTCACAACATCTCTAGTCGTGGAACCAACTGCATACTTTTGTGATAAACCAATGTCAAACAATTTATTTATAAGCATCTTATGATTTGCTAAATCAAATGCTTTTGATAAATTGATGTAAACTGTCCTGCCATGTCTCGACTGTCCAGACATCACTCACAAAGTCTGTGTATTTCAACAGAGCAGTTGTAATACTACACTTTTCCTATAACCATGTTGCATCTCTGTTGGGTATTAAATTCCTCAATATAACTCATTAGTTGATCATAATCTATTCTGTCCACTGCCTTAGACAGTGGAGACAGGAATGAGATTGGTCTATAGTTACGGAGTTGTTACATCACTCCTTTATGCACTGGAGCAACCATTGCTTATTTCCAAGGTTCAGTACTGCTTGTGCACCCAAAGACAGATTAAATATTTTCATAATTGGAAGCTCCACTTCATTCCTAACCAATGTCAGCAATTTAATAATCCATCCATCACTGCCATTCTGCCATTCTAGTTTTGGTATTCATTTTGTTCAAATATCTGATAATTTATTTTTAGTAACTTTTAAAATAAAATTCCCTATTAACTTTCCTAGCCCCATCACCAGTTATTGTCCAAATTATTGTTATTTTGGGTACCTGTACTGACAAAGAACTAAAAACATTATTGAACTCATTAGCCACCCCAAAAGAGCCCACTAATAGGTCATTGTTCTTCTGCAAAACTTTTGACACCATTTCTTGTCCCTCCTCCAAATTTGATTTATGCTACTCAAAAGTTCACTGGTTTCAAACTCCTCCCTTTGTTTTTGGTTTTTAAAAATAGAAACAAAGAAACATAGACTTTGACGGCAGATAAGGGCGGTTTGGCCCACCAGTCTGCTCATTTCCCTACCTATTGGATAAGCTGCAGATCATAGTTAACCAACAGCCTACTTCTTCCTAACCCCCCCCACCAGAATTACCTTATGTCTGTCCTATGCATTCTTGAATTCCCCCACTGTTTTTGACCCCACAACCTCCTCAAGAAGGCCATTCCATGCATCCACCACCCTCTCCATGAAAAAATGCTTCCTCACATTGCTCTTGAGCCGTCCCCCCTCTATCTTCAAATTGTGCCCCCTTGATCTTGCACATCTCTTTTTCTGAAAGATGCCACCCTCTTGGACTTTGTTGATTCACTTGAGGTACTTGAAAGTTTCTATGATGTTCCTCCTCTCCCTCCTTTTCTTGAGAGTATACATATTAAGCTCCTTTAGTTTCTCTTCATATAGCTTCTGGTACAGACCCTGCACCATGTTAGTTGCCCTCCTCTGGATTGCCTCCATCCTGTCTATGTTCTTGTGGAGATGGGGTCTCCAGACCTGCATGCAGTATTCCAGATGGGGTCTCACCAGCTGTCTGTACAGCGGGATAACAACTTCCTGTTTTCTACTGGTGATGCCTCTTCCTATACATCCCAGTATCCCCCAGCCCTCCTTATTGCCTTCTCACATTGCTTGCCTACTTTTCGGTCATCTGATATGACTACCCCCAGGTCTCTTTCCATTTTTGTTGTTGTTAGCACCTCTCTCCCCATTGTGTACTCTTCTGGGTTTTTGTTTCCCAAGTGCATTACTTCCAGACAATTCTTTACCCAGGTTACCACCCTGGGACCCACTCCCAGGCTGGCATTTTTTTTAAATAATCTTTTGTGTGGGACTGTGTCAAATGCCTTGCAAAGTCTAGGTAGGCCATGTCCACAGCCCTCACTGGTCTACTACTTTGGTCACCCAGTCAAAGAAATCTATTAGATTCGTCTGACATGACCTTCCCGCTGTGAATCTATGCTGCCTTGGGTCCTGTGCCCCACTGGCCCTCTAGGTACTCAACATTTCTTTCTTTCAGAAGTAATTCCATCATTTTCCCTACCACTGAGGTCAAACTAACAGGTCTGTAGTTTCCTGTATCTGCTTTACTCCCACTTTTGTGAAGAGGAATCATATCCACCCTCCTTCAGTCCTTAGGTACCGCACCATTCTCCCATGATTTGTTACAAAGGGTATTCAGTGGTGTCACTAGTTCTCCCCTTAGTTCTTTTAGAAATCTGAGGTAAATCCCATCAGGGCCCATTGCTTTCTCTACCTTCAGTTTTAGGAGTTTTTTCAGAACCCTTTCTTTTATGAATGGACTGGTATTGACCCCCCCCAAGTGCTTCTATTGATTAGATTAGGTACCTCCCCCTCCTCTTCTTTTGTGAATACTGAATAAAAGTATTCTTTCAGTATCCCTGCTTTTTCACTGTCACCCTCTGCCCACCCACCCTCCCCTTTATTAAGCTTCACTACCCCTCCCTAGGTCTTTCTTTGCTCCCTAATGTACCTAAAAAAGGTTTTAGCCCCCTTCTTAACCGAGTTGGCTATCTTTTCCTTGGTTTGGGCCTTCCCCACTTCCTTCTGCTTTAAGTGGTACAGCTCTGTGTCCTGCTTCTTCTGTGTTTCCTTATAGCTCCTGAATGCTATATTTTTCTCCCTAACTTTCCCCGCTAACTCTTTTTAGAACCACAGTGTTTTTTTTCTTCATTTTGATTTGCTTATTTTCTTCACACAAAGGCTTTTGCCTCTCTGATGGCAGTTTTGATGTTTCCCCATTGTTACTCCAACCCTCCTTCTTGCCCGTTTGCTAGTGCTTTTCTGAAGCACTGTCTCATTTTGACAAAGTCAGTCCTCCTAAAGTCCAATATCCTCACTTTTGTATGGCTTGACTCTACGGCTGTCTTTATAGTGAGCCACACTGTTTGGTGGTCACTTGTTATCAGATGGCTACCCACTTTTAAATCTGACATCCTCTCTGCATCCCCGTTTGAGAGTACCAGGCCTAAGACTGCTCCCTCCCGAGTGGGTTCCAACACTAGCTGTCTGAGGCATGCCCCCTGTAGGGTATCAAGAATGACCCTGCCCTTGGAAGTGGCTGCAGCAAAGGTGCTCCATTTAACATCTGGCATATTCAGGTCCACCATCAAAAATATCTCCCCTTTTTCTGCCATCCTAAGGATGCCTTCTATCATTTCCTTGTCCATTTCCTCCCCCCTGAGATGGGGGTCTGTATACAACACCAGTGCGGATTTTCACTGGGGCAAACTTTTGAATATAGGGTCCCAGAACTCTCCTAACTTCCAGAGAATGGATAATGCATTCTCCTTCATTCTGGAAACTGGCAAAGTAAGCTGTCAGCACTAGAGGCTGATTTAGATGGAACTCTAACACCACCTTTGGTAGAAACTTAGCGTGCATGTGCAGCACTAACTTGTTCTTGTAGAAAACAGTGTGGAGGCTCTGTAAACAAGGCTTGAATTTCAGAGAAAGTGAGCCAAAGTGATGGCCACTAGCACAACTGCTTTCCAATTTAGAGCTTTAGCTCACATGTTGTAAGAGGTGCAAGGTCTTGCAGGTGAGCATGACCAACACAAGGTTGATATCCCAGGCAGCTACCAGCTTCCAAATGGGGCCCTGTGTAAAGATCAAATCAGCAGCCATGGTTGGTGGCTGGGACAGCTCCAGGGGTCACGAGGAAGGCTCTGATTGGCATCTCCTCCTCACCCCAATGATCACCACACAAGATGACCCAGTCCAACTGGGAGCCAGCTTCTAGCAACTCTCCCTGCCTCCACCAATCACTGGAGGGAGGCCACAGTAGATATTTGTTTCTTTGTTAAAGCCTCAGACCTGGGACCTTCTTCCACAGATCAGCAGCCATGGTTGGTGGCTCGGGACAGCTCCAGGGGTCACAAGGAGGGCTCTGGCTGGCATCTCCCTCCTCACCCCCAATGAGCACCATACAAGATGACCCAGCCCACCAAGGTAACACCTTCTACATCACCCTCCCCTGTATCCACCAATCACAGCAGGAGGGGGGGCATGGCCTAGCTAAACACCAAGATGGCTGCCTAAGTCTGGAGCTCCACATCCATCCAAGATAAATCTCAGCCATCCTGCTAACATTTTTTATTAAATATTGCTCCAGTCATCAAAAGAAGGCTTCCACCTCAAAATCATCAAATAAGCAGACTCAGATCAACTTTGGCCCACTGGGGGATACTGTCAAATTGGGAGGTCCAGAGGCCTCATCTACTCGCACCAACGCCAGATCAACGGCCGAGAAAGCACAATCTCAAATGGGAGAGATGGAGCAAACTCAGCTGACGCGGCCGTCCTCCCTTGAAAGACTTATAAAAGAACTAAGACTTGATCACACCATACAAATGCAAGCAGGCTTTGAAAATTTGAATGCACAGCTAACTCACCTCCAGCAGATGAGCAACAACATGGGGGAGATGCTGGAGAAACATGGCAGCCAGCTGGAGGAAGTGGAGTCGAGGGTGAGCGCCCAGGAAGACAAAACCGATAAAATGGAATACTCACTGGAATCGGCACTAAAAGAAATATAAATGCTTAAAAGTATACGGATGATCACGAGTACAGGGGAGGAGATGTAATGTTTGAGTGGTGTGTCTTCCAGAGGGGACCAAGGGCTATGACTGCACATCATTTATGGGCCCCTGGCTTGTGTCTACTCTGCAACTCCCAGAAGGTACTATCCTGGAACTCCAAAGAGCCCACCATTCTCCAGGTCACCGCCATGGGCCAGACGAGCATCCTAGACATTTGCGTATAAAGTATCTGTGGTACCAGGATAGACAACTGGTCTTTGGGACCGCCCGGAAGATGCCTTCTATCCGCATCAAGAACAGTAAAGTAAGCATCTTCCCTGATTACTCCAGATGACTACAGATGAAACGGCAGGCATTCCAGGAAGCAAAGAAAAAGCTGCACGAGCTGCAGTGGCCCTTTGCTCTGGTGTACCCTGCCAGAGTGATCATCCGTTGACAGGGTCACAAGCAGAAATCTTTCACTGACCCGAAAACCGCCATAATGTACCTGAAAAACAAGTTGGCCATAAACAGGGACCAGCCTGCTCCCGGTCACTCCATCTCAACAACATGATCCGTGGGAAGGGACAAGGTAAAACTTTTAACTGTTTAGGGGTCTCCTAACACCAGCCAAGGAAGGAGAAACACCAGATGGGTCTCATGGAGGGATGATCTCTCTAGTGATTATGACCTTTACCTCCCTAGCCTACCATCCCGGTGGCAAAGTTCTCTGGGAAGGGTCTGGGGAAGATTCCTTCATGTAAAGTCTGAACATTTGCAAGACCATTTCAGAGGGCTATGGGCAATCAGGGCAGCTACAGAATACAAACTTTTCAGCCATCCCTTAAAGAGAAGCCCCAATCTAAGAGACTGTTCAGGTGGCCTTTATTTAAGCTCTCACACTATCTAAATTGTGGTTAAACCAGGAGCAGCCATATTGCTTGACACACGCATCCAGGGAATGCCGACAGTGGAGGGAATCATTTGCTTCAGAAAGAAGCACCAGGATTTTACCGCCAGACCCGCGCGATATTTTAATGGCCTGGTCTTTGTTAATTGGCTTAAGTTCTAAAGCTAAAGGCCTCTGATGTCTGAAACCTATCTCTATAGAACCTGATCTGGGTAACATCTTAAACAAGGCTTATTATTTTTCCATTCTGTGCCATGTTAAGATTAATTGTATTTCCTCAGCACCATTGGAACTTTGAGACCTAGCAGCCGTTTCTGCTGTAATACAGATTGTCTGAACCAATTGGTAATGATGCGCCTAGCTTGAAGGCATTTTAAGGTGATTAAAGTACAACAGTATGTTATCTGATTTGGAGGTTGGACTTTGCCAGCAATTCCAGAACTTTCAGTTTCTGATACTCATTTCTTCACAGTTGTAAATGTTGACTACTTTGGGATGCTCACTGTTAAAACTTGATAATTGAACTAGAAGTAGGGGTAAGGGAAAGAACTATAGCTCGGTATGAGGATAATACTGGCAAACAGTAGGATTAGTCTTCCTAAAGGCCTTTCCTTTTTTTTTAAGGGAGTTATTGTTAAAATCAGGTTATTATTTACTGCGATATCTCTTTTATGCCTGGGGGGGTTCTTTATCAATGAAGAAGGGTACTGGTGCTAATCACCTGGACAACTGTGCAGTGAAGTATAATCTGAGCTATGCATTTTTTTTTGGGGGGGGGACCAGTGGGCATCACCCTAGGTGCCCACACTGGGTCTTCCCCCTTCACCTCACACCAGCCCCACACAGGGTGACCACTTCGAGTAGCCTCTTCAGGGGTAAGAGTATACACACTGCTAAATTGAGGGTGCCACCCACCCCATTATTTGGAGAGGGGGGTCTTCTGCAGTTGTGAATGCTCCCAAATCAAGTAATGGGAATAAAGCTACCCCTCACCCTTACAATTGTGGAGGCAAAATCAGAATGGCTCCCATATATCAAGAACACCACCTTCTTGCTATGAATGGGATGCTAGGCTCAATCCACGCAAACTAGTGGAACTGGAAATTTGAGCATTTCTATCTGGAGTGCCAAAAAAGGGGGAGAAGAGAAGAGGCTGGAGGTAAATATCAGAGAATGGTATTTGGGTTATGATAGGGGAATGGGGATTAACCAGTTCTGTCTTGTGTTTATGTTACAGGGAATTGTACTAGGAAGACTTCAGGGGAAAGGGGGGGAGGAACATTTTGGTGGTTGGTGGGAACCTGAGTTTTTGAAGGTTATCAGGTTCTGTATGTTTGTAAAGTTAAAACATTCAGCAGGTGGAATTAACAAACAGCAGAGTGATGGGCATATCAGAGGCACACAGACTTGGTATAATAACAGGATGTATACCACACCATGGGTCCACTGAAACTAATTTCATGGAATGTTAATGGCTTCAAGACAGTGGTAAAAAGGAAAAGAATTTGGATCTTCCTGAGAAGGAAAGGGGAGATGTGATATTCATGCAGGAAACCCACATGACCAGAGAGGAATCTGATAAGATGAGATCCTGGGGAGGGACCCTACTGGTAGCACCTTTTACCTCCAAGGCTAGGGGGTCACAGTGTGGTTTCAGCTAGGACTGAGGGTCAGTGTTCATGCCACTAGATCAGATCCACAGGGAGATACATGGTGGTGGATGCCATGGTGGAAAACACAAGATACACATTTGTGTCCCTCTATGCCCAAACTATTACTGCCAGACATTTTCACCATCTGGCAAATGGGTATTAGCTCCTTTTTCAGATAACATAATTATTGGAGGGACTTTAACACCTTTTGGGACCCAATACTCAACCATTCAGGTACCAGAACAAGACCCCCACCTAAAAGCACCAGTGCTCAGGGGTTGATGGCAAAGAGGGCCTTAACAGAGGTATGGCACTTTGAGCACCTCGGAAGAGGGAATACTCCTTCTTCTCCATGTCCACACCTTATAAACCAGGATTGACTATGTTCTGGTCTCTCCAACTCTGATTCAGGAGGCACAGTGGCCAAATACAGCCCTATCTTGATTTCAGACCATGCTCCCTGTGAGAGTTGTGGGGGTATGGAACGACCACAAATCATCCAGCAATGGTGCCTCGCCCCAACCCTATTAGTCAACAGCAGCTTTAAGGAACACATGACTAAGTTCATTAAAGAATATCTTGAGTATAACAAAGTAGGGGATACATCTGTGCTCACAACTTTGGAGGCCCTTAAGGCCTACATCTGGAGAGTGACTATATCATATGCCACTCACCAGCAGAAGAAGAAGAAAGAAGAAAAAGACCTGGAACAGAAGGTCAGTGACCTGGAGGGTCGGGTGATGGCTGAGGAGAGGGGAGCTAGAGTAGGGGAACTAAAATCTCTCAAGGAAAATTGAACTAATTAGCCTCCAAGAAAATTGAATGGAACATCCTTTTATATAGAGCGGGACACCACTTCGAGGGAGACAGGGTGGGAAAGTAGTTGGTGTGGTAGGCGAAAAAAAAAGCAGGCTGATAAATATGATTATTAATCTCGAGGCGAAGGGAGGGAAACTTACAACTGATCAGAAAACCATTAATGATACCTTTAAGTACTTTTTTCCCATATGTAATTAATTGTGTTTTTTTCCATTTTTCCCCAGACCCGGGACCCCAGCAGACACGTACATGCATGAGCGTGGAGGCGCACATGCACGCCGAGTTCCAGCTCAGCCCCTTCCACTCCACCCCTGGCATTCTCCAGTGCCCACTCGCCTATGCTTCCCACCGGACCTCCACTTGGTGGGAGCGTAACTACCGGGGGAGCAGACAACCACCCCCGTGAGGGGAGAGCTGCCTATGGCAGCTCAATCCCGCTCTGGCCCTCCCCCCTTGCTGGCCCCCCAACGACCCACGGTCATTCCCGAACCTGGGTCACTGGTGTAGCACTAGGTAAGGCATCCAGTGCCTTAGCCCCCAGTGCCACTGGGCCAACTGACCTTTAAGCACTTTTATGAGACCCCGTACACCTCTGAGGTCCCACCTGGGACTTCTCCTCAGACCTTCTTAAAAGACATCCGCCTCCCAACGCTGGGACAGTCCCAACAACAAGAACTAGAGGCCCCAGTGTCCTGACAAAGAGGTGTGTGCTGTCTTGTGGGGTTCTAGAACAGGAAGGGCCCCTGACCCTGATGGGATACCCTTGGAATTTTATTGCACATTTGGGAGGATCTCGGCCAAATTATAACCCTTATGACTGAGACCACTCTGGAGGAGGGATGCCTGCCTCCATCCCAGACTCTTGTCACTATCACAGAACTCCCCAAGCCAGGGGAAAGACCCCACAAAATGTGGCTCTTACGCCCATCTCCCTCCTAAATGCAGGCTATAGGATTATAGCAAAGATTTTGCTACAAGATTGGAAAAAGTCCTACCCTTACTTGTCCATCCTGATGGGGGCTTGTGAAGGGATGCCAGGCTAAACATAACATCTGGCGTGCACGACATACATAATGCATAAGTAGTCTGTGGGGGGGGAGAGGGGGCCAAAACCTTTAGGCCCTTGACGCCGAGAAGGCGTTCCATTGTGTCAAATGGACTTTCATGTTTGCAGTGCTAGAGAAATTTGGACTGAGCCCACAGTTTCTATCCTGGGTGTCTTCCCTATATAGAGCCCCCAAAGCTCAAATTTTAATTAATATCTACATTTTAACTCCCTTTGACCTTACCAGGGGGACGAGGTAGGTTTGTCCCCTCTCCCCCCTACTGTATGTTCTCACTACAGAGGCCCTGGTCACAGAGATCAGAAGACATCTGAATATCCGGGGTTATAATGGAGAGGCTGAGCACTACATCATATCCCTGTTTGCTGATGATATCTTGTTGTTCATCTCACAGCTGAACAGGGCCCTTACAGCCCTGTCCAATATGTTCATGGTAAATAGCCCCCTCTCAGGCCACAAGATAAATTTAGGCAAATGAGGGTGGTTACCCCTATGCAGAAGTGTAACCCCAGTAGTTTTTTAAAGAAAAGTATCTGAGGATCAGTGGTAGGATTTTTAGGACAGTAAATTAATAAAAGGGGAACTAGGAGAGCTTCGGTAACAGACAAGTACTGGAATAGCAGTATAAGTGTAGTATAATGTGGGGAGTGGTGCAATGCAGTGGCTGCAGGGCAGCCATATTCAGGCAGACCTTCTGGATGCTGAGGTGCTGCCCTATCTGCATGCATCTCTCTGGACTGCAGGATGAGGTAGCCAGACTCAGAGCTGAAGTAAACTGGGTCAGGAGTACCATCACCCCTATCCGGAGACCACCCAGTCAACGCCATGCCATAGGGATGCCAAGAACAAGGAGCACTTGGATGACAGTGGGCTCAGGGAGGGATAGGGCAGTCAGGCAGAGGCACATCCCAGATCCTATTCCACTCAAGAACTCATATGCCACACTGGCAAATGGGGACAACCAAATAGAGTACCCAGAGAAGTGGAAGGAAAGGATGTGGAGGTTAGCCAAGTAGGTGACCTCAGTTGGGAGAGCAGTGGACCCCAGAGGAGGAGGAAGCAAATCCTGGTGGGGACTCCATCATAACAGGGATCCAGCTAGGAACACAGGAGGGGAGGAGAGGGGAGGTGAGGTGCCTACCAGATGCCATGGCATGGAGGGATGGAAGGAAGATCCTGGGGATCGCTGGGAAGGCAAGATGGGACGGTGAGCTGCATGTCATTATCCACCTAGGTATTAATGACCTGGCAATTGGGGATCCAAAGGAAGTTCAGGAAGAGTTTAGGAAATTGGGGAGGGGTCTCAAGCAAGTAGCTACTTCTGTCACCTTCTTGGAAGTACTACCTGCGAGAGGCATGGGAGAGCACAGGGGTGCATGCACCAGGAACTTTAACTCATGGTTGAAGAACTGGTGCTGTGAGGAAGGGTTAGGATTCATTGGTGACTGGGGACCCACCTGGTGGGATGGAGGCTTGTTCAAGCCTGATGGCCTGCATCCATCCTGGAGGGGAATCCAAGAACTCAATGATAAGTTTAAATGCTACATTGACAAGCATTTAAACTAGCCGGGGGTGGGGGGGTTGGCAGGCCAGCAAAGAGGGTACCTAATTGCACACCCCCCACAGCTAGCAGTGGAATCAGTGAACCGGAGGAGTGGATATCTCTACAAAGCAGTGTGCAAAAGATGGAGTTAAGTGCCCAAGAGGTGGATAGGCAGAAAAGGGGGTAAAATTCAACAGAAGGGCAGACAGCAAGGAGAACCAGAGATAAAGAACAACCAGAAAGGGGCTGGAGTAGAACAGCTAAGCAGTCTAGGGAGGTCAAATCATAGAAAGCCATGTTTGCCAATGCCAGAAGTCTTAGCAACAAGATGGAGGATCTGGAGGCTGTCATGGTGCAGACAGACCTGGACATTGTGGCCATCACAGAAACCTGGTGTAATGATAACCATGACTGGGAGATGGCCATACCTGGCTACAACATATTCAGAAGAGACAGGGCAGGTAAGAAAGAGTGGCACTGTATGTGAAAAATGACATAAAGGCCACAGAGATCCAGGAGGAACAAAATGGGTGAGAGATACTGTGGGTTAAGCTGGAAAGGAAAATGGGGCCAGCCATCCACACAGGTGTGGTCTATAGACCACCAGCCCAGGAGGAAGAAACAGATAGGGAGCTGATGCTAGCCATCCAAAGGATGGCAGACAAGGCTGAGGTAGTGCTGGTTGGAGACCTCAATATTCCAGATGTGGACTGGAGCATCCCAGCAGCAGCATCAACTAGGAGCAGATTTATCCTGGACTCCCTTCAGGGTGCCTTCCTCAAGCAACTGATCATGGAACCAACTCGGCAGAAGGCAATACTGGACCTTGTGCTCACAAACAGGGACAGTGTGATGTTGGTAACAGTGGGGGAGCACCTGGGGAGCAGTGACCACCAGTCATTGTGGTTTGAAATCACAGAAGGAGCAGAACCAAACCACACAAAAACACATATCCTGGATTTTAGGGGACAGACTTTGGGAAAATGAGGAGATGCTTGAAAGAGGCGTTAAGGGGAATGGGGCAGGAATCAGGGGTTGAGAAACAGTGGGCAGTATTTAAAATAGGGATTACAAGAACAACAGAATTATGCATTAAGCAGGTTAGGGGGAAAAGGAAGAGGAGGCCATTATGGTTTTCCAAGGAGGTAGCAGAGAAAGTGAAAGCCAAAAAGATTGCATTCAGGCAATACAAAAAGACACAGGCAGAAAGGGATAGGGAGAAGTACCAGGAGAAGCAAAGGGAGGCAGGGAGGTCAGTAAGGGAAGCCAAAGCTCAGACAGAAAAGCACACTGCAAAATCAGTGGGTAGAGGGACAAAACCTTTTACAGGTACATAAGTGAAAAAAGAAAGGCAAATGGAGGGATAGTGAGGCTGAAGGGGAGGATGGGGCCGCATGGAGGATGAAAACAGTAAAGCTGACATATTGAACAGGTATTTCTGCTCAGTCTTTACTGAGGAAGAGGAGGGTAATGGGTCTGAAGGAGTACAAGGGTGGAAGTGTGCAGAAATGGACTCAAGTCCCTTTACGAGAAAGGGTCCTGAAGGAACTGGAAGTAATAAGAGTTGATAAAGCAATGGGGCCAGATGGGAGTACTCCAGGGTCCTTAAAGAACTAAGAGAGGTGGTGGCTGAACCTCTGGCAATCCTGTTTAGCTGATCACTGGAAACAAGGGAGGTACCCAAAGACTGGAGGACAGCAGATGTAGTCCCCTTATACAAAAGTGGGAACAAAGAGGAAGCGGGGAACTACAGACCAGTCAGCCTCACTTCAGTAGTGGGGCAGATCATGGAAGCACTACTGAAGGAGAGATTGGTGGAACATCTGGTTGTCAGTGGACTACAGGACTCAAGGCAGCATGGTTTCACCAGGGGGAGGTGATGTCAGACCAACCTCATTGAATTTTTTGACTGAGTGATTCGGGAGGTGGATCAGGGGAAGGCAGTGGACAAGGCCTATCTGGACTTCAGCAAGGTCTTTGACACTGTGCCACATACAAGACTATTACACAAACTGGGGAATATGGGTGTGGGCAGGACAGTAGTGCAGTGGGTAGGTAACTGGCTGGGTGTCAGAACACAGAGGGTGGTGGTAAATGGCTGTCACCCATAGAGGGAAGAGTGACCAGTGGGGTACCACAGGGATCTGTGCTGAGACGGTCCTATTCAACATCTTCATCAGTGAAATTGCAGAGACCTAGAAGGCAGAATTTCCCTGTTTGCTGATGACACAAAGCTCTGTAACAGAGTAGACACACCAAAGGGTGTAGACAGAATGAGAAGGACCTGCAAAACTTGAAGAATGGTCAGGGGTTTGGCAGTTGAAATTCAATGCAAAGAAGTGCAATATGGGGCACACAAACTCTGGCACAGTATATCAGTTGGGGGGTGAGGATATAGCATGCACCAAGCAGGAAAGGGATCTTGGGGTTATCATCTCTGATGACCTCAAGGTAGGGAAACAGTGTGACAAGGCAGCAGGTAAAGCAAATAGGATGCTGGGATGCATAGGCAGGGGCATCACCAGCAGGAAAAGGGAGGTCATAATTCCACTATACAAGACACTAGTGAGGCCCCACCTGGAGTACAGTGTACAGTTCTGGAGACCTTACTTACATAAGGACATAGACAGGGTAGAGAAGGTTCAGAGAAGGGCAACAAAGATGGTACATGGATTGCATCACAAGTCCTATGAGGATAGGTTGAAGGAATTGAATATGTACTCCCTGGAGGAGAAAAGGGAGAGAGGGGATATGATAGAGACATACAAGTATCTTACAGGGAGGAACATGGTGCAGGAATACACTATTTTTAAGCGAAAAAGATATTCCAGGACTAGAGGGCATGGGATGAAGTTGGAGGGAGGACGATTCAGAGGAAACGTGAGGAAGAATTTCTTCACAGAATGGGTGGTGGACAAGTGGAACACCCTGCCAGAGGAAGTGGTGGGGGCTGAAACAATCACGGGATTTAAGAATGCATGGGATAGACATAAAGAAATTCTGAGGTCAGGGTTATAGGGCAACAGACTTCGAGGAAAACATAAAGTAAACTTACAAGCTCAAATGGGCAGACTGGGTGGGCCGTAGGCCCTTATCTGCTGACACTGTCTATGTATCTATGTATCTACAGTATGTAGTTATTAATGTTACTACTGTTAGGACATCCATTGCAATAAAATATTTAGGTATAATCCTCCCAACAAAGCCCTCAACATTAGGGGATGTCAACCTTAAGCCCCTGATAGACAAAATTAAGCTAGACTGTGAACGGTTGTCTGCCCTTCCCCTTACCTTGATAGGAAAAGTGAACCTGGTGAAGATGTGCATTTTACCCCAATGCCTCTATCTCTACCAAACCCACCCCATACATATTCCTAAGAAACACATTAGAATCCTTAGTGGTTCCATGACCAAGCTTTTGTGGAAGGGGAAGAGGCCAAGAATAAAGCAGGAGGTGCTGTGGCAGCCAGTGGAGGGGGAGGATTGGGTATCCCGAACCTCTGGTTATACTATCTAGCCTCCCAGCTTTCCTTCTTGATGGATATCACTCCCAGGAGTGATATGGAGAGAGCGGGGGTACATCTTGAATCAACCCAAGACATCTCCCATGTATCACACTCTTTTCACCCCGGCCTTAGCAAATAGTAAAAAGATCACAAACCCATTTACAAGAGCCCATTTACAAGAGCTTCTCTTCAGGCCTGCCTGACAGCCTATGCCCTGATTAATTATTGACAAACATTTTCACCTGAAGTCAACACTGAAAGAGCCACCTGGGAACCCAATACGATACAGTACCTATCCCAGTCTATAGGACCCTACATGCAGTATACATCCCCTACGTTGACATGTCGACAGCAGAATCCCCTACAGTGACAACAGCAACACGTCACTGTAGGGAACCCACTGGCACCCTGCACTGTCTGTAGGGGATCCTGCACCCCCTTCCCGACTCAGCTCCGACTTGGAGTTGAGAATCGTAAGTGGGGGGGGGTTTGTGAACCGGCAGCCGACTGCAAAATGCAGTTGACCTGCCGGCTTCGCTGTCAGGTCGTTCAAGAAATATTTTGTCGATGACCTGTCGTGGATCCCCTAAAAGCATGGGAAAAAAAGGGACTTTACCATATCTCTCAGCTCTATGAGGGAGGGACAATGCTGTCATACCAGCTCCTATCAGAAAAATATGGCCTCAGACCCTCTAGTTCTTACCTACTTACAGGTCAGAAGTCGACTGGGAGGCACCACAGATAGGGGAGGCCCACCGGCCCCATCCTGCTCCCCTCTGGAGGAGTTACTGATGTCCCGATCCAGAGTTTGGGAGGGCAGCCCTTTGATCAAAAGCTATCGATCTCTACTGGAAGCTTTGAGAGATCCTTTGGAGTCCCTCCATAACAGGTGGGAAAAAGATTTGGGGGAAGGCTGTTTTACTGAAGGAGAGTGGGTGTGGGCAATGCATCAGGGCATGAAATGCTCAGTGAGTAACAGACTCAGGGTTATACATTACAACATTTTACACAGGACCGACTTCACCCCAGTGCTAGTGAGAAAAATAGACCAGGACAAGCCAGACGTATGTCCAAAATGTAAGGTGGCTCGGGGCACTTTTTACCATATGATCTGGGAATGCCCATGGGTGCAGAGGTTCTGGGAGGCCATCACCAACCTCCTGGAAAAAATTCTGGGAGAGGATCTGGGCTCAGGGGCACAGGAAGCCCTACTGGGCATAGGCAGGAGTAGCCGGGGCCAGTCTGCTAAATCATATTCTTTATGGAGCCTTGAGGTGGTAGTGGGGAAACAGGTATTGGCCCAATACTGATGGCTGGAGACATGCCCTACAGTAGCCCTTTGGGAGAAAATAATCCTCCAATGTATGAAACTGGAGCATGTGCAATACCAGGTGAGAAATCAGTTAGATAGCTACTTACAGAAACGGGGCCCCCTGGAGACTAGCTTGCAAAAGTCTTGGTTCCCCATATTTTATTTATTTTTTAATTTTTTGTCAATTTTCTTTTGCTCTTGTCACCGGCTGCTAGGGACTCTCTTGGGTGAGACCCACTCAATCGGCCTTTTACTGCCAGGCTTGAATCCTTCCTGACCAAGGAATCAGGTGCTGGATCCCCTCCCAGCTGTAGGCCCATACAGGGGAAGGGATCACAGAGAGTCAAGTTGGGTCAGAACCAGCGATGGGCATGTGAGCCATCACCTCCCTGGCAGCCAGGGCTTTCCTCCTTAGGTTTCCCCTGAAGCATGGATGTGCAATGATGTCAGCGCGTGGAGGGCACACATCCGCTCCCTCCCACCGATGTCCATCGCTGCCTCACCCCATTCATGTCCCGACTTAGGTGTAGTGCTCTCAGTCGCCACCGGGAGCCGCTACCAAGCAGGGATCACCCTGCTACCCACCTCAGGAGAGGAGAGCAGTCCTCCAAACACTCGATTCTCTCCTCCCCCTGCCAAACCCTGGCGCCCCAAGTTCACTCCTAAACCCAGGTCGCGGCATGGCCAAGGTGTGGCGCCCAGCACCCCAACCCTCAGCGCCACCAGACTGGCACCGGTTCCCCATATTTTAAACTGATTGAAACTCAAGATATTAAAATAAATGAAGGTCTATTATAGCACTACCTGTTTTTGAACTATATTGCACCAAGTCCAAAATATGATATAGTCATTTTCTGTCTGTCAATCTGCTCAATATGTTTATAAAATGTGGATTAAAGAGGGCAATTATATATTAACTACATACTGATGTTCTAAATAAAGTTTAAAAAAAATCACAGCAGGGGAGGTGGCCCCTTCTGCCTTTATATTCTGGCTTCCATCCGCAAGTGGACCTCCACATGGCAGGCTGACATGCTAAGGCCGTGGAATAAAAAAAATTACTTACCATAGTAATACTGTTTTTTCCTGGGGATCCCCTCACTATGCTTGACAAATGCAGTTAGCCTGACAGGCTGAACTGCCCTGGAAAAGTGGAATGTATGTAAATTATGGAACTTAGAATGCAAATCAAATCTCTGCCTCGGTGGTGCTCTGTTCTACAGCCTAACGTCAGATTTATTTTGAAGTCAATTGGCTAATAGTCACAAATTTTACTAACCTATTGCGACTACTCAAAAAGCAAAAAATACCCAAAAGACAATAAGAAGCTGGCCACCCAGGAAAAGCTATGGAAGAGTAAACTAAACTACAGAAACTAGCTGAATGAACAACAAGTAATACTCAAGCAAGAAAATGCTAAAAGAAACTGATTCTTGTAGATCCTTTTCCAAGTTTTGGAAGGGAAGGAAGGGTGAGAGATTCAAGCATTGTGAGGGATCTCTGGAAGAAACAATATTACTATGGTAAGTACATTTTCCTAAATCCCCAGGAATCACCACTCACGCTTGACAAATGCAGACTACAAAGCAGTACCTTGGGAGGCTGGGTACAGAACCTGTTTGTGGAAAAGGTTCTGCAAACCACATGGTCATGGACTGCACATCCAGACAATAGTGCTTTGTAAAGGTGTGTAGTTTTCAGGTAGCTGCTTTACAGATTTCTAACAAGGTAACATCCCTTGCAGTTGCCACAGAGGCAGCCATGCCATGAGTGGAGTGTGCCCTGAGGCCCTGAGGTAGGGGCTTGCCAGCCTTGGAGTAGCAAGACTGGATGCAGGAGACTATCCAGTGGGCAATGGTCCTCTTGGAAGCTGGTCTGCCCTTTCCCACTTCACCGTATGTGAAGAACAGCCGAAAGTGGAAAGGTCTGAGGTCCTTAGTACATTCCAAACAGTAGCTAAGTGACCTTCTGACATCCAGGCTGTGCAGTTTCAGCTCACCAGAACTGGATTTCTCTGTGAAGAACACTGGGAGAGTGATGGACTGGCTCAGATGGAACTCGGACACCACCTTAGGAAGGAATTGCCTGTTAGTCCTAAGGTCTACCTTGTCCCTGTGGAATATGATGTAGTTAGGGTCAGTGCAAAGAGCATGCAACTTGCACACCCTTCTGGCAGATGTTATGGCACTAGGAAGACTGCCTGCCAGGTGACATACTTCATGTCTGCAGTGGCCATATGCTCAAATGGAAGTTCCATGAGCTTGACTATGCACAGGTTCAAATCTCAGAGAGGAACTGTTTCCCTAATGGGGATACAAATGTATCAACCCTTTGAAACATTTCTTGAAAATGGGGTGGGAAGCCACAGTTTTCTTGTTGCCTGCTAATACATAGGCAGAAATAGCTGCCAAATGCACCTTAAGGGTCAAAGACCTAAGACCAAAAGTCTGCAAATGCACCAAGTAGTCCAATACTAAGGGCAGGGCTGCCTGTAGGTGTTTGAGCTGCTTAGGAGCACACCACAGAGAAAACCTTTTCCATGTAGAAGCATATGTTTTTCTGGTGGCAGGTTTTCTAGAGACCCTGAGGACCTTCAGGACCTCCTCTGAAAACTGGAAGTTAGAGTGTTCTAGCTCCTCAAGAGCCAAGCCTTGAGGCATAGTGACTTGAGGTTTGGAAAGGTCACTCTGCCCTGAAACATGGTCAGTAGATTGTATCCTAGGTGAAGACAAATGGGCTGTTTGGAGGAGAGGGCCAGTAGCAGGGCTGTCTGACCCAGTCTGGAACTATTAGTATCATGGTTGCAGGCTGGCTGTTCAATATCAGGAGGACTCGCAACAGCAGAAGAAATGGAAGGAGCGATACAAGAACCTCCCAACCAGTTCAAGACCAGGGTGTCCAAAGGGACTGTGCCCACTGCCAGGCCCTGCAACAGAAAAGAGGAGCTGGCAATTTTATTTGGAGGTGAGCAAGTCTATTTTGGTGTGCCCCATTTCAGGATATTGTGAATAACACCTGCTTATTCAGATACCATTCATGATGCTCTTGGCTAACCTGTTGAGGAATCTTCCAAGACATTGTCCCTTCCTGGAAGATGGATGACTGACAGCTGCACCTCCAGTGAGTAAGCCAGATTCCAGAGCTTCATAGCTTTTATGCACAGTTTGGAGGACCTTGTTCCTCCCTGTTTGTTGAAATAATACATGGTAGTGATATTATCTGTCCTGACCTAGACAGACTGGCCCTTTACCTGGGGGCCCAAATGACTGGAGGGTGAGAAAAACCACCCTTAGCTCCAGGAGGTTTATGTGTTTCCTGGACTCTCAAGGAGACCACACTCCAGTTACTGTGAGGTCACCCAGGTGGGCTTCCCAACCCAGAAGGGAGGCATCTGTTGTCAGAATGATTGTTGGAGCCTGTAGCTGAAAAGGAACCCTTCTCTGAGGTTGTGCCTTTCCTTTCACCAGTCAAAGGCTTGCAGGAGAGTTTTTGTCACAGGTACTGGCCTTGACAGGGGGTGTCACTTCTGGGACCAATGGGCCCTTAAGTGATACTGAACGTCCCACATTTGTAATCTGACCCCTGCTACCACAGCTGTGGTGAGGCCATATGCCCCAGAAGTTGAAGGAAGTGTCTTGTTGCCTAGAGTCACCTCAGGGTGAAGGAATGTGCCAGGTCCAGAAGGCTTTCCATTCTTTCCTGAGGCAGAAAAATCTTGACCTGGAGGGCATCCACCTGTACTCCTATGAAAACCAGGACCTGCACTGGTTCCGTCTGGGATTTTGCGTGTTTATGAGAAATCCCAACATCTCCAAATGCTCTAAACTAACTGGAGGGAGTCCTTGACTTGCTGATGTGATTTGCCTGCGACGCCAGTCATCCAGATAAGGAAAAACCATCACCCTCTAACTTCTGAGATATGCTGCCACCACTGCCAAACACTTTGTGAACGCCCTTGGGGCAGATGAGAGGCCGAAGGGAATGGCTGCGAACTGATAATGACCAGAGGGCAGTCTGAACCTTAGGTATTTTCTGTGGCTGGGCCTGATTGGGATGTGAAAATATGCATCCTTCAGGTCCAGAGTTCCCAGCCAATCTCCCTGCTGTAGGGATGGATCACTGTGGACAGAGTGACCATCTTGAACCTGTCCTTTTTCAGGTGTTTGTTCAGGAATCTGAGATCTAAAATGGGTAGCCCCTTCCCACTTTTCTTGCTTGTGAGAAAGTACCTTGAATAAAGGCCTTTTCCCCACTGGGAAGGAGGGACTCTTTCTGTAGCATTTACCTGCAGCAACTTTTTGACCTCCAACTCAAGCAGAATCCTTTCTGCTGGGGTACAAGGGTGGAAACTTCTGTGAGCCTGTAGTCAGGGAAAGCTCTTGGACTGCAGGGTGAGACCATGACTCAATATCTCCAGGATCCACTTGTCTGTGGTGATGTTTTTCCACTTCTGGAAAAAGTGAGTCAGTCTTCCTCCTACTGGCAATGGGTGGGGGACCTGGGCAAGCACATCAGGGTTTCTGCTTTGGCTGAGCCTTAGAGGTCGAAGCCTGGTCAGCCCTTCTGGAAGCTCTTCTGCCCCTGCCCCTAAAGTAACCTCTCATCTGAAAGTAGTCATAGGGCATGGGCATAGGATAGAAAGCACGTGGGCAGTAACCCCTACCCCTACCTCCCCTTCCATGAGGTCTGTTAGAAGTAAAGGCCTTTTTTTTCAGGAATGTTTTTGTAGGTGGTTTTGAACTCTTCCACCTTTTTCATGTAAGCCTCTTTCTTGTCACCAAAGAGGGAATTATTCTTGCATGGGAAGTCCATGGCTTTTGCTTGGGTGTCCTGGGACAAATCAGTTGTCCTTAGCCAAGCAAATGTCCTTAGGAAGATAGTATGGGCCATCACCCTGGAGGCAGTGTCAGTGGCTCAGTAGGTAGCACACTCGCCTCTGAGGCCAGGAGATCAGAGGGCTGTGGGTTCAGTTCTCACATCTGGCACTTGGGTTAATATCCCAATACTGACACTGTAGTGCAGTATGAGAGGGGTGCTGCACTTGTGAGGTGTTGTCTTTTGGATGAGACGTTAAAACCGAGGTCCCATCTGCCTGGATTGGTGGTAGTTCAGGTGGATGTTAAAGATCCCATGGTACTTATCGAAAAGAGTAGGGGAATTTCCCCCGGTGTCCTGGCCAAATTTCCCTCATTCACTAAAAATATCACAAACAGCTTAATCTGGTTCAAGGTCAGTTGATGTTCATCATATCCTCCTCCCCCGGGTCGTGCCTGAAAATAGGCAGGATTTGTCTAGTGCACTTACCGGTCAACAAAACGAAATAAATAAATAAAAAATTTGCATCTACTGCTGTATGGAACTGGTATTTAGTGGCATCAAGGGAGTCCTGGCAGTGTCTGCCAAGTCTTGTGTTCGGTCCAAGTGGGCCTCGTCTCTCAGGGCCAGTACAAGGTTCCAGAGAGCTTTCTGGTACTAGGCAGCATAAGCCATGTACACAGCCTGACTCAAGAGCAGGGAGGCAGAAGTGTATATTCTCTCCCCCATGCCGTCCAGCTTCTTGGAATCCTTGATCGAGGACTGGCAGGAGAGGAGAACCTTTGGCCTTGTCACATGCAGCTGCCTGGACTACACATTCATGGTCTGGGTGTAAGCAAAGGTACTTAGCAACATTTTTGTCCTGCTGGTACTTCTCAATTTTCTTGTCAATCCCCGGGATAGGGGTTAACCCTATCATGTCCAGGAAGTCAGCCTCCTCCTCATCCTTCACAGATTCCTGGGTGGAAAGGGTAAAGGTATTGACCATTTGTCTCACAAAGGCATAGTATGAGGAAAAATCCTCTGGCTCCCAGGGAAGAGAACTGAACTCCTGGTCAGGGGAACCATCTGGTTCAATTGGTTCCCCTTCCTCCTTCTTTTCCTCATAATAAAACTCATCTTCAGGGTCCCCTGGAACTGGGGGGGAACTGGAAGTTGAGGAGGAACTAGTAACCTGGTTAGGGTTCTCATGGCTTGGAATGGTTGGAAAAATTGCCAAGCTTTAGTCATGTCCTCCTCACAGGGCATTCTTGCTTTGTCCACTGATGTCTCCTTTGCTTCTTCAGCAGGAGGAGCAGTGACATGTTTTCTTTGTATCTTTTTAGCAGTAACCAACTCCGAGCCTGCTTGGAAGGTCTTTTGTGCTTGGTATGGTCAGAATTCCCCTTCTTGGGAATCCTGGTATCAGAGGAATCTTTAGAGGGCTGTTCCCTTGATTTGCCATGTGAGAAAGGGTCCTCTTCTGAGTGCTTTGGTGACATAGAGGTGGACTGAAAGGCCATGATGTCCTGCAACTTTTTGGCCATCTTTTTAACTGTTTTGATGCAAAACTTGCTGCAAAGTTCAGAATCATAAAAAATATGGTTAGGACCTAGGCACCTTAAACACAGCTCATGGCTGTCCATCTTAGCCAAAAGATTAAAACACTTCAAACAATTTTTGAAGCATGTAAGTCCCATTCTCTTTTGGGTCTTTCTGACATGCCAATTTGTCAGAACAGACCGAAAACACATCCCAAAGAGGAAAATAGAGAAAACACAGTTCAGTTCCAACCGCGATTTAAAACATCTTTTTTTAGATTCCTCTCAGAAAAGACAATAAAGCAAAACATCTCAGTTCCCTGAAACGATGGAACCAAGGTGATAACTGCTGCAATGAACCCCCCAAAAAAAGTAACACAAATAGAGAGATGAGAGGCAAAAGTAAATCAAATATAATAAAAACAACGGTTTGGCAAAAGTCACCAAAAACAGAACAAGGAGTTTCTCCGGTTCCTGGGAACTGCTGAGGTACTGGAGAGCTTGCTAAAAATATGAAAAAAAAAACTGTAACTACACTAATAGTGAGGAGAGGCACAGAAATGAATAAAAAGACTACATATTTTGAAATGAAAATGGAATGTTTCAAGTGAAGTTGCTGAAGAGAGCTCATTGGGGCGACTTGCTAGTTCAGGCAGAGAAATGAATCTGACATTATACAATGGGGTATGAAAATCCTGCAACCTCATTAGTCAAAACACATCACATGACCGTGATAAACCCTCCAGTATACCCACTGTAAAAGTTTTATATCACTATAAAAACAAAAAAACAAGTTGAACATTGTATAATAGCAATATACCGTGATAGAGAGTGGGTATATGGGTGGATTTACCACTTCTGGTGTGGTTGTCACTCGGCTGCGCCTCGAGACCAAACCACACCAGGTGTGGTAAATCCACCAATATACCCACTCTCTGTCATGGTATATTGCTTAATTAGGCTGTAGAACACAGAACCACCTAGAGACAGAGATCTGATTTGCATTCTAAGTTCCATAATTTACATACATTCCACTCTCTCCGGGGCAATTCAGCCTGTCACGCTAATTGCCTTTGTCAAGCATAGTGAGGGATTCCTGGGGTTTGAAGGGCATCTACCATGGGCGTCAGCCGTGGCAATGGCCATCAACCAGAGACTCTGCCCTATGATCACCAGACCAGTGTATCCTCTTGGAATAAATTCAACAGGAGCCTTCCATCCAAGACCTGCAGTTTTTTTCCAGGACTTTAGTGCTCCCCAGGCAGAACTACTCTTGGTGTGGCAGACTTTGGACTGCAATGTTGACTCTGAGCTGAGAAGTGTTTTGGTAGCGGATTGATCTTTCTATTAGCTGACTGATGTACACCTTGCCTTATTATTATTTGCTTGCAACTAACGTCTGGTACTTTTGCTCTTTCCCACTGAGTGTCCATTGAAACCACAACTATTCATTATTAGCTTATTTCACATCTTGCAGGTTGTCTCTTTGTAATTGCTTGCTACATCCTCTCATGCTTGCTCATTGCTGTATTTGTTTTGGTGAATAGCCTGTCCAAACTGAGTTGGGAACTTAAGCAGCTTGCTCCTTATAGATTAACCAGCCACTTGTGCTGCCTCAGTGTTTGTTTCCCTGTCTGTTACAGAGGTAGAGGTTCTCAAACTATAAGTTTCGTATGGTCACTGCTAAGGTTGCAGGCTCTCTAGGTTGGGGCCTGCCACTAACTTATTCTCTGGCCATAGGTGTAGCCATTGATTCTGTGCCAGGTTCTAGGAGGCATTGTGCCTGCTCGCTGTGTGCCCTTAGCCTCAGTCCTAGTCTGAAGCCTCCCCACACAGTCCACTCAGCCCAGGCCGCACACTTCACTACCCTCACTCCTATACTCACACACTCCCCCTAGTTTAGAGCCTCAGTTATGTATTTTACCCCTGAGATGGACCTACAGCACTGCCCTGGAATGTACCCACTAGTGTACGTCTCCTTTATATGCCTCCTCCTTGTAGGTCTCACCTTGTTGTGTGACTCCTGTGCCCATATTCTATCCTGGGTGTGCCCATATTCTATCCTGGGACCAAGCAGCTCAAGGAAATTACTCCCATCCCCCTCTGATGAGTCACCCCCATCACCATCCAACCCCTACCTATCTCATCCTTTATTATACATTACCTTTTGAAGAAGAGACACTGTCATCTTCTGGGTGCATACATCCTCTTCCTAAGTTCCACCCACCACTCCTCTTCCCACGAAGGGGCAGGAACCCCTGACAACCCTATTGCTACTGCTACTGGATGGGGACATTGAGAGCAACTCTGGGCCATTAAACCCCCAATTAACCACACCTCCCCAAGGGCAAAACCTATGTGTTAAAAATCATACACATTAATGTTTATAGCCTCCTCTCCAAGATATCTGAGCTGGAGGCCTGGACTATTATTTACAACCCTGATATTCTGGGAATAACTGAAACATGACTGAAGCCCTTCATCCCAGACTCACTTTGTTAAAATAAAGGTCTATAACCTGTTCAGTCAGGATAGACCAGTGAAGAAGAAAGGAGGTGGGGTGCTTCTGTATTTTAAGAAGCACCTGAAGGCCTCAGTTATCTCAGGCAGTGTCTCTGATAATTCCCTCCCTGAATGGATCTGTAACCCCCCCCCAAAATGGGGCATACCTTAATTGACCGTTCACCCGTAGCTCCTGTCTGTCTCCTGATGCCTGCCGTTTTTTCATATTTGTCCCCGAGTTCACCGCCAACAGCCCAGGTCCAAAAGGGTGCCCCAGGTCCCCAAACAGCCCCAGTGTTCCAGTTTAGCCCTTTTAGGGTTCAGGAACTGAGTCACAATCCCCCGCTGTTTGCAAAGGCACTCTGGTGCTAGCAGGGATCATGCATGCGCATGCAGCATCTTTGATCTCCTGACCGCTGACTTAGTGGTAAATTGGGAGATGATTCAGTGGTCCCGGTGCCCCTTCTCACCTAATTGGGGACCGGTGACCTCAGCAAAGGGCCAGCAGAACCCTCTGTCTTTTGTAAATAAAGAGCGCCACAAAGCACTAAGGATCAGGGCTTATGAATATTAATGAGGAAAGCCCCAATCCCCTATGAATATTAATGAGGTGTCTGCCCTAAGTGCAAGTAGCACTCCTAAAATATTGGCATTAGGGACAGGCATAAAGTTTGTAAATAAATGTATGTTAAGGGCCCTTCTGACAGGACACTAATGGGGCTAATAAGCAAAGGGGAAAATAATTTAATTAAAATGAATGTGCTGGCTGATCCAGATTTGAAAGCACTGGGACTCAGATAAATGCCAGTCTGTTGCCTTAATTACAGCAGCAGCGACAGGCTCAGGGCTGAAACAAAATGTTTATTCTGGGCAGCAATCAACAGGGCACACAAGCAGCTATGGAACTGTGGGGTAAGTAAATAAATAAACTAATTCCTCTGGCTGCACCAGGACTTTTATTTGGGACTGTGTTAAATCTGCAAAGGGACTGGGTGTTTAGCAGCCATTTCACTGCAGCAACAGCCAATCGGAAACCCAGGATTCCAAAACAAGGAACACCAGAATAATGCCAGAGATTCATGGGACATTGCAAAAGGCCTATGAAGAAGTTACAGGGAGTTAATTCAGGTGCCAAAACAGGGAGCCTATTGTACATCGAGTGAGGCTAATGAATATTAATTTTCTGGATTGACAAGCAGGTTTAGCCAATTAGTGTGGGAGCAACAAGTAGCTTCAGCCAATCAGGAGCCTCAGAGGACTCCATAAAGACAGTGTTTTCAGGCTGAGTGTGTGTTGGGCGGAATCCCCAGGGTGAGGCTGAGGCCCTTTGCTTCAAAAATGGGCCTAGTGATCCAGTGCAACCCCTCCACTGGGGAGGGGGCTTTCTTCTGCCAGACAAAGTGTATGCAGGCCACAGAGGTTGCTAGCCTGAGGGTTGCCAGAGATTGTCCTCCAGGGTTGGCCAGCACCTTTCCATGTCTTGGGAACAACGGTGACAAACCCGAACCTTCAGCTGTGAGAGAGCTGCATGCATGTTCTACCTCAGCAGTGGGAGTGCTGAAGAAAGCCTGAAACCTCAGAGAAAGGAAGCCATTTTCTGCAAGTAATCTGAGTGAGTAAACTGTGTCTAATAAGTATAAGTCTGAGAAAGTCTACAAGGGGCAGAGAAGCCCAGCAAGTTTAGGATGTGACTGTCTGTATGCACCCTAGTTTAACCAAAGCATAGAAAGGGTGGACATCTGCTTAGTGATCAGAGAAGGGTCCAGTTCAAATATATAAATGTGTCTGATTGGATAAGTGCCTACAGGACTGGAAGGGGAGTACTCAGAGCTGGGGCTCTTCCTGACACTGCCTGGGAGGTCCAGTATTTGTCCGTTGGAGTTGCTAATGCCAGCACTGCCAAGGGGGACTTGTTTAATGGTCATGATGTCCAGTGAGAGCTGTGAACTCCAGCAAAGCCACAAGGGGCTGAGACTTTATGAAACATGCTTAAGAGAAGCCGCAGTAACTGTTTTGAAGTACCAAGTCAAAGTACAGTGCATTATGAAAAGAGTTTGTTTGATATGGACTGTGAGAAATTGGGTTACCCTAGCCTTAGGGGAAATCACTCATGCTTAAAAGACCGTGTCATGTAATCTGCTATGGGAGCCATTGCCTGGGCTCTGGTTGAGCACTCTGCTGTGCAGAGTGTGGGTGCTCATCCCTAAAATGCTTGGGAGTGTACCATGGTCATAAAGTTCTCGCCCAACTAGCGATGGGTTTATGTCTGCCACGTGAGGTACTTGGAAAAGGAACTGTAACTACTTAATGCAACTTTTAAAACAAATAAATGTGCTGATTAAATGAATGTGCTAAATGCAAAGTAATGAATCGTAGATTAGGCCTGGGACACAGCCTGGTAGTGTGCCACCTAGGGCACTGCCATGTGCATTTCCCCAGAGGGCGCAGCCTAGACATGGGGTTGAGATGTACCAGTCCAGTCCTAGCCTGGTCTTCCAGTAAAGTGATTTTGGCCCAGAGAAGGGCACTGCCTACAGAAGTTAACATGTAGTTTTCCATCATAAAAGCTTTAAGAACTCTACAGTCAGAAAGGGGTTACCTGGCTGTTAGCTTTGCCTGCATCTCGACCTCAGGATTCAGAGCCTGCCTGCTGAAAGCACTTAATCCTGCCTTGTACAGACAAATGAGGACTACCAACTGTAAGTACTGCAGGTCCATGCCCTGTAAAGGAAAGGACTTGTGAAATAGTTAAAGTGTTTACATGGACTGGGTCATCTGGCTATGGATACAATTACTTTAAGTTTTGCAAGAGTGTTTATGTTAATCTTCTTGCTTTCTTTAAGGGCCCAAATTAGCTGCCAACATAAAAGCTGCTTCAAGCATCAGGTCTGCACCAATAAGAACTTTAGTTACTGGGTACCCAGGTTAATGCCTGAGATTGCGAGGTCTTATACAGTTTGGGGACTGGTACCAGTGTGGTATTTGCTGCTGTGTTTTTGATAATTGTGTCATCTTTCTAATTGCAGCTAACTAGATAGATAGCCAGGGTTCTGACCATCTCACAGGTTGGTGAGTGCTACTATGATTGATGCCAGAAGGTAAAATGTTAATGATTATGTGATTCTTGCCAATCAAACCAATCAAACCGATTATTCAAATCGGATGCAAATAATATAAATAACTCCTCTGCTCCAATTCACCCTTCCTAGCCCTTCCCATGTAAATAAATTGGTGTTTTATGTTTTGCACAATCCTGTGCCATGAGCATATTATTATAGAGTTAGTCAAATGTCTGAAATGTGGAATTGCTTATTGGGTCATGCTTGGGTTGGCATATTGGTACTGTGGGTGGGTACAGCATCCCAGAGGGTTGTAACAGGTTTTATTCTAGCCCACTAAAAGTATACTCTGGGTGGAGAGGCACTGCACAATATGTTATCTTAGGAATGTACCAGAATAAAGTAAATGAGGGCAACAAAGATGGTGCATGGATTGCATCACAAGTCCTATGAGGACAGGTTGAAGGCACTGAACATGTACTCCCTGGAGGAGAGGAGGGAGAGAGGGGATATGATAGAGACATACAAGTATCTTACAGAGGAACAGGGTTGCAGGAATGCTATTTTTAAGCGAAAAGATGTTTCAGGACTAGAGGGCATGGGATGAAGTTGGAGGGAGGACGATTCAGAGGAAACATGAGGAAGAATTTCTTCACAGAACGGGTGGTGGACAAGTGGAACACCCTGCCAGAGGAAGTGGTGGGGGCTGAAACAATCACGGGATTTAAGAATGCATGGGATAGACATAAAGGAATTGTGGAGATCAGGGGTTAGGGGCAACAGACTTCCTGGAAAACATAACCCAGGCGCCTCAACCTTGGTCTGACCAGACAAGGCAGGGGTAGTAGCCCATGGTATAATGACACCAGGGTTACAGATCATTACCAAATTGACCCTTGGGGGAGCAAAGAAACTTGACACTGGCTGCACATATAGTCCTCCCAAGTGTGGTCTGAAGAGTCTCTCACAAATAACCCATAACATCGGCCACCTTTCCCCATCGAGGTTCTTTATTTTGGTGGGAGAGTTCAACCTCAACTGGCTAAGTGAGCAGCAGATTGAGTGTGTCAAACTACTAGAGCAACTAAATCTCACCCAGCTTATCTCCTCCCCTACATAACTCAACCCCAAGTCCACCAGTCACTTCTATCTTGACTTAATTTAACTGGGAGGACAGGATCCTCCAGGCTGGGGTGTTGTCTGACTCCATCAGTGATCATTCCCCCACTTTTCCACATTGTCCTGTCATCTTCCACATCCCCCTCCAAAGCTTCTGTCCTTTAGGGATTTTTCCAAGTACAATTTGGATAAACTGTGCTCAGAAATTATGGCAGTAAATTGGTCTGTACTTCACACCAGACCAGTGTGGACTCTGCCCTTGGATTTCTCACTGCTGCCTTGTCCTCTGTCCAGGACAAACACTTCCAAATCATCACCCGAAAGGTCCGGGTGGTAACTCCAGATGGCTTACAACAGAGCTCCTCACAAAATGAAACTACGGGATACCTTTTGGGTGACCTATAAATCTTCACCATCTCTTGTCACCTGGGACAACTATCATAGACTCAGGAACCTCTGTAACCACAAATCAAATCCCTTAAGGCCTCCTTCATTAAGTACCAACAAACCCAGAGCTTGGGCAACTCTCACAGGTTCTGGGCCACAGTTAACTCCCTAATTAAACCTGGCTCCAAGCGGTCCCACATCAACCTGCTCTCCAATGCAGACCTCATAACTGAGCCCCCCCTCCCCCAGTTGCTGAGGCTCTGAACCATAAATTCCTTACACTCGCTGAGTACCTGACCAAACTCCCACACAAGGACTCCACACCCACCCCTGAGGAAGGGAGGGTGAATGTGAATAGCATTCTGGCATTCCATTTTAAAACCACGTCCCCAGTGGAGGTCTGGCACCTTCTCTGGCCCTCCCAAATTCTGGTACTATCATGGCAGCAGTGGCCTCTGCCCTCAATTCCTTAAACTGATAGCAGACCTAACTGCCTGCCCCTTGCTACCTTTTCCAATCTGTCCTTCTCCTCCTTATCATTCCCCTAATTATAGAAGCATATTCAAATCAGGTGACTCTGCACTTATGGAGAATTACAGACCAGTATCCATCCTCTCACACCTGAGTAAAATCCAGGAAAAAATCAAACACTGACAAATCTCAGACCATGTTACTAAATACAATCTGTTATCCTCCCACTAGCATGGCTTTAGAAAGGGTTACAGCATGATGACTGCCCTGGCCTGTTTCACAGACCATGTCCTGAGGAACTCAGACAAAGGCAAGCTCACAGGTGCCATCTTCGTAGACCTGTCCAAGGCCTTAGATTTAGCTGACCATGACATCCTCTTGGGTAAACTCTGCTCCTATGGAAACTAAGGCCATACTTTTGGGTTCCAAACCCAGACTCGCAAAATGCACTACAAAGAAAAATAACTCCTTAAGCATTCTAGGACCAGATGGATGCACCCTAGAAGCAAGTCACTGATTTCCAAATACCTGTGAGTCACCCTGATCTCTCCTCCTCCCTCACCTTTGAGGAGCACATTGACAAATAATCAAATGGGCAAACCACAAACGGTATCTGTTACTGTAATACACTTATGACACCTGAGTGTGTCTGGCTGTGCCCAAAGTATGCTGCACGCCCTCCTGGATTACTGCTCCTCTATCTTCTCCCAGACCTCAAAATGGCTCCTCGCTCAACTCAATACCGCCTTCAACAACATTTGCAGGTTGGTCTCACTGGCCCCGTTCAACACCCACCACTGCTCCCTCTACACCATACTTGGCTGGATGTCCTCCAAGGCATGCCTTGACTACATCATGGGTACTCTTATCAATAAGTCTCTTCATGATGGGGCTGGCTCCCCTCTAGCTAGTCTCCTTAGCATTAAATCCAGCTCCCATGAACTGAGGTCCTCCTCTCTGAGTCTCCTCGGCTACCCCCGGCCTGCAACAGAGATGGGTCAGAGAGCCTTCTCCATCCCAACCCCTAGACCCTGGGATAGCTTACCAGCACATGCGACACTCTCTTACCCACGCCCACCTTTTCAAATTGCATTTTAAGAATTACCTCCTATCCATCTCGGCTTGCAAGTGCCCTTTCTGACTCAGGGTGGGGGTGCAATCACTTCAGTTTGCCCCGTAGTTTCTTTACTTTGACTAGGTTAGCCAGTCCACATACCCCTCAGTGGCCCTTGTGTTATGTTAGCCAGTATTAGTTGGTCTAGTCAAATTGCTTTCTTTAGTACATTGCTCCACTTTATGTTATATATACAATCTTGTGTCTGAACTGTCCAGCATCAAGTATTTCCTTTGAGTGTATTGCTGTCACCTAGGTATTGTATGCATAACCTCATGTATTATTTCTCTTGTAAGTATATGTACTTACATATGTACTGTCTGCTTAACCTTATGCATTGCAGCTGTTGTACTGAATGTGTCATCTAGATGGCTCAGTTCATTTCTAAAAATGGTCCCTCGGACCAGTGTACCACTCAATTATCAAATAAATAAATAAATAAAATGCCCTTACAGAACCTCCTAAAAAGTGGCAGTTGAGCCAAGCAGAGGGTACTGGTGGGTTCACGGTATGCAGATATAGCGCACAAGTGGACCTTGACTGTGGAATATTGCAAGCCAGCATCAGAAAGGTCCAGCAAGTACTCCAGGACCTTGTCAGGTGGGCAATGAAAAGGGTCCATGCAAGTTCTGGAGCACCAGATGGAACATCTTTTCTACTTGGCTGTGTAAGTTTTCCTGGTGGAAGGCTTACAGGCAGCCAAAAGCATTTCAGACACCTTCTGAGATACTTTGTACCTGTTCACTTCAATTTCAGAAGCCAGACCTGAAGGTGAAGAGAGCACAGGTTGGGATGGACTAGGTGACCCTGAGTCAGGAAGTCCATCCTGAGTGGGAGGATCCTTGGTGTGCTGACTGATAATCTGTTCAGCAGAGGAAGCCATATCTGCCAAGGCCAGCAGAGGGTTATTAGAACCATCTTGCCTCCATGCACTTCCAATCTGGGCAGAACCTTCTGCACTAGAGTGATAGGAGGAAATGCATAAAGAAATAGATTTGCCATTGCAGTCTAAATGCATCCTGTCAGAAAGTGCCATGCCCTGGATTTCTGGAGCAGAATCAAGGCAGTTTGGCATTGAGTTGGGATGCAAAACGTTCACATCTGGTGGTCCCCACCCATCAAACAGTGATCTCATGATGTCTGGAGCTATTGACCAATTGTGAGGATCAGTCTTAGTTTGACTGAGTTTAACCACCTGAGTATTTTGTAGTCCTGCCAGATAAACTGCTTAGAGTAGGATCCCCTGCTCCAGGCACAATGCCCACACATTCATTGCTTCCCTGTAGAGAGAATAAGAGTGTGCTCCTCCTTGTTTGTTGATGTAGTACATGATTGACTTGTTGTCTATCTGGAGGAGCACAGTTTTGTGGCTGACCAGGTCCCAAGGCTCTCAGACTATACAAAACAGCATGCATTTCCAAGACATTGATATGGAGATGAGTTCTCATTTCCATCTTGATTTAAAATATGCCTTGTAGGTGCTAAACTGCACTGAGAGAAGTGGTCTGATTGTATTTCTGATATGTTCCTAGTTGCAGGATTACGTAAACACACTTGAGCAAGGAATGTATGGATTTAAGGAAGTTCCTCAGGCACTCTCACCATGTGAACCTGTAGTTTAATGGTTAGAGCACTGGAACGGCATACCAGAGGTCTGAGGTTCAAGTTCCCAGTGGGCCACACTTTTTCTTTCTCATTTCCAAGTCAAGAGAATTCTCTTTTATTTTTCAGGCATTAATGTGCATCTTGACAGTTGTTGTGGAGAGTCCCACAGCACAGCAACATGAGACAGAAGCAGCAGCATACAACACTTCTGAGATCACATCTAATTTCTGGGCATCCTGAGAATTTTTCCAGCCATAAGAATCACTTTTATTTTCTGGGCACTAATGTGCATCTTGATAGTTGCTGTGGAGACTTGCACAGCACAGCATCACCAGCTAGCATCAGCAGCATCTAACACTTCTGGGACCACGTCTCATTTCTGGGTGTCAGAAAAATTCACAGCAGCAATGCATTTAGCATCATGGACTATTTATTGTGTAACTGACAGCTGAAAATATTGCAATACAGAATTTATGTGTACCGTGTTTTCCGAAAATTGTGATTAACAATTGTGAGTTGTGAGTACCGTACAGGTAATTCGAAATGCATTATGACAAGTGTGTTTGGGGCACTTACTAAGTATCATGTGGCAGCATGGAGGAGCCCATCTTACTTTTTCTGGCACTACAGAAGAGTTCTGGAGTTCAAGATTGAATGTGGAATGTGATTATTGCACAAGTAACACAAAGTGGTTACAACATCAAGTTTGGAGCACTTACACACTGTGAACTATGGTGTGGCAGCATGTAGCTACAGTAGCAAGCCCTGCCCTACTTTGTTTCTAGTACTCACAGAACAACTCTGAATTCATAGATTCAATGTGAATTGTGATTAATGCATAAGTAACGCAAACTGCATTACAACAAGAGCATTTGGGCATTTATTGAGTTCTGTGTGGCAGCATGCCTAAATTTTTACCATACATGAAAAAAATTTAGGAAGAGAATTTATGTAAATTGTGATTTAGGCACAACAGTGCTGGGACACTACAAACACACCATGCAGTACCATGTAGTGGTACCTGTAGCAGAGTATGACATGTTTATTCCAGTAGTTAAGGAAAGAGTTAGATATAGAGATGAAAAGTATCAAGAAAATATAGTAGGAAATATAACTTTTTGGGAGGTGTCTTTTTTTAATACAATTGCAACAGTACAGAATGCAACAGATGTTTTAGAAAGGCAAGAAACAATAAGTGAAACAATATAGTTGGATGGTAAAGATACATTGATTTTTTTTATTTTTAAACTTTTTTTCATTTTTTAAGCGGGGAACAAACAAGTAGGGCACGCAGAAGTAAAGAATAGAAAGAGGATAGGAAATAGTTTAACTGTCAAAGGGCTTTTACAAGCTTTAATATGACAAGCTCACAAAATGCCATGCCACTACCACCAGGACCTGCACCACCATGGTGGAGCTCTGCCAAACTCCAGCAGCTTCTCCTGATTGGAGAGAATCATTTTTATATCTTGCTCCATTTCTGTGAGCCAGTGGCAGAGGTCACCTACTTCCTCCCTTAGGGGGACGAGCTCCACTGCTGATGTTGCTGCTGGAGGCGCGGGTGCTGCTGGTGCTGCTGGTTCAGCAGCTTGAAGTAGAAAAGAGGGTGCAGCCACTTCAACAGGGTTTCCTGCCACCCCAGCATGTGACAAGAATTTCCCTTATGCTCTGTTCCACGCAACGGTGCTGGCATGGACAGACCACCACCTCCACCACCACCACTGCTCACCACTTCCCTCTGTTGTTCCTCCCACTCGGCCCAGTGATTAATTCTAGATGTAATCGCATTGGTCCCCAGTACCCAAGACAGTCTCTGACTTGCCCTAGCTGACCTGTGTCTTACATAAATTACAAGTGACCACTCTGTGGTCACTAAGGACAGTGGTAAAAAAGAAATACCACACAAGGAAGACTTAGGGTACTGGCAGTGGGACTGGATGCTGCTGCTGGAGGAACAGAGGAGCCCAAGGATGACAAGTGGGCTTCCTCTGTGGAGGAGGGAATGGTGCTCATGGTGGAACCATGATGGGGGCAGAGAGAGTTCTAGCTCCTCCATCTCAGGACTAGGGACAGAGTACTACTGTTCCTCAGTACTCCTCTCTGCCTCCTGCTGCTGCTGCTGCTGCTGCTCTTGATGGTCCCGGACAACACTCATCTACCCTACTCTAGGCACAGCCCTGGTGGAGGATCAGGTGGGGCTGCCACTGCTACTGCTGCTGCTGCTGCATGGTTGGGAGGAGGAGGAGGAGGAGCTAAGGAGCTATTTGGGGTATGCTCCCCGAAAAATACAGGGCAGCAAAGACATATGGCACTACCATGGGTGAGAGCACTATGATAATGACTCTCCATCAGTAAATCTGAATCAAAACAAAGAAAGACAGAAAAGAGTCAAGACAATGCGAAAAATAAAAGTAACAAATAGGTATAAAAACAAATTCAAAATACAGATTAACTATTAAAGTAGTGCTCACTAACTAAAGTACAATAGAAGAAAGAAAAAAATATAAAGAAACTGCTGCCTACAGCATCTGAAATATAGATTTTATTTGTGGTACAGAAGATGCTCCTTCCACTATTGCCGTCTGAGTAGAAATGAAAAGCAGGAAGCAAGTCCAGCAGTTACTGTACAGAGAATGTACCATCTGACCCACAGAAGCACTTCCATTTGAGCTTTAGAAAAGCTGTTTACCAAAAGCCTCATTTTTACAAAACTTCATATAGCAACACCAAAAAGAAGTTACAAGGCGAAGTCACAAGGCAAAGCTGTAAATCTGTGAATTTTAACACAGGGGCAACATTTTGTGAATTTATGCATGAAGGCAGAGTTCTGCCATTCACCTGAACATCAGGGGTGAATTAAAACTTCACAACATCTGTAATCACCAGAGTTAGATAGGGGAAGGGATTGTGCCGAAATCAACAAGAAGGTAATTACAGCTCTGCACAGTCGCACACGTGAAGCAAGTTCAGTACCAATAGCACAGCCCAATAAAGACAGCAGAGTGAGCAGTGCAGGACTAAACTGGTAGTAATAACAGTCAAAGCAAACTCTGGATGTAGTGCAAGTTCTGGATGTAATGCAAATACCGGGTAAAAAGTCAGACTAGATGCTCAATTACAAAGTCAATACAATTAAGGCATTAAGTAAATAGATGGTTTCTAGAACTTGCAGTTTGTCATTTCTTCCTAACTTCAACTAGTACATAACTGTTGGTGGTAATGTGGTTTGATCTGGTTGGTGTTCTACATGGAACAATGTTTTTCTTACATACACAGAAGTCATGCCCTGCTGCTCTGTGAACATAGCTCATTAGTACCTGTGTACTTCTTTTTATCCACAGTTCCCAAAATCCTTGTCTCCCATGGACATAACAGGGACCCAGGGCTTAAACCACATTCCAGGTCCAGCATCCCTCTGACTGTGCGAGTGACCCTTACTTGGAACATGCTTGATCATCCATCTCTGTCTGGATATCTGGACCCCACTCCTTCCATAAAACTTATCCACAGTGCCAGCCACCAAGATGAAATGCTCAGTCTCATTTTCAGCCAGTGATATCTTGCAGGGTCCTGTGGAAACCAATGTAATCCAATGACAATTACTCTAAATTGTCTCACAGAAACCTGTGACATCTTATCACAGAGTGCTTCTTCCTGGTGAGGGTATGGTATTTATGCACTCTAATGGAATAAAACAACTAGGGACTCCTATCAGGAAACCCTGGACAACTCCATTATCCCAAGAATAAGGAGGAGGTTACAGTAGTTTTTTTGGTATTTAGTTGCTAATATAGCTGTGGAACGTAGTGTGAACTAATGTATAGCTTGATCTATTAGACATGCATGTACAGTTCAATTTCTGCAATAGAATCTTCACTCTATATAGTCTGGATTCATCTGGCACACTTTTTAATATTAAATAAAGCAAATAACTTATTCAGCAGTTAGAAAAATAACTTAAAGGTACAGTACCAATCTATCATGACTTTTGATTTCATTCCCAAGGCAAGAAAAGTATTTCTGAAGTTTTTAAAAGCTCCTTTTCCCTTGCCAGGCCCACATTGATAAAGTTACGTAGGATGGAGCAATACTATGCTTCAGCAACCATGGCATATCCACACGTGAGTACCACTTTCACAGCTGAAGAGGGATCACAGGGGAGGAAAACTGCAAAAACTGCTGAGGGCTGCCATCTTTATTGGGATCCACAGTGATCAAAACTAATAATACAAACAGTTGTAAAATGGTTGAAGGTGCTGCAAATAGTGCATCAGAGAATCTGTGGATGGCAGGAATATAAAACTGATAAAATGGTATGGTGAAAAATGTTCCTCACTAGCATAAACTGCTGCTTCAAGCTTTGTATAGTCAGAGGGAATATTAAGGTTTGTCCATCTTGTCAGACAGCAACATCATTTGCAATCTGCTATTCTTGCTGGTTAATGTCAACTTCCACACAATTAGTAGTGGATAAACTGGAACTGGATTAATTTTCAAGCTAGTGTAGTATTTCAGTGAAAATATTGTTCTTTCTGATCAACCTATTTTTCCAAGTTTGAAAAACTGTTTAGTTAGTATTTTGGGCCTCCTGTAAAATGGGTCACCTGTTGTGCACATAGTTTAGCTCTAGCCAGCTGTAATAGGACTTCAATACATAATTTCCTCTTCTCATGAGGGAAGCATACAAAGTTTACTGATGTGCAAATTCTGTATTAACATCTGCAGTAGGCACACCACATATGTGAGAAAGCAGCATAAAAGGGAGCAGGAAATTTCTGCTGATTGGCAACTCTCTAATGTTCTAATTGACAGATGAAATTCATACCATCAAATGATGCATACAGTAGGTAATTAAAACTAGATGAATAGTGATGTCAAAAGCTATGTTTTGCATTGTTTTATTTTTTTATCGCCAACATTCTGAACAGTTCATTTCATGGAACCAGAAATTGGGAGTTTTTACTATGTCACAGTTTGTGTACAGAATGCTAAGCATGAACTGCTGACCTGTCTAAATACAGTTTAAGAGTTCTGTACATAAATGGTGACATAGTTAAAATTCCATGGCAAAAAACTCCATTAATGCATCAGTTAGGGTTCATAGCACAGTGACAAAAGCATGGAACTATGGTGTTATCACCCCTACCACCTCCACCACCACACACCAACAGACATTGGGGTGTGTGTTGGGGTCGACGGCCTAACTCTCACCCCATTCCATGTGTAAACAAGTTGAGGTGGTGCAGTACAGGAGAATGGGGAGAGAATTAGGCATGACGACCCCAATGCACACCCCAATGCCTGTTGGTGTGTGGAGGGCGGGGGGTGCAGTGGGGTGGTAGGGGTGGTAACCCTAACACCACATTTCCATGCTTTTATCACTGTGCTATGAACCCTAACTGATGCATTAATGGAGTTCTTTGCCATGAATTTCCCTTCTTTTTGAGAAAGTGTAATGTAACTGGGAAGTGGTATAGTTACTGGGGAGCATTGACCTCCGGGCCCTGTGCTCCCTTCATATTGGCCATTTTTGTACGACAGTATGATGGAGCGGGCCCTCAGACCCCATGCTCCCATACCTCTACACATAACTATGGAGCCATACAGCAACTCTACAGGGCAAGAAAGCCTTATAACACTAATTTGCTAATATCCCAGCAACCGCAGTAGCAAGGAAAAAATTCCAGTGCCATTGTAATTATGACAGTGAGTACTCTACATGAGATAAATCAACCATATCTCTAGTATCTCACATCATTTGCAAGATATGGGCACTGAAATATGCTGAAAAGGCACACTTGGAACCCTTGTGAAACTAATTTGCCAGTATCTCCATAATCTATGATTTCCAAACTTGCTTCTGCAGATAAGTTCACTTAAAGGTGATCTAAACTGCAGGTACAGAAAACTTTGTATCTCGCTTCATTTTCCAGATACGGGAACTGAAAGGTGTCACAGACGCTGCAATGTTATCCTATGGGAAATGTCTATACTTCAGAACACTGTAACTTTTGGGCCTGTTGAATGTTTGTAACAAACCACAAAAGGCACATCTATGGGACAGTGCTTGCCACCCTGCAAATTTCAGCCCAAAAGCCCCAACCATTTTGTTGTGGATGGATGGCAAAGATTTGCAGTCTTTGGACAAAGTTCTTTATGAAGTGCAAAGTTTAGCAAAAACAGCATGAAACTTTCACATTTGTGACAATTTCACAGATGTCTTTTCCACGATTTGCAAAAGTACTGGGGCTCTGAGTTTTAAAATGGCATTTCTGGGGAGGTTGCCCCAAAATAAAGATAGGGCTGGCATCCTCAGGACCCAACTAGGTAAATCCAACAGTCTGTGTTTACCTAGACGGTCCCAGATTTAACGCATGAGCATTTTTCTCTTGCTAACTGAAAACAAGATGGTGGCAGCATGAAATTAAAGGGCCATTGTGAAGGAAAATTGTACTTGACACTCGTGAGACACATGTATTTTTCCCCATTGACTATAATGGAAAATTTGTTTTGAATAACTTTTGAACAGTTTAATATTTTTACACAAATCTTCAAAAGGCACATCAGTGACCCAGATTGCATCTTCCTGAAGATTTCAGACCAAATGGACAAATTGTGCAGGCCGAGGGCACGAGCATAGAAACCCACTGTGCCCTACCTCTTAAATCATAATCATGGAGCCATACAGTAGTCCTGTATGGCAAGGAACCCTTGTAACACTAATTTGCCAATATCTCAGGAACCATAGAAGCTAGGAAGAGAATTCAATTGTCATTGTAATTGTGACAGTGAGACGTCCATGCAACATAAATCAACTGAATTTGTATATCACATCGTTTACAAGATATGGGCACTGAAAAGTGCTGTAAATGTTAACTCTGTGGGCGTAATAGTGGCCACGACATGAAAATGAGCAATTGGAATATTAATTCCCAAATATCTCAGTAACTGTACAAGGTAGAAAAAATCAAATTTCACGGTATTCATGGCTTTCCAACCTACTTTTCACGTAGTCCCCTACAGGGACGAAGAATCTTTGTGACAAAATCTGTATCTCGAACTGTTTGAGATACGGGTACTGAAAAGGCATCGTGGGCACCACAATGTTATCCTATGGGAACATTTCTGAACTTTGGAATGCTGCAACTATGGGCCCATTCAATGTTTTCGTACCAAACCCCCAAAAGGCACATTTGTGGGACTAGGGCTTGCCACCCTGAAAATTTCAGGCCAATAGCACTATCCACCTTGCCACAATGAAGTGACAAAGAAAACAACACATAAAATTTGTTCATGCAGTGTTACCGTGATTACTTTAATGTTATCGCGACACTCCTATCTCTATAATGGGAATGTTATTCCGCACACAAAAATGTTGCTGCGGTTACTTTTTTCCCTGAACACAATTCTTTTCGCAACAAAACATGTTGCCGCGATCAAAAAATGGCAAAAGTTTAAAAAACATATCTGCAGACCACCTGGTAAAAAACTAATGCCAGGGGCATGTTCCTCAGAGCGTGATTAGGTAAACACAACTGTTGGTGTTTACCAAAGGGCATTTTGTTTGAGTTGCAGCAGTTTTTCTCTGTCACTAACTGAAAAACAAGATGGTGGCAGCAAGAAAACAATTTAGAGGAGCTCAACAACAAAAATGTGCTTGCAAAAGTTTTCGCAATGCACATATAAATTTTTCCATAGGCTATAATGGGACATGAAAAAATGTTATAGCTTTTGAACGGAGCAATATTTTTTCACCAAATCTTCAAAAGGCACCAGTTCAACTCAGGAAATGTAAATAAACAAATTTGAAGCCACCCAAATGCATTCTTCAGTCCAATATGGCTTAGCGAAAAATGTGCAAAAAGCGTGATTTTTCACTTTTGTAGTTCCCCCCCACAGTTCCACAACCGTATATCCAACCAGAACAAAAATTTGCAGATACAGAGATATATGATAGGTGGTTGTGCATTCCAAATTTCAGGCAAATTGGACAAATGGTTGCAAAGTTAGTAAAGTGCCAACTTTGAGGTTTAACATACAAGTGGCCATGCAACCCTCTTGCAACTACTTTACACTATTTATATATATATATATATATATATATATGTAACCCCTGTTACCCAGGGTTACTAGAATCCCAGTAAGACCTAGTGGTAGGCAGGGAAGGCAGCTTGTGAAACTCCAGTTAAATGTATTTCACGCTGTCTCACTCTGTTCTCAGTCTCAGCTGAGACTGAGGGATGACATCATCTTAGAACTTTCACAGCTGCATAAGCCACACTGGAATGATGCAGTTGGAAGTTAGTGTAGAACGTTGGGCATTTTGAATTCAGTCTGTGTGCAGTCTGAGTGAGAGACAGTAGTACAGCTGAGTGTGTGCAGGCTCTCAGATCTTTAAGCTCTGTTTTAGAGCTACTTTGGAAGGTGTGTGTTTCCACCTGAAGAGGAACACATGAACTGGTAATTGAAGTGGTGGAGACTGCTTTCAATGGTTCAAGAGCCCCATTCCTGAGGGGATGGAGGGAAGGTTTTTGCCTGTTTTCCAGGGGCAACCCCCCTGTGTCTGGCTAAGGGAAAGAAGCTGTCTATTCAAGTTGTGCTGAGGCACCAGAAGCTCTGAGAGAGAAATTTCTTGTGGAGGAATCGCCTGTGGGGCACCTGCAACCAAAGGGTGAGTTTGCTCTGAAAAAGGGCCAAGTGTTTTTTCACCTGAACAGTTGGAAAGTGGGGATTGGACTGCTTAACTCAGTGGGAGGTCTAGAGAGATGGACAATGCCACTTAAAAGTATGTTCAAGTCCAGCACAAATGGGAAGCAAGACAAGTAGATGGAATGTGATATACATTTAGGAAGAATCTACATTGCAGAGCTTTACAGGATGAGGTGTTTACTGTCCAGAGAAATGGCCGGGTATGAATTGTGGGAGTGAGAGGTGGGAGACCCCCATCAGTAGTAACCAAATTCACCTCTATGGATTTGCTCTGAGACACCTTTTACTTTCTCTCAGGTACTTGGCCAGTGCCTGAGGAAAGTACCCAGATGTGGGATTAAGAGGACGAATTCCCTGATGGAGCCGAGGTGCTCTTAGGTGGTTTAGGGAGCCACCAGAAAATGTTTCCATGAAGTATGGAAGGTGTCCGAGTGGCCGGCAAGTGAGCCAAGCCAGGGAAAACCCAGAACAGTGTACAAGTTCGGGCTGTGTAACCCAAAGCAGCATGCAAGTCCAGGCTGTGTGCCCAGTGGGTTCAGAGCCTGAGGTCTAAAGTGTTGAGGAAGTGTTCTTGCTTCTTTTAATCTGCATTACCAGGAGTGTAGCCCCGTGGGGGTCCATCTATGCTTGGTTTATTCTGTTTGGATGTGAATAAAAAGCCACACTTTAGAATCCCACTTCTGGTATTGGACATTACAGCTATTGCTTCCTGTGTTTGAAATTACTTGGGTGCCCCTGTGCAGAGTAGCCAAACCTAGCCTTTGTGCCGAGTGACCTATTCCTCCCCAAACCCAGCCCACCTAGTATTGCTGTCAGATTCAAATGGCATACTGGCCCTGGTTACATATATATATATATATATATATATATATATATATATATATATATATACACCTGTATATATATTCATTGCAAAAAAATCATTAATGCATCAGTTAGGGTTAAAGAAACAAAAGTAGGAAATGAGATGTTAAGTTGAGCCCTAACCCCACCATACCCCATTCTTCACAGACCAAAAGATGGGGTGTGGTGGGGTTGAAAACTCAATCTCATTTCCCAGGTCTTGGCCAGTGGGGTCAATGAGGCCCAACTCTCACCCCATTCCATATGTAAACAGGTTGACATGCTACAGTAAAGGAGAAAGGGTGACAGTTAGGCCTCATGGCCCCATGGCACTCACCAGTGTCTGTCGATCTGTAGAAGATGGGGGTGGGGTGGTGGAGGGTTTAGGGGCTCAACCCTAATATCTCATTTCCCCACTTTTGTTGCTTTAACCCTAACTGATGCATTAACTAAGTTTTTTGCAATGAATTTCCTTACTTTTTGAAAAAGTGTAATATAACTAGTAAATGGTATGTGTTGGTGGGAGCGCGGGGCCTGAAAACTGCCCATTTGTGCATAATGATATGCATCTGTAGAAGCATGGGGTCTCTGGGCCCTGTGCTCCCACTTGCACATAACTACATAGCCATACAGCAACAGGCCTATAGGGCAAGGAACACTTGTAACACTAATGTGCCAATATCTCAGCAACCATAGCAGCTATGAAAAAAATTCAAGTGTCATTGTAATCATGACAGCGAGACCTCCATGCAAGATAGGTCAACAAAATCCGTATCTCGCATTGTTTACAATATATGGGTACCGAAAATGCTGAAGAGGCACCCTTGGAACCATTGGAACATTTTTGCCAATATCTCTGTAACCATAGCAAGTAGGAAAAAAATTCCACTGCTGATGTAATCTATGATTTCCAAACTTGTTTCTGCAGCTTAAAGGTGATCTAAGCTGCAGGTAGTGAAAAATCCATGTCTCCCTTTGTTTTCGAGATACGGGTGCAGGAAGGCATCATGGGCACCACAATGTTATCCTATGGGAAATTTCTCAACTTTGGAATGTCATAACTATGTAACCAATGCAGTTTTTTACACCAAACCAGCATACGTCATATCTGTGGGATACCCCCTTTGCACCCTGCAAATTTCAAGCCAAAAGTCCTTACCGTTTTTTAGCAGTAAACTGGCAAAGTTTTACAAATCCTTGTTCGTGAGCTGTCAAAATCCCTGTTCGTGTGCCGAATCCCTGTTCGTGAGGTAACAAAATCCCCATTTGCGAGGCGATCCATGTTCATGAGATAGAGTCATCTGGTCTTCATCTCATGAACGGGGATTTTAATAGCTCATGAATAAGGATCAGCTCATGAACAGGAATTTTGACAGCTCACGAACAGGGATTCCCTGTTCGCGAGATAGGGCCATCTGGTCCTCATCTCACGAAAGGGGATTTTGACACCTTACGAACAAGGATTTTTAATGATCCCCATTCACGAGCCAAATCGCCATTCGTGAGGTGTCAAAATCCCTGTTTGTGAGCCGATCCCTGTTCGTGAGATATGGCCATCTGGTCCTTATCACACGGATGGGGATTTTGTCAGCTCACGAACGGATTGATTGAACAGGGATTTGGACACCTCATGAACGGGGATCGGAACCGAGTCACGAACGGGGATTTTCAAATAAAAAAATGGCAATTTTTTTAATAAACTGATGGAAACCAGACACATGGTTTTGTAGAGGGCATCACCCTGAACAAAACCCATACATTTGTTTTCACAAAATGCATCCGTGGGGCAAGTAACAACATTTTGTTTGGGCTAAAAGTGAGAACAAGATGACGGCTCATGAACGGGGATTTTTTTTTTTCATGAATGGGATTTAATGAATCCCCATTCATGAGCTAGTCAAATCCGTTCACGAGCAAATCCTTATTCGAAGCTGGGAACCTATCCAAAGGCTGAACTGAGCATGCTCAGAACTCGAATTTTCAAAACTGAATAACTTTGGATCGGAATATTTGTTCACCAAACTAACGCTGGCTTGTTCCTTAGGGTAAGCTTTTTCTACCCCCCAAAATGGTGTGGGTGCAGGGCGATGAGGAAAATTCAGGAAAAATTGGAAAACAGCGAAAAAACACACTTTTTCCCTATGCGCTGCACAAAATTTGCACATCCAATCGAAACAAAACTTGGCAGGTCAAGAGATCTACCCCACAGGACAGGGAATACCAAATGTCATGTGCATCCGTTGAACGGTTGCAATGTTATTAAGGTGCAAAATTTGGGGTTTAACATTAAACTGCCTATTCAACCCTAACTATAGAGGCGTGACTGCACCTCTACAATATTATATATATATATATATATATATATATATATACACATATATATATATATATATATATATATATATACACACACACACCTAAGTAGAAAAAATGTTTATCATGTTTCAGTTATATTCTAAGCTTCCGCCATACTATATTGCTTATGAAATTTGCCTGAAAACTTGATCCTTGTCAGTTGGTTATCATATGCTTAAACTGCTTGTCTACAAATGACATTGCAATCCTCTGTCACACTGTAAGCAATTCTACAGGAACCAGCTGTGATGTCACAAAAATGAAAACCAAGTGACAGGGATCCTGTTTTCGTGCAAATGCCCATAGTAACACAATATAAAAGGAAAGTAAATATGGGAAATCTCAATGGTGTTGGGGTCAGCTGCTGTCTATTCAGTAATTAAGCTGTTACTGAAACTGTAAGGCTCCAGGTTACTGGACATTTAAATAATCGTGTGGTTGGTTAACACTAACAGTAACATAATGCTGACTTAAATGTCAAGGAAATATTCTGTTTATCATTCAAATCCCACCTGAAGCAACCAAGATCCAACATAGGTAAACAGTTACTGAAAACTGTGGGCAAAATGAGGCCTTTGTGTAAACACACTGGCTCAAGTTCAGTTAGCAAGCAGATTTCAACTACAAGCTACCCTGCACTAACACACATTTTCAAACGTTCATTTTTAGCATCAGAGGAGGATAAAAAGGAAGATACACTCACAAGTTAGTTCGCTGAATCTATTCTTGTGCCCTTATAGACTAGTTTGCTTAGATGTACAAGAATTTGTTTCTGCCAAATAAAACCAGTAACTGGAAATCCCTTGTGAGAAATGTAAGCAGCTAGTGTTCAGCTGGGTTATTTTCTTGTTCTTAGTACAGCAGTATTTGATACTGGCAAAATAAAATTAGTTTTTTAGTTCTAATGTGTTTCTGACAAAATTACTAATATACCATTTTTTTTCTTTTATTGCACTTGCCTCCTGAACTGAGATACAGGGTTTCAAAGTGTTCAAAAGTCTCTGTTCTCTGGACATGCCCACTATGAATGAATTTAATATTTTGGTGCAGTGCTGTGCAGCTTACCATCAGAAAAGTGTGTTAGATCCATCCTAATACATCCACACTATGAATCAAGTTGGCAAAATCAAAAAGTAACCTTGAGAGAAGAAATTGCTAGTGGTGGCCATATTTAATGATGTCATTAATCGTAAAATTAGTAAAATATTGTTTTAAAAACATCTGAGAGCAATAAAAACATACTGATGATAGGTCTAATTATGTCAAAAATAATGCTGAAAAATAATGAAACTGTTTTCTGATTAACAAATATTGCTGCTTTAATGCCACCCTTTCTAGGTTTTGGAAGTATAAGAATTTGGATTATCAAAAGATGTTCCCTGTTTTTGTTCTCAGCAAGCCATGAACCCTTGACTTTTCTTGGTCTTACCTTACTTTTCAGTACTATGCCATTTCCAGGTCTCTTATCATGGACTCGCTGGAAGTGGGAGAACTCGCTTGTTATTTTCTCCTAATTCTGTCAGGAGGAAGCTGGCCAGTCATGTAAACTGACTGGCAGGTGAAGCACTGGGAGACTTGTTTCTCATGGCAGACCTATGGGAAGAAAGGGGCGCACTCACTCATTGGAGTACATACAGTTTCTAGTAGCAGAATACAGTTTATAACACAGTGCTTGATAAATGTTGGAATAACCTGTCAGCAGTGAAACATGATATCCCTGGGTTTGTGTTATTCTGACATTCATTACTGTAGTAGGACTGCACAAAGACATAGCAAATGACTTGTAAAATGACATTCCATGAAAAAAGCCATAATAATAATAATAATTCATTTACTTGCTCTATTAGGACATGTACAGTGTGTGTGCGTGTGTGTGTGTATATGTATATAAACATAATTTCTGTTTGCAGGCTACATGTATTGTAATACAATGCATCCTCTCTACAGCACCTAATTCTAAGATCTAGCAGCACTAGTTCTTAAATAACCTATTAGAGCAGTTCTGGAATACCATGATCCTTGATTGCTAAAGACTTTCATATGTCTGTAATTTGTAGGTCATAACATCTTGGTTAAGAGTTAACTTCTGTGCGAACATCACCAATGTTTTTCTTTGGCATGAGTTCCAATTTTATCAGGTTGCTGGGAGGCAAAGTTGTGTTTGGGAAACGATAAATGCGGTTGTGCTGGCTGCTTATTGACATCACTGCTCCCTTCCTTGAAATTGCAATTTACTCTTACAAATGCGGCCCCAGTTCTATGCCTCATATCTGTAATTGTTACTAGTGACTAATCTAAAGGCAAAAACAATTGCAGCTCTCCTAATGAAAGGGCAAAACATGTTTGGACTGCAGTTTGTTCATACTGTGGAACATGAAGCATGTGCTTAATTTACGTGATCACAGTGTTCTTTCAGAGCTTTTTGTTGAAGCACTGAACGTTTCAATCAGTGTAGTACATGTGAATTTACATAGTCACAATTAGAGCTGCTTGGATAAGCCATTGATGTCTGTAGATTCATCCAGATTTCAGAATTTTGGCCAGACCAGGTAATACTGATATTGTGGGCTCTGCACTGGACTAACGTGGAATCTTATTTTTAGAGACATTACCTGTGGGCTGTGAGGCTCTGGGTTATGCACTCATCATAGTAAAACATGACTGACTGTTCCTAAAGAGTTTCTTGGTCAAATTTAACAGTGGGCATTCTTGACTGGGAGAGACAGGAGAAGCAGCTCTTATAAGAGTTCTCTCTGTGCTGGCCCATCACCACAGCGGTTGGATTTCCACTAGTGATGCCGGAAACGCAGGTTTGGGAACAGACCTAGGTCATTGGAGGGCCAGCCAGGGGAAGAGGGATGGAGCATCTTATGGACTGCTCTCCTTTTCCAGGGGGAGGGTGGGGAGAACGTCCGGTGCTCGAGGGACCCCTGGCGGAGGCCGGGGGTACCACAAATAGCCAGCTTCTGGACATTCTAGGGGGTGAAGCAGATGCGGGATGTCATTGTACATCCCCACCCCCAAGAAAAACAGGGAAGAAAATCACTGCAGTCAGCATCCTCATGACGTCCCCCTCACCACTCCTTCATTCATTCCCAGGCCGACTCCCCGACCTGACCAAAGTCTGTGGCACTTTGGCCAGTGCGCGCCTGCCCTGAGGTGCAAGCCAAGGGGCAATGGGGAGTAGTGGATCATATGGGAGTAGAGGAGACAGGGACCGTGACCTGGCACTGAAATCACAGATGCTGGTGCAGACAAAAAAGTACAGTACAGTACATTGAAACAAAAAAAGTTCTCTCTGTGACAGAGTGAATTTAGTTGATAACAATTTTGAGACAGTGATATTAGAAAATACAGATTTTCTACTGGTAGAGCATAGTGTAGCCATTAGTTTTGATCCTGCCTTTGCTGTTTGGCATGTTTATCTTCATTGTGAGCATTTTTTCAAAGTACTTCAATAAGTGTGGGGAGATGGAAGAGATTTTCATTTTTCTTCTTAAAAGTGGCTAGGATCTTGAACTCAGTATTAAATGACCTTTTGCAAGTGGTGCACTTCTAAAGTCGTGAAAGTGAAGTAAATATTCACTGCATCATGCTGTATCTACAGTATATAGGGAATACGTAATGAATCGCAGTTGAATAACACATTTAACTCCACAAGTGAGTGGTAAGACCCTTAACTCACGAGAGACGAAGCCAAGAGTTAGTTATAAGGGTCTTATCACTCACGTGTAGAGATAAATGTGTTATTCTGCTACTACTCATTATGTACTTGATATATACCTCACCATTTATAATGATTTTACTAGTTTTTACCTAGTTTGTACCTTGTTTTTGCCTTTGTTTCCAATACAAACTCTCTGTCTAACCCATTGTTCTTTGTGTTCTATTTCCAGAAGAGGAAATAACATGTTCTAAATTAAATAAATTGTGTTCTAAGTGAAAATAAATATTTATCCAACATAAGATGATTTATTTACCCAATTTATTCACCACTAGTGTGATATGTATATACTGATGACTCCTCAGCTCATTCAATCAATCTAATATGTCTTTTCTTACCCATCATCACCTTTTGTTCTCCAGTTTCTATTTATACCTTGCCTATTACTACATTTTCTCCTAGATCCTCTCCCTATTTTCTTTCCTCACATATATATCCTTGCAGGTTGCACAGGGCTGGAGGGAAGCCGAGTGGCCCAGGGCTTTTCCTCAGATTTTTGCTTCATGGGGATGTCAGCGTGCAATAATGCAAGTGCATTAACTGACATCCCCATGTCCAACTGCTCCAGCTATTGCTGCCACCAGCTTCTGCCATGTGGCAGTCATGTAGCAGGATACAGGATCCACCCTCTCCTCCCCATGGGAGGGGTGCAGTCCTTAGGATGCTCAATCCTCTCTCATCCAGCTGATTCCCAAGTGTCTGTAGTCCATTCCCAAACCTGGGCCACCAGTTTGGCAGCTAGTAAAGAGATCAGCACCTCAACCAACCGCATCACTAAGCCAGGCTAATTTCTTTACCTTTTCAGAAATTATGTCCTAACTTGCTTTGTACAAGGCCTTCTGGGCCTTGTGCAAATCAAGAGCTAAGTTATCACTTGATTCTGTCCCTGTGCAAAGCAGGTGCTTAGGGAAGATGCACATGGCCATTTGGGCCCTGAATGAATCCACAAAACAAAAGATAAGTCAGACTGGGCTCTGTGCACATCTCAAACTAAGCACTAACTTGCTTCACACAGGGCTCTTCAGGCTCTACATGAAGCAGGACATGGAGGGCCATTTGCATAACAAAATCAGGTATGTGAAGCAGATGTGCAGGGATTGAAGGGCTCTGTGTGAAGTAGAATGTATGACCCCTTCATGAATCAGGAGTTAAGTCGTAACTTGCTTCACACAGGGGCTTTCAGGTGCTGTGCAAAACAGGATCTGAGTCTCAATTTGCTTTATTCAGGCCCAAAGGGTCCTGCATGAATCAGAATGCACAGGGTCCTTCGGGTCATGCATGAAGGAGGATGCAAAGCCAGGAAACTAGTGCTAAGTCCTAACTTGCTTCACACAGGGTACAAAGGCTCCACATAAAGTGGGTAAGCAGGCACACAAGCCCTGAAGAACCCTGCATAAAACAAGTTCTGAGTCCTAACTTGATTTTTGCAGGACCCTACATGAGGTATGCATGAGTCCTTTTTTTTAATTTACTGTACCTTACGCCCCTTTGACACCCAGCCTGCCCTGTCAGCTTCCTCTCCCCCAGTCCCATCACCCCACTGTCCCTGGAACTTACCTTCTGACCCTGCAGTGCCCCACAGTTTACCTGCTGTGGCAGTGCCCCTCTCCCAGTTTTCCCAAACCTGGGAGGAGTCTAGCTCAGGTGTGGGTTGGGTACCAAGTGAGCGGGTGCAGCCTACGAGGAGAGGCTGCTTCATTCTGCAGACTTGAGGATTTTACATGCCCCCTCTCAGGGTGCCTCATGGGCTTGGACTACAGAAGACATTGGCACACGAGGCATGCTGACATCTCCGGTCAGAAGGTGCCCACCCACTCATCGTGGCTTCATTTTCACTGCCACCTGTGGTCACCCAGGTGGTGGTACATAGCAGAGCATATGTCCCTCCCTCCCTGAAGGAGGACAGCGTCCTCTGGGATGCTCAATCCTCTTCCTCCCAGCTGGTGCCAAAAACATGGGCTTGCTTCAGAACCGGGTAGCTGGTTTCATGTGCAGAAGCACTACCACTTTGCAGACAGACCAGATCAAGTATGCATGAGTCTAACTTGCATTAGGACTTAATAGTGCTAGAAAAAGTTTTCTAACTTTAAAAAAATAAATCAAAAATGCTCAGGGACATAGTTTTTTCATCATTTTCCATTTTATCTATAATGTGGCCATTTTGGCATTATTCATTTCAGGCATTTTCATTTCAGGCTGTCCACAAGTCTGGAGTATTTTAGACTTACATTTTCCTTCACTTTGTTTGCTTCATTTGCAGGTAGAGCAGAGCATCAGTGACATCAAGGAATATCACAGGGGAACCAGGAGGTTTTGCGATGAAAGACAAAGCGAAGTCACGGTTGCCTGTGAGGTGAAGGAGGGTGGCATGGGTTCTAGGGGCAGGTGAGGGCTCAGGTTTCATTTTAACCACCCTGGGTGGGAAGGGTACTGGCAGTGGGATTGGATACCTGACACTGGTAATGATTGATTACAATTGTTTTAGGGGAGTGGGGAGAACAGCAGGGGATGGTGGCATGGGAGCTAGAGAGGGTGGGCAAGGGTGGTGGGCTTCACTGAAATGGATCCAAAGGAAGGGGGACCAGTGATGGGATTGGACACCCCACAGGATGCTGTTAAACTTCATGGATACCGAAGGTGAGATAGTGCACTCATTGCCAGTACAACTAAGCAGATCAGTACTATTTGGGGAGGAGTATGGTGCAGGTGCTAGAGGGTGGGCAATGGTGGGGAATTTAGTTTCAAAGGGTGGGGTGGGAGGGCTTAGTCTGGCAGTGGGATAAGGTACCCACCATTGGTAAAATCCCTTTAGTGTATGCCAGCAGCGGAAATGAGCACCGCCATTGGGTAAAACTCTTCAATGACTGGGGGGTCAGCCTCAAATCTATGTGGGGAGCTGTGTAGGATGTGAGGATGATTTCTTATCAATCATCATTCTCTACTTTTCTTAAAGGATTTTGGCTTTTTTACACATTGGTGACAGTTTATCAACTAAAATCATTTTGAAAAACTAACCATCATTCTGGCACCCAACTCTAACAAGCCTGTAATTTTCAGCTATCAAATCCCAAACATTTACTTGTTATCAAGTCAGTCAAACAAGTCTTAATTTTAGGGATTTTATGCGTTTTTAACCTAAAATTTTTCAACCAATGAACTGATCACTACCAAATTTACAGAATCCCAGGATCCTGGCATTAGATCAGCACATACCACATTTCGGGCGAATCAGCCAATGGATGGTCAAGGTATTGATATGCATAGGTGGGGTTTAACATTAGTCTACTCAGCTATATATATCATTATGGCAAAAACTATGTTAATGTTTTTTAGGGTTGCTACCACACAAAACTCAAACCGCTCAAAGGTTGGAAATAAACTATTAGGATTGTAAATACAATGTCCACAAAATTTGAAAATGTGCTATAAGGGTTCTTATGTCTAACTCTCACCCACCCTGCCACATCCCCTATCTTCTCATGACCCAAGGAGAGTCTACAGGTACAGGATCATACATCAGTGGTATAGTACCTCACATGGGGTTGACATATTAAACACTGGTATATAGCGACCCTAATGCACCCCCCATGACCAGGGTAGGACATATCAGTTAGGGAGGTGGCCAGTGGCTAGTTAAATTGCTGGTTTTGCTACAACACTTTGATACTTTTTAGCCAACTGGGTACCTGTCCATGAAGTAATTTTTAAACCTTTAAAAATGATGGCCACTAAACATATTGAATTAGGTATAACATCTTGAAACCTACTAACCAAATTGTCCACCAGTTCACAAACAGATGTCTTACACCGTGGTGGTGATATAAGGCCAAGCTACTGGTCTAGCACCTCCCTAGAAGGCTGTGCTGCCTTATGTGACTCTCTGAAGGTTCAATGGTAACTTCTACACTTACACACAGTTCTGTGTTTGTGAGTGCATATTGTTGTGGACCCTGTGTATAATATGGTATACATTTAATGGCAATATTTGTGTCATACATCACTTACTAATATATGTGCTATCCACTTGTAACTTGTTTTTTGCAGCTGCAATACCCTGCATAAAATACTATACATGTCTCAAACATGCAACTTGCTTTGACTATTTCTAAGTACTGCACGTGTCTCAAAGAAAGCAACTCACAACTATGAAATAAGTATAGTACTTTCAAATCTGTAACAATTATGCTGCTTTGTGGGGTCTACAGTATTATTTGCCAAATAAGGCACAGGTTGTAAATGTATGTAAACCTCTGTGAGGTGTGCACCACAAAGTATTCTAATTACAGATCCACAATGTGCACCATTTGTATGAAAACCACACCTGAGTAGCATGATTCTATACATGTACCTTGCCCATCAATCATGAGGGGAGAGGGTGGGGATTAGGGTTGCCATATACTGATTTTTAATATGTTGCCCCTGTGTGCGGTACCATACCCTTGATACATGACCCTGTACCTGTAGATTGTCCTTGGGTCATGAGGGTAGGAGACATGGTAGGATGGGTGGGAGTTCAACATAAGAACCCTAACAGTATGTTTCCAGACTTTGTGGACATACAAACATATGAAACTGCCAGTAGATACAGGCCATATGGTCTATCAAGTCTGCTCGAGTGTGTAGCTAGCAATTGGGCTAGATTCACAAAGAGAGCAAAAAATGCTGCACATGCAAAAAAAAAGGCTTGCAAAACTGCAGAAACACAAGTGCAGCATGTTCACGATCAAGATTTCTGCAGGTGGAAAAAATCGCAAAACTGGCGAGCTATGAAATTCAGTAAGTGTGGAAGATGTGTAATACATTTTTCACAGCTGCAGAAATAACATAAAAGGCCCAGCAGACAGAACAACAGCAGTGATGCACATTAAGAGGAACAGGAGACTTTGTGAAAGTTGCAGCAGAACCAGCATTCCCAGTGAGGCAAGCAGCCAGTCCCACAACTGGAACCACAGTAGCACCACCTGTACCAGCAGGACCTTACCCAGTGGCAATATGTATCTGTTGGTCGTGTCTATCTCTGAGGTGTTCCTTTCTCCTATGTCTGTAGTACACACTTCTGGCTGTTACCACCTCTGCCTCTACTGCCTGTGGGGCTCCTTTATGGCTGCACTGGGTCATGTGATTTGTTGCCTTTCAGTGGAAATGCTATTTTGTTGTAACAACTGACACTTCTATACAGCCCACAGTCTTGCTATTGCTTGATACCTGAACCCCGTTATGAGAGCTTCTCAATTGTTAGTACACTGCCTTTTTGCTCAAGGTGAATTATGCCTCACTCTCATTGGTACAGCATGTGTGCAACATTTTTCCAGAACTGCAGGAAAGCAGTGGCTGAGAATAGCCTTTATGGGGATATGCCATACTTTTCAATGGCATTTTTGTACAAATTTCCTCCGTTGCATTTTCCATGATCCACAGTGTATTTTTCCACTGTTGCAGACGTTTTCTGTATATGATGCATTGCAATTTCCTTTTTTCCTGCAACTGTGCAAATTTTGGGAACTTGCACATTTTTCACCTTCTAAGTGTTTTATGAATTCATTGTGTTTACAACCCTAGTAATTTGTTTCCAACCTTTGTGCAGTTTGAGCTTTATCGCTACCAACCCTAATGAACATTAACATAGCTTTTGTTGCCATAAATGTCCTAATATTTTAAAGAAATTTCAATTCATTTTATTTTTATACTGGAAGGCATGTGAGCATAACTGCCCATTTTCACAAGCATCCAGATTACATACTACAGAGCATGGAGTAGGAAACGTAACAATGGAGAAGATTAGAAATAATTCTATAGGTAACGTTATCGACTATAATCACAGTAGTAGGTATAATGTGAGGAGAAAAAGGTAATATGTGCAGGAACAGATAACAAATTTATGTGCTAACTTTCTTTACTCATGGCCTTCAAACCCTACACAGAGCAGGAGGTGACCTCTAACATACTTTCACAGGACCATTTCTGGTCTTTAAAAAGCCAGAAAAATTTCTGCTGAGGGGGAACAGTCCTTCTATGGAGTGTTGTGTACCATAATCCCCAGCTCCTGTGGGCCATGAGACCATTCAACCCAATGAATTGAAAGCCGATAGTCTATCTGAGGTTGGTCCCCACAGGTGGCACCATACATTGTGCAGAAGTAGAGAGTCACCCATCGGTCCAGCCATGAATAATGATTCCCAGCCTCGTGGGTCCAGTTAGTAGTGGGTGGGTGGCATGCACTTTGGAGTGCTGGTGCATGCTCTTTGTGGCACATATTTAGGCCGTTGATGCATAGGGCCCATTTACGTATAGTAAAGTAAGTAAAGTAAAGTACAATTTATTTGTTTAAAGTGCCCTTCCCAAGCTCAGGGCGCTTTACAATAATTCAGACACTTTAAATACACACCATATAAAACAATAAATATAATGAATAAACATAAATAACCCTTAATTATCAAGTCCCAGAAAATGCTTGATTAAAAGGAATGTTTTCAGCCGTTTTTAAAACTTTCCATGATCAGGCAATCTTGTATCTGACGAGTAGAGAGTTCCACAGGGTAGATGCCATATAGGCAAGCGATCTTCCACCAGATGTCTTTAAGTATACCTGGGTATCTCTATATTGTATATCTCTCCATCACAAATAGCAACATAGCATCCTTACCATTTAAGTATTTAAAAGCTTATGTTACACTAAAGTTTTTTGAGTAAAACACTTAGCACAACACGTGCATTTTCAAAAGAAGTATCTTTATGCAGCATATATTTTAAAGACCATTGTTTAGCAATAGATTTTTAAAATCTTCCTGCAGCAGATAGATTTTGCTTTGTGAAGATTTTCAAAACCGCACAAAACTTGAAAATCACTGTGCAAAATGAATATTTTATGAAATAATTCATAACCTCATGAAGACTTTCAAAATCATCACAGAGGACAAAAAGTGGCATGCAGCACAAATGTTTTAAAAACCTATTTAAAATATTTGTGCTTTTTGTAGATTTTACAGGGAAAAATAACATTTCTGAAGGACTCCTTGGCAAAGATTTTCAAAAGCATCACAAACCATGAAAATCATCATGCAACACGAATAGGTTAAGAAATAATTCATAACCTCACTAAGACCTAGAAAATCATGCAGAGAATAGAAAGTAACTGTGCAGCATGATATTTAAAAAAGCTATTTAAAATATTTATGTTTTATGTAGAGTTTACAGAAAACAATAAAATGTGCAAAGGATTTGTTTGCAAATATTTTCATTTTTAATCAAATACAACTACTCTTAATTTTTACGACTGTGGGAGTAGCCCAGCAGGCATTTTATATTCAGAAAAGGGCTGATGTCATTTTTACTACCAAACAACATGATAGAGTGTTAAAAATAGATTCCTCTGCTGAAGCCTCGTTACTACGCTGCCTGTGTGTGTATAGGAAACTGTAGAGCATTATTTTTCCTTTGGCTTGAGGAGTTAATTGAGCCCACAGAAAGTTAACTCTTTATCTTCTGGCAGTCATTCTATGTCAGATTACCAATAGAAAGTACAGAGATCATAGAAAGCTATTGGAAGTACTGTAGATTGGGTTAAACACTTCCTGGAGCTTTCTGCATGTCAAATAAGCTCTGCTGTTCCCGTAAGCCCCTATGAACACCTCATTAAGCCATTTGACACCACCATCCTAAGAGCAGTCATTCTGCAACTTTGCAGAACATTCCATAGCAAGAGTCCCAGTGTTGCCTGTTTCCAAATAATACACCAGCTTCATTTTCTCAGGCAGGCAGTTCTGGGCTACTGTTTATATTCTACTGATTTTCTTAACCTGCAATTTGTGACTACAGGTGTTTACAACTGAATGATAGTAACCACATTTGCTTCACTTGCAAATAGGTAGACATGTGTGCATCTAATTTTTGTTTGACTTGAGTTACACATAGAATCTGATCAGTTTATAACATGCTGAATTGTGATGAAATGAACTGATAAATGGGGGCTTTGATTTATTTTACAAATTCATTTTTCCTGATCATGGATATACTAAAACAAAAATTTCTCAATAAAATGTTTACAAATAAGGAGTTTAGCAGTAATTTAGTTGATGTGGTGTAAAGAGCTGCTCCCTGGAAAATTAACTGGCCGGTGGGGCTGCCACAAGTAGAACGGGACTTCATGGATGGGGGAGCTCATGGCAGCAGAAGAGGCATGATGGCAAGGCTCAGTAGGTAGCACACTCACCTCTGAGGCCGGGAGATCAGAGGGCTGTGGGTTCAGTTCCCACATCTGGCACTGGTTAATATCCCAATACTGACACTGTAGTGTAGCATGAGAGGGGTGCTGCACTTCTGAGGTGCCGTCTTTCGGATGAGACATTAAACGAGGTCCCATCTGCCTGGACTGGTGGTAATTCAGGAGGATGTTAAAGATCCCATGGCACTTATCGAAAAGTGTAGGAAGTTCCCCAGTGTCTGGCCAAATTTCCCTCATTCACTAAAAATACCACCAACAGCTTAATCTGGTTCAAGGTCAGTTGGCATTCATCTGTATCCCCTCCCGGGTCGTGCCTGAAAATAGGCAGGATTTGTCTAGTGCACTTACCGGTCAACAAAACTAAATAAATAAATAACATAAAAGCTTAATGGTGTGGATGTAGAGGCATCAATATTTAAGCATGACTTTGTGAGGACTAAGTGTGACTTGGGGGTGGGGGAGTGAGTCATGATATTTTTAGCATAATGGTTTTCTGAAACTTCAACCTTCAATGGATTAGAGTCTGCATCCATCTGTACAGTATGTCACTAAGCCACATGCAGTGGGGTATGGGTAAAAACCAGATCACCAGATCTGGACCAAAGCTGTAAAATCTGGACTGGGCACAGCTTGTACAAATATTGCTGATCCACTCACTCCAGATGATCTGGTCTGGCTTTTACCTAGCTGGTCTGGTCCTGATGGTTCCGTTTTCAATCATGTCAAGGAACAGTTGAAAAACAGACTTCCAGGAGTGGACCAGATATGTAAAAGTTAGACTGAACGGTGTAACCAGAGTGACTGGACCAGCAGTATTTGTGCAAGTCGCACCCAGTATGGCCAGTTTGGATTTTTACAGAGCTGCTGTGGTTCAGGTCTGTCAGTCCAATTTTTAAGCAATCATTCTTTATTTTATACTTAAAGGTATGTGAGCAAAAATGCCCATTTACACAAATGTCAGTTTAGCATAAAAGAGAACAGAATACGGATCAAACAATTACATAGTAAAACACAGTATAAATAGGTCTAATACAGAGATCTTGAGGATAGACAGAAGAAAGGGAAGCAAATAAATAACTGACAAATGTACAGCATGGGATATAGTTGGAGGTACAATTCAGGAACATGAACAGTTGGGTGATGCATCGAAAAAAGTGCAAGTCCTGCAGCACCCAGATTCTGCATGCTGATGAGCATTCCGCTGCATGATCTGCCCTCAGCCCCAAACTCCAGGTCAAAATTGTACACCCTGCCAGTCCTTCAACCAGGCCACATGGATTAGGCATCAGAAAAGCATGAAGTCCACTTGCTGGAGAAGTGCCTAGCTTTGATGGAAAAGGAGCTACAGAATCTTCAGGAAAAATCTTCTTCTCCAACGCCAGAACTCACAAAGAAGAAAAAGGACAAGAAGAGGCACCAAAACTGAGATAGGTCTCCATCCACTTGGCGGTGACCATCGGGCACCACTGACACTGGAGGAACCTTCACTTCAGTAAGTATCCCTACTGCCAGGTCTCCTACCGCTCCAGTGGATCAGACCATGGCCTCTCTGCCTGCTTTACTCACAGTGCAGTTGGGGCTCTTCTTGGATGACAGAACCCCTATTGTGCTCCTTAGGTCAATATTTTCTTCAGGGTCTATCGCCAGCAGCCAGGTCAATAAGTCACGCCCCAAACCCACCGAGGAGTGCACGGTCACAGCCGGTAAACTGGACTCTAGCTTCACTGTTGTCTGTGTGGCCCAGGCTGATGTGGACATTAGCTCTTCTGATGTCTGCACTGCTGCAGCTGATAAGTCATTCCCCAGTTCCTCTGGGGACTGCACAGCTGGGGCTCTCCCATTGGGGTCGCAGTATACCCCCCGATATCCAGCTGAGCCAGCTGCTGGACATGCAACAGTTTTTTGAGGGTTCCATGCTCCCACTGACACAATCAGACCCTCCCAGCTTGCCTGAAGATTAAGAGCCAGAGGTGGGCACTAATCTGGAGGTTCCCCCTCCTTTGCCGGGTCAGTCTCTTCATGATTCACCCACTGGGCCTATTATTAATCCCTTCAGGGACCTTCCATTGGGGCCTCCTCAACCCAAGGCCCCTAGGACAACTAGGTTCCACAATCTTGGACTCCAGCTCCCCAGACAATGGTGAGTCTTCCGTCAGGTTCTACTCACTCCCCAACCCTAAATGACCCTTTGCCATGTGACCCTTCATGGGGTCAGGGTATATTTGGCACTCTGGCCATTCTTCAAATGCTGAATGGCCTTCCATCAGGCTCCCAGGCACAGAATCTTCTGGTGCCGGATGTTCCTGTGCCTGATCCAGTGGCAGCCCCTTTGAATGTCCCTACAGGGCTGATGCCTAGTCCTTCTGGACCTCCTGCCAGGCCTTTGACCCCACCTCCTGCCAGGCCTTCAGCTCCACCTCCAGCTGGACCTATGAGCAATGTTCCAGGCTATCCACCCCCACAATAACCAATGTACCCTTCACTGGAGTATCCAATGCCTGGTCATCAACCTCATTATGTACCAGGGTACCAGACACCGGGCTATGTCTAATCAAGGGTATGTTCTTCTGGCTTTCCCCACTTCAATCAGGCTCATGAGTACCCTCAATATCAGACACCGGGCTATCCATTATACAGCCTCCTCCTCCTCCACTACCTCCTCCTCAGCCTCAGCCTCTGGCTCCACAAAAGCCTCAGGCTGATATCCAGGCAGTGTTTCTGACCCTGATTCAGGAGGACAGGACTCAACTAGCCTCAGAGCTTGACCATCAGAAACCAGTGGCTGCCTCTACTCCCACCTCCTTTCCAACCCCTTGATAAGCCTCTCCTGTGGATTCCTACCTTTCCAGAGAAGACTCCTCTAGCCACTAGGTCAGGGATAAAACCCAGGACACTCCTCAAAAAAGGTTTCAGACCCCCAGCAGGCACTCTTTGAACTCTGACTCTGACCTGTCCTCCAGCTCTGGCATGCATACACCTATTGAACCTCAGCCTAAGCAGTCCCTGAAGTCCACTCCAGAAGACTCTTCCTTTGCAGAACTCCTCATAACTATACAAAATGCCTCTGGCTGGGCTATCCAGGAATAGGATTCAAAGCAAAAAAGGCCTGCGGAGCATCTAGACTTAACTGACACAGCTCCTATGCCCATACTGCCTTGGACCAGGCCCCATGAAGACCTGACGTCCACTATCTGGCAACAGCCTTCCTCCATTCTGGCAGTTTCAAAAAAGGAAGACAGGGTGCACCACCCCCCCAGATGGGGTCACACACCTTACTCGCCATTCTAATACAGACTCAGTTGTTATCACGGCTGCCCACAACCAGTCCTCTAAACCTAACATTTAAGCATGTCTCCTCCTGATAAGGAGTCTAAGCAACAGGACAATTTCGGTCTCAACATCCATTCCTTCTTCACTTGTGCCCTCAGGTCCCTTAATTATCTGGCTCATATGGTTTCCTATCAGAAATCTTCCCTGGCCTCACTCGAGTCAAAAATGGAAGCTATCCAGGACTAGTAACTTAAAGCCAAGATTGCAAAGACAGTGAGAATGGCTAAAATCTTCTGTCATCATGCCCTCCGGGCCACTTATGACACAGTAGACTCAGTTGTTCACACCACAGCCACTGCTGTCTGCATTAGGCAACATTCATGGCTCAGGATTGCTGGACTGGCACAAGACATTCAGACCTCCATCCTGGATGCACCTTTCAGGGGACTCGTGTTATTCGGAGGTGACGCTAAGGAAGGATATTATCACTGAATTGCAGGACTAAGGTAAATCCATCCATGACATCCGCTTCATGTACCGAGGGGGTTACAAAGGCAAACAGCCTTTTCTTCAGCAACAGAGATGCCAGATCAAAGAGGCCCCTGCCAAATGCCAGGCCAAATGCTGGTATCCAGCATCAGGAAACCCTACTCCCCCTGCCAAGTCTCAGAAGCCCCCCGGAGGAGCTGCTGACTCCATCCCTCCCCTCAGTCTCCTGACTTGTTAGGGGACCCCCCTGCCTCCTCCGGATCCTCTAGGGGAACCAGTTTGGGAGAGATTTTCCCTCCACTTTCCGGGGTCACAGGACATAACCACAGACTCTTAGGTCCTTCAGTTAATAGCAAGAGGTCACACCACAGAGTTGCTAGACAGGTCTCTGGACACCCCCCAGGCCTCTCCCATTATCCTCCAAGCTACTTGTTTCTGATAGTGGATGAGATCCAGTCTCTTCTGCAAAATTCAGCCATAGAGCCAGTTGCTCTAGCACAGATAGGAAGGGGGTACTACTTCCATTTCTTCCTAGTACCCAAAAAGATAGGCAACCTAAGACCCATCTTGAACCTCAGCATGCTCAACCTGTACTTTGAGTACAAGAGGTTCTGCATGCTCACCATCCAGGAGCATCTACCCCTGCTCCACAAGGGCCATTGGCTTTGTGAGCTGGACATGCAGGACGCTTACCTGCACATCCCTGTCTTCCAGGCCCACCGCCACTTTCTTTGGTTTGCCTTCCAGGGGGAACATTACCAGTTCAAGGCTCTCCCTTTTGGTCTATCCTCAGCACCTCAGGTTTTTACCAAGTGCCTAGCAGTGTTGGTGCAACCCTGTGCTGCAGAGGGATATAATTGTGCCTGTATCTGGATGATTGGCTTCTAGCAGCTCCATCACAGAGCAATCTGAGGGAGTCACTCTCCTTCACCCTGGACCTCTTTTCCAGACTTGGAATAACAGTCAACTATCCCAAGTCCCACCTCTCCTCTTCCAGCACCTACAAGTCATTTGGGGCAGTGCTGGATATGGTCCAGGGCAGGGCCTTCCTCCCACTGAACAGAATGGAGACCCTGCAGAAACAGGCCAGATTAGTGGCCAACTCACATTGGACCACAGCCCGGTCGATCCTTCTTCTTCTCAGGCTGCTGGCAGCTGCGATTCCTACAGTTCCTCTAGCCAGACTGCATATGAGGGTGACCCAATGGACTCTTCATGTCCAATGGGATCAGCAGCTGGACAACCTGGACCACAGGGTCCTAGTGTCTGGGTACATGATGAAGGATCTTCTTTGGTGGCAGGAGTTGTCCAGCCTCTCCACGAGGGTTCCCCTTTAACCCCTTGCTCCTACCATGACCCTTACAATGGATGCTTTATGTCAAGGCTGGGGAGCCCACCTAGGAGACCATCAGACCAAGGAAACATGGACTCAGCTGTAAGCATCTCTACAGATCAATGTGTTAGAAATGAGAGCAGTACTGTTTGCCCTCCAGGCCTTCTAGTCTCTTCTATGTCCAGGGACACTACTGATTCAGACCAACAATATGTCTGTGGTCTGGTACCTGAACAAACAGGGAGACACTCATTCATATCCTCTATGCCAGGAGGCGATACGAGTGTGGTACTGGGCAGTCCAGCATGACCTCCACCTGACTGCTGTCCATGTGCCAGGCATCAGCAACATCCTGGCAGACAGTCTCAGCCACACCACTGTCAGGGCTCAGGAGTGGGAGCTAAATCATGAGGCGGTTGTAAGCTTATTCGACCTGTGGGGTCGACTGGAGATAGACCTCTTCATCTCCCCATCCAACACAAAACTACCCAATCTTTGCTTGCTCATTCCCAGGCGTGGTGTTTTCTGGTGAGATATGCCATCTCTTTGCTGGACAAGGAGGTTCTTGTATGCCTTCCTCCCTTCCCAATGTTTCAGAGGGTTCTCCTGAAACTACAGGCAGAAGGGGCTCACATGATTCTAATAGTCCCTCTTTGGCCTCATCAGATTTGGTTCCTTCTGCTTCCATAGCTATCGATGGAACCCCCAGTACCTCTGCCTCTCTGCCATGATCGTCTGACTCAGGAGCAGGACAGACTGGTGCATCCAGGCCTCAGATCCCTCCACCTGTATGCATGGCACCTGTGGACATATGTGGAATAACTCCCATAGTTATTATTTTTTTTACAAAAATTGCCAACTGTGCAGACACATTTGTAAAAAAATAAATCATAATAGTGAGACTTTTTGAAATGTTATTTGACTTACCATACTTATGCTTGTCTACCCACTTACTCAGTCTCCTACTTATTTCTGTCCATGTACTAAATAATTCCTGTTGCTTCATATCAAGGGGTTGTTGGTTTTCATATTAAGTGTGCCTGGGGTGGAGCAGCAATAAAAGATAATCTATGCAATACCCTCAATAACACACCTACTCCAGTTTACTTTTACCTAATGCCCATTTTTAGGCCTTATACAGTAAGATCTTCCTTCAAGAGAACAACCTGTGGCCTGGTGGCACTGAGGGTTGAGGCACTGGATGCCACACCTCACACCATGCCAGCAACCCAAGTTTGAGAACAGACTCAGGTCATTCAGGGTCAGTCGGGGAGGTAAGGATTGAGCATCTAGAGGACTACTCTCCTTCCTCAGCATTGGGGGTCTGTGCTGCGAGCGTCAGCACAAGTGCAGTTCAGCCCATGCCCAGTGTGCTTAGCTGCCTCTGCAGAGGTGGAGACAGCTGCTGCACCCATTGCATGAGTGAGGGCGCGGGGGAGAAAATGAAGGAAAAATACTGGGACCCGGCAGGACCCATGATGGCCCCAATGGGCCAGAGGACATACCCCTCGGGGGGGTCATAGCCCCTGCCAGGTCCATGGAGGTGGCTTAAATAATGTTGTGATAAAAAAAAAGAGAACAACTTGTAATGAAATGTTTAAGATTTACATTGACATTTGGGTATATGCACTTTAAATGTCTTCAAAAGCATGTCTCAACATTGTGTTTATCTTCCACCTTGTCACAACATATAGTTGTTTCAGCAGTGTTTGCAATAAGGTACAGTACCATCATGTATATGATGGCCCAGTTCTGTTGAGTTGACTGCTATAACAGTGCATAGAATAAAATGTGAAACATACAGGTAACTGTAATACTGACGGTGGCATTATTTTTATATCTGCCCTTTCTCAATGTACCGTACTTTGACTCAGTTAGTGTATACAACAGCAATTCATGTTTATATTTAAGCCCATGAAACACCCTTATCTAGTTAATGCATTCAGAGTCGTAGTGGCTCTGCCAGAGCCTGTTCAAATAAGTTGTGTAATTACAGTAGCACTAACCCTCCCTCACCCACTAAACTGTCACCCTTAACTTTAACCACTTTAAAAAGTTATCTTACCTTAAAGTTTTTGTTTGTGTTGAACTTAAACATGAAAAAAGTCTATGTGTGGTTCTAGCTATTTATACTGGAGAGTTTTTTTAAAAGGCACATGTACGACCAATTAACCACAATTAACTTTAAAACTTTTTTTTGCAAAAAAATTCCAAAAGGACCTATTTCCATATGATACTTACAAAACCTTTTAGTTTCACACTTCAACTCTTTGCCTTTTTTAGTTACCTGAGTGCAAAAACTGAGGTAGCTAATCGGGCAGAAACAAATATTTTCTGCTTTTAATATCTAAAAAGGTACAAAATGGATCTTCATAAATTTTTTTTGGGGGGGTTAAAAGACTTTAGGACTGAGAAGGTGCATGCCAACCCCCTAATGGACTGAGAAGGTGCATGCCAAATTTCCCACTCTTATGGTCTAAAAATGACTGAGATATAAGGGTTTGTTAATGAAACACCAACACAACCCTAATATAGAGGCACTACCGGGCCTCTAGAATGTATACATAAATATAGATATTGCAAAAAAAGAAGACATTTCTTCATACGTACCATCATTTCCATTTCTGTTAGCTCCAACATTGTCAATGGGTAGTCAGTGCATATAGGTAATGTGCATCCCTACTAGGGGAAATGGCTTAGCCCAAGGCGGCAACCAGCACAGAAACTTGGGCACATGAACATTCTGGACAGTAGCAACTCACCAGTCACTTTTGTCCTCGCAGTGCCCCTAATTACGTATGGGTAAACTTGTATAGTTTATACTGCTCACATTGCAATGAACCAATACATATAAATTATTTCCATACTCATACCTTTTTCTAAAAAGAAGATACAGTAAATGATTCCCTACCTCGTCTGGAGAGAAAAAGGTTTGTCTTCTGCTTCTCTCTTGTAGTGAAGTTTCATTAAACTACTTTATCAACTAGAGACTCATCAAATGAATTAATAAAAAAGATAACACTGGAAAGGAACTGCAAACAGTGTAAGCACTAACCGGTAACAAGGAGACACCGTTATTGTTCAGAAAAATCAAAACCTGGTAATCTATGTACCAGTAACCAATATTTAAATGTGGAATTCCTCTTTTTTTTGTATAATCGTCAGCAGGTAAATCGTAGAAGGATGTCGAAATAGACTTACAACCAGAAACTTTCTCAGAACACAACAGATGTCCCAGTTATGGCAATATTCTCCATCAGGAGCCAGGCTCCCAGGAGGGCCTCATTGACAATGTTGGAGCTAACAGAAAAAGAAGCTATGTTAAGTATGAAGAAATGTCTTCTTTCTGTAGCACTCCACATTGTCAATGGGTAGTCAGTACATATGGGTTCTAATAAGCAGTACCCAATTTCCAACAGGGTGAGGGAGAATGTTGTCCCATACACAAACTGCAAAAGAGAAAAGTGAAAAGGAATTTACCTGCTAACTGCCATCTGCAGAACTCTGCAATCAAAGGCCACATCGACAGAACTTTGAACAGCCAATCTATAGTGATTGGTGAATGTGTTGATGAAGGACCATGTTGCTGCCTTGCACAATTCTAAGACAGATGCCTCACCTTTCTCCACCCAGGAAGTGGCCATAGCTCTGGTGGAATGAGCCTTAAAGAGAGCAAGAGTCCTCTTCTTTACTGCAGCATAAGCTTTGGCAATGCACACCCTCACCCACCTTGCCAGGGTGGCCTTGGAGGCTTTTCATCCTTTTTTGGCTGCTCTGAAAAGTACAAACAACCTACACAATTTCCTAAACTCTGAAGTCCATCAAAGATATGTCCTAACTGCTCTACACAAATCTAACTTGTGCAACTCTCTCTTGGATGAGTTAGCTGCAGACAGAAGGACAGAAGACAGATTTCCTGATTCATGTGAAAGGATGTAGGAACCTTTGAAATGAAAGATGGAACTGTTCTCAGAACCACCTTGTCCTTATGAATGACAAGGTAAGGTTCATTTGGGACAAGACCTGGAGTTCACCAATCCTCCTGGCTGAACCCATAGCAACTAAAAAACACACCTTGTAGGACAGAATGTTTAGCGATACTCACAAAAAAGGTTCAAGAGTTCTTTACAAAGAGCATTCAAAACCAGATTCAGATCCCATGGAAGGACAGGGATCCGAACAGGGGTCAGCATCTGCTTACAGTTCATAGAAATCAGATAACCTCCTGGTTAGTCCCTATGGACAAGCCCAAGGAGGAACCAGGTGCCAACACCTGACCTCTCAAAGTGCTCCAGGCCAAACCTTTGTCCACTCCCACCTGCAAAAAATTAAAAATCTGTAGAACTGTTGCTTTGGGAGGGCAGATATTTTTTTCTCTGGTCCACCCTGAAAGGGTGATCCATACATGAGCATAAGTTGCAGACGTGGAATTCTTTCTGATGGCCATCAAGGTATCCACTACTTTTCTGGAAAAACCCTGCTTCAGGATTCTCCTCCTCTCAGGACCCAAGCCGCAAGCTGGATCACCCCCAGGTTTGGATGCAGAATGGTATCTTGGGAGAGAAAGTCCCCTCACACTGGGAGATGAAACAGAGGGTGTTGTGCTAGATTCACTAGGTCAGAGAACCATGGCCTTCTGGGCCATTCTGGAGCTATCAGAAGAAAGCTTCCTTTTGAGTGTCTTATTTTGCATATGACCTTTGGAAGAAGCTGCAGAGGAGGGAAGGCATGCACTTTGCAGAAACTCCACATCTGTGACACAGCATCCACTGCCTCCACCTGTGGATACAGGTATCAGCTGAAGAACCTCTGCATCTGAGTATTCTGGCTGGAGGCAAACAGGTCGATCTATGGATGACTGAAGCTTCTGTACTGAAGGTTGAATACCTCCGGGCTCAGCATCCACTCTTCTGGGTGAATATTCTTGTGGCTTAGCCAATCACCCTGAATGTTCAACTCATCTGCCAAATGAACTGCCCACAGGGAGAGAAGGTTCTCCTCTGCCCACAGTAGAAGATCAGTTGCCTCTCTTTGCATCTCTCTGCTCTTTGTGCCTCCTTGATTGTTTATGTATGCCACTGTAATAGCATTGTATGACCTTTTTTTCAAGGCTCTTGACTGTACCAGTTGGTGAAAATGAAGGAGAGCAAGGTGTACAACCCTGATCTCTAGGACGTTGATGAGCAGGTACCATTCCTGCACAGACCAAGACTCCAGAACAGGCAGGTGGCCCAGAACTGCACCCCATCCCAACAATCTGGTATTAGTTGTCAGGATCAACTCTGGGAGGACTTCTAAGGGGGACCCCTTGCTTTGGTTCTCTAAACTCACCCACCAACTCAGTGACTGTTAAAGGGGTGAGGAGATTGGAATCCTGGCCTGATAGTCCTCTGAGATTGAGTTCCAGGCTGCCCACAACTCGGTCTGAAGGGGTAACATGTGTAAGCTAGCCCACAGGATTAGTTATATTGTTGCCATCATGAGACCCAGAATCCGCAGTAGACTTTGAGCTGAAGTCAACGATTGGCTCCTCAGCCACTGAACCTTTCATATCAAAGTCTCCTTCCTGGCTGCTGAGACGAAGACCTTCTCCTCATCCATCCTGAACACCACTCCCAGGTGCTCCATGGTCTAAGATAGCTTGAGAGAGATTTTCTCTTGACTGACTGCCCAAACATGGGACTCCGAAACTTACAGGGTCCTGGTCACTGATTCCCTTGCCAGTGTGGCAGAAGGCACTCAAATGAGCAAGTCATCCAGGTAAAGGTAAACATGGTATCCCTCCTGCTGAAGTTGTACTATCACAACTATAAACACCTTTGAGAACACTCTGGGGGCTGTTGCCAGCCCAAAGGGAAGTGCCCTGTACTGGAAGTGTTGCCCCAGGACTGAGAACTTGAGGAACTTCTGTTGAGAGTGCCAAACAGGATTGTGGAGATATGCATCCCTCAGATCTATGGCTGCTAAATAATCCCCTGGATGGACAGCCTGGATGATTCACCGTAAGGACTCCATCTCGAAGGATGTGTGATGAATAAACTTGTCTAGGTGCTTCAAGTCCAGAATAGGTCTGAAACCTCCTGACTTCTTGGGAACCACAAAATAAATAGAGTAGAATTCCTGGCCTTGTTCATCAGGAGGCAGCAGAATGATGGCACCAATCTGTTTGAGGTGATCTAATGTTTGAGACACTGCTTGTCTCTTCACTGGGTCCTTTGGTACAGGGGACAGCAGAAAACATCTCTCTGAGGGAATGGTTGTAAACTCTATTGCATAGCCTAATGCCAGAATCTCCAGGATCCAAGCATCTGAGATTATCTGGGACCATCTTGTGCAAATATTCTGCAGTCTTGCACCAAGGGAAGAGGGGCAGAGATGGGCCCATGTACCCTCACTGAAATGTGCCACCTCTTCACCCTGAACCTCCATAATGTTTTTGGGCAAAGGCACCTCTGCTACTATTGCCCTTGAACCCAGAGTAGGATCCTTTACTCCTTTGGCTTCTGAAGTTCTGAAAGGGATGAAACCCCTTTTGATACTGCCTCTGTTGGCAGCCTCCTCAGTCTTTCGAAGTTAAGTTGGCCTCCTGTTTTTGTTCTGATACCAGAAGATGTCGCTTTTTATCCTGGATATCTTTCAAAATGTCATCTAGGTCTGAACCAAATAACAAGCCTCTCTCAAAGGCTAAATTAAACAGCTTGGCCTTCAATGCCTGGTCCATGACCCAATGCTGTAGCCATATACCTTACATAGCGGACACAATGGGATAAGCGGAGTGAGCTGACATTCATAAGTTCTCCACTGTGAAATCGTCTAGAAAAGTGGAGCCCATGGATACCAACTGCAAAATGCTCACTCCCTCAGAATCCAGGGGAAAAAACTGCCCAGCTTCATAACTCACAAATGTAATGCTCTGGCAACAATAAAAGATTCATCAGAGGTGCGAAAGTTTTCTCCATTGGAGGCAAAGGCTCTTCTGCATGAAGCATCCACTCACTTATCGTGTGCATCCACTAAGGCCAGAGATCCCTAAGTTGGGATAATCATGTGATTTATAGAGTTAGGCACAGCCTTATCAGCCAGGGGTAGATTTACCAACTTGTGGGTATTCCCTTCCATAAAAGGAAAACACCGTACACTGGGTTTAGGAAGATGTTTTCTCTGGTCTGCGCCTGTGCATTCCTGTTATGTAATCTGGTCACAGTGAATAAAGTTTGAAAAACACTTCGGAGTGGAGGAGGATGTGGACAGGATAGGATTTACATCTAAGGCCTCCATGGATTACACCTCCTTCAGCTGCAGTGTCCTACAAGCCTCAGTCATCAGATAGTACAGAGATTTGGTATCAAACAGGGGAGAAATTGGAATCCTCCTCTTCAGCTCTGTCCACTCCCCTTCCTCCTTCTGCTCAGCAGAGGATTTGTCCTCATCATCAAGTAACACATTTGGGTCAGGATTTTCTCTGAAGATCCCAGTATCCTGCTCCTGACACTCTGGATGGTCAAGGTCGGGGTCTGCCTGCAGATCAAGATTAGCAGACTTGTCCTGCTCTGAAGCACCTGGATGAGCCGGTGCAGCCCCCGACTGGAAGGGCCCAGCTTGGGGTCAGGTGTGTCGAAAAGGATATCCTGCAGAACATCAGGGCTCAAAAGCTCACTTAAGAGCAACAACAAAGATATACCTAATTCTGCATTGCCACTGCCAGCCAGTACACCAGGTGCACCCCCCTCAGCTTAGGGTTCTGACTGGGGGGAACTTTGAGAGACATATTAGCTTGAGTAACACAATGGGGGCAATAGGAACCAAGTGGAGAGGGCTGCATTACCCTTCTGTAGGTCTTACATAATTTAAAAACTAGAGGTCTCTGATAAGCCATGGTGCTAATGTCAATAAAACAAAGGGTTATAGCCCAGAAAATGTCAAGGAACTGTCTGTTTTATATTGAAAGAATACTGCTCTGATCCCTTCTCCCTTGCTGTGGGGAAAAACACAAGAACAACTGTTAGATCTGACAGACAGTAGCATTTCTACCAGCCTACAGGACCAACAGGCTGTAGTAGTAGGAATGATTACAGCCAAAAAGAACAAGAACCAAGCTGGGAAATCATAGCCACTGCATCTAGTACTTGAGTGCATGCGTAGGTGATGTCACGACACTATGCGTGATGTCACCACATTGGAAAGCATGCATTCAAGCCAAGCGGTACAAAACTAAAAGTGCTGAAGCTCAGAATGGGCACCTGGAACTAAACAGAGCACAAGCCTAATTGACATGCTTTGTGAAATGGTAGGAATCCACATGCTTAGAAGGGTCACTAGAAAACAAACACTGGTCAGAGCCACAGTGGTTGCTAATACATTAATGTGATAAGAGATTTATTTATTTCAAAATTTTTGCAAGGAAAGACATACTCAGCTAGTAACAGCTCATTTTCAGATGTGTCCTGGGGGAAGGGGAAAGGGGAAAAGATAACAGATACAAAAATACAGAATTTAAAGTTCATAGAAATGGAATAAATATGACAAAGTTAAAGAGTACAGTTATGTCTAAGAATAAATTGACAAAAATGAGTTACCAAACAGTAAGTTGTGGAACTGACCAAAGAATAAAAATAGTTATCAACTTATCAAAATAAAAACTTGGGGAATGACTGGTGCAGGAGAAGAGATATGGAATTAACGTGTGACTTAGTTGTATTACTGTGATGTAAAATCTTTAGCTAGTCAGGCTGCCTTCTCTTTCCACTTTCCTAAACTTTAGAACTCTCTCCCCTAACCATTTGTTCCACCTCTTCCAAATGCTCTCTCTCCTCTCTGCTCCATGACCACACAGCTACCTCCTGTGCCTGTCCTTGAGTCACAGCCCTTCCCCATTCCTCAGTTTAGCCTCTTTCTTCTTTCTCCCTGACCACGCCGCATCCTCCTGTGGCTGCCCTTGAGTCATAGCCCTTCCACGCTTCTCACAATGTACCATCTTCCACTCTTTCTCCTCCTCCTCCTCCTCCTTGCCCCTCCACCCACCTCACCAACCCTTGTCCCTCTCTTCTTCCTGTCAGACTTGTCAGCACTTTCCCTTCTTCCCCCATCTGTGCTCCTTCCTTCAGCACCCTGTCCCCTGGTGCCCTCACCACTGAAAGGTACTAGTGCTTGTACCCATGAGACAGACTGTTCACCATGTCCTCGTAAAATTTTTGCCTATCATTTTACCCATGGCTGATGAACATTATTCATATTCCTTTTTACTGTTTATTTTATATATCTGTATGATGTTTTATTGTATAAGTTACTGTTCTATGTTGTTCTTGCACCTCTCTTCTCCCCTCCCTGGGACACATCTGGAAATGAGCTATGTTTCAGCTCAGTGTGTCTTTCCTGGTGAAACTTTTGAAATACATACATACATATATATGTACATACATAAATAATGTAATAGTCCCACATTTACACCACAATAATAATAAAAAAATAACCATAAACATCAAGGTAATGCAAGGAAAAGTGTTTTGGGTTCTGGACATACCCCCCCCCCTTGAAAATCACACACACACACACACACACATGCAGCTTAAGGCACTGTTGAAGTGGACAAGTTGGCTCCCTCCCCCTTGGGGCGAGAGCGCTGTGCCTCCACATTGCACCCTACACCCGATCGGCCGCGGCATAGGAGTCAGGATTGAGTATTGACATTGGATCTCCTGTCTAGTAGTGTAGCACACTGCCAGCCAGTGGCGCTGGGCCAGGTGCATCCCAGATGCATTTTAAAATGAAAAGGTACCAAAGCCATCAGTTCTCAAATCAAAATCCAACACAGGCCACTGACCATCCAAAGAGTTATCACAATAAATTAAGAAAGTACTAAACAGCTGCATAGGTTCAAAGGAGGCAGGAATCAATAAAGCTGAAAGAAAACTAAATTTAGTAATAATTAATAAAATAATTACACCTTTTACATCTCAATGCTTCCCTATAGATTTTAGTTTTCAAACTATCTTTATCTTCCTCTACGAAAATCAAGAGTAAGCCTTCCCTTTTTTTCACTTTTTATCTCTGTGCTCTCCTTTCAGTTTTATAAAAGAGTTAATTAATATTGGTATCACTGATAGTCTCTGTCATTCCTAGGAAAGGTTCTGGTAAACCAGCTTTGAACAGTGGAAGACTAGGTTTGCTGGCCAAGGCACCTAGCTTCACCTGAGCTCTTTTCTTCTAGGTTGCTTGAAAGGACAGAGCAAAGAACCTTACCAGAGCAACAATAAGGATTAAGGCTTCTTTTGGCTAGGCAGTTTTACTGTGTGTTGTTATTTTTATTTTGTTTAGGCGTTTGTAGTTCATTTGCATCACCAGGTAAAGAAAAAGGTCTGGCTCCCCATATGATGCACAGGGGAAGAGCTGGACCTCGCCCAACAACTAACACACTGAATCTGACCAATGGAAAGTCATGTACACAAATGTTCGTAGTCTGGGAAACAAGATCTCAGACCTGCAGGCAATAATGACAGAGGCTAAACTGGACATAGTAGCCATTAGCGAGACATGGTTTACCAGTAACCACACTTGGGAGACTTCAGCACCTGGCTATGTACTGTTCAGAAGAGACAGAGGTGCAAAAAGGGGGGGTGGAGTGGCCCTTTATGTCAATGAAAATATCAAAACTACAGAAATTCAGAATACACATAAGGAGCCAGAAGAACTGTGGGTCATGCTGGAAACAGGAAATGGGACAGCCATACAAACTGGGGTTATGTACAGGCCTCCAGACCAGGGGGAGGACATAGACACATTACTGTTAGAAGATATACAAAACATGACAGCTAAAGGGGAGGTTCTGATAATGGGAGACTTCAACATGCCAGATACAGATTGGTCAATACTAGCAGGGACATCTGCCAGAACTAGACACATGGTAGATTCCCTGCAGGGGGAGGGCCTCAAACAACTGGTACTACAACCCACTAGAGACAGGGCTATCCTAGCTCTAGTACTGACTAACAGGGAAAGGATCACAGATCTCCAGGTAGAAGGTCACCTGGGGGCCAGTGACCATCACATGGTATGGTTCAATTTGACCACTAGAACAAAATCATCCCATTCCAAGGCAAAAATATGGGCCTTCAGAGGAGCTGACTTTGATAAGATGGCCAACAGAGTTAAGCTAGCCCTGGCAAAAAGAAATACAGGTGAGGGGGTGCAGGCAAAGTGGGCAAGCATTAAAGATGCAGTACTTGAAGCAACATCCCATTGTGTTAGTGAGAAAAGAAAGTGCAAAAGAAGAAGGAAACCACTTTGGTACTCAAACACAGTAGCAGAAAAGGTCAGAGCCAAAAGGCTGGCCTTCAGGAAATATAAGGGAAAGCAGCAGGATGAAGATAGGAAGGCATACCAAACTTCCCTAAGGGAAGCAGGGAAGGCAGTAAGGCAGGCAAAGGCCCAAACTGAGGAAACACTAGCACGAACAGTAAAAGAAGGTGACAAGACTTTCTATAGATACATTAGTGAAAGGAGAAAGTCCAGAGGGGGGTATTGCTAATATCAAAGGGGATAAGGGGGCATGTGAGGAGGAGGACCATGTAAAAGTATCTATCCTAAACAGATACTTCTGCTCAGTATTTACTGAAGAGAAGGTAGGGCAGGGCCCACAGCTCTGCACCATGGACACAGGGGGGAGGGAGGTGTGCACTAGTCCCTTCACAAAAGAAAGGGTCCTACAAGAGCTGGATAAGCTCAGGATGGACAAGGCAATGGGACCTGATGGTATACATCCCAGGGTACTAAAGGAGCTAAGGGTGGAACTAGCAGAGCCATTAACAGAACTGTTTAGTGAGTCTCTAAGCACAGGAGAGGTCCCAGAAGACTGGAGAAGGGCTCATGTGATCCCACTCCACAAGAGCGGTAGCATGGAGGAGGCGCAGGGAACTACAGACCAGTCAGTCTTACTTCAGTAGTGGGCAAGATTATGGAGACACTCCTTAAGGAAAGGATAGTACAATACCTGTAATCCATAGGAGCACGAGATCCAAGACAGCATGGGTTTACAAAAGGAAGGTCCTGTTAAACTAATCTCATAGATTTCTTTGACTGGGTAACCAGAGTGGTGGACCAAGGGGGAGCAGTTGATGTTGCCTACCTTGACTTCAGCAAAGCTTTCGACACTGTTCCACATAGAAGATTGATTAATAAGCTGGGTATCCTCGGGTGGGTCAGACATTGGTCAACTGGGTGGCAAACTGGTTGACGGGAAGAAAACAGAGAGTGGTGGTAAATGGTATACAGTCAGAAGAGATGCAAGTCACAAGTGGGGTACCTCAGGGATCAGTTCTGGTGCCAGTCCTCTTCAATATCTTAATCAGTGACATTGCAGATGAACTGGAGGGTAAGGTTTGTTTTTTTTGCAGATTACATCAAAATCTGCAACAGAGTAGATGATCCAGATGATGTGGGCAGAATGAGAAGAGATCTGGATAAACTAGCAAAATGGTCGGAAGAGTGGCAACTGGAGTTTAATGCAAAGACGTGCAAGATCATGCACATAGGGAAGAGAAACCCTGAAGCCACCTATAGGCTGGGAGAGGAGTTACTGGCAGTCACGAGGAAAGAAAGAGACTTGGGCATCATCATCACTGATGACCTGAAATCATCCAAGCAGACCTCTAAAGCAGTAGGTAAGGCTACAAGGATGTTGGGGTGCATTAGTAGGGGTATCACAAGTCAGAAGAGGGAGGTAATAATACATCTTTACAAGACACTGGTTAGGCCCCATCTGGAGTACTGCATGCAGTACTGAAGGCCACACCTTCACAAGGACATTAACCAAATTGAGGCAGTCCAGAGAAGGGCAACCAAAATGGTGCAGGGACTGCATCAGAAAACGTATGAGGACAGATTAACTGAACTCAATATGTATACCCTAGAGCAAAGGAGGGAGATCGGTGATATGATTGAAACATTCAAACACCTAAAGGCATTAACAAGGTGAAAGAGTCTAATATGTTTCAATATAAGAAAAATAGCAGGACAAGAGGACACATCATGAGATTAGAGGGAGGCCGATTAAGGGGTTATGTGAGGAAGTTCTTTTTCACAGAAAGGGTGGTGGATGCATGGAACAGCCTACCTCAGGAAGTGTTGGATATGAATACAGTGCAGAGCTTCAAACAGGCATGGGATAGGCATAAGGGAACAATACAGATGAGTATGAATAGATAGGCCATTGACAGAGCAAAAGCCTATTGCACATTCATAAGATAGAAAAAGAAAAGGGCAGACTGGATGGGCTTTGCGGTCCTTATCTGCTGTAAACTTCTATGTTTCTATGTAATTTACTTGACAGGCACAGGGACACTTCATTAAAAATATTACTCCCTCAGGATTCAATTGGTTTGTTTGACGAGGCAACAGTCCTTGCTCTCAAACAATAGAACAACATGAAGTTGTAATTAGAAATAAAATTGCATTTCTAAAAAAGCCAAAAAACAGCTTTGAAAGATAGCCTGTACTGAAACAATAAATAAAGTTTACAAACAAGATAGTGGTCATCACAGGGGAACTATTTACTCTCCTATTTCATTTTATTGGGAAAAAAATCTGTTCTAAAATAATGAACAATATAGAACCTGAACTGTGTAAACATTATAATCATAAATCTTTCTAAATACAACAGGTCTGCACTTCAGTTCAAAATCATGTAGATGTGTTACAGAAGTGTTTGCTTTGCTTAGGCATAACTGTCCATCAAATGGATAGTTTGCAGCAAAGTAGATCATATACAGTAATTGGATCTTTTATTTAACAGCGAGCTCCATCTCTTCGTATATCATGTTTGACTTGTAAACATAATCATATTTCCTGACTGACTCCATATCAGCGTGTCTCCCAAATGACAGTCTCTTATTGCCTCTGACACACTGTTCAAGTGGTAAACAGCTAACAATTTCTTTACCACTGAAGAAAAAAGAGTCAGTGCAACAACCACATTATTCTTTATCTACAAATATTCAACGGTTATTCTTAAAGGAGAACTCTGGTACTCCCAAGACTAAGCTGCTGATTAGTCTTTTCACAAAATAAAATTATGTTTTCAATGCCTTGTTTCTGTAATAGTTAACTTTTGGGGAGCACCACAACATAAACAAATGCCCTACTGCCCAGAGCAGTGCATATCTTAGCATTCAAAGAATTTCTGCTACTTTGTGTGCAACTCTGCTCTGCCAACCATTCCCAGGGTTGGTAAAGCCTATCTGCATACAAATGATTGACAAAACCATGATTTATGTTACAGGATGGCACCAGAGAGTGGGATGTTTGCCTACATTATGGAGCTGCACAGAAATTTAAATATTACGGAGCCGAGGTATCGAAAACAATTGTTTTTAATGGAAAGCCTAATAGGGACCTTAGCTTTTGTGGGGAGGGTTCTCACAGATTTTCAGGTGTTTTAAGGAAATGTTTTTCTATTCAGAAAGGTGGAATGTAGGTATTTCTTTGATGACTCTAGCTGCATATTAACTTTTCTTCATACTTCTTGTGGCAGGCTACTGTAAGGCAAGTCTTAAAGATGAGAAGCAATTAAAATGTAGAAGTCCATTAAAATAAGAGGGTAAGAGCATCACAGAAAACTAAAAAACACAAGACGGTGCTCAAGGCAGAGAAGTGTGCCATGTCCAGGATGGCCACTGGTGTTCATGCATGCGCACTGAGACACAGCAGCCATCTTGGGCATGGCAACCATTTCTGAGAGAGTACTGTATTAAAGTAGTGCACCCATGGGGGGTACCATGTGGCAGAGGGGAACTGTGGCTGCAGAGGGGAGGGGTAGGGGAAACACCACACACCACTAACAAGATGTGTGCTGTGGACAAATGACCACATCACTATAGGAGAAGATTGGGGTGAAATCCAGTCATGGTCCCTTCTCTCTCCTACGGTAACAGCAAAACACCTGCAGGGCTCTGCCCATGCAGCCATAAAAAAAGATCAGTGCTCTGAAGGTCTGCCCCCCTCCCCATTAAAGAGTCAGATTGAAAGGCTACAGTATCCCCCCTCCACACTTTTTTTTTTTTAATCCACACAGACAAAAAAAACGTCCCCAGAGCAAGAAAAATACCAATACCTCACCAGACAGTGTTAAGCACTCTGGGCACCTACTGTTAAAACAAAACCAATAACATATAGAATAATATATGGGGTGGTGTATGTAGCAAGAATTTTGCACATACCCAAGGTGTTGGATGCTACATAAACCCCAAGAGTGAAGCTCGAGGGGTTTATCAAAGCATCCAACACCGAAGGTGTGTGTAAAATTTGAGTTTTATATACCACCCCATGTTTTATTTTATACAATTGCTGGGGTGCGCTTTTTCACCAGAGCAATTATATAAACTAGAAATATTCCTGTTCAGCTGCAGTCTGGCCTGGTTTAAGCGTGGTCTGTGACTGTTGAAACCTCTCATTTTTTTTTATTTCATGTTTCGTTTAAACAAATTCAACTATGCAGTTTTAAATAATAGACAGGGCTCAAAAAATGTCTATTCTAACAGTCCAGTCTGTTTTTATTTTTAAGATTTATTTACTGTCGAGAGCGAGTAGCGGTGCATTGTTCAGCATGACAATGGGAAGATGAATGGCTGGCGCTTGCGTGGAGCAAGGGAAACCCAGCGCATTGTTTGCCATTATAAACACTCCTTTATAATGGCAAATTACAAACTGGGTTTCCCTTAGGGAGAAAATGACCACCAGTTATTATAGCCCTATAATAGTCCCTTGATTGGGGGGAGGCGACGCCAATATTGATTCTAGGAAGAAAATGGAAAGGCTAAGTACTAGACCCTAACAATCACCACCAAAAGAGGAGTGTACTTACCTGAGGCACCACAAAAAGAGGTAATCAGAGACCTGATAAGAAATAAACACCCTTAGAACAGTGTGGCAGAACATGGCCTCCAATCCAAGCAGAGACAGGCTGTGGAAATGGGGGAAAAAAGGCCGGTTAGCCAATTTGAAAGCCGCAGCTTAACTATACATTTTAAATTTAGGGGTGCTCGCTATCACCAGGTAGCCCCAACCTGTTCAGCAGAATTGCAGACTTAAGGATTCAACACTGAAATACATTTTTTCTTCACAGAAATCTTCTGTGTTGTTTTCCCTTCAATGGCACAGCAAAGACTGGAGAGTTGCTGCTGTCTGGAATGTTCATGTGCCAAGATTCTATGCAGGTTGCAGCCTTGAGCTGTGCCATTTTCTCTAGTAGGGGTGCACATTACTCATATGTACTGACAACCCACTGACAATGTGAAGCGCTACAGAAGCTAAATTAATGCACAAGTTAGAGTTCATTATTAAAGCAACAAAAGTAAGGAACTGCAACATTAGTGTTTTAAAACCCTAACTTCCACTGTCCCATCCCCAACCCTAGGAACTGCACCGGGGTTCAGTTAATTTATTTTTAGTAGTAGTCAAAAACTTCCATGATCTCACTTTTGGAAGCCAGCATTTTAGAAAGGACCAGTTTATGGATGTTAATATAGTAGTGGTAAAATACAATTTTCTTTCAGAAAAATTCATAATTTCTGTCTTCCATGCCTACGATTTTGGAAGCCATCTAATTTTTGGTTGTATACCTGGAAGTCAGTGAATTCCTTCCCCTTTATTTTGAAAGTTTCTGCCTTATTTTTAGAAGGCAAATACTCCAAAAGTGGAGGTAACCGAATCCCTCAAGTCACACCAAACTGAATGCCAAAGTACAACCCAGTGTCTGATGGGTCAGCTGTTTTGTATATGGCCCAGAGACCTTGTGACACAATATTCCAGGCTTATAACTTGCTATCATAGGCCATAAACAAAGAAAAGCAGCTATCCCATCAGACACTGGACTGTGCTTTGACATTCAACTTGGTGGGGTTTATGGGGGTAGGAGATGGGAAAAGAACATGAGAGTTAAGGTTCAAAAACCCTAACATCGCATTCCCTTACTTTGGTTGTTTTAACAATGAACCCTAACTCGTGCTGTACCATAGTTTTTTTAATATGGATTGTCTATCTTTTTCAGATGGCTAGTACCCTGTTCCTGTAGCTGGCTTTGCATATGGGCAGACAGGCCAGAAACGAAGTTAGTTGTCGAACAATGCCCTGGACCTGTATCTTGCCTTATGCATGTCCTTGTGAGCCATACACAAACTAGTTGAACCATTGGGCCCAACTACATTCCTGTGGCTTGCCTCATAAATTTGCCCTATGGACCATACGTGAAGCAATTAACCCATCAAGCACTGGCCCATACCCATAGCTTGATTCGTACATGGCCCTCTATGCAATACACAAAAATGATGAACTATCAGGCAGTGCACCAGACCTCTCTCCTCAGCTTCAGGACTTCACCTATCCTTGGTATTTTCAAACATGGCCTAAAAATATTATTGTTGCAGGAAAAATCTAATTATACTTGTTTTAATTGATTTTGTGTATGTCAGTGCGCTGTTGGTATACCTTCTATGTAACATAGAAACATAGACTTTGACGGCAGATAAGGACCGCTTGGCCCACCCAGTCTGCCCATTTCCCTACCTAGAGGATAAGCTGAAGATCCTGTTTAACCAACAGCCTATTTCTTCCTTCCCCCCACAAAAATTGCCTTATGTCTGTCCCATGCATTCTTGAATTCTCCCATAGTTTTAGACCCCACAACCTCCTCAGGAAGGCTGTTCCATGTGTCCACCACCCTCTCTATGAAAAAATACTTCCTCACATTTCCCCTGAGCCATCCCCCCCATCTTCAAATTGTGTCCCCTTGTTCTTGCACATCTCTTTTTCTGAAAGATGGTACCCTCTTGGACATTGTTGATTCCACTGAGGTACTTAAACATTTCTATCATGTCCCCCCTCTCCCTCCTTTCCTCAAGGGTATACATATTAAGCTCCTTTAGTCTCTCCTCATATGACTTCTCTTGCAGACCCTGTGCCATTTTAGTTGCCCTCCTCTGAACTGCCTCCATCCTGTCTATGTCCTTGCGGAGATGGGGTCTCCAGAACTGGATGCAATACTCCAGATGGGGTCTCACCAACTGTCTGTACAGAGGGATAACAACTTCCTGTTTTCTGCTGGTGATGCCTCTCCCCTGTACATCCCAGTATCCCCCCAGCCCTCCCTACTGCCTTCTCACATTGCTTGCCAATCTTAAGGTCATCTGATATGATTACCCCCAGGTCCCTTTCCATTTTTGTTGTTGTTACTACCTCCCCCCCCTCCCCCATTGTGTAATCTTTCCCTGGGTTTTTTTTTTCCCAGGTGCATTTATTTTGCACTTCTTTGCAAAATGTTATTTGCTTCTTTTCTGTAAATATTGTTGGTGTACCATATTTGTTTAATTACTTGCTGCTTAATACTATCTGTAAATATTGTGCAATTTAATCACCTAATGTATGTAACTAATGCTGTAATAGGTATATTATTTGATCTGCGTCTGTAATTGTTGTATATTTTATTTCACTTACTACCTATAACTAATTCTAGGTTGTCCCTGAAAAAGGGACTGTCTTGTCTCAGTGGGTCTACCCATCATCAAAATTCAAATAAATAAAATGTTAATTGTCTTGGGATATTCTGTAAATGAAACTTGTTTCTCATAGAACGTATTATGTATTCTATGCATTTTTTTAAATTAAAAGGAAAACAACTAAGTGTAGCTTGCTTTGTGCATGGCCTGTGGGCCACAGGTAAAGAAGCCAACCTGTTAGACACAGTCTCATACCTGTACCTTGATTACATGCCTTGCCCCACAGGCCATAGATGAAGATGGTAAATCATCAAGCAGTAACCTGGACCTATAGCTTGCTTCACACAGGACCCTGTAGCCTATACACAAAGCAGCTGACCCTATACCTGTAGCTTGCTTCGCCACCCATCTGACAGTGCCCCAAACCTGTACCTTGCACCTGGTATGGACCTACAGCCACTATCCCTGAAAACACATTTCTAGTGGGATTTAAAAATTGCCACTTATGTGATTGTTAGGGAGTGTGGTAGCTTAGACGTTTTTTTTAAATTTTGGAGAAGAAAATATTTAAAAGTGGCAAAGTTAAGTATAAGAAACAGGTTAAGAAAAGCAAGTGAAAAAAACGAAATCCTATAAATCATGACATGCACATGCGCAGGGACTTCATTTTTCTGTTGCGCTCCATGTTGTCACTGGTATTCATAACATATGGATCAGATGTGCCTTTGCTAGCGAGACACTGGCGCCACTCACTGTTCAAAGCTGTGACATCACCACAGAATGTTGGTGACCTGAGGGTTCCACAACCTCTAACTTCACAGTCTTTGTGCCAGTGTTAAAAGGCACAGCAGCATTTTCAAGTGGCTTCTGAACTTGACTGGAATCTCTAGCAGGCTGATACTGCTTGCTTCTATGAGCAGTACTCTCTTAACTCAGTCATGCTTGTTTCAAATTTAACTGTACAGAGTTACTATGCATTCTAATTCTGTCAGCAGCCTAAGGGTTAAATTGACAAACCTTTTTTACGTTCGCTTGCCCGCATGCGCAAGGAACGTCTTGGGAGAATAGGACACTTTGGAGGTGTGACTGTCCTGTGCAATGCAGTGCTCCATTGAGCAGGCGTGGCGGTCCTGCACCAATGGATGCGGGAGCTGTGTATGACAGCAGTGGTCTTCAGTTCAAAGAAAACCACCGCTGCGATCAGTGGTGACAATGCCTCTGTATGAGCTGCCGAAACAAAATACATCCAGCTTCCTCGTCCTGTTGCTGTTCTGCCCGTTGTTTTACTGATTGCCTAGTCGTCATGTCCTTTAGCTGACTGATCCCACAGAAGAATACTTCAGTTACACTAGCGTTTTTGCAAACACGGCTATTCTAGCAGTGCTGCGAGTTTCCTCCCCAAAACAGAGAGACATTAGTTCGCAGAAGAACACCTTGCTTGGACAATGTCATACCTTGCTCGGCTCCAGACCCTTCACTCCTGATTTGTTTTCTTATACGGAGAAGAAAAAAACATTGTCTGAAAAGGGCCCAAGTATAAGCAAATGCAAAAAGGTGTGCAAAGAGAAAATGCTGTATTAAAAACAAGTTCACGAGACGGGGGACAGAAAAATCGCAAGAGCTACCAGAAGAAACAGTATCCAGTGCTCCGGAGTTATTGATTCAAACGACGTTGTGGATACAGACTATTACCTATACGCGAAAACACAGTTTCAGTCTTCCCCATTCAGGATGTACCAGTGTGTTTGCTTAGGATGGATGTGGGGGGAGAGGGGGGGCTATGGAATTATACTCGGTGACAATTTAAGGTGACCCCACCATTATAACCGTCCTTTTCCTGTGCTCTAGTTTGAGAAGACTGGATTGCTCAAGGGACTAGCCCACTTCCTGCCACCCGTTCTATGCTGTCTGTAGCGCAGCGCTCCTGTTTTTGTCATTTCTCCCCAAAAACTTGCTTCTTTGTATTCTATATCCATTTTGATATCTGTACCCGGTTTTTGGTTCGGAGTGGGCCCCTGTTTCCGTTCCCGCCCTCTTTTATCCGGCTGTCATTCTTTTTCCATTTTAGTGCTGATCCAAGTAAAACAGTTATCTGTTAAAGGCGCAGCAACAGATATAATAAGGGTGACTGTAAAATTGCAACGTCTCAGTAACTCTGGAGCATTGGGTGCTGTAACTGGCATATCTCTGAACTTCTCAACATTAAAAATCATAGCACTGGCCTTCAAAATTCAGAGTAAATAGCCAGAATGTGTAGCATTTTCTTATTTTAAAGAAACGTGTAGTAATAGTGGGCCCCACATGTTTAGTCTTAAGGAATGTTTCTATGACATTAGTTCAATGCTTTAATAGTTTGTGTCCAGAATCATTACTGAGTACATCAGTAAATCTTTGCAACGGGTAACTCTGAACATAAAAATCATAGTGCTATGCAAAATTCATAGCAGCTGACAGGTATGATATCTGGTAGGTTATGCAATTTTCCTCCCCAGTCTCGTACCCTTTTTTAAAAATTACTGTACTTTACCCCTGAACAGCCCCTTTCGGCCCTCTCCCTTGTTCCCCAGTGGATGACCGCCCATGGGAAGGGCTGCTTGGGGGCCACCCCTTACCCTCAATGGGAGCTGACGTGTCAGTTGGGAAGAGAGAACCCAGCTGGTGGTGCGGGACTTGTAGCAGAGTGTCAGGTGGCATCCTGCGCAATTGGGGATTTTCCTCGGTTTTCTTCCTTTCCTTGAGCATCACAAGATGCATACCGAGTCTAGGAACCCTCCCTCCAAGGAGGAGGTGAGTGTCCATAGGACGTTCAACCATCCTCCCGCGGCCAGCCCTCCATCAGCCCAACCTCGTTCCCAAACCCAGGTGACTGGCATCACAGGTAGTAGCACTGCTGTTGGTACAGCCATGCACTTGTTTTTAATAATACAATTGTAACCCCCAGGGGGCGCTATCCTAAGGGCTACTACCCCTGCCTGCCTTGACTGAAACAGGGTGAGGGGCCCAGATCCGTTGGTGGGTGCCTCCACCCAGAGGTCGGGGTTAGAACAGTCGAGGTTGACTCGGTCACAGCCCTCTGGGTTGCTGCAACCCCCCTTTCTTCCCACTAGTGGCCCATACAAGTCAGTTACAGCGTCCTTACCATATATACTTACCCCCCCCCCCGGCTCGAACCACTCAACTCACTCCGGGGACCCCCTGAAAAGTAAAGTGCAGTTACACAATATTCACTGTGCAGTATTTCACCATTAATACACAAACTAGCCACTGTACCTTTGCAAAACAAGAAATCTGATTTATTTAAGGGGGAATAACAAGGACCGGGGGGAATCAGGGTGATTGGCTTACCACTACAATATATAAGTATCTACCTAGGGCTCTGTGCACAGGCCTAACCTATAAGTTACTGTCTATGGGTACCCAAGCCCTAAAGGCTAGTTCCTCGATGCAGCTGGTTGGGGCCCTGACACAAATGAGCATTTAATTCCTACGAAGATTAGATGGAGCCAGCAGGCTCAGTTAGTGTAGTCAGCAAAGTAACTTAAAAATCTTGCCCTTGCTAGAAACATTTGACAGGGAGCTACCCTGATTTAATACTCACGACTCCAGGAGAAAACGCTCTCACACCACTCGCAGGGCTGAGCCTAAACTTCAGACACTTCTCCACACATTTATATGGAAAACAACAGAGGGGTACCATACCAGGCAGCTGCTCCTAGGGCCCGACTGAACTCACAGCTAATCGGGGAGACGACGCAGCTTCACTTTTTCCTGACAGACTGAGATCGATTCAGCAGGTTCTCCAGTCCTCTACAGGGTGATCCTGGTAGCTAGCTGCACTCCTGCACAGCTTCCTCTGACCACTGCCCTTGCGGATTTAGTCCGATACTTTTGGCGTTTCAACACGCCCAAACTAGCCTTACACGCGCTTCCCGCGTGAACACTCAAACGGCGCAGGAGCCCCAAGCTCCCTCCTCACTCACAGCCACAACGTCTCTCCCTCCTGGACAGCTAAGGCCAGTCTCTCCACTCGGGCGCTACCCGACTCCATAGGTGGGCTGCAGATGCCAATCACTTTACACTGCCCCCATTGGTGCAAGACAAGGTGCCAGAATCCAGGCTTCACTTCCCAGAAGTACATGGTTGGGTCCCATTGGCCGGCCAGCCCCTGTTGAAGTTCTGATTCCGATTAGCTGCTTTTTACTCCATTTTAGATACTCCCTTGCTCCTATTGGACCCCTCAAAATGTCCTGGTCCAAAATGGAGGGGCACAGCACACAGAGTCCCAGCTGCAATAAAGGCAGGTTAAACAAAACTGCATTTTCACTATTACTCTAAATGATTGCAGGCAAATTGTTACATCTTTCGAGGGCGCTCCCCTTGCGCTTTCAGCGACTGCAAAGAGGGGCAATTACATTACAGCTCGAGCGGGACTCGAGCAGAGAAACACACAGTCCCCCTCATAAACAATGATTATGTCTGCAAGCAGACGGCTCTTAAAGAGACAGTATGTGGAGGCTGTACAAGCACTCACCGAGCCATTTCAAACGGCTTAAACGCTGAACATCAACCACCAGGGTGAACACTTAGGCAGCTCCTGGAAGGCTTTTAGGAACCCCCATTTGTAGGGGGGTTACACAATCTTTTCCCTTTGCACTTCTTTTTGCGTTCGCTTGTGCACATGTGCAAGGAACGTCTTGCAACAGTACGACTTTTTGGAGGTGCATGACCCTCCTCGTGAATGCAGTGCTCAGTGTAGCAGGCGCCACCCTACCGGACCAATACATGCTGAGCTGTGTATGACACTAGTTCGGCTGTGTTGGTCTTCACTGCTAAGAAAATGTCCGCTGCAATCAGCGGTGGGAGTGTGTGTGCAATTAGCATACTGACGTCAGCCGAACTTCTGTCATACACAGCTCAGCATGAAATCCCTCCCGCTTCCTCCCTCTGCTAATGTCCTCCCCCTCCCTCGTTAGTGTTCTCCCCGGCCCCCACGTTGTGTGCCAAGGGGGGTGCCCAATCCCCTCGGCTCATGCACCCCCCCCAGCACACTAAGTGGCCAACGGGGGTGCCCAATCCATCAGCAGCAGCCCCTCCCAACAAACAACCAGTTGGCATGCTGGAAGCCCACCCCAGCGTGCTCAAGCCTCCCCCTCCATGCACACTGTATGGCTGAAGGGGGTGCCCAGTCCCCCCTGGCTCCAGTCCCCCCCCAACAAACACGTAGGTAGCATGCTGGGAGCCCACCCCAGCGTACCAAAAGCGTCCATCTTTTGTTGTTTTAAATTTCCTGTGAAGAAGACGGTCCCTCTGTGAGTCCCTTGCCTCCCACCAACCCGCCCACCTCCTGCGCACCCACCTCGGCACACACCCTTCACCCTATACTCGCCTCTGGTGCCCGGCACAATGATCTTCAGTGGACCGGGAACACGTCTGCACTCTTCAAAGCCAACCACGAACTGAGGAATTGCTGGTAAGCTGTATAATGGCATAAATGGGATTTTTCCAACTTAGGTGGCTATCTCGGCCATTTTTTCGACTTTTGGCACAAATTTTCAAAATGGGGTTTTTGGGACTCCTTCCCATGAATTCAGTCACTGTCATGGTGTTATTTGGTCCCGAAAGGTGATTTCGCAGTCACTGCGTGGAATCACCTTTTGGGACCGATTAACAAAACAACAGTGTCAGTGTGTTCATGAGGTGGGCTCTCAAAAAGCCTATGTTGCACATTTGGTGAAAAAATTCCAAAAAATGACTGTTTTACAAGCTTACCTTGCGCAGTGTCCATGCACACTGGTAAGTTTGCGAATTTGTAATATTTTCACTCTAGATTTTCAACAGTGATATATTTCCACACCTCCTTATGAACAGTTCAGCTGTCAGTTTTCACATCCTGGCCGAAATGTGCTTTCACGCTTCTGGCGCAGAATAGCACGTTCGCTGTCAGAAATCAGTGTTCACTACAGAGTAAGAAAATCACAGTGACACTGTTCATGAGTAGAGGGCCTAAAATGTCTGTGTTGAAAATTTGATGACAAAAGTCCATGAAATGGCTGTGTTACGAGCGTGTGTTGCACAGTTTCTACGCACACTCGTAAGTTCGTGAATTTGTAATATTTTCACTCCAGATTTTCAACATTTTCATTTTCCCACACTTCCTCATGAACAGTACAGCTGTCATTTTTCACATCCTGGTTGAAACGTGTTTTCACACTTCTGGCATAGAATAGCATGGGCACCATGGGAAATCAGTGTTCGGTACATAGTAGGAAAATCATAGTGGTGGTGTTCATGAACAGAGGTGACAAAATGCCTATGTTGAAAATTTGGTGAAATAATTCCACTGAATGACTATGTTACGAGTGCACATTACGCAGTTTCTACACAGGCTCGTAACCTTCAGCATGACCAGGGTGTTAGGGTTCCTAAGACAGACGCTTAAGAAGTATGAGGCTGAAATGTAAATGAGATGCAAGAGAAGTTGCAGAGAGGTACTCTGTTGGGACATGGATGCTGAAGGGAACATGGATACAACTGGGGGGGGCCTGCATAAATGCCAAACACCACTGCAAATACCTGCAAGCAAACGTTCGGCATTGACAAATGCTTGTTTTCCTCTCAAATAGCTTCATAGACGAAGGTCTTTGTGCGTTGTCATTTTGCCTACCTTGATAAAAATTAAGAGTGTAAAATAAACATAAGAGCCTTTCTACTGTATTTGGTCTGCCTTTTTCTCGGCGTGGTCAGGAAGTCTGGGAAATATTTCTTTCTTGCAGTTAGTTTTGCCCCTTTTGCACTGACCTGCATCTCCATGTGTTCCTTTAGTGTACAGCATTGTATAGTGTTTTTATTGTTTCTTGTGCTTCTTCTGACTGGTTTTGAAGGTCCCCCCCCCAATCAGTACTTTTTCTACCGGATGGCACCCACCCCACCCCCATCACCGACCGTCTCATGGACTTACCGGTTATGCTCCACTTACACAAGACCCTATTTTGGTGAGTGGCCAGCTGCAGGGAGTGCTGGCTGATAGCGCCATAGCAGCCTTTTTCTCCAGGTTTTTTCTGACCCGAGTTGGAGCATGAGGCGTGTGTGCCAGCTCTGCCCCTACCACATGCACTGCTGCTGCGCTGCCACCCAGTCTCTGCCAGGTGGCAGTCTCTGCCATGGAACCGATGTCCAACCTCCTCAGAGAAGGAGAGCTGCCATCAGGTTCTTCAACCTACCTTACCTTGCTGGCCCACCAATTGACCCTGTCCATTCCAAAACCCAGGTTGCCAGCCTGGGGGGCGGAAACACAACTACTCCCCCACTGGGCAGCAGTTTTGGAGGGTTTTATATAGATGTCCAAATTTTTCTTAAATCTTGTTTGTCAGAACTGTTAACTATGTAACAAAATAGTGAATTCCATAGTCTAACTATTCTTTGTGTGTATAACTTTCTCCTCTCATCTGTTTTAATCTGGTTTCTTTTAACTGCTTGTGATGTCCTCTCAAGTTGTGCACTGAGTCATCAATTTATAAACTTGTTTCACGCATTAGTGACTAATCGGATGTAATGTCATACATACTGCAAGTAGGATATCACCTCTAGTTCTTCTATCTTTTAAACTTTGTAGGTTCAGTATCTTAAGTTGATCCTTGTATGTCATCAGGTTCGAAGTCACCCATACAACCACATTCAGCTGTGAGTCTTTTATGGCATAGGTAATTTGAAAGGGGGCTATTTAGTGCAAAAGTATATGGGCCTGATATTTAGAGCCAGCCGTTTGCACTGCTTACTAATCAGTGATGCATGTGAGATAACGTATAGCCAGCCTGGGTGTTACATTCAGTCCAACAGCATGCCCTATCCAGAGTATGCTGCCTGTCTGCATATGAGACTGTGTTAGTACCTCACACAGTGACTATGCACAGGGGTAACACAGCCCTCCACAAGAAAGTAACCCCCAGGACTAAATGGAGATAGTGTCTTCCAAGCAGGATAGTGCTTTTTGGCTCCTCGAAGCTAAACCTAAGTTGCTGGCATGCAAATGACCACATCGGCATGCAAGGATTAAGTGGATCCATACAGTTTGGATGCGCACAAATGCCTTGGTCACTCCCCCCCGATCCCCATGTAACAGAGTGACAGAAAGAGTTGCTAGTCCCAGACAGTCAATTGATCCTCTACCCTCAGAAGGCTACTTGAAGCACAGAGTTATTAATAGGAGTGCTTCTGGTAGTCTGGTGGTCCCGCTGCCCTTTCCAGATGCCTATCTGATACTTAAGAAAATATAGAGCCATATTCTTGGTAGTCTAGGGGTCCCCCCACTCCCCATGCCCATCTTACGAATACTAATAAATAGAGTCCCTTTACTGACAGTCTAGTGACTCCCCCCAGCCCATTTGATGCACAGGAATATCTACATTCCTTTCCCTGGTAGTCTAGTGGTCCCCCTCTCTGCCAGGGCACTTATGGTGACTGATTATGCCCTGGTACCCCCACACCATCCGATCCACTCAGCACCCATGCCCCACTCCATCCACACCAGACTCACCATAGAGATGGGTACCCACAGCCATCCATGATGTAGTGATTGTAACTGGCACAGCCCCATCACACACCATCTTGGCTGGCCACCATCTGAATTACAGGAGCAAGCATGCAAGTGCAGTGAAATTATTCTTCATCTTCTCAGTTTCCAGTGTCAAATGTTTCCAAGAAATGAGAGGAAGTGGAGCAGACCATGACCCACTGCACCCAGTTAAGAGCAATAATACCTATACCCCTAGGAGAAAGGGCAAGGGTCTCTACCCAATTAAATTCATAGTCCCAAGGGCATCTGGGTTTTCCTTCAGATCTTATTTTTTCAAAGCCTGAACTAGTGTGTGAGACAAAAAATTACGTCAGATGCTAATCTCTTTTTTCCTTTCCATCATGAACATCAGTATTTCCTGAGTTTTTGATTATTCAAGGTCAGTTTTTTTCCAGGGTCAGGCTGCCTGCTCAATCTTTCAGTGACTCCAGAGTTTTCTTTTACAAAGTACTGACAATGTTTGTGGCCACCTTGACGGTGAAGGGCCATCTGAGTACCCATTTTAGGGGGCATCATTGAAACAGTTAACCAAAACCTTGGTTCTTCAGACAGTTCTGGTCCTGGGCCAACTTAGCTGTATGGTAAATATGAAAAAGAGCACTCTCCAGCCATCCTAGAGTCACAAACTCCCAGGAGTGTGTTTTCAGATAGGATTACAATCAGTTACCCTCTCCTCAACCAGGGTAGAAAATGTCAAACAAGTCATCTGACAGATAAAATCTCAGAAGATAGAGTGCAACCCACCAATGTCTTCAGATTTTAGGTCTGATGGCTGCAATGATACAATTGGTCCCTTTGGGCTTACCTCTACTAGTACAGTATTTCTCCTTTCTATTAGGTTCCCAGCTTTGGAGCAGTTTCAGATTTTGATTTGGCTCCCTCCTAAAGATTTTTTTTCTCAGTTTTCAGATCTCACACCAGCTGGTAGTCTACTAAGTTGAGGTCCAGTTCTGAACCAGTTTCCAGTTCAGGTGTCTGGGACCCACATGAGAATATTCTCCAGATAAACATTACAATAATGAAAGGAGTTTTGCTCTGGCTCTTGTTTTTGCAGGAAAAAATCAAGTTCCAAGAGGTAAAGGTACACAAGATACAAGTTCTTGCTCATAGCAGTCCTAAGAGTGCTTCATGGGATGGAAGAGAACTCATTCTCTGTCAGCTGTTCTTTTACAAAGAGAGAGCATAAGATTCTAGCAGGCAGATTCAGTCGCCAAGTTGTGCATCCTAGTGGGCAATCTTAAGTCAGGAGGTTCTGCATTCCAGTGTGGTGACACCTCTGGGCTCCAAATATTGATCTCTTGCCTCCAGAGAGAGAGAGAGAGAGAGAGGGCTCAAGTTCTCTGGTTTTTCAGTTGCTTCTTGTGTCCACAGGTGGCAGCAGTGGACACAGTCTCAGATGTGGGGCTCCAGGTAGGCTCACCTGTTTTTCTCCACCACTATTGTTTCAAATGGTACCATCAGAATTTCAGGCATCAAGAGAAAACTTCATCTCACTATTCCAGAGTAGCATAGAATGCCTTGGTTCTCGAATCTAGTAAGCTTATTAATTCAGGAACAATTTAAGCCTCCTCCTCCTCCTCACGGAGTCTGGCTGTGGTAGTAACACATTTTTTCTCAAATGCAGACAATCTGCAATTGACAGTCTGTCTCCAGAGAGGAGCATGCTGCTAAACTTTGCTTATTCTTCTAAGGCAGTGGACATCATCATTTCCTCCAGGTAAATTCATAAATTTTCCACTAAGAAGAGGGTCTGGAACAATGTCACCTTTTTGCACAAGATACAGGGAACAATCCAAGGAAACCAGTGTGGCTTTGAATGTGTTTTTCCTACAGTCTGGTTTAATTGGGGCTCAGTGAGCCTCAGCCCTAAGTGCCCATTGAGGGCAGTTTTCAGCGTTGGGTAGAACATGCTAAGACGTAATCAGTTTTTTTTTTTTTCAGGCAGTTGCTCAAGTCAAATACTCATTCAAGTTATCTGTGCCTCCATGGGTTTTCAGTACGAGTTCCAGAGCTTACTGTAAATCACTTTCTAAAGATCTGTTTAGTCACTGCTGCTAAATATACTCTTGCCATAACAGTGTATTTTTGGATAGCTGTCTGCTCAGCCAGATTGTTTTGTGGCCATCAGCCTCTTTCCTGTAGTAAATCTTTTTTCATCTTTAACGATGACAAAGTCATCCTCAGGGTTGTGTCCTCTCCTCTCCAAAAAGAGTCCAGTACCCTTAATGTGGCCCAAGCAGTGTGTTTGCCAGCCTAACAGTTTTCTTCATATTCTGCAGAGCTACAAAGAAAGCACAGATGGCTTCCTAGGCTATGTTGATAAGATGGATCAGAGTTGATACAAAGAACAGTTACATACTTACGGTAACAGTAGATCTTCAAGAGAATCTCTTCTCTTCCCTTAGGCCACACCTTTGGAACTATACCTGTGTCACTGTGAGGACCACACAGAAACTTTTGCTAGTCAGGGGTGCCCACGATGACGTCATGCATCAGTGTCTATATAAACATAGGCGGCCCCACCTCTCATCAGTTCCCTACCAAAGGTTGTGCTTGGAGGCCTCTCTTCTTGGGGAGCCAGAGATTATACCAGTGCCTCTGATATTAGGTGAATGAAGGTGCTGGAACTAGCAGCCATGGAAATTCTCAAGACAGAACTGGATGCCATGTTCCCATTACAGCTGATAAAAGTGGAAGGAGGGAGTGTCAGCATGGCCAAAGGGAAGAGATTCTCTCAAAGATCTATTGTTATGGTAAGTATGTTACTGTTCTATCTTCTTTGAGGATATCTCTTCCCTTAGGCCCCAGCTTTGGAATGAGTTAAAGCTAACTGGGAGGTTGGTGCAGTCTGTTCAGGACAGCAGGCCTTGTAGTACAGGAAGGCAGAAGCCATCTATGATAAACAATGTCCAGCCCATAATGTTTAGTAAAAGTGTGGATAGTATTCCAAGTGGCTGCAGCACATATTTCAGCCACAGAGATGTTTCTAAAATAAGCAACAGAGGTGGCCATACCCCTTGAGGAATGGCCACAAACTGCAACAGAAAGTTCCTTACCATACTTCCTATGACAGAACGTAATAAAATGTGCTAACCATTTGGACAAGCACGGTTTCAGTACAGGGGCACCCTCTTGCCCAGGGGCGAATGAAACAAATAGCTGAGAGGATGTTCTGCAGTCCATGGTGCAAGCAATATAGTATTCTAGGATTCTATGTACATCCAAAGTATGGAGCATTGCCCCACCCCTACCCCCAATTGGCATGCTCAGGATAATAAACTGGAAGGTGCATGGCTTGATTTAGTGTAAACTCAGACACCACTTTTGGTAAAAACTTAGGATTAGTATGTTAAGGCACTCTGTCTTCATGGAAAATCAAATAAGAAGGCTCACATACTAGAATCTGTATCTCTGAAATCCTTCAAGCAGAAGTGACTGCAACTAAAAATAATGCTTTCCATTTAAGAAAGCATAAGCCAAAACTCACAGCTGGCTCAAATGGAGCCAAAGTGAGTTTTTCAAGCACATAATTCATACTATACCAAAGTTCATACTAAGGTGTAAGGAGATGAGGAGGCTGTAAGCCAATGATAGCTCACATCCATTCACCCATAATACATCAAAATGTTACCTTTCAAGATATATTGGTCTAGCCTTCTTTTAAATTTTGTCCGTTGTCTTACATTATATCATAGCATAGAAGTAGCTCTCCCCATATTCTTCTAGTTTCAAAAGTCATAAGGTTTAATTTCTGAAGGCGATCGTTGTATGGTATGGCTTCTGGATTATATATCAATTTAGTAGTATGTCTCTGAAGTTTTTAAATTTTTTTGATACCGGCCCTAGTAATGGGGCCCCACACAGGGTTTCCATAGTCCAGTAATGGTCTAACGTATAATTCAGGTCCCAGTGTGGGACCAAATTATGAATGGGAGGTTTCATGTGCAGAATGCCTCTCAAAAAGGTAGGGGAGTCCCCCAATTGGGCACTGTATGCTCATCAACAGGGACATGGAAAGTTGATATAGCTGCCAGATGTACCCTAAATAAGGAATACTGCAGACTAGAGTGTGATAGTGCCAGTAAGTATTCAATGTCGCATTTATCAGCCAGGTGACTGGGTCCATATGTCTGGAAGTGGCCCACAAGGTGAAACACTTCAATTTCAAACAGTATGTGTGTGTGTTTGGTGGAAGGCTTTCCGGCCACAACCAGCACATCAGCTACTTTAGGTGATATCCCAAACCATGCAATAGCTCTGTCTTCAGGAGCGAGGCATGCAGGTGCAGGGACTTCAAGTCCAGATGGACCAGAGACCCCTTGTCTTGTGACAACAGGCCTCTGCACACAGGCAAGGGCACAGGGGGCGCCACTGCTAGTTGTTGGAGCAGCAGATACCATATTTGTTGAAGTCAAAGAGGTGCAATGAGGATGAGGGTCACACCCTCCAATTGCAGTTTCAGTATTATTCTCTGTATTTATGGAATGGGAGGGAATACATACACAAACCTCCCTTTCCAAGAGAGAAAAAATGTGTCTCTCCAAAAACCTCCAGTGCCTGGAATGAGCGAGCAGAAACGTGGCAGTTTTGCATTGTGTGGACACAAAAAACGTCCAACTCTGGATGACCCCACCTTGTGAAGAGGTCATCTGCTACCGAGGTCAGCAGTTCCCATTCATGTATCTTGGACTGTGACCTGCTTATCTTGTCTGCTAAGATATTTTGGACACCGAGGAAATGCACAGCTGACAACTCTAGGCTGTGTTCTAGCACTCAGTACCACAATCTCATTGCTTCCTGACAAAGGGGATAGAAATGAGTCCCCCCTTGTGTTTTTTAATGTAATGCATAGCACTGATGTTGTCCATCTGTATTAGCCGAGGACCCAGAGTCAGATGTTCCTGACAAGTCTGGAGACTGTGTAAGACAGTTCTCATCTCCAGAACATTTATGTGTAATCTGGTTTCCACCCTGGTCAAAGAACTCTGGATTTGTTAAGGGCCCAGATATGCTCCCAACCTGGATACTGAGGCATCCAAGGTGAGAATCTGAGTTGGAGTTGGGATTATAAATGGAATGCTCCTCAAGAGGTTACTGTGGTCCATACACCACATCAGTGTTTTGCATAAATGGGATGTGATGGGCACCTTCTGGTCCATGTCATCCATTAATTGGTCCCATTGCTCTCTCAATGTTCATTGTGGTATTCACATGTGTAAGCGGACCAGTGACAGAGTCACAATGGCCCTTGCCATGAGGCCCAGGAGACACAGGAAAGTTCTGACTGGGACATAATGACTGCTATATACTAGTTGTACTTGAGCTATGAGACATTCTTCTCTGTTCAAGGGTAGGAACACTCAGCCCTGTTCTGTGTCCAGGACAGCACCTATGTACTGTAGCCTTTGGCAAGGAGTCAGTACTGACTTTGGCACATTCCCTGTAACCCTCAGGTCTTTGAACAATTGCCTTGTTGGGGATGGTGTGTGCAAGAGTTGGTTCCTGGAACTGGCTTTCAATAGCCAATCATCTAGGTATGGAAAGACATACAAACTTTCCCTGCTAAAGGATGCTGTCACCACTGCCATGCATTTGTTAAAGACCTGTGGCACAGAAGACATGACAAAGGGCAATACTCTGAATTGGAAGTGCTCCCTTCTAGGACAAATCTCAGATATTGTCTTTGATTATGTCTAATCTTGATACCCAGCAAGCAAATCCAATCCCCTATTTGCAATGGGAGGGGGCAGATTTTGCACGGACACCATCTGAAACTTCTTGTGTTCTATATAGAAGCCTAGGTCTCTCAGATCTAACAAAGACCTGAGATCTCTTGTCCATCTGGGGACCATGAAGTATCTGGAGTAGAACCCTTTGCTCATCTGGCAAGAAGCTACAGGTTCTATGACACATTTGGTTAACAAATCTTGCACCTCTTCTTTCAGAATGGATAGATGTCCTGGGCGATAAGTGGAAAGAGACAGAGGATGCCCTGAAGGGGTCTGTAAGAGTTCCAGAGCATGTACCTTGGCAATCATCTCCAGGACCCTTTCATCTGTGGTAGCCTCCCTTCACTGTGTCAGATAAAGAGAGAAACAACTCCAGAAACTCCCAACCACTGCCTCCTGATGTGGAAGTGGTTTGAGGGGAGTCTGACATGAGTCATGCTGAGCTGGTGGGGGCAGAGCCAACAGCTTTGGATGCTTTGGAATGGGCTCCTGAGGAGGAGGAGCTGGTGAGTCTCCACCACCCTTACCTTGGCCTTGCTGATGGTAGGCTTGATGGCCACCTCTGGTAGTAGGCTTACGTAAATGACCCTCTACCATGACCTCTACTATGTGTGGGATGCAGGGATTTCATGAACGTTAAAGTCATTTTAGAGACTTGAAAGCCTCTTAGTGCCTCTTCTATATGATAGCCAAACAGTTTTGTGCCTCTAAAAGGAGCATTCAGAACTGTTGGCTGCACATCAGTTGCCAACGCAGCCACCCTATGCCAACAATACCTTCTCATGCAAATACCAGTGGCAGCTGCCCTGGCAGATGCATCAGAAAACATCATATGCTGAGCGTAGCAAATACTTGCCAACCTCAGCTACAGAATTTAGATTTTTAACAAACTAATTCTTGGCATTTCCTTCTGGAAGAGCCTAAGCTGCAGCTTTGGCAGCCTTACACAGGCCATTTTGATACTTGATCATGTGAGCCTGGTAATTTGCAATCCAAGGGCCTAGTGAGGCATAGGCATATGTGCACTTGTCCATCACATCAAGCCTCCCGGATTCCTTATCAGGGGGCAGATTACTCATACTTCAGTGCCATACCATGGGCATCTTATAACCACAGAGTCTGTTTCAGGCTGATTGGCATAATAAGGCTTGGCAGCAGGAGTAAGGTACTACTTGCCAGCCTTTCTGGGTACAGCTAGTAAAGAATTTGGCCTATACCATGTCGCAAATATTGCCTCCTCCAATGCAAGGTGAACTGGAGGAACAATGATGGAGGGAGTACATGGTACCTGCAAGAATTCCATGAAGTTCCTTTTAATGGAATCCTCTTCTTCCACAGCAAAGCCCACAGCACTCTGCATTTGCTACATCATAGTTTGGAAGGTAGGGTCTTCAGGAGGAGATCTGGGTGTGTACACCACAGAACTGTCACTGCAAGACGATACAGTGGAGCTAGAATATGAAGCATAATGTTCTTCTCCATAACCCTTTTCCTCTTCATAATCCTCCTCCATAATGAGGTCTGGATTATATTCTTCCTCATCTTCAATGTCCCCGTCAGTGGTGAGGATTGTTATTTATTTATTTTTTTATTTATTTTTATTCTTTTTGCTAGCTCAGTGTGTGGGTGCTTCAATCTTCGTAAAATCTCATGAAGGCTTAAACAAATCATCATAGCCAACTTCTAAAGCTGAATTCATAATGTTTAGGCCTGATTATTCAAATTGGTCAAAAAGGTGACAAAATTAGGTTGTATTTTTCAAGCTCATCCTCTAGCAAATATAGAGCTGTATCCACTTTACTAACATGTGTTCTATCCATTCCTTGTAGGGAGGTGGCTCTACATCCTTCCAATGATGCAAAATTACCCTTTTCACTGCCGTTAAACCTGTATTATAGAAAATTATCTGATGTTTGGCATAATCTTGATACCATATTTGGTATCCGAAAGGGGCAATACCAGGGTCAAAAGGGACATCATAGCCTATAACTGAACCCAAAATAGACCAGACCTTCTCCCAATATGATTTCATCTTAGAACAACCAATCATCATAAGCAAAAGAGTTCCCTTAGTCCTTGTGCATCTCTGACAGGTCAAAGATAATGAACTATCCATCTTATGAAGCCTAGCAGGGGTCAGGTATATCCTATGAAATGTATTAAAATGGATTTGAAACCGTTTATTATTTTTGATTCCCAAAGTTTCTAAATTACTAATTCTATCCCAGTCAGATTCAGGGATGGGGCTGTTCAGTTCTTTTTCCCAAGATAATCTAAGTGGAGTAAAAGGTAGGGGTAGACCCTCTAGCAATAGCTTGTATGTTCTTGAAATCAAGTGTTTACTTGACTCCAACCCTTTGAAAAAATCTTCTAATGGTGAAGATTCTAGGAGAAAAGAATTGTTATTTTTCTTATACATGACATTTTTAGCTTGGATATATTGCCAAATGTGCCTATCAAGTATGTCAAATTCAGTTTTAATTTGTTCAAATGTTTTAAGGGTGTTTTGTAAGAAAAAATCCTCTATGGTACGAATCCCCTTAGAAAAATACCATTGTCCAAATGTTTCATCTGACATGGAGGGGGGGTTATTATTAATCAACGGTGTTAGGAGAGAGAACTTTTCTGACCCAGTAATAATTTTAGAAGCTTGTGCCCAAGCATGTTTAACTGCCTTTGTTGTATCTATAAGTGCCTTATTTTGATAATGTATTGTAAGAGAACTCTTTAAATCCAGCCCTATAAGATTCTTCTATTCTAGGCACAACCCCACCATTGTTGGGTTTTCTGGTTGGTGAAACCAAAAGTAAACTATTTCTAACTGGGCTGCTAAATAATATAGTTGAAAATTTGGGCAGATTAACCCTCCTTTAGTCTGTGGTTGTTACAATTTTTGAAGAGCAATTCTTGAGTGCGTCCCTTGCCACAAAAAAAGTTCTTATTATCTTGTCCAAATTTATAAAAAAAAAGACTATTCTTTAGAGCGACCGGGGTAGCTTCAAATAAAAATTGTTGCCTGGGCAGTATATTCATTTTAAGAATGCTGATTCTGCCTTTCAATGTGAGAGGGAGAAACTGCCATTTCTCCAGATCCGTTTTTACTGTATACAAAAGTGGGTCGAAATTAAGTTGGATGACTCTGTTAATATCTTGAGCGAACTGTACTCCCAAATATTTAATATTCTTCTTACTTATAGATAATAACCCTTGACGAGTTAGGTTTATAGGGCTGCCCAGAGAGAGAAGTTTACTTTTTTTCCCAGTTAACCCTATAACCAGATAGGGTGCCAGATTCATTCAGAATATTATTAATAACTGAATAATTAAAGTTTGGATTATTGAAAGATAGCAAGACATCATCTGCGTACAGCACAATGGTGTTAAAAGTGTTCATTACCGGTAGCCCCAAAAGCACCTCTTGAGAGCTTATCTTAATTGCTATGGGCTCTAGAAATAGGGCAAAAAGTAAAGGAGAGAGGGGGCAACCCTGCCTTGTTCCTATAAATAAGTGGAAAAAGATGAATATGTACAATTAGTTTTTATCCTAGCTAGGGGGTTGGTATATATTAGATGAATCAGGTCTAAGAAGTTACCCTCAATCCCAAAGGCCCTAAGGACTTCTATCAGGAATGGCCACTGCACCCTGTCAAATGCCTTTTCTGTATCTAGCAAGAGAAGTACAGTGTCCGTCCCTGAATAGACCTGAATAATATTGAAGCGCCTTGTATGATGTTGTAATCTCCTGTTTTCCATAAACCCTACTTGTTCGGGATGTATTAGTTTATGAGTGACTTTAGTTAATCTGTTTGTTAATACTGTATTTTAGTATAGATTTTGTAATCACAATTTAAAAGTGAGATAGGGTGGTATGACCCACACTGTTCAGGCGTTTTTTCCTTTTTAAGGAGCAGGGTAATATCAGCCTGGTTGAAAGACAACAGTAATTTATTTTCTACACAAATGATTCTAAACAGTTCTTTGAGTCTAAGTGTCAACAAAGAGGTAGCTACATTTTTATAGACTTCAAAGTGTAAGCCATCAGGGCCAAGGCTCTTTCCATAAGGTAGACTTGTTATACTAGAGATGATTTCTTCCAGGGTTATGTCTTCATTTAACCACTCTTTAGCTTGTTCTGATATTTTAGGTAAGCCCAATTTGACCAAATAGAAATTTGTGTCTGCTATATGAGATTCGGGAACATATAAATTTTCAAAAAATGTTTTAAATGTGGAATTAATTTCATCTTCAGATGTCAGCAAGAGCCCATTTTCTCCTTTTATGACATGTATTACATTTTCTTTTACTCACAGTGCATTTGGTAAGCTAGTGTTTTCCCCAGGAGATCACCAGAATAATAATATTTTGCCGTTGCCCTGTACATATCTCTATTAGCTTGTTCTTGTAGGATTTTTTCCAATTTGTCCCTAACTAGGATGACTTTCATTTCTGCTTGTTCTGTCAATGTGTTAGTGTGTTCCTCCTGAGCTGGGAAAAGTTCAGCCTCTAATTTTTGTATTCCTCTACCCCAAGTTTTCTTTCTAATGCCCACCTGAGCAGAGGTCCAACCTCAGATATAGGCTTTCATATCATCCCAAACAACTAAAATATTCTGTCCTTGATTAGAGTTAATTTCCCAAAACCAGTCTAGCTCTTCCCTCATCTTCTCTGTAAATCCTGAATAATACCAGAGAGAATTATCCAATGACCATTTATTATTTTGTATTTTACACTGTTGGGCTATCTTAAGTTTTAATAATACCAGAGCATGGTCAGATACTCCTATAAGTTCGTAAATTACATGTATAATTTCATTAAGGATGGTCTGAGAGACTAGAAAATAATCTATCCTAGAGTATGTATTATGAACTTTGGAGTAAAGAGAATATTTCTTTAAGGTGGGGAAAAGATATCAGAAAGGGTCTAGAAGTTGGTAGTCCTTCATGAATTGTTTTAATTGTAATACTACATTTCTTTTCCTTTCAGGTGTGGGGGTTGCTCTTTCTAAGTGGTGTAAAGTTAGGTTGTAATCCCCACCAATAAGAAGGGTGGAGTTAAATTGTGCTATTTCCAATATAAATTCCATAAAAACCCTGGTTCTTTTGAGTTGGGGCCACATATTGTGGCCAATGTATATTGTTTACCTTGAAGATTAACCTATGCTATTACATATCTCCCTGCTTGAGCCACAACTAACCTAGAAAGCTTGTGATCCAGGTGTTTTTTACTATAAATGGCTACCCCCCAGCTTGGTTTGAAAATGTAGTATAATATCCTGTTGCCTTGAACAGGTTCCCAAAAAAGGTTGCATCCTTATTGTTAAAATGAGTTTCCTATAGTAGTAGACAATCTGTTTTCCTTTTATTAGCAATCTTTATCACCTTTCTGATCTTGGCCCTATCTTTACATCCATTTAGATTCCAAGAAATAACATTGAGGTCAGTCATAATAAAAATGTATACATTTAGGCCTGGATATTCAGACTGCACCTGGCAGTGGTGCAAATGTGGGTGCAGCACAACTGGGATGTGCTAGGGCCAGGACCAGGTGATATTCAATGGTGGTGTGTCATGGCGCAGCACCGTTGAATATGGCATGGACCATGCATGGCGCAGTGGCATTGCACATGGTGCAGTTGGACTGCCCCAGTGCAAGCCACAGCCAGGGAGCACGGGGATGTGCCAGCACAAACGCAGTTGCACTGGGTGCATCACCCACAATATTCAGCTGAGGGCATGCAAATGAGGCCATAATATATGCAAGGTGCAAATGGGACCATTTGCATGTCATTATGGTCCCATTTGTATGCCTTGCGCAGGGCAGCCCAGAGAATTGTGCCTGGCACCCTGTGCAGCATGACATGCACACAATGGGGGTTCCGGGGCATCCCCACCCCATAGCTACAATCACCGGTAATTCCTTTTAAATGACTTCCCTGGTAGTCTAGTGATCCCCCCCATGTCCTCAATCATGGTAAAATGCCCATCATATAACTCCCTTGTAGTCTAGTGGTACCCCCCTCCCTCCCATGTCCCCGATCATGGCAAATGCCCATCATATAACTCCCTTGTAGTCTAGTGGTCCCCTCCCTCCCATGTCTCCGATCATGGCAAATGCCCATCATATAACTCCCTTTGTAGTCTAGTGGTACCCCCTCCCTCCCATGTCCCCGATCATGGCAAAATGCCCATCATATAACTCCCTTGTAGTCTAGTGGTACCCCCCTCCCTCCCATGTCCCCGATCATGGCAAAATGCCCATCATATAACTCCCTTGTAGTCTAGTGGTACCCCCCTCCCTCCCATGTCCCCGATCATGGCAAAATGCCCATCATATAACTCCCTTGTAGTCTAGTGGTACCCCCCTCCCTCCCATGTCCCCGATCATGGCAAATGCCCATCATATAACTCCCTGGTAGTCTAGTGGTACCCCCCTCCATCCCATGGCCCTGATTGCTGGTAAATCCATGTAAATCAAAGCCCTGGTGGACTAGTGGTACCCCCCACCCAATGCCGTGATTGCGGTAGAACTCCCTAAGATAATTCCCTGGTGATCCAGTGGCACCCCCACCCCTTCCACCCACACAGAACCCCTTGCCCACCCCACTCCCCCCCATCATCAGCAGGTGGCTGCAACCCACCCGCACACTGCCTTGCCGCCCGCGAATGATAGGTACAGTATGGGCTGTAAGCCCATACTGTACCTGTCATTCAGCAGCGGGCGGCTGAGCGGTATGTGGGTGGTTGCAGCTGCCCACCACCGATGGGGAAGGGTGGAGCAGGGTTTTATGTGGTGGGAGAAGGTGGGGAGTACCACTGGATCACCAGGAAATATCTTAGAGAGTTCTACGATGACAGCAATGGCAGGGGCACCACTAGACTACCAGGGTGCCATGGGTGCTTGTGGGCAGTGTTCTGGGTGGGCGGAGGGCCACCCATGGCTGGTGGCTGCTGTGTTTTGCCCTGAAATACAGCAGCCCACCTGTGGGTGACCAGGATTTTTTCCCTCTTGTCACAGGCTCAACTTTGAGCCCCCCATGCGGCGCAATGCAGGGTTGTGCCAGCATATGCGCCGCACATCCAGGGCTGAAGATTGGGATGTGCTGCATATGTATGGGCATGCCCCCTGCATCTACACCACATACAATTACATTGCACCCTGGTGCATTGGGATTTGCGCTGCACCTGGCAGCCTTTCCAATCTCCCACTGGGGCGCAATGCAGGGTTGCGCTGGCACAACTCTGTTGCACCATGTGCAACCCCTTTGAATATCTGGGCCTATATATTTGTACATTCCCCTCATCTGAGACCTCTTTAATCTGTGCCCCCCCCTCCTCTTGAAAAAGACCTGTCAGGACAACCAGGAAAACTCAGGACCAAGAGAAGACTGATACAGAACTGATATGAAATGTCATGTTTACTATGCTCTGTTAGACAATTACAATTTTTCTTAAAAGAAAAAGATAGTAGAGGTCTAGTGCACCCATGCTTTTTCATTTTATTTGGCCATATTTTAGTTTGTTTTAAAGAACTAAAAAAGAAATGAAAAGAACCCCCTTCCCCTTTATATATCTGTAAGACAAAAAGCAACAGCCATTTTTGTCATAACAAACCGAGTGTCAATCTGATACTGCTTTGTTTCATACATTTTAGGCATCCTAAAAATGAATGGACTGCATTTGCCCACCCCCCCAAAAGAGGTTGCCAAACCTCTGCTGAATGTGTAGTTCTAGAAACTGGAGAGAACTGCCTATATCACTCCTAAGAAAAAATTCCTTTAGCACCCTCTCATTAGATTTTGACCCCCTTCTCCACTATTACCCCCACTCACCCAGCAGGGTCAGGCAGAGAGAGAGAAGAAAAAAATACTCACCAGTAGTAATCTTGTTTCTGCCAAACAGATCCACTAATATTATTACTCTTGTAGTTTTTCTTTAAGACAGGACTGCCCCAGAGAGAATAGAATGCTATGCTAATCATGGAATGTTTAGCTCATGCATCTATTTTCAGTTATTGATTCTGAAGGGGAGGACAGGGGTGGGGAGCAATAATATCAGTGAATCCCTTTGGAAGAAACAAGATTACTACAGGTGAGTAATTTTTTCTTCTAACCCCAGGAATCCACTAATATCATTACTATTGCAGACTATGCAGCAGTACCTCTAGGAGGTGGGCAGAATCTATTTAGGAAAAAGACTCTGCAGTACAGCTCTGCCAAAACTGTCATCACTCCTAACCTGGGTATCCTATCCAGGCTATTGTGTTTAGTGAAGGTATGGACTGGCCTCCAGGTAGCTGCTTTACATATCTCCAATAGAGGTACCTCTCAGGCAGCTGCAACAGTGGAAGCTGTGCCCCTTGTAGAGTGGGCTCTAAAACCAGAATGAGGAACCTTGCCAGCTTTTGAGTAGCAAAACTGAATACAGTGGGTGATCCCCCCAAGATAAAGTCCGTTTTGAAGCTGGAGTACTTTTACCTACTTCCCCATAGGTGAGGAACAGTTGTTGCTTGTCCTGCCTATGGTCTTTGGTAAGAATCATGTAATAACTCAGTGGTCTTTTTACATCCAGACTGTGCAATCTACACTCACCTGAGCTGGAGTGTTCAGTAAAGAAAACTAGCAATGTTATTGACTGATTCAAGTGGAAGTCAGAGACCACCTTGGGGAGGAACTTCCTATTCATTCTCAACACTACCTTATCCCTGTGAAAAGAAACAGTCCTTTTCCACACAAAGGGCCTGTAACTCACTTATCCTCCTGGCAGAAGTGATTGCTACCAGAAAAACTACCTTCCAGGTAACAAATTTAAGCTCCGCAGATGCCATAGGCTCAAAGGGCGGACGTATAAGCTGGGCAATGCAAACATTAAGATCCCATACTGGCACTGGTTCCCTGTAAGGGGGAAACAAGTGAGAGAGCCCCTTAAAGAACCTCTTGAATATGGGGTTAGATGCCATTGAGGTATCTTTTTTAGCCAAAAGGTAAGCTGAAACTGAAGCCAGGTGCAGTTTCAGAGTTGACTGCTGCAAACCCAAGGAGTGCAGGTGAGACAAATAATCCAGAAAAGTTGGGATCCCAGCCTGGCCTGGAACTACACCCATAGCATTGCACCAGATAGAAAATCTTTTCCATTTTGAAGCATAAGTTTTCGTAGTGGAGGGTTTCCTGTAACCCCTGAGGACTTCCAAAACTGCTTCGGAGAATTGGCAATCTGCATATTCTAAGTCTTCAAGAGCCATGCTTTGAGCTTGAGAGACCTGAGGTTGAGATACACTACACTCCCTTGAAAAGAAGTCAGTAGATTGTACCTCTGAGGAAGGTGAATCAGCTTGCTCACTGACATTGAGAGCAGTAGGGAGTACCAAGGCTGCCTTGCCCAGTCTGGTGCTACCAGGATCATCGAAGCTGGTTAGGACCTCAGCTTGATGAGAACCCTGAAAATCAGTGGAAAGGGAGGAAAGGTATAGAGGTACCTGCCTGTCCAACAGAGAATCAAGGCATCCATGGGAACTGCCCCTTTCACTGGAGCCCTGCAACAATAAAGAGGCAAGTGGTGATTTTGGTGGGAAGTGAAAAGGTCCATTTCTGGGGTCCCCCGCCTCCTGAATAATGCATTCACCACTTGGCTGTTCAATGCCCATTCATGATGGGCCTGATTTATCCTACTCAAGGCATCTGCCAGGGTATTGTCCTTGCCAGGCAGATGAATTGCTTGTAGAGAGGCATTTAGGGAATAAGACAGGCTCCATATCTTTATTGCCTCTGTACAGAGAGGAGTGGACCTTGTCCCTCCTTGTTTGTTGATGTAGTACATTGCTGTGGTATTGTCTGTTCTGACTTGTACCACCTTTCCCTGAAGTAGGTGAGAAATGCCTGAAGGGCCAGGTAGACAGCTTTCAGCTCCAGCAAATTTATGTGCAGGAGTGAGTCTGCATTCTCCCAGGACCCATGAATGGTGTGATCCCCTAAGTGGGCACCCCATCCTAGCAGGGAAGCATCAGTTGTGAGAACCATAGAAGGAGGCTCCTGCAGAAATGGAACCCCTTCCCTTAAGTTTTCTGGTTCCCTCCACCACTGGAGGGCCTGTAGTAAGGCTTTTGTTACTGGTACTGGCTTTGAGAGTGGGTCTCACCTCTGGTACCAGTGTGCTCTGAGGTGGAACTGGATATCTCTCATCTGAAATCTGGCACCTATGACTGTGCTTGTTGCCGGAGCCATGTGCCCTAATAGTTGAAGAAACTGTTTTGCTGGCTTTGGTCTGCCCAGGTGAATGAGCCTGCCAAAAGCTGAATAGCCTCTGCCCTCTCTTGAGGGAGAAAAGCTCTTCCCATTACTGTATCCAGTTCTGCCCCTATGAACTGCAGAACTTGCACAGGGGTTAGCACTGACATTTTGGTACTGAGAATGAACCCCAGGGAAAGCAGGAGCTCCTGTGCCACCTGTAGGTAGTCTGACACCTGTTGGTGGGATTTTCCTACAACCAGCCAGTCATCCATGTGGGGGAAGAGTGTAACGTCTTTCGGATGAGACGTTAAACCGAGGTCCCATCTGCCTGGATTGGTGGTAGTTCAGGTGGATGTTAAAGATCCCATGGCACTTATCGAAAAGAGTAGGGGAATTTCCCTGGTGTCCTGGTCAAATTTCCCTCATTTCACTGAAAAATACCACCAACAGCTTAATCTGGTTCAAGGTCAGTTGGCATTCATTTGTAGCTCCCTCCTCCGGGTCATGCCTGAAAATAGGCAGGACTTGTCTAGTGCACTTACTTGGTCAACAAAAACTAAATAAATAAATAAATAACACCCAGCCTTCTGAGGTGTGCCACTACCACTGCTATGCACTTGGTAAAGACCTTTGGTGCAAAGGTAAGGCCGAAAGGGAGTGTTGAGAACTGGTAGTGGCCTGAGGGGAATCTGAATCTGAGATACTTTCTGTGTGACTCCCTTATTGGAATCTAGAAGTATGCGTCCTTTAAATCTAAGGAGTCTAGCCAGTCTCCTTTTTATAAAGTTGGCAAGATTATTGCCAATTGTGACCATTTTGAACCTGGGCTTTACCAGGAACTGGATTAATAGTCTGAGGTCTAGTATAGGCTGCCACTCTCCAGTCTTTTTCGTTGTTAGGAAATATCTGGAATAAAACCCTTGTCCTCTTTGGTTATGGGGGACAGACTCGACTGCTTTTTCCAGTAATAAGGCCTGTGCCCCCTGCTCCAGCAATTTTCTTTCTGAGAAGGGGGCTGGTGCAAATTGTTTTAACCTTGGAGGAGTAAGGGACTTGAAACAAAGGGAGAGACCCTGACTCACTATTTTCAAGACCCATTTGTCTGTTGTTATGTTTGACCACTCCTGGAAATAGTGGGTGAGTCTGCCCCCTACAGGATGTGGAGAGGCAGCCTGAAGAGAAAAGTCAGGGATTGTGCTTTGCTTTCTGCTGAGGCTGAGTAGACTGGGGTCCTCTATGAGAGACCCTTCTACCTCTGGCCCTATAAAAACAGTCTGCTGTGGTTGGTACTGTTACTGAGAGACAGCCTGTACCTGGCAGAAAGATCTCCTGAAAGAAGACCTGCCCCTGCCTCCCCTAGAAAAAGAAGTTGAAGTAGATGGTCTATCTCTAGTCGAGTTACTCCTAAAAGTAGCTTTGTATTCATCTACTTTTTTCATGTAAGCTTCAGTCTGGGCACCAAAAAAGACTGGGCATCAACTGGAAAATCCATTGCCTTAGCTTGTGTGTCCTGGGTGAGGCTGGTAGCGCTCAGCCAGGCAAATCTCCTCAGGGCTATGGTACCAGCCATCCATCTTGCAGCAGTATCATTGGTGTCAGCTGCCATTTGAAATTGGTGTTTGGAAGCCTCCAAACCCAATTTTGTTGTATCCAATAGCTCTGACACAGTTAAAGATGGGTTAGCCTCAGCATTATCAACAACTGACTGCCAGAGAGCTTTCTGGTAGAGGGCTGCATAGGCCTGGCAACTGGCTTGCTGGTTAGCCAGGGAGGTCAAAAGGTACCCCTTTTTAGCCATACTGTCCACCGTTCTCGAATCTTTTTCAGGTGGGTAAGAAGAAAAAGGAGTTTTGGCTTTCTCACAGGCAGCCTGCTGAACAATATCCTGATGATCTGGGTAGCCGAACAGAAACTCAGCACCAGATCTCTCCAGCTGATATTTCTTGTCACACTTCTTGTCAGTAGGTGTGACAGTAATAGGAGCCTTAAGGATTTCTAACACAACCTTTTTGAAAAATGTATAGATAGCAGAAGGAGCCTTTTTGAGGGTGTCAGCCCCATAAGCTCCATATACTGTGCATTTTCTTCATCCTGGATCTCTTCAGCTGTCTGGAGATCCAGGGTATCAACCATTTTCTTCACAAAAGAGAAATGGGAAGAATATCCTCTGAGGGTCGGAGGAGTGGGAGAACCAAAATCCTGCTCTGGTGAAACCTCAGGTTCAATTCCTTCCTCATACTGGTTATCATTATCATCATCATCACCATAAGCCACTGTAGCAGCAGGCACAAGAGGGGCAACAAAAGCTGCTTTTTCAGCAGGAGCAGTCACAGGCTACTGCAGAGGCAGTAAACCCTGCAGCACCTGGAGTAAAGCTAAGGCCTGTGTTAGATCAGCAGGAGAGGGATCTTTAATAGGCACGTGAGGGACCCCTTGGGACATTTCAGCCAGGGTGTCAATGTGCTTTGATTTCTTCAGCTTCTTGGCAGGCACCGGGGAGTTAGCCGGCTGGTTGCCTCTCTTCCCAGAGCCCTCACCCATATCAGGAGTGGATTTAGAGGCTCTGGAAGGAATTGCCACATTCCTGGAGGGGGCGGACTGGTTAGAGCCCAGGGACCCTCAAATTTCCTCTTAAGCCTCTCCCTGCATTTTTCCACTGTTTTGCCAGGGAAAGACTTACATATATCACAGTCTTCATTAAAATGTTGTTGCTCAAGACAGGTCAAGCAAAGATCATGCTTGTCTGCCTTGGCAAACACCTCAGGACACTTCAAGCAATTCTTAAAACTAGGAGGTCCTGTTTTCATTTTTGGCTTATCCGACATCTTGAGAAAACAGGACTTGGAACCAACAGAAATAGGGTAAATTTAAATATTTGCAGTCAGTTCCACTGGAAAAACTATCGGTTCAGGAACCGATAAAAAGAAAAGAATCATGGTTCCGATCGGATCCGGAACCGAGTGTCAGGAGGTCTAAACCTCACTCTCAGGTTCTTGTCAATAATGGGAATGCAAGGAATCACAGACATGTTGCATAAGAGTAATAAACTTGTTTATTACTACCAAAAGGATAATCATAGTTGTCCTAAGCAGTTCTTACCAATACGAACTGGGAGCCAATGCTAAGCGTTCCCTATAACTCGAGGATTCTCCGTGTCTCTTGGAGTCTCCGAGGTAGAAGATGCAATGTCTTACATTATATACCTACGATAATTGCCATGGTTACTGTAGGATAGAAACATTTCTAGTTACAGAGATGAGACCTATTGGCCAAATTAGAGGTGGCTCCTCAGCCCAAGATAACATTATACAATTTTGTAGTAGTCATCACTTTGCAAAGACAAAGGAGTATAGTTATACATATAGTAGTGTAATAATAAAAATCATCAGAAGATGGCAATGCCGACTCATATATCATAACCATTACAAGGACACAGGTGTTCTAACATCTAGTAAGCAAGAAATATATATGTGTATTAGAAAGTAAAGTGTATAACAATAGCATGCATACATATCCTGACATCTATTCTTATACAGTAGATGCCCTTAGCCCTATATGTTAGTATAACATACCTAAATGCTACCTGTCTATGGGGTACCTCTGGGGGTACCAATAAGTATGCAGGGCCTCATGTAACATTCCCCCCTTGTTGCCTCTGAAGGGCAACACAGCAAAAGTAGGGAAGTGGATAGGAAGCAGGGCTCATTTACAGACCCGACGCGCAAGCCTTGTAAAGGAATTCCAGCTGCTCACGGTGTTGATGCATTGTGCGCCATAGACAACAAAGCATAATAATAAGAAAAAATATCAAAAATGCATGTATAATAACAAAACCTTTAAAGGTGATCTCTAACCAAGTGTTAGTGAGTGCACTGTTCGTATCACCATCATTAATAAGTGCAAGGACAGCTTCATTAGCTTTAGAAATATTATTAATGATGTGGATGAGATGGGTGTCTTTCCTCTCTAAAAGTGATTTTAATGTCAAGGTGAGGGGGTCAATGTGTACATTAAAGTAAGGTAAATACCCAGAAAGGGTAAACAGATAATCAGGGTTACCATCAATAATATCAGCGTCCATGAGAGGGACCGGTGTAATAACAGCATACCCAATAACAGACTTCTGGTGGGGCACGAAACAGAAGTTGAGGCTATCTATAGCACATGTCTGCATTCCATATGTACAGGACTTCAAATTAGTAACAACACAATACTCCTCATCAGAATTATATTGCATTTTAACAGTGGGAAGTCTCCATTTTTGCAACTGTACAGGGCAGGTGTAGGTAGTCTTGGAAATCCGTGTTGACAGATGATGAACCTCCTCTCGATAAGACTGGTAGAGCTTGTCTGGAGCCGATGTTGAGTCCTGAAAGTCTGTGCCATTAGTGCTGATGTCATCATCCATGGAAAAGGAACAATCAATACTGTCTGGGGAATAGCCACATACAGGTTTAATAACATCAAATACGTCGCATCGACACAAATAAATATAACCTTTCTTCATGCAGCAATCTGTGTGCGGAGAGACCCAGAATAGGATGGAAGACCAGTATGGGGAGGTAAGTCAAGGCATTCTCTGTAGATATCTTCATCAAGGTGCCCAATGGAATGAACAGTTGCAAGTTTATCAAATAAAGCTGTATCAGGATCAAAACGTGGTAAAGAGACAGTAAAAGAAACAAACATTGTATCCTTAATGGAACATTTTTTAGAAATAAAACATGGACCGGTGTTAGGGTGTCTGGCCACAAAACCCAAATTCCTAGCTATGGAAAGTGGAATAGTTAGAGTTTGTAGCATACACATTGCAATACAGCTGGAAGATTTGCACTGAGGACAATATCATTTAGAGATACATCTGTCATGAATGATATCAGGGATCCTTCCAGATTCTAGATCACGAAAAAGATTATTGATGGTAGTGATAATGTATGAGCCATAGGCTGAACACATTATCTCACAGGCAATATATTGTTTATCTGCTTCTTTGTTATTTTGTGCAATGAGAGCGTTAATCTTATCTTTAGAATCTGTAAATGCCTTAGCAATGTCATGCATGTTGTATACAGTGTATCTTTCTTCCTGACTAAGGCCATCCACACCAGGCAATAATGGGGGTTAAATATAATTTACCAAACCAGTTTGGAATTTTTGTGAATGTGATTTGATAGCAGCAATGTCGGCTTTATTCCAAATAGACATGGCTGTACCAAAAAGACCTGTGATGGTGCCGGTGGCACCCGTGACATCAGAACTGTGAACTTCATATGTGTTATGCTTATGACTTTGATCATCAGGACTAGATTTTCTCCTAAAACTCCCTCTATGCTCAGTGGTATGTATCCCGGCTATAGGGTCTTGAGTACGAATTTGAAAAGCTGCTAAACTATCAAGCAATAAAGTACTATAAAAGGCTGAAGTGTTAGTAGTATGACACATACCAAATTCTTTAATATTCCAGTGTCAAGTTAAACAAAACAGGTATATGCATAAATTGTAAGTTGTTAATAAGTATATCGGGTAAGGCAGTGGCTGTTAGGCCACTACGAGGACTAGGGGCATGTGTTGGACATTCCAAAAGCTGTTTATCCTTGGGAGGTAATACAGAAAGGTACATGTCAGCAGAGGCCATGTTGTGGACAGCACAAAATTTCCTGGCAGAGTCCTTAGACAAGGAATTACAATATGAAGGATCAATTAAGGCAATAATATTGCATAAACCAGAATGTCTAAGAGCAGTTTGGAGCAAGGACAGTGAACCATTGGGGGCTAATTTTGCACTGGGTCAACCATGGAAAGTTCCCTTGGAAAGCTGGGCCACAGTAAGAATGTGTTCTTGCAACATGGTTTGCCACTCAATTTGTAGGGTACATTTATCAGGAGCAACAACCGAAGCAGTGAGGTAGGCATCTGAACCTTCCTGGACAGTAATCGAATTGTTGGGTATGGTGATGGAAATTCCCTCTGGGGTGGATGCTGGAGGATCAAGGTGAGGAAGGAGGTGCTTTACCGTGCCTTGGATGTAGGGGAAAACTCCTGAGATGAGGAGAAAATGGAACAAGATAGCATCTTGTCAGTGTATCTGAAAAGGAAAACCAAACATTAGTAAGTTAATACTATTCCACCCAATGGGGTAAGAAAAAGTAATTATACTCCTTTATACAGTTTCAGCTGGTTAGCATGTAACCATTTGTCAGTCAGTTTGTTGTTGTGCAAAAGTCTAACTTGATAGACTGTCAGACTGAGCTTGTTAACAATGAGGTAGGTGCCTTCCCACTTAGTGGAGAAGGAGCGTGTGGGATGTGCAAATCTGAGAACCATTACCTGATCTTCAACTTGCCAATCCACTTCTTGTGCGTGTGTTTGTCAAACTGTATTTTGGACTGTTGCTGGGCCTTGCCCATGCAGTTGGCAGCATATAAATGAGTGTACATGAGGTCTTGTCTGAGTTTTTCCACATATTGGTCTATAGACACATGGTCTGCCGTGGGGGTATGCAGGTCAAACAACAGGTGCTCAGGTAATCTCATTTGTCTACCAGTCATTACTTCAAAGGGTGTCAAATGAGTGGTGGCTGAGGGTGTGTCCCTGATTGCCATAAGGACCAACAGCAATAGGGAATCCCAAGTTTTGGGATTGTCCTCAATGAATTTGGAAAGCATTTGTTTAATCCGTCTGTTGGTTCTCTCTACTTGACCTGAAGATTGTGGGTGGTAAGGTATGTGGAACTTCTGATGAACTCCAAGGAGTTCAAGTGCTTCTTTCATCAACTCACCTGTAAAATCAGTTCTTTTATCGGATTCTACCTTAAGGGGTAGGCCCACCTGGAGAAAATCTGTTCCACCAGGATTTTGGCAGTGGTTTTAGCAGTGCATGTCTTAGTGGGAAAGCCTCAATCCACTTACAGAAAAGATTGGTTACCACAAGGGAATACTTGTTATTTCTGCTAGTATTGGTCAAAGGGCCAATGAAGTCTATCTGGATGGCATGCCAAGGGCTGGACTGCCTTTGTGGTAGCAGTTTGGCATTTCATTTGGAAAGGATAGGATTATTTTGCACACACACAAGGCAGTTATCTATGTACCGTTTGACATCTTTGATGACACCAGGCCACCAGGCGGTGGTCTTAAGTCTTTGGAGCATGTTTTCCACTCCCAGGTGTCCACCAGTGGGGGTGTCATGCACTTGGTGCAGAAATGCGGGCCTAAGATGTCTGGGAACCACCCACAACTTGGTGGGGATGTCATCTGGCTGATACCAGATGAGCTTATCATCAGAGGACAGATGTATCTTACCTTCATGCCTATGGTAGGGGTTATGGGTAGGTAGGTTCTTCTCAGTACTCTGAACACATATTTGAGCTCAGAGTCAGCATGCTGGGCTGCCAACAGGTCCAAGGGGGAAAAGGGTTCAGGTTTCTTCCTTATTGCTGCAGTGTATACAGCCGCTCTGGCCTCTGGATGGTCCATCATCCAGGTGTCCCCCCCTCAGGCCCCTTCCTTTGCAAGGGTGTCCGCTGTGTCATTGAAGGCATGCTAGGGGTCTTGTATGGAGTGAGCTTTAACCTTGTGTACATAGAGCTTGTGTGCAAACTTTTGTGCCAGTGAATGAATGTATATTACCAGTTTCTTGCATTTCACTGGGCTGCCATCAGAGTAGAGGAAGGAGTTCTTCTGCCACAAGGGAAGAAATTCTGTAAGAGAACAACAAACCCAGTTAGAGTCTGTGAAGATGATGGTGTCCTCGGTTCCATGTTGGATCATCTCAAGGGCACAGGCTACCGCTGACATCTCAGGGTATTGTGATGATGCCACACTGCAACACTTAAAAATTTTAACAGTGTTACCATAAGGATAAATCACTAATATGCCCATCCCTGCAATCTGTTCTCGCTGATAATAGGAGGATGTGAGCTGTCTGTAAAGACATGACACAGTGAGGTGTTCTCAAGTAATTGTGGTGTAGCAGGGAGGAAAGGACCTGGATCTGGAAGATCAGGTGGCTGCAGTGTACAGTCGTGGAGTTCTCCTTGGAAAAGGAGACCATGTTCCATCATGGATGGCATTTTGGTTGGGTGAACCTGGATGTCTCTATCCTGGAGAAGGAGGGACCAGTGTGTCAGTCTGGTGTTGGAGACTGAGACATTCTTCACTCTGTCTGATAGCAAAAAGATAGTTGGAGTGTGGTTTGTGTTGATGATCAGAGAAGAGTACCCTATGATATACAAGAAGTGCTTGACAGCCCAGTAGGTAGCCAGAAGGTTCCTTTCACAAAGGCTATATTTCTGTTCCACTGGGGTCAAGAGCTGTGATGCATATGCAATGGGTCTCAGGGTGCCATGGACCTTCTGAGCCAGCACTGCTGACATAGCAATGTCAGAGGTGGCACACTCCAGATGGAATAGTAGAGATGGGTTGGGGTTGACCAGAGCTGGAGCTGAGGTCAAAGCCTGTTTCAATGATGTCACAGCTTGGATGTGAATGGGGCCCCAATTCCAGGGAATGTCCTTTTTCAGTAATTCATACAGAGGGGCAGTCTTCTGTGCAAAATCACAAATAAAATCTCTGGAATAGTTTACCATACCTAGAAATCTCCTAAGAGTGACCACGCTGGTGGGCAATGGCAAGTCTTGCAATCCTTGTGTCTTCTTCCAGGTAGGGCTTCTGCCTTGGCCAGTTATTCTCAGACCCAGAAAGAGTACCTCTTTCTGACATAGTTGTGCTTTTGCCGGATTACATTTAAGGCCTGGCCTCTGAATGAGGGTCAGTAGTTCGTCCAAGAGATCCAGGTGTTGTTCCTGTGTGGCTGTTGCCAACAGCAGGTCATCCACATACTGCAAGAGACACTGGGGTGTAGAGAAACCCTCAAGGGCATCCATCATGTGTAAATGGAACAGGGAGTGGCTGTTATGGAATCCCTATGGTAAGCAGGTCAACATATACTGTCTACCATCAAAGGTGAATGCAAACTTATACTGACTCTTGGAGGCCAATGGCAATGACCAGAAACCATTGGAGATATCCAGGGCACTGAACCATTTTTGGTCAGGGGTCAAAAATCACAGCACATCAGGTGTTGATGCCACAGTTGGGTCACCACTGGGGGTGATATGGTTCAGTCTCCTTTAGTCAATAGTAAGTCTCCAGGCACCTGTGGGTTTCTTCATAGACCACACTGGGGAGTTGGCAGTAGAAACATAGGTCCTAATCACACCTTGCTTGAGGAATGATTTTATTCTTTCCCTAAGAGAAGGCAAAGCCTCCGGTGGAAAGGGGTATTGCCGTTACCTTTCATGTGCTGGGACTGTCACTTCAATGACAGTGTGCAATCTGCTACAGTCATGCTTTTGGTGGAAAATGCCTCCAGACACCTTTGTAGAATGGGGAGGAGCTTTGGGAAAAGCTCATGATTCTTAAACAAATCCATGACGTCATACTCTTTATTGTTTGCAGAGATTGTTGCCACCACATGTGAATCAGGATTCATGATGGTGAGGTATTGTCCCTGAATCTGTATCAGTAACATGTTGGCTAGGTCTACCACACAGCCGTGTGGTGCTAGGAAGTCAATCCCAATTATACTAAGGTGATCATGCAATACCCTTAGCTGGAAGGTGTGATAGGCCTTCAGGTGTCCCAATTCCACAGGTAGTGGGAGGGAACGGTATGCAGGCAACCTAGTTCCATCTACTCCTGACATGTTGGCCCTCCATCCGGTGGACCAAGGGGATGTCTCTGGGTGGTCATCATGTAATACAGACACAGCTGTGCCTGTATCCAGTAGCACTGTCAGTAGGCGCCCCCCAACCTCGGCCTCAGTACAGGGCCTTCTGTTTGTATCCAAGACCAGCTTGTTTACAATATGGACCGGGGCCTGTAATTGTCAATCTGTGCCAGTGGAGGCATGGAGAGTCTGGGCCTGGCTCCTTTGAAGCACTTCACCATGCTGCACTGATGCTATATAGGGGGCCGCTTCCAGGTGCAGGCCTGTATGGGCCTGTGGGCCTGTACTTCTGGTGTCTCTGCAGCCTTTTGAGGCCTGCTCTCCCGGTTGTATGGCAGCAAGGGCCCGAGCAGGAACAGAATCCACTACGGAGTGCACTTGCCCCAGAAGTTCTCGAAATTTCAGGTTCTCTTCAGCTATTTCCCTACATGAAGGGCCTGATCTTTGTTGTTTATCCTTATTATTCTTGTAGTGTTTCTTATTCTTATGGTAGTTCCGGGTCCCACCCCATGATTGTTGTTGTGGCTGCTGCTGTTGTTGTTGTTGTTGGGCCTGCTGGGGGTGTTGGTTGTCTGAGGAGAGTGGTTGTTTCTCTTGGACCTGCCCTTCCACCGTGTAGCGTGTTGTGGTCTCTGGAGTGCTTTCCACAGCGGCTACTTTCTTGGAACAGGAGCCCAGATCACGGATGTAGAGTTGATAAACTCTCTCGGTTTTCTGAAGAATATCGGCAAACTTCTCCATGGTGGGATAGGTGGTTGGCTCTACCTTCTCTTTTACTGCAGGGATCATATTCCTAAGAAATAGGGTCTTATACTCAATAAGGTCTACATCTGCCGCTTCTTATGCAAGGCGCGTCACTGCTCGGTTGGCCATCCAGAGCCTCTGGTGGAAAGTCACTGGACTTTCTTTCACATTCTGTTTTACAGGGTATGCGAGCATCACTCCTGCTACACCTGGGCTATGTGCAGAAATGAGCACAGCTGCTACATTGTCAAAGGTGGCAGTGTCGTCTTGACAGATGGCATCAGGAACTTTTGCCCACAGTCCAGGATCAATGGTCTGGCGAAGGATCTGGACCTGATAGTCTGCAGCGAGACTAAGCATTTCACATTTAGCATGCACCTTTTCCAAGTGGCAGCTGAGGTTGTTGAACGGGCACATCCGACCGATGCTGTCAACTATTTACTGAACAGAATAGGCCATTTGAAGGAGATTATTGGGACGATCAGGTGAAGGTAGATTCCCTCGGGCGCCATCCAGGGTTTCCTGAGCTGTGGCTTCCACTACAGAATGGACTATGCCCTCCTGAGTACCAGTTTCATGTATAAGCTGCTTTATTTGTTTTTTTTTAAAACTCACTTATTTCTCTCTGGAATAGGCATGCTGCTTACCACATTTTCAATCATTCTCTCTATCTCCTGCCTGTCTTCCACATTAATAACGGCTACCGGTGGTGCCGTTGGGACTAGGCCTGGGCCTGCTCCCCCCCATCATGGGGGTCACCATGTTGGCGTTGTCCATGATGTGCGTCATGACATTGATGACGTATTACATGAGTTACATGTGACGGGTGTCCGCCATGTTGTGGATGGCAGGGTGGGGTGTCTGGGCCATAGTAGGGGTGTGACTGGGCATTGTACTGTGAGATGTTATCATCTGATACCTCCCCTTCAGATGACGTTGTCAAGGCAGGGGCCACGCCTCCCCATCGCCTTGACATGTCCAGCCAACACCTCTCGCTGATGGCGCAGTTTGGCCATCTTGGATTCACATTCAGCATGATTCACATTTGCAACATTCACATGCAACTCATCCTGCATTTGTTTCTGTAACACTCTATACACGGCACTCAATTCGTGATTGTCCCTGGTAACCACTTCCAAATCATTACATACCTGGTTTATCTCATCCTGTATCTCTCCCAACTCCTCACTCAACTGTTCATTCATTCTACTTAATAAGTCATTCATTTGCAAAGCCTGTCCCTTATTCTGTCTCAAACTTTCACACTCCTGCTTCAACATGCAAAGTTCCTGCTCGCCTGCCTGTGCAGCATGATGCAAAAGGGGATCCTTTTCATTTTACAGTGTTTGGAGTTCAGATTCCAAATCCTGCTCACGTCTCACACATTCAGTTTCCTGCAACCCCATCTTCTGCTTGAGAGATGAAATTTGCAGTTCAAGGGTTCAAAACCTCTCTTCAGAGGCTTCCAGAGCAGCATAGAGAGCCACGACCAACAGCCCTTTAGCCTCTCGCTTTCTGGCTGTTTGTCTCATCTCTGAGTACAGAGTTGAAATCCCCAGCACAGGGTTGTCAGATTGACTTGCATCCCGTGCGAAGTCAGCCCATCCTCCATGGGAGGCAAGAAAGTTTGGGACATCGAGTCTCAGTTCTGCACAGATATTTGAAATGGTGGCCACTGTGTGGGAGGGAATGAAAAATCAACCATGAAAGAAACGCTGTGTCATGTATCAATCCACACTAGGTGTACTTTAGTCACAGTCAGGCTACTGTGCACTTGTAAGCTTGCAATTAAAAACTGCCGTGGAGTCGGTCGAGTCAGCAACAACCACACCCAGAAAGCAGCCAGACTTTGCAAGTTATTACAAAGTGGTCTTAGAACGGGAGAGGTGATGCAGGAATGCACACATACAGTCCCCTTTGAGAAGGAAAAAGTTGTAAGCAACAAGTGGAACTTTGCTAACACCATATATTGCCTGCACGCAGTTGACAATTGTCAGGAGGTCTAAACCTCACTCTCAGGTTCTTGGCAATAATGGGAATGCAAAGAATCACAGACACACTGCATAAGAGTAATAAACTTGTTTATTACTACCAAAAGGATAAACACAGTTGCCCTAAGCAGTTCTTACCAATACGAACTGGGAGCCAATGCTAAGTGTTCCCTATACCTTGAGGATTCTCCGTGTCTCTTGGGGTCTCCGAGGTAGAAGACGTAATGTCTTACATTATATACCTAAGATAATTACCATGGTTACTGTAAGATAGAAACATTTCTAGTTACAGAGATGAGCCCTATTGGCTAAATTAGAGGTGGCTCCTCAGCCCAAGATAACATTATACAATTTTGTAGTAGTCATCACTTTGTAAAGACAAAGTAGTGCAGTTATACATATAGCAGTGTAATAATACAAATTATCAGAAGATGGCAATGCCGACTCATATATCATAATCATTACAAGGACACAGGTGACCTAACATCTTGTAAGCAAGAAATACATATACTGTATGTATTAGAAAGTAAAGTGTATAACAATAGTATGCATACATATCCTGACATCTACTCTTATAGTGTAGATGCCCTTAGCCCTATATGTTAGTATAACATACCTAAATGCTAGCTGCCTATGGTGTACCTCTGGGGGTACCAATAAGTGTGCAGGGCCTCGTGTAATATGAGAAAACCACTAGGTGAACCGATAACTCTCAGTTTAAAAGCGTTAACATTAACTAAATTTAGAGAATTAAGTAGTCAGAACAATGAGAAAAAGGTTCCAGTTTAAAATGAAAGGGGAACAGTTGCCCCTCGGTTCAAAGGAACCATGAGGAACCAATAAAAAACGTTAAATTTCAAACTATAAGGTAAAAACAGTAAATAACAATAGGCACAAGGCAGTAATGAAAAATAAGACAAAAATGCTTACTATTTTTTGTTCTTAAGCACTAATGAGATGATCTTGATTGAGAGAGATCTCCAGAGCATCTGAACTTTGCAGCAGAGAGAAGAATTATGAGGTAGAATGTAAGCATTTGGCACAAGGCAGTTTGAAAATAGATGCACGAGCTATATATTCCATGATTAGCATAACATTCTATTCTCTCTCTGGGGCAGTCCTGTCTTAAAGGAGAACTGCAAGAGTAATACTATTAGTGGATTCCTGAGGTTAGAACTTATAACCTATCAAATCGAGCCCCCCCCCCCCCCCATTTCCACCCTCAACATCCTAACCAGTCCTGTAACTATTCCCCTATGTTCTGTTGTGCTATCATATTATGTGTCAGAAGCCTTTGCGGTAGACGGATGTGTCCCAGGGTCACAAGAGTTTGTTATATAATTAGAGCATCTTGCCAGGGCTTCCTCAACCTCTGATGGGGAATAGAAAAACAGCAGCTTGCCGTCAAGATTTACTCTGAGCTTGACCGGGTACATCATAAATGGAATGCCTTCTTTTCTGAGCTTGTCTTTGATATTGTCAAAGCTTTTGCATTTTTGCTAAGACTGTAGGGGGGTATATCAGGATAAATCTGCAGTTTGAGACCTTTATAATATAACCCCTTTTCTGTACTTGCTTTTGAGAGGATTTTCTCCTTATCTTGATAGCGAACAGTTTTTATGTATGTGAATCTGGGTCTGGCCGTACCATCCCTAGGGCCAAAAGCTCTGTGTGATCTATCGAGCTCTATTTTTTGCTGTGGTTAGGTTAGGCCCATGACGTTGGTTACCAATTCTTCACAGTACTTAAGAGGGTCTAAACCTTCTATGCCCTCTGGTAAACCTCCAGTCTTCAGATTCGCCCGTCTGGATCTGGACTCGAGATCCTCAACTTTACATTTAAGTTACTCGAGTTCCTTGTTACTATTTCCAATGTTCTTTGGCATTTTAGGGATAACATCTTCAATTTTTCCAATTCACTCCTCGCATTCTGTAGTGCATAGTGCCAAGCTTTCAAACTTTTCAACCACCTCTGACAATTTTAAAGTTAAAGTAGACACAGCAGTGTTTATGGAAGAGAAACCTTGTTTCATTTATTTCAACAAAGTTTCCTTTATATTTTCTTCATTTTCCCCTGAGGGTTCTTCAACAGTATACATATATTTTTCTATCCCAGGATTCCCCCCTCCCCGCTTTCTTTGTCTTTATCCTGATTTTTTGTGTTCCTAGTTTCAACTGAGGAGGACATGGTGTTTTCTTTTGGGGAAATCTCTCTTTGTTTTGCAGAAAATGTCATAGAAATAGATTGGGAAATCCATAATATCAGTAGTAGGGTGGTGGGTATAAATGTTCAGCACTTTGGAGCCCTTAAAAAATTACTTCTTCTTTTACTTTCTAAGACTCAGAGAGCTTGTATGTTTTTTAACTTTAACACCAGGTGTTTGAATTTTCAGTGACGCTAATTCTAAATTATCTTGCCCCAACTCCAGACCATTTGTATTAGAGCCTTCAAAAGAAAAAACACCCTTAACCTGGTGTTCCCATGCCAAGGGTTTACCTTTCTCAAAAAGAAGAGTGTAGACAGGGGGCCTTAGGTGTTCTACCGTCAGCTGTTTTCTCATCTTCTGAACTCTCAGAACTGAATGAAGAACAGTGTCTTGAAGCACGGTTTTGTAGCAAACGCGTGACCTCTGCTACCCGGTGATAAAGTTTAGACATAGTATTGTAGTAAGAAGAGAATTCACACTCCATTCACATAAGAAGGAAGACATCCAACCATTTAAACATAACCTGCTGAGTACATTTGCCATGGTATACGTGTACCATATAAGCTTACCATGCAGTTTTTCTCCCAGGATAGCATCGTCGAATAAGTGAGCAATCTCTGAAATGCCTGGGTAAGCGGGGCGGCGTGAAGAATGGAGAAGACCGGTCAATGGATCTGCTCGCCAAACATGTAATTTCTTCTCGACATGGATTTTAACAAAGAATTAGGCCATTTGAGCACAACCCGGTCCTGTCTGTGGAGATGGTGTTCTCCATCATGCAGCTCACTTCAGCAAGAACACCCTGACATGTGCAGAGGATCTCCTCACTCGTTGGTGGTGGGAATTGATGACCTCACTGGTGATGCTGTAGGTTACTGCTCAGGAGGTATCTGCTGTGAACCAGCCAAAGTGGTAGACAGGGCCTGAAACACAAGCCCCCCCCCCCCCGATGGCAGTACAGGCTGCATAAGCAAGTCAGGAAGTATACACCATATCATATCAGAAAAGGACGCCAGTACTGCCTACACATGGACAACACCCGGGCCAGGGTCTGTGACCACTGGAGTCAATGACAGGCCTGGACCCATTAACAACGGCAATGTACCATTCATAGTAGTCATGGTAGTGCCTGAACTAAGCCCTGATCTTGGTGTCTGGTTAAGGGTCAGGGAGGCTGTCATTACTGCCATCAGGGTGGATGATAATTCTGAAGTTAAAGTACCTGCAGGCCATAACGGTGGCCTAGACTTCAGCAGGGAAGCAGATCTGTCCTTATCCTTATGTTTATACTCATGTTCCAATGACTAGTCTTTTTCACAGTCTTTGGCTTTTGATGACTGAAAATTGGTCAATGGGGTTGGTGATGCCACTTTCTGGTCTTGGGCTTTTTCCTTGGCTGCTAGAGTTTTCTCTAATAAAAACTTCTCCAGTGCATTTCTTCTGTGTCACCTGGTCACTGGATTGAAGCCTTGGCAAATCTCAGAAGTCCTGATGTTGTGAGATAGGCCAATACAGCTGACACACACTTCATGTATGTCATCAAGTTCTACGTGATATTAGCGAAAGCAAAACAGTGATGGCAAAATGGTGACAGGAAAAGAGCAAGGCAAAAAGGAGCGACTGTCTCATAACAGCAATTGCTGAAATGGCGAGTGAGTTTCTGAGGGGAGTTTTTCCCCTCGCACCCCCCTTTGAAGGGGCTTCACCTCCACCCTTATTTTCTATATATAAAAAACTCCAGGGGGAACACATTGGGGAGGAGGAGAAAGCTGTAGGTTGCCTTCTCGGCAATCACTGTTTTTCCGTGTTGCCCTTTTCCTCTCCCTGTTTTGCAGTCATGGTTTTGACATTCATGATTCTGCACTCACAGTTTTCAGGGGATACCGTGTCATCCTTATAAATTTTTTCTCCACACTTGCAGTACTGGAACAACAATGTTTGTTTTGGCAGCATGCAGAAGTGGTGGTATCACTAAAAAATGAGCAATTACTTAGGAATAAAATAATAAATGACAACAGTTGGTTGGTGTTTCCATGGTAGGTCTGATGAGTACAGTCGTCAGTGCAAAAAAAACTGAGGAGCGATGGGGCTGCCCACGTTTATGCGACACTAATGTGTGATGTCATTGCTGGTGGCCCCCAGCTAGGAAAGGTTTCTGTGTGATCCTAGTGTTGATGCAGGTATAGTTTCATAGATATAGCCTAAGGGAAGAGATATCCTTGAAGAAGATCAAAGGCTTATGTAGCATCAAAACAGAATGCACCATCTTCGATTAGGGTACAGTAATCCAGGACCATGACTGCATCCAGGGCTGAAAGAACAGAGGCTTCTCGCTCAGAACTTAGCAGGGCAGCTATGTGGTCTTCCCTATACTTAATTCTCCAAGCATTACAAGCTTCTCTTAAAATTCTGCTGACACAGCATTTGGGCCCAAACTACTACATGCAGTTATCAGACAGTAGAACTCTCATTGGTAAAAAGGCATTCACTGGGAATTTATAACATATGGGTCCTAAAAAGCAGTACAATTGGTGGGGGAGAATATTGCCATAATATCTCCCCCACCCATTGTACCACTTATTAGAACCCAAATGTTATAAATTCCCAGTGACAAAACAGACAGCTACATCAAGAAGAAATTTTATCACATTTAATATAATTTGTTTTTTTGTTAGCTCCAACATTGTCACTGGCACTGCTCCCAAGAGTTATTTTCAAACTCCCATGGAGAATATTTTCGAGATGATTCAGTAGACTGGCATTCTGTGACCTCTTCTAGAAAACAGAATCAAACAAGGTTGCCTTGATCCTTCTACAAATTATAACACAGTTTCTCTTCTTTTATGTCACTCATACATAGTCATATGTTATAGCTATGTCATTTGTGGAATACTTATATTTTTTTAATTTTTATTTATTTAAAATTTGATGACCGGGAGAGGCACACTGAGCTGAGGCTCGTTTCCAGGTGTGACCCTGGTACAGATTGTACAAGGAGGAACAAAATTCGTGAGGAACACAGGCAGTACACATAAACATTTTAACAGAGAGTACAATACATCGTCTAAGCTACACAGTATACTATGCTGCTTCAATGCTATACTATAATTATCTGGTTGTACTGTGTACAAAGAAGTTTAGACTGATCAGTTAAAGGCTGTGGAACTCTTATGATGTTAACATTGCATGCTGATGTCACGGCTGTGAGCTGTATCAGTGTATCCCTTGCAGGGGTGCATCTTACCCATACTGTATCTTATGAATTCCCAGTAACAATGATGGGACTAGCAGAAATAAGTCTGATAGAATGTCTTCTTTTTTAAACACAGACTTTCTTTTATTAATAACTTTTGCATTTCCTAAATATTTTTTTCCAAAAATTCATTAATGTGCAAGTTATCACCCTCATGACCAATTTACTGGCAACTTTGAAATCCCACTTGAAATGTGTTTTGGGGGGAAACCTAGAAACACATTCCGGGACGGGATTTCAAAGTTACTCACCTGTGGCCACGGGGGAAAGGTGGTAACTTGCACATTAGTAAAATGTTTGATGAAAAAATAAACTGTAAAAGTTACAAGCAACAGAAAATCCTTGTGAATGCTCAGTTTGAGCTTTTCCAGTCTTAGGTCTATGTAAATGGAGTTATGAGTTCCATAAATAGTGGATCCCAGATTTGCAAAAAAAAAATCTGCGCACACAAAACTGCACATATGCAACATTTTAATCTTTTATTTGGTTAACTTAAAATGTACACATTTCTCTGATGAATGACATAGTGAAAATTACCCCTGGGCCAAATTATAACTAGTTTGAAAATTTCAGGCTTCAGCTCTCAGCCATTTTGTTTTGTTAGTATTGGTGAACAAAAGGGTCTTAAACATTATTGTTTTCATATTTTCAACCATCTAGAACTTTAAAACCACCAAACTGACTATTACTGAATTTTCAGGATCCACTGACCCTGGGCCCAAGAATGTGCATGCACAGTTTAGTGTTATTCCATCCATGCATGGCTATGGTATTATGGTACAACAAATGGAGTTTAACGTAGGCATGTCTTCTCATCCCTACCTATGGTATTGCTACTGCACCACTATTATATGAACAGCCTAGGTTATTAGTATTTATTTATTACTTTACCTTGAGGTAATACCCAATGACTGCAATCCATGTCACACAGATCCCGTAGTACAACTATGTACACCAAGGGTAAAGTCTCACTCACTCTCCCCAAAACAGTAATACTTTATATACATGACATCACAAGAGTATGCTTTTTCATGGATAAAGTGGCAGCCCTTGTGGAATACTAGCAAATGGCAGATACAGATGAAAAGTACTCTAAACATGCCAAGAAAAAAGGCACTCTAGCAATAGGGTGGGGGATAGGATGTGTTAGCTCTGCTGTAACTAAAGGACAAAAGGAAAAGGTTGTCAGGCCAAAAGGTGCTGGTGATACTAGTATATGTTAGAAAAAATATGTTACTCACCTGTAACTGTAGTTCTATGAGTGGTATATGGTTGATATCCACACAATGGCAGTTCCACCAGAAGTGCTGACTAACTGGAACACCTTTAAGCTAAGCTCCTCCCACCAGCTGGGCTGTATATCATCTGGTTCCACTCTGTGATACCAGATCTTGCATGCTGGAAGCAGGGATCTGTGTGCCACTTGCCAGGGGAGATCTGGTGGGTGGCATGGGTGTGAACCATATACCACTCCTAGAACTCTGGGTTTAGATGGGTAACCTATTTCTCTAGGGGCGTGGATATGCTTCACTTATCCACATGATGGCAGACTTCTAGGAATTCTCCAGGACGGGGCAAGGCGCACCCCTACTTAGCAAACAGGGACTGGAGAACTGACATCCCAAAAGCAGCATCCTGACAAGATTCAAGGTCAATGCTATAATGGGAGATGAATGTGTGTGTTGACTTCTAGGTGGCAGCCCTGCAGATCTCCTGGATAGGAACATCCCTGGAAGCAGCCACCGAGGCAGTAGTATGTCTGGTGGAATGAATCTCAATCCCTACGGGAGGCTCCCTACTGGTCAACTTATACCAGAGGTTGATGCAGGATGTATTCCACTGCCAGTCATCTGCTTAGCTGCCAGTCTGCCAGGTGTGGCTTCAGCATATGTAACAAACAATTGGCAAGTCTTATATCAAATTCCAGCCATGCGCTCTACAAAATAGGAGAGCGCCCGCCACATGTCTGGAGTATGGAGCCTGTCATCAGCCTGCAAAGACTGATTGGTAAAATATATTGGAAGGTTCATTACCTGATTAAAGTGGAACTCTGATACAATCTTTGGAAGGAACTTCAGGTGGGGGCAAAGGACTACCTTGTCCCTATGGAAAACGAGATATTGAGACTCCGCTGAGAGAGCCTGGCACTCACTAATACTTCTGGCTAATATGATAGCCACCAAGAGACAGTCTTACATGACAAGTGTAAGATGTCACAGCTGTAGATAGGCTCAAAAGGCTTGTCCATAAGCATTGCCAATAGCAGCAATAAGTCCCATGGTGGAGGTGGTTCATGCACCGGAGGGGACAGGTGGTCCAGGCCTTTTAAAAAAGCACCTAACTACCTTCTCCTGGCCCACCATCAGCATACCAGCCCACACCCCATATGCAGAAATGGCAGCCAAGCACATCTTGAGGGTTGTTGCTTTCAGCCCCAGCTTGAAAAGGGACCAAAGCTGCTCACTGGTACTAGCCACAGGACAGGTAAGGGGATCAAGCTTCTTGCCCTAACACCCAATGAACATTTTTTCCATTAAAAGGTATAGCACCGGTGAGTCAACTCTTTCTGGGAGGCCTCCAAAATGCAGAGCATATTCTCCAAAAGATCCAAAGCCTGGAAGTCTAGCCACTCAAGAACTAGACTGTCAGATGGAGGGACTAAAGATCCAGGTGCAAGATCTTCCCCTGTTGTCTGGCCAGCAGAACCGGGCAAAGAGGCAACCACCTCAGAGGTCTACTGCTGAGGCTGAGGAGATCCAGGTACCAAAACTGGTGTGGACAGTCCAGAGTTATGATCTTCATCCATGTCTTATCCTTTTGGACCTTGACCACCACCTTGTGGATCAGTGAAAAAGAAGGAATGGTGTACAGGAGGCCTTGAGTTCAGGGCCTCGCAAAGGCATTCCCCACCAGCATCCCAGACTGTAGGAGGCAGGCACAAAACAACCTCAGTTTCGCATTCTCTCAGGAGGCAAACAGGTCCTCCAGAGGTGTGCCCCACAGGGGAAATAGCTGGTCCACCACCTCCTGATGCTGGGACCACTTGTGCAAATGCCTTGCCTACCTAGCTGGCAGCATCTTCCAACTGACTGCCTACTCTGGCAACATAAATCACCAGGAGATCTGCACCCAGGCTGCACATGAGGGTCCAGGTGTGGAGAGCCTCCTGACATAAGGGAAGGGAGTGTGCCACCCTGCCTGTTCAGTTAGAACATGGTAATGGTGTTGTCTATCTGAACTTGCACAGCCTGACTCCTGACTAGAGCAGTGAACTCCATCAGAGCTAGGTGCACTGCACAGAGATCCAGTAAGCTGATGTGGTGATGGAACTCCTTGGGCGACCAGAACCCGTGGGCCCCGTGGTCTCCCAGGTGCATTTTCCACTCCACCAGACATATGTCCATCGTGAGAGAGATGGTCAGTTCTGGGTGGACAAATGGGACTCCATCATCCAGATGTTCTAGGATCAGCCACCACTGGATGGGATCCCACATCAGACTGGTCATTGTGACTGGCTGGTCTATGTACTTTAGGTGCTGGAACCACTGATAGCCCAACTCTCACTGCAGGTGCTGCATCTACCAGCATGCTCAGCCAACCATGCCAGTGCAGAACACCATGTACCCCAGCAGCCATAAGAAGTCCTGTGCAGGGTGCAAGTGCCCAACCTTAAATGGTTAAGCAAAGGAGGTAAGGTCCAGTGCCTGTCCACAGGGAGGCAGGCCTTGGCCATAGGGAGTCTAGCTCTGCCCGATGAATTTTATCACCTGCTAGGGGATCAGTTCAGACTTGGTTGGGTTGACCAAGTGGGCCAAGTCTCTGCAGGTCTGGAGGGCCAGATACCTGGACTGCTCCACATCCTCCTTGGACAGCCTGGCTATCAGCCAGGCATCCAGGTAAGAGTAAAACCCTGATGCCTTTGCACTGCAGGAAGGCTGCCACCACTACCGCACACTTTGTGAAGACCCTGGGTTCGAACGAGAGACCAAAGGGCATAACCTAGAACTAATGGAGCACTCCTTCTGCATGGAACTGGAGGTATTGCCAGTGGGATAGATGGACTGGGATATGGAAGAATGTGTCCTGGAGGTTCAGGGAGCAGAACCACATGCTGTGCTCCAGGGATGGTACAAGTTGAGCAACATCCTCCCTGAGGATGGACTATGTGTCCCCTGACACCAAGGACTCCCTCAGAGCATGGGATCAGTAAGGCGGGACAGCCTCAAAGTTGAGAGGCAACCCTCTGCCTACCACCTTGAGAACCCACTTATCCACAGTAATGATGGACCAATGAAGCCAGAAGTGGGGAAGCCACCCCCCACAGTGAGTTGGGTCAGGGAAAGGACAGGCAGGAGGTAGACATCCCCTGACCTGTCACTGGACAGCTTTGGAGAGGGCACTGGCTGCTGCAGCTGGAGGGGCAACACTTCCCCTACCCCACCTCTTTTTGGCCCCTGCCCAGAGAACTTGGCCTTGGGGTGCCAGGTTTGAAATTGTCTCTGCTGGGGCTGCTGCTGCTGAGGCTACTGCGGCTGAATTGACCAAAACTGAAAGGCCTTCTTTTTTGGCTGCTGGGCCTTTTTATCTATCTGGGACCCAGCCACAGAGTCCAAGGTGGCACTGTACTTCTCAATCTGAATGAGATGACTGTCCACCTCTGGCCAAGAGGTCAGTGCCCAAGACAGGGACATTGCCCAACTTATGCTGAGTATCTACCGTAAAGGTGGAGATCTTCAGGCAGGCCCTACAATGCATCGCAATGGCACTGCCATGGCATGGGCTCAGGAGCTGCCCATCTCCATGGTCTTCTGAAGCTGGTGTTTAGCCAGTGCTTGACCCTGGTGTCTGACCAACTCTAACGGCAACTGCTTGTCAGCAGGAAGGCAAGGGAGGACTATATCCAGCACTCCCAGCAGGAAGTGACCAAAGTGAGCCATCATCAGGGTGTAGCTTGCCTGACAGAGACAAAGTGAGGAAGCGGCACAGACCTTTTTGGCCACATGGTCAAATTTCTTCGACTGCGTGTTGGGGGTCTTGTCCATGTCCCCAGTGTTTCAAGATTTCCAGAAGACCAAATCCAAAACCAGAACCTCGGCCGAGGGGTGGTCTGAGAAGCTAGACAGAGAGATGGTAGGCAGCACATATTTGCAGACCATAAGGACTAAGGGAGCTGAGCAGGATGCTGGATGCTGCCATAGCATGAGGGCTAGTCTCATAATGGCCTCAGCCATGAGAAAGACAACTCTGGGGATTTGTCTCTATGCAGGATGTCTGTAAAGGGATATTTAACCCTTTTTTGGATGGTCTCCAGAGGGACTTTCATGGATTCAGTCAGAGAAGAGCCTTAAATGGCACTGGCCCAGGGTCAGTGGTCAATTCGTTGACCAATTCCTGGTTGAAAGTAGTCATCCTCAATGACTGCAAGGAGGACCCATCACGGTCATCTGAGTACTCGACAAATATGACCCTCAGATGTTTATCACCATGGACCACTTTAGAGTCATCCAACTGGGTGATTTTCATTGATAGCCAGCCTAGCAAGCTGATTGCAGCACAGGAATCCTTGATTGGGCCTCCCTGCACAAGCTGAAGCGGGGGCGGCTCCACCTTCAAAGGTGGAGAGACAGGTGTCAGTTTTCTCGGAAGGGCTGGCATGAGCTTCTCTGACACTGTCCAGTCTACTACAGGGATTGGGGTTGGAGTCCTACTCTGCCCCACCAAGGCCCATTGTTGCCAGAGGAGCTCCATGTAGCACCACCACATACACTGACAGAGCCTCTCATCATACAAGGATGATGAGGATGAGGAGTGTTGATGGTGGCACCTTCCAGATGAGTGGGATCAAGAGCTCAAAGAGCCCCTCGACCATTGATGCATGGACTGATGTTGAAGAGAAGCTGCCAGAGGTGCTGTGCAGATAATGTGAACTGCCTTCAGCTGCATGAACTCCAGTGGAGGCTGTTTCTGAGTGGCAGCAGCTGGGGAGATTGACTGCTCCACATCCTTCCGGATGAGGACTAGGAAGACCGGGGTCTTGGAGATTGACTCCTTGTTGATCTCCCGCCAACAACTGGTCAACCAGGTTGTGGTAAACCTTGACTGTCTTATTGAATGGTGTCAGCAGAGTCACTGATGTTTGCGGGATCACATTGTTTGGACACAAAAGAAAACATTTTTAATATCTGAGTGAGACTGGACATTTAAATAAAATTGCTGGACTTCCAATATATCGAAAGAAGCAACAAAATAAATTCTGTTGGTTTGCCATCTCAGCTTGCTATGATACTGAGTCTTTTTTTTTTTTTTTTTTTTTTACATTCTGTTTAATCACTCCATAGGACTGGGCATCCTTCCAGGGTACTTACTGGGCTAGGGCCTCTAACTCTCTGCTAGAACCCCCATGCCATGGAACTTCTCCACCCGCACTGCCCAGACCAGACTGCAGCCCCCGCTCTAGCTAGGGTCCACGCATCCTACAGGTTGGCACCCAGGAAGATCCCAACAAGCTGGGCCAGTGGTGGGATGTGAGCCATGCCTCGGAAGTCCCCATCATCTCTGCAGTCCCTCCGGAGGGGATTTTCTACTTGTGGTTTCTTGTGCTGTCTCCCATCCCCCCACCCCTTACGAGGTGCACATCTGACGATCTGGCACATGGCAACCCTGCCAGCATCGGCCCCTCTACTACATGTGTACCTAACCTGCTGCAGTGCTCCTGGTCTCCACCAGGGGCCACTGACAGGCTGAGACAGACCACCCCTGGTGCCCAGGGAGGAGATCACCACAAGGGCACTCATCCCCAACCCTCCCCCGACGACCCCTGGTGCCAGAGCTCACTCCCGAACCCAGGTCACCAGCGTGGTGCGAGGTGTGGCGTCCAGCACCTCAACCCTCAGCGCCACCGGGCCAACTTATGATACTGAATCTTAAAATACAGATTAGTCTTTAAATGAAATAAGAATGGCAAAGGAAATTGGTCATAGTTAAGCAAAGGAATCCTAGCAAAGTAAAAAAAGTTTAAATCAAACTACAGAAAGAGTCTAGGGATTATTCAGATGAACAAGAAAAGACAGAAAAACAAATTGTGGCAAATAGCCGAGGGTGGGGGGCAAACCTCCTACTTCACCATCCAGTACTGAGTACTGTGCCCACCTTAATCCACTCAACCACTGGAGGAGTTCTTATTAGTATCTCTACTACTATCAGGGATACAAGGCCACACCCCGAGGTGGGAGGGGTGGAGACGTCACTATGTGACATCGGATCCCCCCACCAGCTTGGGCGGTATCTAAACCATGTATGTGAGAGGGGCTGGCCACTCCTGCAAACAAAGAAGTTGGCCAGATTCCACGAGCATTGTTGGTGAGTTTTAAAATGATTAAATTAACTAAAATATTTAAGAATGAACTACATACAAGGAACAGGAGAACTGAGAAGTGAATGGTTTTTAGAGAATCTCTTGTGCTGTTTTGCCTTTAGGAATGATGAAGGTGTAGAACTCTGCTACCATCTGTGCATCTGCACTAAGAAAGCAGAGGTAAGAAATTTAACATATGAGGATGGGAGACTGCAATAAAATGGGCTGTTAAGAGAATTGTAGCTATATGAAACTATGGCATTGTGGAAATATAATTATAGATATATCTTGCTAATATCTAGCATGGAAGAGACATGTTAAGGAGAAGTGAACAGGAGATTTTGAAAAAGCCACGAGTGTGTGGCCATTGAAACTGAGTGGGAGGAGTCGCAAACCGGTAGCCATTTATCAAAAAGTTAGCGAGTAGAAAGTACATATGTAGTACAAGGAAATTTGAGAAGATGGTATAAGAACACAGAGATTACAGAATTATTTCCTTTCCATCAGGTTTGCACAAAAACTATTTTAAGGAGGGAATTGTAACTAAGAAGAAAAATAAATAAGTGTATAAAAAGGTATGTGGGATGTTGACATTACAGCACCATTCAATTGCTTGTATTGTAAGCACTTGAAAGATAAAATGGCAATAAGAATGAAAAAAAGAAATTAAATTGACAAAATAGTCTGTAAAAATTACAGTTTTAATTAACACTGGGTGCCATATATTGAATATAGTAGTGGTGAAGGAAACGTCACGAGTTGTGTATGAAAATCATGAAAAAAAGTATATTTATGGCAATTTTTGTATGTTTTGTATCTAGATAACACTGCATATTGGGGCCTGATGAAGTGGCATCAGCTACGAAACTGTCACCCAAGCCTTGAGTGTGAAAAAACAAGAATAAAAGCATTTTGGCTGTAAATATTGTTGACAACGGCCCCAGCCAGGAGCAGCACCAAAGCTTATGAGGTGCCCACTGATTCCTTTGCCACTGCTTCGTCCATGGCTGCAAGCCACTGACTCCACCGCAGCAGAGGTCACCTTGCAACCACCCTTTGGACACAGTTTAGGATCTCAGTTGACAGGCTGGCTGAGAAGAAGATGAACCTTGCAATGCTCTAAGGATGCAGGAAGCATTGTCTGACACAGGCCACAACTCACAGCATTGTGTGCCCGTCACTAAGCAATAAGGACATGACACGTGTGGATCTGTCCACAACATCTTTTGTTGGCATGTGATGCACTGCTTGAAGACTGCGGCTTGCTTCTCTCCTTCATGTTCCATCCTCTATTGCTAAGTACTGCAGGAGGACTGAGGAAAGTAGCAAAAACTTAAAACTTGAAGAAACAAATTCTGGTCAGATCCACCACAGCTGCATAATGAAGTTAGTGAAGTTGTGTGGAATTGTTAAGGAGGAGGTATGAAGAAACAACACAATGATTTGTAAGTAGTAAGATTTGTTTTACTTTCTGTTCTAAAGAAGGTATATACATTATTAATAAAATATATGGAGGTGTACATTTTAATGGATGGAATAGGAAGCAATATAGGTTTACAAAAGAACCCCAGAGCAAATGCTTCTGAGGTATGTGGTGTCCTGGATGATATTGGCCGGACAGCCAAATTTTAAAGAAAACACAATTGCACATACCCCAATAATGCAAAGCATCATGGGAAACATATACAGATCCCCATGATGGTATAGAAGGTGGCAGTACATGAAAAAGTAATGGCTGGCATATGTTCAGCCTTGGGATTATTTACATAGTTTTTTTTTGTTTTTTTTATAGAAACAGGGTTTTTGTCCATGAGGTGATGTAAGTTACATTTAAGCAATGTGTTGATGTCAGGAAGTCAGGTGTGATGATGAACTGTTAGCAGAGAAAATGTGATGGTAACTTTCAGAGGGGGTCGCTTTTGATAAGGGTAAGGTAGTTATGCTTGTGATAATGGGAATATTAGGAAAGTATGAGGCCTATGCAGAAGTGGAGTACAAATATGCACAGTTTCATAAGTATGTGCTTAGAGTGCAGGCAAATGTGATACGCAGGTTTGTTTTAGAAACAGGTAAAAATAGCGATACATGCAATTGATAGAAAGATAGATAATTACATAGACATATATATATAGAGAGAGACAGACAGACAGACAGACAGGCAGAATAAGAATGGCAGTAAATTACTGAAGTGACACCAACCCCACCCCCACCTTTCAGAGATGGACAGGCACTGGGGTGTGCCTTTGGGTCGTTGCCCATAACACTCACGCCATTTCACCTCACCCTACCTTGCAGACACAGACAAGTGTTGAGGTGTGCCTTGGGGTGTTCAAGCTTTACACTCACCCCATTCCATAAGGAAATACGCTGAAATGGGTACAGTACTGTATAAAAAAATAGAGTGAACTTTGGGGCTGAAGAGTCAAAGGCACACCTTGATACACATCACTGGCTGCAGGGTAGGGATGGGAGTGGAATGGCGTGAGCATTACTGTTGACAATCCCAAGTCACACTCCTGATGCCTGTCAGTCCCTACACGGCAGGGTGTTATGGTCAGAAACCCTAATGCCCTGGGTGTTGTTATGTGACTTATTAACTTAGCAATGGCATTTAAAGCATTACATTATAAGGACAAGTACAGTAAATGTGTTTAATACATTTACAGACAGTTACATAAACTTAATTTTCTTCTTAGAATAATTTAAATTTAGTAACAATGGCAGTAAAAAGCAATTACCCAGACAACTTGAAAATTATAACTACTTTATATTGTACATTGACACCCCATAAGACCTCCTTGAAATTGAGATGCAAATGTCACACATTTATCAGTTTTCTAGCAGAAATATTTTACTATCCTAAATACAGTTCTTGCTTTAGTAACTGCTCAGCACATCTATTGCATGACCTACTTATTGACATTTTACACCTGCTATGCAATATACTGCTGCTTACTACACCAACATCATGAACCATAAAACAGATGACTACCATAACAAGGGAGGCAGTATAGCACAGTGGTTTAAAGCTCTGAGCTGCAAATCTGGAGATCTGGGTTTGAATCCTATAGCCCCCACTTGCATACTGGGTGACCCTGAGCAAGTCACTTAACTTCCATGTGTTCCAAGGTTGCCCAGTAAACAAGCTTTCAGCTTAGTGTGCCACTCCTGGTTAAACAATTGAAAGAAAAAAAAACACAATATGTTATTTTTCTTGCTTTATTTTGCTACTACAAGCTTTGACTAGTACATCCATCCTTAAATGTACTTTTTATAGCTTATGTGTCTGTGACCTAGGCAGAAATACACTTAAAATCTTACACATAAATAAATAAATCATCAGAATAACATTTATTTCAGTAGTATCTCCTTCCTTTTCAGGTGCCCATGACACTTATATGTGTGTGTGTGTGTGTGTATATATATATATATATATATATATTTACATCTTTTAATTTCAAAGCACTAAACCTATTAAAATGCACAAAACACAAGACTTTATTCTCTTCACACATTACTGCTAAACTTCAACAGATACAAATATAGAGCTTCCCCTAGCTGTTTGGGTGAGTGCTTCAGCTGTGTTTGGGGGGGGCTATAAAAAGCTTTTAAGAAACAGACACTCTAGTATCTAATATGGGATAGCCTTCTTTGGGTGACATATTTTACTCCTTTGTGGACTTATACCTTAATTGTCATTTGTGTGTTGCAAATATTTGCTTTCCTCAAGTGCTGTAATTTCAGAATGCAGTTTCACAAGTGCTGTATAAGGATGCAGTTTCAGGCACTCCTTAATTACTTTTTCTTTCCTTCTGAACCTTAAGCTCTGATGCCCCAGGCAGCTCTGATAGTCAGTTGTTCCAACATGATAGATCCACCTCATGCCCCTCCCACATGAGCAAAAAAAAAAGGTGGGGGTGGATCTTTAGGAGCTTCTCAGGTGGAGGTGGGGGTGGATCTTACTACCTCAAAAAAAACTAATGCTGCCTCCCACTACTCAGGTTCCAGTTTTTGTACCTCCCATTTAAGAAAGAAAATAGTGCCCTGCAACCATTGACTAACATGAAAGCGTATTTATTTGAGGGCGGAAAGCATTTATTGGAGGAGGGTACAGCGGAGGAGAGTATTTACACCTTCAGACAGTTCCATGGACAGAAAATATGACATCAGCCCTTTTGTACATGCAAAACAATCTGCAGGCTCTGCACTCTGCAGCCATAAAAATGATCAAAGTTTGCCAATGGCACACTTTAGGCCCCTTCAACGCATAGAGCTATGAAGGAGGAGACCAAACTTTTCCAGCAGAAAGGAAGAGCTGATGCCACGGGGCAGAGTTGGAGGATATACTGCCCTGGTAGTGGGAGGAGCTTAGCTTCTGGTGGAACTGTCATGGTGTGCATAAGTGAACCATGTTTACACTCCTAGAAAAGACAGTGGAAATACTTACTTTATATTTGCCAGCAGAAACAGGCCACACGGTCTATCAAGTCTGCTTGAGTGTGCAGCTAGCACCTCACTTGCAGCTGTCCCTCCCCTCCTTGACACAGATGAGTGCCAACTGACCTTGAACCAGATTAAGCTGTTGGTGGTATTTCCAGTGAACTGCCATTCACCTAGGGGTGTCACGATAATAAAATTTTGACGATACAATAACCATGATGAAATTATCGTGATAACCTTGTTACCGCAATAATTTTGCCACTTGTGCGACAATGTTAGAAAAAGTATTTAAATTCAAGTTTATATAATTTACATATTTGACTCATTTTCAAGCAATATCATGCATTTATATCGTTATTTTGAAGTCTGTTTTGTAAAATAATGCAAAGAGTAAAATATTTAAAATAAATATTTTATTTTTTCACATTAAAATCTCTGAACTTTATAAAATTGCTTGCATTTTTTACATAAAAAGTCAAATGCACAATTAATACGTGTGTTATACACACAAAGTACAATACATTTTAAAATGTGAATGAGCAAAAATTTTTACTTGCTTGTTTAAAGAGCACCTTTCTTAGATTATTCTCCTTGCCTGCAAAATTATCAGAAGCCTCCCTTACCTGACTGGGAGTTCCTCTGTAGTAGCTGAAACATTTTCTCTTTAGGCCCCCTAAGGAAGAGAAAGGATCGTATTTGCCCCCGAGGGGGGTTATCTGCTCAATCCCTTCCACTTCCTGATCGCTGACGCTATCCCCATGCTTCCTTGTTTTGTGAGGTCATTATATGCCTAGTGCAGGGATGTGCTTGACGCAAGTCTATGGGGTGGCATTTTAAAACTAATTTTTATGATTTTAACCCAACTTGCAGTACAAATTGGAGTCAGCATTCAAGTAACACGATCCTTGTTACTTTTGTTAGATCAAGGTGAAGCCTTGGCTGTAGCCTGCCTAGATTTCAGTAAGGTCTCCAACACCATTCCACATAGGAGACTCAAACAAGCTGGGCAGCCTGGGAGTGGGTCCAAAGGTAGTAAACTGGGTAAGAAATTGGTAGGAGGATAGACAGAAAGTGGTGGTAAACAGAGCTCACTCAGAGGAAGAGAAGATGACCAACAAGGTGCCACAAGGATCAGTACTAGGACTGGTCCTCTTTTTAATGTCTTTTATTAGCAACATTGCAGAGGGGCTAGAAGGGAAGGTATGTCTTTTTGTAGATGACACCAAGATCTGCAGTAAGGTAGACACTCCGGGGAGGTGTGCGTGTGTGTGTGTGTGTGTGTGTGTCTAAAAAATGAATAGAGATCGAAGAAAGCTTGAGGAGTGGTCAGAAGTGTGGCAACTATTATTCTATACTAAGAAGTACAAAATCATGCACTTAGGGCAAAGACACCCAGGGTGGAGTACAAGATGGGGGAGGGGGGTGGTACGGATGATCACCAATCAGGAAAGAAACTGGGGGTAATCGTATCTGACAAACTAAAGGTGACCAAACAGTGTGACAAGGCAGTGGGGAGAGTTAGTGGGATGCTAGGGTGCATAGGGAAGGGTATCACCAGCAGAAAGAGGGAGGTGGTGCTACCGCAGTATAAATCATTGATGAGACTTCACCTAGAGTACTGTGTCCAGTTCTGGAGACCACATCTCCAAAAGGACATAGACAGAGTAGAGGCAGTCTAGAGGAGGGCAACTAAAATGGTGCAGGGCCTGCATCAAAAGCTCTATGAGGAGACTATAAAGGACCTCAATATGTACACCCTGGACAAAAAAAGGGGGGTGGTATGACAGAGACTTTCAAATACCCAACGGGTACAAGAGGGAAGCATTTTTCAGAAAAGAAAGATGCACAAGAAAGGCTGGCCCGCCAGTGCTGTGGAAGCACTACCACTTGTGATGCCATTGACCTGGGTTCGGGAATGAGCCAGGAGATGCAGGGCCAGCCAGGGGAGGTGGCTTGAGTGTCCAGGGGACCGCCCACCTTCTCTGGGAGGGAGGGAGGTTGAGGTTCAGCACGTGTCTGGCCTCTGGCAGAGGCCGGAGGCACAGCGAGTGTCCGAACCATTCAGAGAGATGGGGGCATGATGAACTTCGATGGTTGCGACTTAATGTCTGGGCACACATCACACCCCCAGAAGACAGGAAAATCAGTTCTCAGGGTGCCAGGGAGATGGAGTGCCTGGTGCAGATCCCATAGCTCCCAAATGCTTGTCCTGTCTGGGTGCTCGACGAGAGAAGAAGGATTTTGGGGTGTGCAGGCCCCACCTCGTACCTGCCTGGGGGGTATAGCCATGGCTCTATGGGGGTTCACCCGCAGGTTCAGGTAGGTGGAGAGAGGGGCAGACACCATTGGCAACTCCCAATGAAGTGGTACTCCAAGAGCAGGGGGAGGATAAAGAGAAAGTAAAAAAAAAAGATATTCAGGAAAAAGGGGTCATGCTGTGATGCTGGGGAGGGGGGAATAGATTTAGGGTAAATGTGAGGAAGTACTTCTTCACAAAAAGAGTGGTGGATACCTGGAAAAGTCTCCCAGTGGAGTTGGTCTGGGCAAAAACTGTAACGGGATTCAACAACACATAAAATAGGCATAAGGGAACTTTATTGGTTTGGAATGGGAGGGTAAAGCCAGAGACCAAGTAGGGACTGTGGTATTACAGTAGGTAGGGAAAATGGGCAGACTAAGTAGGCCAAGTGGTCCTTATCTGCCATCAGTTTCTACAGTATGTTTCTGTGTAAGTAAGTTGACTGGTGCACATACCTTTTCACCCCATTTCTTTTTCCCATCCCTCGGCCTGGCACACATGCGATGGTGCAAGTGTGTGACGTAAAGATGTCACATGTACTCATCCCCAGCACCCAGACAGTCAGAAGGCTGTTACTGCTGCATCATCCAGCCTCCGCTAGATGGCGATCAAGCAGAGGCTTGCACTGTCACCCCTGTTCAAAGGAGAGCAGTCAATGGATGCTCAGTCCTCCTTCATGCAGTTAGCCCTCGAGCGGCCCAGTTCTATTCCTGAACCTGATTTACCAGCATGGCGACAGGTGAGGTGCCCAGGCCCCCAAAACTCCATGCCACACAGCCACACAGGACATTTTGACATGATGAAGACCCATGTTGTCTTCATTTATTTTAGGGAAAAATACTACAAAATCTGATAGGAGGATGGTGGGATATCATGAACCATGGTTGCACCTGAAAAGGGATGTGCTGCTGGAAAAGCAAGCTGAGGTACTTTATCACTGTATATCGCGCTATATCGTGCTGCACGATAATCGTGATACTGTTTTTTACAATGATAAATTATCGTCAGTGGTAATCATCATGATATATCGTCATAATGTGTTATTGTGGCATCTCTACATTCGCCACAGTGCAGGATATTCCTTTTTGCCTGACTAATGGCAGCACAGTATCAGTTGTGCTATTCCTTGCTGGTGGTCCAGCACTGACCATTGAACCAACTAAAAAAAACAACAATTTTGACCTTAAGCAGAAGCAGACATGTGGCATGCAATAGGAAAATTCCATGTTGAAGTTTTGATCTGGCCTGTGGCCCCTGCCCCATATAACCTGTCTCACTGTATTCACATTCACATCAGCAGTTAAAGTGTATCAACTGTCACCATCAATGTGCATTTATTTATTTTGTAACTTTTGTCACATTCACTGTTCACATGACTACAATCCATGTCTTCTTCTCTGTGACGCTGCACTTCACTGGGTCCAGCTCCCGTATCCAATTATTGCATTCTTCATCCATCTGCCATCATCAATAATTTGGACTTGTGTATTCGTACAACTACTGTACATCTCATTTTTTCTTAGCTGTGGCATTGTATGTCAATGGACCCTTCTACCCCATTATTGTAGCCTTCAGCCACCTGTCATCATCAATTATTATTTTGGACACAATCATGTGACCACAACCCATGGATTCTTCACTGCACCATCATATATCACTGGGCCCTCCCATTATTGTATTCTTTAGCCACATGTTATCCTCAATTATTTGGACATATTGACATGATGAAGACCCATGTTTTCTTCATTACAACACTCTTCTTCACTGGGCCTCTACTCCATTATTGGGTTCTTCAGTCGCCTCTCATCATCAATTATTTGAACTTATTTACACAACTGCACCCCATTTCTTCATTTTGAGCCCAAATATTTAGTGCCATAGAAGTAATTTAAATGTTGCAGGCTCCTACCCTTTTCTCCTGTAGCCACCTTTCTGGTTTGTAGTACTGTATAGCATGCAACCTTTTTTGGGAGGGGCAAAAATCTTTGCTCCTATTCTTTGTGTCTAGAGACCCATTTTATGACTTTATAGCCAGTGTAATGTCAAGTCTGTTGGTGTGTAATATCCAGTGCTCTCCAGCTGTCTTCTTGATTTTATTCATTCAAGCCATCTGAGAACTACTGTATTATGACTGGGCCCAACAAACACTCTTCATCCTACTACAAGTGGAAATCTATTCATACTCCTTCCATGTTGCTTGAGCCAATCAAAAATGTACGCTGATGACAATATTCTCATCCTCCTTTAGAGTTCCCTTAACAGAGGTTGCAGATGCCAATGCTGATCTTTATTAGACAGTCAAGAGAAGCACTTATGTCCATGACCACTTCTCATACTATCACACTGAGCTATTTCTTGTGCACAGCAACATTTACTGACAGACGTGTCCACAACAGCTGCAGTTCCAACAGGTACCAGGTTTGTCATGGCACTGAGTGTGTAACTGTGCTATCATCTGCTTCACAAGGCACTGAACACTAAGCCAAAGCACATCCATGAAATCGAAAGAACCACATTCAAGTGTGCTGTGGTAGCACAGTTTGAAAACAGTTGCCATGGTAGCCCCCAGCTCTGCACAGGCACTGCTTATGGACACCACTGAACAAAGATATAAAAGTAAAATTGGTCTAACAAATTTTAAGATAAAAAGGTGAGAACAGCCCCTTCTTCATCTTCCTTGCATTCAGGTGAAGACCCCTCCCCTGTTTAGCCCAGCAAAGGTAGCGCTCAGAAACATTCCTCCTCCAGGTCACTGGGAGGAGTGACAAGGGGATGGACTGGGGTGGGTCAAGAGGGGGAGGGGCCAGGAAAGGTCTGAGGACTTCAGTTTGAAATTAAATCACCTTATTGGGATTCTTTTCAATGGGGAAAAAATTAAGGACTAAATAATTGCTTCCTTCATGTATTACATACAGTGGTGTCCACCAGAATCAAACGCAGTGTCAGTTTCCTGCATGACACTGCCATTGAATTGTACTGTTTCTGGCAGTATTCTGTAAACTTCTGTAACCCCCTTACAAATGGGGGTTCCCGAAAATTCTTCTATGAGCTTGCCTTAATGCTCACTGCCAGGTTGGTATTCAGCGCTATAAGCCAGGGTGGGACAAATAGGGTCATCAGGTCGCCAAATGTGACCTGGCTAAACATTTTGGCCACCAGATGTGTGTAAAAACTCGCCATTCTGGTGAGTACTAAGCCGCATCACTGGCGCACATGCACGGTAGCTCAGCATCCCCTCAGCTGAGCTGCCGTCATCGCGCATGCGTGGGATCATCTTTTCCGGCCAAGAGAGAGCAGGAGGGACATGTCTGGGTGGGAGGGAGCCAGAGGAGGAGTCGGGACTCGAGTCGGGGCTTCAGTTCAGCGAGTCTGCGTAGCGCAGTCAGTATCACGAGGTGAGCAGTTGGGACTGTTGGGTGCTCACGTGGGTGGGGGAGTCGGGAGGAGGGCAAAGGATTCGCTCTCACCTTCGCCATTCATTTCAGGTGCTGAGCGGGTGAGGGAGACTTACTGTGAGCTCTGTCTCAGCAGAGCATAACTGTGTGCCGTGAAGTTGTTCAACAGCCCTTTTAAGGGCTCAGACCAGTAAATAAAAAGTACCAGACAAGTACTGTTTTTTAGGAGCCTGTGTGTCCTCCATCCTGTATAAAAAACAGCAGCTTACTTTTCTCAGTTTGGGTTTGGGGATGACGTGCTGACTAAGGGGAAGGGTCGGTACTTGGTGGTCCTGTTGTGGGGATTGGTGGTGGGGATGGGAAGCCCTGAAATTGGGTGGGTAAATTAATATTTTCTTAATTTGCAATTGCTGCAGCTCTGTGCTGACTGCTGAGTATGACGACTGGGGGAAGGGAAGGGGATGACAGAGACCCTGCTTTGTGGACGTTTGGTGGTACAGGGGGAGCTGTGAGCAGCTGTAATCTGTATCTGATTTTGCTGTTCAGTCTTTTTTGGGTGGGATTGGGGCTCTTGGGCCCAAAACTGAAAAAAATACAAGCTACAATAATTTAAAGTCCAGAGTCCGGACTACTACTGTTGTGTGCATATTAGTGGTTGTTTGTGTCAGGTTTTTTGGGGGAGGGACAAAAAATTAGAGCTTGCCACAATTAATGAAATGCCCATAGTAGTGCTACCTGTGTGAATATTATTGACTGCGTCTTTTGTTGTTTGTCTAACCACCTGTCTCATCCAGTCCTCTTGAGGTTGTGTCAGGCTTTTTTGAGGGGACCAATTTAAAAGAAAAAAAAATTAGAGCTTGCCACAATTAATGAACAGTCCATACTAGTGCTGCTGCTACCTGTGTGCATATTATTGACTGTGTCTTTTGTTGTTTGGCTATCCACCTGTCTCGTCCAGTCCTCTTGAGGTTGTGTCAGGCTTTTTTGAGGGGACCAATTTAAAAGAAAAAAAATTAGAGCTTGCCACAATTAAAGAAAAAGGCATAGCTATTATAACCTGTGTGCAAGCATATTAGTGACAGCCTCTGGTAATTGTGTACCACAAATATCAGTCCATCCCAGACAAGTCCATCAGTCTCACTCTAGTCTGACCGCTCACAGTCACAGCTACAGCCAGTCCTCCTGGTTGTGTCAGGCTCAGGCAGGCATCCAAAAACTGTCTGCTGCTGTGCTGCTGCCATTACCGGCAACCACTCGTTGTTTTTCATACTGTTTTGGGATTGGAGTAATAAGAATGTCTGGAAAAAAGAAACAAAAACAACAACCTAATTTGTTTTCCTTTGGCTTTATTAAACCCAGTGTATGTGCTGTGGAAGAATTATATAACAAAACCATTCAAGTCATCAGCGACACTGACAGTAACGTTGTCGATGTTGCTGCTGAGGAGGAACATGTGAAATTAAATCCTCCAGTTGGTAACACTGCTGCTGCTGTTTGTTCTTCTATTTCTGGAGGAAGGGGCAGCCAGGGTAACGGCCGCGACTCTGACCATATTGACAGACCATCACTGGTTACTGATATTGTTCAGGTTCCTAGTGTTTCTGCTACTTCTAATAGTGTTTCCGTTGCAGACAGCTCATCTTCCTCAAGCTCTCTGCCCATAATAAATCCTACCAACAGGAAAAAAGATTCAGTGAAATGCAAATTCAGGGTTGAATGGTCACGGGAATTTGACTGGCTTCAGTATGAGAAGCAAAGCAACACTATGAGTTGCAAGGTGTGTAGGAAGCAACCCCATCTGGCAAATCATACATCTGTGTTTTTTGTTGGTAGCAGTACTTTTAAAATGGAGTCTATAAAAATTCATGATGCAAGCAGTTCCCATGTAAAATGCATTCTGGCTGAAAGGGCTCAAAGGGCACCAGAATCCACATCTATGGCTTTTTGTTTTCAAAAGATGAATGTTGCAATCAGAGAATCCATGCAGTGTCTTTTTAATGTTGCCTACTTTCTAGCATCAAGGGATAGGCCATTTCGGGACTTTCCATTTCATTCCTCACTGTTATGCAAATGTAATATAAAAGTGATTGAACAATACACAAATCACAAGAGGTGCAGCGAGTTTGTGCGTCATATTGCAGCAGTAATACGCACAAATACAACTGAAGAGATAAAAAAATATCCTGCTGTTGGACTGTTACTAGACGGAAGCACTGACAGAAGTGTGAGGGAATTTGTGAATGTGTTCATCAGTTATGTTGGTGAAGATGGTATTCCAAATACCTCCTTTATTGGTACCGAGCTACTAGGGAAAGCAGATGCCAATAGATACATTGCAGCATTAGATTCACTCTTTAACAAACTTAACATCCCCTTGTGGAAAACTCTTCCATGGATTTCTGGGACTGCCATTGATGGTGCATCAGTCATGCGAGGTCAATGTGGTGGAGTCACGCAAAGATTACAAAATAGTGGCCTGCCTTGGTTAATTGCTACAAACTGCATCGAGCATCTTTTACAACTGGCCATTCTGGATGCCCAAAAACATATGCCAGAAGTTCACGAAAATGAAAATGGCTTGCGGGCCCTGTATTCATTTTATCATTCTTCTCACCGAAGAATGAGAGCCTTGGAGGAGGCTGCTAACACCCTTTTCATTGAATTGAAAAAACTGGTCAGCATTTTCACAGTGTGCTGGGTCAGTTCATATCACAGTGCTGTGTCAGCTCTTCTCCACAACCTGCCAGCAATAATTGCACACTTAGAGAATACTGCAACACAGCACAGTGGGACTCCTGATGCAGACAGCGCTAAAGGACATTTGAAGTTTGTAAAAAACAAAAAAAAAATGTGGTTCTTGGCCTTTCAACAAGATTATCTATCTATTCTTGGAAGGCTTTCTCAAAATTTCCAAAAAGAGGGTCTTCTTACTCAGGTACAGCCACGGGTGTAGAGCTGCATCTCGGAGCTCATGAAGTTGAAGACCAATGTGGACTGTTGAGGCACAGTTTTTAGAGTATGCCAGTTCGGAGGGCAGTCTCCTTACTGGTGGTATGGATGGCAGAAGCACTCCTCAAGCTCCTCCACCAGACATGACTGAAAATGCTAGTGAACATCATGTAGTACAGAAAAATAGGAATAAGAGGCAAAAAAGAACCAGGCAGGCCATTGCTTCAGACCAAGCAGCCAAGGAGATTGTTTCCAGTGAAAATGCCCGCACACTGATCAAGGAGAAAATATGTAACAGTGTGGTTGGATTCTTATGTGACAGATTTGAGCCCATGTGGCAGTCGGAAGACTACAAACGATTTTCAGTATTTGACACAACTGTTTGGCCTTCTCCTGATGACCCTCTCTTTCTAAATTTTGGTCAGGAATCCATCACAGGGCTTTGCCAGATGTACATGCCATTCCTGAAAAAGCAATACGGTTCAGGGCAACTTTTATCTGATCCAGAGCTGGAGGATGCTGAACTTGAAAGAGAAATTACACAAAAAGTTTTGGAAGAGTGGCAAGATTTCAAAAATGCTGTAAAAAATCAAAATACAGAGCATGTATTAAGAAAGGTTCACCAAAATTTAGAGAGATTTGGTCTGTTACGGTTGTTGATCACAATTTTTCAGGTAATGCCAGTGAGTACAGCTGCTTGCGAAAAGGGATTTAGTGCTCATAATAGGATTAAAACAATATCTCGTAGCAATCTTATTGATAGCACTATGGACGATTTGCTGATGATCAGTTTAAATGGACCAACAATAGCGGACTTTAATCCAGACCCATCAATTGATCACTGGTACTCATCAACACCAGGATGGCATCTTTCTGGGCATAAAGTCACACATCCAGAATCAGATGTAATGGACTTGGAAGCAGAAATAGATGAGAGTCGGAGTCGGACTCGAGGAGTTGAGTTCAAAGGACACAGACAGTGGTTGCATTGGAGTGGGATGTGGACCAATTTTGAAGAAGACAGTAACAGCAATATAAATACTGTTAGCAATCTGTCAGCCATAGTTTTTAGGAAGCATTTACTTATTTTCTGCCCTTGCCCTCAAAATCTAATTTTAGTGAGGATGACCCTACAGTGGTGGATTGAGGATGATAACAGCATAGCAGCAGGCAGCAGCACATGTCTGGCCATGTAATGAAAAAAGTACCCCCCCAAAAAAAAAAAGAACACACAAGACAATAAGAGAAATCACAACATCCGAAAGGTTTTATTGGTTTATTTAACAAGTCAACAACAAAAAAAAACAAAACGCAGTGTACACTTAGCACTAGGAGAGGACCTGTTTTCACTTGTAAATCAGCAGGTTCTGGTCAGTCAGTTAGACAGGCAGGACTTTCAATTTGTACTTTATAAATTCTCCCTCCTGTGTATACTTGATGCTGTTCTGGCAGGCTAATTCTCATCAGAATCTCTGGTAAACACGTTCCCAAATGTAGGTTAATAGACAATTCCTCATCTGAAAGGCAAGTTAAAAAAATGGCTACAATATTTTATAGGCTAGTGGCCGTAAAAAAATTGGCCACCTAAAAATATTTTTGGCAACCAGATTTTGAGGTATGGTGGCCAAACTGGCCACCAGGTCAAAAAGTGATTTGTCCCACCCTGCTATAAGCGTTTAAATGCTATTGCTAAAGAGTGCCTGTGTAGCCTATGTGTACTGTCGCTTTAGGAGCTGCCTAGTTTGCAGTAGTAGTTAATCTGGAAGGGGGGTTGAGTGTTGTCATGCTTGAGTCCTGCCTGGACTGCCAGGTAATCGCTCCATTTCTGCCATCGCGAATTGTGCAGAGGGAGCTCTGTTGAAAAATGTAACTGTTTGCTGAGAATCATTTCGAGTGATAAAGATATTGTAGTTTGTTCTAACCTGCCTTCCTTGCGGTGAGGGGGTTCTGCCTATCTCCACCATTTTGGTCCCGAACTGCCGAATTGGACCAATCAGTACTTGGGAACTTTAAAATGGAGCCTGCTTATAGAAGCTGTGTGGAGTAAAAGCTTAGGAATTGTAGTTTTGGACTGTTGGCACCTTTTTGCAACTGAAGGGGGAGCTCTTGCTTTGACTGACAGTCAAATCAGCCAACTGAACCTTTTGGATCTAAAGGAAATCTTCAAGCTGCCTGCTGTTTAGGCAGATCTAAGTTGGAAGTTGAGAGAGGAGCAGCTCGTGATAGTCGAGCAAGCGTCTACGTAGTTTCGAGCGGGAGAACTGTGGGAAGGCCTGAGTGGAGGCCTGCAAGTCTGCCCGTTACACTAAGAGGGAAGAGAAAATTGCAGTTGGACTAAATCTGAGGTGGTGAGACTGAAGTAAGCCACTGAAGTGTAACCAGGCTCAACCTGTAGAAGACCAAAGATTTTTGCTGCATGCGATCGGCCTGTCAGGAACTCCAGCTACTTCTGAGCTCTCGGTCTCAGCACAGACTTTGTGATGGGGACCAGAGAGCAGTTTGCCTGGTACTGTAGAATCCTTTGCATATAAATGTGCTGTTTGATGATAGTGGGTCATGCTGTGTTTCCCCACAGTGCAAACTGTTTTCTGCTCGCTGAAAACTGTAGCCCGCCTCAACGGACTGAATCCGTGGTTAACTCCATGTGGCTGGGCCTTGTCACGAGGGCCCTGCCAGACTACCCTACTGCGCAGAGAAGAGCCATCGAGGAGAAACCTGCCCAGGGATCAGCCTCCTGCTCCATGCCTGAACAGGAACAACACCTCGGCGAATCGTGTGGGCCCTGCTTCTCCTGGCACTCAAGAGAATTAACCTGCTGTCTCTATTTTCATCTAGCCTGTGTCCAGTCTTAGGTATCATGAGTAACCATCAGGGTAGCTCCCTGCAACTACAGTTTAGTCTAAGTGTGTCATCTGATTGCTTTGTTATTTCTGTTCCTCCACGAACTGAGCCATCTAGTTCCTGATTACAAATAGTGTGTTGTGCAAGTAGTTTTTTCCATCACAGGGCCCCAACAAGCTGCAACACTGGCCTACCCCGGGCAGCGATCCTGGCTAGCCCACCTTTCCTCCACCTGGGAACCCAGAGAGTGTGACTGTGATAGGTACTCTGACTGCATGCACAGCTGTGTGATTGATAGAGCAATTAAGCTCATTAACCTGACTACCCCCTTCCTTGTTCAAATCCCCTGAATAAATCAGATCTACCTTTTTCTGCATTCAACCAGACTGTGGTTCCAGTTTGTGTGCGAAGTATTGTACTGTTGCCATTTGCTCTGTCTAACCTTGTTTTACAGGGGGTGCCCAGGGTTGAACCGGAGAAACCAGCCCTTGTGGTAAGTGCAAACTGTGGGGGTACTTGCAGAGCATATCAGGGGTATTGTGAAAGCAATTATTATGTACTGTTTTGGCCACTAGCAAGGGAAGAGGGGAGTTACAGTATCCCGGAGGGCTGTGCCCAGACTAGTTTGACCACTACCATCCCTGAACTCTGGGTGGAGGCACCCGTTTCAGAACTCAAGCGCCTTAACCTGCTACTAGCCAAACAGGCAGGGGTAGTAGCCCTTGGGATAGTGCCACCTAGGGGTTACATCTTGGAGGCACCGCTGGGATTAGCATCCTCTAGTGGCCAAAGGAGGGAATTACCCCAATATTTTCAGCTTTGGTGAGAAAATGGAGGATCTTGCTACACCCAAGCTCAAAATCACCCCAAATAAGCTGTTAGTGCACCGAATGATGGGATGGAGTAAGGCTGAGGGGTTAGATCCCCAACAGACCCTCCTGTTACTGGATGTCCCCTTAGGGACCACTAATGCTGGTATTATAGAAGCTGTGGAACATGTCAAAGGTTTGGGAAAAGTTGAAGTGAAGAGGAGGGATTCAGACCTCTTTGAACAGTCTATGATAGTTTTACTCTCCTGCAGTTCTCCCATAGATCCAGAGAAGGTACCCCCTGTTATTCTGCCAGAAGGGACCCAGAAGGGGTGGAGGGTCATTCATCTGCATAGTGATCCAGCTACCCTGGGCAGGTGCCCAAGTATAGAGGGGTTTATGGACAAGTTGCTCAAGCTATTAGCGTCTGAAGGATGAACCGCTCAAAAGCTAGTAAAGGTGTTAGACCTTTCCAAGGAACACACGCCGCTGCAGTCCCCGGCCACGTCTCCTGCTTCCCCTAAGAGTTTTCCTGTAGTCCCCTTCCCCATAATAATTCCATCTGTGCATTTGGACTTGTACCTTAAACTCAGACTTTTCTCAGGCACAGTCCCAGTGCCTACGGGGGAGAATGACCTGGAAACATGGATGGACTATGCTACCCCCTTGGTACAGGAATGGCAGTGCTCTGAGGGGGAAAAGAGAAAGAGACTCATGGAAAGCTTAAGGGGCCCTGCACTGGAGGCCATCCGCTTCTTACGAGCCACTAGCCCCGAGGCTACTGCGGCTGAATACCTCTCTGTATTGGAAGGAGTGTTTGGAAGCACTGAGTCGGGGGATGATTTGCTGTGGAAATTCAAGTCTGCTAAACAATGGAAGAATGAGAAGCTGTCTGCATTTGTTACTAGAATTGAGAGGACTCTGCAGAGGGCCCACAGAAAAAGAGGGGTGCCGGCTAAGGAACTGAACCGGGTCAGATTGGACCATATTCTAAAGTCAGACAGATACTCCAGTGTGATGATGTTAAAACTCAAGTTACAAGATAGGAAAGCTAATCCTCCCAAGTACTGTCATCTTATGAAAGAGATTTGTGAAACAGGGAATGATGAAGAGGGCTGGGAGCCCTATGCTGAGGTTGTTGGTACCTGCCAGACCCCTGAGATAATCGATGCAGATGAGGCGCAGCAGCTGAGGGAACTGATCAAAAAATTGACAGAGGCATCCAGAGAACCTGACCTTTATCAGGCACGCCCAGAGACAAAAACTGGGGTGGGGGTGCATGTTGTTTCTTCAGAAACCCTGACTGAGGATAACTCTATTGGAGGAAGTACGAGATTTGAGAGCCATGGTGGGGGAACCTACTATGAGCCACCCAAACTCACCAACTTAGTGGAAGCCCAGAGGATCCAGAGAGCAAGCCACAAGTCAAAGAAGAACTGTGAGGTGACTATGATGTACTCAAACTGGGAGATGGCCCGCAACCACCCAGAGACCCTAGAGAACCCACATTTTGCTACCACTGTTGGGAGGATGGACACACTCATTTCTTTTGTCACTCACCAGAGAATCTGAGGAAGGTCCATACTAGGCTATTAGCTTTGATTTGAGGGAACAACAACCGGCTGCTAGGTGGGGCTGCTCGAAAAAGTTAGTCTTCAAAGGCCACTGCCAAATTGACACCTAAGTCTGCACCACCTGAAAGGTCTGAGGTGGTGGGTCCTTCCATGGAAACAACAGTAAAGGTGAATAGGGAGTCCACCAGGGCCATGCTTGACAGTGGGTCTCAAGTAGCTATAATGTTTCAAGACTGGTATTGGAAGCAGCTGCCTGCCGTGCCCTTACAACCCTTGGAAGGTTTGCATGTCTGAGGGTTGAGTGAGAAGTTGAATCCATACTCTGGGTATATTCGGATCTGGCTGTCTTTTCCTACCTCGGTGGCTGGAGTGGCAGAGCAAGTCGAGACCTTGGCTTTAGTGTGTCCCCCTACTGGACTGTATGATGGGGTTCCCCTACTAATTGGCACCAACGCTAATATGTTTGGGAGACTGGCACAACTCTGCTACAAGAAACAGGGGCACTGGACTGGGAGGGCTCTGAGAATTCTAGCTCTGATCAAGAGGGCCTATGAGTTGCAGCAGAATCCCGAGGAAGTAAACCAGGATGAACCAGTAGGGGCTGTATGGAAGAAGGATCCTGAGTTGATGGTGCTGGCCCCTAATGCCCAGTGTACCCTACAAGGGGAGGTCTGCCTATGGAAAGATGTCAAGAATAGAATACTGATGCTAGATGCACTAGGCAATGGAAAATTGCCAGAAGGATTATTGGTCAAGCCCAGCATCTTGCCCGCTCATGCTCATGCCTATGCACGACAAGTGATGGTCCAGATTCACAATGTGTCATATCAGGAGATTCGGGTGAACAGAAGCTGCACCCTAGCTACGGTACACTGCACCGACACTTCAGTGTTGCCCAGCAAAAAAACACCCTGGTAAGACTGATAGAGTGACTCCTGACTTTTTTGACTTTGGTGACTCCCTGTTGCCCACTGAATGAAAAACTAGAATCAGCAAGAAACTTGCCCAGAGAGACCAAGTGTTTTCGATGAAGGAATGGGATGTGGGATGTGTCCAGGGTGTGGAGCATCACATACGCTTGCACGATGAACGGCCATTTCGTGAGAGGTCTCGGCGCCTAGGCCCAGAAGACATAGATGATGTGAGAAGACACCTGGAGGAAATGCTTGTGGCTGGTGTGATACAAGACTCCAGGAGCCCTATGCTTCGCCCATTGTGGTTGTGCGTAAGAAGAATGGGTCTGTGAGAATTTTGCATTGATTATCGAACCCTGAATTGGCGGATTATCTCCGATCAATATACCACGCACCGTATACAAGATGCTCTGGATTGTTCAGTGTTGGATCTTCGCAGTGGGTACTACCAGATTCCCATGGCCCCAGAAGACCGTGAGAAAACGGCCTTCATCTGTCCATTGGGGTTCTACAAGTTTCTGAGGATGCCACAGGGGATATCAGGCACCCCGCCCACCTTTCAGCCACTATTGGAACGTGTGGTGGGAGATATGAATTTGCTGGAATGCCTGATGTACTTGGACAACGTCATTGTGTTCGGGAACTCCTTAGAGGAGCATGAGAGTCAACTGTTCAAAGTACTAAACCGACTGGAGGATTTCGGCCTCAAGCTGTCCATCTACTAGTGCCAGTTTTTCCAGACCTCCGTGAAGTATGTGGGACACATAGTATCTACAGAGAGGACAGAGACTGATCCCAGTAAAGTTGAGACTCTGACCACATGGCCCCAGCCCCACAATCTGAAAGAATTACAATGTTTCCTGGGGTTCTGTGGCTACTACCGCAGGCTCATAAAGAACTATTCCAAGGTGATTCGCCCACTCTTGAATCTTACCCAGGGTTACACTTCTGTAGAATTCTGCATGATCAAGTACCACTGTAGTTGTTGTTTTTGTCAGTCCTTATCAGCATTAAGTCCATGTGGCCTTTGGAGTCAGCTGGAATTCCCCCTACCTGAGACATAAGTATTGGAGTGTCCCATTTGGTGATCTGTCTGTGCTGCCTTTAGTAGGGAGCCACTGAGGAGTACTGCATTCTCAGGCAGCTTCAGGTAGTGCTGGTACGGCATTATCCCTTGGCAGCAGTGTGGAACTTCCTGGAAGCAATGGTGAACTGCATAAACAGTGAACTGCATAAACAGCTCCCTGTCTGTTTATGAAGCTCACTGTCTGTTTATGTAGTGGTGAACTGCATAAACAGACAGTGAGTTCCTGCAAAGCAGGAGCAATGTTGCTGATGGTAGTGAGCTATGCACTGAACCAGCCCCTGCAGCCGAGTTTGGCCAGGTGGTTCTAAGGCCTGGAAGCAGGCAACGTGGTCTGGGCATTATCAGCAGGGGTTGGCTGACTAAGGTAGTTTAGCCTTGTGGTTCAGCTGTTGGGCCAGTGTGCAATCTCTCTCCCTCACTGTGGGCAATGAAGAAGGGCAAGCATTAAAGGGAGAGATAAAGGTAACAGTTTCAGAGGCCTTCCTCAACTAGGCCTTAAGACAGCAGGCTAATCATGCTCAATGCTAGCAGGCTTTGAAGGCCACAGAGGGCAGATTAAAAGCCAGGGGGCTCCTTAAGCAGCTGGTTATTTCACTTACAGCTGTCCCTAGGGCAGTTGCAGTATTTACAGAGTAGGTGTTAGTGTGTCTCTGAACAGATCAGCTGTCCTTGTGTCTGAGAGAGGGGAAGATCTAACTTGAATTTGCATTCCTGGTGTAAAGTGATTTCTCATGCAAGAGCCTATATCATCTGGGGCACTGGAGAACACTAAATCAAGGAATTAAAGCCTGCTTCTGTGTGGATCAGGATTGTTTGTTCTTGAACCTGGGGCTGGGATTCTACATTCTGTGGCAAGTTTTCTACCAGTCTGATTGTTTCTGGTGGTCTGGAGTGGCCCATCCCACCCAACCCACCCCTGCCCCTAGTGCATCACTTCCTTTATACCCATAGCCTGTGACATCATACGGTACCAGCTAACGTCATAAAATACTGTTAGCCATCATATTTCAGAACACAACACAGCCACACACCACACCCTGATGTAAAGTTTGATACATTATACCGTTAAGGTCTATTGACAGTACAGTGCTGTAAAGTAAACAGTAAATAAGAAGGAGAGAAACAAAAAGGGGCAGACACGGGGTCCTGGGAAATGGGTGTCTCTGTTACCAGCAGGTGGCATGGAAACATCTGCAAAGCAGCTGTGACACTTTGGATTTCTTCCAGAGCTAATTTTTTTCTGTGCAGAGGTACTGTGGCATATTTTTCTTTCCAGAGCTAAATTTCTGCTGTACTAAGGTACTGGGCATATTTTGTGGGTCTACTCAAAACTTCAGAACTAAGGTACTGTGGCATTCTTGGAGCAGAACTGGGGTACTGTGGTATAACTGGGACGTCGTTGGTGCTCATAATCCTCAAAAAAGAAGGTCCCGTGACATTTATGGGGCTTCTGTGGTTATAAATGGTTCTGAGAAACCAGGGGAAAATTATGGGAATTACTGAAATCTAAAGCTCAAGTACTGTGTTTTTAGGGCACTGTTTATAAGGGTATCTCTGGGTCTAGGATCTAAAAAACTCAAAGCAGTGTGTTTTTAGGTTACTGTTTTATTTGATTCTGCAGTACATAGAACTTGGAAGTTGCTTTGGGGCCTGAAATCCTAGCTGCAGGAGTTTCAGGGTCTGGAATCTAAAATCACAGGGGCTGGATACTGATATTTCGAGTGCGTGGACTTTTCACACTAGGGCCTGAAAACTAAAGCTTGCAATAAGCCATAGGAAAAATGGAGGGGTGTACAAATTGGAGGGGTGAATAGAGCAGGGCAGGGGCAGGTCTGAGGCATGGTCCCCAGGCTAAAATGGTGAGGGACATCTTTAGGAGGACTGTGGGGTGCACTAGTTATGGGTCGGCCATGGTACTGGATATAGTTTGGAAAGTGGGGGGGTTGCATAATATGTAGGCAGCTTGCACAGCTGAGGTAGGAGGTGAGATGGCTGAGATGGCCGCTAAACTGGGAAAGGGAAAGGAAGAGGAGTATAATGGAAGACAGGAGGGGCTCCGCTGATGGAGTAATAGATTAGAAGGGGAGCTGTGGGGGGGGGGACAAGGAACGGCTAAAAGTGGAGCTATAAAGGGACAAGGAGCAAATACAGAAGTAGGCAGGGGAGGATGCCATGGGGAGTGGAGGAAAACAAGGGTGTATGGAAGCAGGGTAGAAGGGCTAGAGGATGGCACTAGTGGGGCTACAGAAATCCCAGATAAAGGCGGCAAGAGATGCAAGGGAAACCAGAGGAAATGGCAGGAGGCTAAGTATAAAGGTCCAAAGCTCACACAGAGGGCAAGGGAGGAGGAAGCAGGGGGTAGAGCCCCAGCCAGGTGGATACTGGCAGTGGGCTTGGAGCAGAAAAACAGATATGCTACACTAAGGGCACTAAATGGGGGAGAAAATCAGGAAAGTGGAGTTGAGGAGTACCCAGGGGTCATAGGAGAAGCAAGCACGAAGGAAGATGAAATAAAATTGGAAAAAGGGGATGCCCTTTCCGGAAAGAACAAGGAGGGTAGTAAACATAGGGATAGGGGTGCAGGGGTGAACACACCCCAGAAAGGGCAAACCCAAAAGGGGGAGGAGATGGGGAGCTCAGGTTCAAAAGGGCTAGTGCTAGACGGGGCTGGGAAAGGGGAAAGTTCTCCGGGGAATTAATCAAGGCACGGCTAGGGGCCAATCAAAGGTGAAGGAAAAGGCTTGCAGATGGGGCAGAGGTGGACAGCCTAGCAGTAAATGCCTGTGGGGAGCATGGAACTAAGGGAGTGCAGGGGGAAGAGAGTACACCGGGAGATGATGCAGGCAAAGGAGATACTGAGAATAGGGTGGGAAATGAAATGGAAGGGGTTGGGAGAAGGATAGAAGGGAAATGCAAAGAGAAGTTGATGGAGAACAGGGACCTACTTGTTGGGGACTCTGTAATAAAATTAATTAGATGGGGGGCAGGGAGGGCAAGAGTAGAGCAGTATGGGTTGAGTGTCTGCCAGGCATGACAGCAGCAGAGATCACTCACTAAATCCCCTCAAGGGGGAAACAACAGGATGAGAAAACACACCTGATGTTCCACCTGGGAACAAATGACCTGGTGGGAAAAAGCCTGTTGGAGGTGCAGACAAGATTTAGAGCACTTGCTAGATACTGCAGCAGTTTGTGGTTCAAATCAGTGGCTTTCTCTGAGGTGTTGCCAGTACCAAAGGCAAGTACTGCTAGGAGGCTGAGAATTAAGGAGTTCAATGAGTGGTTGGTGGGGTGGTGCAAGCAAATGGGGTATGGGTTAGTAGGGGACTGGGGATCCAAGTGGGGGATGAGCATCTATTTGCTCCAGACAGACTGCACCTGAATAGGGAGGGTGTGGCAGTGCTAAAAAGCTAATTAGGAAAGTTCATAGAAGAAATCTATAATTTAAACTAGATTGGGGGAAGGGTGGGAAAAATCAGCTCCACGAGGCAGGAGAAATTGGGGGCTACCAGCCTCCCCCCCAGGGTAGTGCTAAAATACTGGGCATGAGGAAGAATAGAGAAAGGGGGATGGTAAGGGAACCTGGTGAAAGGGCTTAGCAGTCAACGCCAGGAGTTTAGCAAATAAGATGGTGGACTTGGAGGCCATCACTGGGGATGAAGGACTAGATATAGTAGCTATAAGCGAGACCTGATGGGCAGAGCTGCGCACCTGGGAAATGACTATCCCAGGTTTCAGACTGTTCAGAAGGGACTGGGAGGGTAAGAAGAGGGGAGGAGTTGATTTATACATCAGGGAAGGCATAAGTGTAACTGAAGGACAAGAGGAGGATGGGGAGACTGAGCTACTGTGGGTAACACTAGGCAGGAGGACAGGAGATTCCTTGCAACTGGGGGTGGTATACAGGCCACCTATGCAAGGGGAGGAGGGTTACCAACATTTAATTCAGACAGTCTGAAGACTGACCCTAAAAGGGGAGCTACTGCTAGTAGGGGACCTAAACCTCACAGATGTAGACTGGGAAATCCCAGATGCAGCATCGTCAAGGAGCAGGGAGATACTGGCTGCACTTCAGGGGGTATTCCTTCAATAGCTAACCAGGGAGCTGACAAGGGGCAACAACCTGTTGGATGTGGTCCTCACAAATGAGGAGAGTGTGGAGGAGGTGCAGGTGGGAGAAGCCTTGGGCAACAGCGATCACAGAACAGTAATGTTCAGGGTCAGGGCAAGGAGGGAGACAAGTTAAACCAGTACTACAGTCATGGCCATCAGATGCACAGACTTTGACAAGATAAGAAGGATAGTAAGGGAGACAATGGAGAGTACAGAGAATATAGGGACAGTGGATGAGTTATGGCAAGCTATCAAGGGAAGGGTACTGAAAGCTGTGGAAATGTGCATAAAAAAGGTTTGGAAGAGCAAAAGGGGGATGAGACTGCTTTGGTTTACAAAGGTAGTTGTAGAGGCAGTCAGGAAAAGGAGGACGGCTTTCAGAAAATTTAAGAGGACACTCAGTGAGGAAGAGAACGAAGAGTATAGGGAAAAGAGGAGTATATCAGGAAAGAAGATTAAAAGGCAAAAGCAGATACTGAGGAGAAAATAGCAAAAAAGGCCAAAAGGTGGGATAAAACCTTTTTCAGATATGTGAGGAAGAAGAGAAGGACAAGGTAGAGGATTATTAGGCTGAGGGGGGAGAGAGAGAAATAAAATTGGAAAGGGACTGTGAAAAAGCAGAGTTATTAAATAAGTACTTTAGCTCAGTATTCACAGAGGAGGAGGAGGATGGTAGGGGACCTGTGCTAAAGTCAAATGGGAAGGAGGGCAAATGGGTGGATCTGAGCCCATTCACTGTGTATAGGGTTAGGGCAGAGTTGGATAGATTGAGGGTGGACAAGGCAATGGGGCCTGATGGGTTACACCCCAGGGTGATCAGGGAATTGAAGAAGGAGACAATGCTCTTCAACTTGTCCCTGGATACAGGGAGAGTGCCGAGGGACTGGAAGAAGGCAGACGTAGTGCCATTACACAAGGGAGATAGTAAGGAGATGAAGGGGAACTACCAACCTGTCAGCCTCACGTCAGTGATAGAGGAGGTGATGGAGGCATTAATCAAAGAGAGGGTGGTGGATTATCTGGAGGAGAGTGGCTTACAAGACAGCAGACAGCATGGCTTCACAAAGGGGAAAGTCTTGCTAGACAAACCTAATTCAGTTGTTTGATTGAGTGACTCAGGTGATTGACCGGGTGGGGCGGAGGATGTGGTCTATCTGGACTTCAGTAAGGCCTTTGACATCGTCCCACTTAGGAGGCTGGTGAGCAAGATGGAAAGCCTGGGGTTGGGTGGGAAAATAACAAGCTGGGTGGAGGCCTGGCTGTCAGGAAGAACTCAGAGGGTGGTGCTAAACAGGGTGCACTCTAGGCCAGTGAGGATGAAGAGTGTAGTGCTACAGGAGTCAGTTTTGGGTCCACTTCTCTTCAATATCCACATCAGTGATATTGCTGAGGGTTTGAGGGAGAGGGTGTGCCTATTTGCTGATGATACAAAAATATGCAATAGGGTGGACACCTCGGGGGGGTGGAGGACATGAGAGAGGAATTAAGGGCACTTGAAAAATGGTCTGGGATGTGGCAGCTGAAATTTAATGCCAAGAAGTGCGCTGTGATGCACTTGGGCAGTAGGAACAGAAGAGCAGGGTACACCCTAGGTGGGGAGGAAATTAAAGTAACAGAACAGGAGAGGGATCTGGGGATTATAGTCTCCTCGAACCTTAAGGTAGGAATCCAATGTAGCAGGGCAGAGGGAAAGGCCAATGGAATGTTGGCATGCATAGGCAGGGGCATTACTAGCAGAAAGAGGGAGGTAATAATGCCCCTTTACAAAGCCATGGTGAGGCTGCACCTGGAGTATGGGGTTCAGTTCTGGAGGCCACATCTCCACAAGGATATAGATGCATTGCAGAGGGTTCAGAGAAGGGCAACCAAGGTGGTGCAGGGTATGCAAGGAAAGTCATACAAGCAGAGGTGTAAAGACTCTGGATCTGTAAATGCCGGAGAGAAGGAGGGAAAGGGAAGACATGATTGGAACTTTTAAATATGTAAAGGGGCTCAATGAAGTGGGAGAAGAGTGTTTACTTAAGAGGAAGGAGGGGGTCAAAACTAGAGGGCACAGCCTCAGACTGCAAGGAAAAAGATGCAGGGGCAATGTGAAAGGGCATTTCTTCATGGAGAAGGTGGTGGAGCCATGGACCAGACTACCAGACTGAGTGGTGGGGGCTAAATCGGTGGAAGAATTCAAGAGGGCATGGGACAAGCATATGGGGCTGAGTATCGAGGGAAGGGTGAGGGCTAGCAGGGAGGGGAGGAGTAGGGGGAAAAAGGGCAGACTAGATGGGCCAATATGGTCCTTTTCTGCTGTCAAGCTTCTATGATTCTATGATAGGCCCACAGTGCAGCAGCACAGCAAGGGGAAGGTACATATCCCATTGCATAGTGGGTAGTAAAACCTGTAGGTTTAGATTTCATATTTAAAAAATACATATGGTAACAGATACAGGAAATGGATAAAGCAAGAAGTACACAGGACAGGTATAGTGAGAAGGCAAAACATGTCAAGTAAGAGGAAGCTTCCAGCAGGAGACGAGGTGGCCACACAAGGTCTGGAAAAGCAGCTCCAGGCCATGGTGGACAAAAAAGGGAAGGCCTGGATGGAGGCTTTCCAGACTGCATCATACAGGATGCTGGTTGCAGATGGGGGCAGATTCAACTTCAGCACCCAAGAAGGTGCCAAAGAAGAAGCAACAGAGGCCAAAGAAAGCAGCACCTGGACCAAGCAACCCAGGAGTGGACATCAGCCTCCTAACCCTATAAAACAAGGTAAAACCCACATCAATATTAATGCTCTTTCAGATGGACAAATGCACAAGGTTTTGCAAAATGTCTTGGGGGGGGCACTCAAAAGTGCAGCCTAAATGACCTACGAGGGGAAAGGGGATGACAGATTCAGGTGATGGCATTGTACCGGTTCGACTGCCATCAACCAAAGCCATAGCTGCTACTACCTCTTCTGCCATAAATCCAACTCCTCTCCCAGTGACCCTGGTTCCCATCCCTTCCCCACCTGTCCCATCCAGACACCAGTTTCTCTCATCCCTGCAGCACCAGCTCCAGACCAGAAGCTGGACATCCTACTGGAGTCAGTGCTGGGTTTAGGGACTGTGGTCCAGGCCAAGCACAAAGCACAGTCACCCTTGGAATGGCAAACAACCTCGGTGGAAGGCCTTGGATAAAGCTTTGGCAGGCTATTACACCAGTGTGGCCAACCTGGTTAGTACCTACTTGTTGGATTAAACCTTGCAGAAAATCATGACCAAGTAGTTCATGGACATGTCTCTCCTAAACTGAGTGAAGGAGAATAAGTAAAAAGGAATAAGAAGGATGAGGAATCTGAGAAGAAGGTCAAATTGGAACTCACATTTGACAATTGGGTGGCAGGGTGGCAGCTAACCTCCTGAGGAAGCATGTTGTGCAAAACCAGTAGAGGTGGCGTCCTGAGCTGTTGGGAAGTTCTGCATTTGTTGCTTTTTTTCACTAAATAAATTCCTTTTTTGCACTGTGCCCTGTGATGCTACAGTGTTAATTGAGAAGCTTTAAAAAGTGCAGGGAACTAACCAGAGAGGGTAGCATAAGCAAACACTTCAGGGCATTCCAGGCTTTAGGCACAGCCCAGCTAAAGGCCATCTTTTCAAATTTTTGTGAAATGCTTGGGGACATCTAGTGTAAAAACAATATGTCGCCTCAGGGAGTACGGGCCTTAGGACCTTCACAGGATGGAAGAGATACAGGAGGGTAGCGAATTATACAGCGCTTTAAAGGTCCAAAGTTTAAGATGTCTTTGTCTTCTGATGTGTAATTAGGGCCATCCTACCTCCTCGTGGAGTAAACAGTGGTGTGTAATGGATGGGAGTTCACAGATAAAGTGCAGTGCTTTGTGATACAGCACATCCAAACTAATCAGATATGAACCAATAGCGCTTCTGTAAATAATATCACTGTAATCAAGAAGGGAGAGGAATGTAGCTTGCACCAGTATCTTCTTGACTTTGTGACCTAGGCAATATTTGTTGCAGAAATAAATAAAACAGCCTTTGCTGTAATTTTTTACAAAGGGTTTCTATATGCCTATCTCTATATTACCTGTGCTACCAAAATTAATATCAGGAACTAGTCTACAAATAGCTGAAGGAACACCTTGAGACAAATGCCCTTATCAATCCCATGCAATCTGGTTTCCAGATTAACCATAGCACTACCTCAGCACTGGTCAAACTCTATAGGGAGCCTTTGCAAATGAGTCTCTGACTCAAAGGGTTGTAATTCCTAGACCTTCAATAAAAAAAAATAATAAATAAAAAAAAATATGTTCAATAAACGTCAATCTGTTGTCCACCCACAACCCTACGTATCTGAAGGAATCCATTAATTCAAGTAGCTCATTAGAGAAAGTAGCGATGCCTAATGAAGATGGGATATCATTAATTTTGTGGGTAAAGACCATGTATTTGGTTTTGGATGCATTTAGGAGCAATTTGGACATACAGAGATTATACAGGAGAATGTTGAAAGCATTTTGTAGGGACTGTAGGGCAAGATCTGGGTCTGGATGAGACGTGTACTGTACTGTATCATCTGCATAAAAATGAAAATTGGCATCTGAGATGTTCTGCCCAAGTTGTTTATATAAATTGGGAATAGCAGCAGTCCTAATATAGAACCCTGTGGAACACCTTTAGTGATGGGAACACATGTGGAGGTTAAACCTTCATCTGCTGACATCTACCTGTGAGGTAACTTCTAAACCAAGCTAATGTTTTTGAATTTACAGTAATGCTCAAGAGTTTATTCAGTAGTATATTATGATCAACGATATTGAATGCCTTATTTAAATATAAAAAGATTACTGCTGTCATTTGCTTGTGATCAAGGGCTGTGAACCAGTCATTTGAGAGTTTGACCAGTACTGAGGTAGTGCTATGCTTAATCTGGAAACCAGATTGCATGAAGTTGATAAGGGCATTTGTCTCAAGGTGTTCCTTCTAGCTATTTGTGGACTAGTTTCCGATATTAATTTTGCTAACACAGGTAATATAGATATAGGTTGATAATTATTTGCAGAGGATTTATCACCTGACTTAAAAAGTGGAATGATATACACAGGTTTTCAGTGTATGGGGGGATTGAAAGATTAAAGTAATGCATGATAGGTGCTGTTAGAATTGGATGACCTAATTTTAGAAAGAGTGGCTCTATATTGTCAGCCCCTCCACTCTTTTTGTGGTTTAGTTTTAGGAGTAAATGCTCAACTTCCTTATAAGTGACCTGTTGGAGGTAGAAAAGATTGGAATTAGGATGTAGTATGCTTGAAGGGATGTGATACTGCGAAGAAATTCTGGATTTGGCAGCGGTGTCAAAGGCATTACCTACAGAGGCGAAGTGAAGGTTTAATTCTTCAAGGATCAGCTACTTCTCTGCGATTAATTGGTTACCCTTTTGTATTTGTTTAGGAAGTGAGGGAGGGGATGCCTCCTACCTTTCATTTTCTTAACAATATTCCAGAAACTGGTTGGACTATAATTGGTGTTGTTTAATGAGTTAATTAATTTTACAACAAAAGTCACTTGGACTGCAGGAGCTAATATCAGCTATGGAGCAGATAATGAATTTATAAAATCACAAAATGTTCATGAAATCCACTCAAACAACAGTCCCAGTTTAAAATTCAGTTAACTGCTACCTATGTCAGCCTGTATCAGCTGCCTATGGTGCAAGCTTGAGGTTTGATTCAATGAAAAAAATGCACCATATGCTGTATATATGTCTCAATGTACAGTTGTCATATGGCTGAGAGAAAAAAATATCCAGTGGGACCACAAGTCTCAGTATCCGATTACCAAAAAATATCCTTACTAGTTGCTGTGTGTTGAATCTCTGGCTCCTCTCCTCCATTCCTCCACAGTTCACCACTAAGCCATTAAAGAGCTAAACCACTGCCTTAATAAATTCTTCCTCTCTTCCTGGGTCCTGTCTTCTCCACGCAGCTCTGCACTACACCTTTTTGCTCCACTGACCCACAAGCCTGCAGTTCTTTCAAATTCAGTCCTCTAGTCTCCTGCTCAGCTCTCTGACTTGACTATGGCTGCAGTGTGCTGCTCAACTCGATGTCAACTTTGGCTGGAGTGTGTTGCTGGCAGTCCCTACTGTAAAAAACATGTAAGAGAAACAACACTTCTCAGGGCTACTATCCCACAAATGGTCAAATAAAATATACAGTAAAAATATCTTCTTTTAAGTGGATGGCATTCTCTGCCAGTCTCGCTACTCCACAGCTGATGACTCATCGTGCTCATGCATATGCCATCTTGAATCTTGCCATTTTGAATGTCATCAAACATATGTAATAAAACTGAGCAAATTAAGAGTAAAAATGCAACATACTTTATAATGAAGAAACATAACCCCAGAACCCTGCCAGATATTTTCAATACTAGATCAAAGGAGATAGGGTCCCTCAGTGAATTATTTCCATTCCCAACAGTGAAAGCAGACTTCTTGTTAGTGGTCTGCTAGGTTTGGCCAAAACTGGAAAAGGTGAACTTAACTGTTTCAAACCCACCGAGGCAAAGGTCAACAAGGTGATGCTCACAGCACTGCTGTAATGCAGTGCTACTGGTTGTGTAGGAGTATATCAAACTACATACCAGCTCCCCCCACCCCCATTTCAAGTAGTTCTCAGAGGGTAGCTGAATACATGTCCCATAAACTTTTTCTTTGTTGTCCAGTAAATGTGGGATTTGCACATCACAATAATACAAGAAGTAAATTACAACTAAGCCACACATTATTTATATTCCTCATTAGGCTAATGCGTTAGCAGCCGTAGTGGCTATCACCAGAGTATGTTTTTGGCGGGGTGTCTGGCATACTTCTCAACTCTCACACACTATGAGGCATATCACTCATTTTACCTCTTAGAAATTCTTTGTCCCACATGGGGAAGGTGAGATTTCAAATTTCTCACTGAGACTTTAAAGCAGAACTTATTAATAATTTATAATAACTGATCCTCATTTTTTCTCTATAGGCAGACAGAGTTATTATTTTCTGTAACAATCTGCAAGTTGTTATGAGATTCACACACACTGTCCGTCAAACATATGCACTCCCTCATTGGCTCTCCTTCCATGAGTGGGAGGGCTTATCAGTTTTCTAAACATGGCGGCTCTGTCTCTCGCTAATGGAGGAGCCACCTCAACAACCATGAACTGTACTTCTTTTTATTTATTTGCGCTAGTTTATCTGGTGGATCCTACCTTCCACGTAACAAAAAAACCTCTATCTGGTTGATCCTGCTCCTTGTCCACTTTGGATACCGTGCACAGCTGAACTGACACCTGGAAACTATCTGGTTGATCCTGCTCTTCGTCTGTTTGTCAAGTGGGAGCATCTTCACTGGCATACCTAGCTTCTGGAGTACAAACTGCAAGACAGTAAAAAAAAGAAAAGTAAAAAGTCGCAAAATAAGTACGAATTACTCAAACTTAAAAATGTGAGAGGGACAGGAGGACAAGCCTATGTGTGTGTGTGTGTGTGTGTGTGTGTGTGTGTGACACATGGTCACAGAGATAGGGCTGGAGAAAAATTGCTCACCAGAAATTATACATAATAAAAGATGGGGAAGTGTCCTAAACTCAAATTTAATGGTCACCCTTGGTGTGGGATGCAACAAAGATCAAGAGGGTAGCATCTTTCAGAAAAAGAGATGTGCAAGAACAAGGGGGCACAATTTGAAGATAGCGGGGGGATGGCTCAGAGGCAATGTGAGGAAGTATTTTTTTACAGAGAGGGTGGTGGCTGCATGGGCACGCCTTCCTGAGGAGGTTGTGGAGTCAGTCTACAATGGTGGGAGAATTCCAGAACGCATGGGACAGACATAAGGCAATTCTAGTGGGGGGTAGGAAGAAATAGGATGTTGGTTAACTAGGATCTGCAGCTTATCCAGTAGGTAGGGAAATTAGCAGACTAGGTGGGCCAAGTGGTCCTTATCTGCTGTCAAAAATCTATGTTTCTATGTTAATAAATCCCTCGGGCTTCACCTTCAGGGTTTATGTAACATCCCACACCTCGGGTGACCATTAAATTCTTGTTAAGCACATTTCCCCATTCATTATTGTATATGTTATGCTCAGTTATCAGCAAACATTATGTATATTGGTGCACAGATAGCCTTAGTTGTCTGAGCTTGCAGTGCCATGTACGATGTGTCAAGCATTTCATTCATTTGTCACACATTTTAGTGAAGAAAGATTGAGAGGTATGGTGTCAAGGGACAAAAGTCAGTGCAGGTAGATTCACTGCAAACAGAAATTCCCATTAAATTAAAGGTGCATATTCAGACAAGAAAGTGATTCAGCACCATGTCTGTAGGTTACCAATGTTATTGTGCCATCAAGTAAACCTATAGAAAAACTCTGGAAATGGTGCAGTCAGAAAGGTTAAAGTGTGTTGGAGAAAGCTTCTGTAGTGTTGCTCGGAAACTCATCTCACTAGTGTAGCACTCTCCAGTGTCCTCAGGGGGACAGACTGAATTTATGCAGACAATGCCTTTGTGATGTTAACACAGCCATATGGTGCAGGAAATCTGTGCCCCTGCATTTTTCATTGAATTCCTTTTCTTCTGTATTACTTGTTGTATACTCAAGGGCACTGTACCACACCCACTCTCAAAATGTGGTAACTAAAGGGCAGAGTAAAACAACTAGGACTAGGACTCAGTCTTTTTTTGTCCTTCACCATCTACAGTACTGTATGTAGCTAACTAAATGAATTTGGCTCCATCTCAGAAATGTTTAAACTGCTTACTGTGATGTATGCTTGAGCTAGCCATGGACTGGCTACTGGGCCCAATATGTTATGGTTCACCTGATAAACTTTCATGTATGGTTACAGGAGATGTATTATTTCTGTTTTGAAACAAAAAAAAATGTAAATGTGACTTGCAGAATTTCCATCTTGTGTTTTAATATTGTCACTGCAGCCGTGATGTGGGTGTGTGTATGTCTGTCTGTGTGTGTGTGGGGTGGGGGGGAGCTACTGGGTCTTGAAACTTAAATCATATAATACATGCTTCCAGTAGCATTCCCTGGAGCAGTGGATTGCAATGGACTACAGTATTTCTGTGTGTGCAGCAATGTGTTTAGAAAATGTACTTACTGTATGTTAATTGTGTCATAATTTTTTTGTGGGGTGAATTGTGGCTTGCAAAAAGTGTACGGTGGGAAAACGTATTTTGACAAGTGACTAGAATCAGTGGTTGGGGTGGACTGAAGGCAAAGGTTTTAAAATAAATGGGTACATGTTCAACCGAATATATGTGTGTGCTCTATTCAGATCTCAGCTCTATGTAGCACTGAAAATAACCATGTGACTTAATTTTTAATCCATCAGACCAAAAACTACTGAAACAAGTTTTCAACATGTGGACTGCTGAATGTGAAATATGTCTGTGTGTGGAGGGGGGGCACTGTTGATGGACTGCAGTCTGCTCTAAAGTATTTAAAAAAAATACTACAACTCATCTTCCACCACTATACGATATCGGTAATGGATCCCTATGAGAATCACTGAAAGATTTCATGGGGGGGAGAACAAATGATTGGCCAGTTGGTGTACAATTGTAACTAGCTAGCTACAGCCCTGAGCAGACAGGGGCTGAAGCACATTCTTCCCAGCCTCCTGTTCTTTGGAGGTTGATTTCTCTCTGAGCACATACTGGTGGTCCCTGCCATCAGTGTGAGGTATTCCTTCCATGGGGAAGATGATCTATGGAAGCCTTGTGAGACCTGGGGTTACTCTCCGAAACTGTGTGCATCATGCCTGTCTGTAAATTGTAAAACAGTGCAAATAAACTTTTGTCTGTAGCCATTTAACTCCAAGACAGTATTATGGATATTTTGTTTTCCATAGAGGTGTTTATCCACCTTGGCAGGATGGGCAGATGTATTCAACCCTGTCCCCATCAGCCACAGCCATTGAGTCTCCTCCGGTACGGAGGGACCTTAATCCACCACAGATTGCCCCCCACAGCAGGGCCAGGAAGGGAGGGCTGCCCTCCCCCCAAAACACAAATCCAGATCATCCCCAGATCCGGACAGACTGAGAAGGCCATTGGCATTACAGGTAGGGCTTCATGTAGCATGTCCTCCATTTTTCTTCCTATTTTTCTCTCCTGAAGCTGCCCATGTGCAATGGCATAATGATGAGCTCCACCTGTGTGGAGACATCCTCAAATGCCTATGATTGGCTGCTGTTAGTGTGCCTATGCTGTGCTTCCACCCAGACATCTCCAGGTGGCAGACAAGCAGCGGGTCATGCAACCCCCCTTCCCTGAGGGAAGACAGCTGTCTTAGGGATGCTCAATCCTCCCTCCCCCAGCCAGTCCCCAAGCGGCCCATGTCTGTTCGTAAACCTGAGTTGCCAGTGTGGCAGGAGGTAAGACGTTGAGTGCCTCAGCCCTCCACAGCAGTGGGCCAACCAGTGGTATGGGTTGTCCAGAAAGAGATGGAAGAAGATGGATTTGTCTGTTCAGTTCTCACTCTGCAAGGAATTGCAGCAAAGAGGTCTTTAAAGGCGTCCCATCCTCCACCCTCCATGGAATCAGATGAGGCCCCCCCCTCCCATTTGCCCAAGTCAAGGTAGATCTCTGCAACAATTTTCCCCCAGGTGGTTGTGAATGAGGAGGGGGTCACAAGGGGACAAACTGGGAGGGGGGAAGGATCAGGGAAGGCCTCCTACAGGGCAGGTGAATAGGTGGCCTATAGGAGGAGAAGGAACAAAGGTGGTTTATTTATTTATTTAGTTTTTGTTGACCGGGTAAGTGCACTAGACAATTTCTTGCTCATTTTTAGGCACGACCCGGGGGAGGGGGATACAGATGAATGCCAACTGACCTTGAACCAGATTAAGTGGTTGGTGGTATTTTAGTGAATGGGGGGAATTTTGGCCAGGGCACTGGGGAAATTCCCCTACTCTCCAGTAGGGGGATCCATGCTGGACTGACAAACTGAGTCAGTCCTCCTGAAACAGTGAGAGAGTGTGGAAGTGAGGGAAATTGGGGAGGTGGCCTCCTCCCCAGTCTTTATTTTACTAGAGGCTTGGAGAGGATGGATGCTACTGATGCTGGGGATCAGGCCTTGTCCCCTGACCTTGCTGTGGAAAAGGCTAAACAGGCATTAAATACTGGAAAAGATCTTCAGAAAAAGGATTCTGGAGAAGATATTCTCGTATCACTTGAAGATTTCATAACGATTACCGATGAGCCTACTGTGGATGGTGTTGATGGAAATAAGACAAGAAATACGGTGGAAAGATGCAGAGAACTCAAAAAATTATTGCCTATAGTGGAGCAACAATTTCCAGCACAGAAAGCGCATTTACAGGCTAAAATGTTAAAGCTACTGCAGGCTCTGCTTGCTGACAAGGAGTGTGGCCCTGATGACAGCTATAACATACTAGCATCAAAGAAGGAGGCCGAAAAACCTGACTCACAGGTATGGAAGGAATTTTTTTGTACAAACAGACAATGCATGAAGCGGATGGCAGCAGAAATGCCTTGAGCGTGTGCCGAGAACTGCAGTATGAAATTAAAGAGAAAAATGTGACAGTAACAGATATTGCAGGCCTACCTATTCAGGCTCCAGTCCAGCAGATAACTGAATGTAATGACTTACAATATTTGCCTAAAAACACACGGATATCTGCTGAAAAACTTTTATCATGTGAGGAGAAACAAAAAGATGTTGGCGATCAAAGAAACCAGTCAGCATTACCGCAGACAATGAATGTTTCTCAGATGGAACAGGGGAGTCCGGAGGGGGGCAAAGTGATATACCAGTCAAGCATGCATGGGCAACAAGATGCTACTATTTTTTCCTTTTCTGTACGAGGTTCAAAAATGGGGCCTACAGAAGAAAGTAAAAGTAAAAGGGCTGCAGTGACATTGGCAAACAGGAAAATAGGGTTGAATCTTTTGTTTAAATCCAAACAAAAAATTATCTTGGAGCAAGGAAGTCTGAGGTTGGGCCTCTTCACCTCGGCAGCAATACAGCAGGCTTTTGCTATACACAATGATAAAACAAATACAGGTGATGACTTTGCCCAATGGTCACCAGAGAAAGCACTGCAAGAATCAGGATGGAAAAAAATGCAGTAAAGTCAATGGCTTCCTGATCCTGAGTGGCAGGACCCGCTTTCAACACAAACCCGATTGGCATCCTTAGGGGAAGAAACAGGGTTGGGAGATGCAAATACAAGATTTAGTTTCTCAAGAAATGGAAGCCTCAACAGTAGCTGAGGTTGTTGCCAGTGGTTAAAGATCTAGCACACCCTGATGCTGGTTCAGATATAGACAATCCCCCACCCACCCCACCCATTGGAAGTGGTCTACAGACAATTGAACCCAGACAAGAACTTAATTTATCACAAGAAGTACCAACTATGTAAAATAATGACCAGGAAGTGCCACCTCAGAAACCCTTATTATATGACTTGTTTAATAAATGTAAGAAGGAAGCTGCACCACGGAGAAACGCAGTCAGGATCAGGTATAAAGGTGGACGTGAAATATGACCAGACCGTCAGTTTGTGGGAAAAATGCTTTTAAAAGACTGTCTCAGATTTTCCCCCAAAAGAAGTGTATGCTTTTTTTAACATCTCGGGGGAAGATAACTATGACATTAGCTTTTGTTCATCATATATGTTGGAGTTATTTTGGCAGAGATACAATGTTGTAAAATTTTCTCCACTTTGGTCCCCATTTTTTGTTATTCCCCTCACTAAATCACTAATCAGATTTGTTAACATGATGTTCCATAACGAAGGAGTCCATGTTGAGGACATCACTTTTTGGTTGTCTCAGAAGTGCGAGGTATTGGTAAACTCGAAGCTGTGTTAGATTCTGAACTATTCTGGACAGGAGGGTGGAAATACAAAGTTAAATGCCGCAGACAGGTAATGTTATTGAACACATTCCTAATTTGTTCATGTTGGGAAGAAACAGGGGAGTCTGCTTTTACTCAGGGCAACCCCAAGCTTTCTATAAATGTGGATTCAGGACCCACCTCTCCAGCATATGTGACAGACCAAGATGTGATAATTGTGGAGAGGTGGGTCATATAGCCATGCAATGTGCAAATTTGACCAAATGTGATCTATGTGAGGAGACAGGGCACATTTTCTCTGACTGTCCTTGGGCTGCAAAACATAAAGCTTGGTAACCAGTCCAGTGCTTCTGATTCAAAAGACTCATGAAGAGGCCTTAAATCCAGTAAAACAAGATTTGGGTAAACCCAAGGAAAACATTATATTAGAAAGTACAATGGCTTTAAGAACCCCATCCTCTCCCAAACATGTTTGAGAGGAGCCCAAAGAGATAGTAGAAGGAGAAAAACAGGAAGAGGGTCAGAAGGGGTTGGCTGACAAGGGTGAAACTATTAATCCATTCATCAAATCTGTTTCCTGGGGGGATTTTCCACCTGTATGTTATACAGATGTCCTGGAGGAAAAAACAGAAATAAAGATTGCCCTGAGTACGGGGAGGACTGTTGGGCTTCCCATGCAGGAAAGAGTGACTTGGAACTCTAAACCTCCCCCCTTGCCTCCAGAACCCCCAAACTTTGAGGCACCTAATCCCTTTTCTATTCTGAATACTAGAGATCCTGACTCCGACATGAAAGTAGTAGAACTAGATAATGCTACCCCACAGGAACGGGGGGGGGGGGCACCACAGAGTCCAAAGGGAAGAAAAAGGAAAAGAGGAAAAAGGGCCCTTAAAATAAATGATTTTTCATGCAGACCTTGGTTGTAGAGTTCTGCAATTACCATAGCTTACTAAATGAAGAGAAAAGACAAGGGTTTTTTCAATATTTGTTGGATTCTACTATTAACATTTTTTTTTTTTTACTCCTATGTGTACCTGGTGCACTGTCAGCAATCTACGTCCTGGCATCCAACTCCATCTGGCTGCCATCTGTCCCAACACAGCCCCCTTGAAGCTCCCACTGTGTGTCCCTATGGATTGTCCCCCATGGCGGGGTGGCAGAGAGCCCTCCTGTACTCCCCACCAAGTCTGGATCCAGTTCCAGTGGTGCTCCAAGGCCGGGTGATCCACAGCTGGCCATCAAGCCGCAGCGATGGTGCACCATTTTTGTGTATTTTACTCCCCTCAGAAGTGTGGGTGTGCAATGATGTCAAGGCTTACTTGTCGACGTCAGCCGCACTCCGCCCCTTACTCTGCCACTGCTTCTAGTGGAGCCCCCAGTCATCACCAGGGGCCACCACAGAGTGGTGGTTCCCTTGGATCCCACCCCCTGGATAGAAGAGCAGTCCTCAAGATGCTCAATCCTATCCCTCCCCTGCCAGCCCATGATGCCCTGGACTCGTGTCCAAACTCGGGTCGCCAGCATGGTGCAAGGTGTGGCGTCCAGCGTCTCAACCCTCAGCACCACTGGGCCAGTCATTAACATTGTTTTTTTGCAGGAAACCTGGATGTACATGGCAGACCAGCTTACGCATTTCAAGGTGGAATGGATGAGGGGAGCTTCTTACTGGTCCTTTGGACCTGATAAAGTAGATGGTGTAGGGATAGTTTTTACTTCTTATTTCTTCAAACTATTGAAACTTATAGTTAATACCAGGTAGATTATTTATTTTAGATGGGTATTGGTATCAGACACCAGTTAGATTAATAAATGTGTATGGACCTCAGACAAAAGCTGACAGAGTGGCTTTATAAGCCCAAGTACAACCATATTTACATGCATCTTCCTTCATAATATATGGGGGAATTTTAATTGTGATTTACCACGGAAAAAACAAAAAGGAGATAATAAAACTTACTGTGTCTCTAATGCCTTAAAAAAATGTGTAAATTTAGGTAGTTTGCTAGATTGTGCACAATACCAATCACGGGGGCCTCCAAATACATACCGGAAAGGGCATTTTTCATCAACCGTAGATCATATATTTGTGCCCCAAAATATGCCTCAACCTACTTTTTACATTTTACTGATCAAATTTTCAGATCACTTGTTTTTAAAAGCTATATTTAACGTCAATCCAAGTACACCTAGATGTCACAAAAGATGGAAATTGAACACCTCGATGTTGCTGGATAAATAAGTTAAGGAAAAATTGTTAGAGTTGGTATGGGCTAGGGTATCAGTGAGTGATCTTTATGAAGATGTGGGGGAATGGTGGATGGCTATGAAGCAGAAACGTAGGACATGGTTTCAGAATCGTGGGAAAACACATGAAAAACAGACATTTTTTCAATATTTAAAACTCAGAGCACAACTACAATATATTTCTTTTCTGCTGCAGCTACATCAAAACAGGATTATGAGGCGCAGATAACTCAAGTAAAAGAGGAAATGAGGAAATTACAATATGATAGGGCAAAAACATTAATAGCTGAAATGCAGTATGGAACACAGAAAAACCCTGTAGGTGACCCCATGAAGCATGCAAGACACAGAAAGAAAGGATGGATTTGACGTAATTATTAGATGAACAAGATAAGGTGGTAGATTCAGAGCGAGACTTATTGAGAATTTGTATTTATTTATTTAAAATTTTGGTGACTAGGTAGGCCCACTGAGACCATTACAGTCCCTTTTTCAGGTGCTACCCAGGACTAATTACAGGCTACAGGAGAATAAACAGCAGGAACAACTCAAGGCAAATTGAGTAATACAGACATTACAGTCAGGACATGTTGTACTATTCACAGGCAGGTTAGGTACAATTGAAGATTATCATGAAGAGTAAAACAGTTTCACAAGAATGACAGTCACACATTGTTCATTGAAATGGAAAAGTTTCTCAAAAATTACAGTTACAAATGGCTCATCAAACGATAAAGGTCCCAATATGGGAGTAAAGGCATGCCAGGCAGCTGACAGTAGCTACAGAGGTAACCAAATGGAGTGTACTGATCCTCAGCAGTAGCATGCACAGAGGCTTAGCCCCAACAGGTAGATCTTGAGGCCTTTTTTAAAGCCACCAAAGGAGCTGCAGTTTTGGAGATTACTAGAAAGGCAATTCCAGAGGGACAGAATGTAAGCCACTAAAGACCAAAGACCTTGACATGTCCGGACTCTGGGGACATGGAGGAGTTGCTGATTAGAGGACCTTAAGGTTCTTCCAGGCTGTTTAAGCATTAAGGTGCAACTCAGACTGGGGGGGGCATTACTTTGTAGAAGCTTGAAGGCCAGACATAGGGAAGGGTATATCAGTCTGCCCTCAAGGGAAGGCCAATTTAGTGAGTGCAATACTTTACAAAGGTGTTCTAGAGGCAGAGCACCCAGGGCAAAGCGCCCGACTAGTGACACCGCTGACTACTCTCTTTAACAAATCATGGGAGGATGGGATGGTACCTGAGGACTGGAGGAGGGCAGATGTGATTCCTCTTCACAAAAGTGGGAGCAGGACAGAGGCAGGAAACTACAGACCAGTTAGTTTGTCCTCAGTGGTAGGGAAAATGATGGAATCACTTCTGAAGGAAAGAATTGTTGAGTACCTAGAGGCCAGTGGGGCACAGGACCCAAGGCAACATGGATTCACGATGGGAAGGTCGTGTCAGACGAATCTAATAGATTTCTTTGACTGGGTGACCAAAGTAGTAGACCAGGGAGGGGCTGTGGACATGGCCTACCTAGATTTTAGCAAGGCATTTGATACAGTCCCACACAAAAGATTAATACACAAGATAGCCAGCCCTGGAGTGGGTCCCAAGGTGGTAGCCTGGATCAAAAATTGGCTAGACAACAGGACACAAAAAGTAGTAGTAAATGGAGTACACAGTGAAGAAAGGAGGGTTACTAGCGGGGTACCGCAGGGTTCAGTACTGGGACCGGTCCTTTTTAATGTCTTTATAAGCGACATTGCAGAGGAACTGGAAGGAAAAGTATGTCTCTTTGCAGATGACACAAAGACCTGCAACAGGGTTGATACACAAGATGGAGTGGAAAGGATGAGAGGGATTTGGCAAGGTTGGAGGAATGGTCAAATGTATGGCAGCTCAGATTCAATGCAAAGAAGTGCAAGGTAATGCACATGGAAACAAAAACCCAGGGAAGCGTACACAATGGGGGTGAGATACTGACAACAGTAAAATAGAAAGGGACCTGGGGTAATTATATCAGATGACCTAAAGGTGGGCAAGCAATATGAGAAGGCAGTAAGGAAGGCTGGGGGGATACTGGGATGCATAGGGAGAGGCATCAATAGTAGAAAACAGGAAGTTGTTATCCCTCTGTACAGACAGTTGGTGAGACCCCATCTGGAGTACTGTGTGCAGTTCTGGAGACCCCATCTCCGCAAAGACATACACAGAGTGGAGGCTGTCCAGAAGAGGGCAACCAAAATGGTGCAGGGTCTGCACCAGAAGACATATGAAGAAAGACTAAAGGAGCTTAATATGTATACCTTTGAGGAAAGAAGGGAGAGAGGGGACATGATAGAAACTTTCAAGTACCTCAAGGGAATTAACAAAGTCCAAGAGGGTAGCATCTTCCAGAAAAGAGATGTGCAAGAACAAGGGGGCACAATTTGAAGATAGAAGGGGGACGGCTCAGAGGTAATGTGAGGAAGTATTTTTTCACTGAGAGGGTTGTGGATGCATGGAACAGCCTCCCTGAGGAGGTCGTGGAGTCAAGAACAGTGGGGGACTTCAAGAATGCATGGGACAGGCATAAGGCAGTCCTAGTGGGGGGTAGGAGGAAGTAAGCTGTTGGTCAACTAGATCTACAGCTTATCCATTAGGTAAAGAAATGGGCAGACTAGGTGGGCCAAGCAGTCCTTATCTGTCGTCAAATTCTATGTTTCTATGTTTCTATGACTCTGTGATACAATATTTTCAGTTTTTGCATCTCTGTATTTTGTAGTGAGTGTAGCACTGGGGCCCGATAGAACAGGATGGGCAGGAGCATGCTGGTGGCTACCCTTAACTTAGATGTCTGAGTGAGAAAAGGGCTCAGACGATACAGGAGACCAAGCTTCTGGTTCAGTTTCTTGGTTAGTTGATCAACATGAACCTTGAAGGAACAGTCTTGATCAATATACATGCCCAGGTATTTGATGCAGTCCACAACCGCTATAGGAGAACCACTGGACAGGCAGGGGGACAGTAAGCATGATCTATCAGGGCCTAGCCTTTTGAGTCTATATAGGATGTATTTGTTTTTTTTCACATTGAGGACAAGCCGATTAGTCTGGAACCAGTTTTACAATATGGAGAGGTCCTGGTTCAGAAGCTGATTTAGCTGTGCTGCATCCGGAGCTGATCTGTACAACACGGCACCATCGGCATAAAGGGTCACCTTGGCACCTCTACAGTGCTTAGGCAAGTTATTGATGAATAGGGAGAATAGGGGAGGCCCAATATTGAACCTTGGGGGAACCCTTCAGAGATGGAGCATTTGTCTGACTTTGCCCCCAGCCATCTATTTGAGATCTACCATGCAGGTAATCTATGAAACACTGCACTGAGTGGTTGTCCAATCCAAGGGATCTGAGCTGTGAGATGAGCATTTGGTGGTCCACCAGATCAAAGGCCTTGGTAAGGTCTATAAAGATCGCACCAGTTAGTTGGCTGTTATCTTGGACTGTGAGGATGTCAGACGTAAGGCTAACCAAGGCGGTATCTGTGCCATGTAGTTTTCTAAATCCATGTTGTCGGGGATTAAGGAGGTTATGTTGTTCAACATATTCCTGGACTTGTTGGTACACAATTTTCTCTAGCATTTTGCTTAGTGTGCAGAGTATGGAAATCAGTCTGTAATTCTTGACCATCTCACTTGGCTCCCCTTTGGGGAGGGGGTAACCAGGGCAGTTTTCCAGGCTGTGGGAACTTTACCCTCATCAGCGACCTGTTGAATAACCACCTGATTGGTGTGGCACTTTCTTGGGCTGCTAATCTGAGTAACCTGGTTCTAGTTTGTCACAACCTGCAGAACCAGTAACCTTAATGTTCCTGATCAGCTTTAGGACCTTAGTTTCAGACACCAACTTAAGGTGGAAGTTAGGTGATGAGGGAGGATCCTCTGTGTCATCAAGGGATGTTTGGCTAGAGCTGCAGGGGTGAATCTTATATTTGTCAAGACCAGTGAGAAATACATTAAAGGTATTAGCAGTGTCTTGTGGGTTTGTGTGGCATACACCACCAGCAACAATGTCACATACATTTTGTGTGTAATGTCCCTTCAGAAGCGTATTAATTTGAAACTAGAATTTTCTATGGTCAGAGAGATTTTTTGTTTGCAGGTTCTTGAGGTACTGTTGCTTGGCCTGTTTTAAATCTCTTTTCCATTTGTTCCTGAGCACTCGGTACAGGAACCAATCACTGGCCAGTTTAGTGGATTTGTACTTGCCCCAGGCCCTGTCTCTTTTCCTCATTAGCTTTTTTAGATCACGTGTCAGCCACCTAGACTGTTGTCTTTTGACCCTCATTTGCTCAAGGGGGGGTGTGCTTATTGGCAGCAGAAAGGAAATTATTGGTGAAAAGATCCAGAGCTATGTCTAGACTAGGGGCAATTTTATCTGAGTCCAATCCACTGCTGATAGGGTACCTTGGAAGGAATTACCATCAAATTTAGAGTAGTCATGCACCAGAAAGGTTTGAAACAATTTTTAGAATCTCATAGCGTGCATAGGATACTTACAACTGAAGAGATGGAAGCCTATGTGCAGGATTTTCCAGATAAATTAGCACAGGAAGCTATAACTAAATTGAATGCCTCCTTTTCAGTAACAGAAATCGAGAATGTCATCCAATCTCTTAAAAACGGGGCATCTCCTTGGCTGGATGGCCTCCCATCTGAATTTTAGAAAGCATTTCCAAACGAATTGGCTTCTTGTTTAGCTGAGATATTCTTCTATTTCTTTACAACTCAGGCAGTTCCTTCTAAATTTACAGCAGGATTGATAATTTCTTTGTATAAAGCAGGGAATGGAACAGAACTGGGCAGCTGGAGACCTATAACCCTGTTGAATGCGGATTTTAAAATTTTATCGCAACTCTTGAATAATAGGTTAAAGGCTGTAGCATCACAACTGATATACCCAGCTCAATTCAGTGGGGTCCCAGCAAGAAAAATACAGCAGGCCTTAATAATTATTAGGGATGTAATTGAATATCATAGTAATAATGAAACAATGAGATGTATTGCAACTTTGGATCAATGCAAAGCATTTGATAGAGTGTATTTACCATTTCTTTTTTTAACTTTAAGACACTATGGTATACCAGAGGGTTTAATCCAAACAATTAAGCTATTATATTCTAGGGTATCTATAAGACCAGTTATTAAAAATAAACTACAAGGGGAGATTGCACTTACCACAGGGGTTAGGCATGGCTGTCCACTTAGCCCTTTGCTGTATAATTTTTCTCTAGATCCATTGATACGCAAATTATATAATACACAAGTTTGGGGAGGTATACAAGGACCTAATAGCGCAAGTGAAATTAAAATACAAGCATAAGCGGATGATATCTGTCTGTTTATAACAAATCTTGACCAAATTCCATTGGCACTAAAACAACTACAGGAATATGCAAGGGTAGTAAATTCTAAATTAAATTTAAATAAATGTAAGGGGCTTTTATTAGGTAACGCAGGGCAATTAACAGTCAATATTGGTCAAATCAGGTTTTCTTTAGAATTACAAAGCATTCTAGGGATTCAATTTGGACCTCAGAATGTACCTTTATTGAATTGGGAAAGAGCCTTACAAGTTGCAGAATTAAAAGTGAGTAGGTAGAAATCATGGTGATTGTCTAAGCTTAAAAGAGTACTCATAGTTAAAAATTTTATTTTAGCTTCCTCTTTGTATGTGACAATGGTATTCCTCCTACCACCATCTTTGTAAACAAGAGTATATTCTTGTTTTTTTCCAAATGGTGTGGGGAGGGGGAGTAGGTTGAACCCAATAAAAAGATGTTTGACTTATCTGTCAAAGGCCCATGGGGGACTGGGTATGATTGACCCTATTCCTTTTTTTAAAGCTTATTCATAGCTCAGAACCTTAAAATGGGGCTAGCATCTACTCAAGGCTTACAGTATTGGTGGTTTTAAAATACTCTGTAAAATTATTTGTTAATTGGGGGAGATACCACCGAAAGTAAGTCCCAGGCTGGCAATACCAGAGTACATTAAACCTGTACTACAGATTTTACTTAAATGGCATCTGACGAAATCACACATTGTTAATATGTCAGGACATCAGCTATATGGCCATATTACGGGGACCATCCTTCCCGTAGAACCTGAGTTCAAAAACTGCCATGCATAATTGAAACAGGGAGTATTAAAACAGCTGAACAATAAAAGAATCCCCATTTTTATGTGGGAAATCATATGGTTAGCAGTGTATGGTAGGATAAATTTAAGAGGCAATGCTAAGCATAAGGCCAGGGATCAAAGAAATTGCCCTTATAATGAATGCCAGAAGCAGGAAGAATCTATAGAACATTTTTTATTTACATGTTCCTATGCTACACAGTTATGTAATTTTTTAGCAACTGAATGGCATTTAAAATGGGTTACACAATTGTCATATAAATCTTTGGTTTTAGGACATTGCCCTCAGTTATTGAGTAGGTATGACCATGACACGTTGTTGATTTTTTCTGTTGCTTAAAATGCTATCTGTGGCAGGTAAGATGCCAATGGGTATTACAACAAAAAAGGATACCTTATGGGATTTTTAAGAAACTAGTCGAAGAAGCTATGAATGGCGTATATATAAAGGATTGTAATGCAAATGCTAGCCATCTTATAATTAAGTGGTGGAAAGGATTATGGGGTTTTATTAAATATAAATGCGAGATGTAAGGTGTGAGGGGAAGAGTAGGGCATAGGGAGGATTTATAATCTGTATATGATTTGGTACAGATTTTTCTGTCATGTGTTTAAAAGTATGAATTTAATGCTTTGTCTTTATTATTTATGCTCTGTATGCGACTGTGTGTGATTTAACATTGTTTCAAAAGTTTTGTATTTTGATGTTACATTAATAAAAAATTCATCTACTCTTTTCGAGAAGTGCCATGGGATCTTTAAAATCCACCTGAACTACCACCAGAACAGGCAGATAGGACCTCGATTTAATGTCTCATCTGAAAGACGGCATCTCAGGAGTGCAGCAGCCCCCTCATGCTGCATTACAGTGTCAGCATTGGGATATTAATCCAAGTGCCTGCTGTGGTGATAGAACCCACAGCCTTCTGATCTCCCGGCCTCAGAGGTGAGTGTGCTACTTGCTGAGCCACTGACACAGAAACAACATTTAGCTTTGCTCTCCCTCTTCTTCCTCATTCAGTGGCTTATATTTCCACCGGCCCACCCTCACAAAAGCAGGGCATGGGGCAGAGCCAGTGGCTGAGCAGGGAGCCTTCCAGGTCCATTAAGGGGGACCAAACTAAAAGTCAGGGAAGAGTTTTCTCAGTTTTCCCCAACGACGGTTGTTTCCTGAGTTTCTAACCTCCTCTGAAGGAATAAAAATGGAAGACATATACTTTGCCACAGTCATTATAAACATGGCATGGTATGGGTGTCTCACTGAAAAGACTAGTACAAAAGAGTAGAATGGTCTGCAATTGGTCCGGACAGGTTTACAGTAGCTGGCATAAGGGGTGGGACCAGAAGACCCACACCCAGTCCATTTAGGGCTGGACCCCTCTCATTAATCTGCCAGACAGGGCAGAGCATGTTTCTTCAAACCCAAGGATTCCCCTTTCTCAGATGTTGGTGTCCTTCTGTGGGCATTCTTATCATTCCTGCAGTCTGTATGATGGGGAAGGTGATCCACAAAGGGCTGGTATGAGACTCCCTAGCTACATACCTCATGCCAGTCTGTAAATTATATATAAAAAAAACAAACATATGGCTGTGGCTGTTTAACTCCAAGATAATGTCATGGATGAAAAGGCCCTGACCTTTAAATTAGCCATTGGCACCACAGGGAAATTCCTCCATATCATGTCAGTTTACATACCGCCCCAGAATCAAAAGATGGCTTTACATTCAATTGCCAGTAGCATTTCCCAGCTGCCTGACTCATCTGAAGTCATAACATTAGGTGACTTTAATATAAACTGGCTGTCCCCCAAGGCTACACTCTTCAGGCAAACCATCTCAGCCATGAATCTCACCCAAGTAGTCTCTTCTCCCACTCATCTAAATCCGAAATTTGGATCATCCACTCTCCTGGATCTAATCCTCACAACCCACCCAGACAGACTTTTAAGGATTGTTGTCCTCCCAGACACTCTAAGTGACCACTCCCCCATAATCTTCAGTTGGTCCAACCAGGTAATCAAGCCCCCCAAACTCATTTATCAGCATTGTCTAAAGAAGAGATCCCTAGATCTCTTCAAGAATGTCCTCTTACACTGTGATTGGTCACCTCTTGATACTTCCTGGTCAGTTGACAGTACCCTCTCCCACTTCATCACCTGCTTCAATGCCACCTGTGACCGCTTCGCCCCTTTTGCTAAACTTGCAGTCAAAGGCCCCAATACCCCTTGGATAACACCAGCCCTTCTTGACCTCATGCGCCTCTGTGATAACTTATGGCATAAGGCCCTCGAATCTGGCCATCCCACTGACAGACAATGGTGTAGAGCTGCCAGGAATAAATGTACCTGGGAGGTTCACAAAGTGAAGGCAACTCATTTTCAGGAAGCCCTCTTTTCCTCTTGGGGTTCTGGGCATAAGTTTTGGGAAAACATTAAAGTACTTAATGGAAAAATGGCATCCCCTACACCATCGCAACTTGCATTAATGGTACCACCTCACAGGACCCTATAGCCCTAGCTAACATCTTAAACTCCTCCTTCTCAGACCTTAGCAGTGTCCTCCCATCTAATTTCTTTGACCTCCTACCAGTCGCTTCCCCTTCCCACCCCCTACTGATATCCTGCTCTTCTGATTCAGGACTATTTCACCACGAGGGGCCAAACCCTACAGAGCCCTGGGTAAGTCCTGGCATAGTGGGGAAACTTTAGTCCTAAAACTCCTTCACCTGGCTCTGGATATAGTCCTTGTCCCTCTTACAAAAATTCTTAACCTCTCTCTGTCTTGGCCAATTTCCCTTCCAATGGAAAGTGGGTGTCATCGCGTCTATCCTCAAAGGAGGGGTCCGCACCTCTCCAAATAGCTAACTACCACCCCATCTCTATTCCCCCCAAGGCCCTGGAAAAAAATTGTCTCAGACCAGATCACTGACTACTTGACTAAATATAACCTCCATTGCAAAGAACAGCATGGATTCAGGAAGGGGAACAGCACCCAAACTGCACCGCTGGAATAGACCACCTTCCTACACAAATCCCTAGGCCATGGACACCTAGTCAGGTCTGTGTACATAGACCTTACTAAGGTGTTTGACATGGTCAATCACCCTCTCCTACTAGAGTCTCTCATCACTCGGGGTCTTGCTTCTGAACCCATCTCCTGGTTCTAGAGCTACTTAAGTGGTAGATCACAGCGTGTCAAAATAAACTCCACTGTATCTGACAGCCTGATGGTTCACTCTGGCAGCCTCCAGGAATCCATGCTAGGGACACTTCTCATGGCCTCTTTCTAAATTCTCTCCCAAAAGCATGTTCTGGCCAAATGCTTCTATGCACGGACAATGCAGTTACCTCCCCCCCCAGCTTGTCCTCCAAAGTCTTTTCTCTGAAACTGAAACATGGCCGCTGGCCCGGTGATGCTAAGGGCTGAGGCGATGGATGCATTACCTCATGCTACTGTGGTGACCCACGTTTAGAAATGAGCAAGGGCTGCCAGGAGCGGCAGGGGAGGAGAGGGATCAAGCATCTGAGGGACTGCTCTCCTTTTCTGGGGAGGGGGGCCATCAGCAGTCAGTGCTTGACTGGCCCCTAGTGGCAGCTGGGGGACAGCACACTGACGGTTCAGAAAAAGGGGAAGAGAGGAGGCAGATGCTTGGAGGAGCATGTGCGGATGTGTGCACACTCTCTCCATAGGGCATCATTGCATACCTCCTCTCCTAAGGGGAGGAAATGAAAGAGGAAAGTGTGTCCTGGGCAAGGCAGGATAAAGCCAATACCTGCAGGCCCCACTCCCATAAACAAGAAGTAACCTCCACACCAGATCTGTTTCAGTGGGTTGAGGGATTCCCCGTACCCCCTGCCACTGGGGGCATGTCATGGAGGAAGCAGAAGGTAAGCTGCGAGCAGGGGATGGGGCTGGGGGAATCAGGCATGATGGAGAGCTGCCTGAGACAGAGGAAGATAAAGAAATTAACTGCAAGAAACTGAAACATGGTTCTCCGCTAATAAAGTGGTGTTAAATTACAAACAAACAAAGTCTATGGTCTTCACTCATTGTCAAAACAAATACAGGGGCACCCCACTGTGCATACTTAACTGTCAAAACTCACAGCTAGAACAAGTAACTTCCTTTAAATATCTGGGTGTTACCCTTGATTCTTCACTAAACTATCATGAATATATCCATCATCTTAGCTCTACTGTAAAATGGATCCAATTATACAGGTTCCTGTTTGGTAATTCTCAGCAATTCAATAAAGCCAACACACTATTTCTTTGCCAAATTAGTGGTACTTTATTATGATAGTAGTAATAAGATTAGCCAGAAAACTCCTATTGTAACAATAAAAACACACCCTGACAGGATGAATAATTGCAATACTCAAAAAGAAACCAGAACAATTCTATTTTAACAATGAATGCATCCTGTCATGATTAATAATCCTAGTTTACAAAAGGGAATACATGCTAACATTATTTTTAAACATCAGGTAGTCCACCACTACCTAGGTGTTCCTGTTACAATTTAATTCTAAAACAGCCAAAGGGGCAATCCCAATGAGGTGTTCCTAACATGCAGTCTAGACTGCTAGTAATATTTGCATTACAGGGCTACAGATTTGGCAGAGAAAAATGAAATTATACTCCATTTCCTCTGGGTCTCCGAGCGCTTTGGCCAGTTAGATATCACCAACTTCGGTCCTCTTGGAGACATTAGACCTGACAATTAGGTCTCATTTATACCTAACCTGTTTTCATTAAAAAGGCAGAACTGGAATTTCCCAAAAACTACTACAGCAGATTTAAACACAGACAATATGTCATTCAACAAATCGTAAGACTCTGGTTCAAAAATACATTGGCCATAAGATACCTTGGTCATAAGATAATTTTGACACTTTGCTGAGACATACGATCATCTTTAGAGGGAAAAACAAGTAATCAGGGGAATTTTATTTATCAAAAATACTTACTTCAGGATACAGAAAACATGCAAGGGGATGTGACTGTTTTAAAAATACTCGGCTTATAGATAAAAACCAGACAGTGGCCAAATTGGGGAACTCAATCATCAAGGCCAGCCATGGTTACTAGCAGCTGCATTCTTATCTTAGCCGTAACCTTTTAAGAAAACATGTTTTGGTACACAATATTTTCTGCTGAATGGGGTAATTCCAATTTAGACCTCTACTTTGTACTTTTTGAATTATTTCATTTTCTTCATTTCAACCATTAACCTTTCAAAGTCTTACACATGCATGCACATTAACTGACATGGTGGTATCATTCATTTACTTAGCCACTTGCAGCCATTGGCTAGCCATACCTATTAATTCACATGTTGGCATCATTTAGTTATTTATTACTCATTTGCAGCCTCTACACTAGTAATTTTACACCTTTCTATCTCCTCAACCTTTTGGTTAGCCAATTATATATTGTTGATAAAAGTTTTGTCACTGGTCAGTAAAACCCTGGCCACTGGTCACTAAACTTTGGCCACTGACCACTTTCAACACTGCCACAAATGCCAGAATTGGCCTCATTTACAGGAACAGTGTATGCCTCCTGCAGCCCTCCATCTAGTGGTTACCTCCTTTGTCCTTTCCCTATTGGATTACTGGATCATCTTCTATGGCGCAGCTGACAATACTGCACTTCGCAGAATTATGGTCACCCTGAATAGGGCCAGTCATCATGTCACAGGGTATGATAGGATGACTCACACCTGTAACCTTTATCGGCTCTCCAACTGGCTAAACTTTGAAGGCTGGCTGAAATACCACACCTGCCTCCTTGCCCGGAAGATTGTCAATGGTCAATCCCCCACCAGGCTCCTTAACCTCACTCAACATGCACCATCCACAAGGAATACTAGAGGCTCAGCCAAAGCCACAATGCCTGCGACATACTGCAGAACATCCTTGGGGCAACATGCCTTCCTCTATAGGGCTCCACTCTGGCTAAATGATCTGCTCTGATACCTTATCTGTCCAGAATCTTGGTCGTTTCAAACTCAGAGAGCAATTATTCATTGCCAGTACCTGTGACTGCCCCTGAGCTGTCCACTCACATAGTCGCCCTTCTGTTACTGGTGTGCAAAGCCAAACCTCTGTGCCTTTTGCCCCTTCCCTCCTCTCTTCTGATTGATTCTTCTGATGTATTGTGCCTTTATCTTAAGTATCTGTTTTATTGGCTTGGGAAACCTTGTATCATCCTTGAAATCTGAATATAAACAATAGCTTTATTTGCTTGAAACCTTTGTGCCATGCTTGACTCTGGGTTGTTTTACCCTCCACATTCAGATGAAATACCTTTCAATATATTGCTCATTACATTTGTACCATACTGGACTCTAGGTTGTTTCACCCTCCTCATTCATTTGTAATACCTTTCATTGTATTGTCCATTTCTCTTGTTTTGTACTTCCATGACATGGAGCCTTTGCAAAGGAGTCTCTGACTCAAAGGTTTGTAATTCCGATCTCTCAATAAATAAATAAAATTTTGGGTCCTGTCTATCCAATAAGTTTATAGATCAGTGGCCAGCTGGGGGAGAACAAACATGCATCCCAGAAAACACTGTCTTCCACAGAGAATGGAGGACAGCCTCTGCCATACTGCCACCTGGGTGACCACAAGTGGTAGTTCACTAGGCAGGGCAAGTGGCAGGGGGACGCTGGCTGAGGCCTGCACGAGGTACACTTGCATGTGTCCACATGGACGGGCAATCCAGTGCTCTGCCATCCCAGGGAATGGAACCAGAAAAACAAGTGTAAAAGACCTACCTCAAGTGATATGACCTCAGCATGCTCAGACCCTGACACTGGCTACTTCCCACCACCAGGAACTCTTGGAACACCCACTTCCTTGACCAGCAAGAAGCAGGAGGCTGGATCCAGCATGGCTGGACCCCACCATGAAGGTTAAACCATTAGGTTGAAATACTTGGTAAATGACAGAGATGCTGGGGGAGGGGCTGGGCCCGACCAGGAGATGGGGGCCAGAGTATGAAAAGTATTTAAACAACTATGTCTTCTTGAATATGTCTGGTGGGCATTTTCCCACAGGAGCTGTTTGACTCGCAGAAAGCTCACATGGCTTTAATCTCGGTAACTGCCAAGCTTGTCCTTCTCCGTCATTGGCTGGAGGACACTGTACCAACACTCCATGAATGGCGCCAGGAGCTTTCACAGGCCTTGGTGGTTGAAAAGCATATAGCTCATCGTCTGAATGGACTGGAGCAATACAGGGACCGTTGGCAGTCCCTAGAGGCCTCATTAGCCAGATAGTTGCTGTGGATAGCTTGTACCCCTGGGAAACTCACTCAGTCCCTGGGGCATTTTTGGTGCCACCCGCCGTGCTCCGGGGAGGGAGGGAGGTTGTTTTGGGGTTGTTTATATTACTTGCTAATTACTTCAGTCAGTTGTTCCAGCTCATATCATTGTATGATATTGTAATTTCCTGCATTGTTCTGGACATTTGCTATGTCTGTACATTTAAAAAATGTTTAATAAAGCATATTATCTTTGAATAAAAAACAATGACCAAACAGCAGGTCATTTCCTGGCGATTAATGATCGGCTTGGAGGGCCAACCTCCACTGGCGGTTGTTAATCCCAGGAAATGAACAGATGTGTGAGGTCATTATTGTGATTATAAGTCTAATTGCAATAATGACAGTTTTTTTATTTTTTTTTATTTTTTTGTGGCAGCGCATGCTGACACTGATGTATGCTGCCAGTTGTTTCTGTGGTAACGTGTGGAGCTGACAGTGGGAGATGACGAGTTGTCGATACTACTGATGGCATCATGCAGAGGTTTAGACTTGCTATGCTAAAAGGATTTCTGAAATAATAATTTGCAGAAGTGTTCAGTTTTTTTTTCATTTTATTTAGGAAACTTTTGACAGTAAAGTGGTTCGGCAACAAGAGCGTAGAGCAAGTGATCAGCTGTGTCGCTGCCATGCCGGGCATTTCTAAGAGATTGCATACCGGCACGGTAGCCAATCAGTGAGCTGCTTTGACTCATGAATAATTAACTAGACTTATAAATGAAAAAACAAATAATAATACGTTTATAGGGATGCTTGTTAAACCTATTATGGATATAAGAGTATAGTCCTAAGTTTGCACAAGGTGACACTTATATCTATAAGTGGCCCTCCTAGCATCCCTTTAAATTTTACAATATGGTATTAATCCTCTCTGTGATATCAGACAGCAGTCTTGACCATTATGTGACAGTACATACCTGTTTGTTACATTACAACCAAAATTAGCTCACTACTAATCAATTTAGCTTATCTGTAGCCCATATGGCTTACACAGGCAAAATCATGATAACAGATAATTCCAGATGGGCCAAAGAAATCCTGAATATTTGTCCCAGAACTGATCTGCCCCATAACAGGTTACCCTCATGTTACCTAAGGCATCTACCAGGGCCAGAATGAACAATCTGAGCAGCTCCGTCCACAATGACAGTAACAGGATGCAGTAAATCTAGCTTCAACTTTGTTGGCAAAACCCAGGGCACACAATGAAGAGATGACGTGTCCTTCATCTCAGATAATGGGTAAGCAGTGAGCACCTTAAATGCTTGCAATCTGATTACAGGCAAGGGGAGGTTACCTTTAACACTATAATGTAGACGCAGATTATCTCTAGTTTCAGTCTTGATGGCATTCCTATCCCATGTATTAAAATTAACCCACTTACTGCTATCATAATCTTTCTCAGAATTCCCATGGGAACAACTGAAAGATTTTGAGGGAAGGGGGAAACTGTTTTACATCTGGTACTTGAGGGAAGTTCTCTTGAAGCAAAATATTTGGGCTCTTCAGATATGTGATTATTGCTCAGTCTTTCAGAGAAGAATGCAGATAAGATATATATATAGAATAACATTACTATGTATATATCTAATCAAAATTCTTCTTTGTTAAGATGGTGACATGAAAACAGGACATCTGCCCCTTAGAATTCATCTGCTTCTGCTGTTTATCTATACTGTACCTTGAGTCATAAAATGGTATGGCGACACTATTTCACTTCTACAGCAATAAATTGCAATGTCACATGTAGCAATAGCTTCTGTTCTAGAAAAGCAGAAGGAACAGATGCATTCTAATGGACAATGATCCTGTTTTGCTGCAAGTGTTCTTAGTAACCAAAAAAAAGCAAGCAAGGGAAAGTGAAATGTAGGGTATATGTAAGAAATAAAACATGATGGAGTATGCATTACGCTGTGATAACCACACTCCCAGGGGAGTAGTTAGGCATGAGGCTGAAGGCCAAATGCTTTCTGTATGCCTTTATAGAGACTGATCTAGGTTTGTGATGTGTGGGGTCAGGGTCTACACATTTTTGCTGGGGTCAAAAGAGAATACCCTATTTATGTAGAAACTGGGACGAAAAAGTGGGGTGCTTACTCCATAACTCCCCCCTCAGAATCCATCATGGTTTTACAGTGTTCATAATAGATGGGGCAAGTCTGGGTCATCCTAGGATTGCCGGCAAGGGGTACAATGATCAGGCATCTCAGAGGATGTTCTTCTTTCACAGGGAGGGCTCATACAGTTCCATACTAGAATACTGCCAGCAGGTGACCACATGTAGCAGTACAGGCCAGAGGTCAAGGGAGGGTTGGATGCTGAGTCAAAGGAACAGAAAACGTGTGCTCACACACTTCTCTAAGCGTGTTCCTAACATTTATTGTCGGTAAAACCACACCACAAAACTCAGTGCTTCGAGGCACTCTACCTTTCTCTCAGGGAATGAGAGCCACCCACAACTGCTGGGTTTAAATACTTGTACCAGAACATGCAAAGGAAGTGAAATAAAAAGCGCCTGTTATAACAAATGTGCAAAACTGGCTCCTCAGTGTAGAAATTCTTTCATTCATTATTTCATGATTAATTGCTAAGTAGCAAATTTAATCTGCTATTTAAGGTGAAACAATAAAGTTAATCTGCTAAAGAAGCCATACAATTTAAAAGTGCTCCCCCATCCCGAGACAACTACTAAACAGCTTAAGTAGAGGTACATACAAGGTTTACAGCACATAAACTGTATTAAAAAACATATTGAACTTTATATTACACGTTTCAGAAAAAACATGAACTTAATGGCCCAGATATTCAAAAGTGTTGAGCCATGCGCAATAGGGTTGCGCCTGCGCAAGTCCGAAATTGTGCCATTCTGCGATATTCAGCAGGAGGCAGTTGCGCCCCCGAAATCATGCAGAGCAACAGCTCAATGATAATGAAGGCATGCACAACCGAAGGGGGAGGAACCATGCATAAATGGCGCAGTGTGATATTCAAAGACTTGCGCAATGCGCAACAGTGGAGCAAGCAGAAGTTGCGCCATAGCGGAAATGAGCCAAAATAAAAGGAGCAAGAAAGAAGGCATAAAAAGCTACAGGAAGCCACATGAGGCAGAGGCAGACAGACAGGGCAGGAGGCACAAACACGGCAGGCCAGGAAAGGTCACAATGAACAGCCAGGCACAGGGAAGGTGTCGGGAGCCACACAGCACAGAGGCCAGCACAGGAAGGTGTACCGGTGCAGGAGGTAGCAGCCAGGACAGCGGGGAATACAGTAACAGCTGCCGGGGGGGGTGAATGCAAGCCAGGGGCATGGCCAGTGCCACCTTCCACATGGAGGCCATAATGAGGGGGATGAGAAGGCGGGCGGCAGGAGGGCGTGGCCATGGAAGGGCCTGTCAGCGGTATGCCCCCAACAGGCAGTACCGAGCCCGCACCAGCTTTGAGCTGTACACCAATACTGAGATTGTGGGCTGGTACCACCTGAACAGGGCAATTCTGAGGTGGCTCTGTGAGCTGTGTAGTGATGTGATGCAGGCACCCACACAATGGAGCCATGCCCTGTCAGTGGAGACCAAGGTAACAGCCTGCATGTGCTTGCTCACCATGGGTACCTTCCAGAGACCAACTGGGGACACCACAGGCATAATCCAGTCAGCCATGTCACGCCACCTCACCCAATTCCTCAGCGCACTGCTGCCACATGCTGAGGAGTACATCCATTTTCCCAGCACAACGGCGGAGCGCACAGCAAACATACAGGAGTTCCATAGGGTAGCACCTATGCCTGGCATTTAAGGGACAATAGACTGCACCCATGTGGCCATCCACACACCACCTGGCCCCGAGGGGGCCACATACATACATCGCTAGGGCTATGCCAGCATCAACTGCCAGGGGGTGTGCGATGCCAGGGGGCACATCAATGTATGTGCCATACACCCTAGGGGAGCACACGATTGTTTCATCTGGCACCAGTCGGCACTGTGCCACAGATTCGAGAGTGGGGACATCCCCACTGGCCACCTAGTGGGTGAGTATGCAAACCACATGGACAATCATAGGGCCTGGGGGGGCATGGCCAGAGGTGGCATGGGTAGTGGTCTACATGGCCTGGGGCAGGGCGATGCTGATCACCAAACTAACCTCCACCCTCTACACACAGGTGACAGTGGATACCCACTCTGTTCCTGGCTGCTCACGCCCTACCGGTGGCCTGCGACCCCATCGCAGCAATGCTACAATGAGGCACACGCCACCACACGTAATGTCATCGAGCGGGTGTTCGGGATGCTGAAGGCACGTTTCCATTGCCTGGACACCTCCGGTGGTGCCCTACAGTACAGCCCCTCAAAGGCCTGTGGGCTATTCCTGGCCTGTTGCATCCTGCACAACATGGCCAACGAATGTGGGATAGCTGTGCAGGTCGAAGAGGGGGACAGCGATGGGGACGATGGGGACGCCGGTGACAATGGTGATGGGCAGCTGCCCCCTTGACCGACGGGACCCCCGACTGCTCTGGCTGGCACAGCTGCACTGGAACACCATCACAGAGCAGCACTTCAGCCAACCCAGGTAAGTCATGGGGCCATACGCAACCACCAGTGGCCAAGGCACAACCCACAAACATGCAGGGACACACACCGGGGGTGCATGCCATCAAGGGAAGTGGCAGGGCATACAGGCACACACACAGCCAGGGATGGGTGAGGATTAAAATGCCACGCCAAAAGACACACACACACACACACACACACACAACTCAACAAACATGCACAGAGGGCAGAAGGCGCACCGACCCAGAACGCACACCCTAGCAACACACATGTCCACAGGCCACCACGCCCACTGCCTGTCCATGTGCGTGTGTCAGATGCTGAGCACCACTGCACATTGGTGTACAGCGCAATGCAGGCATCATCATGCACACGCAACTGCGGACAGCAGCTGAGAGGGTGTGCAGGTGGACTGTGTGTCCACGTGCAGGGCTGGGTACCCACCCGTGCACTGCCCACTGACACACACAATGCACACAGGGCAGCACCAGACAGTAGCTACACTGGGAGACAGGTCAGTCCCACGACACAGTGCCACGGCCACCACGGATGCGTGGGAGGCCCCGCCGAGACCCGCCAGCACTGGCAGGCTGACCACTGGCCTCATGGGGTGGCACCGATGGTCCCCCAAGGGTTCCACTGCATGAACGCGACCTTGCCCGCTCAAGGGTCTGCAGCACACTGAACATGCCTGCACCAGGAGTGCTTGGGATGCCCACATCTGAACCCGGCATCGACAGGGTGGGAGTCGCACGACGCCGGGAACGAGGGGTGGATAGTGCACTGCATGGTGTCTGCAACGCATGGGCACCTGACTGTGTGCCCATTGTGGCCATGACTGCAATGAACGCCTGTGCATGCCTGTCAATGGCAGCAGTCACATCCTCCCACAAATGGTCCATCCGTGCCAGGATCTGTTCGGTGTCCCTGCTGCGATGCTCCTCTGCCCGCTCCAGAGCCACACGCAGTGCATCCATGGACGTTACAAGCCGCATCTGCTGCTGGACCGATGCTCGCAGTAGGCGGGTGTGCTCGTCCAAGAGGTCAGCAGCCTCCTCGGCATCCTGTCCCTCATGGTATGCAAGGCCCTGATGTTCAGCGCTCCTTGAGGGTGGGTGCTGCGTACCAAGACCAGGTCTGGGCATGTCCACAGGCGGTGCACAGATGCCACCGCTGAACCCTGTACCCCTAAGCCCAGTGGACGACTGCTGATGCTGTCCCTCCAGCTGCCGCACCCCAGGACTCAGTGGTGCCACCACAGTGGCCGCAACAGTCCCACTGTCCTGAACAGACACCAGTGCTGCCCCACTGGTGCTGAAAGGCACAGCCTGGGACTGTGCTGACACATAGGTCTCCACGGCAGCACCACCCACAGCCATGGGTGCGAATTGCCCTGCTGTGTGTCCATCCTGTGGCACACACGTGTCACTGCCCATGACGGTCATGTCATCATCACTGGTGCCGGACTCTGCCCCGGCCACAGCCACAGCGCGCTGGCATCCGTGGATGACAGCACGCTGGGACACAGGCAGGGCTTCCTCCACACCTGTCACAATGACATCAGTGTGGACAGCCAGGCGGCTCCACTGTTTCACTGATCCACAAATACCTGTGGAGGTGGATGGTCCCACCTCTGACTCCATCCAACTGTCCGCAGTGGACAGGCCCACCACTGCTGACCCATGCAGATGCTCAGGATCTGTAAGGGAAAGCAAAGTCACGTTACTGCGTGTGACCTACTCTGCCCCCCCCAGACAGACCATGACTTACCATGCAGTGATGGGCCACCACCCGTCTGGAAGCCACCACCCAGAACACCCTCAATGGCACTTCACTGCATGCTTCCAGCAAGCCTGTCCTCCGCTGGGGTGAGCTGTACCACCTCTGGCTGTCCCCCACCTGTTGCAGCACATGCTGCCCTGATGGCAGCCACCTTCTCCTTTACCCTCCTCCTGTCCGTGCCCATCTTCTTCTTACACTCCTGCACGGAGCACTGGTGGCTGCCATGCAGGTTCACAGCACATGCCACCTCCTCCCATGCAGCAGCATGGGCCTGAGGGGTTCACCGCCATCCTAAGCAGTGGCTCCTGATCCAGGTAGGCCTCAAAAAGGGCCTCGGTTTTGGCCTTTGTAAAATTCGGCCTCCTCCTCCTCCTCCTCCTCCCACCACTGTTTTCCTCCTCTCCAACAACGTGATCGGTCATTATGTAGCCTGTAAGAATGGTAGTTGTTACCTGTGACTGTGCAGTCCCATGCATGTCCCTGAATCCACAGTCCACACTCCCAAACAGCATGCAACTCACCAATAAACTGCAGTAATCGACTATGGCCACTGCAGCACATTGTCACACCTTTATAGCTCAATCCATGCAAATGAGGTGAGGAGCAACTTTAATTAGATGCAAATTGCAGTGCTGCGCCATTGAATGGCTGATCAGATGATTTGCATATGACGGCTGAATATTGCGCTGTTGAGCTTTGCACAGTTGTGTTAAACGTGCTGAGGCAATGGCGCAGTTCTGTGGCATGCGTAGTACACCTCACTGCGCATGCCTGGGTTGCTGACGCAGGCGTCTGCCGCGCTGATGATGTGCTGTGCATGGTAGGCAATGCAGGGCATGGCCACCATTGTGCTAGTGGCGCTATAGCGATGGTCACTACATGGTGCTGTGGCACTAGGCCTTCATAGGCGCAATGGCCCAACTGTCCAGTAGTCCGCTATGGTGCTGGCACACAGGCAGCCAATCATGCTACATGCATTGTCATCCAATGGCACTGTGCATGGCCTTGTGCCAGAGACCCTTAAACCTGTGCCTGACCTTTGCCCCCTTGGCATCATGCATCAGGCATAGGTGCACCTCTATCGCGCTGTTCGGTAACAACACGATAGGGAATGGCAGCGCTGTACCGCGCAGCATCTGCACATGGGGGGCTGTGCTGCAGAGCACCATATTGCCTACTATAGCTGCTGGAATGGAGCATAGACAAGCTGCTCAATGGACGGCTATTGAACTGGCCAATCTGGTGGCCATAGTTGAGCCACACCATGGGCCTCTCTTCGGGGAGGACCCCCTGGACAGGGCCAGGACCCAGGTGTGGCAGGAGGTGGCCACTGCCCTGGAAGAGGCCACAGGATGGGGGCATTCAGCTGAGCAGTGCAGGCACCGCTATGGTGACCTGCGCAGGAGGGAGCCGGATCTACTGGCCCGACTGCGGTCACGTGCCAGGAGTTGCACAGTGCCACGTCCAGGTAGGGGTTCTGTCAACACACTTTTATCATCCATATGAGTCACAGTGTTGTATGTGTCCAGCATATAGGGAGGGACCGTATGGGGTTGGCCGTGGTGGTGTTCACAGGGTGTGGGGTGGGTGGGTCTGGCTGGGTGGGAGGGCACACACCTTTAGGCAGGGGGACTTTGCTTTGGGAACGTACTGATGTTCTTCTCTCCTTTATTTTCCCCACAGGCCCGGACGAAATCCACAGGGTGCGGGCGGAGTAGTGAGGACAACGCAGCCAGGCAGGCCGAGGACCATCAATGCCCACCTGACCGGCCCGATGAGGGTGAGTGCCATACCTCCATGATTAGTATTGCATGCTGTGTGACAGGGTGGGCAGCAGGGCATGGCCACCATTCATCAACATCACTGCCATGCACGCCATTTGTTACAGTCAACACTGTCCAGTGGCAATGCATGTCTGGGTGTGCGTCACTGGTGGTCCATGCATGCACCAGGTGCATGGCTGTGCCACTGCCTTTGCACCACATAGCCATGTCACTAAACGGCCACGATGGTGCTGTGCGTGACATGGCCAGTGGGTGTGTGCAGTGTTCCGCATGGCTGTATGCACCTGGGTGGGCAGGTCCTGTGGACGTGATCACTGCGGGTGGTCACACATCATCACAGTGGTATGTCCCATGGCCGTATGCCATGCACAGTAGGCGGGCTGTATGGGGTTGTGCATTCACACCTATTGACTGTGCTCCCTTGTCCTAGGTATGCAACATCTCTGTGAAATTAGGGACACCTTAAGGGAGCTCCATCATTGGCCCGCGAGTCCGTGGAGATCTTGAGGAGGCTCGATGCAACAGGGGTGCTGTGGTGCCACAGAGGCAGGAGGTCCCAGAGCCAGGAACGGTGGATGTGATGTCGGTCCTTTGGTCCCTGACTTCCCCTACCCCCCTGGACCCACCCTCACACCCCTCCTATCCCATCCCATTTGTCCACCCTTCCCCTGCCCACCCCACCTTGTTTGTGTCCCCCAACCCAAGCATGTACATAGTTTTTATTATTGTACATAGTTCAGTTTTATATTTACAATACATTTGAATTTTATATGAATACCGTGGTGGTCTCTGATTTGCAGCGGGCTATAGGTGCTCAGCTGCAGTGGTGTGCATGGAATCGGGGTGGTGCAGTCATGGGTATGTGTGTGTGTGTGTCCGTGTGGAGGTGACTATGGTGAGGGGGTAGATATCAGTCAGTGTCTGTGTTGTGTGTGTTGTTTCCTGTGCACTGGATGACTGTGTGCAGTGGACCATGGCGTGTGCTCTGTGTCCGTGGTGCACCCATCAGCCCATCCATGGCCTGTGCATCTGACACACATGCCTGTCTGTGACCTGCATAGTCAGCTGGCATGTCAGTGGTGGCATTCCCTGCAGGGCGGACACTGTACCCGTCACTTTGCTGGGTTGCCCATGTCACTGGTGTGGTGCATGCCTGGCTCGGGTGGCACTGTGGGCAACACAGTCATTGTCCCACCTCCATGCTGTGGCTTGTGTGTGTTGCAGGGGATGTGCCCCACTGTCTGTGGCTTGTGCTCCGGGTGACTACTGGTGGTGTATAGGTCCACGGTGCCTGCGCAGGGTGGCTGGCACTCCAGTGCCATGGTGGAGTACGGGTTGTGTGTACACAGCTTACATGGGCCCACAATGGGGGCTTTGTTACCCCACCACTGCGTCCCTGTGTTGTTGTGCCCTTGGGTATGGGTGGGTGTCTGTCCATACCCTGTGTGGCATCCGGTGTGGTGTATGCTTCCACGCACCATTGTGGGTGTCTGTGCTGGCTGTTGTGGCCAGTGGTGGGTCGGGGTGTGTCACTGGAATACTGTGCAGAGCACTGTACCATTGGTGGTGGTGTCAAGGACATGACCGTCCCATATGGGGTACCTCTTGTGGCAATGCATGGTCGGTCTCTCAGCAGTACCTCGGGGGGACTGTGCATGGTGGCACTGTGTCTGCCATTGCTGCATTGCCGTGTGCTGCAACCTGCTGATGGGCACTCATGGTGGGGCTGGCTTGCATGGTTCTGTGGTGCACAGGGTTGCATTGACACAGTGGGGGTGGTGGCATGCACTGGCTTTCCTGCAGTGGTGGTCACTGCTCATGGGGGGGTGTCTGGGGGTCATGGTGCAGGGTGTGCTGTGCACTGGGGGGATGGTGTGGCACAGGGTGGTCTGCCCTCCTTGTGTGCCAGTCACAGCTTGCCAGTAGGTGTCATGGGGCACCATGGCCAGGCTGTGGGTTGGTTGCTTGTCTCCATGGACCGGTGGTTATTCCAGCCCTTCTCCAGTTGTGCTGTGCTTGGGGTGTGGGGTGATGATGTCTGTTCTGCTGTGTGTTCCTGTGCCCATCTGTGGCATGGGTGGTTGGCCCCTACCTCCCTGATTGTGCAGTTACATTGCTCTGCAGCTGGGGGGCTCCCTGGTTGTGCTATGGTGCCTCTGGACTGCTCAGCTGAACATCCCTTGTTGCGCTATGGCGCATCAGATCTGCTCAGCTTCCCATCCCTAGTTGCGCTATGGCGCAGGTGGTGCGATATTCAGTCATTGGCTGTAGGCGCAATTTGGCCTGCTCCTTTTTTGAATATCACGTCTCTTGCACATGGGCACAATAAACTTGCGCTTGCTCCTGCTATTGGGCACTTTTTGGGTGCAGTTTGAATATCTGGGCCAATATGTTTTTGTAAGTCCATATAACTTCTCTTTGTACCGTTCATGATAATGCTGTAGACTCATTTTCTCTTTGTTTTCAATAATTTGAAAATCTATAAGAACGACAAAAAATAATCAGAGCATAAGAGTAAATTCGCAATTTTAATTAAATATTAAAAAGATGTCTGCTCTCAAATTGCTATTAGGGTATATATAGAATAATGCATGGAGAAGTCTGGTTTATGAGGATTTTATGCACCTCGAGGTGTGTGATGCCCCATAAATCCCGAGGGCGAAGCCTGAGAGGTTTATATGGGCATCACACACCTCAGGGGTGCATAAAATCCCCGTAGAACCACACTTCTCTATGTTTTATTTTTATATTTTCTGGGGTTTTTTTGGGTGTTTTTTTGTTTAAATTGTCTTTTTTGCCACTTTACGAGGGTTACTGTTACCACTGACAACAAGCTTGTCTTGCACTGACTGATTGTGTAGCATTTGTGAACATCCAGCATGATGGCAGCTTATTTGGTGTTTTTTTACGACTGTGGGTGGAGCCTACAGGAGTATTGCATGTACAAAAGGAGTGATGTCATGTTTTCTGTCCATGGAACTGACTGAAGGTGTAAATAGTCTCCTCCACCTTACCCTCATCCAAGCAATGTTTTCCACCCTCAAATAAATACGCTTTCATGTTAGTCAATTGTTGCAGGGTACTATTTTCTTTCTTAAATGGGTGATACAAGAACTGGAACCTGAGTAGTGGGGGGCAGCATTACGTTTTTTTTTTTGAGTAAGATCCACCTCCGCCTCCACCCCAGACTTTTTTCTGATTCATGTGGGAGGAGAATGAGATAGCTCTAGCATGCTGTAACAAGATACATTAGTTTGGGACACAGACATGCCTGTGCAGTGGAGAACAGAACAGAACAGAACAGAAGATATTTAATGCCTTCAAATTGACTTAAAAATCCTTTGGAACAAATGATTATGAGAGCCACCTGGGGCCTCAGAAGGAGACATAGACACACCTTCTAATTTACAGTAAGAGCCACATGTTTTTTCTTAAACATTATATATATGTATAGTTTATATATAATTTGTTTTTAGTAGTTTCAAAACTTTGAAAGCATTCACACACACACACACACACACACACACCAAGCAGAACACAGCTGGATAAGGTACCAGTATTTAGGAAACTTGTCATACTTACCCAGAGTCTAGCAATGTGAATTCTGGCTGTGACTGTAGGTGTTTATAACTGAATGATAATAACCACATTTGCTTCACTTGCAAATAGGTAGGCATTTGTGTCTAATTTCTGTTTGACTTGTAGGTTACACATAGAATCTGAAAAATTCATAATATGCTGTATTGTGATCCAATGAACTGATAAATGGGGATTTGGTTTCTTTTACAAATTCATTTTTCCTGACCATGGATATACTAAAACAAAAATTTCTCAGCAAAATGTTTTTAAATAAAGAGTTTAACTCACAGCAGCAAAAGAAGAAGCATGTTGGCATTAAAAGCTTAGTGGTGTGGATGTAGAGGCACCAGTATTTAAGCATGACTTTGGTAGAGGATTAATTGTGACTGGGGGGTGAGGGAGGGAGTGAGGCCTGATATTTGTAGCATAATGGTTTTCTGAAATTTCAACCTTCAATGGGTTAGACTCTGCAGCCATCTGTACAGTATATCACTAAGCCATATGTAGTGTGGTATGGGTAAAACCCAGATCACCAGACCAGGACCAGTGCTGTAAAATCTGCACTGGGCACAGCTTGTGCAAATATTGCTGATCCAGTGGATCAAATAAATACATGCAAATAAATAAATAAATAAATACTCAGCTTCACCTCGTGCTTCAACCCACCCCAGGAGTGACATTATTACATGATAACACACACCCTGTCATGCCTTATTGCTTAAATATGCCCTTTCTCAATGTACTATACTTTGATTCAGTTAGTGTATGCAACTACCTTCATGTGAACACTCTGGGCTTCTCTTTGACTCCTGATGTCTATTTGCTTCAGCTATTGTATATTGTTTGAACTGCTTTGATCTTCTTGATGTGGTGCCTATGTGCCTAAACTATGTAATCTGTTTATCTACTGCTACCCATGTATCTCCAGTGAATGATTGTTATAACTGTCTGCTCTCCAAGCCATTGTTTTTGGACTTGTTAACTGTGCTGTCTTTGTATTAGTTTCGACGAGGTGCCTTTGTAAATGAGTTTCTGACTCAAAGGTTTGTAAATCTGATATTTTTTAAATAAATAAATAAAGGTTTATGTTTAAGCCCATGAAACACCCTTATCTAGTTAATGCATTCACAGTTGTAGTGGCTCTGCCAGAGCTTGTCTGGTGATGCTGCGGTACTGTTCTGCCCATGGTTTATGGAGCTCCATAAACCACATATGTGGTTTATAGAGCTGATGGGCACTCACTGGCAGTGGTTTATAACCACTAACCAATAAATATAAAACAATAACCTACTGCTATTCCCAATTATTTACAGAAAAAAATACCTTCTACTACCTTTTCATTTAGTTACCAAAAACTGATGAAGTCCAGCTCCTCACTGAGACCATTTGGACCTTTCCTGTAAATTAAAAATCCAAAAGGACTCCCGCTGGAGCAGCAGCTTTATTCTGTCATCCCTCCAATCCTGCTGGAGGGGGTATCCATTCCAAAATCCCAGACTGCAACAGTTTGCCTTCACAGTTATGACAGGATGCAAAGTGGGATCCCATTAACCTTTCCTTACCATTTCTGTTGTGCCTATGGTGTTCTAATATTCTTTCCTTAACAGGATGAGTGGTCATGCACACCTAGATCTTAGGACATGGGCAAAGAAGCATGTAAATGACACAGCTTGTAAAACATCTTGTGAAATGTTTTGCATCAACCTGAATATCCAGAGAAGGCTGTTGAAAACAGCCCCCCCCCCAATCACCACCACAGCACGTTTGCAAACCATGCATTTTCTACAAGTAAATAACCCTTTGGTTTGGCTGGCAGCCACTTTTTTTCATGGGTTGAGACAGAAAATGACTAGGGGATGGGGGGACACTTTAGTGATATCTACCCTTTTGCCATGTCTTAGGGGCAAGCTAGGGGGCTGTACAGGTTAGCCAAGTGTGTCTCTCAGTACCCAAAAGAAAAAAGCAACATGAGGGATCTGCTCCAAAGTCTCAGGCACAACTGAAAAATCTGAAATGGAGAAATGACCACTCACTGATGTGGGATTAAAGTATTTTGATTATTATGTAAATACATTCAGGGAGACACAGGATTCATACAGAATCAACTTTTCATGGTCTGGTCAATCACTTGTCCAGTCCAGATAAGAGTAGGGATTGCCAAACCAAGTAGGGAAATGCGCAGACTAGATGGGCTGTATGGTCCTTATCTGCCGACAGATTCTATGTTTCTATGTTTCTAATCACTCATCAGGGCACAATATGAAAATGTGTCTCTTGCTTATCTGCCTACAGTGTATTTCTCATTAGTTTAATGTCTAAACAACACTGTTCTGATGTCATAGGCTCCTCAGTCAATCAAGAGTCTATTTTCTTCTCCATTTGTACATATATACATACACACATACAATTGCCAGCAGATAAGGACCAGACATGGCCCACCAAGTCTGCCCCATGATACTCCTTATGTCTTGGATATCCCCTTGTCCCCCTCTAATTGCTGCCTGATTTCATCTCGATTCCCCCCACATATGTCCACCCCCCTCCGCACTCTCAGGATCCCCCTTGTGCCTGTCCCATGCATGTTTAAAACCAGAGAAACCAGAGACAGATTCAGCCCCCACTACCTCAACTGGCAGCCCATTCAAGGCATCCACCACCCTCTCCATGAAAAAATATTTCCTTATATTTCCCCTAAATTTTCCTCCCTCCAGTTTCATGCCATGACCCCTAGTGGTTGAGCCCTTTTTCCTTTGAAATAAGCTTCCCTCCTGCACCCTGTTCAACCCCTTTAGATATTTAAAAATCTCAATCATGTCTCCCCCTTTCTCCTGTTCCCCAGGGAGTACATATTTAGTTCCCTCAGTCTGTCCTCATATGCCCTCCCATCCAGCCCATGAATAATTCTGGTGGCTCTCCTTTGGACAGCCCCCACCCTCTCAACACCCTTTTTCAGATGTGGTCTCTAGTACTGGATGCAGTACTCAAGGTGAGGCTTGATCAACATCTTACACAGGGCACAATGACTGCCCTCCTTCCGCTAACAATACCCCGCCCTATGCATCCCAGCATTCTGTGTGCCTTCCCTACCGCCTTTTGCATTGTCTTGTCAACTTGAGGTTAGCCATGATGATGGCACTGAGTTCCCTCATTTATATCTATGTAAGGGTCTTTGTCCAAGGACTGAAGAGTTTCATGCATCTGAGACATGCCCCCAAATGCCACCTGATCATGTCGATGTTTCAGTGGTTACCCCTGCCTTGTGGACTCAAAAAGGCTGAGGGGCATGGGTCCTTTAATCTCCTTGTTGGAGGGTTTGTATCCAAGATTAAGGTAGAAATTTGCACAATGCCTCCACCCACAGAAAACTTAAGGTGGGCCTAGTGTAAGCACTGTATGGCATGCCCACCTGGGATGCACTATCTCCCCACTAGATCATCTTACTCCTGAACTAATAAGATGAAGTGACAGTACCACTGCCCGCAATACTCTAAACAAATAGTACCTGGACAAGGAATTTCAAACAAAGAACAAGGGTTGTTTTACTTAGGATCAGCCCCAGGCCATAAACGGGGAAAAAGGGGGTGGTTAGCATCAATGACATACTGGTAGTGCAGTACAATTACTGGTGACCATGTTTATCTATCTGATTTCTGTTTACCTAAATCGCTGTATTAACTTGGTTAGTATCATAACAACCGGTTATTCAGTTATTGTGGAACCCCATAATAACCAAGTAACTGTTGTTATCACTTAATTGAAATTTTCCATTTTCCATTTTTTAAAAAGTCTTAAATAATTTCAAGCAAATTAATAGCATCCACACCACATACTGTAAACTGCAAGAAAACGTCTCAAAATGCCACTGTAAAAGTTACAGCAAATCATACTTGTGCCCCCCCCCCACACACACACACACACGCACACACAACACAGCTTGAGACCGGTGCATTGAACAGCACAAATGACTGCGAGAAACTGTGACAGACAGTGTCAACCTGTCATTCTCTTTTATTAGGGAATCCGCACCCCTCAAAAGTCAACAATATCACTGTAGGAGAAGGAAAACTTAATGTATCTACAGTAATGTAAATCCAGCTGAGAGCATCAACACAAAGCCATAGAAAAGCTTGTAGTAATCAGATAAATCATTTTTCCTTTTCCTCAGTCTGTGTAGAGTGTATAGAAAAAACACAAGGTCACTGTCAGCAAATTAACAGTAATTATGGAAAATAGAATATGTGCAGCTGTATTATGACTTGGTTTTTTTCACACACCCTCAGTATGTGATGCCAAGTTAATCACCTCGAACTTTGCTCGTGGTATCACACACTTTAGGTATGTGAATAAAACTTGTAATACATATCTGGAGCTACTGAATAGGGAGACAGCTGCAATCTCGAGCAGCCTAGATAGACCAGGATTGCCTTTTGCTGCTGGCAACTTTTGTATGTTTGTATCTGCACATACATTATTCTATACATAGCCCCACCTGTACTGGGAGCACGGTCCTCCTTCCCACTGGTACTAGTGCAATAATCTTAGTTCTACCTAGGGAGTTCCCTGAGCTCCACTGTATACCCAGCCATTAAAAGGGTCTAGGCCCAATGACCTTGCACATGATTGGCTGGTGATGATGATGCACTTAAACAAAAGGTTAGCAATTTTGTGAAACAAAACCTAAAACCAAAATGTCTTTAAACCTCAAACTGAGGTATTTGTAACTCCTGGCAGACTGGCCTAGTTCACTAAATGCTTTCCAGAAGTTTTAGAGATCTCAAGTTACAGGGCAAGCCCTGAGCTGATTTACCAAACCAGAGGATCTCAGTCGCTGTATAGTGTGTGATGGCACAGGTTGCAGCAATCCTACAGCAATCTCATTGAATCTGCCCTACCCAGCATGTCCCATCATCCAGTCCCACAAGTGTGTCAATAACCAGTACCTGGCAGTAATACTGCTCAGACAATTTCAGTTACAGTCTCAGGTTCCAGCTGCCACACAAGCAAACATCCAGTTACAAGCTGCATACTTTCAGCTTCAAACTCAATAGTGCTCAACACAGAATTACCTCTCTTTTGGTAGGCAGGACTTTCACTTCTCATATCTGATTGCTCACTCAGGCAGACACACAGACTGTCTGTTCAGCACAAGCTGTCTCCCTCAATGGCACCCAAGTTCAAGTCTGTTCAACAGCCAGACACAGATTGAATTGGGTTTGGAACTGCAACTGCTGCTCACTGCTGAATCTGCAGCTCTGGTTGGTAGTCTGAGCTGTCAATCAATTCAGGCAGTCCTGGAGGTCTATCACTCGACATGTGATTGGTGGCTTCAAAGGTGCTTGAAATAATGAAGTCCATTTCAAGTTCAAGAGCCCTTGTGCCTCTCTCCTTAAGAAGCTTCACCAGATTCATTGTTCAGACCCCTCTGACTCTGGCCCCAGTGCATCTTGGGACAGAAGTGATGAAAACTGCTCCCAAACTGTAAAGGTAATTTTCCACATAGTCCTTATTAACACAAGCACTACAGTTTAAACATTGATTCCATGCTGTGCTGCATGCAGCTAGAACAGAATGTGGCAGCCCAGCTAATTGCTGGGGCTTCTCAGTCTGAGCATATTACACCAGTGCTCTGCGATCTGCATTGGCTGCCAGTTCAGTGGTACATCATGGCCTTGCATGGTTCTGTCCCTGGCTACCTGAAAGACCTCCTGATCCCTTATGTCCCTAGCCACACACTTTGTTCCTCCAAGGCAAGCCTCCACTGCATCTAGACTGAAATCTTCATGGGACTGTACTTTCAGAGTCACTGCACTGCTATTATGGAGTACACTACCCCTTTACCTAGGAGGGGCCACCTCGGTGTACATTTTTAAGGTTCACCTTAAAATGTATTTATTCAGTCTTAGTTATGGGTCTGGGTGATAATTTGTAAACTGTATTTATTCATACCTTGTTTTATTTATTTTTCTGTATCTACTACACTGTTTTTACTTATGTAAGGTGATCAGAGCTCCTGGGATTGGGCGCCCTAAAAATAAATTTTCTTTGCCTAACCTGAAACAATCCTGCATGAATTCAGTCTTGTATGTGTACTGATCAGTCAAATCCTGGTCCAGTTGGCGGCACAGATGCCTTGGATCCATCAGGGAGGCATGGGGTCATTCTGCCGGAAGCAAAAACCGTGCGGCAACTAATGCCATAAGCAAAGGGGTGTGCACTGCAATATCGTCAGGTAAAACATTGACCCGACATAAACAGCACATGCCCTTTAAAACAATGGGCTTCTTTGTGTTTCACAACCTCCCCCCCCAATTATTACAACAAACTCCGGGAGGGGGGGTCGACTTCAGGGAATGGGAGTACCTCGGGAGGGGGGAAAAGTTTATTTAAAAAAAAAATAAAAGCTGCAAAACGTTGCAGCACAGGGTGACTTGGTAGGAACCGAACCATGATTCCTAGGTCTCCATTTCCGCCATGTGCTGGTGCCTTAGCCACTCCCCCACGGGAGCGGATCGTCCAGAACCCCAGCACACGGCAACCTGATACTTCCTCGTTTTCAGTGTACAGTGACAGGGGTAGCGGTAATTCTCTACCACAGTTCTACCCCTGTAACTGTAATTTCAGGTGTGCTGTACACAGTGCGGTTAATACCACATTGTCTTTCTTGCACGGTATTGACCCGGTACCCATCAGGGACAGCTGACATTTCTGTTGTGTGAGTACAATGAGCCTTAAAGATAAAGCAGCTTGTCACAGAGTAGGGGGCGGTTGCTCAGTAAACACTCACAAAGAGAGGACTCCAGACACCAGTTTGGTTTAAACAAAAACTGCTTTACTTCTTTCAAAGAAATAGAAGAGCATGCATTCAGATTTACATATCCTTCTTAGGCCAGTTTCTCTCCAAAACCAAAATCTTTTTTTTCCTGCACTTGTTTGCCTCCCCTTTGTTGGGCTTAGGTGTTGCTTGTTAAAATTGCCTCTCCAACACTCCCCCTGAGGGACAGCCAGCAATTAGAACATGCAGGACACTGACATCTTAAAAAGCCTACTCTAAAGCAGTAAGGGTTTGGTTCAAATCCTCCTCCGGTCCCTGCAAAATCTGTGCTGCTGCTTAGTTCTAATATGGTTAATGGCTGTAAGGAGCATGACAGACATATACTCCATCAAGTACATTCATCCATCACAGAGGCATACTTGGTAAGGGCCACCAGAGACCCACCCTCCCTAGAAAAACATCTGCATTGCCATGCCGGGTGCCTGCCCTTAGGTGCACATCAATGAAAAACAGCAGTATCGCAAAATACCACCCAGTGACACGGGTGCTGGTATCCTGCATGGCATATAACCACTTGAGGGAACTTAATCAGTGAGGACAGTGAACTTCCATCCAAGCAAGTAGCAGCACATGGTGACCACTGCCTACTTTACTGCCACTCTTTTTGCAGGGTGGCATAGCACTGTTCCCAAGGAAACAATTTGTGAGACAAATATGGGATGGGGTGAATGCCATCCTCAAAGTTATGTGATTGTAAAATTTAAAAAAATTTAAAATGTGATACTGCCCCAAACCCCACCTCGGAAACACCTGTGCACAAAATGAAAGGAAGAGTGAAATCCAGACTTTGAATGACTGGCTCCTCACACAGCACATTTCTGATAGCCTGAAATGCCATCTGACATCAGGTGACCAATGACCCTTATTCACAGCAGTCTTCATGGTCAATTCAGTCAGTGGGGCAGCAAGGACTGAGAATTCTGGAATAAACCAGTGATAACATCCCACAAGTCCAAGAAAGCACCTAACCTGCTTCTTTTTATTTATTTTATTTATTCTAGGATTACAAATACCTTTGAGCCGAGGCTCTTTTACAAAGGTTCCACGTCATTGGTACAATTGAGACAATCATAAGCAAAGATAACAGTTTATAAAATTAAAAAAAAAAAAAACACATAGTCCTGAAGATGAAAAAAGAACAATAAGGTGAAACTTTGGGGAGGGGAAAGGGAAAGGAGGAGGGTGAAATCAGGGAGACTAAGTGGATGGGAGAAAAGGGGAGGTAGGTTGGGGGGGACAGAGAGAGGAGAGGAGAGATGGAAGGTGGATAGGAATAGAGGTAGTGCAGCTGGGTGGCATTTGTCATGGGACAGCAGGGAAGGTGAAGATAGGAGGGGGAAGGGGTGCTGGCAAAGTGCAGGAGTAGATGTGGATCTAGAAAGGGCATCTTCAGCTATGGAACCAAAAGACATGTTTAGCCACAACAGTCACAGAGGTTGGAGGCAGTGAGTGAGTGTTCTTGGTAGTTATGAAGGGACAGTCAGCTAAGTCCTTTACTTTGCCAATAACTGGGCATATATGGCCATTCCCAACCATATACGCAAGGTATTTTATCTCCTGCCCTAGGGTGCACGTCACCTCTTTGGCCTTGAGACCTGCCTCCCAGAGTGACTGGAGTACCGCAGCCACAACCAGCAGGTGGCTGTCCCAATCAGAGGTAAATATGACATCATCAAGGTATGCTGCCACATATAGCCCATGAGAACAAGGGATGTGGCATAGCATTCTTTGGAATGTGACTGAGGCTCCATGCAATCCAGGGAGAGGCATGGCAAATTGATATAGGCCAAATGGGGTGAAAAAACAGGTTACTCATCTGTAACAGTCATTCTAGGAGTGGTATTTGATGTGCATCCACAATTCTGGCAGTGTTCCTTTCCTTTTAAGGCTTGCTGGAACATCTTCAAGCTGGCTCCTCCCACCAACCCAGGTGGTAACTCCCTCGGTACTGTCCCATGATGTCAGATCCTACCCGCTGGAAACAAGACTGGTGTGCCACTTGCCAGGGGAGGCCTGGTGGGTCTGTGTGAATGAACATCATATACCACTCCTAGAACTACTGTTACAGGTGAGTAACCTGTTTTTCTAGGGACATGGATATGATGTACTATCCACACTTCTGGAAGACTCCTAACAGTTCTCCAGGAGTAGAGGGCAAGATGCACACCCCCTATTTAGGGAATAAAGAGTGGAGAACTGAGGCCCCCAAACCAGCACTCCAGCATGACTCAAAGTTGATTTGGTAGTGGGAAATGAAGGCGTATGTTGACTTCCAGGTAGCAGCCCTGCAGATTTCTTGGATAGGGACATCCCTGGAAGCAGCCACCGAGGCAATGGTATGATGGGTGGAATGAGCCCTTCGCCTTACGGGGGGCTCCCTACCCGCCAACCTATAGTAGAGGTCACTGCAGGATATAATCCACGTGCCAATCATCCACTTAGCTGCTGATCTGCTAGGTGCGGCTTCAGCGTAGGTGACAAATAGCTAGCAAACCTCTCCTCACACTACCAGCTGTGCGCTCCTTATAGTAGGCGAGTGCTCACAGCAGGTCCAAAGTATGGAGACTGTGCTTGGCCTCTAAAGTGTGATTGGTGAAGTACACTGGGAGACTGCTCACCTGGTTAAGGTGAAACTCAGACACTACCTTCAGGAGGAACTTCATGTTGGGGTGAAGGACAACCTTGTCCTTGGGAAAGATCAGGTAAGGAGACTTCACCGAGAGTGCCTGGAGCTCACTGATCCTTCTGGCTGACACGATAGCCACCAGGAAGGTGGTATTCCATGACACGTGAGACATGTCACACCTGTGCACTGGTTTGAATGGCTTGCCCATGAGCTTTGCCAACACCAGCAACAAGTACCAAGGTGGTGGTGGTGATTCACGCAGTGATGAGGAAATGTGGTCTAGGTCTTTTAGAAAAGCACCAGACCACCTTCTTCTGTGCCATCGAAGGCATACGAGCCTGCACCCGATATGCAGAGATGGCTGCTGGGTGCACTTTAAGGGTCATCAACTGAAGGCCCAACTGATAGAGGGACCAAAGGTAGTCTAGAATGCTAGCTACAGGGCAAGATGAGGGATTCAGCCCCTTGCCCTGGCACCAAATGGAAAATCTCCACCATTTGAAGGTATAGCATTTTCAGGTCAACTCCTTCCAAGAGCCTCAACCACAGTGAGGACATCATCGGAGAGACCCAAAGCCTGGAACTCTAGCTGCTTAGGAACCAGGCTGTCAGGTAGAGGGACTGAAGGTCCGGATGGAGTACCTTCCCCTGATTGCACAAGAGCAGGTCCGGGCAGAGAGAAAGATGCTATGGCAGCCTGATGCTGAGGCTAAGGAGATCAGAGTACCAGAACAGGCAGGGCCAGTCCAGAGCCACCAGGATCATCCATGCCTTGTCCCACCTAGCTTTGATCAGCACTTTGTGGATCAGAGGAAATGGAGGGAAGGCATAGAGGAGGCCTGGAGTCCACGTCCTCGAGAAGGCATCCCCCTGCAGTGTTCCCTGCTGAGGGGGGTGGACACAATACAACCTCAGCTTTGCGTTCTCCCTAGAGGCAAACAAATCCACCAGATGGGTGCCCCATTGAGAGAACAGGCTGTGTACTACCTCCGCATGGAGAGCCAGTCATGAGACACCTAGCCCACATGGCTAAGGGCATCCACCAGCTGGTGGGAAACACTGGTCACACGGATGGCCAGCAGATCAGCATCCAGGCTGAGCATGAGGTTTGAGATGCGGAGAGGTTCCCTGCACAGAGGAAGGGAGTGGGTCCCGCTCTGTTTGTTGAGGTGGTACCTGGTCATGGTGTTGTCTGTAAGGACCTGAATGACCTGACCCCAAATGTGAGGAGCAAAGGCTGTCAGCACCAAATGAACTGCCCAGAGCTCCAGTAGAGTGATATGGCATTGGGACTCCTCGGGGGATCAGAGTCCATGGACTCTGTGGTCCCACAGGTGGGCACCCCAGCCCATTGGGCAGGCATCGGTCATGATGGTGACTGATGGCTCTAGACAGACAAATGGGATCCCTTCCTGCAGATGTTCTGGGACTAATCACCACTAGAGGGTGTCCCACATCAGCTGGGTCACAGTGACCAGCTGGTTGAAGTGTCCCTGGCACTGAGATCATTGACGGGCAAGCTCTCATTGCAGACTGTGAATTCTCCACCAGGCCCAATGGACTACACTGGTGCATGACGCCATGTATCCAAGGAGGCACCGGAAGTCCCGAGCAGGGCAGAACTGCCCAGCCAGAAATGATCGGGCAAAGGAGGAGAGAGCCTCTGCCCAGTCTGCCGAAATCTGAGCCCAGGCTCCGCAAGAGTTGAGCTCTGCCCTGATGAAGTGCATCATCTGCAAAGGCACGAGATCCATCTTGGGCCACATTGACCAGGAGGAAAGGGACAAACAGGTCTGGAGGGCTAGGTCCCTGGATCGCTCCACCTCCTCTCTGGAGGGACCCGCTATAAGCCAGTCATCCAGATAGGGGTATACCTGGACCCCTTGGCTCCTCAGGAAGGCTTCCACCACTGCAATACATTTGGTGAAGACCCTAGGAGCCAAGGATAGGTAAAAGAATATGGCCTGGAACTCATAAAGGATCCCCTCCGCACAGAACCAGAGGAACTGGCGGTGAGACAGACAGATTGGGGCATGGGAGAATGTGTTCTGAAGATCCAGACAGCAAAACCACATGTTCTACTCCAGGGATGATATGATCTGACACACAGCAACCATCCTGAAAGTGCATGGCTGAAGGAATTTGTTCAGGTCGTGCAGATCTAGGATGGGGTGCCATCCTGCCACCCATTTTGGCACCAGGAAGTACCTGGAGACAAACCATGGGTGTACTGGTGGGTCCAAGACAAGAGTTGAGCCACTCCCTCCTTCTGGAGGAGCTGAGCAATGTCTACCCAAAGGGCTGACAGCATGTCAGTGGACACCATGTCCTCCTGTGTGGCATAGGCTTGGCAAGGCGGGAAAGCCTCAAACTCTAGAAGCAAACCCTGACTGACCAGCTGGAGGACCCACCTGTCCATGGTGACAGCAGACCAGGCAGAAATGAAATAACAGAGTCATCCCCCCACAGGAGGAACCAGGAGGGTCAGGATGGGCATGGGGGAGACACCCTCCATCCTATCACTGGGCAGGCTTGGAAGTGGAGAAGGGACTGGCTGAGGAAGCAGCAGGGCCTCATCCTTCTGTTTTTTCTGGATGACTGAAGCAACTGACTTCAGCTGGGGAACACCAAGCCTTGACCTGCTGCCCAGCTGGTGGCTGGGAGGGCTTGGCCGCAGGAGTAGAAAGGGGCCAAACGGGTTTTTTCTTTTGGACCTCAGAGCCCTTGGGATCCCTTTGGGAGGAGGTAACAGAGTCCAGGGTGGCATCAAACTCCCTAATGCAAGTGAGGTGTCCTTCCACCCCCGGCCCAAACAAGTTGATGCCAAGGAAGGGGACTATCAACCAACTTGTGCTGGGTATCTGCCATAAAGGTCAAGATCCTCAGCCAAGCTTTGTAGCTCATAGCCACTGCAGCAGTCACAAACCAGCACAAGAGTCACTTATGTCCATGGCCATCTGGAGCTGCTGCTTAGTCACCACTTGACCCTGGTCCCAGACTTCTTGACCATGGTCTGCAAGACAGCTGGGAGCTGGGAAAGCACCTCATCAAGGGTGCTTAAAAGGGCATGAGCAAAGTGGGTAATTAAAAGGGCCATACTCACCCACAAAGGCCAAGAGAAGAGGCTGCATAGACTTATTGGCCATATGATCCAACTGGATTCCTTTTTGGGAGGCTTATCCACGTCCCTGACATTTCTGGAATGCTGAAAAACCAAGTTAGCTACCAGAGCCTCGGCTCAGGGGTGTTCGGTAAAACCCAACAGGGAACTGGTAGGGACTGCATACTTGCAGGCCATCCATGCTGATGATGCAGAGCAAGAGGCAGGGTGCTGCCAAAGCTCCAGAGCGGGGTAAGAATGGCATTGGTGACCAGGAAGGACTTCTGAGAGAAGTCACCCCGGTTGAAAATCTTGGTCAGGGGGTACTTAGCCTGTTTCTTGACAGGCTCCATCTGAAGACCCATAGATTCTGAGATTTAGCGGAGCAGGACCGCGAAAGAAGTGGGACCATGCTCCGTGGACAAGTCCTCTCCTGACTCAGCATCCACCGGACGAGAGTGAAGGGAGGAGCTCTCAGACTACAAGAATTCAAATAGCGGTCAACCGCCAGTGTTTCTGCTGACTCTACAGGGTCTGTCAGGAGTGACGGTGATTGACAGATAATGAGGAAGCCCGGAAGCAGTACAGGCATCCTTAGGAGGAAGGTCCTCCTTTGGCTGCTTAGGTGATGACTCCACCTGGATGGGCGGAGAGCCTGGGTAGGCCAAGCCTGAACTGACCGAGCGAGGGTAGGCTGAGGCCTTGGTGGTGGGGTCTGGGACTAGCTTACCCCAGCAAACATGAGCTGAAGCCACATGAGCTCCTCATAATGCAGTCACATTTTGCAGCGGAGTCTCTCCTCATCCGAGGAGGAAGAAGAGATGCTGCTTGCCCAACTGCTGAGAGCGGGAACGCCGATGCCGACATGGGCTGCTCGACTCGGAGCTTCAGGATCAGGACCTCGACCATCGGGGATGCTGACAGTGGGTCTTGGGGGAGCCAGCAAAAGCTGAGGATCCTTTTGGATTACCAGATCCTGAGGGATGTGGACTGGATCAGCTGGCTGGTCCGACCCATCCTGAGAGGTAACAGGCAGGATCAGAGTCCTAGAGAGGGGGTATCAGCCTTATCTGGGAACAACGTGTTGACTGAATCTAGAAAAATCTCAACAGACTGGTTGGTGGGCATCTCAACCGACTGGCCTGATGGGGAGACCATGGAGCCAGTGGCCTGGGCTGAAGGATTGACTATAGTCAAAACCTCCACAGAAGCCTGGGAATCCAAGGCCCTATAGTGCTCTTGGTCCCATAATCGACGGTGAGACTTCTTCTTAGTCTCCTTCATGGAAGATTAAGATTTTGTGCCCTTAGAAGGGCCCAAAGGTGGGAAGGGACTGTCACAAATCATGAAACACCTCTGAAAAGGCGGCGCCAAAAGTTAAGTGGCACAAAGGCTGAAGTCAAAGAGGCATACTCCACGGCCTGAGCTGCAGACTCTTCAAAAGCCGCGAGTTGTTCAGCAGACCCTGCAACCACAGAGACCACCTGATGGGCATCCTTTGAGTGAACGGGGTGATCCCATTCATCTAGGCACCCTAAAAGAAGCTGAGCGAGCAGGTCTCCTAAAGTTAAGGGATGCAAAGTAAGACAGAGGCCACATGCCTGGGGATCATGTTCATGACCTAGGCAGTAGGCGCACATGGTGTGTGGGTCTATCTGGGACATCTTCTACCCACACTTGTGCTTTTTAAATCCTGGTGCCAACTTCAAGTCATCCATTGCGGAGATCGTAGAAATCGCCCGAAGACGAGAATGTCACTAATTCACAAGGTTTTGAAAGCAGAGTGCCTACAAAGCGCAGAGAGTGGAAAGGAGGGAACCTTCTTCCAGTGGAAAGGAAGATCTGACATCACAGTGGGGGTTGCTGAGAGAATTACCACCCTGGTAGGTGGGAGGAGCCAGCTTGAAGACCTTCTGGCAAGCCTTAAAGGGAAAGGAACATTGCCAGAAGTGTGGATAGTGCATCATATCCACGTCCCTAGAAAAGGCTGTTTTCTCGTGGCACTCAGGAGTTAACCGGATTTGCCAATACCCCTTGGGTCAGGTCTGGGGTACTGATGAAACTGGCCTTCACCAGTTGGTCCAAATGTCTGTTTACCCTTGGCATAAGGTATGCAAAAAACTTGGATGCGGCATTCACTTTCAGGACGTTTATACAAAACCAGGTGGTACAGTTTCGTTTTGGGAGTAGCACAATGGGACTGGACTATTCACATTAGGATTTCTCAAGAACTCCTAACTCTAACATAGACTGGATTTCCTCTTTTAGTGGTTCTTGGATTCTTAAAGGTACAGTAGTCTGTACAATTGTTGCCCTATCTGGACACCTGGTTCTATGTCTATGTGGCATTGGATCACATGGTTTGACCTGGCTTTGGGAGAACACTTCCATTAAATTTTCTACCAGCCTAGGGGCTTCTCACTTTTGAGTCTGGCTGAGTTGGTCGTCCACTGGGATGGTGCTCGGTTCCTTTAGAATTTTTGGGCATAAGTCTAGGGTTCTGTCCTCAATGTCCTTGTTCATCACCTGACCTGGAACCCCTTTTGGGTCTTTTGGGTCAATGAGCAATACCTCCATCTTTCCAGGGTTTCAACAAATTATCATGGTAAATTTGCTTTTCTTTTTTCTATCTGGTTGTAATTCATAATCAACTGGTCCCACTTTTCTGAGAACCTCATATAGTCCCAGATTTTTATCCAGGAATCCAATCTCGGAGCTAGGCAACTGAAGGAGTACTCTGTCGCCAGGCTTGAACTCTCGCAGTCTGGCCCCTAGGTTACAGTGCCATGCCTAGCTTTGCTGTGATTTAACAAAATGTTCTTTGACTCAACTGCCAATCATGTCCAATCTTTTTCTCATTTGTAACACATGCTGGAGCATGTTAGGTGGACTATATGCCTGTTCTTCCCACATCTTTTTTACATGATCCAACATTCCTTGAGGTTGTTGCCTGTAGAACAATTCAAAGGGCAAGAACCCAGTGGGTGACTGGCAACTCCTGAATAGTAAACATTAAACAGGGTAACAATTCATCCCAGTTTTTAACCTCAGTTGATACAAATTTAGACAGTACCTTTAATGATTTATTAAAGCATTCCACTAAGCCGTCGGTCTCAGTGGAGGAGTGTTCCAAAAAGTGGGGGGTCAGAATTGCACAGAACACCTCAGACCAGGGTACTGTTCAATTCAATGTCTGAGCCTTCAGCTACAAAAGTGAGGGGTCGCCTGCCCCCCCCCCCGATCCCCTGGCTCCACCACCTGTGGTCGGTCTGAGGGTGGTTCACTGATGTCCCGATGGACTTAACCTTTAGCAAAGCACACACCTACCTCATAAGTTATGACATAAGTTGGTGCCAAACTTCACCTGGAAGAGGATGGGGGAATTTGAAAACAGGAACAGGCACAGTAATAAATACATTCATGGGGGATGTTATTACATTACAGGGCGCTTCATTGAGGAAGTCCTGGTTTTGAATGTATATTTTCTTACAATCAGTATTTTGGACTTCTTCAACAAAGTGTAATGCAGCAGCAGAAACCAAGTAAGCTGCAATGGGAGGGTGCAGCCATTCCGCCCGCTCTCCCTAGATCTGCCACTGAAAGACCTACCCAAGATATCTAGTCCTGGCATTTCTTGATTAGTGCATGAAACAGGACGTTTTCAATGCAGCCCGAGCCAATACAATAACTATATTTCAGTGACTATCACCTGCTTATTTAGCATGAACTTTACTCCCAATGCTGTCTTTAAGTACTAACATGTCATGGTGTTCAAAAGGAGCTTAAGATGAAAGGGGTAAAATCTTTTCTTGAATACCTGGCTCATCTCAAAATTACCACTGCTGGGGGACCCTAAATGTTTTGCAGTAAAAGGGGACAGACTTTCTAAATTCTGTGAGTATAAAATTTCCCAAAGTGCTCCATCTACCACCACTGGGATCTGCACAGGACAATATGGCACCAACAATGGATCCCAAGGACCAGAGAAGCCAAATTGAGGAAATTCAACCAGATGTAGGATTCCCTTGCTGCAAATTCCTGATTCACCATTGTAGAAGAGTGTGCCTCTGACCCAGAACACATTTAGCCAGGAAGAAGTGAATTTGGCAGGATGATTCTTTTGTACAGCACTGGGCTTTTCATTTATTCAGCTCCGTCTGGCTGAGAGTCATGACATAAACAATGGAACTTAGACTGAGCGAGGACTGATTCTGCCTACTGTCTCAATATCTACCAGTCATAGGGTAAGTGTCGTATAACTTTGAGTGGGTTCTTAATATTTGTAGGGGGCCAGTGCATATTGGCTGGCAGGGCTGGGCCTGCAATCTCACAGTAGTTGGGATGTTATCAACCACAATGGATGTAACTGTGCCTAGCGGCGGGTATATAATTAGGTTTCCTCCTTTGACAAGATGCATTAACCTTCTCGGTAGGGGGATGTGATTACTTTGTTCAGCTACTGTGTGCATACTGCATCAGGATGTATAGCTGGTTTGCTGGGTTAGTGTAGATTTGTATTACTTACTTTTGTTTAGATGAACTGTGGATGATATGAGGCTGACGACACGGGTGGGGTGGGGGTGGGGTTCTGACGCTGCTCAGACTCACTGTGTTGTGGTCCTTGATGGCCATAGGAGGCACAGTATACTGGTTTAATGGAGGACCCAGGCCTAGGTGCCTGGGGAGGACTGCAGATGCGCAGTCCTCCTGGGATGAGCGGCTGTTGGAGGCTCACTTTGAATGCCTCTATACTCCCTCCACCCCTTCCCCCAGTTATCTAATCCTGACTGGTGGAACCTGGCAAAATGATGAGCCCAGAGGCCCATGTGGAGTGGTAAGTGGCTGGATTAGTACTGGAAGTTAGCTTGGTTTAACTGAAAAGGCCAATATTCATGAGCAGACGTGCCTAGGAGGCAAATAATGGTGGCAGGAATGAGGCCACTCTTAGCAGAAGGCTATCAATGACATACACTACTTTTTGGTCCTGAAGGCCTTCTCGCTGTTTTTTTTTTTTCCCCCACCACTCTGTTTCTGCTCCTCCTGGTGAACTCCCATCTGCTGTATGCCCCAGCCCCATCTCCGCGATGTCCATCGGGACATACCATCAGCTGTCTTCCACCAGGGCTTGCCCCCCTGGTGAGTCAGTGGGATTTCCCAACCCCCGCTGTGGTCCAGCTCCAGCTCCAGTTCTTGCTGGCATGCCCAGCTGATGGGGTGCGGCATGCGCCGGTGCTCAGTGCCATACTACCACTAGCTTTTTACTCCCATACTAGCCCCTGGGGGTGGGGCTTGCACTGATGTTATGATGCACACCACGCGCTCCCACATGATGTGTGTTGACATCTGTCATGCCCCTCCAGCAAACTGGTGCAAGCTGTCTTCCCCTCAGAGTGAGCTGAAATGCCAGGATTGCTAGCCATGTCTGTAGTTTGCTTTGGGCTATGAAAATAAAAGTTCCCAAAGCAGTTTTGTGCCAGCTTGTATCTTTCATGCAGTGCCTTCCACTTTGTGTTTGTTAATGTTGTTCTGGCCTGTATTAACAGCACACAAACTCGATTTTTTTCATCTCATACATCACAGTAGACCGACGGGTAATATAGCCAATGGCCTCTTGGAATGTGGGGGAGTCCGGGAGTGGGGGGACTAACCCAGGTCAAAACAAGCTATGGTGAGTGAGCACCAGCTTCCTCAGAGATCATAAATGCTGTCCCTACTGCAGAGGTCTAACATTTGAAAGAAAATATTTTACTTCTGGCACTCATAGATAACAAAGGGGGATGGCTTGTGTCCTCTAGCTGCGTCATACATAAAATGTTGCACTGTGTTTTTGATTTGGGTTGCAGAGAAGAAGATAGTAGGTTCCTCCTTCCCTATCAATCTTTGCTTGCAGTTCATTTTCTGCTATTTAGTCTAATTCAGATGTTGACACTACCATCTCAGCAGTACCCTCTATAGAAACATAGAAACATAGAAGTTGATGGCAGATAAGGACCGCAAGGCCCATCCAGTCTGCCCATTTCTTTTTCTACCTTATAAATGTGCCATCGGCCTTTGCTCTGCCAGTGGCCTATCTATTCATACTCATCTGTATTGCTCCCTTATGCCTATCCCATGTTCAATTCAATGTCTGAGCCTTCAGCTACAAAAATGAGGTGCTCCCCCTCATACCGACCTAAATCCTCCACCTGTGATCGGTCTGAGGTGGAAGGAAAAGTATTCCTTTTTGCAGATGATATTTCAGAGAGAGGTGTTCCTATCACCCTCTGATTTCTAGGCTTCCAAGGGGGACATATCAGTGGCTCACTTTGAAGTAAATCTAAAAGGTTAAATGTTTTACTTGCTACATGTAGTTAAATCCACTGCTGTTGCCAACTGTTTAAGTCTGTACTGACTCAGTTAAAGCATCAAATGCATTTCTTCAAGTGTTTAGGACTTCTAAACAGACCTTTAGGAAATAATACTGATACAATACCTTAGCGAAGTACATAGATACATAGACAGTGTCGGCAGATAAGGGCCTATGGCCCACCCAGTCTGCCCATTTGAGCTTGTAAGTTCAGTTTGTTTTCCTAGAAGTCTGTTTCCCCTTGCCCCTGACCTCCAGAATTCCTTTATGTCTATCCCATGCATTCTTAAATCCCGTGATTGTTTCAGCCCCCACCACTTCCTCTGGCAGGGTGTTCCACTTGTCCACCACCCGCTCTGTGAAGAAATTCTTTCTCATGTTTCCTCTGAATCGTCCTCCCTCCAACTTCATCCCATGCCCTCTAGTCCTGGAACATCTTTTCGCTTAAAAATAGTGTTTTCCTGCACCTGTTCCTCCCTGTAAGATACTTGTATGTCTCTATCATATCCCTCTCCCTCCTCTCCTCCAGGAGTACATGTTCAGTTCCTTCAACCTGTCTTCATAGGACTTGTGATGCAATCCATGCACCATCTTTGTTGCCCTCCTCTGAACCTTTCTACCCTGTCTATGTCCTACGTAGGTATGGTCTCCAGAAGTGTACACTGTACTCCAGGTGGGGCCTCACTAGTGTCTTGTATAGCGGAATTATGACCTCCCTTTTCCTGCTGGTGATGCCCTGCCTATACATCCCAGCATCCTATTTGCTTTACCTGCTGCCTTGTCACACTGTTTCCCTACCTTGAGGTCATCAGAGATGACAACCCCAAGATCCCTTTCCTGCTTGGTGCACGCTTATCCTCACCCCCAACTGATATATTGTGCCAGGGTTTTTGTGTCCCATATGCATTATCTTGCACTTCTTTGCATTGAATTTCAACTGCCAAACCCCTGACCATTCTTCAAGTTTCTGCAGGTCCCTTCTCATTCTGTCTACACCCTCTGGTGTGTACTCTGTTACAGAGCTTTGTGTCATCAGCGAACAGTGAAATTCTGCCTTCTAGGTCCTGCGCAATGTCACTGATGAAGATGTTGAATAGGACCAGTCCCAGCACTGATCCCTGTAGTATCCCACTGGTCACTCTTCCCCTGTGGAGTGACAGCCATTACCACCACCCTCTGTGTCCTGCCACCCAGCCAGTTACCTACCCACCACACTACTGTCCTGCCCACGCCCATATTCCTCAGTTTGTGTAATAGTCTTCTATGTGGCACAGTGTCAAAGGCCTTGCTGAAGTCCAGATAGGCCATGTCCACTGCTCTCCCCTGATCCACCTCCCTAGTCACCCAGTCAAAAAATTCAACGAGGTTGGTCTGACATGACCTCCCCCTGGTGAAACCATGCTGCCTTGGGTCCTGTAGTCCATTGACAACCAGATGTTCCACCAATCTCTCCTTCAGTAGTGCTTCCATGATCTTCCCCACTACCGAGGTAAGGCTGACTGGTCTATAGTTCCCTGCTTCCTCTTTGTTCCCACTTTTGTATAAGGGGACTACATCTGCTGTCCTCCAGTCTTTGGGTACCTCCCCTGTTTCCAGTGATCGGCTAAACAGGATAGCCAGAGGTTCAGCCACCACCTCTCTTAGTTCTTTAAGGACCCTGGGGTGCACCCCATCTGGCCCCATTGCTTTATCAACTCTGATTACTTCCAGTTCCTTCAGGACCCTTTCTCGTGTAAAGGGACTTGTGTCCATTTCTGCACCATTCTCACCCCTTGTACTCCCTTCAGACCCATTACCCTCCTCTTCCTCAGTAAAGACTGAGCAGAAATACCTGTTCAATATGTCAGCTTTACTGTTGTCATCCTCCACGCGGCCCCCATCCTCCCCCTTCAGTCTCACTATCCCTCCCTTTGTCTTTCTTTTTTCACTTATGTACCTGTAAAAGGTTTTGTCCCCTCTACCCACTGATTTTGCAATGTGTTCTTTTGTCTGAGCTTTGGCTTCCCTTACTGACCTCCCTGCCTCCCTTTGCTTCTCCTGGTACTCTCCCTATCCCTTCTGCCAGTGTCTTTTGTATTGCCTGAATGCAATCTTTTGGCTTTCACTTTCTTTGCTACCTCTTTGGAAAACCACAATGGTCTCCTCTTCCTTTTCCTCTTGCTAACCTGCTTAATGCATAACTCTGTTGTTCTTGTAATCCCCATTTAAATACTGCCCATTGTTCCTCAACCCTGATTCCTGTCCCATTCCTTAATGCCTCTTTCAAGTATCTCCCATTTTCCCAAAGTCTGCCCCCTAAAATCCAGGATCGTGTTTTGTGTGGTTTGGTTCTGCTTTTCTGTGATTTCAAACCACAATGACTGGTGGTCACTGTTTCCCAGGTGCTCCCCCACTGTTACCCCCATCACACTGTCCCTGTTTGTGAGCACAAGGTCCAGTATTGCCTTCTGCCGAGTTGGTTCCATGACCAGTTGTTTGAGGAAGGCACCCTGAAGGGAGTCCAGGATAAATCTGCTCCTAGTTGATGCTGCTGCTGGGATGCTCCAGTCCACGTCGGGAATATTGAAGTCTCCAACCAGTACTACCTCACCCTTGTCTGCCATCCTTTGGATGGCTAGCATCAGCTCCCTATCTGTTTCTTCCTCCTGGGCTGGTGGTCTATAGACCACACCTGTGCGGATGGCTGTCCCCATTTTCCTTTCCAGCTTAACCCACAGTATCTCTCAGGAATAAAAGACCCATAAGATACCTTACCTGCTTTAATAATAGCTGACTTAGCAATTATGATCTATTTAAAAGACAAAGAACCTCTGTGCGCAAACATTGAGGCAAGGGTTACCCCAAAGGGCATTTGGCTGGGAAGCCAAGTTTCAAGAAAATACAAAATCACACATGCCCCCACAATGCAATAATGTGAAAGGCATTAATAGCCTGGTAAAATGAACTAGAATACATCAAGAACTCCAACACCAAGATACACTGGTTGCTTTCCTAAAGAAAACACACCTGACACAGCAGGAACATGTTGAACTGTGCAGGGGATGGGTGGGTGAGGTCCTTGCCTCGACATATGAAGCACAACCTCCACATAGGAGAGGGACTGTCAGTTTGGTGAAAAAAAAAAAATACTCCCTTAAAGACTGACCAGCTTTAATCCAATACTGAGGAGAGGTCTGTGCCTATCGAAGGTTGGTAGAGGGAAGGCATGTGATTTTTGCTATTGTCACTACACTTTTATCTTGATATTTGTACACTCACATGCTCTTTACTTTGTACCCAATCATTGTTGATGTACTGTTTTTCTGTGTTACCTATTTTCCCCTGGGTTGCACCTGGAAATGAGCCTCGGCTCTGTGTGCTTCTCCTAGTTACCAATTTTTCAAATAAATACATAATGTGCCCTGCTAACTATATACTCCCCAAACAAGGAGACTGACAGACTCCGGTTTCTCAAAACAATGAAGGCAGGTTTCTGTCTGATGTGCAGGTTCTTGAATATTATCACTGCACAGAAAAGCACTCGGACCTTCCAGCTAGTCATTATTATTGACGATGAAACAGCATTTGATCCAGTGGACTGGGCCTTTGTATTGCAGGTTGTGCAGCAGTTTAATACTGGGCCTAGAGTTATAAAGGCAATCTTGTTATACCAGGCCCCATAGGCATCCATGAGGGTCAAAGGTCACCTGTTCCAGAGATTTCAGTTGAAATGAGGGATGTGGAAGGGGTACCATTTGTCACCCCTGCTGTTTGCCCTCAGTTTGGAACTTTTGGTTATTGATAGTAGGGTAAACCCATTAATGTGGGAGGTTATGTCAGGCAGAAGAGAGCACAAAGTGGCATTATATGTCTACAATTCTCTCTCTTTTTTTGGGGGGGGGGGGGCAGCAGCTATCTCCCTTCCGTACATTAACTGTAGTTTATAATCTTTTGGGGGAATAGTGGCCGGTATAAAATAATTATGGTAAATTGGAGGCGATGGTACCGAGTGTCATTTTCTCACTGATGTATAAAGAATCCTTTCCATTCACATGGCCTACAAAGAACACATTTAAGTATCTGGGAGTTTGGGTCTCAGTAGACCCAACAAAAACTGTTTCACAGAAATTACATTAGGTTATGCTCAGCATTGAAAGCAGACCTGGTCAGGTGGTCCCTTTTGCCATTAATCTAGGCAGGTCTTATGAATGTAATAAAGATGAATTTTCTTCCCTCTGTTTTATTTTCAGACATTTTCCATCCCAGTCTGGAACACTTTTCACAAAGATGTTTTGAAATTCATGTAGGTTGGGAAATGGGTGCTGATTAAACATAAAATTCTTATGTTAGCTAAGGCCAAGAGAAATCTGGGAATACCCAGCTTCCATACCTATAACATAGCAAGGCCTTCAACACTGTGCCACACAGGAGTCTGATAAAAGAAACTGAGCAGCCTAGGGATGGGGTCCAAAATGGTGAACTGGGGTAGAAAATAGTTATGGATAGATGGCAGAGGATGATGGTTATCCGCATTAACTAATAATGGAACAGTGACCAATGGGGTGCCACAGGGCTCAGTATTGGCACCGGTCCTCCTTAATGTCTTCATAAGTGACAATGCAGATGAAATGGAAGGAAAAGTATTCCTTTTTGCAGATGATAAAAAAATCTTGACTAGGGTGGTGAATAAGGAAGGGGACAAAAAGGGTGCAATAGGATCTTGGGAAATGCGAGAAGTGGTCAAGAGCGTGACAGTTGGGGTTCAGTGCCAAAAAGTGCAAAATCATGCGCATAGGAACCCAAGAACTCAGTACAGCATGGGTGGAGGTATTGTGAGACACTAAGCAGGAAAGGGACCTTGAGGTTATCATATCTGATGACCTCAAAGTGGCAGAGCAGGGTGACAAAGCAGTAGATAGGGCCATTGGGATGCATAGGGAGAGGTATCTTCAGCAGGAGGAGGGAGGTTGTGTTGCCATTATATCACACGCTGACGAGAACCTATCTGGAATACTGTGTGTAGTTCTAGAGGCTGCACCTCAAAAAGGATGAGACAGGTGGAGGCAATCCAGAGGAGGGTAACTAAAATGGTACAGGGGTTGCACGAGAATCTCTGTGAGGACAGACTGAGGGAACTCAACATGCAAACCCTGGAAGAGAGGTGAGCGGGAGGGGACATGATTACATACAAGTACCTCTCAGGGATGAACAGGGTGCAGGAGTGGAGTCTTCTTCAAATCAGAAAGAGCATCAGAACTAAAAGGCATGAAATGAATATGGGGAGGGGGAGTTCAAGAGGGATGTGAGGAAATACAGGTTACTCACCTGTAACAGAAATTCTAGGAGTGGTGTATGTTGTTCATCCACACTGTCTGGCAGGTTCCTTGCCGCTTTAAATCTTGCTGGAAGGTCTTCAAGCTGGCTCCTCCCACCCACCTGGGTGGTAAAACCCTTGTCTCCACCCCATGATGCCAGATCTAGCCCGCTGGAAGCCAGGTTGCACGTCGAAGCCGGGGAGGTTGGGTGGGTCATGTGGATGAATAACATATACCACTCCTACAACTCCTGTTACAGGTGAGTAACCTGTATTTCTAGGGACATGGATATGTTGTTCAATCCACACTGTCTGGCAGACTCCTAGCAGTTCTCTGGGAGGAGGGAGGCAAGGCGCGCACCCCCTGCTTAGGAAATAAGGTTTGCAGAACCGAGGTCCCAAAAACAGCATCCCGGCGTGACTCAAGGTCAATGTGGTAATGGGAAATAAAGGTGTGTGCCGACTTCCAGGTAGCAGCCCTGCAGATTTCCTGGATAGGGATGTCCCTAGAAGCAGCCACCAAAGCAGCAGTATGGTGGGTAGAATGAGCTCTTATCCCTCTGGGAGGCTCCATGCCTGCCAACTTATAGCAGAGATCTATGCAGGAGGTGACCCACCTGCTTATTGTCCACTTGGCTGCAAGTCTGCCAGGTGCGGCTTCAGCCTAGGTGACAAACAGCTGACGAACCTCTCCCTGAACTTCAGCCGTTCGCTCCTTATAACAAGCGCGCACTCTTCTAGGGTCCAGAGTATAGAGCCTATATTCGGCCTCCGAGGTGTGATTGGGGTAGAACACCGGCAGAGTCAACACCTGGTTAGGGTGAAACTCTGACACCACCTTCGAAAGGAATTTTGGGTGGGGGCGCAGGATAACCTTCTCCCTGTGGAAGTCCAGATAAGGAGACTCGATGGAAAGCTCTTGGAGCTGTCCCATCCTTTTGGCTGACGTGATAGCCACCAAGAAGGCAGTTTTCCATGATAGGTGAGAGATGTCACACCTGTGCATCGGTTCAAATGGCTTGCCCATGAGCTTAGCCAATACCAGCAGTAGATCCCACGGAGGTGGAGGTTCTCGCATCGGAGGGGATATGTGATCAAGGCCTTTGAAAAAGCACCCGACCACCTTCTCCTGCGCCACTGACTGCTTGCCGGCCCGTGCTCGGTAAGCAGAAATGACTACCAGTTGCACCTTAAGGGTCATCGACCAAAGCCCTAGCTGAGAAAGGGACCACAGGTAGTCCAGAATGTAGCCAAGGAACAGGAAGAAGGATCACACTCCTTGTCCTGACACCAAATGGAGAATCTCTTCCATTTGAAGGCATAGCATTTTCTGGGCGACACCTTATGGGATGCCTCAACGACGTTGAGGACCTTGTCGGAAAGACCCAAGGCCTGGAAACTCTAGCCACTCAGGAACCAGGCCATCAGGTGCAGGGATTGAAGGCCCGGATGGAGTACCTCCCCCTTGTTGACTGAGATCAGGTCCGGGCAGGCTGGAAGCCATCTCGGGAACCTGGAGCTGAGGCTGAGGAGCTCTGGATACCAGAACTGGCAGGGCCAGTCTGGGGTTACCAGAATTACCTGCACCTTGTCCCTCTTCACCTTGAGAAGCACCTTGTGGATCAAGGGAAATGGAGGGAAGGTGTAGAAGAGGCCAGGGGGTCCATGGCCTCGAGAAGGCATCCCCCTTCAGCAAGCCCTGCCTCAGCTTTGCATTCTCCCTGGAGGCGAACAGGTCCACCTGAGGGGTACCCCAATGGGAGAACAGATTTTGTACTACCTCCGGCAGGAGAGACCACTCGTGAGATGCAGCGCCTATCTGGCTGAGGGCATCGGCCAGACTGTTGGAGGCTCCTGCCACATGGATGGCTAGGAGATCCACCTCCAGGCTGATCACGAGAGACCAGATGCAGAGAGCCTCCTTGCACAGAGGCAAGGAGTGCGTCCCGCCCTGACAGTTGAGGTAGTATATGGTCGTGGTGTTGTCCATCTGGACCTAGACCACTTGACCCCGTACAAATGGAGCGAAGGTGGTGAGGGCTAGCTGGACCACTCGAAGCTCCAGCAGGTTGATGTGGCATCGAGACTCCTGAGGGGACCAAAGGCCGTGGGCCATGAACTCCCCCAGATGGGCACTCCAACCCATCAGAGAGGAGTCGGTCATTAACGTGACCATTGGCTCGGGGTGGACAAACGAGATACCCTCCTGCAGGTGATCTGGGACTAGCCACCACTGCTGGCCGTCCCACATCTCCTGGGTCACCATCACTGGCTGGTCCAGAGGACTGGAGCACTGTAACCACTAGCTGGCCAGTCCCCATTGCAGGGGACGCATATGCCAGCGTCCCCAATGGACCACACTGATGCAGGCCGCCATGAGGCCCAGAAGGCACAGGAAGTCCCGGGCAGGGCACAGTTGCCAAACCAGAAATGATTGGGCAAAGGAGGAAAGGACCTCGGCACTGTCTGCTGGGAGCCGGGCTCTGGCTCGAAGAGAGTCAAGCTCTGCCCCAATTAACTGAATCACCTGTGAAGGCACAAGTTCCGATTTGGCCTTGTTGATGAGGAGGCCAATCTGAGAGCAGAACCTGGAGGGCCAGATGCCTGGACCGCTCCACCTCCAAACTGGAGGGAGCTGCAATCAGCCAATCGTCCAGGTAAGGGTACACCCGGACCCCTCGGTGCCACAGGAAAGCTGGCACCACTGCCATGCATTTGGTGAAGACCCTGGGAGCTGGAGAGAGGCTGAAGGGCATGGCCCAGAACTCGTAAAGTGATCCCTCTGCTCTGAAGCGGAGGAACTGCTGGTGAAATGGATGGATTGGGACGTGAAAGAACGCGTCCTGAAGGTCCAGAGAACAGAACCACATGACTAGTTCTGAGGATGGAATAATCTGAGCCAGAGTGACCATCCTGAAGGTGCGCAGCCATAGGAACTTGTTGAGGTCATGCAGGTCAAGAATGGGACGCTAGCCCCCCATCCATTTTGGGACCAGGAAGTACCTGGACACAAACCCTGGGTCTGGAAGAGGGTCCTCCACCTCTTCCATCACCTCCTTCTGGAGGAGCAAGGCAATATCGGCTCGACGAGCTGACAGAGAGGCTGCAGAACCCATTGCCCCCATGGGGTAACGACTCGATAGGGAGGGAGGGAACTGCTCGAATTCCAGAGGCAGACCCCTGCGTACCACTTCTAGCACCCAGCGGTCCGTGGTGATAGTAGACCAGGCAGAAAAGAAGTGGTGGAGCCGTTCCCTCACAGGGGAAACCTGGGGAGGAGTGACGAGGTTTGGGGCGACACCCCTCAACCCATCACTGGGCAGGCTTGGAGGAAGGGCCCGCTGGGGGACATCCTGGACCCATGCCTCCAGTCTTCCTACTGGGTGAAGCGGCAGACTTGGCCTTAGGGCACCAAGTGTGTGCCTGCTGGCCCTGTTGCTGGTGCTGCTGGGCTGGACATGCCGCAGGGGCGGAAGGGTGAAAGGGCTTACACTGCTGCTGGCGGCTTTTGTCCTTCTGGGCAGACGTGACTGAGTCCAAGGTGGCATTGAACTTCTCGATCCTCTGGAGATGGCCTTCCACCCCCGGCCCAAACAAGTCGGTGCCCAGGAAGGGAACGTCTGCCAGCTTGTGCTGGGTGTCTGCCGTGAAGGTGGAGATCCGCAGCCAGGCTCTGCGACGCATGGCCACTGTGGCTGTTACTGATCTGGCACAAGAATCACCAATGGCCAACAAAGTTTGGAGCTGTTGTTTTGCCACCGCCCTTCCCTGATCCCGCACCTGCTTGACCGTCGTCTGAAGGTCAGCCGGGAGATGAGGAATCACCTCATCCAGGGAGCCCATAAGGGCATGTGAGAAATGTGCCATCAGAAGTACTGAGCTAGCCTGATGAAGGCCTAGGGAGGAAGCAGCGTAAACTTCCGCCCTGAGTAATCCAACATTTTGGATTCCTTATCGGGCAGTTTGTCCATGTTCTGAGCGTTCCCGGAATGCCGGAAGATGCCATCGGTCACTAACCACTCCTCAGAGGGGTGCTCCGAGAAACCGGAAAGTGAATCATTGGGGACCGCGTACTTGCGAGCCATCCTGGCCGAAGGCACGGGACAAGATGCTGGCCACTGCCACAACTCCAAGGCGGGGCCAACAATGGCTTCGGCCACTGGAAAGGCCTCCATAGGGGAATCCCCTCAGTCCAGTATCTTCGTAAGGGGATACTTGGCCCATTTTGAAACGGGTTTGAGCTGCATCCCAGTGGATTCTGAGATGAGTTGAAGCAAACCCAAAAACGAGGATGGGCTCTCGTCCACCGACTGGCCCCCTGCAGACTCCAGGTCAAGCAGCCTGGAGAACAGGAGGAGTCATCGTCAGACTCCGAGGAGTCTGAGAACAGCTGCCGAGCACCTGAGCCACCCTCTACCTGCTGAGGTCGATCGGGAGTGAGGGTGACCGACAACCTATGGGGCAAGCCCTGACCCGACCGAGAATCCTTGGTCAGGGCCCCAGTCTTCGGTTGTGGAGGTGGGGGTTCCACCACAATAGCTGGAGCAGCCGGTTTTGGCCGAACAACCGGTGCCGGGGTGGCTCCTCAATCACCACGAGGTTGTTTGACGCTCCAGTAACAGCCATAATGGCCAGAAGGAGGCGCAGTCGCTTACCGATCAATAAAAGTTGCTGCCACATGAAATCCTCATAGCGCTGATGCAACTTTCACTAGAGCCTATCCTCCGAAGAGGAAGATGAGGATGAGCGGTGATGCCGCTTTCTATTGTGCCGAGACCGAGACCGCCAACGTCGGTGGGATCAGCTGGACCTGGAAGAGGACCGAGACCAAGACCTTTGGGGATTCTGAGGGTGGGTCAGAGAGGGGAAGGGGGAAACCCGTCCCTCCTTTGGTTCAGGGACCTTGACCGGGGACTTCAGCACAGGAGGCACGGGCAAGTCCTCAGTAACCACCAGGGGAACCGGTGAAGAAGGGTTGTTGGCTTCTCCAGTTGACAAACCATCCAACGGGTCGAAAAAAATCTTGACCACATCGACGGATGTCTCGGCCGGCTGACCTGACAGGGACACCATGAAGCCAGCGGCCGCAGCTGCAACCTCGACTAAAGTCGAGAGTCGACGGTCCGGTGAACAGGATCTCTCCCACTCCCATGAACGTCGACGGTGGGACTTACCTTTAGAGTCCTTCTTCTTGGATTGACTGGAATGTCCCGAAGGCCCTTCTCCCTTAGTGGAGAGGGACTGACAAAGCTCCTTAAAATAAGCCGAGTAGGAGGAGCCCAAGGAGAGTGGGATAAATGCCACGGCCGAGGAAGAAGAAGATGCGGCCTGGGCCACCTCCTCCTCGAGGGCGATCATCTGCTTCAACTGTTCCGTGGAGCCCGCTGCCGAGGACACCACCAAATGGGCCTCCTTAGACTTGACCAGCGGGTACCATTTTTCGCGGCGCCCAAGAAGTAGTCTGGCAGCGCAGTCCTCCAAGACCGAAGCTGAGAAGGACTTCCACAATTCGCAGGCCTGCGAATCATGGCCAAGCCCTAGGCAGTAGATGCACATGGAGTGCAGATCGGTCCGGGAAATCTTTTGCCCACAAGAGCACTGACGGAAGCCGGGAATCGATTTGTCCATCGCAGCCACAAGGGAAGATAAAGACCCTAGTCTTGTAAATTTTAAAATTAGTTTCGGGAAATCCGAAGAGTGTGAATCCAGCCTAATACGCAGAGTGCTAAGGAGGGAACCTGAACTTCCAAGCAGTAAGGAAGATCTGGTGTCATGGGGTGGAGCTGAGGGTTTTACCACCCGGGTGGGTGGAAGGAGCCAGCTTGAAGACCTTCCGGCAAGATTTAAAGCGGCAAAGAACCTGCCAGACAGTGTGGATTGAACAACATATCCACGTCCCTAGAAGTATTACTTCACAGAAATGGAGGTAGATGCCTAACACAGACTGACAGTAGAAGTGGTGGAGGTGAAAACAGTGGGGGGGTCAAGCATGGTGGGATAGACATGGGAGTATATGGGATAGACACAGGAGTGGGTTTTTTAAGCATGGGTGGGATAGACACGGGAGTATATGGGATAGACACAGGACTGGGGTTTTTAAGCATGGGTGGGATAGACACGGGAGTATATTAGTAAATAGGCAGGGAGGATCACCTAAGACCTGTTACAGTCTGCAGAGACAGATTAGGCAGAGAACGTCTGGGCAGACTGGATGGACCAAGCGGTCCTAAGCTGCTGACAAATTAAAAGTCTGTTTCTGTGCACAGAGAGAAGCACACTGGAGCTACCGTCAATGTACATAGAATATACTGTACATACAGCTGTATCCATAGATATGGTCAGATAATTCCAGAAATATTTTGATATTTGTAAAGATATTCTCTCTGACGGTCCAAAGTGGTACTGCAGTCAGGCTGGGAATTTCTATAGAGATGTCACAGAAATTTCAGGAAATATCTAACCAAGTCTTGGGCTGGAATTGTACATACACATCTATGCTCATAGAAGGGCTAGGGCCACATGGGTATGTAAATCAGGGTAGTGGACACTTTCATGCCTTGTTGATACTGACCAAGCAAGGGTAGGACAAGTGGGATGCATTGGGAGAGGTATCTCCATCAGGAGAGAGGTGGTGTTACCACTGTATCACTCACTGGTGAGACCCCACCCCCCACCCCTGAATACTTTATCCAGTTCTGGAGGCTGCTCCTCAGAAAGGACTTGGACAGGGTGGAGACAGTCAAGAGGAGGGAAACTAAAATGATGCAGATGCTGCACCAAAAGCCCTACAAAAAGACTGAGGAATTTCAACATGTACAGCCTGGAAGACAGAAAACTGAGAGGGGATATGACAGAGACCTACAGGTACCTCACAGTAGTGAACAAGGTGCAGGAGGAGAATCTCTTTCAAATGAGGAACAGCACCAGAACCAGAGGGCATGTGATGAAGCTGGGAGGGTGGAGTTTAGGAGGGGTGTAAGGAAGTACTGCTTCATTGAAAGAGTGGTGGATGCCTGGAATAGACTGCCAGAGGAAATGATGGAGGTGAAAACAGTAGCAGGCTTCAAGTATGTGTGGGATAGACATAGGAGAGTATTAGTAAATGGGCAGGGAGGAGGGCGGGTTGCCAGAAACCAATTAGGGTCTGTTGAGACAAGCTAGGCAAAGACCATCTGGGCAGACTATGTGGGCCAAGTGGTCCTTTTCTGTCATCAAATTCTATATCTTCATGTTTCCTGTTTTACCTTATTGAATAAATCTAAAGGTGCTTATTTACTGGGTCAAGTGCTGTGCACTGCGGCAGCAAAATGCATTACTATTTAACGGTTAACGCCCACCCAATCTGGAAATATGGATCCAGAAACTGAAGGAAACTGAAGCTATGAAATGGATAACAGCCAATCTTCAGCTGACAAGACAGGAATTGCTGAACCTTTGGAAAGTGATATATATTCCTGGTACAGTTAGAAACAGGTACAGTCAGTGCTTAAACTGACAGGGAGAACCACGATGGATTAACTGGACAACAACTAGAATTTAGACTCCAATACCTTCATTTTTAATTCTGCCATTATTATCTCTACACTAACAAGCATTTGTCAATGCTGAATACTTGATGCTTGTTTTCTTTCTATTCTTAAATGATGCAGTTGTAAATTAGAGCATTTTTCAACTTGCTCTCCTAAATGAATTTGATATGAATGTAAGTATTATGTTTGCATGACTTTTGGTCTGTATTACAACTCAGATGCACAATAAAGTGTGTAACACCATGTGAATCTCTGTTAAGAACCCGTGTGGTTTTTAAGGAGTTCTGAGCTACATGTCTGCTGCTGGGTGTTTTCTAGGATGCATTCCTAAACTAGCAGGTGGTTGACCCGATACGGGAGGGTCATATTCTGGATGTGGTCCTGGCAGACTGCGACCTAGTTAAGGACCTAGAGGTGGGGGACCCACTGGCCAGGATTGATCATGACATGGTCTGGTTTTCCCTGGACTTGGGGGGAGAAGAAAATCACACAAAGACTGTGCTAATTGACTTTAGGGGTGCAGACATCAAGGGTATGGAAGGGATCCTTAAGGATCATTTGGAGGGGATAAGGCCTGGCATTCTTAAGGATCATTTGGAGGGGATAAGGCCTGGCATGGACATTGAAAGCAGATGGAAAATTATTAAGAAGGGGAAATAGGAGGCTACCAAGTCCTGCACAAATGTGAGATGCAAGTTTTGGTAGGGCCAATAAGCCAAGCTGGTGGACTCGGGAAGTCCAGGAAGCAGTAAGAGAAAAGAAGGCTGCATACAGTTGGTACAAGCATCTGTGTGAAGTTGTAGACAAGGGAGAGTATGACATGACAGCCAGGAAGGTCACCAGGGTGGAGAGATTGGCCAAGGCAAGGACAGAGCAGAGGTTGCGGGGGATCGGGGGGGGAGGGTTATTTAGGCATATTAGTGAAAGAAGGAAAGTGAAGAGGCAGATTAGTTTGATGAGGTCAGGGAGGGGGTGGGCAGAGGAGGTGGGGAGCAGGCGGAGGTACTCAATGAGTACTTTGCATCGGTCTTCACTAGGGAGGATGGTGGGGCTGCACCATATGGGTGGAGATGGGGTGGACCTGTAGAAGAGATGGTAGTCACAAATGTTGAAATCCCTGATGGTACTAGGGGGAATGGCAGGGCTGCATAGTACGGGGAGAGGCAGGCAGGGCATGCAGAAGAGACAGGGGTCATGGATGTTGACATCCCTGTTGGCAGGGTGTGGGAAGCCCTCAAGTCCCTAAAAATGGAAAAAGCTCCAGGTCCAGATGGAATTCATCCCAGGGTGCTAAGGAAATGGACTGATGTTCTGGCTGCACCCTGGTGGTGCTTTTTAACACTTCCCTCCAGATGGGAAGGGTGCCTCAGGATTGAAGGGCGGCCCATATCGTGCCTATCCACAAAGGTGGCTCAAGAGAGGAGCCGAGTACCTATAGGCCTGTCAGCCTGATGTCAGTGGTGGGCAAATTGATGGAGGCCATCCTAAAGGAGAGGCTGGGGGTGTTCCTGGAGGCACAGGGATACCTGGATGATCGCCAGCATGGCTTTGTCCTGGGCTGATCGTGTCAGACTAACCTTGTGGAGTTCTACAATTGGGTGATGAAGGTGCTGGACCTGGGTAGACCGGTGGATGTCCTCTTTCTAGACTTCAGCAAGGCATTTAATTCAGTACCTCATAATGGGCTGCTGGATAAGCTGGGGGAAATGGGGGTGGAGAAACTGATGGTCACGTGGATTGGGAGCTGGCTATCTGGGCATGCTCAGAATGTGGTGGTTGGGGGGAGGAGTCTCATCCCCTAGGAGGGTCATTAGTGGGGTCCCACAGGGATCGGTTCTGGGCCCACTCCTGCTTAACGCCTACATCTCAGACATCAGAAAAAGTATCGGTAGTGAAATGAGCCTCTTTGCAGATGACTCGAAGCTGGGGGCGGTGGTGGATGGGGAAGAGAGTAGAGTAGCCCTACAGGAGGTCCAGGAGGCACTGGAGAGGTGGTCACGTACCTGGAAGCTGAAATTTATTGCGGGGAAATGCAGGGTTCTTCATCTCGGGTCTAGGAACCCAGTGCATGTGTACACTCTGGGAGGGGATACACTGCAGGCTTCAATTGGGGAGAGAGACCTGGGGGTGATGGTGGATGCCAAAATGAACAACTCTGAACACTGTAGGAGGGCTGTGGCCAAGGCAAACAAAATGCTGAGGTGCATCGCTAGGGGGATAACCTCAAGAAGCCTTGATTTGATTATCCCTCTGTATAGCTGCCTGGTTAGACCACACCTTGAATACTGTGTGCAGTTTTGGTGTCTGCACTTAAAAAGAGAGAGTCCAGAGGAGGGCAAATAGAATGATCTGGGGTCTGGAGATCCTATGAGTAGACTTGAGAAACTCAACCTGTACTCTCTGGAGGACAGTAGAGATGGGGGGGACATGATAGAGGTCTTCAAGTATCAAAAAGGGGTAAATAGGGTAAGCCTAGATGGGGTGTTCAAGCAGAAGGAGAGAGAGGCCACCAGGGGGCACAGTTGGAGGCTGGAGGGATGGATATTCAGGGGTGAGAGAAGGAGTTGTTACTTCACCGAGAGGGTGGTGAAACCATGGAATGCACTGCCTGAGGAACTGGTGGAAGCTGAGTAATGCCATCACTGGGGGGATACCTCAGACGGGGGGTGGGAGGGATCCAAGGGGGGGCTGGAGGGCAGCAACGGTGCCCAACACGGGTACTGACTCTCAAGCAGATTCGATAGACCATGAGGCCTACTCTGCTGGCATTTTAGTATGTTAGTATGTTTTACAAAGGTTAAAGTTGTAAATTGTAACATTTATTATTTAACCACTTACAGATTTTGTGAGTGACCTCAATAAGCATGTGTGGTTAAGGCAGACGTCACAAATCACATATCTATATTCAAGGTCAATTTTGGACTACCCTAATAAAATATTCAGTGTAAGAATAAGGTTCTAAAGCTCCCAAGTTTCTTAACTTGAAGGGGGGGGTACTCCTGGTCTGTTGATTGTACACGGCATCTTACTTTCAACCATACCTCATTCCCTGCGGTACCCAATGTGGGAAGTTGTGGAATTGCATGTAAACTGGTTTGCTCACCTTAACAACCAGCTTTTGCTCAGCACTGTGGATTGATTAGCTGTTACATTAATACCAGTAGGCTTTATATCAGCACAGCAACCAGCAGAACATAAATCACTAAACAGTTGTTCCCAGACCTTCCTATAAACACGGACAATTCAATAATTGTAAGTTGAAGCCCAATTCGTGTAAAATTCCAGTCACTCGATTATTCCAGTTATCACATGTGAATGCAGATGACCCACCACGCTATCAAACTGGAATCACAGTGAAAGCTATATAATGCAGCTGTTTTCCAGGACAAGAGAAAAAAAAAAGACTGGCTGTACTGCACCTTCTTGAAGCTTGTTTGGTTTCTTTCTGTCTCCCTTTCCTGTATGGAGTGCACATTCTCTAGCTTATAAAATTCTTTATCAGAAGTTTGCACATTCTCACTAAAAAAGTATACATTACCTTTTGGACTCAGTGTCTTCTTTTCTGTGGGTATACGACCATTATTTCAACTTTTGGTTGTTTGCACCTTAGTGATTCCCCTTGCGCCTGCCCCTTCTGACCCTTGTGAGACAAGAACACTGAAAGTTTGGCTGCAGATTTTGAGTTACGCACTCCTACATTATTTAAGTGTATCGAAAATGATTTTCACTCAAACTATTCCTTCTTCATTATGGACTTCTAGGGTATTTGAGAGTTGGTTACAGCTAAAAGTGACAGGAATAGATGAAGAAACTTTAAGGCACAACGTACTAAAAAAAATCAGTCTGAAAGGTCATAAATGACATTGACAATTTATCAGGATGACAGCTGATAATGTACATGTGTATTAGGAAATTTTTCAGTGCCGGTTTATACTCTTCATTTTCAAAAGGAATGAGCCAGCTTGTTTCAAAAGCATTTAAATTCTGTTTGGGAACAGTGACACACATAGAGGCTGCAGCACATGAAGGAAGACCTCTTGAAGCCCAGATTCTTGATGTTGGAACAGGATGTGCTTTGAAATAACTGAGAGCTGCATGGGAGATACTATATCGGACTAGCTATCTGCAACAAATCTCACTCTTGCTTAAATCTGAGGGAGGTGTTCCTTACTTTACATTCTTACATTGGTATCGCTTTGTGTTTAATTATTTTAGTTTTTAAATCAAAAAGGGGGTTTGCAAAACTGCTTAACTTGTAACTTCAGAAGGGTTGAAATACTGCAAATCTGATTTTCCCTTGTGGGTAACTGGACTGTCTAGTAGTATTCTGTGACAGTTTGCATCAAACTATTTTTAAATAATTTACTGGTGGTGGTGGTGGCCAATTAGTTCTCATAGCAAAGGCTGTAGTTTGTCTATTTGAATCTAGACAGAGCCTCAGGTGGGGGAGATTGTCTTCCACTGATTGCTTTCAGAATCAGAGCACACAGCACCAGATTGTATAGGGTCAGGCAGGCTTTCCTGTGTTGTGCTGAACTGCTTGAATTTTCTCTGGTTTTTCCTTTGCTGGGTATTTTCTCTGTTAACTTGTTGTGCAGGTTGTCTTGCTGAAAGGAAGGTCAACACTCATCATAGTGGTAGATCAGAACTTGTAGTTGATTGTGTCTGGAGGGCACAGTTTAGGCCCAACTCCACCCCTCTTGGTGTCACTTCCTTTATACCAGGGATTCTGACATCATTTCCTCTGAGAGCATACAACTGTCATATCCTTACCAGCACAGCACACTGCATTGACAGTAAAAGTGCACACACTTCTTAAAGAACAAAAAAACAAACAAACAAAAATTACACAGGGTAAACTGGAAAGAAGACAGACATGTGGGGAGAGTAGTGCAATGCACTGGCTGTGGGGCAGCAGTCTTCCAGGAGACTTTCTGGAGGCTAAGATGCTGCCCTATTTGCAGGCAACTCTCTGCTCTGAGGGAGGGGGTTGCCCATCTCCAGGTCAAACTGGACAGGAGTACAGGAACCCCCTCCCCCCACGCAGGAACACAAGGGCCACCATCTCTGCCTCAGAGGTTGCCAAGAAGGAGCAGTGGTTGGACCACAGTGGGCTCAGGGAAGGCGAAGGTGGTGGAACAGAGGAGCACCCCTTCAGACATACCACTCCACAAGCCATACACCATTCTGGTGCAGCATATTTCCCCTATGGAGGCACACACGGTGGAGACTGAGGTTGCTGGCAACCATCACAAGGGAGGCCCACAGGAAGGTGGCACAGGATGCAGCAGGGAAAGGAAGCAGCTCCTGGTGGGGAACTCAGTTATCAGGGGGACTGAACTGGGGGGGCAAGGGAAAGTGAAGTAAGGCGCCTGCCTGGTGCTATGGCTTGGAGGGACAGGAAGCGGATTCTATGGATCATGACAGCAGCTGCACAGGAGACAGTGATGGATGTCATTGTCCACCTAGGGACAAATGACTTGGCCATGCAAGGGATTAGAGCAGTGCAGGAGGAGTTTGTGGAGTTGGGGAGGGGCCTTAGACAAGTAGCTCATACAGTATCCTTCTTAGAAGTGCTTGCCTGTCTATGGCATGGGTGAGGCGAGGGTACTCCGCACCATGCAGTTCAATGAATGGTTGAAAAACTGGCATAGAGCACAGGGTTTTGGCTTCATTGGGGACTGGGGTTCCACCTGGAGGGATACCCACCTATACTTGCATGATGGTCTGCATCTGTCTGGGAAAGAAACCAATCTCCTCAGTGATCAGTTTAAATGCTTCATTGGCAAGCTTTTAAACTAGCCAAGGGAGGAGGCACTGATAAGCAGCAGGGAATTCCCAGCCTCCCCCTTCAAAACAGGGTACTAAATGAGGTAAAGACCAAGGTAGAAAGGTCAGTAGGGAGCAGAACTGGGGAAAATGGAGAAAGCAAAGTCAGTAAGGGCAGGGATGGGGCTACAAGATGAAAGACCATCAAAAAATGGAGAGTATTGAGTACCAATGCCCACTGTCTAGGTAACAAGGTTCCTGAACTAGTGGCCTTGATGGAAGAGGAACATCTGGATATCATGGCAGTCACAGAAACATGGTACACAAAGAACCATGACTGGGATGTAAACATACCAGGGTACACTATCTACAGGAGGGACAGAGAGGGTAAAAGAGGAGGTGGAGTAGCTCTCTACATAAGGGAAGGAATCAAAGCAACAGAACAAAAGGGTAAACAGGCAGGAGAGGAAGCACTATGGGTCAACTTGGAGACAGGCAATGACACCACAATCCACATATGGGTTGTGTACAGACCCCCATCTCAGGGGGAGGAAATAGACAAGGAAATGATAGAAGGTATCCTTAGAATGACAGAAAAAGGGGAGATATTGTTGATGGGGGATCTGAATATGCCAGATGTTAACTGGAGTGCATTTGCTGCAGTCACATCAAAGAGCGTGGTCATTCTAGATGCCCTGCAGGGGGCATGCCTTAGACAACTAGTATTGGAATCCTCTCAGGAGGGAGTAATCTTAGAACTGGTACTCTGAAATGGAGATGGAGAGAGGATCACAGATGTAGAAGTAGGTAGCCATCTGGGAACTAGCGACCATCGAACAGTATGGTTCACGATAAACACAGCAGTAGAGTCAAGCCAAACAAAGGCAAAGGTCCTGGACTTTAGGAGGGCTGAGTTTGCCAAAATGAGTGAGTGCCTAAGGAAAGCACTAGCAAATGGGCAGGAAGGAGGGTGGAAGAACAATGGGGAATAATCAAACTGCCATCACTAAGGCAACAAGCCTTTGTGTGAAGCAAATAAACAAAACAAAACAATGTAAAAAAACACTATGGTTCTCAAAGGAGGTGGCAGGAAGGTTAGGGAGAAAAAGATAGCATTCAGGAAGTACAAAGAATCACAGAAGGAGCAGAACAGAGAACTGTATCAGTTAAAGCAGAAGAAGGGAAGGCCCAAACTGAGGAAAGAATAGCCAACTCAGTTAAGAAGGGGGATAAAACCTTTATAGGTACATCAAGGAGCAAAGGAAGACCAAGTGAGGGATAATGAGGCTTAATAAAGGGGAGTGGGGTGGGCAGAGGGTGACTGTGAAAAGGCAGAGATACTAAACAAATATTTTGCTCAGTATTCACAAGTGAATAAGGGAAGGTACCTAAACCAAATAACAGAAACACTCTGGATAGTGAGGTTGATACCAGCCCATTCACAGAAGAAAAGAGCTCTGAAAGAACACTTAAAACTGAAGATGGACAAAGCAATGGGGCCTGATGGGATTTATCCCAGAATTCTAAAAGAACTAAGGGTAGAACTAGTGACACCACTGACTACCTTCTTTAACAAATCATGGGAGGATGGGGTGGTACCTGAGAACTGGAGGAGGGCAGATGTGATTCCACTTCATAAAAGTGGAAGCAGGGCAGATGCAGGAAACTACAGACTTGTTAGTTTGACCTCAGTGATAGGGAAAATGATGGAATCACTTCTGAAGGAGAGAATTGTTGAGTATCTAGAGGCCAGAGGGGCACAGGACCCAAGGTAGCATGGATTCACAGTGGGAAGGCCATGTCAGACAAATCTAATAGATTTCTTTGACTGGGTGACCAAAGTAGTAGATCAGGGAGGGGCTGTGGACATGGCCTACCTAGACTTTAGCAAGGCATTTGACACAGTCCCACACAAAAGATTAATATACAAGTTAGCCAGCCTGGGAGTGGGTCCCAAGATGGTAGCCTGGGTAAAAATTGGCTGGAGAACAGGACACAGAGGGTAATAGTAAACGGAGTCCACTCTGAAGAAAGGGGGGTTACTAGTGGGGTACCGCAGGGTTAAGTTCTAGGACCAGTCCCCTTCAATGTCTTTATAAGTGACATTGCAGAGGGACTAGAAGGAAAACTATGTCTCTTTGCAGATGACACAAAGATCTGCAAGAGGGTTGATACATAAGGTGGGGTGGAAAGGATGAGAAGGGACTTGGCAAGACTGGAGGAATGGTCAAATGTATGGCAGCTTAGATTCAATTCTAAGAAGTGCAAAGTAATGCACCTGGGAAACAAAAACCCAGGGGAAGAGTACACTATGGGAGGTGAGATACTAACAACAACAAAAATGGAACGGGACCTGGGGGTAGTCATATAAGATGACCTAAAGGTGGGCAAGCAAGGGTGCTGAGGTTTGAGAAAGGATTTGGGGGGAAGTTTATATTTACAGTAAACAGGACAGATTTAGGAATATTCAATTTAATATATTGCATGATCTTTATTTTTCTCCTGCCAAGCTTTCCCGGATTCATAGATCCTTCTCACCTAAATGTGGCGACTGTGGGGACCCTCTGGCCACAACTTACCATAAACTTTGGGCCTGTCCTAAGGTGGTTAAATTTTGGGACTCAGTCAGACATTGGATGGGCCCATACTGTGAGATTTCAGCTTTTTTTTAATGCAGATGTTTGTTTATTAGGGATGTATGCCCAGATCCCTACTTGGATTCAAAAATGGCAAATGGCATTAGTAGCTCTTGTCACCAAACTAGTTATTCTCAGGCACTGGCAGGGTGGTTGGGAACCCTCATTTAAAGAATGGTGGGATGAATTTTTAAATGCATTAAATGCGGAAGGTCGGTTGCGAGCCTCTTTAATTCGGCTGTGAAATTTCAGATGTGCTGGGGTGGGTTATTATCTAGTTTAAAAAGCAAATTTGGTTAGTATAGGGATGTAGTCCCAAGTTTCCGTGGGGGGAATTTGGCCAAGTAGTCCCTTAGGGGGCACTAAAGTTCTTTCTTAGAGTTTCCTCCCGCTTCACCTTTCTATAAGGCTCTCAGTGGTTTAGCCGCGGGTGGATCTTTTTTTTTTTTTTTCTTGTCTCTCCCCTCCCCCATGAGGAGTATGTTGTTGGTCTCGTAGATCCTCCTCCCATTGTATGTTGTTAAGCCAACATAGGTGTTTTTATTTGTATTTCTTAGAGGAGGTATATCAATTCTTATTTGTTATAGGGTAGCTGCCAAAGGGGATGTATTGGGGGTGGAGTGGGGATTTTGTTTTACTAAATGTATTGGGTTGTTTATTTGTATTTTAGGAGGTGTATTATTTTCATGTAATATATTAAAATCCTCAATAAAGTTATTTGCAAAAAAAAAAAAAAAGGTGGGCAAGCAATGTGAGAGGGCAGTAAGGAGGGCTGGGGGATAGTGGGATGTATAGGAACAGGCACCACCAGTAGAAAACAGGAAGTTGTTATCCCTCTGTACAGACAGCTGGTGAGACCCCATCTGAAGTACTGTGTGCAGTTCTGGAGACCCAGTCTCCGGAAGGACATAGACAGGCTGGAGGCAGTCCAGAGAAGGGCAACTAAAATGGTGCTGGGTCTGCACCAGAAGACATATGAAGAGAGACTTAAGGAGCTTAATATGTATACCCTTGAGGAAAGGAGAGATGGGGGGACATGATAGAAACTTTCAAGTACCTCAAGGGAATCAACAAAGTCCATGAGGGTGGCATCTTTCAGAAAAAGAGATGCGCAAGAACAAGGGGGCACAATTTGAAGATAGAGGGGGACGGCTCAGAGGTAATGTGAGGAAGTATTTTTTCACAGAGAGGGTTGTGGATGCATGGAACGGCCTTCCTGAGGAGGTTGTGGAGTCAAAAACAATGGGGGAATTCAAGAATGCATGGGACAGACATAAAGCAATTCTAGTGGAGGGTAGGAGGAAGTAGGCTGTTGGTTAACTAGGTTCTGCAGCTTATCCTGTAGGTAGGGAAATGGGCAGACTGGGTGGGCCAAGCAGTCCTTATCTGCCATCAAAGTCTGAGTTTCTATGTTTGACTGTATGTGTAAGAGGTTTTCACGTGCTGTAGCCTGTCCCATTCAGTTGAAATTCAGTAACAAAGAAAAAAAGAATTTTTATATAATAATATTGAAAATTCAGTAACAAAGAAAAAAAAGAACTGGTTTATATAATAATATTTAAACAGGGCTGTAAACATGCTGACTATGAACATGTGTGTTGGCAGTGTTGCCAACTCGGCAGAAGCTGAAGCATAGTAAGCTAGAGAACCGCACAGTCACTTTTAACAGGAGTGGTTAGTTTTATACCAAATCCCACTGCCTTCATAAAATTGTAAATGAAAATCAACCTTTTCTGTTCATATTAGGTAAAGAAGCAAGGTTAGTAAATTGTGTTTAGCTCCGTTGGCATATCTTATTCACTGTCTACTCTAAATAAGTTGAAATGAGCAAACATGTTGTGTTACCTTGCTGGCCTGTAAGTATTTATTACTGATTGCTGCCACAGAAGCTGTTGTTGTTTTTTTCCTATTTACATATTATAGCTTGCTCCTGTCCCCATGTGTTGACAGGAATTATGTTTCTCCTTTCACCCGTGACTGGTCGCTTACTGATACAGTGGGAAAAGAGGGCCAATTCAAAAAAGGTTACAAACAGCACGTGCAGAAAGCCAATTACCCCCTTCCTCATTTATCTGTAGTGATTAGGGAGCTGGTGAGCTTTTGATAATTTCCTTACAATTGTTACATTCATTCATTCCTTGTATTCAACCTCCATCATCCTTTCCAATCGCACTCACCCCACCCACCCACACCACAACACATGTATCCCCATTGTCACGACCATTTCAGATGGCATAAGCAGGGCGGGCACTACAATAAACAGTGAGTGATACAACAGTCTCTAACTCAAAACTGGTATTTTTATCACAGTGGTTTGATATTTCTCATTATATTACCACAACGGCATGTCTATTCTGTACAAATATGCTACTTTGTACAATTTGCTAATTTCTTATCCCATTATAGTTCCTATTCTTAGAACATGTTTCTAAATATAATTTAAAAATGTACGTTTATTCTAACGATGAACCAAGCAGTTGCAATTGTCATCAGGTACATCTGCATTCATTATTTGCATGTAATAAATATGACCATTAGCATGAAAATATGCCCTATGTACATGGTTTAGCCATTTCTAAGACATACTACTGTTTCATTTTGGGGCATCCTCTATGAAATGCATGCTAGAGAATCTTATTTGCTAAAAAAAAAATAATAATTATAACCTATTAAAGTAATAGCATGAGAGTGGCTGATATATTTAAACTCAGTCACCCCATTACAAACATACAACAGGAAGAAAAGGTTACTAAAACGAGAAACACTATTCACAATACACCAAATAGAAAAGTCCTTCTTGTGAAGGCTAAATGACAGAATGAATAATTGAATTAAAGGTAGACCATATTTTTAATTTATTTCTAGTCCAAGTAATGATTGGCATCATTAGTGCACTTCCATATTACGCATTTTGGTGGCAGTGATCTGGCAGTGTATGGCAGATATTTTTTTTGGTGGGTGAGGGGGGTTAAAAAGTAAACCAGCTCAATTCAAATGAGAGATGCTGGTGGAGGGTGGGAAGAATGATCAAGGTTGAACTGACATAAATAGAAAGTACCTGTGGTAAGTAAATAATCTAAAATTCACCAAACTCACTAATCACTTCAGATAAGGCCAGTTACCTTGCTGTATATGAGCTGCTAGTAATTTTTTTAATTAACACCTTTCCGCTATATCAGTAAGTGACCATTTGTGGGTGACACGAGTAACATCATTGGTGACAACACATGAGGACAGGAGCAAGCTATAGAATACAAATGAACTGCATTCAGTTTTATATGATTGCCGATTCAGTGTTTTCTCCACCTTGACAACCTTCCACTCTCACTGGACAACCCTCGAGCATGAGTGTGCTTAGATTACTTTTGTTATATAAATGACAAAAAAATTCAGGATTGATAAACTAGTGATTTCAAAAGCGCCTCCCATTTGTTGAGGGAAAAGAAACTTATGTTCAGAAATTCAGTAGTTGTAGTGAGAGCTCCCTAATGGCACTCATGCTCAACATTTGTCAAGTGTATGTGTGTGTGTGGGGGCGCAAGGAAAAGTGCATTAAATGCTTTTTTTTTCCTTCTCAATCTCCCTTTACATGAGCTGTTATGTTTTATACACTTGCTCTTTATTACACAGTGTTTGTCCTGCAGCATCTGCAATTTAAATATAGACGAGCTTTGAAGTAAACAATACTACTCTTCAAAGTCTAAGCATAGTAGTGCGGTATTTGACAAGCACTCCCCAGCCCGCAGCTGACAGCTCCCGTCAGAGAACAACTCCTCCTTGCTATGGAAGCCCTGCTATATTATTTTGTCACGTTTCCTTTATTCTCTTCACCAGTAATAATTGCTACAAAAGACAGACTATTGTGGTTGGTAAGAGAGGAGGAGGCAGAGAGCTTTGACGGGGCTCCCTCTCGCCTCCATAAATCTACATTTATAATGTCCAGTGGTTTGGTAACATTGGGTCTCCCTCCAGCTTCGGCACTGTGTGTGCTTAGTGTCTGTCATGCTGTGTGAGGACAAAGGTGCCTCTCCTGCTACCAGTCCATTCTGTGGCAACCAGTACCCACAGCTCCCAGTCTGTTTACAATCTACTGGAAGGCAGTGAGTGGGTGGAAAGTAACACTGCAAGCTCTGCCCATTTGGAGGCTCAGGAAAAGTGGAGTCCCCTGCAGTGCTGCTGCCAGACTGCACGCAGTGAAGAGGAAGCGTGATACACAGGCAGATGGAGTAAAGCTGGCTTTCGTATTTTTGGCAGGCAGCTCACTGCATCAATAGGGCATTTTCTGCATCATGCACCATTTTTCCGTCCCCTCTCACTTTTTCCATTTCTCATTCGATTAAACTGGTTCAGCCACCACAATTGACACTGCTCTTGTGTTAATGAGCTCCCTCTATCCGTTCTCACAATGCAAGCAGCTGGGAAAATTAAGGCAGTCACGTTGCTCAGCTTGGGCTGCAGTCAACGCCCCCATGTTCAGACCTGCTAAATCAGGAAACAAATAGGTGGAACCCTACTTTTCATTTAGAATTTGTTAAATAATCTTTGCCTTAAGAAAAGATATTCAGTCAATCAATCAATTTTATTTTATACCGGCTAGTATGTGAGCAAAAATACCCATTTTCACAAACACCCAGTTAAGCAGAATAAAAACAGACAATAAATCTACATTCAAATGTAAATACAGGTAAAAACAGGGTCAGACACAGTGGATTGCACATAACAGAGAGGTGGGAAAATAAGTAAAAGGCAATAAAAATGGGGATTATTTACAGCCTGGAGAGAACAATCGTGGAGAAAATATCTTTAAACAAATCATTCGATTATGAACCAAGATATAAATATGCACAGAGGCCTACCAAATTTCTAATGGATAACACTTGTTAATTAAAAGACAGTGGCAAACATGTAGACAGCACTTCAAAACTGATGGATTTAATCAACCATAACAGCCCCTGAGAAAAAAAACAGTTGCTGGGGCAGGGGGCGCATTAGGGAAGGAGAAAGAAGGGAGGGAGGGAGGTGTAGAGGAGAAGGAGAAGAGGGGGGAGTTAAAATGATAAGAGAGGACAAAGGGGGAATAGGCTAATTATGTTTCTTCCTGAGTGACTACTGACTGGGGCACAAACAGATGGAAGCATTTAGTAGGTGGGTCTTAAGAGTGAGACTGAAGGAATTGACGCTGCTGAAGGTTTGAATTTTTAGGGGCAGGTCATTGTAAAGCTTAGGGCCCTTATAAGTGATGGAGTTCTGAGCATGGGAGGTGTGGTAAAATTGGATGTTGAAGATATGGTGTGAGGCCCCCTTTGTACAGCACATAGTGACCGCTTTAGGGAAAAGAGAGGTGATGCTTGATGGCAGTGAGTTAAGGTTAATCTTGTGAAGGAATGAGAGCATTTTGAAGAAGAACCTATCTTCAAGGGTGAGCCAGTCAAAGGAGTTATAGAGGAAGCAGTGGTGGGTGGACCATGGAAAGCCCAATACAAAGTGAGTGATATTATTGTAAGTGGCCCTGAGTTTGCAGAATAGAAGCGAGGAGGATGGGGGGTAGACAATGGAATCGTACTCCAGAAGGGGTAAAAGCAAGAGGCTAGTAAGGTGAAGTTTGGAGACAGGAATAAGGAATTTCCTGATTCTATAAAGGAGGCCAAGTCCCATGTGGATCTTTTTGATGAGATTTGATAGATGTATGTGGTGTGTCAGGCGTGGGTGAAGGAACAGTCCCAGGTATTTAAATCTGTCCACTTTTTTAATGGTATTAATATATACCAGAAAGCATCTCAAAGCCGATCAGCTGTTTGCTGACCTGGCTTCATGGAAATCAAAAGACCGAAGCCCTCTCTGATTGGAGCGGCTTTGGTCCTTTGAAATACACAAAATTTATACCCAGCAAGCAGTGAGTGGTGTCATGACCACACTGTATGGTCATTGGTCTAGACTACTGAGCCCCTGTTATTTTCAACTGCAATGGGCTCAGCGGACACCCCCTGAAATCCCCTTTCACTGAAAGCAAAACATTCGGTGCATAGGTGCATCAAATATAAAAGTGTCTGAAGAAATGTGGTATTTGTTAGAAACATAGAATCTGTGGGCAGAAAAGGAATGCTTGGCACACAAAGTATGACCAAGTGTTCCCTGGCTATTCTACCTATGCAAACCATGCCTGTTGTCCGGCGACCATCCCCACTCCCTGTCTCCTTTTTAAATTTACCCATATGTTTATCCCATACATGCTTAAAGCCCCCCAATATTCTAGCCTCCACTGCTTCTGCCAGCAGTCTGTTCCAGACATCTACCACCCTTTCAGCGAAGAAATATTTCTGCAAATCTCTCCAGAACTCCCCCTTCCAGCTACATTGTATGCCCCATGGTGCTGGTGCTTATCCTCTTTTGAAAGAGACTCCCCACCTGCAACCTTTTTACCCATGTGAGGTACTTGAAGGTCCCAAACATGTCACCTCTCTCTCTCTCTCTCGCCTCTCTTCCAGGGTGTACATGTTGAGATCTTTCACTCTCTCCTTGGAGGGCTTCCTGTGCAAATGTACACTTTACTTGTGCTACTCTAGATAGCCTCCACCCTATCTAAGCATATACCCTTTCTAAGGTACGGTCTCCAAAACTGGACACAGTACTCCAGGAGGGGGATACTAGGGAGTGGTAGAGTGGCAGCACCATTTCCCTTCTCCTGCTGGAGACATCCCTCCCTATGCACCCACTTGCCCTGCTCATGGCCTTGTTACACTGTGCTGCCACCTTGAGGTCCTCTGAGATAATAACCACAGGGCCTCTTTCCTGTCTAGTAATGGCAGTACTGCCTCCCCCCCATACTATACTTAACACCGTGGTTTCTATGTCCTAGGTACATAATTTTGCACTTTATGGCACAGAACCCCAACTGCCATGTCTTTGACCACTCCTCAAGATTCCCAAGATCGCTATGCATGTTCTCCACCCCTCCTGAGTGTCCACCCTATAGCAGATTTTAGTGCATCTGCAAAAGGCATACCTTCCACTCCAGTTTTTCTGCATTGTCCCCTGTGAAACACTGAAGAGGACTGATCCAAGTATGAACCCTGTGGTACACTGCTGGTCGCTCTCCCATCCATAGATTGAGTGCTGATAACTACCACACTTGATCTCCTATCCATTAACTAGTTCCTAACCCAATTTACCACTTTGCCCCATAGTCCTAGGCTGGTCAACTTCCTAGTCAGCCTTCAGTGTGAAGGCTTTACTGAAGTCCTGACAGGCCATACCCACTGACTTCCCCATTCTATTTCCCAGGTCACCCAGTCAAAGAAATCTATCAGATTCATTTGGCATAACATTCCCACCATGAATCCATGCTGCCAGTGGATTCTAGATGCTCAACTAGTCTTTCTTTCAGTAGGCCTTCCATTAATTTTCCCAACAGTGAAGTTAAACTGACTGGCTTATAGTTGCTAGCCTCCTTCCTGCTGCTGCTGTTATGTAGACAGATGTTTTTTTTTCCAGTGAGCTACTGAACAAGGCTGTCAGTTGGGCAGCTAGCACCTCCCTGAATTCTTTCAGTACCATGAGGTTTATCTCTGTCCTGTCCCACAGCTGTATCCACCTTCAGACCTATCAGTCCTTTCGGGCTTTTTCCTTTGAAAATGGACTTGGCTCCACCTCCCACCCCTATCTGTTACTTACTAGTGGTCCGTCCCCTACCCCCCCACTGTTAAGAGAGAGCAGAAGTACCTGTTTAAAGTGGCAGCTTTTTCTTGGTCCCCTTCTACAGTTTCCCCCCTTTGCATCCTTCTGATCCACCTGATCCCTACCTTTGTTTTTCTCTTATTTATGTACTGTTTCTGAACTCGTATCCCCTTTAGCCACCCTTCTAGCAATCCTTTTCTGTCTGGGCCTTTGCTGCCCTAACTGCCTTGTCTGCCTTCTTCTGCCTTGACTGACACACTTCCCTGTCCTCTCCCTCTGTATTTCTTTGTACCTCTTGAATGCCACCCTTTTTTCTTCTTTTACCATGCAGGTCACTTCCATGTAGGACCAAAAAGGTCTCCTTTTCCTTCTGCTTTTGTTTCCTTCTGAGTTTTGTTGCCCTAATTAGATCTTCCCTTATTCTTCCCCACTGTGCCTCTATCTTTCCCTTGTAATCCCCTCCTTTGAGGCAATGTCTGACACTGTCTGCCATTCATTTAAAATCTGCCTTCCTGACATCATGGACCCAAGTCCTTCTGTGGCTTGCCTCTGCACTTGTCCTTATTTTGAACCACACTGTACAGTGAACACTGGCACGTAGCAGACTGCCCACTGTGACATCTGCAATGCTGTCCTTGTTTGTAAGCATCAGGTCCAACACTGCCCCGTCCCTTTTGCTAGGTGCCAGAGAAACACCCCTTGTAGGAAGTCAACGTTGGCCCTGCTCCTTGCCTAAGTTGCAGCTGGAAGTTTCCATTCCACATTTGGCAGATTAATGCCTCCGACTAGCAGCACCTCCCCCTTACTTGCCATCCTGATGATGACTTCCCCAAGTGCCCTATCCATCTTCACCCCTTGTGCTGGAGGCCTGTACACTAGCCCAGTATGGATAGCAGTCCCAGAGCCTGTATTCAGGATGATTCACAGCTTCCACCTCACCTCCCTTTAGTATACCTGTACAACCGAAATCTTAATTCCCTCCTTCACAGATAGTGCAACCCCTTCTCCCTGCCCTGTCTGACGCTACCCTCTCCTGTGCCAGGTTGGCAGGTTCCTGCACTTTATCCCCATATGAAGCGTTCTGCTACCAGCTGCATTATCTGTGTTGGGTCTCTCCGGTCCGACTGCACACCAATCGTGTTTACTATATTGTTCTTGCTTTGTTCCTGATTCTACCTACTGTATTAGCCTTTAGGACGATGCTGTCCTAGTATTGTTGTTTACTGCCTTAACATGCTGTTGTTGCCCCCCTCGCTTGCAATGTATGTCCCTTTGATGTTCTTGTATTGACCTTGCTTTGTCTGCTGGCCCTGATTATACCATGTACTTGTTCTTGCCTGTTGTTCTTGAATGTACCTTTGTAATCTCCTGGATTGCACCTGAAAATAGGCACTTGGTGTCTAGCGTGCTCACCTGATAAGCAAAAGCAAATAAATAAATAAATAACAGAAAGCAGCCGGATATGGCCATGTCCGAGTTATGGTGTTCAGTGCACCATATTTCTATTATGGCCACTATGTCCAGGTTAGCTTCCACCACAACAGCCTTCAAGTCTGGAATTTTGTTTCCAAAGCACCTGCCTGATGCCCTGTGTCTCAATCCCTTTCTTGCCTATGTTAAAGCCCCTCTGACTCTCCTCTTTCAGATTTGTTTTCACTGCTCCTGGACCCCTTCATTCTGCAAGCCTCCCTTACCTGATTTATAGTCCACTTTTTGTTCATTCTGTCCCTGCATCTTTGCCCTAGGGCTGTTTTCACCTCTCTCTCTTTTAATTTACTAGCTGGGAGGAGCAATTGTTGTCTTCCTTGGTTTTTCCTCCCCCTTCATCTACTTTAAATGCTAATCTAAGTAGCACCTAAACCTCCCACCAAGGACTATAGTCTCCTTCCTAAAAGGATGCAGGCTGTCTCCCTTATAGAGGCAAATATCTTCCCAGGCTGGTCCCCAGTCACCAATTCAGTCAAAGCCCTCCTCCATGCACCATGCCTTCAACCAGTCATTAATGATCCTGGTGTGGAGTGCCTTTGCCTGTCCTCAGCCCATTAAAGGTAGCACCTCAAGAAAAGCCACCATGCAGCATATCTGCTTGAGGCCTCTCCCCAGCTCCCTGAAGTGTCCCCATACTGTTCCTACCCTCTCTTTTACCAGGTTATGTGTCCCCAGATGGACAATGACATCCAGCTCCTCCTGCTGTAGCGATCCTCAGGATTCGCTTTCCATCACTCCAAGCTGACACACTGCTCAGACACGTCACCCCCCATCCTTCCCCTCCCCAGCACCCAATTTTATTCCCCTCACTACAATGTCCCCAACCAGCAGCTGTTTCCTCTTGGGCTGAGGGCTTCTCCCTCCATCCTTGGGCCTCCATTTCTGAGGACCCCCATCCACTGTGACAGGAAAGTACAGTTTTGTACTTACCGTAATGGTAGATTTTCAAGAGGATTTCTTGCAGCAGGTCATACACTTGGGAAACATCCACCAGAGGGTGCCCTTTCACAGTAGCTTTCATCAGCAGTGTTGACTAGGGGCCACCCATGATGTTGTCAGTCCATGCATATGTATTAATATGTGGGTGGCCCCTAGCAGCCTCAGTTCCCTGCCAGCAACCAGCTCGTGGAGCAGGACACTGAAGGGAACCAAGGAGGCCTGAGGCATTGCCCAGTAGGACGATGAGAATAGAAGCAGAAGATGGCTGTCCGAGAGAAGGAGGAGAACGCAGGTGGGATCATGACCTACGGCAAGAGATCCTCTTGATGATCTACTGTTACGATAAGTATGAAACTGTACTTCCTTCTTTGAGGCTATCTCTTGTAGCAGGTCATACATTTGGGATGATTCCCAAGCAGTTGAATAGGAAGGGTGGTTAGGAAAGGAGGCCCTGGAAAACGGCACAGCCAAATACAGTCCGCCGCTAAGAGGCCATGTCAAGACTGTAGTGTCTAGTAAACATAAGGACCGAAGACCAAGGGGTGGCATCACATATATCAGTGATAGAAACACCCCTGAAGCATGCTGCAGAGTTAGAGATAGCTCTGGCGGAGTGTGCGTGCACAGCACCAGGGAGAGGCTTGTGGTATTTGGTGTAGCAATAGGTGATACAGTGTGCTAACCAACCGGGCAAGGTTTGTTTCATGGTGGGGCTGTCCTCCTTTCTGGGAGCAAAAGCAATGAAGAGTTGCTAGGATTTGCGGGAGGGCTTTGTGAGAGCTATGCAGCAATGCAGGATGCAGTGCACATCCAGAGTGTGGAGATAGTCTCTCCTGGGTTCGTATGAGCAGGATAGAGGACAGGTAAGTGTATAGACTGGTTTAGAGTAAAGTCTAAAGCCACTTTCGTAAGGAACTTGGGTTTTGTGTGGAGGGATACTCTGTCCTTATGAAAGACAAGGTAAGGTTCATGGCACATGGGGGCCTGAAGTTCTGAGATGTGCCTGACTGAGGTGACAGCCACTAGGAAAAGGGTTTTCCAAGCAGGGAAGCACATCTCACAGGTAGCAGCTGGCTCAAATGGAGACAGGGTTAGCTTTTCTAGAATAAAATTGAGGTCCCAGGGCAGAACTGGATTTTGGACAGGGGGCTTGAGATGCAAAAGATCCCCGAGAAACATCCTGGCAAGGTCTATTTGTGCAACCTGCCGGTTCATGGAAAGTCAAGATAGCAACCAAATGCACTTTGATAGAGGAGTAGCTTAAACGCTGACTGGACAGGGTGGAAAGGTAGTTCAAAATATTATTTAAAGGGCAGGAGTAAGGATCCAGGCTCCTCGTGGCAGTCCATATGGCAAAACATTTCCATTTGGCAGTATATGTCTTTCTGGTAGGTTTCTTGGAGGCCAGAAGAATCGTGGCCACAGAGGAAGAGATGGCATGTCGAGCTATAAAGATGTCCTCAGGAACCAAGCATGCAGATGTAGAGATCTGAGATTGGGATGGAGAAGGGTGTCGTGGTTTTGCGTGAGCAGACTGGGTCAGATGGGAAGAGGAAAGGGATCTGTTACTGACAGTTGCTGGAAAAGGGGGAACCAGATCTGTCACAGCCAAAATTGGGTGATCAGAATCAGGGAGGCCCTCTCCAGCTGGAGCTAGAGTAACACTTGTTGAATGAGTGGAACTGGCAGGAAGATATTTAAGAAGCCCCGTTTCAGGAGAGGAACAGCATCCTTGGAGTTGCCGACTGAGTCTGGGATGATCAAGCAATTGTCCGGAGAGGCAAACAGATTGATCTCCGGAGTCCCCCACAGTTGGAATATGTCTTGGAGAACCTCCATTGCCAATGTCCACTCATGAGTGTGATGGCACAGGTGATCCACAACTATGTTTTGGGCTCCAGGAACATGGACTGCTACCAGATGAAGGTGACGAGAGAGGGCCTGATGCCAAACCTTCGAGGTCTTGTGGCACAAAGCTTGTGACTTTGTGGCCCCTTGCTTGTTGATGTAAAACACTATGCAAGTGTTGTCTAATTGGATCAGCATGGGACTGGGAATAAGGAATGACTGGAAAGCCTGAAGAGCCAGGCTAATTGCCTGCATCTCCAGAATGTTGATGTGGAGAGAAGCTGCATCTGGTCCCCAATGGCCCTGCATTTGGTAAGGACCAAGATGGGTGCCCCAATCCAGGATGGAGGCATCCATCATTACTGTTTTTGGTAGGGGGGGCCGACTGGAAGGGTACGCCGATCTGGAGGTGTGCAGGATCCAGCCACCTGGAGAGGACCCACTGCAGGGCAGGGTCACGTGAATGGAGTCTTCAAAGTCCTCCGTCGTTTGGTGCTATTGATGGCAAAAGGCCCACTGAATCAGGTGTATGTGTAAACAGGCATATGGCACGGTGGAAATGGCAGCCACCATGCGACCCAGGAGCCACATGAACTGGTGCATGGTAATTTGGGGAGCTGCAAGGCACCACAATATGAGGGAGATGAGCTTTTAAGTCCTGTCCTCTGGGAGAATGGACCTGCCCTGTGTGGTATCTAAGACTGCTCCAATGTATTGGAGGTGTTGAGATGGCTCCATGTGAGACTTGGCTACATTTACTGTTATGTCTAGTTCCTGGGAGAGCTCCAGGGTGCACGTGAGAGAGTGCAGCAATCTGTCCCGAGATGAGGCTTTTATGAGTCAGTCATCTAAGTATGGGTATAAGTAGTGTTTTCTGTGATGAAGGGCTGTGGCTACTACCACCAGACACATTGTGAAGACCTTGGGGGCAGAGGAAAGACCGAAGGGCAAGATGTGGAATTGATAATGGTATCCCAGTAGTTGGAACTGGAGGTACTGCTGATGGGATGGGCCATGTGTATTTTGATATGAAGATATGTGTCTTTCATGTCTAGGGCGCATAGCCAGTCATAGAAACATAGACTTTGACGGCAGTTAAGGACCGCTTGGCCCATCTAGTCTGCCCGATTCCCTATCTACAGGATAGGCCGCAGATCCTAGTTAACCAACAGCCTATTTCTTCCTACCCCCCACAAGAATTGCCTTATGTCTGTCCCATGCATTCTTGAATTCTCCCACAGTTTTAGACCCCACAACCTTCTCAGAAAGGCTGTTCCATGCATCCACTACCCTCTCTGTGAAATAATACTTCCTCACATTGCCCCTGAACTGCCCTCCTTCTATCTTTAAATTGTGTCCCCTTGTTCTTGCAAGTCTCTTTTTCTGAAAGATGCTACCCTCTTGGACTTTGTTGATTCCACTGAGGTTCTAAAAGTTTCTATCATGTCCCCTCTCCTTCTTTCCTCAAGGGTATACATATTAAGCTCCTTTAGTCTCTCCTCATATGGCTTCTCTTGCAGACCCTGCACCATTTTAGTTGCCCTCCTCTGGACTACCTCTATCCTGTCTATGTCCTTGCGGAGATGGGGTCTCCAGAACTGGACACAGTACTCCAGATGGGGTCTCACCAACTGACTGTACAGAGTGATAACAACTTCCTGTTTTCTGCTGCTGATGCCTCTACCTATACATCCCAGTATACCCCCAGCCCTCCCTACTGCCTTCTCACATTGCTTGCTAACCTTAAGGTCATCTGATATGATTACCCCAGGTCCCTTTCCTTTTTTGTTGTTGTTACTACCTCCCACCCATTGTGTATTCTTCCCTGGGTTCTTGTTTCCCAGGTGCATTATTTTGCACTTCTTTGCATTGAATCCTAGCTGCCATACTTCTGACCATTCCTCCAACCTTGCCAAGTCCTTTTCATCCTTTCCACGCCTCCTTGTGTATCAACCCTGTTGCAGATCTTTGTGTCATCTACAAAGGCATACTTTCCTTCCAGTCCCTCTGCAATGTCACTGATAGAAGACATTAAAAGGACTGGACCAATACTGAACCCTGCGGTACCCCACTAGTAACCCTCTTTCTTCAGAGTGGACTCCATTTACAATTACCTTCTGTGTCCTGTTGTGCAGCCAATGTTTTACCCAGGCTACCACCCTGGGACCCACTCCCAGGCTGGTTAATTTGACTATTAATCTTTTGTGTGGGACTGTGTCAAATGCCTTGCTAAAGTCTAGGTAGGCCATGTCCACAGCCCCTCCCTGGTCTACTACTTTGGTCACCCAGTCAAAGAAATCTATTAGATTCGTCTGACATGACCTTCGCTGTGAACCCATGCTGCCTTGGGTCCTGTGCCCACTGGCCTCTAGGTACTCAACTATTCTTTCCTTCAGAAGTGACTCCATCACTTTCCCTACCACAGAGGTCAGACTGACAGGTCTGCAGTTTCCTGCCTCTGTCTTGGTCCCACTTTTGTGAAGGGGAATCACATCCGCCTTCCTCCAGTCCTTGGGTACCACACCATCCTCCCATGATTTATTAAAAAGAGTAGCCAGTGGTTTCACTAGTTCCTCCCTTAATTCTTTTAGAATTCTGGGGTGAATTCCATCAGGACCCATTGCTTTGTCCACCTTCAGTTTTAGGAGTTCTTGCAGAACCCTTTCTTCTGTGAAAGGACTGGGATCGACCTCCCTATCAAGAGTGCTTCTGTTAATTGGATTAGGCACTTCCCCCTCCTCTTTTGTGAATACTGAGCAGATATATTCATTCAGTATCCCTGCTTTTTCACTGTCCCCCTCTGTCCACCCACCGTTCATTCTTTTCAGCCTCACTATCCCTCCCTTTGTCTTTCTACGCTTGCTGATGTACCTATAAAAGGTTTTATCCCCCTTCTTAACTAAATTGGCTATCTTTTCCTCAGTTTGGGCCTTTGCTATTCTGACTTCCCTCCCTGCTTCCTTCTGCCTTAACTGGTACAGCTCTCTGTCCTGCTCCTTCTCTTTTTCCTTATACTTCTGGAATGCTATCTTTTTCTTCCTGACTTTCACAGCCACCTCTTTTGAGAACCATAGTGGATTTTCTTTCATTTTGATTTGTTTATTTGCTTCACACAAAGGCTTGTTGCCTCTGTGATGGCAGTTTTGATGATTCCCCATTGTTGCTCCACACCTCCTTCTAGCCTGTTTGTTAGTGCTTTTCTGAGGCACTCTCCCATCTTGCCAAAGTCAGCTCTCCTAAAGTCCAGTACCCTCACTTTTGTATGGCTTGACTCTGTAGCTGAGTTTAACGTGAACCACACTGTTTGATGGTCACTTGTCCTCAGATGGCAACCTACTTCTAGATCTGAGATCCTCTCACTGCCTCCGTTTGAGAGTACGAGGTCTAAGATTGCTCCCTCACGAGTGGGTTCTGAAACTAGCTGTCTAAGGCCTGCCACCTGTAGGGCATCAAGAATAGCCCTGCTCTTGGATGCGGCTGCAGCAAATGTGCTCCAGTTAACATCTGGCATATTCAGGTCTCCCATCAACAGTATCTCCCCTTTCTCTGCCATTCTAAGAATGCCTTCTATCATATCCTTGTCCATTCCTCCCCTGACATGGGGGTCTGTACACAACCCCTGTGCGGATTGTGGTGCCCTTTCCAGCCTCCAAGGTGACCCACGGTGCCTCCTCTCCTCCCTGTTTACTCTTTTGTTCAGTTGCTTTTATCCCTTCCTTTACATAGAGAGCTACTCCTCCCCCTCTTCTCCCCTGCCTGTCTCTCCTGTAGGTTATGTACCCTGGTATGTTAACATCCCAGTCATGGTTCTCTGTGTACCATGTTTCTGTGACTGCTACGATATCCAGGCATCCCTCTTCCATCAAGGCCACCAGCTCAGGGAGCTTGTTGCCCAGACTATGGGCATTGGTACTCATTACCCTCCATTTCCTGATGGCCTTACCCTTTTGCCCCATCCCTGTCCTTCTTGCCTTTGTCACTTTCTCCATTTACCCCTGCCCTTCTCCCTATTGACACCTCTATGTTGGTGTTTGCCACTTACTACCATGATTATTTGGGGGGGCTAGGATTTCCCTGCTCCTTTCCAGTGCCTCCCCCCTTGGCTAGTTTAAAAGCTTGCCAATGAAGCATTTAAACCTATCACCTAGGATCCTGGTTCCCCTCCCGGACAGATGCAGCCCATCATGCCAGTATAGGCTTGCATCACTCCAGGTGGACCCCCAGTCCCCAATGAAGCCAAATCCCTGAGCTCCACACCAGTTTTTCAACCACTGATTGAATCCCATGGTGCAGAACACCCTAGCCTCTCCTATGCCATAGATGGGCAGCACCTCCGAGAAGGTTACCGTGCGTGCTACTTGACTAAGGCCCCTCCCCAATTCCACAAACTCTTCCTGCACTTCTCTAATCCCTTTCTTAGCCAGGTCATTTGTCCCTAGGTGGACAATGACATCCAGCTCCCTCCCCTGTGCAGCTGCTCTGGCAATCCTGAGGATTCGCTCCCTGTCCCTCAAGCCATGGCGCCAGGCAGGCACCCTACCTCCCTCTCCTTCCTCCCCAGTTCTACCTTCCTAACAATGGGTCCCCACCAGGAGTTGTTCCTTCCCTGCAGGGTCCCCTGCCACTCTCCTGTGGGTCTCCTTTGTGGAGTTCCCAGCATCCTCCTTGGTCTCCACTGTGGTGCCTCCAAAGAGGAACCACACTTTGCTGCAGAATGGCATAGGAATTGTGGAGAGGTACAACTGAGGGGATGCACTCTGTTCCACCACCTCACCCTCCCTGAGCCCACTGTGGTCCAACCGCTCCTCTTTCTTGGCAACCTCTGAGGCAATGGCAGTGGCACTGGTGGTCCCTGGATGGAAGAGGAGGTCTCACAAATCCTGGCCAACTCAGCCTGGAGATGAGCAACCTCCTCCCTCAGGCCAGAGAGGTGCCTGCAGATGGGACAACACCACATTCTCCAGAACGTCTCCCGGAAGACTGCTGCTCCACAGCCACTGCACTGCACCACTCCAATCATGTCTTATTTCTGGCCCCTTAACTGTTTGCAATCCTTCTGTTCTGAGACAAGAATATCCTATATTTCTCAGTAGACCACTTTCTTGCTCAGAGGCAGACCTCCAGCAGCTAGAGGGGGTCAGAGAGCTACTCTTGCCCTTCTAGGATGGTGGGTCTTTGGTGGTTCTGTGATCACTCACTTCCTGCTCCCAAACAGGAAGTTCCTGTTGTCAGTCAAATCCTGTGCCTATAAAAATAGAACTAGCTTTGGGTGGGGGGTGGAGGGGAAGGAAGGAGGACAATATAGTCCCAGTAGAGAAGTTCATTCACACAGCAGCCCTTTCTCCTGGTGTCTTCTGCCAAGCTATTAGCAGAATCTTTCTAAGGTGGTCTTTAAATGTAGCTTCCTTCTAGCTAAGCCACTCGCCGTACTTACTAGATCTTTCTACAAGTAATTTAAACCTCACAGATATTAAGTCCTTTCAATCACCTGAGATTTACACCTAGATAACTGTTCAGATACCCATTCAGTTCAGTTAACCCAGACAAACACACTTTTTTTTTGTTTTGTTTGTTAGTTTTTTTTACCCTAAATTAAAGGTCCAAGTACAAGAGTTCTTCTTCTTTAGTCCCAGCAGAGAAGTCCAGTCATACAGCAGTCCTTTCTCCTGGTGTCTTCTGCCAAGCTATTAGCAGAATCTTTCTAAGGCGGTCTTTAAATGTAGCTTCCTTCTAGCTAAGCCACTCCCCCTACTTATTAGATCTTTCTGCAAGTAATTTAAACCTCACAGATATTAAGTCCTTTCAATCACACGAGATTTACACCTAGACAACTGTTCAGATACCCATTCAGTTCAGTTAACCCAGACAAACACACACTTTTTTTGTTTTGTTTGTTAGTTTTTTTTTACCCTAAATTAAAGGTCCAAGTACAAAAGTTCTTCTCCTTTAGTCCCAGCAGAGAAGTCCAGTCACACAGCAGTCCTTTCTCCTGGTGTCTTCTGCCAAGCTATTAGTCTCCATGGTTTAAAAGAGGCAAGACTGTTTGCAGAGTGACCATGTGGAATCTCTTGTAGTTAATGTCAACTAGTTGAGATCCAACAATCAAGGACAGGGCGGAGGTCGCCCATGGGTTTGGGGACCAGAAAGAAACATGAATAAAAGCCCTTGTCTAGCTTGGTTTGTGGTACAGGTTAAACTGCCTGCTTTTGAATCAAAGAGTGTTCATCCAGCTGAACAGGAATGTGGTCTGGTGGGTACAAAATCTGCCGAGGTGGGTGTGGAGGGGGAGTGGCTGTGAGCACCAGAGTATGGCCCGTAAGAATAATTTGCAGTACCCATTAGTCTGCTGTAATCTGTCTCCAGGCCTCTAAGTTGGGACAAAAATGGCCACCCACTGCCCCCGAGGCCTGCGGAGGACTGCAGGGGAGGCTTGTGGAGAAGTCACAAGGTAGTGGTAGCAACAGCGGCCAGGGTAGGGGTGTCTCTGCTGCCCTTGGTAGCTGAGGCAGAGGAACTGCCAAGAGGCTGGGCCAGTCATTTTTTGGTTGGCTGGCAAGCTGGGCCTTTCTGGCGAGAGGCACAATGAAACTGAAAGGATTGAAATGGCAGTCTTTGAGAGCAAGACGGCTGAGCATGTTACATTGTGTGGACCATATGGTGAGTATGGCCCAACGCCTTCAAGTCATTAAGAATGCCTTCTGTTTCTGTGCCAAAGAGCTTGTGCACAAAGGGAGCATTTAAGATGGACTGTTGTGCACAGGTGTAAAACCTGAGATGCCGAGCCACGCATGGCAAAGAAGGGAAATGCCAGTTGCCGAGGCATGCACAGAGGCATCTACAGCATCGTAGGCAGCACGGAGAAGATACTGAGTGATACTGGCACCCGTCTTAAGGGTATCTAGCAATTGGTCAGTGTCTGTGGATTGAAGAATATTTGCTGCTACTTCAGAGGCGGCAACTGAAAGCATTTTCTGGTACTTGAGAATATGCCCTATATAGTTCAGTACATGCACGACCAGGGTGGATGAGGTATATACTTTTTTTCCCCATCAAGTCCAATTTTCTGGATTCCCTGTCAGGAGGCAGTGTATTCAAGTGTTTGGGATGCCTGGTCCTATCATGTGCAGCATATATGACCACAAAATCTGCCTGGGGAGCCATTGCAAAAAAGGGTGGTCTGCAGGGCCCTAGTAAAGGTGATCCACCTTCTTAGAAATGGGAAGGATCACGTAAGGATGGTGCCAAAATGAAAATTATGTACCTACTGTAATTCTTGATCTTCTCTTGTATCTTCACCATTCATTACTGTTGGGTGTAATCTGGAGGTGTGCACCCACCACGGGAGTTTTTTTACATTTTTTTTTTGGAGGGAGGAGTTGGCGCCGATGGCGCCACCCACGTGACTGATGCACTTGGTGCATCCCAATTCTGTTGAGTCAGAGAGGAGAAACAGTTTTTAGAGAAAGAGAGTGAGGCAAGAAAGTCAAGAGATAGACAAAGGAAAGGATATAAACTGAAAAAGGTATAAGCCGATTAGAGGACAGAAAGGAGAGAACCCTGCCCTAAGTGGCCATGGGGCCTCAATCCTTGGGTGGTCTCAGGAGAAGAAGAAGGCAAAGGATAGAAGGAAGAAAGGTAGAAGAGGTGAAAGTAAAGGATAAAGGGGGGAGGGAGGAGGGCTCTCCATCGTGCTAAAATGGAAGACCACTGGCTTGAGAGTTTCAAAACCCCTGCGGGAATGAAGACAAGGGAGCAAGGATCCCACTAGTCACAGAGGTTACAGAACCAAGGTCTGAAGGAGATTAATGGTCTTGTCAGCCTAGGCAGAGGTAGATCTCTCCTCCCACCCTTTATCCATAATTGTTATGAAAATCCTAGAGCCTAGGTCTCACAGACTCTTCCCTTGAAGGGCAACCAGTCCTGCTCAGAAGAGGAGTGAGTCCTGACTTAGGTGTAGGGAAAGAAATCTGGTAGAAGGTTTCCCAAGGGAGTACTGGCGTAGTCCTCACTTCAGGAGAAGAGAACCACGGGACATACGTGCCATAAGAAAAAGAGAGGGAGGAAAATCCCATGGACTCTCCTAGGACTGCACTGATATAAAAGACAATCAGAGGGTAACACAAGCCAGGGGATTATCCAAGCCCCAAGAGGGGGATACCCTACTGCATCATGAAAAGAATCTGAGGGAGTTCCCTCAGAGGTTAGGGCAAAGGCCCTACTTGCCGTCCTCCAGGTTGAACACTCTGTGACTTTTTAGAGAAGGAAACAGAGATCTCTGAGGTACCAGGGGGACTCGGCCCCCAATTAGTCTCTAGGTGGGTGAAGGTGAGCAGGGTGGAGGCAATGCCCAAGAACTGAGGCCCATGAGGGGATGGAAGGTGGGATTCAGTAATGAATGGTGAAGATACAAGAGAAGATCAAGAATTACAGTAGGTACATAATTTTCACTTCTACCCTTGTCAGTCTTCAACATTCATTACTGTTCGGTGAGTACCAAGCACCCCAGAGGGGACCTGGCACACCACTGAAGGAGCAAATTCCTCAGTCCCCTGCAGGTGAGGAACAGGAGGGGAGACCCTAAAGCCCTATTAGACCAACAAGATCTAAGGCTGTTCAGGACGAGTAGGTGTTCCCTTGTCAGGGGGACAGGAGGTGCTCCTGTAAGGTCCTCCTTGCCCTGCGGGGAAAAAAGTTGGGTTTCCCGGAAAGTGGAGGAAATCACCCTACGCTGGGCAAGGGGTGACAACCTTGTTAGACAAAGCCATGCCGTCTGCCTAATGCAGATCACTGTCCCCGCAAGTCTGGACGCCACCTCACTGGTGTTGTAACATGCCCTTGCTTGGTGCCTTGCAAGATTCAGACCCTGAGCAGGAGAGGGCAATGGCCTGTCTAGATTGCTCCATATCAGGCAAAGATGCCAGGACTTGCACCAGCATTGACCACAGGTGTCTGTTATAGACAGCGTGGTGAGCCTGATGAGAACCTATACACAGTAATGCACGAGCCGAAGAGAAAACTCTTCGCCCTCACTGGTTGAATTCTGCAGAATCCGGATCGGGGGGTCACTCGTGCGTGAGGCGCTGAAGCCCGGAAGGAATGTTTAGGGATGTCAGTCCTGAAGGTGGGTGAGGTAGGGAACATAGAGACTCCTGGGGGGTGCAATACTGTCTCCTGCAGTCCGCTGGGGCTGGGGCTGGGGTGGCTGGAGACTGTCAGGTATGGATAGACGCTTCCTGGAAAGGGATGGGCCAGGAGGGCACCACCAGGTGGTGGACGCTGAATTCACTCAGGAATGAATGCGTCTCCTACTCAGTACTGCTTCTCTGCACATGACAGATGTGTAGCTCTTGGACGAGCCTTGAAAAGAACCGCTGATACTCAGTGAAATCAGCATTGGAGGACAGGTGGACAGAAGGTTCCTTTCCCTCGGAAGAGGGAGACGAGGAGGAAGAGGAGCATGAATGTTCACAATCCTCCTGCAGTTGGGGGGACAAGCAAAAAACCTGTTTGTCCATGGCCCGGACATAAGTGGGAAAGGCCACCGTGGTGGCTCCAAACATCTCCCAGGTTAAGGGCCCCATAGGACCCACGTGGCCTGGGAGAGGAGGAGGAGGTGTCTGCAGAGGGATGGGAGATGGGCATCAAACTGATAGTGCCCGGTGTCTGCCAGGGTTCTGAGACCCAGAGACTGTTCCCTCTGGATGGGGGGATCCTGGGGCCAAACCAGGCTGTGAAGGCTGTGTCTGAGATAGCAAACTCTGGAAGAGCCCTGAGGGAGAATCTCCCGTGATGCAACTGGGGTTGCATGGATCCAGAAGGGCAACCCTCCATGCTGCCAACCAGGGATGCCTTCTACACCTTAAGGGAAAGGTGGGGTTCAGCGCTTCAACTCCTCCCCACAGGGGTCTGTCTTTGTACCATTACTGCCTGTGGAGAAAGAGACCATTTGTTACAGTTAGGACAGAGGAGCCCATTTTCTCTTTGGTGCATATTTGCTGCAGCTGGTGCTTCAGAGTTTTGGATGCAGCTTCTGAGAATGATGGTAACCACAGAGTGACAGGGTCGGACAAGGCATCTTACTGTTCCAACTGCTCCGTGTCCTGACTCCTGAATGCTGCGGGTGTTGACTCTTCAGCTTGGCGGGGTGCCCGCCGCCGTTTTTTGAAGGAGCCCATTTTCTCAATCGCGCTTATTGTCTGCTGCCACTGCTGCTTCGCAGCTTCTCAGACGGTGATCACAGTGCATGGTGATAGGGACAAGGCTAAAACAAATGGAACAGCGGAGATGAGATAGGAGTGCATTACTAGCTAAGCTAACTTTATTTCAGCTTCAGCAGTCTGTCTTGATTTACTTCTGACTCAACGTTATGGCACAAATGCTGCTCTACCACTAGTCTTGACTTAAATACTGAGCTGCTTGTCTTTAATTATGTACAGTTTGTGGTCTCACTTTTCTGACCACACTGTGTCCTGAATGCTGCTGGTGGGGTGTTCAATTTGACTGGGGGGAGGGAGCTCCTTTGTGGTCTCAGTCAGTTGTCCGATCCCAATTTTATTTTTGCTTTACTTCTTTGTGGTCTCACTTCTCTGACTGCGCTTCATGATGGTGTTTTTTTTTCTTTGCGACCGCATGAGCACCACACAGCACAACCGGTAGAGAATGGAACTGCAGCTTTCCTCTGAAGGAACTGCACTAGCCCAACTGGGCAAGTGACAGAGATCATTCACTAGCCCGCAGCAATCTGAACTAGTACCCGGGCTAGTAAATGAATGTTAAGATCGACCCCTGAATGGGAGGCTCATGGTGAACCCTCTTTCTGGGAGGGGTGATGGAGATGAGGGGGTGGAGGCTGTTGTTTTCAATTTTTTTTTTTCAATTTCAACTTTATTTTTAAAAGGCGCTTTTCTTAAATCAAAGCGCCTGTACAAATAAATACGACAATAAATATAGTAAATCAAATCAACAGAAATCCTTAAAGCTATATTAAAGGTGGGTCTTCAACTCCTTTTAAAACTAGGGCAGTCAGGGCAGTCTAGCACCTGGCAGATAGAGAGTTCCACAGGGTAGGTGCCATAAAACTAAACTATCTAGCACTAGATGTTTCAAACGTCATTCTGGGAATCTCTACACCTCGCCAGTTGATCGGAGGGGGCGCAGAGGACTATAGGGCACAGGAGCTCTTTCAGGTAGGCAGGTCCCAAATCATGTAGGGCTTTATAGGTCAGCAAACCGACCTTGAAGGTGATTAGCCAAAACACTGGAAGCCAGTGCAGTCCGTGGAGCACAGGTGTTATGTGACTGGATCTAGAGACTCCAGTCATGCAGCCTGGACTGCCGCATTCTGCACCAGCTGCAGGCGGCAGGTTCAACCCCGATAGCCCTAGGTATAGGGAGTTACAGTAGTCAAGCCGGGAGGTAAACAAAGGCGTGGATTAATGTTGTTGGTCCTCTGGAGGAACAAGTGCTTCACCCTGGCAATATTCCTCAGATGAAAAAAGGAAGTCTTCACAACCGCTGACACCTGGGATCTGAGTGTCAAACGGTCATCAAGTACTATGCCAAGATTTCGCACCTGGTCTGAGGTCGTCAGCTGGACACCTCCAAGCCATAGGCCAGAGGGTGATCCCTCTGGCAGACCCGCCTCACAGTGACCTAAATCCACAACCATGGCTTGCATGACCTCCAACACCATTTTGACCACTGAGACAATGTTGACAGATGGAGCCGTCGACAAAGCTAAAGAGGAAGGATGAGGAGGAACCTCCGTGGACCACATGCAAGAGGGAGACATCACTGAGGGTATCGGCCTGGGCTGTGGATAGGGCCAAGAACCTGAAGCCTGAGAAGCAACGCCCAATGCCTGGACTGATGGGCTGCGATGAGAGATGGGCTGCGATGGTGGTGGCAAGGGCAGTAAGTCCATTGAGGCCAGATCCTGACCCATGCTAGAGGGCCGAGAAGGGACAGAAAATGGAGATGTCAACGAATGCTGAAAAGCAGAGGCCATCGATGAAGGACCCAGTCCCGTACTGGAGGGACGGATTATCGACGAGTGTTGAGGATTCATCGACAGAGGAACCTGGTCTGTATTCTGGACCAACAAAACCTCAGAGAGGTGCGGCAACGAGAGAACCGTCAAGGTGCTCATCGATGGAGGAAGCAATTGGTCTCTTTGGGAGGCCTGAATGCTCTGGGATAAGGTCACCAAGATCATCTGGGGTTTTTTTTGCACTGGAGTGGGAGAGGCCCGAGCCATCAATGAGTGACCAGAGGTGGAAGCAGCCAACGGCTGAGGGCCCTTACCTTTATCACTTAAGGCTTTGTCTTTGTTTCGGTGCTTGTGCTTGGATGAGGAACGGTGCTTCGACTGGGCTGCCTGGGAGCTCGTTGGTGGGGACTGAGATGAAGAGAAGCGGAACTGCAATTCCTTTCCTAGGACAGCCACCTTCTGCTCCATGATGTAGGATTCCAGTTCCTGCAGTCAACGATGTGTGGCCTGGTTGCATTCCTGGCTCTGAGGACAGGATTGAATGTTGTGGGCTGCTTCCAGACACCGAACACAGAGAGAGAGTGGTTGTCGAATCTGTAGATCTTTCTTCCACAATGACACTTGCAGAAAAGGGAATCTGAACTGGACATAAGGAAAAACGAAAAAAAGTGAACTTTCCTCATCAAAGCGTTGACACACTTGAGTGAAAGCAGCACATGAAGTGAGCTGGGAGATGGTGGGAAAAGAACTGAGGCAGCTAGGGGCCAACAACATATTTATACATATGCATGGACTGACGTCATTGGTGGTAGCTGATTTATCTAGGGTTGATACGGCACGTATGATTGGTGCTGGAAAGGCGGTGGCCACCTATAATACAGTGGTCTCCAAAGCTCTGGACGCCATCGCACCAGTTTGTTTATGACCCAGATCTTCTCATTTGAGATCCCCTTGGTTTGATGGGGATCTCATGGTGATGAAGATCAGGAGTCAGAAGTTGGAGCATTGCTGGTGGAAGACCTGGCTGGAGTCTGACAAGCCAGCCCTTCGTGCTCACTGTGTTGAGTACTGGGGCAGTTTCTCGTAAGAACGCAGAATTTCTGTCCAGGGAAATTGCTGCAGGGAGGCACAGACCATCTCAGCTGTTTTGGACTGTAGACAGGCTTTTACACCCTGCCTGTCTTCTCTGAGAGTGTCGGCCATCCGATTGGGGATTATGCCAGGTAGGCTACTGCGTAGCAGTTGTCAGGCTGGGGGGAATAGAGGCACTCCATCTGTCTAGGAAGAGTTCAGGCCAGTGGAAGTGTCCAAAGTGACTAAGGTGATCTCAGAGCTGAAGCACACTTTTTTGTGAACTGGACCCAGCCCCGACACATTTCTTAATGGGATGTACTGAGGCTGTTGGCCTGGTGTTTGCCGGGATTGCCAGGTGCTCGATGGCAGAGGGAGTTTTACCAGCTGCTTTGAAAGAAGCACTGGTGAGGTCCCTCCTTAAGAAACCGTCCCTCAACCCTGATGTCCTGGTGGATTACCGTCCTATCTCCAACTGCCTTTTCTGAGCAAGGTTGTTGAGAAGCTAGTGGCACAACAGCTCGAGGATCACCTGGTGTCCTCTGACATCTATGAGCTATTTCCATTGGGTTTTCGGGCTAGACACAGCACTGAAAAAGCTCTAGTGAGGGTGCATCATGATCTGCTCAGGGCTAGAGATACAGGAAACAAGTCAGTCCTTGTACTCATTGATCTCTTATCAGCTTTTGACATTGTGGAATATGTTGTGCTATTGGATTGGCTCTGTGAGTTTTGTGGATTTGCCAATACTGTCTTCAGGTGGTTTGAGTAATATCTCTCAGATAGGGTGCAGCGGGTAGTGATGGGGAATTTCTCCTCCTCTCCAATGCCTCTGTCCTGTGGAGTACCACAGGGTTCGATCCTGTCCCCAATTTTGTTCGCAGTGTACATGCTTCCTCTGGGCAAGATCAATCGACAATACAGTGTGGAGTTTCACTGCTATGCAGATGACACCCAACCGTATTTGTCATTTGCTCCCAGAACATATGGAGCTGTTGATGTGCTTAACCACTGTCTGGCTAAAATCAATGACTGGATGACTTTCAGCTGGCTGAGACTCAACCCGGCCAAGACAGAGCTGCTGGTGATCGAGCCTGGTCATGGGCATGATGAGTTGCCACCAGCGGCCGACTCTGGTCTTGTACTGGGTTTGACCCCGTTGGTAGCTTCCCCGAGGGTGCAAAATCTGGGCGTGGTCCTTGATAGCAGATTGACCTTTGAAGATCAGGTGTCGTCTGTCGTCAGCAGTGGTTTTTACCATCTGTGGAACATTGCCCTGATTAAGCCCCTTGTTCCGTCTGAGGACCTGCTGAAGCTAGTGCATGCCTTTGTTTCCCCCAAGCTCGACTACCGTAATGCTCTGTACTTCTGGGTCATGGGAGGGTCCCTCTGCCAACTGCAGCTGGTGCAGAATGCAGCAGCCCGGTTACTGACAGGTCTTTCAAGATCCAGTCATGTAACTCCGGTTCTGCGAGCCCTGCACTGGCTGCCAGTCAGATGGAGGGTCCTTTTCAAGGAGGGTATTCTCACCTATAAGGCCCTGAACAGACTGGGCCCTGGCTGTCAGAGCTCCTGACACCAGTGACCTCTGCTCGCTTCCTCCGTTCCTCCTCGAGGGGTCTCCTGGATGTTCCCAGGGTCCGGCTCAGGACCTCGGGAGATCATGCTTTCAGCATTTCTGGGCTATCCGTGTGGAACTCACTTCCATCTGCAGTCCTGGAGTCCACCTTAGTAGAGGTGTTTAAGCGGAGGCTCAAGGCCCACCTCTTTAGCCTAGCTTTTACCGATTACTGAATTTCACCGTGTTTTTGCTCAGTCCCTGATTATGGATCCTAAAAGCTTTTAAACTGATTTAGATTTTATTTTTTAAATTGTATTAATGTAATTTTATTGTTTTCAATCAATCAATATCTTTATTTATCCAGACGGTCAACATTGAGCAAGCTCATTTACAAGGTGGACCTGCGGTCCTACAGTAATAATACAGAAAGACAAGTTACAATAGTACAAACAGTAAAAATAGCTGTTAATATAGTAAAAATGCACATTTGCAGGTAACATACATTGAACATAGAACTACAAGGAGTCGTGGATAATGAACTTGTGCTGGAGCCAAGCCCAAAAACTGTGCATTTTGTAGTGGGAAATGTTAGGGAGAGGGTAGGCATACCAGATAGAAGATATCATGCGCATAATGTAGGGAGAGGTGGGGAATAGGGGCGCAAGCAGAGAGGACCCAATTGTTAGAGCAGAGTGAGGGATTGGTAGGGTGGAGGAACATACGAAAGGTGACAAAGTGATTTTTGCCCCAAAACGCGGCGACATATGGAGGAGAAAAGCTGCCGTTGTACTAAGTGCAAGAGGAGGAATATAGTAGCAGGGGCATAACTGGGAGGGTCCTGGAGGTTGGGGCAGAGGGAGGTGTTGGATGGACGAGGGACCGAATATTTTTTGGGCAAAAGACGATAATTATCCCCAAGTGCGGTAGCATGTGCTAGAATCAGGCTGCAGCTGTTCAGAGCATCAAAGAATAAGATATGGGAGTTCGGCAATAAATCCTGTGGATCTGTTGGTGGGCATGCTAGAGGCAGAGGCAAACATTTCAGCTGGGGGGCCGCCGTTTGCAGGCCGCCGTTTGAGGGAGGGAGGTTAGTTAGTGTCTAGTAAAGCAGTTGCAAATTTCCCTAATGCCATCACGATAAAGTCTTTTGAACAAAAGGGTACTTACTGGGGTTTTCAGCTTAAATATTTTTGGGGTTTTATTCCATATTGATGGGAGTGAGAATCCAAAGGCGGCTCTCCCGACTTGTGTGAGTGCCCTGGGTATATTTAGCAGGAGTTGTGAGCAGCTTCTAAGTGAATAATTCCTGGGCACAATCGGAGACAGACAGTCGACAGTGTATTGAGGGAGTTTGCCACTGAGGGCTCTAAGTGTCCAGAGTGCTGCATTAAAGTTGCACCTATAGTGAAGTGAGGTCCAGCCCGTGACGGCATATAGTGTGCAAAGATGGGTAGAGAAGGGGAGGTCAGTGATGAAGCATATAGCTCTGTGGTACAGCGTATCCAATTTTCCAAGATAGGAAGCCGCACATCTACTATATATGAAGTCTAAGTAGTCAATTAAGGATAGGAACGTGGCTTGGACTAGTCGTTTCTTTGAGTCTGCTGTAAGAAGTCTTCTTATCCTGTGAAAAGGCCAAGTCTTTGCCTTAATTTTTACAGCAAGTCTTCCAGGTGGTCAGTGAAGGAGAGTTTACAGTCAATCCAGACCCCAAGATATCTGAATTTCGGAACGTATTCTAGGCACTCTCCCAGCATCGAGGTTATTGGGGGGAGGGAGTCAGTAGCGCTTGTGTAGTATGTGGGGAAAATAAATGGCTTTAGTTTTCTTGTGTTTAATAGCAGCTTTTATTGATTAGTTGGAGTTGCAGGAGGTTGAAATCTTTTGTAGGTCAGTACAAGCTTGTTTGGTGTGGGACGACTCAGGTACAGCACTGTGTCATCCTGAATAAGTGAATACTTGCATCCTTGATTCCCTCATCAATGTTGTTGATATACACTGTGAAGAGGAGGGGACCTAATATGGATCCCTGAGGGACACCTCTTTGTAAGAGTTTTAGGGCAGATAGTTTGCCATCTGCTTTCACCTGCTGGTATCTGTCTGTCAGATATTCAGAGAACCAGTTTAGAGAAGTAGCATCTAGTCCTAGTGTTTTTAGCGAGTCGATGAGCAGGTCGTGGTCGACTGTGTCAAATGCTTTGCTGAGGTCAAGAAACACAGCATATACTGACTTTTTATGCTCCAACTCCAGTTGCCAGTCATTGGTTACTTTAGCTAATGCCGAGACTGTACTGTGGTTGGCTCTGAATCCGGATTGAAATGGGTTTAGTCATTTTTCTCTGTCGATGAAGGATCTTAGTTGGCCATTTACTATTTTTTCCAGTAGCTTCGAGAGTGTGGGTAGGAGAGAAATTGGCCTATAGTTATTAAGGTCACAAGGGTCTCCGGATATAAATAGCGGGATAACGTGTGTGATCTTCCATATTTGAGGAAGGGTACCTTTCATTAGGGACAGGTTGAATAAATGAGTAATAGGCACTGCCAATACATGGTATGCTATCTTTAGGAAGTATGGTTCAAGTGCATCTGCACCAGCATTTTTCTTAGTATCCAGGTGGAGAATCAAGTCTTCAACTTCCTTGAGGGAAACCGATGAGAATGAGAAATGTTGACTAACGAAGCCAACATTTGGTGGGGTCATGCCAATTCGGGTGCGCAGGCTACATGCAGGCGAGTTATCGAAGGCTAAGCCTGCTGTGGCGCAGTGCGTGTTGAATGCCTGCAGTATCTCTTTACTGTATTGTCAGAGGTAATTTTTGTAGGGAGCATATTTTGTGATGTGGCTCCCACCAGTTCTTTGATTGTGGCCCAGAATTTGGAGGGACAATTGGCTGCAGTATCTAGTTCTGCTTTTTAATAGCAGGCTTTAGCTTCCCTAATCAGTTTGGTGCAGCAATTTCTGGCTGTTCTAAAGAGGCCCCAATCTTCCTCTTTTTGGGATTTGCAGGCAGTTTTCCAGAGTTTATCCCTAGACAGTAGTGCAGCCTAGAGATCTTGAGTGAACCAACGGCATTTCCTAGCCTTTATGTGTATTTTTGACAGAGGCACATGTAGATTAATGGCGTAGGTAGTGATTTCATGTAGTATAGAATATGCAGTATCCACTGTTTTAGCAAGGTAAAAACTCTGCCACAAGGGGGAGTTTTTTAGGTCAAGTAGGTATGCCTTTGGGTTGAATGACCTGGTTGACCTTTTGGTGGAGAATTTGGCCGTAGTTGGCACTTTGTTGGCTGCCCAAACTCCAGCTATTAGGCAATGGTCACTAATATCCACGTCAAAGGTTCCAACGTGGGAGAAGGAATAGGGTTTATTCACAAGCTGGACATCCAGTAGGGTATTTTTGGCTGTATTCTTTTTGTTGATACGGGTGGGCTCTTTGTTGAGTAGGGTGAAAACAAGGGAGTTGCAGAAAGATTTAAGTGGTTGACAGGCTTCTGACATCCAATCGTAGTTTAGATCCCCGAGGATAATTGTTTCCAGGGGGCTAGTGTCCAAGATAGTTTTAAGATAAGACAAGAGCCAAGTACCGGCAGATGGTGGTCTATAGCATCCTATGACTTGGAGTACTAATGATGGGGATAGGTCGATTTTTATGTCCAGGCACTCAAATCCCGCTACCAGTGAGTTAGAATTAAGTGTTGATGCCACAGATCTATCTTTGATGTAGATGGCGACCTCACCTCCTCTGGACCGCCTATCGTATCTAAAGATCTAGTAGTTAGGTATATTAATCACGCTATTTGGCGTAGAGGGCCGTAGCCAGGATTGTGAGATAACAAGCACATCTGGCATTGTATGGGTGGTCCAAGCCTGGATAAGGTGAATTTTTTCAGCAGGCTGCACAACGCTAATGTGCATAAAACTAATACCTTTAAGAGATAGTGACTCAGAAAGGAAGGTAGCTTATTATGGGTCCTGGATTAAGCCTGACATTACCAGAGCAGAGTAAGAGGAGGAGCAGCAATTTTTCAGGGATTCAAGTGAAAGGCAATGAGCTCGAGGCTTTTCCAGCTTGGCATGGAGGAGGAACTGGGGTGCCAAGCTTTGTTTTTTAATTTATGCAAGCCTAAGGACACTGAGGCTAATACTCTGGCTGTGTAATGCCAGTGGGAGTAACTTGAATTAATTAGAGATAAGGAAGGAGGCGTAGACAAACCTGCAATAGTTGCTCTTCGAGGAAGGCAGTCCACCTAGATCAGTTGGCATGGAGCCTTGGCATAACATGTGATGTATAGAGTCAGATTGGGTGAGCAGTCTTCAGGATGAGGATGTGGTGTACCGTCAGTCTCAAATTTTTCAGATAATAAGCCAGTAAGGGGTATGATACACAGTGCAGTCAGGAGGAGGAATTGCCACGAGGCTGCCATAATTGCAGTTGTTGGGTAAATGAGGGAATTTGGATAACAAGGGTAGCTCACCAGCTGCTGGTTGCAGGATTCCCCTGGCGGAACCCTCGCAGTAACAACTTGTTTTAGTAAGAAAGAGAAGGCAGGAGATTCGTCAGGGATGGGAGCAGAGGAGTAATTTTGGCGTAAAGGTTGTAGGGGACAACATCACTCTCAGCCAGCCTTAGATCGCGAGTGCTATGTTACCCATCGAAACGTAAATTATCTATGGAAAAATACCATTATTTCTATCAACATACCTTTGAAAGTGAATACATAAATACATTATACAAGCAGGACAACACTAATGTAAAACCTCAAAGGGTACCTGTGCTTTCTCTCACGCTGCCCCGAAGCACTGGAACTCTCTCCCCTTGCCATCCATCACTCGCCGACTCATGCTATATTTAAAAAGGAGCTGCAAAATTTCCCAACCAAATCTGTCCCTTGCTTGTGCTTTGATCCTACCTGGTCCTCCTCTATCTAGTCCACTTACAAATGACCTATCCTTATCCAGATTACCTAACCTGTCATAATTTTGCTTCTCTGACATGTCCTCCTACCTTAAACTTTCTGTTGATTTTGTCTTTACCCGAATAGTTCCTCTCCCTTTTATCCTTCTGCTCATTTTTTTGCTTGCACTTACCTGGTACTAAACCACTGTGTGTCTCTGCCATTGTTTTCTTCCCTCACTATTTGAAAATCGTACTCCGCCAGACTGCCACTCATTCCTAATTGTTCATTACTGTGTGCACTTATCATTGTATTTTTGCTTAGCTGGATATCTTCCCTTTGTTCCCTCCCTCCCATTCATGCTACTGTTTGTTTTTACCTTACATTATACCCTCAGTGCTACTCTACAATGTTTTATGTGCCTGCATTTTCTAAGAAGTACATTGTGTAACTAGGTGAAGACTGTATTTCCTATTATGTTATTTGTCTCTGCCATCATGGGAAATTGTATTATTTACCTCATTTTTTGTACTCTCTCTGTATTGTATTTTCTTTACTTTGTAACCTCCCAGGTTGTGCCTGCAAATAGTCATCTATATGGCTAGTGTGCCTCACCCAGTCAACAAAAACTAAATAAAAATGAATAAAATAAAAAAATGAGATATTGCATCTCACCTCTGCTATCCTAGGAAATGCAGTAGACATCAGAACCCAATTGCAAATGACATATCAGAGATTACATCTCATTTGGTCTATTTTGGTTAAATATATATAGTAAAAATGTACACAAGCTAGCAGGACCCACCAGCACAACAGCAATGCAAGTGGCAAACATTTGGCAGTGACAAATGCTTGTTATTTTTTATTCTGCACAGCTGTTAATTAATTTTAACACAGAAACATAAAATTTTATGGCAGGTAAGGACTGCTTCACTTAACTTACCCAATCTGCCCATTTTTCTCTACTTACACTATCACTATGGTCCTTAGACCCAACTTGATTTACAGCTCTTTCTCCATCCCCACTTCCTTTCCATAATGACTCCTTTGAACTATCCACCCAGACCCACCTGCGGTGTAAGGGTTTGATTTATTTTTAATTGACAGCTGAGGGCTGGCTGGAGTTAAATGGGCAAAGCAAGAAAACCACTCCCCCAACCAGGCCTTAAAAGGCTGTCCCCCGGGCCAGTCCTCATTCGTTTTCTTCGTTGTGGCCGAAGGTGCTGCTCCTCATACCTCTTCTTCTGTTCTCTTGCCTGTTCTTTGTTTACTGCATTTTAGCAGCACCTCTAACCGTCGGCTCCTTTCCATTTCCCTGCTGTTCGTCTTACTGCTCTCTGCCACTGGCCTTGGCTCTCTCTCTCCTCCTCCCACCGACCCCTTCCCCATGTCTCCCCAGTCCGGTGTTCATTTTTCCTCACTTGCATACCTCCATCCTGTTCCCCTCCTGGTCCGGTATGTTGAGTAGCCCCTTTTGCCAGTTCTACCTCCCCGCTGCGGCTCTATGCAGCCCCACCTTCTGTTGCCTGTGCTCCTTCTCCTGTTTCGCTGCTCAGTGGCTGTCTGTGGCTCCTTGGTTCTCCCATCCCTCCTCCTCGCTCTGTTTCCCCTGTACCTTTTTTGTAGTTTCATTTCCCCTTTTCTCTCTCTCTCCATTTGCTGCTCCTGTCTCTGTCACCTTCCCTCTTCCAGGTTTGTGCTGGTGTTGCTACTGTCCAGCTTTCCCTTGTACCTTCCCCGCTTCTCCTTCTCCCTTGATCCATCTTCCTTTGCTCTCTCTGTCTCTTTTGCCCACTGTGCTCATCCCTGCTGCTATGGAGGATGCCTCACTCCTCTGCTTTAGTTCTCTCCACAGTGACTTCTTGTGCCCTGTGCTGTAGAGCTCCTCGGCAGTTCATGTGAGCTGGGGGACAGCATTTACTTCGCTCCTCTCGACTTCTCTTCTCCCCCTGGTCGATGCTCACCTCCTGGCCTCTCGTACCTGTTACAGGACTTCATTTTTGACAGTCTATCTTGATGTTTGGACCACATCTACTGTTATTGCCCTGTGGTTTGGATCACGATCTCCCTTATTGGTTCCCGGCTCCCTTTTAAAGGGGCAGTTGCTCTCTATGGGGACTGCGACTCCTACTTTCGGTTTTCGTGTGGTCTCCTCTTACCTCCCCTTATACCTTGTTTTCTTCCTGGTACTCCTACCCTTCCTTTCCTCAGCCTCAACCCCACCTGTTTGCCACCCATCCTGTTTCACATCATAGGACCATCAATCTGACTGGACTGTACACCTGGCTGGTGTGCTCTGCAGCCTTCCTCTGGGATTTGCCATTTGTCCCTGCCCCCTGCTCTCCCTGGCCTTTGCCGCTGATTGCTCTTGGTTACACCATGATGTGCTTTCTTAATTTCATCCCTTACTGTGCTTCCCCATGGTGGATGCTCGCCCTCCTAGTCCCATTCCCTTCATCCTCCTTTCCTCTCTTTCTCTGACCTCTGCTTTCTTTTGGGGGCTTCCCTATCCTGCCATCCTGCTATACCACCATACCCTACTCATTCACATCACCTAATATTCCCTCCAGCATATCGCCCTGCCTACTCATCTCCTCTTCCTCCTCCTCCTCTGACCCTATTCCCTCGTTCTAATCAAACCTATTCAGATGTCCTCTTGGTACTATGTACCTCACCCTCAGCTGCCAGCTTCACTTGGCTGCTCTTGCTCATACCTTCATGCAATTCAGTGCATTCCTAATTTGGCTCTCAATGGACCCGGTTGGTGTGCACTCCCATAGTTACCAATCACAGGTAGCTTCCTCATGACTTGAGTCTGGTTCTCCTTCACTCAGTCTGATCTCAGGGTCTACTCATTTACATCAATTAATACAGCATACTTCTCATTGGGTCTTATGCTACCTCATCAAACTGCTCTCCATTCGGAGACATGCCTTCCATGTACATTGCTCCTTGGCTCGGGGGTAACCTGTAGCCAATGGTCTCACTCTGTACCCATGAAGTCTGCATCTAGAGCGTGCAAAGCTCAGAGCAGGGTCCTTCTCCCTGGCCCATAGTGAGAATGTCTTTGCTCTGGGTGGACCTTCAGTCATCCCTCATCTCGCCGACACCTCTGGATGTAGAATTTATGCCATCCAGCTGTGAGAGGTGAGGCTCTCATCATCAAAGCCCCTTTGGCTGCCTGAATGGGTTTGGAGGCACCCTCTATGCTATTCTCCTTCAGGACCACCTCTGGTTCACCTAGTCTGTTTTGTAGGCTCGCATTGGCCAGCTGAGTGCCTTAGCAGTCATCTCTCTTCTCTCTTGCTTTTGAGCATCTAGTTGCAGAGACATCACTCGTGACCCTCAACAGTTGTCCATTTAGAAGGACAGAGCAAGAGCTTCCTCTAAATTGAAATGATTTCTTCTCACTCGATCTCGACTCTAAACTGCAGTAGCTGAGCCATCACTAATCAAAACATCCTTCAGCCTGGAGGGAAGGCGACCTAGGCTTTGGATCCCCGGAGGTTTCCTCCTCAAAGGTTTTCCCCTCTTCTCCTTGCCAATGGTCATAATATTAGATAGGGTCGGAGCTTCCTTGGGTTCCGTAGTTTAGTTCCGCTGTTGGATGGAGTCGGATGGTGGCCCCGGCTGTTCCCTCTCTCTTTAGGAAGTCTGCCCTTCTGCAGCTTGCCTGCTTTCATTTCGTTCATTGTCCTCTTCATATCTCATTCTTCTTCTATCCTTCTCATCTACATCTATCACCTTAATTTCCGGTCTCGATATATTCTAATTTCTCGTCTCTTCGATGCTCGACACACTTTTGGGCATTCTTTTTGGACTTCTTCCTAAGTTACCTTTAGCCAAAGGAATTATTCCTGCAGCACCTATGGGGGAGAATCCTCTTCTAGGGTTCCTTGCATCGTACCCCTACAGAGTGGTATATCCCTTGGATAGCGAGGCGAACAGCCACAATGTACCAAAGTCACACAAGCATACATCTCATCCAGTTGCGCAAGCCCATTGAAACTGATGGCTGAGGGCTGGCAGAGTTCAATGGGCAGAGCAACAAACCACTCCCCCAACCAGGCCTTAAAAGGCCCTCCTCCGGGCCAGTCATCATTTGTTTTCTTTGTTGCCCCACCATCCTCCCCCCCCCCCAGCGACTTATCTCTCTCTCCCGTGGGCTTTTTCCTAAGTTACCTTTAGCCAAGGAAATTATTCCTGTGGCACCTATGTTGGGGGGGAACCCTCCTCTAGGGTTCCTTGCATCATACCCCTACAGGATGGTATATCCCATGGATAGAGAGGTGAACAGCCACAATGCATTGAAGTCACACGCTTACATTTCATCCAGTTGCGCAAGCCCATTGAAATTACTTTAACTTTGGTAATACAGAGGAAAACACTGGAGTTGCATGCTAGGCTAACCATAACACCCCCCGCCAGCAGATCCCCGCCACTACCAAAGCAGGCAACAGTCAGGCTCGGGTGGCACACAGGAGAGCCACCAGCCAGCACAGCATTTGAAATTAGACAGACTGTAGACAGTACAGACACAACTAACACAGCAAAGCAGAACAGACCACCAATAAACATAATTAAACAGAAACATCACCTACCCTTGCCTTGTGTAGACTATTAGAGCTATGTTATCTTAAGTTGAGCAGTTTTGTGCTGATTGCTGATTGTGTTGGTCACAGTCTACTGGTAGAGCTACTGGCCCACTCCAGACACAACAGTAAAGAGAATGCCTCACAGATTGCAGCAGGCACTCCCTGACCCTGACTGTGCCAAATCAAATGGCCAATAGTGTGTGGCCCCTGGCAGTTTAGAACTGCCCTGTGCAAACTGGAATTCCCTTTCACCACCTCCTCTGCTTGTTTGCCAGGGTCTTGTTTTGCAAATTTGTGCATACAGCATTGGGAGTAAATGCCCCTGCGGCATGATGATGTTGCTGGCTCGCTGCCCCAATCACTACTCACCCCCACCCACTGCACTGCAGCACCACCAGTTAGTCCTACCTCCCAGGTAGTTGTTGCCTCATTATTGCTTGCAGCAACCTCCAGCAGTCCATATCCCTCTGTCCACTGCTCTGCCTTCCAAACTTTCACTGCAGGCTCAATCCGACTGACGCCCCGAGTGATCAACTGTCTGACCCCCACAGTCACTCACTGGTGCCCACAGTCCTGAACCGCTCAATCCCAGGCCATAAAACCCCAGCCTCTCCCCCCAAAAAAATCCCAGGCTGGAAAGCAAAGCAGCAGCTCCTCCACGGGCATCATCGGAGGGCAGATGTGGCAGCAGGAGTCGCAGGACATGACAGTCACAGTCAGGAGAAGACAGGAAGTGAAGCAGCGCCAAGCAGACAAACACATCAATGGTAGCACCACAGTTTTTTTCCCTCAATGCGAGCAGTCAGTCTCCCACCCGCTCCTCCCGACTCCTCGCTATTGATGGTGGCACGTGCTTATGCTACTTACAGGTGTGATATGGTCCATCACTTTCTCCCTCCCTGCTACAATTCACTCTTCTCCTCCGGTTTCTGGCCAGGCCACTTGCGTAGAGCTGGTCTCCCCCCTGCCATCTAACTGTCTAGCTGCCATAGGTTGCTGTACTCTCTTGGGGCTCTCACTCCCAGGACCTGACCCAACCCACCAGTAAAATCCAACCCCCCGCCCACAGAACAGCAGACTCCTGTGTCCCTCCCAGCTCACCAGCCGGCAGCAACAGCATATGGCCTGAATGTTGGGGGTGACAAATGTGCTCACCTAAAATATTAGGGGGGACTTGTGCCCCATCCCCTATAATTACTCCCCTGGATGGGGGTGGGTGGTGCCTAACGGTCCTATATAGCACACAGGAGGGGGATGAGCGGGTAGGCGAAAAATTGCGGCTTTGCTGTACCTCTCAAGTGGTGGAGTCTGATGAGGAGGTCTCGGGGGGCAGCTTCGGAACGCGGAGGGCGTCTCAGCTGGGATCCCTAGCGGGTTCTCGGCTACAGAAAGGAGAGAGGAGCTCGAATTATTAGTGGGGCAACACAAAGGCTAGCAGTCTGAGTGAAAACAGCTCAATTAGCAACTGAAAAGCCAGCAATTTCCTTGGCACCTTGCAGTCACGAAGAGGCTGTAACACTTGGTAGCTGTGAACATTTTTAGACAATAAACACAGTTTTTTGGCAAATCAGTCACAGTTCAGTAATTTGTAGTACAATTTTCAAGTAAAACAGTGCCTTGGCAAGACAGGATATGCTAGTCAGCAATAAGCAAACCTAAAGTACCAAAATGGTATGCCTCAGCAAGACAGAATGAGATAAAGCTGCTAGAAAGCTTAGTTGCAAAAAGGGGATGGGAGGAATTGCAGTTGTTGACAGTAAGTAACCAATAAATTGAAACATCATATAGGAGTGGGCGGAGACTGTGTGCATTTAAAGGAGGCCTGGGAGGGTGGGATGAAAAATCAAGGGAAGTTTGCAGAGCTAGCACTGAATCAGTGCACATACAGTTGGAGAGAAACTGCAGCGGGGAGGAACGGTAAGTTACTTTATACAGGCCGAGCACAGCAGGCTAAATTAAAATATATAAATTAGAAGCCGAGTACAGGGATGCAGGCTTACATTAAGCCACACGTCTCGGGTGCTCCTGTCTCAGGTGAGAGAGACCAGCCAATCAGGGAGCTCCACACAGGCGTGGAGCCAATAGCGCTACTCTGAGAAGGCGCTGAAATTGAAAACAGCAAATTGCAAGTGATAATCCGGTTCAGTGTTCACACAGCCCAGAGAAATTGTGGCAATTTTTCAAGCATTGTACCTTATCTATCTCTTTAGGGGGTAAGTGGATCAGGCTCCTGGCACCGTAGAGGTGCTATGGCTGGATCGTGACCGCTGCCTGAGGGGGCAAGTGGCACCTCTAAGGAAGGAGACAGCAGATTAAATAGTAGCAGATGGGGGGGTGTCTAAACAGAGACACACAAAGAGAGCTGAGCACCAACTTGAAAGACAAGTCAGGGGGCAGTCTCAGACAGAGGCAAGGTGCCGGCTAACTCGGGAATCCAAAACAAGCACAAAAGAACAGACTGATGGGGGAAGGCAGGAGGGACAGAACAGAGACAGAGGACAGGGGGACAAAGGAAGATGATTAAGAATGAAAGTCAAGGGCAGGAGCCTTAGGCTCAAGACAGAGGCTACACAGATTTTACAATTCACTGAATTTTCTAAGTCCATAGCAGTAAGCATGTAAACCCAGTACAATCTTAAATAGGATTAAAAAAATATATATTAAGAAAGCCAGTAAAACTTTTTTACAAACTCAGTTCAAGGCAGTATACAGAGTGAAAGCTTAATTGGGGAAAAATCAAGGCGAAGTTTGCAGAGCTAGCACTGAATCAGTGCACATACAGTTGGAGAGAAACTGCAGCAGGGGGAATGGTAAGTTACTTTACACAGGCCAAGCAGAACAGGCTAAATTAAAATATATAAATTAGAAGCCAAGTACAGGGATGCAGGCTTACATTAAGCCTCACGTCTCGGGTGCTCCTGTCTCAGGTGAGTGAGACTAGCCAATCAGGGAGCTCTACACAGGTGTGGAGCCAATAGCGCTACCCTGAGAAGGCACTGAAATTGAAAACAGCAAATTGCAAGTGATGATCCGGTTCAGCGTTCACACAACCCAGAGAAACTGTGGCAATTTTTCAAGCGTCATACCTTATCTGTCTCTTTGCGGGGTAGGTGGGTAGATTTTATTGTACTTTTCTGTAAGGCACCCAGAGCCTCTGGGATTGGGCACCATATAAATAAAACTTGCCTTGCCATTGTCGGCGGCCCCCAGTCAACACTGCTGGTGAAAGCTACCATGAAAGAACGCCATCTGTCGAATGTTTCCCAAGTGTATGATCTGCTGCAAGATATATCCTCGGAGATCCTCCTCTTGTTTGTCCCATTCTGCCAGTACAGTGAAGGTTTCTGCAGTGTTATCGGTGAACGAATGTACACCTTCCCTCCCAACCCCACCCTCCTAGAGCACACCAAGGTCCAGCTACTCTCTCTAGGCATCCTGTGGCAGAGCAGCAGTAGGCTTGGGGGCCCCTGTGTGGGACAGAAGGTCTGCTATACCTTTGACAGTTCAACCTGGAGTCCAGCAACCTGTGCTGCAACCCAGAGAGGCATTACAGATGGGGAGACAGCTCCGTCTTCAGAAGGTCTCCTGAAAGAATGCGGCATCACGTCCATTACACTGTACGACTCCCATGACAACTAACCTCTGTCTTCACTTAGCACCTATGTTAGTTTGGATTACCCCTCTATCCATTTCCTACTTCCATGGTACTTCTAACCCTCTGTTCTGCTATACCCAGAACTTGCTTATCTACCTATCCTAGACAGGGTTTACCCTACTTTCCCATTCCTGCTCTTACTTCCCCTTCATAGCTTACTGATGTAGTGCCCCAGAGTTAAGAGCGCATCACAACGAACACAAAGACACTTCCTCCGACCCAGAGACTCCCAAATTCTTTTCTTTCTCCTTGTTTCTCCCCCATTCCCACCCCTCTTGCCTGCTTGGTCCCCAACCCCACCCCATCCTTTGCCTTTTTTGTGCCATTGGCACAGTGAAGGGGGGAGCCATGGGCAGAAGACCCTCCCTCATGGGTGATGGCACACCAATCCTCAGGGCTGCCCAGTGGGACCTTCTCTCCTCTACAAAAGGGCTGGGAGTGGCTAACATGGAGAGTCCGTGGTTTGGTAAGGAGGGTGGAGGACATGGAGAGCACAGCCGTGAAAAACATACCTTAGGGTGATCCATGGCTCCTCCGGCATCATTCCCCTTCAGGAAAAGGCAGCAGCAGCACCACCACCATGATCGGTCAGGTTGCAGCGCAGCTCCCTGACATGATCTGTCCTTCTCTCTTGGGCCCCGTGTAGTAGAGGAAGCAGTTTGAGGGCAGACCAAAGGGTTATGCAAGATATTGGTCCGGGCAGAAACAAGCATCCCAGATCCATAGCTCCACAGCAGCATGAAGAGGAAAACTGGGTGGGAGCGCGGCTCCCAGGCTGTCTGTCCAGACACCCCCAGCAACCAAGGCAGTCCCAGCCATGGTGGTTAGTGGGCGGTGTGCCAAAAGGGGTTTTACTTGCACCGTGGACACTGGGAAGACAGATCAGAGGGGCAGAAAAGTGAGTCGATGGCCCAAGAGCGGGAAGGGAGAAGAGGCAAACTGAAGGGCCATAACCAAAGTAAATAAAGGGTGGGCCATGTGCCCGAGCTGAGTGTTTCATGCTACAGACGCTGATGACGAAAATGATCATCCCCACTTTTGACAATGCTGATATAGTCTATAGTGCCGCTCCCAAATCAACCCTGGCCAGACTGGACACCCTTTTCCATTCCTTCTGCCAATTTGTTATATCCTGTCCCCCATTGTATTCATCACTGTGATCTGTACAAAGCCCTCTCCCTCCCATCCTTGGAGTCCAGACACTTACTCCATACTGCTAGTTTCATGGCCAGACTCTGGTCTTGGTCTATTCCCTCCTACGTTGCCTCTTCCCTCTCTACCCCCACCCATTCCACCTACTCCCTCCATAGCACCAATCTCATATCCCTTGCTATCCCCCCCACAGATCCACCTCCGCCAGATAGTCCGCCTTTTCATTTTCCTGCCCAAAGCTGTGGAATGCCCTCCCCCCTCCATCCATAACGCTCCCTCCCCTGCATCCCTTTCCTCTCTTCTACACGTTTACAGCTCCCCAATCTGCACCTGCCCTCATTTCTACTCCGTACACTAGCTTAGATCCACTTTAACCTCTAGGTCACTCACTTAGAGCTTCTTTACCCTCTACCCACCCCCTATGCCACTCCCTTGGAACCTCTCTCTATTATCTCATACTTTACCAGCCTAATTTCCCTCCTCACCACACTCCAAGCTTGTCCCTACTATGTCCCTTCCTTGACTCATCTTCCCATGGCTGCCCAAATATTTCTGCTGTTATTGTCTATGATTCTATGTTTCTATCATACCTCCCCTCCCAAGTTCAACCCCCCACGACCCTACCATTTTTCCTTCCTCCACTTATTCCCCTTGGGTCCTCACAAAACATTTCTTGTTTCAAATGTTTTTTTCACTCATGCTCGCAAGATGATGTTTTGCTTAGCTCTGCTGCAATTACATGGAACTGGTTAACTATACTTAACCTGTTACCTCCATACAAGAGGTACTGCTAGTTTTCCTTTCACGCAATTGCTAGCTATGCCTCTGCAAACTGCATCTCAAGTTATGCTGTTGCAATGCTCTATTCAAATTTGTACCTCCTGACACAGTCATGCAGAGTTACTTGCATGATGTACAGTATATATTATATAAAAGACAAAGAACCTCTGTGCGTAAGCACTGAGGCAATGGTTACCCCAAAGGGCATTTGGCCGGGAAGCCAAGTTTCAAAGAAATACAAAATCACACATGCCCCCACAATGCAAAGCATTATAGTATACTATGCAAAGTATATATCTGCTGTTATGTATTGGTTCTCTATTACTATTTATATTGTCTGTTAAAGCACTATTACTCCCCCCCCCCAGATGCATCTGGAAATGAGCAATTCTGTTCAGTATGCCTTTCCTGGTGAAACTATTAAAGAAAAAAATAAATGACTAGAAAGGGGGACACCCACACCAAGATAAACAGAGGGGTGCTGAGATTTAAAAGCCCCAGGGGAAAAAAGGCAAAGAGTGGTGAGCTGACAGCCCCTGATCAAGGGGAAGAAACAGACCAGGAAAACAGTAGAATTAAAGCCCCTTTGTTCTACTTTGGTGCCATTCTGCACCAGGGCCAGGGAACAAAGGCCCCATCAGGCAACCCTGGGAGGGTGGGGCTAACGATGAGGGTCCAGGCCCTCATAAATATTAAGTAGTGGGCAGGGTGGGACATGGCCCTACACCCAGCATAGTGGTTTGATTAATATTCATGAGGGAGGCTGGACCAAGCTAGGGAGTCCCTTAGACACCGGCAGGGGGGTGATTATTAATGTTAATGGAGTAGGTTGGCTCTGCGGATCTAGTAGGAGTGAGACAAGATACTTAAAGATACAGCACACTCTGGGGAGGGAAGGGTAATGGTCCGAATGCCCTAGGTTGCCCATGATGTTAACCATGCTGTAGTCTGATTGAAACCCCCTAGATACTGCACCCTTTCAAGAATTGAACTGTTTGCCAAAAAACTGAACTGGTTGCTTGCTACTGAAAGTACAGTTACATAAGAACTTACCATAACAGTAGATCTTCGAGAGAAGCTTTTGCAGCTGGTAACACAGTTAGGATTGCACCTGGCAGGTGACAAGACCCCATGGAAAACTTCTAGCCAGCAGTACCAGGCAGGGACCACCCCAAACATCGGCCTGCCCCTGACGTCCCACATGGTATAAAGGGAGGTGGTCCTCAGCATGCCCCAGTTCTTGTTCCGCTGGAGACTTCGGCATCTGGATACAATGAGATCCATCTAGGAAACCTAGGGTAATTCCTCAAAGAACAGGTAACATATAGCAATAGAGGTTGCATGCAGTAGGAAATCTCCAAGGGAAAATAGGGTGGGAAGTATACCTACTGCAAGAGCTTCTCTCAAAGATCTACTGTTATGGTAAGTTCTTACATAACTGTACTATCTTACTTCAAGAGTCAGCCGTTGCAGCAGATAACACAGTTAGGACTGATTCCCAAGCAGTATAAATTCAAGGCAACGACTTGGGTCGTAGGGAGCTAGGAGAAAGAAGGAAAAAATCCCCTATGAGATGAGGCCCTGCAGGACAGCAAGCCTAAAGCCTGCTCTGTGTCTTGAGGCAATGTCCAGACTGCAGTGGCGAATGAAGGTGTGGACAGTGTGCTATGTGGCTGCCGCATAGATGTCTGAGGCTGAGACATTTTTCAGTGCAGCAAAAGAGGCTGCTACACCTTTCGTGGAGTGACCCCCTATCGGCCCAGGTAGGGGTTTATCGTACTTCTGGTAACAGAAGGAAATGTAGTGGACTAACCACCTGGACAGGGTCTGTTTGGTCACAGGAGCCCCGAGTGTCCTAGGAGCAAATAAAAAAAATAACTGATAAGAACTGCTTCCCTTGGTTCTGAACAAATAGTATCAAAAGGCGCGATGTACGTCCAAGGTATGGAGAAGTGTCTCACCCCTATTTGTGTGATTAGGGTAATAGACAGGTAGTTGGACATCCTGATTCAAAGTCATTTTGGACACCTCCTTGGGTAGCAACTTAGGATTGGTTCTCAAAGCTATCCTGCCTTTGTGAAAAATCAAGTAAGGCTCCTTACACATTAGGGCCTGAAGCTCAGAAATTCTTCTAGCAGAAGTAACAGCAACTAAAAACAACATTTTCTATGAGAGAAAATGTAGCTCGTAATCTGCTGCTGGTTCAAAAGATGGTAAGGTCAACTTGTCCAACATGAACGAAAGATCCCAAGGGTGAACTGGGTCCCTAATGGGAGGTTTAATATGGAGCATACCTCTAAGGAAAGTGCGAGTTACTTCCAACTGTGCCACCGTTCTACCCTGGACAGTGGTATGGCAGGCAGAAAGGGCAGCCAAATGCACTTTAATAGAGAAGTAGCCCAAGCCTGACTCTGAAAGGGATAGCAGGTAGTTGAGTAGGGTATTTACTAGACAGGACAAAGGATCCAGGTGACAAGCCATGGTCCACAGACATGGCATAAGTTGCTCTAGAGGAAGGCTTTCTGGCTGCCACAAGGACTTTGGCGACCATGCTAAATACTCCGAAGTGGAGCCTGGCTAGGTCCTCAGGAGCCAAGCATGTAGATGAAGGGACTGCAGATTCAGGTGGACTAAGGTCCCATTGTCCTGGGACAGCAAGAACGTGTTCAATGGAAGGGTAATCGGGGGTTCCGCTGCTAACTGTTGCAACAGTGGAAACCAGATTTGTCGAGGACTGATGCTGTCTGCTATGGACATCCAAAGGACAGTGCTTCACAAAAGTGTGCACAGAGCTCCAAGTAGCTGCATTGTAGATGTTTGCAATGGGCACGTTTCGAATTTCTGCCTGAGATGCCGTGACTGCCCTGGTAGAATAAGCATATACTCTGCCTTCCAGCGTAACCTGTTCCATGGAGTAGCATTGGTGAAGACATGCCACTAGCCACGGTGAAATACATCTGCTAGCAAGAGGCCGATCCAGCCAGGCCATGCTGAAAGAGACAAATAGTTGTTTAGATTTGCGGATCTCTTTAGTTCTATGTAGAACCGCAAAACCCTCTTAACATCCAGAGAATGTAGGGTATGCTCCCTCTCATTCTGGAAGTTTGAGAAGTAAGTCGGAAGAACCCAGGGCTGATTCAGATGGAATTCCGAGACCACTTTAGGGAGAAACTTAGGGTGAGTTCGAAGAACCACCTTGTCTTTGTGAAATACAGTATTGGGGGGGGGGGGGCTGTGACCAATGCATGTATTTCAGACACTCTGTGAGCAGAGGTAATAGCTACAAGGAAGGCGGTCTACCAGGTCAGGAACTTCAGCTCACAAGTTGTTGGGGGCTCAAAAGGTTTGCAGGTGAGCATGTCTAGCAGAAGGTTAATGTCCCAGGTGGCTACTGGTCGTCTCACCGGTGGCCTAGTGTGAAGTATACCTTTAAGGAGCCTCCTGACCAAAGGTAACTGAGCCAGAGTCATGGAGTGTACAGGCTCGTGGTACTCTGAGATCACGCAGAGGTGAACCTTCACGGTTGAGTATTACAGTCCTGTATTTGACAGATCCAGAAGATACTCTAGGACTTTGTTTGGTGGGCAGGAGAAGGGGTCCAGGGAGGACTTTGCACACCAGACAGAGAACCACTTCCACTTCACCGTGTAAGTTTTCCTAGTGACCGGCTTGCATGCTGCTAGAAGAATGTCTGAGACCCTATGTGAAACATCAAACCTACTCACTTCTATCTCCTCAGGAGCCATGTGTGGAGGTGAAGGGATCTCAGGTTGGGTTGGACCACTGGGCCCTGGGTCAGCAGGTTCATTTGAAGTGGAAGCTGTTTCGGTGAAGTTTCCGATAATCTGTTGATTAATGGAAAACAAATCTGATGAGGCCAGAAAGGGGTGATGAGGATCATTCTGCCCCCCTGCACCTCCAGCTTGAGCAGTACCCTCTGAACTAAGGGAAGAGGAGGAAATACGTACAGAAAGTGTCTTGTCCACTGCAGTCTGAATGCATCCTGAAAGAAAACGCCAGGTTCTGGATTTCTGGAGCAGAATAGAGGCAGTTTTGCATTGAGTGGGGACACAGAAAGGTTCAGGTCCAGTGTTCCCCTCTTCAAAGAGCGAATGCATCAGGCTTGTGTCAAGAGACCACTTGTGATGCTCTTTTTCTGTTGTACTGAGACGATCCACCAGATCGTTCTGCACTCCTGGAAGGTAAACCACTTGGATCAGGGCTTTGTGGTCCAGGCACCACTCCCACACTTTTATCGCTTCCCTGCATAAGGGGTAAGAATGTGCTCCACCCTGTTTGCTGATGTAGTACATCACTGCTTTGTTGTCTGTTTGAAGGAGAATGATCTTGTGACAGAGAGTGCCCTTCAGAGCTCGGACTACGTACAGGACAGCTCTCATTTCTAGGATATTTATGTGGAGTAGAGGCTCATCCTGATTCCATCGACCTTGGGTGTGGAGATCTTGACAGTGAGCTCCGCATTTGAGTAGGGATGCATTTGTGATGATGGAGATCTGAGATTCCAGTGAGGCAAAGGGAAACACTTTCAGAAGGTTGTCCTCTTGAGTTCATCAGGTGAGTGACTGTTTTAGAGGTTCTGTCACCTTGATGTGAAAGGACTGGGGATGTGCGGTCGGGGACCACTGAGTGCTGAGCATCCACTAAGTAGTCCTCATGTTAAGACGAGCCAGAGGCACAGTGAACACCGAGGATGGCATGAGGCCCAGCATCCGCTGCATCGAGAGGGCTCGAACCGAGCCATTCTCTCTGATGAAGTGGGCCATCTGAAGGATGTCGTTCCTTCTGTCCTCTGGAAGAAAGGCTTTTGCATTGGAGGTATCCAGAAGGGTCCCTATGAAGAGAGGGCGGGCTGCAGCTGTGATTATCCCAAATTCAACAGAACTCCCATGGGCGTGAGGAACTTGGAAGCCGTAGCCATGGCTTCCTGAGTCTCTTGTCTGGAGGGGCTTGCTAGTAGTCAGTCGTCCAGATATGGGAACACTTGGATTCCTAGTTTCCTGAGATATGCTGCGAGAAGTGAAAAGCACTTTGTAAAGACTCGAGGTGCTGAGCAGAACTCTGAATTGGTAGTGTTGACCCAACGCCACGAATCTAAGATACTTGTGGTGGTCCAGGTGTATGAGAACATGTTGGTAGGCGTCTTGCATGTCCAAAGAGGCCAGCCGATTGTTTTGATGACTCAGAGGTAACAGAGTGCTGAGTGATATTATCTTGAATGTCTCCTTATAAAGGAATTTGTTTAACTTCCTCAAATCGAGAAGAGGGCGCATGCCGCCTGTCTTCTTTGGCACTAGGAAGTAACGGGAGTAGAAATCTGTGTTTTCCATTGATCCAATGGAACAACTTCTACTGCCTTGTTGTTCAGAAGGCCTTGAATCTAGGAAGGAAGAAGGTCTGACTGAGAGACAGATAGCTTGGGCTGTCATTTGGGTGGATGACCCGGAGATGTTTCTGAAAGATTCAGAGAGTAACCTTCGCAGATTATTCTGAGCACCCATTTGTCTGATGTGACTGACTTCCACTGGTTGCAAAACTGAGTCAGACACCCTCTAACTGTCAAGGAAGAGTCCCCCTCGGACAGCTGAGGTGGGACTTGGGCCAGAATCTCAGAGGGTGGCACTAGGCGCTTTTGGGCCCTGTGCCTTCTGCTGCATTTTCTTTTGTGGCTGGGGGGCTTGATTCTTGTTGAAACCTCCTCTGTCTTTGCCATGAAAGAACTGATGGTTATGAAATTGCCACCAGTTCCCGCCCCATTGAGGGGCAGCAGATAGCGACCTGGCTGTTTTGATAGCCATTCTAGTTTTCTGTGTGGCCTCTAGAGCCTGCTCGACTTGAGGGCCAAACAGATAAGTTCCATCAAATGGTAAACTCATAACTCTTTATTGGGCATCATTTGTGAATCCCGATGTTCTTAACCATGAATGGTATCGGGTGCAAATCCCAACTGCTGCTGCCCTGGAAGCAGTGTCGAAGGCATCCATAGCAGCTTTTAGTTGCTGGTTGTTGGACTCAATGCCTCTAGTGATGGTGTGGAGAAGCTCTAAGCTAACGTCAGATTCCAGAAGAGCTTCCACAGTGACCTTGAGTGAATGCCATAAGGTATACGCATACTGTGAGAAATAACCCTGATAGCTAGCAATGTGCATACCCAGGGTTGAGGCAGTGAAAACTCACTTCCCCAAGGGGTCAATTGTACAAGAATCTTTGTTTACTGGATATGCCGTAGATTCCTGAGGAAGGACGGCTTTTTCATTCTCTGCCAAGACAACTATGGCATCAGCAAAGACTTGAGAGGCCAAGATTGGTCGATCCTTAGGAGGGACATAATTCCTGTCTATGGACTTAGCCACGGAAGGAATAAGTGCCAGATCATCCCACACCATTTGTGAGAGTGTCTCAAAGGAGGGCTGCACTGCAGGTGTTAATTCCACAGGAATATCCAGAACGTACATATACTGCAGACACAGCAATTTCCCCGGATCAATCTCTGAAGTCTGGCGAGATAGAGCGGAATTCATGTTCTTTAACAGAGACTTAAAGGAAAGGTCCTCGACCAGAGACTCTGCTGAAGGAGATGGTTTATTTGCCACTTTGAGAGAAGAATCATCGTCAAAGACATCCCCTAATTCAAGATCAGGATCAGGCTCGATATCGTCCCCTACTAGTCCCGGAGGGACAGTATAGATAGGAAAAGGAGGAAGAAAAGGAGGAGGAGGAGGTGCTTCGCAGATCAGAGTTGAAAACTCCGGTGGCCTACACAGTGCCGGCACCAGATGTGGTGCCAAAAGAGAAGATGGCACCAGGCACGGCTCCACCATGACGGAAGTCGAGGTTGGCACCACCCCAGGTGCCACAGAACCAGAAGCTCCCAACCCCATCCCCAGAGTCAGGGAGGAAGATCTGAGAAAATCAGTAGGAGATAATGGCACCTGTTCTGGCTCCTGTGCCACAGCCATATGAGCGGGAAAAGCACCAGACCGTGGCATCAACGGCACCAGAAAAGGCACCGTGCGACTAGGAAATCCCAATCGCTCTGCCCGAAGGTTCGAAACTGTTAGGTCTGAAGGCCCTGGAGGTGGATCCGCTGGCTCGAGCAGGTAGAACAACCGCCGAACTCATTGCTCCATAAGAGCAGCCCAATGGTGAATCTGCTCACCGGAAAACCCCCCAAGGGGCGGGGACTAGCAGAGGGACTTCGGAGTTGAGGAAGCCAGTCACCAGGAACAGAGGCTATAGGGGACCTCGAAGGAGTCAGAGTCAAACCCCTGCCCCTAGCCACAGACGATCAACGTGCAGACAACCATAGGGTGACCTCGAGTGATACCATTTCTTCTTTGACCGGGAAGTTGAAGAAGAACTCGAGGCCAAGTGGTGCTGAGTCCTCGACGAAGATCGAGAATGGTACCGCTTCTTTTTGTGCTTTCGAGAGGACCACCCATCCCACTGAGCACCAGACTGCCTGTAGTCAGACCCATCCTCCTTAGATGGCGGCAGACCAGACCCAGCCCTGCTGAAAACACAACCTTCATGTGAAGTCTCCCTACCGTCACCAGCCTTGTTCATGCTCGACTCCGTTGAAGGAGGGCTGAAGGCTTCTTCATTGAGAAAATTTATTTTTCTTCTTTTTTTTTTAACACCGAATACTTAAAATAAATAAAAACTAATCAGTCCTGAACAACTATAGCTGCTGTTGTATAGACGTGAAGATTTGACTCCTGGCAGGTGAGCGATGTCATCACTGAAGCGCACTCGATGGCAGGAAAAAGAAACTGAGGTTGTTGGAGGGTTGATGCCGAGGTAACCTATATGGTGCGAGCCAGGCTTGTGGCGCCGCTCCTCACGGCCCTACCTAGGCGCCATCCCTCCTGAAGATTTCTGGCTCCCACTGGGTCCTAGCACCTCTGGCATAGTCCCATTAGTGTGAATGAGTGGTGGAGACTTTATGTCCAGGAAAATCTGCCCTCATTCCTAGAATGTTGATATGGAGAGATTCCTTGTTCACGGATCAGAGTCCCTGGGTCCTGTGAATGCCTAGGTTCACCCCCAACCCATGTTTGAGGCATCTGACATCAAGCCCTGATCTGGTGGCCCCTTTTGGAATGGCACTCATTCCTGCAAGGAAGGTGATGTCGTCCACCATTCAAGTTCTTGGCGAACTGGTCTTGTAATGGATACTGGGAGGTCCAGATCATCCCATCTTTGGTCCCACTGGACCCGAAGTGTCCACTAAATCATCCTCATCTGAAGTCTCGCAAAGGGGACTGTGATGATGGATGCAGCCATGTGGCTGAGCAACCGCAGTAGGGATCTGACTGGCACCATTGAGGCTGAAGAGATTTGTCTCACTAGGACCTGCAGCAGAGTGGCTCTGTCCTGTGGCAGGAAGGCTCTGACTCTCACCATATCGAGAAGAGCAAAGATAAAGGGCAGGTTCTGGGATGGAGTTAGAGATGATTTTGGGGCATTGATGGTGATACCTAGACTCTGGAAAGGATTACAAGTGTCCCGAATGGACCTTTGAAGTTGTTCCTTGGACTGTGCTGTAAGGAGCCAGTCATCCAAATACAGGAACACGTAATGCCCCATCCTCCGAAGTGCCGCAGCTACCACTGCCAGACACTTTGTGAATACCCTTGGCGCCAAGGACAGGCCGAAGGGTAGCGCTCTGAATTAGAAATGCCTGCCTTGAAAGGAGAACCTAAGGTATTTCCTGTGGTACTTTGCCACGAGGATGTGGAGGTATGCGTCCTGCATGACCGGTGATGCTAGCCAGTCTCCCTGGCACACCATGGGGAGCAGATTCTGGAGAGTGACCCCTGAACTTCTTCTATTCCACCTAGTGGTTGATGTCACTGAGATCCAGAATGGGTCTCATGTCTCCTGTCTTCTTCGGGACCAGGAAGAAATGGGAGTAGAATCCTGTTCCCCTCTGAGATGGGGGAACTGATTCTATGGCCTTTTTGGAAAGCAGGACTTGGATTTCTTTGCGAATCAGACTTGCATGCTCCATACATTAGTGGGAGTGAGGGGGTGGCCTGACCAGTGGTAAACTAATGAACTCTATAGAGTGATCATTCTGGATGAGTTCGTGGACCCATTGGTTAGAGGTCACTCTTTGCCATGCTGCTGCATGAAGAGAAAAGCGTCCTATGACCGCCTCTCCTGAAAAAGAGTTGGGGAGAGGCGGGTCCCTTAAGGAGTCAGGCAGTGGGAGGGGGTGGAAAGGCAGCCTGGGTTGGCTTAGCCTGATGCAAGGTGGGTCCCGCAGATCCTCTGTGGGCACCTCTCCAGCTGTAGCCTCCCCATTGAGACTGCTGTTGCTGCTGAAAATGGGGCTGCTGCTGCTGATGCCCCCCTCAGCCACAAAAACGAGGCTTCCAAAACTGCCTCTGTTTCGGTGGTACATGGACTGCATGGTTCTGACAGCTTTTCTGGAGTCCTGAAGTTTATTTATTATCCTCTCCGTATCCTCACTGAAGAGGACAGAGCCTCTGAAGGGTGCATCATGGATGTTAGACTAGTCATCCTGTGCAAAGCCTGAAACTCGAAGCCAAGAATGGCGATGTAGGCATATACCAGTGGCTGCTGCCCTTGCTGCTGTGTCCACTGAATCATAGGTGGATCGCAGGACATGTGTGCCTACATCCGACCCAGTTTGTAGTAGCTTAGAAAGTTCAGCTTTTTGAGGGCAGTCCAGCATCCCCTGCAGAAGGTCCAATCCCTGTTCCCAGAGAGCATTCTAGAATTGGACCATATGTGCATGAAATTCAGGTTTCTTATACTACAGGTGGCTGAGGAACATACCTTGCAACCCATGGAATCCATTTGCTTGGACTCCCTGTCTGGAGGTTGGGTGCCAAGGTGTTTTGGTCTTTGTGAGTGGTCATGTGCTGCAAAATTACCACTGAATCAGCAGTGGGGTGTTTGGCTAGGAAAGGTTGCTCCTTTGGGGACTGTATAAGTGGTCAGCCTTCTTGGGGACAGCCGCAGAGGAATGTGGGTGTCTCCATGTTGCCTGGGTGACATCCTCAAAGGTGTCTACCATTGGTGGGATGACCACTGGCTTTGGGTCCATTTGTCTGAGGTACTTCAGGGTTTTAAATAATTGATTAGCAGTTTTTTTCTTGGGACTATACTAACTATACAGAAAGTATTAATATAGATTTTCTAGAAGTACTGTATTTGGTAAACACAGTGAGGCAAGAGCTAAGCATTTTCACAAAGATGTAGCACTTTTATGAGCAAAACGCTAATCAATTTTTAGAGTTAAATAAATCCCTGTACTTAGCTAGGAGCATCCGTTCCAGGTCTAAGTCCTCAGTGTCCCAGCCCATATTTGCCTGTATGTGCCTCATGACCTCCATAAAGGATGGATCATCAGGGGGTGATTTTGGTGTGTCCTCTGTGTCCATAGGGGACAAGTCCTCTATGGAAGACTGTGAGGAATCAGAGGCCTGGTAAGAGTCTAGGAGGAGACAGATGAGGGTCTGCGCCTCCTCTTCCTGTGTCTATGCCTATCAGAGGAGTTAGACGAACTTGGGCTCTGTGATCTGGACCTGTGATCTCTCTTTTTGGAAGTTTTCTTTGTGGGCCTCTCCGGCGAAGCAGGCTGTTTTCATTGGTCCCCATCCGAACGTGGCTGATGAATGGCATGCAAGTCTGGAGATGGGGAAGAAAGATTTGTGGGAACTCCTCCATCTGGATTTTGTGTCAAGTCTGGGGCAACTGGAGTTGTCGGTTGTGGCTTTGGGGGTGGGGGTTGGGAGTCTGATGGTCTCCCACCAGCGACTGAACAGGTCTTTAACCTGTGACAACTTAAGTTTTGGTGAGCCTGTCTAGGTCTGGCGTCAGTCTGGCGTTTGTATCATCTCTGGCGCCGGTACCGACGTGGTCTGACTGGCATTGGTGGGCCTTTGAGAGGCGACGGTGGATTTGCATTGTCAGGCACTGAGGGATCCGAATGGACTGGCATCTGATCTGTCCACACCAGGGTGTTGTTGGTCCGGTCATTGGTTGGATGTGGTTACGCCAGAGGAGATGGTGTCCTTGCTGGCGGGGCCGGCACATGGGTGATCTTGGAGGTGACTTCCAAGGTCAGACATCAGTGCAGGTCTGACTTGGACTTAGAGGGTTTGTTGGACGGGCGCCTCTCCGATGGTTTTGCAGTTTTCTCTGCCGGTTTTACAGCCTGTTTGGGAGCAAGAGAGGATGATCTCCCTGAAGAATGGCTGGAGGTCTTTTGCCTTTCCCGGGAGTCAGTGCTACCTACAGAGGCCAACCGGGAGGGATGATGCCCCTTACCTGGGTTTGAAGAGTGGCCTGTAGCTTGGGTGGGAGGCTGGATCTTGATAGGCTGAAGTGTAGGAGCAGAAGATCCTGAAGCCTTTTCTTTAGTGCCCAACATATGGGCCGCAGCCATGGCCTTGATGATGGTAAGTCAGGAGTCATGGCCAGCTGATTCGGAACTGCCCCTCGAGGCAGAGTGCGAACCAGAGGACCCGGATCACGAATGGGATCTCTCCCACTCTTTTTCTTCTCCTTAAGCTTGGGAGATTCTTTATGTTTGGAAGATTCCCTGTGTTTCCCCAACTTCTTGTGGAACTGGTTGGAAGACTCCTTCTTCGAGGAGGAATCCCGATGCATGGCAGACAATTGCTGTTGGGTGAGGTAGGCTTGTAAGGTTTTTTGACGTCAGACCTGAGTCCAGCTATTGAAGTTCTAGCAGTATGGGCAGGACTGGGTGTCGCAATTGGGGCCCAAGCACAGCAGGCAGGCCGAGTGGCCATCTTTAGCTGGGATTTGCTTCCTACAGGCGCACTTATTAGTGTTCCTAGAAGAAGGCGACAGGGGAGACGACAGAGGAAAGAAGGATGGTGGGAGTGGGTACTGTCGAAAACAAGAAAAAAGATCAAATACAGAGTAATGGAGGTCAGACTGGTGCGAGTCGAGCCATGGAGCTGATGAAACGCATGTCGACGGCGGAAAAAGAACTGGGGCATGCCGGGGACTGCCTCCCTTCATACCATGTGGGATGTTGGGGGCAGTCCCTGCCTGGTACTGCTGGCTGGAAGTTTGCCATGGGGTCCTGTCGCCTGCCGGCTACAGTCCAAACTTTGTTACCTGTGGCAAAAGCTGTCTCTTGAAGTAAGATACTGTGTTATCAAATTGCATCCTTGTGTACCTGACGTGCGACTTCGTCTTTGTTGCCCAGATCGGCTTCTTCAAAGCCCGATGCTGACCCAGGGAGGTCTCCAGTCCATCCTCCATCTTATTTATTTATTTTATTTTTATTTATGTCTTTGTTAGCTGGGTAAGTGTGCTGATCTAATGGACCGTTTTCAGACATGACCCGGGCCATCTGCAACAGAACTGTCTCCAGGGACGCCAACCTGCCTCAAAGCCCTGCCACAGTGTTACAGCATCAGTCCTGTAATGGTAAGTGTAGAGAGCCGCTAGTCAGGTATCCAGTAATGAGTCAACTTAGGAGTCACCCCGTCTCAAGTGTGAGGGACCGCAGTTAACATCGTGCATGCCTTTTTCCTCATTTTGCTGGCTGTCCATAAGGTGTATATACCTGTATCACTCCACAGAGGCTGACCGAGGGTTGCACTGCCAGCTGTTTTCTTTTTGGGACATGGTTTGGGTGTCAGGGACCGACCAGTGGTCATTGCTGCGGATCGTCCAGAAAACCATCTACTGACCAGGAGTCTTCAGCTTCTTGCCTGGAGCTGCAGAGGATCGCCAAGTTCTTCATTGTTCAGTTAGCAGTGTTCCTTTTTGTGTTCTGTTTATCCAGGGGACGCCCCGTATGGCCTAATTATGCTGACTCATCACAAAATCCAAGCTTGGTTCGCCCACCTTTTGTCATCTCAGCCAAGTGCACGCAGGACTTGGACTAAAAGGAGTTAACCCCCTGTTCTTAGTTCAACCAATTGTTGGTACCAGTCATATTGTTTTGTTGTTTATTCTATTATCCTGTAGTGTTGCAGAAAACTGTTATCTTGCTATCTTTTGTCCCTTGTAAATAAACCTTCTACATCTTGGGCTCTGAGTAAGCTTCCTGCCTCTCCTTTCAGATTTGCCTGTCCTGTCCTGGAATTGTTAGGAAGTCACAAATCCCATTCCACTGGAACCTTTGGCCCCCTACACTACCTCTGTTCTGTCTTCCACAAACGTTACTGATAGAGCTACCCAATATAGGATTTACCCTGCATTCCCTGTCCTACTTCCTTTTTGTTCTTCCTTCCACCTGGGAGTTTACAACCTATTCCATCTCCCTGTTACTATGTTTTTAAATACTTATTGTTATACCGTCTACATTGGTCTGATCTGGTTGATATTTTGAAATGTATTATATATTTCTGGCTTGAATAAACTTGTTAAAAAAAAAAAGACTATAGCATCAACGGAGTCATGGTAAAGCATTCAAAGGAGGAATTGGACCCAGGGGTTATAACGAACAGCAGTTTGAAGTACTCTTCTCAATGCAAGAGTCTTAGAAACAAGAATGGGGGGAGATTTGCTATATGTGGGATATCATAAATGTTCCTTATTTGTTCACAGAGCTTAACTTTGAATACAGACAGGCCAATATCAACTCCCGTGGTCACCCTTTACAGCTAAACTATAACAGATATAATACTAATAAGAGGGGTCATGATTTTTCTTCCATACAGTCAATACTTGGAATTCACTTCCTGTAGATATAATAGTTTGCAAGCTTGGTATATGGCTACTAGAGAAACATCTTCTAGGGCAATAAGGGTTATTAGATAGGAGCCTCATGAGCAACTTGCCTCTAGTTCCTTTGACACCACAGAATGAACCATATGAGAAAGCTAAAATGATGCTGGGATGCATCAAGTTGGGGTTCACAAGTCAAATTCAAGAGGTGATACTGCCGCTGTACGCAGGGGTATTGACTGACATTTTGGAACCCTCCTCAAGGATTTGGAAAGAAATTATGCAGCAAAAGGCAACAAAAATGATCCAGGGTCAGCAAGGCAGGACCTATCAGGAAAGATAAAACAGCTGAAACACGTACTCATAGAATGGACAAGAGAGTGTGGGGAAACATGACAATAACCTACAAATACATGCAGGAACATGCTAGGGTGGACTCCTCTCATTTACTTAAATTAATACAACCACTAGGGGCACATACTCAAACTTGCAGGGGAAAATGTGAAAGACTTAAAGAAATACAACACTTCTTTGCAGAAATCAACCCAATAATGTGACTAATGATAGAACCGTCTCAGGGTTCAAACCCAACAGGATATGTACAAGGGGTAATCAAAAGCAAAATAGAGGACAGGGGGTCTGGGAGCTCTAAGGGGAATGGAGGAATTCTAGGTAGGAACAACAGGGACTTGGAATTTAGGAGATGATCTGTCCTGTAACATTTTATTTTATTTATTTAGTTTTTGTTTACCGGGTAGGTGCGATAGCCATAAAGATTATTATTTTCAGGCACGACCCAGGAGGTTACAGGGTAACATTACAGAGAATACAACAGAAGGTAGTTACAGCAAGGTATAAACAATGGTGTTATACAGCATAAATAAGATACAAGGTATTGAGAGCAGTGTACAGGACATATTTTTACAGTTATAGCATTGGGATGAGGCATACTGGCAGTAGAGCAAAACAGTGTAGTTGCAGAATACAGGGGATAACTCAGAGACACATGGGCACAAATTCAAAAGAAAAAATAGACATACAGCAGATACGACCCTGGAGGAAAAACAATTTTATACAGACAAGGAAAATATGGAAAACAAAACAAATAAGTGCTAGGGGAGTTAGATGCAGAGGATAGGAGAACTGAGATTATTCATGTTTGGAGTAGGGTAAGTTTCAGAGATGTAAGCCAAGGCAAGTAGTGGTGCGGCTGGGGACAAGGCGAGAGAGGATATGCCTCGGAGGTGTAACCACCCTGCAAATGGGGGTTCCCAAAAGACTTCCAGGAGCTTGCTTGAATGCTCCAAGCCTGAATGGTGTTTGGCGTTTAAGCCATTTATCAGTGAGTGTTTTTAGAACCTCTGGTACTGTCTCTTTAAGAGCTGTCTGCTTGCAGACATAATTAGTTTGTATGGGGAACTGTGTGTTTCTTTGATTGAGTACCACTCAAGCTGCCAATTCACTCCATTTTTGCAGTCACTAGGGTGCAAAGGGAACCTATCTGAAAGATGTAACTGTTTGCCAGAAATCATTTACAGTAATAATGAAATTACAGTTTGTCTAACCTGCTTTCTTTTGGGGTCAGAACAGTGTCTGCCTAGTTCCCCATTCTGGTTTTGAACTGCTGAACTGGACCAATCAGTGTGGGGTAAGCTAGCTCTAAAATGGTGCCTTGGACGAATCAGAACTTGGACTCATAATCTGAACCAGCCACAAGAGGATTGTATGGGCAGTGACTCTGGGAGATGTAGTTTAGACTTCAGTGCCTTTTTGGACCAACAGCAGCAGTCTATTGTGAGTGACAGCCAATCCAGTCAAGAACTGGGAGGAACTCAAAGGAAGTGCCCGGTTTTGTCGGTTGGAGTTTCAGTTGAGCTTTGGCAGTGAAGAAGGAAGGAGCCCTGTGCTTTTCAGTGTGCAGTTTTAGTCAAAAAGCGTGTGTAAGGCCCAGAGTTCCGGTCTGCAGCTTGTGTAACAGCTTGTTAGGACTGAATCCGTCCTGTGAAAGAATCAAAGGATCTCTGAAGTAGAAACCAGGCTCACCCTGTAGAGACTGGAGGAATTGCTGAAAATGCACTCGGTCTGTCAGGAACTGAATCTGCTGTGTGTTCTCCGGGTATTGTGCAGTAATTGCGATCGGGATACAGATGCAGCCTGCCTGGTATAGTGCTTTTTTATATGGATGTGAAGAGGTTTGTGTACCTCAAGTGAGCCCTGCTGACATTGAAGGACCCTATCTTATTTGGAGGTCGTGGAGTACTAATTCAGGGTCGCTCCCTGTTGAATTGCCACATTAAATCCAAATGGAATTACTGTACTGCTGACTGTTTAATTCTCCTTTTCTGTGTGAAAGGGCCCCTACCAGCTGCCACGGTTTGGACTAGCCACTAGGGCTTGGGTACCAGGGACAGTAACTGATAGGGATAGGCCTGTGCACAGAGCCATAGGTAGATTATTAGAGTGATAAGCTAATTAACCTGATTTCCCCTGTCCTTGTTATATCCCTAAATAAATCAGAGCTGCTTGTTTCAGCAAAGTTATACTGCCTGAGGTATTTGTCTATGTTAAAGTACTGTACTGTGATTGTTGCACTGTATCTCATTTCACAGGAGGTCCCAGTGCGGAACCAGACCTGGGGTAGAAGTGTATACTGTGAAGGTAATTCTGATATATTGTGTGGGCCACTAGTGGGAAGAAAGGGGGGTTGCAGTGTCCCAGAGGGCTGTGACCAAGTTAGTTTAACTATTGCAAACCCTGACCTCTGGGTGGAGGCACCCGCCATTGGATCCAGGCCCCTCAACCTGTTAGTGGCAAATCAGGCAGGGGTAGTAGCCCCTGGGATAGCGCCATCTAGGGGTTACACAAGGGTAAGTATAGAAACATAGACTTTGATGGCAGATAAGGACCGCTTGGCCCATCTAGTCTGCCCATTTCCCTACCTACAGGATACGCCGCAGATCCTAGTTAACCAACAGCCTATTTCTTCCTACCCCCCACAAGAATTGCCTTATGTCTGTCCCATGCATTTTTTAATTCTCCCACAGTTTTAGACCCCACAACCTCCTCAGGAAGGCTGTTCCATGCATCCACTACCCTCTCTGTGAAATAATACTTCCTCACATTGCCCCTGAACCTCCCCCTCTATCTTTAAATTGTGTCCCCTTGTTCTTGCATGTCTCTTTTTCTGAAAGATGCTACCCTCTTGGACTTTGTTGATTCCACTGAGGTACTTAAAAGTTTCTATCATGTCCCCCTCTCCTTCTTTCCTCAGGGTATACATATTAAGCTCCTTTAGTCTCTCCTCATACGGCTTCTCTTGCAGACGCTGCACCATTTTAGTTGCCCTCCTCTGGACTGCCTCTATCCTATGTACTTGCAGAGATGGGGTCTCCAGAACTGGACACAGTACTCCAGATGGGGTCTCACCAGCTGTCTGTACAGAGAGATAACAACTTCCTGTTTTCTGCTGGTGATGCCTTTCCCTATGCATCCCAGTATACCCCAGCCCTGCCTACTGCCTTCTCACATTGCTTGCTAACCTTAAGGTCATCTGATATGTTTACCCAAGGTCCCTTTCCTTTTTTGTTGTTGTTACTGCCTCCTCCCCATTGTGTATTCTTCCCGGGTTCTTGTTTCCCAGGTGCATTATTTTGCACTTCTTTGCATTGAATCCTAGCTGCCATACTTCTGACCATTCCTCCAACCTTGCCAAGTCCCTTCTCATCCTTTCCACACCTCCTTGTGTATCAACCCTGTTGCAGATCTTTGTGTCATCTGCAAAGAGGCATACTTTTCTTCCAGTCCTCTGCAATGTCACTTATGAAGACATTAAAAGGACTGGACCCAGTACTGAACCCTGCGGTACCCCACTAGTAACCCCTCTTTCTTCAGAGTGGACTCCATTTACAATTACCTTCTGTGTCCTGTTGTCCAGCCAATGTTTTACCCAGGCTACCACCCTGGGACACACTCCCAGGCTGGTTAATTTGACTATTAATCTTTTGTGTGGGACTGTGTCAAATGCCTTGCTAAAGTCTAGGTAGGCCATGTCCACAGCCCCTCCCTGGTCTACTACTTTGGTCACCTAGTCAAAGAAATCTATTAGATTCGTCTGACATGACCTTCCCGCTGTGAACCCATGCTGCCTTGGGTCCTGTGCCCCACTGGCCTCTAGGTACTCAACAATTCTTTCCTTCAGAAGTGACTCCATCACTTTCCCTACCACAGAGGTCAAACTGACAGGTTCTATAGTTCCTGCCTCTGTCTTGGTCCCACTTTTATGAAGGGAATCACATCCGCCTTCCTCCAGTTCTCGGGTACCACACCATCCTCCCATGAATTATTAAAAGAGTAGCTTGTGTTTCACTAGTTCCCCCTTAATTCTTTTAGAATTCTGGGGTGAATTCCATCAGGCCCCATTGCTTTGTCCACCTTCAGTTTTAGGAGTTCTTGCAGAACCCTTTCTTCTGTGAAAGGACTGGGATCCCCCCTATCAAGAGTGCTTCTGTTAATTGGATTAGGCACTTCCCCCTCCTCTTTTGTGAATACTGAGCAGAAATATTCGTTCAGTATCCTGCTTTTTCACTGTCCCCCTCTGCCCACCCACCGTTCATTCTATTCAGCCTCACTATCCCTCCCTTTGTCTTTCTACGCTTGCTGATGTACCTATAAAAGGTTTTATCCTTCTTCTTAACTGAGTTGGCTATCTTTTCCTCAGTTTGGGCCTTTGCTATTCTGACTTCCCTCCCTGCTTCCTTCTGCCTTAACTGATACAACTCTCTGTCCTGCTCCTTCTGTGTTTCCTTATACTTCCGGAATGCTATCTTTTTCTTCCTGACTTTCAGAGCCACCTCTTTTGAGAACCATAGTGGCTTTTCATTTTGATTTATTTGCTTCACACAAAAGCTTGTTGCCTCTGTGATGGCAGTTTTGATGATTCCCCATTGCTGCTCCACACCTCCTTCTAGCCTGTTTGCTAGTGCTTTTCTGAGGCACTCTCCCATCTTGCCAAAGTCAGCCCTCCTGAAGTACAGTACCCTCACTTTTGTATGGCTTGACTCTGTAGCTGAGTTTAACGTGAACCACACTGTTTGATGGTCACTTGTTCCCAGATGGCAACCCACTTCTAGATCTGAGATCCTATCACTGCCCCCATTTGAGAGTACGAGGTGTAAGGTTGCTCCCTCACAAGTGGGTTCCGAAACTAGCTGTCTGAGGCCTGCCACCTGTAGGGCATCAAGAATTGCCCTGCTCTTGGATGTGGCTGCAGCAAATGTGCTCCAGTTAACGTCTGGCATATTCAGGTCTCCCATCAGCAGTATCTACCCTTTCTCTGCCATCCTAAGAATTACTTCTATCATATCCTTGTCCATTCCCTCCCCCTGACATGGGGGTCTGTACACAACCCCTGTGCGGATTGTGGTGCCCCTTCCAGTCTCCATGGTGACCCACAGTGCCTCCTCTCCACCCTGTTTACTCTTTTGTTCAGTTGCTTTTATTCCTTCCTTTACATAGAGAGCTACTCCTCCCCCTCCTCTCCCCTGCCTGTCTCTCCTGTAGGTTATGTACCCTAGTATGTTAACATCCCAGTCATGGTTCTCTGTGTACCATGTTTCTGTGATTGTTACAATATCCAGGCATCCCTCTTCCATCAAGGCCACCAGCTCAGGGAGCTTGTTGCCCAGACTACGGGTGTTGGTACTCATTACCCTCCATTTCTTGATGGCCTTACCCCTTTTTGACCCATCCCTGTCCTTATTGCGCATCATCTGCCTGCCACCAAATTTGTACTGATGCAATGGACAGGGGAACAGAACAAATAAGTGCAAAGGGGGTTTGATGCAGGATATAGACAAGCTGAGATAGGTTAGGATTGGAACAGGGTTAGTTTTTAGGGATGCAGGCCTGTCGAGTAGGGGATGCATCTAGGGAGAGGCATAAGAGAAGAGACATTGAAATGGTATTTTGGCAGAAGCAGGTTAAGAACTGCATCCATGTATAGCAGGTATGTACAAAGTCTCTGAGGAGGAGGGGTGGCAAGCAGATGATATGCAGCTGCTCCCAGCAGCCCCAAGGGATAGCAGTAGTGCTGACAAGTTTATTTGGTGCCTCCTCTGACTAGCTGAAGCTTCTGCACACACAACAAAACACTGTCTACTTACTGAGACAATGGCAGGGACAGGAAGCTCAACTCTATGAGGTGATCTTGAAAGTAAGTAATCTCCAAACATGGGGCTAACTACATACTTTCTGCTGCTCTGTGTAGCAGGTAAGTGCAGAGAGATCTCCAGCATGGGAAGCTGGTAGCAGCCTAGTGGATGACTCCAAAATAAAGGGACACAAAGCTAATGGGTTTGAAAGAATGGTTATACGTTACAGTAAAGTTCTGAAAGGTCTTGTCCACTAGATGGTGCTAAAATTCTACTGACAGAGAAAGTCTTCGAACTAAGCTGGAACACTAGAACTACTGTATAACCAGGAGAATAACTGCTGGCCAGGGGCCATCGAAACTTTTAAGATTTGAGCTTTTACAAAAATTATGTAAAATGTGTGCCTTCACCATAAAACAAGTAGGTAATATTATTCTAACTACATTAATTAAAGGGACACTCAATCTCCATGGGACAACTTGTGCTTGTTGCAAACAAACTGTGATTAACAATGTTTTAAACACTCCGCTGTCCTGTATTTTAGCTTTGAAAATAGATCTGGATTGAAAATCTAGCACAGGTGTGGGCAAGACATTACAAAACTGAAGAACTGTACCATATTAAGATGCAGTGAACATACTTCCGACAGATATAAACAAACCAAGCCTCCAAACTGTCACAGTGGGGTTTATAGTATCCTGCTGCAAGGCATGTCTTTTTACTGCAATCTTGAATAAAAAGCAATTTGATAAACTTCTTCGTGAGGCTCAGGTAGTTGGAATGAAGCAGCAGCTTGTCCTATTGTTGTTTCCAGCTTCTCTTTCTTTCAAGGCCAACTGGTTTGCACCCTTCTGCCAGCTGGGTAGGTGAGCAAACATCTACCTTTGCAAGTAATGCCAGTGTCATTCCTTGATTGGCAAGTACTGTACTCGCTTAGAGAGTTAGTAGTTCCTGAAATTAGTGGCAACTTCAAAAAGTAGTCAGGGGGTGTGGCCTGGCATAGCAAGACTGTGGTTGCTCAGTAGTGCAGCTCCCATATGGCACCAACTTCTATAAGCGAAAACATTTACCCTTGCTACAACCAGCGATCAGAACCTGATGGGAAAGGAACTCTTTATACATGGCTTCCCAGAAATCACAAAAGAAGCAGTCACTACTTACATTTGAGGCTGCAGCATCAACAAATCGTTCTGTTCCAGCTCTATGGGAAGGCTGCACATGGACACGGGCTATGGCGTCAGGCAAGAACCCAAGCATGGAGGACACCGAACGGCCATTGGTACTGATGACTGCGAGCCTACACAATGAAGTCAAGGCAGGGTTTGAGAATGTAACAGCTCAAATCCTGCACATACAAAATATTGTGACAGGTCTCACTGAAACTATGCCTCCCACACCACAAGACTGATTGAAGCTGAGAAGTGGATTAGAGATTCGGAGGACTTTATGGCAGACCTTGAAAGGGACAGAGATATGCTAAAAAAATCCTTGAAAGACTTGCAAGAGAAATCCAATGATCATAAGAACAGAGCCTGCCAATTCAATCTCTGACTGGTTGGGCTCCCCAAGGGGCATGAGGACAAGGCTGCTGACCCCAATGTACAAAACTGGCTCACAGAAACCCTGTAATTGAGGGAAACTGCAGCTTCTTTCGAAATTGAAAGAATACATTAAATGGGGTCAAAACCCAAACCAGGCAAGCGATCAAGACATTTCCTGATTCACTACCTGTGCAACCCAGAGGAGCAAAGTCACACGGTCCCATACAGGTTGACAGTGGCAAAGTTACAGTGTTTTAGGATTACAGTCATGGGCTACAATGTAAACATCAGCAGTTTTCCATGGTAAAGACAAAGCTACACTTACTGTACATGGGTGGGAGTTTGCTCAATTTTATCCCTTCTGCCTCAGAATTACTAGACCTTACAGACCACCCCATTTTTTGATACTCCATAAGCCACAGAGGATTTTGTAAATGCAGAGGATGCAGCAGTAGAAGGCAGGAGTGCCATGAGAGGAACAGGGCTGGTGACTTGAAGATGGCATTATCTGACCGTCACAGTCTACAACAGTGGGTACTGGGGGATTTTGGCCAGGATACCCTTTTAATAGATCCAAGTTAATTCTCTACCTTTTCCTTTCCATCCTCGACTGCCTGGGGCCTGTGACTGCATGACAATGTGCGCAGCCATGTGGTGTGCTCGACTGGCAGCCATAGTAGAATGCGATGTGAGCTCAACTCACAAGCTTTTGAGGTAAACTATATATAATAGCTGGTCTGACTGAGCACCTCATGTAATACAAAAATGAGCTCCATGTGATGGCCTCCAGGGGTCAGGACGGGGGTCTTGGGAGTAAACGTCCTCACCAGGTTTCCCACATGCAGCAGTTTCCTTAGGACTGCAGCTACTGGGACTGGGGTCATACTAGTCTGAATGCACAACTAAAACTGTAATTGATTATTTTAGATTATACATTTGTACCTATTGGGCCGCCTAACGAACTCTCCAGGAATGCTGTTGTCTACCTACTGCATAGTTTTGAGATGCATGACCTTCTAACACTAAGAATTTCTGGAAAACAGAGACCTGTGTATTTGAACAGCAGATATTCTGCTATTTTGTTATACTCCCTTACATCAGGGGTGGCTTGACCACAGCGTGCAGCAGGGATGCTTGCTAAGAGCTGAATATCATAACCCACTCCCTACCACAGAAGATTACTGTTTACTTGGCCTGTGGGTATCAGCGGGGTTAGGTTGAAAGACTCTTGAGGACATACTCTATAGTCTGCTCGAGCCCAGCAGTTACTCCTATATGGATATGGAAGTGTCAGAAAGGAAAATTACGTACCTACTGTAATTCTTGATCTTCTCTTGTATCTTCACCATTCATTACTTACTGGGTGTAAGCCGGAGGCGCGCACCCATCACGGGAACTTTTTTTTTTTTTTTTTTAAAAAAAGATGCCTATGACCCCGCGCTCGAGTGGCGTCATGCGTCATGGCAGGGGTGGCTGCGTAGTAGCGATCACTCCTCCTCCAACTCAGTTCTGTGAGCCGGAGAGGCAAAAATGAAAGCAGAAAATATAGATAGCGAGGCAAGATAGCCGAGGATAGCAAAAGCAAGGAAGAATGAACTGAAAAGGAATAAGCCGATGGAGGAAGGACAGAGGAGATAAGAACATCCCTAGCCTAGGGAGTGCAGGCCTCCTTACCTGGGCGACTCTAGGAGGAGAGATGAGTAAGGAAATGAGAAAATAGAAGAAGAAGAAGAAAGAGAAGAGATGGGATGTTGAAGGGACCAGAATGCCCAACAAGCATAGTTAGCTTGTAGCTGAAGGCTCGACTAAAGGGGAAGCAAGAATCCGGAGATAGAGCTGAAGAGAAGGTTCACCAACCCGCTTAGACAGACTCAGGAGGGCATAGTCCTCATCTTCAACATGCCATTGTTCTGACACCCACCTGGGCTCCTGGCCGCGAAGGCCTTTAACTGGAGGGCAGCCGAGGAGGAAGAATAAAACCCAGCAGCATGAGAGCGCTGCTCAGGGGTTTAGAAATGGAAAATGTAAGCCTTTCAGGCGTTCCAAGATAGAGCGGGACTCAGACTGACTGGCTAAGGCCGGCCAAGGCTTAGGCTGGCTAAGATTGGATATGGTCAGCAGAGCTCTACTGTAAAAATTGTCCAGGAGGACTTAAAGGGAGAAACCACTTAGCAAACCAGCAGAAGGATAGCCTACCTTCTCATTTGCCTTCTTGTTTGATTTCTCCTATTCCCTTTTTTTTTTTACAGATAACTAACTAGATGCATGACCCAGATACCAAGATGCCTATAGCAGTCGGAGAGAGTTCCCTCAGCATTTTTTTTTTTAGAAGAGAAAGGAACAGACGTACTCGTTCCTCTGCTCTGCAAGGCAAGAATAGAGGGGGGGGGATTAGATTTCAGGGCAACTCACCTGAACACGGGATTGCAGGATCAAAACTGAATAGCCTGAGCCAGGCCAAACAACCCAGAGGTATCTTGCCATAAGAATAGCAAGAGATAGTTGTGCAGTCTGATCGCCAATGCAATCCGCGAGATGGCCCATGAATCTTAGAGTAAATAATTTTTGTGGATTTTAAACCCCCAAGAAGATTTTTTTTTTTTTTTTTTTTTTTTTGGAAAATGAAGCAATTTTCCTATATTTTATATAATGCAGAGAGAGGAAGGAGGCGGGAGGTGGAGAAGCCACAGGAAGAGGCCACTGAGGGATGGTGGCGGGCGTAAGTAATGAATGGTGAAGATACAAAGAGATCAAAAATTACGGTGAGTGCGTAATTTCCTATCTTCCGCCATCAATCTTCACCATTCATTACTTCCTGGGTGAGTACCAAGCTTCTTTCCCAGGAGGGGAAGAGGCCATACCCTGAGGGAACAAGACCCCAGCCTTCTGCTGGTGAGAAACAGAAGGAGAAGACCCGCTTATTCAGAAAGCCTAAGTGGGAGAAGAGCTGGAGGTGCCTCCCGGGACGAGGAGACGGAGGGAGCCCCTGTAAAGTCTCCTAGCTCTGGATGAGAAAAGACGGGTCCCCGGAAGGCGGAGCGCATCACCCTACGCCGGGCCAGGGGTGACAACCTGGAGAGACTGGCCATGTCCGCCTGATGCAGATCGCTGTCCCCGCAAGCCTGGAAGCCACCTCATTGGCGTCATAAGATGCCCTTGCTTGGTGTCTTGCCAGCTCCAGGCCTACCGCGGAGAGGGCAACGGCTTGTCTGGTTTGCTCCGTGTCAGGCATAGATGCCAGCAGCTGGGACATCATCCACTACAGATGCCGGTTGTAGCAGCGGGTGAGCCTGATGTGATGCAATACATGCACTACGCACGCGAGAGAGAACACTCTTCGCCTCAACGGCCTAACTGGGAGAGTCCGAACCGTGGCGGTCGGCGCCAGGCAACGGCGCCAGAAGGAGTATCCAGGCATACCAAACCTGAGGACGGGTTGGGAAGGAACCAGAGACTCAGAGGGGCACAATACCCACGCTGGCAGTCCGCCGGGCTGGGAAGAAACGGCCGGGAACTGCCAGGACCGGATAGACGCCTCCTGGAAGGGGATAGGCCAGGAAGGTACCACTAGATGCTGGGCACTGAATTCACCAAGGAATTCACACACCTGCTCGGGTATTGTCTCTCCCAACGAGGGAACTGAAGATCCTCACCATCCTCGAGAGGAAACGCTGATATTCTGTGAAATCAGCATCGAGGACAGATGAGAGGGGTTCCCTCCTCAGAGGAGGGAGACGAGGATGATGGGGAACTGGAATGTCCAGAGGATTCCTGGGCGTGGGGAGAGTCGAAAGACCGCTCATGCATGTAACTCACATATGAGGGGAAGGCCGCGAGAACCCTTTGAACTGCTCCCAGGATAACGGACCTGTGAGGACCGACATGGCCTGGGACGGGGGTGGTGAAGGCAGAGAGGGAGAGGGCACCTCTGAGGAGGCAACTGCTCTCTGCGAGGGCTCTGAATCCGGGAAGGGAGCTCTAGTAGGAGGGATCCTGGATATCAAACCAGGCCGCAGAACGGAACTCTGGGGAAGCGGAACCTGGAAGAGCCCTGGGGGAGAAACTCCCCTGTGACGACGCCTGGACTGCATGGATCCAGAAGGGCAGTCCACACAAACCCGCCAGAGGACACCCTAGAACCCCTGGGGAGGGGCGGGCTCAGCTTACGGCTCCTGGCCACCCCCTGAGGTGGCCAAAGAAGACCGAGCAGCGGACGCCTGCCCTCAACCCTCGGATTCCGAGAGGCCCTCCTCCCGACTGCAACGCCCCTAACCCCAGAGGAGGTAACAGCACCCGGGGTAGCTGTCACCGACCTCCAGAGGGGAGCCTCCCTCCGTCACCCCCACGCCTGCCCCGGGACTTCGCCACCCCAGCCGAGGAACCCTCAGGAGACGACCAAGGGGACAGAGGGAGGGGCCCGCGCCGCCTGGTACCCCTAGCCACCGAGGACCCAGATTCAAGAATGGGATGCCAGGATGGGTCCACATCTGAGTCATCATCCTCCGAGGAGGACAGACCAGCAGGACCTCGATGCTGGCCACCCCAGGGGTCCCCGAGGCTGCGTGCGAACGCCCCGGCACCAAGTGCGACACCGCCGCCTCAGCACTGGCAGCATGAAGGCCCACCCCGACACTCCCCAGCGGCCTGCAGACCCGCACCGCCCGGAGGAGGGGAAGGCCGATGCCGCCGGGCGCGCCGGAGGTGAAGGCGGCACTGGCTGGCGGCGCCACTTGGCTCATCGGCACCGCGAACGGCGCGCAGTACAAAACGTACGCTAACGGCGCCCTGATCAGCTGGCGCCATAACGCGCCGATCCAAAGCGGCCGCGAACGGGCGCCATTTTGATTACCGGGTACCGCGAAGCGCGCTGGATCGAAACGGCGCTGAACGGCGCTGCTGATCACCGGTACGCGAACGGCGCTGATCTCAAAACGGCGCCGCGAGGCGACGCTTAGGGTCTCACTCAGCCGGGCCCAGCCAAGGGCCTCGACACGGGGGAGCCTGCACTCAAGAGGTGATGCCGAGGCGGTGTCAGCGCTGCGCCCCGAGGGGCCCGCTTACGCCTCTAACACCGCTGGAAGGGCCTCCTCGCAAGAAGGGAAGAGGAGACCTCCTCCTCGACTGGAGCAGGGCCCGGAGGGGACCCGGGAAAGGGCCTAAGGATCTCGCCCGAGATTCCGCGCGAGCGATTGCCCCTTTAAAGTCGGCGGGCCTTGCCGAGCTTTGTACGCTGACTTCGAGGACGCGACGGTCCATCGAGAAACAAGCGTCGCACGAATCCATATTATGGTTGGGTCCCAGGCAACGAAGACAGACGTCATGCCGGTCCGAGACGGAGAAATGCCGGCCGCAGGAGCACCGACGCATAGGGGCACGGCCCGTCTTTAGAAGAACCGCTCCCAGAACCGGACATAACGCAAATAAACAAGATTAAACATAGTCGGATGCCGCGCTGTACAAGGAAAGAAAAGGAACAGTCTTACCGTAGGCGCCGAGTGTAGAAAGGAGTCGGATACGCACTTTCGTTAGCTATCATGAACAGGTGCTGCCTCGACGGGCGGAGAAACAGAACTGAGTTGGAGGAGGAGTCGGTCGCTACTAACGCCACCCCGCGCGCATGACGCATGACGTCCTCTCGAGGGGCGGGTCACAGGCATCTTTTTAAAAAAAAAAAGCTTCCGTGACTTAAAGGTGCGCCCGCCTTACACCCAGGAAGTAATGAATGGTGAAGATTGACAAGGGAAGATACTGCAGTTCTCTCCCCTCTGACAGAAACAGCACTTTTTGCAACTTTTAATCACTATTTGTCAGCAGCAGTTTGTTACAGTTCCTATGACCACTTTCTCTTGGCTAGCTAAAAGCATCAGGGTTTGGTTAGCAACTACAAGTTTAGTGGAGTGTAGGCGGTCCAGAGGGGAACAACTAAAATGGTGAGGGGTCTGCAACAGAAGACCTATGAGAAGAGACTGAAGAAATTCAATATGTACACCTCTCAGGAAAGAAGGGAGAGCCGGGATATGATAGAGATATTTAAATACATAAATGGAGTTAAGAAGGTGGAGGAGGAGGAGAGTATTTTTCGACAAGAAAATGTGTTCAAGAACAAGGATGCATGACATGATGCTGGAGGGAGGAAAACTCAGAAGGGATATAAGAAAGTTCTTATTCATAGAAAGAGTGGTGGCTCCCTGGAACAGGTTGACAGCCAAGGTAGTTGGGGCAAAAATGGTGGAAGGATTCAAGAAAGGTTGGGACAGGCACAAGGGAATCTTAGAAGAATGAAAAGAAACAAGAGGCGGGTGGAGGAAACAGAGATCATATAGGGTCTGCGGGAATACTGTAGGTAGGGTTAAATGGGCAGACTCAGTGGACCAAATGATCCTTATCTGCCAACAATTATGTTTCTAAGGTTAGCATCTCCACTACCGCAGCAGGGAGTTGATGTATCTAACAATGTTAGCTGATATTAATTATTTGTTATTTCAGTACAGAGTTTAATATTATGGTGCCATAGATGTAGAATGAAGTTTCCCAAATCCACCAGATGTTTGTAGGGGAAGTTGTATTGAGCACTATTCAACTCAACAGGGTTTAAGGGGGTAGGGAAACAGTTGGCAATGTTCATGGGGTGAAAGGGAAGCCCTTTTGTGGGAGGGATGTTGCCGAGGTGTGGCTGAGTGTTGGGGATGGCAGAATTGTTAAAACAGAGAAAAACTGTAACTGCATTAGTGAGATGTAAGATTTTTTTCAGTGTACACATGGTTTCTTCATCCAGTAGGCTTGGCTTGTTGGATGAGAAAATTCCTCCTTGGAACAGTTATGAGTATGGCTTACAAGCTACAGCTTGTGTCTTGGAATGTAAATGGCCTCAGAAATGTTATGAAGCATAAAAGGGTGCTAAATAGGGTCTGAAAACTCAAGGGGGATATACTATTAATGCAGGAGACTCATATGACTGAGAGGGAGATGGGCAGGATTGCAGCAAGCTGGCATGGATTCTACTTCAACACTACATCCAGGGGTATAGCAGTACGGTTAAAGCGCGGGTTCCCAGGGGAGATAACGAGGGTTAAAACAGATCGGGGTGGCTGTGACACACTGGCACATATCAAAATGCATAATGGCAGCCCCTTATCTGTTGGCTTGGTATATGGCCCTAACAGATGACTCCATCCTCTTTCAAAAATTCGCACTTGAAATGGCTGAGTTCACTGGGCCATGGATTCTGGTAGGGGATTTTAACTGTGTAATAGATACAGTGTTGGACAGATCCAACCCCATCCCAGCCCCTCTGTCTCACAGTGCCAAGGCCCTGGCTGATCTTATGTGTACCCATAGCCTCATGGATTGTTGAAGACGCGAGAACCCTTCAGGAAGAGTATATAGTTTCTTCTCCCATGCACATTTGCCTTATGCTCAAATTGACAGGTTCCTTTTGTCTACATCGATGTTGGGCACAGTGGAGCATACGGAATATGAATCCCTGCGATTACAGATCATGCTCCTATCTGCTTATTACTTTCCATGAGGGCCCCCCCCCCAACAAGCATATGAAGTCTCAACCTGGTGATCTGTTACAACGATTAAAAGACTAGCTCAGTATCTGTTGAACAACAAGGAGGGTGATACTTCACATGCCACACGATGGGAGGCCTTGAAGGTGGTAATACAGAGCCTCACAATATCCTTTGTGAACCAGCAGCAAAAGCTATGGAACTGGGAGGATTAGAGCATAAAATACAGCAAATGGAAAGGGACAACATGGCGAACCCTACAGGGGCCCTGTATCAATGGCTACAAAGACTAAAATGGCAATTCAACAGTATGGCCAGTGGGAAAAAAGAAAGAGCTACACTGCTTATGCAGGAAGGCCAATATTCTGATGGTGATAAAAGGTGGCAAATTGCTAGCGTGGCGGCTAAAAGTTTGGGAAGGAGCTAAAAATATCACACAAATTAAAACAGACAGTATTTCTCTAGTAACTGAAAGAGGGGATATAGGGGAAGCATTCTGGTCATATATTAAGGCTTTGTATACTCAAGAGCTCACCCTTCCCGAGATCAATATAAACATTTTTCTTTGCAAAGGCCCCTATTACTCCAGCAACAGACACCGCAAATGCAGACCTCAACAGGCCCACTGACAGAAAGGAGGTGGGTGGAATGTGCAATTAAGGCTTTTCATGGAGGAAAGGCATATGGCCCCAACAGCCTCCCTATAGACTTTTATAAAGTCTTTTTGTCTGATAACGGCAACCCTTTGTATGAAATTATCAGGGAGTGCCTTCATACAGGCAGACTGCTCCCCTCCATGTGGTCAGCAACCATAACAATCTTCCCAAAGCCGGGTAAGCATCATTCCCTATGCATCTCCTACAGGCCCATCTCATTGCTCACAGCAGACTACAAAGTTATACCAAAAGTCTTGACTATCTGACTTAAACCAGTTAGCAAGATGTTATTCACTCAGATCACACTAGCTTTGTGAAAGGTAGCCTGGGGGAAACCAACGTCAGACATACCCTGAAAGTGGTGTACCACTAGTCCAGGATGGCAGCCCAGCACGGGGCAGTGATCCTTAGACTGGACACTGAGAAGGCTTTTGACCTCTTGGAGTGGGGGCATGTATTTGAGACCCTGGCAAGGTTTCAATTAGGAAGCCAGTTCATCCATTGGGTAGGTGCCTTGTACCAAGCCCCGAGGTCCTAATACTAATAAATGAGGTCCTTTTGAACCCATTCTCCTTGAACCAGAGGATTAGGCAAGGATGCCCTCTTTTGCACTGCTGTATATTCTTAAGCTGGAACCCCTGGCAGCGTCAGTGAGGTGCATCCAGGGATTAGGGGACTGGTGGTGGGAGGCCAGGTGGAACACAAATTAGCTTTACTTGCTGACGACATCCTCGTGTTTCTGCAAACCCCCCCATCAAAGCGTCTACCTGCAGTCCACCAGCTTTTGAAAGAATACGGTCAGCTATCAGGGCACAAAGTCAAATGGGTCAAGAGTGAACTACTCCCTGTAGGGAAACTGAACCAAGAATACATTGTTAACAACCTCACAGGCCTGACAGTAGTAGATACTATTAAATATCCTGGGGTCCACCTGGCAAGCTCCATAGCTGCTTTATATAAAAATAACTATCAATCCCTGTTACAGTCCCTGAAGTCAGATTGGCAAGGTAGCAAAACCTGCCACTATCACTCCTGGGCAGGATAAACATTATTAAAATATGTACACTGCTTAAATGCCTGTACCTGTTCCAGACATTACCTGTAAAAGTCCCTACTGCGTTCTTTAAATTGGCTGACTCCCTAATTCATAGATTTGTCTGAAACAACAAACCAGCATGGATTAAGCGCTCTAGCCTACAGCAGCCGGCAGAAGTGGGAGGAGGTGCACTACCACACTTCAAACTTTATTACTGGGTAGCACAACTTGCCTTTCTCCCCACTGCGACTACTAAACATGAGCTACCATGGCTTGCTTTGGAGGAGCAAGAGGCAGGTACCAACTTATGTACAGATCTCCTGTCCCCAGCACTGCAGGGTCATCCCACCCCCAATCTGGATAACCCCTATACTGCTAATTTACAGAGGTATAGATGGAGGCACATAAACGTATCGAATACCTGGGTGCAGTGTCCCTATGGCCAACTTGACTGCAATTTGTAAGCCCAAAATAGACTACAGCATTTTTATCCACTCGGTCCTTTTACACTGGGCCCACCTGGGAGCAGACAAAGTGGGGGCATTTTATGAGGTGGGAACACTGTGCTCTTTCGCAGACCTTCAGTCAAAATTCCAAATCCATACAGGAGATTTCTTCATGTATGTTAGAGTAGAGTAAGAAACTGTTTGCAAATGGCTGCACAAGGAAACCAGGCAACGGGGATGCTCTCTCCTATAGAATAAATAAAGATACAGAACTCCTCCAAACTGTAGACCTCTTAACAGCACTGTACAGATTGCTCCAGAACAGTTCCCCCTTCCCATGCTTGATATTGGGGCACTGATTGGGACCTGGAATTTTCTGAAACCATATGGAATAAATGCTGCTCATTTTAGAAATGGAGCCAGGAGCAACTGCCTTAGACAGGTACAGTTAAATGTCATGTTCCACACCTATTTGACACCTCAAATGTCATAGATTTTTGACCCGGATAAATCAGCAATATGCCAGAAATGTGAAATGGAGGTGGAGGAGTTTTTGCATATGTCTCTTACATGTTCTACGATAATGTGCTTCTTGTCTGAAGTACACAATATTATGCAGCAGGCAGTGCTGATGCACTCTCTCCCCCCACTGGAATTCTTGTTGGGGCTGAGCAGGGCATACATATGCCTAAGGGCTGCAACAACTACAGAATCTAGCGCTACTAAACACCCACAAAACCACTGCGCAGGTATGGATGGGCAGTGATCCGCCAAGCATAGCCCTCTGGTGTAAAAACCTTTATGGATGCTTGACGGTACAACACAATCAATCTAGGCCCCCCTGGAAAAAGCCACAGAAAACTGTCTCTTTCCTGTGTAGCAAATTAAAGTAATCTGAGCATACCTCTGAACTGTCACACATTACGAGGTATGTCACCCATTTTATCCCTCAGAAACCCTCTGTCCCACATTGAGAAGGTGACATTCCACACTGGCCACTGAGACTTTTAAGCAGAAATGTATAATAATATAAGATGCTAGGTTATCAGTAAACACCATTAACATTAGTGCACTTATTTCCACAGTATTCTGAGCTTGTAAGATCATGTTTGATGATGTGTCACACATTTTGTCCTCTTGTCACACATGTAGAAACACATTTGGGTGATAAAAGGTTGAGAGGTATGAATCCGAGAATATTGATGAATGTACCAGCTACAATGAACTTGCAAATTCAGAGACTGGATGCCTCATCTTATACTGTCATTCTCGTGTCATTCAACCTGATCTATTACAAAACTTGATTTTAATGTAGCTCCGTTTTACATGCTGTTTATGTTCCAGACAACTAGAGTGTAACTGTCCTAGCTAGAAGCCAGTACTATGGTAAACTGAAATACCACACATCTGTACAATGCACTGCAATTATCAATTTACTCTTGTATTGCTCTAATAATGTCACTTACTGTATCTTTACATGTTTTCTCTATGTCATTAAATATGTTTTACAAAAAAAATAAAACTTTTAAAAGTAGTCACCTATTACTTTTTTAAATTGGGGGGTGCTTTCCCCTCTTTGCGTTGGACAAGTAGATTTTTTTTACCTGATAGTAATAGGTGTGATAGTTGGAACAGCATATCTTGTTCTATTCCTCCTTATGTCTCATCATCAGTGTGGCCTCACTGACTGTGACAGTCACATCACAACTATTCAGGATACGCCTCTCAGCACAGCAGTTGCCAGATTGGTTATTTCTCATGTCATGTAAGTGAGGTCAAACTGCCGATGAGGTATCAAGAGGAACTAGACACATCGGCTGCCAAGTAAAGCACTGCTCATCACACCACACCTAATACTATCAGGTAGAACAACTTCTAACGAGCAAAAGCAAAAAAAAAAAAAAAAAACCTTCAGAAACAAAAACCAAGAATGGACTACGTTAAAAAAACATTTTTTATCTGCTATTTTTAGTGCTACCAGCTCCTTAAGAACTTGCCAAAATTGTGCCTTTGTGATTATTTATTTATTTACTAGCTTTTGGTAACCGGGTAAGTGCACTAAGCAAAGAAAACCTGCCTATTTTCAGGCACGACCCGGGAGAGTACAAATAGTGTATACAGCATTGACAACAGTAAGGTACACCAACGACAACAGAAGGAACATAATGAAGATAACTGTAGGTACAATAAGACAGAAGTAGTGATCAAACAAATTAATACAAACAGGGATAATAGTAAGAGCTAACACAAGTTAGAGTCGTAACCAATTAAGACATAATATGCTGATAACAGTTGAGTAGCAAGCTAGGGGAGAAAAATACGAAACAGCAATGCACGAGAATACAATAGAGATTTGTTGGACTTTTGCATCCAAAGGCCCAAGCACTGTTATAAAGGTTTAAAATTTTGTGCTCAGATTGTAGCCTGGTAAAAATCATACTACAATCCATGCTCTAAAACTGTGTTCTATCGACTTTTAGGGGGTAGACTTGAACATGGTTTTAGAGCAACTCAGTTTCCTTAACCCAGGTTAACAGCAGAGTGGATGGTCTCAGTGCTGCTGTAAATTGTGTTAAGGTAGCTATGTGCAAACTTCCTAAGTTAAAACTTGTCATACACATGCCTTGCATAAAAATCTATAACAGACTTGACTCATAGTGAGTTTACAAACATATGCTAGTCTCTTTTTCTGCGGTCTCCATTTTCAATTCTTTGTGTATCCCCGGATGCACTGCAGCACCTGCAGTGCTTTGGACCAGTGCCACAATGTTACCTGGGAACTCGCTCAGGACAACACAATGTCGGAATGCTGAAAACCACTTTTTGAAACAATTTAAAAAAATATTTTCACAGTGTGAACATAGAGGATAATATATAGGCCACAGTGCACAATGCTGTGTTTGCTTCAAGAGGTTGTCATGACAACCTCTTGAAGCAAGCTCAGTGTTGTTGCACACTGTGGCCCATACATTGTCTTTTACAGTATTTAGGCCACGTTGCATAGTGCTCTATGGTGTTTCACAACAGTTTAAACATTACTCTTTCATTAAAACTTATGAGGCTTTCACTGTGTCCCATTCCCCTGACAGATCCTCGATTAACATAATCGGAGCCCCCACTAGATGTATTTAGAAACCGACACCTCTTGTCATTTTTCACGTTTCTTGGATGAACTGCATGTGGCTACTAGTATCTAGTTTAGAAAATACTGCTGAAGCCATATCCGATCACTTGTTCTTGTCTTTACCGCTGACAGATGAAACTGACAAGAAATGAGCAGTTGGTGACTCTGAAAGGTAAAGTTTGGCATGTGGACATTCTTTCTTGTTTGTATACCTTGGTAGTGACATACTCAAAATGGTACAGCAACAGTCTGACATCACTACTAAGAAACAACGACTCACAGAACTCACTGAATTCCATACATAACAGTCCCTACCCATGTACTATAGAGACTTACTATCTGACAGCTTGTTCCCCCTTCCACCAGGACAGCGATTCTCCTCTTTGTAATTCTCATCCCCCAGTGGCCCAGGAAACATAAGCCTTGACATGAACTCACTTGGCAGCTTACAGTACGTCACAGAAAAGTCTTCTAAGTTTTGAGAATATTTATATTACTTGGATTGCAAAGTAATTTCTACCTCTAAGCACATTTTTGTCTAAAACAAGCACTTTCTGCAGGGATAGCATCAACAACAAACCGTTACTGCCTGGCTAGTGAACTGTATCGCTTCTTGCCTGTCTTTTTATTTCTCTAGTACTGGCTGAGATTTCTGACCTCTGTTATTAACTTTACTGATGATGACTAGGGATATAAGTTTGTCATGGATGAGGTTTTAGCAACTCATTGTTCATGAAATCATTAGTAAACAGTAGTAAATGTTGTGGCACTGTCATCATTGCTACATTCTGATGACACTAGTGAAAGTCATGGAAGTCATGAATAAAGATCAAACGTCATGGAATCAATGACGTCTATGACTGCCATGACAAACTTACATCCCTAATGATGACGAATGTTTTAAAATAGTGAATGATCTTACTATGTGCCTGTTGTAAAATGGGAGTCTTAGTGGGACTCGTGCAGGCATAGCAGCAAAGAAAGTTACATAAAGGTCATCCAATTTTCTGTCAGCATTAATGACCCCTCCATGCCTGATCTACTATAGGAGAATGGTTCAATAAAGAGAAATCTGTACAAAAATGTACAACTCAAATTCAGATATAAAATATTTATTAAGTTTAAAAAAATAGAGGTACACAATTTTCAATTTTAACCTAACATTTTACATATACAAAATGTAATCGATCAATATTTGGAATGTAACATTTAACACACAGTTGTAAAATATAACGGTCTTGCAGAAATTTCTAGGTTGGAGTGCTTGTTCATTTCAGCAGGTCTGCAGTTTCTGTCATCCTTAAAAATAAAACAAGAAAGGAAAAATGGTTTAAACATTTATGAAAACACTGTCAAAAATGAAACCAGTTTTGTTCTTTTTAGTGCTCTGCAAGTATCAAAGACATTTTCTGACACTTCTGTAAATCACTGGCAAATTCTGAACATGCTGAAACTGAAACTGTTCTGTACTCCAAAATATGATTAACAGCACAGTATATTCATTGCCTTAAAAGACATGTTTATATTGTTAGTACACATGTTCTGATTTAGCAGATGAAAGACTATGCTTCCAGCAAAAGGAAAACATTAAAATGCTCTCATACTGCAAGCCTTTTTCCTTATGTACAATAGTTGTTCCATTGGCTGTATCTAGTATTGTTCACCAGTTAATGCCATTTTTAATCACTGGCTTAAAAAGTGAGAGAAATTAAAGTTGCCCTGTTGCTTTTTCCTCAGGTCTATACTTCCACTTTGCATTACAAACTACAAGCTAGCACTGATTTCCACCCCCCCCCCATTATCCCTATGTAACCCCTTTTTTTTTCAGCAGGTACTGTTAAACTTTTTACTACAATGCTGTACAAAGGCAGAGATGCCCAGCGATGGAAAGCCACTGCAAGCTTTCTGTTGGCAACATCTAGTCAATGCTGGGTTGAATCCAGTACTGTAATGGCTAGCTCAGTAGTACTTAGCTTCCTGATCCTTCCTCTCCACCCTCAATAGTGGGACAACTGTTCAGAAAGAAGTCCCCCTCCCAAAGCATACTTGGATCAGGTCACTCGAATGGAAAGATCACATCTGGATTCAACTGATTGCTGGAACACAAACACATGCCACACAGAAGCAGGTGTCATCATACTAGCCCACCAGTAAGGTGAGTCATTAAATGGTGACATGTACTGCCACTTCAAACCTCCCACCCCCTGATTTAGAGACTCGGAAGAGACTTGTGACTCCTGAAGCCTGGGAAGTACAGATAGGATAGAGAAGTGTAGCTGTATTGCTTTTAACTTCCTCTGCCATGAAGGATTTGATATGGCGACTGCAAAACCTTGATCAACCTTTGAAAGAGATCTGCACCCTGAGTGATGATGCGACTTGTAGCACAGCTAAGAAGAAATGCAATTCCAGCTGAGGAGAGCAGCTGTAATCAAACTGGCATGTTTGTAAAGGACAGTAAGCTCACTTCCATGATGGCAGATTTTCATAAGAAAAAGTGCCAGCAGAAAAAAGTCACAAGGTCTATCTTGTCTGCTTGCAATGCGGATTTCTCGGTGATTACTGAGGGGCCTACCCCCACTCCCCGTTAGGAGTTTTCCCTCCCGGATAGGAATTCCCTTCCAGGTTTCCACCTGTAAATGTAACCTTCATTTTTACTTTGTCCTAACCCCCCTTAAAGCTCTCCATTCTTTAGGGATACCACCCCATCTGGCAACTCATTCCACTTAGCTACCACCCTCTTGGTGAAAGTGCCTTCTCAGTTCTCTTTCGAACGGTTCTCCCACCAGTTGTAGGCAGAGTTCTCTAGTGGTTCTGTTACTACTAAGGATGAAGAGACCCTCAGATTTCACCTTGTTTCACCACTGAGGTATTTAAATGTTTGAATCATGTCTCCCCTTTCCCTCCTGTCGTCCAAGAAGAACATGTTGAGGTCTTTGAGTCTCTCTTTCTACATCCTAACCTGCAGACCCTGGATCATTGTAGCTGCCTCTGGACTGTTTTCAGAACATTTATATTGTTTCTTCCAGTAGGTATGGGCACCAGTGCTGCACACTGTACTCCAGGTGTGGACACACCAAGGATCTGTACAGCAGCAGGATGACCTCTGCCTTTCTGCTAGTTATTCTCTGGTGATGCAGCCCATCATTCTATTTGATTTGGCTCCTGTCTTCCTGCACTGCGCAGAGTGTTTCAGGTCACTTGTGAGAATGACCCCAAAATCTTTCTCCTCTTCTGACTCGGTAACCTGCAAACCATTCAGACAATATTTGGTCTTTGGGTTCTTAGCCCCCGAGTGCATAACTCTGCACTTCTTGGCAATGAACCCCAGCTGCCAAATACATGACCACACTTTCAGTCACACTTCACTCCCATGTACCGCAGAGGGGTGCTCCCAGAAACCGGAGAGTGAACCGGTAGTGACCGCATACTTTCGAGCCATCCTGGCCGAAGGTGCAGGACAAGATGCTGGCTGCTACCCCAACTCCAGGGCTGGACCAACAATGGCTTCGGCCACAGGAAAGGCCTCCGTAGGGGAATCCCCTCGGTCCAGTAACTCCATGAGGGGATACTTGGCCCATTTTGAAATGGGTTCGAGCTTCATCCCAGTGGACTCTGAGATGAGTCGAAGCATTCCCAAAAATGAGGATGGGCTCTCGCCCGCCGACTGACCCCCTGCAGACTCCAGGTTGAGCGGCCTGGAGAACAAGGAGTCGTCGTCATCAGATGCTGAGGAGTCTGCGAACAGCTGCCGAGCGCCTGAGCCACCCTCCACGTGCTGAGGTCGATCAGGAGTGAGGGTGACTGACAACCTATGGGGCAAACCCTGACCCGACCGAGAATCCTTGGTCGGGGCCCCAGTCTTCGGCTGTGGAAGCGGAGGTTCCACCACAATTGGTGGAGCAGCCGCTTTCGGCCGAACAACTTGCGCTGGTGGCGGTTCCTCGACTACTACGAGGGGTTGTTTTGGCCGCTCCGCTGACAGCCACTTAATGGCCAGAGAAGGCGACGGAGTCGGCTTGTTACTGAACAGTAAGAGCTGCTGCCACATTAAGTCCTCATAGCGCCGACGCAATTTGCGCCAGAGTCTATCCTCTGAAGAGGATGAGCGGCGACACTGCTTTCCATGGTGCTGAGACTGAGACCGCTGACATCAGTGGGATCGGCTGGACCTGGAAGAGGGCCGAGACTGAGACCTTCAGGGATTCCGAGTGTGGGTCTGAGAGGGGACGGGGGAAACCCGCTCCTCCCTTGGTGCAGGGACCTTAACCGGGGAATCCGGCACACGAGGCACAGGCAAGTCCTTGGTTTCCACCGGGGGAACCAGTGAAGTAGGTTGTCGGCATCTCCAGTCACCAAACCATCTGACGGGTTGAGAAAAATCTCAACCGCGTCGACGGGTGTCTTGGCCAGCTGATCTGACAGGGACACCATGAAGCCAGCGGGCCTTAGCCGCAACCTTGACTGAAGTCGAAAGTCGACGGTCCAGTGAAGGGGACCTCTCCCGCTCCCACAAACACTGATCGTGAACGTTTTGCATCCTTCTTCTTGGACCAACTGGAATGTCCCGATGGTCCTTCTCCCTTGGTGGAGAGGGATTGACAAAGCTCCTTAAAAGAAGCTGTATAGGAAGAGCCCAAGGAGGAGAGGGATAAATGCCGCAACCAAGGAGGAAGAAGAAGTGACCTAGGCCGCTTCCTTCTCAAGGGCGATCATCTGCTCCAACTGTTCCGCAGAGCCCGCCACCGCGGACACCACCCAACGGGCCTCCTTCGACTTGACCGGCGGGTACCGTTTCTCAGGGCACCCCAAAAGTAGTCGACCAGCATGGTCCTCCAAGACCGAAGCCGAGAAGGAACTGCACAATTCGCAAGTCTGCGAATCGTGGCCCAGCCCTAGGCAGTAGACGCACGTGGAGTGCAGATCGGTCCGGGACATCTTCTGCCCACAGGGGCACCGACGAAAGCCGGGAGTTGATTTGTCCATCACAGCCGCGAGGGAAGTCGAAGGCCGTAGTCTAGTAAATTTTAGAATTAGTTTCGGGTTAACCGAAGAGTGTGGATCCAGGCCTAAAACGCTGAGCGCTAAGGAGGGAACCTGAGCTTCCAAGCGGTAAGGAAGATCTGGCGTCATGGGGCGGAGCTGAGAGTTTTACCACCCGGGTGGGTGGGAGAAGCCAGCTTGAAGACCTTCCGGCAAGATTTAAAGCAGCAAGGGACCTGCCAGTAAGTGTGGATTGAACAACATATCCACGTCCCTTGAATAGACCATACCAGGCTCCTGGGAACTGCTGCAGTAGATACAAAAATCCCACTAAACTTCTTTAGTGGCACAACTCATTAGTTACAAAAGCAACAATTTTACACTAGTTTTTATGGGAGTTTACATTTCTTCTTCTTCTCAGAACATCAAGTTTTATTCCCTTTTGCTATACATATTTTATTTCTTAACAGTAAAGAATCTACATTTCAATGGACACTTGCATTTAAATACCATATGTTTTTTTTTTGAGAATTTTTCAGGTAGACACAAATTACAGGTTAAACTGTAACTGGTTTTTATGTTGGCTTACGTGCACATGCAAGCAACATAGTGCGACCATATGACTTTTAGAGGTGTGCCACCTGCTCTGCCAATGCCCCGCTCCATTTTGCAGGCAGGGCCACACCACACCAATGAATGGCCGAGCTGTCTATGACAGCACTTCAGATGCAGTGGTGTGCAGTTCAAAGGAAACCACTGCTGCAATCAGTGGTGGTAACGTGTACCCATTTACATTTTCCTGGCATTGGCAAGCAGAGGCTGTCGACAGCAATTTACATACTGCTGGAGTCAGCTGCCTCTCTGTCCTCATGAAAGCCGACAGGGGTGCCCAATCCCCCTATCGGCATGCCCTCTCTACAGTTCATTTACCGACGGAATAGCCCAATCCCCGTCGGCATGATGCACTCCCTCAATGTGCTGTGTGCCAAGGTGGTGCCCTACCCCCCCTCGGATAATGTGCCCCCCCCCCAGCACACTGTATGGCTGACAGGGTGCCCATTCCCCATCAGCTCCACTCCCCACCCCCACAAACATCAGGTGGCACACTGGAAGCTCAACCCAGTGTGCCAGAAGTTCTATGCCTCTTTTTTTTAAAACCTTTAAAATAGAAAATGGTCCATCGTTGACTCTCTTGCCCTCTCCTCAACCGCGCCTCACCTTCTGCGCATACGACCCTCCCCTGCAGCCCTTTTCTTTCACCTATACTATATCCAGAGGCCAGCACGATGATCTTCGTGGACTGGGAATACCTCTCTGCACTCTTCAAAGCTGACCACGAATTGAAGAAATGCCGGTAAGCTGTATAATGGCATAAATTTTTTTTTTCAACTTTGGTGCATATCTCGGACATTTTTGGGAATTTTGGCACCAAATTTTCAACATGGGGTTCTTGGGACCCCATCTCATGAATTCAGTCAATGTCATCTTGTTATTTGGTCCCAAAAGGTTATTTTGCAGTCATTGCACGGAATCACCTTTCCGGACAAATTAACAAATCGACAGTGTCACTGTTCATGAGATGGGCTCCCAAAAAGCCTATGTTGCAAATCTGGTGAAAAAATTCCCAAAAATGACTGTGTTACAAGCGTGCATTGCACAGTTTCCACGCACACTCGGAACTTCACGAATCTATAATATTTTCACTCCAGATTTTCAGCATTGGCATTTTTTCACATCTCCTTATGAAAAGTACAGCTGTCATTTTTCACATCCTATCCAAAATGTGATTTCGCACTTCAAAGCAGAATAGCGCGGTCGCTGTGGGAAATCACTGTTCGGGACAGATTAAGAAAACCATAGTGCCACTGTTCTTGAGGAGAGGTTCAAAAATATCCATTTTGAAAATTTGGTGGAAAAAATCCCAAAAATGATTGTGTTACAGGCGTGCGTTGCGCAGTTTCTATGCATGTTTGTAACTTTGCCAATTTTTCACATTTTCACTCCAGATTTTCAACATTGCCATTTTTTCACACCACCTCACGAACAGTACAGTTACCATTTTTCACATCCTGCAAGAAATGTGTTTTCACACCTGTGGCGCCAAATGGCACAGTCGCTCTGCAAAACCACCTTTCTGGATTAAGTAACAAAATAACAGTGCCACTGTTCATGATGTGGGGTCACAAAAATCCCATTTTGCAAATTTGGAGCGAAAATACCAACAAATGCCTGGAGTGTTAGGGTTTCCAACCATAATGCCCTTCTCCGCACAGACTGACAGGCACTGGGGGTGTGACTTGGGATTGTCGCCTGTAATACACACGCCATTCCACCCCCACCCTGCAGCCACTGACAGGCATCGAAGTGTGCCTTGGGGTCTTCGGCCCCAGAGTTCACCCCATTCTTCTGTACCACACACATTTCAGCATATTTCCTTATGGAATGGGATGAGTGTAAGGGCCAAAGACCCCAAAGCACACCGCAACACCTGGTCTTCGGCTCCAGCGTTCACAATATTCTCCTGTACTGCACCCATTTCTGCATATTTCCTTATGAAATGGGATGAGCGCAAGGCCCGAAGACCCCAAAGCACACCGCAACACCTGTCAGTGTCTGCAGGGTAGTGTGAGATGAAATGGCGTGAGCGTTATGCCCGATGATCCAAAGACACACCCCCAATGCCTGTCACTCTATGCAGGGTGGGGTTGGCAAAGGCACACCCCCAATGACTGTCACTCTCTGCAGGGTGGGGGTGGGGTTGGCGTTAGTTCAATACTTCACTGCCATTCCTATTATGCATCTCTCTAACTCCTGCACTACCAATGCCAATGCCAGCAAGCCAACATTCGGCATTGACAAATGCTTGTTTAATGAAGGAGTGGTTTTCTCCATATTTAGTAATTACATTTAGGTTTTACAACTCATTGGTTTTACTCTGCATTTTGGAACTTCATTAAAAATGTGCAGAAGTGTTTTTTTTAAACCTAAAAAAAATGACATGAAGAAAATACTGTATGTTAAACAGCTAACTCTCTAGGAGAGCTTCGAGTGTCACTCAGTTTCCTCAGTTATATTGGCTTCATTCCCTTATGGGCTGAGAAATAAAAAAAAAAAAAAAAAAAAGGATAATATACTGCTTAACAACAGACCAGCTGGGAAGAATGCCAATCAAAAGCACAGTTTCAAAGTTAGGTTTGGGTACATAAGGAATGTAGGAATACTGCTTCGGTGACTAATCTGTTCCAATCATGTTGAGCAACTGTTTAAAACATCTCTATTAAAAAGCATTCTGTCTGCTTCCAGTATGCTCTTATCAGAAGAAGTCTGACTAAACCATTAGCCTTCAGCTAGATTCCAAGCACTTTTTAATCCCCCATTAATACTATTAATAATAACCTTTTGCCTCAATGGTTGGGACCCTAAAGACCGATTCATGGCATAGACCCATAAATGTAGGTGGATTTATTGCTTTTTTAAAGACACAAGGAAATTCCACACCTGAAGGAGGAACCTTCAAGGCTTATAAAGTTTGTGCACTCTGTAGCTTTGGATTCACCACCCACACAGGTCTCTGGACAGAAGGGAGAAAGAGACTCCTATTGTACTTTTTAATGCTACTTACAGTTGGTTTATCCTTTCCATCCGTTGCTTTGTTGTTTCCTACATTGAATAAAAAGCAACAAAAAAAGAAGTGACCATTATCCTTCAAAACAAACTTAACAAAATGAATTTAACCACTTTCAAGCTGCAGTATTTGTTAGCTGGTCATGCAGTTTTCCTTTTCTTTGTTTTTTTTTTGTGTGGAAAAATGTATTTCTGATATCCTTAGGGTCATCTCTCATGTATTTTTAATCCCCTCAGTTTGAAAACAGCTTTTACAACTAACTTTATATTTAATTACTTATGACTTAAGTTATTAAAGATCGTTACTGCCCACCATTTGTGAAAAATCTCTTCCACTGAGGTTACCTTTTGAATGCACACCCTAGATTCACCCTGTGCATGTATTATGATGGTGCCACGTTTTTGATGGTAAACAGTACAGCATCACATCAAGCTATTAATGTTTACATGGTGGGTATGGCACAGGACCTTTAAAATAAAACTTCAAAATACTGCAGCTCAGTTCAGGAATCACGATAAGAAAAATTTATTGATATGATTATCAAAAATACATTGTTACTGGTGAAAAAAAAATGACATGGTGACTAAATACTGCTGCTTTAAAACGGAATGCGTTTTCTTTGCTAACTGTGGTATATACAGTGCAATATGTGCAATGCTTGTGCACTGACCCTTGTAAGTTATTCCTACGGCCTGCTTAGCTTGTGCCTACAACCAGTGTCAGCTTTTTTTCCTGACCTCCCAGAGGAATTCAGCTAAGCCCTCGCCAATTTTACTCACCTTTGAAATTTCTGTCAAACCCAGTGAATTGATGTTCATAGCTTTGGGAGATGTGTCTGTGGATAGCAGTGAGCTGTACCCAGACGACTGATGACGAAGACTCTCTGGCGTCTCTTCCCTTGTCTCTGTATCTGTGGAGTAATATTCATCTTTAGTAACCTTTGCCTCCTTGCTCTCTTACAGCAGGGTCAAATATCGAACAATTTGATTTACACTACATAATGAAAGCAGGGGATGCATTGTTTAGAACTAGGACACTGGTACAGCTCCAAGATGGGGTTTCTTAGTGTATTCTTTTAGCACTTTCATGGACAACATGTAATGTATGTTTGACCTAGGCTAACATGATACATTGTATGTAAGATTGCTACAGGAATGGACCATTTATCAGAAGTGAAATACAACATCATGGATAGAGTTAGTCTTGGCATTTAAACAAGTGTGAATGCTAAACAAAAATGTGTAATGTATTACAATAACATTTCAAGTTAGCTACTCTTCTAAATGAATATGAGATCAACTACTCAGTAGTAACCCCCAGATAACTTTAGACCTTTAAACCTTAAATTACTATGCTACATCCCAACAGTAGCTGTTTCCCTGTTTTCTGGCTTTCCTGTCATTCCCACAGATTTCTAGTGGACATATATACAGCCCATTTTTTCCCCCACAAAATCAATAGGCTAGAAAATCTTACCTGAACAGCCTTGATTTAGCATTCTGCTAGAAGTGCGTTCTTCAGCCATACTGTTAAAATCCAATGACACGTCCGTCTGAATCAGAGAAAACAAAAAGAATTCTTCCATCACTTCTGATGCATTTATTTGATAATTATTAAACACATTTAAAGCAGCAGTGCACTAAAAATGTTATTTTCTTCAAAAAGCTAGTTTCAGATACAACTAATGAAATATATAAGCACACCTATAAAGTTTATTTTTTTAGGTATCTCCTACACTGCTCACAATGAGTTTTTTTTTTTTTTTATTTACCCTTTTCCTAGCAGGACCACCGGCTACATCCTCCGCCCTGGTCACGGCCCCCGGAGACCTCTACCACCGCCTATAGCTGCAGAGGACCCTCGGTCACCCCCGGCTTGCCCCCGGAGGGTGGGGCTGCTGGCCACCTTACGTGACCCCGGAACTGTGACTAGTTGGGGTCCCTTGCAGCGGTGGCGATCTGAGGCTCTCAGGAGGGTTTCATCAATCGGTGGTCCTGCCTCGCCATCTTTTCCTCCTTATTTTCTCCCCAGAGGGGGGCGTGCAATGATGCAAGTCTGCCCGCCTCCTCCCCCACATCAAGCATCGGCTACGTGAGAACTCCCGGCCTCCGCCAGGAGTCCCAGTGCACCGAGTGCTACCCACCCTCCCTGGAGAAGGAGAGCTGTCCAGCGGACGCCGATCCTATCCCGGCCCGGCCCTCTCCTGACCCGGATCCGTCTCTGAACCCGGTCGCGCGTCGCAAGCAGAAATCCCACCGCTGCGCCCGACGGGCTGGCCTTACAATGAGTTTTTTTTTTTCAGTCCTAACCCTCGTCAGGTATACAATACTATTTATAAGCCATATGTGGTAACCACCTTTTTTTCTTGAGAAAATAAAACTAAATTAAAACATTTACAAAGTACCCACAATTTGGTGGAACTACTTTAGAGTATTTATATCACCAAATAAATCTGGAAGATGCCTGGAATCTTTTCTAGTGAAACTAGGCAGTGTCAAGCTTTTTGCCCAATTTCATTGAGATGCTGCTTTACAGAGGGAGTCTGGCCCAAATTTCTAGCATCAATAAATCCAGAATTTGGATCAGCATATTTACAATCATTGGATCAGCATATTTGCAATCACTGTATCAGCATATTCCCAATCACTGGATCAGCATATTCACAGTCACTGGATCAGCATATTCGCAATCACTGGATCAGCATATTCCCAATCACTGGATCAGTGGAATGTCAACATACCAGGATACACAATCCACAGGAGGGACAGGGAGGGTAAAACAGGAGGAGGAGGAGTAGCTCTCTATGTAAAGGAAGGGATCAAAGCAACAGAGCTAAAGAGTAAACAGGGAGCAGATGAGGCACTTTGGGTCACCCTGGAGACAGGAAATGGTACCACAATCCGCATGGGGGTTGTATACAGACCCCCATCTCAGGGGGAGGCAATGGACAAGGAAATGATAGAAGGCTTTCTTAGAATGGCAGAAAAAGGAGATATTGTTGATGGGGGACCTGAATATGCCAGATGTTAACTGGAGCACCTTTGCTGCAGGCACATCCAAGAGCAGGGTCATTCTTGATGCCTTACAGTGGGCATGCCTCAGACAGCTAGTATTGGGACCCACTCGGGAGGGAGCAATCTTAGACCTAGTATTCTCAAATGGGGACGGAGAAAGAATCTTAGATTTAGAAGTGGGTAGCCATCTGGGAACAAGCGACCACCAAACAGTGTGGTTCACGATAAACACAGCCATACAATCAAGCCATACAAAAGCAAGAGTACTGGACTTTAGGAGGGCTGACTTTGGAAAATGAGAGAGTGCTCAGAAAAGCACTAGAAAACAGGCAAGAAGGAGGGGTGGAGGAACAATGGGGAGTGATCAAACAGCCATCACAGAGGCAACAGGCCTTTGTGTAAAGCAAATCAATAAAACACAACGAAGAAAACGTTTATGGTTCTCAAAAGAGGTGGCAGGGAAGGTTAAGGAGAAAAGGACAGCATTCAGAAAATATAAGGAAACACAGAAGGAGCAGGACAGAGAACTTTATCAGTTAAAGCAGAAAGAGGCTGGGAAGGCAGTCAGAATAGCAAAGGCCCAAACCGAGGAAAGGATAGCCAATTCTGTTAAGAAGGGGGATAAGACCTTTTATAGGTACATTAGGGAGCGAAGAAAGACCAAAGGAGGGATACTGAAGCTTAATAAAGGGGAAGGAATGTGGGTAGAGGTTGACAGTGAAAAAGCAGGGATACTGAACGAATATTTCTGCTCAGTATTCACAAAGAAAGAGGAGAGGGAGTTACCTAAACCAAACAAGAGAAACACTCTGAAGACGGGGGTCGATACCAGTCCATTTACAGAAGAAAAGGTTCTGAAAGAACTAATAAAATTGAAGGTGGACAAAGCAATGGGGCTTGATGGGATTCACCCAGAATTCTAAAAGAACCAAGGGTAGAACTAGTGACACTGCTGACTATTCTCTTTAACAAATCATGGGAGGATGGGGTGGTACCCGAGGACTGGAGGAGGGCAGATGTGATTCCTCTTCACAAAAGTGGGAGCAGGACAGAGGCAGGAAACTACAGACCAGTTAGTTTGACCTCAGTGGTAGGGAAAATGATGGAATCACTTCTAAAGGAAAGAACTGTTGAGTACCTAGAGGCCAGTGGGGCACAGGACCCAAGGCAGCATGGATTCACGATGGGAAGGTCATGTCAGACGAAACTAATAGATTTCTTTGACTGGTGACCAAAGTAGTAGACCAGGGAGGGCTGTGGACATGGCCTACCTAGATTTTAGCAAGGCATTTGATACAGTCCCACACAAAGATTAATACACAAGATAGCCAGCCTTGAGTGGGTCCCAAGGTGGTAGCCTGGATAAAAATTGGCTAGACAACAGGACACAAAGGGTAGTAGTAAATGGGTACACAGTGAAGACAGGAGGTTACTAGCGGGTACCACTTGAGGTTCAGTACTGGGACGGTCATTTTCAATGTCTTTATAAGTGACATTGCAGAGGAACTGGAAGGAAAAGTATGTCTCTTTGTAGATGACACAAGATCTGCAACAGGGTTGATACACAAGATGGAGTGGAAAGGATGAGAAGGGACTTGGCAAGGTTGGAGGAATGGTCAAATGTATGGCAGCTCAGATTCAGTGCAAAGAAGTGCAAGGTAATGCACATGGGAAACAAAACCCAGGGAAGCTGCACAGTGGGGGTGAGATACTAACAACAGTAAAATGGAAAGGGACCTGGGGGTAATTATATCAGATGACCTAAAGGTGGGCAAGCAATGTGAGAAGGCAGTAAGGAAGGCTGGGGGGATACTGGGATGCATAGGAAGAGGCATCAATAGTAGAAAACAGGAAGTTGTTATCCCTCTGTACAGACAGTTGGTGAGACCTCATCTGGAGTACTGTGTGCAGTTCTGGAGACCCCATCTCCACAAAGACATAGACAGAGTGGAGGCTGTCCAGAGGAGGGCAACCAAAATGGTGCAGGGTCTGCACCAGAAGACACACGAAGAAAGACTAAAGGAGCTTAATGTGTATACCCTTGAGGAAAGAAGGGAGAGAGGGGACATGATAGGAACTTTCAAGTACCTCAAGGGAATTAACAAAGTCCAAGAGGGTAGCATCTTCCAGAAAAAGAGATGTGCAAGAACAAGGGGGCACAATTTGAAGATAGAGGGAGGATGGCTCAGAGGTAATGTGAGGAAGTATTTTTTCACTGAGAGGGTTGTGGATGCATGGAACAGCCTTCCTGAGGAGGTCGTGGAGTCAAGAACAGTGGGGGACTTCAAGATACATGGGACAGGCATAAGGCAGTCCTAATGGGTGTAGGAGGAAGTAAGCTGTTGGTTAACTAGGATCTGCAGCTTATCTGTTAGGTAGGAAAATGGGCAGACTGGGTGAGCCAAGCGGTCCTTATCTGCCGTCAAATTCTATGTTTCTATGCTTCTATCAGCATATTCCCAATTGCTGGATCAGCATATTCCCAATCACTGGATCAGCATATTACGAACATAAGAACATACAAAATTTGCCAGCAAATAAAGGCCTAGAGGTCTATCAAGTCTGCTCGAATGTGCAGCTAGCACTCCTTATTCTGCAACTGCCCCTTCCTTCCACCCTTCCCCTTCATTAACCCTCCCCCTTGTCCTGTCCCATCCTCGTTTGAAGCAGTCCACTGTTCTACTGCATAACACTTCAGCAGGTAACGTATTCCACCCAGCCACCACCCTCTCTGTAAAAAAGTGTCTCCTCATCTCCCTCCTGAACCTTCCTTGCTCCAGTCTCATATCATGGCTCCTGGTGGCCCTCCCCTCCCTTACTTTGAACAGTCCCTCTGTACCCGTCTTGTTTATTCCTTTCACGTATTTAAAGTTTTCAATCATGTCTTCCCTGTCTCTCCTCTCCTCCAGTGAGTACATGTTCAACTCCTTCAACCTCCTCTCGGATCATAAGTCCCCCAGCCCCTTGATCATCTTTGTCACTCTGCGCTGCACCCCCTCCAGTAACTTAATGTCCCTCTTCAGATATGGACACCAGTACTGCACGCAGTACTCCAGGTGTGGTCTAACTAATGACCTACACAGTAGCAGAATCACCTCCTCCCTCCTCGAGGATATACCCCTTGCAATACAACCCAGCATTTTGTTGGCCTTTGCAGCTGCCTTCCTACATTGTGCCGAGTTGTTCATTGACCCTGTAATGAGCACACCCAGATTCTTCTCCTCCTCTGTCTGGGCTAGCTGCACTCCCCCTACCCGGTAACTCCTCCTTGGGTTCTTCATCCCAAAATGCAGCACCTTGCACTTTTTGGCATTAAAGCCCAGTTGCCAGGTGTCTGACCAGGTTTCAAGCTTTGCCAGATCATCCTGCAACCCCTGCCATCCCCCTAGGTCATCCACTACCACGCCTACCTTGGTATCATCAGCAAACAGACTGATCTCGCTCTTGATGTCCCATGATATGTCTGCAATGAATATCCCAAACAACACTGGTCCCAACACTGAGCCCTGTGGAACACCGCTCGTCACTGCCCTTGAGTGTGAGAGCTCCCACCACCACCACCCTCTGTTGCCCTCCTGCAGCCAGTTTCCTACCCATCTCACCAGCTTTGCACCCGCCCCTGTGCCTACTAACTTCCTTCCTAGCCTTCCATGTGGCACTGAGTCAAATGCCTTACTGAAGTCCAGATACAAGACATCCACTGCATGGCCCCTGTCCAGTTGCCTAGTTACCCAGTCATAGAACTCGACCAGGTTGGTTTGGCAGGATCTGCCACGTATGAAGCCATGCTGTCTGTGTCCTGTAGTCCTTTGGCCTCTAGGAGGGCCACCAGCCTCTCCTTCAGGATAGTCTCCATTAGCTTACCCATGATGGATGTGAGGCTCACTGGTCTGTAGTTTCCCGGTTCATCCTTGGGGCCACTCTTGTGGAGGAGCACCACATGATCCATCCTCCAGTCCTGAGGTACACACCCCAAATGTAGTGAGGCATTAAATAGGTCTGCCAAAGGTCCTGCAAGGACCTCTGCCAGCTCCTTCAGTACCCTGGGGTGGATACCATCTGGGCCTGGCGCCTTGTCCACCTCGGTGCCTTCAAACCCTCTCGAACTCTGCTCTCCATGATTTCCCCATCTGTCACCACTTCCCCCTGCTTCTGCCATTTCTCCCACCTTGGTGTCACCCCTCTTCTCTTTAGTAAATACTGAGCAAAGTACTCATTTAGTGCTTCCACCTATAGCACCCTGCTTCCACCCAACCCCCTCCTTCCTAATCCTTACTATGTGGTCCTTACAGCTCCTTTTCTCCCTGATGTACTTAAAGAAGTCCTTCTCCCCCTTCTTAATGCCTTGTGCCAGCCTGAGTTCCGTAGATACTTTGGCTCCCCTTATTGCCCTTGTCAACTCCTTCGATTCTGTCAAGTACTCCTCCCTGTCCTCCCCCTTCCTGTTTTCTTATACTTCCTAAAGGCAGCTCTTTTCTTCCTTACCTTTTCCATGACCTCCTTGCTCAACCAGATCGGTTTCTTAGCCCTAGCCTTCTTGCTCTGGGCTTTGCAGCAGGTTTTGGTTGCCTCCACTAACCCCAGCTTTATGAACTCCCACCTCTGGTTAGTGTCCATACTAGATTGAATTCTGGCCAGGTACCCTTTTACCACTTTCCCCATCCTCCCAAAGTCGGCCCTCCTGGAGTCCAGCACTATTGTGCCAGATTCCACTCCTTCCTTGCCCATATCCAATGTGAGCCATACTGAGCGGTGGTCACTCCCTGACAGTGGTTCCTCCACTGTAAGTTTTCTCACAAAGTCCCCATTTGCCAGCACAAGGTCAAGGGTATTTCCTAACCTGGTTGGTTCACTGACCATTTGCAGAAGGAAGCTGTCCTGGAAGGTATCCAGCAGTACCTTCTCCCTTCTGTTCCTGGTTGTTGGGGTGCTCCAGTCCACTCCTGGCATGTTGAAGTCCCCAACAATCACCACAGTACCCTTTTCGCAGGTCCTCCTGATCTGTCCTGCTAGTTCCCTGTCTAACTCCTCCGTCTGAGATGGTGGCCTGTACACCACTCCCATTCTAAGAATCCTACTCTTGGAATCTTGGATTTGCATCCAAAGTGACTCCGTACTACCCTCCTCCCCTTCCTCCCTTACACACTTCAGTCCTTCCTTCACATATAGTGCCACCCCCCCCTTTCCCAATCACTCTGTCCCTCTGAGAAATAATCTGTACCCTGGTACAGACAGGTCCCAGTCATTGTATTGGGTGGCCCATGTTTCCGTGATGACTGCAATGTCCACCTCTCCCTCTGCCATGAGAACCTGTAACTCTGCAGTTTTCCTCCCAAGGCTCCTAGCATTAAGGGTAACCACCTTCCACCCTTCCCCCTCCCATCCTGCCCTCCTTTCCTAGCATCACCAACAGTACTTGCCATTTGTCCTTTGTCACTGTTATGGGGGGTAAGCTCATATGGTTTCCCAACCTATGGTCTCTGCATATCTCTTCCCCAACTGCCACCCCCCACTCCTAGTTTAAATTCCCAACTTCCTCTATGTACTCCTCCATCCTCTGTTTCAACCCTTTCTTTCCTCCTCACTCAAGTGTAGTCTATCCTTGGCATAGAGACTACTGTCCTCCCAGGTCCCCCAACAGCCCATACCCTTTAGCACAACACCAGGTTCTTAGCCATCCGTTAAATTCTCTATTCTCAGCTTCTTGTTGTGCTTGCCTTTGCGCAGGGAAGTATCTCTGAAAAAGTTACTGATCTTCCTGCCCCTCACATAATTGTGCTAGTTCCTCAAACCTCCTCTGGACTGTATCTACTGTCTTGTCAGCCAGGTCGTTTGTCCCAAGATGTATAATTAAATGAGGCTTGTCCCTACCCCTTCTAGCATATTTCAGAACAGACTGTCCCACCCTTTCCATATTCCCAATCATCCTCATGCCAAATATGAGATGTTGAAGTTACTTGGTTTAAAAGTTACAGCCATTTTGTAACCCAAATTTCACTGCCTGTTTTTCAGTGAAGAGCTACTGCTGATGCAGAACCAGAATTCACACCCTAGTTCTCTCTACAATTTACCTTATTGGACTTTATTTTTCCTATGTTACATAAACTGCAGGTGTATTAAGCATGCAAATGGAAACCTGACACTAGGTGGGTGGGTATATGCAGATTCAAAGTACTTAAGAATGTGATGATGATGATGGTGGTGGTGGTGGGGAGTGGAATGCGGCAACAAACATGGCTTTAGAATGCCACTGTTGTGTGCAACTTCTAGAACACTTCAGAGGGGAGATTTCAGATGCTGCCACATTGCAGCTGTGGAATGCAGCAATATGACACGATCTCAAAAAGTAGCTGGGAAACGTAATTTTGGAATGTAGCAGGGACGCTGAAATTCATAATGTGGCAGTGTCATAAGTATTTAGAATGTGGCAGAAATGCACAATTTTGAAATCTGGGTGACACATAGTTTAGTTAGTTTAGTTTTTATTTCACATAAAACCATTTAGGCAGTGACTATTTTCAAAGGGTTTAGAGTTAGGTACAACAAAAATTTCACAAGACAGGTACAACAAAGTTGTGTAATACAGAATACATTGACGCTATAGAGATACAGCAGTAACAACAACATACAGTGAACAGACACAGAAAATCCTAGCTGTACGAGCGGTGTAAGTACAATATTTCACACTACATAGGTATATTGTTTACATTATGAATGAAGTTTCCGTGTACATAACAGGCGTTCAAGGAAAACGCTGTGGGTCAACAACAGCAGTTACATGTTCCTAATGGAGTGAGTGAGCTTAAGAGCCTGGACTTAATTCAGTAGAGCTATTGGTTTTTAGTGTGTCAGTCAGGTCGTTCCAATGAATAGCTACAGAATGTGGCAAGGATATACAATTTTGTAATGTGTCATGGATGTGTAATATCGGCATGTGGTGGTTATACTCGATTACAGATCATTATGGCAACGTGCAATTTTTCCAATGTGGCATGTACAAGGAATCTCAGAATGGGGTGGGGACGCACAGTTTGAGAACGTGACAAGTGTGCACATTTTTGGAATGTGGTAGGATGCATAATTTTAGAATGTGGCAGGGACATGATTTTTGAAATGTGAGTAGTATGCACAAATTTGGAAGTGGGGGATGCACAATTTTGAAATGTGACTTGGACATGCAATTTCAGAATGTGACAGTGACACATTTTAGGAATGCGGTGGGGATGCACAATTTTGAAATGTGGTGGGGAAGCGGATTTTTATAATCTGATGAAAATGAGCAGTTTTGGAATGTGGCAGTGACACAATTTCAGAATGTGACTAGGACACACCATTTTAGAATGTGGTGGGGAAGACCAGTTTCGGAATGTGACTGGGAAACATAATTTCAGAATATAGTGGAAACACATCATTTTGGAATGTGACGAGCATAATTTTGGAATGTGGCAAGCACATTCACTTTTGGAATGTGGCAGGAATGCACACTGTTAGAATTAGGAATATTGCTGGGAAATGCAATTTCAGAATGTAGCAAAAACATAATTTTGGAGGGTGGTGAAGATGTGCATTTTCGGAATGTGACAGGGATGCACAATTTTGGAACGTAGTGGTGACACAATTTCAGAATATGGTAGAAATACACAATCTTGGAATGTGGCTGGGACACACAATTTCAAAATGTGGGGGAGGACAGTGCCATTTTGAAATGTGACGGTGATGCACAATTTCAGAATGTGTCAGGGATGTGCAATTTTAGAACGTGACTTGGACATGCAATTTTAGAATGTGGCAGTGATACTTATTTTCAGCATGTGGTGGGGATGTGCAGTTTTGGAATATGGTGGGGATGCACGTTTTCAGAATGTGATGAAGATGAGCAATTTTGGAGTGTGGCAGAGACACACTACTTCAGAATGGTATCCAGTGATATGGGAGAAGGAAATGGAGTGACTCAATTTGTGTGCCCGCAATATGAGCAAGTATGGAAGGATAGTGAGGTACATGAATAGTGAGGTAGAGAGGTCAGAATAGTGAGTGTTTAGGGGATTAGTGAGTGTAGAGGGAGGAGGTTAGGTAGTGGGTGTGAGCAGGCTGCTGCCAAGCTGGCCACCTGGTGTGGTGGTTACAGTCACCACCCATGGTGCGCATGGTCCTGGGTTCGGGACTACATGCTGGCATGTACTGATTTTGGTTTTCGGTGTTGCTGGGTACTTTATTTATTTATTTATTTTTTTAACATAGCTCCCGCTCCCCCTCAGGTTGTTCCCCTACTGCAGGTTGTCCCTATCACAACGGTCGCCTCTTCCTGTGTTTTCTTCCCTTCCTCAGTGTCCGCTCACCCTGGAGTTGAGAATCCTTACTTGGGGGGTGCAGGGGCTTGCCCCTCACAACAGGGGGTGTGGAGGACACAGCCCCCTGCATAAAATGCAGGTCATTTTGTTATTTTGATCGTCGCCGATGTTGTATTAGGTATAGTGCTGATCACTGCTTTTATTTTTGGTGATTAGCACTCGCTCATGTGTCAGTCGCTATTGAATCTTCGCTGTTATGACATGGAACCCTTCAGAATGTGGCAGAAAGGTACAATTTCAGAATTTGGGTGAGAGACACAATTTTTGAATGTGGTGGGGATGCCCAGTTTTGGAATGTGAATGGGAAACATAATTTCAAGAATGTGGCAGAAACACTTAATTTTGGAATGTGGCGAACATGTGCACTTTTGGAATGTGGCAGGAAAACAGTGTCAGAATGTGGCAGGGACGCACAATGTAAGAATATGGTGGGAATGTGATGTGCAATTTTGAAATATGGTGGGTGCGCACAATTTTGGAATATGGCAAGGATAAACAATTTTAGAGTAAAATGGTGTGTCCTTGTCACAATCTACCAGTGTGCATCACCACTAAATTCCGAAATTGTCAATCTCTGCCAAATTTCTAGATGTTTGTCCCATGTTGCATTCCGTGACTGACAACACATTTCCAGACTGTGCATCCCTGCCACATTCCAAGACTGCATGTCACCCCCAACACTGTGAAATTGTGCACCACCTTGAGATTCCATAGCTTTGGCCAGTGCAGCATTCCAGTGCCATCTCCTTCTACATTCTAAAGTACAGTACCATGAATCTGAACATTCTGGAAACACATACACTGCACCCAACTCAGTGTTAGTTTTTTTCCTTTTTTCCAAATGATTACAAGTACAGTTTCATTAAAGAGCAACTCTTTATTATAATACAACACTTAAAAACACTTCATTTAAAGAAATTATGCTTTAACTTTATTGTTGTCTAGTTATTTTTTGTTTTACTTCCTCTACTGTTGGTCTACTAAATACTGTAGATAAGGCAGCACCTATTTCACTGAGTCTTTCAAAATATACCAGACTCTCCTCTGTTAATCAGACACTCTTCTCTGCTAATCACACAACTGCTGTTTGTGACATCACAGTCTACTGTCATGGTGAGCACTATGATGTCATAAAACAAAAAGGCAAAGTGAGGTTAACAGGGGACAGGCAAATGTTTTAGATGGACTACCAAGATATACTGTAAATCTTGGAACAGGGCACTGAAAATGAAAAAAAAAAAGTATTTCCTAGTAGACTGTAACAGCTGAAACATCTTATTTATGAAAGCACATGCTGAAGTGCAGAGTTGTTCTTCAAATTTCACTTAGAGATCGAATTTTTGGTATGAGGCTTACTGGGGAATATGCCGATTCTAATTCTGCAATGTGGCACTTTTGGACGGACTCCCTCTTTAAAGAGGAGATATACACTTTAGCATTTACTCTATTGAACATGCTTCAGCAATTATTTATTAATTGTTTAATTTTCCTTTACATCAAAGAGCTTAGCCAAGAACTCTGAATATTAAAAAAAGGTATTTCGTAATCCCACATAGACCTTATAGTGTTGGTTTAAGACAGCATACTGCTCATCAGTGCAGTAGACAGTGATGTCTAAAGCAAAGCATCTGTGAGGTCAGTTCAGTTAAGTCATACTTTTCTAAAGCAACAGGGAAAAAGAGTACTGCATTCTATGAAATATTCAGAAAACCAATAAGGGGAGAATCCAAAAAACCTAGAAAATGTCACAGCTGAAGGAAACATAAACCTTTTTTTGTTCTTTAATATAATTGCACATTTGAGAATGTGTGGTCTGTTTAACAGCCCCAATGTAATGTTTTTTGCATTTGTTTTGAAACAATCCTATTTTGTCCTTATTCAGTTCTCTTGTTAATGCTGCCTTTTTCCCACCCAATTTTAATTTCTTAAAATACTTAGTTCTGGAACCTAGTGACATCAGTTGAAAAGAAGCTCTGTACGGAAAGCTTTACTCTTGGGTTCCATCTACTTGATGTCACTGGGCCCCCAGCTCTCCTAGAACTCATGAACAATTTCAAAATAAATATACTGGGGCACTTCTGGTGACTTCACCCTCAGATGGTGGCTTGAGGGCTTCGGCTGCAGCTTCAACCTCCTAAAGACCCACAAATAACCATTTTCTAACTGTCCAGAACACCATTATCTAAAAGGGGAGAATAACATTTCATTATGGAGGGCTCCAGAGGAAATCGTGGAGACTCTGAGGTCGAGGATGGCGTGGGATACAAGGAGGGCTACTCTGACAGTGAGCTCTCATTGGCCTCTGTGATTTCCTCCAACTCCGGCCGCCTACAGGTGACCTCCAACCAGAAGGAAAAAAAAAAACTGAAACCCTGGAAGACAGATTGGCTTGACTGTAAAATGGACATTTTGCTCTCTGAGTTCCAAGACTTTCAGCAGGAGGTCAGTAATACCATTGTGGCCCCCCATGCAGATATTATCAAGTTGGAGAAGAGGGCGACTGAACAAAAAACTCAGCTTACCAGTATGGACTGTTGGGTCGACCTAGCAGAATCAGTTACCCTCCAGCTACACTCGAGCATCCAAACAACTGGAGAAAAGCTGGATGATGCAGAAGCCCAAAACTGCAGAAATAACCTTCGCCTCTATGGGATCCCAGAAGGAGTGGAAGCATCAGCGATGTTCCCCTTTTTGTAGCATTTCTGTACATCTGCACTGGACTTTCCCTTGCATAAAACTTTTTTTTTTTTTTTTTTATTTTTACTTTCTTTCTTTATCGCTCCTTACTACCTCCGGAGCCCCCTCCTTCCGTCCGCTCATGTCTCCCCTCGCCTACCTTGGGGATCTGCCCCCTAGAGTGCCTATCCTCCTCTCCTTGCACAGTGGGGTCTGTCCTGCAGGTGGTCGGGTGGACTTAAGGCGGCCTTCATCTAGGGCTTGCGGAGGGGTTTTCGTTTTCTCCCTTCGTCCCCTACCCCTAGGGCGTCGAGCAGCTTACAAGACGTCGTCGAGAGATGGCGTGCTGACGCACTCAGAGCCCTCATGCGTCGGCGGCGTCTCCCTCCCCGACTGCTAGATGGAGCGCCTCCATCCCTCAATTGTCGGTGCTTCCACCGGCTATGAGGGTGATGTAAAGCATAGAGCGTTCATGGTTCCCACCCTGAGGAGGAGAGCATCCGTTGGGGCGCTCAATCCTCCCTCTCCTGCGAGCCCGGCCACCCGAGTTCGTTCCCGAACCGGGTGGCGCCGTGGCGCAGGTGTGGCATCCAGTGCCTCAACCCTCAGCGCCACCGGGCCGGCGCATAAAACCTTTAAGGTTGAGTAAGCACATCGGGCACTGGGACTGAAACCCAATGATCCAGTTGCCTGGCCACACTCCATAGTTGCACGTCTTCTGTGGTACAGTGACAAGCAAGATATTTTAAACAAAGCCTGGTGAGCTAAGGAGATCTTGTAGCAGGGCAAGCGGGTACATTTTGATTACAACTATCCTGCCTTACTCCAGGCCAAGAGGAAAGCCTTTCTCCCCCTCTCAAGAAATCCATTAAAGCACAAGGTCTGAAATGCTTCACCCCATACCACACAAAAGCCCACGACTGGGTGAAATATAAAAAGTTGTTTTGTACCTGTAAGTTCCTGCAACTGCACAGGTGGTTGTTCGACTGTGGCTAAGTAAAAAGACAAAATGTTTTCTTCAAATCTAACAAGGACTTTGTTTTCTTTGGTGTGCATGGTGAGTGACATGACTTGGTTTACTTCACTCTGGAGTTTTGCCACTGAGCACCCCATACCTCTGTGCGGCTCTGTCTCTACATAAATAATGTATCACCTTCAAGGCACTCGGGAGATGGCTGGTCGCTCGATGGACCCAGATTGACAGCATCTACAGGACTTGCCTCTGTAAAGATTTCTTGGCGAACCTCCCCAGGTAGGTCCCCTTGCACCTCTCCTTGTGTCCCCCTTGACTCATTTGGGCACCATTTTTGTTGACTCCTTAACAGGTCGCTGGCTGATGGCAGCCCCGATGCCGCCCAGGGGGATTGCTGGCTCAGAGCTGTTATTGTGGAGGGGCAGAATGGTGATGAGCTCGATGACAACTGGCCTCACATAGGCTGCTAACTTTCATGATGCTCTTGCTGTTCTCTGATTTGCTGGGGTGGATGCCTTTCTCTGCCACTCCTCAAGGGACGAGCCTTGGCTAGGTGGTCCATGGGCCACTGGGATTATGGCCCCACCTATGCTGTTTTAATTTCCTGGTGATAATGCAAGGGACCTTGCTCCTGTCAATTGTACTGGTGATGTTTGGGGAGCGGATGCCCCATGGGTGACAAGCAATGGTGCTTTAGTTGAAGCCTGGGAAAGGACTGCATTCGCATGCAGCAGACTGAGCAGGATGCTGTCAAATGCATGTCCTTACAGCAATGATGGATGCTTCCACAAGGTACATGTCAGCCATGTTGAGACGGTTCCTTCTTTTCTCGGGGGGGGGGGGGCCAGCAGCCTGTCGGAGAGGATGTGTTTGCTGGGGACCTAGGGCTGGAGCTCGGTAGCCTGGAGAGGAACAGCGAGGATGCAAGGTTCATTCTTCTTGGACTTCCAGAAAGCAGCAACTGACTTCTCAGTTTGAATTTGGGACTCCTCTATGGCAAGGACATACAGTATTTTATCCCCTAACACTGGGGGTGTGGAGGAGGACATTGCTATCAATTACTTGGGGCATGTTTGCTGCTGGAAGGCAAATTTACTCACCCCAAAGTACTGTTTCCATGTCTAGGGGTAATATGTCTACTATCTTCGGTTGGGGGCAGGCAGGGAAGGAGGGGAGTTTTCACAGTACATGTCAAGGTCTGACTACATACTTACTGGACATAATTAGTCCTTATGTGTTTAACAATGTCTTCATCAGGGTTTGAGGGGTTATTTCACATTGGGACTTTCTTGGCATTATCTGAGGGAGGGTCAGAAAAAACAGGTTACTCACCTGAAACAGTAGTTCTAGGAGTGGTATATGTTATTTGTCCACACTGTCTGGCAGTTGCCTTTCCCTTTAAGAGTCACTGGAAAGTCTCAAAGCTGGCTCCTCCCACCCACCCTGGTGGTATATCCCTTGGCTCTGCCCCCTAATGCCAGATCTTGCCTGCCGGAAAGCAGAATGTGATCACCGAAGCCAGGGAGGTCGGGTGGGTCCATGTGGATGAACAACATATACCACTCCTAGAACTACTGTTACAGGTGAGTAACCTGCTTTTCTAGGGACGTGGATATGTTGTTCTATCCACACTGTCTGGCAGACTCCTAGCAGTTCTCCGGGAGGAGGGAGGCAAGGTACACACCCCTACTTTGGGAACCAAGATTGGAGAACTGAGGCCCCAAAACCAGCATCCCGGCGTGACTCAAGGTCGATGTGGTAATGGGAAATGAAGGTGTGTGCTGACTCTAGGTAGCAGTCCTGCAGACTTCCTGGATAGGGATTTCCCTAGAAGCAGCCATTGATGCAGCCCTTAGCCCTATGGGAGGCTCCCTACCCACCAACCTTTAGCACAGATCAACACATGATGCAATCCATCTGCCAATCATCTGCTTGGCTGCAGGTCTGCCAGGTGCAGCTTCAGTGTAGGTGACAAACAGCTGGCAAACCACTCCCCGAACTCTGGTAGTGCGCTCTTTGTAGTAGGTGAGCACTTGCCTCAGGTCCAAAGTATGGAGCCTATATTTGGTCCCAAGGTGTGATTTGGGTAGAACACTGGAAGAGTCATCACCTGATTCAGGTGAAACTCCAACACAACCTTTGGTAGAAATTTTGGGTTGGGGCGCAGGACAACCTTGTCCCTGTGGAAAACCAGGTAAGGAGACTCCACTGAAAGCACATGGAGCTCTACAATCCTTCTGGCTGATGAAATGGCCACCAAGAAGGCGGTCTTCCATGACACATGTGATATCTTATACTTGTGCACTGGTTTGAATGGCTTACCCATTAGCTTTGCCAGTACCAGCAGCAGATCTCAAGGAGGTGGAGGGTCGCGCACCGGAGGGGATATATGATCTAAGCCCTTGAAAAAATGCCAGCCCACTATCTCCTGTGCCATCGATTGCTGACCGGCCTGCGCCCGGTGAGCGGAGATGGCTGCCAAGAGCCCCTTAAGGGTCATTGACCGAAGTCCCCCTTTGAAGACAGACCACAGGTAGTCCAAAATGCTGGCCACAGGACAGGTCAAAGGGCCAACCCTTATCCTAGCACCAAATGGAGAATCTTTTCCATTTGAAGGCATAGCATTTTCTGGTTGACTCCTTCCAAGAGGCCTCCACAACTGTGAAGACATCTTTGGACAGACCCAAAGCCTGGAACTCTAGCCGCTCAGGAACCAGGCTGTCAGATGCAGGGACTGAAGGTCCGGATGGAGTACCTTCCCCTGGCTGATGGAAAGCATGTCTAGGCATGCTGGAAGATACCGCGAGAGCCTGTTCCTAAGGCTGAGGAGATCTGGGTACCAAACTGGTGTGGCCAGTCCAGAGCCACCAGTATCACCTGTGTCTTGTCCCGCCTGACCTTGAGCAGCACTTTGTGGATCAAGGGAAGTGATGGGAAGGCACTGAAGAGGCCTGGGGTCCAAGGCTTAGAGAAGACATCCCCCTGTAGAGAGCCTTGCTGAGGGGGCCAGCACAAAAGAGCCTCAGCTTTGCGTTCTCTCTGGAGGAAAACAGGTCCACTTGAGGGGTGCCCCACTGGGAGAACAGACTGTACACTACCTCCGGATGGAGGGACCACTCGTGAGACACCTCGATCACCCAGCTGAGGGCGTCCGCCACTGACTGCAGGCTCCTAAAACATGGATGGCTAGGAGATCCGCCTCCAGGCTGTGCACTAGGGTTCAACTGCAGACAGCTTCCTTGCACAATGGCAGGGAATGCGTCTCTCCCTGCTTTCTGAGGTAGTAAATGGTCGTGGTTTTGTCTGTCTGGACTTGAACCACTTGACCCTGAACACATGGAGCGAACGCAGTCAGCGACAGACAAACTGTTCAGAGCTCCAGCAGGTTGATGTGGCATTGGGACTCCTCGGGGGTCCAGAGCCCATGGACTATGTGTTCCCCCAGATGGGCACTCCAGCCCCTGAGGGAGGTGTTGGTCATCAGGATGACAGTCGGCTCGGCATGGATAAGTGGGATCCCTTCCTGCAGATGCTCCAGGATGGTCCACTACTGGAGAGCATCCCACATCCTCTGGGTCACCGTGACCAGCTGGTCGAAGTGACCTCTGCGCTGGGACCACTGACTGGCCAGCTCTCACTGCAGGCAGTGCATATGCCACCAGGCCCAATGGACCATGGTGGTGCAGGCCGTCATGTAACCCAAGAGGTGCAGGAAGTCCTGGGCAGGGTGCAAGTGCCCAACCAGAAATGACTGGGTATAGGAGGAAAGAACCTTCACCCTGTCCGACGGGAGCCTGGCTCTGGCTAGGCAGGAGTCGAGCTCTGCCCCGACGAAACTGATCACCTGCTTGTACATGAGTTCTGACTTGGCCTCGCTGACAAGGAGGCCCTGGTCACTGCAGGTCTGAAGGGCCAGTTCCCTGGACTGCTCCACCTGCTGTCTAGAGGGACCTGCTATCAACCAGGAAGGGGTACACTTGGACACTTCAATGCCTCAGGTGTGCTGCCACCACTGCTATGCATTTGGTGAAGACTCTGGGGGCTGAGGACAGGCCGAATGGCTGGCATGGAACTCGTACAGGTGTCCTTCTGCCTGGAAGCGGAGGAACCTTTGGTGGAACAGACAGATCGGGATGTGGAAGAATGCATTCTGAAGATCCAGAGAGCAGAACCACATGTCTTGCTTGAGAGATGGTATGATCTGGGAGACAGTCCCCATACTGAAGGTGCGGGACCTGAGAAACTTGTTCAGGTCATGCAGATCTAGAATGGGGTGCCAGTCCCCCATCCGCTTTGGCACCATGAAGTACCTGGAGACAACTCCGGGATGTGCAGGAAGATCTGCTACTCTGACTCTGGAATGTTGTGGCAGGCATCCATCAGATGTATTGGGGCTTAAGAAAACTCCTTGATTGAGCAGCCCGGTGACTAACCTCCAGGGCTCCCTCCTGAAAAGGTTTGTGGAGCATAAACTTGCTCAGGCGCTTGAATCTAGCATGGGCCTGACAACCCTCCAATTTTATGGAGACTATAAAATAAAACCAATACAACCCATGACCTTGTTCGACTAGAGTGACCTGTACTATGGCCTCGAAATAATGAGGGGGTTAGGAGCTCTGACAACATCTGGCCTTTTCGCCATACTTGAGAAATGGGGCGGAGAAGCATCCCATAAGGCATCTGACATTGTTCTGGCCTTCTTGAGGAAAACACCTGTAATCTACCACAAAGAAAAGGAGTTAGGGATGGGCTCATGTGCCATCTTGTGAGGCACCAGGCTTGTGGTGCTGGGCCTCCTGCACGGTGCTTGGCCAGGCTCCTCCAATACTGTAACCTTGTTACCGAGTATGCTCCTCCATTCTCTGAAGCTAATTTCCAAAGGAACAGAATCCCCTTTGGAACTGTCTGTGCCAGCCATTACCTTGACCCCTTTGGGTTACGGTAGACTTGTGCTGTTGTCTGAAACTGGAGATAGCCCCTATCTCCACTTATCTTTTTTTTGTAGTATCCAGGACAAAATCAAACCATAGGCCTCCCTCAAGGGGAGGTTAAACAGTTTAGCTTATGAAAATTGATCAGACCCAATGACTAAGCCACATGGCCAAAAACAATGAAGTAGGCCAAGCGATCTGACACAAAATCTCCAGTGAAAAACCACCTGGAAATGTGGAACCATGGCCATGAATAGCAAAAGGGCTTGCACCTTCAGAAAGGTGAGGCAAAACAATCTACGGTAGTGGCCCATATGTTGAAGGCTCTGACCAATAAAAGAAACATAAGACGTACAACTGTTGTGTGATGATAGTGCACAGAGTGTCCACCCACTTGACATGAAAGACTGTTAGGGCCAGAGCCTTCTATAGGCAGGGTGGTGTATTTTCAGGAATATAGACGGCCTTGTCTTTCAGTGGAGGAGCTTCCCACCTGTGAGACCTTTTCCTTAAAAGGAAGATCTGTGACATGTTTGGGAAGACACTTTGTCTGATCCACACCTGCCCAATGTTGCTCAATAATTTGGTCACATAGTAGCCGGAAAAGATGTAGCTAAGAGTCGGATTGACATCCGCCTTCTCCATGGACTGTACCTCCTGAGATGTAAGGGACTACACACCTCAGCTATCCAAAAAGACAAAAGACTTTTTATGAAGCAGGGGAGAAAAAAAACACCCCTAATTTGGACTCTGTCCACTACCTTCCACCTCCTTCTCCACAGAAGGAAAGGAATGTCCTCATTTTTTTTCTTAAATTAAGGTGAGGAACTTCTCCAAGATCCCTATAATCTTCATCCTGGTCTTCAAAAAGGCAAGGTCGGGGTCTGTCTGTACATCTGTTATCACAGCCTAAGCTTGGTGCACTGCACCTGGACATGCCTTGATGGGCCCCTCCCCTAAACAGAGGGGCCTGATTGGGGTCTTGTGTATCTGCAGGGATGTCCTGCAGGAAATCAGGGCTCAAGCTCACTCAGGAGCCACAAAAAGGTAATTTCTTCACAGTTCTGCTGCCACTGCCAATTAAAGAACCAGGTGCTCCCCTCCCCAGGCCAGAGAACTGGCTGTGGGGGTGCTGAGCAACACAATGAAGGCAAAAGAAACCCATGGGGGGGGAGGGTCTCATCACCCTTTTGCAGGTCTTACATTGTTTCTTGATTAATGATCTCCGATAAGTCATGGTGCCAAGGAGAAATATAACTGTGCCAAATAACAATTGTGAGGTAAAAGAATAATAATTAGCCTCAATATCTTTTCTGGGCTAAAATTCTCTACTGAGTTGCCTTAAATTACTTGTTCAGAGTCACACTTCATGTAAGTGGAGGTCGTGGGAGTCAAACCCAGGACTGCTGAATATATCAAGCTCTTACCTGAAGCTTTAAGCTATACTGCCAGTTGCTGCAGTAATCAGCGCGCCAAATGGCAGTAACAGACAGGCGCACGCAGGATGTTAGTGCACTTGTGCGAGTGTGCACACAACAGCAGGCACAGAAGTGCAATAGCGCGATACGTTTAATGTTTAATATGCTATTGTGCTGCACAAGCATGTACAGCACAGGAGCGTATGAAAAAAAAAGTGGGGAAATGGCTTGAAGGAGGAGCACGCGCCCAGACATTAATGGTGGCCACGCAAACAGAAAAACAGAGGTCTGTGGAGAAAAACAAAACAAAACACAGAAACCTCTGCGAAATACTAAAAACTCAATTAGCCGAGGAAACGATCATTAATACAAAAAAAACTGAAGCTGGGGGGGGGACCAATGCCAAAGTCGAAGGACCCCCACAGAAACCCTACACTCCCAAAAATAATGAAATTGTATCTAACTGTGGCACATTTTTTTTTTTTAAACAGAGACCATTAAAAACACACTAACAAGATGGAAAAAGGGCTCCCGACCCACACAGAAAAATGGGAATGACAGGTTATTCAATTTGAAAGCCGCAGCTTAACAGGCATGATTTTAAGTTAGGGGTGCTCCCTGAAAAACAGGCAGCCCCAAGCTGCTGTGTAGAATTGCAACCCCAAAGAAGTCTTGAAATCTTGAATCTTGACAATTTTGAGAGAAGATAAAAATAGCTCTGTCCCCTTTGAATGGCACAGCTTAACTGGGGAGTTGCTGCTGCATGGAATCCTAATGTGCCCAACATTCTAAAGCTTGGGCTGTGCCATTTTCTTGGTAGGGGTGCACTATACAGAGCCGTAGGAAGTCATTTTGGTGCCCTGGGCAAGAGACTAATTTTGCACCTCGCCCCCAGAAGCTCTGAGGGGTTTACATGCTCTGATGTGAGTGTTGGGGCTTTTCTTGAAGAAAAAACATATTTCTGTTACATGTTCCCTACCCCTGTTTTCAGGGAATATTTTGCTCCTCTGAAATATGAGATGTGGGAGACTCTGGCTGGAAAAGTAAAATAAAGCTCTCTTTTGCTAATGAAGTTCCAACAAATAACATTTAGTACTAGTCTACTCTTCCATATCTTTCCTGATGCCACATTGCCAGCTAAAATGGCAGAGGGCTTCTGCCATCTTAGCTGGCAATGTGGCAAGAGGGAAGTGTAGACGGAGGATAATTGAGCAAGGGGAAAAAAAATCTTGATTAAAGAGCAGGTGTTCACTGTAAAGTTCCCAGCCCCTTACAAACATATACAGTAGCTGACCTGCTCCAGGGCTGAGGGGTATTAAAAATACCATGAGTTTCAGTACAGTAAAAAAATTACAGTAACCCAAATGTGTACCCAAGGAAAAACAGAGCTGCTTCCTGAACCTGCTAACATGCCCCAAGGCAGTCACTGGAACACACACAAGGGGGCTGTGGGTGCCTTAGCAGGTTCAGGAAGTGGCCTCCATTTTTCCTGGGGTACACATTAGGGGTCTTGTAACTGTTTTACTGATCTGAAGTGCTTGTATTTTTAATACCCCTCAACACTGGAGCAGATCAGCTACCATGTCTGTTTGTGAGGGTCTGGAAACATTACAGTGCGCACCTGCTTTTTAAAGCGCAGCTTACACCATCAGGACAACTTTAACAAAACATAATATTTAGACACAGCTCAGCTTGTATTTCACATGAGGTCTGTATTTCTCCTCCCCATTATTTATTACTGAGGTCATTTGCATAAAAATAGGATCTTTGTTCCTGAACAGTTCATCTATTCCTGTTGCTTTCTCCCTACCGGATGTCATAATGCACTACTTGTGACATCCCAATTACTCCATGGCAACAGGCTGTGATGTCACAACAGAGAACTATGACATGAAGTAGGGAGTAAGTTGAAGAGGCAGATAAACTCTAAGGGATATAGAGCATGTTTCCATGCAAAATTTCACAGCAATAAGTAATGGGAAAGAGAAGTCTATTAAATAGAATGCTAGCTGAACTGTACCTAAATATTGTTTTTTTCTAAGTTTTCTTTGAGGTGTCAGCAGCTCTTTAATTGTCTGTATCTGTGTATGTATTGGGTATTGTGATATATATATATATATATATATATATATATATTCACTATTGTAATACTCATATTGTATATATATATATATATCTTTATAGGCTAAAACACAACCAATTGACACTGCAGTGCCAGTGCTGCTGTTGCCCAGTGCTTGGCTGCCCTGAGTGCTGCAGCTGACTCTTTATTAAGTAGCAGTGAGTGGTCTGGTACCAAGTACTGGTAGCAGGAGATGGGGTCCAGGCTTGCAACATCACCAAAGCAAGAAATCCCTGCCCCTTAGAGACCACAACTGAACTGACTAGCTCCAGACTACCTCAGCTTCTTTTTATTACACTCAGGTAGCACATTTAGACAGGTACCATATTTTTTAGTGTACTGGAGGGGGCATGGTATTGCAGCAGCAGCAGCTATATTTTTGAGGTCTGGGGTGTGGTCTCTGGAAGGCTCAAAATGTGTCAATAGACCCTCACTGAGTGGACTCCTTGATTGGCTGACTGTGACAGCACTCTTCCCATGCTCCTTAATTGCCTGACTACAGTGGCTGGCAATCTTCCCATGCCTGCGGGGGGCCTTAACTGGCTGCCTGTGGTGGCACTCTTCCCCACGTGCGGTCAGACAAAAATCTCAAAGTCACTTCTGGCTAGAATGAGAAAGAGCAATTTCATCTCTCTCCTGCCCTTTGTCTTCCTTGCAACTTTCTGTTTCTGCTTACTGTGAGGTCTGACCGCACCCCAGAAAATTAACAGGGCAGGTGGCCAGTCATAAATTAGCAGACTTCAGGTTGTTGTTTGAAGATAGATTACCTGTAGCCCTTTTGAATGTCCCACTTGGTAAACTCCTTGATTACCATTCCCTCAGAACCACAAACATCAGCAGTCAGGGTGGCCAACCGGAGAGGGAAAGGCTGAGAGTGAACAGTGCAATGAAAGGAAGCAACAATGGGAGCTGCCAGATTTGCCTTTCTTTTCAGTAACAGCCCTGTTCTCAGCTCCACTCTGGTCAGCAGCTTCATGTATAATGACATAAAACATGATGGGGAAATAAAATATTAAATAGAAACATAGTCATATTTGGAGACAACAGTAGGGGTATCAGCAGCAGAGGGAGCGGGTTATTCATTTGGGATAGAGTAGGGTAGGGTTATTCATTCTGTGACAGGATGGGTAATGAGTATTAGCTGATGAGAGAAGGGATGGGGTATTTGTAGTGGGACAAGGCAAGTATCAGCAAATAGAAAATGGGGTAGGGGTATCTGTATTGGGACAGGGTGGGTATCAGCAGATGGCAGAGGTAGGGGTATTTGTATTAGGACAGGATGGGCATCAGTAGATGTGAGAAGGGTTTAGTTGTATTCATGTTGGGACAGGGTGGGCATCAGCAGCTGGTAGGATGGGTAGGGGTATTCATAGTAGCAGGGTGAAACACAGAAACATGTTACCTCCCTCTAGTTAACCCCGCCCCATTCCTGCTCCCGTGCTCCTCCTTTGTAGAACTCCATTTCAACACCAACAACACGGCATGCTGTAGCCCTGTAAAACTGCATAAAATTCTCTTTTAGATGCTTTTCTTTACATGTGCCTGAAGTACCTGTTCATCTTGTTCACTGGTGGTGTGCGGTGTTGAAACAGAGTTCTACAAAGAAGGCAGTGATGAAGAACACTGATGCTACCCCCGCCCCCCCACTGTTATACCCCACGTTTGACCCTGGAGAAAAGTACTAAAGGCCAAAGCAACACCAGTTCCGGGAATTCAAGAATTGGAAAACTTCTACTTCTTCACCAGGCTGCCCCGCTTTATTGGAGGGTGACTTTCTGGTGGAGTTCTTCCCCTTCAAGAATGAAATCAAAATGAAGGGACTTACACAAGAGTTTAAAGCATTTCGATCTTCTCTGGGGTACCTCCAGGCAGCAAACAGCGAAGGACAAGGGGCTGCTTAATCTCCATGGAGCACTGGAAAGACAACGTTGATGCAGAGTTTGATCTCCGACGGACGAACACTGTGGTTCAGAGGTGGCACTGCCGCCCTTAACTAATAATCCTTGCCCAGAATCCTTGGTCTCCCCAAGAAAGCAGAGGACTCTGAGTGGTGCCTGCCATCTCTTTGAAAAGCGCACGCTAGGACCCTCACTTTTTAACGCCACTGGTACATTGCTTATTGTGTCTGATGCCACCATAGGGTTCCACCCCACAAGACCTTTTCTACTCTGATTGCTGAATTCTTGGAATGTTAGCAGCAGCGCATCTCATGTGACCCCCCCCTTTGTTGGTCTTCAGCATGTGCGCACCTGCTAACAGGTAGTTATAATCACACAGTCAAGTCAACTCAGAGCCAAAAGAAAAAAAAAAAACAAAAAAGAAAAAAAACATTTAAAGTAGCAGCGATGCTGCAAAGTGAATTAAAAAAAAAGCTTCAGAGATGAAAATTGCACCCCTCAGAGACTTGCGCCCAGTGCTAGGGCACCACCCGCCCCACCCTTCCTACGGTACTGGCACTATACCCAGTTGTTATGATTACCCTCTGACGATGTGGAGCGCTACAGAATGTGAATTGTAGCAGGCCGACATTTAATTACCAGAGGGACCCTGTCAGACTGTTTTGGCTTACCCACCTTGGTGGACTCTCTGTAGGATAAACCTCTGACCATTAAACCTCAGGGCTTTGGAGTGTTGTGGCCTGCCACATGATGTTAATACCCCTATTCCGGACAGTACATCTTAGGGGCCTCTCTTTACTGTTAAGTAGGGATATCCCAGGCCCACAGACTTCCTAGCAAGATAAGAACTCATCAGTGAGCCTCTACCTTTGAGGCCCATTACTGTCTTTGTTGGAGCAGGGCCAGCCCAGTTGGCAATAGCCTTGCAACCGATTGCTGCTTTTGCTGTTTGTTTTTTTTAATCCCGCTATAAATTTAGGCAATGAGGCTCTGGATTTGGGGGGGGGGGTTATACATTGTTTTGTCATGGGTAGGAATACATTATGGTACTCGTTGAATGTCAATGGGTTAAATAATTCTGTTAAGCGGGCTAAAGTTTTATCCTGTGTTAAGAAACAAATGCCTGGCTTAGTCAACTTACAGGAGACTCATCTGGATAAAGCACAGCATGCTAAACTAGAGCTGTTTGGCTATAAGGCTATGTATGTTTAGTTCAGAAATGACCAGAAAGCAACAATTGGGGGGGGGGGGTGGCCATCCTAGTACTCCACACCTCTCCCTTTCAGGAACTAAGACCACACAGGATGGGGAAGGCCATCTGGTCATTATGCAGGGGGTTCTATACCAAAAGGAGGTTACCTCAGCATGCCTTTTTTATTCTTCCGGGATCTAGTACCTCCGAGATCAAGAAACATCTGGATCTGATACTGGTCAATATGAAGAGATGGGCTACTTTTAGCAGGGGACTTTAATTTACTGGGGTCTAACATCTGGGATACTTCCAACCTCTCTCCAGCCAGGCAACTGGCAGCCCACAAAGTCTTTCTCTCCTTCCTTTGTTCTAACCACTGCGTTGATGTTTGGAAAGAGTTGCACCCTAGGACCTGGGACTAACCCAGTATTCCACAGTCCATGTGATCAACACCTACACTGATCATAGCTTTGTCCAGCAGGAGCACCTGAGTATGTAACAGACTGTAAGATCAAACTAATTTTGTTTTCAGATCTTGCCCCAGTGCTGACATTTTGCAATTTGTTGGGGACTGTCCTAGAACTCAGTGGTGCTTTAACTCCTTTTACTTGCACTCAGAGGAGTTCCGTACTTTTTTTTTTGTGGGAAAAGATTCCAGAAATTCTAGAGTTTAACAGGGATGGAGGGGACTTGGAGACAGTTATGTGGGAAATGTGGAAAGTGGTCTTCACGGCCACATTATTAAATATATGGCCTGGAAAAATGTCCCAGAGATTGGCTGACCTCAGGGACACCTTCAGCTTTTTACAGGAGATTCACAAAAAAAGGGGATATGTCTTTAGTATTATAGCTGGGCTCCACAAAAAAGAGAAATTAACTGTTCTACCCTGCTACTAAGCATTTCTTTTGCAGAACAAGCCTAACATGGTAGAGGCTTTTTCACATGTTTTACAAGGCCCTTTATTCCCCAGAGTGAGCATTTGATGCTGGTGTCACCCAGGCTCTTCTGTCCCTTCTATCTTTGCCAACTCTGCCACCAGTGCAGCCAGAACCCCTGACTAGTCCAATGCACCTTGCTGAGCTCGAGGGAGTCGTTAGCAAAGCTAAGACCCAGAAAGCACCAGGCTCAGATGGCTATGTCCTTAAAATTCCACAAAACTCTGAAAGAACCGCTACCACATTTGTTGTCAACCTGTAATGAGATCATTACAGGAAGCGAAATACTGGGGTCATCGCAATATGCCACGATCTCACGATACCCAAGCTGGGTAAGGATCCCTTGAAGTGCTCAGTCTACCAGCTGATCTCTGTTATAAACACGGACTACAAGTTATTTATAGCCATTACTGCCCCACTGATTGTATCCTCTGCTTCCCACCCTTATTCATGTGGACCAGACCGGGGTTGTTCGAACTAGGCGGACTGGTGACAACACCCGTCGAACGCTTCATAAACTACATCAAGTATATACTCAGTCGACCCCATTCCTATTAGCCAGCTTAGACCCTGAGCAAGTCACTCAACTTCCCTGTGCTCCCAGGTTGCACCTGTAAACAAGCTTTCAGTTCAGTGTGTCACCTGGTTAAACAATTAGAAAAAAAAATGCCAGAAAGGCATTCAATAGGGTCTCTTGGCTTTATCTGTTCTTTGCATTACATAAACTTGGCTTCACTGTAGCTTTTATTTCCATCTTTTGGATGCTGTATGCTTCTCCACAGGCCTTTATTAAGATTAATGGGCAAGTCTCCCCCTCTTTTGAGTTGGTGATAGGAATCTGACAGGCCTGCCCTCTCTCCCTCCTCCTCTTTGCCCTTTCTTGGGCATCTGGGTGGGGGTAGGGGGTGGAACATTGGGTGGTCCTGTATGCTGATGATGTGTTGTTATATGTGGTGAGCCCAGCAGCCTCACTCAAAGTTATTTTTTCTATTCTGCAGAGCTTCACCGAGGTGTCTGATTACAAGCTGAAGACAACTAAGACAGAGGTCCTCCCACTCTATGTCATCTCCATGGACTCAGTATCCCTTCTGCTGGGACCTCAGGTCCCTTAAATATGTTGGTATTACTCTGCCTCTTTCTAAAGATGGATTACACATGGCTCTCTCAGTGCCCAGCTGATGAAGGACCTACAGCAATGGCAACATTTGTCATTAAGTTTAATTAGAAGGGTGGGCACAGTGTAGATGACTATACTACCTCACTTTTTGTAGTGATTTCAAATTGTTCCCCTTCCTATCTCTGACCAGGACTGAAGACAGTGGGAGACTGCCATTTCCTGATTTGTCTCGAATGGACAGTGTCCTACAGTCAGACTACACACACTGATGTTCTTGACTGGCAATGCCTGACCTCCAAACTTTTATGTCGTTTCACAACTCTGGATACTGCTTACGTGGCACCAAACAGTACCTGGGCTGCAATGGCTGCAATATCTATTAAGCAGGCTCTGCTTCCCTCATGGGACAGGACTAGGTATGATGTCTTTACCTCAGACAACCAAGATTGTACTAAGGCCCACAGCAATACTTGGATAGCTCAGGTACGTCAGATGTGGTGGGAAACAGTGCCCACCCTGAAACTCGATGGGTATGCCCAAAAGCACAAATGGATGGTCTTTCCACGTTCTCATCTGGACCCATCACACCGCAGATGGGACAGGAATAACCTCATTTATTTATTTCAGTTCTGTTCTCGGGGGACAATATGCCTGTTTCAGGAGATGCAGGACCAATATGGCCTAGACCAACAAGATTTTTTTTTGCCATCTCCAGGTCCGACATGAGTCCCATCCTCCAATAGAAAGGAAACCAGCCCACACTCCTACACCGATTCTTGCTCTGATGTCACACATCAGGAACCCAATTTCAGGGCATCTAAATTTCTGTATTGTATCGGGCCAACCAAGCCACACAACCTTATACCTCCCAATACATGGCAGCGAAGAAAAAATTACTCACCTTAGTAATTGTGTTTCTTCTAATGGAGTCTTGCTGTATTCTGACTATCTGCAGTTAGCTTCAGCCTTTAAACTGCCCCGGAGAACAAAGGGTTAACTTTCTCTGCAGTGCATAGAATGCTGAGCTTGAGCTCGGTTGAGGTCTCTGTCTGCAGACCTTTGAAACCCAACTGTCAGATTCTTATGAGCAAAAACTCACTAACTACCCTATGTGGAAATTATAAAATTTTTTACTAGACAACTGGCAACAAGAGTTTTGGATTCCCAAGGAAGACTCAAGTCAGGAAACCCAAAACCAAAAACCAATCCAAAAAAGGATAACCATGCAACAAAAACACCCAAACAAAAAGTGGGGAGGGTGTGAAGAATCACCTCTGGGGTACAACACTGCACCTGCCCACCTCTTCCCAAAAACAGGTTCTGAGAATGGAGGCAGGGAGAGAGGTCAGAATACAGCAAGACTCCATTAAAAGAAACACAATTACTAAGATGAGTAATTTTTTCTTCAAACAACATGAAGTCTTGCTGTATTCTGACTATCTGCAGACTACCAAGCAGTATCTCCATGGAGGAGGGCGAGAACCTACTTTGGGAATAGGCTCTGAAGTACTGCTGTGCCAAACCAAGCATCACTCCTAGCCTGGATATCCAGAGAGTAATGCTTGGTATGTCTTGGTATGGTATGTAGTCTTTGGTATGGACTGTTTTCCAGGTGGCTGCTTGACAAATTTCTAAGAGAGGGATATCCCTGGCAGCAGTCAGGGAGGCAGCTTCACCTCTTGTAGAGTGAGTCCTCAGGCCTGAGGGTGGAGTCTTTCCCAGTTTCTCATAGCAGAATTGTATACAAGACACAATCCACCTGGCAATAGTTCTCTTGGTGGCAGGTTCACCCTTTCCCACTTCTCCATAAGTGAGGAACAGCTGTAGGGAATCAAACCTCTGACCCTTGGTATGCTCTATGAAGTAGCTAAGGGCTCTTTTAATATCTAAACTGTGTAGCCTCCTCTCTCCTGAGGAAGACTGATCAGTGAAGAAGACAGGAAGAGACATAGACTGATTCAAGTGGAAGTCTGAAACCACTTTGGGCAAGAACCTTCTATTGGTTCTAAGGACCACTTTATTCCTACGAAAGGATATAAAATTAGGTTCCACTGACAGGGCTTGCAATTCACTGATACGTCTGGCAGAAGTAATGGCTACCAAAAACACAGTTTTACAAGTCCAGTACTTTAGCTCTGCTGAGGACATAGGCTCAAAAGGAGGTTGCATAAGTTGAGCAATGGAAACATTTAAGTCCCAGGCAGGGGCTGGATCCCTAAAGGGAGGATTGGTATGAAGCAATCCCTTGAAAAATGTACAGAACAGAGGATGAGATGATAGTGAGGAAGACTTCCCCACTGACAGAAAAGCAGAAACAGCTGACAACTGTACCTTGAGAGTAGCTGGTCTGAGGCCTGGGCCATTCAAATGGACCACATAATCCAGAACTGTAGACAATTCAGCAGTGTCTGGAGAGATATACTTCTTGGAACACCAAATGCTGAATCTCTTCCATTTGGAGTTATAGGTCTTTCTGGTGGAGGGCTTTCCAGAGGCTTTGAGAATATCCAGGACCCCCTGAGACAGATGCAAATTTGCATACTCCAACTCTTCAAGAGCCATGCCTTGAGGCTGAGAGACCGAAGATTGGGGTACCAGATCCTCCCCTGAGAGGAGGTTAACTGGTTGTAATTCCTGGGAAGAGACAGGGGAAGATGGACTGCTAGAGACAGCAACAGGGGGTACCAAGGCTGTTTGGCCCAGTCTGGAGCAATCAGAATCACTTTGCAAGGTTGTGACCTTATCTTGACTAGAACTTTGAAAAGAAGAGAAAAAGGAAGAAAGGCATACAGAAATTTCCTTTCCCAATTCAGAATCAGAGCATCCAGAGGGACTGAGCCCAAGACTGGGGGTCTGCAACAAAAGAGAGGAAGTTGGTGGTTGTCTGGGGCTGCAAAGAGATCTATCTCTGGAGTGCCCCACCTTGAAAAAATCACTTTCAACACCAGATGGTCCAGGGACCATTCGTGATGGCCCTGGGAGATCCTGCTCAGTGCATCTGCTAGCACATTGTCCTTCCCTGGGAGGTGGACTGCTATCAGGGAGGTCTGCAGGGAATAAGCCAGGGACCACAATTTCATGGCTTCAGTGCACATGGCCGTGGACCGAGTGCCTCCCTGCTTGTTGATGTACGACATGGTGGTGGTAATGTCTGTTCTGACCTGAACCACCTTGTTCTGCAATGAATGAGAGAAAAATTGCAGGGCCAGAAAAACTGCCCTGAGTTCCAGGAGATTGATATGGAGAAGGGATTCCTGAGGGGACCACAGTCCCTGGGCAGTGAGGGCCCCCAGATGGGCTCCCCAGCCCAGAAGGGAAGCATCCGTGGTAAGGACCACCGAATGAGACTGAGTGACAAATGGGACTCCTTGCCTTAAATTGCCCTGATCCTGCCACCACTGAAGAGCTTGGATCAGAGTCAGAGTCACTGGAATCAGTTTGGTAAGGGGATCTTTCCTTTGGGACTAAAAGGCCCTCAGATGGAACTGAATGTCCCTCATCTGGAACCTTGCCCATTGGACCACTGCAGTAGAAGCTGCCATGTGGCTCAAGAGCTGAAGGAAATGCCTTGCTGGTCGGGATACCTGAAGGCTGAAGGAAGAAGCCAGTTCTACAAGAACTCTTGCCCTTTCCAGGGGAAGAAAGGCTCTTGCTTTGACAGTATCCAGCTCTGCCCCTATGAAGGTAAGAAGCTGCACTGGTTCGAGAACTGACTTGGGAAGGTTGAGAAAAAATCCTAGAGAAGTGAGCACTTGCTGTGTCACTTGCAAGTCTGACTTGACTTGGTCTGAAGACTGACCCACAATGAGCCAGTCATCAAGATATGGAAAAATGGAAATCTTTTGGCTTCTTAAAAAGGCAACAACTACTGCCAGGCACTTTGTGAAAACCCTTGGGGCTGATGTTAGACCAAAGGGCATTGCTTTGAACTGATAATGGCCTGAGGGCAACTTTGAACCTGAGGTACTTTCTATGGGAGCACCTGATGGGAACGTCAAAATAGGCATCCCTGAGGTCCAGGGAGGCTAGCCAGTCCCCTGGCCTTAGAGAGGGAAGAATTATTCCCAGAGTCACCATCCTGAACTTTGGTTTTAAAAGATGTTTGCTCAGGTATCTTAGATCTAGGATGGGTCACCACTCCCCTGTCTTTTTTGGGGTAAGGAAGTACCTGGAGTACAGACGTTTGCCCCAACGTAGGGGTAGGAACTCTCTATGGCCTTTAAGGCCAGAAGAGATGAAACCTCTGCCTCCAGGGCAAGGGTTTTGAGAGACCTGCAGGTGGGAAAGATCTGGCTCTCATCTTCGGAAATCTTTTGAAGCTGAGAACCAGTCCCTGGCTTACTACTTCCAGGACCCACCTGTCTGAGGTAACAGACATCCAGTCCTGGACAAAGTAAGCCAGCCTGCCCCCTACAGGAATAAGAGAGTTGATCTGGGCAGACCCATCAGGTTGTCTGCTTGGCAGGAGCCTTAGGCTGAGGAGTGGATGCAGCCCTGATCATCCCTCTTCTGCCTCTCCCTCTGAAGAACCTCCTCTGTGAAAAGGGAGAAGAGGCCTGTGCTTGGTAAAAGGGCCTTTGAAAAGTCCTGCCCCTGCCCCTAGATTGCTGCCTTTGAGAAGCTGCCTGCCTCTCCTTGGCCTGAGCAATCCTATAAGTGGTCCTGTACTCATCCATTTTCTTCAGGTAATTCTTTGTCTGCCCCCCAAACAGAAACTTACCCACCACAGGAAAATCCATGGCCTTAGCCTGGGTGTCATGTAAGAGGCTAGTACATCTGAGCCAAGCCATCCTCCAAAGAGCCACAGATGTAGCCATGACTCTTGATGACACATCATTGGAGTCCACAGCAGCACAAAATTGCACCTTTGATGCCTCAGTCCCATCAGCAGCAACCTCCTCCAGCTCCTTGGCCAGCTAGGGGGAGGCCTATTTAGCCAGTGCCAGTACAGTGTCCCACCTGGACTTCTAGTGCTTGGCTGTATAGGTCATATAGTTTGCCTGCCTGAGTCCCAAGGAAGATGCCATGTACTGATTTTTTGCCATGGCATTAATCATCCTGTAGTCTTTGTCTGGGGGGGGGGGGGTGAAGCCAAGGGAATATTTGCCTTGTCACAGGCATCAGTCTGCACTACCCCAACATGGCTGCATTGCTGGTATAAAAACTCAGTATCTGAGCCTGATAGTGTGTACCTCTTGTCCATCCTTCTGTCAGCAGGAGGTACAGAATTGGGAGACTTTAGGATTTTTTATGTCTGCTTCCCAAACGATTTGTGAAGGGGAATAGACAGTCTCCTGGACTCTGGGATGTCCATCATTTCCACATAATCAGGCTCCTCTTGATCCTCAATTGCCTCATCCATAGAAAGCTGGAGGGTTTCAGCCACCTTTCTGTAAAACAGATAGTGGGGAGGGGAATCAGAAATCCTAGGAGGGGAAACGCCAGAAGGTCTGTCTGGGGAGATGTCCAGTTCCACAGGCACATCCAGACTTTCACCATCATCACCATCAACTTTGAACTCCCCCTCCTCCTCAAACTCCGGTTCATAAAAATCTTCAGGGGTATAATCTTGAACCAGGGGAACCGACCGAACCGAACCCCTGCCAAATGGTGCCGGATCGGTCGGACCCAGGTGAAGTGATTCCACAATCCGAATTGCTCTGGCTATTTCCTCGGCGGTCGGAACATGAACCTCTGGATCTGAACCAGTCGATTTCTCTTTGAGTTTCCTTTTTGCAGGAACTGACCCCTCAGGATCGGCTCTCCTCTTGCCCGAAGAAGTATCGCCCTGGTCAGAGGGCACTCCTTCTGGTTCGGTCGGAACCAGGCTGGCCATTCGGGTCAGCGGACTTCTCGGCCTCCTTTTCCCCTAAGTCTACCTAATCTCTTCTCAAGGGTAGATTTAGGAAAATGTTTACAAATTTGGCAGTCTGTATCGAGGTGTTCAAACCCCAGATAATAAACACAAGTGGTGTGGGGAACGGCCTTAGCAGAAACCTCCCCACACTCACTGCAGTGTTGAAACTCAGTGGGCCCGGTTTTCTTCTTGGCTTTCTCAGACATGGCCAACCTAACCAAACTTAACCCTTTTTATGGCAACTGCCAGGCAAAACTCCCTTATCGGTTCCTAACCGTGTCACGGGTATTGTAAAAAAAAAAAAACGTTCAAAACACATTTTTTTTAGAACCAATAAGGACTGATAACCACACTCTAAAGTAAAATATCAAAATTTACTAAAAGTGATCCGCTCAGCCGAACCGATCAAACAAATTTACAATTTCCACACAGAATTCAGACAGAACCTATTTAGTACTCACGGTACAGCAGACAGAGAGTGAACCGACTACACGGAACAAATTCGACTTAAAACTGACAACTTTAACCGACACTTTAACAGACTGTCGAACTGAGCCGAAGGAGAAATCTCTGGAGCGACTGTTCAGTGAGGCGGAGTAAAGAATCTGACGGTTGGGTTTCAAAGGGCTGCAGACAGAGACCTCAACCGAGCACGAGCTCAGCATTCTGTGAACTGCATAGAAAGTTAACCATTTGTTCTCCGCGGCAGTTTAAAGGCTGGCGCTAACTGCAGATAGTCAGAATACAGCAAGACTTTGTGTAGTTTGAAGTGGGGTACGGAAAGAGGTTAAGCCATAAACCAGACTGAGTGGGAGAGAGGTTGCTCTAAGGCGGCCAGGTTCACTTCATCACATATGTGGTGGGAATTTGCTTGGAAACATTTGCTTCATTTTTTTAGAGCCCAGGTCATCAAAGCTAAATATAGCAAGCAACAGTGCTGCCTGCTGGAGACTCTGTGGAGAACAGCGAGGATCCCACACCCTCATTCTGTGGGCTTGCCTGGAGATCCTGTATAGCAGGGTACTGCTCTCTCCGGAGATTTTCCTTCTTCATCAGTAAACTCAGACTTAGAAAAACAGAAGGGAGAAATGCCTCTTTGGCATTTTCCTTTTGGATGCCAAAAATATGTATGACCTATAAGTGGCTAATGGATTATTGGCCAGATTTAGGTCAGTGGAGAGATACGTTGACTGCCATTCACCACATGGAAAAAATCAGTTTTGGCTTCAGTGAGAGAAGTGAAATCTTCACATCTTGATGCAATTCTTGGGTACTCTATGTTATGCAGCATGACCCAACTTTTGTCCCATAACCAACTAGTTTAATAGGTGGAGGTCCCTGGATGGGGCTAAATGGGGTACCTCAGGGAGCAGTCCTGGGGCCAGTCCTCTTCAATATCTTTATCAGTGACATTGTAGATGGACTAGATGGTAAGGTTTGTCTGTCTGCAGATGACACCAAGATCTGTAACAAAATAGATGATCCAGATGGGGTGGGCAGAATGAGAAGAGATCTAGATAAACTGGTAAAATGGTAGGAAGAGTGGCAACTAGCGTTTAATGCAAGGAACTGTAAGATCATGCACATAGGGAAGAGAAACCCTGCAGTCACCTATAGGTTGGCAGGGGAGTTGCTGGCAATCACAAGGGAAGAAAGAGACTTGGGCATTATCATCACAGATTACCTGAAATCATCCAAGCAGACCACTAAAGCAGTAGGTAAGGCTAGAGGGATGTTGGAGTGTATTAGTAGGGGTATCACAAATCATAAGAGTGAAATAATAATCCCTCTTTACAATACACTGGTTAGGCCCCATCTGGAGTACTGCGTGCAGTACTGGAGGCCGCACCTGCACAAGGACATTAACAAAATGGAGGCAGGCCAGAGAAGGGCAACCAACATGGGGCAGGGACAGCATCAGAAAACATATGAGGACAGATTAACAGAGCTCAATATGTATACCCTAAAGCAAAGGATGGAAAGAGGTGATATGATCGAAACATTCAAACATCTTAAGGGCATTAACAAGGTGAAAGAGTCTAACATGTTTCAACAGAAGAAAAATAGCAGGACAAGAGGACACATCATGGGATTAGAGGGAGGCCGATTAAGGGGTAATGTGAGAAAATTATTTTTCACAGAAAGGGTGGTGGATGCATGGAACAGCCTACCTCAGGAAGTGGTGAATATGAATATAGTACAGGGCTTCAAACAGGCATGGGATAGGCATAAGGGAGCAATACATACAAGTCTGAATACATAGGCCATTGACAGAGTACAGGCCTATGTCACATTCACGAGGTAGAAAAAATGGGTAGACTGGATGGGTCTTGCAGTCCTTATCTGCCGTCAACTTCTATGTTTCTGTGTTTCTAAGAGATTAATAAAGGACATGGATGTAGAGTGTCAGTGCAAGACGAAGGGATATGTGCGGGTGAACGGATGACCTCCTCCCCCTATACTTGCATCTCCCCTTTATGCAGGCACTGGAACCTAGATGGCATTATAAATACAAGATAGGGTGCCGAGGCACCAAACTTGTGTTGGAGGCTGATAGAAAAGGACCCCAATGTCCCATCGAGTCTGCCCCTTCCTCCCCCATACTAATCTCCTTTTCCATGTGTCCTCCCCTCCCCAATTACCAACTCCAAGTCTGTCCCATACCCTCTTGAATCCATCCACCATTTTAGCCCCCACCACCTCCTCTGGTAGTTCCAGGCCTCCACCACCCTCTCCGTGAAGAATCGCCCCTCAAATTGCCTCTATATCTTCTTCCCTCCAATCTTAGGCTATGCCCCCTAGTTTTAGCCCACTCCTTCCTTTTAAATAAGCCCCCCTCCTTCACCTTATTGTTCCCCTTTACGTACTTAAAAGTTTCAGTCATGTCCCCCCCTTCCCTTCTGGTCTTCAATGGGTACAGAACTAATTCCCTACACCTATGCTTGTGTGACTTCCCCTGCATACTGTGCACCATCTTGGTTGCCCTTCTCTGAACCCTTTCTATCTATGTCCTTGCATATGTGCGATTTCCAGAACCGGACCTCGTAACTCCAGGTGCGGCCTCACCATGATATTCCTATATTTGCTATAGTGCCACATTCTACTACTTTTTGTACTCCATTCCAATGCTTCAGTCAATGTATCTGTTGATTCGGTTGTGCAACTCTGTTAATTTCTTTTTTTTTTTTTAACTTTCTTTTTGCCTCCTAGGCCACCTTCTGCTTCTCCCTGTCCGTCGCATCTACTGGGGATCTGGCCGCTGTCCATCTCTACCACAGTCCTGCGGGTACCCTAGCTCCTGTGGCTTACCTCCTGCAGCAGGGCGGCAGGGAGCTCCCAACTCCCCACCCCTCACGGATCCAGTTCAGGTGCCCCACGTGGCCCGGCAAACACTTGCGAACTGCCATCAAGCCGCACGAAGGTGCCATATTTTTCCTCCTAGTTTTTTTTACTAACTTTTGAGTCAGTGGGCGTACAATGATGCCAGTGGCCACGAGCGCGTACGCATCTGCACGTGCCTCCATCCAGGCGTCTGTCCCCGACTCCTCCCAGTGTATGGTGTGCACCCCTGACCCTCAGCCTCCGCCATGGGTCAATCGGGCGCCGACCATCTCGGACCCCCCCCACCCCAGACATGGAGAGCAGTCCATCGGACGCTCAATCCCTCTTCTCCCCTACCAACCCCCGGTGACCCGTGCTTGCTCTTGAACCCGGGTCACCAGCATGGCACGAGGTGCTGTGACCAGCGCCTCTGCCCTCAGCGCCATTGGGCTGGGCAACTTTGTTAATTTCTTAAAAAAATTTTTTTTTTTTTAAGAATACACTGGGGGTATTTGCTTTTGTGTCAAATGGTGACTCCCCCACCTCCAGTCTTACTAGTAAGAGGATTACCAAAATTTAAGGAAGACATTAAAAATACAAGTGTTAGGAATAATTCAGTAGTGGCAAGAAAAGTAAAAATCGATGATTTTGTAAGGTGGGGGGGATCCCACCAGGTGTTCCCAAAATTGTGAGACTGGGTTTAAAAATGCAACACTTCAGCAATACCCTCATGAATATTAAGTCTGAAAACTGTTATAAATATAAAACTTCAGTTTTCTTTTCTTTAGTAGACTGTTAGATGCTTATTCTTTAAGCACCTTCAGTACTGCAGACAGCCCTAGCTGGGCTCAGATGTCTTACCCTGGGACAAGCAAGGGTGGGGATGGGGCAGTCATTTCATGGAGATGAGGAGAGCTAGAGAGCCATCATTCAACCCCAGACAGGCTGTCTGACCACAGAGTGACTTTGCCTAAGCTATAAAGACAAATGTTTGCTAGCGGACAAGGTGCAACCATACCTCTCAACTGTCCCTGATGTTCAGGGATGTCCCTGATTTTGCCTCAAAATGTTCCCCTGTCCCTCATAAAATTTGTGTTTTTGTGACAGAATAGCAGAGATTAAAAGCACAAAATAAAGTCAAACATTAAAGTGACATACTTGCTCTTCTTCAGAAAATGCATCTCAAGACAAATCCCTTTATTCTGTCAGCTTTCTGAGTGAATAACACCAGTTTTTAAGATGTGTCCCTGATTTGGGGCATTTGTCCCTGATTTATTTAAGCCTTGTCCCTGATTTATGAGGCAACAGGTTGAGAGGTATGGGTGCAACCATGGTAATTCTGACATCAGGATGTATTTATCTATTTAAACCTTTGACCACAATAGTCTATTATAAATCACAACATCATTGTTAGCTAATTAGAATTGTTTATTCATATGTATAAACATTCTAGACACTCTTATAACCATCATAAATCACTAATGCATGCAACCCACCAAAGGGAAGAAATCACAATATGGAAGCATTCTTTTTTTTTTTTATCATAAAAGACTTTTTATTGAGTTTTCTTATAAAGAACAGGGACATTAGTACAGTATAATAGTAACACAGCTTCTACAGTCCATCTAGTGCAAACATCTTCCAGAACTCTAGGGAGACAGTAACTTTCCCTCTATAGAATACCTAATACAAGCGTAATACTAGCTCATAAAGTTATTACCAAGTACACTGTGATTCAAATACTAGACATCTCAGTAGTCATTACCTTGGACAATGTACATTAACTTGTTAGGGAACTTCTGTCACTTAAGATGACAGAAGCGCACTACAGCAGCAGAGCAACAACAAGGAGGAGAGAAGCATATACTAGAGTAAAGAGAATAAGGCTGGTGTCTGGAATACAAAGAAGCCTTTCACCGTTCGGAGGACAGACATCTAGAGCAACCTACTTAGGTATGTCTGGTGTAGTTCTAAGTCTCACCATTCCTATGAGGAATAGGGGGGTTGCACAGTGTAGGAAGGGGGGCCTTGCACAGAGAAGAGTTTAGATATGGTCCCCATTTCTGATAGTATAAAGCCAGCTTCCCCCGGTTACCATACGTGAATCTCTCAAATGTGGCTAGTCTCACCATAGCCAAATGCCAAAGAGAGATGTGAGGGGATTGTACTTGTCTCCAGGACAGAAGCAAGAGCCTTTTAGCATCCAGGAGAGCTGCCAGAAGCCAGCTTGTATGTGCTCTTGGCATGTAGTCTTGGGAGGATGTGTACCCTAACAGGAGCAATGGGTTAGAAATGTCGATGGGGGCCCCCAACACACCAGAGCAATCCACTGCCATAGCATGCCAAAAGTTGTTCAGGATCTGACATTCCCACAAAATGTGTAGAATGTTTGCTGGCCGCTGTCCGCATCTCCAACACTGTGCGTGAGGAAGAATGCCCCAGGAGTGAAGGGCTGCAGGTGTGCGATACCACCTAAGGAGAATCTAAAGTTGTATCTGTTGGTCCTGACGTCTTGGTATGTGGAATGGGCCAGGCGGAGGCATCTAGACCAAACTTCAGTAGTGATGGGAGTACTGAGGTCTTCACTCCAGGCTTTTCTACATGATTCTGTGTGGTCTGGCTGTGCCTCCCTCCAGGTACTATAAAACTGGCCTGCCAGACCGCGTGAAGAGGCTCTATTATGAAGCAATGATACCCACTCCCAATTAGGGTCTCCTATGCATGCACCACTGTTTTTGAATTACACTGCGAATCTGTAAATACCTCCAGAAGTCCTAAGAGGGTAAGGAGTATTTGTCCTTTAGTTGTTCAAAAGACATCATAGTCTTAGAGTTTCCCATGTATAGATCTTGAATAACCTGTATTCCCTTACTACCGCACTCTCGCCAATGGATCGGTTTGTTATCCACTGTAATAAGTGAGTTGTGCCATAATGCCAGATATCGACAAGGCATATATCTGGCTGCCTTAGGACAGTTGGAGGATGCCATGATCCTGAACCATGCTTTCTTCGTTTCGGCCATAGCTGAGGTGATCTTACTGACGTCAATTGAAGTAGTGGTCAGGAGCGTCCCTAAGGGGTTGTTTGGCATCAGCTGGGATTCCAACAAAACCCATTGCGGAGAGGCAGTGCAAGAAGGGACAAACCATTTTGTAGCTTGCGCCGAGGTGTAGGCCCAATGGTAGCCTTGCAGCCATGGAAGTCCCAGCCCTCCCTTGGTCCAGTGTGCCTGCATCTTTCTGCGACTCCATCGGGGGGGTTTTGCCTTCCCACAAGAAGAAGGAAATTACCCTGTCCAACTGGCGAAACACTTTACAGGGAAGGGCAATCAGTAAGTTACAAAGCAGATATGCTACCCTGGGAAGAAGCAGTATGCTAATTGCCACGACTTTACCAAGGAAGGAGAGGTTAAGCCGGTGCCATCGATTTACTTCAATCGAGAATGACATTATTAGGGGATTAAAGTTATTGTGTACTAATTGACTCCATTTAGCTGAGATCTTAATACCAAGATATGAGAAACTTAGTGGGGCCCATACGAGCTTGAGGCCTTGCAGACATGACCTTGTGCAGATTGCGTTAAGAGGGGGGTTACACTAGTTTTACTTTGGTTAATTTGCAGCCCAGACAATTGCACAAACTCATTTAATACTTCCAGAACCTTTGGGAGCTATTCCTCTGGATGGGTCAATGTTATAAGAAGATCATCCCCATAGGCGGCAGTCAGGTATTCATGTTGGCCTACCTTTATACTCTTGATCTCCTCAGTGGCTAGCATTTTCTGTACTAGTGGGTCAAGGGCTACTAGGAACAGTAGAGGGGATAAAGGGCAACCTTGTCGGGTGCCCCTTTGCAAGGGTAAAGGGGAGAATATATCCTTATCAGTAAGGCAGTATTATTTTCACAATTTTTTTACCAACATTTCACGGTGCCTGCATAGTGAAATTCCAATATTTCACAGAAATTAATCAATGCAGAAACGAGTAGTTGAAAATGTAAAACAAAAAAGAAGTTTTAATTACTTTATCTTGTTTTGGATATTAAAAACATTATTTAGACATTGAAACTGTATGGTTTTCATATGTGCAAAATCAGCTAAATCAATTTTGCTACAACAGTGAATACACTTTTAAGTTCTCCGCTTTGATGCTGCATCTGTTAACTGTCAGCATGGACCCATATCGGGAAAACGAACGCTCCACACTAGCACTGTGTACTGGGACGGACAGGCAGCTCAGGGCAATATTACTCAAATTCGGGAATCTGTCCTGATTTGAAATCCAGAACTGTACAATATCTTTTTCCCCTTTGCAGAGTTGATTGCACTGGATGTCCCTTACGTACGAACGAAGTTCAGCTCTTGCTTGCAGATTCTCCTTGAATGTTGGGATACTGGTGCATCTCTCTTCTTTGGATGCTGCCATGGTCGACAGGCAGGTGGGGTCTAATATGCGGACTGCTGCAAAGAATTTTGCAGCCGATTGATGAAACCTGCCCTTGCCTGCCACGTAGTTTTGAATTTTTAGGGCACATGCTGACATAGTATTTTTTGTTGTAGTATATGTACTGCTTTCAGATTTCACTTCTAAAAATGTAGCAAAGTCCAGCAAATCATCAAAAACAATGTGAGATTTTATTTTGTCACCTTCATATTTCTGCAGCATCTGCACCAAAGGAGGGGCATTGACAGCTACTTCTTTTATTTCGAACACCACCGACTGAGTTGATGCTAAATTAATTACCTCTGAACAAGCAGTGCTTTCATCTTTAAAAAACTCAATATATTCATTTTTGTGCTCAGAATGATAAAAAACGGCATGAAACCAGGAGTTCCATCATGTAATTACTGGCATAGGTGGTAATGCAGAAGCTACACATTTTGTGATCAGGAACTGCTTGAACCTTGCTTTGCATGCAGGGCATGCAGTGAATGCTTTTTTCACACAAACTACAAACTCGTTCACTGAAACACAATTTTTTCGCCAGATGTCACCGAGCAGGTTCAGTAGGTGTGCACAGCAGAAGACATGTACACTATTTAGCAAAACATGCTTTAAACTGGATTCCCAGCACTTGTTCATACACATGGCATTATCTGTCACGAAAGCAGCAACATTACTATATGAAATATTAAACTTCTGAAGACAGTTCAATACAGCTTGAGACACAGTCTTGTAATTTGTTACCTGTAAAACGATGCAGTCTATCAATATAGGCTCTAATTTGGTTTCAATGTTAATTTCACAAGCAGCTGACTGGATTGATGGCACTGCAACAATGTTTAAAATATATCTGTCCTGTATGTCTGTGGTCTCGTCGCAAATAATTGACACAGATGCTGCTTCTATACTCGTTTTGTAATGTCTGTTATATGGTAGGAAAAAACTTTGGGCAGATACTCTGTTCTTAACCAATGCGATGTAGGAATGACACCTACAGATTTCAGATGCTCCTCTAGGTAATTGTGCAAGGTAGTGTTGTCTAGTGTGTGCAGCGGTATGTTAGCGGCTGTAAAAGCTTCCACTAATGAAAAAAGAGCTGCCTTTTGGGTTTCTTGATGAGCTGATTTTGTGCTAAAAAGTTCACGTACCGTCACTTGCTTTTCTACAGAGGCAGAGACTTTTGCTTCCAGCTTTCTTTTTTTTTGCCAGGTGGACTGAGCCTTCTAGATGTTGGTCACAGGATGCCTTCCGCTTGTGGTCTACAGCTATATTGCAGGTAGAGCAAAACATGATCTGACCAGAGACATGAAAGGTACCCTTTTCGTACTGTGTTAACCTCTGATTAGCAAGCACATTTCCAGTTTTAGAAGCAGGTGAAGGTTTGTTTGGCACAGACATTCTGTAAGTCGAGGAGCACTCAGCAGTGTGTGGTACAGTGTTTGGTGTGAATTACATTAGTAGCAAGTGGTGATTTAATACTTGTTCATCAGGTGAATGAGGCATTAACGAGTACATGGACTACAGTGATTTTTTTTAATTACCTACAAATTACAAGATAACAGATAAAGGGCACATAATCACTTTAACTGGTCTCATTTAATTGACAGCTAATGGACAGATTTTCTGGAAGACAGATCAACTAGCAGAAGTAGCTAGATTTACTACTAGTTGCTCAACGGAGGCAGATTTAAAACGAAATAATTTAGTACATTTCATGCTACCTTTTCAGAAACCGGGAATTACATGGACGACTGCCAGTTTCACGGATATCGTGAATTCCATGCGCTCAGCGATTTAATTACTGCCTTACTTATTAGTTAATATCCTAGCTGAGGGGGCATTGTATAACACCCTGACCCACTGTTGAACATACAGACTGAACCCGTAGTTCCGCAGGATTTCATGAAGGTAGGGCCATTCGACAGAATCAAAGACCTTAGTAAAGTCCACAGCCATAGCTGCCATGGGCACTTTAGAGTGCATTGCTATCCACTTCAGGTCTAAAACCAGCCTAATGTTATCAGCTGCTGCACACCCCTTCATGAAACCAACATGGGATGGCTGGATAACAGAGGGTAATGCATCTGCTAATCTCATGGCAAGCACTTTAGCTACAATTTTGTTATCTACGGATATGAGGGAGATGGGCCGGTAATTGGCACAGTTAAGAAGGTCATCAGATTTTTTCGGGAGCAGGGTAACTAATGCTTCTCTCATGGAGGGAGGGAGGATGCCCTTTTCATGAGCTTCCTATAGTACAGCGAGCAGGGGGGCACTGACTTCCGCTCCGAGAGTTTGGTAAAATTCTGCTGTCATCCCGTCTTGCCCTGGGGATTTACCTTTGGCTAGCTGGGATAGGGCTTTCATAACCTCCCCTTCAGTGAGCGGTTGCTCTAACACCTGCTGGACATCCCGAGATAGCTGAGGGATTCCAACATCAGTGCAGGAGCCTGCTATATGAGCACCTGGTTACTCGGGCTTCAGAGTGGAGTGTGTCTGGTAGCTTGTAGAAATTCTGCATGCAGGCATTAATCTTTAGGGGCCAGAAGACCACCTGGTCGTCTATATTTTTAAAGGCATGGATCCTGGATGCCACCTGTTGTTTCCTCAACTGATACGCTAATAATTTCCCCCCTTTGCCACCTGTCCCCAGTGCATATGCTTAGATTTAAGAAGGGCCCATTCTGATTTTTGATAAAGTATAGTATTGATGTGATATTTTAACCCAACAATGTCTCGGAGGAGAGTCGAGTCGGGCTCTCCTTCTGTGGAATTTCTGTACCTGACTTCCATAGCTGCTAGCTCGGCCTGTAAGTCTGCCAGTTCAGTTCGCCTTATTTTATTTTGGTGTGCTGAAAAAGCTATAATGTGCCCCCACAGTACTGCTTTAAAAGCCTCCCAAACTATCGCCGCGGAAGTGTCAGCCGCGTGGTTAAGGGAAAAATAATCTATTGCCACTTTCTGGATCATGGAGCAGAACTTAGGCTCTCGGAGGTGCACTGGATTACATCTCCACCAGGTGCCCATCCCTCCCTGTCCAGAGGGAGCATAACTACAAGAGACCAGTGCATGGTCGGAGACCAATATGTTGTGGATTCTGGTACAAGAGATATCTCTGGCAGCATGGGAGTTGGCCAGCCAGAAATCAGTCCGGCTAGATGTTGCATGAGCTGCAGAGAAGAAGGAGTAATCACGTCCTGTCAGGTGATCCCTCCACCATACATCTGACAGATCCCACTCGTTTATTACTTCCTGCAAGGCCCTCAGTGTTTTAGGATGTGTCTGAGGGGGTCGGCTTAGACCTGTCAAGCAAAGGGTCTAGGGTGAGATTGAAATCCCCTCCCCATATGATGGGTAAATGCGGGCTATCGACCGTCAATGTTTCTATGGCTTTGTTAAGATCTAACAGTACCTCTGGACTATCCACATTAGGTCCATATATGTTGGCTAACACCGCCTGCCCCCCTGGGTATGAGAAACACGCCACAATCCAGCGGTCCTGCTTGACGGCAATGACCTGTTCCTGCGCCCATGGACAGGACTTTTTAATCAATATGGCCACTCCCTTGGATTTGTTCGATGCTGAACTCACCAGTACAGTGCCGACCCATGCCTTTTTTAAGCTACAGTACATTTCTTGCAGTGAAATGGATCTCCTGGACTAATGCAATGTCCATCTGCAAGGAATGTAAGTGCCTAAGGACCGTAGTTTGTTTAATTGGGTGGTTTAGGCCCTTTACATTCCATGACACTAGGTGAACCCCTACCATGGTGTTCCGCATTCTATTCCCCAACCAGGAAAGAAAGTCAGTACTCACCACCTTTTCAGCAGGGATAGGGAAAACAGGAGAGGGAACTCGTAACAGACAGAAGAGATTTAGACAAGGATGAGCTAGAGATGATCTGTACACAGATACAAGACTCAGTAGGAACCTAGTGCAAAACAGGTAAAAACAGGTGCGTTATAACACTGAACTTGTCAGCCAAGGACTGATAAACAGGATAAGATGTATGATATATATACTAGTAATAATCTTCGAGCAACAAAGAAAAAATAATTGAATATTACAACAATCAGTGATTAATACCCTATATGCTTTGTAAAGTATTAAACGAATGGTGATGAGGAGTATGTGCGAGGTGCCAATCTAATGGATAGGCACTCAGCCGCTCTGACCTATCACCTACCGGGGAGATGTGGAGAGTAACAAACCAAAGGTATGCTTCTCCATCCCCAGCAAAACGCTTGTAATGAGGAATCTTCAGGGAGGGGTTAAAAGGGGGGGAATCCCCAGGAAACAGGGAAGGAGGGGGAGGGGCTGAGAGGAAGGAAAAAAGGGGGGGTACCCAGTAGTAGAAGCTAGTGTGGTCTTGTATGCCACATCTGTCTCATCCTAGGATACCAGCATCTAAATGACTTTGAGCCGCATCACTTTGTGTAGCTCTCGGCCCAAAGGTGTCCCATTTATCATGTTTCTGGTAAGGAACAGCCTAATGAAGAAAGTCAGCAAGCTGGTCATTTTCTTTTTCTGGTGGGGGGGGGGGAGCAGGAGACCCCAGCCTGTCTGTGATGAGCAAGAGAAAGCCAGAACAGGCAATCTATATGAGAGTGAGCAAAGGAGCTTCTCCCCTCATTGGGGTTCCCCTCAGTCAATAAGAACTGTAGCCAACCCTTATAGAAATAAAGTAAAAATAAAGTAAAAAGGGACTCAGTCATTAACAGTTAGTTCCTTTGATGAACTCCTCGGGGAAACCTCTATGGATAGCACCTTAGCGTATGTCAGCAGTCCAGGTCTCACAGGGCTATCTGGAAAGGTCTGTAAGTGCTCCGAATCAGCAGACGAGTCAGCCCAAGACGGATTGTCTACCGCTTCAATAAGCATTTCGTCTGGAATTTCCTCCAGCAGGTTAGAACTGTGATGCTCCTCTTTAGTTTGTTTAGCAGGTGGTGCATCCTTTACATTGCCAGATGGAGAACCTTGTTTGCTGAGGGAGCACTGCCGTACTCTGGTCGAGCAGACTGTATTTCTCCAAGGTAATGTAGGAGGAGAGGTGGGCACAAATTCTTTTTGAGTAGCTCCACGATATATATCACTTGCCACTGTGCTGCGGTGCTGTGGTGAGGCGGAAGGGGCCTTGGGGAAGAACTTGATGGTGGCACCATCCAACTCGAATTCTGGTTGCCCTGTGGAGCTTGCCGGGAAGTTTTGTTCCGCTGTTGTTCCCCTGATCTAGGCCCTGGCACCCAAAGCCTCTTGGGAGTTGTAGTGCTAATATTGAGCTTGGGCCAGTACTTATGGGCCCATTCTTTGATCTCCTGGGGAGTTTCTGCCACAATGTCTCTTCCTTCCTGTGATACGTAGAGGTAAGCAAGTTCCTATATCCGTACTGAAACCCATGTTCTGCTAACAACTTTTTAATGGGTAGGAAAGCCTTGCTCCAAGCAGCGATCTCCGCTGAAAAGTCCCTGAAAAGGATATTCGAGCCCCTCGCCACTGCAACTCCCTTTATCTCTGGCTGCCCTGAGAAGTTTTTCTTTGATGGAGTATTTTAAGATGTATATAAGTCGGGGGTCCCTGACAAAATATTGCCCCGTTTGGTATTTGGTGCACCCGATCTACTTCGATTGCGCCTTTCCATGTCTCACCTAGGATCTTAGGGATCTCATCATTGAGGAACCTCTCAACATTTTGGCCTTCGACCCCCTCTGGAAATCCCAGGATCCTTATATTGTTGCATCTTCCCCTGTTTTCTTGGTCCTCTGCTCTCTTCCAGAGCAGGGCCAGTTTCTCATCATGCTCCCTGAGCCCATGCCACATTCTAGTGTGTTCTGTTTCCAAGTCTTCTGACCACTGTTCTATGATGTTCATCTTGTCACTTAGTCCTTTTACCTCCATTACTGTGCCAGTTAATGTGGTGGATATGGTATCAACCCTTGTCAGTAGGGTTTCCAGCATCGCAGTTATATGTTGCAGGGATGCGCTGACATCCACTTGCTGAACAACAGTTCCTCCAGGAGCAGAGCCTGAGAGCAATCCCGTATTTTGTGGTGAGATCATTCTGTAATGTTAGAGACGTCCCAATATTATAATGCTGTCGCCTTTAGTTGTACTACCACTGATTAGTCGCAGCTGGATAGCTATTAGCGGCTGACTGCCCCTGCCAGGGCGCTGCTGCAAGGCCTAGTTGGAGCTGAAACGGCCTGTGCAGTGACCAGCGTCACATAGCAATTACCGGAAGACGAGTCACACATGGGATTTGCATTAAACGATCGCAGAAGAGCTAAGTCATCACCCTGTAACTTTCGGGGGGGGATAGGGATCCCTGAGATACTATGGATTCTAGCATTTTTTGTAAGCTGGGGATCTAGCTGGCAGTCTAGGTAGCCATCCTCAACGGCGTCCAAGCCACGCCCCTTCTGGAAGCATTCATTTTGCAAGTTTGAGTGAGGTGGATCAACTTTTTAACAGTCCTAAACAGCCTCCACCTCGACATAATTCAACAAGAGTAGAAATCTTAGCTTTTAGAAGCTTGGAAAATGGCAACAGCATTATTATAAAACCTGCCGATAAGGGTGAAGGCATTGTAATAATGAAGAAAGAACAATATGTAAAGATGTGTAAAGTTCTTGAAGTTACTGACAATTATGAAAGATTAGATAGAGGGTGACCCCCACACAGAGGATTCAGGACAGCATCAAACAAGTACTAGATAGGGAACTTGAACTTGGTCACTTACAGACCTGGCAGAAGGAATTATTAGCGGTTGCGCATCCTAAAATATCAGTATTTTACGGGCTACCTAAAATTCATAAGGACCCAATTAATCATCCAGCATACCCAATAGTCTTTGAGAACGATTCTAACCTTGAAACTGTGTCTAGTTTTGTGAACTATTATGCCCAACCAGCAGTTTACTTGATGGCTGGCTATATTTGAGATGCCAGTGATGTTTTGAAGTTGCTTAATGATCTCAACACATCCTTGCTAAGTGACAATATTATATTATGCAGTATGGATGTAAAAAAATTATATACATGAAGACGAGCTGTATAGCGTGGTATAACCTGGAGTCAGGTTTGAGAAAAAGCCCCATTGAAAATATACCACCTATCAGTACTATTTTAGAACTGGCAAGATTGGTATTGAATGAAAATTATTTCAGAATCAAGGGACAGTACTACAGATAAAAGAAAGGTACTGCAATGGGCAGTACAATAGCGTCAATGTACGCTAATTTGTACATGGATTTGTTTGAGATGCAGTTTATTTTAAACCCAATGTACAACTCTTTCCTTCAGAAGATTTTATGTTACAAAAGTTACATGGACGATTTGTTGATCTTATGGCTAGGCACTATGGAGAGAGTACAAAATTTCTTTGCGCACTTAAACTCTTTGAAAGATAATCTTAATTAGAAAATAGTCTTGGAAAATAAATGAATCTGATTGGCTGAAATGCTGAGTAGAGATTCATTTATTTTTCGATAGAGACCACTTGAAAACAAGTGCCAATTTGAGGTGCCCCATTATATTGCATGTTATAGGGCACCCCGAATATTCAGTCTCACCATCCACCATTTTTTACTGTCCATAAAAGTAGCTGTGAAATAGCAGCTGGGTCCCTTTCATCCTAAGCAAGCAAAACAATGGATTTTGACCTGTTAAACAGCACCTCTAATGTTATACATGAATTCCAGTTGTAGAATTGCTCAATATCTTCAGCGTGAGATATCAGTATCTCTGACACGACTACTGTGCCTGAGAGCAGCGGTATTTTCTTCGTTTTCTATACCGGAGACAGACGTCCATCTGCAGTATGGAAAATGAAGAAAATACCACTCCTCTCCTGCATACCAGCGGTATCAGGGATACCGCTCTCTCTCGTTGAAGGTATTGAACAATTCTGCAACCAGAATGTCTAATATAACATATGCCATTCAGAACGAATAAAAGTATTAAAAAAACAAAATAAGACCACATGATTTAAACAAAAATATTGTTGTTGTTTATAAAAAAATCCCAGCCGCAAGTCTTGATCGGAGAATAAGCAGGCAACTCCCACATACTAAATCTTTTGTATCCCGAATATGAAAATTACACCAACCGCCATTGTCACTGTTTTGCAGTCTGCATAGAGACCACTACTGAAGAGTAATAAAACAATGTCTGATTGTCTGCATTCATCGTTCAGCATCTCACTTGTGAAAACAGTGAAATGTTTGTTCCCTGGTGCTGACAGTACAAGTCTAGTGCAGAAACAGCAAACCACAAATAAAAAAATGAAGGCAACCTCCCGTTTTGTCACAGTGAGTACATCGGAGCTAAATAACATTGAGAGTGAGAGGGAAGAAACAAATACTAAAAACAACATGCAGTAGGCACTGACAGTCTTTGCAGAGTGGGCTAGAAAGGAAAATATCAGTATTGACTGGGTCCATGACAGTTTTAATGTACTGAACTGTCACCTACAGAAATTTTATGCTGAAGCCCAAACAGCGAATGGTGCCCAGTACTCAGTGTCCAGATATTGCGCTCTGTGGGTGGGCATCAACCAGCACCTCAACTCTCCTGAAGTTGCCCGGCACACCAGTATAATCTCAGAGTCTGCATTTCGCTCCAGCAACCACATAATGACCTCAACTCTCAAGATACATAGGAAGGAGCAGAAGGATGTTGCTGCCCCACCATTTGACTATCAAAGAAACAGACCTTGCCATGTTAAAGGCTTCGCCAGTGATGTCACCTGATAGAGCAGAGGAATTGGTCAGGAAGGTCTGGTTTGATCTTCAGCTTCACATGGCCCGCTCAGGAAGAGAATGACTATGCAATCTACGTCCGGATTCATTTGCAGTCAAGACAGATGAACATGGACAAAAGTATGTGACATTTTCACACAATGCTGCTACAAAAAACACAAGAATCCACTAGAGGCTAACAAAGAAAATAGTCATCCTTTTATGTGTGAAGACCCTGGAAACCCTCTCTGCCCTGTGCTGTCCTTTTTCATGTATCTGGCAAAAAATACTAGTGGATACCCCTGCATTCTACCTTCATCTCAGAAAGCTACCTCAGGCCGACCTTGAGACACATGAGTGCTGGTACATGAAGGGACCAATGGGCAAGGATTTCTTAGGAAATAGGATGTCCAGGCTGAGTAAGGAAGCACAACTATCCACAAGGGTATACAAATCACAGCATTCGCTCAACAGATGTGCAGCTCTTAACTAAAGCAGGTCTATCAGCACGTGAAATCACCAGTATTACTGGCCACAGATGTAAGGCCAGTCTGCAGCACTACTGGTCAGCATCATTAAACAAAAGAAAAAAACTGAAGTACAGCCCTAGGAGGATCCAATCTGCAGTCACAGCAGCACAAAGCGTGCCACCTTCAGGAGCCAGCAGTTTTGTACAAATTCAGGAGCCAGCAGCCCCCAGCTCCACAACCACTAACTTTAACCCAGTCAATTGTACCTGCAATGCTCTGATTATTTCAGCTCCGCAAACAAGCAGTGGTCTCTAGTTGTTTGTTTTATTGGTAGTTATCTAGGACAGTGTAACTGTAGGGTTTGTTTTGAGTTTTGTTTGCTTTGCCCAGCCCCCCCCCTTAAAAAAGAGACTATTTAACCTCTAAACTCAAAAAATATGTTATAAAAAGTTAAATAAATTATTGTTACATTTTAAGACTTAAAATAAATGTGTCTGAGAGTTTGTTTTCATTTTCTAAGTGCAATAATACCCTCCAGGGTAGGTGGTATGGGCTATACCAGACCTTCCAGGAGCTATAAGGCCCTGGATGACCCGATGTAGCCCAATACCGCCCACCCTGTCAGGTATTATTGCTTGCATTAACCATGGTGCTTAGTGATCAATCAGTTCCTTTTTTGGATTTATTAATTTATAAATGTGAGGGGAGACTGGAACATACTCTTTACAGGAAAGAAACAGGCAGAAACATATTACTACGTGCTGACAGTTAACACCCTAAGCAAGTTACGGATGGCATCCAGGGCTTGGCAAATTTTAAAATTAGATATTTGTCCATGGACAAGTGGCTTGTCAAAAAGTAGTTGTCCCGGTGCTTGAGTTGGTAGTCCAGGTATAAAATGGTATATTTTTAATGGAAAGTATAAACTACAGAAAACCTGAACAGATTTATTGTAGTATCAGTTATTTAGTATTGCAATAGACAATAAGGAGAATAATATGAATTTTGCTTTTTTTTTTGTCTGGATGGAGAGGATTGTGACAGAACTATCAATGGCGAGCAGCAGCAAATGCAGTTGCAGCAGTGCCAGCAGCACAGTGAGAACATCATGCAGCAGACAGTACAGCATCAACCAGGATAGGAAAAGTTACAGGAAGCCTGAGCTGCCTTGCTCCAGCCGGAGCATCATAATTCACTGTCATCATCATCAACACTAGTGACAGCCTCAGGGACATTTTTGTGTGAAACTAAATCAGCAGAACTAGTAGTTGAACTAGCATGACCATGACCCTGAACATGAACGTGGCGTGTGCCAGGACCAGACAGCAGCCAGAGGTTGATGGCTTGATCTGGACCAAAGCTGTCTAATGCGGGACCTTCAACTGCTATATGCAGAAGTGACCGGAGTGTGTCATCAGCCAAACTTGTTCTTATTTTTGTTTTTATAAGATTCTGAATGGAGAACACTCTCTCACATTTAGCTGTAGACACACTCATAGCCAGTAACATTTCTATTAGGTCAAGGATGTCAGCAAGATGATCAAGGAGCTGGGGGACTTATCATACGAGAGGAGGTTGAAGGAGTTGAACATGTACTCACTGGAGGAGAGGAGAGAGGGGTGACATGATTGAAACCTTTAAATACATGAAAGGAATAAACAAGACGGGTACAGAGGGGCTATTCAAAGTAAGGGAAGGCAGGGCCACCAGGGGCCATGATATGAGACTGGAGTGAGGAAGGTTCAGGAGGGAGATGAGACACTTTTTTACAGAGAGGGTGGTGGCTGGGTGGAACGTGTTACCTGCTGAAGTGGTATGCAGTAGAGCAGTGGACTGCTTCAAACGAGGATGGAACAGGACAAGGGGGAGGGTTAATGAAGGGGAAGGGTGGAAGGAAGGGGCAGCTGCAGAATAAGAGGTGCTAGCTGCACATTCGAGCAGACTTGATAGACCTCTAGGCCTTTATCTGCTGGCAAATTTCGTATGTTCGTAAGCTGGTCTGGTCTCTCTCGCATTAGTCATGAATACACTTGCAGATATAGCTTATCAACTGCAGACTTAAGCACTGCTTTTAATGCAGAATACTCCCTTTTTATACTGGTTACGTGATCTTCAGAAAAAAAGTTGTGAAAGTAGTCTAACAAATTACTTAAATCAGTCGTGTCAAATTCTGCAAGTTCTTCTCGTGACAGATCGAAATTTCTGAAATCTAAATAACAGAACCATTTTAGAGGTTCCTCAGACAAATTCCGAAAATGCTGGTCAATGTAAGATCCTGCTGCATCTACTAAACTGAGCAGATTTGTGTTATCAGTCATGATGTTTACTTCTGGACAGTTTCCTTTCAAGGAAAAAAGAACAATCTTGTCCTTACTACCACGTTTTGAAATGAGATAGTTCATGCATTTCTCTGCAGGGTTATATTGGTTTAGAAATGATGTCATAAACTTTCCAGGTCTTCTTTTTAGCTCTATCAACTGGAGTAAGCATATCTCGATGAGCTGGGGAACATCTAGTATTAGCAGTATATTTGAAATTCAGGTGATATATTTTTCAATATTGGCAAAAAAATCCTGAAGAATAAATAGTGATTTTACAAACTGTACTGAGTGCGCATCTCTTAGAAGTGCCTTTGCTTTGGCACCATCATCACCAACAGAGTTTGCAACATGTTCGAGATGTTGCACTACTGTGAGCAGGTTGACTTGAACAGCATGAACTGAACGTGTCTTACTTGTAAGCCAACGCAGTTGCTTTATTGCACTGAAATGAGCCAGCTCAGTGTGTAGGACATCTGCTATTTCCTGCAGTTCCATAAGTTTTTTGGGGCTGTAGTGGTAAAATTAAAACAAATTTCTTTCAGAGTGTTTTCTACTTTTTGAAGAAAGGGATTTTTTTTCATGACGTAGAGAACTGCTAATTCCAGTTTGTGGGCTACGTAAAGCATGGGTATTACTGTGGGGACATGTTCTTGGATTTTTGCTATGGTGCCACCTGTATGGCCCATCATCACACTGGCACCATCAAAGCTGGCAGATACAAGAAACGGTCCAGGCTTGCTCACATTGTTAAGGTCTGCAAAAGAAAGATCAACAGACTCCAGCACAGAGCTTATTGCTTTAAAAACTCCTTCTGCTGAGAATGTTCTAGAGGTACAGCTTTAATTAACACAGTTGTAACCTTTTTTTCTGCACCATCAACAAAACGAAGGAAAATATTTCCCCACTCTACTATGCTTGCATCTGTACTGCCATCTGCAAGAACGGTAATGAATGCTGTATTTTTGACAGTCTGGATCTGTGTTTATACATGACAGCTGATACTGCGTTACAGAAATCTCTGGCCTGTTTACCATTTGCATACTTGTTGCCGAGTTTAACCCCATATTTTTCTTGCAATGTGCAAAGCTACTCCATATCTGAGAAAGGATGTAAATTTTTAGCCAAGGAATATGAGGTGTTAAATAAACACCTCATTTTATTTTTGGTGGCTTCCTCCATCTAAGAAAATGCATGCTATATTGCTGTTTCAGATATGTTAAAATCGACTGCACGTTGACCAGTTTCATAACTATGCTGGTTTGCACAAATTATATGTGGATTTGATTTCTCATGGGTGCTCACTGACTCAGTTCTGAAATTATTTGAACCAGTAGCAAACACATTAGGTTTTTTGGAATAATCAGGAGTCACAAAAGTGGGTTATTTCTCACAGACAGATCGGTACATGATGCATTTCTGTCATCATACCGTAACCAGGTAAACTGATTTAGCAAGTGATGCTGAAACGTTCAAGCCCTTTTTTCTACATCATATTTTTGCTTCTTTGCTCGGTGTTTAAGTTTGTTGTTTCCTCATCTAAAATCAAAGGTCACTTTAGCTGCTGTACTGAACCAGAATGTGATGATGGCACTATGACTGCCACCACAGAACTGCTGCTGCTGTCATTCTCGCTCAATTCAGAAACTGGTATGGTCAAGGTCAAGTCAGATAGATCACCTGTTATGTCTACAAACACAGACCCAGACTGAGAACCATTATTTTGGTTGTTTTCCTGACTAGGGCCGGGGGCTGGTTGGGGGCTGGGGCGGCTTTCAGACTGTGAAGAAGGCAGCCTGGCTCTTTTCTTTTGTTCCTGATGAAGATAACATGGAGGAGGATTTTTTCAAAGTCCAAAGGGAAAACAGAGTACTTGGCTTGTTTATTTCTTTGCATTTTTTAAACTTATATGCAATTGTGAAATATTCAAGATTGCTGTACACAATAAAAATCTATTTTATATTATTTTTTGTGTGTTGTGTATTTTTTTTTTTTTACTTTAAGCTGTTGTGATCATGCTTACATACAAGAGCAAGAGGGCAGGACAGAGTAGGTGGGGGTGGGTAGAAACTAGAGAGCAACAGGAGGGAGTACTAGTAGTAGCAGGACAGGACACTCAGGTGTGGTACTAACTAATACTATACTACCATACACAGTAGTCCGGGTCTTTCACTTTAGCTAGCTAGGTGCTTTTTTTTTTTCTATATCACAAACACCCGGAAATGCCTTTTTTCCCTTTCCTCTACCACTCAGGGCAGCCTCAGTCTCACAGCCACACACACACACACACACACACACACACACACCTCCACCAATGGTATTGGTCACATAGCTAGCTAGGGTTTATTTTTATTTTTTTTCTCTGCAGCCCCAAAAATGCTTTTTCCCTTTCCTCTACCCTCTCAGGACAGCTAGTTCGATCTCACAGCCACACACACACCTCCACCAAATTATGCAGCTAGAGTTTATTTTTTTTTTGTAGCCCCAAAAAATGCTTTTTCCCTTTCCTCTACCCTCTCAGGGCAGCTTCAGTCCGACTCACAGCCACATATACACACCTCGAACCACACAGGGTTTATTTTTTTTATTCTCAAAAAATGCTTTTCCACTTGGTAGTTTATTTCTCATAAGTCCTCCTTAGTTGCTGTTGTTCCCCAAGTTCCTTTTCTACGTTCAGGGAAGGCTTGGTCATCGACAGGTCTTCTTACAGCCACACACACACACACACACCTCCACCAATGTAGCTAAGAGTAGAAGGAGTAGGTTTAAATTTGTTTTTCTCAAAAAATGCTTTTCTCCCTTGGTATAGTTTTAGTTTACTGTATTTAGTAAGTCCTCCTCAGTTCTTCAAGTTCCTCTACTACCCTTGTCAGTAGTAGAGCAAGTAGGCAGACCCTGGCTTGCCCTGCTGTCTCACACTAGCTAGCACAAGCTATAATATAAAGTTAGCTGAGATGCTAAGTTTTTTTGTTCACCAAAAAATATACATTTCTTTTTTTATTTATATATTTTAGTTTTCTCCTCCCTCCCAGTCAAATCCCTTCCTTGTTTGTTGCTGCTGAGTTGCTATCAGGCTCAGAAACACACCCACTTCAACATGTCTGTAATTCGTTCTTTTTACTAATAATTTACTTATAGATTTGCTGAACTTTTTATTTTAAGAGGAGGTGTTAAGTTCCGTAAAGTTCTTCAGTCCTCCACTGCCCCCAACAAACTCAGTCTGTAGAGAAAATAACCCACAGCACTGTTGATATGCTAAACAGTGAGTGGTAATAATGCTGCCTGCTGTAACTTATTTAAATCTTTTGTCTTTTACTCAGGTCTTTTTTTTTTTTATTTGTTGGCAGACTGGCAGCTTTTTTATACTTCATTTTTGTTGTGCCCTTCATGATGTCTTGCCCCCACAGGGAGAGCCCAGCTATCCACCAGCACCTGTTGTTCGAGTCCCCGACCCCACGATGCTCTTTAAACCCCCTTCCCCAATTTACTGTTTTTTTTGCGTTAATCCTTTTCTTTTCTCTTTTTTTTTTTAACCTCAGTGCTCCTTCAGTTCAAGTTGTGGCTAGTTAGTTGTACACACAGACACACACACACAGTCACAGAATCCAAATTTACACAGTCATAAAGAGCAGTGCTCAGTGAGAAAATAAGTGCGTCCTTCCTAAACGGAGAGTCATCTCTGAATGGTGCCTTCTACAATGGTCGATGAGCTGTACTCTCTGTTCTGCTACGACCCCACCATCACATCCGTAAATAGCCAGTACTGACTGACAGTCTCAGCTCAGCAATAGGCTGCCTGCCTGTCAGTCTTGCTGGATCGGGCCAATCCATGTGACCGCAGGTGAGCTAGTTCCTTTGCTGGTCTTTTGCTCACTCCCGCTGGTCATGCCAAGTGCCCTTGCTCTTCAACTTGCTCATGCTGGTGGCACCGAGTGCTCGTGAGTCCCTGATGCCACATGACACATTAGTGTGGCGATCAGGTGACTCTGCCCCACCAGGAGCGATGCTGGTATTGCTGCTGCCCTCTGGAGGTCCTCTCCACCACTGGGACTTGGGTAAGAGTGATGCTGATACTGCTGCTTCAGCATGCTGCCCTCTGGAGGTCCTGGAATTGATTAAAAAAAAAACGAGCAGTGTGGTTGTCCATGGGACAAGCACTTAATGACAGAATGCTTGCCCCACATTAAAATATTGTTGTCCAGGACGTCAGGCTACAGGATTTGTCAAGCCCTGATAGCATCTCGTATTCCAAGATGCTGCAAGTAGACAGGAACTGCAGTGTTGAACATGAAAAGGAACAGGGATTTTTGGAACATGGCGAAGAAATTTATCTCCAGAGGGTATGACAGAAAAATAGTACAACAAGCTGCGGCCAGGACTAAGAGGGTAGAGAAGCTAGAACTACAGGAGATAGGGGTGATAGCACCAATGGGGTAGTGTTGTCGCTTGAGTTCTCAGAATTTATCCAACCCATAAGGAAGATCATTAACTCTAATCGGAATATCTTGGGATCTTTAAACATGCCTGAATTTTAAAATAGACCTATTATAGCCTCTAAAAGATTAGCACACTAAAGAGATAGATTGGTACATTCTGAACAAACGGGCCCTGAACCATCGCGTGGGCAGTTACTGCTAGGACCTTTAGAGCCAGGAATGCACCCATTGTAGCAACACCTCTAAGAAAAAAAGAAATCAGGTACTCATTGGTGTGCATGCCCAATACGCATACCTGGAGTCGAGGCTTTCATTTTCAAAAACAATTTTTTAGTATGACAGAGCACTCGTTTAGAAGTTTCATTAATGTTACAACATTCAGGGTCTGGAGTATATCAGAAATGATATTTAGCTCAGTCTGCATATTAAATGACGTACTCATGCATGCATGGGTTTTCCGGTGTCTCAGTGCCGCAGTCAACACATGGATGTGCATCTGCATTAGGAGGCAGTCAGAAAGCTGGACTGTTCATAATATTATTGTGTAATAAATTTGGTAAAAGACTGTATTTAATGATAGCCATAGGCACAGTCTAGAAATGCTGTCAAAAGGCACCACAGACAGATACTTCTTAAAAAAAAAAATAAAACAGATGACAGTGTCCCTTTAAAAATGTTTAGTAACTACTATAGCAGTTCTACATTTCTCAGAAAGGACAAAGTACTAAACTAATTAAGAGTGGTTATTATTCCTTAACATAACTAGCATACTTGCATAGGTCCTTTTGGATTTGAGAGAATTGACAAAAGATTAATAATCAAATTAGCCAGCCTGGGAGTGGGTCCCAGGGTGATAGCCTGGGTTGCAAACTGGCTGCACAACAGGACACAGAAGGTAATAGTGAGTGGAACACATTCCGAAGAAAGGGGGGGTCACTAGTAGAGTACCTCAGGGCTCAGTACTGGGTCCAGTCCTCTCTAACATCTTTATAGGTGACATTGCAGAGGGTCTGGAAGGAAAGGTATGCCTCTTGCAGATGATACAAAGATCTGTAACAGAGTTGATACACAAGGGGTGTAGGAAAGGATGAGAAGGACTTGGCAAGGTTGGAGGAATGGTCAGACATATGGCAACTTAGATTCAATGCAAAGCAGTGAAGTAATGCACCTGGGAAACAAAACCCAGGAGAAGAGTACAATAGCAGGAGGTACTAACAACAACAAAATGGAACGGACTGGGGGTAGTCATATCAGATGATCTAAAGGTGGGTAAGCAATGTGAGAAGTCAGTAAGGAGAGCCAGGGGGATACTGGGATGCATAGGAAGGTGCATCACAAGTAGAAAAAGGGAAGTGGTTATCCCTCTGTACAGACAGTTGGTGAGACCCCATCTGGAGTACTGTGTGCAGTTTTGGAGACCTCATCTACGCAAGGACATAGACAAGATGGAAGCAGTCCAGAGGAGGGCAACTAAAATGGTGCAGGGTCTGCATCAGAAATCATATGAAGAGAGACTGAGAGAGCTTAATATGTATACCCTTGATGAAAGGAGGGACGGGGGACATGATAGAAACATTCAAGTACCTCAAGGGAATCAACAAAGTCCAGGAGGTAGCATCTTTCAGAAAAAGAGATGTGTAAGAACAAGGGGACATAATTTAAAGATAGAGGGGGGGATGGCTCAGGGGTAATGTGAGGAAATCTTATTTCACGGAGAGAGTGGTGGATGCGTGGAACTGCCTTCCTGGGGAGGTTGTTGGAGCTAAAACAGTGGGGGAATTCAAGCATGCATGGGACAGACACAAGGCAATTGTAGTGGGGGGTGGCAGGAAGTAGGCTGTTGGTTAAGTAGAATCTGCAGCTTATCCAGCAGGTAGGGAAATGGGCAGACTGGGTGGGTCAAGTGGTCCTTATCTGCCATCAAAGTCTATGTTTCTATGTAACTTGGGTAGCCATCATTAAAACCTAACATCAATATTTTGCATCAATACTTATTAAAAAATTAACTGGTTACTTTTATTATTTTGAGTGCAGTTATTTTGTCTTGCAAAGACTGATTAGTGCTAAAGAACATGTAATATGAAGCCGGCCCGGTGGTGCTGAGGGTTGAGGCACTGGATGCCACACCTCATGCCATGCCGGTGACTCTGGGTCGGTAGCGGACTTGGGGCACCAGGTTTCAGCAGAGGGAGGAGAGGATCAAGCGTCCAGAGGACTGCTTTCCTCTCCTGGAGTGGGCTGAGGGGAAATCCCCGTCTTGTAGCGGCTCCTGTTGGAGACCAGGAGCACTACACCTAAGTGGGGATTTAAATAGGGTGAGGCGACGGCAGATGTCTTCGGGAAGGGGCGGGTACATGCACTTCACACACTGATTTCATTGCATGTCTGCACCTCGGGGGAAATACAGCTAAGGTGGAAAACCCTGGCAGCCAGGGGGATGACAGCGGATCCGAGGGGGTGGTGCACACCCACCCACTGCCGGTCCCGACCCAACTGACTCTCCCAGATCCTCTCGGCACCGGTTGGAGAAGATCCTGTCCCCAATTCCTCAGCCGGGAAGGGGTTCAGGCTGGGTGGTAGAAGACGCTCGAGTGGGTCTCTCCTGAGGGAGTCCCTGGGAGCCGGTGACCAGAGTAAAGAATGCCGACAAAAAAAAAAAGAACATGTAATATGATTTTTGATACGTTTCACCTCCAAGTTTGCCTTGGTTTTCTCAAGGTTATAAATAATTATTTAATTTATAACAAATATGGTATGCCGCATAAAAATTCAAGTGAAATATTTAAGGTGTTTTTCATCTACTATGGTATCATAGAATCCTAAAAATTTGTAAATGTTCAAAACTTATATGTAAATATCCATTCTGATAATGTTATATTCTTGGCATGTAGATTCTCATCCCTGAAGAAGCCCATGAAGGGCAAAAGGTTGGGCTCTCTAATTGGGATCTTCTGCTGGATATAATCATAAATAAAAAAACATAATCAAGATTATGTGGTCTGTGATGTGGTTGGCATTTTGACATTTTGTTGATGGACTTTTCGCATTGCCAGCCCTCAAACTACACATGTTCTAAGAGAATATGGAAGGGAAACCATCCGGAACTGCTTTTCTTTGTAACCAGGGAAGGCCCACTAAGCACAAGTGCCTGTTGTCAGGGGTGACCCAGGAGCACTAGGGTGGTTAAGTGACTTACTCAGAGTCACACAGTGAGCAAGTGAAGGGTGTAGGAATTAAACCCAGTTCTGCTGGATGTAGCAAGCTCAATCACAGCTCATTACTCTAACCCTGGACTGGACTGCCACCCCAATTTTAAAAGAGTTTCCCTGAAAATGACCTTTTCCAGGGCAACTGCACGTGAGACACTCTTCAGAGAATAAGAGCAATTTATGCGCAGAGGAAAGGAGTGATCGGATTAGTTGTGAGCACTCCCTCTGTCTACAATGGTTATAGGTGTGCTTTCTCAAGTCCTTTATGTGCCAGAACTGCTCAGCTTTGCTTTTCAGTGTCCTCACCCAAAGAACTTAAGAAGCGACTCTTGCAACCACCGCCTCTTGTGCTGCATTTTTTTTTCTTTTTTCCTGCTACTATGTAATGTTTTTTTTTGTTTGTTTTTTTCTCCTTCCCAGGCTCCCTGTCCGGCCACTCCTTCAGGCTGCCTAGGCCAGCCACTACTCTGTCCCATCGACATCCTCTGCCCCTTAGTGCCACAGCCCCAGGTACCCTGACGTAACCCTTCTTCAGATGGGTCTCCCTCTTCCGAGGGAGAAGCGCCATGTAATGTTTGTTAATCTTTGTTCCATTTCGTTTGATACTATTTTGTCTTATCATATTGTATGTTTTGTAAAAAGTTTGTATGTAGCCTCCCAGGCCATGCCTGAAAATATACATTTGACTGCCTACTGCACGTACCTGGTTTAAAAAAACTAAATTAACAAATAAGCACAAGAGATGGTGGAACTGTACACATAAACACATACAGTATATCAGCTCGGCTGAACGCATGATCAAAAGGTCTATGGGACAAGGTGGTCATAGTCATGTTTGACTTCATAAACACCATTCATTATTACAATACAAGTACAGTGCATAAAACTTTTTCTGTAAATATAGCCTTTTGATTTGATGAGATCCATGTGAATACAACACAGTACTGACATACGTTGCTTGCAGCAGGGGCACACACAGATGGGTTGCACATAATTTTGTTCTTATTTTTAAATTTTAAACGGGCAAATTGCTTTACTATGCTTTCATAATAGCAGTATGCTTAGGGAGGTGGGTTGCCCGTTGGCAATCCCACTTAAAGGCAAACAGCACTTGCTTTTGACTGCGCTGTTTGGTGCTGACAAAGGAATACCTGAAGGTAGCCTCCAAACAAGCCTTACCCTTCAATAACTACAAACAAGCCCATAAAAATAATTACAGATGAACTGTCTCTGGGTGTGTATGTGGTGGTGGTGGTGGTGGTGGTAGTGGGAAAGGATTGTTTGGCCAAAACAGAAAAAGATAGATACCAATGACATCACCTTTTTGGAGTGTAGAAGTAGCTCGGTTTCCAGCAGGACGACTCTGCTCAGAAGGTTAGTCCAGTCCTTTTCATCTATAATTAACTTTCCTTTCATTCTCCTTTCCAGAGCTTGGAGCCTGTCTTCTATAACATTTAACTTCTGAAAATTTGCTTGGCATTCGGCAAGCTGACACTTTATAGATTCAATCTGTACTCTGCAATCTGGAAACTGAAATGGAAAAAAAAGTCATTTCATGCTTACTTAATAGTCAGTCAACATTTTACTCTATAAGACTCAGAGAAAATATCAGTTTCCCACTGCAGCAGAACTGAAAACAGCTTACCTCCAGTAAGAATTAAGCAATAAGCCACAAGGGGGTGTGGGTTATCGGGGGATTTACCACGGCTGGAGTGGTTTGCCCACGAGGCACAGCCAAGTAGGTAAATCCTCACCAGCCATGGTAAATCCCTCGATAACCCACATCCTCCGAGTGGCTTATTGCGATTATACCAAGGTTCATTTTTTACTATAATAAAATACAACTTTAAAGAGGTTGCTTTGTTTTTTTATTTTTATTGTATTTATTACTGGGCTGCAGAGGATTAGGATGTATATGACCACCATTACCACCACTATTTGCTCATCAGCCAGTGATTATCAGAGGATTTACACTGGTGGTAAACTGCCAGTCTGACCATTTCATTGGCTGTTCACTTATGTCCATGGTATAATATTTAATATATAATAATAGTGTATAGTGGAGTGTTGTTCTGTATAGAATTCCATCCCTTTCAAAATGCTGTTCTACCACAGTTCCAAGGTCATGGAATGCTGTTCTACCCTACTGTGGTAGAACAGCATTCTAGAACCTCTAGAGACTGCATGAGTCAGTTTCCTTTTTAAAGCAAAAGAACTCACAAAACAGATTTTTCACACAGTACTATACACTATAAAAAATACAGGATGAGCAACTCTATGCACAACCAGTGTGTTTTGCCACCTTAGGGTTCTGATTCCCATGGACCTCTCGAGCTTCGCTCTCGAGGTCAGAGGGAATCAGTATCCCTCTGTGGCAGAACACACTGGTTCTGCATAGTTGCCCATCCAATATTCTCTATATTATGCAAATAAAATCAAATAAATCTACCTACCAGTGCTTCTCAACCTTTTTGCTACTTAAGCATAGGGCACAACAGTGCCCTTCTACACATGGGAGAATCAAAATGTGGCACACATCACCTGAGTGGGATGGATGATTAAACTGCCAAAAATGAACTGGGTGGGTTCATACATTATTTATTATATTTTGTATTTTGATGTATTGTTGCACTTGCACTTTAAGAATTGTCATGTGACCACTGAGAGTTTTTTTTCAAATGTGCTATAGAAGGACACCAACACTAGGGGGTATTATCTTTGATAAAGCCCACGACTGGGTGAAACGCGAGGAGTTTACCTGTGTCTTTGTATGCTGAGTCTGCTGCTATTGTTTCAGTAAAGCGTTTCTTTATACACAGTACACCTTTGGACTTTTATTTGAGTGAGTGGTGAGTGCCGTGATTTCTGTGAGATTTGTTCAGTTCTAGTTGCAGAGCACCCAGCACCTCAGTGAGGCTCTATCTGGCTAAGCTTGGGTTCACATTTTCCCTGTTTTCCTTGCTTGTCAAATACTCTAATGCACAACTTAGTTAGCTGTTGATAAGTATGATAAAACTGACAAGGCAAATTACAAAATCTACAAACACTGTGCCACAGGCACATAGTAATAGATCGGGGGCTATCTTGCTTCAGTAACCACATCTCGTATGATGTTCAGCATCAGTTAACAGTCAGGACTTGGTGTGATTTTTCAACAAGAGACAAGCTAGGTCTACATTTCAGAATTATGAAAAAAAAAATGGGTAAATTTAAGGATGTTTAGGTAAAAAAAACATACCATAGCGCAGCATAGCTTAAAGTCTGTTAGAAGTTCCTGGGATTTATTTTCAGAAAGAAGTTACAGGTAAAATGGGGGTTAAGTATCCTTTAATATACTGGAAAATTAAAACAAATGTGAGCTTTGCACAGTAGGCCATTTAAGCACACACTTGGCACAAAGCTTATCATGCCCATTTAAAGTGTGCTTGTCACTTTTGACAAAACTTTATTTTTCTTTTCTGCGTTCTTTATTACTAGATTAATCCATATGGAAACAGGATCACTGTCCCCTAGAGTTCAGACAGGAGTGCATCTCAAAAGGAGGGCTGCTTTACTGGAACGAAGCTGATAATGAATATCAGGAAATAATGCCTATGTCAATCTCTACTACTAGAAACATAGAAAACATAGAAACACAGAATTTGACGGCAGATAAGGACCGCTTGGCCCACCCGGTCTGCCCATTTCCCTACCTAATGGATAAGCTACAGATCCTAGTTAACCAACAGCCTACTTCTTCTTACCCCCACCCCCTAGAATTGCCTTATGACTGTCCCATGCATGCTTGAATTCCACACTGTTTTTGACTCCACAACCTTCCTCCGAAGGCCGCTCCATGCATCCACAACCCGCCTCTGTGAAAAATACTCCACATTACCTCTGAGCTGCCCCCCATCTTCAAATTGTGCCCCCTTGTTCTTGCACACCTCTTTTTCTGAAAGATGCTACGCTCTTGACTTTGTTGATTCCCTTGAGGTACTTTGAAATTTTCTATCATGTCCCTCCTCTCTCTCCTTTCCTCGAGGCTATACATATTAAGCTCCTTAAGTCTCTTCATATGTCTTCCGTGCAGACCCTGCACCATTTTAGTTGCCCTTCTGGACTGCCTCCATCCTGTTTATGTCTTTGCGGAGATTGGGTCTCCAGAACTGCACGCAGTACTCCAGATGGGGTCTCACCAACTGTCTGTATAGAGGGATAACAAATACAGGTTACTCACCTGTAACAGGAGTTCTAGGAATGGTATATGCTGTTCATCCACACTGTCTGGCAGGTTCCTTGCCGCTTTAAATCTTGCCGGAAGGTCTTCAAGCTGGCTCCTCCCACCCACCCGGGTGGTAAAGCCTCGGCCCGCCCCCATGACGCCAGAGTCTAGCCCGCTGGAAGCCAGGTTGTGCGTCGAAGCCGAGGAGGTCGGGTGGGTAGTGTGGATGAACAACATATACCATTCCTAGAACTCCTGTTACAGGTGAGTAACCTGTATTTCTAGGGACATGGATATGTTGTTCATCCACACTGTCTGGCAGACTCCTAGCAGTTCTCCGGGAGGAGGGAGGCAAGGCGCACACCACCTACCTAGGGAATAAAGACTTGAGAACCGAGGCCCCAAAACCAGCATACCGGCGTGACTCAAGGTCGATGTGGTAATGGTTGATGAAGGTATGTGCTGACTTCCAGGTAGCAGCCCTGCAGATTTCCTGGATAGGGATGTCCCTGGAAGCAGCTACTGATGCAGCGGTATGGCAGGTAGAATGAGCTCTTATCCCTCTGGGAGGGTCCATGCCCGCCAACCTATAGCAGAGATCTATGCAGGAGGTGAACCGCCTGCCTATCGTCCGCTTGGTTGCAGGTCTGCCAGGTGCGGCTTCAACGTAGGTGACAAACAGCTGGTGAACCTCTCCCCGAACTTCAGCCATCCGCTCCTTATAATAAGCGAGCGCTCTTCTAGGGTCCAAAGTATGGAGCCTATATTCGGCCTCCGAGGTGTGATTGGGGTAGAACACCGGCAGAGTCAACACCTGGTTAAAGTGAAACTCCGACACCACCTTTGGAAGGAATTTCGGGTGGGGGCGCAGGACAACCTTGTCCCTGTGGAAGACCAGATAAGGAGACTCGATGGAAAGCGCCTGGAGCTCTCCCATCCTTCTGGCTGACGTGATAGCCACCAAGAAGGCGGTCTTCCACAACAGGTGAGAGATATCACACCTGTGCATCGATTCGAATGGCCTGCCCATGAGCTTAGCCAATACCAGCAGTAGATCCCACGGAGGTGGAGGTTCTCGCACCAGAGGGGATATGTGATCAAGGCCTTTGAAAAAGCACCCGACCACCTTCTCCTGCGCCACCGACTGCTTCCCTGGCCCGTGCCCGGTAAGCAGAGATGGCTGCCAGGTGCACCTTAAGGGTAGTCGACCGAAGCCCTTGCTGAGAAAGGGACCACAGATAGTCCAGAATGCTTGCCAAGGAACAGGAGGAAGGGTCCAGGCCTCTTGCCTTGACAACAAATGGAAAATCTCTTCCATTTGAAGGCGTAGCATTTTCTGGTCGACCCTTACGGGACACCTCAACGACGCTGAGGACCTCTGCCGGAAAGACCCAAGGCCTGGAACCCTAGCCAGGAACCAGGTCGCCAGGTGCAGGGATTGAAGGTCTGGATGGAATACCTTCCTCTGATTGACTGAGATCAGGTCCAGGCGGCTGGAAGCCGCCTCGGGAGCCTGGAGCTGAGACTGAGGAGATCTGGATACCAGAACTGACGGGGTCAGTCTGGGGCTACCAGAATCACCTGCGCCTTGTCTTCACCTTGAGAAGCACCTTGTGGATCAAGGGAAATGGAGGAAAGGCGTAGAAGAGGCCCGGGTTCCACGGCCTCGAGAAGGCATTCCCCTGCAGCGAGCCCTGCTGAGGGGGGTGGGCATGAAACAGTCTCAGCTTCGCATTCTCCCTGGAGGCAAACAGGTCCGCCTGAGGCATGCCCCAGTGGGAGAAGAGATCTTGTACTACCTCCAGCAGGAGAGACCACTTGTGAGACGCAGCCCCTAACCGGCTTAGGGCATCAGCCAGGGTGTTGGAGGCTCCTGCCACATGAATGGCGAGGAGATCCGCCTCCAGGCTGCGCACAAGTGACCAAATGCGGAGAGCTTCCCTGCACAGAGGCATGGAGCGCGTCCCGCCCTAGCGGTTTAGGTAGTACATGGTCATGGTATTGTCCGTCTGGACCTGAACCACTTGACACCGTAGAAACGGAGCAAGGGCGGTGAGGGCTAGGCGAACCGCTCGAAGCTCCAGCAGGTTGATGTGGCATCGGGACTCCCGAGGGGACCAGAGGCCGTGCACTCTGTGCTCCCCCAGACAGACACCCCAACCCATCAGAGAGGCATCGGTCGATAGAGAGACCGTCGGCTCGGGGCAGACAAATGGGATGCCCTCCTGCAGATGTGCCGGAACGGTCCACCACTGGAGAGCGTTCTACATCCCCGGGTCACTGTCACTAGCTGATCCAATGGATTGAAGCGCCAGACCACTGGCTGGCCAGTCCCCACTGAAGGGGACGGTGTACCAGCGGGCCCAACGACCACGCTGGTGCAGGCTGCCATGAGGCCCAGGAGGCGAGGAAGTCCCAGGTAGGGCGATTGCCCAACCTGAAATGATTGGGCAAAGGAGGAAAGAACTCGCCCTGTCCACCGGGAGTCGTGCCTGGTCAAGAGTCGAGCTCTGCCCCGATGAAATGTATCACCTGCTTTGGCATGAGTTCGACTTGGCCTCATTGATGAGGAGGCCAATCTGAGAGCAAACCTGGAGGACCAGATCTCTGGACCGCTCCACCTCCGCTCTGGAGGGGGCTGCAATTAGCCAGTCGTCCAGGTAGGGGTACAGCCGGACCCTTCGGCGCCGCAGGAATGCTGTCACCACTGCCATGCATTTGGTGAAGACCCTGGGAGCTAGGGAGAGGCCGAAGAGCAGGGCTTGGACCTCGTAAAGGGGTCTCTGATGAGACGGACAGATTGGGATGTGAAAGAACGCGTCCTGGAGGTCCAGGGAACAGAACCACATGCCTCATTCCAAGGATCGGATTATCTGAGCCACAGTGACCATCCTGAAGGTCCGAGACCTTAGGAACCTGTTCAGGTCATGTAGGTCGAGAATGGGGCACCAGCCCCCCGTCCATTTTGTGACCAGGAAATACCTGGACACAAACCCCGGGTCTGGAGGAGGATCCGCCACCTTCCTGATCACCTCTTTTTCGAGGAGCAGGGCAATATCGGCTCGGTGGGCCGACAGCGAGGCTGCGGACCCCGAGGCCCCAGAGGGGCGATGGTTCGAAAGGGTGGAGCCTGCTCAAACTCTAGAGGCAGGCCCTTTCCTACCACCTCCAACACCCAGCGGTCCATGGTGATAGCGGAACAGGCGGAAAGGAAGTGGTGGAGCCATCCCCCCACGTGGGGAACCCAGTGGGGAGTGACAAGGCTGGGGGGCGACACCCCTCAACCCGTCACTGGGCAGGCTTGGAGGAAGGACCAGCCGAGGGACCTTCTGGGCCTTTACCTCCCTGCTTCCTACTAGAGGAAGCCGCGGGCTTGGGTTTGGGATGCCAAGCGCGAGCCTGCTGGCCCTGGTGCTGGTGCTGTTGGGCCGGACGTGCTGCAGGCGCAGAAGCAGAAGGACGAAAGGGCTTGTGCTGCTGCTGATGGCGGCCTTTGTCCTTCTGGGCGGAGGTGACCGAGTCCAGAGTGGCATTGGACTTTTCGATCTGCTGGAGGTGACCTTCCACTCCAGGGCCGAAGAGGTCGGTCCCAAAGAAGGGGACGTCCACTAACTTGTGCTGGGTATCTGCTGTGAAGGTGGATATCCTCAGCCATGCTCTGCGGCGCATGGCCACCGCGGCCGCAACCGATCTGGCACAAGAGTCTCCTATGTCCAGAGCTGTTTGGAGCTGCTGCTTCGCCACCGCCCTACCCTGGTCCCGAACCTACCGGACCGTGGTCTGCAGGTCGGCCGGGAGACGAGGGATCACCTCATCCAGGGAGCCCATGAGGGTATGGGAGAAGTGTGCCATCAGCATCGCCGAGCTGGCCTGGTGGAGGCCAAGGGAGGACGAGCGCACACCTGTGCCCGGCGTGGTCCAGCTTTTTGACTTTTGTCGGGGCTTGTCCACGCCCAGCGCTCCCAGAATGCCGGAAAATGCTGTCGGTGACCAACCCTCGCAGAGGGGTGCTCCAAACTTGGGCAAAGAGGCTGTAGGGACCATGATACTTCCTGGCCATCCTGACCGAGGGCGCAGGACAGGAAGCAGGCCGCTGCCAAAGCTCCAAGGCTGGGCCTACAATGGCCTCAGCCACCGAAAGGCCTCAGTGGTGAATCCCTCGGTCCAGTATCTCCGCTAGACACGGGCCCGCTTGGATACGGGTCGAGCTGCATCCCGGGTGGACTCCGAGATGAGCTGAAGCAGACCCATAAAGGACGATGGGCTTGGCCCAGTGACTGGCCCCCGGAGGACTCCAGGTCAACTGGCCTGGAGAACAGGGAGGAGTCGTCGTCGGACTCCGAGGAGTCCGCAAAGAGCTGCCTAGGGCCTGAGCCACCCTCCACCTGCCGAGGACGGCTGGGAGTGAGGGTGACCGACAACCTGTGGGGCAGGCCTTGACCCGACCGAAAGTCCTTGGTCGGCGCCCCCGATTTCGGTTGTGGAGGCGGAGGTTCCACCACAATCGGTGGGGCAGCAGGTTTCGAACGAACAACCGGCCCAGGCTTGGGCATCTCGACTGCAGCGAGAAGTTGTTTCAGCTGCTCGAGACAGCCACTTGATGGCCGGGAAGGCGGCCGTGTCGACTTGCTCCCCGGACAAAAAGTAACTGCTGCCACATCAGTTCCTCATAGTGCTCCATCACTAATTTGCACCAAAGCCTTCCTCTCCGAGGAGGAAGACGAGGATGAGCGGCCGCTGGCCACCTCGGTGTTGAGACCGAGACCGAATGTCGGGCGGGATGCGGCTGGACCCGAGAAGAAGTCCGAACTGAGACCGAGATCCTGTGTTTTCCGAGGATGGGCCTGGGAAGGAGCAGGGACACCCTTCCCCTCGGCTCGACACCTTAATGGGGACTGCTGCACCGAGGCGAGGCAGATCCTCGGTCTCCACCAGGGAACCGGCGAGAAGGGTTGTCGGCTTCACCAGTCGACAACCCCTCCGACGGGTCGAGAAAAATCTCGACCGCGTCAACGGGAGTCTCGGCCGGCTGACCTGACGGGGACGCCGTGAAGCCAGCGGCCTTAGCCGCAACCTCGACCGAAGTCGACGCTCGGCTGTCCGGGAAGGGGACCTCTCCCGCTCCCACGAAAGCCGACGATGGGACTTACCCTCGGAATCCTTCTTTTTGGACTGAGAGAAATGTCCCGATGGCCCCTCTCCCTTCGTGGAAAGGGATTGGCAAAGCTCCTTGAATGAAGCAGAATACGAGGTACCCAAAGAGAGCGGGATAAAAGCCGCGAACGAGGAGGAGGAGGAAGATGCGGCCTGGGCCGCCTCCTCCTCGAGGGCACTCATCTGCTCGAGCTGCTCAGCCGAGCCAGCCGCCACGGTAACCGCCCAATGGGCCTCTTTTGACTTTACCGGCAGATAGCGCTTCTCGGGACGCCCAAGCTTCAACCGGGCAGTGCGGTCCTCCAAGACGTTAGCCAAGAAAGAATAGCATCACTCGCAGGCCTGCGGATCGTGCTCTAGGCCGAGGCAGTAGAGTGCAGATCCGTCCTGGACATCTTCTGCTCACAAGGGCACCGCCGAAAACCGGGAGTCGATTTGTCCATCGCAGCCGCGAGGGAAAAGGAAGACCGAAGTCTTGAAAATTTTAAAACGAGATTCGGACGAACCGAAGAGTTAGGATCCAGTCTATCATGCAGAGCGTTAAGGAAGGAACCTGAGCTTCCAAGCGGTAAGGAAGATCTGGCATCATGGGGCGGAGCAGAGAGTTTTACCACCTGGGTGGGTGGGAGGAGCCAGCTTGAAGATCTTCCGGCAAGATTTAAAGCGGCAAGGAGCCTGCCAGACAGTGTGGGTGAACAACATATCCATGTCCCTAGAACCTCCTGTTTTCTATTGATGATGCCTCTCCCTGTGCATCCCAGTATCCCCCCCCAGCCCTCCTTACTGCCCTCTCACATTGCTTTCCCACCTTTAGGTCATCAGATATGACTACCCCCAGGTCCCTTTCCATTTTTGTTGTTATTAGTATCTCACCTCCCATTGCGTACTCTTCCCCAGGGTTTTTGTTTCCCAGGTGCATTACCTTGCACTTCTTAGCGCTGAATCTAAGCTGACATACATTTGACCATTCCTCCAACCTTGCCAAGTCCCTTCTCATCCTTTCCACCCCACCTTGTGTATCAACTCTGTTGCAGATCTTTGTGTCGTCTGCAAAGAGATATACTTTTCCTTCTAGTCCCTCTGCAATGTCGCTATAAAGACATTGAAGAGGACCGGTCCTAGTACTGAACCCTCATGCACCCCACTAGTAACCCCCTTTCTTCAGAGTGGACTCCATTTTCTATTACCTCTGTGTCCTGTTCTCCAGCCAATTCTTTACCAGGCTATCATCTTGGGACCCACTCCTAGGCTGGCTAACTTGTATATTAATCTTTGTGTAGGACTGTGTCAAATGCCTTGCTAAAGTCCAGGTAGGCCATGTCCACAGCCCCTCCCTGATCTGCTACTTTGGTCACCCAGTCAAAGAAATCGATTAGATTCGTCTAACATGATCTTCCCGCTGTGAATCCATGCTGCCTTGGGTCCTGTGCCCCTCTGGCCTCTAGGTACTCGACAATTCTTTCCTTCAGCAGTGATTCCATCATTTTCCCTATCACTGAGGTTAAACTAACAGGTCTGTAGTTGACCTTCTGAAGGCAGAAGGAGACCACCAGGTCCATCTAGTCTGTCCATTGTCTTTTAGCCTAGCCTTCTAACTGCCCTTGGGTTTGAGGGCTCCCTTGTATCTGTCCCAAGCATTCTTGAAACCTACCACTATGCCTGCCCCCACCACCTCTGTAGGCAGGCTGTTCCAGGCATCCGCCACTCTTTTCTGTGAAGAAAAACTTCCTGGTGTTGGTGGAGAACTACCCTCCTTGCAGCCTTAGATCATGTCCCCTGGTTCTGCTGCCCTTCTTAAATTGGAAGAGATCATCTATCTGCACCTGGTTGTCGTCGAGGCACAGGTCAGGAAGCATAGGAAAACCAGGAGCAGTTGTAAAATTCGCAACAAGAGTTTTATTATGAATAATAATAAAATCAAAAAATAAAATTGTTCAGAATAACTATTTACAAAGGCAGAACAAACAGAGAAGATCCATCTGAGTTTTCATTCAAATTGCAGCTTTGTTTTTATAAGTCCTTGCAACCCCTCTTCTTAACAAGCATCCTGTTTTTTTCTAAAACGTTCTTGTAAATATCAGGCATGTGCAGCTAGAACACAATGTCCCAGAACTGAGGCCCTTTTCCACAGCTCTTCTGCAAAAGGCTTAAAAATTGCATTTCAGGTTAACCCCTTGAGTTCTGAATAGCTTTTTGCAATTACCTCAAACTATAATTATATACATTTCAACAGTAACACTATATACTTTCTAAACAAAGGGATCTAGATATCAGTTACATTTCCACATAATGATTTGCATATATTTTTACACCAGCAGATATGCAAGGGAGGAAAAGACACAAACAGCAAGTGAAAGTAGAGCGATAGCGAGAGGCAAAGAATTGCTAGACTGTCGGGGTGATCAAATCCTAGGTCTCAAAGGAAAATTTGGTTGTGCAACCAGACAGACAAGAGACAGGAAAGGAAAGAACAGAACAGATCCCTACATTTAAACTCTCCATAACAATAGGGACAGGGTTCTTCTTATGCAACTCTGTCACACTGGTTTAAGCCTTTTATGTACTTGAATGTTTTGATCATGTCACCCCTCTCTCTTCTCCGTTCCAGGGAATACACATTCAAGTTCTTTCAGTCTATCCCCGTAGGACATCTCGTGCAGTCACTGAATCATTTTTTTGCCCTTCTCTGCACCGTCTCCACTTGGTCAATGTCCTTTTTGAGGTGTGGCCTCCTGAACTGGATGCTGTACTCCAGGTGAGGCCTAATCGGTGATCTGTACAGCGGCAGGATCACTTCCCTCTTCCTGCTTGCGATTCCTCTCCCAATGCATCCCAGCACACCGCTGGCCTTTAATGCTGCCTTCTCGTACTGTTTACATATCTTCAAGTTCTCTGAGATAATGATTCCCAAATCACGCTCTTGGGTGGAGGCAGCTAGTCTTTCCCTTCCAAGGTAATATGCCTTATTTGGATTTCTTTTTCCTATGTGCATGACTTTGCACTTTTTGGCACTGAATCTCAACTGCCATTCTCCAGGCCATTCTTCCAGTTTCTTGAGGTCAGCTTCCATCTTGTTCACTCCCTGCTGGCTGTCGACCCTGTTGCATATTTTGGTGTCATCTGCAAACAGACGCACCTTTCCCTGTAGTCTGTTAGCTATGTCCAATATGAAAATATTGAAGAGCAGGGGGCCCCAGTACTGAACCCTGTGGCACACCGCTGGTTACCCTACCATCTGATTTACCTGCACTTTCTGGGTTCTGCCCTGTAATCAGTTTTTAACCCATCTAATTACTTTTGATCCAACTCCTGTGTTATCTAGCTGCTTTACCAGCCTTCTGTGTGGAACCGAGCCGAAGGCCTTGCTAAAGTCTAAATAGACTTCCGGGTCACAGACTATAATTTCAGACGCCCCTAGTGAGCGGGGTGATTAATTTGACCACTGAGCTATTCTGTGAGTTGGACAAGGAGGCCAAGAGACAGAGTTAGCTTTAAGACTGATTTCTGCTGCTGATTTCATCGTGGGGTCCCATTAAATAGAATACAGGAAGCTGCCTGGGAGTAGTAGTCTGGTGGGCAGTCCCCCATGAACTACACATTCGCTGTCTCTGAGCTGGTCACCTTATAAAAGCCAGATAAGGCTGTGCTTTGTATGAGCTGGTGTATGTTGGCATTTATATGCCGTTTTAACAGTCTGTGTACAAACGAGCATTCCGTGCCCTCCGGAGGCACTTCCGGGTTACAGACTAGAATTTCAGACGCCCCTTGCGAGCGGGGTGATTAATTTGACCATTGAGCTATTCTGTGAGTTGGACTAGGAGGCCAAGAGACAGCGTTAGCATCAAAACTGATTTCCGCTACTGAGTTCATCATTGGATCCCATTAAATAGATTACAGGAAGTTGCCTGAGAGTAGTAGTCTTGTGGGCAGTCCCTCAGGAACCACACATTTGCTCTGTCTTAGCTGGTCACCTTTTAAAAGCTGAATAAGGCTGTGTTTTTTTTACTCTTGTTTGTTTGAGAGGGTGTATGTTGGCATCTGTACGCTGTTTTAAACTCTTTAGACAGTTTGTGTACAAACGAGCATTCCTTTACCCCCGGAGGCACTTCAGGTCACGGACTATAGTTTCAGAAGCCCCTAGCGAGCGTGGAGTGTGCACGGCATCACACACGGAGACATGCGCAGAGACACGTGCACCATAGCACATGTCTAGTGTGTCCAGAGGGACTGGAGGTAGGCCTACTATAGAAACTATTGCTTTTATGGTTAACACTGTACCTCAACCTTGATACTTACGAAAAGACCAATAAAAAAACAGCTTTGAGATTAACCTGCAGATTAATATAGTGAAACTAGGCTTGTGATACAGCTTCAGTTAAGAAAACCAAAAAAAAAAAAAATTAAATAAACATATTTCTCTTTTCACAATAGGGGGATAACATCCTAACAATGGATGGCGAAAAAGGTATCAAATCTTCCAGCGTCTAATGTACTAGCTGTAACATGTATAAACTGGTGGATACTCTACCAACCTGCAGTGTGTTTATTTGTGAAATGTATGTAAACAATAGTGTATTAGAAGTTGATATAAAAACGTTTTACAGCAAACTGACCAAGCTTGGGAAAAATCAGGATAAGATGGTAGCTAGATTAAAGAAAATTGATGCAACTGACACTACTGCAGCTTGTACATCAGATGAGTGTATTAATGTATTACAGGATAGAGAGGTCCTGTACTGCAGTACTAATAAAACTGGTCCTGTAAACACTACAAGCGTACATATCACTAGGAAGAGGGCAAGACAGGAAGACTAGTGAGATGAAAATACATATGATAACTGGGAATTAGTCAGAAATAAAAGGACAATAAAAAAGGCAGAAAGGCTATGAATTTCAGCATTCCTATTAGGAACACTTATGACCCTTTGATTAACCTAATGGATGAAGACCTTGCACTCAAAGTACATGATGAGTAAGTAAATCAAACTGAAGCAATTTTGGGTAACCTAGCAACTACAGCAAAAACCCATATCTCCCTTACCAGTAAAACAAATAAAAATTGTTCTATCCCACTGATAAAAGCTGGCAATCAACAAACCGATCGAGCTAGGGCTGAGGCCCCTAACCCAAATGAACCACCGACAGATGTTTTGAGTCAAACAGTAGACTTACTGACAATGAAACCCTCCCTTCTGCAACATTAGGCAGTCCTATGTATTGGGGGATTCCATCATTAAGCATATTAACAGAATCCTATGCAACCCAGACAAACTGAACAGAACCTGTAGTAGTTTCCAGGGTGCCAGAATTAGGGACATTACCGAAATGATATAACAAACATTTTTAAAGATGCATGCAATAACCCTTTAGTCATTTTGCACATTAATGTCTGATCATTTAAACCAAAACAGCAAGGGGCTAGGGGACACAAAATTCACCAGTTGGCTAGATCTGGTGACACTAACTTTTGTTCCTTTGTACTGGTAAATGCTAGGAGTCTAAACATTACAAAAAAAATTGAACTCGAGTCCTTCCTTCTACAGAATAATCTTGATATGACCATTATAACTGAGACTTGGGACGAATCCAATGACCAGATGAACAATATCCAGGGTTATCAACTCTTCAAAAAAAATTCGCCAGGAGCAAAAACGAGGGGGGAGTCTGCTGCTACATTAAGGACAACATACGTTGCCAACAAACCGAGCTACAAAATGAGGCCTTTGTTTCCACTGAATCAATCTGGTTGGAAATCAAGTTTAAAAACAGAAAAAAATTGTTACTAGGTAACTGTTATCGCCCAGCTACCAGTTCGAAAAATATTATTGCATTACTACAGGAAACTGAAAATGCGAACTCCATACTAGGTGACTTCAATACACCAGACGTTAGCTGGCAGGAACTAACGGGCAAACCGAGTTTGAGAAAGATCTCATTAGAATTATAAACTCAAATGGTTTCGATCAGAATGTCACCATCCCTACTAGGGGAAATAATATTCTAAACCTGGTTATGTCAAATATAGGCAACAGTATTTTTGACATTAATCAGTCCCCTTGGCTCCAGTGATCACTGTAAACTAATTGGCTCCCTGGTGGCTAGAAAATATCCACAATCAAATCCCTCCACCTTTAGAGACTGTAAAAGAGCAAATTGGGAAATGATCAAAAACTATCTAACAGGCCTGGACTGGTCAACCCTTCTTGAAAAGAAAGATGTTGAAACAACTTGGACACTTATTAAAACCACTATACTTGAATTAGAGGAAAGATGTGTTCCCATTACTAGGAAATACAACAACAGAGGCCGTATTCCTATATGGTTATCTAAATCAGTTCAAAGACAAATAAAAGCTAAGGAAAAGTCATATAAGAAATAAAAAAAAAAGTCCAACTACAGAAAATGCCAAAAATTATAAAAATTAATTAAGGAAGCTTAAACAACTTATAAACAAGGAGAGGTCAGGTCTAGAGCTCAGATTTGCTTTCTCTAACGAGAACAATAGGGCTTTCTTTTCTTATACTAACAGCAATAAAACTTCATCCAAAATACTAGGCCCCCTATCACAAAACAACACAACTATAACTGACCCTGAAGAGATGGCACAGTTATTTAATGAAGGGAACACACAGAGTAATGAAATACCAAATACAAGCCTTCCCCGATGGACTTCTCACCTAGTCAGGTATATAACAAATTAAAAACCATTAAACCTCCTCGGGTTCTGATGCTGTACATCTATTATTTCTAAAAAAACTTGGCCGAATATCTGGCCCTCCCTCTGTCCATACTGTTTATTGAGTCACTGAAACCTGGCAATGTCCCCAAAGACTGGAACAAAGTTGTTGTGATCCCTATTCATAAAAATGCAACAAAAGCTTGGTGGGAAACTACAGACCAAATAGTTTAACCCACTGATGCTGCAAAGTTATGGAGTGATTACTTATAGGGCTAACTGACGAGGAACTAGTATCATTGAAACTACAGGACATGTCTTAATGTGGCTTTAAGAAAAAAATTTCATGCAACACGAGCCTTATTACTTTTTATGAACAAGTCAGCAAAAGTTTGGATGCAGGGACAACTTATGATGTGGTCATGTTAGACCTGGGAAAGGCCTCTGATACAGTGCCTCATAACCTTTTAGTTCACAAGATTTACAGTATGGGACTAAGTCATTTCATTATAAGATGGATAAAAAATTGGCTCTCTAGCAGAACACAAAGAGTTTGAGTAAATGGTGTCTTATCAGATGAGGGTGACATATGCAGTGAAGTGCCTCAGGGCTCCGTAGTGGGTCCAGAGCTTTTTGGACTACTTACTATAGATATGGGTTCAAGTGTAAATACAGTAGTCAGCTGACAAAGTTTGCTGATAGCACCAACACTGGGGGAGAAGTGGACAGCATAGAAAAACTTACAGTTCTATCTATTGCTTTAACTGCTGTACAAAATTGGGCAGACCATAATAAGATGTCCTTTAATCCTGAAAAATGCTCAGTATTACACTTTGGGAGAAATACTCCAAGGTACAACTATTTTATGAATGGAATCCTTCTGAAATCAGCTGATACAGAAAGAGACTTCGGGATCATTATTAACAACACTCTCCCACTCTGATCATTGTGTCCAGGTAGCCAGGAAGACAAACTACTCAACAAACGCAATTAGGCATTCCTTTGTTATAAGATCTGCTCGTATGTGGAATTCCCTCACTGGATTCTTAGTAAACCTCCAGTCTACTGATAGGTTTAAGCATGAACTTCATACGTTTATTATCCGGTCTAGGTCCTGATAATAACCCACCAATTGGGAGACAATCTCGATGGGCTTCGGCCTTCTTTTGTCTCAAAGTACCAAGATACCAAGATTCATGCGAGATGAAGAAACAGCTTTATGCCAAGATAATGGTAAATTGTCATGTAGACCATGGTCTGCAGGAATGTCCCCACCATCCTTTCGCAAGGCAGTAAAACAGCTTGCTGATAAATGAATCCCTTTGCGTTATGTGGGATGTGACATGGATGAGCAGTCGTAGTAGACTGGGAATTAGAGACAACCATAAACACAAACAATTGACTGAATGATATTGTCCAAGACAAGACTGCTCCACAGAACTGGAAAAACAACAGGATCTATTCATTTCCTGCCGATATGCCAAACAGGTCTGGCAATTCTTGGCCTTAAAATGGGATACTCTGCAAATCTCAGATGTCACCTATCAAGTCATTACCACCAATTTCAGAGACAAATCTGTAGAACACCATGAGAGGGTATATATTCCCTACCACAACATTTCTACAGTGACCGACACTACAGTGACAACAGCCCCAGGTCGCTGTAGTGTCGGCGCTGGCCCCCAGCACTGCTTTTGGGGGGTCTTGCACCTCCTATCCAAATCAACTCTGACTCGGTGTTGATTATTTTTATGGGGGTGTAGGGCACAGCCCCCCCCACATGGGGTTGTGAACGAAGCCCCCTGAAGAACACATGGTAGACAGTGACCACCATTATGCCAACTACAAATGTGGTCGAAATAACAGTATCGCTGTGATGGCGGCTGACATGGAAACTGGTCATAGATCACCATGAGAGCACTGTCCGTCTGATTTTTATTGGGATCAAATTTTATTTGTGGAACGTAAGATGTAAATTAGTGTTTTAGCAGGAACAGGTTCCTCTAGCAGTCTTAGTGACACGGCTAGAGCTCATACAAAGGAGTTCAGTTTTAAAGTATGATGACTTTGCAAAACTGTGGAACTACACTGACTGGTTACCATCGTAAGCAGAACCAAAAAGATAGAAGTGGTCTCTCAGCCTTCACAGCATTCCTCTGGTAGTGCCTGATTTGTGGTTATAGTAAGCTTGGTATGTGCTACCTATGTTTGTTTTTTTGCTCTATTTACTTTCAGTAGTTTCTCACTTTACTTTCCCTTAGTAAAATCCTTATAATTTGCTTGTTTTTGCTATCCTGTTTTGTTTTTCCTTACTAACAGTTCTGTTTTTGCTTATTTAAAACAATTTAGGCTCAGGTTTGGTCTGGGGTATAGAGGGCCCATCTGGACAGTGGATACAAGGGCCCACCTGGAAAATCAATAGGAAGAGCCAGGTGTGGCACACTCATATCAGTAATCCACTTAAATGGAATATGTTCACTCTGTTCTTGCATCTTACATTTACCTCAAGTGCCCCAAATAACCCATTAGGAAAACAGATGATAAATGCAAAGAATTTCAGAGTTCAGGAAGTGGACAGGTACATAATGGAGTGGGGGAGGGGGCACCTGGAAATTTCTAGGTATCCTGGTGGGCCAGTCTGACTCTGCTTCAGCTAGTGTGTTTTACTTGCCTGTTTATTTCTGAGCCCTCTTCCTCTGTATGAGTGGTATGTCATAATTCTGATATTAATAAAACATTCCCATACTCTTTTTGAGAAGTGCCTTGGGATCTTTAACATCCACCTGCACAACCACCAGAACAGGCAGATGGGGATCTCAATTTAATGTCTCACCCAAAAGATGACACCTCCAACAGTATATATTCCTCCACACCCCATGCAGAGTGCCCCCTGCAGAGCTAACACCACTTCCTGCAATAACGGGTTCACTGGAGGTTTCCCATCCTAATACTGACAAAGCCCAACCCTTCTTAGCTTTTGAGATCTGGCAGGACCAGGCTCCAGAATGGTAAGGCTGCAAGCCCCAACCACTTGGAATAATCTGCCTGAGGAGATAAGTAACATGCCTCCCCTGAAAAAGGAATTGTTCTAATACCTTTGTAGCCGATGAAGCCAAGTTCATTCACAAAATCTTCATACTAACCTATCCTTCCCCAAGCTCTACTCCCCACCCCCTGACTTCATATCTATTTATCTTCTCTACTGCTATTTTGGCACTGGAATACTGTACTGTTTGCAACACGTTTGTTCTTTCTCTCTCCCCCCCACCTTACTGCGGCGACTACTGGCGGGGGCATCTAGCCGTCGGCCCTGCCCCCCCCCGGGGAGAGCACCAGGCACGGTCATTGCCAGTCCGCTGGAGGGCCTCCCCGTACCCTGCCCAGCCAGACCGGCCTCGGACACCCCCAGTGCGATTCCACGAGAGTCCTCCCGACGAGACAGGGCGCAGCCATCCAGCTGCATGGTTGCGCCCAGTCATTTTCCACCTGATTATGCCCACTGGAGCATGGACGTGCAATGACATCCAGGCACAGCATGTCGACCTCTGCTGTGCTCCTCCCAGATGCCCACTGGCATGTAGTGCCCTCGGGCGTCCCCAGGGGCCGCTATAGCACAGTGGATTTCCCCAGCACTCCCCAGGATCAGGAGAACAGTCTATGGATGCTTGATCCTGAACCTCCCCTGCCGACCCACTGACAACCAGAGTCCGTTCCCAAACCCGGGTTGCCAGTGTGGCGTGAGGTGTGGCGTCCAGCACCTCAACCCTCAGCACCACTGGGCCGGCGCAACATGATTGTTTTAATGTAAATATGGTATGTAGTAACTTATCACTTTACTTGCAACTGTTACATACAGACACTGCTACAGTATCTGTTCACCAGGATCCTCTTAAAAAAAGGTGATTAACCTAAACAAGGCTATCTAGGCATGTACAAATCTAAATAAATGAATAAAGTCATCTGCTTCTGCTGCTTAATCCTCTGCCAAAGTCTTAACCCTCTGTTTGTGACATCACGGTTTACTGCTGTGGAAATTACTATGATGACACAAACAGAGAATGATGATGCCAGCAAAATATTAAACATTAGTAGAGGACCAGCTGTAAGGGACAAGGATTCTGTTTCCATGTACATGAACTTAGTAATGAAGCACAAAAAGGAACAGAAATACAGAAAATCCTTGAAACATAAGCTGACTTGTGTCTAAAGAACACTTTCTATATGACTTACCAAAATGTATTTTTTTTGTTGGCTCCAACATTGTCAGGACTAGACATTGCCAGGATCCATGAAGAACAGCAGTTCCAGCATGTACAGGACCAAAAGCTTTCATTAGTCATAAGGCTTTCATGTACCAATATCGGACATTTATTTAGACATTTGAACAATCAGATTCACTGTTCTTAAAACATTTTAGCCCAACAGTTCATACTGCATAAAACATACGGTTGCAGCAGATCCTTATTTGTTGCATTCAATAGCGGATATAATACCCATTAATCAGCACACCGCACTATACCTGACATACATTGCAGTTTTGCATTAGTTTTGCTATGGGAGCACCTTCCATTCTACTAAAATATCAGGAGATGTGCGTGCATGCATCGGCGGCATGCCTCACCTGGTTGCACAACAGTGAGGTGCTCCTGCAGTGAAACTATTACAAAACAGCAATGTATGGTGACCTAGCAGGAAAGTTTTCTTGATTACATAAGTGCTTCTCTTAGCGATATAAGGATTTAACAACAAGAAGCGAGAAAATGTTCTATAACAGAAAGTAAGCCTCAAGTTAAGGGTCTCTGTTCCAGTGTTGATGCTGGTTATATTGTGGTGTGTTGATTAAAAGGGTGATATATATCAGCCACTGCTTCTGCCAGCGGAAATCTGAAGCAGCTAAAAAACTTGGAACCTGTATGTTTTCCATGAAGGCAAAAAGTTCTATTTGATGGCTCCTGAAATGCTAAAACAGAAGATAAAACACATCTCGGGGAAGAGAACATTTACCCGGATGCACAGTTTGGAGACTGATTGAGTCTGCCTGAACATTTAGTTCCCCTACTAGATGAATAGCTGAGATAAACAAAAGATTCTCCTCTGCCCAATAAAGCACCCCCTAGGGCTTTCATGAGCATCTTTTTGCTTCTTGTGCCTCAAATGTTCATGCACGTGACTGTCACTATGTTGTCTGAGCGTACCTTTACGCCCAAGACTTGAAATGATCCCAAAACTGGCAAAGGGCAAGAAAAAAATGCCCTCATCTCAAGGCCAATGATATGTAGATGTATGTCTTCTGGACAGCACTCACCATGAATCAGAAGTTGGTTAAGAACTGCGTCCCCAACAAAGGAGACTGGTGTCTGTTGTTGGTGTCCCCTTTGGAGGGGAGGGTAGAGCCAGCCCCTAGAAAAGTGACTATGTGGATTCTTCCACTAGAACAATGACTGGCAGACCAACAGAGGAATCCAAACTGGAACCCAGTATTGTTCAGAAGCTGGAGACCAGCTGACAAGGAGATGAACTTATAAGAGCATCATATAAAGGTGAGCCTAAGGGACTAACTCTATTGCCATCATCATCAACCCTATCGTTGGCACCAGTGGGCTGATATTGTTGTCTGAGCCCTAATACAGTATATACCACATGTCCTGTAGAATATTCTCAAACCTCATTGAGGACAGGAAAAAAAAAACTCTATGTAAATCTGCCCAAAAGTACGCCCCCAGATGTTACAGACTTCTGGGAGGGCTGAAGAGAGCTCTGCTCTTTGTTTACAATCCAGCTATGTTTTCTTAGGACTTACAGTGTCTGCAGAACTAAACTTTTGGCTGCCTGCTCAAACAATGCGTTGATCAGGAGATCTTTCAGGTAAGGATACACACAATGAGCCTCTGACCATAAGGCCATTACAACCACAATAATCAGAACCTTCGAAAAAATCTTGGCACCAAGGCCAGTCTGAAGGCAAAAACCTTTTAATGAAAATGTTTTTTTTTGTTATACTATTTTAACTCCTCCTCTGCGGCTGGGGGGTGTTACCGATGGTTCCCCCCAGTCCAGGCCGACCTTCAGCCCCAGCTCTGCCCCTACAATCCCCAAGCTCTACTCCTTACCTCCACCTGCACAACGATCGGCCATGGTGGGCACGCAACCACCGCCAAGGGATCCGGGGGGGTTTCGGCAGGGAGGAGCATCCAGGGACCTGACGCCGGCGGTGCTGCCTGTCGGTCCTTCAGCCAGCCCGCAGGTATTTTTCCACATTTTCTCCCGTGGCGACTGAGGCGGCACATGACGCCACGGGATCAGAGAGCCATGCTACCATATGCGCCCATCCCAGCCCGCCTCAGAACATCCCTCTATTTTCTGCCATGGCCTGCCAAGCCCCCAGCCGCCGCTAGGAGCCGCCAAGCCACCGAGGCAACTCTCCCCCCTCCCCGGAGAAGGAGAGCAGTCTTACAGACGCTCGATCCTTCTCCTCCCCTGCTGACCCCTGAGGACCCAGGCTCGCTCCCGAACCTGGGTCATTTAATGAAAATGTTGGTTGCGGATAGCAAAGTAATGCACATTGGAGTCAAGAATCCCAGGACAGAGTACTACCTGGACGGAGTCCAGGTATCTGTATCAGAGGAGGAGAAGGACCTGGGAGTGATGATCACTAATGATCTGAAGCACTCCATGCAGTGCAAGAAAGTAGCAGCAAGGGCAAGCAAGATGCTGGGGTGCATAGCTAGGGGAATCAGTAGTAGGAAGGAGGAGGTTACACTGCCCTTGTACAGGTCACTGGTGAGGCCACTTCTACAGTATGGAGTTCAGTACTGGTGCCCACACCTCAAAAAGGACATTAACCTGCTGGAGAAGGTCCAGATGAGGGTTACAAGATGGTAGTGGGTCAGCAGTATAAGGCATACAATGAGAGGTTGAGGGCACTGAATATGTACTCCCTGGAGGACAGCAGAGAGAGAGAGACGGGACATGATCGAGACCTTCAAGTACTTGAAAGGGATAAATAGGGAGGATAAGGAGGGTCTCTTTAAGCTTAGTGACAACTACAACACAAGGGGCACAGTCTTAAGTTGGAGGGGGGAGGTTTAGGAGGTAGGTCGGGAAGCAATTCTTCATGGGGGGGTGGTGGACACTTGGAATGCACTGCTGGAAGAGGAGGTCTTGTTGAAGATGGTGGGCAGCTTAAAGAGAGGCTAGGATAGGCATGGGGGAAGGTAAGGATCATGAGTAGGGAGGATGGAAAGGATGGGAGGAGTGGGGGGGGGGCCAGGTCAGTAGCTCAAGCTCTGGACCCTGCAATACAAGCAGACTAGATAGACCAAATGGCCTTCGTCTGCTGGCTTCGTACATTTTAGAATATCTTCCAATTTCGGTCCAAATGCATGTCACACGAAGAAGGAACAGTGAACAAATGTGTCTTGGAGGCCTGGCTGACGAATGCTGCAACCAAACTCTCATAATAGCCAATACTGCCTCAGGCCCTAGCAGAAAGCTTTAACACATGCATGCCCAATCTAATAAGAAACAAGATTAAGGAATCAAATCTTTCACCTAACAATCCTCACGGAGGCCATTCAACAGCATGGTTACCCAATCACAGAGTGCCCATGCCACCAAGGCGGAGGCAGACACCACCCTAGTAACAGACCCCACAGCAGAGTTAGCCCTTCTTTAAGAGGCATCTATTCTCTTGTCACTGCCTTCTGAAGAGTGGCTGCTCCGTAAATAGCAAAAGGGTTAGATCATATTAGAGACTGCCACTTCCGTGATCGACAGAGTTTCCAACTTTTTCAGCCACACTTCCTGAAAAGGATAGCACTGAGCCCTTCTCTTAGTAAACAGCTTCTATTTGTCCCTGGTTCCAATCTTACTTGGTGGGACGATCACAATCTGTGCAGATCGGTGGCTCTCTGTCTTCCCCCTGCCTATCTGCAGTGGCGTCCCTCAGGGCTCAGTACTTGGATCACTGTTATTCTCCATATTTCTCAATGACCTTCCTAAGGTATGTTCATCCTACTCTATTTAGATGTATGCAGGTGACACCATCCGGTATACTTCTGGCTCTCACCTGCTGATGTGGTGTCCAGACTTCAGGCGGACTTCAACAAGGTTCAACTCTGACTACTCTCTAATCTGCTGTTCCTAAATGCCAAGAAGACAGTTTCCATGACTTCTGGCACGAGGGAGAGACTCTCTCGGCTCCCCTCCTTCCACTCCCTGGATGGATCTAAGCTTGAGGATGTCTCCTCCTTCAAGTACCTCGGGGTCTGACTTGATCCTCACCTCGACTTTTCTTGGCACATTGATGCTATCCAGAAAAAGCTGCACCCCAAGCTAGGTGCCTTGTTTAGGAATCGTGGTTGCATTGCCATAGCGGCCTGCAGCGAGACTGTTCAGAAGAAAATGATCCTCCCTGTTCTTGATAATGGTGATGTAGTCTACAGTGCCACCCCTAAGACTTCCCTAGCAAGACTGGACACTCTGTTCCAATCTTTTCTGTCATATCACCCTCAGCTGCCCCCCACGCACCCACCACTGAGCCTCCTATCAGTCTTTCTCTCTCTCTTTCCATCCTTAGAGGGCTGGCGCCTTGCCCACTGCATCAGTTTCATGGGCAAATTCTGGTTTTGGATATCTCCCTCCCTCCCTCCTCCTGACTCCCTAAGAATCATTGATGCTTGTTCCCTAGCTATTCCCTCCAGTTCTCCCTCTGCCAGGCAGGCTTCTTTTTCCCACTGCTTCCCTAAACTATGGAACACCCTCCCATCCCCCATTCATCATGCGTCCTCCCACAGGGCCCTCTATGTCCTTTTTCTTGACCACACAGCCCCCTCTTGCACCCGCTTCTGACCCCCTTGCTCTCCCCTTCCTCCTCCCCATTTCATTCCCTCCTCCCCACCCCTCCCCACTTGTTCGCTCTCTCGCTTTGCTTTCAGGCTCCTCCCTACTCTTTCCCATGCTATCTCCTCTAGTACTCTGTCTTCTTTGGTAAATCTGCTCTCGCAGTCCACTGACAATAGTCATCTCCTAGGCTTTCTACTTTAATTTGCTTCATGGCTTAGCACTTATGCTGTTATTATAAATTGTTTACCACAACTGTGCACTTAGCTTAAAGTTGAACTTTTATCATGTCCCTTTCTCTCTCTTTTCATGACAGAGTCCAGCTCCTTGTGCCAATTGTACTTGACATTGCAACGTGTACCCAATTATTCATATGTTAATCTATTGTCAACAGTGTGCTTTACATATTGTACTCATCCCTCTCCCCTTCCCCCCAGCAAGCATCTGGAAATGAGCAGTCCCTGCTCAGTATGTCTTTCCTGGTGAAACTCATGAAATAAATAAATAACTAAATAAATAAATAACTGGAAACGCTGAGCCCTTCTCTTATTAAACAGACGTTTTTTGTCCCAGTAAATTCAGTCCTTGTTAAAAATCTCCTAAAAGTGAATGAAACTCAGGAAGCGCTTGGGAACATTCCCAGAACAGGACAAAATGTGTTCACAGATGTTGGTGTGCTTGATTGAACTTCTTCCAGCTACACATGTCCTTATTCAGAGAGGACATAAACTGAGTATCAAACAGAAATGGAACACAGGAGGACTCTGCGTCCAATGACCATTCACCTTCTTTTTCTCAGACATATTGTCATTATCCTCCCAAGGAAACAGCAGTTACGTAAGAACTTACCGTAACAGCAGATCTTCGAGAGAGGTTCCTGCAGTAGGTCTTCACATATAGGACCGCGCCCCCTGGCATCAGGACTACACGGCAAACTTATAGCTAGCAATCATCAATGGGGACCGCCCCTGTCATCAGGTGACGGATGTCAGCATGACTATAAAAGGGGCGGTCCCCCACCTGCCCTCCAGTTCTTTTCCACCAGAGATCTCTAGAAAGGAAGCAGAAAAGAGGAGTGACAGACTCCTGGTACCCTGTGCCCTGGATGAGACAGAGTTCTGGGAAGGGAATAAAGACAAGAAGCATGGGAGCTGGGGGAAAGGTGGGTGGGAAACTAGACCTACTGCAGGAACCTCTCTCGAAGATCTACTGTTACGGTAAGTTCTCACGTAAAGTACAGTTACGTAAGAACTTACCGTAACAGTAGATCTTCGAGAACAGCTCTTGCAGCAGGTTACACCATTAGGACTGAAGCCGGCAGGTGCCAGGACCCCATGGAAAAATTCTAGCTAGCACGTTGGCCCCTCCCCTGACGTCAGGCAACACATAAAAGGGGGCAGTCCCCCAGCATCCCCAGTTCTCCCGCCAAAGACTCCCAGCCCAAAGGTGACATCTGAAGGGGAGCCCGAGGATCCGCTTCCAAAGGAAGGTTTGAAATAGGATGATGTCAAAAATGCTGTAGCCTAGAAATTAAGTCAGAAGACTCAACCTCCAGAGGGGAAGGTGGGAGGGAAACTACCTGCTGCAAGAGCTGTTCTTGATCTACTGTTACGGTAAGTTCTTACGTAACTGTACTATCTTGCTTCGAGAAACAGCTCTTGCAGCAGGTTACACCATTAGGACTGATTCCCAAGCAGTTAGGGAACTATTTCCTGATCGGGAGGAGGATAGGAGAAGTGTTAAACAGATTTCAGGACAACAGTCCCTGAAGGACCGCCAAGCCGAAATCTGCTCTGCGCCTAGAGGCAATATCCACACTGTAACGCCTGATGAAGGTGTGTACAGTGCTCCAGGTTGCTGCTGTACAGATGGCTGACGTAGAAATGTTCTTGAGCGCTGCGAGGGAGGTAGCCACCCCCCTCGTGGAGTGACCTTTTACCGATCCCGGTAAAGGTTTGTTGCACTTCTGGTAACAGAATGAAATACATTTTCACTAGCCAGCTAGAGAACGATTGCTTAGACATAGGTGCGCCTTGCATCCGGTGTGCAAAAGAAACAAAGAGCTGGTCCGACTTGTGATGGGATCTGGTTCTATTTCACACGTCGTTTGTCTGTTCAGGCATCCATGAGGCCGATGCTGGCGAGTCGATGTCAGGAAAAAAACTGGGGATGCTGGGGGACCGCCCCCTTTTATGTGATGCCTGACGTTGGGGGAGGGGCCGATGTCGAGGGCGGTCTCCCACTGGATACTGCCAGCTAGAATTTTTCTGTGGGGTCCTGGCGCTTGCCAGCTTCAGTGATAATGGTGTAACCTGCTGCAAGAGCTGTTTCTCGAAGCAAGATCTGCTATATCTTACTTCAAGAGGGTTGCTGCAGTAGGTCTTCACATATAGACTGAATACCAAGCAGTCTAACAAAAAAAGGAGGAGTAGGAGACAAGGTTCCGGGAAGAGCAAAATGTCTGCCAACTGAATGTCTGTTCAAGACAAGAGGCCTTGCAGAACTGCAAGACCAAAACCAGCCCTGCGCCTAGAGGCAATGTCCAGACTGTAATGCTTAGTGAAGGTGTGGACGGAGGACTAAGTGGCCGCTGCACAGATGTCCACAGTGGACACGTTCCTGAAAAAGGCAGTCAAAGTGGCCACACTCCTGGTGGAGTGGCCCTTAACCGTACCCAGAAGGGGCTTCTTGTACTTCTGGTAAATGCAAAGGATACAATCTGCCAGCCACCTAGACAAAGCCTGTTTCGTAATAGCCTTGCCCAGGCACTGGGAGACAAAGGTTATAAAGAGCTAGTTCGACTTTCGAACCTCCTTAGTCCTTGCGGTATAATACCTCAAAATCCTGTACACGTTAAGGGTGTTCAGAAGATACTTCCCCCTGTTAGGAGTGCTCTGGGAAGAACACCGGCAGTTCAACAGTCTGGTTAAGGGTAATTTCCAAAAGCACTTTCGGAAGAAAGGAAGGGTTAGTCTGCAGAACCACCCAGTCTCTGTGGAAAATTAAATAAGGCCCTCTACAAATTAGAGCCTGAAGCTCTGAAACTCTTCGAGCTGAAGTGATAGCAAAGAGAGTTTTCCACACTAAAAATGCACTTCACAACTTGCTGCCGGTTCAAAAGGGGACAAAGTAAGCTTTTCTAACATAAAGTTGCGATCCCAGGGGGGAACAGGATTCTGGACTAGAGGTTTGATATGAAGGATCCCCTTCAAGGAAGTTTTGGAAACCTCTAGCTGTGCTAGGGTTTTACCCTCCACCGGGAGGTTGTAGGCCAAAACTACAGAGAGATGGACCTTCAGGGAGGAATATCTGAAGCCCAACTCTGACAGATGCAAGAGGTACTCTAAAACCTGGGAGGTCAAGCAAGAAAAAGGGTCTAGGCCTTTTGCTGAGGCCCAGATAGAAAACCTCTTCCACTTCATGGCATAAGTGGATCTAGTGTAGACTTTCCTGGTCTGCACTAAGACCTCAGCTACCCCTGAGGAGACCCCGTAGCAAGAAATCGCTAAGTCTACAGGTGCCGCTCATGAAGACGGAGAGACTGGAGGCTCAGATGTACCAGGGTGCCCTGCTCCTGGGACAGAAGGTTGTGACAGAGAGGAAGAGGTACTGGGGGTTTAAGTGCCAGCTGCTGTAGCAACGGGAACCATATCAGCCAAGGCCACAGGGGGCAATAAGGATCATGTGTGCCCCCTTTGCTTGTAGCTTCAGCAGAACCTTCTGAAGAATAGGAAAGGGAGGGAAAGCGTATAGAAATCTCCCTGTCCAAGATAGAGACTGTGCATCTCACAAAAAAACACCATGCCCGGGAACGAGCAAGCAAAATCTGGGTAGTTTTGTGTTGGATGGGGAAGTGAAGAGATCAAGGTCTGGCCGACCCCACTGAAGAGACAGGTCTTCTACTACTGCCTCCTTTAGTTCCCACTAGTGAGCCCTGGTGACTGATCGGCTGAGACTGTCCGCCAGAATGTTCTGAACACCTGGCACATGGACTTCTGTCAAGGATAGGCTGTGCTGTACCACCCAGTACCACACTCACATCGCCTCCCTGCATAGAGGGTATGACCGGGTGCCTCCCTGTTTGTTTAGATACCAGACAGTGACCATGTTGTCTGTCTGGATAAGAAGTGTTCCCGGAGTTAAAAGTGACTGTACGGCCTGGAGAGCATAGAGCACCGCTCTCGTCTCCAGAATATTGATGTGAAGATTCTCCTCCATGGGAGACCAGGAGCCTTGGGTTCGGTGGTCTCCCAGATGCGCTCCCCATCCCAAGTTCGAGGCATCCGAGGTGAGAATCTGAGAGGGAGACCGAGGGTGGAAGTGAACCCCCACCGAAAGGTTGGCTGGGTTCTGCCACCAAAGGAGATCCTTTTGAAGGCTGTTGGAGGCCAGGACTCTGTGGTCCATGTCGTCCAAGAGCTGGTCCCACTGGACTCAAAGACACCACTGGGTAACCCTCATATGCAGTCTGGCCAAAGGGACTGTGGGTATGGCGGCTGCCATTAGACCCAGGAGTCATAGGACCAGACGCTCCGTGGTCCACCGAGATGAAGCCACAAGCGTCGCTTGGGAGATTATGGTCTCTGCTCGGTCGGACGGAAGAAAGACCTTGCTCTGGACCATGTCCAGCACCGCTCCAATGAATTGGAGGTGCTGCGAGGGTACCAGCTGGGACATGGGAAGGTTGACTGATGTGTCCAGACTGGAAAAAAGGTCCAGAGTGAAGGAATGGGATTCCTTCAGACTGTCCGGGGTAGGGGCTGAAAAGAGCCAATCGTCCAGGTAAGGGAACACATAGATGCCCCTGCGGCGTAGAAACACTGCAACCACCGCTAGGCACTTGGTGAATACCCGAGGTGCTGAAGAGAGGCCAAATGGGAGGGCTCTGAACTGGAAATGATGGTTCAGAACTGAGAAGCTCAGGAAGCGGCAGTGGGCTAACAGAATAGGGATATGAAGGTAGGCATCCTGCATATCCAGGGAGCACAGCCAATTGTTGGGGAGAAGCAGGGGTAACAGTCCCTGGAGAATCAGCATGCGAAACCTCTTGTACTCTACGAAGAGATTGAGCATGCTGAGATCTAAGATGGGTCTTAGATCCCCCGTCTTTTTGGGAACCAGGAAGAAGTGGGAATAAAATTCCCTTCCTGTCTGTTCCGGTGCGACTTGCTCTATGGCCACTTTTTGCAGTAGAGCTTGGATTTCCAGAAAGACCAGCTGTTGTTAGCCTGATGTATAAAAGGACCTTCCCAGAGGATTGGGAGTAGGTTGCTCCAGGAACTCTATCAAGTGACCTCTTTCTATGAGTTGAAGAACCCATGCTTCTGTGGTGACGGTCTTCCACCCATCCAGATGGAGGCTAAACCTTCCCCCCACCGGTTCCTCCAAAAGAGTAAGAGGGAGCGAAAGGGGGGGGCTCAGGATGCGGAGGGGAGGGGTGCCTTTCCCCCAGCAGCTGCTTTTGGAAACTTGGCCTGGGGAGTTTGGGCACCAGAACCTGGGGTGCAACGCTTGTTCTGTCATCTGCCCTGGTTCTGCTTGTTCCATTTCCACTGGCGATGTAACGGTTGATGTCGTTGTTTTTGACTAGAACAATACATAGAATGGACATCCTTCAGGGATTTGCCACTCTCCTGCTGCAGCTCGGTATTAATATCTTTGGTGTCGCCACCAAACAGAACTGGACCCCTAAACAGAGCGTCCAAAAGGGACCTCTGTACATCCTGGGCCAACCCTGCCAGGCAAAGCCAGGCTAGATGCCTGAGGCAGACTCCCATATCTGCTCCTCATGCCACAGAGTCCACAGAGTCGTAGGTGGCATGTAGGCATGGCGGCAGGAGGACTTATTCATCCTGACCTTGTCCAGGAGTTTATTCCTTAGCTGCTTGTCAGGGATCTCCTGGAGGTCTTTTTCCAAATCCGAAAGGGAGGATTTTTGAAAAGTCACCATATGGGCTACATAATTCAGGGAACAGATAGCGCAGGTGGACGATGAGTATATTTTTCTACTATATTGGTCCATCTGCTTGGACTACTTATCTGGTGGGGAGGCACTAAGATGCTTAGGTTGGGCTGATCTATCTTGGGCAGCTGTAATAATGATAGAATCGGCTTTAGGTTGGGCAGTCAGGTGAGGAACCCCTTCCGGGGGTAGTAAGTCCTATCGGACTTCTTGGATACGGCCGGTATGGATGAAGGCTGCTGCCAAATGGTGGACATAAGGTCCTCATGTGGCCCTGTCCAGGGTGGAATGGGTAGAGGGGCCGCATTGACCAGATCCAAGTACTCTGCCAGTCTCCTGCATTTGGGGTCCAATTCCTGGGAGGCCCATCTGCATGATTTTTGAATGGTCCTGAGGAGCTCCACAAAGGAAGGATCCTCGGGGGTTAGACTTTTTGGCTGAGGCTCAACAGGAGAATGAGGTTTGGACTGGTTCCCTAAGTCCGATTCCTCATCAGATTCTGAGGAGTCCAGTCTACTGGGCATGGATGTCTCTTGAGCCGGGCCTGGAAGCCTATGCTCAATGAGTCCAGAAGGCAGAACATCCAAGTCTCTGTCAGAGACACGGCTGGAGGGTGCAGGACTACCTGGAGGCACTCTGAGAGGTGGGGTGGTCCTGACCACTACCTGAGGTTGACCCAACTTTTGAAGGAGTTGGGACTTAGCATCATTCCACCATGCAGGGATAACTTCTCATTTTGGCTGCGGTGGTGGTGGAGGAGGTGGAGGCGGATAACCCGGGTACCCTGCGTAGGAGGGGTAGCTAGGTGTCTGATACCAGTAAGGGTACTGGTAGCCTTGCTAGTATGCCTGACCTGGCGATGGGTAGCTCGGCGTCGGGTAGCCCGACGTCGGTGGGTTATAACTCAGAGGCGGACCCCCCGGCATTGGGTACCGTGGGTATTGAGGAGTATATCCAGGAAAGTACCTGGTTGGGCCTGAAAGAGGAGTAAAGGGCCCTGCCAGAGGGGGTGCCAAAGGGCCACTGGGAGGCGGGTCCAACGACTGGGTTGGCAGAGAAGACACAGGTCCTGCAGGTGAAGAATCTATGCCACCCCCAAAAAGGTTCGCGAGACATCTGGCGTGGAGTGAAGATCCGTTGGCAGAAGAGAGTCCGGCAAGGGGGGAAAGCAGGCAAAGCCCCAGTCAACAGGTCTAGGAAGTTATCCGACGGGAGGAGATTTGTCCTGAGAAGGTCAGATAAAGGTAGCGAATCCCTGGAGGGAGAACCCTAAGGGGATGAAGAGGGACCGGCGAGCTCTCTTCTGCCCGGTGTCAGGGTCCACAAGGGAGTCTGATGGGAGAGAAGTAGTATCCAAGCTATTGCAGGAGGAGCAATGGATTGGCTTATTGGATGTGGCTGGGCTGACAAAAGCCGGAATGCTAGAGTCAGGCTGATCGGCTCTGGGCCATGCGCCAGGTGGCAGAGCCGGTGGTGACTTAGCAGCAGAGCTCAAAGCAGGGGACCCTGACGGAACCTCCAAAGAGGCAACTCCCGACTTCCTGCTAACCTTGGTGGGGGGGGGGGGGGAAGAGGGCGTTTGGTCCGCTGGAGCGGAAGAAAGCCCTACAGGTGGATACTCACGGAGGTAGAGGGTTCACCCTGGTCAGTGTCAGTTGGCTGGCTGGACTTCCCTTGAGGAGAATGGCTCCGCTCCCGCTGCCTCTCCTTGTCCTTCTTTTTCTTCTCTGGGGCCGGCGATGACGATCTTTCCCTCAGCTCCTGGAGCTCCTTTTTCATCGATGCCAGTCTCTGGGTCAACAAACAGGCATCGAGAGTCCTACTGTGACAGGTGCGCGCGGCCTGGCTGAAGCCCTGGCAAATGGTGCACTCAGTGGAGTTGTGCTTAGGCCCCAGGCAGAGGACACACTGGGAATGGTCATACCTGTGCGGAATCTCCGTGCCGCACTTGGAGCACTTCTTCTTGGGCTGACGAGATGACATACACCATAATGGATTGAGAAACAAATCGGAAATTAAAGAAAAAATTCGCTGTAGATAATGGCGGGCGACTGAAAGCTGTTCTACCATGTTTGCCGAACGATACCATGCGACAGCAGGAAAGAACTGGAGGGCAGGCGGGAGACCGCCCCTTTTATAGTCACACTGATGTCCATCACCTAACGACAGGGGTGGTCTCCACTGATGACTGCTATCTACAAGTTTGCCATGTGGTCCTAACGCCAGGGAGCGCAGTCCTATATGGGAAGACCTACTGCAGGAACCCTCTCGAAGTAAGATCTACTGGATTCACTGGGGTCATATAGCTTGTAGAATCATCATTATGCTCTGGCTGCAAGCTGATGATCAGCTCTGAAAATTAGGGAGCATTTTGCAGGTTTGCAAGAGCACTTCTGTGGTCTGGTACACTGTAGATGCCTGTTGTGAATCCCTTTAATCTGAGGAGCTCACCAGAGGTTCTAGTTTCTTTGCAGGACGGACATGTGGTTCTTTATCATGGGATGTCTTATTTAAAGATAATAAAGAATATATGCACTGTAATTCATGTTTGTCATTGCTTATTGATATGCGTAATGTACCTTCCTTTGTGCTCTCCGTGGGCTAGGGTGCTGCAGCATAAACTCAACGTCTGCCTTACAAGTGCAGAACGGGTAGAAAGACCCATAAAGAGACTACTGCACATTTGTCAAATACACTTTGCACTTCTTGAATGAGAATTGTCTGCAAAAAGCCATGGCCCCAAGCAAATATGCCCCCCCCCCAAAAAAAAAAAAAACGGCTGTCTGAAAGTATACCAGTGCTAAAAACAACAGATGATGCAAGCCTCTTGTCTGTGTCTGCAATAGAGAGCACAAAAAGGAGTCTGCAGTAAAAATTGTTAAGCAGATAGAATCCACAATACTCTTAATTGCCACCAGGAAAACTGCATCAATTTGAGTCACTAAAGAAAGCACAGCAAATGCAGGGGCAGGAGAGAAAACACAGATGAAAGTAAACAGCTGCATGTACTCGAAGCAGTCTCAAAAAAATGACACACGCGTGACAGTTGTTCTTAATTAAAAAGAGCGTGTAGTGTTTGCTAATAGCTCCAAGAGCTAAACTTGTATAGAGATTTAAAAATAAAAAGATACATCACTAAATACAGTCACAATTATGCACAAATGCAAATCCGATTAAAATAAAATAAGTACAATTCTGGCTAAAAGGGGATTAAACCAAGCTGCAGTTCAACACAAGGGGAGGTGAACTGTTAAAACATGAAAAAAAATTCCCAAACTTAACTCTGGCACCAGGCTAAGAAAATCAGACCAAAAATAACAAATAAGGCTTAATACTTTCTCTCACACTACTTGAAATATTAACTAGTCTTAGTGGCATCCACACAGACCCTCATCACCAAAGCTGTTAGTGAGGAAAAATGGCACACTTGCCAAATTAAATTTAAAATAGACACAACTGAATTAAGACAGTTCTGCCTGTAGAGACAAACAGTATCACAGTATCTTCCAGTTAGTTACTCTTAGTGAAGGGAAAAAAAATCCAAATATTGTAAAGATTTAGTCAAATTCAGGAGCTGCTGTCCCTGATCACATAGGCACAGACCACTGATCAGTTAGAAGGAGTGGAATTTTCTAATCTACAGCATTCTATATCGTCACAGCTTTTGGCTGTGCTAGTGTCCCTAGTAAGGATGCAAATAACGTATATTATGACCTTCCGGTGACGATGTGGAGAGACACAGAAGAAAAAATTACTTACTATAGTAATCTTGTTTCTTCTCAGTGATACTGAGGTATTCACAACTTAATGCAGTTAGTCTTCTAGGTAGAACTGCCCAGAAAGATGGAACATATGGAAATGATGAAATCTTTTGCATGAGTCACTTTTTCAAATGCTGCATTCTACTAACTGCCTTAGTTCTAAACCCCATAGATTTCCTGGAAGCCTGGGAAGCCAGGCCCACTAGGACTAAGTTTAATAATAATAATATTAATAACAATAATTATTATTATTATAGAGGGAACTCCCTTAATAGGGGTCGATCTTAACATTGTTTTACTAGCCCAAACCCTAGTGCAAACTGACCAGGGCTAGTGCAGCTAACACTCTATTTGTCCGTCTTGACTAGTGCAGGTTTTCACGGCTGTTAATGAAGTTAAAAAAGTCTCTACCTTAGCAGGCTCTAGTCCTCATGCTAATCTCTTTCAATGTTCCAGATGGTCTGGTGTGACTAACAGCTGCAATTATCAGGCAGTTCAAGAGGGGATCCCACAAAAGATTCAATGTGAGTCATTATCATTCCACTGTTAGGACTTTCAGCTAGTGTCTAGGGTGTGCCCACTTAAGCTTCATATTCCCCTACCAGCCACAACAATTCACAAATGCTGTTTTTCTCATTCCAAGTATAACACATAGCCCCCTTATTTTACTTCATTCTCCTCACTCTGTAGACAAAACAAAAAGGAAGCCATAACAGAGGCTTCTCAGTTCCCCAGTGCTGCAAGCATGAGCGTGGTTCAAAACTGTCACACTCACTGACAGCATCATGAACTGCTCACTCTGTCCTAAAAGATAAACAGCAGGGTGAGTCATTTACCACCTTTTCTCTTTGTTTATACAGTATTATTGCTTACTTTTTTCATTCTGTTTTTTTCCCCTCTGTGTTTTCCCACATTCAAGAAATGGAATGTTTATCATGGAATGTTTACCATGGAATACAGGGATTCAAAATTCTGCTCAGTTCTACTAGCAGAATGTTCCTCTACTAACATATAATGTATGTTAGAACGCTGTTAACCTTAGGAAATCATCATTTCCTAAGGTTGTTAACCTCTCGATGTGACGTAGATATGTTGTTAGCGTATGAGTCTCGTCACATCGATAAATTAACTAACAGCAGTGGTCTGCGCTTATGTGCGGCTTTTTTTTTCGGCCGGGAACCGACTGAAGGGAACCGACGTGGAAGGACTGAAGGGCCACGGCGGTGACTTTTAAAAAGCGTAAGCCATTTAATTTTTGATAGTAGGACCATACATTATAAAAATAATGTATGGTCCTCTATCGGCAACGGTCGATTTTAGGTCTGCTCGAGGCTGTTATGGCGACGTAAACCTCTCGAGCTTCGCTCTCGAGGTTTACATGGCCGCCCTGGCAACCTCTCGACTGTTAACTGACCGGTTAATAATAGAGGACCATACATTATCCTCTATATAGTATATGGATAGCCTTTATTGTCCACGGAAACCAGTGACTTTCTAAATGTTGTTGTAGGGCCGTTCAAAGGTCAAAAAAGCTGTTTTACTATCGTTCTGACGTCACATCGATAGTACAACAGCTTTTTAGCCTCATTCTCTCACCTGACTGGCTCATTCATTGAGGACCCACCAGAACAAAAAAAGAAAACATGGCAGCGCAATTTACCAAGCGCCGAACGATAGACGGTCCATTAAGTGACACCCATAGAACCGCACATGGCTGTTTGCCAGAAAAGAAAATTACTTTTTTTTAATTTAAAAATTTAACTGCTCGGCCACAGAAGAAGAAAACCAAAAGGAGGAGTTTACTCAGACTGATACGGTCCGACTGTAAGAAGCCAGAGCGAGCGGGACAGGGAATGGCACCAGTAAAAAAAAAAAAAAGTAAACATTCAGAAGGCCACTGGTTTCCGTGGACAATAAAGGCTGCCCATATACTATATAAAACAGTGGATGATCGCCCATCCACAACTAGGCTATTTCCGGAAACACAGCCTTGTTGTGGATGGGCGATCATCCACTATTCTATATACTGTACACACAGACAACAAAGGCCTGTTTTAGAGCTAGAGACTCAATTATCTCACTTGTCAGGGAAAGCAGAAGACACTTCCCTGATGAGCAGGTAAACATACAAGGGGGAATTTTCACTGTTAGTAAAGAAACAGTTGTAATGAAAACTATAAACAATACTTAATGTTTCTAATTTGCTTATGTGTGTAAGGACAGTGTGATGATCTGGTAAACAACATTTAATTAATTTGTTTTATTTTATAGTTAAGATAATTTTAATTTTAGGGTCCAGTTGAAGGTTTCTACAGTGTAAAGGTAGCGGCCATGCTTGTGGTGGAAGATAAGTTCTGGTTGTAGGGAGACTGATGGAAGATAGTTCTGGTTGTAGGAGGACTGATCTGCTCATTGTGTAATGTGGTTTAGGACCAGGATGACTGTGCATATATAGAGAGAATTAATGTACAGTCAGCTGATATGTCTTGGCCAATCGGATTTCTAGATTTTTTCTTGCCATTTTATAAGCAAGCAATAATACCCGACAGGGTGGGCGGTATTGGGCACACGACCACCCAAGTAATGAGGTCTCGACGCTGCAGGCGGAGGGCTCCTATAGCCCCTGAAGGTCCGGGTATTGCCCATAAGACCCACCCTGGAGGGTATTTATTGCGCTTAGAAAATAGGCTACCTGTGGTGGTTTTATGTGGGATTTTAAAAAGTTACGGGAAAAAATAAAAACATTAAAAAATAATGAAGTTTAAGTTACTTGGTTGTAAGGTAGTCCCATGTTTCCATGGTAATCCATCTCTTCGTCTTCTCCTGTATAGAGATATTCTCTTGTTCTTTTGCCCTACCCCTACTACCAACTCTAGAACATGTTTTCCCAGCCAGCAAACACAAGCAGCCATCTGTTTTGTGCATTCCTTAAAGATTTTTTCAGCTTGAACTTCTGTGGCAGTTAGGAAGAAGCGCGACCTTTTGACTCTGCACGTAAAAGCAGGAAATGCGTTCCGCGGTATGCTGCTTGTCGTGGGAATTTTAAGTAATGCTTTTTTGTTTAATGAGTTTCCCGGTCGTCGCTGCCTACCCTGAGGACCAGGACTCAGCTACTGCTGTTTTTATGTTTTTTTTTTTTTTGTAGCTGTTTTATGGTTCCCGGTTGTCGCTGTCTTTTCTGAGGACAAGGAGTGTGAATAGGAGCACAGTTTGCTGCTATTCAGCCTGTCTATAGAGGTAGGGCCCAGAGGAGCTAGAAAGAGAAATAGATCTGACAGAAGATCTAACAGGTTAGACAGTGTTTTTGTATGAGAAGTTTTTTTTTTTTTTTGCTGTTTTAAACAGGTGGGGAGATCATGGATTAGTACTCTCGAGGAGGCGTATGCTGGGGAATGGGCACGCGCAAACTATCGCTCCATGATCGAGTGGAAGAGAAAGAAGAACAGGAAAACATTTTTTATTTGTTTTCTGTTTATACTGCTGTCATTTTTTAAATTACATGTTGCTGGGTTTACTGCTTAGGCTAAAGAGTGAAATGTGTGGGGGGGGGTTCCTCCCAAAACTAAGCGAGGGTAAAAATGACACTGATTTTAAATTTAAAATTAGGCGTGTTAGCCAATTTGGAAGCAGGGATGGGCAGTAGGATATTTCAGTGGGTGAAGAGGCACTGTAGGCTGGTACTTTTTATTCCCTTGGCATCTACTGAAAGTTAATGTACCCCCGGCAAGGGTACTAGCCAATTAGATGCCAGGAAATAAAAAGCCCATTTTCTAAATTTCAGCAGATACTGTATGTGGTTCACTACATTGTGTATGTATTTCACTATATGATGTATGTATTTCACCATATAGTGTATATGTTTTACTATACAGCCAGAGATTATGAATTATGTCCCTAACAGCTTGCCATACATTATAGAATAAATTCTATCAGACGTATCATAACTTTTTTTTCTGTTAGCTTCAATGTTGTCTATTGACTAGTCATTTACTGCTGGGCAATACATGCTCACCTACTAGGGATCAACAAGTTCCAGTGCTGCAACATCATCACGGAACCCTTAGCTCCACCACATTCTGAGACAGTTAATTTTTAAACACTTTTAGAGCTTTACAGCAATGTAACTGAACCAGGGTTAACTTATACATTCCTTAATGGAGAACTGCCTTGAATCTGCAGGACTGTGTTTTCTGTAGGAGCTGTGTTTCTAATACTGGGACACATTCTATTTTTGTTCCATCTGTACTAACCTTTTAGTAGATTCACTGGGTGTTTCTGCTTTACACACAGGCAGTACCATTTTAAAATTGTATCATGTACTTTATTTCCTTGTTACAGAAAACATTATTTTCACCATGCATTCATGTTCTTACTCTGGAACTCTGTGGCCCAAAGGGGACATAAACTACATCATAAAGTTCTAAAATGGCATTTACTAGCAGAGTGTACATCACAAATACTCACTGTGTTTGCTAAAAGCCCAGTAAAGATGGAACAATATCAGAGAGGGATCAAATATATGAAAAAAAGCATCTGCTGGAAAAAAATGACTTACCGGTTTAACACAGTTCTTTTACAATAAAGAATAAATCACAGCCCTACCTCACAGGAATGTGTACACAGTACTGACACTCCCTCATACCATGTGTGATTTAACGATTCATCATATCATCAACTTTTCCCATATAATCTCTATTCGACACTGTACTATCTGTCGAGGAACTCTGAGAGAAAGAACTATGCACTAAACATGTGCCTGAAACAAACAGTAGCAATTTATCTGGTAAGAAATTAATGAAATCAGATAAAAACACAAGTGTAGAATATTCCTTATAGAGTAAAATAATCTCGTATGGGTCCCAGTGACAATGCTGGAACTAAAAGGAAAATGAATTACAATAAATCTGATCTTCTTTTCTCTGTGTTGTTCTACATTGTCACTATGCAAGTCATTTCCTGCTGGGATTTTAATAAGTATTCACCAACAATATACAGGAAAGAGAGAGAACATGTTATCAGTTTTTTTCTCCTTACTGCTTCACTGCCATCTTAAAGAGTGACTCAGGCCAAAATTTGTGGCATCAATAAATTCAGAATTTTGATCAGCATATCCTTAATCAACCTCTTGTCAAAAATCAGATCTGTAAAATTAATTTGTTTAAAAAGTTACAAGTATTTGTGTAACCCTTAATGCACTGCCTGTTCAAAAAAGCTAGTTTCAGAGAAGAAACATAGAAACATAGAATTTAATGGCAGAAAAGGACCGATTGGCCCACCCAGTCTGCCCGTTTTCCTACCTGATTGATAAGCTGCAGATTCTAGTTAATCAACAGCTTACTTCCTCCTGCCCCCCACTAGAATTGCCTTATGCCTGTCCCATGCATTCTGGAATTCTCCCACTGTTCCTGACTCCACAACCTCCTCAGGAAGGCTGTTCCATGCATCCACAACTCTCTCTGTGCAAAAATACTTTCCAACATTACCTCTGAGCCGTCCCCTCTATCTTCAAATTGTGCCCCTTGTTCTTGCACATCTTTCTTCTGAAAGATACTACCCTCTTGTACCTTGTTAATTCCTTCAGATACTTGAAAGTTTCTATCATGTCCCCGCTCCTCCTTTCCTCAAGGGTATACATATTAAGCTGCTATAGTCTCTCCTCGTATGTCTTCTGGTGCACACCTTGCACCATTTTGGTTGCCCTCCTCTGAACAGCCTCCATTCTGTCTATGTCTTTGCGGAGATGAGGTCTCTAGAATTGCACACAGTACTCCAGATGGGGTCTCACTGTCTGTAGAGAGGGATAACAACTTCCTGTTTTCTACTGTTGATGCCTCTCCCTATGCAACCCAGTATCCCCCAGCCCTCCTTACTGCCTTCTCACATTGCTTGCCCAACTTTAGGTCATCAGATATAATTACTCCTAGGTCTCTTTCGATATTTGTTGCTGTTATTAACTCACCCCCCATTGTGTACTCTTCCCCTGGGTTTTTGTTTCCCAGATGCATTACCTTGCACTTCTTTGCATTGAATCTGAGCTGCCACGTATTTGACCATTCCTCCAACCTTGCCAAGTCCCTTTTCATTCTTTCCACCCCACCTTGTGTATCAACCCTGTTGCAGATCTTTGTGTCATCTGCAAAGAGGCATACCTTTCCTTCCAGGTGCTCTCCAATGTCACTTATAAAGATAATAAAGAGGACCAGTCCCAGTACCGAACCCTGCCGTAGCCTGCTAGTTACCCTCCTTTCTTCACTGTGGACTCAGTTTACTATTACCTTTTGCATCCTGTTGTCCAGCTAGTTTTTTATCCAGGCTACCACCTTGGGACCCACTCCAAGGCTGGCTAACTTGTATATTAATCTTTTGCGTGAGCCTGTGTCGAATGCCTTGCTAAAATCTAGGTAGGCCATATCCAGAGCCCCTCCATGGTCTACTACTTGGTCACCCAGTCAAAGAAATCTATTAGGTCTGCCTGACATGACCTTCCTGCTGTGAAACCATGCTGCCTTGAGTCCTGTGCCCCACTGGCCTCTAGGTACTCAACAATTATTTCCTTCAGAAGTGATTCCATCATTTTCCCTACCACTGAAGTCAAACTAACTGGTCTGTAGTTTCCAGCCTCTGCCCTGCTCCCACTTTTGTGAAGCGGAATCACATTTGCCCTCCTCCAGTCCTCAGGTACCATTCCATCCTCCCATGATTTGTTAAAGACAGTAGTCAGTGGTGTTACTAGTTCTACCCTTAGTTCTTTTAGTATTCTTGGGTGAATCCCATCAGGCTCCATTGCTTTGTCCACCCTCAGTTTCAAGAGTTCTTTCAAAACCCTTTCTTCTGTGAATGGACTGGTATCGACCCCCCCCATTCAGAGTTTCTCCCTAGTTTGGTTTAGGCACCTCCCCGTCCTCATCTGTTGTGAAAACTGAGCAGAAATATTCATTCTGTAGCCCTGTTTTTTCACTGTCACCCTCTGCCCACATTCCCTCCCCTTTATTAAGTCTCTGTATCCCTCCCTTGGTCTTTCTTCGCTCCCTAATGTACCTATAAAAAGTTTTATTCCCCCTTCTTAACAGAATTGGCTATCTTTTCCTCAGTTTGTGCCTTTGCTATTCTGACTGCCTTCTCTGCCTCCTTCTGCTTTAACTGATAAAGTTCTCTGTCCTAGCTACTGATGATGTCATAACCTGAACTCACAACCTTGTCCTCCCTGCAAGCTACCTTATACGACTTATTTCTCCTATGTTACTTAAAAATGCAATTGTAGTAAACATCTGAAAAAGAAAACTGACACTGGGTGGGTCAGCACATGCACTTCCACAATGTGTAGATGCTCTCTCACATGCCAATGAGTGTATCCTTCATAAATGGGACACCACATATAACATCTGTAGATTTGCCCTCTTTGCCCCTCGCCTTACCCACCATTGCCTCCTATACTCCACAATGCACTGGCTGTCCCCCAAATCCCAGCGCTCCTTCTCTCGTTTTTTTTTTTTAAACTTCATCTGTTTTATTGACATCTTATTAATACAGTACAGCTGATCCATCATCTACATTGATGTTACAGTTACCTTGTTAATACATGTCAAAGATGTTCTAACATTTTACGTGTATTAAAACCTCCTTAACACATCATCAATTTTGCCTCTCATGTTATTAAAGCCAGTTTAAAAATTCTGTTTAACTTTGAGGGAAGTGTAAACATTGCTTGAGGCCTAAGGCCTCCATAAGGTGGATACAGTTCTTTGCAGTGTTACCGGAATTTATATCCCATTTTTAAAGATATTATATTGATCTTCAGTCATGGTTCAAGCTATATTTATCCATCCATTCTGAGAGGAAAAGAAAAAGGAAACCAAAATTAAAAAAATAACACTACTATATTAAAACTAAAAAGCTAGGTGTGTACACATATATACTGTAATCTTTCCATTTATAAAGTGCTCCTAAAGACAGCAGACTTTGGATGTTCTATTCCCCTATCTTCTTATTTGATGGTCCAGGTATTTCTTCTCTCTCTATCTCCCCCTCTCCATTCCAGGCCCCACTCCATACTCGCCATGGTCCCCAGGTTTCCAAAAATGTTTCCTTCCTTAAGTGTATAGTGTGGGTAATATTCTCCATGCGTTCTATTTCTTCTACTTTAGCCACCCACTGAGATATAACTGGAGGGTCAGGGGCCAACCACTTAGTGGTAATACATTTCAGGGCTATAACCCTTAGTATCTGACATAGTTCTACTCTTTTCCGTTGTTTCGACGATAAGGTGGGAAGGCCCAGTATTAAATCCTGAAAAGTAAAAGGAATGGAAATGCTCCCCACTTGTTCCAGAATTGCATGAACAGAGTGCCAGAACCTCCTCAACTTCTCACACCCCCAGAATATGTGGTCATGCGTAGCCCTACTCTCCCCACAGAAACGCCAACATTCCGATGAGGCCTGTGGATTAAAATGTCTGGTAATGACCAGAATCCTGAAAAAATGGATCAGGACTTTCCAGTTAAATTCCCTCTAGGTAGTTGCCAATGTCACCTGCCATCCCCATTGGAGTCTACAGGCCCAATCCTTCCTAGGTATGTCTTCCTCCGCTTCCACTATCCATTTCTGTCTAACCTCCTCTAACCTCTGTGCCTCCGGGTGGGAACCAAGGAGTCCATAAAGGATAGATACATATCAACCTGTCTTTAATTTTAATAGAATCCCACCAGTATGTTTCCAAGTTAGTTAGTTCTCTTCCAACCCTCTGAAAGTTGCTTCTAGTATTAATGAAGTGTCTGGCTTGGAGAAACCTGTAAAAATCTTCCCGGTGAAGTGAGAAACTTTCCTTAAGGGTGGTAAAGGAGAGACACCCGGTCTCAGTCATCTGTCTAAAGGTGGTTAGGCCCCTAATTTCCCAATATGTGAATCCCCTGTCTGTTGTAGGTGGAGTAAAGTCATCCAAATGGTGAATAAGGGAAAGTGGACCCAAGGTATCTGGGGTATGCGTTAGTTTGCCCAAGTTAATGATAATGCGTAATGAGTGTTTTACCCATGTGTTGTGGGTAATACGCCATATCTTGGAACTTATAGGGCTTGTGGGAAATGTCCATATCCTACGATTTCTGACCGTCTCAGATTCTATGAAATACCAACCAGAGTCAATGCGCTGTTTAGACCATGTGATTAGTTGCGCTCCCTGAGCCGCTAAATAATACCGATACATATTAGGGAGGTCTAAACCCCCTTCTTCCCTTGTTTTCATCAGTGTGCCCAAAGCAATTCTAGGGCGCTGTCCTGCCCAAATGAATTTGGAAATGTCTTTCGTCAGTTTAACCCAGAAGTGAGGTGGAATAGAGATAGGGAGTGTCTGAAATAAAAATAGCAATCTAGGTACCACATCTATTTTTATGACCTGGATTCTGCCATATAGGGTGAAGTGTAATAGTTTCCAACGGGCTAAGTCTGCTTGTAAAGTGTGGTATAGTTTAAGGAAGTTATTTCGAACAAGTTTTGACGTATCCACTGAGACCTGGATTCCTAGATACCTAAAAGTACCCTTCTTGGCCCACACAAGGGAAAAGAGTCCTTAAGTTGTCTGGGGAGAACACCGCTTAGCACCACCACCTCTGATTTGGACAAATTCATTTTGTACCCTGCTAAAAGACCAAATTTCTTTAAGGAGTCCAATAAATGAGGTAGTGAGGTTAGGGGGGTCTTTCAAAAAGAATAATGAATCATCTGCATAAGGTGACACCTTTTGTTCAATCCCTCCCGCCCAAATTCCCTTGATCTGTGGGTCATTTTGTATCCAGACGGCTAGGGGTTCTAATGATAAAGCAAAAAGTAGTGAGGAAAGGGGGCAACCCTGCCTGGTACCCCTCTGAAGAGGTACATGGTCGGAAAGAAGGCCATTCACCTTAACTCCTGCTTCCAGTTTGTGATATAATGCAGTTATGGCTGAAACAAATTTGTCCCCCAGCCCGAATTTTGACAGGGTGGACGACAAAGTGCCAGTCCACCCTGTCAAAAGCTTTCTCCGCATCCATACTAATCGCCACCTGCAACGATGTGGAACATCTCTGGTTAGAGATAATATTTAAAAGACGCCGAATATTGTCTTGAAGAAATCTCCTGGAGATAAATCCTGTTTGGTTATGATGGATCAGGGGAGGAATACACTTTTGCAATCTGTCTGCTTAAATTCCTGTGAAGATTTTTAAGTCCACTGGTAAAAGGGATATCGGACGATATGAACTACTTAGTTCTAGGTTTTTGTCTGGTTTGGGTAGCATTGAAATTTGAGCCAGATTCCAAGAGGGTGGGATGGGATTTTTATTTATCAAGACTCCGTTGCATGTGGTTACCAGATGTTCTAGAAGAAGGGGAGAAAATCCCTTATAGAACTCGGTCGGGAATCCATCTAAACCTGGAGCCTTGCCATTTTTCAATTGTTTAATCTTTGCCTGAATTTCCTGAGTGGAGATAGGTGCGTTAAGGGCCTGAGTGGCTGGATTATTTAAGGTAGGGACTGGGAGGGTATCTAAGAAAGAATGCACTGCTTCCTGGTGTCCCTGAATAGTCTCAGATTTGTACAGCTTAGTATAAAACATTTTGAATTTTTGTAGTATTTCTTTCGGGGAAATGGTCGCTGATGCCCCCCCTCACCCTGTAAACGTGTGACTGCTCTACTGGCTGCCTCCCTACGGAGTTGCCATGCGAGTAGTCTCCCTGCACAGTTCCAGTGTTCAAAATATTTTTGTTTTGCATACCTCAATTGACCCTCAATCTGGATATCTAGAAACTGATTTAGGTATTTTCTGTCGTTATCTAGGTCCTGTTTTATTAGCGGATCCCGGGGTTCTCTCTTTCAAATTGCTGGATTGTCTCTTTAACTAAATCTTTAAAATCCTCCTTGTTAAAGAGGCTCACATTAAGTCTCCAGCAGGGCTGTAGGGTGGATTTGGTTGTGTGTAGTTTAAGGGTCACCGTAGCATGATCAGATATGGTAATAGGACCTATTTCACACCTCTCTATCTTCTGCAACCAGTTAGAGGATATTAGAAAGTAGTCTATTCTAGAATAGCCCCCGTGACGTGGTGAATAATATGTGTAGTCTCTCTCTCGTGGGTGCAAAAACCTCCAGCATTCAGACAGACCCAATTCTTGGTTCAATCTAAGGATGAGCTTTCCCATTCTTGAGGCCCCCCCCTTGGCTTCACCCTATTCTGTCTACCCCTGGGTATATAACTTCATTGAAGTCTCCCCCAGTGATCACCATACTAGACACATCAGATATTGTCTCTTCAATAATTTTTTCCATGAATGGCAGTCTGAAAGATTCCTCATTCGGTGCATATATGTTCACCAATACACAAGGTTGGCCTCTGTAACTTCCCCAAACTTGAAAAAATCGATCCTCTGGGTCTGTTCTTACCCTTGAAACTACCAGAGGTGCATTTCTTTCAACTAAGATTGCAACTCCTCTATGATGTGGATTAGTTTCAAAGTGAGAAGCATAAACATTTCCCACCCATGAACGTTTCAATTTCAGGTGATCCTAGGCAGTCAAATGGGTCTCTTGTAAAAAGGCTACTATCGCCCCCCTCCTGTTCAGTTCCTGCAGTATTTTAGTCCTTTTTGCCGGGCTGCTTATTCCTCTCACATTTAGAGAGACTATCTGAAGGTCATTCATCTCATAATTAAGAAAATCTGAGACCTTCAACTATCTTCGGAGAAACTGAAGAGCACCACCCTTTAATATGAGGTGAAACCAGAGAGTGCCGCCCCAGATCCAATCCCTCTATTCTCTTGTGTATTGTGTACAGCCAAAAGTATAACTCTCTAAACAACCAAACTTTATAACATAACCAGAACTGGAAACTCTGTATAACCCAACATAACATTGTGGTCTTCAAGGCGTGGATACCCTGTTGCCACACTCTGTAAGTTTTCCAACTTTCTTTTCAGAGGTGTGGTTAGAGGGCCCCAACCCACTGGGCTCTCCATCTGACTCAGATAGCAAAACTTTCTGCTTGCCAGATGGGCAAGATTGTAACACCGTACCAGCTGATACCTGACAGTATTAAATGTGACTGTCTAGACTAGAGACAAAAAATAAATTTTCCCATCCCGCTGTAGTTCATAAGCCATCTTTCTGCATAAGTTCCTTCGTTCCCTCTGTTTATTTTTAATCCCAAGGGAACCTGGTCTCCCTTAACCGGGAAATTATGTATTTTACCTAAATATGACCAGATTGTTCTCCTTACTTTCCCACCTATTACCTATGTTATTAGGTCCCAAGTCAATCCCACCGCCCATTGTGCTAGCTCAAGAACAGTACATTCCTCCGCGGCCAGACACCAGAGAGTCCCAGGTAAATCAGGAGGTGTTGCATTTGGCAGCAAGGATTAACTTTTCATGGTAAGCTTGTCGTACCCACTGCCTTTACTCAGGGCTGATTCCAAGACAGGGGAGATATGCTTCCCTTTTTTTTTTTAACATACTGATTTAAATTGAACCCCTCGCCAGTGGTCATGCCAAACGGCCCACCAATCTAGCCTCTGGGGTATATATTTGTCAGAAGCTCTCCCCATCCAAATATTTAAATGGCAGCCTACCACTAGTGTCAGCATTTTCAGGCCACATCCTAATTGCTGAGGCTACCAAAAAGTGTACCATAATGTGGGCCATCACCTCCATTTTGACACCCTTTTGCTGTTTTAACACCCCTGACACTGCCAGCTTTGTCTTAATAACTGTCCGATCTCGCAGCATCAACCCCCCCCCCCAGTAGGCCAACGCCCAGGCCATGTGATCGAGCTGTCACCCCGACCCTCTTCAATTCAGAGGGAGCTAACCATCTTCCCGCCCTGTATTTAACCCCAAGTCCCTCATCTCCTATATTGGATGTGGGAAATTCAGTAAACTTTTATCGTAATCAGCCATACCCTCTCTTCCCCTTTCAGACATTTGTGTTACTACAATATTTGCAAAGAATCAAGAACTCCTGAGCAAGTCCTTTGAAAAGAGTCACTCACTGCCCATAGCTATTAGTTGCCCAAAAGAAATCTGGGTTAGATCTCTTCAGGTCAGTAGTTCGTTCGCCAGCATGTTCTGCCCCGATGTGGGTTCTTCTGTGCTGCTGATTGCAGTAAAAACTGAAATCGAGGAGTTGTTTGTATCTCTATGTCTGTTAGGTAAGTCCCACTCCCCGGCAATAGTCAATCTGTCCTGGAGATGTTTTCTTTTGGTTCCCACCACCTGCCAGGCCCTCTCTGTCAATCGTTCTCCTTACTGCTGCCTTGGATCCAAAGGGACTGCTATGCTCACCGAGGACAAAAATGACTGGACCGCCATCAGGTCAGGAAATCTTTTAATTCCCTGTTCTGTTCAGATTTTTAATCTAGCTGGATATTCAACAAATGCTTTCATTCCCTTTTGCTGAAGAAGATGTACTACTACCAACACTTTTCTGCGCTGGGCAAGTAATTGGGGGGTATAATCTTGTTCAAAAAAGAGCCATGTATCCCTGAACAGTACCTCTTTCTTAGACCAGGCTAGTCTTAGGATTTCTTCCTTAGTGCAAAAGTCAAGAAACGCAATTACCAGTGAGCGTGGTCTAGCTTTAGGATCTTTAGGACTAGGCACCAATGATTTGTGAGCCCGAATTATATGAAGTGTTTTGTCCACTGGCCATCCTAGTATTTCAGTTAGAAATGTTTCCAAGAAGGTCAGTACCGGACCCAATTCTGTCCCTTCAGGTAGTCCATGGATACGGACATTGTTGCGCCTATTCCGATTTTCCAGTTCTTCGAGTCTTGCCTCTAATTGTTGCTCTCTGCGATGTAGGTCTAGCAAGGCGGTATTATGAACTTCAGTAGTAGCTGAATATTTGCTGAGGCCCCTTTCCGGTTGGTCTGTCTTTTGGATCATAGTCTCAAGTTTATTACGATCCTCGGTCGCTTTTGTTTCTAATCTTTCCAATGTAGCACTCATGCGTTGGAGAGTTGCACAAAGCTGCTTAGACGTGACCATGCACTCCTGCGCCCCTAAGATAGGAGAATGTGGTGGTGAGGCCATGGTCGTACAGGCCGCGCTAGGCTGTGCGTAGTCCAATAAGGTTTTGCTCTGTTTGGCATTTTGGGAGACAGTTTTGTCTTTCGATTTGTGTCTGGAAGACATCCTCACTACTTCTTCTGTTTCTCCGAGGGTTGGAGATGTCAACTGAATCGAGGATTAGGGTGGATGATTTAACGGCGAGATGAAGCATCTAGATCAGGCTGCCATTAGGTCAGTGCACCCACCGGAACCTCTCTGGGTTGTTTTATAGACTCCATGAACAGAACCCCCCACCCTGACTGTATTGGGGCCATGCTTACCCCCGTGGTTCATTCCCATACTATGAGGTCCTCTAACTCTCCCCTGTTCTCTGTCACTCACTGCTCGACAACAATGGAGGAGCAAGCTTTCTCCCATTTCGCCTCCAAATTCTCGAACACCCTACTGGCCAGCTTAAAGGGCTCCTTATCTCACTCTGCCCTTAAAACCGCATTTATTTTCCCACCTCCAAGCACTTGATTCTTGTGTATGTACCTAACTTCCCATGAACTCTGCTTCCTGCTGTCCCATACCCAGCTCTACTGGGTTTCTCTAACTGTGCTGTATTGTTTGACTGTATCAAATGCTCTATTCCATCCCTGTGTGGATAGTACTGCTTGTTGTTATACTGTGACTCTCTCTGAGGGGGTCACTATTTGTATTCTGTTCGGACCATTTTGTAATCTGGTGATTTCTTATATGTATTGTATTCACACTGACTATTCGAAAGCCTGTAATGACAACTGTTTGTATCTGTCTTGTGATGATTCTCTTTGATTGTATACTGTACCCTCCCGGGTTGTGCTTGAAAATAGGCAGGATTAATGCCTAATGCACTTACCCGGTTACCAAAAGCTAATAAATAAATAAGGTACAGTACTTCAGAATGTGATTTTGGGGCTGAATGCGGCAAAAATGCTTTAAATGAGAAAGTTGTGTGCAATTTTAGAATATTGCAGGTATGAGATTTCAGAATGTCATCAGGTTGCAACTGTTGAATGCAGCAATGACACAATCTCAGAAAGTAGCTGGGGCACATAATTTTGGAATGTGGCAGTGACACACAATTTTGGAATGTGACGGTGATGCTCAATTTTGGAATGTGGCGGTGACACAGTTTCAGAATGTGGTGGTAATCCACAATTTGGGAATATGGCACTTACAGTTTGGGAATATGGCACTGAAACACAACTTGGCAGGGATGTGCAATTCTGGAATTTGGCGGGGATGCACCATTTCAGAATGTGGCAGGAATCCACAATTTAGCAGTGGGGAAGGGATGTACAACTTTGCACTGTGGCAGGGATGCATAATTTTAGAATATGGATGGGGCGCATAATGTTGGAATGTGGTGGGTATGTGATGCACAATTTTGAAATATGGTGGGTGCGTACAATTATGAAATGTGGCAGGAACAAGAGATTTCAGAAAAATATGGTGTGTCCTGTCACATTCCGACAGTGTGCATCTCTTCCATATTCCAAAAATGCAAGTCCCCACCAAATTCCTTGATGTGTGTCCCTGTCGCATTCCGAATCTGATTGTCCTTCCACATTTTGAGATGGCACATCCCTGGCACATTCTGAGATTGCATGCCTCCCAACACTTTAAAATTTTGCACATCAGTGGCTCTTCACTGAAACTGGCTTTTTTGAACAGGTGGTGAAATCAGGGTTACAAAAGAGCTCATAACTTTAAAACGAAGTAATGTAGAAACCTAATTTTTGGTATAATATTTACTGGAGATATGCTTATTCTAAGTCTGTAATGTAGCACTTTTGGCGGGAGTACCTCTTTAAGCACCTTACGCTAGAAGGTCACATCAGCAGGACTCCCAGTGTCCAGTCCATCAGGTCTTGCAAATGTATGCAAGTGACAGCAGGTTCCCGCTTTATGCAAGTCAGAAACTGAAGAACTGCCCTATCTTCCCAACAGGCTGTCATAGCCATGGTGGACTGCACTTTAATCAAAGAGGCTGATGTCAACTTCACCCTCTCATAAGCCTTTGACTCATCTGAACCAGGGCTGACTTGGACATTTTTTTGGAATTGTTTTGATGCACCAAAACAGTGTATAAAGGTTATCAGATTCCCGAAGGCACTATGTCCATATAATGCATTCTTAAAGAGGGAATCTGGCCAAAAGTGCTACATTGCTACATCAGCATATCCCCAATAAGCCTCATACCAACAATTAGATCTTGACATTTTTTCATTAAAAAGTTATGAGTCATTTGTAACCATTTATACTAACGTGGAACCTTTGTAAAAGAGCCATTGGATCAAAGGTATTTATCCGAAATTCTAATAAATAAATAAATCTGTAACCCTGATTTCATTCCCTGTTCAAAAAAAGCCAGCTTCAGTGAAGAACTACTGATGATGTTAGAACCAGAAATTACAGTCTAGTCCTCCCTGTCAGCAACCTTATAGGACTTATTTCTCCAAAGGTCAAACAACTGTATTTGTAGGTATTAACAAAAACAAAAAAACTGAGACAAGGTATTGTTTTTATTTTATTTATGGAGGATCTCGGATTAAACCTTTGAGAACAAGCTAATTACACAGGTTCCACGTCAAGGTAAAACAACAAGAGACATAACAATTTTTAAGCGAAAAAGATGTTCCAGGACTAGAGGGCATGGGATGAAGTTGGAGGGAGGACGATTCAGAGGAAACGTGAGGAAGAATTTCTTCACAGAACGGGTGGTGGACAAGTGGAACACCCTGCCAGAGGAAGTGGTGGGGGCTGAAACAATCACGAGATTTAAGAATGCATGGGATAGACATAAAGGAATTCTGGAGGTTAGGGGTAAGGGGCAACAGACTTCCTGGAAAACATAAACTGAACTTACAAACTTAAATGGGCAGACTGGGTGGGCCATAGGCCCTTATCTGCTGACACTGTCTATGTATCTATGTATAACAACAAAAGTACAGAATTTATAGAATTACGGTTAAACCATGAGATAATGGATGATAACACTGTATAGGCATTTAAGCAAAAATAGTAACAGGACAGTAACACTAAAATAAATATCACCAAATAAATTAAAAATGGACAACGCTCAAGGAAAAAAAGAAAAGGGGCGTGGGGATTGTGACCAAGGGAGAGGTTAGCATAGACAGAGGGGCAGCAGAGAGAGGACAGACTACAGGAGGGAAATACTGCTTGAATCAGCCCAGGAGTGGGCCTTGTCAAGAGAGATGTCAGGATTACCTAGAGGAGCCTGGTGTTGGGGTGGAGCCATAACCAATGCTAAGTAACAGGAACAGAAAATTACCTAGGGGTGCAGACGTTAAGGGTTGGATGCAGTGTACACATTTCCAGAATGTTCAGATGCATAGTACTGTACTTTAGAATGTGGAAGGTGGTGGTTTTGGAAAGCAGACCTAGGCAAAGCTGTGGAATGTCATGGTAAAGCAGAATTTCAGAATGTAGAAGTGGACATGCAATATGTGACTGTGACACGGATTTACTATCTTGAAATCTGGTGGGGACACTCAATCTAGGAATGCGGCATTGATACACATCTAGGAATTTGGCAGGTACTGACAATCCTGGAATATAATAGAAACATAGCATTTGACGGCAGATAAGGAACACCTGGCCCACCTATTCTGCCCATTTCCCTACCTACAGTATAAAAGTACAGTTACGTAAGAACTTACCGTAACAGTAGATCTTCCAGAAGAGCATTTGCAGCAGGCTAAACAACAAGGACTATGCAATCAGGCACTAGGACTCCACAGAAAAACTCTAGCCAGCAGTACCCAGTGGGGACCACCCCCTGACGCTGGCCTGCCTCCGACGTCTGCCAGTGATATAAAGGGGGCGGTCCCCAGACTCACCTCCCATCGGAGACCCAGTATATTGGTAAAAAGGAGAACCGAGGAGGTTCCGAAAGTTCCCAACAAGGAAAAGACAGGACCGAGGGAAGGAGGGAGAGAAAGCAGTGCCTGGTGCAAGAGCTCTTCTCAAAGATGTACTGTTATGGTAAGTTCTTGTGTAACTGTACTATCTTACCTCGAGTTGGAGCTCTTGAAGCAGGCTACACAATAAGGACTGAGTCCCAAGCAGTGCAAAATGTAAAGTTGCAGGAGGGAGGTAGGGAAACTATCGGAGCCTCACAAAAGGAGGCTTTGTAGAACAGCTAGGCCGAATCTCGCTCTCCTCCTAGAGCAGGTGTCTGCAACCTTTTCAGGACTTGGAGTCACATGTCCTCCTGGCATAACCAGTCTGATCACCAGAGAGCCATATGAGCGTATGCATAGCGGAGGTCCTTTGTAATGCATAATTTAGCTTAAATTCATCCCACAATGCTATCTGAATAAAGCATATGTTAATCAACTGGAACACTGCACAAAGAAGCCATACTGGATAGCTTCCTCTCCAGATCCTCCCTAAAAGAATCAGAGGAGTTTTAGCCATGATTTTGTAGCTGAAAAAGCAAATGGCTAAGAACTCAAAATTAATTCCTACTACATGCTTTAGGCAAATCTCTTGGAGCCACTGAAGGAGTCCTGCTCTATTGGCCTCTGTTCTTTGGTGCAACCTTCCTGTGTCTCAGCATAGGTAGGGGTGAGCATGGCCACCCACCACACATATTATTGGCATATATAGAGTGTTTGGTTGGGACATGCCCTGGAATTAGTAGCATTTTTTTGAAACTTTCACTTCAAATCACTTGAAATATTCATCCACCCCTGCTAATGAAAACAAAAGCACCCCAGTCTTCTAGAACGGTTATGTTCTCATCTATTATTTTCTTTGTTGGGTGTGCCAGTTTATCATAAAATGTATGGCTGATTCACAGCATGAGTACCACCTTAATATTGGCAAAGCTCTGTTTAATACACTTAAAGGGACACTGTCAACTTCCTTAAGTCTCAAAGTGTCCCTGGTTTAAAACACACATTTTATGATTGTTCATATTATATACACTGTTTATGCAGCTGGTAGTTTGATTCACATCCCTTTTTTCTTTTAAAAAGTGAAAAACTAACTGCCCACCATACTGGTGTTAACACACCAAAACGTGTTTGTTTACATTTCTTGACCACATCACATTGCATCTTTTCTGAACCTCGGAACACCCCAACACAATCTAGTCACCATTATGCAGGAGTAGAGGACACTATTGTATCATGAGTGGCTGCACTGTCTGATGGTGTTTCCTATGTTCAGGAAATGTGCACCAAGAGTAGTTAAATGATTTGAAGCAAAACAGAGCTGGGCATAGCTGTGCATTACCATGCATTTAATTTCTAACAAGCAATGAGGTAGATAAAACAACGAGCAACATAAATGAATTTTAGAGAAAGTAAGCAACAATAAAATGTGGATTTTTACCTAAAATAATACAATACAAAAAAGGCTGGCAATGTGCCTTTAATATTTCTTGCAGTTGTATGACCTTGCATGCCTTGACTCAGTCCTTCTTCCATCTCCACAGCCTTCTGTCCTGCCTGAGGAACAACTGCCTTTCTAATGATCCGAATGCTACATAGCATCCTGATGTAACTGTAGTTGTACCTCTCACCCCACCTAGATCCCAATTTATGTGAGGCTATCACAATACAGTACATAAAATGCTCAGCACCTGTTAAGAGATGGAGAAGGATGACAAAATAACTGGCTGGACCATCTTGTGTATCTGAGGGTAGGAGTCCATCTGTCCCTCCCACTTGGGGCAAGGGTGGCTGGGCATGGACATCTACCAGGCCCGGCCTGCTATACATAAAAACACAGGGCATGTCTGGTGCCTCTGCATTCACTGTTGAGTACTGCAAGCCCTGCTAACAACCGGCAACATTTTCTGAGCTGCGACTCTCAGCCAACATGATCCCTCCCCTTTGGTTACTGGAGAGCATTTGTGCAGTCGTGAGGCATCCACAGCTGATTGTCACTGGGTTTGCCACTTGATGTGCAATACTCTCGGCTTTGGCACCAACCTTGTTCAGCTCGTTGGTAAGCAGTAACGCTAATTATGATGTCATCAAGCAGTCCTTACATGAACCATTGAAAACTTTCTCCCTCACATCCCATTAGTTGATGTCAGTAATGCAAATGGTAGTATTGATACTGGTCTATAATATAGCAGACACTGCAGTGCCAATAGCCCCTCATAAGTAATTATGCTTGACTTTCTCATATTGTCCCGGCATCAAGAAAATTCTATTTCACGGAGAGGGTGGTGGATAACTGGAACAAACTCTAGAGGAGGTGGTGGGAGCAGGGACTGTGGCGAGATTCAAGGGGGTGTGGGGTAGACACAGTGGTCTCTTGGATCGGGGGGGGGGGGAGATGGTAAGAAATTACAAAGTCCCAGCAGCTTGTTAGGCACACTGGACAGACCTGGCAGTCCTTTCCTGCTGACACATTTCTGTGCTTCTATCAAGGATATCAGAGTGTATGTGATATTGCATGTTCAGTGTGTGAACTCCACAGATAATTCCAAAATACTTTATTGTGAAGCAAAGTAGCAGAGATACTGAAAAGCATAAAATTGGACTTTTGAGAGTTAAGGAGTTGCAGAGCTGCACAAACACAGGCAAAGAGCCGCACGTGGCTCCCGAGCCTCACGTTGCAGACCTTTGTCCTAGAGGCTATGTCCAAACTACAGTGCTTCAAGAAGGTATGCACTGAGTTCCAAGTTGCCACAGCACAAATGTCAGCTGCCGAGACATTCTGTAAGGCAGGAAAAAAGGCAGCCACTCCCTTGGTGGAGTGTCCCTTCACTGATCCCGGTAAGGGTTTTTGTATTTCTCATAACAGAACATAATGCAACCAACACTCCCAGAGATCTGGGAGCAAAGGCAACAAACAACTGACGGTTTTACAGACCGAATGGGTGCGGTCTATATAATACCGGAACACCCTGTGAATATCTAGAGTATGGAGAAGCGCCTCCCCCCAATTCGAATACTCTGGGTAATAAACAGGAAGGTTGATGTCCTGATTCAGGATAAGTTCGGACACCACCTTCAGAAGAAACTTAGGATTAGTTCTTAGAGACACCCTGTCTCTGTGAAAAATGAAGTAAGGCTCCTTACACATGAGGGCATGGCGCTTGGAAATTCTTAGAGCAGAAGTGACAGCAACTGAAAATAATGCTTTCCACGAAAGAAAGCGTAGCTCACAGTCCGAGACTAGTTCGAAGGGAGGCAAAGTGAGTTTCTGTAGGATGAACAGAAGGTCCCATGGGGGAACAGGATCCCAAATGGGTGGTTTCATGTGCAGTATACCCCGTAAGAAGGTATGGGACAAATCAAGTTGGGCGACAGCCCTTCCATCCACTGGTGCATGGTAAGCAGGGATGGCAGAAAGGTGCACCTTGATGGAGAAATATCGGAGCCCTGCATCAGAACGAGACAGCAAATATGCCAAGACAGAGTTTACCGGATAGCAAAAACCGATCCAGGGAATACGCTGATGCCCATAAGCAAAAGCGCTTTCACTTCATGGTGCACGTAGTGCGTGTTGAAGGCTTATGAGCCTCTACCAAGACCTCAGTGACTCTCTGAGAGACCCCATAGCAGGAAACCGCTAAGTCTGTAGGAGCCATGCATGAAAATGCAGGGATCTGAGGTCTGGGTGGACTAGGGTGCCGTGCTCCTGGGAGAGCAATCGCAAGGACAGGTGGAGAGGGATCGGAGGCTCCACTGCCAGCTGCTGGAGCAGGGGAAACCAAATCTCGCACGGCCAAAGTGGGGCGACCAAAATCATGTCCGCTCCCTCCTCCTAAAGCTTGAGCAGCACCCACTGGAACAGAGGAAAGGGAGGAAAAGCATAGAGGAACCTCCCTGTCCAACAAAGAGACAAAGTGTCTCACCAGAAAACACCAGGTCCTGGATCTAGTGAGCAGAAATTGGACAGTTTGGCATTGCATGGGGACGCAAAGAGGTCCAGTTCTGGACAACCCCACCTTTCGAAGAAGTTGTCTGCCACTTCCTGAAGCAGTTCTCACTTGTGGTTTCTGGACCGGGATCTGCGGAGTCCGTCAGCTAAGGCGTTTTGGACTCTGGAACATGGACCACAGTAAAGGCGAGACCATGATCTATGGCCCAGTACCACACCCTCATCACATCTCGGCACAGAGGGTATATGAATGCGCCCCCCCCCCGGCTTGTTTATGCAGAATACAACACACATGTTGTCTGTCTGCACAAGCAATGGTCCCTGGGTGAGGTGTGTCTGGAAGGCCTGAAGGGCATAGAGGACCGCTATCATCTCTAGGATGTTGATGTGTAATGTCAGCTTTAGAGCTGACCACATGCCCTGTGTTCAGTGCTCTCGGAAGTGGGCTCCCCACCCGAGGCCGGGGGCATCAGTAATAGTCAGAATCTGTTGCACTGAAGCTGTCTGGAAAGGAACCCTGACGCTAGGATGGGAGACATCTGTCACCAGGACAGAGTCTGTGACACAGCTCTCAAAATCTGACTGAGTTGCACTAGGTCATCCGACCTTTTGATCCCACTGAGTCCTGAGGGTCCACTGAGGTACCCGCATATGTAAGCATGCCAGGGATACAGTCACTATGGCAGCCGTCATGTCACCTAGCAGTTGGAAGCATGGTCCAAGCTAGAACCTGCGCGGAGGAGGAGACCTGAAGGGTCAGGTTCTGTACTCAAGCACCACTGTCTGGGGGAAGAAATGCTCTTTCTTTCTCTGTATCCAGGATGACCCCTATGTACCGAAGGTGCTGGGGGGGCCAGGGACATGATTTGGGGATGTTCAGTGTGATGCCTAGATTCTGAAACATCACAAAAGTGTCTGATAGAGTGGACAGGAGTTGTACTCTGGAAGGAGCAGTCAGGAGCCAATTGTCTAGGTGGGGTAGACGAAATGGCCCTGGTGCTGCAAGGCAGCAGCCATTACTGCGAGGCATTTTGTGAAGACTTGTGGAGCTGAAGAGAGGCCGAAGGGCAAGGCTCTGAATTGGTAATGCTCTCCCTTGAAAGCAAACCTGAGAAATCTCCGGTGAGCTAGATGGAACTGGATGTGCAGGTAGGCATCCTGCACGTCCAGGGAACAAAGCCAGTCCCCCTGATGCAGCATGGGGATCAGGCCTGACAACGTCACCATCCTGAACCTCTTGCATTCTATGAAGTGGTTCAGGAGACGGAGGTCCAAGACAGGGCACATGTCCCTTGTATTCGTGGGAACCAAGAAGAAGTGGGAGTAGAACCCTGTCCCTCTCTTAGACGAGGCACAGGCTTGATGGCCCTCTCGGACAACAAAGCTTGTATCTCTTCAGAGATGAGAGCTGTGTGGGGTGGGGAGTACCGAGAAGGAACTGGGGGACTGTCGGGAGGAATCTCGACAAATTCCAGAGCGTGTCATTTCTCAATACTGTCCAGAACCCAAGAGTCCGATGTGATGCTGGTCCACCCTTTTAGGTAAAGGGAGAATCAACCCCCTACTGCCTCCCCTATGGACTCCACTGGAGGAGTGAGGGTTGGCAAGGAGTCAGGCATGGATCCCGGCGTTGGGCAGGGAGACCTGAGAGGATCTGGCACCCCGAGGCTGCAGCTCCAGAGGGCTGGGAAGGAGCATTTCATTTGAAAGGACCTCTTTACTGCTGTCCTTTCGACTTCTGGGAGGTCGGATGCCGAAATGGCTTTTTCTTGTCAGAAAAGGGCTCCAACCTATACATTTGGTAGACTGACTGCAGAGCCTTGCCAGAGTCTTGGAGGTCTGCGATTATTTTCCTTTTTTTTTTTAATTAAAACTTTATTGATGCTTTTACAATTATACAAGAGACAGAAACATGGATAAAAGGTAAATAATACAATACAAAGATATGTGTTCTGCCTCCACCCCCTTTCCCTCATTACCATAATAAAGCACCCAGAACCGTATCTGTACCTTTAACTTTGACTATGTCAAATAACAAGTAGAGTGTGTAAGGGATCCCAAATACGTTTATATTTCTGTTGCCTATTGTACAGGCCAGCTATGGCTTTTTCAGTTCTAAGACTGGCAAGTATTTCGTTGAGCCATTCCTGGTATGATGGGCATTCCGTATCCTTCCAGTGTTTGAGGACCACCTTCTTAACAGACATGGCTATCATTGAAATGTGAAATTTCGGTATTGACATCATTAGGACAACTTACCTAGTAGACAAATTTCGGGAGGAAATACTCTGAAGATCCAGCAACGGATCCAGCTTGGCCTTAATTGTGTTCCATAAGGGCATTATTTTGGGGCAACTCCAAAATATATGGAGAAGCGTGCCCTCTTCTTGGGAACATCTAGTACATAAACCAGAACTCAGGAGACCCCAACTGGCAAGCTTTTGGGGGGGAAAGTATAGGTTGTGTAAGATGTGGAAATGCATGAGCCGCAGTCTGTCCTGTAACACAAACCTATGACAGTTTCGCCATAATGTCGGCCAATCCATTGAGAGTTGGGGGAAAAAGGAAGACTAGTAATTTGTGGGACCATAACACTCCCCAAACCACCATTGAAAAAGAACCTGATATACCTTCAAGACTATCTTAGGGGGGCATATCAAGGGGGTAAGCACAGGTAAGAAGGAAAATACAGGTGGAGGAGGGGGAGCCTTGCCTAGTACTTTAACTATGAGATCTTTTAGTGGATAACCTTAAAATAACTGGACGAGGGATATTAAATTTAAAATAATCTTGGTTGTGGTCAGCCATTTCCCATCCTCCCCAATAAAAGTGGATAAGAACCCTTCTCCCAACTGTGGTAACCATTTGGAAGATATTGTCTTTTTGTCTATGAGAAATGAAGGAGAGTTCCATATAGATTGAGAGAGATCTAATTGGGGTTTAAACTGGAGAAAAGAACAAAGTTGAGCATGGACTCTTAAAGATACTGCCATGATTGGACATTTCCGAATGTCCCGTAATGAAGACAGCTTAGCATATAACAAGTTAGTGGGGTCCATTCCTGTAGCTTGGATGGTGTCTAGCTTGATTTCTAACCATGCCGGCATTAGACTACAGGGGCCTGGTGTTAACCATTTAAGATATTTCAATAAATGGCTAGCCCAGTAGTATAAACTAAGATGTGGGATACTAAGGCCCCCCTGAAGTTTCGGAGTGGCAAGTTTATGATACGCCAAATGAGGATGTTTATTAGACCAGATAAATTTGGTAAATAATCTGTGTACTTTCTGAAACCAAGCTACAGGAATAAAGGAATTAAGGAGTGATAGGGGGTAAAAAAGTTGAGGAAACACATTCATTTTGATTAAACTAATCCGTCCCCATAGGGAGTATTATGCAAAGATATTTAAGAGATAACGGTGACCAAGATAAACCCAGGGGGGTTATGGTTTGTTTGAATACCTTATGGTTAACAGGGAAGACGGTAGATTTACTTAGATTCAGCTTATAGTTTGAAAAGCTACTAAACTTAGTTATTGTAGCTAGCGTGGAAGGGATGGATGTTCGGGATGGGACAACTGAAGGAGAATGTCATCCGCATAGGCGGAGACTTTAACCATGGTACCTTGTATCTGTATCCCCTGGATTTCTGGGTTCGTTAGAAAGTTGCAGATGAGCGGTTCTAAGTAAATGTTGAATAGTAAAGGGGAAAGAGGACAACCTTGTCTTGTACCAGAATACAAGAAAAAGGGAACAGAGAAAGCTCCATTCCCTGAGATTCTGCCAGGAGGGGACTGGTACAGAGCTTGGATCCACTGTACAAATGTAGAGGGAAAACCGAAACCATGTAAAGTGCGGAATAAAAAATTCCAGTTCACACAATCGAAAGCCTTCTCAGCGTCCAGGGACACCAGGACAGCCAGGTATGAGGCATCCCTGGACTCCGAGAAAAAGTGTGAAATAGTTCGAAAATGGTCCGACGATAATCTGCCCTTCATGAACCCAACCTGTGATAAACCAATTAGGTCCGGAAGAGCAACTGTAAGCCTGTCTGTCAGAATCTTCGTGAGAATTTTGATATCCTGATTTAAAAGGGATATGGGCCTATAACTCTGTACTAATTCTAGGTCTCTATCCAATTTAGGGAGAAGGACAATTAAAGCCTCAAATAGGGTAGGGTCAGTTTTAGCTCCGGATAATATGTGTTGAAATAACCGGAAAAGGGCTGGAGTTATTTGATCTTGAAATTTTTTATAAAAAAAGGGAGGAAAAACCATCCGGGCCTGGTACTTTGCCGGAGGGAAGAGCTCTTATAACTTCAGTAATTTCAGCTATAGAGATGGGGGAAGAAAGAAATGTTTTGTGGACCTCCGACAGAGAGGGAAGGTGATACTCTTGAAGATAGGCATCCAGAGTCTCTGTGGAAGGGGGATTTTCCATATTACTATATAGCTGTTGATAGTAATGTGCAAATTCCTGCACAATAAAAAAAAGCGAGTATCTCAGAGTTTTCCGGAGGAGTTTCCATGGCACCATACAAAGATTTGAAGTAGTTACGAAAAACCTCTGCGATTTCTCCTGGCATGGTTTTAATTTTACCAGCCTCCTCAGGCTGAATCCCTGGAATCAACTGGGAAGATTCAAACTGTGCAATCCGCCCAGCTAAGAGTTTCCAGTTTTTCCCCTTGGTCTACATAATTAGCTTTGGTTTTTATCAGGGCTAATTCTGCTTGTTCCCCTAATAAGCTAAGGTACGCATCCCTTAACTTAACCAATTCCCTTTTATCTTCCTCCGGGAGGGGAAACAAGTTGGATTCCATGGTCCGAATCCGGGCCAATAAATCCAACATGATGCGTGTTTTTTCCTTTTTCCTCATGACAGCCTGGCTAATTAAGGTGCCCCTTATAAAGGCCTTGAATGCCCCCCAAAACATATCTGGACGGACACCCTCTTTCTGATTATTAATCACAAACTCCTCTATCTGTGTAGAAATGAATTGGGACACCTCGGGTTGACGCAAAAGCTGGTTATTTATTTTCCACCTGTTGCCTCTCTTAGGCAGTGACGCAAATGATATTGACGCAGACACTGCAGCATGGTCTGAAGGGGGTCCCGCCACAATTGCCGACTCCAGCACCCCAGAGAGCAGAGAACGGGAAAGCAATATGTAGTCAATACGGGACGCTGTACCATGAATATGTGACAAAGGTATACTCCTTAGTTTCAGGATGGAGCACTCTCCACACATCTGCTAACCCCAGGTGGTCCATTAATTCATTCAACGCCTTAGGGCAGGAGTAGGTCCCAAGTGGGAGTGTCTAGACCTATCCATTAATGGATCTAGCGCCACATTAAGGTCCCCCCTAAAATTATAGGCATTTGGCTAAACGGTGTGAGTGCTTTCAGTAAATTAACAGCAAATCCTGTTTGTCCATATTCGGACCGTAAACCGATCCTATCAGGATCTCCATATTCTGCAACATGCCTTCGACCAAAACATATCTACCTTCATTGTCCCAAACCACGTGTAAGGGGTAAAAGGAACCGACCTATTTACTAATATCATAACACCCCTGCTTTGAGTGTTACCCTGAGAAGAGAAGACTGTTCCTATTTGCAACCGCCTCATACTATTATTTTCTGTATGAAGTAGATGTGTTTCCTGTAGAAACACAAAATCTGCTTTTACTACCTCAATATGCTTCAATATCCTATACTGCTTGATCTTACGTCGTGCCCCTTTAACGTTCCAGCTAAGAAATTTAAAGATCCTATTTGAAGCCATGATTCTTCACATTAACCAATGTCTTAAAGTGCTGAACCCTTTGGATTACAGCTACTAGAAACTGAGGTCCTGTACCTCCCGAACCCCGACCAATATCCCCTTTGAACAACCACCCCAGACTTTTTGTACGTATCCCCACCCAGATAGCCCACCACACCCTAAGAACCCTCCCCACCCTCCCAGTCTTTGTTGGCCTGTGACAACAGCTCACTCAGCCTCATTCACCCCTGCCCTCTCTCCTCCAGGCTAATATCTCACCACCCACTTATTATTTACCTAATCCTTATACTATAATACTTATATTTCTTTAAACTGCTTTTAAGCATCTCAATATCTCAAATAGGGTCCTGTCACCCCTTATCATATAAGATCTTCCTATATTAATGCAATGGGTTGAACTACCCTAAATAAAAACAACCAAAATCTCTGAAACGCTAACATATACCAAGCCTTGTTGGCAATTCAGTCCCAGCATGCTACTCCATCTTTTAATAATGTGAGAGAACAGCATGCTTATTGCCATTCAGGCAACTGTCATACAAAATTCGACTTTCAGAGGCTAATGAAGCCATAATTACAACTACAAAACCCGTAATTCCTCACCTAAATGCTGAAATACGTTATATCTAAAGACTTCGGCCCTCTTGTGGGAACTCGCTCAAATTGCATTATCTTCTGGTCATAAGATTAACTAGCTAAGCAAACCTTACCATTTACAGCCATTGTCCCCAAACTGTTTCCAGATGAGAAAACAAACAAAAAGAAAACGGGAACTTTCATTCTTCCCTGCTTAGCCAAGGGCAGCCCAGTCTAATCTAACGCCAACAAAACATAGTCGGGCAAAATAAGCACCGATATTGGACCTCAGTCCGTATAGTTTCAATCTTTTCTCACGCTTTAACTTCAGCACAGTAGAAGACCCAGGAGTTACATTAAACAGCATCCAAGTCCTCGAGCAGGAAACATGCGCTACAGGATCTTCCATCCTCAACAGCCCAGAAGCCTTCACCCAGTAAAACTGGATAGCTCCTCTGCAACCTTCAAGGGTCTTTAAAAAGGTTGGGGAACGCGGATTGTAATGCAGACCGGGCGGTCTCCACCGAATCGAAATGCTTCCATTCTCCCTCTATCTGGACTTGAAATTTAACCGGATACCCCATTCTGAATCTGATACCAGCCGCGATCAGCTTGTTGACAAGTGGGTTGAATGCAGCTCTTTTTTGGCGGACCGTTAAGGGTATGTCTTGCGCTACCCGGATCTTCACGCCTTCCCAGTACAAATCCTTGTTTTCCCTGGTTTTCAATAGGAATAATTCCTTTCCTGATAGTTTAAAACCGAAAAATTAAGGTAATGGTAAGGTGCTTACGGGAGAAGCCGAGGGGTGAGCCCTTTCTATGATATATGTAGGGCCAAATGGAGAGGGACCTGTTATTTTCTCACCTAACTTTTGCACGGTAACTTGATCGGGTCTGGCCCTTCTTCTCTCTCCGGTAGACCCACAATCACTGCATTGTTGCGGCGGCTTCTTCCTTCCAGGTCCTCCACTTTCGGTTCTAATTTGGCCATTCGCTGCTTCATTTGACTTAACCCCATGTCCATTCTCTCGGTACTCCCCTCCAGGGACTGAATTCTAGCTTCATTATCCGTGGTCCTCTGGGCAAGGTCTTCCAGTGCACCGGTAACGCTTTTAATTTCACTAGCCATCTCCTGCATCTCCAATCTAAAGGGCCGAAATTCTTCTAAAAATCTAGATAGCGTTAGAAGCTCCTTTTCCGACATCCCTGGTGTGGAGCCCTGGGACTACTGCAAACTCAAGGCCCTTGCTTTTTTCAGGCCTTCTCCCAAGGCCGCAGGAGGAGTGTGTGTTTCGTGGGGCTTTGCGCATTTCTGTATCCATCAAGCCCCCAACCACTTCAGTGAAGCCTTCCACTGCTGTAGCACTGCAAAAGGTTCTTTAAGGTGAGTAGAAATCACAAATAGAAGCTCTTTTAGAGGAAAGGTGCTCGGAGCATTCAGGGAATGCAGCTATTCAGTGCTCTGCATCACGTGACTCCAGAGCTGCCCAATCCTTCTGGCAGACGTAATGGCCACCAGGAAGGCCATCTACCATGACAGGTGTGACATCTGACACCTGAGCACTGGCTGGAAAGGTTTGCCTTACAGCACTGTCAATACCGCAGTAAGTCCCACGGTGGAGGTGGGGCGCACACACCAGAGGGGACAGGTGGTTTAGGCCCTTAAACAATTGCCTGATCACATTCTCCTGGTCTGTGTACCAGCCCATGAGTAGTAAGCAAAGATAGCTGCCACGTGCACCTTAAGGGTAGCCGCCTGCAATCCCAGCTGGGAAAGGGACCAGAGGTACTCCAGGATACAAGTCACAGGGCAGACAAGGCAATCAAGCCCCTTGTCTTGACAGCAAATGGAAAATCTCGTCCATTTAAAGGCACAGCATCTGCAAATTGACTTTTTCCTGGAGGGTTCCACAGTGTGGAGCACATTCTCAGAGAGACCCAAGGCCTGGCCGTGAAGTGCAGCGATCAAAGGTCCGGGTGAAGGACCGTTCCCTCGTCTGATCAGCAGATCCGGGTGGAGAGGCAGTCACCTTGCAGGTCTGCTGCTGAGAGTGAGAAGATCCGGGTACTAGAACAGCCGTTGCCAGTCTGAAGTTGTCAGGATGCTCTGTGCCTTGTCCTTCTGTGCACTGATCACTGCCATGTAGACCAAGGGAAGGAATATACGAGGCCACAGACTTGCGAATGCATTCCCCAGCACTGTCATGGACTTTGTAGGGCAGGCACAAAACAGCCTGTTTGGTGTTCTCCCACGAGGCAAACACAATCACCAAGGATGTGCCTCATTGGGCACATTCTGATTTGTCACAGGAAACTGGGCTAGAGGTATAGGGACAGGAAGCCCACTAAACCCAGGCAGCATCGGCAAGATTGGCAGCAGGGTAGGCAGTGGTCTCTGGATTAACTCAGAGAACACAGTCTGGAACTAGTGTCAACAGCATTGACAATGTGCCAGCAGTAAGCTCTGAGTCCTTTATGGGACTCGACTGGAGCCTGTATTCGACGTTGGTGTCCTAACGACTGTCAGGTTGGTGACTGAAACTGTCAAAGCTGCCTCTGACATACCCTCAGTGAGTCAATGGAGATCTGGATTTGGAGGGAGAGGTATGGTGGTGGTGCTCTGTCGAAAAAGACTTCTTTGCCTTTTCCTCTGATGAATGGTTCTTTTCTCTGGAATGGGAGAGTGCCACTGAATGGAAAGGAGGCTGGCATGGGTCCAATAAAGACAGTTCTGTAGAACACTGTAGACAAACTTGGCACACTTAACGTTTTTCTTCTGTTTCAGAAAGTTCTCTAATCATTTCAGCTGCTTCTTCTCACCTGGTTGAAATCTTGGCAGATAGGACAGGGCTTCCCATCAAGCAAAAGACGAAGGCCCAGGCAGTGAAAACATAATTTGTGAGCGTTGTCACAAACAATCTTGATGCACTGGAAAAGACAAAACAGTGGCAACTTCTTCTACTGAGCAGAAGCACCACATAATGTTAGGAACAAAACAATAAAGTAGTAAACCTTATCAAAAGAAATCATCAAAAGTTTCTTCAGTCCTAAGAGTGGTCGACAACGAGAGAAAGAAAATGGAGGTGGTATGGGGCTGTGCATGTTACACAGGCACCACTAATGTACATCATGGTGGGTTGCCCCAGCTAGGCAAAAGTTTCCGAGTGGTCATAATACCAACAGAGCTTAGAGTTCAATGTGTGTGGCTCTGTGGAAGGGAGGGAGGTGTCAGCGTGGCTAGGTTGGTAGCACATCCGCCTCCTGGCCAGAAGGTTGTAGGTTCTAGGCCCACACCAGGATTGGGCTCATACCTAAAACACTGGCACACAAGTGCAGTTGGGGTGCTGTACTGTCGGAGAGTGCCGTCTTTGGATGAGATGTTAAACTGAGGTCCCTCCTACCCATCTCTGGTGATGTCCTGTTAGTGTACAGATAGAAGTAAAAGAATCCAAGGCACTTTCTGCAAGACTAAGGGACTTCCCCTAGTGTCCAGGCCAATATTCACTGTCTCTTGAAACTAGTTAATGCAATTGTCCAAGGCTGTGTGTGGGTGTTGATGTGCAAAATGGCTGCCACTACATGTTCAGTCACTTCACTATCAGTCTAGCACTGCATGTAAAGCACTTTGGGATACAATGTGTATGAAAAGCACTATATAAATGCTGATTCTTCTTCTAGATGTATTCAAAGAAGAACAGGACAGACCTGAAGGACTATTTGTCATTTTTTGTCCATTACTATCTACGCACAGTATCTACAGTATGTTAGTTTGGTGCGTTGGTAGGATACGAACAGTAAAATACGTCCTGTTTAGACTGACAATGGAGTTGAATTTCAAAATGGAGGAGGACAGCTCTACTGACATACCAAAAGGCGTGCAGAATGTCTACGTTTTTTAATAAATCTATATGAGCCTTGAACTTGGAGCCAAGTGTTCATTTTAATCTTGTTGAGGTGGTGTGTGCCCGACAGGTTGTAGCAGGAGGAGGGCGCTCCATACACTCATCTGAATAGCCCAGTTTCCAGCTAAGTATTAACTCAGTAGCAGGACTAAGTAACACAGTGTCTCTCCTTGTAAGAGAGCATTTGGAAATCAAACTGTTATGTAACACATAAGGTTAGCTTTACTTGTTATCATAACATGGTTTTGTGTATACCAATACTGTTCATCAGATCACTTTTCTTAAAGTGTTATGATAAATTCTACTGTCACAACAGACAGTATTTTAATTCTTAATGCCATCACAATCTATGTGTCCATAACCCTTACTTCTTGTGTGCTTGGCACCGCAACGGTCTCCTCCTGACCTGTCCCATCTTCACTGTCTTCACTGTTTTCAGTATCCATAGCAGCTGAGATGGTGGTGAAGTGTACAGTGGTGGCATCACTCCCTGAATGACGTTCCACGAAAGGTTTCTTCTATAAAAAAAAAAAAAGGGAAAACCCAATGGTATCGATGAATCCATGAGTGTAATACTACATGTGAGAATAAGAATCATCTAAGAGCACACTAAAATGCAACTGCTATGATTGCCTGGGGGTATAACCCCACCCCATCAGCTAGGCTTGCTTTGGCACAAGGCCCCCTGCTCCCGTCCCTGGCCTATTGCTCGGCTATCTACCTAGGCACCACTAGGACCTCTCTTCATAAGTGGGACACCACCTATAATAACATTTGCTGCTACGCCTCGGCCTCACCAAGGTATAAACACCACTGTCAGCTCTAGGCTGACCTAAAATGGCCTAGCCCTGCTGCTCACCGACTCTGGTCCTACAGCTCTCTCATCGACGGTATAACAAGAACAGGCCTCCCCCAATCCCTCGCCCCCTTGTTACACTCTCAAACCCCCTCGTATGGGCTCCGATCGAATGACCAAGCTCCTTTCTATATCCATCGACGCAAAACTGCTATGGTTGCACAAGCTTTCTCTTACGCTGCTCCCAAGTATTGGAATTCTATCCCTCAAGCCATACGCTTAGCACCTACCCATGTTGGTTTCAAGAACCTCCACCATGAATATTTACAAGCATCAAATCCCTGTGCTTGCTTCCAGCCACCTTAAGTTCTTTATCTTCCCCAGCTCTTATCCTCGCTATACTACACTCCACTTTCTACCCTTCCTCCTCCTACTTTCATCCCCCCCCCCGATTTGTACCCTCTCACCCTCTCCCCCTCCTCCTCTCTACTCTTTCTAGGTGCATACTTCTCGTAACAGCACTTACAGTATGCAGTACTTTACATCCCTGTATTTCTTGCACTCGTTTGCTCTGAATATCCCAATGTATTGTTTATATTTTGACCTGTTCCAACTATGTACTTCACTGATTCACTACGTTGATTGTATTTCTGACTCCTTCACTTTGTATTCACCTATGTTTTGTGCTGTGTCACACTGTTGTTGTTAATTGTATTCAACTTGTATCCTCCCGGGTCATGCCTGAAAATAGGCATCCTTATGGCTAGTGTACTCACCCGGTTACCAAAAGCAAATAAATAAATAAATCACAAAAAACATGGGTCTCTTTCCTGCCTCTGTGTCTGTGCACCTAACCTCTCTACTTTAAACTTTGAAAAGGCCTTTATCCAGTAATGGATTATAGATTCTCATGCACTACAGTGTTATCCCCAATACCTGCTTATTTTGCAAACAGTTATGTCTTAAAATGTATGCTTCCAGGACAGCCCAAGAAATGTATCATTTTATTCATAGTGAAGTCCCACCTTTATCCCACTTTACAGCAGTGAGACTGAGACACAGGGAGGCAATACACACCCTGCAATGTGAGCCAGTGTTGGTGGCTAGATTTCAGCCTGTGATCTCCTGTTTCAAAGTACAGGGCTCAAACTGCTACAGCACACTGCATTCCCTTGTAAGGTAATCTATTTTAGGTAAATATTTACGGAACATGGAGGCATTATTTACATGTCAGGCAGATAAGTACACTCAGTGGCAGTTGCCGAGCTCCTATAGAGCAATGGAATGCCACATTTTATTATATCATAAAAAATGGACCATTTTTAAATACTGATGTTTCAGGGGGATTAAAATGCCTTACTGGATTTAAGAAGCCTTTTAAGGCTCAAGGTAGGCTGACAGTATTCTAGCAGAGAGATAAATTTACTGTAGTTATCAAGCCATATCTTACATATGTGCATAATTCCCATTGCCCTGTGAGTTTGTTTAAACTGATTGCAAACCAATTTTCAGACTCCCAAATTCATGATAATCTGAAAAGAAAAGTTAATGCTAAAAAAATAATGCTATGCATGTGCAGGACTGGGAAAAAAAGAACCTTTTCTTGTACAAGAAATTAATTTCGGATAAACGTTTGGTTTATTTCTCTTATTTACTGCAGCTGTCAGCTGGAATAACCACATAATGGGATGTGACATTTCATTTCGTCTTAACATGGCATCTTTCTTCAGTGCCACAGGGTAAAAAACTACTTACGGTCAGCACTACCGGCTCGAAAACAGACACTGGTACAACTTCAGGAACACATCTCTCACATTTTGCCTGTGCTTGACCTTTCATGGAAATTACTTTCTTCTTTGCTGGATGCTTTGACTAAAAGGTAACAATAATATATTACTTCTTCTTTGAAGAACATTACCAGGAAAACTCTCTGTGACATCTAGTGCTATTTCAGCAATGGGTGCATAAATAATGAGCAAAACAAAATGAAATGTAAAGGGAGAACTGATGCAATGGCCTAAACTCCCCATATACCATATTACTAGTATGATCTCTTCAGAATTCAGTAGAGAATTTCATGAAAACTATTTTGGGTCTTTTGAAGGGCATCCCAGCCCCACTGGTAGAAAACAAACAGGGCATAACCAGTTTTTCCACAAAGGCAGATGCCAGACTCTTGGGATACTGACTGAGGCTATTAAATATGCCAAGAGCTAGATTACCTGCACTAACATTGCAAGAACACATAAAAATGTTGAGGCTAGGCTGCTCTATTCCTTGGGTCAATAAAGTTCAGGCTCTTTTGAAGAATGAATATAGCAACTCTCTGGGAATACAACTTACAAAACATGCTGACAAACATGAAATACCAGGAAGAGTTCAAAAATATAATTAGCTGCAGTCGATCGGGTATAAGGTCTTGAAATGCTGAAGGTACAGTATATAAATCTAATCTACATCTCTAAAATGTACACTATTCATGGATTTCAACCATATCTATGGATGACTGAAAACCCAGAAGTAAGAAAAGTCTTTACCTCTTTTAGAAATGGTACTAACAGAGCTAAATGCACTGAACTGATATGCAAAACAGAACAGAGAATAATAAAGTTTGTGACTGCAAAAGTGGGGGTATGGATGATAACATCCACCAGCTGCTATTTTGTGATAAATATATGTGGACAGTAAAATGATTAGGGCTTCTATTAAGAGATGTCTTTATCCCTCAACAATATCAGACTTCCTATGTGCTGGACTCAGATGAATCCAGTGTGGTTCACAGAGTTTCTAAGTTCTTGGGTGCAGCCCATCAAATGAAATTTGGTTACAATACCTATGATTAGAAGTACTGTCAAAGACAGAAGTGTAGGAAACGAGAGGAAGTATCTATAACAAAATCAATTGGCTTCCCAGTTTTTAAAACGTGGAAGTAGTATGAAGAGTATAGGGCTTGTCTATTATTTTCAGGTGTAAAAGATTGTCTAAGTGTATTCTGCATGTGTTCATGGGGATTACTTTGTGTATGCACACAAATGCTTGTCTTTTTTTTTTTGCACAATATTTTACTTTTGTGTACTGTTTTAACTTCATAATGCCCTAACAAGTCTATCATTACATTTCTATCTGCCTTATTGTAAAAAGGAGGTTGTACAAATGGTAGGGTCTTCTTTAGGTCTAGACATAGGCCATCTGTCTAAATATTTTTTAGAAATAGGACTATGGGTTACAATAACAAAGGGAATGTAGGTATCCAGACCCGAACCCCTTGAGGTCTTTTTCACATTTTGACATATTGTTAAAATTAGCTAAGGCCAACCCTCCATATGCCCTCCTTGACTGACCTGAATGTAAGCTCGTATTTAATATTGCAATGATAATAGTTTTTATGTGTTATATTTGTTGTATGCCCCTAAATGTTTTGTAAAGACTTTTTGTTGAACAATAAAACCTTAATCTGAACCATTACCAGCAGTACAGGGATTTGCTACACAAAATACATGACTGTTATTAAAACTGTGTGCTTATAGTACATCTGAATTATTTGGCATTCATTTTTATACTACTAGCTATTCTGAAGGAAAACTTTCATCTACAGAAACAGAACAATTTTTTTTTAAACTGTTACTTCCCTTAAAGTAGTGAGACTGCCAAATGGTAAACAAATTCTACTAGAGTCACACATAAACATATCATGTGTGTAGCAGTTGTTGTAAATGACTACAGGACAAGGTTTCCCACTTCTTGCACTAGCCCACACATAATGAACGGGTGGCAGAAAAAGGGAAAAAACATAATATCCTAATACTGTGTGGATGTGAACAGGGCAGGTTGGCATTCCAGTGGACTAAGGTCTCTACTTGTAATTCTCCATCTTGAGCCATTAAAAATTAATGCGTACCTGGCCTAAGGATCAGAATTCATCAAGCTGTGGAGTCTAGAGAATGGCTGTTAGAACTCTAAGTAGATAAGAATTAAGGCCTTACTATATCTGTAAGGGATCACAAAGTTATTCACCTGTACTGTTTGTTCATTCTAGAGATATTATTCTATAACCATACACACTACATCAGGCCTGACTCAAGAAGTTTAGATGCAGAAATGTCCATTTGAATTCATTTGCAACCTTGTGACCACCTCCACTTCCCACATGTGGTTCCCCCTAATGGTTGGACCTTTTTTGCCAAAGGGAGAAGTTCCTGCAAGGACATGGAATGAGTACAATAACAGAGCACCAAACCCAAATAGTCCAGACAGGGGAGGACTGGTAGGCGGTGTGTGGTTATGGATGAATACCTCTAGAACAAAGCTACAGTTGAATAATCATTTCTTCTAACAATGATTCGTCAATAGCCACACATTTTGCATTGACCACTAGCAGGAAGGAAATGCTAGAGCTGTTTGCAAAACAAGTTACGTCATAGTAGATCCAAAGTCTGCATCCACACAGGACTGAAGGTCCACACTGCTGTGGGAAGTGAAAGTGCTAGTAGCAGGGATGTTACAGTGGGACACTTTGACATTATGATACAGTCACATATAATACCATTTTCAATTCAATTCAATGTTATTTTACCAGGATAACACTGTTGAGACAACTCATTTGCAAGGAGGTCCTGGAGGACACAGATACATAACAAATCATACATGAGAAACAGAATACAATGCATACAGATACTTAACTAAAAAACACTAGGTACAATAATTATACAGTGAAAGACTAAAGGCATATACAGATGCCAAGTCAGCAAAATACGAGAGTGAAAATAAAAAGGAAAAAGGAATAAAGAATAATCAATACAAAGGAGCCAGACAGTACGAGTCAATTCTATAGAAGGGGCAAGGAGAGACAAGGGTAAAGAGTGGGAACAAGTAGTATTGACAAAAGTGGAGCAAGAAAGAAGGGGAGGTACAGGTAGATGGGAAGTAAAACAGGGCAGGAGAAGGGTGCTTCAAAAGTGGAGTAGAGTGGGGGAGAAAGAAGGAAGTGAAGGCTGTGCAAACCATGGGGATAGAAGCTGGAGGGAGCACAAAGGAGAGGAGTAAGTTCCAGGGAAGAGCCAAAGGGTATAGGTCAAAGGTCAGCATGGGGATTCAAGCATAGCAGTTGCATTCTTCCTTCGACGTGAGTCTAAGCATGGACTTAAATGTACTCAGGCTAACAAAATGCTTTACCTTTAATGAATTTTGAAGGGTGTTCCACAGAGAGGGCAAGGCATGACTTATGGATGAAGAGCCAAACCGGGTTCTAATCCTGGGGATGTCAAATGTTATACAAGAAAGTTTTCTGAGTGTATATCCATAGGGAGCATGTTTAAACATGGAGCAGATGTAAGGAAGGGAGTTTGGTGGTCTACAAATCCAGAAGGATGCATTATGCCGCCTTCTGGTATTAAGAGATGGCCAGCCCATCTGGAGGTAAAGGGAACAGTGGTGTGTATTGAAGGAGGCATTAGAAATGAATCTTAGGGCCCTGTGATAAAGTGTATCCAGTGTATATAAGGCTGTCTTAGAGCTACGACTATACAGAAAGTCTGCATAGTCTAGCAGCGGAAGAAAGGTTGTTTGGATAAGTCTGAATTTGGCGTCATGAGTGAGCAAGTGCTTAATAGGGGTAGACTAGGCCAAGCCTTTGCCGAAGTTTTGGGGTGGTTTCCTCAATATGTGTGACAAAGGAAAGCTTAGAGACTTGCTAGAAGGCGAGGTATTTAAATTGCTCGACTGGTTCAAGCTTCTCAAGCAAAATGGTATTGATATGATAGTTTGCATCCAATGGACTGATGGATACTTCTTTGCTATTAAAAGAAATTAACGTAATTTGGGTTTTTTTTTGCATTGAGAAGAAACTTTAGACGGAGCAGATTTTGTCGTAGTATGTCAAATTTGTGTTCTAACTCATGGCAAGAGAGTAGTATGGAGGGCCTGGACACATAAAGTACAGTATCATCTGCAAACAGATGAACACATGCTGTGCTAATATTGTTGTCAATGTTGTTAATATAGATGGCAAATAGCAGGGGCCCCAGGATAGACCCCTGTGACACACCTCTCAGAAGAGGTTTTGGGGGGGAAGAGGGCACCATTTGCTTTCACCTGTTGCTGCCTGTTGCTAAGATAGCAAGCAAACCATTTTAGAGAGATCGCGTCTAGTCCAAAGCAGCTTAAACTGTCCAGTAGTAACTGATGATCAACAGTGTAGAAAGTTTTAAATCTAAAAAAAAGCATGCAGACGTGGTTTTTGGCATCAAGGGATGTAAGCCAATCGTCAGTAACTTTTTCTAAGGCCGAAACAGTGCTGTGCTTAGGCCTGAACCCCTGACTGAAGAGGGTTCAAGAGATTTTCAGCTTCTAGAAAGTCTCCAAGTCAAGCCTCTAAGTTAACCATGATTATCATAACACAGAAGTAATAATTTTTGTTCAAAAAAGAAAAGAGATCTCCTCAAAGTCTTGGGTCAAGAGAGTTGGTGCTGAAAAGACAGTTGTCCCTAAAAACCCAAAAGCATTGGTTGAAAAGACTGCAAAACCATAGTATACCAAGAACCACAGTTATCGCTGCATTGGAAATCGGCCATATTATCAATTTTGTGACTTCCAATACTGCAGGATACTGTGAAACTGTGATACAGAGTTGATTGGAATGCAGAATTCAGGCGGCATGACAATTTTGCTTTCAAAATACTTTTCCTATTTTTTTGATGAATTCCACAAAATTGTTAGTGTTTTTATTTAAACTGCAATTTAGTTTTAGCAGTTTAAATACTGAAAACCACTTTTAGAATTCCACATCAGATGATGTGCCATCCGAGATCTCTTGCCAAAACCTCTTGAGGGCAATCAACATTCCAAATATTTCCCTTTTTGGGGGTCCTCACACACCTTACATAGAATATCATTTGCATTCAAATAAATATAAAGAACGTCATTTTATCAACATTTTCAACATCACACTTTTGTCCCCCCCCCATATAGCCAGCCCTACTTCTCAGCAACCCTCCCAGACCCATTACCCAGCTTCTCCCTGGACTTACCTCTCCCAGGTCCCCCACAACTTTCCTCCATAGCAGAGTGGCGGCAGTCCCTAGACCCACCAATCAACAGATCCAGTTGTCTGGGAGATGTCTGAATCACCAGTGCAGGGCATGTGGAGGGATGGTGATCTTCCTGCTGGTCAGGGTGTTTCTGCCATTCTTCCCCCTCACTTGTTGCTGCATAGCCCTCCTCACAGGGATGCTGGCATTGAGATGCCGTTCCCTGTAAAAGCGTGTGTTGTCATACTTATGCAATATGCAGCGTGTCACCATGCTCATGCAATATGCAGCGCGACACATCCCTCCCTTTGTTCTTTATGCCCTACCTCCCGTACATCTTCAGGTGGCAGCGCTGCAGCGATACATGGCACCCACCCCCCGGGATGAGGGGAGCATCCTCTGGGACACTTGATCTTCCACCCTCCTGCTGGCCCTCATCAACCCAGACTCGTTCCCGAACACGGCTAAGCAGCATCGTGAGCGGTAACGCTACTGCTGTGCTGATGGGCCACCAATATCACGTTTTTCATCATAAAAATATTTCAATAGTATATTTCAAAGTAATTCCTTTTTTCTGTTCAGAGGCCATATGGACCAGGTCAAAGGGAGGTTGTCCTCTTCCTTGAGGACACCACCCTCAATATTTCCCATTCCTTGCCCACCCTTTATTTCTCATGGGACATCTTCACCAAGCACTGAGTTCCATAACTGTCTTATAAGGGAAGATCTCCCTCCAAGTCTCTTTCTGCTTTCTCCCTCGGGCTCTGGTAGTAACAGCTGTCATCTGGTTTATCACCCAAGTCTGTAACAAGCCTTCAGTTTTGGTTATGTCATGGCCAGTTACAACTAGCAAGGGCAATGCAGGCACTACCCCCACCAGTATAGTCAGTGACCGCCCCTCCAGTCCCGGAGAGACTCTACCATTGGGTATGATTTAGTTTTCTTATGTTTAAAAGTCAATAGATGTTTTACATGTTCTCCCTGGTTTGCACTAGCACCATCTCAGGGTGTACTAGAGTTTGCTTACCACAAGAATCAATTAGAGCATGTGCCTACTGGCACCAACCCAGAGATTTTACAGATACTGCCTGCAGCTGGCTATGGCCAGGTGCGATGGTTTGTCTTTTTTATTTGTGCAACTGTGGGCTATATGCCAGACTGTCCACCAGTCACAGCAGGTAAAGTCTGCCATCTCCTCCATTACCTGTCTCAGGAATTGAGGTCTTCAGCAAGTGTCCCCAATCAGGTACCAGTCTCTGGTCTGTGTCTTCAGCCCCAGGTCTGCATGTTCTCAGGCAACATTTGGATAAACTGCTCCATGACCATCTGTTTTACAGTCTGTGCCACTGTCTTTGCCTTGTGTCAGATCCACTTCCAGGAACAGATATCTGATTTGACTGAACTCCTATTGAGGGTTGTCCCTTGGTTAGAAAATGTTCTTACTGAACCTCTGTCGGTAGGTTTCTTCAACATCCTGGACATCCAGACTGTTGCAGTCCTTTTGTGACTTTCCAGTCAAACACAGAACAAGGCTTATAAGTCAACAATATTTTTGCCACTGACAGGTTTGCAAGCCTCAAACTGCTGCAGGAACTCCGCTGGTGCTTAAGGCACCCTCTTTCTAGACTTCTGCACTTCTACTTGTCACCTCTCCTCTTGCAAGGCCACTTTTCGTCCTGTGGTCGAGGTTTTTCCCTTTGAATTTCTGCTTGCCTTCGGAGTTCTGCTCTGTGATAGTCACTGAATTCTTCTCTCTGTCTCTTGGCCTCTGTTTGCTAAACAGCCATCCATCACTGGAGACCAGTTATATCTTCAGATGCATCTGCTGTTTTAGTTGGACTCCACTGGTTAATGCTTCTACATTCTGTTTCTCCTTTTCCTCAGAGACTGGAGTAGGTTAAATTAACCTCCAGTCTGTTCTCTTCATCACCTACCTTCCATCCAACTGTCAGCTCTGCAATCTTCTGTAGGACACTACTGTTCCAGGACGTCTAAGCAGAAGAGTCTGACCTCGGCCTGTTGTCTTTGCAATGCCAGAAATGAGCTGTAATTGGGTGGTAAGGCTCCAGTTCCCAGTGGGCATACTCGGTACCCAAGCACAAATACTTAACTTATCAGCTTATCAGTTATTTCCACATAATACTTAAAATGTATGATTTTATAATATAAACACAATCCACTGAAAGTACAATTGGGTCTGATATATTTTATCCAAATATGTCCTGAACTAGTTACCAGTGAAAATAAATTCCAACCCTCTGTGACATATGAATGGTATTAAATCCATGTCCCACAACAGTCAATTATGTATATACATATATTTTTTACAAATATTTATATTACATTAGAGATTGTAGCTGGGCAGCTGTAGTGAATTACAGCGCCATAAAGAACTCTATGGAATGTTGATCAAATTATAATAAATACTTTTTATCACATATATGCAAAAAAAAAAAAAATACAAGCTTCTGCACTGGCTATTTTATTTCCACTGTTGTAATCCATGTATATCTGTGTGTTTTTCTTTTAGCTATTTACTGAACAGTGCCATCAAAATATCCCAGTTTTAATAAACATGTGGCTGTTAGAACAGAAATGTTTGCTAGTCCTTCCAAAAACTATCTCCTTCCCAAGCTTTATTTACAACTCAGATTATCCTATATTTCAAAATGTCATGCCATTTTCATGTTACTGCTATTAAACTGAAAACCATCAACAGCAGTGAAATGGAAAGGAGCATTGAGCAGGTAATGCAAAGGGTAAGAAATCTAAGGAGAAGTGCAAAACAGGAGGCTCCATCTTTTGTACGTCACTGAACCAGCTTTACAAGCCAAATAAGGTGAAATCTACATGTAGTGTGATGTTGCTGGCAGTGTTAAATAACTTTACAAATGGAAACTTTGCTTCTTTTTATGGATGCACAAAAATACAGCTGCATTCCCAAAACCTTGTTTTCACTGATCTGGAACATTGTGCTGTTCTTCTCCTCAGTTGATGGACAAGACTGATTGTGCTAAAATGACAAAGAACCTTAGCACAACAGCACTGAGGCAAGGGTTACCCAAAAAAAAGCACTGGCAACAAAACCAGGTCTCAAATAAATACAATTATACAATGGCAAGAAAAATTATAGAAACCTGATTGGCCGAAGACCCCTGAGATGGTGATGTTACTGAACAATAAGAAACAATTACTCACCAAAGTAATATTACTTCTTCCAGGGTATTCTTTATCATTATTGACAGATGCAGTATGCCAGCTGGGTTCAGCTGCCCCGGAGAGGAGGAGTCAATGCAAATGAGGAAGGCATTGGCCAATCAGGATACAGTTAGAGTAGAGTGCTGCCTGTAGTCAGCCTGAGGGACCTCAGAACGCATTTCGGAGCTGAAAAAGGGCAAAAACTGGGCCCGCTAGGGGCAAAAGAACTATTTGCAATAACCCACTATATATTCTAACCCACTATTACGAAAACATTTTTTTTTTTTTTTAAACACACGAATGAATGACAGTCGTCAAATTTGGCTAAATACCCTAGCAGAGCCTTTAGACAAGGTTTCCAGAGGAGGAAGGGTGGGAGTGTCAATAATGCTAAAGAATATCCTGGAAGAAGTAATATTACTTGGGTGAGTAATTGTTTCTTCTCACCCCAGGAATTCTTTAGCATCTATTGACAGGTGCAGATTTCAAAGCAGTGTAGTTGGGAGGAGGGCACCGAAACCTATTTAAAGAAGACGCTCTGAAATACCATCCTGCCAAAATTGGCATTCTATTAGACTACACATACAAGAAAGATCTCATTGAATGTGAAAAACAAATTTCAAATAAGTGGTCTGCACATTTCTAGTGAGGCTATAGCCTTGAACGCTACCCAGGAGGCAGCTGGTCTCCAGCAAGTAAGCACGAGACCCTAAGCATGAGAAGGGCAGAATGTCAGCCTTACTGTAGCAGACCCAAAATATGGGAAAACAGTCCCGTGGGAAAATACTCTTGGTCACTGGTTTCTCCTTTTCTGCAAAAATGAAGGAAAGGAAGATATGATAATGACAGTACCTCAACTGCTAGGACTGCTGACGCAGATCGGCAGGACTAATTCTTGCCCCATCCAAGCAGCAGCTTGAGATAGCCTAGACGGGACTTGTCTGAGAGCAGTACAGGCAGAGAAAAAGGGTTGATGAAGGTGAAAATGGTAGAACACTTGGGAAAATGATTTCCTATCAGTCCAGAAGACTAAATTGTTCTTAAAGGCACTGAGAGGATAAGGCCTAAGAGAACAACATGAAACTCTGAAACACATCTGACAGAGGAAAGACAAGCAGAAAAGTTGCCTTCGATGTTACTCGCTTCTGGACATAATTTCTACAGGTTCAAAATGACACCCCATGAACTTGAACGCACAGAGGTTTGTGTTCCATGGGAAAAAACTCCAGTCCCTAGAATGGTCTGGAAGTGAAATGGCCCCTTGCGGAACTCTTTGAAACGGCCTGAGAAATGACAGATTTCTTTTGCCTGACGGAAAAAGAATCCGAGTAACTGCTAGGTGTAGACCCAAAAAAGAGGCCTACTGTCCCACTGTTGGAAGGAAAATAAAGACTTACATATTTTCAAAGGAAACACGTCACAAGACCAAACTAGTTCAAAGTACAAGACAGTAATGCCTTGATATGAACTAAATAATCCAGTCATGAGAGGAAAGAGGATTGAACAACTCTAGGCTTTTGTCCTTGTACCAAGGGGAAAAAAACACTTCCCCTAGGAAAACTGAGGTTTTTGTGATGCTAAAACCTTTTTTTTTTTTCATAGACGTTCCAGGCCTTGTTCGGATACAGGGACTCTAGGAGATCTAGCCTCTCAGGAACCAGGCCTTGAGAAGAAAAGACTGGGAGCTGAGAAAAACACTACTGCTGTGCAAGAAAGGAAGCAGCTTGTGGAAACGAAAGCAGCCAGAAGGCTGTTTAACTGAAACATTTTTTTTTCCCAGAAAGTACCAAGGTTGTCCACAGCCACTGGGATTGTGGTGGCTGATACCTTAACTAGAGAGGTACTTAGGAAACAAGGGATGTAAGGAGAGAGAAAACTTCTCAGGCCAATCTTGACATAAGAAAATCCGTTGGATGGAACCCCGGAGCTGGGGCCTGCAACAGGAAAAAAGGAAAAAAACTGGAGGTTAGGGCTGGAGGTGAGATCTGGGCCTGACCTTTCCCCCTGAATGATGTGGCTAGGACTAATGTGCTGAGGGCTTACTTGCAGTGGCCCTGACTATTGCGGCTTAGAGGATCTGCCAAGCCCTGTGGTGGCCCTGCCAAAGTTTTGTCCTTGCCTGACAGATGGATGAGTGACTAAGACACCTCCAAAAAAGCCAGCTAGTGATCACAACTTGTAGCTATTGTGAAGAGATTGGAAGCCCTGTGTCCCAAATGCTCGGTAGTGTGATATAGGGCAGGGATATCGAACTAAATGGCCTCTGGACTGAAAAAATGCAGGCCTGATAAAGATGCTCTGCGATTCCAGGGACTGATGAAAGAAGGACTCTCTCAGAACCCAAGACCCAATGATGAAACCCCCCTGAAGGGAAGCGCCAACCGGAAGGAAGCCTCTGTACCGAAGATCTGAAGGGGAGAGGTGTGAAGTTCACTGTTTCCTTACACCAGTCCAGCTTGTAACAGGGTTCAAGCTTCACGTAAAATTCTCTTATTTGGAATCTAACCTAGAGGCCTAGCCCCTGGGATTTTAATGACGAAATTAAGCACTCCATGCAGGGAAAGAGCTTCCCGTGACAAGAGATGAACATTGCCCCCTAATAGTTGCCGAGATTTAAATAGGGACATTTTTTCTAGTAGGTACAAAGAACCCTCAAGACTGTAGGAAACAAAATGTCAGACTTAGGGCTTGAAAACCAAAGTCAAGGAGAACTGGCTAAGGTCAGCCAAGCCTCTGATAAGGGAAACCAAAGATTCCTTGTCTTCAGGGGAGAACCACCAATCTACCCAGATACCTGGAGAACAGTCTGATTTTTATTCCGTATCTGAGAACACTCTGGAGGCAGTCTAAAGAGCATGGAATAAAACTGCTTGAGAAAAAACCCCGTACTAAGGAACTGAGAACATAGAATATATCGAAGGAGACAAGAAAAAAATTCCCTACGTTTGCAAAAGAAGGACCAGAGTCAAGGAAGCATCCTGACCCCAGGTTGTGGAAATTGATAATGATCTGCTGTTCCATATTTTCCTTCAAGATTCAGGTAATAGCCTGAGGAAAAAGGTCCAACTCCCAAGCAGGAGGGAACCCTTTCACAACTTCGACCCTCACGAGGTTCTGGTGCTCTAGTTACCACTGCTGACATGCTACTGAAGAACAACAGAGAATATAGCATTTGGAGGTAAACTTTAGATAATTATTCAGTTATAATGCACGTGGATATACTGCATATATATATTTAAATGTTTATCTGCATATATCTATCTCCCTTTATTTAATTTTTTTTTTCACCAATCAAAGAAGGGGTAAAAACTTGAACCAAGAAGAAAAGTAACTGAAGAGAAAAGGGATTATCAGGAATGAAAAGAGCATTCCTGCCTACACTCCTGGAAAACTTCAAATTTGGAAATTTCCTAATGTGTTGGCATAGGGAAAAAAGGTTAAAGGGAGAATAATTCCTACCCGAAGCCCCCATTGAGACTTCTGGGGAAGGAACGCTTATATTTAACTCAGTACTAGGAGAGTTAAACTCGTCCATATGTGCCTGTCAGCTTCAGTTTGCCATAAAGACACACCAAAATTTGCACCAAAGCATAACCCAAAAGGCTGGAACTTCTCAGACAGGCAAGCCTGAGAGAAATGACCTACGCCAAGACTCTGGAAGCTATAACATTATGCTTTACTATGAGAGCATAGTGCTACTAAATGCCACTTGGGTATTCCAACAAACCTCCTTGTGAATAGTGCTCCAGAAATGCCGCACGAGGCTGAGAAGCAGGCCACTGTTTGCACTAACTCTCTTTAATCTGAAAGTGTACAGATAAAAACAGCAGAACACTTACCAAGCTGATAATTCATCTGAATGTTTCTGTCAACCCCGGAAAGAGAAGAAGAGGTTTCCAGAACCTACCTGTAGGTGTCTTCAGAGAGTTGTCAACTTCTTTGGAGGACAGTAACCACCAGATCTACGAGGTCGTCGTCCTCCACCTCTTTATCGGTGTCATCCTGGAGGGGAAAGTCCAGGGAGTCCACCGGATGAATGAATATATATGCCTCATTATACCATAACCTGAATCAACCTCAGGGTGACCGACTGGAATTAGTGGGCCCCGAGAGGAGTTCATGAAGGAAAATCCTCTCCTAAATTACTAACAATAATTATAACAATAATATCCTTGGATGTAAGGATTAACAAGGACAGGAACAAGGGCGTAGCTACTAATACTCCAAGTAAGCCATGGCATACCAAGTTTAGTAGCAGGGGGTAGCAAACAAGCTGGCCAGCATTGCTCTGCCCTCTCTAGTCCATCACATTTAAATTCCTTTGTTTGGCTTTGTAGGTGTTTTCTTTCCTCTTTCAGCTTTGTTTTGGGGTGAGGGGTGGCAGAGTGAACTGTGGACGTTAAAGCTAAATGTCTCAATTAGGTTTGCATAGTACACCTGCATAGTGACTGGCTGCAGCATCTGATGGGGGTGTGGCAAGTCTGGTGCGGTGAGTTTAAATGACCCAGCAAAGTTAGAAGCCATACTATTAGTTCAATTGTACTGGGAGCAAGAGAGGCAGTAGAAGAACTGAGGAGCAGCAGACAGAAGAACGGCATCAGAGCCAGCTAAAAGAATGAAGACTTCATGTAGAGTGGCAAGTGGAGCGAATCTTCCTACCTGCGGGGGCGGGGAGGTAATTTCTGCCATGGTCTTAGACTCATGGTGCAGTCAGAGGCATTTACCAGTGCGCAGTAAGCACCACAGTAGCAGTGCAGACAGACAGTAGGTCTAGTGTGGGAATCATCTGAGTGGAGCCAGGAACCTTGGACTCGAGTCATTGGGGGGGGTAGGTGTGAACAGCAGTCGGGGAAGGGGTAGCAGTGTGGCAGGTAGGTGTACAAATCTGAAATGCCTGGCTACACTCCTGGAGAGGAATACTCAGACCCAAAGGAGCTGAGAACACGCCCAGAAAAATAAAGTCTGGAATAATTGCCAAGCTCTCACAAATTTAGTTGCAGAGGGCATAATTTTACCAACCCCTGATGTCTCCCTAAGTCCTTCAGAAGGGAGGGTCAGAGGAGATTAATCTCTGTCTTTGTACAGGGAATAGGATACCCTGCCTATTTTCAAATTAAAGGCTTGGACAGAGAAACAACTACTACAGAACCAGACTTGTAATAATAGAAGCCCCAGGGGGACTTTAATTTCTTTTGTGTTAACTTGAGGTACCCTCCTCAGCGCTTTTAGAGGAGGGGGAGGTAGACTAAAAGCCAAGAAAATAATAGTTAGGCCAAAGCTTAAGCAAATCAAAATCAACTTTGAGATTTTTTTTTTCACAAAAAGGAAAACACAGAACCACCTCCACACCTCTTGTTAACAAAGCCCACTGCACAGCAAACGAGAGAGTCTCACCCCAAAAGAGAGGGGAATACCCTTCAAATATTAATCATTTTAATTTAAATAGAGAAAAAGAGTTCCAACAATTGCATGGAGCGTTAACGGAAAAAATACGACGCCGCTGAAAAATCAATGATTTTACCGCAAAAGCGTTAAAAACCGAAGATAAATACTAAAAACTAACAGATTAAATAAAAATGATGCAATTTATCGCACACACAGGCAAATTTTACTTCAGAAAAAAACGCCGAAGTGGGAAAATACAGAAAAATCCAGCAACTGTGCGGAACCCAGCGCAGATGCGGTAAAAATAGATAAAATGAAGAAAATATACAAAATACCTTAAAGCAGCACTCAAAAAGAAAGAAAATGGCAAAGGAAGATCTCTGAATAGAGGAGCTCCAGGGCAGTGTTGCCAGTTCAGTGGAGAAAAAGTTCTGAGGTCCCTCAGGCTGACTGCAGGCAGCACTCTACTCTAACTGAATCCTGATTGGCCAATGCCTTGCTCATTTGCATGGATTCTTCCTCTCTGGGGCAGCTGAACCCAGCTGGCATACTGCACATGTCAATAGATGTTAAAGAATTCCTGTGGCGAGAACGTCACTGTATCTAGGGCAGGTACAAAGACAACTGCACTACAGAGAAACATATCTGTACCTGCTCAACTATCCCGAAGTCGACATGGCTTTACATTCCCCTGCTTGCCAGGAAAATTCACCAACTGCCATTTGCACCACTTCAAAATGAGTCAAACAAACCAACAGGAATTGACACTCTGCAAACAAAGTGCATAAAGCATTCTTTTCTTTTTTTCTGTGACTTAAAACAGCCACAGCAAGCAGCTTCTGGTAATGGGTGTTTACTCACCTGGTAAAGGTGATTGTGTTGGTTGGCATCCATGGCACTCCAGACATTACCTCATGGGTTTTAGTCCACCTGATAGGCTAGTGATGCACATGACCCTAGATCAAATTTCTGGTATATCCAGGTCCCAGAAGCCCCTGCTCTCCAGTTCGAATCTTCCATAGCTTAAATCAAGGTTAGTAAAAAAGAATGCAAGGGGAGAAAGAAACAACAATGCAAGGCAGACCAACAATGATGGCATGAAAAACAGGCTAGCTCGATGTAGTCTCAGAGGCCAGTGGGCGCATTTATTATACCTGTATTTACAATCTAATCCCTAGATCCGAAGGACAGACTGTAAATTTCACTGCAACTTCCTTCCACCCCCCAAGGCTGCCAACGTTAAAAAGATTAAGGTTCCAATCACTCTGAGCACTCTGGACGGAGGGCCTTGGCGTGCCATGGATGCCAACCAACACAATCACCTTTACCAGGTGAGTAAAAACCCATTGTGATTGGTTGGGCATCTATGGCACTCCAGACATTACCTCATGGGTAGATAAGAAGCAGTGAAGCACCCAAGGGCGGGATCAGAGTGGTCTAAGAGTGAGAGGACGAATTTGCTGCTAGGAGGATCTGTGTGGCGAAAGTGGGCTGGATGGCATGTAGGTGTTCGAGTCTGTAGTGTCTAGCGAACGTGTGCAGGGAACTCCAAGTGGCTGCCCTGCAGATGTCTTCAGAGGACACGTTGGCCCTTTCTGCCCAGGATGTGGTGACTGCCCTGGTAGAATGGGCCCTGATACCCTGAGGAGGCATCATTTGCTTTGCTAGGTAAGCATTCTGAACGGTTTTCCTTAGTCAACCGGCGATCGTGGACTTGGAGGCTGCCCTGCCTTGCCTCTGGCCTTTCACGATTACAAATAACCTTTCCGTCTTACGGAGGGGCTGTGTTCTGGCTATGTAGATGGAGAGGGTGGATCCGACATCCAGGTGATGTGGGATCGGTTGAGTGCTCTGCTGTGTGTCCGCAGGGAAGGTGGGCAGCTCAATGGGCTGTTCCCTGTGGAATGCCGTGGACACCTTAGGCTGAAAGGCTGGTACCGTTCGAAGCCAGACTCCTTGCAGGGTGAAAATCGTATAGGGTTCGGAGCACGATAGAGCCCCCAACTCTCCGATCCACCTGGCCGAGCAGATGGCCACTAGGAAACAAGTCTTGAGGCCAACCCAGAATAGGTCCGCCTCCCGGAGCGGTTCGTAGGGGGCCGAGCTGATGGAGTTGAGTACCAGTGGGAGATCCCAAGGTGCGATAGTAGGTCGCGTCTTTGGTCGAAGTATCTCCACCGCTTTTAGAAAACGCAGAGTGTCGGGTGTGCTCCCGGACTGTGCCCCCCGATGGGCCCCGTAGCTGCTCCTATCGCTGAAAGTTGTACCCTGAGGGAAGAGTGGGCCAGGCACTTGTCCACTCCCTGCTGCAGGAATAACAAGATGGTAGCCATGTCCGCCTGCTCGGGTACCTTACCTCTTTCTTGGCACCACCTCGAGAATATAGACCATTGTCTACTGTAGGTGGAGGTGGTGGAGGTCTGTCTGGACTGTAACATGGTACTGATGACGGAATCATGGTAGCCTGCCTCCATTAATCTCCTCCTTTCAGGAGCCAAGCCGTGAGCTTCAGTGTTTGCGGGGCCGGGTGGACTACTGGGCCCTGGGAGAGCATGTCTGCTCGGTGAGGAAGTCTGAGGCTGGCCATGGCCATCTCGAGGACGGAGGAGAACCATGTCCTTCGTGGCCAATATGGGGCCACCAGGATGATGGTGAGACGGGATGCCCGTATTTTGGCTAGGACCTGGGGAATTAGGGGGAGAGGTGGGAACACATATGCATGATCGCGACCCCAAGGCTGGGATAGGGCGTCGGTTCCCTGGGATTGACTCTCCCTGAATCGTGAGTAATAATCCTTGACCTGTGAGTTCTCCCGTGTTGCCATGAGATCCATGGTTACGGGTCCCCAAGCCCTTTGGATCATCTGAAACAGATCGGGGTGCAAACGCCATTCTCTTGGGTGCACCTGCTGTCTGCTGAGCCAATCTGTGCGTACGTTGAGTTTTCCTGCAAGGTGTACTGTGCCTAGATGGCTGAGATTTGATTGAGCCCAGTTGAGGACTGATGTTGTTTCTCTCAACATGGCTCTGCTCCTGGTCCCGCCCTGCTTTGCGATGTAGGCCACTGTGACCCGATTGTCGGAGCGTATCAGCACCGACTGGCCGTGTACGAGGGGTTTGAAAGCCTTGAGTGCATGATACACTGCCCTCATCTCCAGAATGTTGATGGACAGCTTGGATTCCCTTGGGGACCATAGGCCCTGGGCCATTGAGTCTCCCACACAGGCCCCCCAACCGGACAGGCTCGCATCCGTCTCTATTGTGGCCATGTAGGAGGCCTCCAGGGGAACTCCCCTGGTGAGGTTCGACTCCACTGTCCATCATGCTAGTGAGAGTCTCACTGACGGTGGTAGTGGAACAGTGACCTGCAGGTTGTGTTCGTTCGGTGCTCCCTGCGTGAGGATGTATGTCTGGAGCAGACGCATATGCCACCTGGCCCAGAGTATAAGGTCTATGCATGATGCCATGCATCCTAACAACTGGGGCTATGCGACCCATGGTCGTCTGGTGGTGGCCCTTCATCTGACGGGCCAGGGTCATCAGGTTGATGACCCTCGAGGGGGATGGCTTTGCCCAGCCGTGGGCCGAGTTGATCAGCGCGCCCAGATGTTCGATCTCCTGCGTGGGAATGAGATGGCTCTTTTCCCAATTGACCACCCAACCGTGCTCCTCGAGCGCCTGAAAGGCGGTCGCTATGTCCTGTAGGGCCTGTTCCTTGGAACGTGCTCAAATGAGCCAGTCGTCCAGGTATGGTATGATATCCAGTCCCTGCTCTCTGAGTCTGGCCACCAGGACTATGGAGACCTTGGTGAAGACTCTCGGGGCTGATGTGAGGCCGAACGGTAAGGCCTGGTACTGAAAATGGTGGCCCAGGATGTGAAAACGGAGGAACTGCCCGTGTCTTTGAATGATAGGGATGTGAAGGTATGTGTCCTTGAGGTCTATGGACGTCAGGAAGTCGCCTACCCAAAGACTGCGTAGGGTTGAATGTATTGTCTCCATTTTGAATCTGTGACACACCACATGCTGGTTGAGATGTTTTAGGTCTAGAATAGGTCTGAGTTCTCCTGTCTTCTTGGGTACAAGGAAGAATATTGAGTAGACCCCTAGGGTTTTGTTCGTGTCGGGGAACTGGCTGGATGGCCCTGTTCCGGACTAGATCCAACAAGATGCGTTGAACCTGGTGAGGAGTGACCTTTCTTTTGGCTATAGGGGAGGAGACAAATCTGTGGGGGATTTTGGGGTGGGATAGCTCTATGGAGTACCCCCGTGTGACCACCTCCCGGACCCACCTGTCCGAGGTCATGTTGAGCCACAGGTGTGAGAACAACGAGAGTCATTGACCCACTGGTGGGTAGGGTCCCTGACTGCAAGCGGTTGGAGGGGCGTAGTCACTGTTGCTTCCCCCTGTAACCTCTACCTCATACTCCGAGCTTTTGCCCGCAGGCTCTGAAGGAGGACGTATGATAGGCCTGTGGATAGGGGTACGGGGACTGTGAGATGCCCCCCTGCCTCGGAAGGGACTATTTTGTAGTGTTGAGTCCCTGCCGGGTTGGTATGGCCTATTTCCACTCCGAAATCTCTGCCTCGATGAGGGGAGGTAATTGTACCTAGCTTTACTCTTGAGGAGGTCTCTACCTTCCTCCCTTTGTTCCAGGTAATCCTGTAACCCCTCCTCAAAAATGTACTTTCCTCCCAGAGGCAAATTCTACAACAAGTTCTTAGATTCATTGTCAACGTCCCACAATTTTAGCCATAATGCTCTCCGGGCATGATTGGTGATAGCTGTGGCCCTGGCGTGTAGGCGCAGGGTGTCCACCGCCATGTCGGCCAGGTACTTTGCTGCATCTAAGGTGCATTCTAAGAGTTCTGCCTCCCTGGATTTTGGGTTGCCTTGTTCCTGAAGTTCTTCGAGCCAATGGATCTGTGCTCGAGCTGTACAGATGGCAGTTGTAGCCGCTTTCGCTGCTGTGCCCTCAATTCTGAATGCCTTCTTTAGCATGTCTTCCACTTTTTTGTCTGTAGGATCTTTGAGGGCTATTGTTCCGCATGGTAGCACTGTCCTTTTGCTGAGGGCTGCTACCTGAGGGTCGATGGTGGGGGCTTTACACCAAGCACCGGATTTTTCCTCCTGAACTGGATACATTCTGTCCAGGTTCCTCTTGTTGGGCATTCTGCCTGGTTCCGTGGATTGCCATGCTTTATTGAAGACCTCCTCAATAGCTGGGCATCCTGGGAAAGTCTTGGGTTCGACACTTTCAGTTGTATCATGGGGTCGAGTTTCGACTCGCGCTTACTCTCTTCGATGTTGAACCCCATAGTGGTTTTGATAATCCTCATGAGCCCTGGGACTGTGTCAAAGGAGCACAACTTTGAAGTGAGGGACGGTGTGGTGGGGAGTTCAGGTTCATCTTCGTCCGATTCTACCCCCTCCTCCTCCTCTGGGGTGTTCTTGTCCTCCTTGGCGTCTTCGCGAGGATTCTCCGGTAATGGGTCGTCACGGTCCGGAAGCTCCTCCGGTTGCCCCCCTGCCTTGCCCGGTTCCAGGATCACTGGAACGGCTCTGTGCTGGGTGAGGGATTCGAGTTTTTCCATTATTTTTAACATAAAGTTCTGTTGGCTTTCCATCATGGCGACCGCGGCCTGCTGATTCTGGATCAGGAGGGAACTGGGGTCCATCCATGTGGGGCTGCTGGGCCCCATGGGGGGCGTCTGTTCCATGGACGAGTCATCATCGTCGAGTAGGCAGGCAGCACAGAGGAGCCCCGGGGTTTGGTGTAGGAGGGTGGCGTTGCTAGTGGAACACTTCTTTGCTTTAACCATCTGGGGAAGCGAAGAAGAGAGAGCGGCCTTAGATTAGATCTGTATAAGCCCTGCGGATTGTCCTCTTTTTGTCCCCCGTGACTCAGCACAGAATGGCAGACAATCGCCTGGCATCTATATAGATCCCCTGAGGACTAGCCAGAGTGCAGGGAATGCTGGGTGGAGCCCCGCAGACATGGGGCGGTGGCCGATTCTGCTAGAGGTTCTGCTGCAGATAACAGACGCACATGGGTCGCTATAGGGAGGGACCCATGACGTAGGAGCTTAGGTGGTCCGGGTAGCGTCATCCCCTACGCCTGGGTCGCTGTGGGAGGGACCCAGGAGGAGAAGAGACGGGCACCTGTGTGCTTTAGTGACCGTGGTCCGGGGGGGGGTCGTGTGGGAGGGACCCCCCCGGTGCGGTCGCGCGGACTGCCCCAGTTGTGGCTCTCTAAAAAGGAGAGAGAGAGAGGGAAACATCTGTATGGCTAAGGGCTGAAAAAAGGCCTGGGACGTCCCCTGAATCCAGGCGTCAAAGTGGGAGGCGCTGAGCTGCGGGAGACAGGCCCTGGATAGGGCGGTTCCTCCCGGGAAGGACTGGATACTGCAAGGCCTCCCCCCCCCCTTCTAGCAGGGGAAGAAAAACGCTGACCGTAGATCCACGGCCCCATCGGAGGTGAAATACGTGCTCACTCACCTTATCGATGGCAGATTCCCCCCCCCACGCTCACACACTTCCCCCTGGCCCGAGGCCCAGAAGCGCCAGCCTGGGTAGAGCAGCGGCATGGAGTACCACTGGAGGCTCGGGGGAGTGGCCGGAAACCACGTGGGGGTGGTGGACCAGAGGCCTACCATGCGCAATGCTCGGTGCCGGCGCGTGGGCCTGCAGTAGGGATTGCGCTGGAGCCACGCGCCCCAGCGGTCCGCGCAAGGCAGAGGGAGTCCAGGGAACAGGAGGGACCTCCGAGAGAGCGGAGGCAGAAAATCCAATGCCAGCAGGCGTGCGGCGGTGGGGGAAGGGCGAGGAGAGGAAGGGAGACCACATGGGGGCGAGAGGCCGGGGTGGCTGCTGCAGGCCTGAAGGCCAAACGCCAGGGAATCTCCTCACTACCAGACGAAAAAAACAGGGATTTTCACCAACAATGAACCACAGAGGTTGGGGGAACACTTTTAACTCGGGGAAAAGGCACTCCTTGGATATCACACTACGCGATATCGCGGCGTTTCCGATAATTTTAAACACATCCCATAATACGCCTTGCAACCATAACAAAAACGAAGCTTAGTGGGTGAGAAAACCCTTGGATTTGAGAGCACTTTTTCTGTCTTTACAAATAAAAGGCGTTACAGCTGCGTTTGCGATATTCTTAGGCATCCAAAATAAAATGCACCACGACAATAAAAACAACCAACAACGGAGCTTAAGGCACTGAACAAGGGATAAGCTGTAGAAAGGATTCCAGGTTAAAAACTTGCCTCTGAATCTGCAGAGGTTAAAAAACATGCTAGGATAGAGGTAAGAGACAGAAAATTGTCCCTATCCCAAACCTTCTACACAGCTATTCTCTATATAGCCCCAAGATGGGCAGTACAACAAAAAACAACCAACCAACAAAAAAACAATTTGCTTGCATTTCTTTTCTCTCGTGTAGTTCAGATTAATGATATCTACTTATAAGTTCAAGGCCTACCTTGTATGGAGCAGACAGGGATTCCTGGTGTGCTTGTTGCCTGATCAGATGCACGATTCAAAACTGGAGAGCAGGGGCTTCTGGGACCTGGATATACCAGAAATTTGATCTAGGGTCATGTGCATCACTAGCCTATCAGGTGGGCTAAAACCCATGAGGTAATGTCTGGAGTGCCATGGATGCCCAACCAATCACAATTGCAAAGATCACGCCCAGACATCCTCCACTTCCCAACTGCAACACACCAGCGCTGCCAACTGTGGAAGTCATCTGCTCTGTTCTCCCGGTAATCCATCTCAAAAAAAAAAAAAAAACTGTTTGCAGCATAAAAATCAATTTCATTTTCAAGACAGTCCGTTTTCTTCCCTGTACCCAATGGCTTCAGTGAACAGTGCAGACCATAACTGCCAGACACGTGATTCACTGATGCCGTGTCGGTTTGAGGGACAAAAGGTGGCATAAAAATGAAATCTGTTTTCTATGGACTGGCACACATCCTCCATCCCCACCCTGCTCCTCTTGTACTCACCAGCAAAGAAAGAAATCAAGCCCTCCCATGATATCATACGACTTCCCACCTCTTCTCGGGCTCCCAAATCGTGCAAGCTGTACAGCTGGCAAGCAGCTCGCTGACCACATAAACAACAGAGTAAACAAACAAAAAAAATTGTTACAATGCAGGCCACTATAACGGGTGAGCGGACGGGTATCAATGTTAAAGGTCACTGCACCAACAGATACACCGTAGGGAGCTAAGCAGGCACCATGATCTAGGGAGCAGCTCCACCTCCTGGCACAAAAATATAGTGGCCTTTTTTTTTTAAACATGTTCCTCCACACATCAAAAATCCCTCCCCCCCAAAGTAAAAAATGTTTCTCCTCTTTTCATTTTTCTTAACAAATGAGCTATTGTATAATACAATAGCAATAAGGCATTCCAGGGATGTGTGTTATTGTATAATAACGTCACTCCTGGGCTGGTGGAAGCTCACCTCGTGCTTCAACCCAATCCCCGGAGTGACATTATTACACAATAACACACATGATGTCATGCCTTACTGCTTAAACATCACACATAACCCCATAATGCAAAGCATTATGAGACGTATATGCAAATTACCATGCACATTTAGGCTGGTTCTACCTTTAAAGGGACACTGTCAACCTGTTTTTCATCATATTATTTCTAGTTGAAACCCCACATTATATGATTGCTTACCCTCTCTAAAATTCACTGATGTTGCTGTTTGTTTTGTCTGTCTCCTGCTTAGTAGAACTGAAATGCATGGGAATGTATATTTATAAACAACCTTGTTTTTGTTTACAATCCTGTTTCTGTTCTTATAGCATACTTTCTGAGTATAAGAAACACAACTAAACAGTGCAGTCACTTATAAAGCAGTAGCCTCCTGAACTCTCACTGCATCAAGAGGGGGTAGATTGTTTTGTAGGTGTTCCCAAGTCCAGGAAAGATGCATTTGGAGTTGATCAAGGAATGTAAACAAACCTGTTTTGGTGTGATAACACCAGTATGTTGGGCAGTCTGTTTTTTACTTTTTTAAAGAAAATAAGAGTCAGACTCAAACTACCAGCTACAGTAACAATCTTTATAGAATGTTGGCAATCATAAAAAAAATGTTTTAAACTAGGGACACTTTGAGACCTAAGGGGGTTGACAGTGTCCCTTTAAGTAAGAATGCATGGTGCCACTGATTTGTAACCAGGCACTGCCATTCCATGGTTGATGGATAAAAGTATACATGACCCCCTCTTTTTTATTTGTTTACATATGAAAAATGACAAGTTTTTACTTTCTGTCATCATTAAAGGTCATTTGATTGTACTGAGAATGGGTTCCAACAGATCTGGAACATTATAAGGGCTCAAATTGTGCCATTAAGCACCAGTAACCCTTTACTTTAATAAATAAATCAAAGTTGAATAAAGAACTTGGCTACATTAGTAGCTATTTACAGTCTACCCCTCATGTTGCTGATTTTCCTCAGATAACCTCTGGCAGCTTGACCAATAGTGCAACAACAGAAACCGGTCGCTTTTATTCTCGTACATTTTCTTCTGTCAAGAAAGTTAGATTGTATCAGCTTTGATTTAAGAAGGTTGTTGTAATTACAAGCCATCATAAAGAAGAGGTCATTAGTGACAGAAGCGTGGAGCCACATCTTTCAAAACAGTTCTTTCATGCTTAATTTGCTTTCTTTAGACAGGTGAACTGTACTGCCAAACTCAGATCAGTCTTTCTGAATGATTACAGCCCTCAAAAAAGACAGCTTTCTACTTGTTAACTTAGACTTCAACCTCCTTGTGGTACAATATGCATTCAAGGAAAAAAAAAAAAAAAAGAACTCCACAGGACTACTGTACAGGTTACTAATTCTTCAATCATAATTTTTGCAGTCTTCTCTGATCTCTTTCTACGTAAAATATTTCAACATTAATATGTACTCCTTTTTTATAATTAAAAGTTTATTGGTATTTTAAATTACAAGACATACACTGAAATACATCACTTGTAACATCAACATATATAAGTAGCCAGGGGTCGGAAACCTCTCCTCCTGGAGATACAACTCTCAACTTGAGCAAATATGTAACAATGAAGAGAGATTTTATTTGTTGCTCAGCAGAATTGAACATATGCAATGTTGGTGTGTCCTCCTTTTAAAGATAGGAGACCAGACAGCCTCATTCCCACTAGAGAACAGACTACCATCTGGTACTAAGGTTGGACAGACTAGATGGACCTTGTGGTACTGTTCTGCCGTCACGTTCTACATTTCTGTTATTGGTTACTCTGTGCCTATATGTGTTGGGCATTAGTGAGTTTGCCAGGGCCCCCTTGGGAGTCATCCTGTCTGGGTAGTATGATGGCATAAAATGTCCCTCTGGAATCTTACAGTGTGCAAAGTTCAAGTATGTCCCCCATATGGTGCAGTATTTATCCAGTCAGTGAGTGATGGAGTAATGTACCCTCTCATAATTGGCTGCCTTACCCAGTTCTACTAGCCATTCTGATACACCCAACAGCTGCTGGAATCTCCAGTGTCTAAGCACTATCCATTTAGCAGTGACCAGAGCACCTTGCAACCAGTTACTGTCAGGGTGGGAGAGATGTGGCTCTGGGTTAGTCTCAGCTATATGCCCCACCATCACCAGTGGGGCAGATAGAAGTACAGGTTTCCTTAGTATATTTCTGAATATCCGCTGGCTTCCTTCAATCAATCTTTATTTTACCAAGCCGGCTCAGTGGTGCTGAGGGTTGAGGCGCTGGACGCCACACATCGCGCCATGCCAGCAACCCAAGTTTGGGAACGAGCTTGAGCGCCAGAGGTCAGCAGGGGAGGGAGAGGATTGAGCATCTGACGGACCGCTCTCCTCTCCCTGGGGAGGGTTTCAGGGTGTCTTCGGCACAGTAGAGACCCCCGGTGGAGACCAGGGCTACAACTAGAGAGGAGCAGCAAAAGGGGAGCAGCGCGGCAGACGTCAATGGCTCAGCCGTGCAGACGTCATTGCACACTCACGCTCCTAGGGTAAAACAACAAGTAATACCCCGTGCCTGGATAGGCGATGGCTCCCCTCAGGACCGCATCGCCACACGCCCAACATTGGGCTCTTGTCTCCACCCCCACTGTCCTTCCACCACCTTGGCCAGCAAATCAAATTCTAGATAGAGTGCTGGAGTGGAGGCAGCCCTATCTCAGGGGGCTCAGAGCTGGGGGGTTCTGCTGGCAAGAGGTTGGTTGAGGGTGGCTACCCTCTTAGGAGGCAGGGCGTCAGGTGGCCGGTAGAGTGGTGCCGGTGAGTATGGGCAGCCTGAGAGAGTTGCAGGAAGTGATGCATAAACAGAGTCAATAAAAAACCCAAAACAACAACAACAAAAATCTTTATTTTACCAGGAAAAACACTGTTGAGCAAGCTCATTTACAAAGTGATCCTGGATGGACACAAATGGAACAAGTTGCGATACAAGATACAATACATGGCAAGAGTATATTACATCACAGATACAAGCAGAGATGGTTTATATAAGACATAGAGAATGCATATAATATACAGTTACGCAACAGGAAACATATATTGAATATTCAACAAGCCAGACAATATGTGGGTTCAGATGTAAGTAAATAACAACACAGCAGGGCCATGGGCAGGAACGACAGAAAGGAATACTAGTTGTCTTGGAGGGAAAGTAGGTAGTAAGTGGGGGTTCAGGGAAAAGAGAGGAGGCAGGGTTAAGTGGTGAATGGGGCAGTCAGGAAGGGGGAAGCAAACTAGTATAAAACAGTAAGAGTGCGGAGGGAAGAGGAATGGAACGATGAAGGTAGAGAGGAAGGACGCTGATAGAGGAGGGTATGGGATCATAATGGGGCTGCAGATACATCAGGAGGTGGCCAACTGCAGAACTGACACAATGCAAACACCCAGATAAGGGTAAGTGCTGAATCACAATCACCCAGTTAAAGAATAAGTGCTGAAGATAGAGTCGTTCAAAGTAATGTTGTAGTTTCCCACAGTCCTAGATCAGGTGGGTGATGGAGCCAGTCTTTGTTTTGCACCTCCAGCATTTGTCTGTGGCCATTAGACCCTGTTTATGGAGCTTTTGTTGGGTTCTGTGGCAGTGCTGGAGCACCCTGAATTGTGTGAAGTGGCTTCTGGTGTGTCTGTAGTTTCTGTTGGCTGTGCGGAGTGTGGCCCAGCAGTGGGACCTTTCATGTGGTGTTCACAACCCGGCTCCTCCTCCCAGCACTGCCATAGTTTCTTGGTAAGGTTTGCCTCAGCCTCTAACAGTGTTTTGTATATGTGGCTGCCCTTTGGCTTGTTCCCAAAAGGTGGATATAGGAGGGTCTCAAGTCCTTCTGGTGCTTGCCTTCTAAGGTTAGGGCACGGCAGTTCCCCTAGGGCATGAAGCAGCTGGAGGTGTTGCCAGTGTTGATTTTTGCCTGGAGCATACTCAGCTTGCAGTGGGCAAAACACCTTAAGGTAGCCAGAGGCAAGGTCTATTAATAGGCCCAACTGACTGAACCCACCAGAGGACCTGCTCTGCCAGTGTATGTGGTGTTTCCCTATTATGAGACTTAGATCACTCCAGAGAGGGAAGCAAGGGGAGTAGGTTGGGGACCACTACATCACCCTTACCCATTTCCTCCAAATAGCTGATAGCCAGAGATAGTAGGCATGATATCGTGCACTTGGTACTTCCCCTTTCCCACTCTTTATCCCACCCAAATCTCTTTCAGTCCCGCAAGGCTGGTGGGTGGGGCAAGAGGCTTCTCACTTGATGACCATCTGTAGCGCAGGAGCAATGAAGGGGGGGATGCCCTCTGAGGGTTGGTATATACTGTTCGTTAAACTCATGCCTCTCCATGTTCTCCACCTGCCATAGCCCTTCAGCTTTATTGGACTGACTCTTATCCCAAATTTTACCTAGTGGACTGCACCAACTTGTATGGGTTGCCTTTGCCACTGTGTTAGTGGTGCTCCTGTGCAAGGTAAGAGCCTGCCCTGTGAGTACATCTGGAATGTCAACCCACGATAAAGCCCCCATAATGCTTAACCAGACACTGTCTGTCACAGTAAGGGAAGGCCATACTGTGTAGATGGTATCAGTGAGTAGCAACCCATGTGTGGATAGGACCTTCCATGGCCACTGATCATTGAGGGTGAAACTACATGCTCATTTTGGTGGAGTGCATGCTCACAGGGAGCCCCAACCAGTCTGTTCAGAAGTTGCTGTGTGAATGTGCGATGGAACAACGGTTGCTCGAAAAGGTGTGATACAAGGCAGCGACTGTCTCCTGCACCATGTGAGTTTTCCCCTGTGTTTCATTACACTTTACAAGGTATTTGTATCAAAAGTAACACTGCCTCCCCCCTTAACTAATCTAGTGGAATCCCTGTCAGCTCCAAACCGTAGGGGGTATGCAAAAATCAAGTCCAGTGGCTGGCGGACTACAAACATGTTTAGAACTGGAGGAGGCATAAGGTCCCCTGAGTGTGGTGCGGAGTGCACAGCTCGGATCACTGCCCCGGGTCAAAGTGTGTGTGTGGTGGGGGGGGGGGGGCCTCAGCAAGGGCAGAACTAGATGAAGGCAGTACAACAGATCTACTAGTGTCTACTTAGCCTGCTGAGAGACCTCCAATCACCCCCATCACCCCTGGTTTGTATGCCAGTTTCCACTGTGGGGTGAAGCTACCATACAAGGAATCAGTATGAGTGGAAGCCCATATTATAAACAAATCCTGCCTGGTTCCTGGTCACTGAGCACCAAGTGGGAAAATCACACCTTCCCGAGGGAAGTTATCAGGGAGCTTGAGCCAGCTTGCTTGAATGCTGCTGTGTGGAAATGCACTGGATCAGCAGCTCCATGGAAATGGTGGGAAATGAGAGGCCAACAGCAGTGGCTAGCTCAAGCACCTCTTGTAACTGTTATCCTGAGGCTCACCAACGCCTTGCAGAAGAAAAGATCTGAGTGTAAAGCAGCAGAGCTGAAGGATCACATGGTTGGGAGGTAGGAGGAGTCAAGCTTAAAGATTGTTCTGGTGACTAAGCAAGCTCAGTGAAAGGCTGCCTAAGCATTGATAGCGAACTGAATGTAGGTAGCCAGTAATGCTTTTCATAATTCCATGAAACCAATCGGGAACCAAGAAGGAAGGCAAAGAAAAAAAAATCACCAACTTTATATCAAACATACTGTAAAGGCACAAAAGTAAAATAATAAGGAACAAGCAACTTGTTTTGAAGTTGAATTTTAGCTAAAGTACTTCGGAGTTGGATACCATCCATACCTCTCAACTGCTATGAATTTGGCATACCGCTACGATTTTCACATTGAAATTTACCCTTGCTCCGTAAAGGTTTACTGATGCTCTTAACAATGTTATAGTGGTTTCTGGAAACACAAATCACAGAACTAATGTAATAGAAACAGTCCTTAACACTAAATATATGGGGCCCACTATTAATGGACATTATTATTCTTTAAAATAAAAAAGTGCTCCACATTCTGGCCATTTGTTCTGATTTTTGAAGCCCAGTGCTATGAATTTTAATGCTGAGGGGTTGAGAGGTACGATACTGTCTTCTTCAGCAGAAACAAAAATCTGCCTCTGGGGAGATACATGTCGCTTGACCAGCACAGTGTGAAAGCCCTCCTTAAATTTAACAATGTTCTGAATTCCAGGGCATTTCTACAGCAGGAGACAACCGCTGATAGGAACTATGGATCAGTCTCACACTGGCAGAATCTGATTTTGTTCTGATTGCCTTTTATGCCCCCCCCCCATACCAGGCTTGACAAGGACATCAAGGTTTTTGAGCAGGTAGTATGTAACACCTCCCCCACCCCCCCACCCCCGGAACGGGTCACTGGTAGCATCCAGTTGGCTCCTGTCGCTAAGCCTGTTCTTCACTTGGTGATATCCTGAGAAATAAACGCCTTGGCAGGAATGGCAAAGGTGTACTCAGGACCCAAAGTGCCCACAACAGAGTAGGAGAAGCAACCTAGAAGAACCCAACAGAGTTTGAGTCTGTACACCCTGTCTCTATTTGCCTAATACAGTAAACAGCAACACGATAATGCTGAGGGATTCACTGAAGATTATAAAGTAAAAAGCGAACTGGTAATAATGAAATTGAAATCAAGTTGCCATAATGGAAAGAAGTGCCTAGCCATGTCTGCAGCTGCTGCAGCTGTAAGAAACCCCTCTCAAGGGGATAACATAAGTCAAGACCCACTGTACCCGACAGAGTCCATTTTCTTGGGAGCCAGCATCTCTGGGTATACCTGGGTGGAGGCACTCTGCAAATCAAACTATTAACTTAAACTACGACCCCAGGGCCACCAGTGAAGAGGACAGACCCACTCAGACCCTTCTTATACCTACTGTTCCAGGGATCAGACTATCCTCATTGGCAGGGGTGTAACATCTTTAAAAAGTAGCTACAGTGTAAACAGTACTACACTCCGGAAGTTCAGCAATATACTGGGTTACTCACTTTTTTCTTCTTGACATTATTAACGGGATGAGTTCATATCACAGTTCTACTGACCCACCTTTTCTACATTAGCCAGATCCTTATGTTTCTTTGTTACGAAATGGACAATGTCGGTGACAATCTGGATTTTCCTTTCAGCAAACCCACACTGTAGAAACTGCTGCTTGGTTAACACTGGTTTGTACTGGAATTCATCTCTTAGAACCTGTCGAGAGACAATTGTTAAAATACACTTTTGGGAAATGTGGGAGAAATTCTTGCTTTTAAAACTCAATGGTAAGAGAGGAGTGGCTGAATACAATTTATAATTAAATTCAAGGGCAAAGTTCAACTTTGTGATTGCTTATGATGTTGCATTTTGTGACTCCACCTTTAGTGAGTTCTGTATTCAGTAAAGGCTGAGTACGTAAAGTGCAGCATAACTGCAGCAATGCACATCTGGCTTCAAATGGCCTATCTGCTGACATTTAGGGACATTACAAGAAGTTGCATGGTTTGCAATCCCCCAAGATCATTTCAGGCTGGCAGAGAACTTGTGGGGTGATAGAAAAGGGACAATAATTGCCACCCACCCACACTGAGGATATTTCAACAATAACTGGAGGTGACAGAGACTGCTGTCACAAATGCTCTCAAATCAGTATCAGTAGCTCAGTAGGTAGCATGCTCACCTCTGGGGTCGAAAGAGCGGAAGGACATGGGTTCTATCACCACACCAGGTACTTGAGGTAATCCCCTTAACTGACACTGTACTGGAATATGAGGGGGTGCTGTACTGCTGAAGTGCTGTCCTTCTGATAAGACGTTAAACTGAGATCCCTTCTGTGTGTAACCCCCTTGTTACCCGGGGTTACTAGAATCCCAGTAAAACCTAGTGGTAGGCAGGGAAGGCAGCTTGTGAAACTCCAGTTAAATGGGTTTCACACTGTCTCACTCTGTTCTCAGTCACAGCTGAGACTTGAGAGATGACATCACCATAGAACTGTCGCAGCTGTATAAGCCACATTGGAATCTGCAGCTCAGGGAGTGAGTTAGAACTCTGGGAGTTTTCAAGTTCAGTTTCTGTTTACCTTCTGTTGGAGAAGGAAGTGTGTTCCTGTTTACCTTTTGAAAGTGGTGGAGACCGCTGTCCAGGTCTCAGTGCCCCCTCCCTCCGGGGAAGAAAAGGCCCTCTGTGGATTCCAGGGGCAATCCCCTATTTCCACTATAGAAGAAAGCTGCCTGTTTACAGTTTCTGTTCTTGTATAACAGTGAAAGAAGTGGTACGTCGCCTGTGGGGCACCTGCAACAAAAGGGTGAGTGTTTTGCTCCATTTGAAGGGGCAAACCAATTGTTTCATCAGTTTGGAAATATAAAGAAAGCTGGGATGTAGACTGCTATTTTGGGAGGACTATTTTACTAGGACAAACAAATAGAGCAGTCAAAAAGTCTAAAGGTTTAATGGATTTCAAGTAATGCTGTAGAGGGGGTGCTTCAGGTCATCCACCGTTTAATCTACATGTTAAAGTTCTAAGTTTCTGTTTGTTCAGAGAAATGGCCGGGTATGGGCTGTGGGAGCTGGAAATGGGAACACCCCCCATCTTTAGTAACCAAGTCCACCTCTATGGATTTCTACTGTGATTTGCTACTTGCCTCATGCACTTGGCCAGTGATGAGGTGGGTACCCAGACGTGGGTCGCAACTGGAAAATCTCTCTAGGAGTCGCAGACTCTAAGTGGTGTGGGGAGCCACAGGATGGGAAATTATACTCCTTGTTTGATGGGAGTCCGAAGGAAGTAAGAAATTAAATCTCTCTAGGAGTCGCAGACTCTAAGTGGTGTGGGGAGCCACAGTTTGGGAAATATACTCCTTGTTTGATAGGAGTCTCTCCAAGTAAAGTTTGGGTTCATTCTTCAAATGGACCATCAGTCAAGTGGCCGGCAGGGGAGCCGGGCCAGTTGGGCTGTGTATCCAAAGCGCATGCAAGTCCGGGCTGAGTGCCTGGTGGGTCCAGAGCCAGACCATAGTAGAAATGTGTTCATTCTTCAAATTGCCCGCCTTGTAGTCTCTATCTGCATATACAGTGAACGTAGCCCCTTGGGGGATCATCAATGCTTTGTCATGTTTCAGCTAGTTGTGAATAAAGCCACACTGAAAAATCCCAATCCTGGTTCTGGACATTACAGTTATTGCTTCCTGTATTTGGATTTACTTGGGTGCCCCTGTACAGAGTAGCCAAACCTAGGTCCCTTGTGCCAGGTAACCTCATCCTCCCCGAACCCAGGTCCCCACCAGGTATTGCTGCCAACGCCAACAGCATGCCACCTGTCGTTTTAGTAAAAAGGCAGGGGTGAGGGGTTACAAAAATGGAGGCACCGCTTGGGATTTGTTCAGGAAGGAAGGTGCTTGGGCAAGTAGGCTAGCGTTTTGGCTATCTGGCAGTGGGTAGCCCAAAAAGTTGAAGCAGTTTCCCTAGTGTGTTGCTGTGTGCTGTGAATCTTGTGCTGCTGTTTAAAAAATGCCAACTGTTTACCAAGGAGCTGTAAAGCCAAAGTGTGTGCCCTTGTCCTGCATCATCAAAAATGTTTACAGCGTTTTTGTCAGCTTTTAAAGTAAATTCTGTGAAGGAAAGTATGGAAAACTAGGGGTAGTAACAAAGAAATTATGTCCTGGATGTTTGAAATGCTTTTAAAATGAATTCTGTGAAGGAAAGTATGGAAAACTAGGGGTAGCAACAGAGAAATTATGCCCTGGACGTTGGAAATGCTTTCTGTGTAAATGGAGAGACTGCAGAGTTAATGGCAATGTTACATGGTTGAAATGGAGTCAGCTGGAAAAATAAAAAGTGCATTTTACAGTTTAAATTTGCCTGCTCGACGATCGCCGTGAGGAGAGGAGCCCTCGCGAGGAAGAAGAGGCTCATTTGCATGGCGTCGTGTGGTTGGTCAGTTTGCCACTAATCCCGCCCCTCAGCCAGCTCTTCTGTGACTGCCTCAGCATTCGAGAGGGAGACAGAGAGCAATGGGTGTACTGGCAGTGGAGGAGCATCGCGAGGATTCAAAGCGCTGTGAAACAGTTAAAAAAGTGACTTTTTAGTTTAAAATCGGGCTCAACCTGCAAATCGATCGAGGAGTTAGTGAATTTGGTGGTTAAAACGACGATCGCGGAGACTGCCCGCCCGTTTGCATTCCGAGGCCTTCAAAATCTGGCTGCAGGCCATTTTACCCCATCGCAGCAAGTTGCTACAATAACAGTGAGTAAACAATTAAAAAAACTGCTCAAACAGTGATTTTCAGAAATGCCATATAAAATGTGTGTGCAGAAGGATAGTCGCTTTGCAAGTAGCGACTGTGTGATGTCCTGCCAGCAAGAGCAAGTCTGTAAAGCCATTGAATGTGTGCATAGCAATGAAAGTAGCCTCAGTTTAAAGTTTGCAGCCAGAGAGAGACTGTGGGTTGTAAAAAAGTGCAACACTAGTAGAAGCAGGCAATCCTGAGCTGAAACCTGAAGTTTTTAAGGGACTGTAAATAAAATGAATGTTGCCAGCATATGAAAAGTCCAAGGAAAATCCTGTAAATGTGTGAAAAGCCAGATCAGAGCAAGTTGTGCAGTTTGAGTAAAAGTTATCAGTAGCTGATGTAAATCGGGTGTGCAGTGGCTTGACCCAGATTCTAAATGTTGATGCACAGGAGTGCTGCCGCCGCCATTACAGGGTGGGGTAGTAAAGTAAACACAGCAGCAGAGGAGCCATTTTAAAGCTACAGAGTGTGTTCATTAAAGTGGGACTTTCAGTTACAGTGAACTTTGTTTATTTTTCTGCAGTTATGGCCTCAGGACCAGCTTGTTACCCGGATCATGCCCGGGTTACAGTAACAGCAGCAGTAAATAGACTGAGAGATATTGAAAAGTGGTGCTATGGAGGGCAACTGCCTCCTGATGTGGCAATTCCTAATTATCCAGTGCGTGTATGCCAGATGTGCTTGAGTGCTGGAAGGGATGTCTTCATGATTCCTCACTGTGCTGGATGTCTACAAAACTATGGCTTGTATAAAGCGCCTCCAATTCGTTTGGCTCCCACATGGACAAAAATTCAGGAATCTGCAGTTGGCAGCACACAGCATCAGGCGGAGCCTGTGGAAGAAGGTCCCTCGGGGGAGTGTGGCACAAAGCTAGAGGGTGCAGAATTAGAGACTGAATCTGAAGTTGAAGTTTTGGATGCTGGATCTCAGAAGGAAAGTTCGGATAAAGCATCAATAGACCCCTGGGTAGGGGGGCCTAGCCCAAGTCTCGCAGGTGAAGATGAGATGCGGGAGGCCTTTGAATGGGAGGTGTCAACCTCCGCTCCTAGTGATGAATGGATAGTTTCAGGGGTGAGAACGACTGCTCTCTCCTGGGCTCAGATCCTCAGTGAAGAGGAAGATGAGGGGGAACCTATGTGGCCTTGTGAGAAAGGAACGGGTACACAGTCTCAAGATCTTGCCTCGGAGGAATGTGTTGAAGAAGGTGGTGATGCCACTGCCCTGGCTTTACAAGAAGAAGAAGTCAGGGATCCGTTTTTAATTTCTTTGAGGATGCGAAGCTGGCAGAACCAGGACTGGCCACCCCCAAGCCAGGCCAGCGGTCTCAGATTGACCAAAGCAAGTAAAGAGGAGAGACTGGTTCGTAGAAAGGCCAATGAAATCTATGGTATAACCTTTCCTACCTTTCCTTGGAGAGTCTGGGAGGAGATTGAGGACTGCAAGAAATCCTGGATCTGGGATGAAGCAATGAAACATGTGCATCCTGGGGCCAACCAGCATGTAAAGAATAGACTGTTCCACGAAAAGTATACACAGTGGAAGACAGGCAGGACACTGTTTATGGACAGAGTAAGAATAGTGGACGGAGAGGGACGTGAAGTCTCCCACTGTGTGAGTTATATGCGCCCAGACAGGGTAATAATTCAAGCCCCCTGACACCCGATACTATTGGCCTCAGTGCAAGGACCTCCCAGTAATTAAGCCCGTGCCTACAAAATGGAGAGCCGAGCAGTGGTAGTCAATACTGCCACACCAGACTGTGAAGAGTGCCCTTATTGATCCGCCAATATGAATAACCAAGGACTCAGGTGCTCCACATTCATCAGTCTACAGTGCACTGTCTTGTTCAGCAACCATCTACTGGCCGACCAGATGACTTCAGATCCAGAGAGGACACCATCCCAGCTGTTTCCTGTTCATCGCCTGGTAATCGGATGACGTCGGACCAGCTGTTTTTCTTTTTGTTCCTGTTCTAAGGTTCCTTCTCCAGAGATGACATCAGCCCAGCTGTTTCCAGATGTGCACTCTCCTGTGGTTCCCGGAAGATGTCCGCCCAGCTGTATCAGAAGAAATGCTGCCAGGGAGAGTCTTCGGCAGGGACAAGGTTGGTGCAGTTCGTATACTACAAATGGCTGGTAAGTCCGAAACCCTTTTTCTATCTTTATGACATTGCAGCACACACCCTACACTACAGACTTCAAAAATGTGTGATCTGTCCGCAAAGACTCTCCCCTTCGGGACTTTGGCCTTTTAGAACTGTGTTTCACGGGGCTCCGGCCCAGGAGAGACTCTTTATTGGACTAGCCTTCGGGCCTTGTGGTCACTAGTTGGGACTTTTAGGGCACTCCATCCCCCCAAATGTGTATTGTAAATAATGTCATTATTGTACTCTAATGTAAATACTGTGTTTTCTACCTTTTTCTAAAAAAATATTTTTGGGATTGTTCAGTGTTTTGTATGGTAGGGGTTGTTGTTTTAGGTAGACTGTGTATGCAGATTAGGAGTGTGTTTTGTTTTGTCTTTTTCTTACAGGTGTTCCTGGGAAGACAGAAGAGAAGACAAGAAGAGGAGGAGGGGCTCATCGGAGTTCCTCGTCAGTGCTTTATTCTGTAGAATTTAAAGTGCTGTTTTGTAGTTGCAGGCTGCCCAAGGTCGGGGGAGATCCCCAGGTTTTGTTTTTGTTTGGGATATTATGTTAGAGGCAGATAGGTTTTCCCTAGAGGGTTAGGGGGGAAAGACAGGCTGTAGTCCTGAACGGCTGTAGGGACTGCAGTGCTGATCTGTCAGGGCTATGCTCTGGATGGTTCTACCAGAGCCACTAGGTGTCCATAGTAAGTGGATAGAGTAGAGGCTGATATGTCAGCTAGAGGCCTCTAGGCCCTTAGTGTTGCCTGCCTGTGCTTGCACATGGTAGGAGGGGGCCTGATCACCCCCCTACGCAGGTAGCACATAGGGTGGGATGGCCTAAGGCCGGGTGCATAATGACTGGGGACAGTCATTTTCCTGGTCAAGGGCGAGTGTAACCCCCTTGTTACCCGGGGGTTACTAGAATCCCAGTAAGACCTAGTGGTAGGCAGGGAAGGCAGCTTGTGAAACTCCAGTTAAATGGGTTTCACACTGTCTCACTCTGTTCTCAGTCACAGCTGAGACTTGAGAGATGACATCACCATAGAACTGTCGCAGCTGCATAAGCCACATTGGAATCTGCAGCTCAGGGAGTGAGTTAGAACTTTGGGAGTTTTCAAGTTCAGTTTCTGTTTACCTTCTGTTGGAGAAGGAAGTGTGTTCCTGTTTACCTTTTGAAAGTGGTGGAGACCGCTGTCCAGGTCTCAGTGCCCCCTCCGGGGGGGTGGAAGAAAAGTCCCTCTGTGGATTCCAGGGGCAATCCCCTATTTCCACTATAGAAGAAAGCTGCCTGTTTACAGTTTCTGTTCTTGTATAACAGTGAAAGAAGTGGTACTTCGCCTGTGGGGCACCTGCAACGAAAGGGTGAGTGTTTTGCTCCATTTGAAGGGGCAAACCAATTGTTTCATCAGTTTGGAAATATAAAGAAAGCTGGGATGTGGACTGCTATTTTGGGAGGACTATTTTACTAGGACAAACAAATAGAGCAGTCAAAAAGTCTAAAGTTTTAATGGATTTCAAGTAATGCTGTAGAGGGGGTGCTTCAGGTCATCCACCGTTTAATCTACATGTTAAAGTTCTAAGTTTCTGTTTGTCCAGAGAAATGGCCGGGTATGGGCTGTGGGAGCTGGAGGTGGGAACACCCCCCATCTTTAGTAACCAGGTCCACCTCTACGGATTTCTACTGTGATTTGCTACTTGTCTCATGCACTTGGCCAGTGATGAGGTGGGTACCCAGACGTGGGTCGCAACTAGAAAATCTCTCTTAGAGTCGCAGACTCTAAGTGGTGTGGGGAGCCACAGGATGGGAAATTATACTCCTTGTTTGATGGGAGTCCGAAGGAAGTAAGAAATTAAATCTCTCTAGGAGTCGCAGACTCTAAGTGGTGTGGGGAGCCACAGTTTGGGAAATATACTCCTTGTTTGATGGGAGTCTCTCCAAGTAAAGTTTGGGTTCATTCTTCAAATGGACCGTCAGTTAAGTGGCCGGCAGGGGAGCCGGGCCAGTTGGGCTGTGTATCCAAAGTGCATGCAAGTCCGGGCTGAGTGCCTGGTGGGTCCAGAGCCAGACCATAGTAGAAATGTGTTCATTCTTCAAATGGACCGCCTTGTAGTCTCTATCTGCATATACAGTGAACATAGCCCCTTGGGGGATCATCAATGCTTTGTCATTGTTTCAGCTAGTTGTGAATAAAGCCACACTGAAAAATCCCAATCCTGGTTCTGGACATTACAGTTATTGCTTCCTGTATTTGGATTTACTTGGGTGCCCCTGTGCAGAGTAGCCAAACCTAGGTCCCTTGTGCCAGGTAACCTCATCCTCCCCGAACCCAGGTCCCCACCAGGTATTGCTGCCAATGCCAACAGCATGCCACCTGTCGTTTTAGTAAAAAGGCAGGGGTGAGGGGTTACATGTGCATCTCTGGTAACTGCCCAGGTGCTGGTTAAAGATCCTATGGCGCTTATTGAAAAAGAGTAGGGGATTTTTCTATTTAAAAAAAAAAAAAATCGTACAACGACAATACATAACAGAAATGTCAAAGCAAGGGAACCAATTACAAGAAATGAACAAAATAAACCAACAAAAAATGAATTAAATAAATTAAACCTAAAGTAATACTCCCCCTATGCAGTTTATCTCAAACTTCATCTATGAAAAAGAAAAATAAATATCAAGCAAAGATGGGGGGGGGGGGGATCTGCAACACTGCCAACAGCAAACAAAACAAAGAAAAAAAGGGAAGGAGAAGCCACTCAAGAGAGGACAATTGAGCCGGCCCGGTGGTGCTGAGGGTTGAGGAGCTGGACGCCACACCTCGCACTATGCCGGCGACCTGGATTCGGGAACATAGAAACATAGACTTTGACGGCAGATAAGGACCGCTAGGCCCTTCTAGTCTGCCCATTTCCCTACCTACAGGATAGGCCGCAGATCCTAGTTAACCAACAGCCTATTTCTTCCTACCCCCCACAAGAATTGCCTTATGTCTGTCCCATGCATTCTTGAATTCTCCCACAGTTTTAGACCTCAAACCTCCTCAGGAAGGCTGTTCCATGCATCCACTACCTCTCTGTGAAATAATACTTCCTCACATTGCCCCTGAACCGCCTCCTTCTATCTTTAAATTGTGTCCCTTGTTCTTGCACGTCTCTTTTTCTGAAAGATGCTACCCTCTTGGACTTTGTTGATTCCACTGAGGTACTTAAAAGTTTCTATCATGTCCCCCCTCTCCCTTCTTTCCTCAAGGGTATACAAATTAAGCTCCTTTAGTCTCTCCTCATACGGCTTCTTTTGCAGACCCTGCACCATTTTAGTTGCCCTCCTCTGGACTGCCTCTATCCTGTCTATGTCCTTGTGGAGATGGGGTCTCCAGAACTGGACACAGTACTCCAGATGGGGTCTCACCAACTGCCTGTACAGAGGGATAACAACTTCCTGTTTTCTGCTGATGATGCCTCTCCCTATACATCCCAGTATACCCCCAGCCCTCCTTACTGCCTTCTCACATTGCTTGCTAACTTTAAGGTCATCTGATATAATTACCCCAGGTCCCTTTCCTTTGTTGTTGTTACTACCTCCCACCCATTGTGTATTCTTCCCTGGGTTCTTGTTTCCCAGGTGCATTATTTTGCACTTCTTTGCATTGAATCCTAGCTGCCATACTTCTGACCATTCCTCCAACCTTGCCAAACCCTTTTCATCCTTTCCATGCCTCCTTGTGTATCAACCCTGTTGCAGATCTTTGTGTCATCTGCAAAAAAGGCATACTTTTCCTTCCAGTCCCTCTGCAATGTCACTGATGAAGACAATAAAAAGGACTGGACCCAATACTGAACTCTGCGGTACCCCACTAGTAACCCCCCTTTCTTCAGAGTGGACTCCATTTACAATTACCTTCTGTGTCCTGTTGTGCAGGCAATGTTTTACCAGGCTACCACCCTGGTACCCACTCCCAGGCTGGTTAATTTACTATTAATCTTTGTGTGGGACTGTGTCAAATGCCTTGCTAAAGTCTAGGTAGGCCATGTCCACAGCCCTCCCTGGTCTACTACTTGGTCACCCAGTCAAAGAAATCTATTAGATTCAGTCTGACATGACCTTCCTGCTGTGAACCCATGCTGCCTTGGGTCTTGTGCTCCACTGGCCTCTAGGTACTCAACTATTCTTTCCTTCAGAGTGACTCCATCACTTTCTCTACCACAGAGGTCAGACTGACAGGTCTGTAGTTTCCTGCCTCTGTCTTGGTCCCACTTTTGTGAAGGGGAATCACATCCGCCTTCCTCCAGTCCTCGGGTACCACACCATCCTCCCATGATTTATTAGAAAGAGTAGCCAGTGGTTTCACTAGTTCCTCCCTTAATTATTTTAGAATTCTGGGGTGAATTCCATCAGGACCCATTGCTTTGTCCACCTTCAGCTTTAGGAGGTCTTGCAGAACCCTTTCTTCTGTGAAAGGACTGGGATCGACCCCCCTATCAAGAGTGCTTCTGTTAATTGGATTAGGCACTTCCCCCTCCTCTTTTGTGAATACTGAGCAGAAATATTCGTTCAGTATTCCTGCTTTTTCACTGTCCCCCTCTGCCCACCCACCGTTCATTCTATTCAGCCTCACTATCCCTCCCTTTGTCTTTCTACGCTCGCTGATGTACCTATAAACGGTTTTATCCCCCTTCTTAACTGAGTTGGCTATCTTTTCCTCAGTTTGGGCCTTTGCTATTCTGACTTTCCTCCCTGCCTTAACTGGTACAGCTCTCTGTCCTGCTCCTTCTGTGTTTCCTTATACTTCCAGAATGCTATCTTTTTCTTCCTGACTTTCACAGCCACCTCTTTTGAGAACCATAGCGGCTTTTTCTTTCGTTTTGATTTGTTTATTTGCTTCACACAAAGGCTCGTTTGCCTCTGTGATGGCAGTTTTGATAATTCCCCATTGTTGCTCCACACCTCCTTCTAGCCTGTTTGCTAGTGCTTTTCTGAGGCACTCTCCCATCTTGCCAAAGTCAGCCCTCCTAAAGTCCAGTACCCTCACTTTTGTATGGCTTGAATCTGTAGCTGAGTTTAACGTGAACCACACTGTTTGATGGTCACTTGTCCCCAGATGACAACTCACTTCTAGATCTGAGATCCTCTCACTGCCTCCATTTGAGACTACGAGGTCTAAGATTGCTCCCTCATGAGTGGGTTCCGAAACTAGCTGTCTAATGCCTGCCACCTGTAGGGCATCAAGCATGGCCCTGCTCTTGGATGTGGCTGCAGCAAATGTGCTTCAGTTAACATCTGGCATATTCAGGTCTCCCATCAACAGTATCTCCCCTTTCTCTGCCATTCTAAGAATGCCTTCTATCATATCCTTGTCCATTCCCTCCCCCTGACATGGGGATCTGTACACAACCCCTGTGCGGATTGTGGTGCCCTTTCCAGTCTCCAAGGTGACCCACAGTGCCTCCTCTGCTCCCTGTTTACTCTTTTGTTCAATTGCTTTTATCCCTTCCTTTACATAGAGAGCTACTCCTCCCCCTCTTCTACCCTGCCTGTCTCTCCTGTAGGTTAGGGGTTACGGACTCGGGTCGGCTGGGAGAGGGAGGACTGAGCATCCCAACGGATGCTCTCCTCCCTCTGGGGTGGGATACCAGGGGTGCAATATGCACCAGACGTCTTAAGCGAGCCAGTGGGAACACGGGTTCTCGAGGAGCTGGCGGCTCCGTTTCACGGAGTCGGGGAGGGGAGACGCTGTTAGGCACTTGAGAGATACGTGCGTCAGCATGTCGCCTCTCTGGACGTATGTCCTTGCATCAGCATCTCAGGGGGCTGGGAAAGGGGACCACAGAAAATGGAAAAAAACCCTCGGCGGTCCTAGATGACGACCGTTCCGAAGTCACTCAGACCACCAATTTTGGGACAGACCCCGCTGTGCAGGAGAGAAGGAGGAAGAGGCACTCTAGGGGCAGATCCTGGGTTCAGGGTGCTGGAGTGCATAAGCAGCCCGAAGGAGTGGACACCGAGGGTAGGAAGGAGGGATAAATAGAAAGTTAAAAAAAAAAAAAAGAGAGGACAATCCAGGACATGTTCCTCTATAAAGGGTTCTGAGGTTCTGATGACCTTCTGGGAAGTGACCCTCACTCCCTTTCATACACAACAAGAAGTAAGTGACTAATTTTCTCCTCGAGTTCTAAGACGGTAGTCTGACATTGTTGCAATAACAAGTGACACCTGACTTGGCAAACAAAAAACTTTATCATTTAAAACTTTATAATTGTAAACCGCAGCGTCAGGGTGTTCTGGTGATACTTCCATCAGGCTGGTCTCACAGAGAGCGATAATTCCTCATATCTAATGAAGGAGAACAAAGGCTGCTGCCAGTTAACTGCCATTCTAGTCCAGAAATCCTTAATGAAAGGGAAAGAGGTGGTCTTGAGTCTACAGGTGAGTCTCACAGCCCTGTCTGGGGCAGTATCATTCCTCCACACTTTTGTGTTTTTTATTTTTCTGGACTTCTAACCTAGCATGCGCAGATAATCATGATACAGCCCATATCCTTGGTGGAATTCTGGTATCCACTAACCTGTGAAGAATAGTACCGTAAGTCAATTGAGGGGCTACTGTCATAACAGAGAAATACAACTCTTTCCTAGAGATTGCTGACGGAACTTATATGAGATGCTCCATCTACGAATCTTCACAATAATCAGAGGGCCTTGTTAGTTGACCAGTGCCCTTGATGAATCTCCAAATGGTCGTTATTATACATAAAATCGTTCTTAAAACTGCCCCCCATTGACTTTAATGGAGCACGCCCCTGCACTCTCCTGGGGCACATGTTATTATGTGCCTGAGCATGTGGATAGACCAATCGACGGGGGAGTGGAAGAGATCAGCTGGCTTCCTCAGCGGGGCCAAAATATAATCTCTTTCACCTCCACAATGACTGCACAGAATATTACACAATTTACAGAGCGGACTTTCACCAACATAAGCTACCACAAAACGCAATTTCATAAATTGACAAATCACTTTAAATCAATCCATTTTACTTTAGATTGAGGGGGTGCATAAGCATTAATCAACCTAAGTTGCTGATCTGAAACCACAGTGTCCAGGATGAGTAACCACCCAGGGATCACACTTAAAATATTTGGACCCGAAAGGACCAAAAAGCAACTCCCCCATACAAACTCTGAACTTGTGGGATGTCAGACAGTATATCCACAGCCTCACATCCTTTAAGAAGAAAAATAGAGAAGCTCAACAATTTAAAAAAGAAAGAAAGCTAGCAAACTTCTCTTAAAGGAGAAAGGAAATAATTTAGTGTTGTTTGTCACTGTTAAATCAATAGTAAGCAACAAGCACTGGCCTCCAGTGTGTGTCTTTGTCATTAATGTATTTGTTTAAATTACATTTTTACATGCTGATCCTTAAAATTTAAACCTCCCTCAGTCTGACAGAATTTGTTTCTTAAAATCAGGAGTCAGCACATGACAAGCTGTGCAAGGCACTCATCACTGACTCCGACTATGTCTGCTGCTGAAGTCTGCATCCTGGAATATCAAAGCATTAGAACAGCTCTAAAGAATGATGCCACACTCTTACTGTGCAACTAAGGAGAGACTAAAAAAATGAAATTTCATTTCTGGGCAGCGGTTCACTCCCTACCACCACCAGTGCCCCCCGCCTTACCCCCGTCAGTCACCTTACAAGTTTCAGAAAAGTCAGTATATTTGTAGGCAAAGGTTCACTCATGAGTCCCCACCACCACTGTTGACACCCCACTACAGGGGATAAGTCGTGGGGTAAGTTTGGGTGAGGCAAGTACCTGGACGCTGGCGATGGGGCTGGGGGGGAGAAGTTAGGCTGTGCCGGGGCAAAACCAGCTTAACGGCAAAAAGAAGTCTTGGTGTCTTAAAGCTAATATCATAAACAGATTCTCTTAGAAATTTGTATCAGTGCGTATATTTCCTGAGCGAAAAATTTCACTGAGACTTGACTGTTGACTACAAACACCCTGTCGGGAACAGACACTGGGTCACCCAAATATTTCAGCCAGACAGCATTTTGACGTCTAGCAGGCTTAGCCAGAGACTTGAACAAGTTCACCATCATAAACTGAAGTCTGGGTTATTCCACAGTGTCGTCGTCCTCTGATCCAGACTGGGCTGGATGTCCTGCCTGATATGTAGTGCTGGATTACAAGGCAGGGATATCAGAGTCCTGGATGGTCCTCTCCAAGGTCACAGAAGTCCCCCCAACTGGGGTGTCACAGATATCCAAAAACTCAGAAGCAAATAAGTTCAGGAACAGCAGCAGACAGTGATGTACCAGCGCTATTGTTGGCAGTATGCTACAGGGGCAAGTTAGAAAGTGTGCTGCTGGGACTAGGTATCTATATGTCTCTACCTCCTTCAGGGATTCCTTCATCAAGAGACCCATCAACAACTTCAGGCATATTAACAGTGCCGGTTACTTCAGGTAAAATGTCACTGTGAGAAACTACTGGCTTAGCCGTGCAACATGGCACTGCAGCATCATGTGGCGGCACCGAGTGAGTCAGCGATGCCTCTACATGGCTCATGGGAATCTCTAATAAAGTAGGTAGAGTTGAGGATACCAAGCTATGACCCACCCATTACAGTCATCATCACATGCATGAGAAGCAAAGCACTCCGCAACAAGAATAGTATGTAGAATGCATATGCAATACAAAAAGACAGAACGTTTCAAATGTGTTTGGTTTCTGTAACTTTCTTCAAAGCATATACATGTATCCTAAAGCATAACACACAGTGCAGACCATTATGGGTATGCAAAATGTTGGGGAGGCTAGGGGGAGGCTACACACAACATAACAATAATCTTTAAAATCTGCACAGAAGCATACTCGTGAGTACAAGAGGCACTGCAAGCTATCGCTTGCCCGACTGAAAATTAAGCGTATTGAAATACAGATTTTTTCGGAGGGGATACTGTGTAACTGAGTTTTGCTGAAGCAAACAGATTATGCAAATCCCTGTGTGGGGGAAGGGGCTGAATTGAAAGTATCTTGCATGAATAAAAAACACAGATTACTCACCTGTAACAGTAGTTCTAGGAGTGGTATATGTTGTTTATCCACATGTCTTGGCATGTCCTTTCCCCTTTAAGATCAGTCAGAAGTCTTTAAGCTGGTTCCTCCCACCCACCCTGGTGGTATATCCCTCGGTTTCACCCCATGACGCCAGATCCTGCCCGCTGGAAGCAGAGGTTGTGTGTCAAAGTCGGGGAGGTCTGTGTGGATGAACAACATATACCACTCCTAGAACTACTGTTACAGGTGAGTAACCTGTGTTTCCTAGGGATGTGGATATGTTGTTCTACCCACACGTCTTGGCAGACTCCTAGCAGTTCTCCAGGAGAAGGGAAGCAAGGCACACACACCCTAATTAGGGAACAGAGACTGGAGAACTGATGACTCAAAACCAGCATCCCGGTGAGACTCTAGGTCGACATGGTAGAGGGAAATGAAGGTGTTTGTTGACTTCCAGTTAGCAGCCCTGCAGATTTTCTGGTTAGGGATGTTCCTGGAGGCAGCCACTGTCGCAGTGGTGTGGCGGGTGGAGTAAGCCCTTAGCCCCCTGGGAGGCTCCCTACCTGCCAACCTATAGCAAAGGTCAATGCAGGATGTAATCTATCCGGCAACTGTCCACTTGGCTGCAGGTCTGCCAGGTGCGGCTTCAGCGTAGGTGACAAACAGCTGGCAAACCTCTCCCCGAATTCCAGCCGTGTGCTCCTTATAGTAAGCGAGCGCTCGCCTCAGGTCCAGGGTATGGAGCCTGTATTTGTCATCCGAGGTCTGACTACGGTAGAATACCAGTAGAATCATCACCTGACAACAAAAACACATGAAGGAGGAGCACAGATGCAAGGTACAGAAAACAGAGTCAGCATACACAAATAAAGTGCAAAAGCATGGAGCCTGCAGCTACAGGATCCCCGGCACTTCAGGTCTACTTGTAACCCTTCCTCAAAGGGAGTGGTCTGTGTGCTACCCATGTTGCCTTTTACTTCACATTTTTAAAGAGACAGTGCAATAGTTAATAATTTTGTTTCAAATATTTAAAGACATAATGAAAAATATATCAAAAAACTTATTTGGTGAAAAACAGCAATCATGCACACATCAGTGCAGGTACAACTTAGTTACAGACAAGCAATCTTATATATAATTTTGATTAAACTGAACAGCTAAAGTCTTACAGAGACAATGAATAATACATATTATGCACTTCATTAGACAAACTTTCATTTCTATGAAGGAAACATAATAAAGGGAGGAAAAAAATGGAGGAAAAAGGGATGGGGAGGAGGAAAAGAAAAAGAAGGAGATAAACTAAAAAAAGAAGAAAAGGAAGGGGAAAATGGGGAAGGGGAAAGGGAGAGAAATATGAAAAAAGGGAAGGAAAAGGAGAGGAAACAAGAGACACTATTTATTAGAGAAGGTATTAAGGAGAGGAGAGAAAAAACAAATAGCAAAAAACTTAAAAGAAAAACTGTAAAATCCAAACAATCATTTAAGCCAGTTGGATGTAGAGCTTCATTGGTATATATCCATTTTTGCTCACATTGTGCCAGCTTATTAAGTCTATTTCCTCCTCTAGCATTATCCTTAATATCATCGAACCCCATACATTTTAAACACTGTAAGCTCTTTTGATGAAATGTCTCAAAGTGCACCCCTACAGGAGTGTTGAGATCATCTTTTACAATTGCACGTACATGTTCCTGCATCCTCTCCCTTAATGTCCTTTTTGTCCTGCCCACAGAAATACATGGTCATGTACATTGTATAATATAAACCACAAATGTCGTTGAGCAATTTATAAAGCGAACAATTTCTATATTCTTGTTCTCAAGGACTGGATGCTGGAACAGGGCACCTTGTTGATTATACTTACAGGCGTTACAGTGGCCAGAGTTAAAGCAGCCCAGAGGACTATTTGGAAGCTGACTTCTTTCATTTTGGGGCTTAGTGTACAAACTCTGCGTCGATAAATCTGATAAATTACTTCCTCTTTTAAAAGACACCAGAGGTTTATTCCCTACCACTTCTCTTAGATCAGGGTCTACTTGCAGCACCCCCCCCCAGTGTTTAGTTACAATATTGGTAATTTGATCACTAACACGATTATACTCAGTTACAAACACAACAGGTATTTGATCATCATTACTTTTAACTTTGGGTTGTAAAAGTGTACTCCTATCAAGTACTCTTGCTTTGATATATGCTTGTTCAATTTGCATCTCAGAATAGTCCCAGCTAGAAATCTACTTCTGAGCAATTCACTCTCTCTCTCTCAAAATCACATAAATGGGTACAAGTGCGTCGAAGACAGACAAACTGTCCACGTGGAATACCCCTCTTGATGTGCATAGGATGAGCACTAGACGCATGTAATAGCATATTGCCAGAAGTAGGCTTCCTGTAGAGGGTGCTGAAAACGTTCTCACCATTTTGTCCTTCTAGAGTTAAATCCAAAAATGATATCTTAGAAACATGTACATCACAAGTAAATTTGAGACCCACATCATTATTAAGAAAATCCACAAAATTCGAGGCAGAGGCTATATCACCCCTCCAGACTACCAATAAATCATCTATAAAGCTACCCCAAAATCAAATGTGTCCACTAAAGGAATTTTTAACAGGATCAAAAATCAGTGTGTCCTCCCACCAGGCCATAAATAAATTTGCATACGATGGGGCCATAGTGGTCCCCATCGCTGTCCCCATGGTCTGCAAATGGTACTTACTGTCAAATAAAAAATAATTATTATACAAAATAAATTTCACTGCTTCCATAATGAACTCTTGAGGAAAGCCAGCAGCAATACTGTTTAAACACAGATGATATTCTAGGGCCTGAAGTCCCAAATTACGTGCTATAGAAGTGTATAAACTGGATACATCTATAGTTAACCATATAAATTCTGAGGACCAGGTCAGGCCCTCCACTTTTGCTAGAACCTCCATTGAATCTCTGAGATACGATTTTTGTTTTACTACTAGTTGTTTAAGATAATCAACAAATGTTGAGACCTTCTCAGACAGTGAACCAACACTCGAAATAATAGGATGTCCTGGGGGCCTGACCTGGTCCTTATGAATTTTGGGAAGAATATATATTGTAGGTGTGACTGGAAAATCCACTGTCATATATTCTTTCTCCTTAGATGAATTATGGCCTTTAGAAACAAAATCAACCAACAGGTTATCCAATTTAGCTTTAATAATACACACAGGATTTTCTTGAAGGCATCTGTAACACTGTACATCATCCAATTGCCAATAGATTTCTTCTTCATATTGAACTTTATTCATAATTACTATTTTCCCTCCTTTGTCCACCTCTTTTTTTTTTTGTGTTATATCTTTATTCCCTTTCCACCTGCTCCCATTCGGGCCAATTACTGCATTCCTGCACCCGCTCCCTTGTCTCCCCTCTGACCGCATATTGCAGCCTCCCCAGTACGCGTTACCCTTCGCCAGGTGGGTCCTCCTCTTCCGGGAGAAGGGGCCTGGCGCTAGACATTGGGTCGGGGGCTGTGGTCAGACACAGCAGAGTCCGAGAGTGGTGCACGGCCCGGAGCGTCAACATCCTAGCAGGTAGAAAATGCCATTTTCTGTTTTTTCCTCCTGTACGTTCCCCACTTGCGTTTCTCTGTGCTTCCCCTGGTGGTCGTCACCGAGCGACGCCTATCCCTAGCCCACCCCAGGAGAGGAGAGCCATCCTCCAGATGCTCGATCCAACTCCTCCCCCTGCCGACCCACCAGCGCCCGAGTCCGTTCCCAAACCCGGGTCGCCAGTGTGGTGAGAGGTAAAGCACCAGCACCTCAACCCTCTGTGCCACTAGGCCAGCTTGTCCACCTCTTTGATTTCAATATTTTTTTAAACTCCTTAATTCCTGTAGTACAACTTGCTCATTGGCTCTTAAATTGTCCCGCATTGCTGGCCATTTAGATCTAAACAAAGCAGCAAAATCCTGCATTATTAAAGACTCATCAGTACTGATGGCAGATGAAATAGATGGAGGGGGATTAAATATAGATTTTGGCCTGAATGGTGATTTATCCAGAGGTTGAACACATGAAATATCCCCAGTGAGACTCAGAGCCATGTTCATTTGCCTCATCCCACAGCTGTTCTAAGGTCAATGTCTCATCCAAATTCAAAGATGGAGTATTTATATTCCCATTGGAACACTCCAAAGCATGTTGCCACTGTGAAAAAAACTTTTTTAGACATATTTTTCTATTAGCTTCTTGATGTCAATGTAAACACTGAATTCATTCCCAGTTGGTTGAGGAACAAAATATAATCCCTTCTGAAGTAAACTGATTTGAATGTCATTTAAAGTTACATCAGATAGATTAATTATTTCAATGTCCTGCTCCTTAGACTCTCTACTGAAGTGCCTTGTTCCTCTCCCCCTTCTGCCACGTCTTGTTTCCCTCCCTTTTTTGTATTTTGTTTTGAGTGAAGCGCAAAGGTAACTTGTCTCGATGGAAGATTTACTTGGCTCAATGGAGGAGCATGTATGTCATTATCAGTAGTATTGCCCTGATGTTTAGAAAAGTTACTCTTACTTTTATTTCTAGTTTTACTTTTGGATCTACCACATGACTGAGAGTGACCCCTAGAGTTGCTTCTCCCTTCTCTTTCAGGTCTTTGCAAGAGAAAACTTGATTGAGCTCATAATCTCTAGTGTCTCTGGCTGTTTTTGTTTCCTTTCCATTGATAACTTCTTTTTCATGGGACAGTAACTTTTTAGTCAGATTGGTTTCATAAATTTTAAAAAGCTGATGTTCCTTATATTTCATGACTTCAGTAGTCAAAGTATCTATGTCCTTTGAAACCATATTGTACAATTCTGTGTCCATGTCAGCCAAAATATCCACCAGAGTAGCAGAGCACAAAGTTAGGGCTGATTCCCATCTGGTTTGATAAATATCATTTAGAAAACCACCATATGAGGTTTTCTCAAAACGCAGCCTTCTCGGTGCCCAGCCTTTAGCCTTATATTCATTAAAAAAATGCTCATTGTAGGATACAATTATCTCTTTAAACTTAAGTTTTTCAAGTTGTTGAAATGCCAATTTTAAAGCCGAATCAATATCAGAGATGTTACCAGTCTGCTGTTCATTAGTAGCAGCTTGTCGAACTCTGCATCTCACTGACGCAGCCACAGATTCCAGGCAAGTAAATTCAATCTCTTCTCATGTAATATCGGCATTTCTTGAGCATAATCGGTCCATATTGGATGTTATTTGTTTTCATCTGTGGAACGTTGAACATAGAGGGCCAAGATGAACAGAATGAATTTACTTGCCTGGAATCCGCGGCTGGCGTCAGTGAGACGCAGAGTTCGACAAGCTGCTACTAATGAACAGTAGACTGGTAACATCTCTGATATTGATTCAGCTTTTAAATTGGCATTTCAACAACTTGAAAAACTTAAGGTTAAAGAGATAAATGTATACTACAATGCATGTTTTGTGAATGAATATAAGGCTAAAGGTTGGGCACCAAGAAGTCTGCGTTTTGAGAAAACCCCAAACGGTGGTTTTCTAAATGATATTTATCAAACCAGATGGGAATCGGCCCTAACTTTGTGCTCTATTACTCTGGTGGATATTTTGGCTGACACGGACACAGAATTGTACAATATGGTTTCAAAGGACACAGATACTTTGACTACTGAAGTCACAAAATATAGGAACATCAACTTTTTAAAAATTTAAAATTATTAAAATCTGACTAAAAAGGAAAAGAAGTTATCAGTGGAAAGGAAATAAAAACATCCAGAGACACTAAAGATTATGAGCTCACTCAAGTTTTCTCTTGGCAAAGACCTGAAAAAGGAGGGAGAAGCAACTCTAGGGGTTGCTCACAGTCACGTGGTAGATCCAAAAGTAAAACTAGAAATAAAAGTAAGAGTAACTTTTCTAAACGTCAGGGCGATACTACTGATAATGACATACATGCTCCTCCATTGAGCCAAGTAAATCTTTCATTGAGACAACTTACCTTTGCACTTCACTGAAAACAAAATGCAAAACAGGGAGGGAAACAAGACGTGGCAGAAGGGGGAGGGGAACAAGGCACTTCAGTAGAGAGTCTGAGGAGCAGGACATTGAAATAATTAATCTATCTGATGTAACTTTAAACGACATTCAAATCAGTTTACTTCAGAAGGGATTATATTTTGTTCCTCAACCAACTGGGAATGAATTCAATGTTTACACTGACATCAAGAAGCTAATTAGAAAAATATGTCTAAAAAAGGTTTTTTCACAGCGGCAACATGCTTTGGAGTGTTCCAATGAGAATATAAATACTCCATCTTTGAATTTGGATGAGACATTGACCTTAGAACAGCTGTGGGATGAGGCAAATGAACATGGCTCTGAGAGTCTCACTGGGGATATTTCATGTGTTCAACCTCTGGATAAATCATCATTGAGGCCAAAATCTATATTTAATCCCCCTTCATCTATTTCATCTGCCACCAGTACTGATGAGTCCTTGGTAATGCAGAATTTTGCTGCTTTGTTTAGATCTAAATGGCCAGCAATGCGGGACAATTTAACAACCAATGAGCAAGTTGCACTACAGGAATTAAGGAGTTTAAAAAATACTGAAATCAAAGAGGCGGACAAAGGAGGGAAAATAGTAATTATGAATAAAGTTCAATATGAAGAAAAAACCTATAGGCAATTGGACAATGTACAGTGTTACAGATGCCTTCAAGAAAATCCTGTGTGGATTATTAAAGCTAAATTGGCTAGCCTGTTGGTTGATTTTGTTTGTAAAGGCCATAGTTCATCTAAGAAGAAAGAATATATGACTGTAGATTTTCCAGTCACACCTACAATAAATATTCTTCCCAAAATTCATAAGGACCAGGTCAGATCTCCAGGATGTCCTATTGTTTCGAGTGTGAATTCACTCTCTGAGAAGGTCTCAAACATTTGTTGATTATTATCTTAAACTAGTAGTAAAACAAAAATCGCATCTCAGAGATTCAATGGACGTCCTATCAAAAGTGGAGGGCCTGGCCTGGTCCTCAGAATTTAATATAGTTAACTATAGATGTATCCAGTTTATACACTTCTGTAGCACATAATTTGGGACTTCAGGCCCTAGAATATCATCTGTGTTTAAACAGTATTGCTGCTGGCTTTCCTCAAGAGTTCATTATGGAAGCAGTGAAATTTATTTTGTACAATAATTATTTTTTATTTGACAATAAGTACTATTTTCAGACCATGGGGTCAGCGATGGGGACCACTATGGCCCCATCATATGCAAATTTATTTATGGCCTGGTGGGAGGACACACTGATTTTTGATTCTGTTAAAAATTCCTTTAGTGGATACATTCGATTTTGGGGTAGATTTATAGATGATTTATTGGTAGTCTGGAGGGGTGATATAGCCTCTGCCTCGAATTTTGTGGATTTTTTTTAATAATGATGTGGGTCTCAAATTTACTTTTAATGTACATGTTTCTAAGATATCATTTTTGGATTTATCTCTAGAAGGATAAAATGGTGAGAAAGTTTTCAGCACCATCTATAGGAAGCCTACTTCTGGCAATATGCTATTACATGTCACTAGTGCTCATCCTATGCACATCAAGATGGGTATTCCATATGGACAGTTTGTTTGTCTTCGATGCACTTGTACCCATTTATGTGATTTTGAGAGAGAGAGAGAGAGTGAATTGCTCAGCAGTAGATTTCTAGCTGGGGCTATTCTGAGACGCAAACTGAACAAGCATATATCAAAGCAGGAGTACTTGATAGGAGTACACTTTTACAACCCAAAGTTAAAAGTAATGATGATCAAATACCTGTTGTGTTTGTAACTGAGTAGAATTGTGTTAGTGATAAAATTACCTATATTGTAACTAAACACTGAGGGGTGCTGCAAGCAGACCCTGATCTAAGAAACGTGATAGGGAATAAACCTCTGGTGTCTTTTAAAAGAGGAAGTAATTTATCAGATTTATTGACGCAGAGTTTGTACACTAAACCCCAAAGTGTAAGAAGTCGGCTTCCAAATAATCCTCTGGGCTGCTTTAAGTCTGGCCACTGTAACGTCTGTAAGTATAATCAACAAGGTGCCCTGTTCCAGCATCCAGTCCTACAGAACAAGAATATAGAAATGCTCACTTTATAAATTGCTCAGTGACATTTGTGGTTTATATTATACAATGTACGTGCCCATGTATTACTGTGGGCAGGACAAAAAAGGACATTAAGGGACAGGATGCAGGAACACGTACGTGCAATTGTAAAAGATGATCCCAACATTCCTATAGGAGTGCACTTTGAGACATTTCATCAAAAGAGTTTGCAGTGTTTAAAATTTATGGGGGTAGATCATATTAAGAATAATGCTAGAGGAGAAAATAGACTTAATAAGCTGGCACAATGTGAGCAAAAATGGATATATACCACGAAAGCTCTACATCCAACTGGCTTAAATGATTGTTTGGATATTACAGTTTTTCTTTAAGTTTTTTTACTATTTCTTTTTTCTCTCCTCTATTAATACCTTCTCTATTAAATAGTATCTCTTGTTCCCTCTCCTTTTCCTTCCCTTTTTTTATATTTCTCTCCCCTTCCCCTTCCCTCCTCCCCATTTTTCCTCTGCCTTTTCTTCTTTTTTTCTAGTTTATCCCCTTCTTTTTCTTTCTTTTTTCCTTTTCTCTTCCCCATCCCTTTTTCCTCCATTTTTTTCTCCCTTTATGTTTTCTTCATATAAATGAAAGTTTGTCTAATAAAGTGCATATTATGTATTATTCATTATCCCTGTAAAACTTTAGCTGTTCAGTTTAATCAGAATGATATATAAGGTTGCTTGTCTTTAACTAAGTTGTACCTGCACTGATGTGTGCATGATTGCTGTTTTTCATCCAAAAAGTTTTTTTATATGTATTTCATTATCTCTTTGATATTTGAAACAACATTAACTATTGCACTGTCTCTTTAAAAATGTGAAATAAAAGACAGCATGGGTAGCACACAGGCCACTCCCCTTGAGGAACGGTCACGAGTAGACCCAAAGCGCCGGGGATCCAGAAGCCGCGGGCTCGATGCTTTTGCACTTTATTTGTGTGTGCTGACTCTATTTTCTGTATCTTGCATCTGTGCTCCTCCTTCATGTGTTTTTGTGTTTTGAATTTTGTGGAGTAAGCGCCTGCAGATTTCGAGCGTTCCCGTAGTTGTGCTTTTTGAGTCATCACCTGGTTCAGGTGGAACTCCGACACAACCTTTGGAAGGAACTTTGGGTTGGGGCACAGGACAACCTTGTACCTATGGAAGACCAGATAAGGAGACTCGACTGAGAGCACCTGGAGCTCCCCAATCCTTCTTGCTGACGTGATAGCCCAGGGTTTTAAATAACTGATTAGCAGTTCTTTTCTTGGGACAATGCTAACTGTACAGAAAGTATTTATATAGTGTTTCTAGAAGTGTTATGTTTGTTAAACACAGTGAGGCAAGTGCTATGCATTTCACAATGTTTAAGCACTTTTATGAGCAAAACGCTAATCAATTTTTGGAGTTAAATAAAACCCTGTAGCCACCAAGAAGGCGGTCTTCCACGACAAATGCGACATCTCGCACTTGTACTTTGGTTTGAATGACTTGCCCATGAGCTTTGTCAGTACCAGCAGCAGATCCCACAGTGGTAGTGGTGGTTCAGCACCAGACAACCTTCTCCTGTGCCACCAACTGCTGACCGACCTGCACCCGGTAAGCAGAGATGGGTGCCAGGTGCACCTTAAGGGGCGTTGACCGAAGTCCACCTTTGGAGAGAGACCACAGGTAATCTAGGATGCTAGCCACTGGACACGTCAGTGAGTCCAACCCCTTGCCCTAACACCAAATGGAGAATTTCTTCCATTTGAAGGCATAGCACTTCCTGGTCAATTCCTTCCTAGATGCCTCAACGACAGTGAGGACATCTTCGGAGAGACCCAAAGCCTGGAACTCTAGCCACTCAGGAACCAGGCTGTCAGGTGCAGGGACTGAAGGTCAGGGTGGAGTACCGTCCCCTGATTGATGTAAAGCAGGTCCGGGCATGCTGGAAGACGCCTCAGGAGCCTGATGCTGAGGCTGAGGAGATTGGGGTACCAAAACTGGCGGGGCCAGTCTGCAGCCACCAGGATCATCTGTGCCTTGTCCCTCCTGACCTTGAGGAGCACCTTGTGGATCAAGGGAAGTGGAGGGAAGGCACAAAAGAGGCCTGGGGTCCACAATCTCGAGACAACATCCCCTTGCAGTGAGCCCTGCTGAGGGGGGTGGGCGCAAAACAGCCTCAGCTTTGCGTTCTCCCTGGAGGTGAACAGGTCCACCTGAGGGGTGCCCCACTGGAAGAACAATGCCTGAAGGGACCCACTATAAGCCAATCATCCAGGCAGGGGTACACTCTGACCCCTCAATGCCGAAGATGGGCCGCCACCACTGCAATGCATTTGGTGAAGACCATGGGGGCCGATGACAGGTCAAACGGAATGGTTTGGAACTTGTAGAGGGTTCCCTTGGCTCAGAAGTGGAGGAACCTTTGGTGAAACGGATGGATCGGGAAGCGAAAGAATATGTTCTGCAGATCCAGGGACTAAAACTACATGTTTTACTCGAGAGCTGGTATGATCTGAGACAGAGTTACCATCCTGAAGGTGCCAGACCTGAGGAATTGGCTCAGGTGGTGCAGATCTAGAATGGGGTGCCAGCCTCCCATCCATTTTGGGACCAGGAAGTACCTGGAAACAAACCCTGGGTTGACAGGGGGATCCGCAACTCTGACCACGACCTCCTTGCAGAGGAGTTGCGTGATGTCGTCTCTGGGAGCTGACTGTCCACAGATACCTTTTCCTCCTGTGGGGCGCGGGCTCAACTTGGGGGGTACTGCTCGAATTCCAGAGACAGAACCTGGCCTACCACTTCCAGAACCCACCTGTCTGTGGTAACAGTGGACCAGGTGGAAAGGAAGTGGTGGAGTTGTCCCCCCATGGGAGGACACAGAGGAGGCGTGACGGACATGGGGGTGGTCGCCCCATCCCATCACTGTGCAGGCTTGGAGGAGGAGGATACAGCCGAGGGGCCACCGGGTCCTTTCCCTCTGGGCTTTAGGGCTGCCGAAGCCCCTGACTTGGGCCGAGGGCATCATGACTGAGCCTGCTTCTGTTGCCCAGACTGGTACTGGGCCAGCTTGGCCACAGGGCAGAAGGCCAAAAGGGACTGTGCTTATGCTTTTGGAACCTTGAGATTCCTTCTGGGCGGAAGCAACAGAGTCCAAGGTGGCACTGGACTTCTCTATGCGTTGTAGGTGACCATCGAACCCGGGACCAAACAAGTCGGTGCCCAAGAAGGATATGTCCACCAATTTGTGCTGGGTGTCTGCTGTAAAGGACGAGACCCTCAGCCAGGCCTTGCGGTGCATAGCGACTGCGTCCACCAACAAACGGGAGCAGGAGTCCCCAATGTCCAGAGCAGTCTGGAGTTGCTGTTTTGCCACAGCCCGACCCTGATCCTGGACCTGCTTGACTGTGGTATGGAGATCTGCAGGGAGATGAGGAAGCACCTCATCTGCCTAAAAGGGCATGGGAGAAGTGTCCCATGATGACAGCTGAGCTTGTCTCACGGAGACCGAACGAAGAAGCAGCATAGACCTTTCTGGCAGAGTGGTCCAGTTTTTTTGGACTTCTTGTCCAGAGGTCTATCAGAGTCTCCCGAATTGCCCAAGTGCCAAAACACGGAGTCAGTCACCAACCTCTTGGCCGAGGGTTGCTCCAAGAACCCTGAAAAGGAGCCGATGAGCACCGCATATTTGCGGGCCATGCAGGCTGATGGCGCAAAGTAGGAGGCAGGGTGCTGCCAAAGCTCCAGGGTCAGGCCAGCAATGGTTTCGGTCACTGGGAAGGCCTCTGTTGGAGAATTCCCTTTGTCCAGAGTGTCTGTCAGGGGCTATCAAGCCCATTTTTGAACAAGCTCAAAAGGCATCCCCATGGATTCGGAGATAAGACGGAGGATGCCCATGAAGAACATGGGACCCTGCTCCGTCGATAGACCCCCCCACCGAGTGACTCCTTGTCAAGCGGATGGGAGCACAACGAGGGGTCCTTGGACTCCGAAGAGTCTGCATAGATTGGACGACCACCTGTGTCGCCTTCGACCCGCCGTGGGCGGTCGGGCGTAAGAGTGACCAACAGCCTGTGAGGAAGGCCCTTAGCGGGCAGAGACTCCTTGACCAGATGGAAGCTGCTTAGGTGGCAGTGCCACCATTATCGGTGGAGATGCCGGGTTCAGCCAAGCCAGGAGGGCCTTCACCATAGAGGGACGGTGTTAACCGGCTCCAGAGGTGTCGGCATCGGCCTAGCGGGCAACAGCCATGTGATGGCCGGTGTGGAAGCTGGGGTTGACTTTGGACCGGCCAGCACCAACTGTTGCTGCTTTTTGGAACACCCAGAGTGGCATTTATGAGTTTTCTTCGACCTGTCAGATGAAGATGACTGAGATCTTGACTGCTGGGGAGACCGATGGGGGCACTCAGAGGGAGCTGGGGAAATCTGCAGCTCCTCCAGGTCATGGTCAGGGCCGTAAGGAGGTTCCCAGCAGGCTGGGTCTCCTTCTCAGTGGGTCAAGGCAGGACTGGAGTCCTGAACAGGGGGTTGTCAACCTCATCGAGCAACAACAGTTTGAAAGGGTCGATGTCAATTTCAACCGGGTCATCGTCCCGAGGTTTTGCCAGCTGGCCTGACAGGGACACCGTGAAGCTGATGCCAAAACAGTAGATTCCAAGGAACAAGAATGTTCTCGATCCCAAGAACGTCTTCTCCTTTTATCTTTACTCCTTTGATTCTTTTTCTCTTTTATGGGAACGAGAGCTGTACGATGCTGACTAGCCGTCCCCCTTGGTCGGGAGAGACTGGCACACCTCCTTGAAGGAGCCTGTAAAGGTGGAGCCCAGTTTCAGCGGGACGAAGACCGAAGAGGACAGATCAGCGGCCCGAGCCGCCTTCTCTTCGAAGGCCTTCATCTACTCAAGTTGCTAAGCGGACCCACCAGCCATGGAGACCACCCAACGGGCTTCCTTAGATTTGACCAGCGGGTTCCTTTTTCCCCGGACGGCCAAGCTGCAATCGGACGAAATGATTGTCAAGCACATTCGGTTGAAAGGAACAACAGAATTCGCAGGCCTGGGTGCCATGCTCGGAACCCAGGCAATAAATGCACATGGCATGCTGGTTGGTGCGCGTACGTGACATCTTCTGCTCACGGGGCACCAGAGGAACCAGGTCGCAATCAAAGATCATTGCGCAAAAACTCTTATGAGTTTAAGTTTAGGTAGTAAATCCGAAGATTTGAGTGCCAGGGCCTATTCAACGCGGAAGCAGTAATGAGGGAACCTGCTTCTTCCAGCAGAAAGAAGATCTGGTGTCATGGGGTGGAGCCAAGAGAAATACCACCCGGGTGGGTGAGGAGCCAGCTTAAAGACTTCTGGCTGATCAAAGGACATGCCAAGATGTGTGGACAGAACAACATTTTCATGTCCCTAGAATGTCTTCTTTATTTCGATTCACTCATGTTTTGTATCCTCTGTGCAATGTCCCTTTGAACTGTGAACAAGATAGGCTGCTACTCCTCTCTACCATTATTCTTACATTTCCCTCTTACCATGCAAATAATGTATGCTTTGATCAGTTTGCTGCTCAATAATTATAGTTGACTTCAGCAGGTTTACAGGTCTCATAACTTTTCAATACAACATGAATTTCAGGATATCCTATTCTTTCTTGCTAAAGACATTAACACAAAAACAGGCTCTTTGTCCTCCATAGTTTACCTATTTTAGCTGCTCTTCCTGCCCTGACATGATAATCCACTAATTGTTCATCAAAATAATTTCCATGGCAATAGGCTGTGATGAATAAGCAGAAGATTATGACTTCACTGCAGGAATAAGCAACATAAACGGCGTAAGTCTGGGTCAGCCCTCTGGTGTAGCAGTAGCACTACTACTTGCAGTGCCAATGACCCAGCATCAGGAGCGACCTCCGGAGTCAGAGAGTCAGCCAGGAGGCAGAGGACTGAGTGTCCCAAGAACTGCTCTCCTCCTCCAGCGGGGAGGGAAGGGACTAGCATGGCACTGGACTGGCCCCTGATGGAAGGCAGGGGAAAGACAGCCCGAGCTCTAAGTGGTGGGGGATGTGGCAGACATCGGCACACGTGCCTTGATGTCAGTGCAGGGCTCAAGGGGAAAAAGCAGAAAAATGGTCCAGGTCGTGTTGAATGACCGTCAGCCTCTACAGGCTCCGTACCTGACAACTCAGGCACTCCTGGACTCTGGACTCAGTCCTGGTGGGTAGAGGGATTCACCACCACCCCTGCCATTGAAAGGCAAGTAGAGGGGACTCTGGTAAGAGGCAAGCCCTGGGAGAAGTCAGGGTGACATGGCTGGGAGGACCGGCGTGAACGAGGACCGATTGGGATGGGGAGTACAAGAAGAACAAATAAAAAAAATTAAATAAAATAAGCGGAGTAAGTCTGAAAAAATTACTCGCCATAGTAATGTTATTTCTTCTCAGGGATCCATCAATGAGATTTACAATAGTATCATCCCACCAGAGTGTGATGCCCTGGAGACAGAACTTTATGCTAATTATCAGAACTTAGAAGACAAGTTTAAACTCTGCACTGTGGTCACGCGCCCCTAGTGAACTAATGTCAGATTTGTTTCTATAGTTAGAGGAGGTGTGACCACTAAAACTAGCTAGATGGCTACCAGAAAGTTTCAACAATTTTTATTACAAATTTTTAAACTACCAAACAAATTTAAAGCAGACCTCATGAACATTTAAAACTGATCACATTCTAGCAATTGCTAAGGAAATGCAATAAGGAATGCCCAACCAACCTCAAGAACTGAGTTTTGTGTGAGCCTATTTTCAGGTTCTGGAAGGTAAGGCATGGTCAGGATTTGTAAATTATCACTGATGGATTCCAGAAAAGAAACAACATTACTACAGTGAAGATTTTTTTTCCTTCAAACAACATGAATCCATCAATGATGCTTTACAATAGCAGACCCTATAGCAGTATCTGGATCCAAGGCACAATGCAAACATTCAGATAAAGTTAACAAAACAGTCTGGTCCCCAAATCAGCCCTAAACCCATGCTGTTTAGATATAAGTAAATTATGGGTCTCCAAATAATCAAAAACATGATCAAAGACCACATGTTCTAAAGCTTTAGAGAGAGATGGCAGAAGAGATGCAGGATGGTAATTAGAGACTTCAGTTCAAGATCATGGCTTGAATATGGGAACCACAGTTGCCTGCTTCCAAGCCCAAGGAGCTTGCCTACAACATAAGGATAAATTAAAAAACTAACAAGAAGAACCAATTCATGAAGTACATGATGGAATATAGACATATCAATACCATCCAAATCACCAGAAGAAGACACCTTCATAGATTTTAAGTATTTCAGAGTCTCCTGATGAGAGAGACCCTTAAAGTGAAAAGACATGTTTGTCATGAGAACAGAATCCAAATTAGTTACAAGATCACCAATTACTTCAGACTCCTGTTCCACAAAATTAGCAGTAAGTGTGAAGCTAGCAATATTACAAAAAAAAACCAAAAACACTAAATTTGGGTGAAATATTAGCTAGTTCAACTAAATGTCCTTCAGGAGTACCAAGCAAGCTGATAGCTATAGAAGATTTTTTATTTAACAAGGAGTTAATACAGTTCCAAGATTGATCAGGATGTGAAAATGAACCAGTTTGCTTACCCCTTGCTTGCCAAGTACTTAACAACTGTTGCACAATTCTTTATAAACGAACAAAAGCCTAAGATCTTTGTTAACTTTGTATTCCTTCCAGGTTTTATTTCTATGGGCCATTAACAAACGCAATTCGGTAGTGAGCCAATTTTGATTACTACAATTGACACGTATCTTAACAACTGGAGCAAGAACATTGCATATGCAAATAAATTCTGAAGCAAAGAAGTGCAAGTCTGAGTCAAAATCCGAGACAGCATTAAAAAAATGACCAGTCACAATTAGAAATATCATTTTTGAAAGCTATCACATTAAAGTCAACTTTAATTTGGGTTTCAACAGCACTCCAAATAATAACAAACTGAGAAGTGGTCACTCAGGACATCAGGTGAAACACCTGAGGACTTAATACGATCAGGACGAGTGACCACTACCTAGTCCAAAAGAGTGGCTGTGCCTGCCTGTGTGAGTCTTATAATTAGTATGGTTTGCTTCAGTAATAATCTGGGAGAGACCCAATTCAGCAATCTTATCACGACTTTTAGTGTTCTCAGGATCCATGCATTTAAGGTTGCAATCCCCAAGTACCACCAATTCACCTTTATCAATGTTCCTATGAAAATCAGCAACACTACTTAAGCTGTCCTCTCCGTAACCAGGTGAAGCGTAGAGCATGCCAACAGTAAAAAAACTGTTAGAACCTCCCAAGATCAATCGGACTGCCAAAAACTCAAAATAATTAAGGGGGGTGGCAAACTCAAGTTTATTAGCAGTCAGATGTCATAAACATAAACCAGACATCCCCCACCCCTTCGACCAACTCCATCAGTTCTAAGTAAAAAGTAATGATCCATATGAATTGAGGAATCCACAATCTTAGGAGAAAACCAAGTCTCAGTCATGCAAAATATTTTAAAAAGTATTTAAGATCCCTAATTAACAGAGTCACCCAAACTAACTCAAGAAAGTAATGAATTAAACTTTAAAACAAACAAGCAACATGAAGACCACAAGACTGGAGCTGTACTTTGGAATGACTGCTCTCTTCGGGCAGAGAAACAAATCTGACATTACCTCCCTAGGGGGCACATGACCACAGTGCAGAGTATGAACTTGTATTCCAAGTTCCAATAATTAGCATGAAGTTCTATCTACAGAGCACCACACTGTGGCAGAATGATGCTGCTGTAAAGCATCACAGATGGATTCCTATTTGAAAAAGGAAAAATATCTTGCGTTAATGAACAATGTTCAGAAAATATCTTAAGCAATAAAAATTGAATGTACTCCAATTTAAATTGTTGTGGAATTTTGTGCAACTGAGCCCTCGGGATGCCAAGTGTGAACAGAGGTGTTTGGAATAAGCCAGAAATGCTTCTTCTGTGGTTGCCCAGGCAGTAAGGGAAAAGAGGTTAGCCTATAAGAAACTCAGGAGGACCAAGAGAGAGGTGGATAGGGAAATTACCTAAGGTTGGCTAGCGAGGAAAGTAAGGAAGTCCATCAAGCTAAGGCACAGAAGAAGCTGCAGGAAGCTGAAGGAATTAAGAAGGGGGAGAAGGCCTTCTATCACTATATAAGTGAGAAAAGGGACAAGAAGGACGTGACTGTTAGGCTTATGAAAGGGGAGGAGCGGGTGATGGATAATGTGGGAAAACTGAGATACTAAACGTATACTTCTGTTCCGTCTTCACCAGGGAGAAGGATGGACCAGTGCCTTCAGGAGGGAGAAGAGGAGCAGGGGGGAGGGGAACATAGATGTAGTGATAGAGGAAGAGAGAGTGAGGAAGGGGCTGCTAGTATTGAAGGTGGACAAATCACCAGGCTCGGACAGAGTACATCCAAGAGTACTAAGGTAACTGGTTGAGGAGCTGGCAGGGCCGCTGGCAGGACTATTTAACAGTTCACTGGAGCCAAGCGTGGTACCACAGGGCTGGAGAACAGCACATGTGGTGCACCTCCACAAAAGCAGTCCCAAGGATGACCCAGAGAATTACAGACCCGTCAGTCTGACCTCAATCGTGTGCAAGCTCATGAAGACCATACTTAAGGAAAGGTTGATAGAATATCTAGAGAAGCATGGTCTCCAGGATGTGAGGCACTATGGGTTCATGGTGGGGAGATCTTGTCAAACAAATCTGATTGACTTCTTTGACTGGGTCACTAAGACAGTAGACAGGAGCCAAGCAGTAGACATACTCTATCTGGATTTCTGCAAGGCCTCTGACTCTGTGCCCTACAAAAGGTTGATCAGGAAGTTGGCGGATCTCAGGGTTGGGGAGAAGATGACCAGATAGATGGAAAACTCGCAGAGGGACAGAACCCAGAGGGTGGTTGTGGGGGGAAGAGTTATCTAGCACCAAAGAGGTCACCAGTGGGGTCCCGCAGGGTTCAGTGATGGGGCTGGTGTTGTTCAATGTCTTCATCAGTGGCATTGGTGATGACATTAAGGGCAAAATGTGCCTATTTATGGATTGTACCAAGCTCTGTGGTAGAGTGGACACAGCTAAAGGGATATAGGACCTACAGGATGATATGAAAAAACTGGGGAGGTGGTCCAGGATCTGGCAGCTTGGCTTCAATGCCAAGCAATGCAAAGTTATGCACACTGCAGACAAAAATCCCAGGACAGAATACTACCTGGATGGAGTCCAGGTATCTGCATCAGAGGAGGAGAAGAACCTGTGAGTCATGATCACTAGTGACCTGAAGCACTCCACACAATATAAGAAAGCAGCAGCAAGGGCAAACAAGATGCTGGGATGCATAGCTAGGGGGATCAGTAATGGGACAGATGAGGTTATACTGCCTTTGTACAGGTCACTGGTGAGGACACATCTAGAGCATGGAGTTCAGTATTGGTGTCTACGTACACCTCAAAAAAGGACATTAACCTGCTGGACAAGGTCCAGAAAAGGGCTACAAAGATGACAGTGGGTCAGCAGGGTAAAGCACATGAAGAGAGGTTGAGGGCACTGAATGTGTACTTCCTAGAGGACAGCAGAGAGAGGGGGGCATGACTGAGACCTTCAAATACTTGTAAAGAGATAAATAAGGTGGCTAAGGAGGGTCTCTTTAAGCAAGTGGCAACCATAACATGATGGGGCATGGTTTTAAACTGGAGGGGTGGGGAGGTTTAGGAAGGAGGTCAAGAAGCACTTCTTCATGGAGAGGGTGGTGGACACTTGGAATGCGCTGCCAGAAGAGGTGGTCTTGTTGAAGACAGTGGGCAACTTCATGAGAGGCTGGGATAGGCATAAAGGGAGTATGGAGGGGGGACAGGGTCAGTAGCTCAAGCTGCGGACCCTGCAATACGACAGACTACATAGACCACATGACCTTCTGATGGGTTCTTCTTATGTTTGTATGCATGCTCTTCTCAAATAATTGCCCTTTTTCTGATGGACCTAAAATCATATTTTCTTGCCCTCTTATAAGAAAATATTTCCAGGATCATTTGACATTCTGTTGCTTTGAAATGGACTGTTCTCCAGGCTGCCAGGGCTATGGGGACATGCCCCTTAGCATGTCCCTTGAATCCATGGTATTTCCAAATATCGTCAGGTATCTATGGCCACTGGTTTTCCATTTTCATTGGCTAAATCTTAAAATCTAGTCTTTTCAGCCTTTCCTAAAATTTAGTGCAAAACTATTGTTTGCTCAAACTGTGATGTAAAATGTTTTTGTTTTTTTTTTGTCTTTTTTTGCACTAAACAATTGGTGTTGAGTGGTGTACTTAAGACTATTAAACAACATTTTTATGGGAAACTGGTGTATTGAGAAAAGTAGGGCAAACTGGGGGCTTTGAGCTAATAGTTTACGATAAATTTAATGAAATATTAAAAATGCCCCTTTCTGATGTCTCCCCTCACCCCCCGTGGCCAATTTTATTTTTTACAGGCAATCATGGGCCTACTGTGGCACTGTAATAACTGGTTACACAACAGGAAGGCTAGAGTTAACACCTTTTGTGAGACAATCTGACTAGAACAGGGATCTAAGCTCCCTCTCCACAATGGCCCTTTTTCAGTTCCCCATCTCTGGGCCACTGGTTCAACTCTGACACTTTTAGCTTTCCTTTTGTTTTACTGAACTGTGGCCATCAGGATTGTCACTGGAACTGTGCTCACCTTCTTCTCTGTTTAAATCCAGGGACAAAAAAAAACAAACCGGATAATTACCACCCTATTTCAAACCTCTTGGTTTTGACATAGCTAGTTGAATGGCTGGTAAATAACCCACTGCATGACGCCAATAATATTTTGATCCTATTGCAATCTGGCTTCAGCTCTAAACATAGTATGTTGTCCACCTTGGTGAATGTCACTGATGATATTCAGATGGTATTAGACTACAAGCAAATCTGTGGAGCACTTTTTCAGGAAATAAGTAAGGCCTTGGATACTCTCCATTATATATTGTTAACCAAGCTTGTTAATATAGGGATAATTTGAAGAGCCATTGGTTCGTTACAAAACCTACATCATGGGTCTCTCACGGCAGGTCATATCAGACGGGTTCTTTTCCTCAAGCCTCACACTGACAAAAAGATATCACGCAAGGCTCTCTTTTGGGCTCATTTTTTGCATAAATAATCTACGTGACAATATCTCAGATAATGTTCTGCACTCCTACTGAGACAATACTGTTCTGTTTGGCTGGGAAAGGCACACTGACTGAGCAAAAGCTCGTTTCCAGGTACATCCTGGGAACACAGAGACATTATGTGACTTACTCAGGGTAACACAGTATGCAAGCGGAAGTTGAGGGGATAAAACCCAGGTTTGCTGGATGTACCAAGCTCATTCACAGCTCACTGCTCTAACCTCTAAGCTATATTGCCACCCTTCATTTACTATGGCATACAACGCCAACTTGTTAATGGACTGCTTTTAAATACAGAAAAAAAGAAGTCATGTTATTCAAGTCAGATAGAATAAATATTCCCTCTGCTGTAAACTTTAATCACCATAGTCGCTGGCAAAGCCCCATTCTGCTGGGTAAACACCAGAAAATGTCGATGGTGTCAGTTATCAAAGGTTACACTATGTTTAAGAATCTGTTTAATTGCCACTGCATTACTGTTTGCAAGGGCATAGAAGTCTACTTCCACTGTACAAGACCATACCTGTGCACAGTTAGTCTATAAACGTTCCTGTTTATTAGTACTTAAGTCAGTTACTGCTCAACTTTGTTATCTGTAGCATTCAGATTGTGTTGTTACGTGTACTTTATTTACGGTTATGTTCCTTGTAACTTTAAATTCCTTATGGTTGTTATTACTGAAACCAGGGTATCCTTGAAAATGTGCTTTACTCAATGAATCTCTACCGATAAAAAATAATATATGAATATATGAATTTGCCAGCAGAAGGCCCTTCGCTATATAGTCTGCCCAATGCAAAGCCTATGCATCTTGTTGAATAAACCTGAAAAAACTTTTAGGAAAACCTAGAAAAACATAATATTTAGACAATGCAGCTTATATTTCATATACTGTCTGCATCTCCCCCCCCTTCACCATTAAGATAATTTCTAAGGAATTAGGATACTCGTCCACTAGAGTTTGTCTGCTTCTGCTGCTTTGTCCTTTGCCGAGGTCATAATTCAATCCAATTTTATTTAAAAAAATGAATGATGTTTAAGCAAATCGAGCTGAAGGTCATTTCCAATGCGTCCCAAAGTTACAAGGTTACAGTATAAAGGACACAACATGTTCACAGCTGCAATTAAAAAACGATACTGTGCACAACATACAGAATACTGGATGGACAACTAAGCACAATACAATAGGAGAGTTCTGCCAAAGAGGGTTTCTGATTCCCTCTGACCTTGAGAGCAAAACTTGAGAGGTTTGTGGGAATCAGAATCCTGAGGTGGCAGAACACACTGGTTGTGCATAAAGCTGCTCATCCTCTATTTTCTGTACTGTACAGTATTATGTAAAATGTGCACGCGGTGGTTCTTTCACTTTCAGAATGAAAATGACGTGCAGTCTCGAGAGGTTTAGGAATGCTGTTATAACATAGAAGGAAACAGTCACATTCCGTGACCTTTGAACTGTGGTATAAACAGCATTTTGAAAGGGATAGAATTCTATACAGAACAATACTCTACTATACATTATAAACATACAGCGTAAAAGCATCATTATGCTCATTATAATCTGTGGCATCAATTTGCTGCTGAGGTATGGATTCTAATATCCCAAACAGAGGATTGCAACTTCAGCAAAGGATAAAACCAGCAGGAGTAGTTCAACCAGGGACAAGTGTCTCGTTTGTAAGCAAATGCTACTAGTAATGAAGACAAAAGGATGAGAAATACTGTAAATCAATATAAACAGAATTGCGTGTCTAAATATTAAGTTTTCTAAATGTTCCCAAAACTAACAAACTCACTTTATACATTGTTCCTGGGTAGGGTGCCTTAGGCTACCGCTGGATGGTTAGGAAGAGTTTCGAGAGCCCATTAATTTGGCGTCCAAACTCAAGAAATCAAATATGGTGGGGTCGAAGGGAAAGGGAGGTGACAGAAGAAGAAAGGGAGAAAGAGGTGAAGTTCCTCCCTGGTGCTTCAGCTTGGAGGGATGGACAGCATATCCAGAGATTGGTAGGGCAGCAGGAGATAGGAGGCAGCTAGATGTTACTTTCCACCTGGAGACAAATGACCTGGCAAGGGACAGGGTACAAGTAGTATATGGTCACTTCAGAGAGTTGGGGAGGAGTCTCAATCAAGTAGCTTGCACAGTGGCTTTTTCCAAGGCATTATCTGTGTACAGCCCAGAAGATGCAACAATACTCCACACCAGGGCATTTAATGACTAGCTGAAGGCATGGTGAGTGAAGGAGTCTTTGCCTACACTGGGGACTGGGGGCCAGCCTGGGAGAATATGGGCCTTTGTAAGGAAGATGGCATGCATCCTTCCATGAAGGGGATCACAGTCTTCGGTGGGAGGTTGAAATGCTACTTAGATGAGTATTTAGATTAGCCGGGGAGGCAGTAAAACAAAGGGAGGCAACAACTGCCCCATCACGATGCTGGAGTAACAGGGAAGGATGGCTTTGGGGGAGAAAACTCCCCTAGGGTAGGGGTGCAGAAAGGCAGGGATGAGACAAGGTAGAATAAAGAGGGGGGCAAAACCCAGGTAACCAAGACTAAAGAATTGAAGGAGTCAAGAAGTGGGGAAATTAAAAAGGTAGGAGGAAAGTCAAGGGGAGCATCTGGGAAAAATACAGTCAAGAATGAGAGAGGGAAGCAGAGCAGCAGGCAGGGTGGATGAAGGTGTGGAGAGCCATGTGTGCCAATGCAAGGAGACTTGTAAACAAAATTCCAGACATGGAAGCCATCATGGCAGAGGCTAACCTGGGTTTTGTGGCCACTATGGAGTCATGGTATACTAAGCACCATGACTGGACCATGGCCATACTGGGCTACTCTATGTTCAGGACAGACAGGGTAGGGAGGGAAGGGTTGTTTCACATTTGAGTGAAGGAATCAAGGCCATGGAGGTACAGGGGCACCAGGAGGAAAAGGAAGGGCTGGAGGTGCTGTGGGTCACCTTGGAGACAGGCTCTGGGGTCACTATCTGTAGTGGGGTACTGTACGAGCCTCCAGCACAGGGGGAGGAGCTGGATAAAACATTTGGGGAAGCCATCATCAAAATGGCAAGTAAGGGGAAGGTGCTGCTAGCTGGTGACTCCAATCTACCAGACGTGTAGTGGAGCATTCCAATGGCAGCTTCTGCAAGGAGTACGGCCATCGACTCCCTACAAGGGGCTTTGGTTGGGTAGCTGGTCAAAGAGTCCAGCAGGGATGGATCCGTGCTGGACCTGGTGCTTACAAACAGTGACAACATTGCAGATGTCACAGTGGGTAATATGCTGTGTATCAGTGATCACTGTACAGTGGGGTTTAACATAAAGATAGGAACAGAGGCTAACCACATGATGACGAGGGTCATGGACTTTAGGAAAGAGGATTTTAAAGAAATTGGGGACTTCCTCTGAAACTGCCTCGGGGAGGGAACTGCAGGGAAGGGTGGCAGCGTAGTGGGCAAAATAAGGGCAGGTGTAACTAAAGCAACTAACTTCTGCACAACGGGAGTGGGCAAAGGCAGAAGGAAAAAGAGAATGTTATGGTTTTCTAAGGAATTGGCAAAGGTGGTGAAGAAAAAAAGAGTGCCATTCAGGAGGCATAAGGAAACACAGAGCAAGGAAGGCAGGGATTTATGCATAGTAAAGCAGAGGGAAGCAGGCAAAGCAGTGAGGGGGAGCAAAGGTACAGACAGAGGAAAGTATTGTCAAAAAGGGTCACTAAGGGGATAAGACACTGGAGGTGCCGTGGGTCATCCTGGAGACAGGTATTGGGTCCGCTATACGTAAAACAGACAGAGGAAAAGATAGTCATGGGGTACTTAAAGGAGATAAGACTTTCTTCAGGATAAACGTGAGGAGAGGAAAGCAAGGGGGGATTGTGAAGATGAGGGCAGCAGGGGGAGACTGTGTAGAAGAGAATCAAGAAAAAGAAGACATCCTGAACAGGTACATCAGTTCAGCCTTCACTGTGGAGGCAGGGGGATGGACCACCAGGGAACATCAGGAACAAAGTGGGGGAAGTGGACTCAAGTCTGTTTTAGGAGGAAAGACTCCTGAAGGGCTTACAGCTCTGAAAGAAGACTAGGCTATGAGACCGGATGGGATACACCAAGGGTACTAAACGAACTCAGTGAGGTGCTAGTTGCCTCACCGGCGGCCTTACTGAATAGCTCACTGCAACAGGCGTGGTTCTGAAGTCCTGGGGGAGAACACACATGGCCCCGCTCCATAACAGCAGCAGTAGGGAGAAGGCTAGCAACTATAGGCCAGTCAGTTTCACATTAGTGGTGGGGAAATTAATGGAAACACAGTTAAAGAGAAGGTAGGTAGAGTATCTTGACTCTAATGGGCTACAAGACCATAATCTGCCATAAGCCATGGTTGGGCTGAAGCAGGCAGACTGTATGTGCCTGCATGGAGTGAGGGGAAACCCAGCAAGTGTTTGCATTATAATCAGCTGGTTATAACGGCAAATTATAACCGGGTTTCCATATGGCAGACAATGATCTACACACAGGAAAAGGCAGCACTCAAGGGATGGGGGGGGGGCGCCGGGGTTATTTCAAAGTGAACAAAAGGAAAACTACAGCAGGGAGATTAAGGGGGCTATACTCGTACTCCAATTTCCAATTATATTAAAAAAAGGTAAAGAAAGCTTCATGTTCCTTTTAAACTTTACCGGAATCCATGTGCTTTCTAAACCTCTAAAGGTTAACTTTGGGTGACTGTATGACTTTGTAAATAGGAATATAGCTTAAACTATTTAGAATTAAAGGTTAAATTTGGGTGACTGTATGACTTTTTAAATAGGAATGTAGCTTAAGCTACTTAGAATTAAAGGTGAACGTTGGGTGACTGTATGATTTTGTAAATAGGAACATAGCTTAAACTATTTAGAATTATACAGGCAATGTACTGTAATAAGAGAAAGTAGCACAAAGTACTTTGACAAATGGCTCCTTTTCAGGCCAAAGGAAACATTTTCAGAAAAAAAAGACAAGTTCAGCGACTATCAAAATAAACAAATTTAAATTAAACAGATTTAAGACTGAAACAACTTGGAAGCCTATAAAAGCATTTTGGGATTGGAACAACATTAATAAGCAAAATATATATATAGACACATCTTAAACGTTTGACTCAACTTTAAAGTCATTCGGTGTACTACAAAGCCTTTTTCTTCAGTAGCGGCTTTGGACAATTAAAGGGCCCAGGACTTCTCATGGGACAACTTAAAAAATATAATATTTAGACAGATTGCACATCATGGGGTCATCTACAGACCTGCAGCACAGGGAGAGGAAGGAGATAAGGATATGAAAGACGAAATACAAGGGATGGCTAACAAGGGCGAGTTACTGCTAGTGGAGGACTTCAATCTACCAGATTGGGATTGGAGCCTACCTGCTGGAACATCAGTTAGAAGTAGGGCAATTCTAGACTCCCTGCAGGGGGCGTTCCTTGGGCAACTAGTTAAAGAACCACTCATGACGGGGCATTGCTGGACCTGGTACTGTCAAACAGGGACAGTGTCACTGACGTCACAGTGGGAAGCCACCTGGGGTCCAGTGCTCATCGTACAGTGAGGTTCGGCATAAGGACAGGGCCAGGACTGAGTCACACTCAAAAGAGGGTCCTAGACTTCAGGAGGACCGATTTCAAGAAAATGGTAAAGTGCCTCAGGGAAGCCCTAGCAGAAATAGGGAATAAGGGTGGAGTAGAGGAAAAGTGGGTAAGAATAAAGCAGGCCACTGAGAAGGCAAAAAACCTCTGTGTCAAGCAGGTTACTAAGAGCAAGAGAAAGAAGAGACTGCTATGGTTCTCCAAGGAAGTAGCAGAGAAAATAAATGGAAAAGAAGCAGTCATCCAAAAGGTACAAGACAACACAGAAGAAAGAAGTTAGGGAGAATTATCAGGAGAAACGAAAGGAGGAAGGGAAGGCAGTTAGGAGAGCTAAAGCACAAACAGAGAAAAACATTGCCAAATCAGCAAAAAAGGGGGATAAAACTTTCTTCAGGTACATAAGCAAAAGAAGAAAAGCAAGGCAAGGATAGTAAGACTAAAAGGGGGTTGGGGGTGGGAGTGTGGAAGAGGACCAGAAGAAAGCCGACATACTGAATAAGTACTTTTGTTCAGTATTCACATGAGAAGGGGTAGGTGACTGGTCACAGATAGTGGAGAAGGGCATTAAGGGAAGGGAGATGGACACTAGCTCTTTTACGGAGGAGAGAGTCCTTAGGGAACTAGCAAAACTAAAAGTGGACAAGGCAATGGGGCTGGACGGGGTTCACCCTAGGACACTGAAGGAACTAAAGGAAGAATTGTCTGCGCCACTGACGGCCTTGTTCAATCTATCACTGGATACGAGGAAAGTTCTGTGTGACTGGAGGAGGGAGGATGTGGTCCCACCACACAAAAGTGGGAACAGAGAGAAGGCAAGAAAGTACCAAACCTGTAAACCTGACTTCAGTGGTGGGTAAGGTTATAGAAACTACTTAAAGAAAGGATTAGGGAATACCTTAACACTAGTGGATTGCAGGATTAGAAGCAGCATGAGTACATGGGGCAGATCTTGCCAAACAAACCTAATAAAGAGTTTTTTGACTGGGTTACCAGGAAGGTGGATCAGGAAGGAGCGGTGGATGTGGCCTACCTGAATTTCAGTATGGCCTTCAACACCGTTCCCCACAGAAGACTGGTAAACAAGCTAGGCAGCATGGGAGTGGGTCCAAAGATAGTAAAATGGGTACAAAGTTGGCTAAGTAACAGAACTCAGAGGGTGGTGGTAAATGGAGTTCACTCAGCTTAGGTAGCCAGTGGGGTGCCATAGGGGCCATTACTGGGACTGGTCCTCTTCAATGCCTTTATTAGCAACATCACAGAGGGTCTGGAAGGAAAGGTATGCCTGTTTGCGGAGGACACAAAAATCTGCAACAGAGTGGACACACGGGAGGGGGAGAAAATAAAGGAAGATCTAAAAAACTAAACAAAACTGGAAGACTGGTCAAGGGTTTAGCAACTGGGCTTCAACATCAAAAAATTTAAATGATGCACATGGGCACAGAAACCCAAGGGCAATGTATGATTTTGGGGGAGGTATTAACAACAACAAAACAGGAAAGGGATCTGGGGGTCATCATATCTGAGGACCTGAAGGTAGTCAAGCAGTGTGATAAGGCAGTAGGAAAGGTTAGTAGGATGCTGGGGTATATAGGGAGGGGTATCACCAGCAGAAAAAGTGAGGAAGTGTTACCCCTATATAGATCAATGGTGAGGCCACACCTGTAGTACTGTGTCCAGTTATGGAGGACCCATCTCAGGAAGGACACAGACTGGGTGGAGGTGGTACAGAGAAGGGCAACCAAAATGGTGCATGGCCTGCATCAGAAGACTTACGAGAAAAGACTCAGTGAATTAAATATGTACTCACTGGAGGAAAGCAGAGAAAGGGGAGACATAATAAAAACATTCGAATACCTCAAAGGTTCAATAAGGTACAGGAGGGTGGCATATTGCACAGAAAAAGATGCTCAAGGATGAGCAGGCATAATATGAAGCTGGAAATGGGAAGACAGAGGGCATGTGAGGAAATATTTCTTCACAGAAAGAGTGGTGGACACCTGGAACAGCCTCTCAGCAGAAGTGGTGGGTACTGAAACAGTAACAGGTTTCAAACATGCATGAGATAGACACAAGGGGACCTTAGTAACAGGGCTTGGGGGTGGGGTTAAGTCTGGAGATCAATTAGGGTCTACAGTAGCACAGGAGGTAGGGACTTTAGGACAGACTAGGTGGACCAAGAGGTCCTTTTTTGCTAACAGCTTCTATGTTGCTCTTGCAATTCAAACACTGCAACTGATGCAACTGGGTCACAGACATTATCAGTAATTGTATATGGAATAATACATGCGGTAGTTTGCATAAGAAGAATTTTAAACACAACCTTAATTTAGCTTCCTGTTTTCTTTATATCTACGTGAAAACATCAAGTCCCCCCACATTTTATCTGTGCTGACCACTTATATACACCTGACATCATAAGTGTCTTGTGACATCATATTTATTATCAGAGCAACAAACGAAGGCTTGTGATGTCAGGTGAAGGTAAGTAGCCAGAGCAGACAAAGCCTATGGACAATTATCCCACTGTTAAGTGCATGGTAGTGTGCCTATTACTATAAGGTTCATTAGGTACTTCTGTGTTAAATCACAAGATATGCACCTTAATAACACAGCTGTCCCTGGACAGAACAGACTGAAATCTGGCATGTTCTGGAGTCTGCTAGATCTCGGGATCCAGTAAATTGGGTGATATAAAATAGGCTTGCACAACCTTTTTTGGGGAGAGGGGCTCACTGATAGCACAAAATGGCTATGAGCTGAAACCTGAAATGCTTAGGTTTTGTTAAAGTCTGGGCCAAGGATGAATCGAGGTTATAGGTGACTTTACTGATGCATTTTTAAATCACTTAAAAAAAAAAAAGCAATTTATCATGCAGTCCATTTCTTCAATGTTCTTTTTATAACTGGATGCTCGGGAAACTGATGTTTGTTGCTTATGTGATCTGGAAACCACTTTCAGAAAACCCTTGTTTTTGCAAGCCTGTCACTTATGAAAGTGGATAAAAGACAAACCTTTGCTCATCAAAAACAAGAACATGTGTTACAAGTTAAGACTGAAACCTGTGAGGGCAATCATTTACGGTGTACAGTCAATTCTTCAAGACCATTAAAAAAAAAATCTTTTTTAAAACATTCATGAAATTAACTAGTCATGAACCTACTTTCATGGCTTGCACACTCATTTTTGTTATGTCCTAGCAGCCATGAAAACGGACAACAGAAAACTGTATTCAAAACAAGAAAATCTTTTGGAAGTTAAGACAAACTTGTGTCATTGACAGTGTAGGGTGTAATGGTGATGTGTTTTTTCCTTAAACACACAAAAAAAACCAAAAGTTTTTAAAACATTAAGGAAATTAGCCTGAAGCCTGTTACAAAAACAGGCCCTGCTTTTGCCACTTGTGAACCTGCTTTCGTGACTCCACATTTGTGAAATAATAACCTCACTTTTGTGACAGCCTAAAGAAACGCAGAAATGCAAAGTGTCGGCAGAAAGGTACCAGTAGGCCCATTCAGTCTGCCCTATTTTCCCTGCCTAATACTAGACCCTGGACTGTACTTGGTCACAGGTGTCCCTCCCTCACCTCTGTTTATAATACCCATAAGCCTCTCCCACGCATGCTTGAAAGTCCCCACTGTCTTTGCACCTACTTCCTCTACTGGAAGGCTGTTTCAGGCATCTACCACTCTTTCTGTAAAGCAGTATTTCCTCACATCCCTCTTACACTCCCCCACTCAAGATTCATAGCATACCCCAGTGTACTGGCGTTCCTTCTCCTCTAAAAGAGGCTTCCCCTCTGTACTTCATTCATCCCCATAAGGCACTTCCAGGTCTTAATCATGTCCCCTCTTGCTTTCCCCTCTTCCAGGGAGTACATGCCCAGCTCCCGCAGTCTCTTCTCATATGGCTTCTAGTGCAAACCCTGCACCATTTTATTAACACTCCTCTGGACCACCTCCACCCTGTCGATGTCCTTAAGGAGGTGCAGCCTACGAAAGTGGATGCAGTACCCCAGGTGGTGTCTCACCAGTAGGCGACAGAAACATAGAAGTTGACAGCAGATAAGGACCGCAAGGTCCATTCAGTCTGCCCATTTCTTTTTCTACCTTATAAATGTGCCATCAGCCTTTGCTCTGTCAATAGCCTATCTATTCATACTCATCTGTATTGCTCCCTTATGCCTATCCCATGCTTGTTTGAAGCCCTGCACTGTATTCATATCCACCACTTCCTGAGGTAGGCCGTTCCATGCATCCACCACCCTTTCTGTGAAAAAGAACTTCCTCACATTACCCCTTAATTGGCCTCCCTCTAATTTCATGCTGGGTCCTCTTGTCCTGCTATTTTTCTTATATTGAAACATGTTAGACTCTTTTACCTTGTTAATGCCCTTAAAGGAAAACTACACCAAAACGTGAAAAAATATATGTTGTGCAGAGTGTTTTCATTTGTATGTGAAGTTCTAGTGTTTTCTTCCCTCTGACTGGTATTAGGAGTTTTTCCCAAATTAGCCTGCTAGCTTTATGCTAGTTTTACGACCCCTGGGGATCTTCACACCTGACAGCGTAATTGTATTTCTTGTTCCAACAGTGCATCTTGTCTCATGTGACTGTGATGGAAGAGAGACCCAACATTCAGCACACACATGCCAAACAAACTAAATATTTTGGAAGCTTTACAAGCTGCACAAAAATTACCAGCAGCAAAGTTTTTCAGGAAAGTAAAACCTTTAGGATGAAGGTGGTCACCAAGCTGAATTCTACAGATTTTAAAATATAGCCATCTCTACTGTTGTGAACTGATTGTAATGCAATGCTTTCTGCTGGATTTATGGGCTATGCTACATCACCATCACATGTAACAAGATGCATTGTAGGACAAAGAAATGCAATAAAACTATTTGATATGGAGATCTCCAAGAGTCGTAAAACTACCCTAAAGCTAGCAGGATAATTTAGGAAAAACTCCTAATACCAGTCAGAGGGAAGGAAACACTAGAACTTCACATACAAATTAAAACACTCTGCACAGCATATATTTTTTCAAGTTTTGGGTGTAGTTTTCCTTTAAGGTGTTTGAATGTTTCGATCATATCACCTCTCTTCCTCCTTTGCTCTAAGGTATACATATTGAGCTCTGTTAATCTGTCCTCATATGTTTTCTGATGCAGTCCCTACACCATTTTGGTTGCCCTTCTCTGGACTGCCTCAGTTTGGTTAATGTCCTTGTGAAGGTGTGGTCTCCAGTACTGCACGCAGTACTTCAGATGGGGCCTAACCAGTGTCTTGTAAAGAGAGATTATTACCGCACTCTTACGACTTGTGATACCCCTACTAATACACCCTAACATCCCCCTAGCCTTACCAACTGCTTTAGTGGTCTGCTTGGATGATTTCATGTCATTGGTGATGGTGATGATGCCCAAGTCTCTTTCTTCACTTGTGACTGCCAGCAACTCCCCTCCCGGCCTATAGGTGGCTTCAGGGTTTCTCTTCCCTATGTGCATGATTTTGCACTTCTTTGCATTAAACCCCAGTTGCCACTCTTCCGACCATTTTGCTAGTTTATCCAGATCTCTTCTCATTCTGCCCACCCCATCTGGATCATGTACTCTGCTGCAGATCTTGGTGTCATCTGCAAACAGACAAACCTTACCTTCCAGTCCATCTCCAATGTCACTGATGAAGATATTGAAGAGGACTGGCCCCAGGACTGATTCCTGAGGTACCCCACTTGCGACTTGCATCTCTTCTGACTGTATACCATTTACCACCACTCTCTGTTTTCTGCCCATCAACCAGTTTGCCACCCAGTTAACCAACTTCTGACCTATCCCCGAGCCTACCCAGCTTATTAATCAATCTTCTATGTGGAACAGTATCGAAAGCTTTGCTGAAGTCAAGGTAGGCAACATCAACTGCTCCCCCTTGGTCCACCACTCTGGTTACCCAGTCAAAGAAATCTGAGATTAGTTTGACAGGACCTTCCTTTTGTAAACCCTTGCTGTCTTGGATCCTGTGCTCCTATGGATTCCAGGTGTTGCACTATCCTTTCCTTAAGCAGTGCCTTCATAATCTTGCGCACTACTGAGGTAAGACTGACTGGTCTGTAGTTTCCCGCCTCCTCCCTGCCACCACTCTTGTGGAGCGAGATCACATGAGCCCTTCTCGTCTTCTGGGACCTCTCCTGTGCTCAGAGACTCACTAAACAGTTCTGATAATGGCTCTGCTAGTTCCACCTTTAGCTCCTTTAGTACCCTGGGATGTATGCCATCAGGTCCCATTGCCTTGTCCACCCTGAGCTTATCGAGCTCTTGTAGGACCCTTTCTTTTGTGAAGGGACCAGTGCTTACCTCCCTCCCCCCTGAGTCCATAGTGCTGAGCTGTGGGCCCTGCCCTACCTTCTCTTCAGTAAATACTGAGCAAAAGTATCTATTTAGGATAGATGCTTTTACATGGTCCTCCTCCTCACACGCCCCTTTATCTCCTTTGATCTTAGCAATACCCCATCTGGACGTTCTCCTTTCACTAATGTACAGAGGCAACCTCCCTTCTCCTGCTAGCCATCCTCCCTCCCTATGCATCCAACATCTGGCTCACCTTGCCTACTGCCCTGTTGCACTGCCCTGCCACCTTGAGATCATCAGACATGATCACCCAAAGGTCTATCTCTTGCTAGGCAACTGAAATTACATCCCCCTCCATCTTATACACAGTCCCTGGGTTACCCCAACCCAGGTGCATGACTTTGCACTTTTTGGCAATGAAAGCCAGCTGCCACTCCCTAGACCACTCCTCTGGTTTCTCCAGATCCGTCTGCATTCTCTCCATCCCCTCTTGGGTGTCTAACCTGTTGCAAATGTTTGTGTCATCTGAGAAGAGACACCTCCCCCTCCTTTCCTTAGCAATGTCACTTGTGAAGACACCAAAGAGGAGACGGCCCAGTATACATTCCTGTGACACGACACTGGTCGCTCTCCCATCTTCCGAGTGCCTTCCTTTTGCTGCCACCCTTTGTCTCCTATCTTTAAATCAGTTTGATACCCATGTTACCATTTTTCCCCAACTCCCAGGCTGCTGTTTCTTTATCAGCCTCCTGCTTGGTACAGTGTCAAATGCCTTAGTGAGGTCCAGATAGGCCACATCCACTGTTCTCCCCGATCCACTTCCATACTTACACAGTCAAGGAAATCTATGAGATTTATTTGACATGACCACTCCCTGTGAAACCATGCTGCCAGTGGTCCTGCAGCCCATATCTCTCCAGGTACTCCATCAGTCTCTCCTTCAGCAAGGACTCCATTAACGTCCCCACTACTGCTGTGAGACTGACTGGCCTGTAATTGCTGACCTCCACAATGCTACAGCTCTTGTGCAGAGGGACCACACTGGCCCTCTTCTGGAACCACCCATCTACAATGCACCTGTAAAAAAACGTGCAGCTTAGCGTGCTATTCCTGGTTAAACAACTAAAATAAAAAAACAAACAATGAGGTGCTAAATAGTGTTGCAATAGGGGCAGCTTCCACTATGCTCAGCTCCTTAAGTACCCTTGGGTGGATCCCATCCAACCCCATCCTGCATTTTCCTTTAGGGCTTTCAACCCATGGAGGACTTGCTCTTCTGTAAATGGACTTATACCTGTCCCCCTCCATCAGGTGCCTGTTAATGCATGTCGGCTTATCCCCCCATGTGAATACTGAGCAGAAATATTCATTTAAAATTTTAGCTTTTCCTTGGCCTTCCCCTGCACAGTCCCCCTCCTGGTCTCCTAATCTTCACTATACCACCCCCTTCTTGTCTTCCTCTTCTTGCACATGTACTTGAAGAAAGTCTTATCTCCATTCTTGACCTCTTGGGGGAGCCTTTCCTCAGTTTTAGCCTTTGCTGTCCTTACCCTCCTTCCTGCCTCCCTTTGTTTCTCTAGATATACCTGCCTGTCCGCCTCTGTTTGGGTCTCCTTGTACTTTCTGAAAGCTGTTTTCTTCTTCTTTACCACCTTAGCCACCTCATTTGAGAATCACAGTGGCCCCTTTCTCCTCTTACCATTGCTTACTACCATTAAAAAGCTTGCTGTTACCTCAGTTATTCCCTTCTTTATTCTATTCCACTGTGTCCCCCCTTCCCCCGGCTATCCCCTTTCAAGGTATTTCCAAAGGCAGTCTCCCATTTCTCTAAACTCTGCTCTTCTAAAATCCAGGACCATCATCCTAGTGTTTTCCCCCCTGCCCAATCCATATGCTAAACCACACTGTACAATGATTGCTTGAACCCAGGAGGCTACCCACTGTGACATCTGCTATGTTGTCCCTGTTCGTAAGTACCAGATCCAGCACTGCCCCATTTTCTAGTGGGATCTGTAACCATCTGCCTGAGAAATGCCCTGTGCAGGGAGTCTGGGATGACCCTGCTCCTAGCAGAACAGCAGCCAAGATATTCAAGTCCACATCTGGCAGAATAAAGTCACCTGTAATTATCAGTTCCCTTTTGCTTGCCATTTTGCCTGTGGCCTCTTCCAAAACTCTGTCCTGTTCCTCAACCTGTGTTGGTGGCCTGTACACCCCTTCCCCACGTATAAAGGCCCCAGACCCCGTTTCTAAGTCAACCCAAAGAACTTCCAGCCTCTCCCTTTCACTGTGTCCTTGTATTTCTGTGGTCTTTATACATTCCCTTACATATAAAACACCCTCCTTTCCTTCCTGCTCTATCTTTATGAAACATGTTGTAACCCAGTATGGCCACCTCCCAGCTGTGTTATCAGTGCACCATGATTGTGTTATGGCCACCAGATCCAGGTCCACCTCTGAAATAGTAGCCTGAAGGTCAGGAATTTTGTGACCTAGGCTCCTTGCGTTTGAGCACATGGCTCTCCACTTCTTTTCCCCACTTACCCCTGCTGTGCCCATTCCTCAAGTCTATCCTTCACTCTACCCTTTTCACTAGTACTGCCCTTTTCCTTCTCATCCTTCCTCTCTAGTATTGTTCCCAGCCTCAGTTCCACCTCTTGACCCTCCCACCCCCTTGCCCATACTTCTCCCACCTACCCTTGACCAATTTATGTCCCTTGGGGTCTTCTTCACTTCTGCTCCATTATCGGGGGGGGGGGCATTCACTGCCTCCCTCTTTACTGCTGCCTCCCCCCTTGGCTAGTTTGAACAACCATCAAAGCAGCAGTTAAACTTTCTACCCAGGACTGTTATTCCTCTTTTTAGTGGATAGAGACCATCCCATTTGTACAGGCCATTACCCCTCCAGGTAGGACTCTCATTCCCTGAAGAATTCAAACCCCTCCTCCCTGCACCATGCCTTCAACCAGTTGTTGAAGACCACGGTACACTGTCTCTGCATCTCCCCCTGTCTTGCACATGTAGCACCTCGGTGAAAGCCACCATGCATGCTACTTGTTTCTGGCCCCTCACAAGCTTCCTAAATCTATCCTGCACCACTGCTGCTGTGTCATCTTCCAGGTCATTTGTCCCCAGGTGGAGAAGGACATTCAGCTCTCCCTCCTGCACATCCGACCTAGTGATTCTAAAGATCTGCTCCCATTCCCTCCATGCCAAGGCGCCAGGTACTAGGCACCTCACCTCCCTTCCTCCCTCCTGTGGTGTTCCCAAAACTGCCCCTGATGACCAAGGAGTCTCCCACCAGAAGTTTTTTCCTCTTCCTCCCATATTGGGGCTCCACTCTGAAGGACCCCTGCATCTTCCCATGCCACTTCCACAGGTGCCTCGTCTTAGCAGTCCCATTCCACCAGGACAGCGAAAGAGTTCTTTAGTGGCACTGGCTGAGGAATGTGTTCCCTTACCACCACTCCCACCCCACCCTCTCAGATCCCACTACAGTCCAGCCAACCCTCTTTCTAGTCACCCTTCTGAGGCAATAGAGGTGGACTTGGTGGCTCCTGGGTGGGGGGAAGAGGCCCCCCCATACCCTAGCCAACTCAGCCTGGAGTCTACAGACTTCTCCCCTAAACCCAGAGAGGTGAACGTAGATGGGGCAGTACCTCAGTCTCCATACGGTCTCCCTGATGACTGCTACCCCATAGCCATGTATCGCACCACTCCTATCAATCCCACATCAATGCCATCTATTACCTGAAACTGAATTTATACCCTTACCTGGAATCTGGGGTGTCTAAATCAAAACTTTTATTACTTGCCCAGCCATGACTGTAGCTGAATTTTCACTTGCCCCTATTAATTACAATGAAATAAGCTCTGTTTTGGTACTTGCCCTTCAATGAAATTTACTTGCCCGGACAGGGGGCAATGGGATTTCCACACCCCTGCCCCAGATAGCATGCATCTTGATCTCCCTTTTTTGTCCTGATTACCCCTGTTACTATACCCTGGTTAGGCACTAACGTGCTTCACCCTTTAAGCTTTTAAGTAGACCTTTCCTTGCTTTTCTCATTTGTACACAGCAGCAAAACAGCTCAACCATAGTGTGTGCCAGGCAAAAAACAATACAAAAAAGCAAAACCGGCATCATGCAGCTGCAAACACATTTTTATTTTTAACAATATAAAACACACATCACGCAGTCGGGACGAACAAGAAACCCCAACCAGTTCTGCAACTAGTGCATCATCGGGGGAAGGGGTTTGGGTAAAAGTTTTGTTTGTATCTGTGTGGTGCCAGTTTTGCTTTTTTCCCTTTGTACCCAGACCCTAGATAGAATATCATTAGACTTTCCCTGTTCCTCTTTAATCCCTTGCGTTTTTTTAATTCTTTGTATTTCTATCCTAGTTATTTTTGGAGTACTTTCTACACCTTCCTTACTTAATCACTTAACCTTGGTTATTCACATTTATGTATCTGTATTTGTTCAATGTACATAAATATAAAACTACAAAAATACATACATTTCTAATCCACTGCAGGAGATAGGTGGATCTAGAGGTCTGTTCATTCCCTGGGACTTTTCTACTTTTCTTGCCCTTGACATATTTGCCCAGCCCTCTCCAAACAGTAGGGATGCTCTACAGGGAAGTTTATGGAGCATGGCCTTTGATTCACTGTCTGTGAGCCATAATTTAAGCCACTGAGTCCTTCTACCTTGATTGACCAGTGATGCTGCCCTGGCTTTGATTTTGAGGGAATCTACTGCCATGTCTACTAGATATTTTGTGGATAACACAGTATTCTCCAATAGTTGTGCCTCTGCAGACATTGGTGCTAGGGCCCTATACACATCCTGTATCCAGGCTAGTTGTGCTCTGGTGCTATATATTGTGATTGTGGCTGCTCTACCTTCGAACCCTGTCAGTTCAAAGTTCTTCTTCCGTATGTCCTCTAACTTCCTGTCTGCTGAGTCTTTAAGATCAGTTGTGCCTTCTGAATCGAGGACTGTCTTTTTGTTTAGGGCCACTATTTGGGGCTCCACCATAGGAGACATGCACCACAACTGTAACTTGTCAGCCTACAACAGGTATGTCTTGTCCCATAAGTGGCGTTTGGGAATGCGAGCAGGGTCTGTCAATTCCCATTCTTTAGTTACTACTCTGTTGATGGACTCGCATGCACCACTTGGCCATCAGAGGCCGAGGGTCTACCTCCATCTCTGCCTTTTACTCAGATTACTTCACTGAGTTGGGCTCTAGGGTGTGTGGTCATGGGTTCACATATGTGGGCTGACAGGTGTGACAGGTGGCATAGGTGTCGGATAAGACGGTGTGGGACTACCTGGACAAGCTATTTCTGCCAGTTTCTCTAGCATGACCAACATGAAGTGTTTCTGTGCTTGAATTATCTGCTGGTTCTGCAGAATTATGGAACCGGTGTCCATTAGTTGACCAGGTGATTTGTCAACTAGTGGAAAGGCAGCACTGGGTTGATTAAACAGAGGCCTAAATGTGGATGGCTCTAGGGACGGTCCAATGGAGTCTTCATTGATGTGCACAGCCTCGAACAACTGTGAAGGCTCTTCCACGCTGAAAGGGCAGAAGTGACTCAACTTGCCATGTGGAAGTGGAACGCTGCAAGATTTGCAGTTCTTTGTCCTGCCCATGTTTGCCCTGTGAGGAGACACACAACCAGAGGGAAAGTGGATGACAAGAAGTTCAGTGATTAATGTACAATTAGCAAAATTAGCCCAGCAACAAAGTTGGCCTATTAGTTGCCACAGTTGAGTGTGCAACAAGGCATGGTCCCCCTAGATGTCTACATCATGCACTGACATTTGTTGCATATAAGAGCATGTCATGTATAAGAACCTTGTTGAAAATAACAGCCAGTCAGGACAGTAAAGGGGATTCAGTCCCATGTAATATGGCTGCCAGAAGCAGGGTCTCTTCCCATTTGCCTTCCAGCCCTGTTATACTATCCTGGCCCTTTGTAAGATGTCTGCTGGAAGTGACATGGATAGGGTCACTTCCAGAGGTGAGAGGTCTGTACAAGCCCTGACTAATCACTGGATGAGGCAGAGTTGACAACAAAGAACAAAAACAAAAAAGCCGATTCCAATAGGGGAGGGTAGAGGCAGCTGTGCGACCATGCTACACAGAGAGGGAACTTGTAAAGTGGGTGGAGGTGTGTCATGACGAGCTGTGGGGACAAGAAAATGCCAGGCTGATCCTCCGTGTGCAAGATGGTGGTGAACTCCCCAGTGCACATGTGCAGAAGTCAGAGCTAACGCAGATGCGCAAGTGCAGCTATATCATACGCCTAAAATTACATGTCGCCAGCAACTGTGAGGCACAACATTATGAGCAGAGGATGGGGAATACAGATACAGGGAGGGGAGGTACTCCAAACGGCATGGCGCAGTCATCATTTTCAATTCCAAATGAGACCCCAATCATAGTATACCCCAAATCATCCTAGGCTCCACAAGGTCCACACCACATATGGGAAAACAACGCTCTCTGAGAGACTGTGTGGGAAGTAGCCAATCCTGGAACAGCTAGCAGGGGTTCCAGGATGCTACCGTGCTAACAAAGATGTGATGAGAGCCCCGCTAGCATGGGGCTCTCCACTTCCATGAGTAGCACTACACGGCATGTGACTTCTACATGAGGGGTCACACTCGTGCACTAGCATGCCAGCAAGGCATCTGCGTGCGAGCAACAGCTGAGTGGCAACTCTATCTCAGGCAGTCTCGTGGTAGACTTTCAGGTAGAAGGCAACAAGTATTAGGGCTTCGGAGTCCAGAGAGGAATTTAGAAAAATAGGGACAGAGTAAAGTCGAGTTATCAACTGCCTACATTCATCATAAACAAATTACCCTGCCCACAAGATGCATTATCACGCTGCTGGCTCAGGGTAGAGTCAGAGCCAGCTACAGAAGCAAATAAAGCTAATAAGGGTATGGAATAGATAGAAAAGCTTCCCTATCGACAAATAAAGTAGTCACAAGTCAAATATGCACATGCCTGAGGAACTCATAGCTAGACAATGTCAATTTGGGGTCCAAATAAACTGCTGAGAACCTGTGCAGCAACCTGATCTGCCTGGCGAACTGGTTCAGAGATCCACAGTGGAGGGCTTCAAGAGAGGGTGGGACAGACACAGAAAGTGGATGTATCAGATGATGGCCTGTCCCAGGGGGTGGGGATGGATGATAGGGGTTTCTGGAACACAAGGTGGGGGGGAAGGCCTCGACACCCAACTAGGGATCTGAGGTTCGAGCAGACTCGATAGACCGTAAGGCCTAATCTGCTGGCAAATAGTATGTTAGATGCACATTTGATACTGAGCTAATCTTATCAGGTCACATGACAAGATGGGTCTGATTTCACTTTCAAAGTCACATGTGCATCAGCAACCTACCAGGCGAACGTAACCCTAGATATAAGGATCCTGGAGCACCTCAGAGATAGTGTCCCACATCCTCTGGGTCACAGAATCTGAAGGTCCGCAGGCAGATGAGGAAGCACTTCATCTAAGGTGCCCAGCAGGGCATGGGAGAAGTGGACCATGAGGAGGGCCAAGCTCGCCTGGCAGAGGCCAAGCGAGAAGGCAGCACAGACCTTCTTCACCACATGGTCCAACTCCTTGGACTCCTTATCAGGTGGCTTGTCAACATCCCCAGTGTTGTCAGAGTGCTGGAACACAGAGTCGGACACCAACCTCTCAGCCGAGGGGTGCTCTGTGAATACCGAAAGGGACTCGGTGAGCACCGCATACTTGCGGGCCATCTGGACAGAAGGCGCAGGGCAGGAAGCGGGGTGCTGCCAGAACTCTGCCACTGGGAAAGCCACTGTCAGAGAGTCTCCCCGGTTGAGGATCTCGGTCAACGGGTAACGAGCCCATTTCTGGACGTGCTCCATTTTCATACCCGACTCAGAAATAAGATAGAGGAGGCCCATTAAGGGGATAGGCCTTTGTCCGTCGAGAGGTCCCTCTCGGACTCCACATCGACCAGAAGGGACTACAGGGAGGATCCCTAGGACTCCTAAGAGTCATCAAAGAGCGGTCGACTGCCCAAGTCCCTGCTGACCCTCTGTGGATGGTCTGGGGTGATGGTGACCGACAGCCGATGGGGAAGCCCCATGGCCAGCCAAGACTCCTTAGTCAGAGCGCCGACCGTTGGCTGTTTACGGCGTTCCAACCACAATTGGTGGAGAGACTAAAGTCAGCCAAGTCGGGACAGTTTTAATTGATTCCATCGGCAGAATCGGCGTTGACAGTCTGGTGATGGCTGGCATAGAAACCGGGGTTGGTTTTATGCCAGTAAATACCAACTGTTGCCACATCAAGTCCTCACAACTTGCGCTGAAGCCTCTCCTCACCCGAGGAGGACAAGGACAAAGAATAACAGTGATGTTGCTTCCCACAGTGCTGAGAGTGGGAGCGCTGATGTTGGTGGGACCGGCTCAACCCACGGGAGGAAGACAGAGACCTTGACTGTGACCACCGAGGGGGCCGGCGGCGGGACTCAGAGGGAGCTGGCGAGTGCAGCAGCTCCTCCTGATCAGTGTCAGGGACCAGTGGCGGCGAGTCAGTGGACTGATCTGTCTCTCCAAGGGTCTTTGTCAGGACTAGAGTCCTAGACAAAGAAGTATCGACCTCTTCATTCGACAACTGGTCAGCCGGCTTGAGAAAAATCTCATCTGGTGCCTCAACCACCGTCTTTACCAAGCAGCCTGAGGCCAAGGTTGAAGATTCAACTGTAGTCAAATCCGGAGAAGCACAGGAATCGGAGGCCCTCTACCGAGAGTGCTCCCGATCCCAGGACCGATGACGAGTCCTCTCTTTCTCTTTTTTTGACTCTGTCTTACTTCGGGATTTGTGCCCCAAAGGTTCCTGACTGAGGGTCGGCAGGACTGGCACAACTCTTTGAAGAAGCCCATGAACGTTGAGCCCAGATGAAGCGGTGCAAAGGCAGAAGCCCAGGAGGAGTGAGCCACGGCCTGGGCCTCCTTCTCCTCAAAGGCTGCAAGCTGCTCAGTGGACCCTGTGGCCGTGGAGACCACCCAACGGGCATCCTTTGATTTGACCAGTAGGTTCCATTGCAACAGGCGGCCCAGTTTCAAATGGGCGATACAGTCTTCCAGGACTGTAGGGTGGAAAGAACAACAAAAATCAGAAGCCTGAGGGTCGTGATTGTGCCCTAGGCTGTAGATGCACGAGGCATGAGGATCTGTCCTGGACATCATCTGCCTGCAAGGGCACCGGCGGAACCCAGGAGCAGACTTCTTGTCCTTCGCAGCGGAGATCGAAGATTGAACTGAAAATTATAGTTTTGGAAGTAAATCCGAAGATTTAAGCACTAGGGGCCTACTCAGCGCTGAAGCGGTAAGGAGAGAACCTGCTTCTTCAAGAAGAAAGGAAGATCTGGTGTCATGGTACGGAACTGAAGGAGTTACCACCCAGGTGGATGGGAGGAGACCACTTGGAGACATTTCTAGCCAAATCTTAAAGGGAAAGGCAGTGCCAGAAAGTGTGCATAGAACAACATATCCAGGCCCCTAGAAAACTGAGTTATGATAGGCAGGGTGAAACTATTCATACAGGTATAGTCTGGGGGTGAGAGGAACAAGTTGGCCAGGGCAAAACTAATGGGGGGGGGTAAGAGGTAAAGGGTCATTGACAGTTGTAGGTGGGAGAAGACAGTCATAAAAAAGAAACTTTAGGGAGAAAGAGGCAGAGCGGAATGACAGGGGAAGGGAGGACCAGAGTTCAGGAAAGTGATATAAGAAAGCAGACTGACCAACAGTAGATTTTCTAGAAGGAACAGAGAGGGAATGGGAAATATTACTGCAGAGAGGGTAGGAGGATGAAGAGGGAGAGGACAGTAGGGATGTAAGGTAGGAGGGACCAAACCAGAATTTGAATATAAAGTAGACACAGTGGGAAAGGTGCCTGGCATCGTGAGAGGGGAGTTAAAGGACAGAGTAGAGTGAGCAGTGGTGGGTACGAAGGGGACAGTCTAAAGCAAAAATGACAGAAAGAGTGAAAGAGAGGGTCCAGTCTGGCATGGGAGAATTTGGGAGCTCCCTATAAACTATGTCCACCCACCCCGACCTCGGCCTCCATGAAATGCTCTTTCCTCAAGAGCTAGCCCAGCCCCTTAATCCTGCCATTGGTCGGCACATGGATAGTCTTGTTTAAAGAAACCCTCCACTCCTAATAGCCCTGCCCCCTTCTGTTAGCTCCATTCCATGCAGATCCTGCCATTCCAGCCTGACCTGACTCTTAGCAGGATAAATCATCCTAAATGGTATCACGGGAGGTCCTTTTCTTGTTCAGCTGCTTCATTATGTTAACCCACACGCCACATAGCGCACCGGTTGCTCAAGCGCACCAAGACCAGTGCTCTCCTCCAGACGGACACCCAGTACTGCACTCTTCCAATAGGACATGGCTCCACACTATGGGCACGATTTCCTCTACACCCTGCATATCTTTTCATCAGGCTTTGACTAGCGAATATGATAGAACGCCTCTGATCCTACCGGTTAAAGTGGCCTTATATGCTCTGCTTTTGATCAGCCACCCTAGTGGCCATAATTCAGCCACCAGAAAATCACTTCATGCCAAGCGACTTAATAAGCATTTATTCAGAATGTTCATAAGTTGCCTCAGGAAACTACTAATGCCCTTTGGGGTAACCCTTGCCTCAGTGTTTGCGCACAGAGGTTCTTTGTCTTTTAAACAGTTTTTTATTTTAATGGGTTCACCACAATATATCCAAGGCACACTGCCTTAAGGGTAGCTGGTCCATTCCACTGGGGTGTCAAACAGACAAGGCATACTGATGAGTCCTGGTAGGACGAAACACGTGTCTATGTCTTCTGTTAGCACCCTTTGCAAACTATGTGAGAGGCCTTTCGGCACCATGCAGTTCTGCTTAAAGTTGGACCAGCATAACATTCTGTGGTGATTTGCATATGCCGCCATGATGCTTTGCATTGTGGAGGCATGTGTGATTTTATATTTTCTTGAAACTTGGCTTCCCAGCCAAATGCCCTTTGGGGTAACCCTTGCCTCAGTGTTTGCGCACTGAGGTTCTTTGTCTTTTAAATAGTTTTTTATTTTAATGGGTTCATTACAATATATCCAAGGCACACTGCCTTAAGGGTAGCTGGTCCATTCCACTGGGGTGTCAAACAGACAAGGCATACTGATGAGTCCTGGTAGGACGAAACACGTGTCTATGTCTTCTGTTAGCACCCTTTGCAAACTGTGTGAGAGCCTTTCGCACCATGCAATTCTGCTTAAAGTTGGACCAGCATAACATTCTGTGGTGATTTGCATATGCAGCCCATGATGCTTTGCATTGTGGGGCATGTATGATTTTGTATTTTCTTGAAACTTGGCTTCCCAGCCAATGCCCTTTGGGGTAACCCTTGCCTCAGTGTTTAGCATAGAGGCTCTTTGTCTTTAAATAGTTTTTATTTTAATGGGTTCACCACAATATATCCAAGGCACACTGCCTTAAGGGTAGCTGGTCCATTCCACTGGGGTGTCAAACAGACAAGGCATACTGATGAGTCCTGGTGGGCCGAAACACATATCTATGTCTTCTGTTAGCACCCTTTGCAAACTGTGAGAGGCCTTTCGGCACCATGCAATTCTGCTTAAAGTTGGACCAGCATAACATTCTGTGGTGATTTGCATATGCAGCCCATGATGCTTTGCATTGTGGGGACATGTGTGATTTTGTATTTTATTGAAACTTGGCTTCCCAGCCAAATGCCCTTTGGGGTAACCCTTGCCTCAGTGTTTGCGCACAGAGGTTCTTTGTCAAGAAACTACTACTGCTTCTTTTACTTTGCTCTGGAAATATGGAACTAAACCCAGGCCCACCCACTTGCCTCCTTAAATGCCCCTGCAAACCTCCCCCAGTACAAGGGCATCAGCTTCCTTCATATGAATGTCTCTAGTTTACTTAAGAAGTTTGATCTGGTCCAGACATGGATGTTGCATGCATCCCCTGACTTCCTTATGATTTTGGAATCCTGGCTTTCGCCTTTGACCCCAGACAAATCTATCAACACATCGGGATATAACACCTACTGGTGCGATAGACCATCCGGGGGGGGGAAGGTTGTAATCTACGTAAAGAGTAAATTCAAACACCATGAAGTCTTGCTTATATTAGGACCTTTGCAGTATGCCCCTGGCTTTTGACTGCCCCGGAGATGAAATAGTTAACTCCAGAGAAATCTGGAGTTCCACAGCGCGACAGCGCTATTGAAAGCTCTATCTGGGTTGTTTGAACCCAAACTGTCAGATTCTTTACTCCGCTTTCACTGAACAGACGCTCCGGAGACCAGCTCCTTCATTTCAGTTCGTTTTGCGGTTTAAAAGTATTTTTATCGGTTCATTTAACGAGAAAGTGTTTAAAATTACCGCGGTTTTCGGTTTAAAGCTCTATCTGGTAACCGTAAGTAAAATAATTTTAGTCTATGTGGAAACTCATTATCGGTTCGCTCTGAACCGATCAGTTTGCTTTAAAAATTGTTTTCTTTGCATTTAGAGTGAGGTACCCGGTTCTTATCGGTCCTAAAAAAACCTGCAATTAAAAGTGTTTTTTTCAAATACCCGTGACACGGTTAGGGACTGATAAGGGTGTCTTGTCCTGGCAAGGCCTGAAACAAAGGACAAGTTTGGTTAGGCTGGCACTATGTCTGAGAAACCCAAAAGAAAAACCGGGCCCACTGGGTTTCAACACTGTGATGTCTGTGGGGAAGCCTTTGCCAAGGCTGACCCACACACCACTTGTGTCTATTGTCTGGGGGCTGACCACCTCCTGTCAGACTGCCAGATATGAGAATTTCCCAGCCACCCTGGAAAAGGGATTGGGCAGGCTCAGGAGCGAGAGGCCAAAAGTCCGCTGACCGGATGGCCAGCCCGGCCCAGCCTCTGGCTGGACCAGAGGTGTGTGCCTCTGACCAAGGCGATACTTCCTCGGGACAAAGAAAGGCTGGTCCTGAGGAACCAGTCAAAGCAAAAGGACAAAGAAATCAGCTAGTGTGGAGTCCAGTTTGTCTCTCCTTCTGCTGTAGAAATAGCTAAAGCCATACAGATTGTCCAGTCTTTGTCTCAGGGACTTGTTGAACCTCTCTGGTTGGAAAAAAGGGGTCTCATTCAGGTCCAGTGGTTCAGGATTATGTTGGGGATTTTTATGAACCACAGGAGGGAGGAAGATTTTGATGATTGTAATTGTGATTGGGAAGGTCTGGAAGTGCCAATAGAACTGGACATTTCTCCAGACAGACCCTTTGAGTCTCCCTTATTGTCTGAGTCCCCATCTCATTTCAGATTTTATAAAAGTAGCAGAAACTCTCCAGCTGCCCTTAGAAGAGGCTGTGGATGAGCAAGATGAGCCTGACTATGTGGAAATGATGGATATTCCAGAGGCTAGAAGGTTTTCTATTCCTTTACATAAGTCATTTGGAGGCAAACCACTAAGATTTTAAAAATCCTTTTCTGTCCCTCCTGTAGATAAAAATGGACAGAAGGTATACGTTGTCAGGCCCTAATACAGACTTCCTTACTGAACAGTGTAGTCATGTAGGTGTGGTGCAAGCTGCAGCCTGTGACAAGGCTAATATTCCCTGGCTTCACATCCTCCTGATAAGGATTCCAGGAAGATTGATGCCATGGCGAAAAACAGTATGGCAGCTTCTTTGGGACTCAGACAGGCTAATTATATGGCTTATGTGGCTAGATATCAGAAGCTAGATGGGACACTATATTGCAGTTGGCCAAGCAGGCCCATGGCCACTGGCTAGTGAGTTGGAACAGGTGGCTGCTGATGGCATTGAAGCCTCTAAAGTTCAATTTCATGCTGCTGTTGATGTTAATGATGTTTCCTCTAGGGTCATGGCCACTTCTGTAGTTCTCCGTGGGTTGGCATGGCTCAGATGCACTAATCTGTCCCAAGATACCCAGTCAAAGGCTATAGATTTTCCTGTTATAGGAAATTCTCTGTTTGGAGAACAAACAGAAAATTACATGAAAAGATGGATGAATACAGAACTACTTACAAAGTGCCCAAGCTAAGGAGAGGCATGCCACTCAACATAGGCATGCCCCAGGGGTAGGGCAGGCCTTACAATAGGCCTTTTACCAATTCCAGGCTTCTTCTGCTTTTGCATGAGAGGATTTTTCAGAGGCAGAGGCAGGCAGGGGCACAGGCAGGCCCTCTCCCCAACCTAAAGCTGCTCCTGCCAAGCAGGCACTTGACGGAGTGTCTGGGGCCGACTCTCCTGTACTGGTGGGGGCAGACTGCTTATTTCTGCCAGAACTGGTTGTCCCTAACCTCGGACAAATGGGTTCTGGAGGTGGTAAGCCAAGGCTTGGTTCTCAGTTTCAAACAGTTTCCCAAGATGAGAGCCAGGCACTTTCCCCCCTCAAGTCTTTTAGAAACCCTCACACTAGAAGCGGAGGTTTCCTCTCTTTTGGACTGCAAAGCAGTGGAAAGGTCCCCTTCCACCAGAGCAAGAGTCTTTACCTCAAGGTACTTCCTGACCCCAAAAGACAGGAGACTGGCGGCTATCTTGGATTTAAGATTTCTGAACAAGTATCTTGTAAAACCAAAGTTCAAAATGCTGACTTTAGCAATGATTTTGCCATCCTTGAGGCCAGGGGACTGGCTAACTTCCCTGGACCTCAAGGACACCTACTTCCATATTCTAATCAGGGCCTCTCACCGAAAGTACCTCAGGTTGAACTGCCCTCGGGCCACTACCAGTTCAGGGCAATGCCTTCGGACTCACTTCTGCTCCAAGAGTTTTCACAAAATGTCTAGCTGTAGTAGTGGCCCACTTAAGAAGACAAGGGATAGCTGTGTTTCCCTACTTGCACGACTGGCTTATTGTGGGTCAGTCATCAGAGCAGGTAAATCCCACTTGCAAATCACCGGGAACTCCTCATCTTTCTAGGGTTCCTGCTGAATGTTCAAAGTCAGTTCTCGAACCAGTTCAGGTACTAACTTTTATAGGTGCAGAGCTGAACACAAAGTTAGCAGGGCATTTCCTCCCTCCGAAAGAGTGGACAAACTCATTGCCCTGGCATCTTCTTTCTCCATGCAGGTCTCTCGGCCAGCAAGGCACTTTCTGCAACTCCTGGGGCACATGGCTGCCTCTACAGCTGTTGTGCCAGGGCAAGATTTCAGATGAGGGACATTCAGTTCCACTTGAGATCCTATTGGTCTCAAAGGAGGGACCCCTTCCAAATTGGTCCCAGTGACCAAGACTCTGATCCTAGCTCTCCAGTGGTGGCTGGATCGGAGCAACCTGTCCTCAGGGGTCCCATTCCTTCCTGTCCCTCACTCCCTCATCCTCACCACGGATGCGTCCCTGTTGGGTTGGGGGCTCACCTGGGCGACCTTTCAACTCAGGGAGTTTGGTCCCCTCAGGAATCTCTGCTTCACATCAATCTGCTGGAGCTCAGAGCTGTCTTCCTAGCTCTCCAGGTTTTTTCAGAAACTGTCCAGAACAAAGTTGTTCAAGTCAGGACAGACAATACCACAACAATGTGGTACATCAACAAGCAAGGGGGCACTCGCTCTTCAGCCCTGTGCACCGAAGCAATGAAGTTGTGGTCTCTGGCCTATTCCCTGAACACCTCTCTGATAGCGGTTCACCTCCCAGGGAAGGACAATGTCCTAGTGGACACCCTCAGCAGGATTTCTCAGGGCCACCACGAATGGGCTCTGAACCCTCAAGTGCTGGGGTCAATCTTTGCCAGCTGGGGCACTCCTCAGATAGATCTTTTTGCAGCCCCAGACAACCACAAACTTCCCTGTTTTGCTGCAGGCCCCAGTTCTGGGGTCAGTCCCCTGGATGCCTTTCAGCTGGATTGGGAGGAAAGTTCCTCTATGCTTTCCCTCCGTTCCTCTCCTTTTCAGGGTTTTAGTAAAATCAGAACTCAGCCTTGCAGGGTGATTCTGATTGCTCCAAACTGGGCCAGGCAGCCTTGGTACCCTCTTCTTCTGTCCCTATCATTCCACCCTCCTGACCTTGCCCAGGCTCACGACCTGCTGACCTGTGCACAGGGAGAGTGTGGTATCCGGATCTCAACTCCTCCACCTCAAGGCTTGGTTCTTGAGGAGTTAGAGTTTGCTCATTTACACCTTTCTCAAGGTGTCTTGGATATTTGAAGGTCTCCAGAAAGCCTTCCACTAGAGCCACTTATAATTCTAAATGGAAGAGATTCTCATTTTGGTGTTCTGAGAGGCAAATCACCCCAGAATCAGCTGACCTGCCTATTTTGTTGGACTACCTGGTCCATTAAATTCCTTAGGCCTCAAACCAGCTACCTTAAAGGTTCATTTGGCAGCTGTTTGGTTTTATTTCTGCAGGAAAACCAGTTTCTCTTTCTTCTCACCCTGTGTTTGCAAAATTTTTCAAAGGTTACTTCATACTAATCCTCCCTTTGGGAACCAACCCCGCATGGGACTTGAATATTTGCATTGCCCAGCTAATGCAACCTCCCTTTGAGCCTCTGGATTCGGCAGATCTCAAGTTCTTAACATGGAAACTGTTTTTCTAGTGGCTATCACTTCTGCTAGGCGTATAAGTGAATTGCAAGCCTTGTCAGTGGAAGAGGATTTCATTTCTTTCCACAGAGATAAAGTGATCCTCAGGACTAACAGAAAGTTTTACCTAAGGTGGTTTCAGATTTTCATCTTAACCAATCCATCTCTTCCAGTATTTTTACTGAGCACTCCTCTTCTGGTGAGAGAAGCTTGCACAGTTTGGACGTAAAAAGAGCCCTTAGCTATTATTTGGATCGTACCAAGGGTCACAGGTTCGAATCCCTCCAGCTCTTCCTTACCTATGGAGATGTGGGTAAGGGGAGGCCTGCTACTAGGAGGTCGATTGCTAGGTGGATTGTCTCTTGTATCCAGTTCTGTTATCAAAAACTGGGCAAGGAGCCGCCCTCAGGCCTGAGGCTCATTCCACCAAGGTGCAGCTGCATCTCTAGCGGCTGCTAGAGATATTCCCATTTGGAAATCTGTCAAGCTGCTACCTGGAAGACAGTCCACACTTTCACTAAGCATTATTCCCTGGACGTCAGTCCAGGAGATGCTAAGCTTTGGCACAGCTGTCCTGCAGAGCCTATTTCCTAAGTAGGTTCTGACCCTCCTCCATGGGGTACTGCTGTGTATTTGCAAAGGTCCTAATATAAGCAAGACTTCATGGTGTTTGAAGAAAAATTACTCACCTTAGTAATTGCTTTTCTTCTCATGGAGTCTTGCTATATTAGACAACCCTCCTCCTACCCTCTCAGAATCCCTACTTGGGTATGGGGTTGGCAAATTGGTGCAATCACTGTGTCATGCCTGTTTAGCTCTAGTCCCCCTTTTCTTTCTTGGGTTAGGAACTAGATAGTTTCTGTTTTCGTTAATTGGTAGCTGGGCCCCTCTCTGGACTTGAGTCTTTGGGCAGAGGGGCCTTAGTAGTGATTGTCAAGGGTTATCCTAACAATATCACGTGATACTGTTTTTCTTTATTGTTGTGTTTTGTGGTTCTACTGTTAGTAGGTAGCCAATGGCTAGTGTAAGGCTTTTCCACACAGACTTGCTATGTTAGTTTAGCCTCGTAAAGAACCTGACAGTTTGGGTTCAAACAACCCAGATAGAGCTTTCAATAGCGCTCTCGCGGTGTGGAACTCCAGATTTCTCTGGAGTTAACTATTTCATCTCCGGGGCAGTCAAAAGCCAGGGGCATACTGCAAAGGTCCTAATATAGCAAGACTCCATGAGAAGAAAAGCAATTACTAAGGTGAGTAATTTTTTCTTCTCTGTCACAGTCATTGACTGTACTTCCAAGGCAAACGAATTTGAATGTCTCACCCTAAAACTGGCGCTTTCCAACGAAAAGCCACTCCTTATTGCTGCATGTTATCGACCACCTTCTGCTGGCACTGCCCTCCTACCACACCTCCAAAGTTTAATTGACAATGCTAACTCCGAGTGCGTACTACTGGGGGACTTCAACCTAAATTAGAATGATGAGAGCTCCAAAAAGCTTAAGGACTTCTGTGATACGTGTGGGTTGGCACAGATTACCCCTGCACTCACCAGACTTAACAGAAAAAACCTTGACCGAAGCACCCTTCTGGATCTCATGTTAGTTAACAAACCTCTTAACAGTTCACACACCAGGGTGTTTTTCAATGACCTAAGTGATCATTGTGCCATCGCCTGTATCAGACACTCTCCCCAAATAAAATCAGCCCCCAAATTTAAGTTAAAAAGGTGTTTGAAAAAATTCTGCCAACAAGCCTTCCTGACTGACCTGAGCAACATCAGATGGCAAGACTTCTATCTAGCCCCCTCCCTCAATGAGGCATTTAACATCTTTCATAGTCTTTTAGTGGGTCTAATGGACAAACATGCCCCCTAAGGCTGATCAAGTCTAAGAAAAGGTCTCCTGGCTGGTTCTCTCCCATTTTAAAGAAAGCCCTCAAGGATAGAGACTCTTGCTGGAAAAGAGCAAGGAAGTCACACTCGGGCGCCGATTGGCTTGCCTTTCATGTCTCTACAAATGCCTGTACCAATCTAATTAGGTCTGAAAAAGCCAGATACTTCCAGTCAGCCCTGGGAGACAACAAAAACAATGCTGCCAACTTCTGGAGCATCCTCAAAGAGGTGGAGGGTCATAACACCGATGCCTCCCTTCCAGCCAAAATAGTATCCGGTGATACCACTTTCACGGATACAGCGGATATAATAGAACAACTCAATAAACATTTTGCCACAGTGGGGCTGGCCTTCGACGTCTCTCCAGTCAGTAAGATCAGCCCACATGGGGATCCCAGTGATGCCACAAGCCCCAACACTGACACCAGTCAGAGTTACTCCTCCCCCTTCAGCTTTCACCTGAATCCTTCAAGCAAGTGGAGGACCTCCTACTGTCCTTGGATACTAAAAAGAGTGTTGGTGCCGACCTCATCGAACCTTTCTTCCCAAAAACAGGCCATTACTACCTGACCGCACCCATCGTCCACTTATTCAATACCTCCCTGATACAGGGTGCATTACCCTTGCCCTGGAAAATTGCTCACATCATCCCCTTGTTCAAGTCAAGGGACCCAAGTGACCTGAACAATTATCGGCCTATCTCCATACTCTCCACCCTTTCAAAACTTCTGGAAAAAATCGTTAACACCCAAATCAGGGAGCACATGGATTCACAAAAATTGCTAAACGCCGCTTAGTCGGGCTTTACAGTCAAACACAGCACAGTTTCTACCCTTGCTAAAGTAACCACTGATTGGCAAATTGCTTTGGACTCCAAGAAGCACGTGTTTGCACTCTTCCTTGACCTTAGTAAGGCTTTCAATACTGTGGATCACAACATTATGCTTAATGCAATGAATAATATCGGTCTTGATAGCACTGACCTTAAATGTTTCACCAGTTACCTTACTAATAGATTACGAGTCAAAGCTATGGGAGATCTGTCTCCGCTTAAAACACTTCCTCAAGGTGCCCCTCAAGGCTCCATTTTGGGCCCTATATTATTTGCAATCTACATCAATAACCTTGACTCACACTTGCGCACAGCTAATGTGCACTTATTTGCAGATGATACGATCCTCTACACCTCTAACTCTTCTCTGGACATGGCTCATAAGGAATTACAGCGAGACTTTATCTCTCTCCAATATAATCTTGTGAAGCATAAGCTTTTGCTTAATGCCAAAAAGACCAAAGCCATGATCCTGCCAATGAACGCCACCCCAGGACCAACATGCAACCCTTCTGATTCTAACTTCATTGAGTGTACCCCTGGAAATGGTTGATACCTTTAAATACCTAGAATTCTGGCTGGACAATAAGCTTAACTTTCCGTGCCACCTGAAAGAGCTCTCGAAAATATTAAGACAACGCTTAGGCATATTCTACTACATTAAGCATCTGCTAACCAAGGAAGCCAGAAAGAGATTAGTTCAAACAACTTTCCTGCCACTACTTGATTACGCTGACTTTCTCTACAGTCACTGCCCTTCTTCAGTGCTTTGTAAACTCGACACTCTTTATCACCAGGCCTTGAGGTTCATCCTTAAACTACCTTTTCGCACCCACCACTGCGAGGAGGAAAAGAAATGCCTTCCTCTGGTTCTACAGGGCTCTGACTGATAATCTACCAGCATACATCTCAAGCTTTTTTGAGCATGCCAAGGGGTCGTACGGCCTGAGACGCTTCTCTTTAATCTGCTTCCACATACTAGAGTAAGGTCACCTCATGCCTCGGCTGCAATTAATTTCTCCTTTCCTTCCATATGGAATACTATGTAAAGATCTTTAAAGCTCTCAACCTTCCCAGGTCCTTTCACCTTCAAAGCACTGATAGCAGGGTACCTAAAGGAATCTTGCAACTGTTATAGGTGACCAGGGTGTCCTTATTGTCTTGGTGACCCCTAAGAGTCTCATGACCCTTAAGAAACTCAAGGCTCCCACCTTCCCTAGTAGTGGGCCCTCCCCTTATACTGCAGTTTTTATTCCCAACTCCCCCTACTGTCCACACCCTTACCCCCTCCACTCCCCTATGCTTCCCCCCTTCTTATCTCTTCACCTTCCCAAGTCTTACCCACAGAAAATCCAACGGGCTACCTACCCTAGTGGGTGTCCGGGGTTGAACCATCCTAAGTATGAACTTATTTTGTATGTTTGTTTATTGTGCTATATTTATCACATAATTGTGATATCCCCTCTGTATAGGCCTGTTTTAGTTCCTCGTATGTACAATTTTTATTTCTTACCTTGTACCTGCCTGTGTTTTATTTTCATACATCCAGGACCACTTTAAAAATGAGCTTGCTCAATGGTGTTATGCCTGGTTAAATAAAGTCTGATTGATTGATTAATTGATGTCAAAATAGTCAAAAATAGGGAGAATCATCTTTAAAAACAATCTCTTGGTGGGCAGGAAGCAGGATACTCACTTTGTTCCTGTACATTGTACCAAGCTTGGGATGGAGCTTATGCTGTATGGCATCAACATGCACGAGGAAATCAAGATGTCAGTCCAACCAAACCCAGAGGTACTTAAAAGAGGATACATCTCAATCATAGCACCATCAAGGGTATGAAAATAAAGGGAGAGGGGTGAGTCTGATAAGCCTCTGTTGGGTGCAAAAAAGTCACAGAAACTTTTTTTGTTTTGTTTTTTTTGGCATTGAGGAACAGTTGGTTAGACTGGAACCAGTGCTGAATGTTGTCAAAATCCAGCTGTAGCTATTTGTCAAGGGCATGGAAAGAGGAGCCAGATGCAAAAAGAAATAGAGAATACTGGATAGGCAACTATGCAGAACCAGTGTGTTATACCACAGAGGGATTCTGATTCCCTCTGACCTCGAGAGCGAAGCTCGAAAGGTCCATGGGAATCAGAACCCCGAGGTGGCAAAACACACTGGTTGTGCACAGAGTTGCTCATCCTGTATTTTTTATAGTGTAAAGTACTGTGTGAAAAATGTGTTTTGTGAGTTCTTTTGCTTTCAAAATGAAACTGACTCATGCAGTTTCTAGAGGTTCTAGAATGCTGTTCTACCACAGTAGAGAAGAACAGCATTCCATGACCTTGGAACTGTGGTAGAACATAATTTTGAAAGGGATGGAATTCCATACAGAACAACATTCCACTATACACTACATGTATCATCAACGTACATATGAATGGATGCAGAGAAACAGACAAAGGGGAAGTCATTCAAAAATACAAAAAAGAGAACAGGGCTCAGGACAAACCTTTGAGCAGATGAGAAGTGGTGATGAAATGGTGCTTCTTATCCAGACAGCTTGAGACCTTTCCTCAAGGTAAGAATGAAACCAACTGACTGCAGAGTCAGAGCAGTCCACTGCTTTAAGCTTGTCCAGAAGAAGGGGATGTACCACAGTGTTAAAAGCTTTAGCGAGATCAACCGATATGGCAGAGGTGGTCAGTCCCTGATCCATACCAGAGGATGGTGTCAGTGAGCAGAAGGAGGGAGGAAGAAGTGAAGTGGGATTTCCTAAAACCAGACTGGAAAGTAGTGAAGAAGGAGAAAGAGCCAAGGAAGGAACAGAGTTGAGATAGTACAAAGTATTCCTGTAACTTAGCAAGGGTGGGAAGGAGAAAGATAGGACAGAAGTTACTAGGAGAAGGGGACAGACTACAAGGATTTAAATAGACTACTTATCCATGGGGAAAGATGCATTTTAGTAAGTATTTGCAGTAAGATCCATTTTTATGTTGGCTCGCACATGCGCAGCCAACATATTGCGGTAGTAGCAGATTTGGAGGTACACTCACTGTTGGGCGAATGCAGGGCACGCATCAGTAGGTGCGTCCCTCATTCCCCAATCAGGCAGCATGCAGGCGCCACATCAGCAATTTGGAATGTGGCCACCAGATCTAACAAAAGGTCCACTGCAATGAGAACGGAGCTCTCATGCGGCGTGATCTAACCGCCTCCCCAGCATTACACGCTACACCGCCGCCTCCTGTAAGAATGCCCGATGGGGAGCCCACTCCCCGTCGGCATAACTACCCCTCCATTTACAATGTATGCCAAGGATGCCCAATCCCCCTTGGCATCATGCTTACTCCCCAACAGTTTTCTTTGCTGATGGGGGCCCCAATCTCCTTTGGCTTCAGTGCCCGAGGATGTTGCCGACGGAAGCCCACCCCCGTCGGCATTATGTAACACCCCGCTTCTGATGTGTGTTGATGGGGGTGTCCAATCCCGTTAGCATAATGACACCTCCCACTTTTTGTTGTGTGCTGACAGGGAATTGCCCAATCTCCACGTCGGCATAATGCATAACCTTTTGTTGTGTGCGGCCGGTGCCCAATCCCCGATGGCTACAGCTGCCCCCTCAAAAGAGTCCGTTGGCACTTTATAAGCCCACCCCAGTGTGCCACATGCTCCGTTAAAAAAACAAAAAAACCCAAAAAAAAACAGTCCTGCAATGTATTTTTTTTTATTACCCTGTCAAAAAAGAAAACGGTCCCTCGTGGTCTCCCTGCCCCCTCCCACAACCCATGCCCACCCACTGCGCACCCTGCCTCCCCACACACACCCCTCACCCCATACTTACCTCCGGAGTTCGACGCGATGATCTCTGGTGGACTGGGAACACATCTGCACTCTTCAAAGCTGACTGAGAACTGAGGGAATGTTAGTAAACTGTATGATGGAATAAATAGGGTTTTTTCAACTTTGATGCATATCTCAGGCATTTTTTTGGAATTTGGGCACCAAATTTTTAACATGGGGGTTCTGGGAACCCTCCTCATGAATTCTGGCACTGTCATGGTGTTAATTGGCCCCAAAAGGTGATTTTGCGGTCACTGAGCGGAATCACCTTTCGGGACCGATTAACGAAACGACAGTGCCAGTGTTCATGAGATGGGTTCTCAAAAAGCCTATGTTGTAAATTTGGCGGAAACAATCCCAACAATGACTGTTTTACTAGCGTGCGTTGCGCAGTTTCCACGCATGCTCGTGAATTTGTAATATTTTTACTCCAGATTTTCAAAATTGGCATTTTCCCACACCTCCTTATGAACAGTACAGCTGTCATTTTACATATCCTGGCCGAAATGTGTTTTCGCACGTTCAACGCAAAATAGCGCGGTCGCTGCACAAAATCAGTTTTCAGGACAGTTTCAGGAAATGACGGTGACACTGTTCATGAGCAGAAGTCCTAAAATGCCTATGTTGTAATGCTGGTGACAAAATTTCATAAAATGACTGTGTTACAAACGTGCGTTGCACAGTTTCCATGCACCCTTGTAACTTCGCAAATTTGCACTATTTTCATGCCATATTTTCAACACTGGCATTTTTTTACACCTCCTTATGAACAGTACAGCTGTCATTTTTCATATCCTGCCCTAAATGTGTTTTCGCACCTGTGGCACACAATAGCGTGGTCACTGTGCGAAATCAACATTTCGGACACATTAACAGAATCACACTGCCACTGTTCATGAGGGGAGGTCCCAAAATGTTAAAGATGTGGTTAAAAAAATCCCAAAATTAACTGGATTACTGATGTGTGTTGCACAGTTTCTATGCACACTCATATCTTCACCAATTTTTCATATTTTCACTCCAGATTTTCAACGTTGCCATTTTTTTACATCTCCTCATGAACAATACAGTTGTCATTTTCCACATCCTGTCCAAAATGTGTTTTTATCCCTGTGTCTCCAAATGGCATAGCTGCTGTGCAAAACCACCTTTCAGGTAACAAACTGATAGTGCTGCTTTTCATGAGGTGGGCTCACAAAAAGCCCATGTTGAAAATTTGGAGTGAAAATACCAACACACGCCTACGGTGTTAGGGTTTCCAACTGTAGCACCCCACCCTGTAGAGACTGACAGGCATCAGGGGTGTGACTTGGGATCATTGGCTGTAATGCTCACACCATTCCACCCCAACTCCCACCCTGCAGCCAGTGACAGGCATCGTGGTGTGCCTTGCACTGTTCGGCCACAAAGTTCACCTCATTCTCCTATACTGCACCCACCTCAGCGTATTTCGTTATGGAATGGGGTAAGTATAATGCCCAAAGACCCCAAAGCACACCATGACACTTGTCAGTGTCTACAGGGTAGGGTGAGGTGAAATGGCATGAGCGTTATAGCCGACGACCCAAAGGCACACCCCAATGCCTGTCGGACTACAGCGTGGGGGTGGGGTTGGCATCATTTTAATACTTCACTGCCATTCCTATTATGTGTCTCTAACTCCGGCACTACCAATGCCAATGCCAGCGAAACAACACTCTGCATTGACAAATGCTTGTTAAATTAACTACACTCCCACAAATTGGTGTTGATTGTTGATTCACTGAACAAAATATTTTTGATTAAAGAAGACAGGAAATTATTTCTAACTGGCAGCTGTTTATACAGTTCCCATTTACAAAAATGAATATCCATAAGTCTAAATGATCCCTATGCAACTGTGCCTGAACAAAACACGATGTGAAAAACTGTACTTGCATTGTTTTGTTTTTATGGGCAGCATTCTGTTACAGCTCTCTTCATAGAACCAGTTATCTGGAGTTTTAACTATGTCATGGTTTGCGCACATAACTCTAAGCATGGTTCTGATAGGACAACAGCTCACTCTTAGCATTCTGTACACAAACTGTCACATAGAAAAAACTTCAATTTATCGATTCCATGAAGAGAACTGTGCAGAATGTTGTCCAATCAAAGAAAACAACTGAACACACAGGTTTTCACCTCAGCATTTATTCAGGTACAGTTAAACACGGCTGATTTGGAGGGAAGTCTTCCATTTCTGTTACTAGGAACATTACTGGCTGCTTCCAGTTAACACAAATTTCCTGTTAAGCAATATTATGAAATGGGCATGAAAAAATAAGCTCTGCAATTGGCTAGAAACCAGTGTAATATTTGTATTACACATAGAATAAAAAAAGTAGAGGCAAAGAAATCAATGCCTCTAAATGGAATGTTCAAAGCTAGGCATGGAATGTTCATTTTTTAAAAGCCGCCATTGTTTTAGCAGCATAACGGTTCACCGAAGCTTTGGAGCCACTCACAAAAAAACCCAAACAAACGGACCGTAGCAAAACCTGCAATTACTAAAAGAACGGTGGCGCTTCAATCAGTGCCTCTCACGCCCACACCAGCTGTCTTATTTCACGAATATTCCCACCCACACGAAGCAGGCCATAGCCTGAGCTCCATATGGGCTGGGAGTTTCAAGTGCCCATAGGAACAGTCACCGGACCGGGATTCAAACAGTAGGGCATGGCACCAGTCGGATTTTCCCCCACTCAGCATCCCTCAGATTCAGTTCCCCAGTCTGAGCTCGTTCCTATTAAAAAAAAAATACAACCAGAAAAAAAAAAAAACAACAACCTGTAAGAAGTACACAAGAGCACTGAGGTAGTGCAACAAAATTAACTCAGTAGTACTACTCGCAACTACATAATGACGTCACTTTTAAATAGGTGGAAGGACTATTTTGTCATATATTAACAATTAAATCATTTTTTTTCTACATATAAACATAATTTTTTTTCCAAACTTTTATAAGATAAAAAAGGTGACCATTTTATAAGCGCAATAAGACACTCCAGGGTGTGTGTCGAATAGATATTACCGCACTTCCGGGGCTGAAGACACTCGGCCAGTGGTCTCGTGCCTTACTATGCCCCTGGGCGTGCGGTAATATCTGTTCAACACACACCCTGTCATGTCTTATTGCTTACGTGTTCAGCCTCAAACTGCTTTGTGATCACTTGTGAGCACCCCCCCCCCTTAGATGCATGCCCCCTGGAGGTTTTATGTAACCAGAATTAATGACTTTTCTAGTAAACTCAACAAACCAAAATGTAGATTTCAGACAAGATGGGGTACTCTATGTAAGCCCATAAATAGAGAAAATGTTAATACTATTCATGCCCCCCCTGTAACTCTCAAATACAATAATTATTCACTCCCTTTGAACAATTCATAAGATGCACTTCTAAAACATGTGTTTAGGTTAATTGGGACATTTTATGAGACACTGAAAAATTGTGCCATGCTTTACAATACTCCAGTTGGTTTAGGGGAATGTACGACTATAGTGTAGTGTTTTTTTTTTGTTTTTTTTTTTAGATGTTCACATCTCTCTCTTCTATCTTTTCAATCTTTTGTCTTTTTTTCTATACTGAAAATGGAGTATATGGGGAAAGAATTTAGAATATTTATTGTGACTTTAAATCAATATTCATTTATTTACATATTTATACATATATACACTGTACACTTAGTTTCACTTGGAATTATAAGTAGATGATATAGACATTATAGATGAAATATGTTTTACTGTTTCTTTTTTGAAATGTGATTTACTGCTATTGTCTTGAAATTGTATTTTTTTATGTCATTGTAATATGATTTGTTGAATAATTTCTTTCACTATTTATTTAATAACATTTTACTGATAAAAATTAACATGTACACTACTTTCAACATGAATAGTTTGGTGCCTTTCAGTACCATTGGTACTTTGATGAATTACTGGTTCCATTTCTGTTTCCATTTTATCTCTACATACTTTTTTGTTATCCTAGAGTTTCTGATTTGCACACAGGAAGTAAGTACCATTGTAGAACTGTATAATGCAGTTTATGTCCCTTGCTCAGCTCTTTCATGGCGGTACACTTCACCCATGTTCTACAAAAAGAACTCCGTGATTGAGAGGGACATAAACTACATCATACAGTTCTAAAATGGCACATAACAACAGACTGTAAATCACAAACAATCACTGTGGTTACTTACACAGCACTATAGAAGAAAAAATAATTGATTTGGAACCAACATTTGAAAAGCAGCATCTACTAGGAAAAATTATTTATTTATTTATTTATTGAGAATATCGGATTACAACCTTTGAGTCAGGGACTCATTTACAAAGGCTCCTCGTCAGAGTACAATACATCAATTGATTGACAGTATGTAATATTACAGTGAGGTTAAAGAAAAGAAAACAACAGGGACTGAGCAGTGCTATCAGTCCTAAACAGTTGTATAGCTATACAAGTCCTGAGGGGAGCTTGTGAACGTCAGGAAACAGTAGAATCACAGTGATGGTGAGGCCTGCACACTAGCAAGTGGTCCAAGCAGTTGGGTTACCAACACTGTCTTTAACATACAGTCATTACAATAGTAGCAGTGGAATAAAAACCCATGTGCAGTTCTCCAATAACAAGCACTGTTACTTGAATATCTACTGTCCTCCTTCTGGCTCGCCAATGTTACATGATTACTTCTCGGATGGTATGAACATTTGATGCACAATCTCTAAATAAACTTTCCAAGACCTCCTAATATTGGGTGTTATTTAGTGACACACACTGTGTCCTTCCCAACACAGCAAGGACATCACTTTTCCCATGCCCCACTCTCCACTTGCCTGTTCAGCAAGGACGGTGTTTTACAGCAAGTTTTGCCATTTTTTGACCATGGCCAGAGCAGGACTACTCCGAAAGATTCCCACAACAGCCACAGCTGTTATAGTGAAGACCCTGTTTCAAAATGTCTAGTGGTAATTAACTTTATACTGGAACATCACAGTTATGCACAGTACTTGGAAAAGTTGAGCTTATTATTCCTAAAACTTTGTAAGAAATATAACTGCAGTAAACTGTACTCAGTCATTAAACTTTCATCTCCTTAGGGTACTATACCTTGAATACAGCTTCTATAAAACGCATATCATTTTTCCCAGTGAGCTCCACTCCACAGCCCACCAGATGTTCAGCTACATATGCAGAATATGACGTGAATGCATAGCTCATTATTGGTAAAAATGCTGCTGGATCTCCTTTAGCTAAGCTGTAAAAGAAAAAGGAAAACATACTAAAATAGCAACACAGCCTAGCAGCAGAAAAAGAACTTAGGATCCATTTTGTTTGACTCTCCTGCCACACACCAGCGGTTACAATCCAATTTTAGTAGCCCACCTAATGCTGTGTAACCATGAATGCTATTATCCCTCAGGAATCTGCTTTGTTTTGCTCTGACAGCCTTAGCAGCACTTGCTTCCACTACCGCATGTCTTCATTCTGATCACCCACTGTGTAAAGTAATGCTTCCTGACCTTTTGCCTTATCCTGTCCCATTCTGAGTAATTTCCCTTTCCTTCCATTTGCACTCACCAGCTCAAACAGCAACAATATGCATGCTTCAGTCTGACTATTCCTTCTATAATTTGAAAGACACTGATCATTGCTCTCTCAATAACTGACTGTTCTCCAGATCAAATTATTTGAAAATATCAAATATTTCCTCATGGCTCCTGCCCCCCCACACACACACACACACACACTCATCAGCTGAGTGGCCTGTGCTGTACTATTTCAGCCTCATCCATATCTCTTCTGTAATGTGTTGGCCAGAAGTGGACGCTCCAGGTGTGGTCTAACCAAAGCCCTGGACCGTGGGACCTGCTACCCCCTCTCCAATTCATTCCAACATTTTATTTGCTGTCTTGACAATGGCAGCACACTGCCTGCCTGGCTTTAGCATGCTGTACACAATTACCCCCAACCCCTTTTTCTCAACTGTGCAGTTCGCTGAAGCTCCACACAGTGTACATGTGTGCACAGGACTCTTTGCCCCCAGCTGAAGTACTTTACATTTCCCCACATTAAACTGTTTCTTAGTCAGCGCCCCCGAATGTGCGTTGGTCCCCCTGTAGTACTTTCAGTTACTCTCCTCTGATCACCATTTCTGCTCACTTAGTGTCAATAAGCATACCGTAGCAGCTCAGCCTGCTACTGACTCCCCTCTCCATATAATTGATGAATACGTTAGAGCAGTGGATCCAGTACAGACATCTGTGTTACACCACTCAGTCAGTACATCCCTTCACACTGAATGCTGACATTCTCTTACCAGTCCCTTCTTCCTACTTGTGTGTAAGAGTGTTTCTTTAAGTGGTATTCATTCATAGCCATACACCTGCAGAAAATTAAGCAGTATATGGTAGGAGGAAAAAGACAAAAGGCCATTTCAGGAATGTGTTCTTTAGCATAGGAAAAACAAAATTTCTGTTACGATACTATGCAAATGCAAAGCTTAATTAAAAAATTAAGAGGTGGCAATAAAAATACTAAGGTGGACAATAAACTGCTTATGGAGAGGGGTCAGGGGATAATTAATAAAACATTTTTCGCACATCAAGTATTTGGAATAATCTGTTGGGAAAAGTGGCTAAGTTTAAAACCATGATTTTTTTAAAACTAGTATAGATAAGTGTATGAGACAGGTGTGCGAACATAAGATGCTGTAACTCACGAGCAATAGGGGACGAGTTTCCTGAAGTACTAGGGCTATTGTGGTAACACAGTATGATAATATATCACAGTATTTCCTATCGACAATAATCACAGTGGCCCCAATATTCAGAGCTTGGCACAAGTGCAGCATTGCCATTTGCGCTGTACTTGCCCGGCTCTGGTGATGTTCAGACAGATAGCATTCACCGATGTAGTGGCGCTATTCGACTGAATATTGGTCCATGTCGACGCAGTGCTAAGTGGATCTATGCTGTTCTGACACAGACTAGGGCTGCATATGGCCCACAGGAGACACGCTGCCTGAAGTGGGATAGCACCAGGTCCTCTGTGGGAAATATTTAGCCGAAGCATACAAATGAGCCCACAGAGCATGGAAGGCACTAAGGGGCAATCTACATGCCCATTATGAGATCATTTGCATGGGACACAGTAGCCCCTTAGCACCCCTGTCACTGTCAAAATTCCTCCCTGGCTGTCCAGTGCCCCCCCTTCCCAATCACCCAGTAGATATGTATTGTAAAAGTCCCTGGTAGTCTAAAGGTTCCTCCACCCCAATCGCCTGGTAAACATGTATTCTAAAAGTCCCTGGTGGTCCAGTGGTTCCTCTCCCCACCCCACCTCCCATAACTGGCTAAATACTGTATGCATTCTAAAAGTCCTTGGTCATTCAGTGGCCCCCCCCAACACCTGATCGCCCGGTAGACATGTATTTTAAAAGTCTCTTGTGGTAAAGTGGTTCCTCCAGCCCTCCCGACCACACACACACAACCCCATCAGTGGAGGACCCTCCACCCCACCACTCCACCTCAAGTACCAGTCCTGTGAAAGTGGCAGCTAGCACAGTCCTCCTCTCACCTCCTTGGCCAGCCACTGTCTGACAGTCACAGAGTACGATCACATACAGTATGTAGGGGCAGGAGCTCTTTAAGCAATGCTTTTAGATCAATTCACTTCTACATCTAGGACACGTTTTAAAACAGCCTAGATGATTTCTACCACAATATGCTACTCCCCAGTATTCATTTTGTAAAACTTGGAATAGTTTGGATTTAGAATCTGAATTGGACACTGTATGTCTCAGTGACCTACAGCAGTACTTCAATTAAAAAGCGTAATAAAATTTTATTAGCTACTTGGGAAATTTATCTGGTTCAGCTACTGCAAGCAGCCTTTAGCTTGCTCAGAACATCCGCTTGTAGACTAATAAATTGTTACTATGTAGACTCATTAGCCATATACATAAAGGAAAAAAGAAACTTCAAATAGATAGAACTTCAAAAGGATTACATGGCATTTGATGTTTTCTTCAGCCACTTCAATTTTTGGGGGACTGGATAATGTTCTCTTGATATTATTTACAGAGACCACTTAATTCCCAGAAATAATACTTCTTCAACCCTTTTGCCTTGTACAACATTCATAAACACAGATATAAAGGAAAAAATTGCAAAGTTTTGTGCTATATTTAGATGAAAAACTCCAGCTGAACATTTCCGTTGAAGCCAAATGTGAAGCATCTGCTATAAACAACTGAACCAAGGACCTTTTACTAGCAGAAAACAGTATGAAAGAGCTCATTTGTTTCCTGTCAAAACAGCAGCCCAGTACAGTTCAGTCAAGATTATCATTCCTCCAAGAAGGAGAACTCTTGTTACTGTTCTCATTTTTCTCATAGTACAGTAAATGCTGCATGACTGAAATAGTTCTGGTTTTGAACATCACTGCCTCTCATTTGAAGAGCTGACACACTCACAACAAATCTGGCTCAAAATTCCTCTGCAGTCAGGACAAAAGCTATAAACTGTTTTGCAGTTACATTTTACATACATGATCTCAACAGTTCAGACAGCCTTTTTGCACCTTACCCTGCATAATCCACTTCTCGGGGGTAACTCAGTAAGCGAAGTCCTTGTTCTAACTTACGAAGACATCCTTTCAAGTCCCCAGTTGCCATTCCCCAGGATTCTGTGTAGATGATGTGAAGAATGGTCTATAACTCTGGGTTTCAGACAAAAAAGATGCGCAAAATGGGTCAAGAATAACACTATCTTAATCAGTTACACAACATTTTTCTATACATAGCCATCGATAAAGCTTTCTGTTATGTCCGTTTCTCTGGATCAGTGTTCCCCATCCACCAACCTTTAAAATGTTCATCCACAAATTGGCGAGTTACTGAGGAAGACAATATTTATTTATTTAGATTTTGGTAACCGGGTAGACCCACTGAGACCAGAGATCCCTTTTTCAGGGGTGACCCGGGATTAGTTACAGAGAGTACATATCTTGGCAGCATTAAACAGTAGTCTTAGGTATACATTTGTAGATACAGTGTGTACATACATAGAGGAATAGTATAGGATGACATTAGATAAAATACATAACAAGGAGTGGGATACACATGAGCAACTGTAGGACAGCATTTAGCTGAGTACATAATTAGTCACAGGGGGTACATAGTTGGGTATTAACATACATAAGTTTATGGTTTGTACATGGTACACATTGGGTAACATCGTTGGCCCAGGGAGCAGAGGGTTCCACTGGTCTAATAGATGTTAAGACGGTTTCAAAGTACCTTAGCAGTTTACAAAGGGAATGCTATAGGAAAGCGGTTGAAGTTGGCACCAGAGGTCACAGAGGGGTGATCATGATCAGGGGCTAACGGTTGCACCCGCAGAGACTAAGTTCCAGGAGATATGCTTTGAGGCCCGATTTAAACCCTAGGAGAGAAGGCTTGTTGACCAGAGTTACAGGGAGGGCATTCCATAATAGGGGGGCAGCGTAATGGAAGGAGCGTTTGCCTTTATTGGTGCGAACCCGGGGGGTGGCAAGGGGACATCTAGCCGAGGATCGAAGGGTACGGTGCTGGATCTTTGGGATGAGTAGATCACGAGGTGAGGAGGAGGACCAAGGGAGGTGAATTTGAAAGCAAGGCAGGCAGAGGAGTAGGCTAGCTTGTGCCAGAGGGAGGGGCCCAGTTTAGGTCTGCTAAGGCCTCGCAGTGATGCCTCCTAGGGAGAGAGTTAGTAGCGAAGCGAGCCACTTTATGGTACAGTGTGGAGAGCTTATTGAGCTCAGACTCTCGGAGAGACTGCAGTAGTGGGGCTCCGTAGAGGACTGTAGGGAGGAAACTGCAGTTGGCGATTGCACGACGCACCTCGCTAGAGAGGGAGTTTCCCAGGCGACAGAGGAGCCCCATCTTCTGGTGGATGGTTCGGATTAGGGAGATGATTAGGGCAGTGTCAGTGCCATGGCCTTTTCTGAACCCATGTTGTACATCGGAGAGTAGTAGGTGCTGTTCTAGGTAGTCCTGTAGTTGATTATATACGAGCCTCTCCTGTACTTTTCCAAGACGGCTGAGAAGGGAGATTGGCCTGTAGTTTCCCACGAAGTCACTGGGACCTTTTTTATGGATTGGGACAATAGTCGAAACCTTCCATTTGGTAGGGATGGTTCCTTCAAGGAGTGACCTATTAATCAATACGGTGACAGGATAGGCAATAGCTGTGGCGGCTGCTCTCAGCAGTCTAAGTTCTAAAAGGTCATGCCTGGGAGAGGAGTTGGGATTTATTTTGAGGAGCAGTGGAAGTACAGTGGACGGTTCGACTAGTTTCAGGTGGAATTGGGGCCATGGGAGGGTTCGGTCCCAAGGGATGTAGGGAGGGGACCCAGGGGAAGCTGTGGGGGGGGGAACCTAAGGGATTAGAGAAGCAGTCAGAGAAGGCTTCAGCAACAGCCAAGGGGTCGCTGGTCAAGGAGTTACCGACCAGAAGTGTGTTATTAGGTGAGTTTGGGGTACCCTTGAGGAGGGAGTTATTGTGACCCTAGAATTTCTTCGGATTACTGAGATGACCTGTTTGGAGGTCCCTTAGGTACTGTGATTTAGCTTGTTTAGAGGTTTTCTTGCAAAGGTTCCTCAGTTCTCTATACTTCTCCCATTCAGGTGTGCCGCCAGAAGATTTGTAGAGTCCCCAGGCCCTGTCACGGAGTATCATAATTTGCTTAAGGTTAGGGCTCAACCATTTGTGGCAAGGTGCAGTGGTAATAGCACAGAGCAGTAAGCCAAAGGATCTAGACTTGAATTATAACACAGCCAATGGCTCACAGGGTGACGCTAAGTGCCCTCACCTTCAAAAAAAATAAATAAATAAAATAAAATAAAATAAACATTTCAGTTAATACTACTGAGCAGTGCCAGGGTATGGATGTGTAATTTTTGTATAGTAAAACATACACATCCATGCTAAACAGTACACATGCAGATGATGTACAATACAGACACATACATGCACACAAGTACACACATACTTTTCAAAGAATAAACAGGCATACCCCACACAGTATTCAAACTCTGAACTTTTAACCTGATGAGTTCCTGTACTAGGGCCTCTAAAGTCAGCGTGATCCTTTGTAACAAAAAAGAGTCTCATGAGCAATGACTGATAAGCCTCATTACTCCCTCTTGTGAATTATTAAACTTGATAGACTGGGACAATTATATTTTTTACGTTCTTCACTCCAGACAGTCGCATGGTCTTAAAACCTACTCTGAACCTTATCATTGATATCAGCAATGACATCCAACAGCTGAGATGCATGTGAACCACATAGGTACCCAGTCAAATGAACACTACATTAATAGTGCGAGTCAAGAGAGCGCTAGTCCATATAGTGCTACCTGGGACAGGGAGCAGGGATTTACAGCGCTAGCCAAATGCGCTCCACTGGTCGCTGTCCATGGTACTGCTATATGGACAAGGGCAGTAGAATCCAGGAGCCTGGTTGAGCTGCTCCCGTGGTGTGGAGGGCTGGGGCACACAGCAGCTCAACCAGCAACTGTAGAGACTAGGGTTCTAATCCTGGTCTCTGACATTTTAAACATATTGGGACTTTGTTTTTTTTTACATGGGGCAGTGGAAACAGTATTCCACGGCCCCATGAATTTTAACTTTCCCTGGGATCTGCTCCCCCCTCGGAGTGAGAATCCTATAGAAGGGGGGTGTGGGGGCACAGCCCCCCCCGCAAAAACAAAGATGGCACTATTTGTACAGCGCGCTCCTTGCTGACGCTATTGTTGTCAGCTCTCTTTGGACCCAGTGCCAACAACTTAAAGAACAGTGAGAAAAAAAAAAACATGTTCACAACTGGGACTCAAACTCAGGCCCCCTCCCAACTACTATCCAGGTGCTGTGCCACTATGCTATCCTTCCACATGGTGAGCCAAAAGGTTTTTAGAGAGATAGATGCATGCAAACAACAAATTGTAGTGAGAAGGAAAAAAAGTCTGCAACTGGGAATCAAACCCATGCCCCTTCCAACTGTTGTCCTGGTGCTCTGCCACCGTGCCATCATTCCACATGGCAAGACAGAAGGTTTCTAGAGAGAGTGAATGTTAACAACATAAACTGTAGTGAGAAAGAAAAACATGTTCACAACTGAGAAATGAACCCAGGCCACCACCCATCTATTTTCCTGGTGCCCTGCCACTGTGCTATCTTTCCGTATGGAAAGACAGAAGATTTCTACAGAGAGAGGAATGTGAACAACAGAAACTGTAATGAGACAGACGAAAAATGTTCACAACTGATAATTAAATCCAGGCATCCTCCCAACTACTCTCAGGGTGGTCTGCCACTGTGCTATTTTTCCACATAGTGAGACTGAAGACTTCCAGGCAGAGATGAATACTAACAACATAAATTACTGTGAGAAAGAAAAAATGTTCACAACTATAAATCGAACCCAGGACACCTCCCAATTACTGTCCTGCTGCTCTGCCACTGTGCTATCAGTTGATACGGCAACTCCAGGTTTCTTTTTTGGTTTGTTTTCATACTCTCTCTTTATGCCTCCTTACTTTGTTGCCTGAACTCCCCCCAGAGTCCCCATGGTGCTTGCCCCCACTGGCCCTACCTGCTTGAACCCCATCCTCCTGGCTGCCTCAGTTTGCCCTGTGGGCGGGGACAGGGTGGAGGGAATAAACCCAAGAACTGCACTGCTTTCATCAGGAGACTAAAAGTGCTAAAGAGGTCCTGGCATGGTGCACTGGGGCTCTGTAGTCCACAGGCAGCAGGGCTGTGTTTTCCCATGTTTTACCAATCCCCAAAGATGCAAGAATGCTGGGGAGACCAAGGCATGCATGCCACGCCAGTCCCCAGGCTTCATCAGTCCCACCCACAATGCCCTCAACAAACTGCCACCTGAGGTCACCTAGGTAGCAGCATTGCAGCGAGGACAGCAACCTACCCTGCCTGGAGGAGACTGTCCCATGGTACAATCAATCCCCCAACAACCCTGCCTCATTCTGGAACCTGTATTCCATTGCGAGCCATAACAAGCGAGATAGACTTCTAGAGAAAAGCATGCCAACAACATAACTGTAGTAAGAAAGATAAAATGTTCACAACTGGGAATTGAAAAACAGGCCACCTCCCATCTACTGTCCTTCTGCTTTGCTTCTGTGCTGTTATTCTACATGGTAAGACAGCAGGTTTCTACAGAGAGAAATAATTACTAACAACAGAAATTGTAGTGAGAAAGAAAAAATGTTCACATTAGTTCAATGTTCTGAAAGTCTGCTTTAAACCTTTTAAGCTTAGAAAAGGTGACAATAAATTTTTCTGTCAGGACTTCCTGGTCTAACAGGACACATTTATACTGTACATGCACAAATTTTTGATCTTAGAATAGTAAATTACATGAGAAATAAATTTAACTAACTCCACACCACCATGGATCAACACTCAATGTAGTTTCCATCCTTTTTTTCTCAATTTGTATTTTGTCTGCCTTTCTGCCCCAACAGCCCCCTTCAGACTGGTCCCCCTGGCCCTGTCACCCAACCTCTCCAGGCCTCTCTTTCTGCAACATCCTCTGCCACAAGACTAGTGGAGGCTACTGGGAGACTGCTGCGGTAGAGGGGGTAGGCTGTAATCCTGCGGTCAGGGATTTTTCTATCCCCTGGGCCCACATCACATGCAACTGAAACATAGAAACAGAATTTGATGCCAGATAAGGACCGATGGCCCACCCAGTCTTCCCATTTCCCTACCTAATGGATAAGCTGCAGATCCTAGTTAACCAGCAGCCTACTTCTTTCTACCCCCACCCCCTAGAATTGCCTTATGGCTGTCCCATGCATGCTTGAATTCAACCACTGTTTTTGACTCCACAACCTCCTCCGGAAGGCTGTTCCATGCATCCACAACCCTCTCTGTGAAAAAATACTTCCTTACATTACCTCTGAGCCGCCCCCCATCTTCAAATTGTGCCCCCTTGTTCTTGCACACCTTTTTTTGAAAGATGCTACCCTCTTGGACTTTGTTGATTCCCTTGAGGTACTTGAAAGTTTCTATCATGTCCCCCCTCTCCCTCCTTTCCTCGAGGCTATACATATTAAGCTCCTTTAGTCTCTCTTCATATGTCTTCCAGTGCAGACCCTGCACCATTTTAGTTGCCCTCCTCTGGACAGCTTCCATCTTGTCTATGTCCTTGCGGAGATAGGGTCTCCATAACTGCATACAGTACTCCAACTGTGCAATATGCAAGCTCTGCCTCTGTGGAGACACCTTCCACTGCATGCAAGTGGGGTCCCTGCTCTACATGGTCCCAATGCACTGCCACCCAGTCTTCTCTAGGCAGCAGGATACGTTAACACCCTCCCCAAGGCAGGACAGCTGTCCTAGGGACGCTCAATCCTCCCTTCCCTCACCAGCCCCAAAGCACACCTGATCCATTCCCAAACCACGGATGTTAGGGTGGCAGGTGGAGGGCATTCAACGCCTCAGCCCTCCATGCCACTGGGCCGGCTCAACGAGTCTCCATCTTAAAATAAAATAAAAAAAAAATAGTTAAGTCCCTGCCAGGAATCAACCATGTCTCTTACATAAAATACAATATACTATATGCCTACCAGGATCTGAATTGCTGATCCTTTGTCTGCTAAGCAAACACACATTCAGTGTGCTACTTAGCTGCAGGGAAGGGAATTGCAGTTACTGTGGCATACAGGCTAAAGGAAAGGTCTAAGATTATAGAGACAGCTTTTTTAATACCCCAGCCCACTACCCTGCAGTGTCTTAAGTACACTGAGACATAAATCAAAATTTTTTAAGTAGTCCACTTTAAGAGGGATGGCATCATAAACTGGTCTCAGCAAGCGGCCAGCAGATCCCTTCCATTTCCCAGTCTGGCAGCCCCAACCCCACGCTCCAATGTTTTGTGACCTCTAACCAAGGAGAGCATGCAGCATGCCCATATAAGTCTATGAGGCTATTTTCAAATACATATTTCTCTACGTTACTGTAACTACTTAACTAACAAAGGTCTTGTCAGTCAAGACAGGGGTGAGCAAATCCTATTTCCCCCTGTCTGGGACAAGTAAATTTCTTTGAAGGGCAAGTATAAAAAAAGAGCTAATTTCAGTGTAATGAAGGGTAAGTGAAAATTCAGCTACAGTTATGGCTGGGAAGGCCTAAAGGTTTTGATTTGAACACCCCAGAGTCAAGCGGTAGGTATGTAGCTATACACACACACATGCACACACACACACACACACACAAAGTATAAGGTTGGTTTTCACCTTCATACATATGGGGTGCAGATGTTGCAATGCAGGTTGGGGGTCGCTCACTGCAAACAAAACAAAACAAAAAAAAAGAGAAAGAACAACAGTGGCTCAAGGACAAAGTCTTGAGGAACACCCCTGAGATTGGTCCCAGATCACAGAATGCACCACTGATGGACACCTGCTGCATTCAATCACTGAGTCACTTTCATTGTATCGATATAGTGAAATGCATCATTAATGCAATTTAATTACTTAATAATTAGTATGGAAAAATGTAGTTTTTCTCTGTCTGGGTTGTTCCATGGCTTAACACTATAGTAATCATTAAATCACTAAGGAACATATTTACATCCTACCCTAACCTCCCTTGTGCCCTTTACTCCCCCCTCTGCCCCAATTAACCTCCAACCCCCACACCTTCTATAATCAACTCTACATCCTGTCTGCTAAAGACTTCTGCAGCCCACCTACTACTCTCCTCATCTAGCTCCCCCCTCCCAACTTTCACTCATCTCCTGTCTCTGTGGCCACCGCGTGAGCCACTCCCACTCCCTCCCCTCTACTTTCCACTCCGGTACAGACAAAGTCAATATGCAGGGTATTTATTTATTTATCGTATCGGAATTACAACTTTTGAGTCAAGGACTCATTTACAAAGGCTCCTCGTCATAAACAGGATGGGCGGGTGTAACATACAGTGAGTGGAAATTACCCGACAGCAGTGCAGGTACATACAGTATTTACATTGTATACATAGAGTGTACCAATAGCAGCAAGAAAGAAACACAAACAAAAACAAGGCAAAAACAAACTCCTTTATTTTCATGTAACAGGTCTATTCATTATTGTAGCTAAGCAGGCAGGAGTAGCCTGGAGATACTCACATTGTGCGGGCTAAAGCAATCACTGAGTGTGGCTGGGGCGAACCGTGGTATCATTCAGAGCACCTGCAGCTATGAGAATTGAGCAGGTAGTTATGGAGGGCAGCTCTAAATGGCCCAGTTCTGTGTTTGGATGTGACATTAGGAGGGAGGGTGTTAAACCAGGAGGGGGTTCTATGCTGGAAGGACCTCTGAGCAAGGGACGTCCTGACCCTGGGAATTAATACAGTGGTTTTGGATGAGCTTCAGTTGGAGACAGTGGAAGGGGCTGTACTGAGTATCTTGGACAGACTGGGGGGACAAACAGCAAATTTTTTGGGTGAGTAAACAGGTTTGGTAGAGTAGTCATTCATCAAAGGAGAGGAGGTTCGTCAAGGAGTATAGTACACAGGTGTGGGTGAGCCTGTCAGCACCAGTGAGTAGCCAACAGACTTTGTTGATAGAAAGCTTGATTTTGCCCAGAGCGGTGTTATCCGCTGCACCGTATATCAAAAGTCCATAATCCACTAGGGACACGATTGAGGAGTCTATGGTGAGTCTTACTGCCTCTGGAGGGAGACAGGCTTTGTGTCGATATAGTAGGTCTAAGCACATGTTCATTGCTAAGCAGAGGGCTTGGACGTGGTCATGAAAGGTGAGGGACTAGTCAAAGACAATACCAAGGTATTTATATGTTGTGACCTGTTCAAGAGGGTGATTGGAGAGGGACTGGATGGACACAGCAGATCCTTTGAATTTGTTCTGGTTTTGGGTGAAGAACAATGTTTTTGTTTTCTTTAGGTTTATTACAAGCCTGTGGCCAAGGAACCACTGCTCGGTCAGTAAAAAAGAGGATTGTAGTGCAAGCTGAAGCTGGACAGGGTCCTGGTGGGATGCAAAGAGGACCGCGTCATCTGCGTAAAGGAGTATGTTTTCAGTGGAGGAGTTGGGCAGGGAACTTAGGTATAAGCTAAAGAGTAATGGCCCAAGGATGGAGCCTTCAGGAACACCAGAGTGGACCTGACAAGGGCTTGAGTGGATAGTGTTGATTTTTACGCACTGAGTTCGGGCAGTAAGGTAGTTGGTGATCCAGTTTTCTAGGCCTGGGGCAAACCCAAACTGAGTGAGTGTGTCTATAAGAGTGGGGTGGCAGACTGTGTCGAAGGCCTTCGACAAATTGACAAAGACTGTACCGGCAAGGTGGCCTTTGTCCAGGGCAGAGAAAATGAACGTGGAGAATTCTAGGAGGGCGGTAGTGGTGCTGAAGCCATGGCGAAAGCCGTGCTGTGCCTTGCAGAGGGGGTTGTGTGCGGTGAGGTAGTCTGTTATTTGGTTAGCAACTATCTTGTCCAGGGCTTTGGATGGGGGATTTAGATATGTCTGTAGTTTCCAGGGAAGGAGCGATCACCGCCCTTGTGCATAGGGGTGATGACAGCCGTTTTCCAGGCAATGGGGAAATGTCCAAGGCAGAGGGAGCGGTTGAGAAGGTCTGTAAGGGGGGTGAGAACAACGTTCACAGTAGCGCGAAGTAGACTGAGATCCAGAGTGTCGCTGCTGTGTCTGGCCCCATTTAGGGCTTTAAGCAAGTAGGGCTTTGCAGCTGACAGGGAGAGAGTCCAGAAGTGGAAAGGTGGGTATTGGAGAGTGGTTTGTGGGGGGTCCTGAGTGGGGTAAAAAAAGTTGGGAGGTAGCGTAGCAGACAGATCCGAAAAGGCGTTATTTAGGCCATCAGTGATGCTTTGCGGGTCAATGGTGATTGCACCCTCCATACTGAGCTGGAAAGGGGGCCGGGACTGGGTTTTACTATTCAATTTTCTTCAGGTTGTCCCAGCACTTGTGTGCTGAGCCCCAGGTGGAAGCTAGGGTATTCCTACAGTAAGCTGCTTTTGCATTACGGATAGCCCAGGTGCACTTATTACGGGCAGCCCTATAGTTTGTCTAGCTGCGGGTTTCCCAGATTCCAGGGCTATGTGCCAGAGGTTGTCCCTGGGATGCATTTGCTTGATGAGGGTGGGGATAATCCAGGGGGAGTTGTGTTTCTTAACTAGGGATTTGGAGAGGGGCGCACAGGTGTCACAGGCCCTGTTAAAGGAGTGTATGAAATAGTTGAGGGCCATGTCAATATTGGAGGCTACCTTTATTGGGGGCCAATCCCAGCTGGCAAGGTGCTCACAGAGTAACGTAAGGTTGCCACGGGGCAGTCGCCTTCTGAAAGTGTAGGTAGGTTTAGGTCTTTCTAGGTTACATGACCAGATGAAAACTACTGGGCAGTGATCACCAAGGGCATTTGGCTGCAATGCCAATGCAGTGATTTTTTGGGGCTTATTAGAGAGGACAAGGTCCAGTAGGGTGGCACTACCATTGGTTGGGTGAGGGTGGTGGGAGAGGATACAAGCTGGGTGAAATCGAGAGCAGCGAAGGCATCTTTTACAATGGTCGCTGAGCTGGCAAGCCAGGTAATGTTTAAGTCTCCAATTACGATTTTAAATAGCTGGTATAGCATCGCAAAATGCTAAGCAAAACAGGGGGTAATGCTAACAACTTTCAGAAATGCCTAGCAGTAGACTGCTAACCATTTTTTGATGAGTCCATGACACAGTATACAATGTTAATAAAACTATAATTTTTTTTTAAATGTTACTAATCAATCTGTGCCAAGTGCTATGCATTTTCTCAGCTGATTAGCACGTTCACGCGTCAAACTGCTAATCAGTTTTTTCAGCTTATTTAAAACTCTGATATGCTGACTGCTTTAATGTTACAATTAAATCAGGTTACCTATATGTAACCCTATGTATTTTCTGTTTTATCATCGAATGTTACTATGAACTCATCTGCCGGTACTGATACCTACTACCTTGTTACTGACCAAGTCATCCTACTGACAGCACTTTTGCCGCTACTGTTACTTATTGTTTGTACAACTTTAACCATATCTTATTTCATTACCTTTAATGTGCGTAATGCTTCCTGTTAGTGTCAATGTGCTAATCAAATGCCCATTTGTTGCTTACTGTTCTCGCCTGACGTGGAACCTTTGTAAAAGAGTCCCTAGCTCAAAAGGTACTGTAATCTGAGAAATAAATAAATAAATAATCACATGAACTCCATCATGTAAATCAATTTAAAATTCCATGATATTGATATTGTGTGGGCAAAAATACACAACAGGGTGTGCGTTTGTTGGCAGATGTGTGGCCTGGTGCTTCAGCACATACCAGAGAAGTACCTAGTTCTCCCAAAGAACACGGCATCCTGGAATGTGCTACTGCACTTATAAAACAATGATATTAAAATGTTTGGCTTTGAAAATGCAGCACTGCACATTCATGAGCGCAGATATAGGCACAGCATGTGATAAGGTTGGTTGGGCCAGTCCAAGAGCAGTATACGTGGTGACCATCTTGACCTATTTTATAAATCGATACATTATACACAGATTTACATTATATCAACATTGCATAAGATCTTAACTTCACTGACGACCATAACTTTATTTTTGTTCACGGAAAATTAGCTTTCACTATATCAAGCCGAGTTAACAGTAATACTTCTTTGACCTAATGTTGTCTTTAAATGACATTTTTATTTGTATAGCTTCAAGTTACAGATATATTTTGTTGCAAAATTAGTGATCTTTCACATTAATACAGTTGGACTTGATTTTATTTGGTAAAAAGCAATATTGCCCGGTAAACAGATTTTTTTTGGTCTAAATTTTATTTATTTATTGATTGAATTTTGTTGATCGGGTAGGCCCACTGAGACCAAAGTTCCCTTCTTCAGAGGCGATACGGGTTTAGTTACAGATAGTAAAGCGCAGACAGTAATTACAATTCAATTACAGAGGGTAGCTTGCTCATATGCATAACAGACTGTTTGTATCATTAAATACATAGCAGGCATTTCAGATCAACAACTACTGGACGCAGTTATACTGCGATTTTCCAAATGTCGATATTTTGTCACGTTTAACTTCATCTGTTCTCAGTTTCTCCTCAGCTGCCTTCAGGTCCTTCTTCCACTTGCCGAGGCCGTTTTACCTGCAGTAGGAGTTTTCCAAAAAGTTATTGTATCAATATGTTGAAACTGTAGATCAGTCTACTGATTATTTAAAACTGTTTTCTGTTTTCTTTAAAACTGGATATTTTTACCCTTCACTGGGCTTATCTCAGTTGGCATCATCTGGTTTCTGACCAGAACTACATCTACTAGGGTGCTCACCGATTGCTGCTCTGACTCGCTCTCTGCTTCCCTCACAAGGCGAGTTCCTTTCTAGCCTGGTAAGGGCATACTTGGGAAGGAAGACAAGTTTAGTTTAGGGCTCTCAAGGACACATGCACCCACATACTTGACGCACAGGTGTTGGATCAAGACGCTTCAAAAGTTTACTTCCCCGAGATGCACAAAATATCCTTCAACTGCAAAAATAATGCCAATTTGCACTAAAATGTTTGTGTAATTAAATATCAACCCCACAGTTTATCATCTCCTGAGATTAACAAATGGCTGATAAGAGGGGCCCTCTGCTGTGCCTCAGGCCACTACATCTGATTCCCCCATCAGGTCATTGATTCCCAGCCCAAAAAAATAAGTAAGGAATAATCCAGTTGGGTGTGCGGCAATGATGTAATAACATAGCGACCAGGGTGGGTCGTGAGGCCCGAAGTGGTCCTATGGGCATTCAAGTCCCACCTCCACACCCCTGAACCCCCCCCCGGCCTTTTCACCTTTACAGTTCCTCCTGACCCATCCTCCTGCCCACGGCCCCCTCAAAATCCATTCCCAGATGATCCACCCCACCAATGCCCTGGTGTCTGCGCCAAGCACACACCAGTCACTATAATAAAACGCCTCAGATCTAAAAATAGTAGGTCATGTCCCCTCATTACATATCTCTCCAGCACCCTCATCCTGCTCTTACTCCTCTCTGGGACCATACAACCCAACCCCGGTCCAGAATTCTCTGGTACTCCCACCTCACAACCTTGTCCCAACAAAGATAAAAATATAAGCACAGTCCACCTCAACATCTAGAGTCTCCCAGATAAATTTGACTCTTTCCAAGCCTTGGTGGCCATGCACAGTTTTCATGTGATAGCCCTCTCTTAAACATGACTTTCCCACAAGATTGCCGATGGGGAGACTGAGCTTAGTGGCTACTCCCCTATCAGAAAGGACAGACTAAGAAAAAAAGGAGTTGGCTGCATGCTATGCGTCTCCAACAAATTCTCCTAATCACAGAACACAACCCCAGCTATGAATCTTCCCTCCTTGAAACCCTCTTCACCCACCTCCACCTAGGACCAAATAACACCCTTACGACTGTCTACCTTCCCCTGGGAACTCCGCACAATGACCTTGAGTCACTCCTGGCCTTGAAGCACTCTCTCCATATTAACAGAGAGTAGATCCTCCTCGGAGACTTTAACATCAACTGGGATTCCTGCCAAGCCGATACAGCTAAATCTTGCATTGCAAATCTCGGGCTCCACCAGCTTATCACTTCATCGACCAGATCTAATTATAAAACAGGAACACAAACGCTAATCGACTGGATCATTGTCATGTACCCCTCCTGCATCACCAGCGCGGGAGTCTTGCCTGACTGTATTAGCGATCATTGTGCCATATATTGGATATAGTCCACTCATCTTCCCAAGCACCCACCTAAATTTATCTTCACCAGGAAAATAACCGATCAGAACATCCAATTAATTAACCACGATCTCAGTCTAATTGACTGGTCCTTCACGTTGGGTTGGGCGACTGCAGCGCCATCCTGGAGAAACTGTCCAGCATCCTAATTAACATCTGGGATAAACACACCCCTTCAAAAAAATTAGAACAAGAGGGAAAATTAATGACTTACTCTCCCCAAATATTATTTCGTTAATGAGAACAAGGGACAAAGCCTAGGCCCATTACCACAAACACAGAGACCCCATTCAGCTCGCACTTTACAAGTCTCTTAGAAACAAATGCAAATCGGCTGTAAGAAAGGTAAAAATAGACTTCCTACAAAACAAGCAACTCGTGCAATCCTCAACCCCCCCCCCCGTCAGCTTTGGGGTACCCTCAACTCTCTTCTCGGCAAATCCAGAAACTCTGACCCCACCACCCTGCCTCATGATGGTACTAACCCACGACCCCATGGAAGTGGCAAAGATCTTTAACTCTTTTTCCGGTGACCTCGAAAAGTACAAACCAGCCACCCCTTCTCCCTCGCCCATCTCGCCCCCCGACCCCCTCTACCCCCACCTCAATTTTGGGCCTCCCTCCAAATTCTTCTTTAAGGCTCTAAAACCCGCAGACACAATCAAACTTATTTGAGGGAACAACCCGAAACCCAGCAATGGGGCTGACGGTATCGACTACAAAATCCTTAAATGGTCATCAATGTCCTTGCAACACCCATCACCAATCTTCTAAACAGCTCCATCTGCTCTTGTACCTTTCCCAACGCCTGGAAATCCACCACCATCAAACCTTTATTCAAATCCGGGTCCAGAAGCGAGGATGGTAATTACTGTCCTACCTACTTTCCCAGCCTCCTATCAAAGATCATTGGCTAGCAGTATAGCCTAGAGGTTAGAGTAATGAGCTGTGAACAAGCTTGGTACATTCAGCAGACCAAACCTTGGTTTGACTCTCACAACCTTCACATGCATACTGTGTGACTCTGGGCAAGTCACTTAACCACCCAGTGCTCCCAGGTTGTCCCTGAAAACAGGCACCTGTGCCTAGTGGGCCTTACCCAGTTACCAAAGACTAAAATAAAATAAAATCATTGAGAAAGTTGTCCGCTCTCAACTTACTGCCTACCTGGAAGCCAACAACCTACTCTTCTGTGCTTGACATGGTTTCAAATCTGGTCATATCACAGAAACTGCCCTGGTGAGGTTCACTAGCGACATCCTTAAGGCCAATGACAAACGCCAATACACTGGGTCGGTACTTGTCGACCTGACCAAGGCATTCGACCTTGTGGACCATGCACTCCTACTCGACACCTTCAAAGATCTGCACCTCTCCATCAATGTCATAGATTGGGTCAGAAGCTACCTTTCTGGGCGATCCCATAAAACCTCCATTGAAGTTCATCTCTCTATCGAATGCCCGATCAAATATGAGGTCCCCTAGGGATCAGTCCTGGGCCCCATCCTGTTCTCACTTTTCATTAATAATCTCCTCCATCTGCCTTAACACACAACTTGTCCTCTATGCCGATGATGCGGCACTATACAGTAGTGATGTCAACCCCACCACCATGTACAGCAATCTACAGTCCAATTTCCCGAAATTGCACTCCTGGTTCTCTGGGAATGGTATGGTCCTAAATTCTAAGAAGACTAAGTTTATGGTCTTCTCAGGCCCTAGAAACCTCACCATCACTGGCCTTACATTAGTTGACAACTCTGGCTACCCAACTGAACAGGTGTCTGAATTTCAATACTTTGGGCTCCTCCTGGACCCTCACCTCTCCTTTACTCTCCATGTTAACAACCTCATACAGAAGACCCACAACAGGCTTGGTCTTCTCTATAGGATAAGAAAGTTCCTTACCCCTGCAGCCAGGTTTCACTTAACTAACTCTCTTCTCCTGCCCCTCATCAACTATGGATCCATCATCTTCTCCCCCCCAACCAACACCTCTACTCTACGCCAAAGTCCAAACTAAGATCAACCTACAACAACATTGCCTGTTTCATCACTGCTTTACATAGAAACTTAGAATTTGACGGCAGATAAGGACCGCTTGGCACACCTAGTCTGCCCATTTTCCTACCTAACAGATAAGCTGCAGATCCTAGTTAACCAACAGCTTACTTCCTCCTACCCCCCACTAGGACTGCCTTATGTCTGTCCCATGCATTCTTGAATTCCCCCTCTGTTCTTGACTCCACGACCTCCTCAGGGAGGCTGTTCCATGCATTCACAACCCTCTCTGTGAAAAAATACTTCCTCACATTACCTCTGAGCCGTCCCCCTCTATTTTCAAATTGTGCCCTTCTTCTTGCACATCTCTTTTTCTGAAAGATGCTACCCTCCTGGACTTTGTCGATTCCCCTGAGGTACTTGAAAGTTTCTATCATGTCCGCTCTCTCCCTTCTTTCCTCAAGGGTATACATATTAAGCTCCTTTAGTCTTTCTTCGTATGTCTTCTGGTGCAGACCCTGAACCATATTGGTTGCCCTCCTCTGGACAGCCTCCATTCTATGTCTCTGCGGAGATGGGGTCTCCAGAACTGCACGCAGTACTCCAGATGGGGTCTCACCAACTGTCTGTACAGAGGAATAACAACTTCCTGTTTTCTACTACTGATGCCTCTTCCTATGCATCCCAGTATCCCCCAGTCCTCCTTACTGCCTTCTCACATTGCTTGTGCACCTTTAGGTCATCTGATATAATTACTCTTAGGTCTCTTTCGATTTTTGTTGTTGTTGTTATTGACTCACCCCCCCATTGTGTACTCTTCCCCTGGGTTTTTGTTTCTCAGATGCATTACCTTGCACTTCTTTGTACTGAATCTGAGCTGCCACATGTTTGACCATTCCTCCAACCTTGCCAAGTCCATTTTCATCCTTTCTACCCCACCTTGTGTATCAACCCTGTTGCAGATCTTTGTGTCATCTGCAAGGAGACATACCTTTCCTTCCAGGTGCTCTCCAATGTCACTTATACCTCAACTTAGTTTTCATTCCCACCACCCACTCCTAGCCTAGGTTTCTTCATATTTCAATCATGGACCCAATTACAACCAACCACAAAAGACTTGCACTTCCCCTTAGGTTACTGACCCCTCTATACCCCTTCCCTTCTCTTCCCTGCTCTCTGTATGTTACACACATAAATGTTCAGGCCACTCAATCTGTTTCTCTCTTTTTACTTTATTGCAATCGACTGCCTCCTGTTTTTCAGTTTATGAAAACTGCTGTAACTGTTAGACAACTGTTAATCTTTGACATTGTTCTATATATCTAAACCACTTGTTTGGATTGTTTCCCCTGTATAAATGTTGTTTCTGTTAGACTCTGTTTTGTATTGTCATACTTTCTTGGCATCTCTAATACTGGACATTCATGAAAATTGGCATTTCGGCTCACGTACCTTCCCAGTCTACAAATAAAGATAGATAAATAACAAATAAAGAATTGCAGTCAAGGGCCTTCAACCACAGAGGAAGTGAGGTTATTACAGCACTGACACACACCTGAAGTGGATTATTTTTTATTTATTGAAATGTTTCACCAGGAAGGCACACTGAGCGACAAGACACTCGCCTCCCAGTACGACTTGGGGGAAAGGGGTACAACAGAAATGAGACATTAAACATTCAAGTTACAAGATCAATAGTGTTGTGCATGCCAAGTAGAAAGAGTGGACAATAATAAGTGCCGGATTAATAAGTAAACAAGTGCTTACGTGAAAGAAAAGGGGGAAAGGAGAGGGAGGGGTTAAGTGGGGGAGGAAGTGGCATGTCCCTTCTTGCACTTACAACATTCCTAAACTGGTCAAAAGTGGTATAAAGGCTGTTCAGTCATTATTTCGGACACTATTCCCTGAGCTTATGGGACACTGGGTGTTCAAAACCAGCTGAGAATACTAATGAAAATCGAAGAATAGTAGCAAAAGCAGATGCATAATTGAGGGAAGGGAACCTTACAAAACAAGAGAAAAAAATAAGTTTAAAAAGGTATAATTGCATAATGTTCCGCGTAATATGCACTGACGTTTTAAAACTGGCATTTCTAATGTTTTTCCCCCTTCTCATACTTTTAAACCACTTGGTTACACTTTGGGAGGTTCCGAGATCCAGTCACAATGGGTGTGCTTACGGTATCCATTATTCCTAACTCAGAAATTGACAGTCATAAGAGATCAGAAATCAGGATTTAAACACAGAAGCACCAACTTAACAAGCCTACTGTTGTATGCTGACTATTAATAATAATGCCACGATGTCTGCTGCAGCTAAGAATCGCGGTTTCAGTTACCTCTCTTCACAATGCTTCTTGTTTTTACCTCTTATTCCTTTGTGGTATGTTGGTTTCTCAATTGTGGTATAAGCGCTCCTGATGTGTTTTCCTCTACCGTATATAGCGCGTATTAGAAATGTTTATCTAAATAAAACCATACAAGTTATTGTGTCGTTTCCTTTCAACAAACCCGGTGCACAGCTTTCACGCATCCATTCATCCAGCAATGTTCCTGCTGTCAGTTTGTTTAACCGGCTGCAGCCCATGGAAAGCCGCGATTGGACAGCAGCGGCGGGAAAAACTTTATCAACGGGTTCAAAATCGCAGATTCCACACGCAGATACATACATAACATTGAGATTCATCTCCACGGAGGCAAAAAAAAAGAAAATAAACATTTTAGAAAGAGGAATTCGAGACAAACTGCCAACAGAAGCATCTCTCTTTTTATTTAGTCTTTCGTGACACAGCAAACAGAAGCAATACACAGTTTATAGAGCCCGAGGCCCGGCCCCTGATGAAAGGTGTAGCTGAAATCTAGGGCTGGGTTTACGTTGTCTGGGAAACCCGTGACGTCATTTTTACCAACAACAACACGGAACGTCAAACGTACCAACAAGACAGCAGGAAGGAAGGCAGGAAACAGCGGGTGATGCTGCTGGGGGCTTGGCTTCAGTTCGCTGGTGTCCCTTTCCTGGAGCGACAGTGGGGAGAGTCTGAAGCAGTTTGTCTGCGGGGTCCGGGTGACAGCGGTCGCAGTCGGTGCCCGGCGGCCTCTCGAATTGGGGTGCTGGTGACAGGGGCGACGGCGAATCTCTCTAGCTAACCCACTTTACCCGGAAAGTTCTGCTCCCTCAGCCGTCTGTCGTCGCGGCGGCGGTGGAATTGCAGCTCCAACAGGTAGGGGTCGCTGATTTTACCCCCCTCCCTCCCCTTAATCCAGTGGAAATCTTGCTGTGTAACTTAAGTCAGTAACTTGTATTCTGTAGCCTAAATTTGTTCTATCTGTTCTCAATGTGACGAGGTAGCTTTGGCTCAAAGGTTGTAAACCAATTTTTACAAATAAATTAATAAAATAAAGATGCCGGTAAAACAAATTGCTCGAGTTGTAATCAATCAGAGCTGCGGCTTCAGAAGCTGGCAGCAGGAGCAGCCAGTGCACCAGAAGCTACTCAGCAGGGAGGGCTTAGTTTTCTTAGCCGGTTGATTTCCAGTTTGGTGTAGTCTCTAGAGATGCTGCCGATGTTTTTTTTTATGCTGTTTGATGTGGTAGCCCAATAGCCCATACATTTATTTAGGTCCAGACAACGGCGCACTGCTTTTCTGTACTTTTTTTTTTTGTCTTTCCTCCTTTGCCAGATTGGGCATCGATATAGTTATATGATATTCAAGAAAGTTTCATAGTCCAATTTTAGAATAGTGTATTCTGTATTGCATCGATTTTCCTTTGTACGTTTGCTAGATGAAAAACGTGCTGTATAAAATAAGATACTTGTTTGTGTGTATATAGCTTTATTCCGGGGCCGCTTTAGTGGAAAAATTGGGGCGCAGCTCACAGCAGTGTAGCGCTCAGAACCCCTGTCCCAAAAAGTACTCTGGAACATCAAAGCAGAATTTCATATTCAGCTGTGATACTCGCTGTGGTGACCGCGATAATCTGTGGTACACCAGTATATACTTAAAGGAGTACTAGTCAGAATTTGCAAAAACGCGTGTGTGTGTGTGTGTGTGTGTGGCTCTAGTGTGTCCTTCCCTTTGTCTGCTATTAGTTTTTTTTTCTAAATCAGTCTGCTAGTTTTACAGTAAACACAATTGCACATACCCCAATAATGCAAAGCATCATGGAAACATATGCAAATCCCCATGAGAGAATTTGGACTGGCTCAACTTTAAGCTGAATTGCATGGTGCCAGCAGGCCTCACAGTGCAATCAGCAAAGGCTAAGCACAGCAGACACATAAACGTGTTTCATCCTCATTTGGACTTATCAGTGTGCCATATATATGTCTTTGCCCGGAGAGAGGGAGACAGCCACCCCTTAAGGGGGATGTTATTTGTTTGGGTCATGGGAAGCCCAAAATAGAGAAGTAAAAGAACTACAAAAGAACCCCAGAGCAAATGCCCTGAGGTATGGTTTATACTGGAGGATATTGGCCGTAAAGTTGAATGGCCGCTGGGGATCTCAACCTTAGCATAGTTTAGTGCACTTGTTCCAGTGTAGTAATGTCTCCTGCCCCATGTGACCGTGATGTATCCGGGACGTTGGATTCAGCAAGCACTAGTTTAAAGTCAACTTTACAACAGCAGAACTGTGATATTAAGTAAATTTTCTTATCCATTGAGCACACTAATGGCCACATTTACAGTTTAGCAAATACTTAAGGGCTAATTGAATGGGTTATTTAAGCAGTAATGCATGACAAGGCGTGGGTCATGCTGGGATACCCTCACACCTGGGTTGTTGGGCAGGAGGCCGCAGGCCGAGTGCATCCAGTGTCCCAGAAGTGAGGTTATCCCAGCACGACCCACACCCTGGAGTGCATTATTGTTATTATACAATGGCTCGTTGTTATACAAAATAAAAAATAAAATAAAAATGAAAAATGTTTTTAGTAGATGTTTAGTGTGGCAATTTATCTTTGTTTATTAAGAGAAGATGCAAATAAAGCACCAACAAATCAATACAGTGAGGTTGTGCTCAGATAACTTCACTGTTGCCAAGGGCAGACAGCTAATTGGGTTCCAGGAATTTTTATTGCCATTCTATAATTTGTAATAAAACAGGGTCTATACTAATTATAGCATTGATGACCTAGGGCGATTTGTGTGCCATTTATGGTTGTGTGTAGTTTCATGAAATAAAAAAGTTTTAAAAGCAAAACATTTAATCTTGCTGCGTAGACCTGACAAACACACACAGAAAACATATAGAATAATGGATGGTTGACCATCCACAACAAGGCTGTGTTTCCATCGAAGGAGTCAGTGGTGTCACAGAAACCTTGAGAGCGAAGCTCGAGAGGTTTCTATGACACCATCGACTCCCGAGATGGAAACACAGCTTTCGTTGCGGATGGTTAACCATCCACTATTTTATATGGTATATGGTTCTTCAATATTTAACAAGGTTCATACCTTGTGTTGATATTCCCCCATCAAAACTCATCATTTTGTCATTCTTTGCAGTTCCCTACCTAAAGATTGCAGTCCTCCGCGATGCGGTCCTGCCCCAGAAGTCACCGGTTCTCCTGACTCCTCGCTAAAAATCCCACTCTGCTTTGGCATCGGTAACTGTGCCAGTAGATTTTAAAAAATAAAAATACTGAAAACTGACAGTTTGGGCACATGGAGCTGACAACATAGTCCATGTCCAAACTGTACTTGTGAGCTGCTCGCCTGACCGTTCGCTAAGTGACGCCGCCATTTTCTCCAGCGTTTTTTTAATCCCCAGTGTGAATCAGCCAATCAGGTGGTAGGGCAAGTCAGAAAAATTGTTGTACTATCGATGTGACGTCGGAACGATAGTACAACAACTTCTTTCATCCTTGAACTGTCCTACAACAAGATTTTGAAAGCCACTGCTTTGTAGTCACAATAAGCCATAACCATATACTATAAAAATATTGAGCCAGAGTTATTTAGTGGAGGCCTGAACATCAGGCTTCTATCTCTACTACTTGCTGAATCAGTGGTCCCAGATGCATCACTGTCACATGGGATAGGAGGTATTGTAGGAAGAATACCAATAAACCTTACTAAGATGGAGATCCCCAGGGGCTTTAAAACTGCCAAGCTAATTTAGAAAAAAAACTCTTAATACAAACAAAGGGAAGAACACACCAGGACTACACACACAAATCAAAATGCTCTGTGCAGTGTATGTTTTTGTAAATTTTGACTGTAGTTCTCCTTTAAGGGCCTCACAACCTTTTGTCCCCAGGCATAAGCCACTATCCCTTAGTGTGACATATGCAGCACAGGCAGAGAAGGGATAGTACTTTTGTGACCATAAAAATCACTGTTGCTTTGTAAAAGGCATAACTACCTGTGAGAGTCCAGACAGTGTTTTGTGAACAAAGCTGTCTATGACCCAGAAATGCGAGTGAATATGTTGTGAAGCCCCAAAGGTTTCCCAGTACAAACACTTTGCGTACCATTGTTTTATGATTGTATGGCTATGATCTCACGATGTGTCCCACATTTTCTCAACTCTTTCCTATATTTTTGGGAGGGTCATGCACCATGTCCACCATATCTGGGAGACAAAAAGTTGACTATGCTATGGCTATTCTCTGCTTTGTGACATCTTGTTAATTATGGTAACTTAAAAAAATTCTAACTGAATCTCTTTTTATTATATAGTTTTTTTTTTTGACGGGGAGGACACTGAAACATAGAAACATAGAAGTTGACAGCAGATAAGGACCGCAAGGCCCATCCAATGTGCCCATTTCTTTTTCTACCTTATGAATATGCCATAGGCCTTTACTCTGTCCATGGTCTATCTAGTCCTATTCATCTGTATTGCTCCCTTATGCCTATCCCATGCATGTTTGAAGCCCTGCACTGTATTCATATCTACTATTTTCTGAGATAGGCCGTTCCGTGCATCCACCACCCTTTCTGTGAAAAAGAACTTCCTCACATTACCCCTTAATCGGCCTACCTGTAATCTTATGCTGTGTTCTCTTGTCCTGTTATTTTTCTTATATTGAAACATGTTAGGCTCTTTCACCTTGTTAATGCCCTTAAGGTGTTTGAATGTTTCAATCATGTTACCTCTCTCCCTCCTTTGCTCTAGGGTATGCATATTGAGCTCCGTTAATCAGTCCTCATATGTTTTCTGATGCAGTCCCTGCACCATTTTGTTTGTCCTTCTCTGGACTGCCTCAATTTTGTTAATGTCCTTGTGAAGGTGTGGCCTCCAGTACTGCATGCACCTTCTGGATTTTGGGATTGGGCAGACTGGGTGGGCCAAGTGGTCCTTATCTGCCGTCAAATTCTGTGTTTCTGTGTTAACAAGCTGGGTAGGCTCAGGGTGGGTCAAAAGTTGGTCAGCTGGGTGGCAAACCGGTTCATGGGCAGAAAACAGACCGTGGTGGTAAACGGTATTCAGTCAGAAGAGATGCAAGTCACAAGTGGGGTACCTCAGGAATCCCAAGGGATTCAGTACCACAAGGGAATCAACAAAGTCCAGGAGGCTAGCATCTTTCAGAAAAAGAGATGTGTAAGAACAAGGGGGCACAATTTTTAAAGATAGAGGGGGGACGGCTCAGGGGTAATGTGAGGAAATTTTTTTTCATGGAGAGAGTGGTGGCTGCATGGAACCGCCTTCCTGGGGAGGTTGTTGGATCTAAAACAGTGGAGGAATTCAAACATGCATGGGACAGACATAAAGGCAATTATGGGGGGGGGGTGGCAGGAAGTAGGCTGTTGGTTAACTAGAATCTGCAGCTTATCCAGTAGGTAGGGAAATGGGCAGACTGGGTGGGCCAAGTGGTTCTTATCTGCCATCAAAGTCTATGTTTCTATGCAGTACTCCAGATGGGATCTAACCAGTGTCTTGTAAAAAGGGATTATTACCTCTCTCTCATGACTTGTGATACCCCAACATCCCTCTAGCACTTACCTACTCCTTTAGTGGTCTGCTTGGATGATTTCAGGCCATCTGTGATGATGGTGCCCAAGTCTCTTTCTTCCCTTGTGACTGCCAGCAACTCCCCTCCCAACCTATAGGTGGCCTCAGGGTTTCTTTTCCTATGTGCATGATCTTGCAGTTCTTTGCGTTAAACCCCAGTTGCCACTCTTTCGACCGTTTTGCCAGTTTATCCAGATCTCTTCTCATTCTGCCCACCCCATCTGGATCATTTACTCTGTTGCAGATCTTGGTGTCATCTGCAAACTGACAAACCTTACTCTCCAGTCCATCTGCAATGTCACTGATGAAGGTTATTGAAGAGGATTGGCCCCAGGACTGATCCCTGAGGTACCCCACTTGTGACTTGCATCTCTTCTGACTGAATACTGTTTACCACCATGGTCTGTTTTCTGCCCATCAACCAGTTTGCCACCCAGTTGACCAACTTCTGACCCACCCTGAGCCTACTCAGCTTGTTAACATAGAAACATAGAATTTGACGGCAGATAAGGTCCACTTGGCCCACCCAGTCTGCCCATTTCCCTACCTAATGGATAAGCTGCAGATTCTAGTTAACCAGCAGCCTACTTCTTTCTACCCCCAACCCCTAGAATTGCCTTATGACTGTCCCATGCATGCTTGAATTCAGTTACTGTTTTTGACTCCACAGCCTCCTCCGGAAGGCCGTTCCACGCATCCACAACCCTTTCTGTGAAAAAATACTTCCTTACATTATCTCTGAGCCGCCCCTCTCTATCTTCAAATTGTGCCCCTTGTTCTTGCACACCTCTTTTTTTGAAAGATGCTACCCTCTTGGACTTTGTTGATTCCCTTGAGGTACTTGAAAGTTTCTATCATGTCCCCCCTCTCCCTCCTTTCCTCGAAGCTATACATATTAAGCTCCTTTAGTCTCTCTTCATAAGTCTTCCGGTGCAGACCCTGCACCATTTTAGTTGCCCTTCTCTGGACAGCTTCCATCCTGTCTATGTCCTTGCGGAGATTGGGTCTCCAGAACTGCACGCAGTACTCCAGATGGGGTCTCACCAGCTGTCTGTACAGAGGGATAAGAACTTCCTGTTTTCTACTGGTTAACCAATCTTCTGTGTGGAACAGTATCGAAAGCTTTGCTGAAGTAAAGGTAGGCGTCATCGACTGCTCCCCCTTGGTCCACCACTCTGGTTACCCAGTCAAAGAAATCTATGAGATTAGTTTGACAGGACCTTCCTGTTGTAAACCCATGCTGTCTTGGATCCAGTGCTTCTATGGATTCCAGGTGTTGCACTATTCTTTCCTTAAAGAGTGCCTCCATAATCTTGCCCACTACTGTGGTAAGACTGGCTGGTCTGTAGTTCTCTGCCTCCTCCCTGCTACCACTCCTGTGGAGTGGGATCACACGAGCCCTTCTCCAGTCTTCTGGGACCTCTCCTGTGCTCAGAGACTCACTAAACAGTTCTGATAATGGCTCTGCTAGTTCCACCCTTATCTGCTTTAGTACCCTGGGATGTTTGCCATCAGGTTCTATTGACTTGTCTGCCCTGAGCTTATCGAGCTCTTGTAGGACCCTTTCTTTTGTGAAGGGAATAGTGCACACCTCCCTCCCCCCTTTGTCCATGGTGCTGAGCTGTGGGCCCTGCCCTACCTTCTCTTCAGTAAATACTGAGCAGAAGTATCTATTTAGGATGGATGCCTTTCCATGGTCCTCCTCCTCATACTCCCCCCTTATCCTTTTGATCTTAGCAACACCTCCTCTGGACATTCTCCTTTCACTAATGTATCTGTAGAAAATCTTGTCCCCTTCTTTTACTGTTCGTGCTAGTGTTTCCTCAGTTTCGGCCTTTGCCTGCCTTACTGCCTTCCCTGCTTCCCTTAGGGAAGTTTGGTATGTCTCCCTATCTTCGTTCTGCTGCATTCCCTTATTTCCTGAAGGCCAGCCTTTTGGCTCTGACCTTTTCTGCTACTGTTTTTGAGAACCAAAGTGGTTTCCTTCTTTTGCACTTCCTTTTCTCTCTCTCAATGGGATGTTGTTCCAAGTATTGCATCCTTAATGTTTGTCCACTTTGCCTGTACCCCCTCACATGTATTTCTTCTTGCCAGGGCTAGCTTAACTCTGTTGGCCATCTTATCAAAGTCGGCTCCTCTGAAGTCCCATATTTTTGCCTTGGGATGGTTTAGTTCTAGTGGCCAAATTGAACCATACCATGTGATGGTCACTGGCCCCCAGGTGACCTTCTACCTGGAGATCTGTGATTTTTTTTCCCTGTTAGTCAGCACTAGATACAGGGTTTTAAATAAGCTGTAAAAATTGATTAGCAGTTTGCATGTGAAAGTGCTAATCAAATGTGAAAATGCATAGCACTTGCCTCAATTTGAGTAGCAAAATTAAAAATGGTACAAAATGTACAATTTAAAAAAAAATATTTTTACCTGAATAAAATCCTTACTAAATCTGTCTTTGCTTCATCTATTTTCAGTACTCAGACATGACACAGGCACTCGGACATGACAGCCCCTCTCTCTCACACGACAGTCTCTCTATCTCTCCCCCCTCAGACATGACACCGTCTCTCTCTCTGTCCCAATTTAGCCCCTTCGCAGTCTTTGTTGGCAGAAGCCCCAGGTGACACAAACTTTTAAGATTGGACCCCTCATGCTTAATACATGTGCCTCTCTTGGCCATCCCAGTAGACTCTGCAGTACTGTGAGAACACCACTGCCATCAGTCTGTCCCCTCACATTTTGTAAGCACTGAATCTGACATGGCCCACGGTGATGGATCAACTTACAGAATAAAAAAAAATCAGTTACATGTTTCTCCACGTACTAGTGCACAAAGACCTGAGGGAAAAAAAAAACACTCACAGCCCTGATCACAACCACTACAGCACACTTCTAGGCAATAGGGAACCAAGCAGCAGCCCAACAGCACAAGGTAGAAACGAACGCTGCACAAACTTCACTCACCAGCAGGGTTACTCTTCTCTCATTTGTTAAAGTTTCCAAAGTTAGGACATTCGCTTAATCCAACCACCACTCTGTAAGTCGGCCAACACCCCACAGTCACAGACATAATTGTTTACGCTGCCTAAACAGGCCATTCTGTATACCAGGAAACCCTTCAGTTCATAGACATAAATCGCAGTCCGTACTTCCGTGATGCCATGAGCTCCTTATCCAGAGTCCTAACAAGCCCGTGATGGAGACACACACTCCCAGCCCTGAGAAATGCGTCTCAACGCACCGTGTCACCCTGTCCGTGTCCGCGATGGTGCTAGCCGCTGATGTCAGTGGCTCAGTAGGTAGCACACTCGCCTCTGAGGCTGGGAGATCAGAGGGCTGTGGGTTCAGTTCCCACATCTGGCACTTGGGTTAATATCCCAGTACTGACACTGTAGTGCAGCATGAGAGGGGTGCTACACATGTGAGGTGCCGTCTTTTGGATGAGACGTTAAACCGAGGTTCCATCTGCCTGGATTGGTGGTAGTTCAAGTGGATGTTAAAGATCCCATAGCACTTATCAAAAAGAGTAAGGGAATTTCCCCGGTGTCCTGGTCAAATTTCTCTCATTCACTAAAAATACCACCAACAGCTTAATCTGGTTCAAGGTCAATTGGCATTCATCTGTATCCTCCTCCCCCGGGTCGTGCCTGAAAATAGGCAGGATTTGTCTAGTGCACTTACCCGGTCAACAAAATCTAAATAAAATAAATAACTGCTGTGTCTGGAGTTCCAGCTTTCAGGGTTGATGTCCGGAGCTGCTGAGCCATTGCCACACGTATCTTACCCAATTCCTTCATTTTTGAATGCCCGCCACTCCCGATGTCCCCCACAACACAACTTGACTCTCAGACTGAGCGGCAACTCCGTTCTTCCTCTCTCTGATTGGTCAGAACCCCCTCACATAGCAATTGGAAGCGGACGTATGAAAAGAAAAAAAAATGCAGCCAGCTGGTGGAAGGGAAAAGAACCAAAATCACTTGTCCACTGGATGTATTACATTTTTAGCAATCCAGAATTACAAATGGGTCGCACGAGCAGCCGATTCACATCGCAAAATGTGATGTGATACCGGCTATTTAAAACCCTGAGATCTAGGATAGCCCTGTCTCTTGTAGGTTGTTGTACTAGTTGTTTGAGGCCTTCCCCATGCAGGGAATCCACTATGTGTCTGAAGCTGAAACTTGTTTCCGTGTGCATCCTGGGAGCAAAGGGAAGTAAGTTGCTCATGGTCACGCAGTATGCAAGTGGTGGCTGTGGGATTCAAACCCAGTTTTCCAGGTTTTCAGCTCACTGCTTTTAACTATTACGCTATACTGCCTTACCCTATTTTGTAATTTGAAAACAAATAGTGACCTATAATGGGGGTTTTGCACAAAAAGCTGGTGCATGGTGTGGTTTGTTACATAATGAAGTGGTGCAAATCAATTTTTTTTTGTTAATGAAAAGTGGACTCCCAGTGCAAGTTCATTGAAAACAAAAAATTTTTGGCCGTGCTAATTATATTACAGGAAGCCTGAGTGTGCTGTTTACTTGAGAGGTTGAGCAATATTTCCTGCTATACAAAAAGCTGGTGTTTTGCATATTTATTTTTAAATTACTATGCATTTTGATCTGTGCCCTTGAAAATCCATTACAGCCATAACTGATGCAATTTCATCATGCTGATTTAATGTTCTCAATTTGACCGTTGATAATGTCTGTTTGGAGTATGTATTTATAGTACTTAAAGCACGAAGATAATCTGGAGCTGCAGGTTTGGTGTTAAATGCATTCCTGTAAGGGGTGTCCTTTAAGTGCTGGGTCTTGATGGTAAGAAAAACTTTTGTAATAAGTCACAAAGTAGAGAAAAAGTGCAGTAACTCCTGGATATTGTATGGTGTATTGGTTTGAAATAAGTACTGCATTTCCCATTGTATATTAATTAATATATTAATCCCATATTGTTAATATGATATTAACTAGCTTGCCAGCCCATTGCATAAATCTTCTTTTTTACTTATGTTAATTCTAATTTACATTACACCATCCTTATGTTTTTTAATTTTTTTTAAGCATGGCCTGTATTTAATGCAGTGATCGTGCTAAAACAGGGCTTCTATTAAGGCCGAAATATTGTCCTAGGACACCTGACTGTTGCTTGAGACTTTTAAAAAGAAAGGGCAGATGGGGATGAAATTATGTACTACTCTTTTCACCCCAGCAGTACTGGGTAGCAAAAAAAATGTCATTGTTACAAAAGTATAGCTTTTGTTCTAGGATAGCTAAATCTTTTATGTTCGGCAAAATCAGCTGAGGCAGCATATAAAAAGAGACAAGATTTGGCTGGTGTCAACAAGGCTGCTGTTGCCTTTTATGTTTGCGTGTACACATGTGCAGCAACAATTTTGTTACAAGACCAGCCTTTCACAGGTGTCAGTGCAGCTCAGAAACATGCCTTCATCTCTATGACACTGCCCAGCAAGGAGCTGAGCCGTGTCCTTATCAACCTTGTTGATCATTGTAGCCTTTCTGTGAGTGGGCATCTGTAATGTAATCCCCCCCTCCACACACACGCACACACTTCATGTGTGTGGACACCGCAGTGCTGTCCCGTGGTGCTTCCATACATCTGTGACACTGGGGTGCTCAATCCCCAGTGTCACCCTTGCACCTGTTTTAACATACACACAAAAAGTCCCTCGTCGTTTTTTTTTGTTTGTTTTGTTTGTTTGTTCATAATTGTAACCTGAAAAGCAGGAAACTGTCAATCAATGTCTTTTGATGCCGAACCACCCCATCCCCCACTAGCACCCACCATCCCACACCCTCAGTTTCCTAGAAATAATTCACCACTGTTTTGCAACCAAGCATGACCTTCTCCAGCACCGGCTGGGAACTGAAGAAACAAGGTAAGTGTGGCCAAAGTGTTTTCAGTGCGTTTTGAACCTTTATTCATAACTGTCCCTTTTTTTTTGACTTGTCCTGGGCCTCAGTCCCCGGGGGCTGCTGTTACCTTCCCCCGTTCTTTTGGCTAGGTCTCAGCGGACCGGGATCCTGGCATCATAGTACGCGACACCTTGGTTTTTTTTTTCTGGATTTCTCCCTTTTTTTCTTCTGTGGTTCCTACCCCTGAGGGCACTGGCGCAAAGCACTTGCGTCAAGACTGATGACGTGCTAATGCACGCGTAATCAAGTGCCTGGCGCGCCTCCCCAACTCGTGAGCTGTGCTCCCCATGCTTCCACCAGCAGTGGTGCTATAGGCATCACTGCTGCCTGGAGTGTCTCTCTCCCCGCCCGGAGGAGAGCATCCATTGGATGCTCAGTCCTCCTCCCCCGACCGACCTCCGACACCCTGTGCACCTGAATTACTGTTTGCAGTTAGAGTTTTGTTTGAACTTGAGCCTGTGCACCTGAATTGACAGACTTTTCCCATACTGATTTATGAACTGTCGTATATGTGGTCTGACTTTTTTGAGATGCTTGCACTATCTATATAGCGTTTTATGCTTTCAGTACTGTGTGCATTCAGCATACTCTTCCGAGATACTACAGATGAGAGGGGGCTGCTTTTTTAACTGTATAATTGCCTAAGTCTGTAACCGCAGCTGCAGCTTAAGATGGCTGCCCCCATAGTGCATCCTTGTGATGGAGTAAGAGCATGAAAAATGGGGTTGTCCAGTCTCGGTTTGCCTGTGCAGATGTATTCAGTGTGGCAAAGCAAGAAAGCTCATTTACAGTGGATACCAGACCTGTCTGTAGCCTGTATACATACATACATGTGTATATATATATAATGTATATGTACTATTAGTGCTGCTTCCTTACTGCAATATTTTTACGTAGTATGTAAATAGTTCAAGCCTGGTTGGGTGTGGTGGTGGTGGTGAAGTGTTTAGCTCTCGGCAAGTGCTCATAGATCAAATACTAAGTTACTTATTACTGTTTTACTTACTCTAGTGCAGTGGACATTTATGTCTGTATTGGTATATCAGTTACTTCTCATTTTACAGTAGTTTTATTTTGGCTCTTCCTAGGGGTAATATAGTTTTATTAGAGTCAGATGTGAAATGCATGTGAGTTACATCACACCATAGAGTGGGATGGATAATCTGGCATCATTCTTGTATATTTGGATACATCTGTAACCCTGTCAAGCTCTACAAAGCCGTAGAATGACATGTTTGGTTAAAGGATATTGTATAATTCTCCTACTGATGTAACGTCAGGAAAGGTGTCCGCAGTGTCCTTTGTAAGTGATGATTTGGTATGTAATCAATTCTTAAATCATCCTTGAGGAATTTTATTTTAAGTTTTGCTTGCAAAATTTGTAAATAAAAAAAAAAAAATCTGTCTATTATTTGTCATAGAAACATAGACAGTGCCAGCAGAAAAACGGTCAGACAGTGTTGGTAGAAAAAGACTGTCCATCCAGACTGTCCCGTTACACCAAATGCTTATATGTTATAAAATGGTTTACCTTGTCTGTGTTCTTCTTCCCACTTAGGACCTGTTGCACTCTTTGGACAGTCACAAACTCGTTTGGTACTCTATGGACCCATACCATGAACTGTGTCCAGTCCTCCAAGTTGTTTATTTCCTTTGGCCCTGGCACAAGGAATCCATGTCAGTTGAGCGTGCAATATTAGAACCATAACTACTCCCCCAATCCCACACACACACCCTTGGTGTAGCAGACCTTGCTTTCAGCTACTTGGCATTACACTGCATTCAGTCGGTTTATATCGTTGCCACTTTTCACTTTATAGTAGGTAGTGTTTGCTTCTCTCTCCCCCTGCCTTTTGGTGTGGCTGGCCCCAACCCTGCTGTTGGTGGATGTTCAGAACTCTATTCACTGACAGCAGGGAAGCTGAAGTGCTTTCTCACGTTTATGTAGGTAATACTGTGCGTGGCTAAGGTGCACTTAAGCATGTCAGGGCTCTGTCATGCAGAAGCTTCTCACAAGGTACCGATGCCAGCAGTTTATAGTCCAATCTATTATGGCTCTATGGAGATGCTGTCGAATATCTGGTAAGTAATAAACCAAATTTTCTAAATTATAAGTTAAATTTGTGTCTTAAGTATTATGTTATTCAAAGTTTTTCCTGTGACAGCATACAGTCTTTAAGTTCCTTAATTTAATAATTTCCTACATGAACAGTGTCCCATATAAGGGTCGGGATATACAATGGTGAGCTGTCAGATAAGTGATTTATCTACACAAGTGCTGTTTGACTTCGGATAACCTCATGAGTGGTGTAAGCCACAAGTGAGATGTCTGAGGTCAAACAGCACAAGTGTAGATACTGTAAGTCATTTATCTGGCAGCTCACCATTGTATATTTCATTTATGCAATAGGGATGCTTTCTGTCAGTGCAGAGACATTTGCTTTTATTGTTTATCCTTTTTTTTTTTTTTTTTTTTTTGCAAATATTTGTCAAAGTGAACAAAAAATTGCATTTTCTGCTGTTTTTGTGCTAATTATAAAAAAAATCTATCAGGTATCTAAATGAAATACCACTCATTTTGTAGATAATTTTGTGCTGAACAACTTTCATGTTCACAGTATGAGTTCTGGAGTGATTGTGACATATCTACTACGGTAAGCGTATAAATCTGTGATGATGCATCTGGTATGTGTATAAATGTAAAATTTCACATTTACCAAATAGTAGCTCAGATTTATTACATAGGATTTATGCTCACACCTATTGCATAAATCAAGTTACTTGATTTAGCCCTTTATTTTATTTCACAATTTGGATTAATACCTTTGAGCACATAGGGCTCTTTTACAAAGGCTCCAAGTCAAATGTAGTGCACAGTACAAAACAATGAAACATGCACAATAACATAAATGATGGAAACAAAAACATTTACACCCATTAAGAAATTACAAAAATAGTTACAGTAGTGCATGATGGAATTAAGTAACATCCTGCTTATCATATGGCAATGACTTTCAACTTAAGTGCAACCTTTGGACATGTATAGGCAGCCTGGTACAGGCGTTGTCTGGATATGGTGGGGGGAAATAGGTGGATTAGGGTGGTTTCATAAAGTATGGTGATGGAGACACTTTGGACAGTGAAAAAGAAAGGAGAGGGAGGGGAGGAGGAAGAGGGAGTAAAAATATGTCCGAAAAGTTGACTAAAGTAGAGATGCAGAACAGGGAGGGTGGTACAGGCTAGGGTTTATAGAGGGGTCTGTACCAAGATTGCAGCCAGGGTAGGCCTCGTCAAATGGTAGGGGAAGGGCCAGGGGGAGAAATGGTGGGGTGAGGAGGCTCAGGTGTAGGAGGAGGGAAAACTGGGGGTGGATACGTGGTACAGAGATACGAACCCGCGCCTACATTGGGTTGCTTCGACTAAGAAGAGCAATCGCAAAGTTTCTCTTGTGCCAATAGGAGATGAAGATCTTTTTTTTTTTTTTTAAGTGTCCAGTTTTTCCCATTCTCAGTCAGAGAGACTGGGAGGTCGTTGAACCATTGGGGTCCGCTGACTGAAAGGGCACATTGGGTAAAAGTAGTATGCCTAAAAGTTATCTGGAGTACCCCCTTTGTTGAGTTGTTGGTCAGCTTAGCAGACTTAGCCCATTGAAAGATGTTGGCCGTTGAGGCTGGTGTTAGACCAAGCAAGGATTTCTTCCCTAGCAGACAGGCCTGGTACTTGACCCTTTGCTGCAGGGGGAGCCAAAACCAGTTTCCCGATAGAGATGACAGGTATGCATATAGCGGTCGGCCCCCAGCACGAGTCTGCAGGCATTGTTAATGAGAGTCTTTACCCTTTTTAGTGCTGAGTCTGTTGCCGCGCTGTAGATAATTAGCCTGAAATCAATAATGGCCAGTATCGAGCTCCTAGTTACCAGGCTCATCGCCTCTTGGGTCAATGCATTCCTTTGTCTGTAGAGGATCCCCAGTTTGACGTTTTGATGACATGGTCAATATGACTGGCGAAGGAGAGAGAATCATCTAGGTGACTGCCCAGATATTTGAATGAGTGGGCTTGTTCAAGGGTGTCTCTTGAGCTGCTTTTGATGTGGAGAGGGCCAGCCTTCTTTCTGCTATGGGGTAGAGTGAAATGCATCAATTTTGTTTGTTTTTTTCATAGTTTAGAAGTAGTTTTGTTTTGGGCAAACCATGACTCGAGTTTCCTGAAAGAATCCTGGAGTGTATTGCTAATTTTGGGCACATTGGCTCCTGGGGCAGAGATGACAGTGTCATCTGCGTACAGAACCATGTTTGCCGAGCAAGCAGCAGGCAGAGAGTTGATAAATAGACTAAATAGTGGGCCAAGTATATACCCCTGTGGCACCCCCAGGGTCACATCCCTGGGATCAGATGTTACTCCAGCTATCTTCACACATTGTGTCCTGTGGGGCAGATAACTCCCGAACCAGTTGACTGTGTCATACGACAGGCCTAATGACACGAGGTTTTCAAGCAGTATTTGGTGTTTCGCGGTGTTGGAGGCTTTTGTAAGGTCTAAGAAAAAAAAATAGACCATACAGTCTTGCCACTGTCTAGGGTGTCATATAGGTAAGTGGTGTATTCGACCAGAGCAGTGATGGTACTGTGGTTTCTTCTGAAACCATGTTGTTGCTCACACAGTAGACTATACTTGTTGAGGTATTCAACCACCTAATCTGCTACAATTCTTTTGAGGGCCTTTGAAAGAGGAGGGAGTATCGAAATAGGCCTATAGTTTCCCAGGCAGGTCCTTTGAGCACTAGAGTGACATGTGCCATCTTCCATCTATCAGGGAAGATCCCTGTCCTCAAACATATATTAAAAAGTTTGGTTAGCAGGTGGCCTATTTCGACGAGAGTGAGTTTCATGTCCAGCATGTCACTAGCAACCCTGGTTTTGTCAAGCACCCTTTTGATATCTTTTTATGCTTTTGATTTAGTGATTTGTTGGAAGTAAAACAGTGGTTTTCCTATGGTACGGCCTGGATGCAAGTCATCACAATTGTACTTGCTAGGAGGTGGATTTGTGAGTTACTCCTGCGGTAATACAGGGCTAAGATCCGTGAATGCCAGCTTGAATGCATTTGTCCCAGTGAGTTTGATACAAAGATCAACAGTCACTAACAGCTGCCTCTTAAAGGGACAGCGGAGAAAAATGTGTTTATTTATACTGCTTGATCAGCTCCCACTGCATCTTTCCTCTACTTAAGAGGATTTCTAACACAGTCTAACCACTTGATGCAGTGGGAGGAGAGAAGATTATAGCATCTTGAGTGGCTGCACTGTTTAGGTTTGTGTAATGTTCAGAAAGTTTGCAGTAAGAACAGATCAAGGATTTGAAATAAAACAAGATTGGGTATAATAACAGTTAGCATGCATTTTAGTTCTGTTAAAGGTGACATGCAAAATAAATGCAGCAGTCCGCTCCCATCTCGCATACCTTTCAGTACTGCGGCAGGAGTCTGTGGCTGCTATGATGATCGTTTTCTGAACAATCTAAGCAATATACCATGACAAGGTGTGGGTGATGCCAGGATTTACCCACACCTGGTGTGTTGTTTGGCAGCCGAGTGACTAAACCACAACAGAAGTGGGTAAATCCTTGCATCACCCACACCCTGGTGTGGCATATTGTGATTAAGCAATGGCCATCTATTTTTGAGCTAGAAAAAAAAAAAATAAATATAAATGTTTTGGTGAGCATTTTGATGTATATTCAGTGCTTTTGTTACTGTGCCAGAAAAAATAGACCTGTGTTGCTAGGACTGTTGCTATGGCTGCAGTGTTGCTGGTCATGTATCTCAAGGCAGCCAATCCTGCTCCTGAAGTGCCTTTTCCATACCACATGGTGAAGAGTTGCAGACGAGGATCAGCAGCTGCACTGAATATAATGGAAAGAGAAGGGAGCAACAGTGTGAGGAGCTGACAGGTAACGAAGTTGCAGAAAGTAAAGGGGACGAGGCAGTGAGGCACATGTGTGTTTTATATTATTATTTTTTTTTTTTTATTGGTTCCCCTGATGGCCGTCTTCAACTTTTAGGCTGGGGAAGAAAGTATGCTTCTTTTCTTTTCCTTATCCTCTGCCTCGGTCTCTCGGCATACTCAGTAGGGTCCGAGGTGTGAGGGTGTGAAGCTGTAACGGCCATGGAATTAAATTGTGCACAGAATCTGGAGATTTTTTTTGGTTTGTTTTACTTCAGTAAGGGGTTGCATAGGGGATTGCAGTGGGTAAAAGTGTTAACGGCATCGAGGATTAAAATTTTATTTTTTTCTCTCTGATGTGAGACTTTTTGGGCGCAGTGTGTAGTGAGGAGTGTAGTTTAGCGTGTGGGCTTTGTCTGAACGGACTGCTGCCATACCTAACAGTCTCTTTCCAGGTGCCGTTGCTGTTGAAATGCTATTTGTTATAATTCTGACTACATTATTTTTTTAAATGGGGACATTAAGAGATTTATTTAGTGTGTAACAGCATTCAGTGAGTTTTTCAGCTGTGATGATTTGGGGGGACATCGGAAAGAAGCAGAGGCGATGGTGAAACAGAAAGTGAAAAAATGTGAGCTGTGAGGAAGTGGTTATGGGCAAACTAGCTAGAAGAAAATACAGTTTTGGTCCCAATATGGGTTTTGGTAATGTTTCGTCTGGTTGATCGCTGCTGTTTAGCGGAGATGCAATGTGGCAGGATGGCTTGCCTTCTGTTGCCGTCTGTGCCAGTCTGGGCTGGTGATGGTCGGAGTGATTTTAGTGATAGTTCTTTATGCGACTGACTGCCGGCTGGCACCTCTTCCTGTTGGTACTGTTGAGGATTTGCAACAAGCAAGAGGTGTTAGCTGACCAATCAAAGGCTGCCATTTTTGGACCCCAGTGTATAATATACATTTGAAGACACCACTGAAACTTTTCGGCAAATGCGGAAGTGCCCGACTGGTCTGATCGAGTGGGCGCAAGTTTTTATGGGTATTCTACCCATTTAGTGACATAGCAAACACCACTGCTGTGAATGTACAGTAGTGGCTGCGGCTTAATATTCTTTATTTTATTGCTTTCACGGGGGTCTTGATGGGTTAAAATCATACTTACAGCATGGTCCTGTCCAGGTGTTGCTGTATGATTTTAGGCATCAGGACCATCGTGGAAGCAATAAAGAACATTAAACTGCAGCGACTGCAGTACATTCACAGCAGTGGTGTTTGCCATGCCACTAAATGGGTGTTATACCCATAAAAACTTGAGCCTGCTCAATTGGGACCCGCTGGGTGCTTCCGCATTCATCCAAAAGTTTCAGTGATGTTTTCAAATGTATAGTTTATTTAGATAATGATCATCATAGCAGCCACAGACTCCTGCCGCAGCATAGAAAGGTATGTAGGATGGGAGAGGGTTGCTGTCTTTATTTTGCACGTCACCTTTCAGAAAAAGATAGATAATACAACTAGTGATATCCATGAATTTTAGAGAAGGTAAGCAATCATAAAATGTGGGTTTTCAACTAGAAATAAAATTTAATGTAAAAGGGTTGACAGTATCCCTTTTAATATCTGGATCTGCAATTTACATTGCACCTTTCCCTGTATCAGGTATCTGTAGTTGTGTGCAAGACTAGTGAATGATCCTGCGATATGGCAACCAGTTTTCTTGTTTTGCACCACCAACTATAGTAACTGAGAATGTAGCCCATAGTATTAGTTGCTTGTAAGCTATCAATGTTTCATTGCATTGCAGGGTTTGTTTCTGTAGGTCTGCAGTGAAAGTACTGTATGTCTGATGCTTTGTTAAATGTATGTAGATTTCAGCCGCTGTATACGTGCAGTAAGCTGTAGACTGGAAGAAGGTAACCTGTGCCAGGTTGATGTTTAAAATTCTACAGATCTACTTGCAAGCTTAAAGAAGAACTGGCAAAAGTCATGCAGCGATCTATGCAGAGTTCGGGGCTTCAGTATCCCAATTCCCCTTGTACTCACACTATGCATTGCAAGATTTTCATACCTTATTACTTGTAACTTTTGAGACTCCGAGGGGTGCAGTCTGCATTTTGTAACAGGTGGGCATAGAGCATCCGAGATCGCGTTGTTAATAACGTGAGATGATGACATGCCACTGACCCTTCCTGTACTGTGCCCATATGTACGGAGATTTAATAATCTCCATATTTCCCAACCATGCGCTATTTTTAAAGAAAACCTTGCAACACATAGTGTGAATCGGGGTACTAAAGCCTCGAACTTTGCAGCAGTTGCTGCATGACTTTTGCACCATGCAGTTGTGCTATTTTGTTAGAAAAAGTGAATTTAAAAAGCCATACCAGAAAGTATTAAAAAAAAAAAAAAAAGGATGACAACAGTACATATTGTGCTCTCTGACAGAGCTGGTAAAGATGGAGCTCAGAATGAGTTCTGATTTAAAGCTATTCTGTGTCCCCTCACACCATCCCTGCCCAGCTTTTCTTTTCAACTGCTGAGCTACTTCGCCAGAAAATAAACCCTCTGTTTTACACAAAGAGCAGGGCATACAAATCCCATAATTTCTATCAAGACATTGATTGGTTGCTTCAAATTACAGTACCATTACAGAAGTGGTAAAGTGAAAGGGACGGACACCCACTGTAAGGGCATTCAGTCAAGTCACACTTGGAATTGGGCTGCTGCTTTCCAAGCTCACATACTCTATTAATTAAAGGAGTATTTCTACCAATGTTTGCCAATGCAGGGGGCCTGAAGAGTTTATATATCCATAAGCTTCTCCAGTGTAACAGTGTCTCGAGAGTCACTTCCACTTAATGAAACATGTATTAAAAAAACAAACAAAACGCTTATGTTCAGAAGGTTTTCATTTAAAAAAAAAAAAAAAAAAATCACCTCAGCACTTATGCTTGGTGGATATAAAACCCAAGTGGCAGCACAGTTTCATTCAAGTAATATTATTTTTTACATGCTGATATAACACTGGTGTGACATGATGGATGGGATTGCTTCCCAGCTGAATGTATGCAAACTGCGCCAGAAGCCATCACGGAGTGGTGCTTTCTTTTCAAACAGATTATTGTAGAAGCACTGTGCTTTAGAAAAGCTTGTGTACAATTTCCTGCAGAATTAAACTTCCATGGGTTAGAACATTCAGTTTTTGTTCTACCTGTTATCTCTATATGATATTGCATACACCTACAGCTAGGAGAAACAGTTTTTCCAGTCTTCGTTCCTGCTGGACTTCCAGCCCCAACAGTCACATTACCACAGTATAGTCTCCAGAGGCATGGTGCTAGAGAGGGCCGGTGACTATTATCAATCAGTCAATCAAAATCTTTATTTTGCCGGGCAGAACATCATTGAGACAAGCTCATTTACAAGATGGACCTGGAGCAAGACAATTGCCAACAGGGTTAGACGTAATGGGTTGAATGAAGGTACATAACAATTACATAGTAGTAGTAGTAGTAGTAATAACAACATAATAACATATAACGATCACATGTAACAAGATACTTCCACCAGAACATGGCAGTAGGTTCAACAAGAGGTAGTGCCATTTGAATACAATTGCTTAGATACAGATATATGGACGTAAGGTAATGAGCTAAAGTTTATACAGTAAGCATCATTGGAGGAGTCATAGTAAGTAGGAGTGGCAGTTCCTCTAGCATCAAAGTGCAAAGAAGATTGAGATGTAAGAGTTCTTTGATAAGTACTGTAGGCATGGCCTTGCAAGTGGGTGGGAAGGGGAGGGGGTATAGGGAGTGGGGAGGGAAGGTCAGCCGTGAAAGGAGAGGGTTGGACATGATGGCCTAGGGAGGAAGGACTGTTCTAAGGAACACGACAGATGCCACAGGCAGTAGTTGGGGTTTAAGTCCAATATTTGAAGCAAAGACAGATCGTGATGTTGGGACTTTGATTTGGACAATGACAGAAGGGAGGACTCGAGTGACGCCTCAGGCAATAGTTGAGGTTTAAGTCCAGAATTTAAAGCAGTAACAAATTGTGATGCTAAGACCGTGACTTGAAGGGTATCCGTAGTAATTCCCGCCAACCGATTGCCCGACGACCAAAATGCCGAAATTGCTAAATCCCGATTGATTAAAATCCCGAAGCATAATTTCCTGCCTCCCGTTACTTCCCGGTTAAAACAGTGAAAACAGAGAGACCTGTTACTTCCCAGTGAAAACAGAGAGAAAACTAATAAAGTGTTTTATTTATTTAGTGCAAAGCAACACAGTGCAACATAAATTCAGGAAACACAGTGAATAAAATCATAGTATACCGTGAAAGAAACAGAGAAGCATAGATTTAGTATTTAGTATTTTGCAGCTCTGACAGCACCAGTAGAACACCTCACCACATTTTCGCTCTTTTACCATCAAATAGCCACCAATGCAGATCTTATTGTTCCCCTTCTGAGAAGGCACCACAGCACATACTTCTGCCATCGCTTGCTGTACCAGTAGCTGTAACAGCTCTACCAGAGTTCCCTAAATCAGGCATACAACAGTGATTTACTACAATCTCTGTTAATCACTGTAAGGCTACAAGTAATTTGTTACCATGACAAATGAAAGGATTAATGAAGAACATCAAATTAGAAGGACAGCTAATTTGCTACCATGACAGCTGTAAAAAAAAAAAAAAAAAGACCAATGCTGACAGTGCTTCCAGCGTAAAATAGGCTTCTCTATTGCATGGCAGAGGCTGACGCCAATCGCAATTAATTACTGTAATTTGCTGTAAAAAGGCAGATGCGAACAGCTTGTACAATAGTGAACTGAGGCTCAGAGTGAGGAGCATTGAACATTTAAAGCTAAATTAGGGCATTTTTCTTTTGAGAGATTTTGAAACATTCTGAATTGTGTCGGGAATTTCACTAACGGGAATATCGGCGTTAGGGCAGTTCTTTTTTTCGGGAATTAGAGGGCGGGATTTCAAACGTCAGGAAAACAGTCGGTGGGATTTAGTACCTAAATCGACTTGAAGCAATGACAGACCTCAGAGAAGGTCCTCAGGAACAAGGATTTGAAGAGGGAGAACATTACAGGGGAAGCGAGCCTTAAGGTTTTCTGGATCTTATTCCAGAGTGTAGGAAGAGTGAAGCTTATTGAAGCTCTACCAAAGCGCGTTTTAACTTTAGGGATAGCCAGAGATAAGATGGTAAGACTTCTGAGAGAATAGGCACTAGGGATGCAGGGAGTTCGGCAGCTTGTGAGGTACTGAGGTAATTTATGAGTGATTGCCTTATATGTCCATATAATAGCATTCTTTTGCCTCCTGAAACTAAGGGAGCTCCAGCCTACGGAGGACTAGAGGATGCAGTGGTGCGTGTCATAAGGGGCATCCGAAATTAACCTAAGGGTTCTAGATGGAAACATCATTTTTCTATTTAATCCACCCTCCTCCCCTGTGGCAACATAGATTACCCCTTGCCAGCCTTTTGAACATGGGACATGCACCCAACAGAGGTAAATGCATTTTACTAATTATATGTTGTCTACAAAATATTTTATGTTATAAGGGAGGTATGCAGGAACTGACATTAAAGTCTTTCAAATCTGCTGTCCCTGGGAGAACAAGTGGGTGTGGATAGCAGACTTCTTTTGATCCAAGGCTTTTGTTTTGGGATGACAGAGTCCTTTTCATAAAAAAAGACATGTTTTGAATGTGAACAGTGGCCAAGGTTAGGCAAGACATTTCCAGCTGAGTAGAAAGCAGTGATAGCAAAAGGACCAAGCGCAAATACACAAAACCAGTTTGGACCAGATACAGTGCCAGGAGGTCTTCTTAGATTAAAGGAATGTCCGGGGATGTGATGTCAGCGAGACAGGGCTGATAATGCAGGGTACTGGACCGGCCAACTGAAGATATGCCAAGTGTATGTTCTCTATGTAATCCATTATGTTTGGGACATTGGATCGGTAACATCACGGGTTCAACTTTGTCAAAATACTCCAGATCCAAGTGGGGGTAAGATTCTACTCTAATCAATCAATCAATCAAAACTTTATTTAACCAGGCAGATTCAACATTGAGCAAGCTTATTTTCAAGATGGTCCTGGCAGAAGGGAACAGAGCAAGGAATAATACAATTGGACACTTAGTGAAGGCTGGTACATGCAGTACAAAAATAGCAACAACAACATTGGATAATACAGAGTGTGCAGTTTGTTAACAAATTAAATTAAGGGTGCAACCTTTGTGGGGAAGGATGGGGGGACGGGGGTTTCAGGAGGAGGATGTCAACACTAGAGGGAGAGATGACACGAACATAGTAAGGCCAGGGGGTAAGAAGAGTATACAGTGGGAGATGTGCAGAGAAGTGCTGGAGTTGTAAGTAAGTGCTAAGTGAATGGAGAGCAGGGCAGGGAGGCCAGTAGGAGAATCACCTGTGGCAGGTAGATATGACCGTCAGGATGCGTGTGATAGACAGCTTAAAGGTATGGGGACCCAGCAGGGATGAGAACCTTGGTGTCTTTTGCATGTTGTTCCAAAGGGAAGGGAAGGAGAAATTGATAGAAGCCTTACCATACTGGGACCTTATTCCTGGCATCTTGAAGAATACAAGGGATGTGCTTCTTAGACCATATGCTCCTGTTAAGTGTACGAAGAGAGCAGATCTATAACCTGGTAGCTTATCGGTTAAGGCCCTGTAGAACCACAGAAGGGCATTTTTTTGCCTCCTCAATGTAAGAGATAGCCAGGCGAGCTTTTGGTAGAGCAAGCAGTGGTGGGTACGACTGGGCATATCCAGAATAAACCGCAAGGCACGGTGATAGAGGGTATCTAATTTCTAATGTCTAAGTCTACGCAAGTAGAAATTTATTTAGCTTTGAATTAGGTTTTGTTGTGTAATCTCTGTGTTTTCAAATGTTTATTCTTCATCCTTGTAGAATTCTGTATTCCCCATAGTCTTTAGCACGTGTAGTCCTGTAACGTACATAAATATTGTGGAATATTAAATGTTGTTTTTATATATGTCATGCTTTGACTGAGCCTTTTAAGGTGTAGATTACCTGGTCGAAATTGGCAAGTGTGTGATCTGTTTCCAAAGAGACAGGCTGCTACGCTACTGTGTAAAGAAAGGTGTTCTCAGCTGTCGCTGGAGCGGCTTCGTGGGACGTTGATGGATGTGCTTCGGGATATCATCCTGTGTGTCCATCAGTGGATGGGGATTTTCTTTATTGGAGTCCATTTTGGTGTTATTGTAGGATATGGGAGGTGCATGGACGTCTCTGCTGAAGTTCTTGCTGTTTCCTATGTTTTTTTTTTTTTATCTTGTGGTTGGGGGTCTGTCATGTTCGGGTGGCTGCATGTCTGTAGCTGTGGAGCAGGCTTCATTTTCGGACAGTGATTGTACTTCTAGGCAGTGTGGACTTGCATCTTGGATGAAGGGCATGAACAGCCTAAAGATGTGGAATTCAGTTAACTGTGCCTCATGCACATTGGCAACGATAATGTGTGCAGAGAGCCAAGTGTAACCCAGGGCCGGCACGCCGTTTGTATCTGACAGCAATACCAGGTGGGCTGGGTTCAGGGAGGAATAGGTCACTTGGCACAAAGGCTAGGTTTGGCTACTCTGCACAGGGGCACCCAAGTAATTCCGAACACAGGAAGCAATAACTGTAATGTCCAATACCAGAAGTGAGATTCTAAAGTGTGGCTTTTTATTCATATCCAAACAGAATAAACAAAGCATAGATGGACCCCCATGGGGCTACACTCCTGGTAATGCAGATTAAAAGAGACTAGAACACTTCTTCAACACTTTAGCCCTCAGGCTCTGAACCCACTGGGCACACAGCTCAGACTTGCACGCTGCTTTGGGTTACACAGCCCAAACTTGTACACTGTTCTGGGTTTTCCCTGGCTCGGTTCCCTTGCCAGCCACTTGTGCATCTTCCATACTTCATGGAAACATTTTCTGGTGGCTCCCTAAACCTCTGAAGAGCACCTCGGCTCCATCAGGGAATTCTTCCTTTCAGTCCCATGTCTGGGTACTTTCCTCAGGCACTGGCCAAGTACTTGAGAGAAAGTAAAAGGTGTCTCAGAGCAAATCCATAGAGGTGAATTTGGTTACTACTGATTGGGGCTCCCACCTCTCGCTCCCACAGTTCATACCCTGCCATTTCTGTGGACAGTAAACACCTCATCCTGTAAAGCCTTGCAATGTAGATTCTTGCTAAATGTATTTCACATTCCATTTACTTGTCTTGCTTCCCATTTATGCTGGACTTGAACATACTTTTAAGTGGCAATGTCCATTACTCTAGACCTCCCACAGATTCAGCAGTCCAATCCCCACTTTCCAACTGTACTTGGCTGTCTTTTCCTGACCCCACAGTAACAGTCCCTTTAGTTTCCTTCTGTTCAGGTGAAAAACACTTGGCCCTTTTTCAGAGCGAACTCACCCTTTGGTTGCAGGTGTCCCACAGGCATTTCCTCCACAAGGAATTTCTCTCTCAGAGCTTCTGGTGCCTCGGCACAACTTGAACAGGCAGCTTCTTTCCCTTAGCCGGACCCAGAGGGGTTGCCCCTGGAAAACAGGCAAAAACCTTCCCCCCATCCCCCCAGGGATGGGGCTGTTGAACCATTGAAAGCGGTCTCCACCACTTCAATTACCATTTCCTGTGTTCCTCTTCAGGTGGAAACACACACCTTCCAAAGTAGCTCTAAAACAGAGCTTAAAGCTCTGAGAGCGTGCACACACTCGGCTGTACTACTGTCTCTCTCTCAGACTGCACACAGACTGAATTCAAAATCCCCAACGTTCTGCACTAACCTCCAACTGCAACATTCCAGTGTGGCTTATGCAGCTGCGAAAGTTCTATAATGATGTCATCCCTCAGTCTCAGCTGAGACTGAAAACAGAGTGAGACAGTGTGAAATCCATTTAAATGGAGTTTCACAAGCTGCCTTCTCTGCCTACCACGAGGTCTTACTGGGATTCTAGCAACCCCGGGTAACAGGGGGGTTACACAAGTGTTGAGTTGTGGCACACAATGGGTAAGCTGCATATAGCGTTGTTTCGGTAACTTTTATGTTAATAAGGGTACTCTGCAGTTTGATATTGGGGTGTTAAACACTGTTTAATTGATGTTAGAGTGTTAAATAAATGAGTGTTCCAAGATTTATTTAAAGGAGAGCTACTGGAAGACTTGAAGTCCTGATCCCTACACAGATTGGGGCTTCAGTAGCCAGATCCCCCCCCCCGCAATTACAGTATGCACCATCATATTAATTTACCTGATGACTCGTGAAAACGATGACAAGCTCCTCTCGAGCCAGCATTTTCTAAGGTCATGCTGCTCATCCCGGAGATCATGCTGCAAAACCCACGAGATGACGTGGCTTTGCCCCTTCCACTATGGTGCCCTTATGTATGGAGATACAGTAATCTTCATATCTCCCATACCCTGCTTTATTTTCACAAATGGTGCCTAAATCTAAATGCCATGTGCAGTATACACATGGCATGTAGTCACTGTGCGGTATACACATGGCTTTTAGGCCCTCCCGGGCCTCTTTTAAATACACTCTAGTCCTGCCCCCCTTGGTGTTTCTGCCATTCTATTGGACTACACCAGGGCCAAAGACAGTGCCACAACCTCCTTGTTAGCTAAGGCACCCTACCTTTTCTTTTCTACATTCACTACTCTTCTGGAGTCATGGCATATTTCGTTTTTGGCATTTTACTGTTGTTATGCAGAGCACGTAATGTCCTTCACATGTACGAAGTACCGGGCCCGAGCCCAGTCTTGGAACTCTCCATCCCCGCCAGCATTGCTTCCTTTCACTGCACCACCCTCTACTTAGCGCCCCCCCCTTTACCCACACCTCACTCCCTCCCCACCTTACAATTCCTACTCCCTCACCAGTGTCACTCAGAGCACTCTCACTCATATCCTTAAACTGTCATATTAGCCAGTCTCGCATTAGCAAAAATCGGTTGTCACTGACAACCACTAACAAGAAATTGTTACTCCTGCTCCTTCTCTGCTTGGGTAACGTGGAGTTAAATCCTGGCCCACCTTCACCACTTACCTCACCCACTGAACTTGCAGTTGCTCCCGGACTTAAAATAATGCTGGTAAATATTCTAAGTTTGCCCAAAAACTTGACCAATTACAAGCATGGGCCCTACATACAGTGCCTGATCACATCATTGTTACTGAGTCATGGCTCAAAAAAAACAATACTGACCAACAAGTTACTCTCTTGGGCTATAAACTGTATAGGGCAGATAGGGACTCCGGGGGGGGGGGGTGTAGTTGTCTACACTAAAATTAAGTACACAGTTAGTGTTACCTAGAGGGGGAGGAGTAGCTCTCTATGTAAAGGAAGGGATAAAAGCAACTGAACAAAAGAGTAAACAGGGAGGAGAGGAGGCACTGTGGGTCACCTTGGAGACTGGAAAGGGCACCACAATCCGCACAGGGGTTGTGTACAGACCCCCATGTCGGGGGGAGGGAATGGACAAGGATATGATAGAAGGCATTCTTAGAATGGCAGAGAAAGGGGAGATACTGTTGATGGGAGACCTGAATATGCCAGATGTTAACTGGAGCACATTTGCTGCAGCCACATCCAAGAGCAGGGCCATTCTTGATTCCCTACAGGTGGCAGGCATTAGACAGCTAGTTTCAGAACCCACTCATGAGGGCAATCTAGACCTCGTACTCAAGCAGGGGGCAGTGAGAGGATCTCAGATCTAGAAGTGGGTTGCCATCTGGGGACAAGTGATCATCAAACAGTGTGGTTCACATTAAACTCGCTACAGAGTCAGCCATACAAAAGTGAGGGTACTGGACTTTAGGAGGGCTGACTTTGGCAAGATGGGAGAGTGCCTCAGAAAAGCACTAGCAAACAGGCTAGAAGGAGGTGTGGAGCAACAATGGGAATCATCAAAACTGCCATCACAGAGGCAACAAGCCTTTGTGTGAAGCAAATAAACAAATCAAAACGAAAGAAAAAGCCACTATGATTCTCAAAAGAGGTGGCTGTGAAAGTCAGGAAGAAAAAGATAGCATTCCGGAAGTATAAGGAAACACAGAAGGAGCAGGACAGAGAGCTGTACCAGTTAAGGCAGAAGGAAGCAGGGAGGGAAGTCAGAATAGCAAAGGCCCAAACTGAGGAAAAGATAGCCAACTCAGTTAAGAAGGGGGATAAAACCTTTTATAGGTACATCAGCGAGCGTAGAAAGACAAAGGGAGGGATAGTGAGGCTGAATAGAATGAACGGTGGGTGGGCAGAGGGGGACAGTGAAAAAGCAGGGATACTGAACGAATATTTCTGCTCAGTATTCACAAAAGAGGAGGGGGAAGTGCCTAATCCAATTAAAAGAAGCACTCTTGATAGGGGGGGTCGATCCCAGTCCTTTCACAGAAGAAAGGGTTCTGCAAGAACTCCTAAAACTGAAGGTGGACAAAGCAATGGGTCCTGATGGAATTCACCCCAGAATTCTAAAAGAATTAAGGGAGGAACTATTGAAACCACTGGCTACTCTTTTTAATAAATCATGGGAGGATGGTGTGGTACCCGAGGACTGGAGGAAGGCGGATGTGATTCCCCTTCACAAAAGTGGGACCAAGACAGAGGCAGGAAACTACAGACCTGTCAGTCTGACCTCTGTGGTAGGGAAAGTGATGGAGTCACTTCTGAAGGAAAGAATAGTTGAGTACCTAGAGGCCAGTGGAGCACAGGACCCAAGGCAGCATGGGTTCACAGCGGGAAGGTCATACAGGCAGATCTAATAGATTTCTTTGACTGGGTGACCAAAGTAGTAGACCAGGGAAGGGCTGTGGACATGGCCTACCTAGACTTTAGCAAGGCATTTGACACGGTCCCACACAAAGATTAATAGTCAAATTAACCAGCCTGGGAGTGGGTCCCAGGGTGGTAGCCTGGTAAAACATTGGCTGCACAACAGGACACAGAAGGTAATTGTAAATGGAGTCCACTCTGAAGAAAGAGGGGTTACTAGTGGGGTACCGCAGGGTTCAGTATTGGGTCCAGTCCTTTTTAATGTCTTCATCAGTGACATTGCAGAGGGACTGGAAGGAAAAGTATGCCTTTTTGCAGATGACACAAAGATCTGCAACAGGGTTGATACACAAGGAGGCGTGGAAAGGATGAAAAGGGACTTGGCAAGGTTGGAGGAATGGTCAGAAGTATGGCAGCTAGGATTCAATGCAAAGAAGTGCAAAATAATGCACCTGGGAAACAAGAACCCAGGGGAAGAATACACAATGGGTGGGGAGGTAGTAACAACAACAAAAAAGGAAAGGGACCTGGGGGTAATCATATCAGATGACCTTAAGGTTAGCAAGCAATGTGAGAAGGCAGTAGGGAGGGCTGGGGGTATACTGGGATGTATAGGGAGAGGCATCAGCAGCAGAAAACAGGAAGTTGTTATCCCTCTGTACAGACAGTTGGTCAGACCCCATCTGGAGCATTGTGTCCAGTTCTGGAGACCTCATCTGCGCAAGGACATAGACAGGATAGAGGTAGTCCAGAGGAGGGCAACTAAAATGGTGCAGGGTCTGCAAGAGAAGCCGTATGAGGAGAGACTAAAGGAGCTTAATATGTATACCCTTGAGGAAAGAAGGGGGGGGACATGATAGAAACTTTTAAGTACCTTAGTGGAATCAACAAAGTCCAAGAGGGTAGCATCTTTCAGAAAAAGAGACTTACAAGAACAAGGGGACACAATTTAAAGATAGAAGGAGGGCGGTTCAGGGGCAATGTGAGGAAGTATTATTTCACAGAGAGGGTAGTGGATGCATGGAACAGCCTTCCTGAGGAGGTTGTGGGGTCTAAAACTGTGGGAGATTTCAAGAATGCATGGGACAGACATAAGGCAATTCTTGTGGGGGGTAGGAAGAAATAGGCTGTTGGTTAACTAGGATCTGCGGCCTATCCCGTAGGTAGGGAAATGGGCAGACTAGATGGGCCTAGCGGTCCTTATCTGCCGTCAAAGTCTATGCTTCTATGTTTACCTACTGCAACTCAAAACAGAAGGAATACGAGATTGTATCTCTGAAGTTGCACCTTCCTTCCTTCCATGGAAAGCATTACTGTTATTGGTGGTTACAGGCCCCCTGCTGGTGGGACTGATATCCTTAAATCTTTAACCACCTCTGCCAAGTCTGAAACAATAATCCTCAGGGACTTCAACATGGACTGGCTTTCACCCAAATCACACAGCCTGAAATCTCTCTGTGACGAACTTGGCCTTGTCCCGCTAGTCAGTGAACTCACTAGGATCAGTACCTCCAACATTGCAAATGGCACTCTCCTCAATGTTATATTAACCATCCATCCCCATAAAATTCTTCACTCTGAGGTCTTCCCCAACGATATGAGTGACTATAGAGTTGTAGTCTGCATAAGATTGCAAGCCAGAGTTCGCCACCAGCCCAAGTTTATAACCAAGCAGTCCTTTCGTAAGTTTAGCACGTCGAACTATTTGAATGACTTAAGCAAGGTCAGATGGCAAGATCTTTATCTCGCCAAAACAACCGTTGAGGCTGTCGCCGTCTTCAACGACAACCTCATTACCCTAGCAAACAAGCATGCCCCCTTTTATCAAGGTTAAGACGCGCAATATCTCCCACCCATGGTTTACACCTAAGCTCAAGGCCGCTGTTACAAACTGTGAAACTCTGTGCCCTGGTCAGACGCACCAAGAGCCCGGTGGATTGGCAGGCCTTTAGAGCAGCTAGGAATGCCTGCGTAAAACGTATTTGCTCCGCCAAAGCTAACTTCTGTGTTTCCACTTTAGAATAGGCAAATGGGAATTCTCAAAAAATCTTGAGGACCCTCAAGTCTATCGAAGGGCGGCCGGCTGCCCCCCCCATTCCATCCAAGATCCACAAAAATGGTACGGTTGTGAAAAGTAACAGCCAGATCCTTGAAAAGTTCAATTCCCACTTCATCACTGCTGGCCTAGCTTTTGACTGCTCTCTGACAGCTTGTGCTATTAACCAGGGCAGTACAAACACTGTCCCACAAACTTCAGTCTACCCATTCCAGCTGTCCCCCCCCCCTTAACTTCAAAGAAGTTGAAGATTTTAGGAGGCAGTATAGCGCAGTGGTCTAAGGCTCTGAGCTGCAAATCTGGTGACATCCAGCAGACCAGACCTGGGTTTGAATCCCACAGCTTCCACTTGCATACTGTGTGACCCTGAGCAAGTCACTTAACCTCCTTGTGCTCCCAGGTCGCTCCTGTAAAAAAGCTTTCAGCTTAGTGTGCTATACCTGGTTAAACAACTAAATAAAAAAAAAAATAAATAAATAAATAAAAAATTAATAAATTTGCTCATTAATCTAGCTACTACGAAAAGTGCTGGGGATGATGGAATGGAACCACTTTTCCTAAAACTCGGGTACCCCATCTTACTGCTCCCATTCTCCATATGTTCAACCTTTCTATTACCTCTACCCTAGTTCCTTCTTGTTGGAAATCAGTTCACATCCTCCCCCTATTTAAATCGGGGGACCCATGCAATTTAAATAACTATAGACCCTTTTCTATCCTGCCTATCCTCTCTAAAGTTTTTGAAAAATTGATTTATACACAGCTAGAATACCACATCGAAACCTTTTCTCTCTTAAACCCAGCTCAATCTGGCTTCTGCTCTAACCACAGCACTGTCACTGCGCTGGCCAAAGTTACCAATGACTGGGCCTCTGCTGTGGACTCTAAGAAGACCATGGGAGCTGTCTTCTTAGACCTTAGCAAAGCATTTGATACCGTAGGCCACAACTTAATAGTGAGTAGCCTTGCCAAAATAGGCACCACCCCACCTACTATCCAGTGGTTTAGCAGTTACCTATCAGGAAGGACTCAAAAAATCAAAGCTGGCGGCTTGTTCTCGGCCTCCCTGCCAGTTGTTAGGGGAGTCCCGCAAGGCTCCATCCTAGGTCCTATTCTTTTCTCCTTATACATCAACGATTTCAACCTTCATATAACCAAGTCATACCTGCACTTCTTTGCAGACGATACGGTTCTTTGCACATCTGGCTCTACATTATCTGAAGTTAGGGACGTACTCCAAACTGACTTTGCCCAGCTTGAATATAATCTTATTAATGCCTGACTTCTCCTAAATGCCAAGAAAACCAAGTCCATGATCTTCTCTCCTAATATCTTATCCTCCATCCCCATCGCACCACCCAAAGATTTTATTGTTACCTCCTTGGGCGAACCATTGGAAGTCATCTCCAAATTTAAATGCCTTGGCATTTGGCTAGACAACAAGCTCTCCTTTAATGATTACCTTGACGACCTGTTTAGAAGACTAAAAGCCAGGCTAGGTTTCTTCTTCCGCAACAGGTCTCTCTTTCCAATAGAGCCCAGAATCAGGCTTGTTCAGGCCACATTCCTCCCCCTACTAGATCACGGGGACATAATCTACTCCTCTTCTGCAATTACTAACCTAAACAAATTGGACATCCTCTGTCACCATGCTCTGTGTTTCATTACAAACTCCCCGTACCGAACCCACCTTTGCGATCTGTATGCAGCAGCTGGCTGGGTGTCACTTACCATTAGACGTATGTTCCATCCTGGTACCTGGACCCTAAAGCTTCTCCTGAATAAACTGAGCTACCTAACATCTCTCATCCGAATCTCCCGCAGTGCTTACTCACTCAGGAAATTGGAGTTTATCTTCCTCTACGTGCCCAGGACTTGCACCTCCTTTGGCAAACATGCCATTTCACTTGCCCTCCCAATCACCTGGAATCTGCTTCAATCTTCCCTGAAACTATCTAACGTTGTCTCCGTCAACCTCTTTAAAAGGCTAGCTTCTGATAAAGTAAAAGATGTTTGCAGCTGTTTTTAAATTCTGACACCATCTTTATTCCCCACCCCACTTCCCTGTCTTACTGGAACCAGCTTTAGTCCTCACGAAACTTGTCTAGCTCTAGCACTTGACTTCTACCTCTACTTGCCTATGGTGGCCTATCACAGTGATCCCTGCAACTGTTCTCACGTCTCTTCCCTGCCCCTTTTCCTCTTCCCCTATATTCTATTTGCCCCATACTCTCCTTAGCCCCCTTCCTTTTCCTCCCTACCGTAATCTCCCTTCATCTGTTGGTGGACCCTATATCTTTCTTTTTCCTCACCTATTTTCATCCCCCCAACACTCTTCTCTAGCATCCCAGCCCCCTAGCCCTCTCTTTGCTTCCCCTTCCCCCCTTCTTTCAGTTCCTCTTTTTTATTTTAACGTTTCATTCCTGTAGTCTATTCACTTTCTACTACTAATGCTTCTACCCAGATTCATGCTTCATATTTCTACACTGCTATATCCTAACTAGTATTATGCACCATATGGACTGAAACTGCACTTTAATTATTATGTTTACTTACTATATGTACTGTATAGTTTTGTCTGAATACGTGTCCCAGGACCTCCTTGTGAAGGAGCTTGCTCAACTGAGTTTTCCTGCAATAAACTTGAACTTGAACTCAACTCTGTCAGTAGATCTCCTTTTAACACCAGTGGAAATAAACACATTTATTTAACTGTTTCTGTGCTCACACCTATTGCATAAATCTTTGTATTTACATTTAAATAGATCTTTTGTTTATAAAGTGCCCAATTCCTGGGACTCTGAGTGCTGCACAAAATAGCACTACAATGAAAATCATACAAATTAACACACATACGTGTAACAATTTGTATGACAATTTATATTTATTATAATTATCATTCCATAATCAAAAGTCTAAGAATGCCTGTTGGAACAGATGCCTTTTTAACCCCTTTTTAAAGGCTTCTGCTGAGGGGACCCTCCTCAAATACTCTGATAAGGAGTTCCACAGGGTAGGTGTGGCCACCGCAAACGCTTTTCTCCAGAATGCCGCAACCTAACCCTGGGAACCCCAAGGTGGCCTCCGTAGGCAGAACGGAGTGCCCGAGTCAGACTGTAAGGAACAAGGAGATCTTGCAGGTAGACAGGACCCCCCCCCATGCAGGGTCTCATAGGTAAGGAGCTCTGTCTTGAAGACAATCCTCCACCTGACCATCAACCAGTGCAGCCCGCAGAGGACCAAGGTGATATGTTCACACCTTCTTGCCCCTGTCAAAAGTCTTGCCAACGTGTTCTGCACCAGCTGCAGCCTGCAGAGTTTGCCTCCAGATAACCGAAGGTACAGGGCATTACAGTAGTCCAGCCTGGAAGTGACGAACACATGCACTAGTGTGGTCAGGTCCTCGGGAGGGATCAGGGCTCGGATTCAGGCAATGTTCCTAAGATGGTAATATCTATTTTTTTACCACGGCCGACACCTGAACATCAAGCGTCAGGCCGTCGTCTAGGATCACGCCCAAATCTTTCACTTGTCTAGAAGGGACAAGGGGAGCACCCCCCGACACTAGATTGGGGGGGTGCCCCCATCCCCCCCTCCTCCACGCCGACCTGGATCCACTACCAGCACCTCAGTCTTGTCTGGGTTAAGTTTAAGCCAGTTTTGAGTCATCCAATTTCCTCGAGGCAGCTGTTAAACATGGAGTCTCACACCTGAGTATCGGGTGCACAGGGCAGGTACAGCGGGGTGTCATCTGCATAACAGTGAAACCCCAGCCTGTACTGCCTAATAATGTCCCCTAATGGTAGTATACTGTATACACCATGAACAGCAAGGACGACAAGACCAAACACTTTACATCTATTTGTATATACATACATTTAAATGTAGGTATATTTATAGCAGGCATGGTACAGAGCGGGAGCTTTTTAAAACTTCGAAATCCTGTATGTTGTTTTGGAAATACAAAATAAAAATGTATCTTTTATTTATTTATTTTTATATTTTGTATTTAGTTTTTGTTGATCTGGAAAGGAGGGCTAGACAACTCCTGCCTATTCTAACCCCAGGAATCACACAGTATGATTAAACTAATGCAGTCAGCCTTCAGTGTTGAACTGCCCTGGAGAGAATGGAATTTATGTAAATGATGGAACTCTGATTGGCTCGTGCCAATTTAAGACTGCTGCCCCTAGTAGCTGCTGCACTCCAAAGTGCTTCAGATTCATTACTCCACCTGCCAGTTCAGACGCTTTGGAGAGCTCTCCTCAACTTACTTGTTTACATTGATTTTCGATAAGTAATGTTTTTATTTATGTTGTATTTGTTATTGCTTGCCCCTTTCAGGTTAGTAAGTGATTTGGGTTTTATTTAGCTATTTTTGGGGTTCCTCATCGGTTCCGTGGAACTGCGGGGAACCTCTGTTTCAGAGATTTTTACCTCATAAATAGCATTTCATTCTTTTATGTTTCTGTCCCTTCTCGTATCAGTAACGTTTGTTAGTTTATTTTAAAGTTTTATTCAGCCACGGTTCTTTTTCCTGTCAGGAACCGGGCGGCTCACAGTTCCCATTTGGTTCAGGGAACCGATAGGTTTGTGGTGTGTGTGTGTGTGTGTGTGTGTGTGTGTGTGTGTGTATGTGTGTATATATATATATATATATATATATATATATATATATATATATATATATATATATATATATATATATATATATATATATATATATATATGTATGTAATAGATATACCACTCTGAGGTGGGATCGTGCTCTTTGATATGATGCCTTGGTGTGCTTGTGCACACAAGGTCGCAGGCCGAGTCGTCAACCGCATTGCATGCGTGATATCAGAGCGACCGCGACACCTCAGAGAGTGGTATATCTATCTTATAAAATGGCTATAGATTTTTTTTTTGGGGAGTAGTCCTTCTGTGTAGTTAGTAATTAAATGATATGTTGGCAGAGGTGACACTTTTTGGTGTGAAAAACTGTATTTGTAAATGATTTTAACTTTATGTAGTCATTTTTGTGTGAAAAAAAGTATTTCAGAAAGCAGTGTCACTTTAATTGTTCAATGTAGGGTGAT